>JAJJWX010005152.1:37500-4837500 GCA_023529315.1 Papaver bracteatum
CGAAGCAAAAATTGCTTGGTCATACTCGAAATCGCATCACTAGACACTTGACGGCTCGAATGCACGGCCAAGATGGCCGGAAGCTGCAAGCTGGCCGGGTCCTGGTGCAGCCATCATGGCCGGGCTGAAAGCTGCGAACGCTCAAGAAGCTTCATTCTTCCAAGCCGCAAGCCGGCTTTGGACGGTGAAGCTTCATTCTTGCAATTTGCAAGTTGTCGGAACACGATGAAGCTTCACTAAGGCATTCCCTTGGCGAGATCCGGCCTTGGGAGTTGATGAATGATTTTTCCTACCCTAAACTCACTTGTAGAAATGCGATTAATACATATATAGGGAAGGGACGTTGGCTTGAGCTTGAAAAATAAAGTTGGTCCCAAATCTCGTTGGGAGTGCATGGCAACGTATATTGGCCACTTTCGAAGCAAAAAATTGCTTGGTCATACTCGAAATCGCATCACTAGACACTTGACGGCTCGAATGCACGGCCAAGATGGCCGGAAGCTGCAAGCTGGCCGGGTCCTGGTGCAGCCATCATGGCCGGGCTGAAAGCTGCGAACGCTCAAGAAGCTTCATTCTTCCAAGCCGCAAGCCGGCTTTGGACGGTGAAGCTTCATTCTTGCAATTTGCAAGTTGTCGGAACACGATGAAGCTTCACTAAGGCATTCCCTTGGCGAGATCCGGCCTTGGGAGTTGATGAATGATTTTTCCTACCCTAAACTCACTTGTAGAAATGCGATTAATACATATATAGGGAAGGGACGTTGGCTTGAGCTTGAAAAATAAAGTTGGTCCCAAATCTCGTTGGGAGTGCATGGCAACGTATATTGGCCACTTTCGAAGCAAAAAATTGCTTGGTCATACTCGAAATCGCATCACTAGACACTTGACGGCTCGAATGCACGGCCAAGATGGCCGGAAGCTGCAAGCTGGCCGGGTCCTGGTGCAGCCATCATGGCCAGGCTGAAAGCTGCGAACGCTCAAGAAGCTTCATTCTTCCAAGCCGCAAGCCGGCTTTGGACGGTGAAGCTTCATTCTTGCAATTTGCAAGTTGTCGGAACACGATGAAGCTTCACTAAGGCATTCCCTTGGCGAGATCCGGCCTTGGGGAGTTGATGAATGATTTTTCCTACCCTAAACTCACTTGTAGAAATGCGATTAATACATATATAGGGAAGGGACGTTGGCTTGAGAATTTAGGCTACCACAATTCTCAAGTCCCCTGTTTCTAGCGCCAATTATGTAGTTGCAGAATAATCTACAACTACACCCTCAATAGAATTAGTAAAAACTCAAGAAGTTCTTGATGGTGAATGATAATTTTCTTATTAATTCTCTTAGTTGATTACATAGAATTATCAAAATGGAACTAGAATAGTTACAACTTTTTCTATTCTCTTTCCTAAGATAATTTCTTACACTCATTAAAAGAACCTCTCGAATGGGCGGTTAGCGACGATAGGAGAAGTGGGCAAGCAACCGTGTGACACTAACACACAACTCCACTTCCTCCATCACTCCACTTCCTCCACTTTCCCACGAGAAACGTGATGAAGGCTTATCGACTTGTATAAATAGGTTCTCCTCCCTATTTTCCAACAACACAGAAAAACCAAGTGTTAATACCATTGTATTCAACACCCAGAGCATGCCTGCAAAATTTGCTAGCCTGCTCAACCTTCTGTTAACAAGTCATCAAATAGCCTTCACCTTCATACTCTCAACACCTTCTTCGCTTCCCTCCCTAAGATCAACCTCACATCCTTCACCCGTGACCGAAACAAATCTGGAACGGCCGTGTCTTCAGTTTAGGCCAGAATTGTACAGATTATCTCTCGAATCAAAGGTGCTCATCGTGCAACACATTTGTTGAAGGTTTAAATTCACTTCTCATCCACACACACCCAAAATTACATAAACCTGCAGAAGTAGTTTTCTCCCACAAACAGGAGGTTACTGCAAACATCAATATTGACAAGCTAGAAGGCGTAGTAATACATGCCCGCTGGCTCAAACCCTTCAATACCTAAGATGTCGCGCCCCCCTCCTCCAAGATTCCTTTTAGTATTTCCTTTAGCAATTTCTCTTTCATGCAATATTTGTAATTCCTCCAAAATGATTGCACTGCTTGCATTCATAATTAAGGTTTCAATTTATCAGTTAATCAAAGCATCATTTCTTTTAAAATTCTTACTCCTGAATCATCTCAAGGCAAATTCTCAAGTAAACCCAAACCCTCATAAATCATTACCCATCGATTCAAAACCAGAAAAACAAAACTACGAAAGAGGCACCTCGTATCTTTCAAAAACATCAAAGAAGGGAATACATGAAGAAAAAGAAGGGTAAGGCGACCAAAGTAAATCGTCAAGCATCTAGTACACGGTTTTGGGCAAGCATCCTAAAGTGCAACCTTCTTCAACAAAGAAACGACCTCTCAATCATCGTGTGCTTAGATCCAGGAAAGAAGTTTCGCCACTAGTAATTCTTCATATTTTGAAAAATCCCTCAACGGAACCAGGAAGCAGCAAGATGGCGCGTAGTACTCCTGGATTGCAACCACTTCTTCAGACGTGTTCAATCACGTCACATGAGCTATTAATTGGAGGAAGAGCCTCCACACCTAACAAATACGACTCTTGGATTTCTTGTTCACGGAAGCAAAACACATGTTATATACAAGGGTAACACCAAACGGGAGTTACAATAACATGAAATGAATCTACATCATCACTTATGTGTGTCGCCTCTACATCGGCCCCATCAATGTGAAGAACTCATTTACGCAATCAAGGTACTAGTCGTGGCATTCGAGGAACGAGTATGAGGCTCTACTGTAACTCTATCGAAGGATGTGGCGACTAAAATTCCAAGATGTTATGATATTTTTCCGAAGATTTGGATTTCTCAGTCAAGAGGTTTCATTCATTCACCCAATTGGAAATATAAGGTTGTTAAAGCAGCATGAATGAAAGAATATTATCTGATGAAGCCCTAGCTCTAGTCACATAAACAAAAAACCACTGCAATATCAAAACATCTGCAAGATAAGCTATGAGAAGATATTCTTCTACGAAATAAATAACAAAGTGGGAAATATAGTTATCGGCGTTAACACGGGATCAATGGCGCCTTCACTGGAGTCTTCATTGGAAGCTGCTTCAACATCCTTTTCACAAGGCGCCCCCACATCCTCTCAGGAAGCCGCCTCAAGTTCCATTTCGGACGTTGCTTAAACACCTCTCTCAGCAACTGCTTCAATGTTCCTTCCAAGAGACGCTTAAATATCCTCTCCAGATGCCTATCCCATGTTCTCCACAGCATCCACTTCAGCATTCCCTCCAGCAGTCGCTTCGATATCCTCTACGGAAGCTACTTTGACCTCTTTCTCAGAAGTTGCACCGATATCCTTTTCAGAAAATGCCCCAACATCCTTTTGATGATGCTCCGGTTCGTCCACATAAGAGTCGAGAATTATGATCCCGTTATGAATAGGGTAATCATACTTATTCCCACCTGGAGATTGCTTATGCTCAATCCTCTGTCGCTTCAATCGAGCCGCGAATCTTTCAGCCCTGGAACTCGGGAGATGAGATGCTTCATCATGTCTCCACTTCTCCTCCATACCAATTGAAGCCAGAAAATCTTGAACACGTTCTCGAACGATGCATAAGTGCACAAGAGACATATCCTGTATAGTACGACCAGCTTCGCAAAACGGGGAATCTATTTTGGCCATCACCTCCTCGAATGCGTTAGCCATGGGTTTTTTGACTTCAAAGCTCTTCTCTGGAGAAGTTGAAGAATAATCATCACCAGCAGTTCCCATCATATGCTACAGAAAGGAATTATGATTGTATCAACAACCTATGTGATATATATAAAAAAATCAAATCAAATCACGTGAGAACATGACGCAATACCTGGAACAAAGAAGAATACAATTGTATTATGACTGGTATGAAGAAAAAAGCAACTATGTGAAGATCGGTGTAAAGAGAAGGGCTCAAGTGCTTCCTTTATATTCCACAAACCAGCAGGATCCCGGAAAGAAAATGAGTCTCTACCTACCGTGAATAAAAGCTTCAGATGCGGGATAACAATCAAATAGATACTTATCTACCTGAAGACAACTGACATATGCTGGAAAGAAACGTATCTTGCTCAAGGACCGAGCCAGCCTCTATCCTGGTAATATACGCCGAACTTCTCTTGTGAGTTTCTTCGAATGTCACCATCTAGTGCTTACCCCATAATAGTGTCACTATTACGTGCTAAGAAGTGGACTTAATGTTGATGGTGGTTTTCAATTTAGGGTTAAAATCGTGAAACCCTATATTTTAATACGATGTCATCCTGCAAAGGAACAAAATCCATTTGAAAGTGATGAGTGCATAAACCTTTTCACTTACATATGTATTGAGAAATTCAACAAATTTATGAAATTTATCCAGAATGGTGCATGAAGAAACAATCCCAGATATTCTGTAAATTTTAACATACGGCATTATTCACTAATGTATTGACCTGCTTAGTATTTTCCTATGCAATGTTCCCAGCCGAACTCTCAATATTGGCATGACATGACGATTAATGTTCACTCGCTGCGGAGTAGCATGAATCTCCCGAAGTGTCAGTATTGAGACCTACATGAAAACACTCACATAAGCTACACCATCCTATGACAAAGAGATCAGCGTGTTTACACACTTTTAATTAAAAGTTAGCGCGATCGAACGTGTTTAAATTCCTTAAGGAAAATCTACACTATCCATATCAGTCTTAAAAAACGATCACGGCCACACGATTTGGCCACATAATTCAACAGGCCTAGCGTGCTCCTAGAGGAACTTGGAGATCATCATGATAAACATCGATGGTCCCACTAACATCCCAACTGGTCGAAATTCCTTTAGCTCATCCGCTACACCCTTGAAGGCTCACCAAAACATGGGCGATCGCGTTGTTTTAAAAAGAGCTCAAACGAGCTAAAACTAGGGCTGTCAATGGGTCCGGGTCCTCCCGAGTATCACTAGGCCCAGACTCGGGCCCTACTTATAGAGGTCGGGTCCGGTTCCTAACGGTTCCGGGTCCGGTTCCTAAATCGTTGGACCCAGAACCGGACCCGTTTAAAATACCGGGTACCCGTCGGTTCTGGGTACCCATTGGGTATTACGAAAACTATAAAAAAAACCTTAAAAACTTAATTTCTTTCTATTTTTGGCTTGGATCTAAATTATTTTTATAAAAATTTATTATTATTTCTTTATTAATGTACAAAATAATGATCATAGGTAAGAAAAAAATGAAAAATGAAAAAATCAAAGCCGAAACTAGGAAAATACTTCTAATTTTGCTAAAAATATGAATAAAAGAATAATAATTGGGTACCCAATACCCGCGGGGTACCCAACGGGTATTACCCGTTTGGACCCATTTAGATTCGGGTCCAATCGGGTAATTACCCGTCGGGTCCAAAGTTGTTAATGGGTCCAACTTTATGACCCAAATTCGGACCCGAATCTACCGGGTTCGGGTCCGGGTAATGGGTGTCCATTGACATCCCTAGATAAAATAGACAAAAAATGTCTCAAAAATATCGATTGCTTAGATTTTCATTTGAACGATCAAAGAAGTGCTGGCGTGTTCACCGGCGACCCAGCTACACCCATGATCGATCGACTTGCCCACGGTAAACCAATAGTGTATAGAATCGCTCGCCCAAAGTAGGGTGAACACGCTACCTTAGAAACCCTAAATTGTGTTTGCGGCAACGAGATACTATCGCAAATCAATCACAATCGTCCATCTTTTCTGGCCAAAGTGAGTGGCTTAGATTCAATTTCAGGCGGCCCAAGAGATTTCAGTGCGCTCACCAACGACCCGCCTTTTCATAAGGCCGGTCGGCCTTCTCAAATTAGTGCCCAACGCTTTCAATCGATCATCCAAAATAGGGTTGGCCGCATGGCTCCTAAACTCAAAAAATTATGCAACTCCGCAAATCATCTCATCCATCCAACTTCGCTAGCCTAGTCGAAAGGTGTAGATTTGTTTTCAGACGTCCAATAAGGTAAGCTGTGATCATCGGCCACCCCTCTTCCACAGGGAGCGATCGACCAAGTGGTAGCTCATCCATATGGGCCCAAACGATCGCCCATAGGTGGCCGGTCATGCTACTTTTTTAAGACGTTCAATTCGCGACTAATTTGAGCGAGCTCTAAAACAACGATGTTTCATGCACATCGATTATTTTCAACTGCTTGTTTAAAAGCGATGCTTTATATACATCGATCATAAGTGATCATTTATAAATATTGATTTCACAAATAATTTATTATTTGACCTAAAAGCACTATGTGATGCTTTTAACTGGGGGATGCTCACTGGGGTATTGGTCTGGCGGTTTACAATGTGCGGCGTGCAACGCGCCCATTACGAGAAAGTGTCAGGAAAGAACGGACGGTTAAGCAATGATGGAGTAGTGGGTGAAAGGGTGAACGGTCTTCCCACATAATGGAAACGTGATGGTCGCCACCTTTTGCACAACCCCACTTCTCCACTACTTAACTGCCTCCACTTCCTACGAGATCAGGGGTGCGCTCAATGACTTGTATAAATAGGTTTTTCAACCTATTTTCAAAAAAACTAAAGTGTTATCAACACAAGTATCCAGAAAACACAGAGAACTAATAGCTTACATTCTGCAAACCAGTTTCACATTCTGATACAAGTCATAAAATAGCCACACCTTCATAATTCAACATTCTGATCTCAAACACCTTCTTCACTTCCCTCCCTAAGATCAACTAATCTCCTTCACTTTGTGACCGAATTGAATTTGGAACGACCATTTCTTGGTTTAGGCCAGACTCTTACAGATTGATCTCTCGAATCTAAAAGTACTCACATGCAGTGCATTTGTTTAGGGTTTGAATTCGTTTCTCATCAACACACCCAAATTTACCAAAAATGGAAGAATCAGTTTTTACCCAAAACACCAAGATCAAACACAAATCTATAGCTTTTGAGATCCAAAAACGAAGTTAACAAGCATAAATGCTGCTCAAATCATTATGAGATTGAGTTTTGACTTCCTGCGACCAAACACAAAACTCACATAATTAGTGGTTGGTATTAATGTTAACCATGCGAACAACGAAGACTAGTTCAGTGAATATTTCTCAAAAAATATGATTTACTCTTTTGACGCACATTAAATTAATTTTTCATTGCAAACAACGTATTTCTTAACAGCATCCACATACTCCAGCTTTGAACGCCTATGATCGAAGAATACCCCTGTCGTACCATCTTTTTTGCTTAGTTGGTCACCTTCCAGAATCCAGAGTTACATAGTCCAAACCAAAGTAGTTAATATAATGTATCGGTATCGTATCGTCCGGGTCTGATATACCAATATAAAATATTATATCAGTTTTTATCGGTGATACATCATTAAGAATAAAATTTTAAATATCTATAAATGTATCAATCTAAAAAAATTGGTGTCATATAATGCATTATTTCTCAAGATCAAAAGCTTCACTGTGCAAATTAAATAGTACGAAAAAAGAAGATGATTCGTAAAAAAGGTCCCCTTACAAATTTCCATATCTAAATTATTTATTTTACCAAATTACCCTTACCAATATTATCAGTGTATTAGTGAACCCGATATATCGGTTTGTACCAGCCGATATGTGCGTTTTTATCGTTCAATCCTTGTATCGCCGATGTTTTAGATATCGTAAAGGTTTTTCCCGATACACGATAAAAACCAATAATATCGGTCGATACAACCGATATTGACTACCTTGGTCCAAACAATCCATGTTAGCAATTGTAATGGCAAAATCCAAGTTTTTTTCAACATCTCCCTTAAAATTACTTAAAGGAAAGGGCATCACTCTTGCCTCTTTAGAAGTCAATCCATCATGTTGCAAAGCAAGTCTTGTGTTCTGATAAACATGCACGTTGTTTACAAGCAAAGGAAAATCCAAGGTTACATACAATCTTCTATCTATTATTGTTTGCATCATATCAACGATATTATACCAAGTACCAAGTGTATTACGTGCTGATTTTGCAATAGAACAACCGTTAGTAGTGACTATCAATTTTTTCTCTCCAACTTCTACTCGGTTAAGCCAAAACACATCTTTGTTAATAAAACCATGCAACTTATTATCATATGGTTTCTTTGTGGATTTGCCACTATCAAAAACCATAATATGAATTTCTCGTAATTCCTTACAGTTTTGTATAACATGGGGAGTATTTATGTACTGCCGATCATTCTTGTTGATAGTGTCCTTTAAAACTGATAAATGACTTAGCTAATGAGTTCCAATCGTCACAGACATTCTTTCCTATTTATTACCTTTCGAATAATACTCGCCACTAAGTCTTTTATTTTTCCACCAAATTGAATATCCAGGAAAATAATCAGAGTAATTTTTGCAGAGTTCTTCTTACGTATTTCCGAGAAAGCCAAATTTAGTAGTGGACTAATGGATACGGGTACATATTTAATCCCTTTGAACACATCTTGCACTCAATATTGGATGACTCTACTTCATGGTAAGCTCATGCAACAATGTCTCCATTAAGCATCACATGTTCTCTACCATCAAGAACTTCTTTAATAACATCACTTGTTTTCTCCCTAGTGGGTCGTGAAGACTTGATCATAATATTTAACATCTGAGTTGCAGGGACAACATGTTGTCCATGGCTGTTACACTTGTAGTTCATGATATTTAGCACAAGGAAAATCTTTTCAAAATTATTTCCCATTCCTAAACCACCGTATATATACCATAATAAAGTCTTTGAGCTGTCAAAGATATCTTCAAAATTAGATACTCTTTCTTGATTTTCAACCTTGGAATTTTCTACCAACTTTTTTAGGTCCACAAAAACTCCAGGATGATTTACATTCTTCCGTTCACCATAAAAACCATGTTTCTTATACTAACAACATGTCAAACCCATCTTGGCGTAAGAACCGTACTCCTCACTTGGTATTCAACGAACTAATTCAGTCACATATTCATGGAAAGACATATTTAGTCACATAGTATTAATGACATGACATAAATAATTGCAGGTGCTAGGTGTGCATCTGTCCATTGTATACATCTCGTTGTCGGGTATCTCTCAATAGTATTTTTCATGTAAATACCAATGTCTTGGTTGAAAGGCATATTGTTTCTTACAAAATCTTTTGCTAATGTTATTCTACCAGTGTTTGAGAAAATTCGTCCGCAAATTCTCCTAGCGTATTCTCTATGTTTTTGTATTCTAGAGATTGATATTCATACGCATAGACATACATATAAAACAACGAAAAAAGGGTTCTCATAGGATGATTGGACTACTTCTGCCTTGTTATGGGGTATATAGGAAACTATTTGTGTATTCAGTTGATCAACACTTTGAATATCCTCAATACTAGACAAAACAAGTATATTACTATCATGAATTACTAAACCAAGATTCAATGACTTACCATTAAGCTCTAATGAATCATGCGAAATCTTTTCGACCTGATATTCCTCTTCTTTAAGTACGTAATTTTCTTCATCCTTCTATGTTATAGCTTTCATATATTCACCATGAACTAATGCTACAAAAATAACTCCAGTACATTAGATGATGACAAATCCTCTAAAGTCTCGATATACTGACATCTTTTTCTTGATGTTGTGTAGGAAATTCTTCTCTGGGAAATACCAAAACATGCCATGATACACTCCGTACTTTTTAGCAAGTAGGACAAGTTTTGTTGAATCTTGTCGAAATCATAAATAATATTAGTCTATTTTCCTATTATCTAAAACAAATAAAACTTTTAGAAGTAGAAAAGAAAACTAAGGTCTTTATTTTGTAGGGCTTGAGTTGCATATACTAGCATGAAAAACACATAGCGATAACTAATTTAGTTCACATCGTCTATACAAATTACACATGTTCAACAAAAAATGGGGTCTAACAACCACACCTAATATTTCGATTAGCAATTTACACAATTACAAATACAATTACATGAATCGGTTAGTAAAAGTTAGGGTTAGAAGAAAAAAATTCGAAAAACAAGGATTTCTCGAAAATAATTGAAACAATAAGGGGTTAAAGATTAACTAACAAAACCAATATATTTTAAGAGAATCAACTACAGGTTAGTAACTTTACCAATCCATTTAACTCGACTTTTGAGGGCTCAATCTTAATACCTAATATTTCGATTAGCAATCCGTATGGACTAACTCCAATATATTTTAAAAAGTATATCAAAGAGTTATATCTCTCTTTCTCGATTCAATTCTTACTCAAGCAAATAGAAATATGCGAGTCTAATTGAATATAATAGAAACTACTTGTACGGTACCAAAGACCAATGTTCAAGGATCAATCAATTTCCAATCAACAACCAAAGGTTGAATTTCATAATTGATTGATACAACACACAACCTGTGATATTTCAATTATATAACAAAATATAATGCGGAAAAGAAATAACACAGACACCAGAAGTTTTGTTAACGAGGAAACCGCAAATGCAGAAAACCCCCAGGACCTAGTCCATATTAAACACACATTGTATTAAGCCGCTACAGACACTAGCCTACTACAAACTAACTTCGGTCTGGACTGTAGTTGAACCCCAATCAATCTCACACTGATCCAAGGTACAGTTGCGCTCCTTATGTCTCTGATCCTAGCAGTATACTACGCACTTGATTCCCTTAGCTGATCTCACCCACAACTAAGAGTTTCTATGACCCAAGGTCGAAGACTTTAATAAACAAATTTGTATCACATAGAAAAGTCTATGGTAATATATAGATCTGTCTCCCACAGAAATACCTACGAGTTTTTGTTCCGTCTTATATTTCTGACCCGAACTTATATTCCCGAAATTATATTTCTGAAGAACAACCTAGTATTATCAATCACCTCACAATAATCTTAATCGACTAGCGAAAGAAGATATTGCGGAATCATAAACGATGAGATGAAGATGCTTGTGACTACTTTTATATCTTGTATATTAGAGAAATCAATCTTAAGCCAATCTTACGATTGTACTCAAATACGATAGATACATCAAGATCATATCACGCAACTACACAGAAAATAGTTGGGTCTGGCTTCACAATCCCAATGAAGTCTTTAAGTCGTTAACCTACAGGGTCTCGAGAAGAAACCTAAGGTTAAAGGAGAATAAACTCTAGCTAATACAACTAGTATCACACAGAAGGTATGGGGATTAGGTTTCCCAATTGCTAGAGTTCTCCTTTATATAGACTTTCAAATCAGGGTTTGCAATCTAAGTTACCTTGGTAACAAAGCATTCAATATTCACCGTTAGATAAAAACCTGATTAAATTCAAGCTAATATCTTTCAACCGTTAGATCGAACTTAGATTGTTACACACAAATGAAATGCACGTTTATTTAGGTTTGTGTAACTGTACCCAAACATGCACACTTAGTGGTTCAACAATAGTTAACCAAATGGTTAGCCATATGAGCACTTCCATATAAATCATATTCCTCTTTACCACAACTAGTTCAAATGACTCAATTGAACTAGTTAGAGAGTTGTTAAATTGCTTAGATATTATAAAAGTATACAAGACACAATCGAAGCAATAATGATTTGATTCACTCGAATCAATTCATGAACTTTATATCCACGGTTTTCAAATATGCATTCCTTAGTTTATATAAGTTTAAGTTCACGAATAACCATTTTTAGAAACTAACCCACTTAAGTACATGAACTGGTACGCGGACTTAAGTACATGGAATGAGTTTGTTTTTAGTTCACAAACTCCAGCATAAATTCACGGAATGTGAACCTCCAATAGTACACGTACTGGTACGCGGACTTTACTTTCGGTTTTCATGATCAACAAGGTACGCATACTTTGGTTCAAGGAATAAGGACTTACACATGTACAATGTTTATATCCTTTCAAGGTTATATTCTAAACTCTCATTTCAATCATTGAAATATTCTTAGAGGACGTTATATGATTGTTATTCACAAACCATTTTTCGTCAAAACCATTTTCAAGTAATTGAAACTTAATATGACTTTCGTCATTAGTAAATATGAACTTGGACAAAGCGAAAGCTTACCAACACATATTTTGAGAAATAGATACACGAGATAAACTCGGCTCGAAATAGTAAATGTGTATAATCAAAGTCTATATAGAAATACGAATTTTGTCTCAAGATAGGAGACAAAGTAGATAGACTTTTGAGTGATAGATAAGTTCAAGTCTCTACATAACTTTTAGTCGATGAAGTTCCACCAGTTCCTTGAGTAGTTCTTCGTCTTGTATGATGATCGCCATGGAGTTCTTAAGCTTAACTACACTTTCTATCCTAGTCCGAGACTTAGCTATAAGTAGACTAGAAATCAAGACTTATAGTTTTGATCACTAATATTGACAAATATGCTTGAGATAGCAACGCATGCGAGTTCGACCGAGCAGTGCTCTAACAATAACAAGGATCGTATTTTAGATGAGAATCTATAGTTCTTGTCTCGGATGCCAACTAATGTAGACGATAATGGAAGAACGTAATACGAAAATTGCAAGGGATGCGAAGAGACGAAAAGAATGCGAATATATAATATTAAAGAGGGGAATTAAGAGATAAAGAGAATTGGTAAACAACATAATATTGATTAATTGATAAAAATATGTATCCAGAGATAATCCATATGCATGTTTATGTTAGATTCTATTAGATACCTAAAATACTAAAATTCTAAATAAAGAAAATACTGAAATAAGGAAATAACAATAACTTATAGAATAAGACAGATATCCTACATCAAGATGTTAAGATCCAGTGTGTAGTTTGCAGTCTATTAAAGAAAAAAGAGAAAACCCTATTAAACCTAGCATTTTTAGGGGCCACTCAAAAGGAATTAGGGACCACCTTTTTATTCCCACCCATTGAAAGAGGTTAAAGGGTGTCTTAAAAATAGAAAATCGTCTATATTGTCCTTCACCTTTATGTTAAATCTAAACATATATCCTTTATTTTCATAATCATCATTTTAATTTTGATTGAAAACAAAGATCGTCGATCAAACATATGTTAAGATTGATTTTTTAAAATTAAAACCCAAAATTCATTAACCTTAAAGTTGAAACTTAGAACATCAAAAAAAAAAAAAAAACAGTTAAACAAACAAATGAATAGATGATCGTAGTTGTGATTCAAAATTATGATTTAATTACTTGAAATCAAAAATTTGATCCAAAAATTTTCTTGGATTTACAGTAGCAGAAACATAATCGGTAGATAACAATCTATTTTACCTACTGATTATGGTTGATGTTCTTGGATTTACAGTAGCATAAACATAATCGGTAGGTAAATTGATCGTTATCTACCGATTATTCTTGATTCAAAAAATTCAATGTCTCAGTACTAAAAGTTACGCAAAATCGGTAGATAAGAAACACCATTAACTATTGATTGCGAACTTAATAAAATTTCGAAATTTTATTAAGTTTTGAAATTTTGAATTTGGGGCCATGAACACAATTGGTAGATAATAAGCATCACTTATTAACACAATTTACTACCGATTATGGTAGTACCAAAATTCAAAAATTGAGTATATTCGGAGGTTAAAGTAATACATTTTACTACTGATTATGGTAGTACCTGTTAGAGCATTGCTCGGTCGAACTCGCAAGTGTTGCTATCTCAAACTTGTTTGTCAAATTTATTTGTCAAAACTATATGTCTTGATTTCTAGTTTACTTATAACTAAGTCTCGGACTAGGATAGTTAAGTGTAGTTGAGCTCCAGACTCTATGACGATAATCTTACGAAGACGAAGAACTACTCAAGAAACCAGTGGAAATTCATTCGACTATAAGGTATGTGGAGACTTGAACTTATCTATTACTCAAAAGTCTATCTACTCTATCTCATACTCTTGAGACAAAAGTCGTATAAGTATGATAGTTTTCATACATACACATTTGCTATTTCGAGACGAGTTTACTCGCCTATCTATTTCTCGAAATATGTGTCAGTAAGCTTTCGCTTTAACCATTATTCATATTTACCCGTGACAAAAGTCATGATGACGTTTTAATTTTGAAAATAGCTTTGATGACGATAGTTGTGAATAACGACTGTTATAACATTATAGAAGAATGTTTAAATGATTGAAATGTAGAGTTGAGATTACCATTTATGGATATAAGCATATATAGTGTGTTCGCACATTAGTGTATAAATCCATGTGCCGGAAACCAAGTGTGTGCATATGTGTGCATACGGTATTGGTAAAGGAGATAGGTTGGGTACGCGTACCCGTACGCGTACTGGCGAAACTTTTCCTCCTGGGAAATTTTCCTGAGTTTGGAGTTTATGAACTCATAAACCAGTTACCTTAGGTACGCGTACTGGCGGAACTTTTCTACCCGAAAAATTCTGCTGAGTTTGGAAACTCAAATCCGGTAGCTAAGGTACGCATACCCGTACGCGTACCCAAGTTGGTTATTTCTCAAATCTGTAGTTCATGAACTTAAAACAATAAATTATAAGGAATGCAATCTTTGCAAACCGTGGATATATTGTTCATGAATTGATTCAAATGAATCCAACCGATTTTGTTTCAAATATGTCTATTTATATAAACCTAAGCAATTGAACAACTCTTCAACTGGTTCTTTTGAAGTCATTTGAACTAGTTATGAGAAAGATGAATACGGTTAATATGAAAGTGCTCATATGGCTAACCATTGGTTAACTATTTGTGAACCAACTAAGAGTACACGTTTAGGCCAGGTTACTCAAACCTAAATGAAATACATTTCATTTGTGTGTGACAAGCTAAGTTTCAATCTAACGGTTGAAAGATATTGTCTTGGTTGAATCAGGTTTTTCATCTAATGGTGAATATTGAATGCTTTGTTCCTAAGCTAACATTGATTGCAAAACCTGATTTGAAAACTATATAAAGGACAACTCTTGCAACTGGAAAAACTAATCCCCACACCTCCTGTGTGATACTAGTTAGTGTAGCTAGAGTCGATTCTCCTTTAACCTTAGGTTTCTTCTCGAGACCATATAGGTTAACGACTCAAAGACTTCATTGGGGTTGTGAAGCCAGACGAAACTACTTCTCTTATAGTTGAGCGATCTGATTTTGCCATTTTCTATCGTACGAGTTCAATTGAAAGATTGGCTTGAGATTATATCTCCGATAAGGAAAGATAAAAAGAAATCACAAACATCTTTGTCTCATCGTTTGTGATTCCGCAATATCTTGTTTCGCTACCATACGATTAAGATTATTGTGAGGTGACTGATAATTTTAGGATGTTCTTCGGGAATATAAATCCGGGTTATCGATTGGTTCATGTTCACCTTGATTTCTATGAAAAGACGGAACAAAGTTGTAGGTTTATCTGTGGGAGACATATTTATCTATCATCGTAGACTTTTCTGTGTGATACAGATTTGTTTATTCAAGTCTTCAACTTTGGGTCGTAGCAACTCTTGGTTGTGTATGAGATCAGCTAAGGGAATCAAGTACGTAGCATCCAGCTGGTATCAGAGACGTAAGGAGCGCAACTGTACCTTGAATCAGTGTGAGATTGATTAGGGTTCAACTAGAGTCCATACCGAAGTTAGTTTGTAGTAGGCTAGTGTCTGTAGCGGCTTAATACAGTGTGGTGTTCAATCTTTACTAGGTCCCGGGGCTTTTCTGCATTTGCATTTTCCTCGTTAACAAAACTTCTGGTGTCTGTGTTATTTCTATTCCGCATTATATTTTGTTATATAATTGAAATATCATAGGTTGTGCGTTGTATCGATCAATTGTGGAATCCAACCTTTGGTTGCTGATTGGAAATTGATCGATCCTTAGATATTGGTCTTTGGTACCATCCAAGTTTATATCTCTTGTATTTGATAAAGATTCACAGATTTCTATTTGTTTGAGTTTGATCAAATCGAGAGATAGAGATATTAACTCCTTGATATACTTTTTTATTAAGATTGAGTCTGACTGTCTAGTTGATTCTCTTAAAAGTATATTCGAGTTAGTCCATACAGATTGCTAATCGAAATATTGGGTAAGGTTGTTAGACCCCTGCATTTTCAGTACCAAAGTTCAAAAAAATTAGGATTTTGGCAAAATCACATTTTAGGGCCAATATACATTCGGAAGTTAAATATAATATTGATTATGGTAGTACTAAAATTCGAAAATTGAGTATATTCGGAGGTTAAAGTAACACACTTTACTACTGATTATGGCAGTACCAAAGTTCAAAAAATTTAGAATTTTGGCAAAATCACATTTTAGGGCCAATATACATTCGGAAGTTAAATTTACTATCGATTATGGTAGTACTAAAATTCGAAAATTTAGTATATTCGTAGGTTAAAGTAACACACTTTGCTACCGATTGTGGAAGGGCAATTTTTCCATTACGAAATACACGAGATAAGGGCTAGCTTCAATTTAGGTTTGGATGATCATATTTAGTCTAATTATTGGCCCCTAATTCCTTTTGGGTGGCCCCTAAAATTGGTAGGTCATTAAGCCTTAAGTTCTTATATTTTTCAACTTTACCAATTACTTACGGTAAGGTTTATATTCATTAGACTCATTTTTTTGATGATAGTTTTCAATCTTTAAGCCCATTCGATGGATTATGGCATTGCTAAGAGCATCTCCTATGGGTAGTCTCCAAAGTGAGACTAACTCACCCATATGGAAGACTACTCACCCATATGAACGAGTGAAGCTACTATGGGAAAATACAAAAAAAGACACTACACGGGAGACAGTCTCCTGTTTAGTTAAAAAAAATTGGATTTTGGCTCTGACGGGGGACTGTCCCCCATCCAAAAAAAAAAAAAAAACTTCTTAGACGAGGGACAATCCCCTGTCAAACTAAAAAAGCTAAACCAAAACTACATGGATGGGGGATTGTCCCCCGTCAAAAAAAAAAAACGAAAAAAAAAAAATTTAACGCGGGATTGTCCCCCGTTTTGTACTAAAAACTTTATTTTTCCTGACGGGGGACTGTCCCCGTAAAGTTTTACACTACCAACCACTCGTTCAGCTGAACGAGTGGTTGAACGTTTTGGGACCAAAATACACCCTTTCACTTACCATAGTGGGAGCAAATTAGGCCAAATTGGTAGTGACCCTTTCAAAATGAAAGGGTTACCCTAACCATAGTATTTGCTCTAATAGTGACAATATTAATCATAAAGATTGATTAATAGAGAAACTATTAATAAAGGGAAGTAATTAATTAGTGGGGTTGAAGTTATCCCATTGGAACTAATAATGGGCAAACAAAAAAGGCATAAAGTAAAAGAATGGGGGTGAAAAATGAAAAAGATAGAAGGGAATAATCATGCATGTGGGTAATATATGTAAAGGGACTAGTAGGGTGTGCATGCATGTGAGACGTAAAGATCAATCACATGGTGGGTAAAAGAAAAAAAGCACTCTCAAAGGAAAAGAAAATGGTGGGGCGGGAATAAATTTAAGTTACAAAAAAGCTGCTGCATAAGAATTTCATGGACAACTCTATGAAATTAAGATGAAAAATAAACCAAGTTCGAAAGAGGAACCTACACGCATTCTTATCGACATCAACATCCATGTGAGCTGTTTTAGAATTTTTAATAATCTAACGGATTAAAAGTAGGAATGATCTTGCATTGAACACGTTGTATATAAGATACATCTTTAATCGACAGATCCGAAAGAAATAACTTCCAGTTGCGTCTGACATTTCAAAAGCCTAACTACGCGTCCTGTTTAGAAATCGAGAAAATTTGTTAGAAGGACTGGTGTTCACATCGGGCTATTAAACATCGGGTAGAAGAAGCCTCTCCTCATGCTTTGGTGTCCAAAATGCAGCCTAGCTACAATTAAATTTTAGTATAAGTTTGTATATATTGTGTACAACGTCATTGTAGTATGGCCCACCATTTTAGCTACTCGAGGAAGGTCGAGATTATTCAACTCCTGTTACTGATAAGCTTACCCGAAAATAAACATGTAGGAAATACTATTTGGTCCTAGAAATAATATATTAGAGAGGGTCTAGTCCAGTTGACCCAGTCAACTGTCTGTTTGGTCCTATTTGATAATATAAATTATCATTTGGTCCTAAAAATTATCATTCGGTCCTACGCTGATGTCATGGATGATGTAAATGTCACCCTGTAGTGGCAGAAATACCCTTTTGGATAAAGACCATATATATGGTCAAAAGGTAAGAGAGAGGAATCATTTTCAAATTTAATTTCTCTCTCATCTTCTTTTCTTTTCTTTTCCAGATCTATTTTTTTCTCTCACTTTTTCTTTGTAAAACAAGAAACAGATTTCATGTGAAGATGAAGATGTAAACGAAAGATTGAAGATGTAAATGATTTTTTAGGGTTTCTTCATCGTTCTGCTGGTGCTACTGTTGAAGATGGAAACGATTTTTCTAGGGTTTTCTTCATCTTTTTCTTCCTGCTGCTGTAAACAATAGTGATGAAGTTGAAAATCGATTTAGATGTTTAGATCGGTAGTTGTAGATGATGAATAAGATGATTTTGGTACTGTTGAATGTGATTTTTTTAGGGTTTTTTTTTCACTGCTTGTTGACGATGAAGACGATGGGGTTAATTCATTACCAACATGATGAAGAAGATGAAGATATGTTGTTGATCTTTCTTGTTGACGATGAAGACGACGGTGTTAATCTTGATTTTGATGACGAAGAAGATAAAGATCTGCTCTTTGCGTTGATGATGAAGACGGTGGTGTTTTTGAAGAACGAAGATGTTGTTCTTGCTTTGTTGACGATGAAGAAGATGAAGATTTTGTTGTTTGTTGTTCTTTGTTGACGATGAACTAGATCAATTTTGATGTTTTTGTATGGAGTTCATTTCTAGGAATGAACTCGTTTTTTGATGTTTTTATATGGAGTTCATTTCTCGGAATGAACTCTGTTTTTTTATGTTTTTGTATGGAGTTCATTTCTCGGAATGAACTCTGTTTTATTTAGGTTTTTATGTGGAGTTCATTTCACGGAATGAACTCTGTTTTTTAAGGTTTTATATGGAGTTCATTTCACGGAATGAACTCTGTTTTTTTAGGTTTTATATGGAGTTCATTTCACGGAATGAACTCTGTTTTTTTAGGTTTTATATGGAGTTCATTTCACGGAATGAACTCTGTTTTTTTAGGTTTTTATATGGAGTTCATTTCACGGAATGAACTCTGTTTTTTTAGGTTTTATATGGAGGTCATTTCACGGAATGAACTCTGTTTTTTTAGGTTTTTTTATGGAGTTCATTCCTGGGAATGAAGTCTGGTGAAAATTGCAAAAAAAATAAAATCGAGCTCCAAACATCTGCTACAGTAAAAGTCAATTTTTAGTTGTTGTAGCAAGTGGAAAAATGTAGTTACTGTATCAATTGAAAAAAATGTAGTTACGGTAGTAAGTGAAAAAAAAACGTCATGACAAAGAAAAGGGTATTTTTGTCCATTTAAGTATTTTTAAATAATTATGGACCAAACAGTAAATGCGTTTGACCAAAGGACTAAATAGACATGGGCCCACCTAAAAAAGGACCAAACGATTATTTTCCCAATAAACATGTTCCAAAAGCGACTCACTTTCAATCATGATATGATACGTGGCAAATATGTAAAAAGTTTCAAAACTGACTTGTTTTAGTCATGGTATATAAATAGCCGGTGGTGCTTCTGTAAGTAGTGAACTTGAAAGACTAATAAAAATTTCATTTCTCTTCTTTGTACAATAACAAAACACTTCTTTTCATCTCCCATTCGTCTTATTCTAATTAAGTTAGTTGATTTGTTTAGCATATTACTGATGCTTTATTTAACTGTTTAATCGGGTGAATCGATAATCACGCAACACATTATCAGCATGAATTGATCTGCGGCAATCGGAGCGGGGCTGACGATATGGAAAAGGATAATTCTCTTCAACTCTTGCATATTTAATTTAACTATTTCTAAGTAGTTTTATACATATAATTTTTATTATGTCTAACCTTGTTTCCTATTTTGATTAGGATATGTTAAAGAGAGAGTTATACATATTACCGTATTTGTATGTGCTTTTTGGAGCACTTGAAATACACGGTATATGAAGAGATATCCAAAATAGGTACGTATTAAGAAAAGCTCATATTTGTGGTGTTTTTTCCGAATTTAGCCACATATTTGAGTTTTGCAACGTTTTATTATTTTCCTCCTTAGCCAACCAACAGAAGGTTTTTCCGCGTCCTTTTTGGATAGCGTAGAAAATAAAAATTTCTTTGTTGGTTCACCAATGATTTTTTTGGTGTTAACGGTTTTTAATATCGACAGAGCAAGGAATTATTGCATCCTTGGGGATAACAAAATTTTAATATTCCTTTGCCATAATAATCTCCAGAATTCAAAGTCGTTCCACTTAAGGTCGGAATGCGATGAAAAATGGACACTGGGCTAACACGGTTAGCCAATCTCTATCAGCGGTCTTTGAAATGTGTTTCACTTGATATTGAGACAATTTCTTTTAAGAAATAAAGAATGTGTTCATGTTTCAACTTTGATAAATTAATATTTCGTCGAGCCTAATGGACGAAATTGGAGATTTGTCGGTATTATTTCACCATTGATATTTGTGAAAAATAGTTCGGCTTGATTTTAGAGAAGATATGTGCACCGTATATAATATAGTGGTGAGAAATAAAGAGAGTTGCATATATTGCGCCCTTATGTGTTCCTGCTAGTTTTACGGCGTGCATTATATGCGCTTATTATATGCATCGGCGAGCTTTAAAGAGCTAGTGCTTCATTTGCACTTTGTATATGTTGTGTCAACAACACCGAGTGCTGCAAATGTTAACTGCGCCTCGTAGATATACAAACGTCGAGCGATAATGAGTGTTGCATTTTTTGTAAATGATATTTAGAGTTAATATCATGTCTTCTCGTCGCCTGAGCTATTACCTAAAATCTTGATTTTGGTGAATTAAATTTGCAATAGTACCTATGCAAATAAGTTTAAATATTTGGCAAAGAAGGAAAATACAATTGTGGTAGGCATATTTTTGAATATGGGAACCACAATAGTTCTCGGTTTTAAGAACCTGATAAACCCCGTACCACTAGAAGTGGAGAAATACGGGACGGTAGCATAATGATTGGTTTAACTAAGCCGTCTTTGAGCCTGGAAAGAGCTCTGCTATCGTTGTGACATAAGAGACATGGTACGTGCATATGAAATGTCGTTCATTGTTGTTGATCTCTATCGGTCGTCTTGGCAGGACTGGGACTGATATTGAGATAGTGTCGATGGTCACATAATTCATTTACAGTTTACTGTTAATTTTACATGGAAATGTAAATTATTTAAAATTATTCTAGCTGGACAGTAAACGAGAGAGAAAATCTGATCAGTTATCTCTCCTGGGTTGCATGTTATTGTTGCTTTGTTGCACCCAGTTGCTCCCTTGATAGGTAGAGTAATACGAAACTGGATGTTCTGTCGATGATACATTCCCGCCTAAGGATCAGGGGAGAATCGTCGACGATATTGGTTAATTCCAATTGTGTCTC
The DNA here is from genome assembly GCA_023529315.1 of Papaver bracteatum. Taxonomy (NCBI): domain Eukaryota; kingdom Viridiplantae; phylum Streptophyta; class Magnoliopsida; order Ranunculales; family Papaveraceae; genus Papaver; species Papaver bracteatum. Next base: position 59,153 of record JAJJWX010005152.1, read on the forward strand.
ATCTAAATGCTCACACCGAGAAGTTCCTGAGGTGTTGGAGATTACTCTGTTGCTAGATTTAGCAAGAGTACTCTTACCTGATTCGGCATAAATTAAAGTCCTTGCAAGGCATGCCATAAAATCGCAGCGATTGTTTCGTCTGAAAATATGCTTAGAAGCATAAACAAAAATCTCTTTTATGAGGTATGCCAATCTAATCAGATAACGTCCATATTCTCTTTGAGTGATGAGTTGATATCTCTCCTGACGAGGATCACATCCATAAAAGATGTGTTGATATCTCATGGCGAGGAATATCTGCATGTTGAAACTTGGTACCAATGGATTATGGTATCCTCACACTCTGGAGAATGATGTAAGATCGTTTATTAACTGATTAACAACTTAGTTGTCGATAATATTCAGAGTAGCTACTGAAATCGTTGTGGATATATATCCCCTTTGCAAAGGAATTATCGACAAAGTTCATATGATTGGCAGATATAGATCTCAGTCCATATTGAGTTGTTCTCTAACTTGTGTTTGCTTTCAAGATCTTAGTCCTAGCCTCCACGAATTTCAGTTCGAAAGCTGATGCTTATAAGAAAGCATAATGAGAGAATTAAGGTCGCTTGTTATATAGCGATAACCTTGACAACGAGTTTCCACGGACACTAACCAGGTTCATGGGAGTATGGTCTGGTAGTCATGCATGACTCGTCATATCACCTGGATGATAACTGTGTATCTATACTCATATAGATTTTTGAGTAAAAATCTTGTTTGTCAGTCGTTGATATTGTATCATCCTAGTGATGCTTTTGGCATTGATGGTTTGATGTTCTTGTGCATTTTGAACTTATTACTCCTGAAATCATTGTCATGATTCCTGTTTGAGACATGTTATATTCCACTGTTGTTACTACTCTATTACAAGATTTGCAAATATGATGAGAAATTCTTCCCACCGTTTGGGGGAGGAAAGGCCGTCGCCTGAAAAACGGCGTGAAGTATCCTGGTTTGGACAAAGATAAACCAGGATGCATCTCATCTGGATGTTTTCAGCAATGAAATACATGAAGAAGATTTGATATCTTCAGGAATTGCAAATCAAGTTGCTTCATGAGAAGCTGTGAGTGTAGTAGATAGTGTGTCATTTAAAACACACCTTGAGCGTGGATGATTAGTTAATTTAAAATATTATGCACCTCCTGAGAGGAAGAGCCAATCACAATCATTGAAATATAGTGCTCTCAAAGAGACTATTAGTGGAAGATCTAATTTCTCTAAGTATAGTTATCTTAACAAGAGAATGTCTCTGCAAAGGCCGTGGAACCTCAAAATGAGAGGATTTCCTTAAGGCATGCATGAAATAGAGAAATTTGTGATAGTAATCCAATGATTGTTGATGATATAGTCAAAGTATCCACTGATACTACTATAGATGATGTTGGTGTTGAACCACTCTCTATAAGAATGTCATCAAAGGAATGATTGGTTAAACGGGAAAGGAGAGATTAATGCAGAATAATAATTTCTCATAAAATGCATAGTTTTGGTACTGCAACCAGAACACTCGATAATGTGAGCTACTCTTGGCCATAGACGGGTGTTTACAGTTCCGACACCCGATAATGTAACCCCTAGTGGCTATAGGTGGGTGTATGTGCATAGTGAGAAAAATAAAGTCAACTAATGGCACAAAGTCTTTTACATGAACCTGAGATGGATTTCTTTATAACATATTCCCTATTATGGATGCAATGCAACTACCTCTTTGGTATTTTTCTGGCAGTCTTTTTAGGACTCGACATGCATCTAGTGGACGTGGTCACTGCAAATCTGTATGAAAAACTAGATACGGACAACTGCATACAAATTCCTGAAGGTTTTTACCTATCAGTAGAAATTACCACGTCATATCCATTTGCTCAATAAGGACGAAAGTGGTCAATCGTTTGGGTGAATTATTATATTATCCATGGATATGTGAACCATCTTATGTGCTCATACATTGTGCATTTACTAGATTTAATGTATACAACATCTACCTTATTGGAATTTCTGAAGAATTCTCCAAAGCACAAAAATGCTTAAAGCAAGAGTTCGAGATGAGACTCTCGGTAAAACAAGGTCTCAGTCTGTTGGCTGAACATTGTAAATGGAAGTCCATTAATTTCGTCAACCTTAAGGGTTTAGACATGTTTAAATGGACAAGCTGACATGGTTTCAGTCCTTCGATCTCTTAAAAGATTGATCGATTTGTATATGAATAATAAGAGATGTATCACTCTGTGGTTTGTATTACACAAAGATGTGTAAATGGTATATTAGCTGAAATATGCTATAGATACCTGATATAGGGTTTGTAGTAAACATGTAAGTCTGGCTATTCCCAGCACCAATATCGATACATTGGTCCGAATAAAGTCTCCCCTCATCTTCGTGGTACCATTAAGCTTGATCTTCTGCTTAAAAGATCGCTAGATGTCTCTCACAGAGAAAAGCTAATCATGCTGTTTAAGTTTTTGATTTTTGGCAGGTTTGATGAAGCAGCTAGAAATTTTCCTAGCTAATAGTCTGGTACTAGAGGATATTTGTACATCCTCCGATCAATTATGATTGTTCTGACAGAGCTAGTTGAGAATAAATGGCTGGTACGATCAGAAGGTCATTAAAGAATTGCACAGAGTAAAATCGGACCAATTTTCCTAAGCAAAGGAAGTTGCTGAAGACATTCAAAGATGGTTCGTGGTCTCTATGCAGTATCATCAGACACAATGATCAATTAAGAAGGCTACTCATCAGGGGGAGTAAAGCCATGAAGACTATGGATATGGGAATATTGGACATTACGTCGTGTACTCTTTTTCCTTAGTCAAGGTTTTGTCCCACTGGGTTTTCCTTGTCAAGGTTTTAATGAGGCATGCGAGTCCATTGCCATCCGCAGTTCGTCATGTTGTACTCTTTTTCCTTCGTCTTGGTTTTTGTCCCACTGGGTTTTTCCAGGAAAGGTTTTAACGAGGCAACATCTGTGGATTTATCATTGTTCTGAGGACTCATATTTTCCTACGTTCATATTTTTTCCCTCTGGGTTTTCCTGACGAGGTTTTTAATGAGATAACAATCTTAGAACGGTGATCATCATCTAAAGAGATGTATATATCCATGGATTTTCTTAAAATGCGGTCACCTGATAACATCATGTATTATTTGATTCGGGCGCTCAGGTTTTGTCCCAAGCGGTTTTCCTGGCGCAGGCGTTTAGGCTTTGTCCCAAGTGGTTTTCCTGACGCAACTTTGACAGAGGAAGCATTTCATGGCGGTGACCAATCTCACTACAAGTTCAGTTTTTCCTAAATGGTTTTTCCAGACACGGTTTCGGCGATGGGAGAAAATTCATGACGACCGTCATCACTTTAAATCTACCGATGTTGTACTCTTTTCATTTTGACCGGATTTTGTCCCACTGGGTTTTTACCGGAAAAAATTTAATAAGGCAACGTTCTTATAATGGTGGTCCAAGGGGGAGTATTGTATACAACGTCATTGTAGTATGGCCCACCATTTTAGCTACTCGAGTAAGGTCGAGATTATTCCACTCTTGTTACTGATAAGCTTACCCGAATATAAACATGTTCCAAAAGCGACTCACTTTCAATCATGATATGATACGTGGAAAATATGTAGAAAGTTTCAAAACTGACTTGTTTTAGTCATGGTATATAAATAGCCGGTGGTTCTTCTGTAAGTAGTGAACTTGAAAGACTAATAAAAATTTCATTTCTCTTCTTTGTACAATAAAAAAACACTTCTTTTCATCTCCCATTCGTCTTATTCTAATTAAGTTAGTTGATTTGTTTAGCATATTACTGATGCTTTATTTAACTGTTTAATCGGGTGAATCGATAATCACGCAATAGTATAGAACTTTAATTTTTTCCACATGAGGTGTCCAAAATATCTGCAGAGTTGTACAAGTCATCGAACAGATTCACATTGCGTGATGGTAAGTAATTTCTGCTCATGCAACCATGCTTATCTTCACAAAGTTTACATGAGAGAAATGTGACAACTGGTGACACTGCTATATTATTGCTGTGCTTTTCTTCCACGATGAACCCGAAATGCATGATTAGGCATGCACAGAACCGAACCGCTAACCGCACCGTAACCGCACTGAACCGATAATTCAACGGCCGGTGTGTTGGAATATTTTCAACTGTGCTAAGGGGGGTCTTGAGGTTGATTTCCGGCGATAATCCAACATGTACCGGATGTTGTGAAAAACCTTGTTTCCGGCGACCTTGTTATGAAGGCCGGATTCAAGACGACCTATGAGTCTAGTAAGTTTATATTGTCCAAGAATGGTGTGTTTATTGGACAAGGATATGCTTGTAATGGAATGGTTAAACTTAATTTAATAAATAATGGTTCTTCTTATATTGTTGACTCCGTTGATTTATGGCATGGTAGATTAGGACATGTAAATTATGGTTCCCTTAGAAACATGAGAAAATTAGGATTAATTTCTGATTGCAATTTTGATAATATCTTGCTTTAAATCTGTAGTTAGAAATTCTTCATTGCTTGAACTAGTACATAGTGATGTTGGTGATTTGAAAAGCCATATGACTCGTGGTGGAAACAAATACTATGTTACTTTTATTGATGATTGCACTAGATATGCTTATACTTACTTAATGAAATCTAAGGATGACGTGTTTAACATGTTTAAAATATACAAAGCAGAAGTAGAGACACAATTAGGACAGAAAATTAAGATTTTAAGTTCTGATCGTGGTGGTGAGTATTTTCCTAATAAATTTAAATTATTTTGTCAAGAGCATGGTTTAATTCATCAATTTACTGCACCTTATACACCTCAACAAAATGGTCTTGCTGAAAGGAAAAATAGAACTTTGGTAGAGATGGTGAATGCTATGCTTATTAGTTCTAATTTTCCTAATTCTTTGTGGGGAGAAGTAATGTTATCTGCATGTTATATTTTGAACAGAGTTCCTTTGAAAAAGAAGGATATTTCTCCTTATGAATTATGGTTTAATAGGAAACCTAATCTGACAAGACTTAAAGTTTGGGGTTGTTTAGCATATGTTAAGAAGCCTGATCCTAAAAGACCTAAATTAGGAAATAGGGCTTATAAATGTGCTTTTGTAGGTTACTCACTTAACAGTATTACTTACAGATTTTTAATCCTTGACACCTTTGAGATTATAGAATATGTAGATGTGGAATTTTTTGAGAACTTGAATAGAAATAGTTCCCAAATGAAACCCATAGAAAACCCGTTGTTACCTAGTCTAGAATCTGTAGAGACTAATAACAATGATGAACATACTTCTCCTAACCAAAACGTGGAAGATACTTCTGAAATTGTAGAAGAGATCGAACCTATAAGAAGTAAGAGAGCAAGAAAAACAACAAGCTTTGGTCCAGAATGGGTACAATATCTTGTAGAAGGTAGTAAGAATAAAATTCTTAGTGTTACTAAATATGTTATGCATGTTGACGATGACCCTAAAACTTATGCTGAGGCTATGAGCTCCAGATACACTAGTTTCTGGAAAGAGTCTATCAATGATGAAAAGACTTCACTTTTGACTAACGGTACCTGGATATATTGTGATTTACCTCCAGGCGTAAATCCTATTGGATGTAAATGGACATTCAAAAGAAAGATGAATGCCGATGGTACCATTGATAAGTTTAAAGCCATATTAGTTGCTAAGGGTTATAAGCAAAAACATGGAATTGATTACTTTGATACATATGCTCATGTTGCTCGCATCTCTTCAATTCGTTGTTTAATTGCACTTGCTTCTATTCACAAGTTAATTATTCATCAAATGGATGTCAAAACTGCTTTTCTAAATGGTGATTTAGAAGAAGAGATATATATGGAACAACCTGAAGGTTTCGTATTTGCAGGCCAAGAAAAGAAGGTTTGCAAGTTGGTCAAATCTCTTTATGGCTTGAAGCAAGCTCCCATGCAATGGCATGAGAAGTTTGACAAAGTGGCTTTGACATATGGTTTTGTTGTTAATGATGCGGATAAATGCATCTATAGTAAGCATTATAGTTCTGGATGTGTAATTCTCTGTTTGTATGTGGATGATATGCTTATTTTTGGATCTGACATATCTCGTATTGAAGAAACAATGAAGTTTCTTAGTTCTAACTTTGACATGAAGGACTTAGGAGAGGCTGATGTGATCTTAGGAATCAAAATCCTAAAAAAGGGAAATGAGTTGGCTTTAACCCAATCTCATTATATTGAGAAATTTCTCAAGAAGTATGGTCATTTTGATGACATCCCAGCCGTCACTCCTTTGGATCCTAATGTAAAGTTAAAGAAGAACACTGGACGTGCTCACGCACAACTTGAATATTCCAGTGTTATTGGAAGTCTTATGTATGCCATGAATTGCACAAGACCGGACATAGCCCAAGTTGTGGGATTACTATGTCGTTTTTCAAGTAACCCAGGAGTTGAACACTGGAAAGCAGTTTCAAGAGTGTTGGCTTACTTGAAAGGAACCATTGATTATGGTTTGCATTACCAAGGCTATCCCGCTGTATTAGAAGGATACAGTGATGCAAATTGGAATGATGTAGAATCCAAATCCAAGTCGACTAGTGGATGGATATTTACATTAGGAGGTGCTGCTGTATCTTGGAGTTCCAAGAAGCAAACCTGCATTTCTGATTCAACAATGTTGTCAGAATTGATAGCACTTATGGATGCATGTAAGGAGGGAGAATGGCTTAGAAACTTACATGAGGAGATCCCATTTTGGAAGAAGCCAACTCCTGCAATCTTGAATAATTGTGATAATCAGGCTACAATTTTTAATGTCACTAACAAGACATATAATGGGAATTCAAGACATGCAAGTCTTAGACATCAAATTGTGAGACAACTACTCAAAAGGGGAGTAGTTTCGGTTAACTTTATTGAATCAAAGAAGAACTTGGCAGACCCATTCATAAAGAGTCTACCAAAAGCAGTGTTTTCAATAAAATGTGGGGAAATTGGACTAAGGTTTGTGAATGAAAGTTGACCCCCATAGCAGAAACACAACCTATGTTTTGAAAAAGATAGACAAGGTTCAATGTGGTACCAACAAGTTATGGAAGTGGTCATGATGCACTAATAATAAACTTCCCATTTCAAATTAGTGCAATGGTTCTGCAAGAAAATTAGTGATGGATAAAAATCCTTAATAAGTCTAACTTTTACAAGGTGTCTCGCAGAAACACCTTCGAGACTTACCTATATGAGTATGGAAATCAGGTCATTTCCTAAGAGAAAAAGACCGTTCTCTGAGAGACTCATGAATACAGGATAAGCACATGGCCATTAATGTGTTGGCTACATAACACACAATCACAGGAATCAGTATGTGTTGAGATTCCGGTTTTATCATATGGGGTACTTGGTTCAAGACTGGTTTCACCACTGAACCCCGATAAGGCTTTGAATTCCTTACACTAAGTGAAGGTTCAAATCCAAAAGATACCTATCATTTATGTGCTGATTTCTACGAAGATGCTTATTTCCTAACTAAGCTAGAACTATGTTGGCTTGATCCCACTCGGGTACTAGGCAGTCACTTCGGTGATGTAGTTGCTCCGATTTAAAAGTTTTTTAACTTTGTTTTATGGTTTTTTGAAAATAGGGGGAGAATGTTAGAATGTTGGAATAAATGTTTCGACAGTTACAAACGTATCCAAAATTCTTCAAATCCAACAGACGCCTTTGATGTCTGTTGATGAAGGGACTTATCGTTTCAGAGAAACCTGTTGGTGAAAAGATGTCATTTCCCAACAGATGCAAAACCCTCTATAAAAATCATATCCCAAAACTTGTTTGATAACATAATCAAAACTTCTTTCTCTCTAAGCATCTTCAGAAACAAATATTGTGTCTTCTTGGTTGGGTCAAGGGAGTACAACTCTTGAATTCAACAACGTTGTTTGGGCTTCATTCTATCCTGAAGGCAATATTTCATTGACCAATTGTACTCGCCATTATTTGGGAAGGGTCGAAATAATTGCTGAAAAGAATCGTAAGGGCTTGAAGCTTGTGTTACAACATTCTTTTCAATCTCTGTTTTCATCCTCTATTACCCTCTATTTTCCAACACGGTGTCCGTTTTAATTTTGGTAACCATTGGATATTCGGTTCGGCTATCGGTTCCACTACTAACCGCACCCTAACCGAACCGATAATCGATTATTATAGGCCGTTGATTTATTTCTATTAGGATTAATCCTAGCCGTCTAAAATCGGGTAACCCTAGAGTATAAAAACTCGAAACCCTAAACTATTTCTACATTCATTTCATTTCTTCTTATCTTTCTCTCCGACTCCGTCTCTCTCCAGTCGCCTCCATTACCAAAATCTTCTCTTCCTACATATAGTTGCCTGATTCTCCACCTCCACCTCCATCAAGATTCAAGACTTAAGAGCACTGCCACCTCTATGATCAAGTAAGTTGTTTTCTCTTTGATTGATTTTTTTTTAATCAATTTCTAGGGTTTTTTTTATTTTTTATTTTAGGGTTTCTTTTGATACTCGAGATGGTTTGAAATATGTTTAATCAATCGATTTGTTAAGTCAATCGATTACTGTTTATCAATCAATTTAGGGTTATAATTATTTTTATTTTTATTTTTTGGTTTTATGTTCTTAGAACATGAAGAGTATTGAATTACCAGCAGCTGGAGTTCTTCATTAAAAGAGTATTGTCAGATCAAACAGGTAAAACCCTTCACTTGACTTGTTTTGTTTGATTTGAGTTCAATCTTCATTGTTGATTATGAAAAAGGTTTTTTTTAATGTAAAACCCTTGAAGTGATTTATGATATGTGAGTCTGCAACTATGAATCTATGAGCAAAAGGGTTTTAATGGGTGTTTAACTCTATGAGGTATTGTTGTTATATGAATTACTCTTTGAGAAATTGTTGTTGGAACTATTTGTGTAATAATGTGAAGTGAGATTTTGGTAACTGAGTTGTTAGAGTTACAAATTATAATGCTGATTAGTTTAGTGGCTAGGGTTTGATGATGAAATCCATGATTATAATGCTGATTGGTTCCCAAATTATTTCCCGAGCTTAAGTAGAATCCTTTGTTCTTCCTTATCTTCTTGAGTAGTGATATGTGTGCTTGTATTATTTCTTCTTGAACTAAATGTTGAAAATGATGTTTGTTGCAAGTGGTAATGCTTGGATCAAGTTCAAATTCATTATCGAGCTGCAATATGGTAGGTGCATCTCCATCCTCTCAATCCCTTGCAGCTGAGTCACTCAACTGACAGCTTCTGCAACACCAACACCTCAAGTTGATGCTACACAAGAAACTCAGCAGGCTACACATGACCCTGCAGCTGAAACTGAACCAAAGAAGATGGGAAAAGTGAGGTCAAAATTATGGAATGATTTTACAAGGCTCAATGACAAACAAGCACAATGTAAGCACTGCACGAAGAAGTTGCAAGCAGATAGTCGAGGAAATGGCACCTCCAGCATGAAAACACATTTAGGAACATGTCCTAAGAATCCAAACAAGAAGCTAAAGGGTTAACAAAGTTTATTGTTTCCACCACCAAGACTAGGACAGTCATCCCAATTGGTTGCAGTTAGCTATGACGAGGATATTTGTAGAAGGATATTGGCTGAGTTTGTTATAATAGATGAACTGCCATTTAGAATTTTAGAAGGAGATGGGTTTAGAAGATACAGTGAAAAGTTGGAGCCTAGATTCAAGGTGCCAATCAGGATGACCATATACAGAGATATCTTAACAATCTACAAAGATAAGAAAGATAAGTTGAAGAAGTATTTTAAGGAAAGTAAACAAAGATTCTCTCTCACAACTGATACACGGACCTCTCCAAACAACTTCAACTACATGTGTGTGACTGTGCACTTTATTGATATTCATTAGAAGCTCCAAAAGAGAATCATCTTGTTCTGCCAGATCAAGGGTCATACTGGAGTGGATATTGGGAAAACACTTGAGAAATGTTTGCTGGATTGGGGACTAGAAGATCTTTTTGGTGTGACTTTGGACATTGCCAATGCAAATAATGTGGCGATCGAGTATCTTCAAACCAGTGTCATTAATTGGACTAGAGCAACAGTTAGAGCTGAATACATGCAGGTTAGATTGTTTTTCTTCTTGCTGTTAGTTTAATTATTTCATTTAGCCATTTGAGTACTGCTCATTTCAACCATGAAATGTATTAATTATGTATAGTTGTAGAGTATTTTTGAATCTTTTGATGTTATTTTTCTTAGTCATGTTGTATGGAATGGAGAATATGTTTGCATTTGTACTTAAGTTGTGGTGTTATTTTATCCTAAATGTAGCTTTAGAAAGCATGAGCACTTGGATAATCAGTATGCAACATGTTTATATTAATGTTACAAATTATCAGTAGCATTTCTTGTACACTTTGTATTTCCTTGTTTCATGCTTTTTGTATATGCAACATGTTTATATTTCCTTGTTTCATTCTTTTATCAGGTAAGGTGTGTTATGCATGTTCTTGCGCTTGTTGTTAGAGATGTTGTGTTGTTGTATCACAAGTCAATTAGCAGGATCAGATCAGTTATCAAGTATGTCACTGGATCTCCCTCTAGGTTGACCAAATTCAAAGAATGTGCTGCTCTTGAGAAGATTGATTGTAAGAAGATGGTTTTCTTGGATGTAAAGACCCAGTGGAATGATACATATCTAATGCTTGAAGCTGCCATTCCATATGAGAAGGTATTTAAGAGGTTAGAAAGAGAAGACAAGAGCTTTCGAGATAAGTATATTTTTAAAGAATCTGAATGTGAAGCTTTACCTAATCTTGATGCTGACACTATTGTAATTGATGATGAAGCTTATTTTCTGAGTTCTAGTGAATCTGAAAGTGAATGTGATGTAACTAAAAAGAGGAATACGAAGAAAATGAACAAGCCCCGTTATCATGCTCCATATGCTGCAGATTGGTCATATGCTAGGAGTCTTGTAAAATGTTTAATTTTTTTTTTTTATGTTACTGTTAAATTCTCTACTTCAACACAGGTTATTACACATGAGTTTTTATGGCAGTTAGCTTTGATTCATGAACAATTGGTTCGTCTTAGAGATATAGGAAACCGAGATGCTCATATTTCTAAGATGGCAGAAGTAATATTTAAAAAGTATAACTCATATTGGGGGGGATTATGAAGACATGAACTCTGTTTTTTTTTTTTTTTTTTTTGCTAAGTTGCTTGATCCTCGAGAGAAAGAGTCTGGTTTGAAGTTTGATCTTGAATGTTTGCATGAGCAAGAATATTTCGGGGTTGGGACTGTTTTGAAAGCTGTGAAACAAGACATGGGTAGACTTTATGAAGAGTACAACACCATGTATTCGAATGCTAATGCAGATGAAGGTGACATCAGCTTTTGAACTTTAGTTATATGTTTTTGTTCTACTGTTACATACTTAGATATTATAAATGTTGTTATCATTATCATTTACTAATATTGATTGTGCATTTGTGCCGATGTCTTAGGTACTGGGTCAACAACTGCTGCAGGTGTGGATGACACGGTAGTTTGTGTGCAAGAAGAGAACATTGAGGATATGCTTGAGTCGAGGAAGAAAAGGCGAAGCATGAATGTTCACTCTACTCATCCAAAGTCTGATCTGGAAAGGTATTTGCTTGATGAATGTGAAACATCTACAAGGGATTTTGATATTCTGGCATGGTGTCAGGCTAATAGTACCAAGTATAAGGTACTATCACTTATGGCGAAGGAAATTTTGGCAATACCAGTGTCCTCAGTTGCTTCAGAGTCTGCATTCAGTACCGGGAAACACATTCTTACTCCACGAAGAAGCTCGATATCTGCCAGGACAGTTGAAGCACTTCTCTGTACGCAAAGTTGGTTGCAGAAACCTATCTCTCTTGATTTCATATATGACTATGTACCAGATGACAATTCCAGCATTGAAGAAGGTAATGAAATCTCTTCTCTTCTTATTTGACTTAAAATTTCTATAGTTGAATGAATCCAGTTAGAACTGTTTGTCACTTGAATGAATCCAGTTAGAGTTTCACTTGAATGAATGCAGTCACATTTTACATATCATAAATTGACTTCTTATTTGACTTAAATTTTTTATAGTTGTCATTTCTTTTGCATATCATGATTTATGGTTAGTGGAGTTGCAAACTTGCACTCAGTTGCACTCAGTTTCATTATCTATGATTATGTAATTGCTTAGGGCTTGCATATGAAGATTAAGGAGAAAGTGGTTGATTCTTCAAGTTGTGTGGTGTAGTGTTTGTGGGTGCTGGTCCTTTTTATGTTACTTTTGTAACCCCTGTCCTTTTTATGTTACTTTTTGTATTCCCTGTCCTTTTTGAACTTAGAGTTTCAAGATCTGTGGTGTACTAGTTGTAGACACTTGAAGTACATTACCCATGATGTGAAGAATTTTGATCTGACTTTTGAGTTTTTCTCTTTGCAAACATTTTGGGCAAGGATGAGGATTAAGGGGATTGTTGGCTTGAGAATTGGATGGATGGACTGGACTCTGGAGTCTTTTACTTGTCTTCGACTCTTCGTTCTACTTTCTTATGTTAAACTTTAAGACTATTGTGTGTGTGTTTTATCTTTATAGTTTAGACTCCTTGCTTTAGGACTACATTATGTGTGTGGCTGTATGTTTGATCTTTCAAGTTTAGACTCTTATGGAATGGATCTAGTTAATCTATTAAGTATGGTAAACTGTTATTTCTTAAGTGTGGAATTGAAGTACACTGTACAGGTGCAGGTACAGGTACAGGTACATGTACAAAATCTGTCAGATTATTTTTTGGTTAAAACCGAACCGGATACTATTAAGTTTAGTTACGGTTTTAAATGTGCTAACCACACTATAAATGGTTAGTTGAACGGTTTTATAACTAACCGCACCGAGAAAGTCGTAGAAATCAACTCTGTAGGCCATCTTCAAACCAACCTTCTCTTCTTAATGGTTGTTACTTGTAGTGACAGAAAAAATAAATAAATAATTCTTACAAACATGGTTTAGGGCCGAAGCCTTTAACCCCAAAAAAACAGCAGAACCCAAAACTCACTCTCTGACACAAGTTTAACACTTGATGTACATACCGGGAACTCCGCTTTAGCCTTCAACCTTGTCATTGTCTAGACTTTACATAAACGCATTAGAATTAGGAGACCTAATTCCAGAGCCGTACCAAACTTTTTAGAGGCCCAGGCAAAAACAGAAATTTGGGGCCTAAAAAAACCTGGCTTGATTGGGGTATACCCAATTTTAAAGGGACATTTTTTGTGGATTTTAGGGGGAGGCCTAATAGGTAAGTTACAAAAATACCCTTACCCTTTAAAAACCTATTACTCTAAATCAGTTTTAATTTTTTTTCCATTTCATCTTCTTCTCCTCCCTCCACAACCCTACCGGCTCCATCACCCCACCACCACCAAAACGCGTCGATTAATTCGTTAGCATCGTCGATTCGAAAACTCCGATTAATCTTCATTAATGGATCCACCACGGAAGAAGGAAACTCGTATGAAAGAAACTAATCGCAAACCCAATGAATATAACCCTGGAATTGCAAGTTTGGTTGCTAAGAAAGTGAAGAAAAAAACGGTTGAAGAAGAAGGAATTGAACCCGCTGAAACACGTGAAATGGTGCGCTTAAGAAAGTAAGGGCTTGTTTAAACTCACTCTAGTACTTCGATTTCATATTTGCATGTCAAATTAGGTCAGAAAATTCGAATTTGTGAATTGGAAGTTGCCACGCCGTCAATGTTTTTTTTATCGACCCTTCCGGGGTTTCATAGTTAGGGTTTGGCCGGAATGGTATAAGCTTGAAGAACCTGCCGGATCTATGGTTTATGTAACTGCTACTAGAAGGGCCAGCAGGTTATTCAACTAAGTACCTGCCGGCGTTATATTAATTTTAACGACGCCGGCATTTTATTCGTTTTTCACCCTGCCGGCTACTTTGCTTTGAATGTCTCCTGATGCCTAGAATGTTTTATCCCGGAAGGGAATTTTATAAAACGATGCCGGCGCTTTGTCAGCCGGAAATGTATGGTTAATGGACCTTGCCGACCTGTTTAGTGAAAATTCCTTGTATTTATTGTGTAAATTTGTTTGTTGGATGGAAGGCTATTTTGATGACACTTTGCCGGGGTGTTTTTGGCGGTAAGCATCTTTTGGTCGACCTTTCCGGCTATGTGTTCGCCGGATAGGTTGTTTTTGTAGACCCTGCCGGCTTGTTTTTATTTTTTTTTCTGAATTATTCTTGTTCAGATTGCGAACAGCAAAGAAGAAAGCTGCTCTGAAAGTAGCTCTTAGTAGTCCTCCTTCAAAACCTCCTCGTGTTGGTGATAAACTCTTGTCTTCAAAACATCGAGGGGCATATGTTTAGCGGGGAACGACAAAGATCATTATAAGAAATAATCCAGAACCACCATCTGAACCCAGTGATTCAAACGACACTCCAGATGAATACCAATCAATTCCATCTAGTAGAAGAGGTGATGATGATGATGTTGATGAAAGAATTCCGGCTGCTGGAGGAGGCAACAATGATGATGATGATCAAGACATGCCACCTGTTGGAAGAGGTAATGATGATGATGATGGTAATAGAGATAAAGGTAAGAAAACCGTCGAAGAGGAAATTGTTAAAGAGGAAGAGGAACAACAACAAGAAGAAGGAGATGGAGAACAAGTTGTTGAACCCACCGAAGCTTCATGGTCAACTTCAACCGGAGCGAGGAAGAGGGTGATCACTAAACCACAGAATTATCACATTCCTTCCGAACACTTGATGGTTAAACTGAAAAAAGATGAGGACCCAAGGGGGACCCCAAGAGATGGTGGAAATGTTATTTTTGGATACAAAGACTCATGGGCATGTATGATCCATAATACTATCGTAAGTAATCTTAATCCGTATTTGTTCTTTATTCAAGTGTGTAACTATCTTAATTAAATTTGCGTCAAGTGTTTGTATATATTTTCATTTATTTTTTTTGGTATTTAGGATCACAAGAATGCCATCCGTCTCATGAGGCGCCAAGCTTCGTGTTCAGTGGCTCATACTTGGGATCTTGACAAGGAATGTGAGGATGTGAAAGTGATTGTGAGGAACTCCGGGTTGATGCCTGCGATTGAGAATTCGAATATTAATCTTGATAAAGTTACCGTCTCTGCATTCTGTAAAAGGTTCTACGGAGATACTGATACCATGTTATTCCCGTTCGGTGAGATGGCGATAACTCCCGATGATGCTCAACAAATTCTAGGCCTCGAGGTTGAGGGAAAAGCAGTCTGTGAGGGGATGGATAATTCGATATCTTTCGAGAAGATTTACGATTTGAGCAAAAAATTGTTCGGTTGGAATCAGGTTCAGACGGAGGTTTTTCTTGACACGAAGGATGGTCGTCTAACCAAGAAGTTTAATACGAAGAGGTTGAGGGACACATTATGGGATACACAGTCAATCCTTGACATTAGGTGAACCCGGTGTGAATCAATGCTGCCGCGGCCGGTTATTTTCTATACGTCCTAGGAAAATATATCTTCCCCGACAGTTCCGGAAACCAAGTGGAGGCCGGTTACTTGCAACTATTGGATCCCTTAAATAATATGCGTGAGTATTCTTGGGGTACTGCGGTGGTCGCCTTCTTGAACAATGAGTTGACAAAATGTTCTAGGGAACTCACTAAGCAAGTTAACGAAAACACATGTCTCTTCCAGGTAATTTTATTGTCTAAAAAATTTATATTACCGAATATTCTCGTAAGATAAGGCTCTTACTAAACTTTTTTTTTGCATAGGTTTGGATATATGAGAACTTCCCTTCCTTGTTCAAAGAAAGCTCCTACATCAAAGTGGATGCGATTGTTGCGGTTAATAGGCCAAGAGCGCAAAGGTACAGTTATAAGGGTACTCAGGATAAGGAAATGCCGCAACAGCTTATGAAATTCCGAAGTGCCATCGACAAATTGACTGTGGAGGAGGTGATTTTTGATCCGTATCGGGATGCTAGAAATCAAGGTTTAATCCATCCTATAAATGAAGTTGTTGCATTATACTATGGACCCTTGATGAATGTGTTTGAAGGATATTCAATGTACGATCCACATCGGATTATGCGACAATTGGGTTATGTCCAAGAAGAACCTCATTTTGATGAAGATAAGTCGTTCTTTACTGTGAACCGGGATGAGTGCACCATGTCCCAAAAAACAATTAACGTCTCTTACGCTCCACGACCGGCTCAAGAACATTGGGACAATAGACGTGGCCGTAACATTGATGGGAGTGATCTTTTGGACGAGGTGACCAATGGTCATGAAGCTACTGAGAAATACATGGCATGGTACTTGGAATGGGCTCGTCCTACTGTGATTAGGAAAATGACTGCTGAAGAGCTGGATCTAAAGAAGAAGTTGGAAGCGAAAGACCCATCAACATTGCTTAAGTTCTTTGTAAGTATATTTAGAGTTTCTATTACTATTTTAAGATTGATTGCATTACCGAATCATTCTATTCATTGTTTTTTGTTTAATTAAAAATAGAAGGAACATTTGAAGACCCTTGGGAAGGTGTTGTTGTGCGCGAGAGAAAAAGGAGAGCCTTTGTCGATTGAAGAGCAAAGCAAGCACATTGACTATGTTAACAATATTGGCAATGAGGATGCCAATGAAATGTTCAAGCAACTTGAGGCTCAACTAAAGGATGAACAAAAAGCTAGGAGAGAAGCACAAGCCAAGATGAAGGATGATAAAAAGAGGACTCGTGGTGGTGAAGGTAGTAGCAGTGGTCGTGGTGGTGAAGGTAATTCTCCAAAACGGGGTCGTGCTCGTCGTGGTCAATGAATGCTTTCGTAGTTTATTTCTCTATGTTGTGGTGGACAAATGTTTTAAGTTAATGGCGTGGACAAATGTTTTTTAAGGTTTATGGGACGTGTTTTCATTTTGGACAAAAAGTGTTTGATATCTGGTTGTTGAATGAATGGTTTGTTTAGCTACGTAAAGTTTTAATGCATAAGCCGGAATGCTTCCGTAAAATTAAAATGCCGGCTTTACCAGGGCCGGCAAGGTTTGGAATTGTCAGACAGCCGGCCCTGACAAAAAAATTCTATAGTTACCAGGGCCGGCATTGTATAAAAATGATAACCTTCCGGCGTGTTCGTCACCGACAATGTATTGACCCAATATAGTTCCGGCGGGTTTGTTGCAAAAACACATTTCTCCTGATTCCTAAAACATATCTCGCCAGCACGATAACAAATTTGTGACACCTCCGACTGGAACGTGGCTGGCAGTGTAGCGTACTAATACACTTCTGGCGGGTTTGTGGGAAAAAAATCTTCTCCTAATGCCTACAATCTTACACGACCGGCATTTTGGAGAAAACATACCTCGCCGGCGTATTCAAAATTCAAATTTTTTGCAAGTACAATTTCATTGATTGACTTGTACTTGGGCACTATAACGGCCAAATTTGGCCACCATCCTATAAACACACTACTTCTATCTACAAAACAACATACAAATAGTTCGATATACTCTCCAAAGCTCATATCATCATACACTCCATCTAACTCACCCAATATCTTTCTACAAACAACAATGGCATCTTTTGCAATCACCAAGGCTTGGTATGCGGAAGATCGACTTAGACGTCAATCCTCCGAAAGGGAAGATTCCAAAACCTTTTGGGCTAGGGTACACAACAAATTTAGCGGCGAGTATGGGAATCCTAATGCAAGAAGTATTGAACAAGTCCACTCTAGGCACCTAGTAATCGAAAATGCGATACTTGTTTATTTATCCCTCCAACCTCGGATTTTTAACACTCGCCCCTTCACCTTGTCCGTTGCATAATTTGTAAGTCATTTGTGGTTTTTTCACGTAACCCATGTTGTTTTATCTTCCAATGAAACACCACTAACAAATGTAAGCTTGTTTTTGTAGCACGAAGCCGTGAAAGTGTGCTACTTGGAAGTAAAGGGGGAAGCATTCGCATTAGATGCAAGTTATCACTTCTTGGCCGATAAAATCCCGTTGGATAACCCGGACTACTTGGTATCGTCTTCGTCGGAGGAAGATTGATGGTTTTAGAAGTTTTAGTGTAGGTTTTGTGGGTATACCTCTATGTAAGCCCTCACAAGACTATAACTCGTCCACTAGGGTCGCCTAGGGGTTTAAAAGCTTGATGCACATGCTAAGTGCATTCGTTTTTCTAACCAAAATTGCATAAATAAAGTGAATTACATCTTCCATATTTTCTGTTTTCTTTTTGGTATAAGTACAAGTCGGCAAGGTTATAAATACCTAACATGCCGGCTATATGTTAGCCGGCAGTGATAAAACCTATTTACTTGCCGACGTTATAACCGCCGGCATCGTAGTATAATTTTCCATGCCGAAGATACTCGGCGTGTTCTTCAACCAATACAATGCCGGCTGACCAAAGTCGGCAGCTTATTCAAAATGGACCATGCCGGTGCATATTAGCCGGCATGTTATTCAAACTATAACCTTGTCGGCCTTGTGTATTTTTAAAATCTAGTTTTTTTGATCGAAATCGAAATCATAAGTGGGATGAAAGGTTTAATTTAGTGAATTCATAATTTCAAATTTTTAATCTAAACTCAATTAATTAACCTAATCAGAATTTTAATGTTAATTAACCAATGGTATTTTAGCCATTTAGAAAATACAAGGTTAAGGGGTGGCTTGGTTTTACTTCATAATGACCTTATTTTTTCTTATTGGGTATACCCCAATCTCGCCAGGTAAAAAAATCACGATTGTTTAAAATAAAAAGATAAGATAATTGACATGCAATAAAACTTACAAATAGAAATGACTACCTAAAAGTTTCTAATTTACAAAAAATTGACCTTCCTAGCCTACTCAATGCAAATTCATCATTTACTATATCGTGATTCATGTTGTTTACTATATCGACCTTAATAGGTAACGTTGCTAAGTTAGTCAAAAAATTTGTGATAATATTGTGGAACAAAAGTAAGACTTGATCATCTTCAGCTATCGAAAACTTCTTTTTACAAAGGCACATTCCATATTTTTCAAGAAATTCAACATGTCAATTTTCCTTTCAGTTTCTTCTGGCAAAAATATTTATTTCGGCATACAAGTCATGCATATCAGTACCAGATCCCATTTTCATACCTTAGATAAAACTTGATATAAGGTGCCTTTAAAATGCTATCATCAAGGGAAAATAGTTTCTTTAGCCAGTTATCTAGGTTTTTACTTTTACATAGTAGAAAGTTGGATACTAATTCGGGAGAACGGTTTATCGTGATAAAATAATTAAAACATGGCTTGCTGATAAGAAACTCTAGGATTTTGTAGTTTTAATTTTCTTTTTCGATGGGCAAAATATGATGTAAATAGAAATGTGGTAATTATATAATTGACCCTTGTTTTGATGGGCTACACAAATACCCTTATCATGCAATAAAAATACTCCTCTCCATCTATAAGCCCATTTGGGGTCCATTAACATTAATTTTGTTTCCATATTAACCCTTACTCTTTTTATTTTGTTTCCATATCAACCTTTCCTCTTTTAATACGGTTTTAAAGAAAAAAATTATTTATTTTCAGATCCAAACTATTTTCTCCTTCTCTTACTAGAACACCACCTCCATCACCACCGAAGCTTCTACAACTACCACCAGCAGCTCCGTCGTCGCCATCGTCACCACCACCTCCTCCACTATTAGCTGCAAATCTATCATTATAATTGGTTTCGATTTATCTCTGATAGATTCTATTTCTTTTAATTTTAAATCTCAAAATCAAATCTGCCACCATCATCTTCATTGCAACCACCATATGTATCTCCAACGCTATTAATTACCACCACCATCAGCAGCATCTCTATCTCCATGTTTTTGTTTATTTTTTCCCCAGTGAGATTCAAGAAAGAGGTTTGAGTGGTTTGAGTGAGATCATCAACAAAATCTATCCAACACCGATTCACAACAATTCGTTTGAACCAATAAACTACAGATTTAAATTTGATAATTTCGATTTCATTAATTTTCAGATCTGGATACTTGAATTTTTCGATTGCAGTTACAAATCAAAGAAATTGATGTTACTGTTGGTATTGCAGGTGAGCTGAATTTGAGGGTATGGTGTTGGAGGTTGCGCTATGAACACATGGTGGGTGATGGATGTGATGTTACCATGGTTCTGAAGTTGTTATGAGTTTGACTAAAGGAGTTGGTGGTTTTGGAAGAAGGAAGTATTATTGTTGATGTCTGAAAGAGAAGGGAGTGGTGTTTGCTTGGTGTTGGTTGATTTTCAGATGAGTTGAGCTTGGAGGTTGTTGGTTATTGTTGGTGTGGTACATGAAAATGCTGTCAATACTGTTTCAGATCCATTTTACAGGTATGGTTCTTCAGTATTAACTTCTATGGTGGAAAGATATCTGGACTTCAGTTTTTATGGGATCAATTTATGTTGTTGATGCCATAAACGGGATCAACTATTGTTGTTAATGCCATTTTTATGGATCAACTACTGTTGTTGATTCAATTATGGGATCAACTCTTGTTGTTGACAGCATTTTCTATGGAATCAACTACTGACTCATATTGTTGACAACATTTTCTTTTTGGATTTTTTTTTTTGAAGCATGTAATTTATTAAGAGAAATTAGTTTACAATTTGTCGTGGGTAGGTGATACCCACTGAGTTTGAAGTTTTTTTTTTTTTTTTGGAATTGTATAGTCATGTTTGTAGTTAAAACATGTTTGTTAAAAAAAAATTAACTTGATTTTTTGTTGGTTTTCGTTTGTGTATTGATGTTTGACTGATTGTACTGGTTGTTTCTTTGGATTTTATAGATGTAAATTTCTTCTAATGTTGAATTTGTGGTGCAATGGTAGCATGACTGACTCGACGTCAGATGATGTGTGTTCGACTCACACCAAGTTCACTCATTCCTATATATCATTTCGTTTTTTTGTATCATAGATGGTTGTTGCAGAAATTTTTGTTGCTCTTGTGTTTCTTAAGGATATGTCAGTTTGCAGGTTTCAGGTTTATTGGTCTTTACAGTAGACAGACTCGTATAAATGATGTCAACTCTAACTGTTGATCCCATTTTTTGTGGATCAACTTTCATTGTTGATCCCACTTAATAGTACCAACTTCAATTGTTGATCCAACTTAAAGGGATCAACTTTGGTTGTTGACACTATAATCTAGAAACATTGTTCCTGAGTTCTACCTTTTGTATCAACTTTGGTTGTCGATTCCATTCACTGGGATCAACTTCGATTGTTGACGCAAAAAAAAAAAAAACTGAATATTAGTTAGTGAAGTTATATTTGAACTTTTGATTTTTTGGATCAACTTTAGTTGTTGACACCTAATTTTGATAGCGGCGGCAGCAGCAGCAGTGACAACATCAACAATGGTGGTGACGGTGAAATATTAATGGCGGTGGTGGAATATTAGTGGTGGTAGTAGTTAGTAAGTGGTGGTGAAATGGTGGTGGATGTGAAGTAATAGGAAAAAAAATTTGTTAAGGGATAAGGTTTTTAAATATAAAATAATATTATAAGTGAGGGTATTAAGGTAATCTATATTTTAATGGATAAATTTTTTAAATAATAAGAGTATATTTATTGTTGTATAAGGATATATTTATTGGGTGTCAAAATTAAGAGTATTTAATTAATATACCCAAAAAAAAATTGGGGGATGGTAATCCGTGGGGCCTAGGATGTGGCCTGATGGTTTGGTACGGCCCCGCCTAATTCACACATAAAATTTGACATTCAGACAAGTTGTTGAAGTCTACAACAGGAACAGCACCGACTTCCAAAGAGCACATATCTCGCACTTTATTTGGGCCTCAGATCGCCCAGCCTTGATCAGGGTCAATCGACAGTCAAGTCCTTCTCTTTTCTTTTTCTTTTTTAATGTTTTTCGTGTTCAACTTCTATATTTAATATTCACCTCCGTTTTCAAGCAATCTCCAAAAGTCCGCAGTAAGAAAGACAGAAGGGGGAGACTCCTGGATACTACAACTGCTTCAAAGGTTGGAACAGTGAGTTGGATCATCCAAGGAAGGAACAGTGAGTTGGTTAGAAAAAACCAAAACTTAAAGGTTTAGAGATTAATTTTCTTTACTTTTCTTTCTTTTCTCTAAAGTAGAGTTTCAAGACGATCAAAAAGAGACGCGAAGAAGAAAGAAAGATAAAGTACTTGTGCATATGCTGTGGCCTGTGGGGGTTGCTTACCTTGCAATCTTGCATTCTTCGTCCCTGCCCACATCAGAGACTTAAAAACGTTGAAACATTGCAACATGTAGGACCTCATTTAGAATTAATTATACAACTTTATACCTTTTATAGGGGTTTTTGTGTTCTAGCTAGCCCCACCTCATTCTGTAAAAATCAAAATAGATCCATCAAAAACCATTTGGGATTTGACATATCTTGGGTAGAGTGAGAACTCAATGATCACCAAATGCTGTATATTGGTTTGAATGGTTTCCTTCGTACCCTATTCAAATATTTTAATTTCTCACCAACATTCACTGTCTTTGATTTGTGTTATAAAGTTGACATTTTACCTCACAACCTAGTTTTTCACCATATACGGAAACTTTGTATCTTCCCTGTTCGTGGTCCGACTCCCTACCCTAATGGTGCATGAAATGAACAGGTAACAGAAACAGTCTCTAACAACAAGAAGCGGCGCGTGGCATCGCATTCTAGATCTTGAATCTTGGTCTTGAATGGATGAGCCAATCGATGTGCATGACCGAATCTGGTGACCACGGTTTTGTGTGATCAGTGATGATGCGTGAAAGGTATAAATGATATCATATACCTATGAATTGAAAGACTTTCGGACAATTTGGTGTTGTGTCACTTCTTCTCGGCCGCCGTAGCTATAGGAGCACATGAGAACTTCTAATCCCATAGAAACATTTGGTGTAACTTATCAAAAACAAAAACAAGTAAACGCATATGATTCTTGGTTTATGGTGCAACGTCTTTGTTCATCACTAACAACAAAAAATAAAAAATTCCCATGGAAAGAAATAACAATGCTCGCCATCAATTATGCTTTTACCTAAAATTGTGCGTTTTTGTTTTTTGTTTTTTAAGATATCCATTTTCATTGCATATATAAGTCTCTATGTCCGTTCATACGTGAGATATCATTTTACCGTTAGATGTGTCTTTTAATGATATAACTTCGTTGATATCTAGCAATCAGATGCTAACGATATGATATTTTTAGGGCTGTCAATGGAACCTATCGAAACGGTAACTAGCTCATCAATTACCATTACCGATATTTCATACAGCAAATGGGCTATATAGCCAAAAAGCAAAGTTTTTGGGCCATATAGACAATTAGGATTTGGCCTGGGTCAAATAGCCAAAGGAAACTTTTTAATGGAGAGAGACTAAATTATCCTGCCAAAACCTTATCACGTCTCCTTCTCTCTTCAACAAAACCACCTACGCCTTCATCTTCATCTTCTCAGAAACAAGATGAGAAACAAATTCCTCTACCGTCTATCATCCCACCGGAACCACCACCATCAACAACATAATATTCTTCCACCTCCGTTATCAACGTCATTAATCCCATCTACACTACCAGAAACACCATAAATTTATCGTATTGCCTCCGTCTCTTCAAAACAAATTTGGGTTTTCACTTTTTTGTTTCTCTCTCTGAATTGTTAAAATTCGGATTTATAATATTCTTAATCTTGTCTGCTATCACTTGAATTGAAATGGGTTCTGTTCTGATTTTCATTTATTTTGACCTAATTTCTTACTAACTTCAAAACCCTTTAATTTGGTTGTTTAATTCCAATTTCATTGTAAACCCATTACTAATCTTTGATTAATGTATTCAATTACAGAACAAGAAGAGCTTGTAAGGTCACTTGAACAGAAAAATACTCAACAGAGTCATCTATGGAGGGTAAGGGATTGATTTCCATTTTGTTGAATTTGTTTCAATTTCTATTTTTGTAGTTGTTAAAGTTTGTCTTGTATAGGTTCTGTTTGTATTGGATGATTCTGGTTTCATCATGTGTTGCCTTTGGATGAAACACGGTTTCATCTTGTGTTGCCCACTATTGACATGTCGTCAGAGCAGATTTGGTTTGATTTGATTACCACAATTCTAAGCATATTTAGTTCTAAATTTTTTCTAAAACTCGCTCTGAAAACAAATGTAGTTCTAAAATTTTCACCTTAATGTATGCATTGATGTATTTTCTTGGTAACATCATATATTACCACTGGATGAAACTGGTTTCATCTAAAATGTCGTTGGAGGAAATCTTTGTACATCCCGTGTTATTACAGGATGAAACTGGTTTCATCTTGTGTTGACACTAAATGCAACTGGTTTCATCTTGTGTTGACACTAAATGAAACATTGCATCTTGAGTTATTACTGGATGAAACCGGTTTCATCCATTTTAAACTCGGATGAAACTGGTTTCATCGTGTTTTAGATTGGGTTGAGTTTGTCTCACACATTTTTAACAAGGATGAAACTGGTTTCATCGTGTTTTAGTTTTGATAGAATTTGGTTTTACCTATTTTAAACAAGGATGAAACTGGTTTCATCCCATTTTAGATTGGATTGAAACTAATTTAATCCCACTTAAACTTCAAGGGGATTTTGGATACTACATTATAAAGGTATATTACGCTTGTTATGATTAATTCTCGTGTGCATTCAGGTCCTTGGTTAGTGAAATTGGTGAAGGTTTGAATGGTTAATTGGTTATTTTTATGGTTGTGTAGGGTAAGGTCTCATTGTTGTCCGCCAAGGGATTGCCTCAAATGCTTATCATTATCTTTGTATTGTTCATGTCTCATTTTGTGTATTGTTTACTGTTGCAATTGTCTGGGCCTTTGCTGCCATACTTACAGTGAGTGGTGCATACAACAAATCTTGGTGAACAAACTAAGTTGAGTTGCCGTGTCGATCATTCCAATCTTATTTCATCATCTCGATGGTAATTGGTGTATATATTATATGTGTTGTTCTTGTTCAATATTTTTACTCCTGTAAGGTTATTCGACCAGTGCTGACATGGTTTATTTTTCCACTCTTTTTTCCCCGATATATATCACCCTAGCGTTAGAATACCACACCCTTTTCATTGGGGTGCACCTATCTTCAAAGTTAGACCCATCCTTGGAATGATCGGAGCTGCACTGGTTTCAACTTCTAAGGTGTGGATCACTTGATTCCTGCATTCCTTCGCTTTACTAATAACATACCATACTAATTTGGTATATCGTTATTACTCCTGGTACTATACTTGAGAAATTTACCCGTGTCTGTTGCAGTCAACAGGAATATATACTACGCTGCAGCATGATTCTCAGGTGCTACACCTCCTCCATATAATGTGCTTACCCGAAGCGTTGGTCTACAGGTTTGTCTCAACAAATTAGATAGAGTACAATTGTCTCTTTTCCCTTTCGATATCGACATCCATTTAGCAACACTCGTCCAAATGAAACAAAAAAGAAGTGCAAATGTGAGTCGTCTTTCCTATAATTAACTTACTCAACTGTGTTATCATCCAACAGGGTTTAGGGATGTTGTTTGATGGTTTCTTTGGAGCAGTTGTTGCTACAGATGTATCTGTGTAAGGCACATTTAACCTTTGGATAACCATCATACTGTACCATGAAGTCCTTAATCATATGTTTACCTTTCAGAGAAAATGTTGGGCTTCTTGGATTAACACGTGTTGGGAACCGAATAGTGGTGCAGATATCTGCCATTTTCATGATTTTATTTTCAATTGGTTTGTCTATTAACACAACACCTTCTAATTGATCGAAACCTTTTGTATTTCTATTACTATGAAATGTTTTACTTCTGTTACTATTGTTAAAATTTTGCAGAAAAGTTAGGTGCTTTCTTTGCATCGATTCCGGTTCCTATGTTTGCAGCTATTCACTCTATTCTCTATGGTCAAATATGTAAGTCCGTACATTCATAAAGCTCTCTGCAGCAGTTTTAAGAAGCAGGGAAAACACTAACTCTTTGTAACCTTTTCTCCATCTGTCTCTTTAGCTGTCACTGGAATCTCACATACTCAATACACAAACAACAACTCGCCGAGGAACCTGTATACAATCGACCTCTCATTGTTCCTTGGTTTATCGATCCCACAGTATTTTAAAGATGCAACTAATAACATCCGAGTAAAATCACCCAGCTTACATGTAAGTCTAATCTTTCTCCAGGCTAGCCCCTCAGATGGAGATGCTCAAGTGTTAGTTCAGTTATTGTTTCCAAGTGTTTGGTAATAGTTTTTGTTTTAATTTGCAGTTCAATGATATCTTGAAAACCACATTCTCTTCGGCCCCTACTGTGGTGACGGAATTTGGGACCAAGCTCTGTTTTGCTCTGTGTTACATACTCTGTTTTAAACAGAGCAAAAACAGAGCAATTAATTTTTTTTTATTTTTTTGTTGTACTCTGTTCTTAAACAAACCAATAAACATTTATAGAAGATAGGGACATATTTGTCTCTTCATGTTAATAAATAAAAAATATTCTGGGTAAAATATCCATTTTGGCTAAATGAACAGTATTTTCCTGCTTTTTGGCTATATAAACAGTATCTAAAGCTAAGAATATATTTCACCCATGAATTTTCTGTTTTGGTCTTTTTGACCAATTTTGTGTATTTCATATCGGAATTCCGATACCGTTAATTTCCGGCGGAATTCTAAAAATCTAAACCGTTACCGTTCCATTAAGTTAGCGGATATCGGTAGTTTTACCGATAAATACCGTTATGTGACAACGTTATACATAGCCTATTTCTCATACTGAAAATTATTTAAAAATAAGAAACTTTAGGTTAAAATCTGTTCAAAATGAGAAACTTTAGGTTCAAAATCCATTCAAAACACAAAGTATACACATACAATGTTCCAAATTTGCTTAGTTACATGTTCTTGCCAAAAAAAAAAAAAAAAAAAAACACAAATGGTTTTTTCTCGACCCTCTCTCTGGAGTATCGATCTCTTTCTCTCGACTCTATCTCTAGGGTAGTTTTTTTTTTTTTTTCCTTTTGTTTCGAATATAAGAAGATTAGAAGAATATGGAAGATAAGAGACAGAGTAATATTAACACGTACAATATACACTTGCGACAATAATTACCGGTATCGGTAATTAACGGAACGGTAAGTGCCTAAACCAATACCGTTTTTTTTTTTTTTTTTTAAACACTAACCAATTTATTGAAAGGAGAAAAAGAAAGAGGGGGGCTAGGCCTTACCTCCAAGAACAAGGAAGAAGGAAAAAAAAACCAAAAAAACAAAGAACAATTCCAAGTTACATATTACGAAAGCGATACAACAGAAAGTCCGAGTTATCTATATCACAATTCTAATTAATAAAATTTGGTGCAGTTATCCACCAACGGGATTCCACCGTTGCTCCATGCTTCTCCAGCATATCTGCTCCAGAATTTCCTTCTCGATAAACATGAGTACAAACCATCTGGATTGAATTAGCAAACATCAAGCAGTTGTTCCAGTGAATCGATAATTTCCAAGGCACTAGGTCAGGTTTCTTGATAGCATGTAGAGCGAAGATTGAGTCACACTCTAACCAAAGTCTTCGTATACCCCTTGTACTTGCCAAACGTAACGCATAAATCACTCCCCATAGCTCAGCGAACAAAGAGTTAGCAATACCCAAGTTTTGTGCTAAGCAGCCCCGCACCCTCCCATTATCGTCTCGAAAGACTACACCACAGCCCGACATCCCTGGGTTTCCGATAGAGCATCCGTCTGTATTTGATTTAATCCAACCATGTGCTGGATTCTGCCGTTTAACCACCATAGCTTTCGGCATTTTAGGAGCCAACCTTTTTATTCTCAGGGGGTCCAAAATTAAATTGTCTGCAGAGGTATAGAAAGAGTACCCACCACCATTTTTCCCTGATTCCGCGATTATAATAGCCAATTGAGAGATTACCTGATTATATGAGATTTCTCGATGCTCGAACCTCAGGGTATTTCTGCAGGACAAAATAATCCAGATAGAGCTCACTATCGCAATCCAGAGCGGGTTCTTAGTATGAGAGAAGCCTGGGAAGCGTCTGATAGAAGAAAAAATCGAATGCATATTAGAACAGTCCAGTCTATGGCGAAATAGAAGCATTATCCACTTCCAGATCGAACTAGCAAAAGTGCAGTCGAAGAAAAAATGTTGTTGAGTCTCACAGCAGCGCCAAACGGGACAGATATTACAGCAGTTTATCGCGTCAGCACCATAGAACTTCACATTGTCATCCGTAGGAATTCTGTTGTGCAAAATTTTCCACACCATGCAAGCTCGACGTGGAGGAATCTTTATAGCCCATAAGTCTTTGAAGTCTGCCTGCTCCCCTATTTGTGCCTGTGAAACTCATAAGCATTCTTCATGCTAATCTCTCCCGAAATACTTTCTTTCCGCACCTGCTTGTCTTCCATATGCAGAGCAAACAGAGTTTCATTGATAATCTGATGAATATTACCTTCCAGCTCCGGCATGTAAGATGGCAGCCTCCACTTACCCTTTTCTATAAAGTCTGACACCCAGTTGTGCAAATTTGAGCTGTCTAACTCCAGATAGTCCGCAATTTAAATGTCCATACTAGTGTACCAGATTTCATTCCAGAAGTCAATTTTATTCCCATTGCCAACCATCCATAACATATTAACTTTGATGATATTCCATTTCTCTTTGAAGCCATGCCATATTGAAGATTTTTTGGAAGTTCCACCAGCAAAACGAATCTTGACGAAGCCACTGAAGTCCGAATGACCCATCATGAGATTCCATGTCATTTTCATTAAGGCCGCACCATTAAAGCTTTTCAAGGATTTTATTACCGGACCTCCTTCAGTTGTAAGAAGGCACACCTTGTCCCAAGCGACCGTATTATGGTGCCGACTGTTTATATCTCCGGACCAAACAAAATTTCTAATCCAATGTTCCAAATTATGGATGCAAGACCTAGGCCATCTGTATATATGGAAGCTGTACAGGGCAGAGCTAGCTATAACCGACCTGACCAGCTCCACTCTCCCCATCATAGATAGCGATTTACCCTTCCAAGTCGCAAATTTAAGCTTTATACTATCCATTATAGCTCGAAGGTGGATTGTTCTAGGCTTCCCTCGAAATATTGGCACTCCCAGATAACGGAACGGCAGAGTTCCCATTGGGATGTTATAATAAGAAGCGACATGAGAAATTCTGTCATGAGCATGAGTACTACAGTATATAGTACATTTAGCTACACTTATGATTTGCCCTGAGTTTTGACTATACGTTTCAAATATATGCATTAATTCCTTGACATCCCTTTTAGTTCCTCTACAGAAGACCATGATATCAGCCGCATATAGTACATGAGAAGGGAAAATAGTACCTCTCGGAGAAGAGATGTGATGGATCTCCCCCTGCCTGAAATATTTTGAATAGCATTACTTAGAACATCCTCAGCCAAACAAAAAAGGATTGGATACAACGGATCCCCCTGGCGCACACCTCTTTTGCAATTGAAATAACCCATAGATTTACCATTAATCACAATAGACAATCTAGCAGAGTGCAAAATAGAACTAATCCACCCTACCACCTTATCGCAGAAACCATAACCTTGAAGGGTCCTCAAAAGAAAATTCCAGTTAAGGGTGTCAAAAGCCTTTTTAATATCGAACTTGAGAGCAATGTTTCCTCCAAAGCACTTGTGGTCTATCATGTTTATCGCCTCTGACGTAATTCCAATGCAGTCGAATATGTTTCTGTCGTTCAGAAAAGCTCTTTGCTGAGGAGAGACTATTTTTAAAGCAATTGGGCTCATACGAGTTGTTAATACTTTACCAATAATTTTGAAATGAAAGTTGCTGAGAGAAATCAGACGAAATTTCTCAATCACGTCAGCTCCCGGCTCTTTCGGTATGATAATAAAATTACTTGGGTTTGCATTCGGCATTATCCAACCATTAGGGAAAAAGAATTGCACAGAGTTTATCACATCCGTACCTACTATATCCCAGAAGGAAGTGAAGAAGATACCACCAAAACTATCCGGCCCCGGAGCACCATTTGCATTCATATCATCCACCGCCGTTTGATTTCCAGCTCATCCGGCATTGCAGTTAGAGCAGCATTGTCTTCCAGGGAAACCTTACTTTGAATATTCTGCTCAACATAATCAGAGGAAGGGATCATATTATCATTGTCATATAAATTTTTAAAGTAAGTAATAACATGATTTGAAATTTCCTCAAGAGAGGTCAGCAACTCATTATTTTCCTTTAGATGCGTTATTTTATTGGTGGCAGCTCTGATCTTCACATACTTGTGAAAAAACTTCGTGCAAGCATCTCCCTCCTTAACCCAATTGAGTCTAGATTTGTCCCTCCAAAAATATTTTTGAGTTTTTAGAGCATCCGCCAGTTTGTTAGAAGCCTCCAACTCAGTGAAGTGCAGCTCATCAGAGTAGCCTTCCTCCATGATACGGTACTGGATAAGTTCAAGATCTACAGTAGCTTTAGTAACATTCATGTGTATGTCCCCAAAGACTTCTTTATTCCAGCGTTTCAGCACCGACTTCAAAAGTTTTAACTTTTGAATAAGCACATACATCGGGCAGCCAAAGAATTGTCGTTGCCAAGTTTGAGTAATCACGTCATGCAGACCTTGATGGTTCAACCACGCACTTTGAAATTTAAACGAAGAAGCGAACGATATGTCCCCCTTGGTCGCCTCAAGCATTAAAGGATAGTGATCCGATTTTACTCTTGCCAAAGTGCTGCAGACCGTAGAATCCCACGAACCCAACCAGTTTTCATTGCATATTTCTCTATCCAGACAAATCTCCGTGTTATGTCTTCCCCTTCGACCATTAGTCCAGGTGAACTGAGCACCCCTCGTATCCAGATGATGAAGGTCATTCAACTCCGAGAAGGCTAAGAACTCATCACAGGAGATACGATTCGGAGGAGGCCCTTTCGATTTCTCATGAGCTCCCAGCACAGCATTGAAGTCTCCAATTATACACCACGGATATAGAGCATTATTCAACAAACCAGTTAGCCGAAACCACAGGTCCCTACGCGTGAGATAAGAAGTTGCAGCGTAGACCCCTGCAATAAAGTACTCCATGTCACCGAGCGTAGCTTTGCAAGAGATCACCAGCACCGAATTTTAAATGACATCAACCTTCATATGACTTGCACAAAGACACCATAAGTTCGACTTCTGAGCTCCTCTATCATTAAGAGCCACTAATTTCATATCAAGCTTAGACCAGTAATTCAACGAAATCGAGGAAAAATAAATCCAGGGTTCTGCAATGAAAACTAAGTCCGGGGAAAATTTACTACAATAATTGTGAAACACCATCTGCGTATCTGCGTTGCCAAATCCACGCACATTCCAGTAAAGTGTTCTCATTGAGGGGGATTTGCATCAATCCTTGGACGCATAGTCCAAGGTTTAGACTGAGATACTGCCAGCTCCTTTTTATTTTATTTTTATGTCTTTTTTTTTTTAAATTTAGACATCACCACTTCGAAAGCATTCTCCTTTACATCTTCCACTGCATCTGCCATTGCATCTTCTACTGCATCTGCATTTGCAGCATCATCCGCATCCACATTTGCATCCGTATTTGTCACAACCTCGTCATTTGTCTCAGCCTCTTCATCTGTATCCTCTAACATTCCAATACTCACATCGTCCTCCTCTTGATGATTGCTCGTTGTTACATCCTTAACAGGCTCTGTAATAGCCTCCGTTGTAGTCTTATCTATAGTGTCATCATGATTATTCTCCTTTGTGTCTTCCTTATTATTTGGAGCAGCCTCCATTGTCTCTTCCCCATTGTCCTTCGACCTTGTATCCCTGGATATATCTGCTATGAGGACAATGTCTTCAGGTTGTGAAGTTTCTAAAGCAGTACCCTTGTTTTCATCTTCATTTAATTTTCTTTCCTTTTTTTTTTCGGAGCATGATTCTTTTTTTTCTGAATTGGAACATCCTTGTTCAACTCAGTGACAGTTCCCTGTTGTTGATGTTTTTTCTTGCATAAACCTTCTACATGACCTATCATGTTACAAAAACGGCAATAGGATGGCATTTTTTCATAAGTTACTTTAGCTTTGAAAAAGAAGTTGTTTCTCTCAACTCTTATTTCATCTATTTGATTTTTGGATATATCCATATCAACTAAGACTCTGGCATATAACCTAAAACTTTTTGTTAATGTAGATTTATCAATATACAAGGGATCATCTATAGTGCTAGAGGTTTCGAACAGAGTTTTTGATCTCCAATATTCATAACTTAAACCATAAATTCGGATCCAAACCTGAGCAAGGGATTGAATTTGATTATGTGGATTGAAATCAGGAACCCATTTTCTAAAATGAATAATACCTGGCTTTATATTGTATGGCCCTGCAGAACGCACATAAGCAACATCTTCTTCACAAGAGAAATTGAAGCAGAAGAATCCTTTACCTAATGTAGAGATCAACCAATGTTTAATGTTCCATGTAATGGTAAGTCTTTCATGTATCTCTGACATGTTTAAAGGAGTCGAGCCCTTCGGCAACACCAGTCTGCCAATTAAGAAATTCTTGCAGTCTTGCACACCTTTTTGATATTCATCTTCCGATATATGAATTGATACATCGGATCCATTGAAGCACGGTTTTTCCAGATTTGAAGAATCAAAATCCATCGATTTGAAAGTTGAAACAATATTAGCGTAGGATTTGGTGTTTACCTTATCGAGAACGACCAATTTTTTTTTCCTTCATAAGGATCTTCCCTTTGTTCTCCTGTGATTTCTTAGTAATCGATTCATCTAGGTAATCCCAGTGACAGATCGCAGGACCAGAAGATGATGTATCAGTCATCATTTCCTGATTTGAATTGGAAATAGACTCTCGATTTAGTCACTAATCATTGAGTTTAGACCTTAATTATAATTAAGATTATGCTCTAATCAAAATCGTATCCAGTATCGATAGATCTTAGACTGATTGCTCTGATCCAATCGCCGAGATTTTCGCCGATTTGCAGAGCTCCTTCTATTTCTATCCTCCAATAATTTATAATCACATAAATGTTAAAATTCCTTCTTCTCCTATAGCCAATTCCCCTCAACTTAATGTCATTCCAAGCCCTACTGTTAGTTTGCCTCAAACTTATCCTCTCGCTGATATCTCTCTTGCGAAGGATGATAATCAACTTTCTATTATATCTACTACTTCACCTGAATCTTTTCCTCTTTCGCCAAACCAATACTGTTCCGGTAAGGAAAATATTACCGATTTCCGAATACCGTTATGTGGGAAAATTTCCTATAGGAATTCGGATTATCGGTTACGGAATCCGGAACTCGGTATTCCATTGACAGCCCTAGATATTTGTAGTTGCAGGAAAACCTACACTACACCCTTGATAAGAATTTACAGTAATTAACACATATTTGAAGATTAAAAACAACACTTTCTTATTTGATTCTCAGAAATGTTTACAAGAAATGAAAGAAATCAAGAATACAACCGCTCTCTTGAATTTTCTCTCTCTTCAAGACTTTCCCAACACTCAAAAAAATACATCCTCCCTTCTCCGAATCTACTGGGTCTCTTTATATAGGGTAGTTACATAGTGGATGACAGCTAAGCTGTCCTTTAACTTCGGATCTGACTTGCGATATTATCGCATTAGCTATAATGTCAATTCTCGCAAGCGTTTTATCCATCGCAGGACAATCATGCTCTTCTCGTGTTTCTTCATTCGTCAGATATTACGTCACTCCTTAAATTATCTTGTGATACTCGCAAAGTGTTGTTGAAGAGATCGCGATGGTGTTCGCAGAAGTGTTGTTAATCTCGCAAGAGTAATATTATGGCGATATTTTGGTCCTACATCTTGCCTCTTCTCATGTCTTTGCTGCGAAAGGAAAAGACCATGAGAAATCAAATCCTTTTGAAATGCCGCAGCTGTCTATTTTTCATGTTCTTTTGACACATATCTTTTCCTCGCCAGGTTTGTTACATGTATCTTTTTATCCATTCAACTTCTGACACGTCCCTTTCAACCGCTGCATTCCAACCGTTCACGTCTCTTCCTTGTATTAATTGCACTTATCTTCTCGAGATTTTTTACCTTCTATATATATCTTCTTCACTCTTCTCTTTTCTTCTTTTTACCCTTTTCTTCCTTCTCTCCATAATCTCTCTGCAAATTCATTGTTCTTCCGTAAATTCCGGATCTGCTACTGTTACAAATTTTCTTTCGATATTTTATTCCTTCAAACTTCATTCCCATACTAAAAATGGTTGCAGCCGGTCGCAAATATGTGATTGATTTTGAGAGGATTCAAAAAGACTTAAAGACAAAGGTTTTACTTTATCCATGATTCCCAATCAAAACCCTAAGTCTGAACTTTCTGTTCTGTTATTTTCTGATCTTCCATGTAACCATGAGAAGATCATAGTCTCGCTAGGCCAGCTTGAGGCTGGTCTTCCCATTCCCCTCTATGACCCTGAACTTCCTTTATTCTATGAGATACTATCTCACGCTAAGTTCTTGCGGGATATATATCAGTTGAGTGGGGATTGCATTCGCTTAATGCTTGAGTATGCTACTCGCGGTGCTGGTAAATAATCTCGCTACCCTGATACTGCGAAGAATCCTAAATTCAAGGATATTCCAATTATCCCAAAGAAGTATACTTTGGAGAACTTCTTCATAAACTACGATATAATTCCTATGAAGAAAGACAACACTTGCTGGGGTGTCCGCTTACAGAAGAAGGATGATATCACTGAAGATAAAGTTCTTATGTTAGATATCGATTGGCATACGGGTAATAATCAAGGCCCTCACTACTCCAGTGATGATAAATGGTTCATTTTTCCATTATGCCTAGAGGGTCCCTACATCTCCGGTCTTCATGCATTGCCTGCGAATCTCGCAGAATATCAACCGTGGGTTTTTCAACTGGCCTGAAAGGAATAAAGAGGTATGTTCCCTCAATTTTTTTGCATAATTATCATTATTATCTTCCTCATGTTTTCATACTCTCGCTGACTACTTCCAATTTTTCCAGATTAATAAGCTGAAACTTAACTACCAGAAATTTGGGAAGCCCAATACCTTTTTATCCCTTAAATCTCTCACAGATGAAGTAAGAAATATTCCTTTATGATTCTTAACAATATATTGTTGCCTCTATTTCTTATCTTTATCTGTGTTCGCAGGTTATTGAAGAAATAGAACCTGTGAATATTGTGAAAACTAAGGGGAAAGACAAAGATGCTTCTCGCAAGGAGAAATCTACTATTACTCACAAAGAGAAGTCTACTGCTCCTCGCAAAGAGAAATCTGGTGCTCCTCCCTCAAAGAAAAGAAAAACCCAATTCTCTTCTTCTTCAACTCCCCAATCTAATGAAGAAAATTCAAGGGATGATTCTGATAATGACAACGATGATGATGATGCTGATATCCCTTCCGTGATGGAATCCTTCCAATCTGAATCTTCCATGGCCCAGCTATTTAACATTTTTGGCGATATTACACATGGTATCGCAAATGGTTATGGAAATGAAGCTTTTAATAGGGTATCCCAGGCTCTTGCCAAGATCTGCGATGCTCCCATATTGGTTGATAATGATTTTCTCCTAGGAATCTCAAGATCAATAACTCCCAGTCTTTTAAATTCTCTTAGTATTCTGGTATGTTTTCACTTCTTCACCATATTTATGTATTCATTTCCTCGCCAAGTTTTAATCTACATTGTTCCCTCACAGACTGGAAGAGCTTCCTTTGCTATTGCCTCATACTTGGAGAAGAGGTGCGCATCTTTTCACAAGAAGAATATTGTTCTTTGTAAGAAGAATGTGGAGTTGGAATCTGAGTCTGCTAGTCTTTGTGGGCAATTAGAATCTGGGTCTGCTGACTTTCAAGAAAAGATCAAGCGGTTGGAAACTGAACTTTCTTCCCCGCGAGATAAGGTCGCAAGCCTCCAAGCTGCGAACGATCAACTTTATGGTAAGAAATCTTTTCCTTTTTCTTTAACCTTGTATCTCTTTGCATTTTTTTCTTATTTTTCTTCTTCGTAGATGTTTACGGCCTTTTTGACGAAGCTGTATTCCTTCGTTCTTTTCCAAACCCAATAGACGATGATACTCTTCTCAATCGCCTTAATGAATCCTTAAGTAACTATTCAAATGAACAGATTAATTCCCTTTCTGTAGATGATCTTAGATCCAAATTTCATATTTTAGCAATTGATCACAGATCTAGTTTGAGAGCGGATAATACATCCAAGTGTCAATATCTTAACTCTAAAGAAGAAATCAAGTTTTTAAGAGCCCAAAAAAGTGATCTTATAGATGAAAAAGATCGCATCTCTAGGCAAGGAGCTCAAACTTTAGCAGACTTTCATAAAACCCTTCTTGAAGTCCAAATTGAAAGAGATAAACTTATCCACGAGAGAGAGGATCTTTTGAAAGAGAAAACCAAATTCGTTCCCGTCTTCTTATTGATAATGATGACGAATTTGCCTGGGCTGCAAAGATTCTTAACAATTCCAGAGCTAACTTAGGTGTAGATGTTAGCCTTCACGCTGAACAAGCGGCTTTAATTAAAGACTTGATTTCTGAAAGAGAAGGTTGTTAATTGTTCTTCCTTTTTAATTTCTTGTCTTTTATAGTTTTTTGCAAAATTTCCAACTTGTTATTATATACTCGCAGGAGCTGAAAAGAGATACTCTGAAAGAATTGGATAACTTGAAGCTGATAAGAATCAACTCGCAAAGACTCTTGTTGCTCGCAATGAGAAATATTCAAAATTGAAGACCCAATTAAAGATTACTGCTACCAATTTTAGTAATCTCCTTGTTGGTGTTCGCAATGATTCTGCCAAGAAGGTCTGCGATGATCATAACATTCCTCATTCTTTGTATCCTTTCCTCGCAGAAGAAGTTCCAAAGAATACTCTAAATCTTGTTATCTCTGACAGTGAAGCTGAAGAATCTGGCGGAGATGAAGGATACAGCAAAGATGACGGTGAAGACAAAGAAGAAAAATATAGCGAGGATAATCATGGATCTAACTAGTTTTGTTTCCTCTTTTTAATCTCCTTGTAATATTTGTACATTTATCTCCTTCTTCTTGTGATATTACTGCAAGGTTCCTTGATGTATAAATTTCTTTTGCTTCTATCTGTATAAATTAGAAAACAATTCTTTTCTGGAATATAGATAATCAACATGATTATTAATCTTTAACTATCTGTGTAAATGTATCATATAATAATGTCTACATAAATTTATCATATAATGATGAATAACAATTTTATCATTCTGTTCATTCCCATACTTGCCTCTGTTATTCATCTGCAATATGAAATTTATTTGAGTAGAGCTTAGATATTAGTTGTGAATAAAATCTATTTAAATATTTTTGCCTCTATCTTTGCGATAATATCGCAAGTCTCATTATCTCTGCGCCAATATCGCAGTTATTCAATCTTGATTTCTTGTGATCTTATTATGCCTTCCTAGTTAAAGGTCTTATTTTGCCACGTTTTGTATTGGCGACAAAATCGCAGGACGTCCTTACACTTGTATGTAAAAACCCATTGATCTTGCCTTATCTGCGTTTTTTCACTTTTTCTGCGACAATATGACAAGTCTAAGCTCCCTTGCGAGAACAAAGCCTCATGACATTGCCGTCTTGCGATGAAATAACAGTACGTCTTTACACTTTCATGTAAAAACCCATTGATCTCATCTAAACTTTTTCTCATGGCTTGTTGCCTCTGTATAATATTTGTCATGCGACAATATGACAGGCCTAAATGTTCTTGCGATCATAAAGCCCCATGACATTGCCGTCTTTAGACACTTATCAACTCCCTAATGGAGGGTTTCGCCCTTATCTCCCCCCTGGTTTCCCCTTCAAGGAGGGAACATTGGCCATACAAGACTAGCTCCTCCCATCCGGTCTTAACAACAACAAGCTGTTTTCGCAACCTCTTGTCCTTTATGCCTATATATGGCTTATAGTTACAAGACTGCACCCTAAGTAGGGTTTTCTTCGGGTCGAGTGCATCATAGCCAAGACTTTCCAAGAATGGCCAGGGTAGTTTCGTACGCCCCGGGCACCCTTGGATCAACCTTGTACCTCGGTGCCTTGGTCATACTCTGCACTCCTTAGA
This sequence comes from Papaver bracteatum, assembly GCA_023529315.1. NCBI lineage: Eukaryota > Viridiplantae > Streptophyta > Magnoliopsida > Ranunculales > Papaveraceae > Papaver > Papaver bracteatum. The sequence goes on from JAJJWX010005152.1 coordinate 97,512, forward strand.
AGAGACCCTCGGTCGTCCAACTAGGGTATAACCTTATATAGATGGAAATCCAAGGTACCTCCCCCGTATAGGTTTTCTTTAACCGCCAACATCTCCATGACTCAGGTTCCATCAGCGGTATAACCTTATCCCTGAGCCATGCAAACAGATACCCCCTTATATGACATACTTTAGGTCTTACATTTGCCTCTTGCGAAATTTTATTCGCGAACTAGGGTGTACGCCATAAAGGTTCGTCCCGTTCTTATATTTCTCTTGCGAGTATTGCAACTTTGATAAAATTCCTTTTCTTTGATATTCTCGTTATTTGCATTTCAACTCTTGTATAATTTTTCAACTTCATCTTTTTTATTCAAACGAAATATTCTTTTGAGACATTTTCTTCAAAAAATCATTCATAAATTTATTAAATTTCATCATTTTACCTTTTTACTTACTACTTTCTGCTTCTGCCCCTTTTGTTTTGTTTTGTTATTTTCTCTCCATCTACGAGACGCTCGCCATCTACTGTTTGCAGCTCATGTTGATTTCGCAATGTTCCTTCCTCTCGCCGCTCTATTGTATCAACCATCATCTTATCACCTCTTTGTTTTTGCTTGATGTTATGTTTCCAATTTATATTCCTCGCTGCTCTTTCTTCGCACGATTCCATGTCAATTTCATAACATTTTCTTTCCTCAATCAAATCTCCCTTTACAATTCCAACACCGCTGGGATGTGGAAACTTAATGCACTGGTGATAAGTTGACGCTACACCTAAGATTACATGTAACCATGGCCTTCCAATCAAGGCGTTATATGGTGATTCTATGTCAACCACGCAAAATTGAACTTTGGAAGATAACCCCTTTAACGGAATCCGTATAGTAATTTCCCCTTTGGGCTTATTGGCAGTACCATTGAAACCATAGATCTTATAGGTTGACGGTATCAGATCCTCGTCTTTTCCACCCATGGTTTTGTAGGTATGATAAAATAAGATATCAACTGAACTTCCAGTATCTATTAGAACTCTGTTAATGGCCCAAGAATCTTCAGTTTCACCATTATCATTTTCTTCATCTTCTTCTTCTATTTGTTTTGGATTTATTTCTAATCTTACCACCAATAGGTTGTCATGCATCTCGCCAGACTCTAGTACTTCTTGTGCAGTGAAAGAAATAGTTTGCTTTTGCTACTCCTCTAATGGCGAGACTCTCGCAATATTCATTATCTCTCTTCCATCCGCGTCTCTCGCGGAGACTCTGCTTAGAACGTTGTCGTGGAAATCCTCAATAGTCTTGAATGAATGTATGATGGAATTACAGAACAAATTATTCGCCTTGGCTCCAACCTCTATCACAAATGTTTCTGCTCCTTTTACAATATTCACTCTGCAAATATCTGGTGCCGGTGGTAACTGCTGAGATTACGGATGTCCTATTAGAAAATGATTTAACTTTCCCTGATCAATCATCCTCAAAATTATTCTTTTTACATTCCTGCAATCGTTTACTGAGTGACCATGAAAGTGATGGTAAGGACAAAATTCTTGATTTCGATTATTCGGATGTGGCTCTTTTCCCATATTCCAGGGTGATGGTATATTTTCCATCAAAATGATAGGCTCCCAAATTTTTTCTATACTAGCAATTAGAGGTGGCATCTTAATTTCTTCCCATATTATCTTCTGACTCCCTTTCCCTATAAAATTATTTTTCCTCTGGCCACCATAAGTCTTTTGCGGATGATCAAGTCTTTGAATTTTATTATTTCCACCGTGATTGTAATAATTCCTTCCCCTTTCATATTCCTCGTGATCTCGACTTACCATGGCTACTAATTTCTGCTGGTTATCAATCACCACTTTCTCTTGTTGTGGCTGCGAGGTGCTCTCCACATTATTAATCATTTTAGGAAATAAACTTCCGTTTGCCGCTATTGAGCTGGTGTTTGCGACTGGATATGATTCCATCTCATTTTTTTTCTCCTCCAAAGCAATGTATTCTTCTTGTAGTTCTCGCAACTCAGTCATTGTGATGGTATTTTTGACTATGAAAATTTGAACATATAGTAGATTGGTTGCGAACATAGCATTAATGAAAGATAAAATGAGGTATCTCTCATCCACTCTACCAGCCATTTCACTGCACATTGTTTTCCACCTTAATGTTAAGTGTTTCAGACTCTCGCCAACCCTTTGTTTTAACCCAAACATATCTTCAATTCCTGGACGCGCAAAATTGTTACATGTATGCCCCCAAAAATGTGGTGTGTAGATGAGTGAAAGAAGTTATAGTATTATTGGGTAAACCCTCAAACCATTTTAGCGCCTCGCCAGTTAAGCTTGATGTGAAATATTTGCACAACACAGCATCATGATTTTCCCACTGTAGCATACATCTCACATAAGCTTTGATGTGTTGAATGGCACATGTAGATCCATCAAAAATACTAGTTAATGCTGGAAAGTTGCACTTTGGGGGTATTCCTCCTAATTGTACTGCTTGAGTGAATGAAGTTCTTGCAGCTTCTTCAATCGCCTCATCAAGTTGCATTTTGCCTCCTTCTCTTCTATCATTTAACATTCCCCTCATTTCTGCTAATTCTCTTAAAACTTGTTCATTCCCAACTGAATTTTGCTCCATTGGTCTTTTCAGCGCAGATTCCCTTTTCCTGCATTCTTGCCTATCTTGTGTTGCGAGATTTTGATTTCCGTCTCCATTACTTTCTTCTTATTTTTATCCGTTATCTTCTCTTACATTTCTTTCACGAATACGCACACCATTATATCTCTTATTTTCTCTTCTGCGATTTTCTTCTGCTCTTCTTTGCACCCTATCATATTCTCCGTTAATATTACCGTTATTACGGTTCTGTTCACGTCTTCTTTCTCGATTGTCATGATCATTCTGGCAAATTGCCTCTTGAAATTCTTGCTCTTCTACCTCTTCTCTCAATATTTCCCTTTCACAATCTAAACATGCTTGTTCAACATAATGTCTCTCGATTTCTCTTTCAATTATCTGTTGATTTCTTTTAGTTTCTCTTCCATGCAATATCCTTCTTCCTTCTTCTTGATCTTCTTCGCCATCTTGGTTATTTCGTGCCTGACGCTGTCCATTATCCTGCCTCCTGTTGTTTTGTTCATTTTGTTGAATTTCACCTTGTGGTATGTAACGATCTTCCCTTATTTCTCTCCTTTCGCGATGTCCTCCATTTGGATCATAATTTTCTTCTTCAATATTTGTTATAGGTGATTTTATTCTTCTCTCACTTCTGATTGTTCTCAAATTTGATCTTGTTGTGCTTCTTGACCTTCTATTTTGTAACCTCATGTTTTCCATTCTCAATTCATGGTTTTGCCTTGCCAAATTTGCACGTTCTTCCGCCTCTAACCTCCTTTCCTATTGTATTCTTTGTCTTAAAACCTCTACTGTTTCATTTTCATCACCTCCATGTATTAATCCTTCATTTACTTCTTGGTTTCTTCCCTCTCGTCTTTTATCTCTTAATTGTCGATCTTCTGGTTCTTCTATTAAATCTGATCGCCAAGTATGCACGCTTACTCTATCATAATCCACAATTCTATCTTGTATTGGTGTTTGCTGATTTGGCTGTTGAACCTGATTTTCTCCGTCATTCCTTGTTATATTTATTCTTGTTCTTATTCTTGAGGATTCTCTCGTTTCATTTGTTTCTCCTCCTACAAGTCTTTTACTCCTCCTTACAGTTGTTGGTGGTTCTGCTGTATTTCTTCTTCTTCTAGCCATTAATCTTAGTAAACTGTTGGATATTGCGTAAGATCTTTCACTAATTGTTCCAAATTCCTTCCAATCACAATGTCAATTTTTATCTTTTCTTCAAATAATCATCAATTCATCCCTGTTTCGGGCGCCAAAATGTAGTTGCAAGAAAACCTACACTACACCCTTGATAAGAATTTACAGTAATTAACACATATTTGAAGATTAAAAACAACACTTTCTTATTTGATTCTCAGAAATGTTTAAAAGAAATGGAAGAAATCAAGAATACAACCGCTCTCTTGAATTTTCTCTCTCTTCAAGACTTTCCCAACACTAAAAAAAAATACATCCTCCCTTCTCTGAATCTACTGGGTCTCTTTATATAGGGTAGTTACATAGTGGATGACATCTAAGCTGTCCTTTAATTTCGGATCTGACTTGCGATATTATCGCATTAGCTATAATGTCAATTCTCGCAAGCGTTTTAACCATCGCAGGACAATCATATTCTTCTCGTGTTTCTTCATTCGTCAGCTATTACGTCACTCTTTAAATTATCTTGTGATACTCGCAAAGTGTTGTTGAAGAGCTCGCGGTGGTGTTCGCAGAAGTGTTTTTAATTTCTCAAGAGTAATATTATGGCGATATTTTGGTCCTACAATATTTTTATATATACCTGCTTCTGTTCTTATCTATTTTCCAATTGCTAGAAAAATCTATCAAACAAATTAAAATCTCTAATGTCATTTGGTTGGTTTAAGGGTTGTCTTCCAAGGAGAAAATAAAAATAAATAGTTTATCACAGCTGAAATGTGACTATGATGACATGTGAATGACATAATGATCGATAATATTTAATAACCACAAGTCAGAATGACTGTGGTGCATCTACATGAGCATCAAGGATTCCCATTTGTATAAAGAGTATCGATATACACAGAAATACACGATAAAACTTTGTTGACATGGTTATGCTCACACTGTCGGGCGTTTTCAAAACCATTTGTTTTTTTATACCGAAAGATAATTTATTTGAAGCTTTTTGTTTGTTTGTTTATATGTTCCTCTTACATGAATCTATAATGCTATAAAAAAAATAGTGCAATCCGAGATATCTAACCTTAATATTAACATTTTGTAATTTTAACAGTTAATTTTAGACACTTGATTTTTAAAATGATAGACTGTTATGTAATGTAGTGATCAACATTATAATAGGGTTTCATAAACAACTCAGTTTAAAAAGGACAAGATATTGGATATAAAAGAGGCATTTTAATTAATAATTTCTTAACTAGCAAATTGCAACTCGAGAAGCTAATAAGGACATAAAATATCCCGCATTTAACATGTGCGACTCGTATAAATTGCTATCCGTTATTGCTACTAAAAACTAACTTACTAACGACTAACTTGGTCGCCCCTAGCAGTTGAGTCCGCTCGTAACTAGGATATGAAAAATACCTTCTACTCCACCAGATCCTTGTCATAAAGAATAATCTATGGGAACTAATTTTTCATGAAATGCATGCCCTCTTATGTTGCATCCTAGCTTAAAACCCTATTATTGCCTGTGCAATATCTTGTTGATTCTTCCGAATTTTCTTGGTTGCTAGTACATTGAGAGGAATAATCTTTATGTTTCCTTCTAAATCTATATCAGGCAAGGTTATCTGAGGAAACAAACCATCGCCTAACTTAGGTTTTAATTGAGATACATGAGATACAAAGTGGATCCTAAAACCTGCAGGTAGCTAGAGTTTATATGTAACTGCTCCTACCTGAGTAATCACTTGGTACGGTCATTTGACAACTAGCTTAAAATTTCATCTCATATGGTTGAAGCCTTAAATTAACTCAATTCCCCACTTTAAAGACCTTACAAATCTCTTCTTATTCGGATGTTGCTTGATCATGTTCTAAGATGACTCTAATGCTCCATTCAACATTTGACTTATTACTTGTCTTTAATGCAAATTATTTTGACATGTAGGATTCATTCCAGCTTGGGAGGCCATAATTCCAAATTGTAGTGGTGGATATCCATATGAAGCCTCAATTGAAGTAAGCTTGAGACTGATTTATAAGATATATTGAACCACTACTGAGCTAGTGACAACCAAGTAACCTATTTAGTAGGTCCGAAGCTAGTCATACACCTAAAATAAGACTCTTAACACATTAACCTTTTATGTTTATCCATCAGTTTGTATGTAGGTTCCCACTTTGGTGAAACACACTTTCCAAAAATTGTTTAGAAAAATATTATCTGTATCAAACACAATAGACTTGATAACCATGCAAATTGAAGGTTATCCATTGATGAAACTGTGTAAGGATGAATGATAACTAAGAACTGAATATGCGTGCTTTGTATATAAATCCACAACCACTAAAATAACTTATTTTCCTCAGATTTATGTAACCCCATGATGATCTATATATTGATGTATTCCCAAGCTTGCTATGGAATGGGTAGTGGCTATTACAGACCAGTTGGTAATGAGTTGATATCTTATGCTGCTAGCATATCTCACATCCATAAATTTCCTTAATACTTGTTGTTTCCTTCCTACCCAATGGCTTGTGAACCAGAGTAATCGTGAATGGTAGAAGAATGAATTGCAATTGAAAATTAGAGATTTCAGCGGCCTGTATAGACAAAACCTAATACAATCACAAGAAGGTAAACAATAAAAGGACTTTGTGTAAGATTGTATATAAAGTATTTCTCATTTTGTTCCAAAATTAATATGTGTAGACCGAAGGTCCGTGAACTTGATTGTGTAGGAGTGTTCTTGCATGATCTCAAAACTCAAAACTCAAAATCGATCTAGTATATACCCGAATTATGCAAGATCCAAATTCCAACAAGCACGATACTTGTAATTAATCTATATTTCAAGATATGAATTCAACAAGAATGAGTATTGTAGGATCTCAATCAATTAAGGATCGAAGACTATCTAAATTGATTACATACTACTTGTGATATTCATTTTATAAAGATAAACAAGTATAATGTGTAAAAGAAAATAACATAAGACACCAGAATTTTGTTAACGAAGAAAACTGCAAATGCAGAAAAACCCCGAGACCTAGTCCAGTTTGAACAACACATTGTGTTAAACCTCTACATTTACTATCATATAATCAGACTTAGAACTGGAATGTATAACCCAACTTTAGTCATGCTTCTTACATCTTTGAGCCCGACGTGGTTCTACACACTTGATTTCCTTAATTGAGGTCTGTTAACCAAAAGTTGCTTCGGCCTAAGTGAAGACTTTTGATACTTATCTACCCCTAACATAAAACCTATACATTTTCCTTTCGATATGTTTCAATCAAGGTTGTAAAATAAAGTTTACTACAGAAAAGTTCTAGCAAACCTCATGGATCCGGAACACTTACATTGTTATCAAAGAGAAGCCTATATCACTACCACCTCACAAGAATAATCTAAAAAATTCAATAAAGAGTTTAGATATCTATTTTGTGGAATCGCAAAGTCTAAGATGAAGAGAAATTTGTGATTTTTATCTATCATGTTCCTGATTAATAGTTAATGATCTACAATAATTAGTAAAACAAGATCTAGCTACAAGAACTATCAAGTAAAAGATAGTCTGACCGGGCTTCATGAATCCCTAAGTGAAGTCTTCAAAGTTAGAACCTAATACAGTCTCGTAAAGAAACCTAAGTTATAAATGACGACTCTATATTTGTAACTAGGGAACAAGAGTGTCAGGGATTGAGAAATCCAGCTGCAAGAGTCTCTTTATTTATAGATTTTCAAGGTTGAAGGTATCTTTGAATTCAATCTAAGGTTGCTTAGAATCCAAGCTAAGACTTTCCCGGTTTAGATGAAATTCCAAGTTAGAAATTCATCTGAGTATGTAAAAACGTTGCCTTGAAATTATACAGAAGAATATGCACTATGGTCAGGATAGTAATGAAGCCTTGCAAAATGATAGTTCACAAAGGACAAGTAAGGTCATAAACGCCCAAGCAATAATGGTGTTCAAGAACACTCAATACTAAACAATAATCCACATCCCTAATGAGAAATTGTGAATAAAGTTGTCTTGGAAATGTTTATTAGAGACATAACAAAGTGCAAGGTTGCCTTAATAAATAGTGTACAAAAGTAAAAGGGCTCCTTAGAAAATAATATCCTTTTTGTTTCTCAAACAGTGTATAGGAACATATCCAAGTGACACGGTATGCAAATCGAGTATGTGTATCCTTGTATAGTTGGTGAACTTTAACCTTTGTCAAAAGACAGGGTATGCATACCAGTTATGCTTACCCTTTGGCAGTTCGTGTATTTTTGCCTTTAAACTAAAATTTCGAGAACTATGTCAAAATTGACATGGTCTGCATACCACAAGCAATTCGCGTACCTTTTCTCTCATATTTAAGTTTAGAAACCTTCACAATAGCCAAGGTATACATACTAGGTATGCACACCCTAAATAGTTTGTGTATTGTTTGCTTGAGCAATTTTCAAAGACCAATTTAAACAAAAGTAGACAATAAATTTTTCTAGACTAAGATTACAACAGACCTATGAACTTCTATTGATCGAATCATACTTCGAGAGTTTACACAAGACAAACTTGAACTCGAAATTTCTTCTTTGCAATATTAAATATACTAAAACCATAAGACATGGTCTCATAAGATATAATAATATATGAAATGAGTAAATAAGATAAATCGGTTTTCACATACGTCTTGTTGATGAAGTTCTCACGAATGTCTCCGTTTTTCTTCAGTCTTCAATCTTTGAGGGTATTCAGTGATATCTGATACTCAATTACTATGCTATAATCCTACTACGAGACCTGATTTTAGTAAACTATAAATCAAGATATGGTTTTGCACATATACCATTGACAACAAGCTTGAGATAGAAAAACTTGTGAATTCGACCGAGCGGTGCTCTAACATCAACAATCACCTTTCGCATATAATCTTCAACTTCTTCAGATAAACCCTTTGTTTGTATCTCAGAACACCTTGCTGATAAGTATGTCTAGGAATATCATAAGGGTGTAACATAACTTAGGAATCAAGTTTTGAGCTAGAGGATCCCCTTGTAGCTTTCTTGCACCCGAGTTGGCCAAGCAAGTCAATTTTTTAGTAAGGCATTACAAATAGAAGTTTGCATTATCTCTAATCTAGAAAGAGCATCTCCAACCTTATTGTTAGAGTTTAGTGTTTCCTTGATGTTTAATAGAAAGAGCATTTCCAATCTATAAAGTTAGCATGGACTTAATTAAGGTTTGGTTAAGATAAGATGTCTACTCCTTCTACTTTTAAGATTAACCGGGGGTTTAAGGTTAAGGTAAGCTTTGGTCAGGCCGCTACATAAACTCTGTCGTCTAATCTTGAAAAAATATTAATTGTCCTTTATCCTCGATATATACCACTCGTCCTTATATTATATATATACATACAATAAACAACAATATACCATCCATGAGCTAATTACCTAGGAAACTTACATCACTAACAAAGTAATCTTTATCTCATGAACATGTTCAATTGAAAAGAAGTTGAGATTATATTTCATGTATTTCTGACTTCTCAGTAAGACATCACAATCAAAAGTGAGTAAAGAGCGAATGCCGGGCTCACCTTCATCAACCAATAAAGTAATTTTTCCAGAACGAATTTCTCTAGTCCAGTCAAAGTTTTTCGCCAATAACTCTAAAATATTGATCAACTTTTAACTATTTTTAAAAAGAAACTTTTTCGGCCATCCGTATGTATGGAAATTATATAACTTTATATGTTGAATGACACGCCTCATTTGTCAAGTTTGCCCATTATTAGTAGTGACTAGTGAGCTAAATTTCCACAAGGAAAACTTGAATTTCATGCCGTCAACATGTGGTCAATGAACCCGTTTTATAGTCCTGCCACAGAAAATAAATACCTCTAAACAAGCGACTGGAATAGAGCCAAATAAAATTCTCAAGAAATGTGAGAATCCTCTTGTGCCATTTGAGGCAGCCATAACCAAAAGTAAAGTAAGGCCTAGACAAGAGTGTAATCATTGACTCGTAGAGGTGTAAAGTGGGATGTGCCAAAGACGAAGACAAATTTCACCAAAGACGCTAAAATTTGAGTCATCATTGACCTAACACGTGACTTAGCCCAGCACGGCACATCACGTTAGTTAAATGGGACGTGCTGGGTTTGAATAATTTGCACAGTAGCAGAGCACATCACGAGGCACGGATAAGCACGTGGCACAGCCCAGCCCAGCACATTAAGAAATCACGTCATAATATGTACAAGTACACCATATAACAAGGCATAATACATCACATTTTTTGTATATTTCACAAAAAAATCACTATTTTAGCTAGTTTTTAACATTTTATATTGGCTTATTTATAACAACACATATAATATCTTAATATTTGGAAAATATATTTCAATATCATTGTTATAATGTCGTCATCTATATTTAACTAGAACATTAATTTACATGACAATAATCCAATTTTATATTTGATGGACTATTTATTTTTATTGAATAAACTTGTTAATTTTACTTGAAATAATTTCAAATGGTATGTTGTCTAATTAAATTCTTGTAATAATGTCCGACTTAATGTATACATTAAGTGATTTCAAATTGTTTATAGCACGTGTGCTAGCACGGCACATCACAGCACGTTTATTCGTGTGTTGTGCTGTGCCTAGCTTTTGACTAGTAAAGCACAGCACGACACAACACATTTAAATCGTTGGCACAACACAGCACGACACATGGCACGTGAAGCACGCGACTTCGTGTGACGGGCTGTGCCGGGCCGGCACGTTTTACACCTCTATTGACTCGGTCCGGATGGTTTCCAAGCCTAATTTTACCCTTTATAGGCCCATTTTGCACCCGTATCCGGATGTAACATTGGTACACAAGATTTTTGCTCATTCACAGCTTTCACCACTATCCCATAGAATTGGAATATTTACATTGCAATAAAAGTGCAACGGGCGTGCACGGTATCAGTGGAGACTTTTCTTCATCGGATGCGACTTCGTAGATTTTTTGGTGATGGGAGGAGCTGATATAACTAAAGTTGCTGCAGCACATGAGGCACCAGCGTTATAATGGAAGTTTTGAAGAGACCACGTGAGGATGAACCCACTATATTTATCTTGGATTGTCATCGGGGGTTATATTGGTAGGGTCCATCAATATTAGGTCCTCTCACTTTACTTCTTCTATTCTAAATCTTCCCAATCACCATCTCCCATAGTTGGATTATGGTACCATTTCCTTCCCCACATTCCCCTGTAATCCCCCCAACATTCCCAACATATTTACCAAAACACACCACTATTCTTCTCTCGGTATCTCCCGTTTCCTTCCATACGAACCAATATTCCATAATCCCATACCACGTGATCATCTGTTATCTGTATTTTCTACTCCCAAAAGAAAGAGGAAGGACCAGCCAACCTTTCAGGCTTTGAGCCAAAGCTGCATTTCTTCTGATTACCTAAATAAAGAAAATTAACTTTTATTATAGGGAACATATCCAATTATTGAGAGCAAAAAATCGCAATTGAATTGACACACTCCAATTAGGACCAACACTCCTACTATAGGGAAACTTTGGTAATTTCTTACTTGGTATTGCTCGAACACGGTTAATTTAGCATCATCACAATCAGTTAACGCGACAAACAAACCCCATTTAATCAATCTAATCTAGTTCATTTAAAAGAATTTTTCATTTAACTAACATTCATTCTGCATGTACCGCCCATTTAGACTACCCTAAAATCATGTAAACACATGACAAAGTGGGCCCTACCCATTAGGAAAAGGAAGTCTTATTTTTGGATTTGTATGTGTCTACGGTTTTTGGTGAAGTCTAAATAAAGTATTTGTTTAACTAATGTTATGCAAATATTGTAATTGGACGAGTTTTTCACCCAGATAAAAAAGAAAATGTTTGAAAAGGTGCGAACAGAAACAAAATCAACCGGAAGATATTTTTGATGCAATCGGGCGATAAACACACGAGCTGACTAAAATCCTTTAACATGCAAAAACGATAGTATCACTTGCTAATGCAATGGGAAATGCATAATATGCGTATTGAGTTACAGGGGGCAGCAGGTATCTACATCCAACAAATAACAACTCTGAAAGAGTACAGTTGTTCTGTTGAAAGGAATGTCACTTTTGTAAGTGTAAGAGTAAGATTTAAGTTACATATAAGGGCTATAATTGGAAAGAGTGTTAGAAAAGTTTTTTAAGTGTATTTTCCACCAGTACTTACTAGCCAGCACCACCATTTTTTTTCTGTTACTTGCTACTACTTCTACTACTACTTCTTCTACTACTGACTAAACTATCACTAGTTTTGCAGTGAATTTTAAGGAAACATGATTTAGTAGTAGTGGTTGTTGTTGCTGTTGTTTTCATTTCAGTTATCTTCTCTTCTCATACATTTTATTAAGTTTCTTCCCCCCAACAAACTTCTCTAGTTCTCTTTGGAAAACTTGAATTAAACTCTTTCTGGAATTGAATCAGTTTAAGGAACCCTAAATTTCTTCAAGAATATGATTAGATTGTCTCTCTACAAAAAGTAATTCATATTTTCTTGTTTGCATTAACTGATGACAATGGAGACAAGTGAAGACTGTTGTGTAAAAGTTGCAGTTCATGTTAGACCATTGATTGGTGATGAAAGGTTACAAGGTTGTATAGATTGTGTTAATGTTGTTCCTGGCAAACCACAGGTAAATTCATTAACCCTTTTCCGTTTCTCTTAGGAAATTCTGGACTTTATGGAGTTCCATTATGCTAGAAATATCGACAGAAGAATGCAATTACCATTGAATTGATCATTCTGGAGTTTCATACAAGTGTGAATTTTGATTTGGAGATCTGGATCTGAGGCTGTTGTTATGAATTTAGTTCCCTTTTTTAATTAAAAAAAAGTGTCTCCTTTAAAAAGAAAATGATAATTTTGCTTTTTTGGAAATCTTAATAGGATCCGCAACGATTTTCATCGGTTATTGACTTATTTTTTTTCCCGGTTATGATTTAAACATTGTTTGAGGCATAATTCAGCTGCGATTCTCATCAATTTGGCTTTTTTTTCTAGAGTTTTTGAGGTATTTTTGTAGTTGTTGTTTATGCCAAGAAATCTGATTGGATTACAGTGATTTCTTCATTTACCAAATTCTTTGAATTCATTTTTCTAATCAATACCAGTCTGCTGGTAAATTCTCGCAATCCCCGGAATTTAACGTCTTATGATTGTCGGTAATGTCAGTTAAGTAACTACATGGATAGCCATATTTAGCTTCCTAAAGTTATTTGTCTTATCTTCTCTAGTTTTGGCTCTGAGTAATTGTGACGACAAATTCCTTTTCCTGTCATCTTCTGCTAAGCAAACCACTTTTTCCATGCTGTAATTTGTCTATGTTGCAATGACAAAAATTCCTTAGATGTTGTGAAGTTGCTTTGGAAGAATATCTAGTTTGAGTTCTTCTTGGTGTGGTCATGTTCAATTATCTTAGTTGTGAAAATTTTGGATCAGTATAGCTTTGGGCATCATCACACAGTGAAGACAATTTTTTTACATGAGTTGTGTTGTGTGATATACCCGCCAAAGTCATCAATAGAAGTCAATAGTAGTGATCCTGTTAACATATTTTGTAAGATTTTACCAAGACGTTTTGAAGATGGAGACACCTAAGCTCTAAATCTACTGCATAAACTCATGACCACGTAGTTGAATGAATTTTATTTTCTTGCGCCGTAGTTCACAATAGTTTGGTATTGTTTGTGACAGATACAAATTGGGACACATTCTTTCACTTTTGATCATGTCTATGGAAGCAGTGGCTCTCCATCATCTTCCATGTTTGAAGAGTGTGTTGCTCCACTTGTAGACGGTTTATTCCAAGGATACAATGCCACTGTTCTTGCTTATGGTCAGGTAATACTCGCACATTCTCATTCAAGTGCTAGCCAACACTGAGATATTTGTATTCTTGCCTTGCAGTAAATTTTGATATATGTCTTTGTAATTGCTCCAGACTGGTTCAGGGAAAACATACACCATGGGGACAGGTTCCAATGATTCTCAATCGGGGCTCATCCCTCAAGTAATGAATGCCCTGTTCAGGAAAATGGAAACTTTGAAGCATGAATCAGAATTCCAATTAAATGTTTCCTTCATTGAGGTGCACTGAACTCTTTATACCTTGATCTTATCATTTATGCACACTTCCCTTCAGTTACGCTGTGTATTCTTTAATAATGCATAAAATCTGTATAATGCATTTGTAAATTCGTAAATCTGGAAGTTTATTTTAGCACAGAAGAGTCATTGACTCACTGTATTATGTACAAGCTGTATGCCTGTATTATGGTTACTGGCTTTACCTATTTCCTGCTAACTTTGTTGTCATACTTGTTTAGTTTGTTGTTTTTCTCTTCAGTACCATAATTATTAGAAACCTTATCTGAATAGCTTTCATCATCCAGAAATCCACAATGACAACTCTCTTTCTCTAAATATTAGCATTTAATTCTACATGTTAGGTGTCTCTCTGATTGGTGGGAAAATTTGTTGGTATTATTAGGTTATATGTTTTATATTTTTTTCTTAGCATGATATCGTGCTTACATCAATTATTTAATTAGACATCTGATTTTGAAGATTTTAAAAGAAGAGGTGCACGACTTGCTAGATTCCACATCTTTAAACAAATCAGAAACTACCAATGGACATGCTGTGAAAGTTGCGAGCCCTGGTAAACCACCAATTCAAATTCGTGAGTCATCAAATGGTGTTATAACATTAGCTGGATCAACTGAAGTTGGTGTTAGTACACTAAAAGAAATGGCCGCATGCCTTGAACAAGGATCATTAAGCAGGGCAACAGGAAGCACGAACATGAACAACCAGTCCAGGTAACACCATACCTCTGCTCTTATGTTATTCCTTATTGCCTGGACTTGGTGGTATAGGTTTATGCTCCATTAGTGTAAACTGGCTGAGAGAAAGAAGTTCTTCTGCCAGCACACCATGCATATTCGATGCTGTTATAGCTCTTCTTAAAGTTGGAACTGATTGTATACCATTTGCTATTTACTCCTTAACTTAGCAGCTAATACTCTTTCGATCTTGTTTTTGGGTAGTCGTTCGCATGCTATATTCACAATTACTCTAGAGCAGATTCGTAAACCCAAACCAGCTTCTCCTGGGGATACCAACCAATATGAGGATATGAGTGAAGAATATTTATGTGCAAAGCTCCATTTGGTGGATCTTGCTGGATCAGAGAGAGCTAAACGAACGGGTTCTGATGGTCTTCGTTTTAAGGAAGGTGGGTGCATCTAGTTTCACAAAACGCTCTCAAAGAGCCATAAGACTGTTGTAATCTGATATGAATATCTTTTTCGTGAAACAGGAGTTCATATCAACAAGGGACTTCTTGCACTTGGTAACGTGATAAGTGCACTTGGTGACGAGAAGAAGAGGAAAGAAGGCGCTCACGTGCCTTATCGGGACAGTAAACTTACTCGTCTCTTGCAGGTTAGATGTTCTCTTACGTAAACTTAGTTGATACAATGCATTGCCGACCAACTCTTATTTTTCACGTAATGTTTAAAAGCTCAGTGAGTGAAAATCTTTGTTACCTAAAATTGCTAATTTTTTTGATGAGGTGTATTGCACCTGATTTTGTCTTTTTAAAACTTTTTTGTCCATTTATCCTTTTTCCAGGATTCACTTGGTGGAAACAGCAGAACTGTTATGATAGGTAATTCGTCATATCTCTGTGTGAGTGGTGATTATTGTCTGTTATAGATAGCATGAAGGAACTGAATGGAATTACCGAATTAGGATGGAGTATAATGCTTGATAAGATATAGATTTCCTCGAGTCATTTGATTTAGAAGTTCCCACCTTTTTCTATTTATTATGTTGTCCGAACTTTTGCACTGTTCCAGCTTGCATCAGCCCAGCTGATATTAATGTTGAGGAGACTCTTAATACTCTCAAGTATGCTAATCGAGCTCGAAATATTCAGAATAAGCCTATTGTAAGTTTCCCAGTTAGATACATGATTACGTACATTTAATTTTCTTTCTAGTTGCTGGGCTTCATTTTGTTTCATAAAGTGTAATTATGGTATCTCACTTTTCCGTCAACAGCACCATAATTACACTTTATGTTGAGAGTATTTTTCTGGACTTTAATTTTTGCTGATGACTTATAGGTTTCGTTATTCTGTTTTAAAGGTTAATAGGGATCCTAGATCCAATGAGATGCAAAAAATGCGTCAGCAACTTGAATGTTTGCAAGCAGAACTACTTACTCGTAGTGCAAGAGTTTCATCTGAAGAAGTTCAGGTACCGTAATTGACCTTTATACACCTATTCCCTGTGCCAAAACTATAAGTTCGCTATCACTAGATTTTTCCTTGCAATAGAGAGAACTTTGGTTGTTCTGAGCACCATCAGTATTATGAATCACCAATATTTCTGACTGCATAGGTTCTCAAAGAAAGGATTGCTTGGCTTGAGGCCTCTAATGCAGATCTCTGTAGGGAACTTCATGAGTACCGTCGCAGAAGCAATTCAGTAGAGCATTGTGCAACCAATTCTCCAGTAAGCTTGTTTTTATTGAGAACAATTGTGCTAACCTTTCAAAAAACTTACTAGTATTACGTTCCTCTGTGCTTGTTAGTTGTTACCAATATGTGAAAATTTTGTTCTCTGCATTCCATTCTGTCTTTTTTGTGCATGGGCTGATTATATTGCCACTTTCGCTGCAAACATTTTTCTCTTAATATCTCAGCAAGGTGCAGACAGTGTTCCAAAAAGCGATGGGCTAAAGAGGGGCTTGCAGAATCTTGACTCATCAGATTTGATAATGGCTGAAACCATCACATGTAGGCTACTTTCCTAGTTCCCAACATTCCCATCCTTTTCTTTTCAAACAGCTGACTTAACAGCATATGTGATGCTAAGGGAAATCGAAACATGGATTACTTATTTTGATCCTTAGTCATTTCCTACTTTCGAATCGAGATATTTTTACTATAAACCTTTTATTTTAAAATTGCAAGCTTAGTCGTTTACATTAAGAGAATGTAGTTTCCGACTTCATCAGGTGACAATTCCAAAGAAATTGATGAAGAAGTAGCAAAAGAGTGGGAGCATACACTTCTGCAAAATACCATGGACAAAGAATTAAATGAGTTGAATAAACGTCTGGAACAAAAAGAGGTATTTTATATGGTTCTTGAAATGTATTTGTAATTTTGTTTCTCTATTTAGCGAAAAACTCTGGTCAATATCTAAGCTCTAGTGAGCTAGTAAATCTTTTCACGTCTCAGAATGTCACCCTAATTATATGAAACCTGTGCAAGGAGTTTCAGGAAATGTTTAATATATTTTTAATTTCGCTTTTATGTATCTGCAGTCAGAGATGAAACTGTTTGGAGGTTTTGATACTATGGCACTGAAGCAGCACTTTGGGAAGAAAATCATGGAACTTGAGGACGAGAAAAGAACTGTGCAGGTTAAATAGAACATTCTTGCTGCTTATATTTGTTAGGTGTTCTTTTCCCTCAATAATCTGATACCGTGTTGTGTACGTAATTATACAATTACAGCAAGACAGGGATCGTCTGTTGGCTGAAGTTGAAAGTCTCGCTGCTAATTCTGATGGTCAAACTCAGAAAATGCAAGATGTTCACACACATAAACTTAAGGCACTTGAAGCACAGGTGGAACTTCATATTCTTGTTTAGGATTTTCTTTATGTTACTGTCCCCTTTCTCAAAAGTTAATCTCTCCCATGATTTGCGTACTGTAGATTTTGGATCTCAAGAAGAAGCAGGATGGTCAAGTTCAGATTGTAAAGCAAAAACAAAGAACTGATGAAGCAACTAAGCGGCTACAGGATGAAATACAATATATCAAGTCACAGAAGGTTGGTCATCTTTACACATCCCCTAAGCACTAAGAAATAATATGTATTGCTAACGGTTTTTAAATTTACAGGTCCAACTTCAACATAGGATTAAGCAAGAGGCAGAGCAGTTTCGCCAGTGGAAGGCCTCTCGAGAAAAGGAACTTTTACAGGTAAGTCTATACAGCTAGCTATTCTGCTGGGGCTTTAATTTATGGCCAATATATCACACTTCAAACTTTCAAACGCATAATCTTTCCTTGATATCACTTTGGGGGTTAGTTTTTTGCATTTCAAAAGGATGAATGTTCGACTTGTATACCAACTTAGTGTTTAGTTGCATTGGTAATTAAACATTTTCTTAAACAGCTGCGGAAAGAGGGAAGGAAAAATGAGTATGAACGGCATAAACTACAGGCTCTAAATCAGCGTCAGAAAATGGTAAGTAGTGTTGCATCTATATTAATTATATTATGTTATTTTGCACAAAGAGAAACAATGATGAATTTATAGAAACAAGCAAACACCAATTTACAGCTGAATGAGACAGTGACGGAGGGATTCCCTCTTTAAATGCTCATTTCCGACCTCTATTGGTTTATCAAATACTCATTTATGACTCAAGTGAGATTTTTTTTTTTTGCATTCAGGTCCTTCAAAGAAAAACTGAAGAGGCTGCCATGGCAACCAAAAGGCTAAAAGAGTTGCTTGAAGGTCGCAAGTCTTCATCGCGTGATGGCTCAGGTACATACTTCTGTTAAGTATATTCTCCTTATTTAGTTTTCATGGCTAACATTCTAAATTTTTGTAGGGACTACTAATGGTAATCACCAAAATAATGAGAAATCCTTACAAAAATTGCTTGATCATGAGCTAGAAGTTCTGGTGAATGTGCATGAAGTTCGCCTCGAGTATGAAAAGCAAAGCCAAGTGTATGTTGACCTGTACTTTCTATCTTGAATAATTAACTTAATATGATCGTAGTTTCTTGATATTAAGCAATTCCTTGTGCAGACGAGCTGCTCTGGCAGAAGAGTTGGCCATATTGAAACAAGAGAATGGTTTTGCTTCCAAGGGGTTTAATTCCCCTAGCAAAAAGAATGGGCACTCAAGGTAAATAACCATATTTGCTGTCTAAAATTTAAATCATTTGCTCTCTGATACCAAGTATGCTTCTGCAGTTGGGAATATATGGAGGTGTTTATTTTGCATATTGTCATCAAGAAATCTTATGTCCATCAAAAATATTCTTCTGCAGAGTATCCTCCATGACGCCAAATACAAGAATGTCAAGAATTGCATCTCTTGAGAGCATGATGAGCATTTCTTCGAATGCGCTTGTAGCAATGGCATCTCAACTTTCAGAAGCAGGAGAGAGGGAGCGTGCCTTCACTGGCCGTGGACATTGGAATCAGTTGCGTACAATGGTAGATGCAAAGAACTTGCTTCAACACATGTTTAATGCTGCTGCAGATGCAAGGTATTTCTATGACTCTGTGACGCTGACCTAGCCATAGAGTAATGAGTGTGTTCCATTATCTAAACATCTGAAGATAAGGTGTTTATTGGGTGATATTTTTGTGCCTATTTTTGTTTGCTAAGTTTTAGTTTGTGTTGATAAAAAGATGTCGGTTATGGGAAAAGGAAGTTGAAGTTAAGGAAATGAAAGAACAATTGAAGGAGCTCGTTGGTCTACTGCGACAAAGTGAGGCACGGCGAAAAGAGATTGAGAAGCAGCAAAAGTTGAGAGAGCAATCCGTGGCAGCTGCCTTGGCTACATCAACTACGGTGAGATAAATTCAGTACTATATATGCTATTTGTTTCAGTTCATTACAGGGCAGGTTACATCGACACAATAATAGCAACTGAAAATGATGTTGGGAACATTAACTACTTAAAAGTCCAAATATATGACATGCTTTTGGATGCTAGGCTTGCAAGTTTTGCCCCCAACATTCCTAGAGAAGAAGGGAATATCTTATATATATGTATAGCATCCTGAGATCAGTTTCTTATTGTTAAACTAATTCTTCATTGTTATCTCCATAGGTTATACACTTCTATAACTAATTAACAAAAGCATTGTTCAATCAACAGGGCAATGGAAACGTTTCACCAAAATATTTCGCTGATGACATGTGTGGATCTATGAATCCAATGGCAGTGCCGGCGCAAAAGCAACTTAAATTCACACCAGGCGTAGCTAACGGTTCAATCAGAGAATCAGCAGCGTTTTTGGACCAAATGCGAAAGGTTGATCTCATTCTTAAGCTTTCATATCTTTTTGATGAAATAGTAAAGATTTTTTTTTTCTTTGTTTTTATGAACCCACTAGAATGTATGAATGAGAAACTGGGTATTGTTCTGACTGCAGATGGTACCTATTGGGCAGTTATCGATGGGAAAGAAACTGGCAGTTGCAGGTCAAGCTGGGAAGCTCTGGAAGTGGAAGAGAAGTCACCACCAATGGTTGGTACAATACAAATGGAAGTGGCAAAAGCCATGGAGACTCTCTGAATATATCAGACATAGTGATGAAACAATCGTCCGAACAAAGCCCAGGCAGCAGATTCGTGCAGCGTGATTTATTATATATGAGACAATTTCCAATTCTTACATGCTCTATTTTCAGCTTTGAATGATAGAGATGATCCCCAACAAAATGCACGGAGTAGAAACAATGATATTATGCATGTTAGACTCCTGGCTTCATCTCGCCTTTAATTTTTTCTCTTCAGCGCCTTTGTTACCAGGAAAAAAAATCAGTTTTATGGACGGGTTTACTAACCTAAGTCTCCTCTTCCCCATTGCAGATGTTGTGCTGTAAAATAGTGGTGGGAGATCGCGGCTTTGTCTGAGATAAGCAGATGTATAATTGTGGTAAATTTGCGCAGATAGTAGTATCTCAGTTTGCCAATGTCAGATAAAGAAGTTATATCTCAGTTTGGATACACACAATGAGCGGCATCATGTAAAGTGTTTTCGATGTTGTTCTAGGTGGGTAGCCTACAGTTGTTGTAGTAGCAGTGATACTAGTGGTGATTGGAGAAGGCTAGAAAAGTTGAATGGTATAAGTAGGCGTTGGTTTTCATGGAAATGTAAGGGTAGTAGTAACTAGTCTAATGTTTGTTCATTTTTCATTCTCATTTTTCTTCTAATTTTTTTTCAATCACAGAAAAAAGAGAGTGAGATCTTCTAGCGTGCCATGGCCTTGGATGGGACACGCTCATTGTAATAATTAATTGTTTATGATTATCGTTTTCATAGTGTGAAAAAAGTAAAAAAGAGATCAATTGAAGTTTTTTTTTTTGTGTACAGACGGAAAAACTGAAGTGTTGTGTTGTTTAAATAAATACTTTTATCATGAGTCGAAAGAAAGAAATTACTTTAGGTGCACCTTTTTACTGGAAAAAAGTTTGATCTAGCGCTGCTAGAGCCATTGGATTGGTAGATCCAATGGTGGTGGTTCCCAGTGCAGTTTTTTAGTCTAAGGGCAAAAATGCAATTTCTCTTGGTTCCCACCATAAACCACCACCACCATTGGATCCACCGATCCAATGGCTCTAGCAGCGCTAGATCAAAAATGCTCTAGCGCTGCTAGAGCAAAATCGCTTCCCTTTTTACTTGATAACAGTCTTGTTTGTCAGTTTGTCGTATAATTGGATTTGCTACACAAGCTGAGAGATAGAATTGAACATTTCGCAATGTCTATGAAGTGATTGCGCCACTCCCAATTAGGAGGTGTGTGCAATCTCAAAATGTGTCGTGCGCTTCTAGCCTCCTCGGCTGCGAGCTATTTCAAGTTTGCATAGCTATTCACATTTGTCTATTGTGCATCAGGCACAGCTGACTATGACTAATTTTGGCAAGAGTCAGATGACATCGGAGCCATTATGCATGAACAATGGTGCATCAGCTGATTATGACTAATTTTGGCAAGAGTCAGCTGACATCGGGCCCATTATGCATGAACAATGGTGCATCAGCTGACTATGACTAATTTTGGCAAGAGTCAGCTGACATCGGAGCCATTATGCATTAGAGGTGACTGAAATGCTATTCTAGCTCAGATGGAGAGAAATACAGCTAATAGGTGCAAGAGAAATAGGAAAAATTTGGCAAATTCACTTGGATAAATTCACAAAATCCAAAATTATTACAAAGGTTGGATAGATTTATTGTCTCAATGGATTAGGAAGATAAATGCCCTGCTCTAATTCAAACAAGAATGCACAGTTGAATCTCTGATCATGCCCTTGTTCTTCTCAGCTGCAATGGAGGTTTAACTTTTAGACTCCCTTTTAGATTTGAGAGCTACTTGTTGGCCCATCCTGATTTCTTAGATAACATGAAAATCTGGTGGAATAGCTTGGTATTTTCTGGCAAGCCAAGTTATGTTTTAACGAAAAGGCTATAAGGTGTAAAATGCTTCATTAAGAAGAACGTTATTTTGGGGACCATGGTTTTTTTGGGGGACCATGGTCCCATTTTGAGTAGGGGTGCCCTTATCCTAAATTTGTTGTAATACCTAAATTACCCTTTTAATTATTTTTTGGTTTTGATTAGTGAAATCATTATTGAAATGATTAAGAAAAAAATAACATTAACCCACCACCGCCGATTACCACCACCACCACCACCCCCGATTACCACCGTCGCCGCCGATTACCACCACCACCGCCGATTATCACCACCACCAACCATCGATTACCACCACCACCTCTATATATGTAGCTTCATTTAAATCATTAACAAAGATATTCTCACAAACTCATTGCTTGTCATTCGTTTTTGGTTGAAAAAATGAGAAGTATCAAAATGAGTTGAAAATGGAAAAAAGTTGCAGAGAGGTTTAATGGAGGTTTTTTTTCTCCAGAGACATGTTTGGTTACATCGCAAAAAAAATTCTTAGCCGAACTAAGAGTTCGGTTCATTCGCAAAAAATACTTTTAACCGAACTATGGGTTAATTCCATTTATGCATTTGCAAGTGCAGTTCGGTTGGATCGCAAAAATTGTTAAGTTTTTACTTTAACCGAACGTTTGCCTAATTGCATATATGCATATACAAGCTCAGTTCAGTTGATTCGCAAAATATGTTGAAGTTTGCGAACCAACTGAACTTCTAACACTAGGTTACTTTTAACCTGCAGTTCGGTTGGGAACTTAATTGCGTTGAAGTTTGCGAACCAACCGAACATAGGTAAATGAGTTCGGTTAACTCGGAAAAATAATTTCAAAACCGAACTCTTCTCTATATAGCCAAATGTTGAGTTCGGTTTAATCGCAAAAAACAAAATTCTGCGAACTTACCGAACTCTGTTGTTTAAAGTTCGGGTTACAACGTGGTCTAGTCGATGAACGCAACAAAACTCGTAAACTCAAGCATAGTAGTTCGGTTACATTTGATTTTTCATCACTAGCCGAACAAACAAAAACTCCATTAAAGCTCGGTTGGGTTGCTGTGATTTTGGATTTATTAACCGAACTGCATTTGCAGAAAGTTCAGTTACATGTTCTTCATATAATATAACCGAACTTTGTTGACATGGTTGAAATTTTTTTGTTACAATTTTGATTTTCAAGATATTTTAGGCCGTTCATAGCAACATTCACTAAGTTACAAGCATACCTTAGCACCCAGATGATGTTTTTTCTCCATATTCACCCATCTCAAAATAAAAATTTTCTTCATCTTCTTCTATCACTTTATTCACTCAATAATCGGAGGTGGTGGTGGTGGGCGGTGGTGATAATCGGAGGTGGCGTCTAGGTTAGTTGCTTTTGTTTTATATTAGATTAAGTTAATTACAATTATTAGGTCAGGGTTAATTTCAATTATTAGGTTATGGTTAATAAAATTGTTAAGAGCAAATTAGTAATCTCATGATTTTTAGGACAACCCTTAACAATTAAGGTTAGGGTGCCTTAAAATCAATGGTCCCAAAAAAAAAAGGGTGGTCCCTAAAATAATGTTCATTAAGAAGTGGGGTAAGGAAAACTTCGGCTCTTTGCAATCTGAAGTAGACAAGTTAGAAAATCTTATGAATGGTATGGATAGTCCGGAAGAAATTAATACTTTGTCTTAAGAAAATTTTGCTGAAAAGGAGGAATTCAAGATTAAGTATAAACGCCTCTTTGAACTTAGCTAGGAAGTGGCATGCTGGATCAAAAGGTCATTGGCTTATGGGTGGAGATAGAAATTTAAGTTTTTTCATTAGAATGCTTCTTGCAAATTCAGAGCAAATGGCATCAATTCTATTGTCATTAATGACACTACATGTGTCATGACAAAGATCTTATTAATGTTGAAGCCAAAAGGTTTATTATGATTTTTTTTACTGAAGATTTTATTCTTAGACCTACTTTTGATGATCTACTTTTCCTTCTTTGATTGTACAACGCAACATTATGCTAGAGAAACCTTTTGAAGAAGTTGAAATTAGAAATGTGATAAATAGCTTTGGTGTAAACAAATCACATGGGCCAGATGAGTATACTATTGAATATTTTAAAGCTATTTGGGATATTATGCTAAACTCTTGAGTATGTTTAATGAATTTTGTACTTCTGTTACACCGTATTGGAGACTGAATTGTACTAACATGGTCTTAATACCTAAATGTGATGGAGCTGTCTGCCTTTTATAATTTCCAAATCCCAAGGATCTTTCATAGATGATAGGCAAATTAATAATTGGTATCCTCATCGCCTCTAAAGTCTAAACTGATTGACACTAGAGAAAGATAAAAAATCTCAGGCTTGGTTGCCAAAGTGGACGTATAGAAGCCATTTGATGACATTAATTGAGGTTGCTTGAATTAAGATTTGGCTCTGGTCTTTTTGGAGGAAATTGATACATTGGTGCATTTTAAATGGACTAATGTGTTTTAAAAGAGTCAGCATTTTCTTTCGGAGGGAGATAACTTGTGGTTTACATTATGTTAAATGGACAATAAGTAGTTTAATTTCAGACACTAAACTCGCCTGATTTTGTTCCTAGATTAGGAAATAATGAAGCACATGAAGTAGTTGTTTATGCTAAAATTTTAAAAGCTGAAGAGGAGTAAAATTGCAATTGGCCTCTGCAATTAGCTGAGCTAATTGAGGAAGATGCGATCAATTATCATCATATTAATATGAATGGAATCACATTTTCTATTTAAAAAAAAAAATTTTAGTCTCCTTAATTGCAGGAAGTTCTCCAGAAGTATGAAAGGCTGGAAGGACTTTGGACCATCAATTCCAGTTTGGCCGAATTCTCTTTAACATCCCAATTTAATTCACTTGGAGCAGATTTTTTGTCACTACTTAACGTGATTGCATCAACCACGAACAAACAACAAATCCAAACTACGGATATATAAGAGCCAGAACTGCTAATGGCATTCCATCCAGCATAAGCAACTTAGAGAGTTAGATTCTTAAATGACTCTTGCTCTAGTTTGTTTAGAAGTAGCAAATGAGTAAGACACGTGATCCATTTTCACCTTTCATATTTATTATGGTGGTAGAGGTGTTGTCTTTTACGATTCAGAGCGCTGCTGATCTGAAGCTTATGTTAAGGTGAAAATGCAGGGGGTACAAAAACCACACCCAATATTTCGTTTGGCAATCTGAATAGACAAACTCCAATATACTCTCAAGAGAATTAACTAGACAGTTAGACTCAATCTAGAGAAAAGTATATCAAAGAGTTTTATATCTCTATCTCTCAATTCAATATGCAATCAGCAAATAGGAATTTGCTAGCCCGAATGAATATAAGAGAAATTACTTGAACGATACCAAAAACCAATGTTCAAGGATCAATCAATTTCAATCAACAACTAAAGGTTGGATTTCCCAATTGATCGATTCAACGCACAACCTGTGATATTTCAATTATATAACAAAATATAATGCAGAAAAGAAATAACATAGACACCAGAAGTTTTGTTACCGAGGAAACCGCAAATGCATAAAAACCCCGGGACCAGTCCAGATTTGAACACTACACTGTATTAAGCCGCTACAGACACTAGACTACTACCAATGAACTTCGGACTGGACTATAGCTGAACCCTAATCAATCTCACACTGATTCAAGGTACAGTTGCGCTCCTTACGTCTCTGATCCCAATAGGATATTACGTACTTGATTCCCTTAGATGATCTCACCCTCAACCAAGAGTTGCTACGACCCAATGTTGAAGACTTGATAAACAAATCTGTCTCACACAGAAATACCTACGAGTTTTGTTCCGTCTTTTGATAAATCAAGGTGCACGGGAACCAATTGATAAATCGGACTTATATTCCCGAAGAACAACCTAGTATATCAATCACCTCACAATAATCTTAATCGTATGGTAGGGAAACAAGATATTGTGGAATCACAAACGTTGAGACGAAGATATTTGTGACTACTTTTTATCTTGCCTATCGAAGAATAAATCTCGATCCAATATTAAAGAAGATAGTACTCAAATACGATAGAAACATGAAGATAAGATCACGCAACTATAAAGAAAATAGTTGGTTCTGGATTCACAATCCCAATGAAGTCTTTAAGTCGTTAACCTACAGGGTTTCGTGAAAAAACTAAGGTTAAAGGAGAATCTACTCTAGCTTATACAACTAGTATCACATAGGAGGTGTGGGGATTAGGTTTCCCATTTGCTAGAGTTCTCCTTTATATAGTTTTCAAATCAGGGTTTGCAATCTAAGTTACCTTGGTAACAAAGTATTCAATATTCACCGTTAGATGAAAATCTGATTAAATACAAGCTAATATCTTTCAACTGTTAGATCGAACTTAGCTTGTTATACACAAATGAAATGTACCCTCATTTAGATTTATGTAACCATACCTAAAAGTGTACACCATATTGTCCCAACCGTAGTTAACCGTGGTTAGCTATATGAACACTCTCATATCAACCATATTCATCTTAACTAGTTCAAATGACTCAAATGAAACTAGTTAAAGAGTTGTTCAATTGCTATATTCTCATAGAAGTATACAAGAACACAATCGAAGCAAAATTTGTTTGATTCACTCAAATCAATTCATGAAAATTATAGCTACGGTTTGCAAAGAATGCATTCCTTAATATATAAATGTATTAGTTCATGAACAAACCAATTCTAGAACTTTAACCACTCAAGTATGCAAACGGGTATGCATACTTAAGTAGCCGGTCTGAGTTTGGTTCGCCAGTATGCGAATGGGTACGCATACTTAAGTACACTTCCAAAACCCAGTTGAAATTCCCGGACCTTACGCAAGTACGTGTACTTGGTACACGAAATTTCACAACTACAAGTACGCATACGGGTATGCATACTTTAGTTCTGGTCATGGATCACATACATGCAAGAATGCACACTATGTTTATAATCCAATGATGGTTAAGTATTCTAAACTCTATTTCAATCATTGAAACTTTCTTAGAGGATGACAATAGACGTTTTCACATACTATTAGCATCAAAGCAATTTTCAAGATATATTGAAATAATCATAACGAAACATTCCAAGTCTACACCAAATGATTGTATCACATAAACCATGTAAGATGTTACTCGGCGATTTTCACATGATCATCTTTTGACTTTCGTCAAGAATATAAGATGAACTTTGTTGAAGCGAAAGATTACCAACACATATTCCAAGAAATATGTAAGCGAGATAATCTCAGCTCGAAATCTCAAATATGTATAATCGAAAACTATCGTAATACGACTTTTGTATCAATATGTGAGATAGAGTAGAAATAGACTTTCCAAGTGATAGATGAGATTTAGTCTTCACATAACTTTTGTTGATGAAGTTCCACAAGATCGCCTTAGTAGTTCCTCATCTTCAATTGATGAACGCCGTGAAGTCTAATGCTAAAATACACAATCTATCCTAGTCCGAGACATCACTATAAGTAGACTAGAAATAAAGACTTATAGTTTTGATCACTAACATTGACAAACAAGCTTGAGATAGCAACGCTTGCGAGTTCAACCGAGAAGTGCTCTAACATAAGGGTTGAAGCCTTCTGCTACTGGAGATCAAATCATTCACTTACAATTTGTTGATGCACTTATAGTCTTCTAAGGTGATAATGAGGAGCAAATCATAAACCTTAAAATTTGTTAATTGCTTTTCAAATGGTTTTAGGATTGAAGGTTAATTTCAAGAAGCCAATAATAGTTGGATTAGCCAACAATTTACTTGTTGAGTGTGTAAGGATTTTTGGTTGCTCAACCTTCAATTTCGTTTGAATTATTTGGGAATTTATTTAGGGAGTAAAAATAAATCTAGTACTGTTTGGGAAGTAATTTTGTAAATATTTCAGCAGAGATTTGGCACTTGGAAGATAAGATATTTGACTAAAGGTGTAAGGTTGATGCTCATTAAGAGAGTTTTATGCAGCCTTCCAATTTACTATCTTTGATTGTTTCAGATTCCTGTAAGTGTTGAGAAGCAGATGGAAAAAATTATAAGAAAATTCCTTTTGGAGCTTGGGTTGCTTAGAAGAAAGTTAGCTTACTTAAATAAGGTAGAAGTGTAGGCATAAATAAATTGAGATTGGTCAATAAATCTTTACATGCCAAATAGTGCTAGAGATATGGAAAAGAGAGAAATAATTTATGGAGGTCTGTCATTCTGCAGAAATTTGGCTGTAATGAGAATGCTTTTCTTACCTAATGAGACTTCAAAGTCTGTTGGAAAAAGTTTATGGACTGATATTCTAAATTCAAAAGCAATCATCAAATATAATTCTTCAGTTTAGTTACAAAGTGGAAATAAAGTTATATTCTGAAAAAATAACTGGATAGGGAATCAGTCTTTGGATTCTTTATTTCCATATTTGTACAAACTATCAAGAAATAAACATAATTCTATTAAGAACATAATATCTTTCTCTAATGGTATCTCTTCATGGGATTTTAACTTCTCCACAACCCTTAGAGAAACAGAAATTGATATGATTAGATAGTTGTTGCAGCTAGTCAATTTTCCTGCTTTGACTGAAACTAGTGATGATTCTCTCTCTTGAATGCCAGGTAATACTTTCTCACTAAAATTTTGTTATAATGTCATTGAAACTAATGGCTTGATCAGGTTCTGACACAAGAGTTTATGGAATCCAAGAATCCCTCCAAAGGTGATTTTCTTCAGTTGGATTTTATTTTGCAAAACAACAACTAATGTGGATACTTTAAGGAATGTAACTGTCGTGAATGGATACATCTTATGCAAGAAAGCTGCAAAATCCAACTCTCACTTATTTTTGCATTTTGCTGAAACTATAAAGTTGTGGAACTTTTATTCCGACACTTTCAAGCTAGTTTGGGTATTTATATTCAGATCTACTTTATGTGACTAGAGTAAGAAGAGAGGTCATTCAAGGAGAAATTAGATTTGGAGCATGATACCTTTTGCAATCGGGTGGACAGTTTGGAATGATCACAATAAAATATTATTTCAAGGAAAATTCAAGCAGTACAATCAACTTCTTGATAAAATAAAATGTTTACTTTGCAATTGGTCGTTGGGAACTAACATCTTTGAAAACTATCCTCTAAGTATGTAGCTCCATTACTGAGGAGGAATCATGGGTACTCCTTAGGTGAGTTTGTTTCATTTTTTGTTTCCATAGTCCAGTTGACAATTGTACTTCTGATCTTTCTTTCGATCATTTCTTTGACCACTGTATTTCAGGTATACCACCTCTTTGTGGGATTTATGTTTTTATTTCAATATAAGGCCCTTTTATAGTAAAAATAAATAAATCAAGTTTGCACAAGCCCTAGAAAATATAGGTCTTACTATTTTGGCCATAGGGGTCATTGATAATTATACAAATTATTCTGATGACCTTTTAATTGTGGATATTTCCTATACATATTCTAGTTTTGGATGTTTTCTACACAACTTCAGGTTAATGTTACAGTTATCTAAAGTTTTAAACTCATTTTCTTGATTTGATTGTGTTAGAGCACTGCTCTATTGAACCCACCAAGCATTGGTATGTCAAGCTTGGTTGTCATATTTTAGTATCAAAACTCATAAGTTACTTGATTAGATTACTAGAGTCAGCTTCGATAGGTTAGACTAGGAAGTATAAAAATGTTGAGACATAAAAGTATTACTCTGAAGACCTGAAGAATCCAAAGACGCATCTACATCAATGAAGACATCATCCTTCCACTTGAGGTTAGTAATACATGACTTAACTTGTTTCCATTTATATATCGTAAGCTTTCGAGCCGTTTCTGATTAAAAACATAACATGTGAAGTTATATACATGAAACTTTAGTACTAGAGACTTGATCATCTAATTATGATCAAAGTGTTAAAGAAGAATGTATCAAATAATTGTGAATGTTTTATATTGGTATATTATATTACGAAGTATAATGCGTATATTTTGAACTTCGTAATTGCGACATCAACACACTCTTTGTAACTCGTTACTAGATTGTGTAGTAAACATAATTTTGATTTCATGCCTAAAAAACTATGTTTAATTACATGAGTTTAAGGAAGTAGGCTTACAAACTTGCTTCGTAGTTGAAAGAAATCAAATGGATTGAAGGTCCAGTTTTTATTGAAGATCTAAGGTATGACCGATCCTAACCTATATACATAATCAAGATAGAACCGATCCTAAATTATGTTCGGAGTCAAGGTAGAACTGATCCCTACCTATATTTCGATTCAAGGTAGAACCAATCCTAAATTATGTTGGGAATCAAGGTAGAACCGATCCTAATAGGAAAAACTGATTTCCTTAGTCACGTATACTTTAGGGTTTGTGTGATTTAGAACTTGGGTTTGCAAAATAGGAAAGTTCAGTATGTCGACTGATAAGCACGTAAGTGCTACATTTTATACCCATATTTATATTAGCTAGGACTCGATATTTCGCCTAACAACACTATTTTAGTGTTTTTGTAAAAAGTACCAGCGAATCTGATATTCAGCCGAATAATGGCTAAATGGAAGCTATATGGCGTTTGGGGCATCGATGTTACCCACTGCCCCAAGAAACTCAGAGCTTAATAGACTGTGGGCCACCATTAACCATTTGAGGCAGCCCACATACATTTCAAGGCCAGAAAATGAAGCAAATATGTGTCTATGCACGTGAAAGTCACTAGTGGGACTAAGGAATTGTGGACATGGCAAACTATTTATACACCACATCTCTTTGTGGTTTGTTAGCATCGACATTTTAGTGGAATGTTCAAGCAGGCTTCGTTTTCTCAGGGTCTCATTCACGTACCTTGCTGCCAATTGAATTTTCTTCATGGTGTTTGAATTCCAAGCTTCTCGCTCATCTGCAGAATCAGGTTCATGGAGTTTTAAGTTCTTCTATCCCTACTGTCGACCAGCAACGTCATTACTTTGAGGTACTGTTGGATTATCGATGGGGTGGTCTCTGTGGTGGCAATAATTTCAGGCGGTGATTCAATTGTGACTCTTGAGTCGATGGAACAAAGAAGTTAAGTGATGGCTATGATAACTTGTTATACTATGAACTGGAAGAAGATGGCAGGGAGTGCTTGAACTGGTAGCTGGTGGTATTTGTAAGAGTTTTGAATGTTGGTGTTTGACTCTGCCAGTTCCCTTCTCTACTACTTCGCCATGGAGAGCTGGCAGTGATCGTGTATGCATGAAAGGAAGATGGAATGAATATATGAAGCTCGAGTTGGTGGCCGACGATTTTGCAGAGATGGGTTTTACCCATTCTCGGTATTGAATGATCTACAACAGCTAATGAACATGGTCAGAGATGGTTTGATTTTTGTGACTGTAGTACTCACTGTTATGAAATGTTGGGTTCAATATTCTCCGGCTGGTGTTGGTTGTTGTCGAGTTTTGTGTGAAATGGTTGTAGTCGATGGGAGTTGGTGACTGAGACTTAAACGGACAGAGAGAAGAAGTTGCAAGCAATAATATTGGTCGTTCTGGGTCTCCACACCGGCAACAACAACAATGGTTCTGGTGTTGTTCATCTCAGTTGAAGTAGAGAGAAATTGTCGCAGAAATGAATGGAAGATGGCAGCATCTGTTCGAAGGAGATGGAGCTGCGGAAGAGATTGGCAGTAAGGACTTGATGTTGTGCAGTAGGTGCTAGAAGTCGACGTCAGAAAGTTGGCAAGGAAGAAGCTGTGGTAGTATGTTGAAACCGGCGATCGGGAAGTGGCGAAGTTGGTTAGTTGTGCCCAGGATTGTTGGAGATATTGAGCTGTAATGATCGGTGCATAGAGAGCGATTCAGGTCGTAATGGAGCAGTAGTTAGCTGGGAATGCAGTCGGTGGTGATTGGCTGAGTTGTTTACAACCAGCTGAGGCAAGTGACCGAGATTTAGACAGATAGAGTGGCATGTGGGGATTGCACTAATGTTAGGCAGCCGGTATGTGACCAGATTTAACGGACTGAACAGGTGGGTGTTATGGCCAAGTTGGATTTGAAATAACGTTATTTTGGGGACCATGAAAATTTTGGGGGGACCATTGCCTATTTTAGGGTAGGGTGCCCTTATCAAATATTTTTTCTTAATACCTAAACTACCCTTTTAATTATGTTTTGGTTATGATTAGTGAAATCATTAGTGAAATGATTAAGTGAAAAATAACATTAACCCACCACCTCAGATTACCACCACCGCCGCCGATTACCACCACCACCTCAGATTATCACCACCACCAACCATCGATTACCACCACCACCTCCGATTACCACCACCACCACCGCCCACTACGTAGATTCATTTAAATCATTAAAAACTGATTAGTGAGATTAAATTAAAAGATGGGTTATTAAAAAAAAATTGAATTTTGTAGAGAGTAAAGTTAGAGAAGAAGAAGGAGAAAACCATGGAAAATATTATTTTTTTTCCAATTCACTAACTTAGGTAATTCAAGTGATGAAAGCTCATTTGGGTATCCAGGTATGCTCCAAACTTAGCTAATGTTGGTTGAATTGCTGCAAATTTTCAAACCAAATGTAAATTTTTGAAGTAGTTCGGTTACAATATGTGAAGAACAGCTAACTGAACTCATATGGAAGTGTAGTTCGGTTTCTTTAGCCAAACACGCAGTAAATCGAACTCGTATTAATGGAAGTTTGATGGATTCCAGAGTAATGTTCGGTTGTTTCGCAACCAATGAACTAACCGAACTTTAGGTAAAATAAGATTTTACTTAGTGCAAAGTTCGGTTGCTTCGCAACTATTAACCAACCGAACTTGACGTAAAACTAAGATTTAACTTAGCGTACAAAGTTCGGTTTGTTCGCACACTTCATGTAAACCCACTATCTAACCGAACTGTACAAAATATATGAAATTAGGGAAGAGTTCGGTTACGAAATAGTTTTAAAACATTGTGCGAACTAACCGAAAATATTTGACAAAGTTCGGTTAACTGAGAACTCAAAATAGTGACTAAATTAGGAGAGTTCGGTTGCAAGGGAAATTATTTTTATTTTGTAAAATGGGAAGAGTTCGGTTAGGAGATGGTTTTCGAAAAATATGCGAAACAACCGAACTACAAGTTCGGTTACATAGTGTTAATTCCTATTCAACCGAACTGTTCTTCGTATTCTTCCTTCCACAAAGTTCGGTTAACAAACCAGGGTTTCTGTGTTACGACTCCTAACCGAACTCAGCGCTGTTACTAACATTCGAACCCTTTTTTGATGATTTCTATTCAATTAAATGAATCAAAATCAAATTAAAACTAATGGGTTTGGTTAAAAAATACATGCGGATCTTTCCCATCTCAATTTTTTTTTTCTCCATCTTCTTCTTTTTATATCACCTTAGTCACTCAATAATCGGAGGAGGTGGTGGTAATAATCGGAGGAGGTGGTGGTGGTGGGCGGCGGGAGGAGGAGGTGGTGGTAATCGGTGGTTGGTGGTGGTGATAATCGGAGGTGGTGGTGGTGTTAATCGGCGGTGGGCTTAATTAGGGATAATGTTAAATAGGGTAAGGGGCAAATTGGTAAACTCATATGACTTTAGGAAAGCCCTTATCATTGTAGGATGGGTTCCTTAAAAATCAATGGTCCCCCAAAATTTTCATGGTCCCCAAAATAACGTTCATTTGAAAGTCGTCATTGGACTGGGACTTGGAGATAGGTGATATTGGCTAGGTCTGGGATTCCTTCGCAGGAAGAGGGACATATATTTTAGTCGAGAAGAGAGATTGAAAGGAGGAGGCCGACGGAAGCTAGAGAAGCCACAACTGGAGAAGGAAAAGGAGGCGGAGGAAGTGTTTTGGAGCTCAAGAAAAAGAAGTGACGAAGACGAATATTGGTTTAATTGTTTCTCTTTTGCTATTATTTTTGATGGGTTTTAAGAAACCCTTTGATATGTTCCAATCCTTTTGTAGCTAGGGTTTTACGGAGAAAACTACTTCTAGCATTAAGACCATTTGAATCGATTTTGAATAATTTGGTATTAGGATATGTGAATTGAATTTCGAAA
Source organism: Papaver bracteatum (assembly GCA_023529315.1). NCBI lineage: Eukaryota > Viridiplantae > Streptophyta > Magnoliopsida > Ranunculales > Papaveraceae > Papaver > Papaver bracteatum. The sequence goes on from JAJJWX010005152.1 coordinate 131,694, forward strand.
TCCAATAATTATGGTTTATTGATTTTATAGAGAATATGTGTTGTTGTCTCACCGGCTTTGTACGATACAAAAGCCTAAATGCATAAATGTGATAGTTTTACAATTCAATTTGTTATAGTATTTAATAATCCATGCTTAGGTTAAATCATTTGATGGGTTATGCTTAGACGAGGCAAATAACAATTGTGAACCTACTAATTATCTTTTCAATAATTTTCTTGTCATTATAATTTGATAGCCCATGCTTGGAATACTTTGATGGGTTATACTTAGGAGATGCAAGTCATATTAGAGAAAGTTATACCAATAATAGGTGTTACAATTGAACAAAGATATAGACTCATATTTGGAATTCGAATTCTTTTCGGTACTCAATTATAAATAGTAGTGGAATCCATTGACCCTGGTTACCGGCGCTCTCTCTTATCGTATTTATTTTAGTTTAGTTGAGTTTTTGTTTTCATTCTTTTAATTCCTTAATTCTTTCAAAAATTCAAAAACAATATCTCTGTTAGTCGATCAGAATTATTGATTACAGTATTTCCAATGCTCTTTGTGGGAACGACCCGTACTTGCCTCTGTCTACTAGTTAGACACTGTGCGATTGCGGTTATTACATATAGGTATCTCTGGATCCTATCATTGACATAATGAGTAATGTGAACATGTGCTGAAATCTTATTTACTAATTGTTCAAAGATATTCTTTGATATTCAAGGTGAGATCCCAAACCGAAATGTTTGAGAATCTTTTGAGATTTTCGAATGTATAGGTTTTTGTTTTACCAGCAAACAAAAAATATCTCTTAAAAGATATATTAGTTAAGTGCTAACTAATATTGAATTGTCCAAGAGGGATTTCAGTTATGCATTTGGATATTTGGTTGAAATTAGACAAACCGAATTTAGGTGCTTTATTGCATATCCTGAGAATATTTTCGGTTATAGAAATTCCTTGGTGTCCAAATTACCTTGGTCTATAAATAGTGAAGTTTGTTTTTCTTACAAACTTATCCTAAGTTAGGCACTTCGTTTTATAATCACTGCTGCAGCCGACTAATGGTATTACTTTCTTGGAGATGAGAGTAACCTAATTAGGTGAAATCACTTATGTCCGCTAGTTTAAAGACTTCGTTGGGATCAAGAAGCATCTACTAGTACCATTGGTGGGAAACTAGAATACGCATTATTATTTTAGTTTTTGATTATTTATTTGATTGACTAAAGCTTGTTAACTCTTGAACCATCTGGTGTTAGCCCAGTTGTCCAGGAGCTCGACTCTCAAGTAAGAGGTCAGCGGTTCGAGTCTCCGCTCAAACATTAACAAACTAACATTAACATAACATTCTTTACCAATCAAAAAAAAAAGCTTGTTAACTCTTGAATCCACCTAGTTTGATTATTCTTGAGAGCCTTTTCTTCTGACATAAGGTCACTCAAACTAGATGAATAGATTAGCGGTAGTTCGGATCTGACGTTGACTTGTGATCATCCATTTTTAACAAACTTTGTTTTGTACATGATCGATCATGAGTCAGAATCAAGTTTGTTATTGTGCAGGTACAGAAGAATATTGAAGATTTAAAGTCAAGAAGATTTTCTTATTAGTTTCGTATCTTTGTGATTTGCTTCGGGCACAAACTTGATCGGCTAGGATTCAACTAGATCTCGTTTATCTTTGATAGGCGATTGATTGAATAGTCGTATTTAGATCGACAAGATATCATTTGGTGGTACTCTTCAGTATCCAAATCTGGTAGTTCTGTTTGACTTGATATGGTTAACTTGTTAATTCGGATCTTGGAAAATCTAACCCGACAAAGGAGTTTAATTGATTGACTTTGTCAAAGCTTAACTATCGTATCTTTGATTAATTTATTGAGATAAGAAGAGTGGTTACCGAACATATTAGTCATTTACTATTTGGAAGACAATAAAGGGTTGAGTGCTTAAAGTTTTCAAAGAGACTGAAGCAACTTAAGATGGTGGACTCTATCTTAAGATTCATGTGCATTGGCCAGATTGGTTATAGGTGCAGGGATACTGAGGAAACTAGGTAACTAGGGGTAGTTTACTTGGTCTCAACTATACGAAATTGGTAGTGTTTGGGTATTTACTTTTACTTTCCGCAAATATAATTATTGTTTTAGTTATAATTAAAACTAAATACAATGTATATTAATCCCAAACACTTAGGTTGATCCCTATAGTTAGGTTCAGTTTTGAACTAGTAACTAACTATATACCAAGTGTATACCTTGCGGTTCCTATCTTCTTGACAGTCTCTGTCTATATTAGATCACGCTAGGTATCAGACTTATAGGTTGATATCAAAAAGATTGTAGTATACTTGGTACATTCATCATTTCAAATTGATTGTGCACATATTTACTTGTGGATATATGATGCACAAATTATAGAATCAAAAGAGTTTTTTTTTAGCTCATATAATGATGTGCATACTATAGTATAAAAAATTATGGAAGGTTAATTAAAGAATCCTATACTGGGGCTTTAATCCTTTGGGATTTGTGAGATTCATAGGATAACTAACATTCTAAGAGTGGATAGGGGGACCTAATTCATAAGAAAAGTTAAATTTACCCTTGCCTCGTAATAAATTATAATCTAACTATTTATTAAAAAAAAAAAAAAAACTTTTGTTCTTGTTCACTTCTCCTACATTTCATCATGATGAAGATGGTGATCTTTAGAAAACCTGAATCTATTATTCTTCTCTCTCTTCTTCTCAATCACATCGTGATTCTCCATCACATCGTGATGAAGATGATGATCATAAAAAAAAAAGCCAAAATATTTTTTCCCCCTCTTCTTCTTCATCTTCTCTATCGTGTAGAGATGATAAAAGAAAACCAAAACTAAGAAAACCCACAATTTATTTTTTCTTTTGATTGAAAATTTTGATTCGATTAATTCGAGTTAAAAAATAATTTATGAAACTATATAACCGGGAGTTCATAGTTCCCTAACCGTCCTGTATTACAGTTGGGAAAATACAGGTTTTCCAACCGCCAATCTTGAACCTACCTATATGGCTGGAAAAGTAAGAACTCTCAACCGTAAAAGAGTGTCTACGGCTAGATTTTCCTAGCCGTAACTTGAACTTTCGGCTTGGAAAACCTAGTCGTAACTGTTAGAGCATTGCTCGGTCGAACTCACATGCGTTTCTATCTCAAGCATGTTTGTCAATGTATGTGAACAAAACTATAAGTCTTGATTTCTAGCCTATTTATAGATGTCTCGGACTAGGACATAGATTGTGTAGTTGAACTTTAGACTTCACGGCGTTCAACATTTGAAGACGAAGAACTACTAAGGGGAGCTTATGGAACTTCATCGACAAAAGGTATGTGGAGACTGAAACTCATCAATCACTTGGGAAGTCTATGTCTACTCTATCTCCTATATTGAGACATAATTCATATTATGATATAGTTTTCTATATACACATTTGATATTTCGAACTGAGTTTATCTCGCTTACATATTTCTCGAAATATGTGTTGGAAAGCTTTCGCTTCGACCAAGTTCATCTTATATCATGATAAAATTGCCGAGTAACATCATACATGGTTTTTTTGATACAATCATTTGGTGTAGTCTTGGAATGTTTCATTAATGATTATTTCAATATCTTGAAAATTGCTTTGATGCTAATAGTGAGTGAAAACGGCTATTGTCATTCTATAACAAAGTTTCAATGATTGAAATAAAGATCTTAAAATCATGTAACCATGTTTGGATATAAACATAGTGTGTTATCACATTTGTGTGTAAGTCCAAAAATGGGAACCTGAAGTATACGTACTTGTACGCGTACTGGCGGTTGTTGGATGTCTGGGAAAGTATGCATACCCGTACGCATACTGGCGAAGTCTCACGTCCGTGAATTTATGATGGAGTTTGGAGTGTGAATAGGTACGCGCACCCGTACGCAAACTGGCATAACCAAAATCGGTCCGACTACTTAAGTATACGTACCCGTTTGCATACTTGAGTTGGTTACTCTCTAAAATCGGTTTTACATGAACTTAAACATTTATAAATTAAGGAATGCAATCTTTGCAAACCGTGGCTATAATGTTCATGTATTGATTCGAGTGAATCAAATCAATTTTGCTTCAATTGTGTTCTTGTATACTTCTATGAGAATATAGCAATTGAACGGCTCTCTAACTAGTTTCATTTGAGTCATTTGAACTAGTTATGGTTAAGATAAATAAGGTTGATATGAGAGTAATCATATGGCTAACTTCGGTTTACTATTGTCGAGCCAACTTGGTGTACACGTTTAGGTACAATGACATAAACCTAAATGAGGGTACATTTCATTTGTGTGTAACAAGCTAAGTTCGATATAACGGTTGAAAGATATTAGCTTGGTTGAATTGGGTTTTTCATCTAACAGTGAATATTGAATGCTTTATTACCAAGTAACTTGGATTGCAAACCTAGATTTGAAAAAATATATAAAGGAGAACTCTATCAACTGGGAAACCAAATCCCCACCCTCCTGTGTGTTACTAGTTATATCAAAAAGAATCGATTCTCCTTTAACCTTAGGTTTCTGTCGAGACCTTGTAGGTTAATGACTTCATTGGGATTGTGAAGCCATACCCAACTATTTTATTTATAGTTGAGTGTTCTGATCTTTCCCGATTCTACCGTATTGAGTACAATTGAAATAATTGACTCAAGATTAATTTCTCTGATATGAAAGATAAAATAAATCACAAACATCTTCGTCTCATCGTTTGTGATTCCACAATATCTTGTTTCGCTAGTCGATTACGATTATTGTGAGGTGATTGATAATACTAGGCTGTTCTTCGGGAATATAAGTCTGGTTTATCAATTGGTTCATGTTCACCTTGATTTATCATAAGACGGAACAAAAACTCTTGGGTATTTCTGTAGGAGACAGATTTATTCAATCTATATACTTTTATGTGTGAGACAGATTTGTTTATCAAGTCTTCAACTTTTGGTGGTAGAAACTCTTGGTTGTAGGTGAGATAAACTAAGGGAATCAAGTGCGTAATATCCTGCTAGGACCAGAGACGTAAGGAACACGACTGTACTCAACTACAGTCCAGTCCGAAGTTAATTGGTAGTAGGCTAGAGTCTGTAGCGGCTTAAATTAGGGTTGTTCATGGTCGGTTTTGGTTCGGTTTCTAGCCAAACCAAAACCGAAACCAATACTATTGGTTTCTAAAAATCTAAACCAAACCAATCCATTAACCATTGGTTCGGTTTTCAAATGTTTCCAGTTGGTTTCGGTTTGTCCCGGTGGTTTTTGGTTAACCAATAATTATGTCAAACCAAAAAAAAAAACACAAATTTACAGATAAACAAATCATAGTTTCCGATAGTATTGGTTTACACAAATTTACAGACAAAAAAAATAAATAAAAATAAATAAAGAATAGTTAAAGCTTACTCTAAATCTAGAGATCAAAAGAAGATATATAATATATCTTAATTTAGTTATTGACAAATAAAAAAGAAGGAAGACTGGAAGAAAAAAGTCGAGTAGCAGCAACTGTAGTTGGGGGTGGAGAAGGGAGGCGACTGAGAGAAAGAGAAAGAGGGAGAGGGAGAGTATCATAATGAAATATTATATTTAGGGTTTCAATTTATCCTCTAAATTAATGGGTAGAATCTAATACTTGTAAATCAACGGTAGAAACTAAGTTTAAAAATTAATGGGTTTTCCAATGGTTTTTGGTTCGGTTTTAGAGGTCAAACCAAACCAAAACCAACACTATCGGTTTTCCACTTTCTACACCGTAACCAATCCATTAGTAAATGGTTCGGTTTAGTTTCTTCCTGATTGGTCTGGTTTGGTTCGGTTCCAGCGGAAAACCAAAACCATGTTCAGCTCTAGGCTTAATACAGTGTGGTGTTCAATTTGGACTAGGTCCCAGGGTTTTTCTGCATTTGCAGTTTCCTTGTTAACAAAATTCTGATATCTATGTTATTTTTTTTTCCGCATTATATTTTGTTATATAATTGAAATATCAAAGGTTGTGCATTAAGATCAATCAATTAGAATATCCACCTTTTGGTTGTTAATTTAAATTGATTGATACTTAAACATTGGTCTTTGGTACCGTTCAAGTTGTTTCACATAATAATCAGGCTCGCGGACTTGTATCTGTTTGATTTACTGATTACATTGTGAAACAGAGATATTAAACCCTTCGATATACTTTAATCTAGATTGAGTCTAACTGTCTAGTTGATTCTCTATAAAGTGTATTGGAGTAAGTCCTCTCAGATTGCCAAACGAATTGTTGGGTGTGGTTGTTAGACCCCCACATTTTCAATAACTATTTCTGATACTTACAAAAAAAAATCGGCTGGGAGTTCTTCATTTCCCAGTCGTGAAAGTAAATCATGGCTCTGAAATCTTCAATTTCGTGTCGTAACTTATTATTAATGGATGAGTCTACAATATTCCCCAACCATAACTGCAAAAAATCCCCAATTTTTATCGGTGTTGAATCAATATTTTTTTTATTGAGAATCAAGTACAAGGTTTTCCTGAGTGTTTTAAAAAAAAAATTTAATTTAATTTTTTTCAAAATCACCTTATTGAATCTATTGATAACTGCATAATTCAAATGATTTTAGTGTCCATTCCATACTTGCTTTAGCTATTATTCTTGCATATTTTCGTATTATTACTCTTGTTTTATCTTATTTGTCTCTAGTAGGTGAATCATCCAAAAAAGAGCTACAAAGTGCTGAAAATATCTAGGAAGATAAGTATTCCAAGTATTCAAGTGCCCAAGTCCAAGAGAAGTGGAAGAAGTGCGACGAAAAGGAGCAAAACACTCAAAATCAAGTGATGGGGCAAGGAGTGATATTAAATCATTCAAATTAAGGATTTCTCATTACTATCTTGAAGAGAATTTAAAGATAAAAATAATACAAAAAGAATGAGGTCATTCCGAGTTCGTACAAAGAAGTTGTGGCTAAAACAAGCTTTTTATCCAATACCGAAGACAGTAAAGTATGCAAACGGGTATGCATACTTATGTCCCCTGGATTTGACTTATTTCCCCTGGATTTAACTGAAATTTAGGTACGCATACCTGTAAAGGCCAAAAAGTCTTGAACCATGTTTAGGGTCTTTATTTATTACTTTTGTAGGGTCGGGTTCCTCAACCGACTAGGATACTTGGACGCCAAGCATTGTAAATCTATATAAATACGTATTAGGCCTTCCAAAGAAAATACCGATCATCTCATATCACGAGTTCTATATCAAAACCTAGGGTTTACCCCTTTAGGGGGAAACCACCATTATTCATCTTCTTTGTAATATGAGTAGCTAAATCCTTTGTTGATTAAGGATGAATTCAATGTTCTAAGCGTGACGCTTTATTAAAAATATGAACCTATTTGAGGTTTTAATCATCATCGTTTGTTTTCATTATATCTAGGGTTTATGATTGATTCTTAGATTGATTTGGGTTCACAACTAGAATAGTTTATTGATCATTATATTGCTAGTAGAGAGTTGAACGATCCACAATTGTCGTGCATCTCCTACACAAGTAGAAAACATGAGACCTTGCAGAGGGATTCTGTAAAGCAATCGTGTGTGGAAACAACACCAGTAAGTGAACAGAGCGTACTGAGTTTAACTGCTGGAAGCAAACCTAATTTTACAAAACCTAAAGCGTTCGATCGAGTTACACCTTGTAAGCGTACCTCATGGCGACTCAGTTGGATAGTTCGATAGAGGACCATGATATACTTGAGGTAAATAATTCACTGAAGACAATTAATGAGGATCTGGTACAAGGTTTTTCTAATCCTTTGCTTAATTCTATATCTATTGATCCTCTATCTTTAATCGAAGTAGATTCTAAAAGAGTTTTTAACCCAACTTTTAAGAAAATACCTCACTTAGGATTGGAGTTGTGTGCTTCTAAAATTTTAACGGATTATTTTGCTTCTAAGTATCCACCACTTAATGTGTTTGATTCGAGTATTATGCAGGTTCACCAAGCTGAGGAACCTTTTGAAGTTACCGAATTCTATGTTCTCTATCCACTTCCGAGTGTAGAAAGGACTAAGTGTAGGATCCGAATCTCGCAACAACAACGCTCTTGCGAAAACTTCTACCACACATGGCAAATGTCGGAAATTAATTACAGAAGTGACGTAATAAACAACGACAGCATAAAACACGAGAAAGATATGAAGATTTTTGTGGTTAGTATAGATAAAGCTCACGAGGATGTAGCGGGAGTTCGAGAGAATATAGCGGGAGCTCGAGAGAATGTAGCAGATCTTGAGTGAACATAGCAGAGCTTGAGAGTTTATGAGTTGTACTCCACTATATGTGAGCTGTCATCCACTATGTAAACACCTATATAAAGGGAAAGGCAGGAGAGAGAAAATGGGGGAGACAATTTGGTAAAGGTTAGAGATATTTTTAGAGAGAGAATGTATTTTTCTTTATCATCTTCATCTCCAAAAACTAGATCTATAATTCTACCCATTAATGGAGATTATCAATGTAAATTTAAACAATCATAGTGAAGAATCATGGATGTAGATCAAATTGATCGAACCATGTAAAAACCTTTGTGTCCATTTATAATTTTAGCACTCTTATCACCATTTTTATATGTAGATCTAGAAATTGTTATAAAGATATGATAAGGGGTGTGTTGTGGGATTTCCTGCAACTACATTTTGGCGCTAGAAACAGGGATCCAACGAAGTTTCATTTGTTCAGACAACAAATAACACCAGGGTAAAATTTAAAGAGAAGATATGCTAGGACAAAAGAATGTAGATGATGAAGAAAGACGAAAGAGATATGAAATCAAATGAAGATACATCAGCAAACGATTCTACGGGACAAAATCAATTCTCTTTTCTCTAATCTTATGTTCAAAAATTATGTCTAAAATTCAGATCTGGAAAATTTAAACTTGTCCTTTAGAAAAAATCAATTCTGCGAAATACAGATTTGCAGTAATAGGATTTCGTTCTACAAACCCATTTCGGGAGTTCTCAAAAACATAAGTGGCAGAACTTTTCAATTGAATAACCCTAATGTTGTCTTAAAGCTTAATAAACTACTCACCAAATTAATTCGTTGCTTGCAGCGAAGAACCCACTCTCGTCTATACTAGACAATCGAAATTCACAAAGAAACAACACCAATCTCTAAAGAATGCTGTTGGCGATGAGAATAAGAGTACAAAGTCAGATTTCCATTGTAGTAGTTAATTCCAGCGAAATTTAGGAACCATTTTGTCAAGGGATCTAGATTATATTTCTTACTCCACCACTGGTCAACGAGCAAAAAGAAGATATACAATGGTCAAATTAACTTCGTCAACAACCGTAGCGATCTCGTGATTACTGCATATAACAAACAAATAGAAAGTAACGTATAATGAAAGCAACAATTCACTTCGCCAGAGCAGATAAATTTGACAAAGTCACAAGAAATCAGAACGTTCTCTTCGCAGACATAAAGAAAGGCACAAGGAGAAGATGCAGAAAGAAAGAACTAGTTAACTCCACTGGAGAAATTTCGCAAGAGTACTTATGTTGTTCATGGAGAAGATACAAGAATTACAGTCAGGGCAAAGAAGAAGGGAAGGTGTGGACGAGAGTTCAAGTTTGTTCAAAACCATAAGATGATATGTTCCTAACCAATGCAGCCAGGGAATAGAGCTATTAGACAACAAACTTGATTTATTTCGCAGATTCAAATTTTGACCAACTATCCAACAACAAGCTTTATTATCAAACTCATCAAAGCTACCAAAGGAGATAGTTTCATGAACCACAAGCAAATCAGCCAAAGAAGGAATCATGTAAATCCATACTGCGAGCAAGGGAACAACCCGAGCGAATAAGAAGAAAGAAAATATGAACTTATATAAAGAACCACGGTAAAATAATCATACCTACGAAGCTGATAATTCAGGTGAAATTAATGGTTTTTGCGAGGAGGAAGGAATGCCGACAAGAACGAACAACAGAACATACATAAGCAAAGTTTACTTCATCAAAAAACCAATGAAACCAAGCCAATCTTGGGACAACGAATGACATCATCAACAATCATTTATAGTCTTCGCCAACAATCATTCAATACTTTGCCAAGACAGAATATGATAGGTCGATGATATGAACAACAAATAGAAAGTAACACAAATCTTTACAGCTAGCTTCGCAGGAGCACATTCGAAAATAATGAACTTATAGCCAGAGAAGTTATAGCCAAGTACACTTTAACATCTCATATAAAATAAGAAAGTTGAAAAGAAGTTCATTTTCAAGAAGGAAAGACTACCTAATTAACAACATCAAGGGAGCACGGTGGAACGTCAGCAAATCAACAAATACTCTTAGAGTTTGCAGGGCATTATGAAGTTCATCATCCACTTCACAACAACAGTCCAGTTCGTGAAAAAAGGAAGCAGTAGATAGAGAAGAAGGGAGATCAAAGAAGTTTACTCCAGCAGAGAGATTCCAATGAGAACCACCTTTATGTCCAGCCCCAAAGACCCAACAATCTTGTGACTACTGCATGCAACGAGTAGACAGAAAGAAAAGGACGGAATACTTCATCAAGAACAAGATTATAACAACTATTAAGATTGACGGAGGGATAAAACTCAAACTCGACAGATTAGTTAGCACATAAGGGAGTTATTCTCGAAATTCGCAGGAGACATCCAACTACGAGCAACAAAACCAAAAGGGAGGTATTCTTATTGAACTTTTGACTTTAACTAACCTGGTATATGATTTGTAGGTGCATAAACGGAGCATCAAACTTGAAATCTACGTCAAGATAACATAAATAGCAGCATCAATGACACTTTAATAGTACCAGCAATGATAAAAAGGAGCATCCATGAAATTATCAACCACGGACTCAATGCAGAACCATAGCCCAGTAACCACCAATTATGAACCACAACAACATACAAAGGATAAGCTCAAGAACACAACGGAGAGACTAAAGATAAATAACAAAAAATACATCAATGAGGAAGGAGATATCAAGCTGGTTCTAAAAGGAAAACAAACAAATATATAAGACTCTGGAGATAACAAATCTATAACAACGATTCGCAAGAGCTACTTAGGAGATATTAACAAGCCAGAAACGTCAACAACATTGAACGAAGATCAAAAACTACTTGTTTATTTACCACGAAGAGTCAACAATACCAATTCAGTTCGCAGAGCAAAGGTCTATCATCACGAAGAAATCCGGCTTTGGCACACTAGAAGAGGTACTTTGTGAAAATAGAAAGCTTCGAAGAGTCCAGTATAATATCATCCATCAACAACAAAGAAAGAGCTCACAGGCACAACACCATTTCGTAAAATCAAAACTCAATTCACCGAAGTTTCATCAACAAAGTGAGGATTCACAACAACGTTTCGTAATCTCATGTGAAGATAAACCAGATCACAATACCCCATGAAGAATGAAATAAAGCTTCGAGAAACGCAATTGAAAGGATTACAAAATTTAATGCAAAAATATTATACAGACGAAGCTAAAACTTCATCTCAAAATCCCGTAGATTTTCAACTTGTGTTTCAAGGGGAAGATAATGATAAAGGGAAAATTGGTCAGTATAATTTCTCAAACAAAAGCTTGCATAATTGGTCGTCACTGGCGAAAAGAGGAAGCTTGATGTCGCAAGATCGATTCTCACCGCAGTCATATTTTTTCACTTTTTCTTTTCTTTTCTAAAGTTGCCTAGAGAGATGATACAAGGAGAAGATACAATTAAAACTATAGCATCGTGCATTTATTTTGTACAACAAGTGACATTGATGGTCAGAGAAGAAGTATTGCGAACTAGAGGGCATGGGTTCAATTCTCCCTGCTACCAAATAATTTTTTCTTCAAAAATATTCATTTTGCAAAATTGGTCTTTGATTATTTCGCAAAGAAGAGAGTTGATGATTATTTCGCACAGATACTTCGCGAAGAGAATGAAAGAAATGACAGAAATGAAAGAATAAAGAAACGCGAAAATTTCGCAGAAACGCGAATAAAACTTCGCAGAGATTAATGACATATTAGAATGGGACGAACCTTTATGGCGTACACCCTAGTTCGCGAATAAAATTTCGCAAGAGGAAAATTTAAGACCTAAAGTGCGTCATATAAGGGGGTATCTCTTTGCATAGCTCAGGGATAAGGTTATACCGCTGCTGGAACCTGAGTCATGGAGATTTGGGGTCAATGAAAGCCCATCCAAGAGAGGTACCTTGAATTTCCAACTATATATATTAACAGTTGGACGACTGAGGGTCTCTCCTAAGGAGTGCAAAGAGTATGATCAAGGCGCCGAGGTACACGGTTGATCCAAGGGTGCTTGGGGTATATGAAACTACCCTGGACATTCTTGGCAAGTCTTGACTATTATGCACTCGGCCCGAAGAAAATCCCACTTAGGGTGCAGTCTCGTAACTATAATCCATATAGGAAAAAAGGATAAGAGGCTGCGAAAACAACTGGTTGTTGGTAAAACCGGATGGGAGGAACTAGTCTTGTATGGCCGATGTACGTCTCCTTGAAGGGTCAACCAGGGGGAAGATAAGGGCGGCACCCTCCATTAGGGAGCTGATAAGTGTCTTAAGATGCAAATATCATGAGGCTTTATGTTCGCAAGAATATTTAGGCTTGTCATATTTGTGCAACAATTATACAGAGGAAAAAATCCATGAGAAAAAGATAAGATGAGATCAATGGGTTTTTACATGAAAGTGTAAAGACGTCCTGCGATTTCATCGCAAGACGACAATGTCATGGGGCTTTGTTCTCGCAAGAAAACTTAGGCCTGTCATATTGTCACAACAAATTGACAAAATAAGGATAAGGCAAGATAAATGGGTTTTTACATGCGAATGTAAGGATGTCCTGCGATTTTGTCGCAAAAACAAAAATTGGAAAAATAAGACCTTTAACTAGGAAGGCAAAATAAGACCAACGGAATAATTGCGAACATTAACTATTTCCGTGAAATACAGGTAAATTTTGTTCATTGCGAGAAAGATAATGAGAGTCGAGATAAAATATTCAGAATCTCACAAGAGTAATATTCAGAATCTCTCAGGAGCACTATTCATAATTTCGCAGCACTATTTCAGGAGCACTATTTATAATTTCGCATATTATTCATAATTTCGCAAAATGTGGTTATTTAGCTAATTTATTTCGCAAAATTTGAAGCAACTTGAAGAGATTATAATACCACAAGAAAACAGAACATGAGACAGAGGCAAGATAAGAATAAAGAAACAATTCACTCATTCAACATTTTCTCCAGGATTCTACCTTCATAGATAAAGAACAGAGGAAACTATGGATTACCAAGAAAACATTTTATGTTCTTTATCTTCTCGGCAAGAATCATTTCCAAAATGGACAAGAATTCTCACCAAAAATGAAGTAATAATTTCACATGAATAAAGGCAATACTTATGACTTTTATTCAAGGACAGATACTTCTTATATTTTGAGGATTGAGTACTTCTTATATTTATTCAATGATACTTCATACTTCGCATACTTCAAGAGTTGATACTTCTTATTTACTTCGCAAAGATTCGGAACTTCACAATAGAATAGAGGCAAGTACGTACTTTTCAAGTCCAATATTCTTTCGCTCATTCCTTCATTAATAATGATCAAAGACTACTACAACAACAGATTTTTTCTTAAAGATCGCTCATCAAGCGATATTCAAGAAAAAAGAGGCAAGATGTAGGATCCGAATCTCGCAACAACAACGCTCTTGCGAAAAATTCTTCCACACATGGAAAATGTCGCAAATTAATTACAGAGGTGACGTAATAGACAACGACAGCATAAAACACGAGAAAGATGTGAAGATTTTGTGGTTGCTATAGAGAAAGCTCGCGAGGATGTAGCGGGAGCTCGAGAGAATGTAGCAGGAGCTCAAGAGAATGTAGCAGATCCTGAGTGAACATAGCAGAGCTTGAGAGTTTATGAACTGTACTCCACTATATGTGAGTTGTCATCCACTATGTAAACACCTATATAAAGGTAAAGGCAAGAGATAGAAAAGGGGGAAGACAATTTGGTAAAGGTTAGAGATATGTTTAGAGAGAGAATGTATTTTTCTTTATCATCTTCTTCTCCAAAAACTAGATCTAGAATTCTACCCATTAATGGATATTATCAATGTAAATCAAATGTAAATTTAAACAATCATAGTGAAGAATCATGGATGTAGATCAAATTGATCGAACCATGTAAAAACCTTTGTGTCCATTTATAATTTTAGCACTCTTATCACCATTTTTATATGTAGATCTAGAAATTTTTATCAAGATATGATAAGGGGTGTGTTGTGGGATTTCCTGCAACTACACTAAGTGTGGGGAAAACTTCAATAAAGTGATAGCTTCAATATTTATGTTTTGTGCTATTATTTTTGTGAAGCTGTTATTTGAACTGCAGATTGTTATTTGGAAGGACTATAAATTTTCAGATTATTAGTGTATAGACGATAACAATAACGTCTGGATGACGACGTTAAACCAAGCGCTGCGTGGGATGTAACCCATCGGTTTTGTATCTTTATTCCTTTTGTTTTTAGTTTTCTTAGTTTTGCATATCATATCTTGCATTCCCATATTATATTTTACAAAGTCCTAAATATATAGTGAAAGCTTTGATGAAATATTATCGTTTGGAAAATTCTGATTGCGCAGTTGGCACAAAAATAGATCTCGAGACTTCATACGGAGTCCAATTTGAGTGGTTGACCCCAACTTTTAAAGAGGTCAAACATACCTTTCATTTCCAAAAAGAAAATTTGAATTTGGAGCCTGTTAATTTGGAGCGATAGGCCTAGACATTTGAGTTTTAGTATTTTTCCATAACTTTTTTAGATTGCATGTCTGTCAGTCCGGAGGCCATAAAAGTCAGACCCTTTATTGAAACATTGTTTTTTTTTTGATACCTTATAGAAAAGACATAGGAGAACAACTTTCGTTTAGGATGTGTTTTTCTAGTTCCCTACCTATTTGTACAGTTTTCGAGTTTTTCAGGGCTGTTATTTTAGAAATCAGAATTTTCGGTTTTGAACATTGCGGACAATGTTGCGTTTAAGTGTGTGTGTATGTATGTGGGGGGGGGGGTAGTTAAGCATGTTTGGATTGAATATAAAATATATAAAAAAATATACTCTTTGATTTCTTGCATTCTAGTGACTTCAACTTTTGGAGTTAATTATGAGCTACTTAGGTTGACACTTTAAAGCTTTTCAGGTTGAAACAATTCTTACAGTTGTAGATTCAGTTCCAATTTATCATTCTAAAATCCTTAAATATATACGTTCATAATTGAATGTGAAACTTAGGTGCTAGAAATAGCATGGTAGTCGTTTGAAAGATTCATCCTCTCAGTTAATCATTACTGAATCACTTTCTTTTTATTTTTGCAGTTTTATGTTTTTCTAAAGTGATTTGGTGGGATCGTGATACTGCCATGGATGTTGTAGCAAGGTAATCATTGGTTGAGTATATAAAATCCCCATAGATAATTTTTTTTAACTCATAAAGAGTGAGCCGGAAAAATAAACATATTTATAAGGCTCTTCTTCATTTTTCGACACTAATAAATGATAGGTCCGGAATTGCGGACTAATCATGTAGTCGATGAAAATAAAAAACTATCATCATTATATTGGAAGTAAAAAGACTATTGATAAGGTTCTCGGAACTTGGATAGCAGTATGTGTAAAACATTTTCCCTGTCTCTATTGCCTAAAAAAGCGTGGAATGCAGGATCCAAGGCAACTATCACATATTTGCTGAAAAGGAACATGCGCTTAGAGTATCTAATCATGTGGTCAAGTTAAATGGGTACTTCTCTCAACTATTGCGCTGTAAATAGAATCCTTTGACGACATTCATACAAGTACTGTGGGTAACATCTTTTACTTTATTCAACATTTGCACACTTCACTTTTCTATTTCCATTTTCTTATCTATCCATGTGATTTCAGTATGCGAGTGTTGTGACAAATGTTGCAACAAGTACGATGACTATCTTAGTATATTTTTGTAATCAGGTTGAATGTCACACGTAAGTAATTGCTTGTGTGTGATGATTGGAATATATGTGGGATGTTTGCAGCTAAAGAACATACGTAAGCTGATTATTTGGATTCCTAGTTTGTGCCTATCCTTAGTGGTTCTTCCAAGATGAGAAATTGGAGTAGGTTTTGTGGGTATACCTCTTGTAAACCCTCACGAGACTATAACTCATCCACTAGGGACACCTAGGGGTTTAAAGGCATGTTGCATTAGCTAAGTGTAACCGTTTTCTCAAGGAAAAGGAGTTGTTGTATTTAGGATTATTTTAGTTTAGTTTGCTCGAGGACTAGCAAAGGCTTAGTGTGGGGAAATTTGATAAGTGCATAATTCATATATTTTAGTGTCCATTCCGTACTTTCTTTAGCTATTATTCTTGCATATTTTCATATTATTACTCTTGTTTTCTTTTATTTGTCTCTATTAGGTGAATAATCCAAAACGTAGATACAAAGTTCTGAAAATATCTATGAATATAAGTATTCCAAGTATCCAAGTTCCCAAGTCCAAGAGAAGTGGAAAAAGTGCGGCGAAAAAGAGCAAAACGCTCAAAATCAAGAGACAGGCCAAATACTGAGATTAATTATTTCAAATTAATCATTTCTCATCACCATCTTGAATATAATTGAAAGATAAAAAGAATGCAAAAAGAAAGAGGTCATTCCGAGTTCGGACGAAGAAGTTGCGGCCAAAACAAGCTTTTTATCCAATACCGAAGACAGTAAAGTATGCATACTTATGTCCCCTGGATTTAACTTATTTCCCCTGGATTTAACTGAAATTTAGGTACGCATACCTGTGAAATTCAAAAAGTCCTGAACCATGTTTAGGGTCTTTATTTACAACTTTTGTAGGGTCGGGTTCCTTAACCGACTAGGATACTTGGAGGCCAAGCATTGTATACCTATATAAATACGTATTAGGCCTTCCAAAGAAAATATCGATTATCTCATATCACGAGTTCTATATCCAAACCTAGGGTTTACCCCTTTAGGGGGAAGCCACCATTATTCATCTTCTTTGTAATATGAGTAGTTAAACCCTTTGTTGATTAAGGATGCATTCAATGTTCTAAGCATGAAGCTTTATTAATAATATGAATCTATTTGAGGTTTTAATCATCATCGTTTGTTTTAATTATATCTAGGGTTTATGATTGATTCTTAGATTGATTTTGGTGCGCAACTAGATTAGTCTATCGATCATTCAATTGCTATTAGAGAGTTGAACGATCCGTAATTGTCATGCATCTCCTACACAAGTAAAAAACATGAGACCTTGCAGAGGGATTCTGTTAAGCAATCTTGTTTGGAAACAACACCAGTAAGTGAACCGAGCGTACTGAGTTTATCTGCTGGAATCAAACCTTATTTTACAAAACCTAAAGCGTTCGATCGAGTTACACCTTGTAAGCGTACCTCATGGTGGCTCAGTTGGATAGAATCTGGTGACAAAGCGTACCTGTTATCCGGTGATACAAGGATTTTTGGGGATAACAAAGCGTACCTGCTATTCTACGGTTGGTGATGAATGGTTCTAATGGAAGATAGATAAGTATTCTAATCCATTTATCGCTTGGTAACGACGAAGGACTCCTTGATCATCTTTCTTTAATTATTATCTTTTGATTTATCTTACAACCAAACCCCCCTTTTGTTATTTACTTTATTTTGCTAATGCAAATAACCTATCAATTACACAACTTTATGTGGGAACGATCTCTTACTACCAATATATTACCAGTTAATTAGTGGGAAATATATTTATTAATATGTTGCATTAACGACACACATCAAATTTTGGCGCCGCTGTAGGGGAGCAGTTGCTAATTGATTTGTTATTTGTTTAGCTTGTTTTTATTTATTTTTTAGATTTTTGTTTTTCCATTTTCATCTAAAATAATCAATTTACATATTCTTTCTATTCTCTAAATTATTGGTCACTTAAAAGCAATCACGAGTTATTACATAGCAGGCAAGCGAGCAACAAGCTGCGCCGCAAGCCCTTTTTGAATAGCAAACCCTATTGATTTTTGTTTAGATTTTTGTTTTCTTGTGAATCGTCATGTTTCCTTACGGAAATAACATGTACGGAGCACAAGATCAATCATACAACAGTGGTAATCAATATGGTTTTCTATCTCATTCATATGACAACTTTTGGGTATAATCAAAACCAATCTTTTGGCTATGATCAATATCCCACAGAACCTTATGGATATTCACATACATATCAACAACCTTATGACGGGTATGTAAGTGGACGATCACAAGGATGGGAGGATAGTTATGCTTCTAATCGTTTATCTCCTGAACTTGAACAGAAGATTGATCAGATTATACTTCATTTAAAGGTTGGTATGTCCACATTGGAGTCACTCAATGAGAAACTAAGCGCGGAGAATAATATTCCAACTGAATCTTACTTCAATATATCTAACCAAACTCCTGGTCGTTTTTATGATCATTCACCTATTCAAAAAGGGGAGACTTGGTTTGGAAATAGTTCGGTAATTGAAGGTGTTGGTTTTGATGAATGTATTGACCAATTCCAAGCGATGGCACAACATCAACAAGGGCTCCGTACAATTCAAGATGAACAATATGAGAAACTTAGGGAAATTCAAATGTAATTGCAGGAAATCCTACACTACACCCTTGATAAGATCTTACAGTGATTAACACATATTTGATGATTAAAACAACACTTTATTATTTGATTCTCAGAAATATTTACAAGCAATGGAAGAAGATCAAGAATACAACCGCTCTCTTGAATTTTCTCTCTCTTCAAGACTTTCTCAACACTCAAAAATACATCATCCTTCTCTGAATCTACTGGGTCTCTTTATATAGGGTAATTACATAGTGGATGACATCTAAGTTGTCCTTTAATTTCGGATTTGGTTCCCGGTGCTCTCGCGGTAGTTATAATGCTAACTCTCGCAGGAGTTGTATTCATCGTAGGACAATCACGTTCTTCCCGTGTTTCTTCGTTCGTCAGCTATTACGTCATTCTTTTAATTATTCTGTGACACTTGCGAAGTGTTGTCGGAGAACTAGCGGTGGTGTTCGCAGAAGTGTTGTTAATCTCGCAAGAGTAATATCATGGCGATATTCTGGTTCTACATCAAAGGCATATGGAGAACTTAAAAATACAAATTGCTCAACTTAGTGAAGGTGGGAATGAGGAAGAAGTTTGGCCTCAAAACCAAAACGATTCTCAAATTCCTATGGATGACAAAGATTCCGATGAAGATGAGCAACCTTTCGAAAGTCCTTGCAACAATGATACGATTATTCAAACTCCGGATCATAATAAAGATCCCTCACCTATTCAAAAGGAGGAGATTGGGTATGACATATATCTATTGTTATAAATGGTGTAAAGTACTCAAAAAGAGATATTAGGAGTTGCATCAATGAACTAGACTTTTTAGAGGAAGATTCTGATTCCGATGAAGAGGTTGAAAAAGAGATTAAGATTGAGAATGAAACCAAATTAATTGATATTATGGAAGACCAAATTGAGCTAGATAATAATAGTTCGATAGAGGACCACGATATACTTGAGGTAAATAATTCACTGAATACAATTAATGAGGATCCGGTACAAGGTTTTTCTAATCCTTTGCTTAATTCTATATCTATTGATCCTCTATCTTTAATCGAAGTAGATTCTAAAAGAGTTTTTAACCCAACTTTTAAGAAAATACCTCACTTAGGATTGGAGTTGTGTGCTTCTAAAGTTTTAGCGTATTATTTTGCTTCTAAGTATCCACCACTTAATGTGTTTGATTCGAGTATTGTGCAGGTTCACCAAGCTGAGGAACCTTTTGAAGTTCCCGAATTATATGTTCTCTATCCACTTCCGAGTGTAGAAAGGACTAAGTGTGGGGGAAAATTCAATAAAGTGATAGCTTCAATATTTATATTTTGTGCTAATATTTTTGTGAAGCTGTTATTTGAACTGCAGATTCTTATTTGGAAGGACTACAAAATTTCAGATTATTAGTGTACAGACGATAACAATAACGTCGGGCTGACGACGTTAAACCAAGCGCTGCGTGGGAGGCAACCCATCAGTTTTGTATCTTTATCCTTTTGTTTTTAGTTTTCTTAGTTTTGCATATCATATCTTGCATTCCCATCTTATATTTTACAAAGTCCTAAATATATAGTGAAAGCTTTGACAAAATATTATCGTCTGAAAAATCCTGATTGCGCAGTTGGCACTAAAATAGCTCTCGAGACTTCATACAGAGTCCGATTTGAGTGGTTAACCCCAAATTTTAAATAGGTCAAACATACCTTTCTTTTTCAAAAAGAAAATTTGAATATGGAGTCTGTTAAGTTGGATCGATAGGCCTGGATATTTGAGTTTCAGTATTTTTCCAGAACTTTTTTAGATTGCATGTCTGTCAGTCCGGAGGCCATAAAAGTCAGACCCTTTACCGAAACATTGTTTTTTTTACACCTTATAAAAAATAAGTAGGAGAACAACTTTCTTTTAGGATGTTTTTTTCTAGTTCCCTACCTATTTGTACAGTTTTCGAGTTTTTCAGGGTTGTTATTTTAGAAATCAGAATTTTCGGTTTTGAACATTGCGGACAATGTTATGTTTAAGTGTGTGGGAGTAGTTAAGCATGTATGGCTTGAATATAAAATATATAAAAAAAAAATACTCTTTGATTTCTTTCATTCTAGTGACTTCATATTTTGGAGTTAATTATGAGCTACTTAGGTTGACACTTTAAACCTTTTCAGGTTGAAACAATTCTTACAGTTGTAGATTCAGTTCCACTTTATCATTCTAAAATCCTTTAATATATACGTTCATAATTGAATGTGAAACTTAGGTGCTAGAAATAGCATGGTAGTCGTTTGAAAGATTCATCCTCTCAATTAATCATTACTGAATCACTTTCTTTTTATTTTTGCAGTTTTATGTTTTTCTAAAGTGATTTGGTGGGATCGTGATACTGCCATGGATGTTGTAGCAAGGTGATCATTGGTTGAGTATATAAAAGCCCCATAAATAATTTTTTTAAACTCATAAAGAGTGAGCCGAAAAAATAAACATATTTATAAGGCTCTTCTTTATTTGTCGACACTAATAAATGATAGGTTCGGAATTGCGGACTAATCATGTATTCGATGAAAATAAAAAACTATCATCATTATATTGGAAGTCAAAAGACTATTGATAAGGTTCTCGGCACTTGGATAGCAGTATGTGTGAAACATTGTCCCTGTCTCTATTGCCTAAAAAAGCGTGGAATGCAGGATCCAAGGCAACTATCATATATTTGCTGAAAAGGAACATGCGCTTAGAGTATCTAATCATGTGGTCGAGTTAAATGGGTATTTCTCTCAACTATTACGCTGTAAATAGAATCCTTTGACGACATTCATACAAGTACTATGGGTAACATCTTTTACTTTAGTCAACATTTGCACACTTCACTTTTTTATTTCCATTTTCTTATCTATCCATGTGATTTCAGTATGCCAGTGTTGTGACAAATGTTGCAACAATTACGATGACTATCTTAGTAGATTTTTGCAATCAGGTTGAATGTCACACGTAAGTAATTGCTTGTGTGTGATGATTGGAATATATGTGGGATGTTTGCAGCTAAAGAACATACGTAAGCTGATTATTTGGCTTCCTACTTTGTGTCTATCCTTAGTGGTTCTTCCAAGATGAGAAATTGGAGTAGGTTTTGTGGGTATACCTCTTGTAAACCCTCACGAGACTATAACTCTTCCACTAGGGACACATAGGGGTTTAAAGGCATGTTGCATTAGATAAGTGTAACCGTTTTCTCAAGGACAAGGAGTTATTGTATTTAGGATTATTTTAGTTTAGTTTGCTCGAGGACTAGCAAAGGCTAAGTGTGGGGAAATTTGATAAGTGCATAATTCATATATTTTAGTGCCCATTCCGTACTTACTTTAGCTATTATTCTTGCATATTTTCGTATTATTACTCTTGTTTTCTCTTATTTGTCTCTATTAGGTGAATCATCCAAAATGTAGCTACAAAGTGCTGAAAATATCTAGGAATAGAAGTATCCCAAGTATCCAAGTTCCCAAGTCCAAGAGAAGTGGAAGAAGTGCGACGAAAAAGAGCAAAACGCTCAAAAGCAATAGACGGGCCAAATTTATGTATTTCTCATGTCACCATCTTTAATATAATTGAGAGATAAAAATAATGCAAAAATAATGAGGTCATTTCGAGTTCGGACGAAGAAGTTGTGGCCAAAACAAGCTTTTTATCCAATACCGAGGACAATAAAGTATGCATACTTATGTCCCCTGGATTTGACCTATTTCCCCTGGATTTAACTGAAATTTAGGTACGCATATACCTATGAAGGCCAAAAAGTCCTGAACCATGCTTAGGGTCTTTATTTACTACTTTTGTAGGGTCGGTTTCCTTAACCGACTAGGATACTTGGAGGCCAAGCATTGTAAACCTATATAAATAGGTATTAGGCCTTCCAAAGAAAATATTGATCATCTCATATCACGAGTTCTATATCAAAACCTAGAGTTTACCCCTTTAGGGGGAAACCACCATTATTCATCTTCTTTGTAATATGAGTAGCTAAATCCTTTGTTGATTAAGGATGAATTCAATGTTCTAAGTGTGAAGATTTATTAATAATATGAATCTATTTGAGGTTTTAGTCATCATCGTTTGTTTTCATTATATCTAGGGTTTATGATTGATTTTTAGATTGATTTGGGTGATCAACTAGATTAGTCTATTGATCATTCTATTGCTAGTAGAAAGTTTAACGATCCGTAATTGTCGTGCATCTCCTACACAAGTAGAAAACATGAGACCTTGCAGAGGGATTCTGTAAAGCAATCGTGTGTGGAAACAACTCTAGTAAGTGAACCGAGCGTAGTGAGTTTAACAGTTGGAATCAAACATAAATTCACAAAACCTAAAGTGTTTGATCGATTTACACCTTGTAAACGTACCTCAAGGTAGCTCAGTTGGATAGAATCCGGTGACTAAGCGTACATGTTATCCGGATACAAGGATTTTTTGGGATAGCAAAGCGTACCTGCTATTCTACGGTTGGTGATGAATGGTTCTAACGGAAGATGGATAAGTATTCTAATCCAGTTATCGCTTGGTAACGGCGAAGGTCTCCTTGATCATCTTTCTTTTATTATTATCTTTTGATTTATCTTACAAAAAAAACCCCTTTTTTATTTTTTACTTTATTTTGCTAATACAAATAACCTATCAATTACACAGCTCTTTGTGGGAACGATCTCTTACTACCGCTATATTACCGGTTAATTAGTGGGAAATATATTTATTAATTAGTTGCATTAACGACACGCATCATCTATCTATCTATCTATATATATATATCCAAAAAATTAATCTTAATCTATACACTAATCATAATCATTATTAGTTTAGTTAATCACCATAATCAACACTAATTAAATTAGGGGTACTTTAGCCATTATTGAAATAGTTGGATAAGGGGTTATAAGAATTACTACTAATAACCTAGTGAACCCACCAAAAACCCATCTTGGGTGCAGCCCCAATAATAGGATTCTAGTTAAAACTATGGATAATAGTTGTACACTAGAAAAACAATGTGGATAATAGCTGCACACTAAAAAAAGGTGTGGATAATATCTGCACACTAAAAAAATACAGTGGATGGATAATAGTTGCACTCTAAAAAATTCACTGGATAATATCTGCACATTAAAAAATAAGATTTTTTTTTTAATTCATTTGAGGAATAAAAATTCTAGAAATACGAATATTTGATATTTGTATTTACGCTCGTTATGTAGGTCTTTCAAAAAGCTTCCTAAATATATAAAATTTGTCAACTTCCTACGTATGATTTGTGAGATATATTATATTTAAGTTGGTGTGAGTCAAATTCCCATGAGTCCATTTTTTTGTTTATCCCAAAAATTACTTTTAGGCACAAAATACGATTGATCTGATAAAAGAGACATGTATCTAACGTGGTTCGGCGAGATATGCACACATCCAATGATGAATCCCCATTGGGGGATATTTTATTGATGTATTTGATACAATGGTTGATCCCTTTTCGGGTTTGTTGATGTATTTCTATGTCTCTTGGATTTTCCTTTTATGGTTCAGACCCCCCTCTATTTATACAGTTGAATGTATAATATAAACCCTAAATTCAAGATAAACTTCATGGGAAGTAACTTGGCTAGCAAGACATCTGGAGTGCTCCTGAAGTTTCTCCGCATCGACTTGGTCAACAAGGAATCCAGAAACATCTAGAACTTTCTTGATGGATTCTGGCACTGGATCGGCGGAAAGGGACCAAGCTGTCATGGATCGTTAGACTTGATTAATGGGCCTTGACTTTGACTGAAGGGTGTCAGGACCCTAGTAGTCTTATTCTATCTAGGGAGTTATTTTGAAGAGAAGACTCGTTACTACGGGTACAATAGTTATTGTTTATTTTATGTTTATTTTGCCGTTATTAATCATGATTAGTAACCACCGTGTGAGTCACACAATGGACTATTTTAGGTTAGCTTTATATTTTGTATTCGTGTGAGATGTAAGAAAATGAAAAAAATTAATCAAAATCTTCTTATCTTCTTCTTATACTTTCCCAAACCCTTTCAAACATAATTTTTTGTGTATCGTTGCAACATAGATCGTTACAATTGGTATCAAAGCACTAGATCTGAGTGACCTGTGAACCATGGTGAATCAAAATCTCTTTGACTCTCTTTATATGAACTCTAATACACTAATGAAAAGTTAGGAAGATCAGTTGATGAATCTCATAATAAGTTTGAGGACTCTTTCGATACACTATCTCCAACGATAGTTACCAGTATCACATCCTTATTGGGAGACAAAATGAAAGCTCATTAGGAGGGGACGGATGGTAAAAAAAAAACTAGAAAGGGAATACTTGATGCTCCGTATGGATTTGGAGGAAGAATGGGTATTAATCAGGGAGGTAAAATTATTCTCACTAATCAATTTTCTAATCCTCATAAACCCAAGGTTGAATTTTCTAAATTGGATGAATATAATCCTGGATATTGGATTCTTAAATATAAGAAGTTTTTCAAAATAAATATCATGGATGAAGAGCAACAAGTGATGATGGATTCACTTTACTTAGAAGGAAAGGCATACGTATGTTTCAGGATTATCAAGAAGATATAGAGATGATAGTGTGGGTGGAATTTTGTATGGATATCAAACTCAATATTTCAAGAGTTAGGTCACGATGATATTGTTGGTGAATTCAAATCGAGTCAAGAGGGGTTAGTGTTAGAATACCATGAACTAATTTGAGGATCTCAAGTCCATGAAAAACAAACATCTCTTAGAAGAATACTTCACCTCTAGCTTCATAAGTGGCTTGAAGGAAGAATTGGGGTTGGTTGTACAAATGTTTTCTCCTACAACTATGAAGCAAGCCATATACTTATCCAGAATGTGAAATTACGAGGGTACCCAAACACGCCACGCTTTTTCATTTCAATCTATAATTTTGATACCTGTGTGATCTTCAATGGATAAAGTTGATATAATACAACAACAAGGTATTCACTTGATAATAGTTACAATCCAAAACAAATTTACTATATGATCAACATCAAGTGATTAGGATTTAACGTACTAGTGTATTTACTTTTAATTATAATAAATAATTATAATTGCGGAAAGTAAAAGTAAATCACACAACAAAATTTTGTTAATAAGGAATCCGCAAATGCAAAAACGCCGGGGCCTAGTCCAGTTTTGAATACTCTCACAATTAAGCCAATATACAAAGAACAAATCTAACTTTGTATAGTTAAGACCAAGTAATCTACCCTTAATTACTCCGTTCCCTCAGTATCCCTGCGTTTACGACCGTATGGTCACGCACGTGAATCCCAAGACAGAAAATCACTACCTTGAGTTGTTTTACCGATGTAAAGTCGCAAGCACTCAAGTACTTTTGATCATCTCCCAAACAATAAAGGAACAAAGTTTTTTGGTAACTACTGTAATAATCTTTTAGAAAAAGATTCATTAAGTTTTGACAAAGGCTCTCCCGTTTAAACAAGTAGACTTCTTTGTCGAGTAAGATCAATCCAAATCAGTAACTTAGATTCATATTCACAACTGTCAGATTCATATATTGAAGAATACCACCAAATAATAGTTGTTTATCTTAATGACTTTATGATCAAATCTATCAAGAGATAAACCGGATCTAAGTAGGATCCCAGACGATCAAGATGTGTGCACAAAATTCACAAGATACGAGAACTAATCAGATAAATCTTATTCGTCTTCAAATCTTCAATTATTTTTAAACTACCTGCACACAAAAAATTGAATCATCTTATGATCAATCACGCACAGAATGGAGTCTGTTAACAATCGATTATCACAAGAAGTCTTTAGATCTAACAACAGTTCTAAAGATCACGTCGATACTTTGGTATGGTTTGAGTGACCCTTATGTCAAAACATAAGGCTCTCAAGAATATTCAAACTAGGTGCAATCAAAGTTTCAACAACCTTTTGTCAATGAAATCAGTAATCGAAAACTAAAATAACAATGCAATTATCTAGTTTCTCACCAATGGTACTCGTAGAGCTTCTTGATCCCACAGTAGTCTTTAAACGAGCGGTCATAAGCAATTTCGCTTAATTAGGGTACTTTCTTCTTCGGATGGACAGCTCCATCAGAAACAACACGAATGAAGTTTTCCTGACTCTTAGGATAGTTTGCAAGAAATGCAAACTCAAATATTTATATACCAAGATTGTTTGGACAACAAAGAAATTCCAAAACTGGAAATATTCTCAAGATAATTAATAATTAATAAATACCTAATTTTTTTTTCTATTTCCAACTAATATCCAACCTGTAATTCTGAAATCTCTCATTATAAAATATATAATATTAGTTTAGCACTTAATTAATATAACTTTCCAAGAGACATTTTTTTATTTGCTAGAAAATCAAAAACATATAATCGAAAATCTTAATTCAAAGATTCTCAATATTTTGGATTGGGATCACCTTGAATATCAAGGAATATCTTTGGACAATAAAAGATAAGAAATATATTCATGTCCAAATTATGTCGACATCCAAAAACTTCTTATTTAAAAAATCCTAATTCCAAACTCACAAAAAACTATAAAGTAATATGAGAATATGAAGGGATTGGATTTGCTCTTGGGACCAGTTCCACCATGACTCATAACATAGGTTAAGATCGGTTCTACCAAGTCTCCAAATATAGGTAGGGACTGGTTATACCATGACTCCCAACAATAGATAGGATCGGTTCTACCAAGACTCTCAAATAAATTAAGATCGGTTCTACAACATATCCCAAAGTAGGTAAAGGTCGGTTCTACCACAACTCTCAACATAAGTAAAGATCGTTTCTACCAATTTTATTACCTAAGTTAGAATTGGTCATATAATAGATCATCAATGAAAACCGGACCAAAACGCCTATTGATTTTCTTTCAACTACAAAACAAATTTCATATATGTACTTCCTTTAAACATACGTAATCAAACATAGTTTCCTATGAATAAATCACACCAATGTCCAACACATAATCAAGTAACGAGTTACATAGATTATTTTGATGTCATATTTACGAAGTTCAAAAGATAAACGTTATACTTCGTAATCAAATATTCATCCTTGATACTTTGATCATATTAAAATGACTAAGTCTAATACTGGAGTGTTAAATATAATATCGCATGTTATGTTTTCAATCTTAAATGACTTGAAAGCGACGATATGAACAGAAAAAAGTCAAGTCAGTATCAGTATATCTCAAGTGGAAGGATGATGTTTTTATTGTATTCGATACGTCTTCACAATATTTAGGTCTTCAAGGTAATACTTGTATGTCTCAACATTCCTAGACATTCTAGTCTAACCTAAACGAAGTTGACTCTGGTAAATTCAATCAAGTGACTCTAATTGAGTTTTGATACTAAAATATGACAACCAAACTTGACATACCAACTCTTGGTGGGTTCTACCGAGCAATGCTCTAACATAATTGTTGTATTGTAGAAAGTGATAGTGAAAGGTTCTTTTGAAACTTGTGAAGGCAAAGGAATTTAGATTTAATTAAACTTAAAAGTAAAGGAAACTTAGATCAAAATTTGATTTCAAGATAAGAGAGAATAACCAAGACAATGATTCCACTATTACACATGAATAAATTATGGTTAACAACCCAAAACTCTATTTATCTTTTAAATCCCTTGTTTCTTAATTCACAAGTAATCAGGCAAATTATCAACAATTAATTGTATCCCTTAAGCATAGATTATCTTAATACAAAGCATAACCTATCTAATTGAATCACAACTAATGACAAAAATTATGCAAACAATTAAAAACTCCGCAAAAGCAGTGATTGAGTGAATTATAAAATATAAATTAGAGAAAATAAATTAATTACCAATCATTCATGCGTAAATAGCTTCCTCATTGCCTTGGTTGTTGGAGAATTAGCCGCTCATCATGTTGGAAACACACTCAAAATTCATTATTATTGCTCAAAAATGGTTTACAAATGATGAAATGGTGAAAACCGGGTGTTTGCAACGCTTATAAATGTTGCAAACACTGTTACAAAGAACGAAAATTGTTGGTTTTGTAAATCAGAATGCGACCCACGCTCTGTGTCGTAGAATAACATTGCAGAAAAAATGACTTTGTGAAGAGTCTGTTCTTCACGTTTTCAGGAGGCAGCAGCAGAACTGGAATTTTTCGCGGCTTGATTTCTCGACTTTCTAATGCTCTATTCTTCCTCCCCAACTCTCTATCACTTCTATGACCTCCAAGAACTCATTTTATACTCGACAGGGGCTAGAAATCACCTCAATAACTCCGGAATAATTCCCAATAACTCTGCCAGATACGGGAAGATATTCTTTCCTTTTTCTTCTCCGCACGCGATCTTGTTTTGTGAACCATCCTTATTTGCATCCTACACGTCTCTAATTCAGTTTAGCACACCTGGCACAAGCTTTCACGTCCAAATCCTTTGTAATCCCGTGAATATTTCTTCCGCGTACGTGTTGCCCTGTTTTCTTCTCGTGAATTTTCTGGTCAATTTTAACCGAAACAATCAACCACACAATGCCTGTGACGCTCAATCAAGTCACCCCAATGATTTTCAGCCATTGAGTCTCTTTGATTCTGCCCAAAATGCGAACCCTAAATTCTGCCAGGGTGAAGAACCAATTTCCCGCTAAAACGTTCTTTTTGAATTCTTGAAGATGGTGTCCCCCTAACCAAACCCGGGGTGCGAATAGCAGATGTCCAGCTGGGGTGCCCCTTAACCAAAGTTGGGGTCCGGATAGTAAGTGTTCTCCGGGGGTGTTCCGAGCAACTTTTTCGAGCCGAATTTCCACACAAGTTTATTTCTCCAAAAACACCTATACATACACAAAAACACCACAATAAGTACAAAAATCGAGACTAACAATAGAGACACTGAGGACAATTCAGACACAAAAATGTGTCTATCAAATACCCCCAAACTTATTATTTGCTAGTCCCGAGCAAATCTAATCTAGAAAATAAAAAGTCTACACTTAGCACGTGCAGCAAGACGTTAAACCGCTAGGTGGCCCTAGTGGCGGAGTGTTGTCTCCGGAGGGTTTACCAGAGGTGTACCCACAAAACCTTTTACTCCAGACCCTAGCTATCTACGCAGAATCTTGGAAGGCACTAAAGAATCTCCTTGGTTGGCATACTTATTGACTACAGGAGGAAGTACCCTGATGCGAAATTCCAATTGATGTACACGAGTTTGCACTCAAGCATACTAAAATTCATATAAAGTGACAGTGCTCTACTCAGATAGTTTCTGGACATCATAAACCAGAGTCAACCAATCACAAAGATTAAGAAGAGAAAAATGTGGGTGATGTTGGCTAGGGTGAACCTATCCTAACGGACTGAGATACTGGTCTTGGACTAATATCAACACACTGGCATATACAAGGGGACCAGTGGTTGCCTTGGTTGTGGGAGAATTAGCCGCTCATCATGTTGGAAACACACTCAAAATTCATTATTATTGCTCAAAAATGGTTTACAAATGATGAAATGGTGAAAACCGGGTGTTTGCAACGCTTATAAATGTTGCAAACACTGTTACAAAGAACGAAAATCGTTATTGGTCTCAGAATCGTGCGATCCACGCCCTGTGTCGTAGAACTGCTGCTTGAGAAAACGATTTCATTGTGAAGAGTCTGTTCTTCACGTTTTCGAGAGGCAGCAGCAGAATCGGAATTTTTCGCGGCTTGATTTCTCGACTTTCTAATGCTCTATTCTTCCTCCCCAACTCTCTATCACTTCTATGACCTCCAAGAACTCATTTTATACTCGACAGGGCTAGAAATCACCTCAATAACTCAGGAATAATTCCCAATAACTCTCGCCCAGATACGGGAAGATATTCTTTCCTTTTTCTTCTCCTGCACGCGATCTTGTTGCTGTGAACCATCCTTATTTGCATCCTACACGTCTCTAATTCAGTTTAGCACACTCCAGGCACAAGCTTTCACGTCCAAATCCTTTGTAATCCCGTGAATATTTCTTCCGCGTACGTGTTGCCCTGTTTTCTTCTCGTAAATTTTCTGGTCAATTTTAACCGAAACAATCAACCACACAATGCCTGTGACGCTCAATCAAGTCACCCCAATGATTTTCAGCCATTGAGTCTCTTTGATTCTGCCCAAAATGCGAACCCTAAATTCTGCCAGGGTGAAGAACCAATTTCCCGCCAAAACGTTCTTTTTGAATTCTTGAAGATGGTGTCCCCCTAACCAAACCCGGGGTGCGAATAGCAGATGTCCAGCTGGGGTGCCCCTTAACCAAAGTTGGGGTCCGGATAGTAAGTGTTCTCCGGGGGTGTTCCGAGCAACTTTTTCGAGCCGAATTTCCACACAAGTTTATTTCTCCAAAAACACCTATACATACACAAAAACACCATAATAAGTACAAAAATCGAGACTAACAATAGAGACACTGAGGACAATTCAGACACAAAAATGTGTCTATCAATAATGCAAGAAATTCTCTTGGATAAGGCTTCTAAGAAGGCTAAGGTTATTGATA
The DNA here is from genome assembly GCA_023529315.1 of Papaver bracteatum. Classification (NCBI taxonomy): domain Eukaryota; kingdom Viridiplantae; phylum Streptophyta; class Magnoliopsida; order Ranunculales; family Papaveraceae; genus Papaver; species Papaver bracteatum. Next base: position 163,029 of record JAJJWX010005152.1, read on the forward strand.
ACAAGCTTATACCTCTCTTCATTCGTCATAGTAGCACCAGAAGCTTTGTTATTTCACCAAAGTATACCACACCATAACCAAGGCATAAACCAGTCCAAAGCTACCCCTATTAAGAATCTTACTTATGTAAAAATGAGAGCCATAAGAGAAAATGGGCTTTCTATAGTTGTGATGATATTTACAAGTTACGCCATAGGTGCATCATATAACTATTCATGTTAGTAGAAGAAAATGAAGAAATGCTTACTTCGGAAGAGGAGTCACCCACAAATTCTCCACTGATCCAAGAACTAGAATAGTAGGTGGAAATACCTCTTCATGTACCATCGGGTAATGTGTCACAATACTATCAAAATACATGGCATGACCAGAAATCTAAAACCTATGACCATCCTGGTGGACAGTGGTAGTACTCATATATTTTTAGATCCTAAGCTAGCAAAATATAATGGTACTGCTTATGTATAACCTACAATCGCTTTCCATGTAACTGTTGCTGATGGTAATAAGTTGTAGAGTGAAGAAAAATGTTCTCACTTTTCATGGAGCATACAAGACCAATAAATTTTAATTTTGTGTCAGTCTACTAGCTTAAAAAGTGTGTGATATGGCTTGGAGTGGATTGGATGAAGGAAATGAGCCCTGTCAACTTTGATTTCAAGCAAATGACTTTATCCTTATCTAGAGGAAAAGAAGATATTGAGCTTATGGGAAGTGTAGGTATAGTAAAGGTGTCCATGATGTCATCTTGAGCATGTCAGAGATACTTCAAAAAGAGCAAACATGGGGTTATTGGTCATCTCTTCTCTATTACAGCTAAAGAAACTAAAACTCCCACAAACTGATGTTCAGTCTGAAAGAGTGAATACATGTTGGAAACTTATTTGAGGTGTATGACAAGTTATAAGCCAAGAAAATGGGTAACATGGTTAACATTAGCTGAATGGTGGTTCATCACAAGATTTTATACTAGTATTAAGCTAACTCACTTTAAAGCTTTATATGGATATTCCCCCTCTCCACAACCCTCACAGTTTAGAGTAACTTCTTCTTATATTGGTGTGAGTTCAACTATTGAGGAATATCTACAACAAAGACAAGTTGTTAGAGAATTCCTCGGTTGAACCCACTAAGCGTTGGTATGTCAAGTTTGGTTGTCATATTTTAGTGAACCAAAACTCATTTAAGAGTCTCTTGATTTAAATTTACTAGAGTCAACTTCGTATAGGTTAGCTTGAAAGAATTAGGGTGAGACATTACAAGTATTGCGAAGACTTGAAGAAGTGAATAAGAACGAAGTTACAACCACAACATCATCCTTCCACTTGAGGTTAGTGATATTTGACTTGAACTGTTTCATTCCCTAACGTATCTTTCAAGTCGTGCATAATGAAAACATAAAACTACAAAGCAGGAACACTCTAGATAGGCATGGTATTAAGGAATACAATATGAAGTTTCTTGCTTAACCATTAAGCTTTGTATATAAGACATATACATAATCGTATGAATGCTATTGTGATTATGTATGGGTATGAGGTGAGGATTTCATCATATGGAACAATATTTACATGTGTTCTAAAGAAGTAAGTTCATGATATGTGTTGTGAACCGAAAAGGAAATCGCCAGGCGTTATTGGGGCTGTTCTTCATTAAATATCTTATGAATGACCAATATGTGTGATTAGTATAACCGTTCATGACTTGTTTGTGTTCTTGGTAAAACTATTCACATGAGGCCTAACTTATGTATTGGTATGAATTTTATTAGTGAAACCGATCTTAAGTAATTACCTAGGGTACGATCGGGTTTGTGAGTGTCTGACTAGTTATTGGGAGAAGGGGAACCGATCCTAGTAAGAGGTGTAGTGCATCACAAGGGGAACCGATCCTTGTATGAGGTGCATCAAGGTTTATGGAAGAAAGGGGAACCGATCCAATGAATATGTGTAACACGTTTTTGGGAAGGGGAAACCGATTATATGGACATGTGTAGTGCATACAAGTTAGATACAAAATATATGTGGGGACACAATCTTAATACCTAGTCAGCCGAATTATGGTAAGCTAGTGTGACTATGCACAGTACTCACATGGAGGTAGAACCGAAACTTGTTATGGTAGAACCGTAAGCCCATGAGTAGCGATTGAGTGTTACTTGATCAATCACATAGTTCTTGAAAGTCAGATGAACCAATTCTAAACTTGTTTGGAAGTGTGGTAAATGGGTTTCAAGTGAGCAAGTATGAAAAAGGGCTTGCAAGAGTAAGATGTCGACACACTTTGAACACGGTGCATTAATGCTTATTCTACATTGTTCAAAGATATTCCTTAACGGATAAGAAGGAAGTAAATCCCAAGATCGAATTTAAATAAGTTAAGAATCTTTTTAATTTAGGGTTTTTAATTATATATGGAAAATAAGAATTAGTAATGTGCATTTGCTAATTAAAGATTCTCCAAGGAGATTTCGATCATTATTTTTGGCCAGTGCATTTACATGAATTATGAAAACCGAATTTGGTGGAGTAATTAAAAATATCTTGAGAATATTTTCGGTTTTGGAAATTCCTTGGTGTCCAAACTTCCTTGTCTATAAATACTTTGAGTTTGCATTTCTAGCAAACTAATCCTACAAAACATAGACTTCCTCTTTTGCCTATTGATGTAGTTTTAAGTTGTGGTAAGTAAAGATTCGTTGCTCGGACTTTTATAAAGATTTGGTTTTTGATTACTAAAGAAAACACTAAGACAAACTATTAAAATTTGATTATTTATTTTTTTACCAAGGAGAGAAGAGTCTAGGGTTTTGGATTCCACTACTTCTAATAATAGTAAACTCAATAACAATTTCGTTGACAAAATACTCCAGCTTACTCAAAACAATTTCGAACCCAATCTCATGCTTTGGAAGATATGACAATACAAGATCTTTTTATGACTTTCGTTGCTATTCTAAGGCCTAATCCTCCTTCGCTTATAAAATAACGGTAGAAACTACCCAAAACAATTTTTACGAAGCATACAAAAGAAGAGGGAATTTTTAATAATTTAAAACACAATATTGGAGTATTTATTGTCAAAGAAAATAATTACTAAATATTACTCATCAAAAATAGCTTCTTCCAAGACCCTAGAAAAGAAATCTATCTAATCATGGATCGAAAGTTGGAGAAAATTTCATTAATAATTGTATTCAAAAGATATAATTAAGCTTACAATGATTTTGCAAACGATACACAGCTTCTGTTGTTGATAAACGATACACGTATTCTGCTGTTGAACTGCGATAGTATGCTTCTGCTGTTGAAAATGACACTCTTCTGCGACTGTTTCTGCGAGTCTGTTCTTCGTGTTCTTGAGTTGTTTTTTTTGCAGTAGCAGGTAGGTTTCTGAAACTTCTTGTTCTATGATTCTAAGCCTCCCTATTCTTCTCCAAAGTATATGTATCTCTCCCTTGACCTCCCAATGGCCTATATATACACAACAGGGTCCATAAATCTCGATGAAATCTCTCCCTTTTCCTCCACGGCAAGCTACGACTTTTTCTCCACCTCCCTGTTTTAGTTAACTACTCGATATACAAAGATTTTATTACTTGTTTTTGGTCCCAACACGTCACACAAAGCCCTCCTCTCCATTTTTACACGTAACTTCCATGAAAGAAAAGCAAAACTTCCCGGTAATATTTATCTTCCCTGTTTAGCTTCAATTCGACGTAAACTTTCCTTGTTTCTCGATTCCAATTCATATACCACTCCTGTTAAGTCGTAACAGGATAATTATAATCCATTTGACCGGTTGAATCTCAGTGCAACGTCCATATCTTCTCAACAGAACCCAAAGTGTATTTCCGACTCTGTTTTATCACCGGTGATTATCCAGCCCAATTTTGACAATTCCAGCGCCCATACCAGCCCTGATGAGTTGATATAATCTAGCCCAAACGATTTGAGCCATTGAATCTCTTCAGAAGTCCCTCAAAGCTCGAACCCTAAATCTGTACGTGAAGAACAATTTTTCCCGCCAAAATCAGTGAGTGTTGATTCATCTACTGCGGATTATCTAGCCAATTCTGATCAAAATAAAGACCATTAACATCCCTATTTGGATCTTAGGAACAAACCTATTTAGTTTCAGCCATTGAATCTCAGTATAACCCCTTCAAATCTTCAACCCTAATTCTGTTCTTATTTTCCCTCCAAAATTTGAAATTCAAATGGAGAAGATGATCCTCCCCTTATCCAACATCGGTGTCCCCTTAGTAATTTGGGCTACATTTAGCAATTCTTGGGGCTGCGAATAGCAATTTGAGGGGTACAAAGATGAATTTTGGGCTGCACATAGTGAAAAAATCCTGGGTGACTTTATCGACTCCTCCGGGACATTTCGGGGGATGCCTTTAACAATTTTCTGGGTGCCTTTAGTAGTTTCTCGAGCCGCCATCTCTTACCTCTCATATCCACTTCTTTTCTTCAATATTTATACATCACTAAGGCTGTCATTCTTTTCAGACATAAATCGCATCACTAAAGCCAACATGCCTTTCAGATAGAGATGAAGAAATAAAAGTAAATAATGAGAGATAATTTGCCTCCAACAGCAGTTGCACATGAAATGACACTTTAGCCCTTTTAAGAGACGTTTCTTCTTCTTTTGCTCCAAAGTACCTAAAAACACAAAATCAAACAAAAGATACATAATTTACAAGAAAACATAACAAAGAAAGCATAAACAATAGATAAATATCAAGGTGTTTTAGACACCTATCACCTATCGGAGAGGAGAGTAATCTAATTAGGTGAAATCTCTTATGACCGCTCAATTTAAAGTCTTATTTGGGATTGAGAATCTCTAGCGCGACCCATTGGTGGGAAACTAGATATTGCAGTTTATCTTTAGTTTTCGTATTGATTTGATTGACTAACGGTGGTTGAACTTTGATTGCACCTAGTTTGTTTATGCTTGAAAATCTTCTCTTCTGATATAAGATTCACTCAAACTAGTTCAAGGTTTCAACAGGGATCTTTAGACTGTTGTTACATCTAAAGACGATCTTATGATAATCAATTGTTAACAGACTCCATTATGTGTATGATTGATCACAAGAGATACAAGTAGTTGTGTGCAGGTGTTTATTGAAGATCTAAGAAGATTTGAAGACAAAGAAGATATTGAAGATTTCTGACTTGGTTTTTATAATCTTTGGTGTGCACAATACTTGTTTGGGAAAAAGAGGATCCAATTAAAAATCGGTTTATCCTTGTGGTAGATTGGATTGATTAATTAAGGAAGATCGGCATCAATACGTTTCCTTGTGATTAAAGGTATTGATTGGCTTAATCTTAACGATTGCCTTTGGGTGATTGAACATAAGATAGATCTTGGAACCTGGCAAAGGAGTTTATGTTAAGATAAACAAGGGAACCTTTGCGCAACTCATATCACTTGGTTGAAGAGAGTTGATACCAAACAAATTTGTTATTCCTTTACTGTTTGGAATATGAACCAAATGAATTGGTCCAAGTACGTGACTTGTTTACAGGTTGGAGGTGTGGGGATACAGACGGAACTAGGTGAACTATAGGTTTAGTTGCTTGGTTTCAACTATACGAAGTTGGTTTATTTTGTATAGCGGCTTAATCCCGAGAGTATTCAATTTTGGAATAGGTCTCGAGGTTTTTCTGCATTTGCGGTTTCCTCGTTAACAAAATCTTGCTATATCATTTACTTTATATTTTCGCATTATAATTGTTTTATTATAATTAAAGTAAATTGCACACACGTTAATTCCTATTTACTTGATACATGAATCCTATTGAGTTTGGTTAAGTCCGAACCTTTTTATCAAGTAAACACATTTTGTTATTGTATTTTCTCGATCTCGTTTCCATAAAAGATCACACAAAGTGTGAACCAATTTGTTGTATTGTCTCGACTCAGTCCATAGACAATCACTTTCGGGGAAAGAACTTATAGGAAGGAAAAGTAATATCTTGAGGTATATTTTGGTACCCTCGCCTTTTCAATTAGTATCAGAGCAGGCAAACACGAAAATATCTGATAATTTGTGTTTGGTGCGATCCATCCTATAAGAATTGAATCCATGTCTGATTCAGTTAACGTTAAGCAAGAGTATGACTACTCAAAGGTTGAAGATGTTACTACTTCGTTGACTCATGATCCAGTAGTTGCGAAAACATCTGTGTCTTTTTTTGATGAAAAAGAAGATGTTAATAAAGAGTTGGTAAAACTCCTAAAGCCTATAAAATCTCTGTCTTCTAAATTTATGATTTTAAAGACAAAGCCAAATATTCTTAAACAGGAGATCAGAAATAAAGACAGTCAACTGGATAGTCTGGCTGAAGAGAATATGAATCTCACTGTCAAATTAGAAGCTCTTGTTAATTCTCTTGATAAAGAGACAAGTCCAATGACTCTGAAAAATGATGTTGTTGTGTTATGTCACATCTGAAACAGATCAAGATGAAAGTAGTTTGCCAAACTACATCAAGTCAGAAGAGGATGAGAAACCATCTTCTATATCTACTGATGATCAAATGAAATCTTGTCCAAAGGAAACTTTGAACTGATTCCATGATAATGATCTTAAGGAATACACTTTTCAGTCACTTGACAGTAAACTTATACTTCTTCAACATACGGTAGTAAATTTTTTTAAGGAAGTTTCTTGTCTTAAAAAATTGAAAGACCATTCCTCAGTAGAAAGACAGATTGTGCCACAACCCTATAAGATCAACTCAAAATCAGAGGAAAGAGTTGACAATATCTTTTGGAAGAAGATTCCTCCTCATCCATATCGAAACAACACTTATTTTGATGAAGAACGATTCCAGAAGGAATAGAAAGAGAGAATCTCTACCGAAAGAAACAATGAGGGATTTCCAATAATTGATTCAGATAATCTCATTGATGTGAATAATCAGGAAGTCCTTAGAATGAGAAAATCTTATGAAAATATCATTGAAAGAATTAAGAGAGATTTATCAATCACTGAGAATCCTCACATCAGTACAGTTTCTCCACATGATCATATCTCTAGAGTTAGAAAAGATCATCGTCTTGGGAGAAAATATATTGGGAAGAAATTCCCTAAAAGAAACATGAACTATGTTTCTGATATTCAATATAATCTTGTGAAAGCTTATAACGATGCAACTTAGTTGTATCAAAATTGTGCATTCTCATCCCCATCTGTGCTTATATTTATGGATGGGAATGGTACAATAAATCTGGAGCACATGTAATTTGTATAATTGATTATCAGAGAAGTTATAATTTGTTGGATAGTTGTAAATCCAAGAAATCATTCATGTTTATCATGATTTTCTAGATAAGTTTTATTTGGATTTTTTGAATAAAACCAAGAAGTTTGGACAAAAGGAAACAAAATATATTCTTTAATATTTTCGGATTCTACTGATATTTTTCGATCCGAAAGTTATCTCCTTTTAAAGAGAAACTATTACCTTCAGTATTTTGATACCCTGGTCAATCATCTTATATATAACCAAGAATGCCTCCAATAACTTACAGTGTCTCAAAGACTAATAAGGAGGAGGCTCAAAGGGTTAAAGATTGTCAAGGAATCAATACTGAGAGGAAGAAAAGAAGCATATCAAAAATCATGTATGATTATGATTCTGAAGGTTCTGTTGGATCACAAGATGAGTCATGTCTGTTGCCCTATAATCTATAAGATCCAACCAAAATTAAGTGGGTTCGTTCTGATAGTATGATTGACTATATCCATGGTCTTGAAGAACTAAAAACCAATCTCATAACAACGATCGAAATCAAGATTGGCTCAAGAATAAGATTGAGGAAACTAAAGATGGAATAGATGACATGAAAATTCAAGTTGAGAAACTTGAGAAACAAGAAGTGGTTGCAGACAAGCCTCTTAAGACATGTTTTAACTATTTGAACACTGAGAATACTTCAATGAAAAACAAGAGCACCACTAGAGATTAAGTTATATGATGTAATACTTAATCTAGAAAAATAGACATCAATTTCTGATTGCTTTCATTTATTGTATGAATCTATTAAATAAAAACTATTATGAATAAAGTTATTTGATTTATAATTTTTATTGTGATAGTTTTGATTTACATAGCCGGTACTTTAATGCTTTATTTATTTGCTATGTATGTGTATGAGATGTTTGATTTCGGTTTTATAACCCTGATATTCGTTCTCATAATATGTTTTGAGCCCTTATGGTTTGGGTGACTTTTTTATTTAGGAGGATTAAGTTCTATCCCATGTTGGTAGGCTTTATCAAAGGATCATGAGGGGTTCCTGTAGAAACAATATGTGAAAAAGTCAGAATATGTTGAATCGGTTTTGGTTTAGCATAAAAGCATGTGTTTCGACAGTTTTCAACTTTTGCTTGCAATTGTGAAAACCGATTTTCAACCTTTCTCTAGTAAAGGTTGATTATTGTTATTATTTTGTTTTTGGCATGAGAATGACAACATAATGGTATTTCGATATCAATTCTCCTGGAAGAAGAAAACTTTGCGATCATATTTGGAGAAGTTGGATGCGAAATTGAGGTAACAATCTTGTTAGTTAATTGTTTTCCTGTTTTAAGAAAAGCCTATTTTTATTTGATATATATATATATTGTTTTGCTTAAACGAAATTGTCGGTACAATTGATGTGTTTATTCCATTATGTATGTGTGGATGTTTGTGTGATTCAATTGTTTTCCAGTTAAGTAAAACTTTTGTTATCTTGCTTTGTTGTGTGATATCAATAGTTTAGGCTCACAAAATTTGGTGCAATTGCGGTGCTTTAATGTCTATGTTAATTCAATTGCTTCCAGTTAAGTAAAACAATTGTTATTTTGCTTTATTGTGTAGTATCAATTGTTTAGGCTTACAAAATTTCGGTGCAATAATGAAACATTGATATATTTGTTGTTTCAATTGCTTTCCGGTTGAGATGAATAATTATACAAGTTGATTTATTGGTTTTTATGAATTATTTTTGGCTTAACGAATGAATATGTTGACGGGATGAGTTGTTTAGTCCAATTCGATTCCGGATAAACTAAGCTAAGTTAATTCTGATCTTAGTTAGACTTATCAAAGTGGAGGTTTCGGTTATTCAAGTCTAGACGAATTCCTAAACAAGGAAATGCTAGTTAACTAACCTAGTATTTGGATTGTTTAAAATCTAAAAGGTCTAAGTTATATGGATAATTAGAACCTGATGAGAAAAATGGAGTTTATCTTTGTTTTGGTCTTATCGAATGAAGCAGTTGTATTTATACAATCAGTTTAGCAAAGGAACTAACTTGCTTAGTTGATTTTTGGTTTGCTAAACTAGTTGGAAAAATTGCTTCGAGCAATTATTTCCATGATAACGTATCAAAACGTAATTACTTGTAGTTTCGGTTTTGATATTGGTTATCAAAAATGGTGTGTAAAACCCTCGTGCTTGACTCAACGGGTTGCAAGTTTATTTTGAGATTTTTAAGATCCTTTTCGTGTTGTCCTTTATTTTTTCGTTTCTTTGTCATTTTTGTGACAAAAAGGGGGAGAAATATATGGAGTAAACAGGTGATGATGGTATCAATTTTATGGTTGATTGGTGTCACTAGGGAAGAGGACAATTGTGCTTGAACGTTTATCTAACGAATGAGGAAAAGCACATACTAAGGGGGAGTAACATATCATGTGATTGGGATAACAAAGACGTGCGGATAGAAAATCTACCTATCTCACCTTTAGGGGGAGTATGAGCTTTGTTATTATAATGTCAACAATGGCATTTTTGAGGATTGAATGAATGTAGGTTATGTGCTGTTGGATTCGGGAATCAAGCATATGTGTAATGAATTCTTGTAATTTGTTTATCCATATGATTGTAAGAGTTTTGTCACTAAAATTGACAAAAGGGGAGATTATTAGAGCATTGCTCGGTTGAACCCACCAAGCGTTGGTATGTCAAGTTTGGTTGTCATATTTTAGTGAACCAAAACTCATTTAAGAGTCGCTTGATTTATATGTACTAGAATCAACTTCATATAGGTTAGCTTGAAAGTATTAGGGTGAGACATTACAAGTATTGTGAAGACTTGAAGAAGTGAAGAAGAATGGAGCTACAACCACAACATCATCCTTCCACTTGAGGTAAGTGATATTTGAATTGAACTGTTTCATTCCCTAATGTATCTTTCAAGTCGTGCATATTGAAAACATAAAACTGCGAAGCATGAACACTCTAGATAGACATAGTATTAAGGAATACAATATGAGGTTTATTGCTTAACCATTAAAATTTGTATATCAGATATCAACATAATCGTATGAATGCTATTGTTATTATGTATGGGTATGAGGTGAGGATTTCATCCTAGGGAACAGTGTTTACATGTGATCTAAGGAAGTAAGTTCATGATATCTGTTGTGAACCGAAAAGGAAATCGGCAGGAATTATTGGGGTTGTTCTTCATTTCATATCTTATGAACGACCAATATGTGTGATTAGTATAACCTCTCATGACTTGTTTGTGTTCTTGGTAAAACTATTCATATGAGTCCTGACATATGTATTGGTATGACTTTTATTAGTGAAACAGATCTTAAGTATTCACTTGGAGTATGATCGGGTTTGTGAGTGTCTGACTAATTATTGGGAGAAGGGGAACCGGTATTAGTAAGAGGTGTAGTGCATCACAAGGGGAACCGATCCTTGTATGAGGTGCATCAAGGTTTATGGAAGAAAGGGGAACCGATCCTATGAACATGTGCAACACATTTTTGGGAAGGGGGAACCGATCCTATGGACATGTGCAGTGCATACAAGTGAGATACCAAATATATGTGGGGAACCGATCCTAGTACATAGTCAACCGAATTATGGTAAGCTAGTGTGACTATGCACAATACTCACATGGAGGTAGAACCGAAACTTGCTTTGGTAGAACCGTAAGCCAATAAATTGGGATTGAGTGTTACTTGGTCAATCACATAGTTCTTGAAAGTAAGATGAACCAATTCTAAACTTGTTTGGAAGTGTGGTAAATCGGTTTCAAGTGAGCAAGTATGAAAAAGGGCTTGCAAGGGTAAGATGTCGACACACTTTGAACACGGTGCATTAATGCTTATTATATATTGTTCAAAGATATTCCTTAATGGCTAGGAAGGAAGTAAATCCCAAGATCGAATTTTAATAAGTTAAGAATATTTTTAATTAAGGGTTTTTAATTATATGTGGAAAATAAGAATTAGTAATGTGCATTTGCAAATTAAAGATTTTTCAAGGAGATTTCGATCATTATTTTTGGACAGTGCATTCATGGGAATTATGAAAACTGAATTTGGTAATAAAAAATATCATGAAAATATTTTCGGTTTTGGAAATTCCTTGGTGTCCAAAGTTCCTTGTCTATAAATACTTTGAGTTTGCATTTCTAGAAAACTAATCCTGCGTAACATAGACTTCTTCTTTTGTCTTTGTTACAGGTGAAGCCACCAATCGGAGAGGGGAGTAATCTAATTAGGTGAAATCTCTTACGGCCGCTCAATTTAAAGTCTTCTTTGGGATTGAGAATCTCTAGCGCGACCCGTTGGTGAGAAACTAGATATTGCGGTTTATCTTTAGTTTTCATATTGATTTGATTGACTAACGGTGGTTGAACTTTGATTGCACCTAGTTTTTTTATGCTTGAGAATCTTCTCTTCTGATATAAGATTCACTCAAACTAGTTTAAGGTTTCGACAGGGATATTTAGTCTGTTGTTAGATCTAAAGACGATCTTATGATAAACCATTGTTAACAGACTCCGTTCTGTGTGTGATTGATCACAAGAGATTCAAGTAGTTGTGTGAAGGTGTTTATTGAAGATCTAAGAAGATTTGAAGATATTGAAGATTTCTGACTTGGTTTTTATAATCTTTGGTGTGAAAAATACTTGTTTGGGAAAAAGAGGACCCAATTAATAATCGGTTTATCTTTGTGGTAGATTGGATTGATTAATTGAGGAAGATCGGCATCAATACGTTTCCTTGTGATTTAAGGTATTGATTGGCTTCATCTTATAAACGGTTTCCTTTGGGTGATTGAACATAAGATAGATCTTGGAACATGGCAAAGGAGTTTATGTTAAGATAAACAAGGGAACCTTTGTGCAACTCATATCACTTGGTTGAAGAGAGTTGATACCAAACAGATTTGTTGTTCATTTACTGTTTGGAATACGAACCAAAGGAATTGGTCTAAGTACTCGACTTGTTTACAGGTTAGAGGCGTGGGAATACAGACAGAACTAGGTGAACTATAGGTTTAGTTGCTTGGTCTCAACTATACGAAGTTGGTTTATTTTGTATAGCAGCTTAATCCTGAGAGTATTCAATTATGGACTAGGTCCCGGGGTTTTTCTGCATTTGCGGTTTCCTCGTTAACAAAATCTTGATGTGTCATCTACTTTATATTTCCGCATTATAATTGTTTTATTATAATTAAAGTAAATTGCACAAACGTTAATTCATATTTACTTGATACATGAATCATATTGAGTTTGGTTAAGTCCGAACCTTTGTATCAAGTAAACACACTTTGTTGTTATATTGTCTCAATCTCGTATCCTGATAGGTGTAGAATACACCGTATTTACTATCTATAGAGTTTATGCTTCTTTGTTATTTTTCTTGTAAATTATGTACTTTACGCGTGTTTTTGAGTTATTAGGTACTCTGGAGTCGCACAGAGGAAAGAAGAAGAAATCATCCTAAATTGAGCCAAAAGAACTAAATTGTCATTTCATAGGCAAAGACTAATAGGATCCTAGCCACGGTTAAAGGGCAGCCAATTTTGTTTTAAATAAAAATGTTAAAGGCACCCATGAAGTTACTCAGGGCACCCATTTGGGTGGATCATATGCAGCATTGGGGTGTACCCATGTAACCCCTAATCATCACCTAACCCTAAAAACGAGAGACATTCTCGTTCAATCATTTTCTCCTATTCACTGAAACTGAGAAAGAGGTAGGAAAATGAGTGGTTGCTGCTACTCATTTTGAGAGATCGAGATTCAGATAGTTCAGGGAGAAAGAAATCTGAGATATGGAGGATTCTGCCGTGGAGAAAAAAAACAGTGACAGTATGAGATTGAAACTTTCTGGTGTTAATGGGTTCTCGGTGGAAAATCAGAGGATGATTAGATGGGTTCTGCTGTTGGATTGAAGTTTCAGAAGCTAGGGTTGAGAAATTAAGAAGAAATTGGTATTACTGATACCAAAACAGGGAGGATTCTCATGGGTTGGTGTTTGTTTGAACTGTGAAATAAGAGAAGAGATCGATGGGTGTTTGAATCTGATAATTTTGTGCGACTAAACTGAGATTGAGATGGAGGCAGAGATGGTGGCTGTTCTGGGTTCGATTCATTGTCGAGAAGGAGGAGGAAGATGCAACGGTTGCTGCTGAATCTAAATCAATCTTGGTTTTGAAATCAGGGTTCGATCTGAAGATGTTGCTGTTCAAATCAGAGATGCATAAATTGAGGGTTTGAGATGACAGGGGATTACTGAAGGTTGGGTTTGATTCGAAATCGTGTGCTTTGAATCTAGGATTAATTTGAGAGTTCGGTTAGGTTAAGAAGATGGGTCTTTGGTTATCACTCAAGTTCTGTAGTTGTGATGAAGGAATTGAAAGTGATGCAGTGAAGAATGGTGAATTGACAACACACAGGGAAGAACAGAAGGGGATTGTGCTATTGCAGTCATGATTCAATGGGTTATGAGAATGGTGAAGTTCTGTTGAAGTAAATGAGCTTTGCTGGTGAAGAAACTATGCTCGAACTATAGATGTATGTTAGGTTATCGCAGGGAAATAAAATCGGTTGGAATTTGGCATGAGGAATGCCCAGAAACAAACAGAGCTTTGCTAAAATTGTTACTCGACTGAGTTAACTCAGTACCGGCGATTTGACCCGATCCAGCTCAGTGATTAAGACCACTCATCCCTGAGTAAGACAGCTGACTCAATGGCTGACTCTTCTCCCTTGACTCCGTTGACTGGCGGTTTGACCTTTCTGATCGTTATCTCTAACGGTGGACTGATGGAATATTCTCTCGACGGAGAAGAATTTCCAGGTAGCCGGCGGTGACGGATTCCGGCTGATTTCCGGCCAAAAACCCAGTTTTCCGGCGAGCCAAAATTACAGAATTTTGTGTGGACTTCTCTCATGTGTGTGAAGACTTAAAATTGGGAATTTGATGAAAACTATGAAGTTTTGGAGAATTAGACTTGAAATTGGAATATGGCTCAAATTGGGAAAGTGGTGTTTGGTAGGCTCGGAAAGATACCTACTTATATGTATAAACTGCAAGTGCACAGTGTCGACAAGCAACACAGGGCAAGCACAGGTCGAACCACAGAGACTTGGAGAGTGTAGAAGTTGATTCTAAATCCTGATTCAGAGAGTAACCAAAAGGGGTTTGTTTTTGTCGATACGACGATATGATTTTCAAGTGACTGAAATAATAAAATTAAAAGATGCAAATAGCAAGATATGTAAACAATGATAATATGGATACTAGGGTATTCAAATCCACCAATAACCTATGATATGCATTCAACTTGTAATATTATTCTTGTCCTTATAGTAGATTCAAGTCTACCGTATAACTAAGGTGTTTCTCCAATGGATAATTTAATCACAACTAAAGTATTTCTCCAAAGCATTAATTGTCTAATTAAGCACAACTAATCTAAAGATCAATATTTGGTTAAGCATGAGTTGTAGCATAATCAACATAGAGATATTATAACTACAATGGATACATGGCATACATTGTGAGAGCAAGATGTTGACAAACTTGGATTAAATTATATCTTTAAACAATTATAAACTTTCAAGAACAAGATACAAGATATGAATACATACCAATGAGATTAGGGCTTCATCTAAACCCTACTAAATGAAACTAGAACATGAAGAACATTACAACAAAACTTAAATTTGATAAACTAACATGAACAAGCTATTCTTGGATGGTTTTTCAACACAACAACCCTCTCTATTTATACACAAAATTCCCTCAAGCACTTGGATCCGAATTTTGGCACTCATCCACTCAATAAAACATGTTTTCTTAATTGATGGAATATATTTGGTTGTGGGAAACAAATTGGGAGTGATTGAGTGAGAGAATGGGGGTGAGGTGGATGTTTTGGAAAGAATCCAATGGGAGTGAGGTGGATGTTTTGGAAAGAATCCAATGGGGGTGAGGTGGATGTTTTGGAAAGAATCCAATGGGGGTGAGGTGGAAATGGATTTGGGTCTTGGGTTTTGGATCATGGGTTTTGGATCATGGGTTGTTTAATCCCATGAATTTGTAAACAGGTTGCCACCGATCTTGCGAGCGGGTTGCAACGCTTCCAACTTTCTTCTCTTTTGTCTTCTCAATTCTTCCAAGCTTTATTTAGTACTTAAAAACACAAAATTAATTAATACAAATATTTATTCTTGAAAATGGTAAAAATGCAGAATTTGGGATAATATATGACTTTGAAGCGCAAAAGATGAGTTAAGTGCCAATGAAAAGGTGTATGAATATGCAATATTTGGCACTCATCAAATACCCCCAAACCTGAATTTTACTTGTCCTCAAGTGAAACAGAAATCCAGAAATCCTAACTATACCACTTGTCATTTGGTCTCTCGAATGCATTTAGCGTATGCACTAAGCCTTTAAACCCCTAGGTGTCCCTAGTGGACGAGTTGTAGTCTCGTGAGGGCCTACCAAAGATGTACCCACAAAACCTTCTCCAATTTCAGAGCATCCATAGAAATGTCTTCGTCTTCGGTCTTCAACTGTAGATGATGAACTTCGGAATTTCGTAGAACCATGAAAATTTGTAACCAATTTTTTTTTTTTTTTTTTTTTGAGACCCGCTACACAGCTGGTCTTAGAAGACAACAGAAGACCCGCTACACAGCTGGTCATAGAAACAAAAGACTGCAAGACCCGCTACACAGCTAGTCATAGAAAACACACTACAAAAAATGCAAAAGACTACAAAAGATCCTACAAAAGACTCGCTCCACAGCTGGTCAAAAAAAAATGCAAAAGACTACAAAGGATCCTACAAAAGACCCGCTCCACAGCTGGTCATAAAAGATGCAAAAGACTACAAAACGCCATATGCAAATACTTCCCCAAACCTAAATCTAACATTGTCCTTAATGTTTCAAAAGATAACAGAAACCACAACAAACTATGAGAACAAAACAGATTCAAAGGAAAGAGATTACCAGATGCCAAACCAGAGACAGTAGAGTATGTCCAAAGCAACCAGCAGGGAAGATATCTGTGGTATGTACAGGGGGTGAACTTTTTAGTCCACATAGATTGGATCAGCAAGATGAGTTATTTCAATCTCAGGTGGGATTGGTTCAAGGAACGGCTTCAGTCTCTGCCCATTGACCTTGAAGACATTCTTGGTTGTTACATCTTCTAGTTCTACAGCCCCATGGGGGAAAATTGTTCGCACCACGAATGGGCCTGTCCATTTAGAACGTAATTTTCTTGGAAAAAGGTGCAGTCGTGAGTTATACAATAGAACTTTCTGGCACTGGAGTGAATGACTTGCGCAAAATGCGTTTGTCATGGAACACCTTCATTCTTTGTTTGTACATTTTTGCATTATCATATGCATCATTTCTTAACTCTTCCAACTCATTGAGTTGAAGCTTCCTTTGGGTGCCAGCTTTATCTAGATCAAAGTTCAGTTTCTTTACAGCCCAATATGCACGATGTTCTAACTCTACAGGGAGATGACAAGCTTTACCGTACACAAGTCTGTAAGGGGACATACCAATGGGGGTCTTGTATGCAGTTCTATAGGCCCATAAAGCATCATTCAATCTTAAAGACCAATCTTTTCTAGACGGGTTAACCGTCTTTTCTAGAATGTGCTTAATCTCCCTATTTGAAACCTCTCTACCTGCCACCGGGTGCGTGGATGATATGGGGTTGCAACTTTATGAGTTATGCCATACTTACGGACTAAGGACTCAAAAGGCCTATTGCAGAAATGTGAACCACCGTCACTGATTATATCTCTAGGGGTGCCAAATCGAGAAAATATGTTTTCGTTTAAGAACGAAAGTACCACCTTGTGGTCATTAGTTTTGGTTGCAATTGCTTCTACCCACTTAGAAACATAGTCAACAGCAACAAGAATGTACAACTTTCCTTCAGAGCTAGGAAATGGACCCATGAAATCAATGCCCCATACATCAAATATCTCAACAATCAAAATGGGTTGTAAGGGCATCATGTTTCATTTTGATATACTTCCCAATTTCTGGCACCGGTCACAAGAAATACATAATTCATGGTTATCTTTAAACAATGTTGGCCAATAAAAACCACTCTGCAAGATCTTTGCAGCAGTTTTCTTTGCACTAAAGTGGCCTCCACATGCTTGATCATGACAAAAAGAGATGACATCCCTTTGTTCAGAGTTGGGGACACATTTCCTAATGATTTGGTCAGGGCAGTATTTGAAAAGATATGGGTCATCCCATAGGAAATGTTTCACTTCGGCCAAGAACTTAGACCGGTCTTGTTTAGACCAATGAAGTGGCATCCTACCTGTAGCAAGGTAGTTCACGATGTCGGCAAACCATGGCATTTCAGAAACTAGCATCAGTTGTTCATGGGGAAAGATTCTCTAATAATCTCTCGATTCATCGATAGACTCGACATTCAATCTAGATAAGTGATCAGCAACAACATTCTCTGACCCTTTTTTATCTCGAATTTCGAGGTGGAACTCTTGTAACAAGAGTATCCATCGAATTAGACGAGCCTTGGCATCTTTTTTAGATAAAAGATATCTTAATGCGGCATGGTCAGTATAAATGATGATTTTAGATCCTATCAAATAAGATCTAAACTTATCTAATGCGAACACAACAGCTAGAAGCTCTTTTTCGGTTGTTGAATAGTTCATTTGAGCCTCATTCAGTGTCTTACTAGAATAGTAGATCACATAGGGGTGTTTGTCGACTCGCTGACCTAAGACAGCTCCAACAGCAAAATCAGATGCGTCACACATGATTTCAAATGGCAATTTCCAATCTGGAGGTCGGACTATAGGGGCTGAAGTTAGAAGAGTTTTGAGCTCCTCCCAAGCATGCACACAAGTATCATCAAACACAAATGCAACATCTTTACCGAGTAGATTACACAGTGGTCTTGAGATCTTACTGAAATCTTTAATGAATCTACGGTAAAAACCAGCATGGCCTAAAAATGATCTAACCTCCCTCACAGAGCGAGGTTGCGGCAAGTTTTGAATGAGGTAGACTTTGGCTTTGTCTACTTCAATGCCTTTTCCAGAGATGATGTGTCCTAGAACTATGCCTGAGTTCACCATAAAATGACATTTCTCCCAATTCAATACCAAATCTTTTTCCTTACATCTAATCAGCACGCGAGTGAGATGGTTCAAACATTCATCAAAAGATGATCCAAACACAGAGAAATCATCCATAAAGATCTCAAGGAAGTTATCTATCATATCAGAAAAAATGCTCATCATACAACGTTGAAATGTAGTTGGTGTGTTGCACAACCCAAAGGGCATACGGCGATAAGAAAATGTTCCAAATGGACATGTAAATGTAGTCTTTTCCTGATCTTCGGGTGAAATATGAATCTGGTTGTAACCAGAAAAACCATCCAAGAAACAATAGAATCTACGCCCAGACAATCGTTCAAGCATTTGATCTATGAATGGAAGAGGGAAGTGATCTTTCTTTGTAACTGCATTCAACTTCCTATAATCAATGCAAACTCGCCACCCTGTGGTTACTCGAGTAGTGATTAACTCATCTTTATCGTTTTGAACTACAGTAACTCCACTTTTTCAAGACAACCTGAATGGGGCTAACCCATTTGCTATCTGAGATTGGGTAGATGATACCCGCATAAAGAAGCTTTATAATCTCACTCTTAACAACCTCTTTCATGTTAGGATTGAGACGCCTTTGCATCTCCCTAGATGGTTTAGCATTGTCCTCAAGGTTTATATGATGCATGCAATCAGTGGGACTTATGCCTTTAAGGTCCGAGATGGTCCATCTTAAGGCTTCTTTATGCTCCTTAAGTACTTCTAAAAGTTTACTTTCCTATTCTGTATCTAAGGCAGATGAAATGATTACAGGCAAAGTATTAGAAGGTCCCAAAAATGCATATTTAAGAGTATCAAGCAATGGTTTCAGTTCGAGCTTTGGTGTCTCAACATAAGAGGGAACATACTTGGATTCCAAGAGTGGAAGTGGTTCCACTATAGCTTTCCACTTAGTCATGTCCATAAGTGGTGTGGATTCAAGCAAAGTATTCACTTCACTTATGTATTCATCATCAAACAAATCCAAGTCAAAATTATTCAAACAAGCATCCAAAGGGTCAACAGACTTGCTACTAGACAACGAATCCTGAATCAAACTTTCAATCATGTTGATTTCATTCACATCATTACCATCATCAAGATCTAAATGTTGTTGGCTAGTATTGAAAACATTCAACTCCATAGTCATATTACCAAATGACAACTTCAACACTCCATTACGGCAGTTAATGATTGCATTGGACGTTGCTAAGAAGGGACGTCCCAAAATGACAGGAATGTGACTGTCAGGGTTTTGCACAGGTTGAGTATCTAATACGATGAAGTCCACAGGAAAATAAAACTTATCAACCTTAATCAAAACATCTTCTACCACACCACGTGGTACTTTGATGGATCTGTCCGCCAATTGCAGAGTTATAGGTGTTGCCTTCAACTCTCCAAGACCTAACTGCACATATACTGAATATGGTAGTAAATTCACACTTTCCCCTAAGTCTAGCAACGCCTTCTTAACCGTTTGGTCACCTATTTTGCATGTGATAGTTGGACTACCTGGGTCTTTAAACTTAGGAGGTGTGTTGCTTTGAATGATTGCACTCACTTGCTCAGTGAGAAAAGCACGCTTATGCACATGAAGCTTTCGCTTTTGTGTGCACAGATCCTTAAGGAATTTAGCATAAGCAGGGACTTGCTTGATTGCATCAAGAAATGGGATGTTGATGTTAACTCGTTTGAACATTTCCAAAATCTCGTTGTACTATATACTCTCTTTTTGCTGCACCAATCTTTGTGGGAATGGAGCAACAGGTACATGAGATGGTGCAGAGACATTAGAATTATGGGAATTCTTATGTTGCTCAGATTTGTCTTCAACAATAGGTGTTTTATGTGGGACTTTATGCACTGGTGAGTCTGATGTAGACTCACTCGACTGTGGTACACCCTCATTGTTTTCAACAACTTTACCACTACGAAGAGTGGTGACAGCATTTACTTGATTATGTGAGGCCTCATTTCGAGTTGAATTTTCTGCCTGATATACATTTTTTGGATTTTGTTGGGGCTGACTAGGGAGTTTTCCTTTGTCTCTTTCATTCAATGCTTCACAAATTTGACCCATTTTAAGTTCTAGACTTGTAAAACGTTGGTCTGTGGTCTTTTGGAGTTGTACCAAATTTTGGGTCAACAAACCGAAACTTTCTTCGAAGCTAGGCTTTTTCTCTACAGGGTACTACACATGTGGTTGCACTTGGGGGTTTCTAGGATAAGGGTATCCTTGGTTATTATTTGATGTTCCCCCTTGGACGGGCCCTTTAGACCATGAAAGGTTAGGGTGATTTCTCCACCCTGGGTTGTAGGTCTGAGAATATGGGTTGTTCTCTTGCCTTTGGTACAAAACATTGGCTTGCTCGGTTTTAGAATCTTGAAATGCATGGAGGTCTGGACAAGTGTCCACTAGATGGTCTGAACTATGGCATGCGGCACAAGTGGCCATTTCAATTTGACTACGGAGAGTAGGGATATTAGTTTTTCCATTCTTTTCTAGTTCTAGCTTTTCTATTCTCCTGGCCAAGGATGCCATCTTTTCGCTTCCTTCGAAGTCAGAGTCAATTCTATGAACATTGGATGCAAGGGTAATCCTATTTGGTTCACGGGGGATTCCCACTGCTGAGTCTTTTCAGCGACTTCGATTAAGAAATCCCAAGACTCATCAGCACTTTTTTCAATAAATTGACCATTGCACATGATCTCAACTGTAGTTCGGTTCTTGACATCTAAGCCTTCATACAAAATTTGCACAAGTCTCCATTTTTCAAAACCATGGTGAGGACATTAGAGCAATAATTCATTAAATCTCTCCAAATATTTTGCCAAAGTTTCCTCCTCTAATTGCACAAAACTATTCAGATTTTGACGAATTGTCGTAGTCTTATGGTTTGGGAAGAACTTTTTGAAGAACTCTTTCGTAAGAGCATCCCATGTATGAAATGACTGTGGCTGTTGAGCACACAGCCAAGTCTTGTATTTGTCTATCAAATAAAAAGGAAAAAGTTTCATTTTGAGGTGCTCATCCGTCATTTGGTTGATCCGAAGAGTCCCACAAATTTCCTCGAACTCTCTCACATGGTGGTAGGGATTTTCAGCTTCAACCCCTTTAAATTTAGGCAACATATTGAGGATACTTGCCTTTAGCTCAAATTGTCCATCAATAGCTGGTAAGACAATGCACGAGGACTGGGTTGTCCTCGTTGGGTACATGTAGTCCTTTAGACTACGGATGGGTTCTTGGTTCTCCCATTGTTTCGGATGGGTTTGGACTGTCTGCCTTAGAACTATGTATTTCAATTAACTCTTCTTGACTGATTCTAACTAGTCGGCGTGTATGGTCTCTAAAAGACACAATCATAGCCTAGCTAGCACATCAAGCATGTTAACCATTCACCTAGAAGGAAAGTTCTATGCAATCACAAACAAGGATGACTCCACCACAGTAAACCTACTGATTTCTAGCAAACAAAAAGCATGATGGATCCACTTAGATTGTTTTCTAGACCAGCTTCTAATCCTTCGAAAGGGAATTCGTTACAATCTGAGCAAACCCCTCTGGAATCAATCCGAGTTTAAGTAAATTGAATAGAGGCGAGGGAAGCTGCTAGAGCTTTGATACCCAAGGCCTCACCGTATTACAAGGCGGCGCAGTCACGCATTCAATTTACAGAAACCGTCATGAACTTCGAAGTATGCTTAAAGAGTAACCAATATTTTTCAAATGACTTTCCTACTAAGCTCGTTACCTTATAGGTCTTGTTCTATTCAAAATTTTAAAGCTTAGGTTCGCGTATGTATCGTTTTCCTAAGGCGGGCAAGAAGAGAACGGTGATGAAATCCGAACCCTTATCTTGTATGGCCAGTCCTTGCCCTTTACTAGGAAAATAAAGCAGCCGTATTCAATTCCTCAACATATATGCAAACGAAGGAATACAGTAACTCGCTAACAAGGGATTCTCGAGTGTTTCGACAAACTTACCTCCCATTCCAGACGGGGGATGAACCGTTGTTATCGACTCTGGCCACGACTCCTATGTCATGAACGAACCCGAGGGGCCGAGGTGATATTGTAATCACCGTCCTTCTCTGCAAACAGTTGATATTTAATAATGCCCTTCCGTAGGGTTTAAAAATAAAAAATAAAAATAGAATGTCCAAGTCCAAAGTCCAAAATAAAGTGCAAAAGAAAAAGAAAATTACAAGAGTAGAGGAATCCTAATACAATAAAATAAACTCTTTTTTTTTTTTTTTTTTAATTTAAAATAAAAACTTATTTCGCTTCCTTTCCTTCGCCTTTACAACAGCTACTCCGGCACCTGTTGAGATCAAAAGAGGTAGTTAGGGTTTCGAAGTTTTAAAGCAAAAGAAAAAATTAAAAAAAATAACAAAAATAAGTGTAAAATTGACTGTGAATAGTTGCGCTGTTACAGTGATTATGCTACAGTGATATGTGAACAGTAATATGTGAGCAGCTCCAGGAGATGAAAAATGAATAGTGACAGGAGATGAGAAATGAACTACACCACTACCGAGTCCCCGGCAACGGCGCCAAAAACTTGGTAGGCTCGGAAAGATACCTACTTCTATGTATAAATTGCAAGTGCACAGTGTCGACAAGCAACACAGGGCAAGCACAAGTCGAACCACAGAGACTTGGAGAGTGTAGAAGTTGATTCTAAATCCTGATTCAGAGAGTAACCAAAAGGGGTTTGTTTTTGTCGATACGACGATATGATTTTCAAGTGACTGAAATAATAAAAGTAAAAGATGCAAATAGCAAGATATGTAAACAATGATAATATGGATACTAGGGTATTCAAATCCACCAATAACCTATGATATGCATTCAACTTGTAATATTATTCTTGTCCTTATAGTAGATTCAAGTCTACCGTATAACTAAGGTGTTTCTCCAATGGATAATTTAATTACAACTAAAGTATTTCTCCAAAGCATTAATTGTCTAATTAAGCACAACTAATCTAAAGATCAATATTTGGTTAAGCATGAGTTGTAGCATAATCAACATAGAGATATTATAACTACAATGGATACATGGCATACATTGTGAGAGCAAGATGTTGACAAACTTGGATTAAATTATATCTTTAAACAATTCTAAACTTTCAAGAACAAGATACAAGATATGAATACATACCAATGAGATTAGGGCTTCATCTAAACCCTAGTAAATGAAACTAGAACATGAAGAACATTACAACAAAACTTAAATTTGATAAACTAACATGAACAAGCTATTCTTGGATGGTTTTTAAACACAACAACCCTCTCTATTTATACACAAAATTCCCTCAAGCACTTGGATCCGAATTTTGGCACTCATCCACTCAACAAAACATGTTTTCTTAATTGATGGAATATATTTGGTTGTGGGAAACAAATTGGGAGTGATTGAGTGAGAGAATGGGGGTGAGGTGGATGTTTTGGAAAGAATCCAATGGGGGTGAGGTGGATGTTTTGGAAAGAATCCAATGGGGGTGAGGTGGAAATGGATTTGGGTCTTGGGTTTTGGATCATGGGTTGTTTAATCCCATGAATTTGTAAACAGGTTGCCACTGATGCGCGAACGGGTTGCAACGCTTCCAACTTTCTTCTCTTTTGTCTTCTCAATTCTTCCAAGCTTTATTTAGTACTTAAAAACACAAAATTAATTAATACAAATATTTATTCTTGAAAATGGTAAAAATGCAGAATTTGGGATAATATATGACTTTGAAGCGCGAAAGATGAGTTAAGTGCCAATGAAAAGGTGTATGAATATGCAATATTTGGCACTCATCAGTGTTCTTATGGAATGTGGAATCTTTTCCTACAAAGATATGGAGAGTATTGAAGCCTATAAATAAAGGAGTTCTCTACAACTTTTAGACACACATCTACTTTGGAGAAGGAGTTAAAGTGCACAAGGATTGGAGGAAGGAGCAACCATCATCTTTTCAATAAGTTTTTCTTTCTTTCTTCTTTATTTATTATTATTATTGTCTGAACTCCAAACTATGAGTAGCTAATTTTCTTATTGATTGAGGATGAATTCTTAACATATGATTTGAGTTTTTGTTTCAATTCTATCTTGAAGTTTTTCATATGATTATCGTTTGTTTTTACTATTAAGAATGTTTATGATTGACTGATAGGTTGTTTAGAGTGCACGCTAAAATGATTTGTTAAATTAATCTAAAGCTAGTAAAAGTTAGGGGATAAGTAATCGTTTCTTAACTATTTACATAAGTAGAAAACACAAGACCTTGCGGAGGGATTCTGTGGATCAATTGTGTGTGAAAACAACGTTATCAAGTGGTCCTTGATCTAAAAGTCTAACTACTAATATCAACCTAATAAATTCATGAATCTTAATGCGTTTAACTAGATTACATATTGAGTGATCTACTACTAGGTGGTTTGGTGAATAGAATCTGGTAGTCGAGAACTTCTGTATCCGGTGATATAAGGGATTTATGGGTTAACACTGATCTAGCTTCTATACCTACGGTTGATGATAATCTGTGACTAATAAAAAGTGGAAAAGAACATAACTTGAATCATTGTTTTGCAACGAAGAAGGATTCCTTGATCTATTTTCTCTTATTGATTTTAACTTACACTTTTGATTACTTTGTTTATTTCTTTTACTTTATAAATTCTAGAACCAATACCCCCCCCCCCTCCTTTTGTGACATTATTTTACAATTAAGAATCTCTTGCTCTTCGTGGGAACGATCGTGAATACCCTATATTACTTGTTAATTAGGTAGTAAATATTAATTAATTTGTTGTGGTTACGACACTGGTCGGTTGTCAGCCGACACAAATATAATTTCACTTTCTTACTTCATAAAATAAAAAATAGTATGCGATAAGAAAGAGTTCGTATCCACAGAGAGGCTTTTGTTGTTATAAATTTTTTCAGTTTCTTAGTAACCACGGGTGGGGTTTGATTTATCAAAGCAATAAAAATGAATTGAAAGCAAAGTAATAATAAAAGTAATCAATAAGGAGAAGATATTGGTCATGGGATAGTTTCATTCACAAACTCGAATTCTCAACAATGACTAGAATTGAAATTTTAATCTCTCATTTACTAAAAGTCCTAGGATACCTTGATCGCAAGAGTATCCCGCTAATTCCCTGATTTCATCACAACCACATTAAAAGATGCATATGTGAATTCTTCCTAGAAAGCAACCTAAAGTGTAAAAGCACAATTAGATTTAACTCCCTAAAAGCAATAAGTTCTATGGAATAAGACTAATCAAGGCAACCAAAATGTGTAAAATCACTAAATCGATTTAACCCAAGTTATGATTCATGTGTGACTAGTAGGATATATCACTACAAGAACTACCCACATTAATGCTACTTAGAATCAGGGATAAACAACGTTTTCGTATTGAAAACCCTAATATAGCTCTAGATATGAAAGCAAATCGGATTGATTCCGGACTCAACCAAATAAACAATCAAATCATAAACAGTAAAATATTGAAACAAAACTAATACATTGAATCAAATCTTATTTGTGAAATCCACTTATTATCCCATAACCAACAAAAGGTATTTAGCTACTCATAGTTTTTGGATTCAACATAATTATTATCAAAAATAAAATGAAGAACATGAAAAATAAACGAAAGCAAACCCTAGTAGAATCGCTCTCCTCTAAACTCCAGTAGAAAGATACGTGATAAGTCATCCCTAAAAGAATAGAAACTTTTCTTTTTATAGCCTTCCAACTTTCCATATTAGGTCTTCAAAGCCCAAAGTACATATGCTCCAATAGTAGGATGTCCACCAAGCCCATGTGTGTGTGAAACCCATGTGAATATATGACCCCAAAAATTGTTCGCCGGAAAACTGTGTTTTTGACCAGAATATGACCGGAATCCGGCGCCGAAATATAGCTCAGGTGACCGACAAAGTCCACCGGTTACCGGTCAAACGATCCAACTCGGGTCAACCGATTCAACTCGGGTCAAAAACCGAGTCATGCGAGTCATGGCGTGAGTCAGAGCTGTTTCACAGGCCAAACTTTGTTGTGCCATATCCAGCCATGATGGCTGGACATTCCATTCCACCAGATTACAGCTACAACTCTCACTGCCATTTCAAACACCTCCCTTGAGCTGTACCTGCAACTTCACTACTCCATTTTAGTCACATATTTAACACCACCATCATTCTGTCATCATCAGTTCATTTCCTGCAGCTGCTTTGCTACCAAACTCCATTCAAACTTGCCTTCAAACTCCATTGCCATCGCCTGCAATAAGCTAGCACCAAATCCATTACTGCCATTGCACTCCACCAATTCACAACTTACCTTTATGGCCTCACTATGCTACACAGCAACACCATAACCTTCAGTATCACCACTCGAATCGCAGCTGCAACCCACTTCTTAGTCACCTCAAAGGCACCATCTCTAGACTGAAACTGCAAAATCCACCTCCACAGCTCAAATCCCAGCTGCAATTATTCATTGCTTGTTTCCATCTCACCTATTATCACCTCACTAAACTGCATCTTCATTCATACATTTCTCCCATGCTGTAATAATCCTCAACACCCACTGCATCATTCATTTGTTCACTGCAGCAGCAATATGCACTGTCTCTAACCTATCTCTTGAACTGTAACTCTTGAGCCTTACATAACGCCACCACCAGTATCTGTACTGCCTGCAGCTGCACAGCAACAACACTCCTTGCTTGTAAACTTCTCAAGTCCAAGATGCTTCAAACACCACTGCAACTCACAGCAGCAGTCCACCAAAACTGTAACACCAACTGCAACAATAACACCTCAGGTCACAGCCAATTTGCACCTGCAACACTTTGTTTCCATTGCTAATGTATCATCAACTACTCCACTTTCTGCAACTTTGCCATTTCAATACCACTTCACTACCATCAACCTAACATCAACAACTCATGTCTTAAACTGCCATCGACATATCTACCATAACTGCCATGAGCACCTGTACTGCATTTTTCCACTGCCTTTGGTACCTTAAACCACCAAGAATTCGAACAACGACATAACCCCAAACCAACCAATCCAGCCAACAGTCTCCACCTGAGCTGCAATCACTGCAATTCATTCTTGCCATCCTAAACATACATCTATTATGTGATTCATCCAATCATTCCTTCTGTTCTTCTCCACACAACACCCAGAAATTGCACCAGATCCAGTTCCACCATTCCATGAACTTCATTGCAGCACCAGAAGCTCTGCAGTCCATTGCCTCCTTCGCAAGCTCATCATTGCAGTTGCACAACCAAATTCTCTTCACTTGCTTCAATCCGCAGCTCACTTCCTCAGCTTGGCACTGCCTCTTAACAACCAAATCTCCATTTCCTCCAACCCCTTGACAATCACCATTAGCACAAGAAGCTTCATCTTCTCACTGTGAACTATCACTGCAACCACCATGTCAGCTAAAAAGTATTCTTCCATTTCATATCAGAGGCTTGCCATCGTCTCAATGAACCACAATAAAACCTAATTAGGGTGGCAACAACTGATTCTCTTCATGTCCAATTCCTTGAACATACCCTTTGACTCCAAATCCTCAATTTCTTCCACCAACTGAATCACAACTTCTCAGAAATCATCATCACATTCCATGCCTAATTCCACCACCTCAACATCAAAATTCAAGCCTTCTTTCACAATCTCAGCATACCCATCTCAGATTTCTTCCATCTTCTCCCAAATCTCTCTTCAATTTCTGTAAAGAAACCCTATGTTCAGCTATTCAAATCGAAACCCTAATCAATTCACATCCATCTTAAAATCAGAATCGAACCCGTCTCTAATTCATCCGCAACTCTTCTTTTAAACTTTGAATCATTCCATTCAAAACCCATAACTGATTCTCAAAACCCATGTCTGATTCCTGAGACACCGCCAGTATCTTCATATTCGCCAACACATTCAACAACCCATCTAGTTCTTGACAGCAACCCCATATAAACCTTGGGCTCAAATCTAACTGAACCGTACTCCAATTTTTCTTCTCTCTTTTGTTCAACAGCCGCCAGCTTCCTCTCTTGATTTCAGGTGAGGAAGAGAAATAGCAGCTAATGATGGGAGGAACTGATTTCTAGGTTTTGTGTAGGAAATGAAAATGGATTTATACACCCCAGGTGAAGTGGATAAGGGGTAACTAAGGATGTTAAATTGCTTGTCGGTTCCAGAGAACTGACACGCCCATCCTCTTTCTTGCTCAACCGTGGCTAGCTTCGCTCGCTTATGAATTGAAGTGTTTGCCTTTACGCTCCAAATGGGAAATTTTCCTTCTTTTGCCCCCAAGTGCTCCATTGCACCTAATAATTTCAAATTCACACATAAGATACATATTTCACAAAATAAATAGCAAAGAAAGCATAAATACTAGATATAAAACTAGGTGTTTTACAACACCTATCAAATTCCCCCACACTTAGACTTTGCTAGTCCTCGAGCAAATGAAACAAAACTTATTCTAAAGGATACATACAACTCCCGTGAGCGTTTTCTAGAGGAATTACCCACACAACCTACATTTTCAACTTACAAGTTCTCCGAAATGATAATATCCAACGCGCTAAGAAGACATAGAGATTCTGCACACTAGTCATAAGAAGTTAGACACATAAATGAACACAATCTCATTCTTAAAAGTTAAGAGAGAAGTAACCATCCCTTATCGAAATAAATTCGGGTTCGGAGTGATCAAAAGTCTCGACTCTGCCTCACAAGAAAGGGTTTTATGAAATTGCTCTCAATAATAAACATCTCTTTATGGGTCACACATGTATCCAGGTAGGAATGAAGAGAGAATCCTGCGACACGTTTAATAGTAGGAAGGCAAACCCTCCGAAATGTTTTGAAAATCCACATCTTTTATTCATTTTGAAAACCCTTTTTTCTGACGATCTCTAAGAAAGGAAATCAACCACTTAACGAAGGTGGGAATATGCTTACTTACCTCGTTATCCATTCGGCGTGTAGCTAGCACCACTCTCACAGCATCCATAGAAACGTCTTCGGTATTCAATCTTTGTCTTCGTGTTCGGTCTTCAACTGTCAATGATAACTCTTGAACTTCGTAGAATCTTGACAATGTGATTCTTTCCTCTCATTCCTTGTTGCTTGAAACTTCACTGTAGACATTTCTTCTTCCGTTGGATTATTGAATGAATACAAAACCAAAATATGATGCAATGAATATATATATATATATATATATTTTTTTTCTGTTTTTTTTAAGCATTAAATACAAAGTAAATACAAAATGAAAACAAACAAAAATAAAAACTAATGATGATCCTAAAGAACTTTTCTCTTGTCTCTTTTTTTTTTTATTATTTTTTTTTTTTAAGGGAACTAGCATAATGATAACTATGTTCCAATTTTTTTTTTAGACAAGAGAATATAATACAAATAAAAATAAAAATGCAAGTACAAATGCCATGGTGTGAATACTTTACCGCTTGATTCTTCACAACTTGTATGTCTCGATATCATAAACTTCTTGAATTCTCATCTTGATAATCTTCACTCTTGTACAATAGTCTTCAACTTGTAAAAATTCTGCTCCTTGTCTTGTTGCTATACTTGAATCTGAAATCTGCTCATTTTTGTACCGTTGATTGTAAACCTAGAACGTCTTCAACTTTCCTTCGAACTTGTGATGCTTCTCTTGTTGATGATGATGGTGTTTCTATGGACCTGTTGGTGTAGAGAGAGATAAAGTGGATGGTGCTAACTGCGAACAAAATTACAAGTGGTATGTAAGTTAGAAATTTGATGTCACCATTCATGATTGATAAAATAGCACTCAAGAGATCAAAATAGTACTTCTATTGGTGGGAGGTCGGGTAACTCACCATTCTACCCGGAGTTTACGTACGGTGACACACACTCTAAAAGCACAAATTTAGACTGGTACAAAGAAATGAAGGTCGGTGCCTCTCATGATGTAACATGGGTAGTCTCCACTATAGGGGACCACTACTCTACTACTGAATTCAGTCTGCACCATATTTTCCACTGGCATGGTTAAATCCAACTTTAACTCTCATACAAGTAGGAAACCCGATCATGTTCTCTGTCATCTCTGTAGTACCAGAATATCGCCACAACGATATTCTCATGATAAGAACAACGCTTTCACGAGAAGTTCAAATATTCCTATAAGTATAATTGACAGTATTCACGAGAGTGTCGTGAGGATTCTTCAGCAACATTTGGAGAGCATCACGGGGAAGCATCATAGTAGTTGACGATTGAAGAGACATGTTATGAGAGTATTGTTTCACGAGGATTAAAAAAGTTGGCGAAGATTAATATTGCAAATAACACGATGAGATCGCAGAATATATCCGAAAGAATGGGAAAACTTAGCTGTCACCCACTATGTAATTTCCTATATAAAGGGTTCAAGTAAGTCCAGATGATGATGATGTATTTTTTAGAGTTGAGAAAATCTTGAGGAGAGAGAAACTCCAGAAAGGAAAGTTGTAATTCTGAGTTTGAATATTTTCTGCAAACATTTCTGAGATCTAAATAATAAAAGTGTCGTTTAATTCTTTAATCTTCAACTAGTTTCACTTAGATTATTATAGGATCTTAATAGGGGTGTAGTGTGGGAAATCCTGCTATTACATTTTGGCGCCGACTAAGGGGACTCAAGATCCAAAATCTCTAATTATAATTTGAAGATTTGGAGAAATTGAAGAAATGGCTGGAAGAAGGAGAAGAAATACATCAGAACCACCAACAACAGTGAGAAGAAGTAAAAGACTTGCAGGTGAAGAAACAAGTGTATTAGGAGAATCTTCAAGGATGATAATTAGGAGGAATAGAACAAGGAATGAAAGGGAAAATTCAATTCAACAACCAAACCAATCAACATCGGTACAAAATGGAAGAGTGGATTATGATAGAGTAAGCGTGCATACATGGAGTTCAGATTCAATGAGATAAGAAACAAATCGACAATTAAGAGAAGAAAATGGAGTAGGAAGAAATCAGGAGGTAGAAGAAGGGTCGATTCATCAAGATGAAGATGAAACATCAGAGGAATTAGGGCAAAGAATACAGGAAGAAAGAAGGTTAGAGGCGGTGGAATGTGCAAATTTAACAAGACAAAATCATGAGTTGAGAATGGAGAATTTAAGGTTACAAAGAAGAATATCAAGAAGTACTACTAGATCAAGTTCAAGATCATTTAGAGAAATACCAAGGAGAAATTCTCCCATAAGAAATAATGGAGAAAATGTACAAGAAGAAACTGAAAATCCAAATATAGGACAACGTCAGGGAGAATAGAGAGTAAATAATGATTGTAACGATCCACAAGGAGAAACTTTAAATGGAAGATGAAATATTGAAAATCAAAGAAATGAAGGTAATCAAGATGGTGAAGAAAATCACGAAGAAGGTAGAAGAGTATTACATGGCCGAGAGCACGTTAGAAATCAAAGAATTATTGAGAATGAAATAGAGAGAAATTTATGCCGAATGGTGCACGCCTATCTTGCGAGAGAGAAAGACTGAGGGCATAAATGGAAGAACAGGAGTTTCAAGAAGCAATAAGGCAAAACAATCATGATAATCGAGAAATAAGACGTACACAAAATCGCTAAATTGGAAATATTCGGGAAGAATATGACAGAATACAGAGAAGGATAGAAAGACAACAAAGAGAATTGGCGAGAAATGAAGAAGTTGGTGGAGAAGAAATTAGGAGACAAAATCAATTGCGAATTTCGGATAGAAATGAAGAGGAAAATCGCAGGAGAAGAGAAAGTGCGTTAAAAAGACCAATAGAACAAATCCCAACTGCAATTGAGCAAATTTTGAGGGAATTAGCAGAACTGAGAGGGATGATAAATAATAGAAGAGAAGGTGGAAGAAGGCAACTTGATGAAGCAATCGAAGAAGCAGCTAGAACTCCCTTCACACAGGAAGTACAACTAAGAGGAATTCCTCCAAAATGCAATTTTCCAGCACTAAACAGTATTTTCGATGGGACTACTTGTGCTATTCAACATGTTAAAGTTTATGTTAGGTGTATGCTGCAGTGGGAGAATCATGATGCTGTTTTATGCAAGTACTTTGCATCCAGTTTGACTGGCGAGGCATTAAAATGGTTTGAGGGATTGCCGAGAAATACTATTACTTTTTTTGATCACTTACAAGCTACATTTTTGGGTGCATACATAAGCAACAACTCTTCACGACCAGGTATCGAAGATGTGTTTGGATTAAAACAGAGAATTGGCGAGAGTCTAAAACATCTAACCATAAGATGGAAGACAATGTGTAGTGAGATGGCGGGAAGATTAGATGAGAGATATCTTATTTTATCCTTTATTAATGCAATGTTTGCGACCAATTTGCTCTACATACAAATTTTCAGAATCAAAAACACCATCACAATGACTGAACTAAGAGAACTACAAGAAGAGTACATTGCTTTGGAAGAAAAACAAAACGAAATGGAGTCATACCCAATTGCAAACACCATTTCTATAGTGGCTAATGGAAGTTTGCTTCCCAAAATGATTAATAACGTGGCGAGCACCTCGCAAGTTCAAGCAGAGAAAGTGGCGAATAATGACAAACAAAAGCTAGTGGCTATGGGAAGTCGTGATCAAGAAGAATTTTAAAGAGAGAAGAATTATTACAATCGTGGAGGAAATAGTCAAATCCAAAGGCTTGACCAACCTCAAGAAACTTATGGTGGACAAAAGCAAAATAATTTCATAAATCAGGGGAACATGAGAACCATATGGGAGGAGATTAAGATGCCACCCTTGAATGCTAGTGTAGAAAAAATCTGAGAAGCTATCATTTTAATGGAAAATATACCCTCGCTATGAAACATGGGGAAGGAACCACATCCTAACACTCGTAATCAAGAATTCTGTCCTTATCATCATTTTCATGGGCATTCGATAAATAATTGCAGAAATGTAAAAAGAATAATCTTAAGAATGATCGATCATGGGAAGCTAAATCATTTTCTAAAAGGGAATCAACAATCGCAACAATTTCCACCACCACCAGACGATCGCAGAATGACTAATGTAAAAGGAGCAGAAACTTTTGTTATAGAGGTTGGAACTAAAGCAAAGAATTTATTTTGTAATTCTATTGTGCATTCTTTCAGAACCATCGAAGATTTCCACGATAATGTCTTAAGTAGAGTCTTTGCCAGAGATATGGATGGAAAAGAAATAATGAATATAGCGAGAATCTCGCCATTAGAAGAGTGGCAGAAGCAAATCCTTTCTTTTACAGCACAAGAAATACCAGAGCCTGGCGAGGTGCATGATAACCCATTGGTGGTAAGGTTGGAAATAAAACCAGAACAAGCAAAATAAGAAGAACAAGGTAAAGAAAACAATAACGAAATGGAAGAGTCTTGGGGCATTGATAGAATCCTAATTGATACTGGAAGTTCCGTAGATATCCTGTTCTACCACACCTACAGAACCATGGGTAGGAAAGATGAAGATTTGATACCATCGACATACAGAATCTATGGTTTTAATGGAACTGCCAACAAGCCTAAAGGGGAGATCACAATGAGAATTCTGTTAAGAGGAATGACTTCCAAGATTTTATTCTGTGTTGTCGATATTGAATCACCATATAACGCCTTGATTGTTCGACCTTGGTTACACAGGATATTGGGTGTTGCATCTACCTTTCATCAGTGCATTAAATTCCCTCATCCAAATGGTGTTGGAGTAATTAAAGGAGATTGGGGAGAAAGTAAGAAATGTTATGGGATATATATCAAGTCTTGTGAAGAAAGAGCAGGGAAGAACAATAATTGGAAATACAGAATTAAGCAACAACAGAGAAGTGACAAATTAATGGTTGATTCAATAGAAAAGCATGAAGAAGTAACTAACGAGTCCCTCGCAGATATCAAGTAAATAATAAAACGCAGCAAACGTACAGGTATAAAAAGCATAAAAGGAAGAAATGACAAGCAACTTGCGGGAAAAAACTAAGTAAAAGAAAAGATGATAAGGAAGATGAGACGAATGAAGTGATAGAAAGATGAAATATGACGAGAATATCGCTAGAAGTGGAAAGGTAAAGTTGTTTTTTCTGTTTGAGTGAAGAAAATGAAATTGAAAAGTTAAAAGAAATTATTGAGATTTGAAACTCGCAAGAAATTTTAAGAAACGCGAATATAATTTCACAGAGATTAAGAGAACGGGACAAACCTGTATGGCGTGCAACTTAGTTCGCGAATACAATTTCGTAATATGCAAATGTAAGACCTACAAGCACGTCATAAAGGGGGTATCTCTTTATATGATTTAGGGATAAGGTTATACCGCTACTGGAACCTGAGTCATACAGATGTAGGGGTTAAAGAAAACCTATCCGGGAGAGAGATCTTGAATTTCCATCTTTATAAGGTTATACCCTGGTTGGATGACTGAGAGTCTCCTCCAAGAAGTGCAGAGTATGATCAAGGCACCGAGGTACACGGTTTAGCCAAGGATGCCCGGGACGGACGAACCTACCCTGGCCATCTTTGGTAAGTCTTGGCTACAATGCACTTGGCCTGAAGAAAACCACACCTAGGGTGCAGTCTTGTAACTATAAGCCATATAGGCATAAAGGACAAGAGGCTGCGAAAACAACTGGTTGTTGGTAAATCTGGATGGGAGGAGCTAGTCTTGTATGGCCGATGTGCCCTCCTTGAAGGGGCAACCAGGGGGAAGATAAGGGCGGCACCCTCCATTAGGGAGCTGATAAGTGTCTTAAGACGGCAATGTCATGGGGCTCTAAGATCGCAAGATCATTTAGGCCTGTCATATTGTCGCGTAAATTATACAGAGGCAAAAATCCATAAGAGAAAAAAGTTAAGATGAGGTCAAGGGGTTTTTACATGCAAATGTGAAGACGTCCTGCGATTTCATCGCAAGATGGCAATGTCACGAGGCTTTGTTTTCGTGAGAAAACTTAGGCTCATCATATTGTCGCAATACAATAAAGAAATGCAGATAAGACAAGATCAATGGGTCAATACGTGAAAATGTAAAGACGTCCTGCGATCTTGTCGCGGAGATAATACAATGGCAAAGTAAGACCTTTAAGTAGGAAGGCATGATAATACCATAAGATCGCAAAAATATCAAGGTTTGCGAAAATATCACAGAAACTATGAAATTCGCAAAAATATTCGTTTATTAACTTTCTCATATTGTAGATGAATAATAGAGGCAAGTATGGGAGTGAATAGAATGATAAAGATTATTATTCATCACCATATGAGAAATTTATATGGATATTAAAAGCGCAGATAATTAGTAGATGCAAACTATATTGAACAAGTTATATTTGCAAAAAAGAGGATGTTCTTTCATTCATACAGATAAAGGGGCAAAGAAGTTTACACATTAAATTGAAGAAAGTTGCAGCAAATTGAAGAAACTCGCGATTGATTACATAAAAGAAAGAAGTTAGACAGATACATTGTTTCATTTATCAACATTGTTATTTTTATCAGATTCTTCTTTTTCACCGGATTTCTCTGCTTCATTATCTTTGAGGGGTTCTTCATCATTGCTAGAATTTGTTTCTTCGTCATTATTCTCTTCTTCACTTTCGTCAAAATCTTCATCAGAATCAGGGACACCAAGATCTGGAATTATTGATGGTATTGCCTTTGCAAGATCAGGATACAAAGAATGAGGAATTCCATGGTCATCACAAACCTGCTTAGTGGTATCATTGCGAGTGATGAGGAGGGATCTATTAAAATTTGCAGAAGTAATCTCAAATTGAGATTTCAATCGCGAGTATTTATTGTTGCGAGCAGTAAGATCGTTCGCGAGTTGGTGATTAATATCTTCTAGTTCTCTCATCCTTACACGGCATCTATCTTCAGAATCTGCGAGAATAAGGCACCGTTAAGATGGAAGTTTTAAAAATAAAAAAAAAGAGAGTTAATAGAATAGAGTGGTTAACAACCTTCTTTCTCAGAAATCAAGTCCCTAATTAAGGCCGATTGATCAGCATGAAGACTAGCATCTATACCTAAATTATTCCTAGCATTATCAAGAACCTGTGCTGCCCAAGAAAACTCATCATCGCTAGTGATAAGAAGGCGAGAACGAACTTGAATTTCTCTTGCAAGAAGATATTTATTTTCGCAGAAGAGTTTATCTCTTTCCATTTGAACTTCGAGAAGAATTTTATGGAAATCTGCTAGAGTTTCGCTGCCATTTCTAATTGCTTGATCTTTCTCGTCAACAAGATCACTATTTCTACTTCTTAATCCATTGATCACTTCTTTTGATTCATGATAAAGACGCTTAAATTTATTAGATAATCCTAAAGTGTGTCTGTGTTCAATAATGGTCAGGAGATTAAACTTAAATTTAAGTTCCTCTATAGAGAGGGATTTAATTTGTTTGTCAGCAAAATTACTTAAGGAGTTATTAAGGCGAGCAAGAAGAGTATTATCATCTACAGGTTCGGGAAAGGTTTGAAGGAACATAGCCTCATCAGTTAGACCATAAACATCTGCAAAAATGATTGCTTGGATAAGCTATATAAAAGAAAAATAAAAAATCTAAAAGAAAGAGAAAGTAAATCATACCATAAAGTTGTTTGTTGGCATTGTTAAGATCCAAAATCTTCTGTTTATCAACTGAAGCTTCAGTTTCCAACAGTTTATTTTTCTCGCGAAGCTCAGCAATTTCAGCCTCTAGTTTCTCTTTATCTTGGCGAAGGTTAACAACCTTTTTCTTAAATGAAGCACATTTATTATCTAAATCAGCAGCAGCAGCAAAAGAAGCTCTCCCAACCTGCAATAAAGTTTTATAAGTACAAAAAATTTGACGAGAAAAATCTGGCGAATTAAGAAACAATTAAGAAAACATACCAGAATACCAAGTGCATTTAAGAAGCTTGGAGTTAGAGTTCCAGAAATTCCACGAAGAGAATTATTATCAGATAAGATTGGAGCATCGCACACTTTGACGAGCGCTTGAGCTAGCCCGTTAAGAGTCTTGCCACCATACTCATTCGCAGTTCCACGAGAAGAATCGCCAAAAAGCATAGACAGTTGGGCCATGGAAGAATCAGAGGGAGAAGAATTTTTCACAGAGGGAACTTCTCCAATATCGTCAAATTCTTCGATAAATTCATCATTAAATTTATCCAATTGGGTATGTTGAGAAGAAGAATGCTGAGTTTTATTCTTCTTCAAAGGAGGCTCGCTGGGTTCTTTATCACGAGGGGCAGAGCGTCTTCCTTCACTTGAAATAGTATATTTCCCTTTACGATTAGTTGAAGGTTTCTCCTTAGGTTTTGGCTCTAAAGGTGGTAATTCTTCAATTACCTACAAACACAGATAAAGATAAGAAATAGGGGCAACAATATATTGTTAATTAATAAAGGAATATTTCTTACTTCATCTGTGAAAGATCTAAGAGCTAGAAGAGTGTTGGGTTTCCTATATTTCTGGTAATTAAGCTTCATTTTGGCAACCTACAAGATAACGGAAAAGTTAGCGAGAGTGTGAAGGAAAAAATAATAATAGCATAAGAAGATGAGAGAATATACATCGGAAAACCTATCAGGCCAGTTGAAAGTCCATGGTTCATAGTGAGAGAGATTCGCAGGAAGTTGGAGAGAACCGGATATATAAGGACCTTTAAGGCATAAGGGAAAAATAAACCACTTATCGTCATTAGAATGACGAGGGCCATCATTTGTATTGGTATGAAAATCAATATCTTGCATAAGAGCATCTTCACTAGTGACCTTCTTTTTATGCAAACGGACACCCCAACAGGTATTATCCCTTACCATAGGGAGTAATTGGTAATTTCGAAAGAAGTTATCTACAGTATACTTTGCAGGGATAATCGGAATATGTTTATATTTAAGACTTTTATGTTCTTCGGAATATTGGGATCCTTTGCCAGCACCACGAGAGGCATATTACAGTAATAATCTAATACAATCCCCGCCAAGTTGATACACCGCTCGTGAAAATCTCTTATCAGAAATTATTTGGTAAAAGAGTGGAAGTTCAGGGTTGTAGAGAGGAAGTGGAAGACCAGCTTCAAGTTGGCCTAACGAAACTATAATTTTTTCACGAGAACACTGGAAGTTAGAAAATAATTCAAGAGAAAGAACTGATTTGGGACTTTGATATGGAATTAAAGATAATTCAAATCCTTGATTTTTAAGTTTTTCTTGCATCAAATTGAAAGCAATAAGATTTTTAGCTTTTGACAACCATTTTGAGAGAATGGAAATGAAAGGAGATTGAAAAAATGGCGAAAGATAGTAGATGCGCGATTTATGGAAAGCAATGAAATTTGCAGAGAAGAAGAAGGAAAGAGAATGAGAAGAAAGAAAAAGAGAAGAATGAGAGAAGGTATTTATAGCAGAAGAAGTTTCTCGAGAAAATAAATATAGTTAATACAATGAAAGGACGTGAATGGTCAAATTACAGCGGTTTAAGATGACGTGTCAAAAAATATATGGATGATAAAATTATATGAAGACAGCTGGTGAAAGGTTTAGAGACGTGTCAGAATAAAGATGGAGGTGAAAAGATAGGAGATTACGGCAATTTATTCTCACGATCTTTTCTTCTTCGTAGAAAATATGTGAGAAGAGGCAAGATGTAGTACCAGAATATCGCCACAACGATATTCTCATGATAAGAACAACGCTTTCACGAGAAGGTCAAATAT
This sequence comes from Papaver bracteatum, assembly GCA_023529315.1. NCBI lineage: Eukaryota > Viridiplantae > Streptophyta > Magnoliopsida > Ranunculales > Papaveraceae > Papaver > Papaver bracteatum. Next base: position 202,241 of record JAJJWX010005152.1, read on the forward strand.
TCCTATAAGTATAATTGACATTATTCACGAGAGTGTCGTGAGGATTCTTCAGCAACATTTGGCGATCATCACGGGGAAGCATCATAGTAGTTGACGATTGAAGAGACATGTTATGAGAGTGTTGTTTCACGAGGATTACAAAAGTTGGCGAAGATTAATATTGCAAATACCACGATGAGATCGCAGAATATATCCGAAAGAAGGGGAAAACTTAGTTGTCACCTACTATGTAATTTCCTATATAAAGGGTTCAAGTAAGTCCAGATGATGATGATGTATTTTTTAGAGTTGAGAAAATCTTGAGGAGAGAGAAACTCCAGAAAGGAAAGTTGTAATTCTGAGTTTGAATATTTTCTGCAAACATTTCTGAGATCTAAATAATAAAAGTGTCGTTTAATTCTTTAATCTTCAACTAGTTTCACTTAGATTTTTATAGGATCTTAATAGGGGTGTAGTGTGGGAAATCCTGCTACTACAATCTCTAAGTTCAGTCACTCTTATGAGAATCTCGATGTAATCTTAGCGACATGGATACTATGTGACTCTAAACTAACTACAAGTTGAAGTTTTCCATGCACTAATTTACACAAAAGTTGAAAATTTTGAAAAAATTTACAATGCAAATGCTTAACCACTCCCCCACACTTAAACTTTACATTGTCCTCAATGTAAATTGAGCCATCCAAAGTAAGTCAAGGTGGGAAATTATGCATGAAAAATGACAAGAAATCAGAAAAATAAAATACAAGATAAGAAAAAAAAACTAAAAACAATACAATAAAATGAAAATAAGAAAAGAGATACTCATCCTATGGGTTGCCTCCCATTAAGCGCTTGGTTTAAATTTGTCAGCCCGACTATCTCCTTGCTTTCTATGACTCCTCCAGAGGGAGTGTATCCACAAAATTAGCTCCTTCCACCACTTCGGAAGTGAAATTATCATAATATGGTTTCAACCGGTGCCCATTAACTTTAAGTTCATTGCCTGTAGATATGCTACGAATTTCTACTGCACCATGAGAAAACACATTAGTAACAATGAAAGGTATGATCCAACCTGACCTTAATTTACCCGGAAATAAATGCAAGCGAGAATTAAACAAAAGCACTTTCTGCCCAACACAAAATTGTTTTCTAGAAATCATAGTATCATGAAAGGCCTTCGTTTTCTCTTTGTAAATGCGAGAGCTTTCAAATGCATCATTGCGAATCTCCTCTAGATCTTGGAGTTGTAGCTTCCTTTGCTTTCCAGCCCCATCCATCTCCATATTGCATTGATTAATCGCCCAAAACGCCTTATGCTCAATCTCCATGGGTAAGTGACAAGGTTTACCGTACACAAGCCTAAAAGGGCACATCCCAATAGGTGTCTTTTATGCGGTTCTATACGCTCATAAAGCATCATTTAGCCGCATGCTCCAATCCTTCCTTGTTGGATTCACCGTCTTCTCTAGTATGGATTTCACCTCCCGGTTGGAAACCTCGGCTTGTCCATTTGTTTGGGGATGATAAGGTGTTGCAACCTTATGTGACACATTGTACTTCTTCAACAAGCTTTGCAAAATCCTGTTGTTGAAGTGAGAACCCCCCGTCGCTAATTATGGCTCTTGGAATTCCAAACCTTGCAAAAATGTTAGCTTGCACAAAATCTGAAACAACCTTGGAATCATTAGTAGGGGTGGCCTTAGCTTCCACCCATTTAGAGACATAATCAAAAGCAAGTAAGATGTAAAAATTCCCATGAGAGTTGACAAAAGGACCCATAAAATCAGTACCCCATACATCAAAAACTTCAATAAATTGAATAAAAGTTTGTGGCATTTGATTTCGGGCACCTTGATTGCCTGTTCTTTGGCACCTATCACAAGTTGTGAAAAATATATGTGCATCCTTAAACAAGGTTGGCCAATATAAACCTCTTTCAAGTACCTTGTGAGCGGTTCTTTTACTTCCAAAATGTCCTTCGCAAGCATAAGAGTGACAAAATGATAAGATAGAATTAAACTCGGATTCGGGAACGTACCTTCTTATAACTTGGTCGCTGCCATGTTTCCATAAGTATGGATCATCCCATATGTATTGGTTTCCTAACCTCTTAAGTTTGTCCCTCTCATCACGAGACAAGTTCTTTGGGATTTGTTTAGTTACCAAGTAATTCATAATATCCGCATACCATGGTTCACCACATGCAATTGAGAATAGTTGCTCATCCGGGAAACTTTCACGCAATGGGATAGCTTCCTTGTCCACAGCAAGACGTCTCAAGTGATCCGCAACGGTGTTCTCAATTCCTTTCTTATCTTTGATTTCAATATCAAACTCTTGCAAGAGTAAAATCCAGCGTATGAGCCTTGGTTTCGCTTCTTTATTCATTAGCAAGTAATTAAGAGATGCATGGTCAGAATAAACAACAACTTTTGTACCAATTAGATAAGAGCGAAATTTCTCCAATGCAAATACAATATCTAAAAACTCTTTTTCAGTGGTTGTGTAGTTTTGTTGGGCCTCATTTAACGTTCTTGAAGCATAATAAATAGCATGAGGTATCTTTCCCACACGTTTCCCAAGCACCGCACCAACCGCGTAGTTACTAGCATCACACATTATCTCAAAAGGCTTGCTTCAATCCGGTGGTTTAATGATAGGGGCTGAAATCAAAAGTTCTTTCAAACGATTGAATGCCGCCATACACTTTTCATCAAAGTTAAAAACCACATCTTTTTGCAATAAGTTGCAAAGTGGTGATGCTATCTTGGAAAAATCCTTGATAAATCTACAATAGAAACCTACATGACCAAGAAAAGAGCGTATCTCCCTCACCGTAGTGGGAGGGGTTAGAGCACGAATAAGGTCTATTTTAGATTTATCCACTTCCAAGCCCTTAGAAGATATTATATGGCCTAAAACTATGCCATGAGTTACCATGAAATGAAACTTCTCCCAATTAAGCACAAGGTTTGTTTCAACACATCATTCAAGGATTAATGACAAGTTGTTAAAACAAAGGTCAAATGAATCACCAAAGACACTAAAGTCATCCATAAACACTTCAATGATGCTTGCAACATACTCGGAAAAGATACTTACCATACACCTTTGAAAGGTAGCTGGAGCATTGCATAATCCAAAAGGAATCCTTCTATAAGCAAAAGTACCAAAAGGACAAGTGAAAGTGGTTTTCTCTTGATCCTCCGGTGCTATCACGATCTGATTGTAACCTGAATAACCATCAAGGAAACAATAATAAGCACGTCCAGCTAAACGTTCAAGCATTTGATCAATAAAGGGTAAAGGAAAATGATCCTTCCTAGTAGTAGCATTCAACTTTCTATAATCAATACAAACCCTCCAAACGGTTTGCACACGAGTTGGGACAAGTTCGTTCTCATCATTCTCTACCACCGTTACACCTGATTTCTTTGGTAAAACTTGTACCGGATTACCCACTTGCTATCGGATATGGGTTAGATAACACCCACTTCCAAAAGCTTGAGTATCTCCTTTTTCACAACTTCCATCATGGGAGGGTTCAAACGACGTTGTGGTTCCCTTGTAGGCTTTGCATCATCCTCCAAACGAATCTTATGCATACAAACGGCAGGGCTTATACCCTTGATATTAGCGATTGTCCATCTTATGGCCGTCTTGTGCTTCCTTAGCACCCTTAGAAGTTTTTTCTCCTGTAATTCACTAAGCTCGTTAGAAACAATCACAGGTAACTCTTCATTATCACCCAAGTACAAGTACTTTAAGTGACTTGGAAGAGGTTTCAATTCCAACTTTGGAGATTTAACAATAGAAGGTAAAAGCTTTTCATCACTGCATGGTAAAGAAATAAAAGAGATATTATGAGTTTCCGGACATCCTTGTAGTGAGTTGAGATCACCAAGGGATTTCTTAACTTCGTTATCACACTCTACACCGTCATCCATGGATGTAGTCAAAACAGTTTCCAAAGCATCATCACCATTCAATTCAAACACTTTTTGCGCCAATGCATCCATAACATCAATGGAAAAACAAGAGTGGACATCACTAGGATATCTCATCGTCTCGAAAATGTTGAAACGTATTATTTCTCCGTTAAAGTCCATAGTCAACGTTCCCTTATCTACATCAATGATCGTCTTAGCCGTTTTCATGAAGGGACGCCCAAGTAGCAATGGAAGAGACGAGTCCGGTGCACCTTCATCCATCTCAAACATACAAAAGTCAGCTGGAAATACAAGTTGATTAACCTGCACAAGAACATCCTTAACAATACCCATTGGGTAAACATTAGAGCGATCGGCTAATTGCAACACAATTTCAGCCTTTTTCAAATGACCAAGATTAAGTGAATTATACATGGATGCCGGCATAACATTAACGGGTGCACCTAAGTCTAACATTTCTTTGTTAAAAGTGGTGTTACCAATTGTGACGGGAATGTCAAATCTTCCGGGATCCTTGCATTTTAGTGGGAGTTTGTGTTGTAAGATTGCCGAAGCATTCTCCCCCACACTTATCACTTCATTGCCTTTAAGACTTTGCTTGTTGGTACACAAGTCCATCAACACTTTTGCATACTTTGGAACTTGCTTGATAGCATCAATGAGTGGTATGTTCACATGAATCTTCTTAAGAACATCTAAAATCTATTTTTCTAGTTCCGCCTTCTTAGAACTTGCAAATATGCGAGCAAAAGGTATAGGAGGAACATAAGTAGGAATAGGAGTTTTAGAGTTAGGAATAGGTACCTCAGGTGTTTGGGGAATTTCATCCCTCTTTTCCTACAAATCCGGCTCCTTTGGAGCTTCCTCTTCATCCAAATCAGCAACTTTGGGTTGCTCAAGTTGTGTACCACTTCTCAACGTAATAGCATTGACACCCTCTTTTGGGTTAATGGGTTGATAAGGAAGTCTTCCACTATTTTGTGCTTTCAACTTGTTGATATCAATTGCCATAGAGCCCACTTGAGTCTGCAAATCCTTAATCACACTCTTAGTTTCTTGTTGACTTTCTTTGAACATGGTAGAAATACCTTGCATCATTGTTTGCAACTTTGCATCGATATCGGAACCTTGGTTTTGAAATGGTTGTTGTGGTTGCTGAAATTGCTGCTGTTTTTGTTGAAATTGTTGCTGTTGCGGTTAAAATCCACTCGGGTGGTTGAAGGTAGGTTGTTGAACCGCACCTTGCTTGTTGGCATAGCTGAAATTTGGATGATCTCTCCATCCCGGATTGTAGGTGTTGGAATAGGGATCTGTTTGTGGGAGAAAACTACTTCTGCCGGTTTAGGTAATTTTGGGTATGTGTGGATGAGAAGTGAGTTTAAACCTTCAACAAATGTGTTGCACGATGAGCGCTTTGATTCGAGAGATAATCTATACAATTCTGGCCTAAACCGAAGACACGGCAGTTCCATATTTGTTTCGGTCACAGGTGAAGGATGTGAGGTTGATCTTAGGGAGGGAAGCGAAGAATGTGTTGAGAGTATGAAGGTGAAGGCTATTTGATGACTTGTTAACAGAAGGTTGAGCAGGCAAGCAAATGTTGCAGGCAGGCTCTGGGTGTTGAATACGATGGTATTAACACTTGGTGTTCTGTGTTGTTCGAACCTCTGTCTTTGGAAATAGGGAGGAGAACCTATTTATAAAAGTCGATAAGCCTTTATTACGTCTCTCGTGGGAAAGTGGAGGAAGTGGAGTGATAGAGGAAGTGGAGTTGTGTGTTAGTGCCACACGGTTGCTTGCCCACTTCTCCTATCATCGCTAACCGCCCATGTTTCCCTGACACGATCTTGTGATGGCGTGTTGCACGCTGCACGATGTAAACCTCCAGACCAATACCCCAGTTTGTATCCCCCAGTTATGACGTGATTAATGTCTCGAGTGTGTGGATCGCGGGACCCACAGTAAATAGTGCAGGGTGAACCGTGAACTTGGTATAACATCGCATGCAGCCATCTTCAGGTGACCGTTTGGAGGCTGTATAGACAAGCCATGCCTTGGTCGGTTACCCTGTGAAGAAGAGTGACGGATGGTGATCATGGTGATACCTTTTTCGCTGGTTTATTCGTACCCTAAGTCATTCGTCCAAGCTTGCAAAGTTGGACGGACGAGATGGTTTGCAACCCTACCTGCGATCGTTGGATGAGAGGCGCGCATGCTGCCTCTTTCAACCCAAACGTTTGCATGCTAGGAGAGTTCCAATGGAGGAACCGATCAGCCCTGCATGGAGGCGGTACAATGGTGTTCACGCCCATGCCTGCTTGACTCGCAAAGATTTAATCTGAGCCACTCGACTCATGTGGCAAAGACGAGTGGTCGAGATTAGAACTTATGGAGGGGCCGTGACATGCCACCTTTGAGCGCGCGTACAGAGGATCTTGACCACTGCCGGTCTTGGACGATCAGCTAGGCGTGAAGTCGGGCCCACTACGGTCATGCTAGCATGCTCGGTTCCTTCTAAGTCTCCATCTTTGCCTTTCGTCCAAGCCTGCGAAGATGGACGCTCGAGATGTTTCTGCGCCGCAAACCCTAATTAGGGTTTTGGACCGGCCACTTTGGGCGATCGGTTTTGGGTTGCGTGGGCCTCCTTTGGGGAGACCGACCATGTATGCAACATCTTGGGTCGACAGTGAGAATGTACATGCTTAGTCTATGACCCTGGGCGCAATCTAAGCCATCCAACTATGCCTGCGAAGTCGGATGGTCGTGATCGTTTTGGATCTTCTCAACCTGCGTAAGGCGTTAATCTAGCCTTGTTTGGGCAATCGTTTCTTGCACCACGTCCTTCCTATGAGGGAGTCGGTCATGTAGGTAGAAAGTGGGCCCGCCAATGGTGTACCTTCACTTCAATACTTGTTTTAGGGTATAATCTAAGCCGTCCAACTATGCCTGCGAAGTTGGACGTTCACGATTAAAAGGAACCCTAGCCGTGCGTCATGCTCACTTTGAGCGCACGTTTTGGAAGGACCAACTGTAGTTGGCCTTGACCGTTCGTTCATGTATGAAGGTGGGTCCGCGGTGATCATGATAGCATGCTCAGGACCCCCTGAATCTATATCTACACCCTCCATCTATGCATGCGAAGTTGGACGGATGAGATATATTTCTGAGTTTGTTTTCAGCAAGTGAGACTAACATGGGTAGTCTTGCATGCGTTCGACGAGGCTAGTATAACCTGCCGTCAGGTAGCCTACGGGTGTTTGCATGTCGAACACAAGTATTTAATTAAAGCATTAATAGTAATGCTGTATACCTACAGAAAACCGGGATGGTTTCCACATGCTCCGTCGGGATGGTTGCCACATGCTCCGTTCTGGGTAGGTTTTAATTCTCAGGGATGGTTGCACATGCTCCAATGAATTAATATGGCGAGAAGTATTCATCGCCTGAAGGCTTTATCCTTTGCAGGACGTCAGCTTACAAAAATTAGACTTTTAAAATTTTAGCCTTGAACAGAATTCCACCATTAACATTAAGTCCCCTGCCTAGCATGCAATGATTACACTATTGTAGGGTAGGCATGAGATGGTGACAATTTGCATACAAAATAATTAAAGCCAATTAAAGCCAGAGTAAATACATGTTTACCGTGTGGGAGAAGGTATGTCACTTGCGTCAAATGCCTTGGAGCCGGTTGAGTTGATCCTTCCAATGGCAAAGCTCGGCTGGGGAAGTACTGCTTGATGGGTCGATCCACCTTGGACTTCCTCTTTCTGTGTGCCTTCTCATATGCCTAGAAAGCATCGTGCATTAGATAAGCATTGTTGATCACAATCCCGACTCAACAACCTCAGAAAGCGGTAATGCGAACTTCTTTTCTCCTGGGGATCTTGTTGGATCGTGAAGCATATAAAGAAGTTTTATGTATTCTTCTCATTAGGAGATCTTCTTCAACATCTCAGGTATTGCTTCACACGTTGATTTCTTAATCGATTGGCGATAGTTGTGATTAGAATATTCTTTATGTGCCGCCGTAACTCACCTTCCTCTCTTTTTTTGCAGTACATCATGAAAGGAGTTGGTGATGATCACTCTGCAGCTTCTTCAGAAAAAAGTTTTGAAGTTGACAAACCAGAAGCTAACGCACATGAAGAGGTGATGGCTAAAATTGATTTGCCACTTCGTGAAGTCGGCCATGCCGTATAGGGAATGTTTGTCTTGCATTTAACCATTGTCAGGGGGCGGCTCCGTTCTCTTTCATTTGCGATCGATATAGAGGAGAAACAAAGACATGAAGAAGCGTTGCGGGCGAAGTGGAAACGCGATGTGTCACAGGAACCAGTAAGCTCGAGAGCTGGCAGCTCGGTTTAAGATACATAGGGTTAAACACGAAGGTCCTGCGGGTGATCGGAAGTGTGATTACCCAATACGTGGTGGTGTGATAATCCTTGACCCTGATACTGATGAGACTGAACGTCCAAAAGTGATTGGTGCGATTTCCACGGTTGCAATGGATTCTGTAGAAGGTGCAGAGGATACGCATGCTGAAGATGTTGAGGCGGTAGCTGATGTGCTCGAAGAAGTTGAGGCGTCTCTGGAGAAAGCGGCACAAGATGTGGATCCCAACAGTGATGAAGACGCAACCAGCAATTGAGTTTCTCTGTTATTTTTCTTTGTATTTTTTTTTATATACTTAGTGGCGGCTGAGTTTGAAGTTTTCTTCTTTGCTTTTGCTTGCTTGTCTTGAACAAAGTTTTATTCAGTGCTGCTTCCGAAACATGCATATTTTTATGTTTGTGCCCCTTGACATGAGTCTGGCTCCGTTGAAGTAGATCATGTAGGATACCTTCCTCCTCCCCTTTTACATGTTTTATTCCTATCATATTACCAGGCTGGTATGAAGATTTGGTATGAGGGTTTAGGGTTTTCTTTCTGGGTAATGGTGGTTTGAAGGTGACTCATAACTTTGTGTGATTTTATGAGAAATTGTAAAAGGAATGAAATCTTGATTACTTGAAGAAATATTGGAACCCTAATAAGTATGAAGGCAAGCAGTGCCATCATTTTGAAGGAATTACAAATATTTTGAAAAGGAAAATTGTTGGAGGAATCCCACGGGGGGATTAGAGAGGTGATGTCGTGTCTTCAAGTAAGGTAGGGCTTGAGCCATCGTGAGTGAACAACCACACCTTCGAGTTCGTCTGCATTGATGATCTTGCAGTAACCGCCCAAGATAACATCTGACACTAAGAATATTTCCTCTTCCTTTGCAGGCATATCAGATTGGGCAGTTATTCTTATTGCCATGTTCCCAACTTGGAACGTGGTTACCTTTGTTACCATATCTCCTATTTGAAACGTATTTGGACTTGGTACAATAGCTTGCTTCTAACACGTGTCGTTCTTGACTGCTTCCAAACCTTTGGTAAAGCGCTTAAAGGGGCCAGCACTCCATTCACATCTCTTAGTGGTGGCCCGCCTGTCAGGTGAAACAGTCCTCGATGGTCTAGCAGGACAATCATCCACTACTTGCAAAGAGGGTCTTTCAATGAGACTTACTTGGGCTCGGAATCTCTTGACGCAGGACGAAGGGCTTTCACCAGGGAGTTGCGTTATGACTGTGAGTTGTTGGTATGGGGGAAACAGGCAGTCTTCGATTCTCCAAGGTTTGTTGGAAATCATCGGAGCTGGCTTGTTGGAGATTCTTTCAAGTACTGAGATTGGTAAGGAATGCGCCTTGTGTACCCACGGGTGCCCCAGAATCATGTCGTAATCCGGATGTTCCTTAATTATATGGAATCTAGCTTGTGTTGGCGTGTTACCAATCTTGACATCAAGGTCAATGTATCCGTAAACATCAACAAATTCTCCTGCTGGGCTCTTGATCACAGTCGGACCACTGGTAGCCTCCTGCTTTGAGATTTTCTCAGCTTGCAGGGTCTTGATAGTAACGATGTTGAATTCAGAAGCTGCATCGATTAATGTGCTATCGAACTTGACATCTTTCAGATGGGCGACGGTCAAAAGTCCCCAGTTTCCTTTGTTGGCGCTGTCTTCCAAGGAGGCTTGAGATGCTGGAACGACTTATCTTCCTGGGTATAAGCGCCTTCCTGACACAATATGGTTGAGGGCCATGAACATATCTTGATGCTGTACCTTGGAAAGGTACAAGATTTCACACAGGTGTTCCATCATGGGTTGTACAGTCTTGTGCACAGATCTTCCAGAGATCATGCAACTTCGGATAGGAAGGGGGTCTCTGTGAACTCCTTCATTTCCCAATTGGAGCTCTCCTGCTGCTATCCTTTCCTTGAAGATTTCTTTCAGCTTGTTGCAATCCTTAGTTGGGTGGTGGACAAACCTATGATAACGGCAGTACTTAGGGTCTGCCATGTCTTTCTCAGTTGGTGGACGTTTGATAGGAGGTAGCTTGATAGCATCATCCTGAATCCATGCCTCCAAGAGTTCTATTACTTCATTTATCGGAAACTGGAAGCCTGTGTCTTCGGTGCTCTGTGCAGGATCTTTGCATGTTCCTTTTCGAGGCAAAGCTTTATGCGTTTGAGCCGCACGCTTGGGTAGTTGTTATGCCACCGCTGGAGCTTTTCTCTTTCCGCCTTCGCTTACTACACTGACAGAAGGGCCAGTATTATACTTCTTGTTGATGAGGTGCATGTTTCCCCGATTATCTCGTGAATCGTCGCTCCGAACGATTCTGGTTCTTTCCAATAATGCTGGGGCGGTAGTGGCCAAACGTTTGGCTGCTTCATGGAGCTCTGAGAACGTCTGGAATCCCAAGTTTTCCAGCAGGGCGCGATATATGGGTATCATTCCGTTGATGCATAATTCCACCAGCTGTCGTTCTGTGACATTTGGTTCATGGCAGTCCAACGCTTGTGTTCTGAACCTTTTGACAAAATCATTTGGATGTTCATTGTTCCGTTGGGAGATTCTCCCTAGGTATGAGTAAGTAACTTGCTAGGATACAAAGAAGTACTTCTTGTAAAACGCGCGACCATCTCATTCCAATTGGATATGCTGTCGGGTGCGATGTTGTTGTACCACGTATAGGCTCTCCCCGTAAGTGATTTGGAGAATTCCTTCAGGCGGAGAACGTGATTGTATTCATGTTCTCCTAAGGATTCTAAGAATCGAGAGACGTGTTCACGAGAATTACCGGTACCATCGTAAAGGATGAATTGAGGGGAGGTGTATCCCCTGGGAAGAGGAATCTGTTGCACGTCTTGTGGATATGGAGGCTGATGTCGATGCGCGTCCATCGGATTTTCTTTGCCACGATTTTGGAGGAGTCTCTCCAGATCTTCACGTGTAATAAAGTTAGACGATTGGCTTCTTTCCCTGAGACGCTCGTCCCTTTCTCTTATGTGGTCAGCAGCATAAGACTCTTCGTTCAGGTAGGCATGTGTAACTGAGGCACCTGCTCCAAGTGTGCTAAACGTATTTCTTGTTGGCCCTTGAGGCTGTCCCGACTCTTGTGGTAATCGATCGGTTAATGTTTTAAGGAAGGTGAGTACCTCCTTCTGAGCGGTTTCCATGTCTGCCTGAGCTTTAGCGAGGGTTTCTTGTCTCTCCATCAAGTCCACCATGGTGATAGGAGGTTGTCCTCCTATGGGTCCTCCAGATCCTCGTCCTGAAGGGGAAGTAACGTGATTGTTCTGGTGACGGACGGAAGTGTCATGCTTGAGGAAATGCCTGGATTTGCGGCCGCTCTGGATCTTGTAATGGGAGGTGTCACGCCTGTTGGAATGTCTACTCCTGCTCCACTGGTACTGATGATAGAAGACGCGATTCCACGAGACACATTGGTTGCACTGGCGGGTTGCACTGTAACACCGATGGTGGGATATCAGCGCCACCAGAAGCATTTTCGGTGCTAACTCCATCGTTGGTTGCTGCTCTAGACCTAAGATCCACCATTCTTGAAATCAGAGAAATTGAATTGGTATTGAAGAAATCAACTTCACAACCGAGATATTAACCTCCCACTGTGGTCGCCAATTGTTTGTGGGAGAAAACTACTTCTGCCGGTTTAGGTAATTTTGGGTGTGTGTGGATGAGAAGTGAGTTTAAACCTTCAACAAATGTGCTGCACGATGATCACTTTGATTCGAGAGATAATCTATACAATTCTGGACTAAACCGAAGACACGGCCGTTCCAGATTTGTTTCGGTCACAGGTGAAGATGTGAGGTTGATCTTAGGGAGGGAAGCGAAGAAGGTGTTGAGAGTATGAAGGTGAAGGCTATTTGATGACTTGTTAACAGAAGGTTGAGCAGGCGAGAAAATGTTGCAGGCAGGCTCTAGGTGTTGAATACGATGGTATTAACACTTGGTGTTTTGTGTTGTTCGAACCTCTATCTTTGGAAATAGGGAGGAGAACCTATTTATACAAGTCGATAAGCCTTCATTAGTCTCTCGTGGGAAAGTGGAGGAAGTGAAGTGATGGAGGAAGTGGAGTTGTGTGTTAGTGCCACACGGTTGCTTGCCCACTTCTCCTATCATCGCTAACCGCCCATGTTTCCCTGACACGATCTTGTGATGGCGTGTTGCACGCTGCACGCTGTAAACCGCCAGACCAATACCCAAGTTTGTATCCCCCAGTTGTGACGTGATTAATGTCTCGAGTGTGTGGATCGCGGGACCCACAGGAAATAGTGCAGGGCGAACCGTGAACTTGGTATAACATCGCATGCAGCCATCTTCAGGTGACCGTTTGGAGGCTGTATAGACAAGCCATGCATTGGTCGGTTACCCTGTGAAGAAGAGTTACGGATGGTGATCATGGTGATACCTTGTTCGCTGGTTGATTCGTACCCTAAGTCATTCGTCCAAGCTTGCAAATTTGGACGGACGAGATGGTTTGCAACCCTACCTGCGATCGTTGGATGAGAGGCGCGCATGCTGCCTCTTTCAACCCAAACGTTTGCATGCTAGGAGAGTTCCAATGGAGGAACCGATCAGCCCTGCATGGAGGCGGTACAATGGTGTTCACACCCATGCCTGCTTGACTCGCAAAGATTTAATCTGAGCCACTCGACTCAGGTGGCAAAGACGAGTGGTCGAGATTAGAACTTATGGAGGGGCCGTGACATGCCACCTTTGAGCGCGCGTACCGAGGAGCTTGACCACTGCCGGTCTTGCCCGATCAGCTAGGCGTGAAGTCTGGACCACGGCGGTCATGCTAGCATGCTCGGTTCCTTCTAAGTCTCCATATTTGCCTTTCGTCCAAGCCTGCGAAGATGGACGCTCGAGATGTTTCTGCGCCGCAAACCCTAATTAGGGTTTTGGACCGGCCACTTTGGGCGATCGGTTTTGGGTTGCGTGCGCCTCCTTTGGGGAGACCGACCATGTATGCAACATCTTGGGTCGACAGTGAGCATGTACATGCTTTCTCTATGACCCTGGGCGCAATCTAAGCCATCCAACTATGCCTGCGAAGTCGGATGGTCGTGATCGTTTTGGATCTTCTCAACCTGCGTAAGGCGTTAATCTAGCCTTGTTTGGGCAATCGTTTCTTGCACCACGGCTTGCCTATGAGGGAGTCGGTCATGTAGGTAGAAAATGGGCCCGCCAATGGTGTACCATCACTTCACTACTTGTTTTAGGGTATAATCTAAGTCGTCCAACTATGCCTGCGAAGTTGGACATTCACGATTAAAAGGAACCCTAGCCGTGCGTCATGCTCACTTTGAGCGCACGTTTTGGAAGGACCAACTGTAGTTTGCCTTGAACGTTCGGTCATGTATGAAGGTGGGTCCGCGGTGATCATGGTAGCATGCTCAAGACCCCCTGAATCTATATCTACACCCTCCATCTATGCATGCGAAGTTGGACGGATGAGATATATTTCTGAGTTTGTTTTCAACAAGTGAGACTAACATGGGTAGTCTTGCATGCGTTCGACGGGGCTAGTATAACCTACCATCAGGTAGCCTACGGGTATTTGCATGTCGAACACAAGGCTTTAATTAAAGCATTAATAGTAATGATGTATACCTACAGAAAACCGGGATGGTTGCCACATGTTCCGTTCTGGGTAGGTTTTAATTCTCAGGGATGGTTGCACATGCTCCAATGAATTAATATGGCGAGAAGTATTCATCGCCTGAAGGCTTTATCCTTTGCAGGACGTTAGCTTACAAAAATTGGCCTTTTATAATTTTATCCTTGAACAGAATTCCACCATCAACAGGATCGTACCTTCTTTGTGGGTTTGGAAAAACCGCATTAGCTTGCTCCAACTCTTCACCATACGAAGGTAATATAACCGCAGCCATGTTTTGCATCATGTGCTCCATATTGTCCATCCTTTGATCACGTTGTGATGATGATGAATCACTAACTTCATGCACTCCTCTAACCATTGGTTCACCTCTTGTGTAGAGTTGTTGCGAGTTTGCAGCCATGCTTTTAATCAAATCGGTAGCTTGGGCCACCGTCTTGTTCACTAGTGCACCACCACCCGCTGCATCAAGAAGATATCTATCACTTGATTGAAGACCTTCATAGAAGTACTAGATTATCATAGCATCGCTGAATTGATGGTGAGGACAGCTTGCCACCAATCTCTTGTATCGCTCCCAACATTCATACAAAGATTCTCCCACATGTTGCTTTATTCCACAAATCTCTTTGCGAATTTGAGTAGCCTTTGACGCAGGAAAATACCTTTCTAAAAAGAGTTTCTTCAACCCGTTCCATGTAGTGACACTTCCGGCAGGCAAACAATACAACCAATCTTTAGCGCTGTCTACCATAGAAAATGGAAAAACTTTCATCATTGCACCATCGGCTTCAGTCTCTGCTGGAAGCATAGCCTTCACAATGGTATAGAACTCCATAAGATGCTTGTTTGGGTCTTCATTCGCCATGCCATGAAACTTTGGCAACTCTTTAATCAACCCCGGCTTGATCTAAAAAGTTGAGTTTGTTTGGATACACCACCGTTGTGCATCAATCCTATGAGAAGACAAATCCTTGAGTGTACGATTGGCGTCTTCCATTGCTACTTCTTCTTCAACTAGTGGTTCTTCTACAAAAGGAACCTCTAGTTCTTCTTCTAGTTGTAACTCTTCTTCCACTTCTTGATGAAGAGCTTCGTGTTCTATTTCCAAGACTTGTTCTTCCGTTGTGTCTTGACTTGGTTGGAGTATTGTGCCTCTTCGAGTAGCTATCCCGCACATTGGATAATTCCAATCTTTAGAAGCCAGGGATTAGTACCTGAAAAACAATTCTCGCAAACAAGTGAGAAACAAGACAAGAAACGGAAAGCAAATATGCAAGCAGAAAAATGATAAAAAGAAACTAAAAACTTAATAACAAGCTGTTTGCCTCCCCGGCAGCGGCACCAAAATTTGGTTGGTTGTCAGCCGACACAGATATAATTTCACTTTCTTACTTCCTAAAATAAAAAATAGTATGCGATAAGAAAGAGTTCGTATCCACAGAGAGGCTTTTGTTGTTATAAATTTTTTCAGTTTCTTAGTAACCAGGGGGGGTTTGATTTATCAAAGCAATAAAAATGAATTGAAAGCAAAGTAATAATGAAAGTAATCAATAAGGAGAAGATATTGGTCACGGGATAGTTTCATTCACAAACTCGAATTCTCAACAATGACTAGAATTGAAATTTTAATCTCTCATTTACTAAAAGTCCTAGGATACCTTGATCGCAAGAGTATCCCGCTAATTCCATGATTTCATCACAACCACATTAAAAGATGCATATGTGAATTCTTCCTAGAAAGCAACCTAAAGTGTAAAAGCACAATTAGATTTAACTCCCTAAAAGCAATAAGTTCTATGGAATAAGACTAATCAAGGCAACCAAAATGTGTAAAAACACTAAATCGATTTAACCCAAGTTATGATTCATATGTGACTAGTATGATATATCACTACAAGCACTACCCACATTTATGCTACTTAGAATCAAGGACAAACAACATTTTCGTATTGAAAACCCTAATATATCTCTAGATATGAAAGCAAATCGGATTGATTCCGGGCTCAACCAAATAAACAATCAAATCATAAACAATATGAACAATGAATCATAAACAGTAAAATATTGAAACAAAACTAATACATTGAATCAAATCTTATTTGTGAAATCCACTTATTATCCCATAACCAATAAAAGGTATTTAGATACTCATAGTTTTTGGATTCAACATAATTATTATCAAAAATAAAATGAAGAACATGAAAAATAAACGAAAGCAAACCCTAGTAGAATCGCTCTCCTCCAAACTCCAGTAGAAAGATACGTGATAAGTCATCCCTAAAAGAATAGAAACTTTTCTTTTTATAGCCTTCCAACTTTCCATATTAGGTCTTCAAAGCCCAAAGTCCATATGCTCCAATAGTAGGATGTCCACCAAGCCCATGTGTGTGTGAAACCCATGTGAAAATATGACCCCAAAAATTATTCGCCGGAAAACTGTGTTTTTGACCGTAATCCGGCGCCGGAATATAGCTCAGGTAACCGGCAAAGTCCACCCGATCACCGGTCAAACGATCCAACTCAGGTCAAACACCGAGTCATGCGAGTCATGTCATGAGTCAGAGCTGTTTCACAGGCCAAATTTTGTTGTGCCATATCCAGCCATTATGGCTGGACATTCCATTCCACCAGATTACAACTGCAACTCTCACTGTCATTTCAAACACCTCCCTTGAGTTGTACCTGCAACTTCACTACTCCATTTTAGTCACAGATTCAACACCACCATCATTCTGTCATCATCAGTTCATTTCCTGCAGATGCTTTGCTACCACACTCCATTCAAACTTTCCTTCAAACTCCATTGCCATCGCCTGCAATAAGCTAGCACCAGATCCATTACTTCCATTGCACTCCACCAATTCACAACTGACCTTTATGGCCTCACTATGCTACACAGCAGCACCATAACCTTTAGTATCACCACTCAACTCGCAGCTACAACCCACTTCTTAGTCACCTCAAAGGCACCAGCTCTAGAATGCAACTGCAAAAGCCACCTCCACAGCTAAAATCCTAGCTGCAATTCTTCATTGCTTGTTTCCATCTCACCCATTATCACCTCACTAAAATGCAGCTTCATTCATACATTCCTCTCATGCTGTAATAATCCTCAACACCCACTGCATCATTCATTTGTTCACTGCAGCAGCAATATGAACTGTCTCTAACCTACTTCTTGAACTATAACTCTTGAGCCTTACATAACGCCACCACCAGTATCTGCACTACCTGCAGCTGCACAGCAACAACACTCCTTGCTTGTAAACTTCTCAAGTCCCAGATGCTTCAAACACCACTGCAACTCACAGCAGCAGTCCACCAAAACTGCAGCACCAACTGCAACAATACCACCTCAGGTCACATCCAATTTGCACCTGCAACACTCTGTTTCCATTGCTAATGTATCATCAACTACTCCACTTTCTGCAACTTTTCCATTTCAATACCACTTCACTACCATCAACCTATCATCAGCAGCTCATGTCTTAAACTTCCATTGACATCTCTACCATAACTGCCATGAGAACTTGTAATGCATTTTTCCACTGCCTTTGGTACCTTAAACCACCAAGAATTCGAACAATGACATAACCCCAAACCAACCAATCCAGCCAACAGTCTCCACCTGAGATGCAATCACTGCAATTCATTCTTTCCATCCTAAACATACATCTATTGTGTGATTCATCCAATCATTCCTTCTGTTCTTCTCCACACAGCACCTAGAAATTGCACCAGATCCAGTTCCATCATTCCATGAACTTCATTGCAGGACCAGTAGCTCTGCAGTCCATTGCCTCCTTCGCAAGCTCATCATTGCAGTTGCACAACCAAATTCTCTTCACTTGCTTCACTCCGCAGCTCACTTCCTCAGCTTGGCACTGCCTCTTAACAACCAAATATCCATTTCCTCCAACCCCTTGACAATCACCATTAGCACAAGCAGCTCCATCTTCTCACTGTGAACTATCACTGCAACCACCATGTCAGCTACAGAGTCTTCTTCCAGTTCATATCAGAGGCTTGCCATCATCTCAATGAACCACAATAAAACCTAATGCGGGTGGAAACAACTGATTCTCTTCATGTCCAATTCCTTGAACATACCCTTTGACTCCAAATCCTCAATTTCTTCCACCAAATGAATCACAACTTCTCAGAAATCATCATCATATTACATGCCTAATTCCACCACCTCAATATCAGAATTCAAGCCTTCTTTCACAATCTCAGCATACCCATCTCAGATTTCTTCCATCTTCTCCCAAATCTCTCTTCAATTTATGTAAAGAAACCCTATGTTCAGCTATTCAAATCAAAACCCTAATCAATTCACATCTATCTTGAAATCAGAATCGAACCCGTCTCTAATTCATCCGCAACTCGTCTTTTAAACTTTGAATCATTCCATTCACAACCCATAACTGATTCTCAAAACCCATGTTTGATTCCTGAGACACCGCCAGTATCTTCATATTCTCCAACACATTCAACAACCCATCTAGTTCTTGACATCAACCCCATATAAACATTGGGCTCAAATCTAACTGAACCGTACTCCAATTTTTCTTCTCTCTTTTGTTCAACAGCCTCCAGCTTCCTCTCTTGATTTCAGGTGAGGAAGAGAAATAGCAGCTAATGATGGGAGGAACTGATTTCTAGGTTTTGTGTAGGAAATGTAAATAGATTTATACACCCCAGGTGAAGTGGATAAGGGGTAACTAAGGATGTTAAATTGCCTGTCGGTTCCAGAGAACTGACACGCCCATCCTCTTTCTTGCTCAACCGTGGCTAGCTTCGCTCGCCTATGAATTGAAGTGTTTGCCTTTACGCTCCAAATGGGAAATTTTCCTTCTTTTGCCCCCAAGTGCTCCATTGCACCTAATAATCTCAAATTCACACATAAGATACATATTTCACAAAATAAATAGCAAAGAAAGCATAAATACTAGATATAAAACTAGGTGTTTTACAACACCTATCAGACACGCATTATATCCATAGATGATCACACAAAGTGTGAACCGATTTGTTCTATTGTCTCGACTCAGTCCATAAACAATCACCTTCAGGGAAATGACTTATAGGAAAGAAAAGTAATAGCTTGAGGTATATTTGGGTACCCTTGCCTTTTCACAAGCTAAGGAACAAGTCTTAGAAGATGTTTTAGAGGAATACCAACACATAATTACACAACAGTCTTATAAGAGAAGAACTGAGAGGGAGTTCAAGATAGAGGTGAAAACGTGTGGGGTACCAAAATACACCTCCAATTTTTTCTTGGACAACCTGTATGGACTAAACTCGAATACAATTCCGAGAGTTTAACTTAATAAATATCAATCAAGGAATTATATGAAGAGCTTATATCTCTTTCTCTCACAATCAGAAAGTTAATAGAGGCCAGTCCGTGAATCAGATTATGTGTGAGTGTACTTGGACGATTCCAAAGATTAATATGCAAGAATAAATCAAGTCATATCTAACAAACAAGGATGGATGTATCTTGTTGGAGCATTGCTCGTTCGAACTCATAAATGTTGTTATCTCAAGCTTGTTGTCAAATTTAGTTGTCAAAACTATATCTTGATTTCTAGTATATAATTAGTTAAGTCTCCTACTAGGATAGAAATGTAGTTGAGAAATAGTGGATCACGGAAGTAATCATTGCTTTCTATCGTTTGAAGGCATGATCAACCGAAGATTTTGGAGAACTTCATCAACAAAAGGTAAGTGAAGATTGAACCACCTATATCTCAAGTTATATTCATTTTTATATCATTCAGACGATGTCGCATAACTAATTAGACTATTATCCATAGAGTGGAATTTCGATTCAAGTTTATCTTGATAATTACTTCTCGAAATATAATGACTAAGCTTAATGAACATTTTTTCATACTTGATGAATTTCGGTTAAGGACAATTTATTATTCGGAATCAAAATCATGGTTCAAGTTTTATCATTCGAAAATAACTTGGAATAGTGATATGTGTCATTGATGTTATTCGGGAATGTTTCGAATTGATTTAGAGAGAAATATATAACTGCTATAAATTTAGATACAAGACAATGTTATCAATCTTACAAACTGGGAAAACTATTATAAGTCTGAACCCGTATTACCAGTGGCGGAGCCAAAAAATTAGAAATGGGGGTAAAAATTATTGCCGAACAATGAGTTTGTTGCGGCCGCAGGTCGCAAAATTTTTTTAGGAGATTTAGCACCTAGGAAGCAAAATCTTTCCTCATTTAAGCCCTTGTTGACTACTTACTAAACAACATTTAAACTTGCAAGCACCATAGTAGCCATGAATAATGAAGTAGAGAAGAGAAATACTTACCTAATACCTAATGATTGTTCATAATCGCATTCAATTCACCCACGGGCTCACTTTTATTTCTCTGTTCAGTATTCTAACACTAACAAGCACCGGTCATATGCTTAAAAAATTAAAATACTGAAGAATAATTTGGTTAGACATCTAGGACGCTGGGCTTGGACAGCTGGGCGCTTGGTCTATTAACAGACTTGGTGGACTAAATTGATTGAGTGGGTGGGCTAAATTGGTTTGGTCGGTGGACTAATATTTTTTTTTCAAGACTAAAGGGTAATTTACATACCTGTTAGGGTTTTATCAGAAAGGGGGGGGGGGGTATAGACAGGGTTAGCCCCCCTTTGCTTCTGCCCATGCATATTTCTCGTACATGTAACGGAGTAGCTATATATCGACTTATAGATTTGTGATACACATATTCTTATGCACATCATGTGAAAATTTATTTAACTCGTGAACCGGATCGGTATGCATACTCGTATGCAAACCATTTTGGAATTGTTGTTACGTAACCGAGATTAGTATCCAAACCGGTATGCCAACTAAATTAGTTTTGTGTTCCCGAACTCGGCTGTGTATCCAAAACGGTATGCAGACCAAATTAGTTATGTGAACTCCGGAACCAGTGATAGTCTTAAGGTTTACAAACTGGTACACAAACCTAAATAGTTTTGTTAACTCCATAACTTGGTTTGGTTAAATGTTTACAAACCGGTACACGTACTATGACTAAACTGAGTCACGAACGACAATGGTATTTGTACCTTGTACACCTACTAACCATGTCGATTATATTTTCAAGTGCGGTTAAATTATTTCTACGAGATAATGAGCATTTAATTAATTATCTAAAAAACTAGACTTATTTGATCACATGTTTGTGACTTAGAGTTAATGTCTTATGTGTTCATGAAAATGAATATTAAGCTTTTAAGTTCAAATCGGCTAGTTTCGGCTAACCACATTGAACATAGACTTTATACACAGTTATGTTACGGTTTCAACTAACCAGAGTGTATATCTTGTTTATGTAAATCAGATTCAAAGATTCCTCTAACGATAGATATTGTTTGTTTGGTTCCAAAGCCAACCTAAAGCAACCTATGCTTTGAATGTTTATTGATAGACACATTTTTGTGTCTCAATTCTATGTATTGTTAGTGCTCGATTTTGTACTTATTTGGTTATTTTATGTTTTTGTAGGTGTTTTTGGAGAAATAAGATTTTGCGGCAAAATTGGCTCGAAAAGGGACATTTGGACCCCTGGGAGGAATTACTAAAGGCACTCTGAAAAAATATTATTGGCACCCGTACGAAGTGTTAAACGCACCTAGGAAAAGTGTTGAAAACATCCCAGAGCAATTACCCCCATTTTGGATAAGGGGCACCTCAGTTGATAAGAGGCAACCAAATTACTATTGGCACCCCAACAGTTGGTTAAGAGGCACCTTCTTTTTCATTTGAATTTTCAGAAATTGGCGGGAAAAAGAAACCAGTGTCTGCCAGAGTTTGGATTTGAAATTTGGACGTGACTTAATGAGATTCAATCGCAAATATTCGTTGGGATGGACTTGAATTGAGTAAACATGCATGGTATGATTGATTAAATCGAAAAACTTGGGTTGGGTAATCCGGTGTTGGGTAAAACAGGAAGAGAGTATTATCGGGTTAACTGCGTGAAGTTTTGGCAGTGATTTGGGAAAGTTTTTCGTGAAGATTTTCATGGGATTGGTTTGGAAGTTGTCTGTTACGAAAATACAGGGATTGTATGTGGTTCAGAATCAGAAAAAAGGGAAGATATTGTCGACTTGTAGAAAACAGGGAGGAGAAACATTCTCGGATTTTTGGTGGATTTATTTTTGGAAATTCGTGGTGAAGTAAGGAGAGAATATCTTCTCACAAGATTTTTATATCAAATAGAGAAGAGTTTTAGCCGAAAAGAAGATGCGTGAAGTGAATCAAAGGAAAGAAAAGTCAGTAACTTCCAGTGAAAGAATACAAGAAAATATGGAGGATTAATCTCTGGATTTAGGTATGTTGTGCTGTATAAATAGAGGTGGTGGAAGTCACATAAGGGGTATCAAGTAGTTGGGGGTCGAGACAGAGGATTAGGGAGGCTTCAGTGAAGAAGAGAAGACGTTGCAAGAATATTTCTGTGGTACTGCTGGTGGAGAAGAAGCTGAAGAACAAAGCCTACAGAAAACAGTCTTTAAATCTTCTACAATACAGAAATGTCGTTCTTTCTACAGTAGAAACTCATTGTAACAGTTAACTCGCAACGCTTTAAACGTTACAGTTTTCTGTTTTTATTATTCTTCTTTCTTTTCTTCATTGTAAAACACCTTTTGAGTTATGAAAGAAATATTTTGAGTGTGTTTTTACCATGAATAGCTAAAACCCAACATTGGGGCAACGGAGGAATCTGTATTTCGTCCATGTGGTAATTTAGTTAATTATTTATTTACTTTTTGCACCGATTTTAATTGAATTAAGATTTTTATTAATTACTTGTGACTTTGTTTGATGGAGAATGATTAGTCCTACGGATTCTTGATGCGCCATGCTTATGATCTACATGTAATATTTTATGAAATCTACCTTTGGCAAATAAATAGAGTTGATTTCTTTTGTTTGAGCTATAATTGCTTTAGGTTAATTTCTGAACCACTTGAATATGAAAACAGTAAAATCATGAGTCATAGTAAATTCTCCATCTCGACATCTTTTGTATATTTTTTATTATTTTTGTTTATTATGTCTAAATTATAATAATCTTCAGAAGTCCGAGCGAACGACATCTTTCTTACCACTATAAAAATTACATCATCTATAAAAGGGGAACTTCAAGCAACTGAGATTTTTGAATCCCGACCCTCTAATGATGAATTTCCTATGTTGAGGCACTCGGAATCCAGAGATGCATATAAGGTGCATTGGCCATAGCCTTCAAGGATTTATACCCTTGTTATGTGGAAGGTTAGAACGGTGTGGAAGCTAAGTTAGTTGCATCATGATCCACAGGCATACTTGCAAGGGAAAATGGACATTGGTTTGCTTAGATTTAAGGCCCGGATCGTAGCATCATCATGGCGTATCGGGAAAGTTATGGCCTGCGCGCCCAGGCGCGCCAGGCATAATTTCCCGTCCGTCACATTGTTGATTTCATATGTTTTATACTTTTGAGGTGAATAATAATCTAGGTTGCACTTCGGGTTCCATAAGTCCGTATTTTGAGGTTATCTACACTTTGTCTATTGTTATCGATTTCCACATCTTTGATCAAACTATTTGATTGTAAAAGGAAATCATATATAGGATTAATCCATGAGAGGCAGACTGGTTCAAAGTCTTCAATTGAGTTGAAGCAACTCTTAGTTGGTGTGACGTCAGCTAAGGGAATCAATTGTACGGAGTCCTGCTGATATTCAAGAGGCGTAAGGAGCGCGACTATACTTTAGTCGGTGGGATACCTTTTAGGGCTCAATTACATTCCAGTCTGAAGTTAATTCGTAGTAGTCTAGTGTCTGTAGCGGCTTAATACAGTTTGGTGTTCAATCTGGATTAGGTCCCGGGGTTTTTATGCATTTTTGGTTTCCTCGTGAACAAAACTTCTGGTGTCTGTGTTATTTCTTTTTTCGCATTATATTGTTTATATTTATAACTAAAATATCATAGGTTATGCGTTGATCAATCATAGTAGAGATATCCGACCTAGGTTTTTGTATACGACTTGATTGATTCTTGTACATTGGTCTTTGGTACCGTCTAAGTAATCTCTTTGTGATTAGGTTCACAGATTTGATTCTGTAAACGTTCTAATCGCGCGAGAGAAAGAGAGAAAGATAACTCTAGATATTATTCCTTGATTGAGTTTAACTCTCGGAGTTGTATTGAGTTTTTCCATACAGATTGCTTAAGGAAAAAAAAGTGGTGGTGTATTTCGGTACCCTGCGTTTTCATATATACTTTAATTGATTAACGTACAACCTGTGATATTTTAATTATAATGATAAACAATATAATGTAAAGAAAAAAAATAACAC
Source organism: Papaver bracteatum (assembly GCA_023529315.1). Lineage (NCBI taxonomy): Eukaryota > Viridiplantae > Streptophyta > Magnoliopsida > Ranunculales > Papaveraceae > Papaver > Papaver bracteatum. The sequence goes on from JAJJWX010005152.1 coordinate 226,585, forward strand.
ATACACCAGAATTTTGTTAACGAGGAAACTGCAAATGCAGAAAAACAACTAGACCTAGTCCTGATTTTGAACATCAAACTGTATTAAGTCACTACATACATTATCTTACTATCAGAACATCATACTGGAATGTAGTTGAGACCAAATTAAACTGTCACAGCAATTTATTTACAGTCACGCTCCTTACGCCTCTTGAATCCCAGCAGGACTCTGCACAAATGATTCCCTTAGCTGATTTCCTTTACAGCCTAAGAGTTGCTTCAACTCAATTGAAGACTTTAAACCAATCTGCCTCCCATAGATAAGACTATTTGTGATTTTCATTTTAATCAAAAATTAAGGTGAGGTAGGAAATCAATTGCAATAGACAAAGTCTAACATACCTCAACATCCGTTCTTATGACTCCCGAGGATGTAGGATCAGAATATCACAACAACAACAACACACTTGCAAAATCTTCATCTACAACGTTGCGAAGCCGTCGCAAACTAATTACAAAAATGATGCAATAGATAACGTTAGCCTAAAAATGAAAAAGGTGTGAATATTTAGCGAGGTTTAGGACGTTTGCGAAAATGTACATTTGTAAGCTTGCAAGAGTATCGCAAGCCAGATCCTAAAATAAAAGACAAACTAGCTGTCATCCACTATGTAATTCCCTATATAAAGAGCCGAACATGCTTAAGAGAGGAGAGACCTTTTTTGAGTATTGAGCAAGTCGTTATGAGAGATAAAGTCCAGAGCAGTTGTTAATTTCTTAATTTCATTTTTTTCCTTTCTGGTAGAGTTTGTGAGATTAATCAATAAAGATTGTGATTCTTCATCTTAAAATGACTTGATTATATGAATTCTTGTGAGGGGTGTAGTGTGGGATTTCTTGCAACTACATATTGGCACTGGAAACAGGGATTGAAAATTGAAAATTGTGAAGATCGTCGTAAAGATTGTTCAAATCAAGAAAATGATGAAAGAAAACTGCAAAATAGTTGAAGAAGAGACAATCAAGATCAATGAGAATAAAATAAAATTGGAGTGTAACATAATCACAAAAATGATGGTTAATGAATTCCATGAGAACATTAGAGGAAGAATACATAAGCGAGATTTTGAAGGAAAGAAAATTATGACGGTAGAGAAAATATCTCCGTTGAAGGAGTGGGAAAAGCAAAGAATTACATTCACAACAGCAGAGATACCAAAAGAAAATTTGAGCCACACATCTCATTTGGTAATCACGGTAACGGTTGCACGAAAAGAAAAGGAGAAATCAGAAAAATCTATGGAAGAATGGGCGGTGAATAGAACTTTAGTGGATACAGGAAGTTCAGTGGACATAATGTTTTATCATGCATACAAAAAAATGGGATATAAAGATGAAGAGATGTCTCATTCAACATATCATATTCATGGTTTCGGCAAATCTACAACTAAACCGAAAGGGGAAATAGTAGTGAGAATTCCGCTGGGAGAAATTGAAACACAAATAACGCTATGGGTGGTGGATATGGAATCACCATACAACATGTTGTTAGGAAGGCCATGGATACACGCAATTAAAGTCATAGCATCAACATTACATCAATGCATCAAATTTCCAATACCAAGCGGAATTGGTGAATTAAGGGGAGATATTGATAGTGCGAAATCATGTTATCAAATTGAAGTGAAACATTATGAAGAACGTCCAAAGAAGCGAAAACTTCGCAGAAAGATGGCGAAAGAGTCAAAGAAAGAAGAAGAGTTTAAAATTTACATGATTAGAGCAAAAGAAGGGAAAGGAATACCCAGCGAAATTTCGGAAGAAGGAAACGAACTTGCGAAAGTGATAAAAGAACCAACACCCATGGAAGAACCTAAGGCCATTTACACAATAGTAGAACCAAAAAAGGAAGTGAATATTGGAACTAAAGAAGAACCCAAAATACTAAGAATCGGGACCAAGATGGAAGTAGATGAAGAAGAAAGAACTATTAATCTTTTGCGAGAGTATAGAGATATTTTTGCATGGAACATGGATGAGATGCCTGGAATAGATCCGTCAGTGGCGTGTCATAAGTTGGAAATTGATAAAGGTGTAAGACCATTTAAACAAAGAATAAGAAAATCGCAACAACATATCATTCCCAAATAGAAGAAGAGCTGCAAAAGATGCTTGATGCAGGAATTATAAGACAAGCCAAGTATCCGGAGTGGATAGAAAACATGGTTGTAGTCCCAAAGAAGAATAAGGGGATAAGGATTTGTATAGACTTTACTGATCTAAACAAAGCCTGTCCAAAAGATAGTTTTCCATTACCAGATATTCCACAAATGGTTGAGTCAGTGGCGGGAAATGATAGAATATCTTCTCTAGATGGGTACAAAGGTTATAATCAAATTCCTATTGCTGAAGAAGATCAAGAACATACTATTTTTTTCGCAAAGTGGATACACAAAACATTATAAGTGTATGTAGATGACATGTTAGTAAAAAATAAAGAAGCTAAAGATCATGTACAAGATCTGAAGGAAATTTTTGAACAGATGCGGCAATTTAATATCAAGGTGAATCCTGAAAAATGCGTTTTTGGAGTTGTATCAGGAATTTTTTTAGGTTACATTGTATCCAAGGAAGGAATACAAGTTGATCCAGAAAAAGTGCAAGCAGTTCGCGACATGCCAACACCAGCGACGGTGAAGGATGTACAGAAGTTAAAAGGACTCTTAGCTTCGCTGGGAAGATTCATTTCGCGATCATCAAATAAATGTAAACATTTCTTCAACATACTCAAAAAGGGTACAAAATTCAGATGGACAGCTGAATGTGAGAAAGATTTCCAAGGAATAAAAGAGCATCTGATGAATATATCTATTTTACAAAAGGCGGAACCAGGAGAAGAATTATTGATTTACCTTGCGACAACTTCGCATGCTTTAAGTGTTGTGCTATTGCGAATAGATGCAGGGGTTGAAAAGCTAATTTATTACATCAACAAAACATTCAAAACCGCAGAAAGAAATTACTCAAAAATTGAAAAGCTAATTCTAGCATTGGTATATGCAACATTTAAACTTTGCATATATTTTCAGGCACATAAAGTCAAAGTATTGACAAAGGTACCAATTGAATCGGTAATGAAGAACTCAAAGAGATCAGGCAGAGTTGAGAGATGGAATTCACAAGTAGGACATTTCAAAATTAAATATGAAGTATTATCTTCACCAAAGTCACAAGTTGTCGCAGACTTTTTAGCAGAATTTCCTTTAGATGATGATGAAGTTGTGGAGGAGATGATGGATATAGAAGAAGAGCGTGGAGATCCAAATGACTTGTTAACAGAACCAAATAGATGGGAAATATTGGTGGATGGTTCCTCGAATGGGGAAAGTAATGGAATTGGAATTGTCTTAATTTCGCCGGAGAGAATGAAGATGGCTTTTTCATTTAGATTGGAGTTTGCATCCACTAATAATGAAACAAAATATGTAGCTGTGATACATGCCCTAAAATTCGCAATATAAATGAAATTAGAAAATGCTAGAATTACCAGTGATTCATAGCTAGTTATTTGTCAAATAAAAGGAGAATACACAAAAAATGAACCATCTTTGAAGAAATACAAGAAACTTGTCGAAGAATTGTCAGCGAAAATCCCAAAAATAAAATGGAGGCATATATCAAGGAAGGATAATAGACTTCCAGATGCTTATGATTTCATTTCAAGTATGATGACAGATCCAACTGCAAGATACATAAAAATCCAGACACTTATATCACCATCAATCAATAAAGAAGAGGAACAAGAGGTATATGTAATGATAATAGAAGGTGGTGAAGACAATATCGCAGATTGGAGAACAAAACTTCATGCATATTTAGCAAGAGGGGAAACACCAAGAAACAGATTAGAGGCACACAAATTAAAGAGTCGTGCAACAAATTATGAACTAGGAGATGGGGTATTGTATCGAAAATCATTTAATGGACCATCACTTAGATGTTTGACACGAGAAGAAGGAGAAAAGGTGTTAAAAATGTTACACAGTGGAGATGCTGGCAGTCACAGTGGAGGAAGATCCTTGGCATACCGAACAAAAATACAAGGTTATTATTGTCCATATATGCATGAAGATGTGAAGCAAATATCAAGACGTTACAAAGATTTTCAGCGGCACGGAAAGAAAATACATGTACCTGGAGCACCATTATCATCTTCAACAAGTGTATGGCCTTTTGGAAAGTGGGGCTTAGATATTGTGGGTCTATTTGTACCAGGATCTGGACAAAAAAAGATATCTAATTGTTGCAACAGATTATTTCATGAAATGGGCAAAAGTAAAGGCAGTACAACACATTCGCGACAAAGACATATTTACATTCATATTTGAAAATATCATTTGCAGATTTGGAATTCCAGCACAATTGGTATCTGACAATGGGAAACAATTTGAAGGGCAGAACATAGAAATGTTACTCAATGCATTCAAGATAAAGTATGGAAAATCTACCCCTCTATATCCACAGGCCAATGGACAAGCTGAAGCAACAAATAAAACAATCGCAAACATATTGAAGAAAAAGTTATAAGGACATAATAAAGCATGGTGCGAACATGTACATAATGCATTATGGGCTTACAACACAACTAGGCGAGAAGCTACAGGAATGTCACCTTTTTGTTTGACATATGGAGTTGAGGCAGTGTTACCAACAGAAGTTGTTATTCCCACAACAAAGAGAGAGGCTTGGGAGAAGAATCTTAGTGCTGTCATGATCCTAAACAAACTTGATGAGCTAGAAGAGAAGAGGGAAAGATCTTTACATCATATGGAGACTTATCAGCGAAGATTATCCCGAGAATACAATAATCCTGTTAAGGCACGTGAATTTCAACCACGTGATTTAGTTCTTCGCGAGATGCCAATTTACCAGCGAGAAGGTGGTGGGAAACTAGCAAAAAAATGGGATGGACCATACGTTATAAAAGAGATAATTGGAACGAGAGCATACAAATTGATGGATCAAGAGGATAGAGATGTTGTTCAAAGACTTTATAGACCATGGAATAGATTATACTTAAAGAGATATTACCCGTGAAGGACTTTGAGAAACCTCAAATAATGAAATAATGTATGATGCAATAAAATGAATATGAACAAAAAAAATTATGAAAGAGCTGCTGCGAGATTATTCAAGATCAAGACAAAATGAGAATATGTGAAAATTTCGCAAGAGAAAATCAGAACATAATGACATATTAGAGTGGGACGAACCTTTATGACGTACACCCTAGTTCGCGAATAAAATTTCGCAAGAGGCAAACGTAAGACCTAAAGTGCATCATATAAGGGGGTATCTGTTGCATGGCTCAGGGATAAGGTTATACCGCTGCTAGAACCTGAGTCATGGAGATTTGGGGTCAATGAAATCCCATCCAGGAGAGGCACCTTGGATTCTCAACTTGATCATGTGACTTAAGTTGGGCGACTAAGGTAATAAGGACTCTCCTAAGGAGTGTAGAGTATGATCAAGGCACCGAGGTACACGGTTGAGCCAAGAGTGCCTGGGGAGTATGAAACTACCCTGGACATTCTTGGCAAGTCTTGACTATGATGCTCTCGGCCCGAAGAAAACCCCACTTAGGGTGTAGTCTCGTAACCATAAGCCATATAGGCAAAAGGGATAAGAGGCTGCGAAAATAACTGGTTGTTGTCAAGACTGGATGGGAGGAGCTAGTCTTATATGGCAGAAGTACGTCTCCTTGAAGGGGCAACCAGAGGGAAGATAATGGCAGAACCCTCCATTAGGGAGATGATAAGTGTCTTAAGACGCAAATGTCATGAGGATTTTCACTCACGGGAGTATCAAAGCTTGTCATATTTTTGCGACAATCCTGAAGAGGTAATAATATAAAAGAGAAGATAAGACAAGATCAATGGGTCATTACATGCAAGTGTGAATACATCCTGCAATTGGGTCATTAGGCCTGTCATATTGTCGCAGCAAAAATGACAAAAGAACAAAAAGTTAAGGCAAGATCAATGGGTTTCTTCATGAAAGTGCAGATACGTCCTGCGATCTTGTCGCAATGACAAAAGGTAGCAAAATAAGACCTTTAACTAGGAAGGCAAAATAAGACCACATAACAGAATTGTTTTTTTTATAAATACTAACTATTCTTTATGCAGATCATTCATCGCAAGAAAGATAACGAGAGTCAAGTATGGGAATTAATAATTAAGAGGCATTATCTTTCTCACCGCAAAGTATTTAAATAGTAAATTTCAAAGTTGGTTGAGGTACATTGTTCGTAAAAAGTAATGGACATGAAACAACTCAAGAAGACAGAATTAAATAAGAAACTTAATCCTCAATGTTGACTTCGCCAGAAGGAGTTAAAGGGTGCTCTTCATTATTTTTCTCACTCTTTCCAGCATTTTCTTCAACTTGATTAATTCTAGCTTCATCTCCACCTTGATGTTCGCCAGTGATAGTTTCTTTGGGAGGAATTTCTTTTTCATTTCCGTCTTGGTCATCACCAACAGATGCTTCTTTAGTAGGATGTTCTTCTACTCCATATTCTTCTTAGAGATAGCTTCCATGTCGCTCTCATAATCATAGTCATCATCAACATCACGAGGAATTTCATCATCATCTACTTCTAAAGGTGCAATTGATATAGGAGGAATAGAATTGGACAACAAAATTTCATTCACAAGAACTTCAGCTTTAAGGTGAAATTAGCGAAGGAATGATCTTTGGTGATTTCTATCTTGGATATATTTGAAATAGGCAAGATAATCAAGTTTCATTTCTGCTCAATCGCGAGAACGAGCGAGATGAGAAGCAAGAAACGCATTTTCCTTGCGAATTTTGGAATACTTCAAATCCAAATCAGAAAAGGAAGAACGAAGATTTCTCTCAGATTCTGTGAAATAAAAGAATACAAAAAATTTATTAAGATAAAGAATTAGCAAGCAGCAGATTATAAACAGATTTAGCAAAAAAAGAATGGCTGAGGCAGTCAAAATGACTACCTTCCTTTTGCGAAATTATGTTTTGAATTAGTGCAAAACAAGTATTCTCCTAATGATTCATTGCATCATCAAATTTATCTCCAAACAAACCCTTCAAGCGAGATTTTAGTTTTTTTTCTTTAGAGATGAGAAAAGTGTTCTCCTTCGCAAGTAAAGAGTAAGATTCTTCTAATTCGGAATATTGTTCTTTGAGCTGACTTGCCTTTATACTTAGAGCTATCCTACCTTGTATGAGTGTATTTCTCTCAGCAATAGATGATTCTGTTACTTCCTTAAGTTCATTTTTCAATGAGAAAAGAGATTGTTCTTAGTTATCACACACCTTTTGAAGAATGTTTAGTTGTTGCGAAGAAGTCGCCACCTTATTTAAGAGAGTTTGCTTTTCCTGAGATAAAGTTTTGTTTTCATCTAATAATGTTTCCATCTCTAAGTTAGCTTTAGTCAAAGAATAAGAGAGGCAAGATATTTCATTACTTAATGAATTTTTCTTATGAACTAATTGAGCATTCTCTTTGGTAAGATTATCTATTTGATCAACAGAATATGTATGAAGGTTATCTAATCGGTTATACTGATCCATCCAAATATCCCTATCAACACGAGCTTCTTCAGCGGCAGATTCAAACTGATATCTCTCCATTATTCGTTTATGGTTAAAAGCTTAATGTACAAATAAAATACTTTAAGGGAATTGCATGAGAAAGAGACATAATTGCTTATAAGATAAACCAAAGGCGAAGATCATAAAATCATACCTTTAAGTTCATTATTATTCTTGCGAAGAAGTTCACAATCTAGCGAGAAATTTTGGAATTTTTGATTTTCCAGACGAAGAGCATCACGTTCCAAGGTCATCATTTGGAGGTTCTTATTCAAAATTTCCACTTCCTTCTCCAATGATGTTTGCGAAACCATTCTCTCAGAGACAACATACTTATTTAAAATTTTGCAAGCACTCAATTTGATGGGGTTACTGGAAGATTTCTTGACATCATCCAAAGCATCAGATAAAGTTAGGAACATAATATCTATCCCATCTAAAGTGTCTTTAGAAAAGGAAGAGAATTCAGATGAAGAAGTGGTGATATTTGAAGATTGAGGAACTAAATCATTTTTCGTAAAAACTGTGTCATTTGAAGGTGAAGTTTGGGGAAAATTAGTAGTTGGGATTAAGGAAGAGTCGATTTGAGAAGCATTAACAACATGAGAAGAAGGGGTTTCATTCGCAGAAGGGTTAATAAGACGGGTTTCATTCATAATTAGACCAGTTGAAGGGGAAACGTCTGAGGCAACATTTTCATGAATGAGAAGTAAAGTTCAGATTGCGAAGGTATCGCATGAGAGTGAAGAAAATGGAACAGAAGTTTCAACAACCTTAAGATGACGAGATTTCTTGGGGGGGTTGTTGGTATCTTTATCACCCTGCGAATAACAATTCAGATAAGAAACAGAGGCAACAATATTTTTATTAAAAGAATAATGTATCTTACTACCTTATTATTCACAGACTTTCTTTTTCTCGCAACAACCTTGGGATGCGATTTTTTGGGTGAATTAGGGTTTTGAGTCGTAGATTCGACATTAAAAGTGCTTTGGCTGAAACAGAAACAATATGGGAATTACACAAAAGACAAGATAAACAAGATGATTCCAGTAAAATAATATCAATTTCAGCAAAATTAAAAGAAGAAAAGGAAGAAAACTAACCTTGCTGATTCCATGGGAACAAAGAGAAGCAATAGCAGGAAGATAGGGAAGATGAAGAAAGTTGCAGACGATGAAGAGTTACAGAGAATATGAAAGATGGAGACAAAGTAAAAAATGAAGTAAAAGAAGAAAATTATTTCTTCATCAGATCCCTCTTTAAATAGACAAAATAAGATGACCAGTTTAACCGGTAAATAAAGGAATGATGACACGTGTAGACGGTTACGCTAAATTTAAGGAATATGGCCAATAAAGAAAAATATTGGAAAGATGGGCAGCTGCGGCACTTTGAAGTACAATTTCTCATGACATTCTCCCCTTCGCAGAGAAGACATGATAAGAGGCAAGATGTAGGATCAGAATATCTCTACAATAACACACTTGCGAAATCTTCATCCACAACGTTGCGAAGCCGTCGCAAACTAATTACAGAAATGATGCAATAGATAACGTTAGCCTAAACATGAGAAAGGTGTGAAGATTTAGCGAGGTTTGGGACGTTTGAGAAAATGTACATTTGTACGCTTGCGAGAGTATCGCAAGCTAGATCCTAAAATAAAGGACAAACTAGCTGTCATCCACTATGTAATTCCCTATATAAAGAGCCGAACAGGCTTAAGAGAGGAGAGATATTTTTTGAGTATTGAGCAAGTCGTTAAGAGAGAGAAAGTCCAGAGCAGTTGTTAATTTCTTAATTTCATTTCTTTCCTTTCTAGTTGAATTTGTGAGATTAATCAATAAAGATTGTGATTGTTCATCTTAAAATGACTTGATTATATGAATTCTTGTGAGGGGTGTAATGTGGGATTTCCTGCAACTACAGAGGAGAAGCCTGGATTATTATTCACCTCACAAGTAGAAATTTGTGGAATCACAGAGTATGAGACGAAGATACTTTGTGATTTCTATCTATCTTGTTTTATCGGAGCAAACTCACCAATCAAAAAAAGATTAGGATACACGAACTATCAAGATAAAGATAGTTGGACATGGCTTCACAAATCCCTAGGTGAAATCTTTTTAGTCGCTAAACCCTAGAAGGTTTTGAAGGAGAGGACGACTCTAGTTTACTACTAGGACTCACAAGAATAGTGTCAGGGATTCAAAGATTCCAGTTGTTAGAGGTTCTCCTTTTATATACTTTCAAGATCAAGGTTGCTTTAGGTTTAATCTAAGATAGCTTTGGAACTAAGCAATCAATAGTCATCGTTAGATGAAAAAACTTGACTTTGAGATTAACACAGTAGAATATACACTATGGTTAGGATGGATAGTAACTGAACCATGTACAATGACCTATTCATGTAGGTTATCCGAAACTAGCCAATCGAACTATATGCTTAACCATTTTCATATAACACTTTTAGACTTTTCTTGAATCACACATATGATCAAAAATGTCTAGATAGTGTTTTTAGAGAGTTGTTCAAATGATGATTATCTCATAGAAATAATTCGGATGCATCTAAAAATATTCAACAGGGTAAGTATGTGTACCTGGTACATGTATTATACCTGTTCGTGAATGTGTTTGGCATGGTATGTGTACCGGGTATGGATACCTTTAAGATAAAAACAAGTTCAGGAACTCACATATCTTTTATGGTTTGCATACTGGGTATGCGTACCGTTTTTGGTATTAAAACCAACATTTCTTTTTCGGTTTGCATACTGGGTATGCGTACCATTCATGGTGCACGAGTCACGTACTTTTTGTGGTATGCATACCACAAAGTAGCTGCCGAACTATAGCTACGCTGGTACGTGTACTGGGTACATGTACTGCGGCTCCAGACTTATAAAAATTCTCCTAACTAGTAAATACGCACGTGCGATGCACCTGCCGAGTTGTCGTTCCGTTACAAAATTTATGGGATAAAAAACTATAATACTAAGGAGACAATAAAGATGCACGTGATGTGACTGCTCAAAAGTTTCCGCTGTTTTTGTTGTTCGGTCATTTTCTCTTGTCTTGCTTTGTAGTGAGCTCTCCATAGTTGTTTTTGCTTTGTATTCATCTCAATGAGTCTTGGTCTTCGACATACTTTATCTTGCGATACATCCATCTATCTACAAATTAATCAAAATGAAAATGGGTTAATTGAAGCTAAACAACGGTACTCTTAGGATGTATATAGACAGGTAAAAGAGTTGAAGTTAAAGACTGTGAGTTGTTTGAAATAGATATTTAAAATCGATAATTAGGAAAAAAAAGATATGAATGTTGAGAAACATAAGTACCTGTAATTTATGTGATCAACTCTATATTGAAACTAGGAAAATTCGAAGCATTTTCTTCTGTAGAGAATTGAATTTGGTTGTTTTGTGTACAGAAGGAGGATGTGGTGGTAATTACGAATTGAAATTGAAATTGGAATTGGTGTATGAATCTTAATCAAAATTGGGAAAATTGAAGGTTAGCAAATTTTGCATCACATTAAACAGCATCTTAACCCTGCAAAATCCAAACAGAAACATGTGAGATACCTCTCCAACTGATCGGGGATAGATACCCCTCCAACTGATCTTAACTGTTGCATTAGATTATTAAGTTAGATAAAACTTTATACCGAGGCTGCAAATCTGCAACACTCAAGACACTGAGAATGCAATAACAATAAAACTCCTTCAAAATACTGAGACCGCAAGTATTATCGTCTTTCCAGGTTGGTGGTGTCCAACACTCAACATCAACTAACTCCTTCAAAAACCGAGACTTCAAGTCTGCAACCTTTTTATAGTTAAAAAACAACATCATCTCAATATCATCTCAGGTTGTTTATCCACACCTTTTCAATAAAAATTCTACCTGCAAATTATATTAAATACAATCGATAATCTGAACAAAACTAATGGCCATAATCTAACTAATATAGTAAAAAGAGAAAAAAAAAATAAAGTATATTTCCTTGATCATCTTCAAATTTTTCAATAACAGCCACCTTTCAGTATAGCTTTGTAGTTTTCAACGTGAAGCCCTAACGAAGTGTGTCGAAATCGCTAGAGTTTAGTTATACGCTTAAGTATAAAAGAGAATTAGCAGCCTTTGTCTTTAATTTCAGGGTTCATACTTACTTTTCCAGCCAATATCGATATCCCAAGATTCGAAAGCTTGTTATTTCAGGTAAAATAATTCATCTCAAATTCAGCTTAATGCTAAATTTACGCAGTTTTAAATCGTCTTTATGAAATTTTGATTTGCATCAGTGGGCTAATAGCTTATGCCAAGGAGCTAATCTGCCACTACCATATCCTCTAAAGGTACAACAATGGTTTATAATGTAATAGCAATATCTACATTTAGCAAGTAACTGTTAATTTTAGGTTGTGGAATGACTTGGGAGTACTTCATTTCGAAATACAGGTGGATAAGATATCAGGGGGAGAAAGACTTGGATTCATTACAATTGGAAATGATGGAAATACAGAAGTTTATGTTAACATAGATTGCTTGGTAATTCCATCAACTGATGGTACAGTTTTTTAAGAAACAAGAAACGGAGGCGCGAAAGATCAAAGTCATCAGACGCCTCCAGGAGAGCCAAGAATCATGAGAAGCTTACTTGAAGCCCTAAAGAAGTGTGTCGAAATCGCTAGAGTTTAGTTATACGCATAAGTAAAAAAGATAGATAATTAGCAGCCTTTGTCTTTAATTTCAGGGTTCATACTAACTTCCCTATTCTAACCGTGCAACAATGAAACACCAATTCCAACATTTCTCTTGTTTCCAACAGCAAATACTAAGAAAGAGGTTAATTTTATGTAGTCGATTCCAAAACTTGAAATTCTCAACAATGGTGTCACTACTTCGTCGAATTTACTACTAAGAAAATCATGAACAAATTAACAACCCAAAATAACAGAAATTCATATTATTTTTTGACATCAGGTACTACAAACAACATAAAATTGATGGATATGGAGAAAGAGAGAGAGAGAGAGTTATTGTTGTTAATTGAGCAAAACCCATCCTGACGCGTGGCCGTTCTGAGTAGGTTTCAATTAGGAAAATTGAAGTTGAAATCTATATTCAAAATTGATTGTGATTAGGGCAGAGATTTCAATTGCGATTTGGAAAATAAGAAGCAACTTCTGATGTATGAGTTGAATTCGAATGTTTATAATTAAATTTCAAATTGAAATTAGCATATAAATTGCAATAAAAATGGGGAAAATTGTTTTTGAAATCTTTATTCAAAATTGATTATAATTAAGGCAGATATTTTAATTACTTGGTGGTGGTGCCGGTTACAGTGTCGTTGCTGGTGTTGATAGTTTAGCTTCTTACGTTAGGGTAGAAGAAGAAGGTGGTGGTGGTGAGTCGAAGAAGATGAAGGAGGTGGGAGGGAGAATGGTGGTGGAGACCGGAAGGAGGAAGAAACGAAGTAGTTTTTTCAGATTCATACAAAGAAGAAGAGAGTTAAGTTGTCCATTTGACAAACATATCCTTTGGATTTTCAGTAATTACGAAGGCACATTTGATAGCAATAAAAACCTGGAGGGGTATTATAGTCCAAGGAAAAAGTAACCAAAAACTCTAGAGACACTAAAAAGAACCCTTTTCTTTATTATAGTATAAGATATGTGAACTGGTATGCATATTGTTCTATTTCCAGATTAATAGTAGTTTTATATCTCTCTAATAATCAATTCAAAACTTTCCCGAATAACACTGTTCCAGGCTATTTTCAAATTATTAAAACTTGAATCATAATTTAAGTCATGAACAATAAATTTTTCTTAACCAAATTCATCAAGTATGAACAAATGTTCTTAAGCATAAATAGTCATATTTAGAGAACAATATTCAAGATAAACTTGACTCGAAATTTCTGTTATGCAGGTACTGTCTAATATAGTCATGCGACAATGTCACATAAATATAAAGGTGAAAACTTGATAAATAGGTGGTTCAGTATTCACTTACCTTTTGATGTTGAAGCTAATTTAGAAGCTGTTTTGTTTCACTCATATAACTATCTGGTTTAGGTTATCACCCCGAATGACGAATAAAAGAACTTTTAAAGCTCTTGTTGATCTTCACCTTCAAATGGTGGAACGCAGTGATATCCGATTCTGAACTACACACTTTTATCCTAATCTGATACCTGACTAAAGGTAAGCTAGAAATCAAGGATATAGTTTTGACAACTAAATTTGACAACAAGCTTGAGATAGCAACACTTGTGAGTTCGACCGAGCAATGCTCTAACAAGAGGACTTAGTGTATTTGAGGTTATGATCATATTTTCAATAGTTGTGAATATTAAATTTAAAGATTTAATGAAAATAATAAATATAAGCGAGAGTTACTGGGACTAGGATTCCACCGAATTCATAACATAAGGCTCAATTATTTATTCTTCAACAATTATCGCTCAATAAATATAATAACATCGACTCTTATTTTTGCCAAGGTGGATTCTCAAAATATTAGTTATAAATCGTAAGCATGGGACATCAAACATTTGAGCAAGCATGACCCATCAAATAAAATAATAACTAATTAATCAAAATCATAATTACATTTTAATTAGTGCAAAAGTCATATAGAGAATAAAATAATTTTACCCATGTATGAAATTAGGCTTCCTCCATCGTCGCAGTGATGGGGTTTAGCTTCTCATGATGAAAACACACTCAAAATTCATTTTTATTTCCCAAATGGTGTTTACAAAGAAGAGAAAAGGAGAAAATCAAATTAAACCGGAAATTTGCAACATTTATAATCGTTGCAAACCCACTGTTACAAAGAATAACTGTAAACTGTCGCAGGAAACAATCTTATTTCTTAATCATATACGACTGTCTTTGTATGTCCGTTCTTCGTGTTCTTCACTATTTTTTTGCTGCTGCTGCTGCAGAATTTTCTCCACTCTGTAGCCTCCCCAATCACTCGATATCCCTTCTATGAGTCCCGTAAACCCTTTATATAGTCAACATTACCAAGAAATCTCGCTCAATCACTCCCAGAAATCTTCTATTACTAGGAAGTAAACAAAAATATTCTCCGGATATTTTTTTCCCTTTCTTGCCTCATCCATGCTTCTGCATCTGTCCAAACTTCCTTATTTATCTCATTCATGCTCCAAATTACAGATAAAATTCTCCAAACACGTTGAGTACACGTCTCAAACTCGTTGTATCTCAAATGAAAACCGTGAAAACTCGTGCCCTCTGTTTGCTTCAATCCAACGATGCAGCCCAAGTTTGTCAAAACAAAAAACTATACCAACCCTGTTTTTTAGAAACATGATGGTTCTAATCCAAGTCCGATATTAAATCTCTCTCAAAACTCCCCATAATCCTTCACAGAGCTCTCGGGTTTTCAAAGAAAAACTGCACTTTCCCTGTTTGGCTCCCACACGATTATCCAAACAAGATGGATCGATTCCGACGACCCTACCATGCCTATGATGCTCAATCAAAACTTCCCAAACAATTTCAGCCATTGAGTCTCAGTCGAACACCTCCAAAATCCGAACCCTAATTTTGCCACTATTTTCCCCGCCAAAACATAAAATTCAAATGAAGATGAAGATGGAGTGCCCCTATCCTATTTTGGGGTTCGAATATCCATGGGGTATGAATATTAACGAAGGTGCCCCTTAGTAATTGAGGTGTCCCTTGACCAACATTGAGTGTCCGAATAACACGTGTCCTCCGGGTGCAAATACCATTTTTTCGAGCCAATTCTCCACAAGAGCTTATTCTTCCAAAAACAACAAAAACAAATTTATTAGAGAAATAATGAGTCCTAGCTAATGTATTTATGGGTTAAAATGAGTCGCACTTTCGTGTTCATCAGGTTACAACTTACAACCTTACAGACAATCAATAGTTCAACTGAGGAGAAATCTTAAGCTTGCTGTTAAATTCCTTGGACCTCACAAGGTGATTAAAAAAAATTGAGAATGTAGCTTATAAGTTGCAACTACCACCAGGACAAAATACATCCCAAATTTCATGTTTCTCAACTAAAGGCAAAGCTAGGTAGAAACTGCACTGCCAACTCTTGACAAGAACAAAGAAATGAACGTCACCCACTTAAAGTATTAGCTAGTAGACAAATTTAGAAGAATAATTAGAACATCTCACAAGTATTGATTCAGTGGGAGAATTTTCTGACTCAAGATTCTACATGGGAGGAAAAGAATTTTATGGCAACGCAATTTCGAAAGTTGGTCTTGAGGACAAGGATCTAGAGGAGTAGTGGGTATTTTTCAGAACCCTAATAGTCTTATTCTAGCTAGAGAGTTATTTTGAAGGGAAGACCCGTTACTATGGGCACCAGGTAGTTATTGTAAATTTTCTATTTATTTAGTCGTTACTAATCATGATTAGTGACCACCGTATGAGTCACGCGGACTACTCTAACTTTATATTCTGTATTCGGTGTGAGATGTAAGAAAATCAAAAATTAATCAAAATCTTTTTCTTCTACTTTCCCAAACCCTTTCGAGCAGAGTTGTTTCTGTTACTTTGTAATGTAAATCGTTACAGTGGATTCATTTTGGCTGGCATGCATTGGATTTTGTTGTTGGGTGCATGTTGAATGTGGCTATCGAGCTTTGAATAGAAGGACTTACAGAAAAACTGGATTGACTGGTTGCTCGCATAATGGACTAAAAATCTAGATGGAAGGTTGGTTGGTGACATGGCTGGAAATATGGCTAGAAAACTAGATTGTAGATTGGACGGCAACATGGCCGGAAAACTAGATTGTAGAATGGATGGAAGCATGGCTGGCAACATCGCTGGAAGCATGTTTGGCAAACTAGATAGTAGACTGGCTGGAACCATGTCTAGTAGCACGACTGGCAACATGGTCGGCATCATGACTCAGATCAAGTTAATTAAATCTATGTCTCAATATAATAAGGATCGATTAGTTAAAAAACAAAAATTTACTTTTTGAGTTTTAAATGAAATAATTAATATTAGAGCCTCATTTTTTACAAGATATAAATTTAGACAATAAAAACTTAAATAACGTCTTTAATAAAATTCTCGGACAATTTTTGGTCTCCTAGTTATCTTCATTTGACGTAATTTCCGTTCAACGCGTTCTTGAATGGTTTTTCGTTGGCCTCTCCAACTTCGGTTGTCAACTCTCAAAATTTGAGCTTTTCTTTGCTTTTTAGCAGAACATTTTCTTGGATTAACTTCTAATTGCACGGCTCTTACCCTTTTATTATATTCATTTTTTTTTAAATAGCACGTATCTTATCAACAACAACTTCGAGTTTGACAAAAAAGTACAATAGCTTTTTTTAGACATCTCAATCGAGGAATGGAAAAGACATACTATTTTAAAAGATCTTTTACAATTATGTAAAGATTACTTACCTGGTTTAATTTGGGGCCTTCCACATTAAATGGGGGATAGGCACTAGAAGACAAAATAGGTCTCCCAATAGAAATTTGGGTCACCCCTTATAAAAAATATTTCTAAATGCCTAAAATAGCCTTTAGTGATTAGTATTAAGAGTTAATGAAGTAGATTAGTTTGTTAATTTAGTTTAGATAAAAATTTGGTTTTTGGATTAAAATTTGGGAAAATTTTAGTTTTGTGTTTATTTGTTTTGAGAAGAAGAAGAGGAGTTTTGTTAGGAAAAACTAGGGTTTTTGGAAATGAGTGATTCAAGTGGAGGGAATGAGGTTGGTGAAGCTTCAAACAACAACCATGATTGTGTTGATGGTAAGATTGTATCAACTAATACTATGGATTGGAAATTTGATGAAGAGATGTTAATGGAGGAAGCCATGAATAATGGTGAAAATGAAGATCCTATTGCCCCAAATGAGGGAACCAACACTCAAAATGAGGAACCCGAGCTCAAAACAATCAGGTAAACTTCCTATACTCTTCAAATTGCATGAATGGTACTCCAAGTGGTAGATTCATGGACACCATGCAACTACTCAGAGTGACGGTCGTTAGTGTCGGGTTTTTTATTCGTTAACGATCCTCCAAAGTCGTCCGTCTGTTTACACCCAAGCTGACGACTCAAACCTGCAACTTTTAATGGTGATAAAAAATCGTCATCTTGGTGTGCTAAAAGCTAACGACTGTCTAGGGTACTTAAATAAGAGTCATTTGTTTGCTTTGTTTACACTGCAACGACGCTTAAACACAGTGTCTCTGGCCAGTTTTTTTTTTTTGGGGGTTTATGGTCGTCACTCCTTTATTCATAAAAACTGACGACCCTAACCAACCATTAACATTGATCCCTAGAGTCGTTGTTATCGATAGTGTTACATATTAACGACCCTAAGTGTTTTCTTTTAAGATTTTTGATTTCATAAGATCATTTCATTGAATAGTAAAAGGCATACATCTTGCATATCGTTGCATTGAAGGAAATGAAATACAATAGATAATAACGGTGCACTTAAACACTCAACCATAGATGTTGTAATTATAGGTAGTGTCGTTCAAGATGAGGTAGCAATCGTCGAACTCAAACTTATTCCCACGAAGCACCTTGTATCGCTTATACGCCTTCCCCAACTGAAAACACAAGACAATAAACTTAGTTAGTATTATTCAAAGCTTTCAATAAGTTTTACCTCTTATTTAAACACTTACTCTTATAGCACCCAACATATTGGGCATGGCTTCCCTTACGGCATAAATTTCTCTTTTGAAAGCATCGCATTCTAATTTTATCTCCTGGAACCGTTCCTTGACTTGTTTCAAAGACCTTGAGTTGCTATTTCCATCTAACACCACAAAAACGATGAATACACGGTTCCACAAAGCATCGGATGTTTGGTCAATGTTTTTTTTTCTAGATCTTGAAAGTGGTTTGTGACCGTCAACCAAGCTCTCGTAATGGCACAATTATTTTCGGAAGTGTAGGGAGTCATGGTGTTTCACTTTTTTTCCTCTTGGATGATGAATGAATGATATAGTATGTGAAGGCTAAGAATGAAAGAGTTGTGTGAGTATTAGGTGAGTCTTGGGTCTCTATTTATAGAGTTGAACGACCCAACTACCTCTTTTTTGAATTTTTTTCCGTTGGTGGACTCAACCACATTTGGTGGATTCAAAATTCGCATTTACTTCTATAAGAGTCGTCGGTGTCCATATTAACAAAGAGACGACTCTTTCTGATATTGAGGGTCGTCGGTTATGACTTTTTAAGTATGACGACTCCATCTTGAAATATCTGATGTATTGAACATCAAGTGTCGTTCGTATTTATTTCTCCTAAACAGACGACTCTTTGTGGTGAGTTTGAAAAAACAAAGAGTCATCGGGTTTTAATAGTTGTAATTTGACGACCCTTGCTTTGATGATTAAAAGTTGAACTGTTTTTATTGAATTGGAAACAAACGTACATGTAATTTGAAATAAAACAGAAGGAAAATACATAATTAGAATGGTTCACTACATTGTCGTTGAACACTTAACAATATTTTTTGAATTGCCATAAATTTTCTGTCAACAGACGATAGCAATCTTCGTGCAAAAACTCGTGGCCGTACTTTTCCTCGTATTGGCTGCAACCCAAAGTGTACTGGATAATAAAATTTAATTATTAGTTAGCATTTTAAATGAAAATAACCCTATGAGAGGCCTTATTGATTGACAAACTTACTCTAGTGGTACCGCCTTCTTTGGGAGGATCCTTGTGTCTCGCTTCAAATTCATCTTTCAGTGCTTCGCAATCCTTGTAGAGTAAATCGTATCTCTCCCTAATGTCTTGGAGCGACCTTCCATAATGATTTCCGTTAAGTGCTTTAAAAATCATGAACACACGTTCCCACCAATCATTGGATGTTTGATCCATGTTAAGGTAGGGATCTCCAGTTTCGTCGTGATTTGAGAAGACCCAGTGCTCTCTTTCAAAGTCGTGATTTTCTACCGTGATGTGTGCTCTGAAAATAGCAATATCCTCTTTATTGTTGAATGGAGTTTGAGCCATTTTTGGCGTTTGAAAGTGATGGGTGAATACATTTGATGGGGATAGGTCTCTTTTTATAGTAAAAAAAGTACAAACGGCTATTTTTTGAAAAACAAAACGGTTACCTATTTTCCAAATATGCAATAACTGCACCTAGGATTCAACCGTTGTTTCAAATTTCAAATTTTCTCAATAACTGCACTTAGGGTCGTTGGCCATATTATTTATTCAATGCCGACCCTAAGAGTCGGTGGTCTGTAATTTTGGAGCACCGCACCAGGGTCGTTGGTCAGATTATTTATAAAGTGACGACCCTTAGAGTTGTTCGTTAAAAAATATACTTGACGACCCTAAAAGTCGGTTGTCTGTAAATAATTTATGTGACGACTCATATGATGTATAATATAAAAATACAACAGTCGGTTGTCATATTTTATAAAAGCTGATGACCCTTGTTCCCATTTTTTTTATAGTTGGTTTTACAGAGCTCTCAACCTGAACCCGTGTCTGCTATCGGTCCAGATACCTCCGAACACTACATCAATGATTTGGTAAGTTTTAATGGTTTGAATGGATATATATGTTTTGGAAAAAAATTTACTTAGTGTTCTCATGAACGTGTTATTTGCTCAAAATTAGACTTGGGAAAATAAGGAAGAGGCAAGGCAATGGGCTATTTCTAAGGCAAAAGAGAAGATGTGCGTGGTTGTTAAAAGCAAGAACGCTAGTTGGAAAGAAATGGAGATGGTATGCGAGAGAGCCGGTGATAAGGAAGAAATTCATAAAGGAAAAAATTACAAGTATGTGAAGAAGACGACAAGGGTCTACAAAACTTCGTCGAAGAAGATTAAATGCCCGTTCAGGATTGTGTTCAAGATGAATACTGAAACTAAACAATGGTATTGGTATAGTATTCCCGACGGTCATCACAATCACCCTCCACCAAAAAGTCTTACGGGACACCCTGCATATGCCCGATTACAACCACATGAAATGGAAATGGTACGGCAGATGAAGGGAATTAGGCCCATTAAGATCCTTACTGCAATTAAAAAGGCCGATAAGTCTAACTTGTCAACTATTTTCACTATTTACGCTGCCAAAGAAACCCTCAAGAAAACTGAATGGGGTGGCATATTGATCATGCAACAATCAGAGTGGTTGGCAGAAAAACTTAATTATGCCATGCAAACAAGGGTGGGTCCGGGCGACAAAGTCACTCATATTTTTCTTGCCCATCCTAGGATGGTGGCATTGGCACAATGTTTCTACCAAGTATTGTTCATAGATTTCACCTATAAGACCAACATGTATAACATGCCGATGATGAACGTAGCTAGTCATACTTCAGATAAACAATCTTTCATTGTGGCATGGGTCTTTATGGAACAAGAAGAAATAGAGGACTATGTTTGGGAGTTGGAAAAAGTGAGGTTGATCTACCGTGGCGAACAAACACCGCAGGTTATATTTACGGATCAAGATTTTGCAGTTATGAGTGTCGTTCATCAGGTTTTTCCACTAGCTCAACATTTTCTTTGTACGTGGCACATCCAACAAAATATTTTTCAAAATTGCAAGAAACAGATCCAAAAAATCAAACCGGCGAAGGTTAATCAACGTTCCGAGGAGGAAGACGAGCATCCGAGTAAAATTTCAAGAGAAGAGAGAGCGGCTGAGAGAAAGGAAGATAAGGAAAAATACGACGAAGAGGGGGATGTATGGGAGGAATTCTGCAAAGAGTGGGACTACTTGGTTCATTCAAAAACCGAGGTGAAGTACTATGCTAGATTGCAGAAGTTTATTGATGTTTGGAGTACGGATTATAAGAAGGTGGTCGACTATTTCCTAGATACGCGGTTGAATCCTTGGAAGGAGAGGTTTGTTTATGCATGGACCAATAAGTACAAGCACTTCAAAAATGAGTCAACAAGTATTGCTGAGCAGTCTCACGGGCGTTTGAAAAAAATTCTTGAGCTCAACAATGGTGGGATGGTTACGGTACAAGAATCTATTCACGAGCACGCCGAGAATGATATTATCAAGATTGATTCTCATATGGAGCATAGTAAAGACCGTTTTTTGAAGCAATACCTATCAGACAAATATTTGCTAAGGGGGGTTGCACACCAAGTGTCATGGTGGGAAATAAAGCATATGATGGCTGAACTATTCAGATTACGAGAGAAAGCTTCCCAAGAAAAAGTGTTTACATGTAATTGTACAACCGATACTTGGCTTGGTCTCCCTTGTAGACATAAGCTTGGAGGGTATAAGGAGGTTATTCCCCTCAGAGACATTGATCTTTTTTGGAAGCAACTTTTGTTTGACCCAACTCCCTCAGGAGCTTCTGATGAACAATTTGGAGATTGGAAAGTACATCAATGAGAAATATCGAAGACTGAATTGTACGGGAAGACAAATATTGATTTCTAATTTATGGTCGGCTGCCCGAAAGTGCTTGGGAGTAGAAGAAGAGCCAATTAAACAAAAAATAACTGGAAGACCAACAACTAAAAAGTCATTTAGACAAACTTTGAATGATGCGAAGAGCTTCACTAGTAACCCTTCACGTCATGATTATGTACAAGCGGAATTTTCGGAGTACGAGAAGTTTTTCATTCCCAATAAAATGAGTTGTGTTCCACACTCAACACAAAATGTTAGCGAAGTTTTACATACGGGAGACATGAATGTTGGAGAGCATGTGGTCGACACTCAACAGAGACAATCAAGTGTAATGGTGATGATAAAAGGTAAATTAGGAAATCCGCATACACCAAGGTATTCGCAAGGAAGACCACATCGTGTTGCTTACACTTTGTACGAAGAGTATACCGCACAACTTCCATATGTCATCTTAGATCACCTTATATCCACCGACGATGTTGATGCGGATGGAAATTGTGGTTATCATGTTGCAACCGAACAATTGGGGCATTTCGAGGTGGCCGAAGAACTAAAGCTAACCCAAATCGAATATGCAAGAACAAAAATGGAAGCTACACTTGTCAAGGATAACCAACTCTATTTAACCATGATCATGGAAGGAGATTCAAAAGAGAGAGAAGGGGAATTCAAGGAGTTGTTATCTAACGTGAAATGGCGGAAGGGGTCGAAGAAGGCCGGTTATAAGTTTTGGATGCAAATGCCCTTTGGTGGACAACTTTTTGCGGACACATTCACTTGTGTTGTAATAGTATTTAGTAAAGGCTTCCCCGGAGGCTCTTGTATGTACGTACCCTCAAGAACTAAGTGTGAGGTGGCGATAAAGAAGAAAAGAATTGTAATAACACATGTGAACGATAACCATTACATAGGTTTGAAGATTTCTGAAGAATTCCCTCTGCCGCGGGTGGTCTATGGTGATTGGGGAGAGTACACCAAGGAGTAGACAAACCAGTATGAGTATGGAATGAACATTTGGAATGCAATGGACCCCACCCCGATTTACGTAGACATGGGCGGTGAATCGTGAGTGAAGACGTTTATTTTGGCCTTTGCATTGCATTTTTAAGCATACTTTTTGTAAGTGGTTGTATCTTGACCCCGGATAGTTGTATTTTAAAGAATGCTTAATGAATAGAATGTGTTTAGTCTTGCGGCTTATGTTTTTTTCTCTTTGTACAAGTTGAGTCGTTAACATATATGGATTCAGTGGAGAACGACTCTAAGCGTCGTTAACAAATATGGATATATGCCCTAATGACTCTAAAGGTTAAATTTGCATTGTCTCTTGGATGTATTTTTAAACTGAGAGTCGTTAGCGTATATATACATACAGGTTAACGACTATCAAGGCTAAATTTGCATTGTCTCCTGGATGTTTTTCAACTGAGAGTCGTTAGAGTATATATACATAATCATTGACGACTCTATTCTTTTGTAGCTTCGAATCCTAACGAATATTTTTGGTGTACACTTTTCCCCAAAAAAATAGCCGTTGGAATTGGGTTTTATATATAGAGGAAGCCATTGTTTTTCCCCTAGCAAAATCTTTTCTCAATGACAACTCCCTTGTCAAGTAGAAATTCTACCGAAGACATACTCCAAAGAGGCAAACGTCCAACAAACTCGATTTTGGCAATGGAAGAAGAGATACACAAAAGAAGCATGCGACCACCCCAAAAATCATACACCAAATCACCATATCCTACGAAGGAAGAAGAAGAAATACGCGAGGCCAAAAAGCGGGGTCTAGAACAATTTCATCTAAGGGAAAGAATGAAACAAGTGGAGGAAGAGACTCAATGGCTCAAAAATTACTACATATTGAAGGATCTTGACAGATCACATGAAGATGAGACTACGTCTTGGTCAAATCCTTTTGTGAAGATGGGAGAAACTACAAAAAACCACGCCACAACTATGATAGTGGGCACATTTGTTCAAGGGATACTCATGTTATGAAATTTCACTCCGAATACAACAAGTTTCTCGCTATGAACAACAGGGATAGGCGTGCGGCCCAAGAAGCGTATAAGAAATGGAGAGGAGAGCCTTTTTATCACATTGAAGCCGCAATGGTTGTGGAATCTCGCAGTAGTAAAAGTGGTTAACATGTAATATCTTCTCAAAATTTACTTACACTACCAATGCAATTATTTCCAAAAATTTAATGCATAGGAGTTTTTTTTATTCTAAAGGGTCGTCATCTTACAATACTCACAAAATTGACGACTCTAACGAAGTTTCAAGAGTCGTCCTACTGCTAATTTGACAGACTAACGACTCTGGTTACGAATTTCAAAAAAAATGACCGTTGGAGGATTCTTCTATATAATACAACCCTCACATGTTGATAAAATTGCCAGAAACTTTAACTCTCATCCGAAATACTCATCTTTCAATTACAATGGAGAATGGGAAAGGCATGAGGATTTGTGTCTCGTAAAATCATTTGCTAATACGTTTCATGAACGTCCAAGTGAAATATATTCAATGTTTTGGAAGAGAGTCAAAAAGTTCTTCTATGAGCGTACCGGGAATCCTAATAACCGCAAATGGAGAGACTTAGAATTTTGATTCAACTACATGAAATATTCAACGCGAGAGTACGTAATAGTTAGAAATATGGTGTATGACTATCATCCACAAGCTCCCCTAAGGGAAAAGGTGAGTAATCCAATAATGTTTATACCTTATTCATTGTTAAAAGTTACTAATGTAAGAATTCCTATATTATTTTAGCTGGAACATTTCAAAGGGTTATGGACAATTCGTAATGGGGAAACTAGGATCATTCACCATAAAGAATATACCACATTGTATCGACGAGCAAGAAGGTTTATTAACGAACATTTGATGCGCCGGATTCTTGATTACCCTTACTAGTTTTTCTATAATGCTACACTCTATGTAATGTTGGTTTTTTATTGAAATCAATTCCCTTTTTTTTGGGTCAGATGTTATGCATATAAAGAGTCGTTTGTTATATTCCAAATAATACTAACGACCCTTTAACTGGTTGTTATGATCTACATAAGGGTCGTTAGGTTTATCCATAAACACCATGACGACTCTATCCATTTATTTCTTTACTCCCCTGTATTATTTTATTCATACAGTCGTTAGGTGTATTCTAAATAACAATAACGACCCTATATAGATATTTCTTGACTCCCCTAGATTATTAAACGTTAGGGTCGTTTGGTGTATCCATAAATACCCTAACGACCCTGTCCATGTATTTCTTAACTCCCTGGATTATTGTATCCATAGTGTCGTTAGGTGTATCCATAAACATCCTAACGACCCTTTCCATGTATTTCTTAGGCTCTCCCGGATGTTTTGTGAATAAAGAGTCGTCGTGTTAAAACAATTATAGTAAACGACTCTAATACTGGGAATTGAAATCCAATGCTTCAACCAAAGGGTTGTTCGTCTGCTAGAATGGATGTTGCCGACCCTTCTGCTAATCAAGAAAAAGAAAAGTATTTTTCTAATCATACACATGCTAAAACAATAAACTCCCCTGGATTTTTCTAAGAAAATTTATAAAACCTAAGTTCAAGTTTAAAGTATCCAAACCTAACACACAAAGTTGTTTAAACAAACCATCCAAACATAAGTTATATCTAAGAAAAGTTATAAAACATAACTTCAAGTTTAAAGTTAACAAACTTCTTTGCAACGAAGACCACCTACTCTTTACGACCTGCCTGATCTAGAGACCGTCTTCTTTCTCTTTAGAGGACCCTGAGTTGCACCGCCACCATCTTGTTCATTTTGGGGTTGGCTACTTTTTCCCTGCTGAGAACGTTCTTCTTCCATATGTGCACGTGTTTTCCGGCTCCTCTTGCCTTCCTTGGAGAGCTCATCAAACATCTTCTTTGCTTTTGGATTTTCAATGTGCTCCATGTATTGAGCGTAACGATGTTGCTTCTCAAGATTGAAGACTTCCCCTTTATCATCCGAGCAACATAGTGCCTTGACGTTAACTAGCTTATATTTGAATTTAGATGAATAACAAAATACTTTGAATAAATACTCACCACTAGTTTAAGAATTGTAGAATCATCTCTAGGGTCATCTTGAGAAGAAGAGGAGGATGCTCTGTTAGTCCTCCTAGTTTGATCAATACAAATAACCCGACCATGCGAGAAACTTTCATACCATTCAAGGTAATCTGGTGTTGCCTCGTTCCCTTCGTTGACATGCGCCCAAGTTGTGACATCTACTAACCGAGAGTGTCTAGCGCTCCAATGGGTGTAACTGGGTTCAGGGTCGTAAAACACGTTTATGTTCGACTCGTCATCCAGACACTTATCCAACTTATGCTTGAACGGAGGTATGTACTCTTCATCGGGTGAATCTTGAATAAACCCAAGTTGACGCATGACTCTCATCGGATTGTACATCAAGAAACCGTAAGGGTGAAACAAAGGGACATCATACAACACGACAGGTTCCATTACGCCAGCTCTATTCTCCGCGTACAGATTAAATTTTACCTCTTCCACATTGATGTTGTCCAACTTTGCCCGCATTACTACCAACACCTCTTTTTGATCCTTATCCTGAGAACCGGTGAACAAATATCGTTTACCTATTGGATCACCTTGCCTCCAATCTTTGTTTGGTTTCACATCTTCATTACCTTTGATCAGTGACGGGAAATGATCATAAAACCACACATATATTTAAAATAATGAAATAAACAACAAATGATTTAAGGAAAATAATTTAGACAAACAAAACAACTTTCATCAATCCAAATACCTGGAGTAGACCCAAATTTCCATTGATCTGTGAAGTTTGTTCCCGATATGCTTTGGAAAGCTGACTATTCAAATGTGCAACTATGGAAGTACCCCAAGAGTACTTGTTCACATCTTCCAAAGGATCCAAAAGCTGAAGATGGTTGGCTCTATCCCTGTTACCTTTGCTGTCGGGAAATATAACAGACGCAAGTACGTAAAACAAATACGCGCCTGCAGCGTAACGACATTCCTCATCAGTGAGACCCTCATTTTCTTTTTCCAATGTCCCAGCAAACATCTCCCCAATCTTTACAAGTTTGAACTCTTTCTTATTATAGTTGGTTCCCTTCTCAAATTGCCCATCAGTGGTGGCTTGATACCATCCAAACAATTTCTTGGTCCACCCATAGATATCAACCCAAGTAGGCCTTCTCTTGAAATTCTCACCGGTAGATTTTCCTTCAACGTGCAGCCCTAATATTTGCTACGCATCATCAGGAGTAACTTCCATCTTGCCAAATGGGAATTGGAATGTGTCGACTTCAGGGTAATACCTTTTACATAGAGTAGATACTGCAACCTTATCATAATCAATCACTGAGTTCTGAACGGCAGTATACAAACAAGAGTTTTCAACATGAGCTGTAACTCTTGCACATTCCTTGTATAAAGGCCACAGCTCCATTTTCCCGAACGAATATTGGTGCCTGAAAGGACGGACGACATTCTTATGATCCTACAAAAGAGAAACAAGTCTTAATTAGAATGTATTTACAAATTTATATCAACTAATCGAATAACAAGCAAAGATGGTATACTTACGATTGTCTCATAGATGGTACGAGCCCACGATCCCCGATATCCAAATAGAACTTTACATCCATCCCTAGGTTCTCCTCTCGATTTACCACTAATAAGACGAGTCAGCTGCAAATCTATTAGAGGAACGTGTCTCGCGCTAGGTGCAATGTCTGATCCATCCTTATTTACCCTCTTTTTAGTCTTCGGTTGTTCAATCTCTTCACCGCCCTGTCTACCAGCATCATCACCTTCATCCTCCTTATCACCATATTTACCTTCATCATCCTTATCCCCGTCATCATCATCATCATCCTCTTTCTCCTGCTCTTCACTACCATCACCATCCCCATCACCATTACCATCACCATCGCATCCCCATCACCATCCCCATTACCCTAATCCCCATTCCCATCACCATTACCATCATCTTCTTGTATCTCTTACTCTTCTACTTCTACTTCTTCTTCCGTATCACTTACTTCAGCAGAAATAACAGGAGAGGATGAACGTGACGACTCCTCAGACTCCTCACCTTTGTCTCTTGGTTAAGTGGTAGAAAAGGCTACCTCATTGGGTTTTCTTCCGCGTAATGGACCGGCATTTAAGTACCTATCATGTCGGGGAGGTTTGGAAGGAGGGGTTATCATCATTTTAACCTTGTCTTCGGCCTTCTTGGTACTACAGCCCATACACATAAAATAGCATAACAAACATAAGAGTTAGATTCATGTATTCAGTTTAAGGGTCGTTAATTTAAGAATCTAACAATCAAACGACCCTATAAGACACAACAACGACTCTACTTAGTGGGTGACGACTCTTTCGTGTTTTTGGACAGGGACTCTGTCATTTTCTCCAGTAGGGTCGTTGGTTAATTAGTAAGAGTCGTTCGGAGGATACCAAAAGGGTCGTTGGTGTACAACCACCGTCGTTAGAAAAGGGTCGTCGTCTTCATACTAATACCCAAACGACGCTAATCTAGGTCACCATAACTGCAGTTTCAGAAAAACAGTCGTCATCTTCAACCTAACAACCTAAAGATTTTTCATAAGTTTTACATGCAACTACAGGGTCGTTAGGGTTTTAACATTACGAAACTGCCGACCCTAACACTGTAACTTCCAGTTTGCGGTTATCAGACTCAATTTCACAATTAAAAAACACCAAAAACACACCAAAATATGAAATGCAAGTTGGGTTTTAGTTCACATAACTTCTAATTGGGGCCATGCGTTTCTTAGGTTTCGATTTTTCGGGTTTGGAGACTGAGGGTTACTCCTTAACCTTGCCTTTCAATGCTTCGACGAAATTGTGGAGTTGAATTGCTTTGCGAGCGGTCGTCTTTGTGCGAGCCATGATTGTAGAAGAAGTTAATCGACGATTAAACGATGAATCGGATGGAGAAATCGTCTTCTTCAAACGTGTTGAATGGTGGTAGTGGAGAAGATGAAGAGGAGGAGAGGAAGAAGATGAAATGAAAACTGATTTTTAGAATTTAGGTTTTGTTTTAGGGTGTATAAATTAGGGGCCTTGATTAGGGTAGTTAATTAGCATTTAACTGATTTTTAAGAGTAAGGGTAAAATAATATTTTCATATGAAGATTAATAAACCCCTAAAAATAATTGGGTGCAAACAAAATGTCATGGCCCCCAATTAAACCAGGATTACTTAAGCTCAAGCGTAATAAGGTTTAATTATGTTAAGGGTAGTGCAAACTAGGTGGCTGCTGCTTTGGCATCACAATCCCATGCAACACCATCTCGTTCGTATGCTTCTCCCCCTCCTTTTTTAACTAGATATCTTTCCCCGTGATGTTAGAAACTGTAATATGTATGGGCCACATGCCATATCTTTAATTCAATAATAAATTATCTTTTCCGATCAAATTTTTTTTTTTTAAGGATTTTAAAAAATGCTTGAATAAAAATTATAAGGATTTTTAGCGGAGAAAATTTAAGAAAAAATCATTATGAATTGAGAATTCGAAAGGACGTATTATTTGTAAGATTTAAAAAACTAGCCGTTTGAAATCCGATTGTTATCGGAAAAAACTGAGACGAGACACGATCGGCTTAATCTTCTACAATAAACCATATTTTCACCGACCAAAGTTGGATTTGTCCATCCATATGACATAGAAAATGTATTCTTCTCCACTTCTCCACCGAACTTGTCTTGCTCTAATGAGCCTATATTTGATAGGACGAGTGATAGGACGAGATGGAGTTGGAGACTTATACTAGAATTTATTTTTGAGAAATGAAGTTTGGTGTAAATGAAGTTGTTAGACTTGGCCATCCACATTAATCAAGTGAAAGCATTACTCTCTTCTTCCCCATCCATGGGCCATATGGGGTAAAGTAGTTCATCAGTCATCAGACTCATCACTTGTTTTCAACCGCATTACTATTACTTTGTCAATCTAATCTTCTCTTTATAAATGGACGCTTGTTATGTTTTTTTGCGTGACCCTATCAACTTTATCATACAAGTAATCGAATGAACAAGAGCACATGACCTGCCCATTTAACTTTATAGGCTCTTGGATTATCTAATTAGACCTTTCTACCTATTTGTAGCTTAATTTCTGTGTTAATTAAGGAAGATCATCATTTCGCTTATATATTACTCTATCTTTTCTTTTTTTTTATAATCAAAACAAGAATTCCGAGTTACACAATTGTCTCCCCCCTTAGATCTCCACAAAGGTCCGGAATAAGCCAAGTCGGTGGAACTGACCAGCCCATACTACCAGCATTCAACTTGCCCCACTGGGCTAGATTATGAGCAGGCCTATTACTACTGCGGTTAACGAAACAGAAAGAAATGTACCTAATCTTAGATATTAGGTTTTTTACATCTTCATAGACACAGTGTGTTCTCAAATTCCCTAAGAAATTCTTCCCCTTAATCTTCTCAATCACTTCTTCCGCATCAGCTTCAATTATCACTTGATCAAACTTTCTTCCTTCCACGATTTTGAGCGCATCTCTGATTCCACAAATCTCCGCCTCTTCTGCCGAATGGCAAATCAAATTCTTCGCTTCACAGACAAATTCATAAGACGAATCTCTTATTAAGAAGCCCAACCCTCCCAATTCAGAATTAGGGTTCCAAGCCCCATCTGTGTTAATCTTCAAGCAATTTCTCGTGGAACCACCCATGAGCTGGAATTAGATTGATTTTGTGTTATTGCAGCAATTCGTCTTATAATAGGTAATTTTTTTGTATTCCACATCATAGATTTAGCTCTCCACAGAATCTCCTCCGGTTCTTCTTGAATATCATTTTGAAAAATTTGATTTCTGTTTTCCCAGATTGACCACAGCATTGCTGCTATCAAAGGAAATTTTTCTGCTCTTGAGGTAAGATCTTGGTAGTGATGAATTTGCATCCAATACTTAATCAATTTTATAAATGTTATATCCTGCACCTGTTCAATTTGTATGTTTATGAGTTTCCAAACCCTAGTCGTTTCTTACAGGTGACTAAGGCATGTAAAATAGTTTCAGATTTAGCTTTGCACTTAGGGAAGTAGAAATCGAGATATTCATTCTCATTGTACATAATTTGTTTTACTGGTATAGCACCTTTTAGTGCTTTCCAGAGAAATAGTTGAATCCTTGCAGGTACTTTAAGTTTCCAAACTGTATTCCACAGGTCAGACTCAGATTCATCCCCTCTAACACTTAGGGCTGAATAAGCCGATTTTGTCGAAAAGACACCATCTCTAGATGGTGTCCAAATTCTTCTATCATCGGAAGGTTCCATAGTAAGAGGTATTTTTTGTATCTTCTCTTTTGTTTGTTGATCAAACACGTCACTTAGTTTATCTGCATTCCATGTTCTTGTATTAAGATTTATTAAATCTTGAACTTTTAAGTTTTTATCCGGTACCGTGTTTTCTTTCGGTGTAGCCACCCCCTTGTCTGGGATCCAATTGTCACACCATGGATCAATGAAATTTCCTTCCCCCACCACCCACGACACAAAAGGTTTGATTTTATTCATGGTATTATGTATGCATTTCCACACCCATGACGCCTTATCAGGGCACTTAGAATTTAGTACATCACAATTGGCATAGTATTTTGATTTCAGAACTTGTGCTAGGAGAGAAGATGGGTTTTCCACCAATCTCCAAACAGTTCTGGCCATTATGGCCAAATTTTTAATCTCACTAATTCTAAACCCCAGTCCGCCTTCTTTCTTTGTTTTGCAGATGTTCTCCCAAGCTAAGAGGTGCATTTTTATATTTTTTGATTTTGGATCCTGACCCCACCAATAGTTATTCAGGTGAGAATCGATTTTTTGGCACATACTTTTTGGTATTAAGAAAATTGCCATTTGATACAGGGACATAGCTTGGCCTACATGTTTAACCAATGTAGTCTTGCCTACATGAGCTAGGAATTGAGTGAACCAATTATTCACACTCTTTTCAATATTACTCAATATAGATAAGTGAGTTTGAGTTTTAGATTTCAGGATAGTTGTTGGAGCTCCTAAATATTTCTCTCCCAGACTAAAGTTTGAGATATTTAGGATCTTACCAAGCAATTTTTTATGCTTTGGATGCACTTTAGAACTGAAGTATAGTCCTGACTTGTTAAAATTTATCTCTTGACCACTTGCTTTACAATATTTTTGCAGGTAGTCTTTAATAGCATGGAAATCAGGTATTGTAGCATTAGAGAACATGAGACTATCATCAGCAAATAACAAGTGGCTGACAGCAGGACCTTTCTTTGCACATTTCAAACCATGTACCAGGTTTGCATTTTCCAAATGTTTGATATAGGAAGATAGAGCTTCCGCACAAATAATATACAGGTAAGGTGACATAGGATCACCTTGCCTTAAACCTATTTCTGGATGAATTTTACCCATAGGACTCCCATTTAAAAGAATAAAATAAGATACTGAACTTAGGAAGTTCTTTATCAATCTTATCCATTTTTGATTGAATCCCAATTTTGCCATAACCTTAGCCAAAAATGACCACTCCAATTTATCATATGCCTTTGACATGTCTAACTTGATAGCAACACTCCCTATCTTTCTTTTATTTTTTTTGATTGAATCAATTAGCTCATGGGCCAGAATTACATTATCTGCAATTTGCCTTCTTGGAATAAAGGCACTTTGATTATTAGAAATAACTCTATCCATTAGTGGTTTCATTCGGTTAGCAAGGGTCTTAGAGATGACCTTATACACAAAATTGCATAGCCCAATAGGTCTAAATTGATCAGCTGTGTCAGCCATCGGATTCTTGGGTATTAGAACTATGTTAGTATGATTGAACTGAGTTAGTAGCTGTTCAGATTCAAAAAATTGTTTAGCCATTTGGATAACACTATCTCCCACAGTATCCCAATAAGTTTGATAAAACATACCAGTAAATCCATCCGGCCCTGGTGCTTTCTTTGCCCCCATTTGGAATGCGGCAGCCTTAATTTCTTCGTCAGAAAGAGGTGCTTCCAGTATATTGTTATCTATGTCAGATAGTTTTGTTAGAATAACATCCTGGTTAACAGGGTTGGACGTTTTATATAACTGGTGAAAATATGAAATGAATTCATCTCCAATAGCTTCTCTAGTTTTCAGCCAAGTTCCATTTCTATCTTTTAGCCAGCTTATGTTATTCTTTTTCCTTCGAAACATAGTAGATTTATAGAAATAAGGCATATTCTTATCACCCTCACTTAGCCATAACTCTCGCGATTTTTCTTTCCACAAAATTTCTTCCAAGGAATACAAGTAAGATAATTTATCTATAAGATCCGCTATTTTTCTTGTATCCCCCGGGTTGTTTATTTGCACATTCTTGATTTCAGATTTTGTATCATGTAAAGAGACAGTTATGTTACCAAAAGATACCTTATTCCATAATCTCAGCTGAATCTTTGCATGATTCAACTTTTGTTTCAGTTGAAAAGCTTTTAAGCCTCTTACTTGTAATGACCAAGCTTTTTCAATTACTGTTTTGCAGGTTTCATCTTTAGCCCACATTGACATGAAATGGAATGGTTTATGAAGATTCTCAACACCCGGATTTAACGAAACCAGAACAGGAGCATGATCAGAACTAAGACGAGGGAAATGGACAACATTTGTGTGAGGAAAGTTTTCTTCCCACCGCTCATTTACCAGTGCTCTATCAATACGTTCCATCACCAGATTTTCTCCTATTTGTTTATTTTCCCATGTAAAATCAGGACCTGAGAATGGTACATCTCTCAAGTCCCACAAATTCATAAGATTTTCTAGTATTTTTGTATCATTTTCTGTAACTAGTCTCTTTCCCCACTTATCTTGTGGGAGAAGAATGCAATTCAAATCCCCTACTACCATTGTAGGGATGTTTTGATTATAAGGTTGTGCCATAAATGCATCCCAACAGAGATTTCTCAAACTTCTATTTGGTTCCCCATAAGTAAAGTAAATCTTACAAACCTTGTTAGCTTTCATCGATCTAGTTGAGCATACGAATCCTTGTTGGCTGGACTGTTCAACAACGATGTCAAAACCATCCTTCCAGGCAAGCGCCACCCCCCCTTTTTTTCCTATCGAAGGGACAGCTGCCGAGTTGTGATATCCTAAGGCCCGTAACTTAGAAACAAAGGCTTTAGTACCGATCATAGTTTTACATAAAAAAATTATATCCGGAGATTTTAACTTGATTAAGTCCCTAAGTTCACGACAAGCTTCCGGTTTTGCAAATCCATTGCAATTCCAGCTAAGAAAACTCATCCCGCGACCAAAAAGAAGGAATCCAATATAAACCAGATTACAAAAATTAACTAATCTTAAGAAAACGTCAAATAAAGACAAATCAATCAAATAGATTCACAATTAATCTTTCCCAATAGCAGAGGCCAAAAATTTTTTGTACTAGAAACAGTTTTAGACTACCACACACGAAGAAAATAAACACTTGATATTTCTAATAGAACAGAGCAACCACCAATCCTAAAAAAAAAAAAAAAAAAAATTCCGGACTAATTCAACAACAAGTGAACTCACTAAACTTTGTGTCTTCAAGAATCTGAAATTGATTAAGTAACTTGGTGTCTTGGTGTCTTTAGTGTCTCAGTGTCTTTGTATCTCTGGAGTCTATAGTGTCTTTTTGTTACTTGGTTTCTAGAAATCGAATCAAAATGGCTTAGAACACAGGCTAAAAGGATTGAAAAGAATTATGAATCTGAGAAACCAATAGTAGGGAAGAATGGGACCCTAATAAACTCAAAAATCATAAATCAAACTTCGAACGCTGATGGAAGATCACGTCTCCGGCATAGAAATCCGGTTGAATAAGACCGTTAGATAGGTAAACCGGATAGAAATGAGACCGTTATAGTAGCATTCACAGACCGTTAGATAGGTAAACCGGCTAGAAATGAGACCGTTATATTACTCTATCTGATTTCACGGTTAGTAATCCCCCAACTTCTTGTGATAACTCCATTTGTAGCACTATCTTATCTTATCTTATCTTATACTAATATAAAGAAAAGAGGTATTTTTGGTAGGAGACCCCCTAAATTACTAAGTTGTCCCTATTTTTTACATATTTACATAAATACCATTGTTTTAAAAATATATCAAAAAAATTTAAAAACTTAATATCTTTCAAAATATACATCGGATTTTTTAAAAATTTATATATTTGAAAAGCTCTTTCAATTATCTACCTAACGATTACAAACAAGAATAGTAAATTTTTGTTTTAGAAAAAAAAATCATGGCTTTCAAATTTAGTATTGTTGGATGAGTAAAAATTCAAGCATGTGCATCGCACATGTGTCTATACTAGTACTAAATAAAGAAAAGAGCTCTTTTTGGTAGGAAACCCCCTAAATTACTAAGTTGTCCCTATTTTTTACATATTTACATAAATACCATTGTTTTAAAAATATATCAAAAATTTTAAAAACTTAATATCTTTCAAAATATACATCGGATTTTTTTAAAATTTATATATTTGAAAAGCTCTTTCAATTATCTACCTAACGAGTACAAACAAGAACAGTAAATTTTTGTTTTAGAAAAAAAAATTCATGGCTTTCAAATTTAATATTGTTGGATGATTAAAAATTCAAGCATGTGCATCGAACATGTGTCTATACTAGTTATAATAAAGGAGACCCCGCGACCTCGCTAGTAAAGACAAAGCATTTGAGGTGACACCATAAGAGAGTTTGATTATTGAATTATTCATTCTCCCTCTGTCTTCGTTCTGTTTTCTTTGTGATCGGTTTTCCTCTTTTTCTGTTGTCGATCGACTTAATCGAAGATGCCGGCGATGGTGATGATCCATCTTTTGACGGTCACAAAATTCAGATTCTTCCACTTGTTCAAACTAAGTCCGCTATTGTGGCCATTCAATTTATATCTACCTCTGGCTAGACAACTCCCAAGGATTTGCGACGTTGTATCTAATTCTTCTTCGCTTTTCATATTCAGACTTCGCTTAATCCTTGGCCCGGACCGCACCACCGGAGCCGTAGATGGAGGACGGAACAGATGGGAGAGGGCGTTAAGGCTTTTCTGTCAAGAGGTGTTACCTGGCTCGGCAAGACAACGCCACAACAGCGACCATGAAGCTAATCTCCAGTTTATGCTTCTTACAGCACCTGTTTGAGTTTGACTCGCTGAGCCCGTAACGGATTCGCATTAGTCTGAGGTTGTTCTTAGAGAAAAGTCAACTATTTTTAATTGTAATTTTATGTTTTATGGATTAG
Organism: Papaver bracteatum; assembly: GCA_023529315.1. Taxonomy (NCBI): domain Eukaryota; kingdom Viridiplantae; phylum Streptophyta; class Magnoliopsida; order Ranunculales; family Papaveraceae; genus Papaver; species Papaver bracteatum. Next base: position 262,974 of record JAJJWX010005152.1, read on the forward strand.
TATGATGTAGTGAGTATGACAGATGATGTAATGGATGAAATGGTATTTGATATACGAGAACCAACATTTATGTGAATCCGACTTACCAACCGCTCGATATGTTTCTACAAAGAAATTACAACACTCTCAACTCCCAAGTCCCAACTCCCAACTAGTTCAATTTTCATTTATCCACTATTTTGTGTTGGAAAATGATTAATAAAAAAGAATTTTTAAAGTTTTAATAAAAAATTATAATTTTTTTTTTTTTTGTGTGAATGAAACTTATTAGTCTCACATTGTGGAGTTTCCAATTTTTAGTAGTTTTAAAAGACTATATAAACCTTTTAGTCCCACATCGGGGAGTTTTTCTTCTTAAATTGTATTTGTCAATTATATAAACAAATTCACTACTTTTGTAAAATCAATGAGAAAGGGGTTGCTCTATATTTTAGAGGGACCCCCAAGGGAAAAAATATTTTATATTGTTTTCTCAAGCGTTCGCGATTTTCCTTTATGGTTTTTCGGAGTTGCCAAGCTCAAGTTGAGCATCTACTACGTATGCTAGTAGTAGGTGTTTTATTCTGGAGATATCCGTCCTGTGATGGCTATAGCATCACTCTTGAGTGTAGCCGGGCGCTAATGTCTTAAGGGTAACGTGTTGAACACGTGAGTCACTCTGTTTTTCAAAGTTTTGCCTTGTTGCCGTTGTGGAGATATGGGAAGCTCACTCGTTTCATCAAATCCATCACTTCCATTAAAAGGAGCTAAGTATCAATAACTTTTGCTTATTTGATTTTTCTTTGTTTTGATTATTGCACCCAACAATCTTAAGACATTATAATTTGTAATAATCATGGATGTTAATTATGGAATGAAAAAACAAAAAACGAATTTTAGGTCAGCTGTAGAATTTCGAATTTATCTCTCAACCTATAAGGAATTTCGATGAACCCTTTTGGCACAACTTAGTGGACATCCTGATAGTTACCCGCGTAAAATTTCAGAATTTTTGGAGTTGTAAAAGTATTTTTTTGATATTTTACAAAACAGAGAAACGTTCATGAAAAATTTTGACGGACAGAAATTTGTTGTTAACTAAAGTAGTTTTTATGGGGTAACCATCAGTTTTTTGATATGGTGGTTCAAACGAAGTTTGTAAATCTAAATATTATCTTCAAAACTCATATTTTATCTTCCGTTTCGGAATTAGGGTTTGTGAGATGTGGTGTATTAGGTGATTGGGAAATTACCGTGTCCGTGGTCAGAGTATAAACGAAGATTGTGACATAAAATTGAAAAGGAACATGGCTACCAGGCACATGTGGATGAACACAAGTCTTCCAAAGCTGACAAAGGCGATAACATCAAACACAAACTCTAAGCGTAGTCTTCATAAGAAAGGTATGTTTCGTGAAACTGAATCCGGCATTACTTTAATTAAGGGTGATTGTTATGTTTGTAAAATTCCTGGTCATACGGAAGTAAAGTGTAGACAACATAAATCCTTAATAAGTAGAAAGTTAATGCTAATTTAGTTGAAACAAATTAGAACGAGTTCATTGACATGATGTCGGAAGTTATTTTAATAACTAATGTGAGAGACTGGTGGGTGGACTCTGGAGCCACTAAGTATGTTTGTTGAAACAGAGACTTGTTCACCTCTTATCAGAGGATAAGGGATGTCGAGAAACTCAGTACGAGTAACTCATCTGCGACAGAGGTTGCATAAAAGGGAAAGGTCGAGCATGAGCTCATATCTATAATATTCTCACATTGAATGAAGTTTTCATGTTCCGAGCATATGCAAGAATCTTGTATCTTGTTCTCTTGAAGATGGTAAAAGATTGAAGATCTTAATTAAATGTGGAAAAACTTGTTATAACTAAGGGCAATGATTTTTTAGGCAACAATTATAGGACTTAGGGTCTATATAAGCTTAAAGGAAAATTTGATGAACATAGTTGATTCTTGTGCTTTCTTTTGTGTGTATTTGAATATTTTGCATGGTAGACTTGGATCCGTCAAATTATAAGTCAATGCATAAACTGCCTAGCATAGGCTGCGTACCGAAATTTAGTTTGGATTTTGAACACAAAAGTGAAATCAATATGCTATAAAACCTTTTAGCAAAAATGTTCAGAGTAATTCTAAGCCCTTAGAATTAATTCAGTTAGGCCTAGTTGAAATTAGTTCAACCCAAACTAAGGTGGTTTGTAACTTTCATAGATGATTATACGAGGTACGCTCTTGTGTACTTGCTTAGGGGTAAGGATGATTCATTAGAAGCCTTAAGAGTATAAACTTGAAATTGAAAGCAATGTGAAGTATATGTTACCACTAAATTGGTTAGGTCTAAACATGATGGAAAGTATGAAATTCATATAGGAGAACTTTACTTGTTTAATGGCATTATTCATGAGATCGCACTTCCTTATTCACCATAGTCTAATGGTATAGTTGAACATAAGAAATGAACTATTAAAGAGATGATTTATGCCATGTTGCAAACTTGTGGGGGGAGGTCGTTCTCTAATTTTGTTATATCTTGAATATAGTAACCTTTAAAGGATCAGATAAAAATCCATATGATTATGGAAAGATAGACAACCTTTTTATGCATACGTCAAAGTGTGGGGGTGTTTAGATAAGGTTTCTTGAGTACCCTACTGCATATAGATTTTTGGTTGTGTGTTCTGATTTTTCAGACTTTGGTGTGATTTTTATGACATTGGTGTGAATATTTTTATGGAGTCTAGGGATGTTGTTTATGGAGTCTATGGATGTTGAGTTCTTTGAACATGTTTATTTTTGAAACCTGTCTCTTCTTAGGGATGTGTTGTTGATCCCCTAGATGTTTTCAAATAGTCAGAACTTATCTTAAAGGAAGATGAAGTTAAGGTTGAGCCTAACCCTCCTATATTAGTCTGAGCTCTAGACTTGTAAAGAAGCCTTGACATCTACTGAAACCCCATTCTGGTAAGAAGCTTCATTTAGTGAAATGTACTCAGTCCGTTGGAACCAGACTTGGGAGCTTGTTAGTTTACCTCCAGGGAGTAAGACCATGGGATGTAAATGAGTCTTTAAGAGGAAATGTTAGGTAGATGGAACTGTAGAAAAATATTAGCTAAGTTGGTAGCTAAAGGCTGTAAACTAAAATAAGGTGTAGATTTCCTTGATTCTTATTCACTTCTGACGAGAATTACTTCTCTTGAGATGCTAATTGATATTGCTGCCATAAATAACTTGGAGATACATCAGATGGATGTTAAGACATCTTTTCTAAAACTGTGAATTAGATAAAAAAAATTTACATAGACCAACCTGAGGACTTTGTAGTGAAAGTTTATGAAGATAAAGTTTGTAAGTTGAACAAATATTTGTATGGTTCCAAATAAGCACATAAATAGTGACATGGAAAATTTGATCATGTAATATTGTGTAGTGGATTTAAGTTAATGAATCTAATAATTATATTTACAAGTAACTTGTTAAGGATGCATGTGTGATTGTATGCTTGTATGTTGATGATATGCGTATACTTGATACAAACACAGATGTGATTAATTCCACTAAAAACATGCACCGAATGAGAATGTTGACTTGAAAGACTTAGGAACTTTTGATGTAATCTTAGGGATGAGGATTAGAAGATAATCAAACATCCATAGTCTTAGTCATTCTCATTATGTTGAATTGTGCTTAAGAAATACAATCAGTCTGATTATAAGCCTGCTTGTACTCTGTACGATTATTCTTGTAGAATCAAGAAAAATAAGAGTAGTGGAGTATCTTAACTTGAATACTCAAGAGTTATAGGATGTATGATGAGTTTAATGAACTGCAAGAGTCCAGACATTGCCTATATTGTGAGTAAGTTAAGTAGATATAATTGCAGTCCAGAGCAAGAGCATTCAGACGCACTGAGTAGAATATTATGGTACCTAAAATACTCTATTACCTTTTATTTGATTTATGAAAGGTATGTTGATGTACTTGAGGGACTTTATGATGTAAACTGGATAGTTGACTCATGGGAGTATAAGCCTATGAGTGGATATGGTTTCACTTTAGCATGAGGGTTTGTTTTTGGAAGATTTCCAAACAGACATATATTGTTCAATTCATTATAGAATCTGAGAGTATTGTGTTAGATAAAGCACGAGAGGGGGCCGAGTGCCTAAGATGCTTTTTAGAAGACATTCCTCTATGGCATAGGCCTGTGCCAGCTATATATATACATTGTGTTAGCCAATCTATAATAGCTAAAGCTAAAAATAACTAATCTCAATCGGCGTTATTTCCATTGATTGGATAAAGTCCAAGGAGAATATCGTGCAATCTTTGACGAAAGGTTTATCCAAAGAGATAGTTAGAAATGTATCGAGGGGGATGGGGCTTAAGCTCATAAATTAAACTTGCCATGAAGGATACTCAACCTTGATGACTGGAGATCCCAAGATCCAGGTTTCGAACGAGGCAACTAATTTGTGGTGGGTAAAGGCAAACATTATAAGAGAATTTTATTCTCTGTCCCTTCCCTATGGTGTAGACGTGATAGTGTGACTGCATGTGAAGGATGACTTTTAAGAAGTCTTAATGAGTTCTATAGTTTCAATTTAAGATTGAAGTGGGGTGTAGCAGTAACACTCTTTATGGAAACTCACCTATCTGAATGAGGAAGTGGGGCCGCTTCCTATGAGAATATGGGCTTTGATACTCTAGATCATTCTGATAAACAGGATATGTCCAAGGCCAAATCGGACAAAATGGCACGAGCTTGGCATCATCCTTGGAGATATCATATGTGGTCGTTATCGCGAATTACATCAAATGCTGGCAGTTCAAGACATAGTTCACTGTATCTAGCAAGTAATTCCGGTAATATCTCACTAAGCACAGGTTCAAGACCTCATGGACACCTCTGCCTAAAATGGTATTTCCTGCGTTTTTTATGTGAATTTCGTTTTGATGGTTTTGGTATTACTGGAATTAGGACCTAAGGGTCACTAAAGGTTCACTAGTTCATGCTTTTTCACTTTGGTGAAAGAACCTTTAGTCTCACTTGTGGAACTAAAGATGAAAGCTCTCTATACAATATGATTTTTCCAATCCATAGTATGACCCTAGGGGTCAACACACAGTTGTGTGAGGGAGATGACGTTGGAATGGCTAGTATGACTTCAACATGCACGATCTGTCTGCCTGTTCAGTCAGTTCGGGTCGTGAGATTGGGTTGTTGATTTACCAAGATCTATCTGTGTTTTCGTGTTTTATTGAGTTTTCATTCATGTAGGAGATTGTTGGAAAACGATTAATAAAAAAGAATTTTTAAAGTTTTAATAAAAACTTATAATTTATTGTTTTCTTTTGTGAATGAAACTTATTAGTCTCACATTGTGGAGTTTCCAATTTTTAGTAGTTTTAAGAGACTATATAAACCTTTTAGTCCCACATCGGGGAGTTTTTCTTCTTAAGTTGTATTTGTCAATTATATAAACAAATTCACTACTTTTGTAAAATCAATGAGAAAGGGGTTGCTCTATATTTTAGAGGGACCCCCAAGGGAAAAAATATTTTATATTATTTTCTTAAGCGTTCGCAATTTTCCTTTATGGTTTTTGGAGTTGCCAAGCTCAAGTTGAGCATCTACTACATATGCTAGTAGTAGGTGTATTAGGGTGTTTTATTCTGGAGATATCCGTCCTGTGAGGGCTATAGCATCACTCTTGAGTGTAGTCGGGCACTAATGTCTTAAGGGTAACGTGTTGAACACGTGACTCTGTTTTTCAAAGTTTTGCCTTGTTGTTGTTGTGGAGATATGTGAAGCTCACTCGTTTCATCAAATCCATCACTTCCATTAAAAGGAGCCAAGTATCAATAACTTTTGCTTATTTGATTTTTCTTTGTTTTGATTATTGCACCCAACATTTTGGATCATGGAGTGCACAAATAATAAGTAGTGGAAACTGGGAACGATTCAATGGAAATTTGATTATATTTACAGACGTTTTTCAATGATCCAAAAGATGAACCTGCAGTTCAACTACCTCGAAATTTCTTTGCTTTTCTTCCATACATTGGACGAAGATATGAAAACAAGAAGACTACTTGTGTTAAGAGGTAAATTAAACTTAAAAGAACAGACTAATACTAAGGAAATCTATTGGATGGGTTCATCAATTCGCTATCTTCCCTTACAACATTTTCCTTGATCTCTTGAATCATTTTGATGACTTGCCACATTGAGGGCCTTTGTTCAGGTGACGTCTTACTACAAGCAGTAGCTAATTCAAGAAGCATCCAAAGCCGATTTTCATCCCCACCTTCAAATTCTCTTTCAGCCCCAACCCAATTTTGAAGATCAGTAGGGAGATGATATAAATTCAATGCAGGTTTGCCAGTAAGAAGTTCTAGTAAAAGAATACCGAATGCGTAAACATCAGACTTGGTGGTTGGTTGAGAACCAGCATTTCGAATCTCAGGTGCTTTGTACCCAGCTGAATCTGGGTCATCCAAGGAATCGGCTAGAACTGAAAGGCAATAATCAGTAAGGCAAGCTTCAAAATCAGTACCTAGTAGTACATTCGACGATTTCAGGTTCCCGTGAAGTAGTCTTGATGCTTGGTGAACATAAGATAATCCTTGTGCAACATCTTCAGCTATTTTTAAACATGATGTCCAATGTAACGGCTTTGATCTTGTTGATCTTGAACCTACACCCAATATAAAGATTAATATTCAAACCAAATTGTCTTATCTTACTATCCAGGCATCAATTCACGTGCTACAGTTGGTTTTTACCATCTAGTAATCACAGAAAAAAGGAAGATTTTCTTGTCTTCAGTAATGGCCTAGAATGCCTCAAATAAAGTTAGGATTTTAATGTGTCTTACAAGGTATCGGTTACCAATAGAGACAGCATCAATCAATAAAATAAAAATAATTCCTTGACCCTAGAATCAAAGCCATCCTCGTCCGTGACCTCCATTAAACTATGTTCTAAACTAGTATGTAATTTCATCATTAAAGAAAGCGATTACAGGGCCCATATCTTATGCACGGGCAATATCCCTTTAGTGCGGTGTTAGCATCATCCTCAAGATTCTCCTGTTGGCATATTGCCGCTCATACTTAAAGTGAACAGGATGATTTTCATGAGTTTGTCTGAGCTCACTGTGAGAATGTTGACTTTATCATTACCAACGGTTTGCTGTTTACAAGCTCATAATAATGCCGCATGCTACCAGGAGTAGTATTTACAAATGCATATGCCGCATGGCAACTGCTACACTCATCTAGTGTTCCTAAAAGTGGCATTGGTGAAACAACTGAGCCCCATCCCTAGTCAACTCAGACAAATGCAAATACAGTAACACAAGCTTATACTAATGCATTTTAGAGAGGGAGGGAGAGAAGCTTACCATGGATTAGAGAGAAGAGGCTGCCATTAGGTTGATAATCATAAATGAGAAGCTTTTCATCTTTAGCTTGAAAATAAGCTCTGAGAGGAACAAGATTAGGATGTCTCAAAACACCAACTGATTCCATATGATGTTCAAACATTTCTTTACTAGCTTTTGATGTTTTAACAACATCAAGTCTTTTCACAGTAACAATCAACTGATTATCTAAAACAGCTTTATATGTAGTTCCAATTGAGCCTCTTCCAAGCATTTCAGCTGAAGCTCTCATTAACTGTTCCAAACTATAAACTTGATTTTCTCCTGCACAAAATATCAAATTCCCACTTTTTCCTAGCTGAATCTTCTGCATTTCTTTCACTTTTGTCTGTAATATATGATTATCTTCTTCAACTCTCATCATTACTCCATCGTCAATCGGATAATTGACTAACTCGGGTGGTGATGATACTGAAACCCTTTGCTTGCTTCTTCTTTTAATGCCTAGTAAAAATACTAAAATTAATCCGAGAAATACCAATGCTGCTATTGAAACCCCTATAATCAAAATGGGTTTCGTGTGTTTATGAGAAAATGATGAAGGAAGAAGCAGCCCTGATAATTGCTGGCTTTGGTCATTCTCAGATGGTTCTGGAGCTATTGGCGAAGACCTGAAAAAGGGTGCATTAGAATGACAATCTTTATTCAACATCTCTCCACATAGCCCTGGATTCCATGAAAATGATGAGGAGTGAAAACGGGATAGTGCAGCAGTAATGGGTATTGGACCGGCAAGATTATTGCCGGAGACATTGAAGATTTGAAGAGAAGATTGGTTTAACGTTGGAACAGACCCATTGAAATGATTCCACTCAAGTCTAAGATAATACAACCGATCCAGACCGGTTATCTTGGGTGGAATTAAACCAGAGAGATTATTGTAAGAAAGATCTAAGGTTCTTAACCTATGAAGAGATAAGATTGAAGGAGGGAACACACCAGAAAATGAGTTATGATGTAAGAACAGAGATTTAAGATTTACTAAACCAGAAAGATCAGGAATTGGTCCAGTGAGTGAGTTATTCCGTAAGCTTAAAACTCTGAGTTGATCTAAGCGAGTTAATGTATTAAACCCAAAATATCCACCAAGATTTAACCCTTCTATTACAAAACGAACTACTCTTCCTTGAGCACATTTTACTCCTACCCATTGACAGTGGTTGGCTGATCTGTTGTTTACCGGGAAATGAAGATTGTTGTTCAAATCGGAAGTAGATTTGAAAGAAAGAATAGATAAAGCATCATGAGGCAATACTTTGGCATTCTTGTTGTTATTCACTGATGAAGAAGAAGAAAGAGTAGCAGTAAATAAAGAGAGAAGAAACAGAGTGATGAAGAGAGATTTTAGCATTTTGAAGTAATGGGGGTTTCTTCTCTACTCAAAATGATATCTTTTTGATGAAGAATAATAGATTGAGCTTAGATTTGAATCTATTTTTGAAGTTCCCCTGTACTCTATTAGGTCTCCCTCTCTAGTCTCTTGTCTATACATTGAGAGACTGTGAAAGAGAGAGAGAAAGGTTGAGATACGTGACAAGTATTTAGTATGTATGTAGTACTACTTGTCTATGGAGTAGAGAGAAGAACAGAGCTAAAACAGAACAGAGTAGGTGTAGGGGTGTCCTTATGCAGAGCTCACGACCAGAGAAAGTCACGTGAAGAGAAAACAGAAGCCAGGGATTATGCTTTCGATTGGGTGTCCCCCAGCCTAATTCTTAGTATTTTTTTCCGTTACAATTAAGGCCCTACAATTAAGGCTCACTTGGTTAACTAGTCCAATGACTCCAATTTAGTTCATGGATATTTCACCCACTCAAACTGTCTTTGTTACAGGCAGACATATCCATGATAATGTTATCAAAGCACAAGAGATTCTGCATAATATGAAACTTAAGAAGATATAAATAAGGCTTTGGTAGGTTTAAAGTTAGATATGTCGAAAGCATTCGACCATGGTTATTTTTGTTATCAATTTTTCGCCAACTGGGTTTTCATGAAGATTGGATTTCTTTGATTGATCATTGCATATCTACAACAAATATTTCTATACTTATCAATGGTACCCTTAGTTCTTCATTTTCTCCAACTCGTGGCTTATGCCAAGGAGACCCTTTGTCTCATTATTTATTTTTGTTTATCATGGAATTTTTTTCTAGACTTTTACAACATCATGTTGATTCTGGTCTTCTCAATGGTATTAAAATTAACCAACATTGTCCTCTTATCAATCATCTGTTTTTTGCATATGATTGTTTGTTATTCTTTCAAGCTACTTCTGCTCAGATGAATCATCTTTGACATTTGATTCAAACTTTTGGACAAGCCTCAGGACAAGTTATTAACATACAGAAGTCAACTTTATTTTTTGGTAAGCACACTTCAACTGCTCACAAGTCTACTATTGCTAGTATTCTTAATATGAAAGTTATGGGGTTGGGTGAAAAATACTTGGGCATTCCCCTTTGGATGCACATATCAAGACAAAAGAATTGTCAAGGTATACTTGATAACATGACTAATCGGTTACAGGGTTGGCATAATAAAATTGTTAACCAAGCAGGAGGAACAACTCAAGTGAATGCAGTGCTGAGTACAATGGGTATGTATCAAATGCAGATCCTTAAACTGCCAGAAACAACAGTTCATCAAATGGACAACATACAAAGGCGTTACTGGTGGAATAATTTTGCCAACAGTCATTCACAACAATTTATTGGATAGAAAAAGGTATGTGTACCTAAAAGATTTGGAGGTCTAGGTCTTAATAATTTAACCGATTATAATTTAGCTCTTCTTGCGAAATTGTCCTGGGAATTATTACATAATCAAGATGCTATTTAGGCAAAACTGTTGAAAGATAAATACTTCCCTCACAGTGATCTGCAATTCTTTCCTCCACCGATAACTAAAAATTCAAGTTGGGTATGGCAGAGTATATGTGTTGGGCTTGAAATTGTTTTTAGAAATGGAAAATGGCAAGTAGGTAATGGTACTCGCATCAATATCTGGACTGCCAACTGGATTCCTTCCTTGCAAACTGCAATTCAAGATTGGAGTGATATGAATACAAGTAATATTCAATGGGTTTCGGAACTAACTGATCCTCTCACTCAACAATGGAAAATTCCGCTTCTTCGACATTTATTTCCTGTAGACCAAGTGAACTCCATTCTCACTATTCCTTTACAATTAGATCAAGAAGATAAGTTGGTATGGCCTTTTACTAGTACTGGCATTTTTACAACTACTTCAGCATACAAGATGCTTTGTGAAAAAGATTTGCATATGGACATTTCAATGGGTTTATCACAGCAATTTTGGTTAGCATTATGGAAATTGAAAGTACCATACAAGTTTCAAATTTTTATGTGGAAAGGAATATATGATGATATACCTGTTAACGCTCGCATTTTTAGACACTTGAATACTGATGATACAATATGTGTTATGTGTAGTATAAATCAAATAGAAGATCTGGATCATTTTGCTACTCCATTGATCTTTCTCTCAAGAAATCTGGCAGAATTTTTTTCCTAATCAGTTCGTTTCCATTATACAGCATCCCACAGTTTTCTCCTGGATTCAGACTTGGCAGCTTAAGGATTCTCACATAAATATTAAATAAACACCTTTAGATGTACACTTAGCTCTCTTCATAATGCACTTCATTTGGAAACATAGATGTAGGGTTGTTTTAGCAATATAATACCCAATCATCATACTGTCATACATCAGATTAACTCTTACAGGGCACAACATCATTTAGATAGCTCATTTTTTGCTCATGCTCATTCTCATTTACACAACTATATCTTACATCTGCCTTGGGAACCTCCTCATGTACAGTTCTTAAAGATAAATATCGATGCTTCAAATAATTTTGAATCTTTGTTAGCCGGTATTGGTATTATAACTAGAAATTCTACATGAGCCTATGTCATGGGAAGTGGAACACTGAAAATAGCTATAAATTTGCAGCAAGCTGAAGCCTGGGATATGCTAGAGGCTATGCAAATAGCAGCATCAAATGGTTGATCTAATGTCATTTTCAAAACAGACAATCTGAGTATCGGTAACTTTTTACATCATCAAACTAGTCTCTGTCAGTGGCAATATTTACCTCTTCTTTGAAATTGTGTTAATATATGTAATAGTTATCCTGCGTGGTCTTGTGAGTTTGTTTACAGGTCTTGTAATAAAGATGCATATGCTTTAGCAAAGACAGCTCAAAAACAGAATTTATGTGGGGATTGGTGGGGTTATCCACCTGACTTAGTAATTCCTTACATAAATCATGATGTAAGAAATATGCTTATGTAATATAAAGTTTGCTCTTTGGTTTTGTTTGAGGGTGAAAACGGTTTCTGCTGATTTTGGTAATTTCGGGTGTGTGGGTGAGAAACGAATTTAAACCCTAAACAATGTACTGCAAGGGAGTACTTTATATTCGAGAGATCAATCTGTACAAATCCGGCCTAAACCAAGAAATGGTCGTTTCAGACTTGCTTCGGTCACAAAGTTAAGGAGAATGGTTGGTTTTGGGAAGGGAAGCGAAGAAAGTGTTGAGACCAGAATAGTTGATTCTGGAAGAGTAATTATTTACGACTTGTATAAGAAAGTGGGAATCTAACAGATGGAGAGCTAGCAAATGTTTTCTGAGTGTTGTATGCTCCTGACCTGAACTTGTTGTTCGGTGGAAATAGGTAATGCCTATTTATACAAGTCGAAGTGAAATGTACTCTGGTCTCATTAAGAAATGGAAAACGGGTGCATAAATGGGAGGAGGTGGTAACCGGTAACGCCTGGAATTGATGTTCCATAAAAAAAAGTATTTCACCATTACTCCCAATATTTACTAACCGCCTTATCCTTATGACACTTTCTTATAACGGGCGTATTGTACGCCGCACGCTGTAAACCGCCAAACCAATACCCAATGAGCACCCTCCAGTTTGTGACATGCGTTGATGTCTTAATTGTTTTCGTGGAAAACATGTAGCACGTTGTTGTTGTCTGGAAAGTTGAGCTTGGGAGACTTGCCGGCTCGGTGGTGACCTTCGACGGTCGAGATTTTGCATCTTAAGAGGAAAGGTAGCCGTTGATTATTGCAACCCTTCGTTTGGTATCCAGTGGCATGAAAGCATGATCAATATGGCTTTAATATGTCCTAGTTTGTGCGCGGCCAAAAGTTAGGGTTTTGGCCTTGTTTAGGCGCGACTAAACTAGGGTCAAAGGTTGCCATGCGTTGGCTGGTAACCTTGGACGGCTAAGATTTGCACCTTAGATGAAAAAGTGGTCGTTGATTGTTGTAGGCCTTCGTTTTGGTATCCGCATAGGGAAGAATGGCGTGGTATGGCGTGGCAAGGTGGTTGGCATGCCATTGGCACATATGGCATTGGCGCGGTTTGGCGTGGCCAAAACTAGGGTTTTGGGCCAAAGGTTACCATGCATTGTTTGGAAACATTGGACGGTTAGGATTTGCATCTAGGATTGAAGGGTGACCGTTGATCATCGCACACTTTCGTTTTGGTAGACGCAATAAGGAAGGCCGGCATGGTATGGCGCGACAAGGCGATTGGCATGCTATTGGCACATGTGGCATGGCATGCTTTGGCGCGGTTTGGCATGGCCAAACTAGGTTTTGGGCCAAAGGTTACCATGTGTTGTTTGGCGACCTTGGACGGCTAGGATTTGCATCTAGGATTGAAGGGTGACCGTTGATCGTCACACGCCTTCATTTTGGTAGCCGCAATAGGGAAGGTCGGCATGGTATGGCGCGGAAATGCGGTTGGCATGCCATTGGCACATGTGGCATGGCATGCTTTGGCATGGCCAAAACTAGGATTTTGGGCCAAAGGTTACCATGCATTGTTTGCCGACCTTGTACGACTAGGATTTGCATCTAGGATTCAAGGGTGGTCGTTGATCGTCGCACGCCTTCATTTTGGTAGCTGCATAGGGAAGGCCGGCATGGTGGGGCCAAGGCAAGATGGCGCGGATTGCTTGGCATAGTGGGGCCAAGGGTTTGGCACAGACGACTTGGCATGGTGGGGCCAAGGCAAGGTGTGATTGGCTTGGCATGGTGGGGCCAAGGGTTTGGCATGCCATTGGCGCATGGTGCGGCTAGCATGGTTGGGGCCAAGGAAAGGTGCGGTTGGCTTGGCATGGTGGGGCCAAGGAAAGGTGCGGTTTGGCATCCCATTGGTGCATGGTGCGGCTAACATGGTTGGCATACCTTGGAGCATGGTGCGGATAGCATGGTTGGCATGCCTTGGCACATGGTGCGGCTAGCATGGTTTGCCATTGGATCAGTGGTGCGGCTGGCATGGTTGGCATGCCTTGGTGCGGAGATGTGGCTGGCATGATTTTCCATTGGAACAGTGGTGTGGATGGCATGGTTGGCGTGCATTGGCGCAGAGATGTGGCTGGCATGATTTATCATTGGCACAGTGGTGCGGCTGACATGGTTGGCATGCCTTGGCGCGGTAGCATGAGAATTAGGGTTTAGCGTAGATGATGTCGGTCAATGTTAAGGGTTCTGTCGTGGAACATGACCCATGTAAAAAAAAAGGTACCTCGGTAATTCTTGTGTAGGCATGCTGATTGATTTAATAAATGTGCTAATGGTCATAGTAACGTCATGTCAGTTGTACAGTTTTACGATTTTAACCCTAAGCTAAAACCCACCATCAACATTAAGTCCCCTGCTTAGCTCAAAATAGGAGCATCATTGCGAGGTAAGCATAAGAAGGTGACAGGCTAGGATAAAAATCGAAATAACAAGTCATGAAAAGATGGTCAGGAAGGTCCGACTAACCTTTTTCGAGATGTGAGGAGATTTCATGATCCCCGTGTTTGGTTGCCTTGCATAGATTCTATTTGTGGTGTAGACCGTGAAGTAGTGAGATAAAGATCGTCGGTTTAGTCTGGTTATGCATCATCTTGGCTGTGTTAGGTAACATCATGACTCTAGCTTGCCGAGTTGTTGGTGTTGGTGCGGCAAGTCATGGCGCGGACGGCTTGGCGTGGTGGGGCCAAGGAAATGGCACAGACGGCTTGGTATGGTGCGATTATGGCAAGGCGCGGTTTGGTGAGGAAAAGCATGTGCGGATGGCTTGGCGTGGTGGGCAAAGGCATGTAGCAGACGGCTTGGCATGGTGATTTATCTTCGCGGGCTCGGTTGCCTCTTTTCCTTACTTGACTCAAATAGGAAGTATTTCCTTATTCAAACTCCCAAGTATCACGCCTATAAAAGGGGCCGACCTCTCCTTTTATTTCACACCTTTATTATTTTATTTTATTTTAACTTTGGCCGTGTGGTAACAGTAAAGCGGACGAGCGAATCCCAGGTATTTCTTCCAGCACTTCCTCTTTAACTTGTCTTTTCTTTTTTTCTTATATTAGTACAAACCCTAGCTGTAGGCGTACCTTTTCATGATCTTGTAGAAAATATTGTCCTTTTGTGTTGGTATGAATCCTAGCCGTAGGTATGCTTTGAACGAATTTGTAGTAGCATTTAGGCGTGAATACCGTAGTAATGTTGACCGCCTCAATTTACTGTGCAAAGTAGGCATGCATGAGCTGGTAACTGTCATTCCCTTCTCATGAAAACCTAGCTTCTAGGGTTTACTTATTTTTCTAGTATGGCCTTGTGTATGGTTCCCATGGTGGGGAACGCCTCCTCGGCCGATCGCAAATTTCCTACTGCAAGGTACAGCCTTTGCATGAGGTGGTGATGCAGGGTATGTCAGTCCCCATTTCTTTGCCTATACGTATCATGACTTTGAAACAAATTGGCTTGCGCCCAGGATGGGTCTCCTGTGTATGATAAAATAATTTCCATGTACTTTTCGTAATAATTTCTCTTCGTATTGTTCCATTGTAGTTGTTTCGAAGGTGGAAATAGTGTGAGGGAATTTTCGTTAGGATGACATTTAAGAAAAGTCTTGCCGTACCGAAAGACATTGGCAATTCCAAGCCAAACATAGATGATGATTCAACATCCCCCGTGATTAGGAAAAACCATCCCAAGTATGTGTCGATTCTTCTGACTGGTCCAGAAAGTGAAGGATAGGCCTGATCAGTTCGGCCAGGAGGTGTAATAAGGTTTTGTCTTCAGAGGAAAGAGTATCATGCTTCTCCTATCGACTTTAAAATCACTGTGAGTTTGTTGCTTCCCTTTGAGAAATGGATGCGATTTATAATGATCCACGAATGTGTAAAATCCAGATTGACCAATGCGCAAATCGTTGATGCTGTCGCGGCTTCCGCAATGCTTCAAATTAGGAAAGACATTCCAGGCTTGGTTGCTTTTATTTCCAGATGGTGTTCGGACACCCACACGGACATATGCAGGTGGGGTGAAATGACTATCTCCTTAGAGAGCGTGGTCGTATTGTTGAACCTTCCCGTAATAGAGAACCTCGATGTCAAATTGTCTGAAGATGAAGAAGAAATGCGCGCCGCTCTGGTTGTGAAATCAAAAGGATTACTTCGGAAAGAAAACGAGACGAGGTGCTTCTATGGATGGTGGGTGTCTCAGTGGTTTCCTGATGAGTTGGAGCCGAATCAGAAGAATAGTACGCTTCATGTTGCGGCGTTCTTGGCTCTTTGGTTATCCAGAGATATTTTTGATGATGGCTCGGGTAAGAAGGAGATAAGACATGAGCTTATCAAGTTTTCCATAAAATTGGCAAAAGGTGTCGTTCTCCCTATTGGCGGCTTGTTTCTTGGTTCTCTGTATACACACTTGGATCACTTGGTCGCGGATATGTGCACTTCAAATGGCTACATGAAAGTGGATTCGTATATTAAAGCTGCATTTCTCCAAGCTTGGTTGTGGGATCACTTCGAAAGGTATGCTCCAAAACCGTTGGTCGTACTTCCCGAGTCTTGGGGTGGCTCTAGGATACTTCGCTGGTTGAATAGGCGCCCAAAGATTGGTTCGAACCTAGTTGGATTTCTTGACAACTCGCACATGGTTAATTTTTGTCCATGGGATCCGGTGCATGTGTCCATAACTCAGATCAGTACCTTTGCTCCTGCTCCGAGCATGTCTTTGTCTTCTGATAAATAGGATATGAGTGTTGGAGAGATGGTATTTATGTGAATCTGCATGCCCGGTCATGTGTCGTCTTTCTTTCGAGGATCTTTTAAAGCAGTATCTTATAATATCGATAGGGCGGATCGGCATATGAGTTTTGACCAAGAGGTCCCACTCGTTCGTCAGCCGGTTGTTCCGGAAGTCCCATTGCCAACTGTTCTCAATGCTAGTGTTTTGTGTCGGGTAAAAGTCTGCCATTTATGCTTGCGGAACGAAACCCATCAACAACCTCCAAATATAACATATTTTGGCAGGATGAGTTTCTCGTTATCCATGGATTCGTGAATGATGTGGTAGAAAACCGTCGCGGTAAGCCTTTTCCTGCGGTTTTAGCGGAGCATCCACTTATGTGGGATCCTTCTTCGCCCAAGCGAAAATCCGTTAGCCCAAATGAAGATAGTCCCCAAGTGAAGGAACAAAGGTCTAAAAGCCGTGCTGGTGGTTTTCAATCGGGTTCGACGGCTCTTCCGACTTTTAGTTCCTCCAATATGCGAGTATGTATTTTTTTTTCCTGATTTAGTTGGATTATGTATATCTTCGTCTCATTTCTGAGCATATGTCCTTGCGTCTTTCCCAGGGTCTGCCTATACCAAACTTTCACGTAGTCAGAAGACATCGTCTCTTGAGATGGAAGGTGGCGATGCTGAACCTACCCATGGTGAAGGGGAATCCGAGAAGGAAGAAATTTCGGAGTCTAGTGACGGGGAGGATAGTTTTTCTGGTAGCAGTATTGAAACTTCCTCCAGCGAGTCCGAGAGTGAATCGGTGAGCCTTCCATTTTATTTATTTCCTCTTCCTCTCTCCTTTTTTTTTTTTTTTTTTTTTGAAGTAAAACCAGATCTTGATATCCCAGGAGGAAACCGCTCCCGGGGATGGCCTTGAAGTATAAACCCACCAAAGTGAAGACGTAGCCATACCTCCAATTGCAGAAACTGTGCCGGCTAGTGACTTGGACATTGAAGTTCATCATCCTGAAGATGTTGCCATGACTCAAGTGGTGGAGAGTACTCCAGGGGCTGATGGCGCAATTGTAGTTATGGGTCCCTTGTCAATTGTTGATTCAGTTGCGGGCACCACCTTCGCTCCTCCATACATGGTTACTTATCCGGATCACGTGCTGATCGGGGGATTTAGTGTGCCATCCAAGTATGCGGCACTATACACTAAGATATGGGAAAGATACATATATATCGCTACGATCAAGAAAATTACTAGTCGATTTGCGTTGGTTAAACGGGTGGAGGAAGCTTTATCTTCGATTGACGACATGTGCAACGTGACCGGTCATACTGTTTCTGAGGATGTAATATCGAGCTGGAGGTTCCATTGTGACATGTGTGTAAACTTCGAATTCAATGTTCCTTGGTTCGTTGAAGGTTTCTTTGAGGTTGAAAAGTTGCTGGTCGAAAAATTCGAAGGTCCTTCTGCGGATATGGTGAAGAAGCAGGAAGCGGAAGTCGAAAAATTATCCAGGAAGCTGAAGTTGAAAAGGGCGGCTCTCCAAAGCACGAAGGAGGCTCTTTCTAAGAAGAACAAGCCATTGTTGAAAACTTTCCTTGAATGCATTTCTTCTGAACTTCTTATTTTTAGGTTTTTTTTTTTTGAAAGGCAAATGAAACGCCTAGTTTATGGTTTTGATTTCCTGGATTTCTTGGGTTGATAGACAAATGTTACCTCGAGGGTTTTGGATTATTCTTTTGGAATGGATTGTTTTGGGAATAATGTTGTCTTGGTTACGATTGCAAGTGACGCAAACATCCCAGGAAAACCATGGAACCATAAGATGACATGGGGTGAAACATAAGATGGCTATCGGTTTTATCATTCCCGTGAAAACTTGAAATAGCAAACCATGTATCTTGTCTAGGTAAGACTTACTCGATTTTTCAGGTCTCCTGATGAAAAGAGAACCTTCCCAGTCGTATCATCTGATAATCGAGTCATCGATTCCTGGTTGGATCATTCGCTTTTAATATCTAGGCAGTCCCCAGTCATCCCTCGCCGTGTCAAGACTGATAATCGGGTCATCTAGTAACTGAGTCATCGATCCCTGAGCTGATCGCCCTCTTCTACCCTCTTGATATCTGGGTCGAAACATAAGATCGATGGTTAAAAATTGACATTGTAACCGAAAGATCAATTGATAGGATCCGGATATGCCTATATATGTAATAACCGCAATCGCACGGCGTCTAACTAGTAGACAACGGCAAGTACGGGTCGTTCCCACAAGGAGCGTTGGAAATACCGTAATCAATATCTCGAATGGACTAACAAATAAAGATGTTTTTGGATTTTTTTAAAAGATTAATAAAAGAAAAATAGATTAAACAAATAAAATGGATTCAATGGGAAAGATGGTAAGTAGGGTTTATCGTATCCACCACTATTTCTTTTCGATTACTGAAATGAAACATAACTCATGAATATTTATTTATCGTTCGTTCTATCGACATCACCTATTATATGTATTAGACTCGTAAATATCACTGAGACACCCTAAGCATGGCACATCAAAAGATTAAACCAAAGCATGCACCATCAAATTGCGCTAGTGAGAAAATTATACGAAACTAAATACAGGTTCACAAATAATACCCGGCTATTCTAAGCATACCCCATCAAAGAATTTAACCCAAGCATAGAATATCAAATACGTAGACAAATATATTTGTGACCCTAACAATTAAGCACAAAGGTTTACAAAACCGGTGAAGCAACAACTCATATTTTCAATCAATCAATAAACATTATTCAAAAATTAATTAATCCAAATCATAATGGTCTCATGCTGTATAATCAATTGAAATTATCCTAATACCCAAAGTGATTTCAACCATAAACCCTAGCCACAAAAATCTCTAGCAAGACATAGCTATGGATTTACTAAAATCCATAAAATAATAAACAAGAGATTAGAAAGATTAAACCGTCAAATTTTCGCCTTCCTCTCGATTGTTTTACACTCCAAGTAACCACCAAGGTTGTGCACTTCTCTCTTCTTCTCTTCATTGCGGCTATTTTCGCCTCCAGCCGGCCTCCCCCCTCTAAAGTCGTTCTCTGTTCGTTTATATCTGTCTGTTGTGAGAAAACAAAACCTAGCAAATATTTGCCAGGCCCGGTCCAGTTAACAAAACCCATTTCCCGTCCAGCTCCTTCCAAAATCTAACCGCGACATTCTTCTATTCCCTAGCCAACTCAATTCACGTCAACAACTTCCATTCTCTTCGACCATCTAGGCATCTGCAACTGATTTCAGGGAAACTCAGTTAACCCCTACATCAGCCATTCCATCACTTACGACCACATAACAGTTCCAGAATTCGAGCTCAAAACCCTTCGTGAAAACATCCACGCTTCCTAAACATTCTTTACTGTCCGTTTCTACCAGTAGATTGCTCTCTATCTCCACACATGCAAACACGATCAGTTCATCTTCATTCGAACCAACACCCCTATGGAAATCCAATTCAGGTGGCATATACATCTCATCTTCCTTCGTCGAGCTAACAGTGACCAGCAGAGCCGGTCCTGAGGAAGTGCAGGGTGTGCGACCGCACAGGGGCCAACACTGCCTAGGGCCTTTTCATGCCAAGACCACGCCCCATTTGTCTTTCGTTTTTACATTTTTTCCAAGGCAAGGCTCAGCTAAGATGACTCGAACTTATATGTGTTCGACACCTGTTCAGCCCAATTAAACTGACTACGCTTACTGACTGAAGTAGTATGTTTATGATTTATATCGTAATTGGTTTTTACTACTCTTGAAATGAATTTCTTGTTGGATTTTTGAGAAGGAAAATACGAACCATGCATTTAACTCAATAACAACCACTGGACTTTATGTGATGTTAGTGGAAATATTTGGCTACATGCTTAAAGTTTTGCGTAGCATATTTTTCTTCTTGATGTAGTGAGATGGAAACAAAAAAATATCTCTTGTTTTTATCTATTGTTGTTACGAATTTTTTGAGGAAAAAAAATTACCTTATAAAAGGCCTTGTAATCAAGTTTGCACGGGGCCTTTTCGGCTCTGGTTGGTGTTAATAGTAAACTGCGCCCAGAGCCGGGCCTGAGGGTGTGCAGGCCGTGCGACCGCACATGGCCCACTGCCTCGCCGAGGGCCTTTTCTCCCAGCCCAGTATTCATTAGTTATTCAAAATTCAAAAAACATAATCGTAATGGGACTCGAACACAAGACATCTGAGTGTTGTTTAATCAAATCATCCACGGAGATATCATTTTCTTGATGCTTTAGATCAGACACATGCTTAGGTCTTAGTAGTCTATATTGCTCTATCGTACTCCTATTTTGATCGGTGGACATTTTCCAGGTGCTTTAGATCAAACACATATAATTAATTAAAACTTAGTAAGCTCTATTGCTCTACCGTATTCCTATTCGGTGGACATCAACGAAAATAAGTTCATATTTAATACTTTTTCCGTTTTTAAAATAAAAATACTTATTTTTTCATTTCAGCCAATTTTTTTTGCTTTTTTTTGAAGCAACCTAAAAATATTTGTCACCTCCTCAATTTAGTATAAGATTTTCTTAAGTTCATCAATACCTATAAGTTTGCAAATTAAATACCAATTATTGATACTTTTTTTGTTTAATATATTTATATAATATTCAACATTATAAAAGGCCCTCTGACGGCCGAAAAATGGGGCCAAAATGGGGCCACTTCTATTTCTCTCTCTCACTCTCTCTTTAGACGTTAATCGGATCGCACAGGGCCCTTTTAGACACAGGATCGGCTCTGGTGACCAGCTAATACTCGCCGGCATAACCACCTACTCCACATTCTTCTTCCTGGCCCTCAGTCCGTATCCATCATCCATCCACCGTCTGGCTGCATCATTTCTTAATTTCGCCATGTAAACTTATTTCACGGCATACAATAAGTCCCAACAACCAGCCAACACAAGGACCTGAGTGAAACCATCGATACTGCAGTCATCAGCCGACAAAACCACTTCGCTTCTCCATTCCCTGATCACCTAAATTCGGAGTAGTTTTAGTTGCTGCCAATACTTACACCGAGCGAGAGAGCTTCACAGTTCAAAGTCAACACAACCCAAACTGCCAGATTTACCGTTCATTTCCAACTCCCAATTCGATCACAGCACCAGTCTTTCCGTTTAATCAGTCATCAAACATACCAACTCGCTGCCTGTGAACTTCTCAGTCTCGGCTACGGCACCAGTTGCTTCATCTTCACTATCCAATCTCGGTACATTCTTCACTTGGTCACAACAACAACACAATACGAAATGGAGTTCAGTTTAACAACTCATCTTCCATCTTCTCTCGTTTCCGAGTTCTCCATACGAACCATCCAACATACCCGACACCAGTTTGAAATATAAGACTCCTTGTTATGCTTCGAAGCTCTGTATGCGGCCACCATTAATGGCAAGCATCCAAAACTCCATCTCGTGTTGTTGGTTGCAGGGCTCGTTTCACAATTGAGAAATCCAATTTAAACCCAACATACAAACCCTAGAAATAAATCCATGCCAAAACCCCATCCATCTGAATTCTTTCATTATTGTTTCCTAACAAATCCCATCTCAAACCATTTACAAAGAACATAATATGTGAAGCAAGTGATGACACGTCCACTACTTCCTTTTTAGCCCACACAAGTGAGACTCACGTGCTTGAGTCTCTGTTTTACTGTCTTGTCCAACCGTGGAATGACTAGTGATATGGAAAAATGAAATGGCGACTTGCTAGCCCACTAGTTTATTATTATTATTAAGCTCCGGCTCCTCTGGCACTGCAAGTCGCATATGCCATTTTATTTTCTAAGCCATTTATTGTAACCGGGGCCGAATTCGTTTGTACTTTCTGCAAAACACTGAAATAGTATTGTTAGCCAAAATATCGAAGCCTAGCTAATGTAAATATGGGTATAAAATATAGCATTAACGTGCTTATCAACACCCCCACACTTATATTTTGCTAGTCCTCGAACAAAACAAAGAATATATTCGCTCCACAGCTAGATAAATATCCGTTAAACAACTGGATATAGAGAAATGTCTACTAAACAACTAGACGAAACCACTAAACAGTGGTTGAGAAATGTCTGCTAAATAGCGAGACGAACCACTAAACAATGGCTTAGAGAAGTCTGCTAAACATCTAGACAAAAAGACCCGCTAAACAACTAATCATATAATAAGATAGAGTTAGACCCGCTACAGAGCTGGTCATGACAAATGTCATACACAAGACTTGCGACACAATTTTTTTTAATTTTTTAATTGTTTTTTTTAGACCCGCTACACAGCTGGTCATAACATGCAAGGAAAAAGAAAAGACCAGCTACACAGCTGGTCATAACCCTAAAAATTATAATGATAATTTTTTTTAGACCCGCTACACAGCTGATCATTTTTTTTTAAGAAACCTGCTACACAGTTGGTCATTTTTTTTTTAATGAAAATGCCACTCCCCCACACTTAAATATTACATTGTCCTCAATGTAATTGAGTCATCCAACGTAGAAGTTAAGGTGGGAAATCTAAAATGCAAATAAAAATAAAAGATAGAGTAAAGGGAACAAATCTGATGGGTTGACTCCCATGAAGCGAAAGGTATTTGTTTCCCTACTTTTGCCAGCAAACAATCTCAACAAGCTGTTGATACACCAATGTCAGCTGCAAAGCATATATGTATAGTCTGAAAAGTTGGGGATCACTCCAACAAATCAAGCTTGCCGCGAATCTGAACCTGCGAGCACTATAAACCTCCAAAAAGAAGCGTAAATTCATTCCCAGTAGAAAACAGTCCATAGTAGAAATAAACAAATAACTCACATGGACAACAATAATAGAATGCATATTATTTTCTATTCGGGAAGCACACTCTAAATCAGGTTCCAAATCAGCTGAAATACATTCGGTCGATACATTATCTTCACTAGAAATCAAAGGAAGCAATGTATTAACAATGCAAAAAGGCATATGATTATCGAACTTAGCACAATTATTTAAACCTATGAAAATCAGCAACTCTTAAATCTGATTCTAAGTCCGCAGAAATAACTTCCATAGTTGAGTTACCTTGATTAACCATTGTAGGTCACAATGCATTGATAATATCAATGATCATAGGGTCATCGAAATCAGAAAAGTGGGCTAAACAAACAGATAAAGGCTCAAAATCATCGACACAAGTTATCTGACCAATATCAATATGTTCAACATCACATCAACATTCAGAAAATCACTAGATGGATCAGAAAAACAAGAGGACAATGGAGCAACAATATCATGAATAATAGCCTCATCTCTATCTGCAACTAAGTGACTTATATGAAACTCATTATTTGAATGATTAGAAAATGTTTCATTATGCACGTCTACTGTCTCTAAGTCATCAGACTCAACAATAGTATCTTCTGTATAAATATGTTCTTCTAAATCATCATTATCTGAATAAATGACGTCTCTAACACAACTCTCGTCCTTTCGAATAGACAAATAATCAGTTAAATGATCATGAGTTGGGCAAGATATAATAGATTCAGATATTATATCCGTATCATAATTCTTAAAATCACTTCTAGTGTCAAGTTCATTTTCACCCTCATGGTATTGGGGTTGATACTCATCTGAATAACCACCCATAGCGAAATTACATGGATTCCAAATTCCATACCTGAGACGATTATAAGCAAGAACTTCCTTATACCGTGACCCATATATGTATTCACCAAGCGTCATAGACGACGTCTCGCGCAAAGCATTTATCGTTCTCAAAAAGGCTCCTGAAATAAAATTCTGAAGCACAAAACAAGTCAAAAGGAAAAAAAAATCCTAAAAAAATAGAAATAATGTCCAAAAAGAAAAGAAAAAATTTAAATGCCTAACTATTTACAAAATCAAAAATACTAATTACAATATTCCACAGCCGCTCCCCGGCAGCGGCGCCAAAAATTGATGGGCTTCCGGAGATGCCTATATATGTAATAACCGCAATCGCACGGCGTCTAACTAGTAGACAAAGGCAAGTACGGGTTGTTCCCACAGGGAGCGTTGGAAATACCGTAATCAATATCTCGAATGGACTAACAAATAAAGATGTTTTTGGATTTTTTTAAAAGATTAATAAAAGAAAAATAGACTAAACAAATAAAATGGATTCAATGGGAAAAATGGTAACTAGGGTTTATCGTATCCACCACTATTTCTTTTCGATTACTGA
Source organism: Papaver bracteatum (assembly GCA_023529315.1). Lineage (NCBI taxonomy): Eukaryota > Viridiplantae > Streptophyta > Magnoliopsida > Ranunculales > Papaveraceae > Papaver > Papaver bracteatum. The sequence continues at coordinate 287,743 of JAJJWX010005152.1, forward strand.
AATGAAACATAACTCATGAATATTTATTTATCGTTCGTCTATCGACATCACCTATTATATGTATTAGACTCGTAAATATTACCGGGACACCCTAAGCATGGCACATCAAAAGATTAAACCAAAGCATGCACCATCAAATTGCGCTAGCGAGAAAATTATACGAAACTAAATACAAGTTCACAAATAATACCCGACTATTCTAAGCATAACCCATCAAAGAATTTAACCCAAGCATAGAATATCAAATACGTAGACAAATATATTTGTGACCCTAACAATTAAGCACAAAGGTTTACAAAACCGGTGAAGCAACAACTCATATTTTCAATCAATCAATAAACATTATTCAAAAATTAATTAATCCAAATCATAATGGTCTCATGTTGTATAATCAATTGAAATTAGCCTAATACCCAAAGTGTCTTCAACCATAAACCCTAGCCACAAAAATCTCTAGAAAGACATAGCTATGGATTTACAAAAATCCATAAAATAATAAACAAAAGATTAGAAAGATTAAACCGTCAAGTTTTCGCCTTCCTCTCAATTGTTTTACACTCCAAGTAACCACCATGGCTGTGCACTTCTCTCTTCTTCTCTTCCTTGCGGCTTTTTTCGCCTCCAGCCGGCCTCCCCCCTCTAAAGTCATTCTCTGTTCGTTTATATCTGTCTGTTGTGAGAAAACAAAACCTAGCAAATATCTGCCATTTGCCAGGCATCTGCAACTGATTTCTGGGAAACCCTGTTAACCCCTACATCAGCCATTCCATCACCTACGACCACATAACAGTTCCAGAATTCGAGCTCAAAACCCTTCGTGAAAACAGCCACGCTGCCTAAACATTATTTACGGGAACATTATTTAAATACCCTTACTATAGAGCCTCTTCTAAAATACCCTTATCAACTTATACAAATACCCCTAAGCCTAATACATTACTAAAATACCCTCTTTTATATAGTGTATATACAAAACCACCACCATTACCACTATTAAAAAAAAAAAAAAAAATCTCTAATGCCCACACCACTGTCCACCGCAAACCACCACGGCTTCCCACCACCGACCACCACCACCGACGACCACCACCACCGACCACCACCACCACCATTGACCACCACCACCGACCACCACTACTGACCACCACCACCATTGTCCACCACCTCCAACCACCACCACTGTCCACCACCACCGCCAACCGCCGCCGCCGCTAACCAACACCACCACTGTCCACTTCCACCACCGCCGCCGCCAACAACCATCACCATCGTCAACCACCATCGCCGCCGCCAACCACCACCACCATGTGGAATCAACTTGTTGAAGTTGTGTCCACATCGGAGGCAACTAGCTCAAGTTGTCTTCAACAGTCACGCAACTAGCACAAAGTTGTTTTCATAAAAGTGAAAGCAACTAGCCCAAGTTGTCTCCATATATGGAGGCAACTAGCACAAGTTGTCTCCATATATGGAGGCAACTAGCACAAGTTGTCTCCAAAAAATAAAAAGTATACACAAATAAGTGAACCTAATGTGATTCGAACACACATCTTCTGACATATAGTCAGTTGTGCTACCATTGCACCACAGATTCGTCGATACGAAGTAACATATCGAATTGCAACCACTCAATCTCTCGGATATCTCTCTGCTGCACTTCCCCCGCTAAACCAAAATCCAACGAGATCAATACCATAAATCAAAACTATTTTTTGACACTATCTACTAACTATTTTTTGTTTCAACAGAATGAGACAATTGCATAAGAATTCCCCGTGGAATATGGTAACAAGGTGATCAAAAAATGGAGCCAACTAGCTCAAGTTTCCTCTGAATATGGAAGCAACTAGCTCAAGTTGCCTCCGAATATGGAGGCAACTAGCCCAAGTTGCCTTCAAAACTGAAAGCAACTTTCTCAAGTTGTCCCCAAAATCAAGAATAAGCAACTACTTCTGAAAATATGCACAAGCGAATGCAGAGAAGAAAGATGTCTCACCTTGAATGCAGCAGCATAAACATCCTGCAAGTTGGACATGCCTTCAAACTACCATAATAACCACATAACATCTCTGCAAGTCATTGCAAACATAGCCTCACCCAAACTACCATAATAACCACACACAACCCATTAATCCTTGGCAGTTCATAGTACTAGGTTTGGATCTTATACTATTGATATCACCTTCAAAAACGGCTCCTAAGATTGCTTCTAAAAAATACAAGGCCATTGAGCCATGCAACTCCAATTCTGTAATACCAAACCACCATTGTAAAATCAGTTTGCTGACTCAACTTAAACCCATTCTCTGCAGCTTCTCTTGCCATTCATGCAATTGCATCTAGATCGTCTTGCAACTGCAACTTACACAAACCCATTCATGAGACAAACACACAACATCGACATCTCAAACTTGTCAAATCCTTCATCTCAGTTCAATATCAAACTCACAATTGTAGTACATTGATTCTCTGCAATTGTATCAGCCTAAACATACATCTAAAATTTATTCATCTAAAGTCCACTAACTTAGCATCACCACCATGGCCATCTGTAGCCGATGAATCGCACACTTCACTCCACCAAAGACTATTCACATCCATCCGCAATAACCATCACCATTTTCCATATCAACAAGACACATGCAGTCTTGATTTGCAACCTATTCAACCACTATCAATAGTAGAGCAATCTCCATCAACAAAGATCAAAATCATGGTTCGAAACCTAGACATTCATATAGACGGGTTCAACCATTTTATCTCTGAATCTCCACTTCCACCAACAAAACCTTCTTCATTCGGATCTATATTTCTCAGCCACCAAATTAGGTTACAACCCAATGTTCTCAACAAACCAAAACTCAAATTCCTCTTCAACTTCAGATCCAACTACATATAACCACAAAAATCCTACTTTCTCTTAAAACCCCCAAATCCATCTCAAATTCATCAACAATAGTGAAATCATCTCAATCTCTAACAACGACATCTTCTTAGCATATATTTCTGATTTCCAATCAACGCAGCATCAGGACATGAAGTAGCATCCACATCTTCCATTCTCATCTTCGGATTTCAAAACCTAAACCTAAAAATTGAACTTTACATGTTTCATAATCAAATCACTGAATCTGAATCTCAACTCGAAATTACTAAATCGAAAATAAAAATCAAACCAATCTCTGAAACTGTTTTGAATCGAACACAAATCGTGGAAAATTTGTTGATATTAGTGGCGGATGTAACGGAGGTAGTGGTGCTGGTTGTGGTGGCGGTGATAGATCTTTGTGTTGTGGCAACGGAGATGGTGGTGGCGATCGACGGAGATGAAGATGGTGAGATTCTATTGGTTTTTCTCGAGTGAGAAATGAAGAAGAAGCTGAAGCGTAACATGTAAAGGTTAAAATTGAGATTATGTTAATTATTTTCCTATTCATAATTTCGATTCTGACATTAGGGTATTATTAAAGACCCATAAGGGTATTTGTGCATGACCCATGAATAATAGGGGCATAAGTAACATTCCCACATTATTTACTGTCCTTTTCTACCAGTAGCTTGCTCTCCATCTCCACTCATGCAAAACGGTCAGTTCGTCTTCATTCGAACCAACACCCCTATGGAAATCCAATTCAGGTGGCATATACATCTTCTCTTCCTTCATCGAGCTAACAGTGACCAGCTAATACCTGCCGGCATAACCACCTAATCCACATTCTTCTTCCCGGCCCTCAGTCCGTATCCATCATTCATCCATCGTCTGGCTGCATCATTTCTTAATTTCGCCATGTAAGCTGATTTCACGGCATACAATAAGTCCCAACAACCAGCCAACACAAGGACCTGAGTAAAACCATCGATACTGCAGTCATCAGCCGACAAAACCACTTCGCTTCTCCATTCCCTGATCACCTAAATTCGGAGTAGTTTTAGTTGCTGCCAATACTTACACCGAGCGAGAGAGCTTCACAGTTCAAAGTCACCACAACCCAAGCTGCCAGATTCACCATTCATTTCCAACTCCCAATTCGATCACAGCACCAGTCTTTCCGTTTAATCAGTCATCAAATATACCAACTCGTTGCCTGTGAACTTCTCAGTCTCGGCTACGACACCAGTTGATTCATATTCACTATCCAATCTCGGTACATTCTTCACTTGGTCACAGCAACAACACAATACGAAATGGAGTTCAGTTTAACAACTCATCTTCCATCTTCTCTCGTTTACAAGCTCTCCATACGAACCAGCCAACATACCCGACACCAGTTTGAAATATAAGATTCCTTGTTACTGCTTCGAAGCTCTGTATGCGGCCACCATTAATGGCAAGCAGCCAAAACTCCATCTCATGCTATTGGTTGCAGGGCTCGTTTCACAATTGATAAATCCAATTTAAACCCAACATATAAACCCTAGAAATCAATCCATGCCATAACCCCATCCATCTGAATTTTTTCATTATTGTTGCCTAAAAAATCCCATCTCAAACCATTTACAAAGAACATAATATGTGAAGCAAGTGATGACACGTCCACTACTTCCTTCTTAGCCCACACAAGTGAGACTCACGTGCTTGAGTCTCTGTTTTACTGTCTTGTCCAACCGTGGAATGGCTAGTGATATGGAAAAATGAAATGGCGACTTGCTAGCCCACTAGTTCATTATTATTAAGCTCCGGCTCCTCTGGCACTGCAAGTCGCAGGTGCCAATTTAGCTTCTAAGCTATTTATTGTAACCGCGGCCGAATTCGTTTGTACTTTCTGCAAAAGCACTAAAATATTATTGTTAGCCAAAATATCGAAGCCTAGCTAATATAAATATGAGTATAAAATGTAGCACTAACGTGCTTATCATCAATCCCCCACTGTGGTCGCCAATTGTTTGAGGGTAAAAACGGTTTCTGTTGATTTTGGTAATTTCGGGTGTGTGGGTGAGAAACGAATTTAAACCCTAAATAATGTATTGCAAGAGAGTACTTTAGATTCGAGTCTATACAAATCCGGCCTAAACCAAGAAATGGCCTTCCAGACTTGCTTCAGTCACAAAGTGAAGGAGAAGGGTTGGTTTTGGGGAGGGAAGCGAAGAAAGTGTTGAGACCAGAATAGTTGATTCTAGAAGAGTAGTTGTTTTACGACTTGTATCAGAAAGTGGGAAGCTAACAGATGGAGAGCTAGCAAATATTTTCTGAGTGTTGTATGCTCCTGACCTGAACTTGTTGTTCGGTGGAAATAGGTAATGCCTATTTATACAATTCGAAATGAAACGTACTCTGGTCTCATTAAGAAATGGAAAACGGGTGAATAAATAGGAGGATGTGGTAACCGGTAACGCCTGGAATTGATGTTCCATAAAAGAAAGTGTTTCACCATTACTCCCTATATTTACTAACTGCCTCATCCTTATGACACTTTCTTATAACGGGCGTAGTATAGGCCGCACGCTGGAAACCGCCAAACCAATACCCAATGAGCATCCCCCAGTTTGTGACATCGTTGATGTCTCAAGTGTTTTCGTGGAAAACATGTAGCACGTTGTTGTTGTCTAACAAGTTGAGCTTGGGAGACTTGCCGGCTCGGTGTGACCTTCGACGGTCGAGATTTTGCATCTTAAGAGGAAATGTAGCCGTTGATAATTGCGACCCTTCATTTGGTATCCAGTGGCGTGAAAGCATGATCAGTATGGATTTAATATGGCCTAGTTAGGGCGCGGCCAAAAGTTAGGGTTTTGGCTTTGTTTAGGCGCGACTAAACTAGGGCCAAAGGTTGTCATGCGTTGGATGGTAACCTTGGAGGGCTAAGATATGCACCTTAGATGAAAAAGTGGTCGTTGATTGTTGCATGCCTTCGTTTTGGTAGCCGCATAGGGAAGGCCGGCATGGTATGGCGCGACAAGTTGGTTGGCATGCCATTGGCACATATGGCATTGGCGCGGTTTGGCGTGGCCAAAACTATGGTTTTGTGCCAAAGGTTACCATGCGTTGTTTGGAGACATTGGACGGCTAGGATTTACATCTAGGATTGAAAGGTGACCGTTGATCGTCGCACGCCTTCATTTTGTTAGCCGCAATAGGTAAGGCCGGCATGGTATGGCGCGGCAAGGCAGTTGGCATGCCATTGGCACATGTGGCATGGCATGCTTTGGGGCGGTTTGGCGTGGCCAAAGGTTACCATGTGTTGTTTGGCGACCTTGGACGGCTAGGATTTGCATCTAGGATTGAAGGGTGACCGTTGATCGTCGCACGCCTTCGTTTTGGTAGCCGCAATAGGGAAGGCCGGCATGGTATGGCGCGACAAGGCTGTTGGCATGCTTTGGCATGCGGTTTGGCGTGGCCAAAACTAGGGTTTTTGGCCAAAGCTTACCATGCGTTGTTTGGCGACCTTGTACGGCTAGGATTTTCATCTAGGATTGAAGGGTGGTCGTTAATCGTCGCACGCCTTCGTTTTGGTAGCCGCATAAGAAAGGCTGACATGGTGGGGCCAAGGCAAGATGGCGCAGATGTCTTGGCATAGTGGGGCCAAGGGTTTGACATGGACGACTTGGAATGGTAGGGCCAAGGCAATGTGCGGTTGGCTTGGCATGGTGGGCCCATGGGTTTGGCATGCCATTGGCGCATGGTGCGGATAGCATGGTTTGGGCCAAGGCAAGGTGCGGTTGGCTTGGCATGGTGGGGCCAAGGGTTTGGCATGCCATTGGCGCATGGTGCGGCTAGCATGGTTGGCCATTGGTGCGGCTAGCATGGTTGGCATGCCTTGGCGTGGATATGTGGATGGCATGGTTTGCCATTGGCACAGTGGTGCGGCTGGCATGCCTTGGCGCGGAGATGTGGCTGGCATGATTTTCCATTGGCACAGTGGTGCGGCTGGCATGGTTGGAATGCCTTGGCGCTGAGATGTGGCTGGCATGATTTTCCATAAGTACAGTGGTGCGACTGACATGGTTGGCATGCCTTGGCGCGGTAGCATAAGAATTAGGGTTTGGCGTAGATGATGTCGGTCAATGTTAAGGGTTCTGCCGTGGAACATGACCCATGTAAAAATAAATAAAAAGGTACCCCGGTAATTCTTGCGTAGGCATGCTGATTGATTCAATAAATGTGCTAATGGTCATAGTGACGTCATGTCAGTTATACAGTTTTACGATTTTAACCCTAAGTTAAAAACCACCATCAACAGGTTTAAAAAAAAATCATTTCATGGAAGCCAGTCGGAAAGACTTCACAAGAAGCCAAGGCAGTCGTATAGATGTGAAAAATTAGTAGAACACAAGCTTAACTATAGTAGAGTTTAAAAACTAAAAACCAAAAAATCCCCCATTAGCCAGGGAACAATTCTAATAAGGGGTAAAGAGCTGCTATGGAGGGTTCCGAAATCCATAAGAAACAAAATACTTCTAACACATAGATTTGTGCACACCCTAATTTTCAGGTACCCCTATTAGCAACCTAGAAAGTTGAGCGGGCCCTAAAAGGTTTAAGGCTTTCAGATCTAGAATTTGGATGTGAGACATATCTGATCTAATGTCTTAGAAGCCACTTGAGCGGAAAGTCATCCTACAAAGTCGTGCAGGATAGCATTGCTCTTTATTTTAAAAAAAAAAACCATCAAAAATATCGGTTCTCACACGGCAGTTGGATAAAAAAAATTACACCATCAATATTTGAATCCAAAAACTTATAATTTTCACACTATCGATATTTGAATCCAAAGACTTATAATATTAGTGATTTCAATGGGTATGGTTCCTCCCGGGACCACTAGAACCGGAACCAAACTCGATAAAAGAAGATAGGTCCTGGTCCACTAAATTAGGTCCCGCAACCGGACCTGATAAGAATCCTAGATACTCATTGTGTATTCAAAAATTATCGATCTATTCTTAAAAACTTAATATCTTGTTGTTTTTGGCTTGAATCTAAACTATTTTCATATAAATGCACTATTAATTCTTTGTTATAATATGTTAAATAAATATTAAATGCAAGAGAAAAATGAAAAATGAAAAAAATCAAAGTCAAGACTAGGTAAATACTTTAAATTTTTCTAAACGGACTAATAAAACAGTTAAATAATCATGTACTCATACCCGTTGGGTACCTAAATGTCTATAAAGTCCAATTTTCAGAACCGAAACTGAATTCGAATCAACCGGGTCCGATTCGGTTTCGGGTAATTAGGTACCCATTAACATCCTTAACTTATATAAGTGAGAGTCTTTTAATCCATATAGCCTACCGATAAATATTTAAAATTGTTTTCCTGACAAAGTTATCAGTGTCTTTCTTTTTTCTCTGTTCCCATATAGTAATCATGACAGAATTCATGAAAAACGCATTGCAAATTGTAATAATTTAGAAAATAATCCCATATTTACTTTGTGGGTCTTTTTTTTTAAAGGAAAAAGGTTAAAATTGTATTGATGTAAGGGAAATCCTTATGATATGGAGGTAAAAACATCCATAAGTTAAAGAGTATCCATATATATGCAGATCCTCGGTATTTAGTGTAGACAAAACCTACCGTGGAAAATAAAGAAGTTAGTCCATCCGGTCATTTTTAGTCCGAATTTTCAAAAAAAAAAAAAACTCATCTGGCTGTGCTTCAGTGGGATCATCTCAAAATTTTGAAATTCACAATGCATAAAAATGTTGCAAATTGCACAGATACCGTTGTTATGCTTTAAGAACACATATACCAGTCCCTATTTACATCATTCAGAAAGATAAAACTCTCAACCGGTCATAGAGTGGCTTGGTAGAAAAAAAAGAAATTTGTTGCATCCGGTCATTAAGTGACCGTATGAGAGAAGAAAAAAAAACATATATACAAGTTTCTGGATGGGTATCCGGTCATCCAATGATCGGTTGGATTTTCCACAACAACCTCCTCAAATTTTTGGAGTTCTTAACGGACTTGATGGTTTTGTGGACTCTTTAAAACTCCATAGTGACGTTTCTTGGACAACAACTTGTAGATCATCCAAGATTTATGAATGGTTTTACTTCCCAAAGGAGTTTCCCTAAAAAATATTACAGATTAAGTCTGCACGTTACAAGGTAAATGCCCACGTCCAGTGCATCAAAATTTACTTACAGTATATTGTTATCTCCAGAATCTGTAAAACTAGACCATTTATCCGCAAATCCCCACTGAAACATGTCATTCCCAATGACCTTACAATGGGAACAATAGTCAGACATTTTCTCAAAATCAAAACAAGCCATGAATGTGAACCCATTGCGCACACACTACCAAAAATATGTCATTCGGAGGCAACGAGAATCAATCTCAACCCGAGCCCTTAAAAAGTGAGTAAAAGTTTTGTTAATCACGTTATTATCTACACGCTTGGGCATATCCTCCGCTGAAAGAAAAAGGGTTTTCTTCCTCCAATATTCTTGGCTTACACCATAAACATTAATCCATTTTTGCGCAATGGATTGAGGTTGAACGTTAGGTTTACAATCATAAGATCATTGCTAGAAGGGGATTCAACCAGGATTCAATCAACAAGCCCTAGTAGTACGAACCTTGGACATGTCTTCCTGCGACGAGAACCGAGACAATATATATGACATGTGAGAAATACTCCAAGTCATACTCGCAGGAATCAAAAGTCTTGAGTTTGAAGAACCACGATATGGAGTAAAACCTTTTGGAAATACCAGATGACCTATGAGGTTGTTGCGACAATCTTTCGCTCTTTGGGGATATACGTCCTCTGAAGTTTTAACCAGGAGAACGTTTTCATTCACACGGGGATTAAGCAATTTTTATTATTTTTTATAATAAAAATGAACTTTTTCATTAATGGAAATTCGAGGTTACAATGAGTTTAAGATTGAAAATTAAGAGAATACAAGGTAATAAGAACATACCATAAAAGTACAATACCGAGAAATCCGATAAGAGAAAGAGAAAAATTAACGGAGTAAGGAAAACACAAGTATGAATATGATCTGATTAAATCGGAGGAAAAATAGTTTTTTTCGGAATTAAATTCCAACCATTTAATTTGTTTTTCTTCTTTAGAAAGATGTTCTCCCAAAATAGGAGTGATCTGCTTAAATCTCTTGCAACTAGTTATGAAACTTCCGTCATCAATAAACCCTAAAAAAATGAGTACTTTAGATTCGAGAGATCGCTCTGTATAATTCTGGCCTAAACCAATAAATGGCCGTTCCAGTCTTGCTTCGGTCACAAATAAAGGAGAAGCATTGATCTTAGGAAGGGAAGCAGAGAAAGTGTTGAGATCGGAATGATGAACTCTATAAGGTATGATTGTTTACACATGCTAATAATAAGCTGTATTTTCTGTATGTTTTTTGGATAATTATGTTGATTGTTGAATAGGTTTTTTTTAATGTATTTTTATATCGAGTCATAATTGAAGACCCTGATCTCATAGGAAGTGGAGGTAGTGAAGTAGTAAAGAGATGGAGATCGTGTGAAAGTGATAAAAATTGTGTCCCTATTATTGAGGGAGGACTGGATGGTTGTGCACCCACTACTCCTTTACTTATCAACTGTCCGCTATTATTGAAACTTTTATAATAGGAACGTTGCACAACATATGTTGTAGAACACCAAACTAATGCCCTGACGAACATCCCCTATTTGTGACCTTGTTAATATCTCGAGTGAAGAAGAAGTCGACTTGTATGACTAGCTTGACCTGCATGAATAGGTCTGAAAAAACAGGGGTTTAATAACCACACCCAATATTTCTCTTAGCAATCTGTATGGACTAACTCCAATATACTTTCAAGAGAATCAATTAGACAATCAGACTCATCTTAAGAAAAGTATATCAAAGAGTTATATCTCAATTTCTCAATTCAATCCGCAATCTAACAAATAGGAATTTGCGAGCCCATTTGAATATAAGAAATAAATTGGACGGTATCAAAAACAAATATCCAAGTGTCAATCAATTTAATCAACAACCAAAGGTTGGATTCACAATTGATTGAACTTATGCACAACCTGTGATATTTCAATTATATAAACAAATATAATGCGGAAAAGAAATAACACAGACACCAGAAGTTTTGTTAACGAGGAAACCGCAAATGCAGAAAAACCCAGGGACCTAGTCCATATTTGAACACCATATTTTATTAAGCTGTTACAGACACTAGCCTACTCCAAGTTAACTTCGGACTAGAATGTAGTTGAACCCTAACCAATCTCACACTGATCAAGGTACAGTTACGATCCTTACATCTCTGAATCCCAGTAGGACTCTACGCACTTGATTCCCTTAGTTGATCTCACCCACAACTAAGAGTTGTTAAGACCCAAATTCGAAGACTTGATAAACCAATCTGTCTCATGCAGAAAAGTCTATTAAATAGATAAATCTGTCTCCCACAGATAAACCTATGAGTTTTATTCTGTCTTTTGATAAATCAAGGTGAACAGGAACCAATTGATATACCAGACTTATATTCCCGAAGAACAGCCTAGAAATATCAATCACCTCGCAATAATCTTAATCGTCTGGTAGCGAAACAAGATATTATGGAATCACAAACGATGATACAAACATAATTGTGACTACTTTTCATCTTGCCTATCGGAGATTAAATCTCAAGAAAATCTTATATAAGATAGTACTCAATCACGATATAAAACAACAAGATCAGAACACGCAACTACAGATAAAATAGTTGGGCCTGGCTCAGTGACGGAACCATGAATTAAAATTAGGGTGGGCTAAAAATAATAATTCGCCAACTGTCAATTTCATGCAAAACAAAAATAAATACATGAAGGGAGCAAGCGCACAACATGATGTTTTTTTCTTGAATCACAACGCACCGAATCAGATGTGAAATACTTCAAACAAAAAGAGTGATATGAATTAGTCATACAATATAGTATTACTCTTCTAGAATGGTTAAAACAATACGCTTCTAGATTACTTTTTTCTTAGAAATGCAATTCCATTTCCATGTGCTAACCCTTTCATTCAATTGAGGCATGAGCCTATTTATTTTTGCATCTAGGACCGGTACTTTTAGGATAAAAGGTGATACAAATACTAGCTTTATATGGTTAGACACCGGGAGTCGAAGACTGACAACATGCCCCAACACCATCCGTTTGTATAAGGATCAAGGGAAGAAAAGTTGTAATTTGACCTCCAAAATAAAGACAAAAGATGTGGCTGCATCTGAAGTTCAAGGCTCACCGAATCACGTTTCTCGTTAAAGCACGTCCTCACTCAACACTCAAGCATCAAACGTAAACTAATATACACTCGGTTTATACGAAAAGATCACTTTGCCGTCTAATCTTCTAGAGATTGGCTGTTCTTTTAGCAATTAATGGGTTACACAAAATTGTCACCTGGGCTATTTGTGTTTTTCTTAAAAATTACAATGGAAAAACTAAGATTTTACGGGACTTAGGGGAGGCTACAGCTTGGGTAAGCCACCCCGTACTACCGTCCCTGGCCTGGCTTCAAAATCCCAATGAAGTCTTCAAGTCGTTAATCTACAAGGTTTTGAAAAAACCTAAGGTTAAAAGACAATCGACTCTAGTCGCAACTAGTATCACACAGGAGGTGTGGGGATTAGGTTTCCCAGTTGCTAAAGTTCTTCTTTATATAGTCTTCAGATCATGGTTTGCAATCAATGCTACCTTGGTAACAAAGCATTCAATATTCACCGTTAGATGAAAACCTAATTAGACTCAATCTAATATATTTCAACGGTTAGATCGAATTTAGATTGTTACATACAAATGAAAAGTGATTTCATTTGGATATGAGTAATTGTACCTAAATGTGTACACCTTTGTTGTCTCAACATTGGTTAACTGAAGTTATCCATATGGACATTTCATATCAACCTTATTCATCTTAACCAAACTAGTCCAAATGACTCAAAATAAACTAGTTCTAGAGTTGTTCAATTATTTATATTCTCATAGAAGTATAAAAGATACAATTGAAGCAAAATCAATTTTGATTCACTCGAATCAAGTCATGAGCACTATAGCCACGGTTTGCAAAATATTGCATTCCTTATTATATAAATGTATTAGTTCATGAACAAACCGATTTTAGAATATTATCCACTCAAGTATGCAAACAGGTACGCATACCTAAGTGGCCGGACTAAGTTTGGGTTCGCCAATATGCGAACGGGTACGCATACCTTCCAAATGAAGCAGAAATTCCCGGAACTGAACCTCACGCCAGTATGCATACCGATATGCGTACAAGGTTCCCAGACTTTCACTCAGCCAACCAGTACGCATACGGGTATGCATACTATGGTTCCCAGACTTGGATCAACACATAAGCAATTACGCATACTGTGCACATAATCCAATTATTAAGTGTTCTAAACTCCATCTCAATTATTGAAACATTCTTAGAAGGCGACAATAGCTGTCTCATACAAACTATTAGCTTCGAAGCAATTTTCAAGTGATCGAATGATCAATACGAAATATTCTGAGTCTACATCAAATGATTGTCTCGCACAAATCACGTAAGATGTGACAAGGAGATTCTTACCTGATCATCTTTTGACTTTTATCAAGAATATAAGATGAACTTGGTTAAAACGAAAGCTTACCAACACATATTTCTAGAAATATGTAAGCGAATTAAACTCAACTTGAAATATCAAATGTGCATAATTGAAGTCTATATAGCTATACGACTATTTTATCAAATAGGAAATAGAGTAGATAGACTTTTGAGTGATATATGAGTTAAAGTCTCAACATACCTTTTGTTGATGAAGTTCCACAATCTCCCCTTAGTAGTTTTTCGTCTTCAATCGATGAACGTCGTGAAGTCTAATGCTCAAATACACTTTCTATCATAATCTGAGAATTAGCTACAAGTAGACTAGAAATCAAGACTTATAGTTTTGGAAACTAAACTTGACAAACAAGCTTGAGATAGCAACGCCAGCGAGTTCGATCGAGCAGTGCTCTAACAAGGTTGACCTGTATGACTAGGTTGGAAAGTTATGTCGTATGGAACATGGTTATCCAACACCTTTCCTTGACACCATGATACATGGAGAGTGGTCATGAGAAGTGGAGAAGAGGATGTGTGGTCATCCAAACAACTAAGTATGTGTTGTTGATTGTGTATGTAAGACATGAATGTTTTGATCAATCACAGGCGAGCTATACTGTAGGTGGATAGAGGCAAGTCAATTCCCATATGACTTGCCTGGTGAAGTACTAAAAAAAATAGTACGTGATACTCCTGGTTAAAATAACTTAAGTTATTTAAATGAATTCGATAATGTAAAATATTGTATTTCGTTAACCAACTCACATTGAACAATTCGTCTAAAGGTACTCGATACATGTAAAGTATCATTCATAATCCATGTGTAATAAATGGCCTGGATCAGTCACAGGTCCGTGAGGTTATTCACATTAAGTCAAGTTGATCATGTGAAAATCACCTTGAACACCTTACATGATCTGTGTGAGACAATCATTTGATGTTAACTCGGGATGTTTCTTATTGATCAAATAATCATTTGGAAATTACTTGAAGCTAGTGGTATGTGTAAGATTACCATTGTTGTCTTCTAAGGATGTTTCAAATCTATTAACGAGAGTTTTAGAACTACTACCAATGTCTGGATACATCATAGTATGCGTACCTAGTATGCAAACTGTGAAGTGCTAGTTCAGATCCGGAACTATTATTTGTGTACAAGTATATCTGTGATAAGTGGGGAATTGTGGTTTGCGAATGCCAAGACTAGGCAAGGTATGAAATGGTAGTTCGTGAACTCGGGTTGCGAACTCAGTGGTTAGGTTCTAAAATCGGTAAGTATGACAACTCGTTCACATATTTTGTATGCTAACTATTGTCTATACTCATGAACTCGGGTTCGTTTGCAAACTAAAGTTCCTGGATTTTTAATGTATTAAGGTACGCGAACTCTGTTTGCGAACTAAATTCCCTGGATTTTTAATATATTAAGGTATGAAAACTTGATTTGCAATTTATGGCATTATGTTCATGAATTGGTTCTTGTATAAGACTTTGTACACTTACAAACCAAACAGAATATATTTCAAATGCTTCATGGATATTTCTATGAGATAGTGAACATTTTTACAACTTTAGTAAAATATATTTAAATACATTTGATTATCTATCATGATTGATTAATTATCAGATTTGGTCTAGAACTGTTAGATTAATGTAGCTAATAAGCTAAAAGTGTTCATATGGCTAACTTCGGTTAACTGTTATTGAGCCAACTTGTTATACACGTTTAGGTACGGTTCATCCATATCTAAATATAAGTATATTTCATTTGTGTGTATCAAGCTAAACCATCTAACGGTGGAGATTGATTGCTTATTTTCTAAACAAACTTAGCTTGAATTTTAAAGCAGGAGTTTATCTAACAATGGATATTAATTGCTTTGTTACTAAGCTATCTTAGCTTTTATTGTAAGCAACCCTGATTTAAAAGACTATATAAGGATGAACTCTAGCATCTGGGAAACCTAATCTGGATTATTAGTTGAGTTTCCTGTTCACCTTGATCTTTATCTTAAGACAGAAACAACAAATATAATAGACTTATCTTTGGGAGATGGATTTGTTTATAAGTCTTTGACTTTGGGTCGTAGCAAATTCTAGGCTGTAAAGGACGTTAGCTATGGGACTCAAGTGCGCAGAATCTTGCGAGATTCAAGAGGCGTAGGGAAAGTGATTGTACCTTAATCGGTGTGAGACTTGGTTAGGGCTCAACTACATTCCAGTCCGAAGTTAACTTGTAGTAGGCTAGAGTTTGTAGCGGTTTAATACAGTGTGGTGTTCAAGTTTGGACTAGGTCCCAGAGTTTTTCTACATTTACGGTTTCCTCGTTAACAAAATTTCTAGTGTCTGTGTTATTTATTTTCCGCTTATATTTTCATTATATAATTGAAATATCACAGGTTGTGTGTTGTTCAACCGTAGTTGATAAATCCGACCTTGTTTGTTGGATATGACTTGATTGACACTCAGACATTGGTCTTTGGTACCATCCGAGTTATTCTCATAACAATCAGGTTCACGGATTTCTATCTGTTTGATTTACCGATTGTGTTGAGAAAGAGATAAGGCTCTTTGATATCTCTTGATTGAGACTCATTAACTTGGTGCTCTCAGAATTATATTGGAGGTGTGGTTGTTGTACCACCACATTTTCACTATCCATGACCAAAGTACTCAAATACCGGTGATTTCAAGTCGCCCATTTTTAGCCATGGTTAATTTTCACATGTTCTTTAAGAAACGTCAGAATTTATTAGAACTTGTTTGGTGTGAATTCAGGATCTCATTGCATTTTTTGGTGAACTTAAGTATCAACTGTTACAAATTGTAAAATGAATTTTAAATTTTAAATTTATTAATCAAGGTTCTATTTCAGTGTTATGTCACTTTGGTTCTAGTAAGATTATTTTAGATTCAGACAGATTCACTGCAGGCATGAAGCCTATTTCGAATCTATTTTTTTATATATTAAAAATTATATATACGACTGACTCAGTGAGTCTAACTTCTTTATTATTAGAGCTAGTAGTTGAACGTGCGGTTGTATAAAATTAAAATGCTTTACTAACGTCCCTATCCGCGACTTATAAAATAAGCCATTTAACTTGTATCTATGACAAGTCTTGGCAGTTGCAAAACTTCTATTTTTCACTAGTGAAGAATAGATCAAGTTTTAGTATTGTTAGTGAAAGGAATATAATGTTGCCGAATTTACTTTTTATGTTGTTTCAAATTTTAGCATCGATTAACAACTCACCTATATGTCCTAATTGTCAGGTGTCATTATCGGATTTAGGTTTGATTGGTCAATGCACTATAACTATAAGTGAGTTAAGTATAATTCGACAAATCCAGTTTTTGTATAATTTGCTTCCATCCAATAATATTGATTTTACCCTTATTTTGAGTTTTTTTTCTTGATAAAATTTATTAAATACTATATTATTTTATTATTTTATTTTGTGATGAATGTGATTGTGATTGTGATTGTTTATGTATTATTGTCATGCACGTTTTAAAAAAAGTTGGATCAAAAAATCGCCTCTTTATTTTTATATAAAAACAAACTAAAACAATGGACTTCCATGGTATGCAATCACCAGATGGAATGTGATTAAACAGCAACCGATGGGAATTGAGTTTCTTCACAGTTTCAGAGAGATTAATTTCTCTGTGGAAAACTTGCTAAAAGAGGATATAATCTAGAAAACAGCAACCGATTGGTCTATAATGAACACCAATCTTTTATGTTAGGTCTAGAAAATCCGCAATGTCAGTATTATAGATTTAGCTAGATGATAGCTCCTGTGTTTTGCTATATTTTTCTGTTCAGGTACTTATTTTGGAGTTTCCTTTTTGCTTTGTCTATTGGCTATAATTTCGGTTTGGTACTGTCTTGGGTACCCTTTTTTCCTATTGTATTACTCTGCCTTTTGTCCTTTTAATACAATGTTGATTTAACGTAAAATATATATTTATAGAAGAGTATTGTCTTTAACCCCAACTCAATTTATCTGCGTGCTTTGTTTCAATTCTACGTTCCACTCTATTATCTGTGTGTTATTTCTCTAGTTTGTTGTTTCGCGCATAAGCTTTGATTTTGTTTTGTTTCTGATTTTAGGATCATGGCTCTGTCAGCCTAGAGGTTCGGGTTCTTGGTGCCCGCCACCTCCCGGGTAGAGACGCATACACGATGTTGGACTTCGGTACCGAGTGCCAGTTTAAAAAAAAAGAGCCAGGCAAAGATCCTCACTGGGGACAAGATTTTGTCTTCTCATTCATTCCTTGGGACACATTTTTCCAACTCAAACTGAAGGTTTCCATCATCAGCGATCGTACCCTCGTAGCACACGCTATGATTAGATGAGAGGATCTGGTTGCAAGAGTCTGTCGACAAGTATCTAAAAACCCTTGTGGAGATTCCAACAGAAACTTCCTCGTCGCCAGCACGAGCAAGGTACAACCAGCAGGTAACCAACATAAAGGTTTTGGATAGGTTTTCTAGGCTCTTTAATTATGCAAAGGATATTTTTGATTACGCACGTAACTCGACAAAGAAATTTCTTGACTGCTAGGTTGATAATAAAAAATGACCAACATCTCTCACATCAGGAGTCAATGTGTTCCAGTTTCTAGCCTTGCACCACCCATCCAATGGAACATAGACTAAACGCCACTTCCTGGAAGGACTATGTATGGGGACGAAAATATTATAATACAATTACATATAATTCTAACAAAGAAATAAAAGAATTAATGAACAATCTTACCAATGAAAATAATATATGATTTTGTCAAGATTCTGCTTGTCATGATCAAATATTTCATGCAAAGAGAAGGAAGAAAAAATGCGGCAGATTTAGTGCAAAGAGAAGGAAAAAAATTGCGGCAGGACTTTCTTTCTTTCATTTAGTTTTGTTTACCTTTTAATAAAAGTAGAAATTTAATAAATTACCTAAATTTTGATGGGCCTTCAAAAATAACCCCTGGTGGAGAAGAAACATGCAAGGAAGAGAAGGAACTGGTATCTGTGAAAGGGGTTATTCAGAGTATCCAAGCATTTTGGATGATCCTTGTCTCCACAAGGAAGTCCCAAACAAGGAAGAGTTCATAGTTCAACATGTTAATTTTCTATTACTGTTTTATATCGTTTGTGAAAAATTACCGTAGTGTATTATGATCTGTGTCTTCCCCATCCTTTTTGTGTTTCTACATTGATCTTGAGAAAATTTAGATTATCCTAACATACGGAAATACAAAGGTGGTATCAGGTTTAGCCAATATTAACCACTGATATTACAAAATTGATCATACGAGGAGACCACTTTAAAAATAAGACTTGGGTTAAATGCTATTAGTTTTCACATTTTAAATTTATGAGTTTTTTAATCATTTATTTTTCCGTGTGTTTCATATTCTTCAACGATCAATCATGGTTAGTCATCCTAAGTTCTTCTTCGTCGTGCTCACATCTTGCTAGGTATTGGTATAAATAAAACTTATAAACTTATTACTCATTGTTATTTACATTCTCGCATTATTAATAAATTTTTAAGTTTAGGGAAACAAATTAGTTAAGCCAAGGAATTACATTATGGTAGAATACTAAAATCTCAGTGGGGATATTGCGTAGTTGATCTCGGTGAGGATATTGTGTAATTGATTAATTAAGTTTTTGTAGTTGCAGGAAATCCTACACTACACCCTTGATAAGATCTTACAGTGATTAACACATATTTGATGATTAAAACAACACTTTATTATTTGATTCTCAGAAATGTTTACAAGTAATGGAAGAAGATCAAGAACACAACCGCTCTCTTGAATTTTCTCTCTCCTCAAGACTTTCTCAACACTCAAAAATACATCTCTCTTTATCTCTGAATCTACTGGGTCTCTTTATATAGGGTAATTACATAGTGGATGACATCTAAGTTGTCCTTTAATTTCGGATTTGGTTCACGATGCTCTCGCGATAGTTGTAATGCTAATGCTCATGGGTGCTGTAACCATCGCAGGACAATCACGCTCTTCCGGTGTTTCTTCATTCGTCAGTTATTACGTCATTATTCTGTGACACTCGCGAAGTGTTGTTGAAGAATTCACGATGATATTCGCAGAGGTGTTGTTAATCTCACAACAGTAATATCATGGCGATATTTCGATCCTACATCTTGCCTCTTCTCATGTATTTTTTGCGAAGGAGGAAAGATCATGAGAATTAAATCTTTTATAAAGCCGCAGCGGTTTATCCCTTTGCGCTCTTCTTCTTTGACACGTTTCTGTATTCTTCGCCAGCTGTTTTCACGTACTTTTTCTTCCATTCAATTTTTGACACGTCCTTTTCAACCGCTGGGATCTAACCGTTCACGTCCTTTCTTTACATTAATTGCATTCGTCTTCTCGAGAACTTTCTTCTTCTATATATACTTCTTTCGTTCTTTTCTTTTCTTATTTTTACTTTCTTCTTCCTCCTCTCTGTAACTTCTCTGCAATTTTACTGTTCTTCCGTAAATTCCGGGTATGCTATTGTTATAATTTTTCTTTCGATCTTTTACTCCTTCAATCTTCATTCCCATACTAAAAATAGTTGCAGCTGGTCATAAAAATGTTCTTGCCTTTGAGAAGATGCAAAAGAAACTTAAAGATAAAGGTTTCACCTTATCTACTATTCCTGAACAAAGCCCTAAGGCCAAACTCTCTGTTCCATTATTTCCTGATTTTCCATGTAATCGCGAGAAAATCATAATCTCGCTAGGCCAGCTTGAGGCTGGTCTTCCCGTTCCTCTCTATGATCCTGAACTTCCTTTATTCTACAAAATTATCTCTCACGCGAAGTTCTCGCGAGCGGTATATCAATTGAGTGGGGATTGTATTCGCCTAATGCTTGAGTATGCTACCCGTGGTGCTGATAAAGAATCTCGCTACCCTGACGCTCCAAAGAATCCCAAATATAAAGATGTCCCAATTGTTCCCGCAAAGTATACTGTGGAGAACTTCTTTGAAAATTATGATATAGTCACTTGTAAGAAGGATAGCACTCGTTGGGCGTCCGATTGTAAAAGAAAGATAACATCGCTGAAGATGAAGTTCTTATGTCAGATATTGATTGGCATACGGGTAATAATCAAGGCCATCGCCATTCCAATGATGAAAAATGGTTCATTTTTCCATTATGTTTAGAGGGTCCCTATATTTCCGGTCCTCATGCATTGCCTGCGAGATTCACAAAACATCAACCGTGGGTCTTCAACTGGTCTTAAAGGAATAAAGAGGTACCCTATTTTTCCATTATTTTTACACTGTCTAATTATCATTATTATCTTCCTCATGCCTTCATACTCTCGCTGACTACTACAAATTTTTCCAGATTGACAAGCTGAAACTTCATTACCAGAAATTTGGGAAACCCATCACCTTTTTAGCCCTAAAATATCTCACAAATGAAGTAAGAAATACTCCTTTATGATTCTTAACAATATATTGTTGCCTATATTTCTTACCTTTATCGGTGTTCGCAGGTTATTGAAGAAATAGAACCTGTGAATATTGTGAAGACTAAAGGGAAAGACAAAGATGCTTCTCGCAAGGAGGAATCTACTATTCCTCTCAAAGAGAAGTCTACTGCTCCTCGCAGAGAAAAATCTAGTGCTCCTCCTTTGAAGAAAAGAAAAACCCAATCTTCTTCTTCTTCAACTCTTCAGCCTAATACAGAAAACTCGATTGATAATTCTGATGATGACAATAATAATGATGATTTTAATGTTGATGTCCCTTCTGCGATGAAGTCTTCTCAATCTGATTCCTCAATGACTCAATTGTCCAAGATCTTTGGTGATATTACACATGGTATCGCAAATGATTATGGAGATGAAGCTCTCAATGGGGTATCCTAGGCTCTCGCTAAAATCTGTAATGCTCCGATACTTGTTGATAATGATTCCCTCCAAGGAATATCAAGATCAATATCTCCCAGTCTCTTAAATTCTCTTGGTATTCTGGTACGTTTTCATTTCTTTACTATACTTATGTATTCATGTCCTCGCCATCTTTAATTTACATTGTTCTCTCGCAGACTGGAAGAGCTTCCTTTGTTGTTGCCTCAGACTTGGAGAGGAGGTGTGCATCTTTTTGCAAGAAGAATGTGGATTTGGAATCTGAGTCCGCTAGTCTTCGCGGGCAATTGGAATCTGGGTGAACTGACCTTCAAGAAAAAATCAAGCAGTTGGAAACTGATATAACTTTCTCGCAAGAAAAGGTTGCAAGCCTCCAAGCTGCGAATGATCATCTTTATGGTAAGAAATCTTTCCCTTTCTTTTTATCCTTGTATTCCTTTACATTTTGTTCTTATTATTCTTCTTCGCAGATGTTTATGGCCTTTCTGACGAAGTTGTATTCCTTCGTTCTTTTCCAAACCCAATAGATGATGATACACTTCTCAATCGCCTTAATGAATCCTTAGGTAGTTATTCAAATGAACAGATTAACTCTCTTTCTATAGATGATCTTAGATCCAAATTTCATCTTTTAGCAATTGATCATAGATTTAGCTTGAAAGCGGCCAATGCATCCAAGCGTCAATATCTTAATTCTAAAGAAGAAATCAAGATTCTAAGAACCCATAAAAGTGATCTTATAGATGAAAAGGATCGTATCTCTAGACATGGAGCACAAACCTTAGCGGATTTTCATAAAACCCTTCTTGAAGTCCAAATTAACAGAGATAAACTTATCCGCGAGAGAGATGATCTTGTTGAAAGCGAAAACCAAATCCGTTCATGTCTTCTTATTAACGATGAAGATGAATTTGCTTGGGCTTCAAATATTCTTGACAACGACAGAGCTAACTTAGGTGTAGATGTTAGTCTTCATTTTGAACAGGCGATAATTAGGACATGATTTCTGAAAGAGAAGGTTGTTAATTGTTCTTCCTCATTAATTTCTTGTCATTAATCTTCTTATCTTTGCAGAATTTTCAATTTGTTGTTATATATTCGCAGGAGTTGAGAAGAGATATACTAAAAGAATTGGAGAACTTGAATCCGATAAGAATTAACTCACAAATATTCTTACTGCTCACAATGAAAAATATTAAAGGTTGAAAGATCAATTGAATATTACTTCTGCAAATTTTAGTAATGCCCTTATTGGTGTTCGTAACAACTCCATTAAAATGGTCTACAATGATCATAACATTCCTCATTCTACATATCCTGACCTCACAAAAGAAATTCCAGCGAATACTCCAAACCTTGTTATCTCTGATAGCGAAGCTGAGGAATCTGACGAGGATGAAGCTGATGGTAAAGGTGAAGAAGAAGAAAAATCTGGCGAAGATGATGATGGATATAATTAGTCTTGAACCCCTCTGTAATATTTTTTCATTTATCTCTTTCTCCTTGTATTGTACTACTGCAAGTATCTCCAGCTTCTAACATTCCTTAATGTATAAATTTCTTTTGCTTCTATCTGTAAATTGAAAAGCAATTCTTTTCTGCGATATAATCAATCAACATAATTATTAATCTTTAACTATCCGTGTAAATGTGTCATATAATAATGTCTACGTAAATTTATCATATGATGATGAATAACAATTTTATCATTCTATGCATTCCCATACTTTCCTCTGTTATTCATCTACAATATGAAAAAATTGAGTAGAGCTTAGATATCAGTTGTAAACAAAATTGAGTTGCGAGCATCATTGCAAGTAACATTTGTATACTTTTATGATCTATGCGTAAATATCGCAAATTTAATAATCTCTGCAGAAATATCGCAGTCATTCAACTTCTTGTGGTCTTATTATGCCTTCCTAGTTAAAGGTCTTACTTTGCCACTTTTTGTATTTGCGACAAAATCGCAGGACGTCCTTACACTTGTATGTAAAAACCCATTGATCTTGCCTTATCTGTATTTTTTCAATTTCTCTGCGACAATATGACAAGTCTAAGTTCCCTTGCGAGAACAAAGCTTCATGACATTGCCGTCTTGCGATGAAATCGCATGACGTCTTTATACTTTCATATAAAACCCCATTGATCTCATCTTAACTTTTTCTTATGGCTTGTTGCCTCTGTATAATATTTGTCATGCGACAATATGACAGGCTTAAATGTTCTTGCGAGCTTAAATCCCCATGACATTGCCATTTTTAGACACTTATCAGCTCCCTAATGGAGGGTGCCGTCCTTATCTTCCCCCTGGTTGCCCCTTCAAGGAGGGAACATCGGCCATACAAGACTAGCTCCTCCCATCCGGATTTAACAACAGAGAGTTGTTATCGTAACCTCTTGTCCTTTATGCCTATATGGCTTATAGTTACAAGACTACACCCTAAGTGGGGTTTTCTTTGGGCCGAGTGCATCATAGCCAAGACTTACCAAGAATGGCCAGGGTAGGTTCGTCTGTCCCGGGCATCCTTGGTTCAACCGTGTACCTCGGCGCCTTGGTCATACTATGCACCCTTTAGAAGAGACCTTCAGTCGTCCAACCAGGGTATAACCTTATATAGTTGGAAATATAAAGTATCTCTCCTGGATAGGTATCTCAAAGAGATGGACCCCAGTCTCCGTGACTCAGGTTCCAGCAGCGGTATAACCTTATCCCTGAGCCAAGCAAAGAGATACCCCCTTATATGACGCACTTTAGGTCTTACATTTTCCTCTTGAGAAATTGTATCCGCGAACTAGGGTGTACGCCATATAGGTTTGTCCCATTCTTATGTCTCTGCGAAATTTTATTTGCATTTCTTGCGAATATTGCACTTTTGGTGAAATTTCTTTTCTTTGATCTTCTCCTTATTTGCATTTCAACTCTTGTATAATATTTCAATTTCACCTCTTTCATTCAATCAAAATATCCTTTTGAATTATTTTCTTCAACAAATATTTTACGAGTTCTTCAACGAATCATTCATAAATTTCTTAAATTTACCTTTCTACTTACTACTTTCTGCTTCTGCTCTTTTGTTGCGTTTTGCATCTGCGATCTGCTCGCCATTCATACACTCATGTTGATTTCGCCGTATTCTCTCCTCTCGCCGATCTATTGTGTCAACCATCAGCTTATCACCTCTTTGTTTTTGCTTGATGCTTCGTTTCCACTCTCTGTTCTTTGCTGCCCTTTCCTCGCAAGATTCCATGTCAATTTCATAGCATTTCTTCCCATCAGCCCAGGCTCCCTTTATTATTCCAATACCGTTAGGATGAGGAAATTTAATACATTGGTGAAAGGTTGACGCCACACCTAATATCCCATGTAGCCAAGGTCGACCAATCAGGGCATTATAAGGTGATTCAATATCCACAACGCAGAATAGAATCTTAGAAGATAACCCCTTTAATGGAATTCACATTGTAATTTCTCCTTTGGTCTTGTTGGAGGTACCGTTGAAACCATAAATTTTATAGGTTGATGGTATCAGATCTTCGTCTCTTCCACCCATGGTTCTGTAAGTATGATAAAATAATATATCAACTGAACTTCCAGTATCTATTAGAACTCTATTAATTGCCCATGAATCTTCGGTTTCACCATTATCATTTTCTTCATCTTCTTCTATTTGTTTTGGATTTATTTCTAACCTTACCACCAGTGGGTTGTCATGCATCTCGCCAGGATCTGGTACTTCTTGCGCAGTGAAAGAAATAGTTTGCTTTTGCCACTCCTATAATGGCGAGACTCTCGCGATATTCATTATCTCTCTTCCATCTGTGTCTCTCGCTAAGACTCTGCTTAGAACATTGTCGTGGAAATCCTCAATAGTTTTGTATGAATGTACGATGAAATTACAGAACAAATTCTTCGCCTTGGCTCCAAACTCTATCACAAATGTTTCTGCTCCTTTTGCAGTATTCACTCTGCGAATATCTGGTGCTGGTGGTAGTTGCTGAGTATTAGAAAATGATTGCGGATGTCCTATTAGAAAATGATTTAAATTTCCCTGATCAATCATCCTCAAAATTATTATTTTTTCATTCCTGCAATGGTTTATTGAATGACCATGAAAATGATGGTAAGGACAAAATTCTTGGTTTCGATTATTTGATGTGGATCTTTTCTCATGTTCCAGGGTGATGGTATATTTTCCATCAAAATGATAGCTTCCCAAATTTTTTCTATGCTGGCATTCAGGGGTGGCATCTTAATTTCTTCCCATATTACTCTTTGATTCCCTTATCCTATGAAATTATTTTGTCTCTGACCACAATAAGTCTCTTGCGGATGATCAAGTCTTTGAATTTTATTATTTCCACCGCGATTGTAATAATTCTTTTCTCTTTCATACTCCTCTTGATATCAACTTCCCATAGCTACTAACTTCTGTTGTTTTTCAATCACCACTTTCTCTTGTTGTGGCTGCGAGGTGTTCGCCACATTGTTGATAATTTTAGGAAGTAAACTTCCATTCGCCACTATTGAGCTGGTTTTTGCGACTCGATATGATTCCATATCATTTTGTTTTTCCTCTAAAGAAATGTATTCTTCTTGTAGTTCTCGTAGCTCAGTCATTGTGATGGTATTTTTGATTCTGAAAATTTGTATGTACAGCAGATTGGTTGCGAACATTGCATTAATGAAAGATAAAATGAGGTATCTCTCATCCACTCTTCCAGCCATTTCACTGCACATTATCTTCCATCTTATGGTTAGGTGTTTCAGACTCTTTCCAATCCTCTGTTTTAATCCAAATACATCTTCAATACCGGGACGTGAAGAATTGTTGCTTATATATGCTTCCAGAAATGTAGCTTTCAAATGGTCGAAAGAAGTTATTGTATTTTTAGGTAAGACTTCGAACCATTTTAACGCCTCGCCAGTTAAACTAGATGCAAAGTACTTGCATAACACAACATCATGGTTTTCCCATTGTAGCATACACTTAACATAAGCCTTAACATGTTGAACAGCACAGGTAGTCCCATCGAAGATACTGGTTAATGCTGGTAAATTTCATTTTGGAGGGATTCCTCTTAATTGTACTTCTTGAGTAAATAGAGTTCTCGCAGCTTCTTCAATGGCTTCATCAAGTTGTCTCCTGCCTCCTTTTCTTCTGTTATTCAGCATTCCCCTCATTTCTGCTAATTCTCTTAAAATTTGTTCATTTCCAGCTGAATTTTTCTCCATTGGTCTTTTCAGTGCAGCTTCTCTTCTTCTGCGCTCGTGTCTTTCTTGTCCTGCGAGATTTTGTGCTTCTTCTTCAGCATCTTCATCTTGCCTTCTCCTGCGATTTTCCTCTTCACCTCCTTCTTGAATTCACAACTGATTATGTCTTCTAATTCTTCTCTGCGAGTTTCTTCATTCCTCATCGTTTCTCTTCGCTGTCTTTCTATTCTCCTTTGTATTCTGTCATATTCCTCATTGATATTATTGCTATGGCGATTTTGTGTGCGTCTCCTTTCTCGATTGTCATGATTATTCTGCCGTATTGCTTCTTGGAATTCTTGTTCTTCTACTTCTGCTATTAATCTTTCTCTCTCACAAGCCATACGTGCTTGTTCAGCATAATGCCTCTCAATTTCCTCCTCAATGATTCTTTGATTTCTTTGGATTTCTCGCCCCTGTAATATTCTTCTACATTCTTCTCGATTTTCTTCACCATCCTGGTTATTTCCACCCTCTTGAATTCTATTATCACGTCTACCATTCACAGTTTCACCGCGTGGAATGTGGCGATCATGAATCATCTCTTCTTCTCTATGATGCTGATCTTCATTTGGATTTTGCATTCCCTCTCGGATATTTGCTCCAGCATTTCTCATAGGTAATTTCGCCTTGGTTCTTCTCTAAATGATCTTGAACTTGATCTAGCAGTACTTATTGATCTCCTACTTTGCAATCTCAAATTCTCCATTCTTAACTCGTGATTCTGTCTTGTTAAATTTGCACGTTCTTCTGCTTCTAACCTCATTTCCTCTTGTATTCCTTGTCTTAAATCATCTGTTGTTTCATTTTCGCCTTCTCCATGAATTAATCTTTCAACCACCCCTTGATATCTTTCTTCTCTTCTCTCATTTCTTAATTGTCGATCTTCTGCTTCCTCCATCGAATCTGATCGCCAAGTATGCACGCTAACTCTATCATAATCCACAACTCTATCTTGTATTGGTGTTTGCTGGTTTGGTTGTTGAACTTTATTTTCTCTTTCATTCCTTGTTCCATTTCTTCTTGTTCTTATTCTTGAAGATTCTCCCATTTCATTTGTTTCTCCACCTGCAAGTATTTTACTCCTCCTTACTGTTGTTGGCGGTTCTGATGTGTTTCTTCTTCTTCTAGACATTAATCTTAGTAATCTGTTGAATGTTGCGTAAGATCTTTCACTAATTATTCCAAATTCCTTCCAACCACAATGTCAATTTTTATCTTTTTCTTCAAATAATCATCAATTCATCCCTGTTTCGGGCGCCAAAATGTAGTTGCAGGAAATCCTACACTACACCCATGATAAGATCTTACGGTGATTAACACATATTTGATAATTAAAACAACACTTTATTATTTGATTCTCAGAAATGTTTACAAGTAATGGAAGAAGATCAAGAACACAAACGCTCTCTTGAATTTTCTCTCTCCTCAAGACTTTCTCAACACTCAAAAATACATCTCTCTCTCTCTCTGAATCTACTGGGTCTCTTTATATAGGGTAATTACATAGTGGATGACAGCTAAGTTGTCCTTTAATTTCGGATTTGGTTCACGATGCTCTCGCGATAGTTGTAATGCTAATGCTCGCAGGTGCTGTAACCATCGCAGGACAATCACGCTCTTCCCGTGTTTCTTCATTCGTCAGTTATTACGTCATTATTCTGTAACACTCGCGAAGTGTTGTTGAAGAATTCGCGATGATATTCGCAGAGGTGTTGTTAATCTCGCAACAGTAATATCATGGCGATATTCCGATCCTACAGTTTTCTATTTCACAATTTTTTTTTAACATAAATTAGTTTTTGAATCTTTTGATTAATTAGTTAGTTATATGAATTAGATAGTTTTTATTAATTAGTTAGTTACGATAATTTTGAATAGTTAAATTGTTCTTAATACAATAAT
The DNA here is from genome assembly GCA_023529315.1 of Papaver bracteatum. NCBI lineage: Eukaryota > Viridiplantae > Streptophyta > Magnoliopsida > Ranunculales > Papaveraceae > Papaver > Papaver bracteatum. Next base: position 316,342 of record JAJJWX010005152.1, read on the forward strand.
TATTAACAAAGAAAAATACTACAACATATTATTTGATTTTTATTTTTTTATGAGTGTGATTGTTTATATGATTTTACATGCATGGTTTCAATAAAGGTTAGATAAAAAATCATCCCTATGTTTGTACTAAAAAAAAAAACTAAAAAAATAGCTTACTATGATAGATTGATAAGCAAAAATGACCAACATCTTCATCACACCACAAAATTCATATCATGGGTGCTGAGAAAGCAGAAGAACATATAAGAAATACATAAGTTAGTAGATGTGATCACAGGTCGTCTTTAAAATCATCAAAAGAAAATAGTCTAAGATCTTTATACATTGAAGCTCACGAATGAAGAGTTGTTTTACTGTTAATAAGAACCTTCTCATAAGTGGTGGATTCTCCCCTAAACACCCTATTTCCTTTCGATCTAAAAAACAAACCATATCGTGAAAGGCAGGCAATACTTGATGAAGGTTGACGGCTTCATTACACCACTCGTCATGATACAAATGCAAATGCTTTGGAGCTTCATAATGCAACTAAAAGTTTCTTCCATACCCCCAAACTTAAATCTAACATTGTCCTCAATGTTCTAATGATGAAATTGAAAACATGAACAAGGAGAAAATGTTACCACTTGAAGAAAAAGAGTTAGATAATGATATTACCGAGTCGCATGAGCATGGGTTTCCTCCCAAGAAGTGTTAATTTTAAAGTCTCCAGTTAGACATTGGATAGAATTAGTCACCTCATAGAATCATCAAGCAATAGCCGAAATTGAAGATTGTTCTTAAGAGGCGAAAACTGATCTCACGACTCTCGAAGATCATCGTAGATTCTTAACCACCTATCAAGAATAATCTTAGAAAGATTAACTAAGATCAAATTCTGAGACGAAGAGAACTTTGTAATTACTATCTATATTGCCTGAAAGAGATCACAAAAACCTCGATAACAGAAAAGCAAGATCATGATATACGAACTATCAAGGTAAAGATATTCGGACCTGGCTTCACGAATCCCCAAAAGCGAAGTCTTTTAGTCATAAACCTAATTATATTTCTCAGAGGAAACCAAGGTCTATAGAGGACGACTCTAAAATCAACTAGGGCACAAAGTGTTAGGGATTGAATTTTCTAGTTGAAAGAGCATCTCTATTCATAGTTTTGAAAGACCAGGGGTTGTTTAGAATGCAAGCTAACATAACTTGAGAATCAAGCAAACACTTTTAAGTCTTGAAAATACAAAAGAATGATATACACTATGAACATAAAGATGACTTAAAATTGACTAGAGTTTTGAAATCATTATCATTCAATCATGAGTAGTAGTGGAATCCATAGTCTTGGTTGTCTTTAAAATCTTGATATCACTTTCAATTGAGTATTATTTATTTTAGCATCAGAAATTGAGTCTAAAATCAATCTTTACAAGTTCGAGCAACAAAACCCTTTTCTTACCACCTGTAAAAACTACATCAGCTTTCCAGCGACGAAATCTTCATCTTTGATGTCTCTGACGATGGAATTTTTATCATTAACTTATCCAGTGATGGAATCTTCATCGATGATTTCTTTGACGACGAAAGCTTCATCACTAGTTACAAGAGATATGAGCAAATCACTCCTATTTTGGAAGCACATCTTTCTAAACAAGAATAACAAACTAAATGGTTGGATTTTAATTCCGAGAAAACATTCTTCCTCCGATTTAATCGGATCTTATTCATACTTGTATTTGTCTTACTTCGGTAATCCTTCTCTTTCTCTTGTCGGATTTCCCGCTATTATACTTTTATGGTACGTTTTTGTTATTTGTATTTTCTTATTTTAGATCTTAAACTCATTGTAACCTCAAAATTTCCATTAGTGAAAAGGTTATTGGTTTATCAAAATAAAAATAAAAAAAATAAACTCATTGTACTTGTAAATTACTAAATCTAATTTTACAAGTTGAATCGTGCGGTCGGCCTCCGAACACCATTTCTTACTACTGTGGTGTTATGTTTCCCGGTATATATACATGTCCCGCAACCACATTGCATATGGGGCGCTCATTCTCGGTACTCTTAAAAAAATTGGTCAGGGTGTATCGTACTAAACAACTGGGAATTTAATTCTTCTGCAAAACCAAACAAGACGGAGAAACATATGACATTGTTGATGCGAAAATACTAGACGACTCCCACTCCCTTCTGATCAAAAAAAAAAAAGAAAAAAAAAAAAATAGTGCAGCAGCTGCGTTGTTGATAATGGTGGGGTTATATACAACCCGAAATTTTTATCAACACTTGTGGAACCATGCAAAAAGTTTAGACTTTATAGACTTGTAGGAGATATAGGAGACATGATAAGTAGATTATTGAACAAGTTCCACAAATTAATTAGTCTACGTGTTTACACGGGTCCTCCTAAAATGTGGACAAGTCGAAGAATTATGCACACTTTTGTGCTGTGTTCTTAGCAATCGCGTCCCCAATGCGCATGTGTCCATGTGAGAGGAGTAGAACACAACCGTATATAAAATCAATAGGAAGATATGAAATCCACAGAACAGAATATGATCAGAGCATAAAGATGAAGAGAAATCCAAGTGAAATAGTAAGGCTACAGGTGGTTGTGGGGTGCGAGCAATGAGCGTCTCTTTCACTTCTGACTCGTGTGTACCAATTAGGGCAGCGATGGCATGTCCGTCGTACCGAGGACGACAATAGGACCATCAAAAATAAATATTCTATTCAGGAGGCAGTCGTCCAAGACTTATCGCTCCAAAGTCAAAATGCAGGCCTTTCCCCTAAAAGTTTACAATGGTTCTCTATGAACCGCATAAGAGCGTCTGCAGCGGTACGACCAAAATCAAAGACCAAAGACTAAAAAAAAAGACCATATATGGGTTTAGTACCTTGAGTGACGCAGTGGGGGGCGAGCAAATTTGGTCGAGCGTTGGTAAAGATTACGCTCGGTGTGGGGCGTTGGTAAAGCTTACGCTCGGTGTGGGGCGCTGATATAGTTTACGCGCGGTGGGGCGTTCATAAAGTTTGCGCCGGGAGAAGGGGCGTTTGTATAGTTAACGCCTGATGTTTGTTTTCTACTGTTCACGAAAAAAAAAAATTTTAAACTATATGGGGCGGGGGTATAGTAACCGCCCCAAACATTTGTTTTAAATAAAAAAAAAAAATGGGGCGTTTGTATAGTTAACGCTCCATGATAAATGTTTTAAATAAAAAAAAAATGGGGCGGGGACTTTATAAACGCGCCGTGTGAGGCGTAAACTTTATCAATGCCCAACGTGGGGCGTAAACTTTACTAACGCATGTGGTGGGGCGTAAACTTTATTAACGCCCGACTATATTTGGGTTTAGTTTTGGTCGCGTACCAAATATAGTCTGGAAATTTGGTATGGTCGGGGATTTAGTCTTTACTCCATCCCACTACGTCTCTGTTAAAGACCAAATTTTTACTCTTAGTTGTCCGCTGCAGACGCTCTAAGTAGACTACTCAAAAACCAACTTTTATCCACCGAAACATTAGCGTCATCTTCACTGAAATTATTCTCTGATTCCTGCACGGAGAAAATCAAATTGAGACTATTTTCCTCAATGAGTTCACGCTAAACCGGAAAAACGTTGTTTTGGAACCACCTTGAAGTGATTCTATTCTTGTTGTTGCTTGATGCTGCTGTTTTTTAGCTTTTGTTTTTCTCTTGTTTGCACTAGTTTTGCGTTTTGTTTGTGCAGTTGGTCTCTGCCACGGATCAAAAGAAAATGTTTTATTATCCAACCGCTAACCACATAATACGGGCCAGGAATCTTCTCTCTTAAAAGCCTTGACAAAATATGCTTCCACGTTTAACGGCGATGGAACCCTCGCTTCCTATTGGCCGAAATAGACCTTTTCTAATGCAGAAAATGTGGTGAAAACACTTGGCAAAACTCTATTAGTCGAAATATTAAATTTTAGGTTACACTTTGTTTACATCAGGGATTTAACCGACAGTTAGTAACACCGTCAGCATAAAGGTGGGTAGACAATACTTCTGTCAGAGTTTACAACTAACTAATTATTTACACTTTATTTACACCAAATACTTAGTGACGCAGTTTAATGTAAACAACACATACGTCAAAAGCTGAACCTAAACCTAACTAAGATGCTGGCGTATCGTCTCTGATTCACTTACTTTTCTTCTGCCATACATACTTCTCAGCCATCATCTTTCCCCATTCGAAACCCTAAGAACAATGAGGTACACTCAGTTTAATAAAAACCGTGTAACAGAAGGATTCCTAAACTCAGTTTAATAAAGATTCCTAAACCGTGTAGCCTATAATACAGAAACGCATAAATTACAGAATTCAAGTCAACAGAAAAAATAAACGATACAATAAAAACCAAAATCATGGGGGTTATTTACAGGTTGGTTGGTGGCTATTAAAACAAAAATCTGAAAATTGAGGTGATTTGTTTTGGTTATTAATTTTATTTCGGTTTCTGATTTTTTCAACCTTTCAGTTTTAAACATAATATGTTTATTGTTCCCACCACCAACGACAAACTCGCACAGGTTGCATCTCTCATTCAAATTAATTATATTTATTGTTCCTACTTTCTTTCTTTCTTACTAACTTTTAAAGGTATAAGTTGTTATTTGAATTGGCTTCCTTATTCTTGGCTTGCTTTCTTCAGATTGTATTATTTTTCAAGGTGGAGGTGGTATGCACTTAGCTCCAGACTACAAGAGAATTCATCCAATGGAATGCACCTTCCAGGCCCACCAATGACTGGTGGTCAGATGGGAAATCAGGACCTAAACATATCTAACATTCCTTACTCTCTTTTTATCGAGAGTTACATTGTGATTGTATTCTTACCAGATATGGAGAACACACTCCTTCGGCAGGTTATAAGCCTTCCACCAAAGGGAAGGCATTTGAGTTGGTAAACTAACGTATAAATTTGTCGCCAATTGAGAGGAACAAACCTCTAGCTCATTTCAGAGAAAGGTAACACTTCTTGATCTAAACAATAACTTTTTGATGAATATATTTGCAAGGTAGGCAAACCACCGATGCATCTCACATATTAGGCTGTACCAGTTGTTTGATTGTAACAACACTTGATGGGAGTAGGATCTTTGTTAAATAAAATATATGTTAGCGTCCTGAATCACTAGGAAGATTACCTTTGGTCTGTGCTTGACTTATATAGTCTTATACTGTATCTCACAAGATATATAGGGAATGTAAGAATAAGATTGATGTACCAGGAGGAAAATTACATGCAAAGATCATAAAAGGTATGTAGACCTTCACCGGAATATCATTCTTATGTATAAATGTTGAGTGGATTCCATATTTTGTTATTAATGTTCTGTTTTCTCACTTTATATTTTCAAACAAGAAGTGAAAATATAGCCCTTGAAAACGAGTGGCTTCGTTTGTTTATTGTTTTGTTTGTATTATATACGTGGATTCTACTTTGAAAGTGATAAATTTGATTTTAGGGTATAGAAAGTTTTGATTCTTGAATGAATAATTTAGATAAGAAACCATTACGTTAAGAGAGGGGGACGAATTTCATTTGTTAAGTTGGGGGAATTTGAAAATTTTGTTGCTGAAAATTTGTTTTATTTTTTGTTGGTAAAGGAACTAGGGAGTTGTGATTTAAAATTATAGGAGGGCGAGGTATATGTCTGGGAGTTAGAATGAGGATTTCACTGATAGAAGGTTATCTGAAGGGATATGTAATGGGGCACCGTTATCAGTCTGGTGAAGCACCACCAGGATGGATATCAAGTGAAGAACGATACACCTTCGATGTGGCCATCTTATTGGGGTATCGGTGATGATGATGATTTCGGTATAGATGTTTTTTCTACTCTTTATTTTGTTGTCATTTCTTTGTATCATAGTCACTTAAGGCCAACTAAAATAATAATTAATATTAAAGGCTTCTTTGGAAGTAAAGAATTGGTGAGTAGCTACTTGCAAGTTGTCTTTGAAATGCTAAAGAGGCTGGTATTGTCCTGTAGTAGTGTAGTGTGGTGGCGACGGTGTAATGGTGGTCGTAAGTTAGTGGGGCTTTTCAGGGACGGAGCTAGAAGTTTTGTTTAGGGGGGACAAAATATATATTGATAGTCATGAACTAAAACTGGCTAGGCGGCCGTAGGCTGTAAAAAGTTTTCTCCTTTCCTTAACTGTATTTTGGGTTGATATCATAATGAAGCAGCAACTTTCCTTAACTGAAAATTCAGGGACGAAGCTAACAATGTCCTAAAATTACCAAATTACTGAACATATATAGCTAATATCACAGAATTTAGGGGGGATTGATGTCCCCACTAGATCGTCAGTAGCTCCGTCCCTGGGCTTTTGCCTTGAAAGAAGTAGTCAAAAATGGATGGAAAGAAGTAACTTGCAAGAGAGATGCTAAAGGTATGGTGCTATAAAATCACTCGAACTCGATCTTGAATATTAGATGAAGGCAAGTCTTTTTAACTTAAGTCTTAAGTTCTTAAGTGGTATGTATGGTCTGTCATACAAGGGTCAATTTCTTGCTACATATGAGTCAAATGGTGTTGCTGATAATTTTCATTGTTTTATTTGTACGATGCATTTGTTCATTCAGTTATTCCAACAAATTTTGTGCAACTTGCAGTTATTATGTTCTACGACTAATCTAAGTTTTTTTTTTCTTTTTTCTTTTTAACAATATCATTTTTTGGTTCATTGGCTGCGATGGATTGAGCTATGGACCTTCTGGTATTAACTTTATCTGCACTAGAGATTCAAGCGATACTATGGCTTCTGTTTTTGTCCATTAGTGAGGTTTTGTTTTGTGGTTTAGAGCACATAAGGGAATTGGTAAACGGTAAACGTAAACATTGAATTTTCTATCATTGTGGCGTTGGAGAAGGGTAGAAAGGATTTGTTTATGCATTGTGTAATCAACTTTGATGTGTTTTGTGATTTCTTATCTTATAAATGAAATGGCTTTTATTGATTGCACAAAAAGGGAAAATTCCACAATCTACCTCTTATGTTTTGAATTTCATGTTAGTGAACACGTTATGCATATGTAAAGTGGTAAAATTGTTGGATGATAATATTAGTGACTTGAGTTTGAAACCCACCAGACTCATCAGGATGGAGAAAACATTTAGCAAAGATAAATACACACAATTTATCATAGTACGGGCTCTAAGAGAGTTCAATTTATCGTAGCACGGTCTCTAAGAGAGTTAAATTTAATTTCCCGTACTACAATGATTCTCATAATAAAAACCTGAATTTTGGTGTGCTCATTCTAATATAAAGATCAGGATTCCAACATTCCGACTTAAAGGAAAAGTCAAAAGAAAAACTTAACTTACTGTGTTTGGAATTTTATGGAAGTCCAAATTCAATTGGGCTGGCGAAGGCGTGCGCACGCCAAATCAAAAACATTTTCCCACGGAACGAGGCGAAACCCTGCGCACACCAAGTTAAAAGATAAAAAAAATACCCGGTGCATAGCACGGGTACAAATCTAGTGACTATTAAAACGAAAAGCGAACATTAAGTTTAGGGCTGCCCCGAGCATTTTAACTTGTCAGCACCCATATTCTTTTCTCTGTTCCACTTGGCATCTCGTCCCTATTGTCACACCTTCAAACGCCCTAGGAATTTTCTGCGAAAGTGTAACCCGGCAGCACAATGGTTATGTGAATAAAACTTCACCCACTTGCACTTCAGGCTTATAAGTTTGCACCTTTGCAAACAGCCAACACTTCATGTTAACAATGGAAGTCTTAACAGCCTTCTTTCACTTCTCTAAACTCATCAAATGCACCCCATAATGCACTCAATTCATGCCATACTTTACCAACAACAATCAGCCAACCAAGAACACTTAGAACATGACACAATCAACTCCTTTTATTGCATCAAAGGGAAGAAATACAAAACTTGCCCACTTGGGGACTTATACAGACTTGTTCACTCCTTGAACCAAGTCTAAGTCTTACAAAAACTCTCCTATTCACTCACATATGCAAACTTCACTCTCACATATGTTAGGCTAACTCTCACACATGATAGCTACCGAATTTCCCATGCCTTAGGAATATTTATACAGTAGCTTTGCTTGGCCAAACCGTGCATAACCGTTACACACGCATGGGACATCCATTTGTCCCATCATGTAGTTTCTATAACCGCCAGTTTGCTTTTCAACCGCCACCTTTTGTGTTGTCAAGCCAACAGATGCCACATCTGTTCTAGGTGGTTATGAACCTTCCACATGGTTATAAACTCCTTTATAACCGCTCCTCTTCATCACGCGTCATTGGCATGCTTGTGAATCTCGTAACCAACTTGTAACTGTCACTTGAGCTGTATTGCGCCACTTGTTGCGCCATACTGAATTCTGCCACGCTCCAACGTTCAGCCCTCTTGGCCCTGCATTTTTATTACTCTAAGCTAATGCACAGACACTCTTTAGGCTTTACTTGTCGAGGCCAACTCCTTAAGTTCACTCTAGTTACTCATACGTCACGTATACTTCACTTCGCCAATTCGCTTGACAACAACAATGCAACTCTTGCATTGCCAACTTGTTTGTATTGTTCAAGCTTTGGCCAGCCTTAAACTAATGCCATATACCAACTCTTGATCTATTCTACACTCTTGCATCATCCTTGAGTTTGGTCCAACTCAATTCCACGGATATGCCTTAATGCCAACATCGCATGTTGCATCTGTCACTTTGGCTTCGTCTTGCCTTCTCCTCAATGAAGCCTTATTGTGTCGGTCAATAAGCTTCATTCCTTAGCCAAATGTCTTTACAGCAGTAGCGCTACCTTTTTGCTTCACCGCCCTCGCAGGTTATGTCATTCTCAACACTTAACGGTCTATACAATATACCGTTATTATGGCTTCGCAATGCGCCATTACGGCGGAACTCTGACTTGGCCTGCAACTCTGTAACGCGTCATTATTATGCGTCACTTGCAGCACCGTAATACCTATCCACTATGACGTTTGCGTGGTGCCTAACAACCGGTATGCCAATCAAATCACTCACCCTACTTGATTACGTTGCCAATACATGAATCTTAAATCATCTTCCACGATGACGACGGCAAAAGTGTAGCCGAATGAGCCCATGTCGAAATTATTAGATCATAACAATTCATTCTTCTTCTTCTTCCCACCACCCGCAGTTCAGTTTGATAATCAAGTTTCTGGTTTCGTGCTCGAATCAAGTCTCCTACTTTAATTCTTAGAATTTGATTGAAAATTCAGAAATGTCTTCCAACTTCAAATCCATTCCCATTATAGGTTTGCCAAATTTGGTTTGCTCTTTTCATTTTGAAGCTTATATCATTTTATCTTTATAACTAAATGATTAATTTCCTTCTTTTGGTTTTTATTTTAGATGTTAGTCCTCTATTGTGTAACAAGTGGGGCGATGTTGATAATGAAGGTGTATCTGAAGTTGTTAAACAACTAGATCAAGCTTGCAAAGAGGCAGGGTTCTTCTATGTGGTAAGAATCTTATCTTTCTATGTGTAAAAACAAAACACTACCATCAAATGTTTATGTTGTGTGCGAAAACAAAATTAGGTGACAGAAGTTTGATTACTTGCTTGCTAAATGCGATGTTAATGTGAAAAACCCTCACTCAATTTTGTATTTTCACTGCTTATAAGTTGCTTGTACATCTGAAAACGATTTATAGTAGTTGTAGTTACCAACGAGTTGTTCTATTATGCTTTGTATCGGACTGAAACCTGTCTCAGCAGAAGGTTTTCTAGTAAATGGAGCTGACTGTTTAACTATACTACATACCACTATATTAGGCTGAGTGTAGTGGAGGAGGGAAGTATGGGGTTGAACAGTGTCGACACGTCACCGGGAAGAGAGGGCTGAGTGCAGCGGTGGGGGAGGGAATTTTAATATAGGCGAGGGAAGAGACATAGCTTGAGCGAGGGCATTCAAGTCGCTTTGAAAGCGAGACAGAAGACGTCGATTGACTGGTCAACAATTATTAGTCTTAGTGTACAATTATTAGTGTTGGTGTACAAATATTTGAAAACAGGCGAGGTTGTGAGACTCGCTTAAAATATTTTGGGCGACGTCAAGGACGTCGCTTCCAGGTGAGGCCCCTAAAGTTACTGTTTTTCCATTTTTTTTGGCGATATCCTAAACCTCGCCCCTGTTTAAATCCCCGCTGAGATCCCCAGCTTTCGAGCAGAGAGAAATTGATTGCATTTCAATTAAGCCTTTAGCCACGGCCGCATGTCACTATCATCTTCATATTTTTCTCCACTACACTCAGCCTTAGAGCATCCACAACGCCAAAATGGATAAATTATTTGAAAATGGTACTACAGCAAACAAAATAGCAATTTTGGGCATCGATAACAGTGGGAATAGCTATCCTATTATTGAGCGGGACTTATAAAACTGTCTTTAACCAGGAGAAGTTTAAAACTGTGCACAAAATTTAGAACACTGCCTCTCACCTTGGCACCTAAGAGTAAAATGAGTCTTAAACACCACTCTGTTGTTAGAAACAATGTTAACATTCTTGGCGTGGCTTAAATCACCTGCTTAATACTTTGCCTGATCAAATATAGGAATTGCTAAACAAAAATGGTATTTATGCCTTTCGAGTTAAGCAAAAATGGTATATTGCTAAATATACCATTCCCACTGCCAGCCCCTATAAGCTAAATATAGCATTTTCCACTACCATCGTTGATGCTCTTAGATTGTGGTTTTAGTAGATATGTGAAATTTTTGATGGTTCATTTGTACTAAAAGTTGATTTCTTTCTGCTGCACCAAGTGTATTTGTGCAACCAGTAGACATAGTCCTTGGTCCACTAGAAATTTGGATTATTACACATTTTAGTTGTTTCTCTAACATTGATCAGGATTCAGGACAGAGTAACAATTTTCTTCAGGGAGAAAAGTGATCTACAAGTTCGTCAGATATTTATTTTTATTGCTCTGTAATCGAGGAAGCCAATTAGGGAATATTATGTGTTCTGGCGTTTCACTGCTGATGGTTTATTGGGTTATAAATTTTGGTCATGCCCACTTAGCTAGATTCTGGTTTGTTAGTACTCTTTTTATTTGGTACTTGGTAGACTAAAAAGATTTTTTTGCTATGTCATTTATTTTAACATTTTCTTGTTGATGTGTTTACCAGAAGGGCCATGGTATTTCTGATTCCCTCATTAAAGAGGTTAGAGACATGACACGCAAGTTTTTCGACTCACCTTATGACGAGAAGGTTAAGATTAAGATGTCTTCAGAGACTGGATTTAGGTTTGCTTGTAGTGAAACTTCTTTTCAATTCTTCTGAGTGATCATGCATTATAGGGAGCTCTAATACTATCTCATTTCGTGTTTGTGATATTGAACTCAATTGTAGAGGATACCAGAGAATTGGAGAAAATGTAACCCAAGGCAAAGCTGACATGCATGAAGCTATCGATGTAGGCCTTACCTTTTTGTTAAATGAATCCGTAAATTGACAATGTGTCTAATGGTTCCTGGCTGATCATAGTTATTACCTTTCCTATAAATAGTGTTACAGAGAAGTTAAGCCGGGGATGTACGGAGATCTTGGCAAAGCTATAGAAGGATTTAATAAATGGTATAGATTCTTTTAATTCTTAGGTTGCCACGTGTTTAAATTGTTATGCCTGGGTATTTGGCAGCACCATTTTGTAGGCTATTCAAGAAGTTAGCAGATAAGATAACTAGACTCACCACCCAGAAATCTGTGATGAATCTTTTATGCAGGCCAGACAGTCCTTCAAACTTTTACTCAGTAGTGGGCGAGTACATCAACCTCTTAACAGGCAAGCTCTCTGCTCACTCATCCTACGTCTGTGTCGATGGTCTATCAACAAGTTCAATGATATATCTAATTGCTGACAGATCTTTCAAGAAACATATTGCGGGGGCTTGCTCTTGCGCTTGGTGGATGTCCCGGAGAATTTGAAGGTGAAAGAGCAGGTGATCCATTTTGGGTGATGCGTTTCATAGGTTATCCTGGTATTTCTGATGCCAAAGGCCTAGAGATGCCAGAAAATGACATAGGATGGTAAGGCTCCATTTTTTTTTTCCATGTCCAGGACTGTGTTTTAGCGTTGTGCAGGGCCTTACACAAGTGTTGTTTTTCATGTTCTTATTTGAACTCCAGTGGAGCTCATACAGATTATGGTAATATTTCTGATCTTAAAACGACAGAGGAGGTTGATTCTTAGTTGTCTACACTTCTCATACATAGTGTTTTCATATAGGACTTTTGACATTGGTTAATCAAGATGATGAGATTCCTGCACTTCAGGTACGTATATCGAGTATATCTTTCTGATTCCAAACATCGCTCAAATCCTGCATGTATAGCATGATGAATGTTTTCTCATCTTTTTTATCACACATTCCAAATGGCACTATTGTGAGTGAGCATTGGACATCTTCTCAACAGAAGTGTTTTTTAATTGTTGGAGCTAATTACCCGGTTTTTGTTACTCTTCATCAGTATATTCTCACTGTGTGCATAACTAAATTTTCAGCTATTCTAAAGCAATTTTTGGTTTCAATAAAATGTGTTTCTAAGGTGAGAAATCAAGCTGGTGAATGGATATGGGCAGTTCCTATACCTGGCACATTTGTATGCAACATCGGTGATATGCTGAAGGTACACATCCTTCTTTACACAATATTATTTGCTCGCTCTGTGTTTTAATCCTCAATGCTCCATATGTTGCTCCCAAATTATTGAATTCCAGATATGGTCCAATGGTTTATACGAATCAACTTTGCATAGAGTGATCAACAACTCACCAAAATATAGAGTTTCTGTTGCTTTCTTCTACGAGGTACTACTCTTCCCTTTCTCCGTCTCTTTGTCGGTGTCCTTTTGCTTAAAACATGTTAATGCTGTATTACTGCAGCCCAACTTCGATGCTGTTATAGAACCTTTGGAATTTTGTAAGCAAAAACTCGGTGGGATTGAGAAATGCGAAAGAGCTATTTACGGAGAGCATTTAGTTCGCAAAGTACTCACCAACTTTGTAGCCTAAAGGATAGTCATACATCTGTAAATGGATGGTTTGTTATATCATGGTGACTAACTCTTGATCAAGTATCTCGAGGTTTGTTACACAATAAGTAGATTATGTATAACTAGTATCTAACCCGTGTTACGCACCGGGACTGGTGGGATTAGCCAATTTAGAGTGGCGGGGCTTCGCCCCGCGCCCGTGGTCAAATGCATTAGATTATTTTTGAATAGTCTTTAATTAGGTTGATTTTTTAAAGAGATATGGAACTCTGATACCCTCTAGGTATCCAATGATTTGATGATTTAAATTTGATATTATAAACCTAAATTCATGTATAAATTTTATAGGCAGATATTTTTTGTAACTAAAAAGAAACTGACTCCCTAGATTTTGGATTTAAAATAATTAAATACGTGTACGTTCCCCGTGATCCTTTTGAGATAGGTTGTCTCACCAACTCGATAAGATTAGTATTTAAAATCACTGAAAAACTTTATAGGTGAATATGAAATTTAGCAATAAAGAAACTATGGAATTATAGCAGGCTAAAATTTACTGGCATTCTATCACAAACTATGGCTCAGCAATAACGAAGAAAGAAAGAAAGAATGAGCAACTTATTTTCCATTCAAATCTCGCACACAAAAAAAGGATTATCTCTATACATCAAACAAACAAACAACCATGCCCTTTTAACCAATTTCTTCTCATGCATACTTTTGTTCGCACCTTTTGATGATTTGTTTTCAGCGTAAACTTGGAGAACGAAGTTGTGTGAACCCTGGAAGAAACTTCCCTATATATATATGGATAAAAAAAAGAAGTTTTATATATATTGCAGCGTTAGTTTTAGTCTTGGTAGTACAACATTTGTATATGGTAAATGTAGATACTCATGGTTTTAAGGATCGGATATCCACACTACCTGGTAACATAACATTTCAAAATCCTATCATAAGAGTTATGTCAAACACCCTCTAATGCGATATCTTGGAGTCTTTATTTTTCCATACTAAAATAAAACATACTCATATCTACAACCAAACGCTTGGTTAGAAAACTATAGTATTTGAAAGACATAACTTCACCCAAACATCGTTTTCTTTTTCTTACTTTCTTGGTCTGAACTCCAACGAATGAACTATAAATCATAACATAAGTAAACAAAGAATATCAAATAATCCTGGAAGTATTCTCAGACGATTACAATCTTAAGTAACCAAGCACACGTCTAAACATTCATCATATTAATTGTTTTGCATATCTAATAAAAAAACATAAATCTAACGAATATGAAACAAAAAATACTAATTGTTCTGCATATATAAACAAAAAAATAAAATCATGTTGCTTCACTATTATTGCAATATCTCATTCATCATCACTTAGTTGAACATCCTATTTTGTGGAGTTTGAGGAGCCAGTCTTTCTATTTCCGTGACAACACTCTTCTTACCTTCACTCCCTTCGACGCAATCATTTTCCTAAGCTCTCTTATAGACCTTCAGCACTTTGAAATTATCAAACTGATTTGCTACGTTCGTAGCATGGGTTAATAAGTATAACATGAAGGTCTTTTTTATCATTCTATCAAACACCTTCATTGCGTTATCTGGTTGATTCATTCTATTCCAATCCAGAAACATGATACATGTGTTATCATTCTATTCCATTCTAAATACAAACAAACAATACACATAATTTTATTCTTATCCTTTGTTCCACATAGAACTCCATGATATTATTTCTTTACCAAGGTACATCTCCCACGTAATTGTTGCCACATTCGCTGCAAGAACCACAATTGCCCACATATTCTACTTTTTTGTTGGAAGTTTTGCAAGCCATATAGTACAATCTTTATTCTCCAGCATTCCAATAATCCTTGCTTGGAGTTATGTATTACATACACACAGACTTATTAATTATTGTCAGTATAACCAATTGTTTTCACTTCAAAATAAAAGATAAAAAAAATGAATGTACTTGCTCATAACATACATACTTTTGCCACATGGTGAATCCGATGGTCCAAATTTCCGTTGACTTTTTTTATTCCTTTTCTTATTTTTCCGTTTTAGAAATCTAGTTTAGTATTTTATGTCTTCTAAAGTATGGAATTTTTTGTTTCATAGAGTAGAAGTTGCTATTCAGAAAGGGGTTGGAGCTCAACTTGTCGCTCGATTTCCAACCGTTTCCCTGACCTCAGAGATGTCTTTTAATTATTATTGTAGGTATTTTTTGATACTTGAAGGTAATTTTGGAGTATTTTAATTGTTGCAAATCCTATGGTTCAGATTTTATTTAAGTTATTTTAACATGGTATAAAAATTTTGATAAAATTTCAATCAAGATCAAGGGTTTAACTGCTAGGATAAAATCGTATTAATTTTAAACGGTCACGAAATATATTATTTTTCACCAATCAGAAGCGATAGTATCGTTGACCGCCCAATAAAATAGAAGATTGGCGCAACTCTCAACGTGAAGTGACAGATCAAATAAAGTTAACCCGTGATATTCTTCGGATCTGGTGAAAATCGTTGGTGTGGCGGCTTCGCTACCCATCTATTTTCTAGATCGGAACATCTTTATTTATTTTTCTTATTTGGTAGATTACTTTTGACAGGAAAGGTCGCGACGTATTAATAGTTAATCAATATTGTCGGAACATTTGGTATTTACACATCAATCTGATGGGATATGTTTTTATCCGAGGTCCCTGTTCGTTGAGATGGGAGTTTGCCTAACACTCATCCGGGGAATCCAATTAGTAGTTGCGATGTATAATTGAGGTAGCATTAACCTCTAGGTGAACTAAATTCAATGGCAATAAAGAGGACAAATTTGTTTTTAAAGCCTTTGATTTCTTGAGTGCCACTTAATGCTTATCCCTCACCCCTTTCTTACAAAAACAAAATTACAACACCTCATATCGAAAGGAATAAAATTAAATATGGACAGTCTCCCATAACATGACCGTGACCGAGTAAAAAAATAAATTTCGTCGTATATGTGAAAGAACACCTCTTGGTCTTATGAAATTGAACTGGCAATATCAGCTGAGCAGTAGACACTATAGTCTTGGTGTTTCAGTTAACCTAGTATATGCTCTTTGTTGAACACCATGCTACACTGAAAAGGAGGATCTGGATCTTATCCTCCTTGAACTGAAATTGTCATTTTATTGCTGAAAAATAGTTATCCAACATATAAAACCTACCTTGTCCGAAGCATAAAGAAAAGTGGTCCCACGATTCAAATACTTGTAAACTCAAACACCAAGGGGAGAAACTTGGAGCTCATTTTGTACAATCTTCACTTTTAGAGGGACCTAAAAGATGTCTCCGAGATTCTATTGAATGAACCTGTTAAAACAATTGTAACAATATAATTTCTTTTTAAATATTTGAAGACATCTCTAACATAATCTAAGGGAGATTCAGATTTGATTGTAAGTATTTGCATCATGAAGGGAATCCCACAGATAGCCAAATCTGAACTCGAAAAATAGCTATGAAGTTTCACTATATATATTCTTGTGCCTAATGCTACCAAGTGTCTAACGTTAGTCTTAAGTATTTAGTTCTACGTCTAGAGAAGATTGATCCACCAAAAATGAGTCTTTGATTTTTTTTCAATCTCAAAGTTTCTCAACTTACCATATGTCTTCTATTCAACTCGATCTTGTAAATTGTTCTAGATTCTCCATTCCCCACAAAAGTACACAATTTCAGGAACTTTTCATGTCAAGCCTAGGTATTAAATAGTTAGATTATTGGTAAATCTAACTTTTTGTTGCTGAGTTTAAAAAGTGGATGAATATAGTCTTCAGTGCATAACCACACTTTTCTTCAGTACATAACCGCCTTTGCGGTTGAACCTGGCTAACACGGATGAACATAACCTCCTTTGGTATGCACTTTTCTTGAACCTCAATATTTCTGAAAAAAATACACTACCTCTGTTCACTTTTTTATTTTAGCCTAAAAATAGGCCAAATCGAAGAAGTAATAGTTACTCTTTTCCAGAAACGGAGAGAGTATATCGTATCAGAACCATTTCACAAAAAAAATGCTACAATTATATCAATTTATATATATCTCCGAACAGACAGGTTGAACTAAAAAGTGGATGGAGATATCTCTTACATCGTATGAATGTGGTGGGCCTTCATAGTCCCATTCCTGCATTAGAAGCCATCACAACCTAATGCTAGAAACATTCATGTCTATATGCCGATAGGTTCAACCGCAAAGGCGAGGAAGATGTATATAACATTAGTTACTGAATATCATCAAAGTTTGTTCAAAATCCGATTAGGATATACATAGGGTAATCATGTGACAGTCTGTTTAAAGGAGTAATACGTGAACAACAAATATTCACCACACTCACAATACTTAGTGACCATACTCAGAAAATATACCATGCAAATGTTTAGCTCACCCACATATCTATCAAGATCTGCGACAACCTTCTCGCCTTGTTTCACAGTGTGCATTGCAAGTACTTCGGATCACCGACTTTGATCAGCATCTCTACAACAAAACAGAAAAAAAAAATCAACTTAAAAACATCGATAACCTCCCTTCAAACAAAATAAATGGATAAAACAGAATGAAATACAACACATCGTAAGTGAATTTGACCATACAGTAGATGTTATAGCTTACCTGCTATACAATAAATGTTATAGCTTACGCACAGAATTTTCGGTAGTATGAGGTAGTCCACTCTGATCAAATTTTAGAATGACAAAAATATACCATATAACAGACCAACAATTCTAAATTAATCGTATATTCCATGTACTCATTTTCTACTACATGTCTACATTTTTCATCACATCGAGCACCCTTATAATTACTTAGTATTACAGTGTTTGAGCACACATATGAACCCTTTACAATCTTCTCATGACAATGCATAAAACAAACCCGATAAAAGATAGTTGTACCTTTGTGAGTTTTCCCTTCGCTTCCTTATCAACATTTATGGTCTTTTTATTCCCTTGTGGCGAATCTTCCCCCGTTAACCTTCGTAATAAAGAAAATATGATTCAATAAACCCGATAATAAGTGTTTTATTAAATACAAAAAAATCACTGATACTAATTTTAACCGCTCCATTATCACTGCCACTTCCACGATTATTAATTAAGCAGACAAACATATGAGATTATAGTTTATTTGTTCAATTAATAATAATAACAGCAGTACATGCAGTAATAGAGTGATGGTGTTGTCACCTGCTACATACAATCAAAGGCATCGACCATGTCTTCATCCACCACTTCAAAATCCAACTTTCTTTCTTCTTTTTTGATGAGAGTCTGAACCCAAATCAGAAATTAAAATAAAAGCAAGAAAAAAACCGACATACCACTCACAATTTAGTGCATCCGTTTGTGGAAAACGCGAATTAGGTGTTTTTGTTGATATTGATAACGCCACAGAGTTCATCCTTGAACCTTGCAGATACGTTATTTTCATAAACAGAGATGAGTGCTCCCTTGATCAAGATAATTTCATTTTCTGTACTTTCACCACATTTTAAATTAGATTCTCCACCTTTCTCTTTTGCATCTCTCTCTAAATCAGGTGCCACTCATGCAATTCCTCTCACACCTACGTTTAAAAATCCATTCCTGCAATTCCTCTTAACAAACTAATAACTCAGCTGCAAAGGTAGGATAAGATTATGTGCGACCTACGAAATCGACTAAGAGGTCAGCTGGGTCTCCAATGACAGAAGAAAAAATCCATGTGAAAGACAAAATTATCCAAGGAAGCCACATGAAAGGTCCTTGGTAGATAGAGCATTCACTCTGATAAGAGTACCAACTTGTTAAACTTGTGGTATAATCTGCAAGATGGTTGGTGAATGGGATATTCACTGTCCGACCATCGCTTGTTGAATGACTGTGTGATGAATAAAGAAACACATTATAAGATGCGATAATAAGAATATGAAAGTTCTAAAGGTATCGAGCTTTTTCAGATCGAAAGGTATACAATTATAGAGATTAAATAAGGATATGCAGTACCTCAATAAATTATTCTTTACTAATAGAAAGGTATCGCTAATTTCATTTACTTCATAAGTAACTCAAAATCATATTGGCTTCCATGATCCATCAGTCACAGTAATAGTGGGATAGTACAAAGCATGTCTTGCGGATTTTAGATAAAAGTTTGTTCATACACGGGATGCGCAAATATAATATCTGAGAGTTCTGAACTATTGATAATTTAAATGAGCATACCTATTGTGTTAGAACACCCAATAGCAATACAGTTCGTGGTGTATGTGGTTTAACTGTACTTGGGTTAGTATTCATATATCTAATCACTCTAGTGTGTAAGTTAGATATATAAAGACTAATCCAATTCAGTTTATAATTAATAGTTTCACATGAGGTTCATCACAGAGACACCTATTCCATCATTGTTTTGATGAATGAGCTTATGGAATTGGAAGTCCCTGGCAGATATCTAATATAATCAAACATCAGAAAAAAAGAAAAAAAAATTAGTGAATCAGCAAGAAATAAAATTCGTATGCAATTTCACATTGTAATGGTCATACACAAATAATCTTATCATGCATTTAATTTTGAAAATAATTTTATGGTGCATTTAGATGGTGGAATTGTAAGTCACTTTCTTGTAGAGCAGGAGCAACTCGATAGCGGCAAACTCACAATGAGGAAAAAGCCACATTGTTATGCAGAAATCCAAAGTTTTTTGGATGTTTATACCTTGTGCTGAAGGAAAATTAATTATCAAGATATATCGGGATTGCAAAATCCAATTCAAATTTATACCTTCTATCAGACATCAATGAATTTTCAAGAATAATGCAAACATTTTAAATGGTCCGCCAATAACTAAATTATGTATCTTCTATAAGAAATCAAATTTATCAAGAATAATTGCAAACATTCTAAGTGGTCTGCTAGTAACTACGAAAATGTACCTGGGGATTCTCTTCTATTATAAATTGACAGTGGTTCAGTTAGGGTTGGTTTGTAGAAAATATAATTCAATGGCGTGTTACCATTACCTGCATATCTCAACCCATTTCTAAGCAATTTTCGAAATTAAATCAAAATTTTCAAGAATAATTGTAAACATTTTAAGTGGTCTGCTAGTAACTACGAAAATGTGCCTGGGGCTTCGATTCTATTATAAATTGACCATGGTTCAGTTATGGTTGGTTTGTAACCCGTGCTACACACCTGGTCTAGTGAGAATTGTCGATTGGTGTGGCGTGGCTTCGCCCCGCACCGTTTCCCTTGTATATCCGAAATTTTTCAAAAACTTCTTGATTAGTTTGGTCATTTTTAATTAATGGATAGGAATATTTGATACATGTTAGTAATTAAATTACTTTTAGCATATATTTGCATGATTTAAAAAGATTCACACGTGGCGAAAGCACATATGAAATTTCAGATTACCTACCAAATAATTTTGTGTTCGTCATGCTTAAACCAATAATGGAATGGAATGTTAATGCTAAATACGTTTACTCTATAGTTCCTTGACAATAAAAACTAAAAGCATCAACCAAATTTTTGTATATTGTTATAGCCAAAATTTAGTTCGAATTATTGCAAAATTGGAAAAGATTTTCAAATGTTGTTGCTGGTTAATCACCAGACTATTCACCACCATTCATATCCAACCATCGAACGCATGCATGAGGTTTACAAAGGACCTAATTTCTTATAAACTGGTGCATTATGCTTATGTTCTTCTTTCATTCAAAAATAAAAAATTAATTATGTTGATTGTTTTTTCTGCTCTCTATTTTTTATAGCATATAATGAAACTTCACCTATTTCATAAACATTTAACACCAAAAATGGTCGAACATACAATATAATTGGTTCCAAGTCCATGATAACCTTTTAATAAAGGAAACTTGAAGGCTAAGTGGCTAACCAGTTTGATGTGCATCTTCAAGTGACAGTTCCGAACTACAGTTAACATGAAGTGTGAACTGTATCTCCACAGCAACGAAGACACTTCCTTCGCCAATTATCTTCTCCAAAACTTCAACGCGAGCATCCTTTAGATTCTTACTCATGGACTTTACAACTTTAGCAGAAGTTCCAGTACATTCACCATTGAGACCCAAAAATATTTGTTGTGTGCTAACGAAATTGTGCTCAAGGGGACATGATTCCTCTTGTCCAAACTTAAGTTATATCACAATCGACTTCTCTTTCTACATGAAGTAGAGATTGCAGCTGCTGACTTGAAATAAAGTCATTTATTAAGATTAAAATTGAACTAACAATTTTAAGCAATTAAGTGTTCGTGAAGGCAAAAGTGAAGAATAAATGCTCTCAAATGTTATCAAATAAAATTTGTAAGTACCTTAAAATGGTGACTAAATAAAAGCTATGCTTGTTTACTCAAGGAGTTCAAATCAATGAGGAAGAGGTGGAGTCCGTAGTGCCTAAATAGATTGATCAAAACACCTAAACACTTGTAAATGCGTGACTTATGTGGTCCACTTTCACCTAAGACAAAGTTTAAACAAATGAGTCATAAAAATATATGTTTTACTACTTGCATATGTCAATTTTCAGTATCAGGTTTACTCTCTCCCCATAATCTGGGTAGTTCATTTACAACTTATGAAGGTATCCGTATATATATATAATGATATAGGTTCTTCTATTTGTACTTAGCTAAAACTAAGCGCAGATGGGTAGTTGTGGCGGATGTGCTAAGGGGCATTCTTAAGCTTAAGACTTGGTTAATATCCATTCATCTAAAAGAAACACTTTATAAATGCTATAAATATCAAATATATGACTAACTCGGTTCAATTAGGATCGACACATTCTTTCTTAGCGAGCATGCTGTAAGGATGAAATATTCAGTACAAATACAGTCGGTGAAAATAACAAATTCATATGAGATAGTACCACCAAAGTTCGCACATAGATGAAATGTGATCTTATTGATGGCATGTACTCAAATTGTTTTATTACATGCAAATAGCATGGGTCGGAACTTAAGGAAACCCATCTTTGCATGTATACGACTTTGAAAACAAAATTTGAATTATTTTGACTTGTGGTGGAAAAATGAAATTTTCATTCAAAACCATAAACATAGTCATGCGGATGTGTGTGCTTATATAGGATCCCTGATGTGAATTCTCAAAAGCCATAGGGAAACAGAATTAGTGTTTGAATCTTAACCCCGCGACATCCATACAAAATACCATTTTATGGTTTCTTTTGTGAATACGAATAACAAGAGTTTGTTTTATTGAAAAAAGTAAGTGATCGAAATACTGACTTATTCAAAAAGGAGAAGAGGTAATGCTGGAAAATTTCTTAATTGAGCCGATGTCCAATGTTTCATTATATTTAGGATATTTCGCAAGGAAACCTCATCATAGAAATCCCACCTGCATACCAAGCTGTTTTCCCTTTTCATTACCAAGTCCGATGCCGAGAGAACAAATGTAGGAACTGGTGTACATTCAGTCCCAGCCCACCCATTGTTAGGCCATCCAGTCTATGACCAGATATAGCCTGCCTGATCACTGGATTGAATGAACAAATGATATCCCAATTGATATTCCCTGGAAATAAAACAAATATTATACGGTTGCAAAATACATTATCATAATATATGCCCTCCGCATGATTATCTAAGTCTTTGCTGGTGTATATCTTTAATGAACTTACGACCATATAGTCTCTGGTTTTGGAACTATATAAGTTCCTTTTGCTAACATTAATTTCTTTAATGTGATATAATCTGTTTTAATTATTTAAAATAACCCTCTTTTTATAAAACAACTAAAGATGGAGAAATTATGTTAGAAGTACACAACTACCCAAGCATATGATGAATAACCAGATAACCATCAACTCAAATGATTAAGAATTAGGATCAAATGGTTAAGGGACGAAATTGTGCATCGAGGACTGAACTTCCAATTGCTAGCAACTACAAACTGTCGCACATAGCCTCTAGAAACTACCTTTTTTTCATATAAATCTTCATTGGTTCCAGAAACTGTGACCTCCTTAGGAATCTTTACAACTGGAATTGATATTGAGGATATGACAATGCTCAGAGCTGCAATGGAGACATAATCTTGACTGATTAAACTCCCAATAATTCAGGCTATCCTGAAAAAGAGATAATAAAAAGCACATCTCTGCAAACATATATAACAAAAAAGATATAATGAAAAGCTACTCTCCCAAATTTTACATTCAATTTAGTTGTACAAAAACCAACCGCACCTCTGAAGCATGGTTAATCTAAATTAAAATGAAATCCCACAAAAAATAAGTGAACAGAAGTTACCTTGTTATATAGATCAAAGAAGGGATACAATACGAATGATTTTTCATATTAATTTGTTCTTCCCAAGAAAACATAAACCTAAATACCAACGAAATAACAACAAATTGATCAAAAGGAAGAAGACACATTAGGGCTAAGTTTTGTATTGCTATTACAAAAAAAATTAGGGCTAAAATATTCACCTTCATTCCTCTTCAACTCTGCAGAACATATACGTGGTTGCCGACGAACCTATGTCAAGAAATAAATATATAACTTTCATTGTTAGCTAAATACTTATGTAAAATTTTAAGCAAACTCCTAAATATATTTTTGTCTCCTATATTTGGCATAAGATCTTAAAATGGAAATCTTCAACAATCCGTATTTAGTTAGAATGGTAAGTATCTACATATCTTAGGAATTTGTTTTGTTTGTTTCTTTAATTAGATAGATTTCATATGAATGGTAAGCTTGGGAGTTTTAGTTTTGTTTCTCAGAATAGAATGATACACATTTATAATAGAATATATAGTTCGAAAAAGCAAGTAACGAAATAGGAAGTGGCGTCTTTTCGAATCTTTGTAGACATTTCTCTTACCATCTTGAGACACTACAACTCTGACAAAGATAATGGTACTGAATTAAAAAAAATACATGTATAAAGCTTCACATTATCAATTGAATCATTCAAGTTCCAAGAAATCGAAAGCACAAAACATGACATTCAACACCCATCTCATAAATCAATTCAAATTATTATGTCGCAGTTATGAACATACCTTCACAAACCACCATTGAACTCTTTGTGACTTTTGGATCATGATAAATCCACATAAATGTTCAAACATTTATAGGGTTAGTAGAAATAGAATTTAAAGTTTGCTAGTTAACTCGTAAGACCTTGACTTTACAGGTGAGCTATTCTGCCATTGAGAATATTTTAACGTTCCGTACCAAGATGCTTCACACTTCCTAAAGTCGATAAATAAGATGGGGTCTTGCTCACATGTCAAGGGTATACAAATTCACTCACTATCAATGTGCTGCAGAAAGAAGAAAAATTGAGAGGTGATTAAACAAAGACAATACTAAGTAATGCCTTGGTTAATAATATGCAAACAAAAACAAACCAACATTTTATACTGGCACAAAAATGCAGGTGATTATTTCCTTTTAACTGAAATTATCTTTTGACTGAAATAACAAACCAATATTGCTAGCTCAGTATGCATGTGCGATGGAAGACTAAAAAGTGCATGGATGAAACCAATAAATTAAACGAACTCGCTGAACATAAAGTAAACGGTATAAATGATCTTTTAGGTTATATGAAACAAAATTCAGATGCATCCTATCGTCATTCCTTGCTTCTATTCATGTAAAGGATTGTATCTAATACGACGATTCATATTCACTTCGTTATGGTGGGAAAGTATACTTAATCGTACCAAAATAAAACATACAAATTTGTATTCTATATAAAGTCTGACTACAACGTGGTAGGTCATATGTTGATGAATGAGAGCTCCTCAATGTAGTGTACATACCTGATGACGATATTGAAACCTATAGAGCTTGAGACGTGGGTATTCCAAATAGACTTCTTGGCAAGGGGAACTGGTCCCAGAAATGCAGTAAATTCCTGAGATGATATTCCAAAATTTTCCTGAGGGACTTTGCTGGAATACATATCACAAAAGCATTCAATCAAAAATGGGATAAACATTTAAAAAGAGAGAGAACAAAAATAAGTAACTAAGTATATAACATAACTAACAACAAAGAGTTCATGATAAATATGCAATGAAGTTTCGCGGATGTACAACAATGACTTTTATATAAGATAAATAGTAAATTTTGAAAATTTTGAAAAATGAGGAAAATTAGTATATATATGAGCTTTGAAATTGACTTGATTAAGAAAAAAACTTACCTATATCGGCTACACACTTCCACAGGAAGCAAGTCCTATCCACAATACTTCTAGCGTGTTCTCTGACAATCCCTAACCGATCGGCGATTAATCCAATACCATCTGGGATGGTTTAATAACTTAAATCCTAACAAAACCAAATCAGATACACACGGATACAAAGACACTCAAAAAAAAGAGTCCACATTCCAGCCCCTCTAAAAACCAAAACCAAAAAAAAATAAAAAATTACCTTAAAGTTCATCTTTTTGAACATAAGAATCTTTAGTTGTATTTGAAATGCTTTATTTGATTCAAATACACTCAAGCGCTGGTTTCTCTCATAGATTCTCCAAACAAAAAACCAAGCGATCAAACCCTATATCAAGCCAAGAAAATTTAAAACATCATAACCATGTAAAAAAAAAAAAAACTCCATCCAAAAAAATATGGAAGCTTTAGTTTTCTGTAGAAAACATAACATGACAATACTGATTAATTTTGAAAAACCAATCAGCGGTATTGGAACTTACATCAATATCCATGAATACCATTTCACTGCTGAAGACGTTTCATATGTTGCTGTCTCTGAAGGTCCAAGATCTCAAAATCTCAAAACGAAATCAATCTGGACTCGGATCATGCAGAGGAAAATTCAAGAGAAAACGAAAGAACATATTGTTGGAACCTCCGCCTTTTGTCTTACCGAATAACCTATGTCAAGAAATAAATCTATGACTTCCGAATTTAACTAAGTACTTCCATTGTAATAATGAGTTTTTTTCGGAAAATACATATTCCTGAGATTATCTCTATCCAAATCGAAGAAGTATTAGGTTGTTAATATGAAAACTTAAAATGATATAATTGGAATTTTACTATATATGTGAGTATTTAATATTAAGGATACAGTGAGTATTTTAAATTCGCATACCTTAACGGAGATTATATTCTTTACGAAAGAATCAAAATATAGAAGATTCGATTTATTTTTTCCCTAAAAAAGATCAAATTATTCCGAAAATAGGAGTTAAATTTTCGATTTTTTTTACATCAGTTATTAGATTTTAAGCCAAAATATATTGAAGGGGAAGGGTTTAAGAGAAAACGTATCTATTCTTAGCTCCGGAAAAATATTTCTGTATTTAAATTTTTATACAAATTTGGGTTCCAAAAAAGCTATTTTATTATTAAAAATAAAATATTTTCGTATATATATATATATTTTAATATATTCGTATAAAAATATATTTTTAGTAATTCATTATTGGAAATCTAATGGTTTGGATTTTATTTAAATCATGTAAACGCGGTGTAAAAAATCTCAAGCTTATCGACCAATATGGAGCATCAGATCGAAACAATCCCACTAAAAATTAACGGCCACGAAATGTAAGGGGCCTAACTTTGATTTCGGCCAATCAGGAGCAAGGGTTCCGTTGACCGGCCAATAAAAGGGGAGGTTAGCGCAACTCTCGACGTGGTGTGAGAGATACCTTTGGAGTTTTGTAAGCAAAAACTCGGTGGGATTGAGAAATGTGAAAGATCTATTTACGCAGAGCATTTAGTTCGCAAAGTGCTCACCAACTTTGTAGCCTAAAGGATAGTCATACATATGTAAATGGATGGTTTGTTGTATCATGGTGACTAACTCTTGATCAAGTATCTCGAGGTTTGTTACACAATAAGTAGATTATGTATAATAACAGGAAATTTATTTCAATAAATTCCCCATTTCACTAGTTTTAACATATCTAGTTCATCTATACAATTTAGTGTCATTCCCACTGTAATTGCGCATACGCTATATATACAAGTGGCCTAATTAGGCCGGCCGATCGAAGCAATGAATGATTTATATATGGTGACTTTGTGTCAATGTGGCACGTGACTTCTTCTTTTTTCCAAATTAAAGCAAAAAGATTGGATTTTGTTTGGTGTCCCATTTGAAATGACACCACCGCCCCTCCCTTTTAGGCCAATTACTATAATTCATTGAAGTATCTGTTTGAGGAAAAACAGAGAGAAAACCAAAGGACAAGAGAGATTCTATTGACGGGGCAGCAGCAGTATTACATAGCATAGTATGCTTTATATACAAGTAGTAAGAGAACCCTAGATACTATATTGGGCCGCATATACATGGGCTACAAGCCCTACAACACTCCCCCTTGTGCGGTTCAATGACAAAACTTTATACATAGTGCTTCACATATAGTGCTTTGAATGTAGTTCTTCAAATGTCGTTCTCTCCTTGATGACTTGTTCCGAAATCAATCTCCTAACTAAAACTTTGACAAGGAAAAACCCAGTGGGATAAAACCTTGGTACACCTCTTCACATGTAGTACTTCACATGTTGCCTCTTACCTTACACGTAGTTCATCACATGCAATACGATCTTCACAAATCGATGAGTCTAAGTTGATTGCCTCGTTAAAAATTTGCTAGGGAAACCCAGAGGGACAAAACCTGAACTAAAGAAAAAGAGTACAATATTAAGCAAACTTAGAACATAGTTGGACTCGAATATGTTGCCTCATTAAAACCTTGACAAGGAAAACCCAGTGGGATAAAACCTTGACGAAGGAAAAAGAGTACAGCGTGACAGATGCAAGTAAAGGTGATCAGTTGCAGATGATCACTTTGCTCCGTTGAAGTTGACTAGTTGATTCACAACTCCTAAGGAAGAAAATCCTTATAAGAAAGACAATAGTCTTAGATGGGAAATTACATTCCCGATGTTTGTTGTTGTCTCATTAAAAACCTCACCGAGCAACAAAACCCTGTGGGAAAAAGTAACCTTGGTGAAGGAAAAGAGTTCAACATACCATTAGATGCCCCCCCTGATGTCAGACAATTTTCATTAGTCTAATGCAATCAGAAGAAATTTATCACACTGTACCTTGGTGACTTGAAAGCTTATAAGACCATGTTGTTGATTCTGGAAGTTTGGTTTCTTATCAGACTATCACGTTTCAGTTCTTTGATTCAGATATTTTTTGGAAATATCAACGCGATCTCTATGTCTTCAACGTCCAACATACTTGATGTTTTAGTGTTGTCTCGCTAAAAACCTTGTCGAGTAACAAAACCCTTTGGGGAAAAATTATTCTCGATCGAAAGGAAAAAGAGTACAACATAACTTCAATTTCGAAGTAAAATATGTCGACATAATATCCTTGGATCCTCCCCCTGATGTCGGCATCAACCCATGATTACTTTCAGAGTTGTTCCAGACAGTTCCTTTAGTCATATGCTTTTTGAAACTGAATATTGGCAATGACTTAGAAAATAGTCTACCATATCTCCCCCTGATTACTTTCGTTGGAGAAGAGATTATTTTGCCTTCATAATCAACAACTTTTGGATTGCACTTTCATTAGCATTCCTTTTAATGTCTTTGAAGGGATAAAATAAATTTATGTCAATGGTTACTTTTAAGTACATGATTACATTCACTATACCATTCCAATGACATTGCGTTGGCGCTGAGATACATCTAGTTAACAAGTTCCTTGAGGATGCAAAATTTTATCGAGTACATTATTATACTAAGTACAACAATGCATCTATTGTACTTAGATATGGGAGTTTCATCTCCAAACACATCTTCGTCATCTTCCTTTATACGAAATGGTCACTTACTTACATTTGAACCTCGACTAATCATGGGAGTGCTATCAGGATGCATGTTTTTGTTGAATTGCCTGAAAACTTTAGACAAATGCAAACTGGTGGAATAATATACCACAAGCTCAGTATTCGATCGAGCTTTCCCTAGATTTTTCATCTCAAATTCGGATTTTAAATAGATTTTAATGTCTCTTATTACATCAAGAGTACACATCATGTATGTAACATCAACATAAATAGCTACAATTCCAAATCAGGAACTTTCTTATGAATATGCAAGGAATAATAAATTACTTGTTTATCCCCTCCAAATCAAATAGTCACTTAGACGGGTATACCACTTCCTCCTGATTGCTTCAATCTATAAGTGAACATTCTATCTAAATGTAAACGCACTCTGTGGTTTAGAGTTACTTGATTTGGGAAACAAAATTCTATCAAGCAATTTTGTAAATATCTTCTATCTCTTGATTCTTTCACAGATATGTAACAACCACATACATATGCTGCATTTCAAGTCCTTTTGAAAATTACCAAGCTGACTAAGTAGCGGAACTGTATAACGTTCATTACAAGAGAACAATTCCAGGGCTTTGTGAGAAACCTCGTGCCACAAGGCGAGTCTTTTTACTTTAAGACTACTTTCTTCTCACTATGCTTTATGACAAATGAATTATTTATGTCCAATAGGATTTACACTTGGTTGGTTAGCACTACCACACCAAATACCTATATATTTGTCAATGAATCAAATTCTACCTGAATTCTGTAGGCCAAATATGCTCTTTATTGTTGATATTCGAACAATAAGAAGCATGGTTCGATCTCATCATGCTCGATTTCCTTTAGCACCTGTATATGAAAATAATAATCATTAATATGATCACACGATCTTTCCATTGACTCGGGTGTGTTCTCATAATCCACTTGGGATGTCATTGTTCGGTGGAATCGTTAAACTTCGGAGCGTCCTCCAGTATTGATTCATGGACATAGTCATAGATAATCAAATGAGATAATTTCATTAATGATACAAATTAGGTTGTGCCTTACTCATCTACTTCCTTTCTAGGTGAGCATTGATCTAACTTAGTGGAATCTCCATCTTCCTTTATGGAGCCACGTCCTTAACTACACTTCCACCAAGTGTAGTTGCAACACCTTAGTCTATGATGTACCCCATACTGAGGATTTCTAACCTTGCAGGAATATTTGCAGATGGTATGTGTGATCTTGTCACTTTGGCGACATCAGTGTACATTCGGAAAATCAATTGTTCTTTGTCACTTCACATTTACATTTGTGGAGTACAAGAATAAACATGAGACATAGTGGGAACACACCATGAAAATTCATGTCATTCCCTTAGAAAATAATTTTTCTTATCTCCCCCTAACGACGGGAAGAATGTCTCAGTAAAATGACAACCCGCAAATCTAGCGGTAAGAGATCTCCTGCCAAAAGTTTTAAAATGCGGATAATTGTTGGGAACTCATTTCCAACATAACTTCTTAACAGTTTTGAAGACCCATCATAGTACGATGTGGAGTCGTAGTGACACATATATAGTGCAACCAAAAATGCGTAAGAACACAAATGTCAGGCTTAAATCCAGTTACCAACTGGTACGCATAAAAGGTTGACTAATATTGGGTTCTAAAAATGAATTAAGTAAGATGCGTGTAATATTGCATATCCCCAAAGAAATAAAAGATAGGTTGGTACGCATAACCTATTTCTTAGGCACCATCTGTAACCTTTTATGGCAGCCTCTGCGAGACCATTGGGTATAAGATGCTCTATTTTGATCCCATTAGACATACAATATTCATCAAGTCCTTTTGATGTAAATTATCTAGCATTAATAAGGATGGTGAGCCATTGCACTTTATATCGTGTAATATGTGCTAAGAGTTTTTTTAAACACAAATTTCTTGGGAACTAAAACTAGTCCAAAATGTCAAAACATTCACCAGAGGCATAAGTTACTTTAATGGTACGCATTATGCATGAATATTTTTCTAAATTTTACCTTGTTTTCTTTGTAATATGGATTTTTTTTTTACCATTTGCATCTTAGGATGGTCTCGATCCTGTTTTTATGAAGACTTTGTAAAAATGAGTGATATGCTCTTTTACTTAAAAGCATAATTGGAGGGAGGATGGGGTTGTGCATCTAGTACTTTAGAAAACACTTATTGAGAGATATGTCATTACTTCGCATTCTATCAAAATTGTTCCCGTTTTTGTTCACACAAATAAAGTGATGTTCGCATGAGTCCTTTCAAAACGATCATCATGTCACAACCAAAGTTGCTTTATGGTTATGCCCAAAACCTGTGTGAGTCAATTTCCAACATTTCATCGTCGGAGTCAATATGATTCAATAATCCAAATATTGTAGTGAATTACATTGCACTATATTGACTCATTAGTTTCTCTAAAATATATTTCCTTCCAAATACATTAGAGGCATAAAAGATGCAATCAATTACATTCTCATCACTGTGAGTTTCCATATGATATCCACTCTCATGAGTTTCTTTGGAATTTAACAAGGTGATTAACTCTCAGTACATATAGAGCTTTTGTGACTTTGTTTCATCTTGGAAACAAATTTTGAACAATGCTTCTCTCAATGATCCAATCATCGTAGTCATATTATAAGGAAGTAGTTCAACAACTAGTTTAAATTCCTTAAGATAATGGAAGAAAAAAAATTATGAGTTAGACACTTGGGTCTTGAGAATTTTAGCAGGTGGTGTGGCCTTATTACATAATAAAAGTGGGATTCAATTCAAGTAATTTAGAGTGAATATATATTACGTGTCACCCAATATATCTCAAGTTCTTTAGAGAATTTATGTCTCTTGTTTTAATTCCATAAGTACAGACATTGGATCCAGTTCAACTGAATAAGATAGTCAATTGGCTGGGCAAATTTCTTGTTGCCATTAAAGTTGATGTGAAAATTGGTTGCTAATATGATATACACATTACATTGCATATACCAATACCTTTGACCAGGTGCATTTCCATTTATTTTTGTTTATGATGGAAACTAGAATTACATTTTAGCTTCATCCCATGATATATATGTCCCTTTTCCCATGTTTTATATGAGTCATTACGTCTAACCCTTATTACTTTGGGGTTCTTTCCATTTTCATTTTTTTGCTACATTTAGCTTAATTTGAGTTTTTTTTTATCTCAACGGGCCAAGAGAACCTCACTACACATGTCAACCACTTACTTTAGGTTGAATATATTACTAAAGATAATTCTCTTGTTGTCATACTTCAGCATATACCGGTTCGTTAGTATTATGAATGAAGTAGAGAAATGATTTTTTTACGACTCATATCATCTTTTGTGAGTTCTTCCACAAAAATTGGAATACATGTGATTTTATGTGAACGTATGTTTTGAAACTATTGACAGATTAATAGTCGATCAAGTGGATACATTCCACGGAATATTCAAATAAATTGGGAAAATATCAAGTATCCAATAATGGTGCTCAAGTCCTTTTAAACCCCAAATGTGTACATTGTAATTGAGTTGGTACAAGCAATTAAAATAAAATACACCATTCAACTATAGCCAATATCATATTCAAGAGAACAAATAGCATTAAGACCAAAATTCTTAATGATTGAGGTCAATAAAAATAATTTAAATTTACCATTTATATGTCGTTGACTTATTTAAGACAAACCACCACTAAGGATGCATAACACATTATGCATCCATATTTTGGTTTAGGCATCAACTAATTTTCCGTTGCAATTAATAAAACGATGTTCTCCTTCCGTTTCAGGAAAAGTGATATTTCCATTTTAAGCACAATTTTCAAAACTGATTGCAAAGCCTTGCGCCAATTTTTTCGGTTGTCCGTCTCACCGTGGCAGCGGTCATCTAGTGTTACATATTTTTCTGGAAAATCCGCTATTTTTTTTTTTATTTTTTTTGAAAAAAGAGGATACCCTCATATCATTGATAAAACATTTCCTTGTTCTCTGTTAGGAGAGTTTCGGATTTCGGTTACATATTCATTCCAACTTTGTAAGTTCAGATAGATTAATAAAACATTTAAATTAGTGTCTTTCCAAGTATTGTTGTGTAAAAGGTTTATTGGTGGCTGATCCACCGACTCATAGTCAAGGTATAACATTCAACTTATCCCGCCAAAGAGAGAAACATCAATCATGACATCTCTTATTTAGAGATAAACTTCAAATTTATCTTACGTCCATGTACTGCCATGTGTGCAAATTCTCCCTTTTCCCTATTAGGGACAATATTATGCTTATCTTAAGGATAAACATATTATGTTTCTTTAGTTATATTGTTGCCACATGGAAGACATAATGATACATTTTCATGTACCGACTTGATGTCGATGAAGGCCTATAAATAGCCGGTACTGGTCAGTTGTAAAGGTGAAGTTTTCGGTACTAATGAAAATCACTCATTTTCTTTTCTTGTCTCCTAATTACTATCTGCTTCATTACAAGTGTGCTTGAATACTGTCAGCTTGAGCACTAAATTATAACACGTTATCCGCACGAATTGCTCTGTGATAATCGGAGAGGGGCTGCTGATACGGAAAAAGGGATAATTCTCTTCAACCCTTGCATATTTAATTTAACTATTTTTAAGTAGTTTTATGCATACAATTTTTATTATGTCTAACTTTGTTTCCTATTTTGATTAGGAATTGTTAAAGAGAGAGTTAGACATATTACCGTATTTGTATGTGATATTTGGAGCACTTGAAATACACGGTATATGAAGAGATATCCAAAATAGGTACCTATTAAGAAAAGATCATATTTGTGGTGCTTTTTCCGAATTTACCCAAATATTTGAGTTTTGCAGCGTTTTATTATTTTCCTCCTTAGCCAACCAATGGAAGGTTTTTCCGCGTCCTCTTGGACAGCGTAGAGAATAAAATTACTTTTGTTGGTACACCAATGATTTTTGGTGTTAACGGTTTTAATATCGACAGAGCAAGGAATTATTGCATCCTTGGGGTTAGCAAAATTTTAATATTACTTTTCCATAATAATCTCCATAATTCAAAGTCATTCCACTTGACGCCGGAATGCGATGGAAATGAACACCGGGTTAACACGGTTAGCCAGTCTCTATCAGCGGTCTTTGAAATGAGCTGCAATTGATATTGAGACAATTTCTTTTAAGAAATAAAGAATGTGTTCATATTTCAACTTTGATAAATTAATATTTCGTCGAGCCCAATGGACAAAATTGGAGATTTATCGGTATTATGTTAGAACCGTTTCACCATTTATATTTGTGGAAAATAGTCCGGCTTGATTTTAGATAAGATATATGCACCGTATATAATATAGTGGTGAGCAATAAGGAGAGATGCATATTTTGCGCCCTTATGTGTTCCTACTAGTTTTACGGCATGCATTATATGCACCTATTATATGCATCGACGAGCTTAAAAGAGCTAGTGCTTAATTTGCACTTTGTATATGTTGTGTCAACAACATCGAGTGATGCAAATGTTAACTGCGCCTCGTAGATATACAAACGTCAAGCGATAATGAGTGTTGCATTTTTGTTTGTAAATGGTATTTAGAGTTAATACCATGTCTTCTCGTCGCCTGAGTTATTACCTTAATTCTTGAATTTGGTGAATTAAATTTGCAACAGTACCTATGCAAATAAGTTTAAAATCTTTGGCAAAGAAGGAATACAATTGTGGTAGGCATATTTTTGAATATGGGAACCACAATAGTTTTCGGGTTTAAGCACCCGATGAGCACCGTACCACTAGAAGTGGAGAAATACGGGACGATAGCATAATTATTGGTTTGAATAAGCCGTCTTTGAGTCTGGAAAAGATCTGCTATCGTTGTGACATAAAAGACACGAAACGTGCATTTGAAATGCTGTTTATTGTTGTTGATCTCTATCGGTAATCTTGGCAGGACTGGGACTGATATTGAGTAAGTGTCTATGTTCACAAAATTTACTTTACAGTTTACTGTTAATTTTACATGACAATGTAAATTCTTTAAAATTATTCTAGCTGGACAGTAAACGAGAGAGAAAACCTGATCAGTTATCTCTCCTGGGTTGCATGATATTCTTGCTTCGTTATACCCAGTTGCTCCCTTGATAGGTAGAGTCATGTAGAACTGTAGGTTTTGTTGATGAGACATTCCCGCCTTAGGATCAGGGGGAGAATCGTCGACGATATTGGTTAATTCCAATTGTGTATCATCTAAATTATCACACCGAGAAGTGCATGTGGTGTTGGAGATTACTCTGTTGCTAGGTTTAGCAAGAGTACGCTTGCTTGATTTGGCATAAATTAAAGTCCTTGCAAGGCATGTCATGGAGTCGCAACGATAATTTCGTCTGCAAATATTCTTAGAAGCATAGACGAAAACCTCTTGTATGAGGTATGCTAATCTAATCAGATAACGTCCATATTCTCTTTGAGTTATGAGTTGATATCTCCTGACGAGGAGCACATCCATAAAAGATGCGTTGATATCTCATGGCGAGGAATATCCGCATATTGAAACTTGGTACCAATGGATTATGATATCATCATACTCTGGAGAATGATGTAAGATCGTTTATTAACTAATAACTTAGTTATCGATAATGTTCAGAGTAGCTACTGAAATCGTTGTGGATAGATATCCCCTTTGCAAAGGAATTATCGACAAAGTTCATATGATTGGAAAATACGGATCTTAGTCCATATTGAATTGTTCTCTCACTTGTATTTGTTTTTAGGACCTTAGTCCTAGCATCCACGTACTTTAGTTCGAAATTTGATGCTTATAAGAAAGTGTAATGAGAGAATTTAGGTCGCTTTTTATATAGCGATAACCTTGACAACAAGTTTCCTCAGACAATAACCAGGTTGATGGAGTATGGTCTGGTAGTCATGCATGACTCGACATATCACCTGGATGATAACTGTGTATCTATACTCATATAGATTTAAAGGAAACTCTTGTTTGTCAATCGTTGATGTTGTATCATCCTAGTGATGCTTTGGGCATTGATGGTTTGATGTCCTTGTGCATATTGAACTTATTACTCATGAAACCATTGTCATGTTTTCTGTTTGAGACATGCTATATTCCACTGCTGTTACTATTCTACTACAAGATTTGCAAATTTGATGAGAAAGTCTTCCCACCGTTTGGGGGAGGAAAGGTTGTCTCCTGAAAAACGGCGTGAAGTATCCTGGTTTGTACAAAGATAAACCAGGATGCATCTCATCTGGATGTTTTCAGCAATGAAAGACATGAAGAAGATTTGATATCTTCATGAATTGCAGATCAAGTTGCTTCATGAGAAACTGTGAGTGTAGTAGCTAGTGTGTCATTTAAAACACACCTTGAGCGTGGATGATTAGTTAATTTAAAATATTCTACACCTCCTGAGAGGAAGAGCCAGTCACAATCATTGAAATATAGTGCTCTCAAAGAGACTATTAGTGGAAGATCTAATTTCTCTAAGTATAGTTCTCTTAACAAGAGAATGTCTCTGCAAAGGCCATGGAACCTCAAAATGAGAGGATTTCCTTAAGGCATGCATGAAATAGAGAAATTTGTGATAGTAATCCAATGATTGTTGATGATATCGTTAAAGTATCCATTGATACTGCCATAGATGATGTTGGTGTTGAACCACTCTCTATAAGAATGTCATCAAAGGAATGATTGGTCAAACGGGAAATGAGAGATTCAGGCAGAATAATAATTTCTCATGAAATGCATAGTTATGGTACTGCAACCAAAACACTCGATAATGTGAGCTACTCTTGGACACATACAGGTGTTTGCAGTTCCGACACTCGATAATGTAACCCCTAGTGGCTACAGGTGGGTGTATGTGCATAGTGAGAAAAATAAAGTCAACTAATGGAATAAAGTCTTTTACAGGAACCTGAGATGGATTTCTTTGTAACATATTTCCTATTATGGATGCAACTACCTCTTTGGTATTTGTATGGTAGTCTTTTAAGGACTCGACGTGCATCTAGAGGATGTGGTTATTGTGAATCTGTGTGAAAACATGATACAGATAACCGCAAACAAATTCCTGAAGGTTTTCACCTATCAGTATAATTACCATGTCATATGCATTTGCCCTATAAAGACGAACATGGTCAATCATCTAAGTGAATTCTTATTAAACCAGGGATATATGAACAATATTATATGCCCATACACTATGCATTTACTAGATTTGATGTATACAACATCTACCTTATTGGAACTTCTGAAGAATTCTCCAAAGCACAAAAATGCTTAAAGCAGGAGTTCGACACGAGACTCTCGGTAAAAAAAGGTCTCAATCTGTTGGTTGAGAATTGTAAATGGAAGTCCATTAATTTCGTCAACCTTAAGGGTTTAGACATGTTTAAATAGACAAGCTGACACGATTCAGTCATTCGATCTCTTACAAGATTGATTGATTTGCATTTCAACAATAGAGACGTATCAATATGTGGTTTGTATTACACAAAGATGTGTAAATGGTATATTAGTTGAAATATGCTATAGATACCTGATATTGGGTTTGTAGTAAACATGTAAGTATGGCTATGCCCATCACTAATATCGAGACATTGGTCCGAAAAAAGTCTCCCCTCATTTTCGTGGTTTGTTAAAACAACTAAATATTTTCCTAGCTATAGGTCTGGTAGTAGAGGATACTCATTTATCCTCCGATCGATTATGATTGTTCAGACAAAGCTAGTGGATAATATATAAATGCTGGCACAACCAGATGATCATTGAGAAATTGCATAGAGGAAAGTCAAACTGATTTTCTCAACTAAAGAAAGATGGAGCTGCTGAAGACTTTAAAGGGTGGTTCGGAATTCTAAGAAGTACTACCAGGAATAATGATCAACTGAGAAGGCTTCTCATCAAGAGGAGTAAAGCCATGGAAGACTATGGATATTGGCATATTGGACATTACATCGTGTACTCTTTTTCCTTAGTCAAGGTTTTGTCCCACTGGGTTTTCCTTGTCAAGGTTTTAATGAGGCATGTGAGTCCATTGCTATCCGCAGTTCATCATGTTGTACTCTATTTCCTTCGTCTTGGTTTTTATCCCACTGGGTTTTTCCAGGCAAGGTTTTAATGAGGAAACATCTGCGGATTTATCATAGTTCTGAGAACTCATATTTTCCTACGTTTAGGTTTTTTCCCTCTGGGTTTTCCTGACGAGGTTTTTAATGAGATATCCATCTTAGAACGGTGAACATCATCTAATGAGATGCATATACATAGAAGTTCTTAAGATGCGATATCGGATGGTCGCATTCTAGCTCAGGTTTTTACCGTATATGGTTTTTCCTAACAACATTTTATCTTTGCAACCTGCTCATTGACGTTGGCGTTACTATGAACTTTTAACGCTCATGTTTTGTCCCTAGTGGTTTTCCTGATGCTGGTTTGATGGAGAAAGCATTTCACGGTGGCAACAAACCTCAAATATGAGCTTCAAGTGTTCCAGTTTTGTCCCAAGCTATTTTTCCGGCACAACTTTGACGAAAGAAGAAAATCTGCGGCGCTCAGGTTTTGTCCTAAAAGGTTTTCCTGACGCAGCACCCAAACGGTGGATCATCTAAGGGGGAGTGTTGTGTAAAAGGTTTATTGGTGGCTGATCCACCGAATCATAGTCAAGGGATAACATTCAACTTATCCCACCAAAGATAGAAACATCAATCATGACATCTCTTATTTAGAGATAAACTTCAAATTTATCTTATGTCCATGTGCAAATTCTCCCTTTTCCCTATTAGGGACAATATCATGCTTATCTTAAGGATAAACATATTATGTTGCTTTAGTTATATTGTTGCCACATGGCAGACATAATGATACATTTTCATGTACCGACTTGATGTTGATGAAGGCCTATAAATAGCCGGTACTAGTCAGTTGTAAAGGTGAATTTTTCGGTACTAATGAAAATCACTCATTTTCTTTTCTCATCTCCTAATTACTATCTGCTTCATTAAAAGTGTGGTTGAATACTGTCAGATTGAGCACTAAATTATAACAAGTATGTTGTATAGCATACTTGTTACAAAAAACTGAGATATGAGCTGCCCATATTACATTAGACCTTCTATTTGATAGGTGTCTAAAACACCTTGATATTTATCTATTGTTTATGCTTCCTTTGCTAAGTTTTCTTGTGAATTATGTATCTTATGTTTGTTTTTGAGTATTTAGGTACTTTGGAGTCATTTGGAACAAAAGAAGAAGAAACAGCGCGAAAGCATAATCTCATGTGCAATGACTGTTGGAGGTAGATTATTTTTCATTATTTTCTTTTATTTCTTCATCTCTTTCTAAAAAGTATGTAGGCTTTAGTGATGCGAGTTTTGTCTGAAAAGCATGACAGCTTTAGTGATGAAGAGAAATTGAAGAGAATAAGTAGATCTGAGAAGTAAGAGATGAGCTGTTGTTGGCGGGAGATTTCGAGGAAGGAGAAGGCGTTTAGTTGGAGCGAAAAGGATCAAAAAGATCAAGTCGCAGGCAAAGAATAAACAGTCAGTTTGCTGAAACTGACAGGCTAAATATCACTCTGCATCCCTTATCCAAGTCACTAGATGCCAATATCCAGTCCGTACAGACAAACCCAATTAGGTTAAATGCTTCTCAGATAACTAGTTTGTCATTCATTACCAATCACCTCAAATTCTGAGAGTGGCGGCATCTAAAACTCAGGGAAGAAAAGTAAAATCGATGTTGTTGAGATCAAGAAATTCAGAGAAATTGAGAGATGGAAAGGGGTCTTGAGATAATTTGTAAGACAGAGAGAAGAAATCGATGATGAATTCAATCCATGGATTGAAGGAACCAGGGTTTGTTGCTGCTGTTGATGTTACCGTCGATGTTAAAGAAGAATGGGATCATGGGTTAATTAGAAAGGATGGGTTTACCCTAAATTTGATATTACAACTGTTATGAACGGATAAGAAATGTTATGTGTTGGTATGAATTCTTGTTACAAAGAAGGAGAGATGGGTTTCCGGAATCGAACACAGGGAAAATGAATTGGTTATGGTTGAATCAAGGTTAAACTGGGAGAAGAAGAACTGGAATCAGTTGGTGGTGTTATGATTATGGAAATGGGTTTGCTGAGACGATGGAAGAGAAATTGATGCTAGGGTTTGCCTTGGTGAAGGAATTTAACCAAGAATGATGCTGGTTGTTGCTATCAAAATTGGGTGTTGGATTTGTGAATTGAGAAAACAAGAAAGATGGTGGCTGTGCTAAAAGGGTTCAAAGCTTGTGACGAAGGTCTTGATCAGAGATATGGAAATAAGAGTTAAGTTTTGATTTGTAACCAATAGTAAAATGGGTTCAAGTAAATGTGGTTGCAGCTGTTGCTATTGAAGCAGTTGATAGGTGTAGAATACACCGTATTTACTATCCATAGAGTTTATGCTTTCTTTGCTATTTTTCTTGTAAATTATGTATTTTACGTGTGTTTTTGAGTTATTAGGTACTCTGGAGTCAAAGAAGAAGAAATCACCCAATTTAAGCAAAAAGGTCTAAAAGGTCATTTCATAGACGTATACTATTGGGAGCCGAGTCAAGGTTAAGGGGAAAATCTCTCAAGGAGTATTAGAAACAACCGGCTGATGTTAAGGGGTGATTACATGTTATAGGGTATCCAATGGGGTATCCCTTATCCTATGCATTGGGGTGTCAATAACCACCCCAATCATTTCTAACCCTAAAATCGAGAATCAGTTTTCCCATTTTCAATTATTCACTTCTTTCACCTAAACCTAAAATTGAGAAAGCAACAGAGGCTGCTGTTAAAATGATCGAGAAATTGTTGTTGATCCAAGAAAAATCTGGATCGAGAAATACAAGAAGGCAGCGGTGGTAGCTATTAGAGAAATCAGAGAAAGAAGGTGATAAGTTTTGTGTTGAATCTGAGATGATGGAAGATGGGTCTCGAATCTGTGGTTGATTAGGGTTGTGATTGTTTCTTCAATTGACGAACTAAAAGTGAAAATAGGGTTTCTGAATCGAAGAAGTGAACCTGCTGTTGAATCAAAGATTTCTGGTGGAATGGGTATGAGGTTGTATCGAAATTGAGTGTTGCTGATTTGATTAATTTCACTGGGTTCGATCTGTAGAAAAATTAGAGAAGAAAGTGACGAAATCAGTGGTAGAAATGAGATGGGTCTTGTTGTTATGAGACAAGGAGTTAAGAAATTGAAGCTGGGTGGTGGTATGAGCAATTCAGGGTGATGGTGTGCAGCTTACTACTGATCAATTGAAGTCGTGAAACAGATGGGTTCAAATCGGCTCAAGGGTTAATCTGAATTCTGAGAGATGGTTCTGTCAAATCTAAGAAGAATTAGAATCCGAGATTGAATCTGTGAATGATGCTGCTGTGATATGGGTGATTGGTATTGATTTATGTGAATTAAAGTTGTTGATAACAAGGGTTTGAAATGAATAGGGTGAAGAATAAAGCAATGAAATTAATGGGATCTGATGAATAATACTGCAGGTAAGTGCTGGATAGGATGATGTTAAGAAGATGATGGCTCAGACAGAATTGGAGTGCAGGGCTGTTAACTGCAATGAGTTGGAGCTATGCTGGTGCTATTAGGGGATGTGTATGAAAGTTACAGATGGGTGTTTGGCAGATGGAGATGGGTTGTGTGTTGGTGTTGCAGTAAAGGCAAGAACTGAATTGGTAATGAGGCTCTGTAGCACGGAATGAATGAAATGTTGTTTGAAACTGAGTAGATGTATGCCTAGGAATTGTGCAGGTATATGGAGCTGAAAAGTGAGGCCTGAATTGGCCGAGAAGTCCTGTAAACAACCAGAACTCGGCCAGTTTTCCATTCCGGTGAGTTGACTCAGTACCGACGATGACCGATCCAGACGATCCCGGTGACCGATCTAGAGCGAGTTCGAAAAGCCGATATGACCCAGCGACTCAGCCGACTAAGAAGCTGACTAAGAAGCTAACTCGCCCTTTGACTTGACTTTTTGACTAACTGAGACTGTTAGTTTGACCGTTAGTCCTAACGGTGGACTGACAGAATATTCCGTCGACGTGAGATAATTTTCAGGTGGCAGACGATGACGAATTCCGGCCAACTTCCGGCCAAAAACCCAGTTTTTCGGTGACCAAAAATGCAAAATTTTGTGTGGACTTCTCTCATGTGTGTGAAGACTTAGAATTGGATGAAAACTTGGAAGTTTTGGAGAATTGGACTTGAAATTGGAATATGGCTCAAATTGGGAAAGTGGTGTTCTTATGGAATGTGGATTCTTTTCCTACAAATATATGGAGAGTATTGAAGCATATAAGTAAAGGAGTTCTCCACAACTTTTTATACACATCTACTTTGGAGAAGGAGTTAAAGTGCACAAGGATTGGAGGAAGGAGCAACCATCATCTTTTCAATAGGTTTTTCTTTCTCCCTTATTTATTATTATTATTGTGTGAACTCCAAACTTTGAGTAGCTAATTTTCTTATTGATTGAGGATGAATTCCTAGTTCTTAACATATGGTTTGAGTTTTGTTTCAATTCTACTTTGAAGTTTTTCATATGATTATCATTTGTTTTTACTAATATTAAAGTTTATGATTGATTGATAGGTTGTTTGGAGTGCACGCTAAATTGATTTGTTAATTTAATCTAAAGCTAGTGAAAGTTAGGGAATACGTAATAGTTTCTTGACTCTTTACACAAGTAGAAAACACAAGACCTTGCGGAGGGATTCCGTGGAGCAATTGTGTGTGAAAACAACGCTAGAAAGTGGACCAAGCGAACCGAGTCTAACTACTAGTACTAAACCTAAAGTTCATAAATCTTAATGCGTTCGGGGAATTACATCTTGTAAGCGAACCTCAAGGTGGTTCTTTTGAATAGAATCTGATAACTAAGCGGAATTGTTACTCGGTGAAAAAAGGAATTTTGGGGTTAGCTAAGCGAACCTGCTATCCTACGGTTGGTGATAATCTATGACTAATAAAAAGTGGAAAAGAACATAATTTTAATCATTGTTTTGCAGCGAAGAAGGATTCCTTGATCTATTCTCTCTTATTGAATTCAACTTA
The DNA here is from genome assembly GCA_023529315.1 of Papaver bracteatum. Classification (NCBI taxonomy): domain Eukaryota; kingdom Viridiplantae; phylum Streptophyta; class Magnoliopsida; order Ranunculales; family Papaveraceae; genus Papaver; species Papaver bracteatum. Next base: position 359,407 of record JAJJWX010005152.1, read on the forward strand.
CACTCTTAATTGCTTTGTTTATTTCTTTTGCTTTTTAAATATAAGAACCAAAACTTCCATTTTGTGACAATTTTACAACTATAATCTCTTGCTCCTCGTGGGATCGATCTTGACTACCCTATATTACTTGTTAATTAGGTAGTAAAATATTAATTAATTTGTTGTGGTTACGACACGCATCAAATTTTGGCGCCGTTGTCGGGGAGCAACGGACGATTTTAGTTGTTTTGCTTTATTCTTGCTTTGTTAGATTCTATACCGTATCTAACTTAGTTTTGTGAACCTTGTTGTAGGTGCTATATATTTGGTGAATGCTTAAAAAGGGAAGACCGAGTCCAATACGTCTTCGATCCGGCACTCAACTAAAGGATTTCATTCGAGCGGTTAACACTCCGCTTCCTCGTTCTACATCAAGTGAATTCGCAGATTCGGACATAGAAGAAGCAATGGGTGATCGTACACTCAAGGACCTAGCTTCTCACAAGCTCGATATACAACAATGGTGTATCCAAACTAACTCAACTTTCGAGATCAAGCCGGGGTTGATTAGAGAATTACCAAAGCTTCATGGCATGGTGAATGAAGACCCAAACAAACATCTTATGGACTTCAATACCATAGTCATGGCCATGCTTCCACCGGATATTAATGCGGATGAAGCAAAGTTGAAAGCTTTTCCGTTCTCTTTGGCGGGCAATGCTAAGGAATGGTTGTACTATTTGCCTTCCGGAAGTATCACAACATGGAATGGGATGAAGAAAATTTTCCTTGAGAGATATTTTCCCGCATCGAAAGCTACTCAAATTCGCAAGGAGATTTGTGGGATGAAACAACATGTGGGAGAGTCATTATATGAATATTGGGATCGGTACAAGAGATTGGTGGAAAGTTGTCCACACCATCAATTTAGTGACGCCATGATAATCCAATACTTCTATAAAGGTATTCAAACAAGTGATCGATATCTTCTTGACGCCGCCGGTGGTGGTACACTAGTAAACAAGACGGTGGCCGAAGCTACCGAGTTGATTGAAAGTATGGAGGCAAACTCGCAACAATTCTATTCAAGAGGTGATTCAATGGTTAAGTTGGTGCATGAAGTTAGTGACTCGTCTTCACAATCCGATCACCGGTTAAACAACATCGAGAGGGTAGTGCAACGATTGGCCGCGGTAATTATTCCGGATGATGAAACCGAACAAGTAAATGCTTTATATCCAAATCAAAGGCCAAGGTACGATCCATACTCAAATACTTACAATCCTAGTTAGAAGGATCATCCCAACTTTATCTATGCAAACAAGAAAGCGGCGGCTCCGAATCCATATGCGCAACAAGGTGGATTCCAACAATCACGTTTCCAACCTCAACAACAACAATTCCAACCACAACAAGTCAAGGAGCAAGATTCTTCGAATGATGACAAGTTGAATGTGATAATGCAAAGCATGCAAGGTCTCACTTCTATGTTACAACAAACCCAACAAAATACCGATTCGGCAATCAAAGCTTTGGAACAAAGGACTGGTTTGGAAATCAAGGATTTACAAACTCAAATGGGACAATTTGCGACCGATATGAACTTAATGAAAGCTCAAACATCCACAAAACTTCCTTCACAACCATTTGTGAACCCAAGAGAGAATGTTAATGTGGTTACTTTACGAAGTGGAAGACAAGTAGAGAGTCCAAGTCTTCATGAAGAAGCTAGTGAAGAGGTAGTCAAAGACAAGGAGGAAGCCTAACCAAGGGATAATTCTACACCAACCGCCCAATCCAAGGAACCGGTTCCTAATTTTACTACTCCACCTCCTTTTCCTAGTTGTTTTGCTAAGTCCAAGAAGGAAGCTCAAGACAAGGCACTCATGGATATCTTTAAGAAGATCGAAATCAACATCCCCTTCAACGAGGCCATCAAGACAATGCCAAGGTATGCTAAGTTCATGAAGGAATTATGCACAAAGAAGGATAGGTTGCTTGATAATGAAATTACTAAAGTTGGCGAGAGTGCGTCGGCTATGCTTTTGAAGAAGATGCCTACAAAGTGCACGGATCCCGGTGGTTTCACGGTGCCAATTACTATTGGTAAGAAAAGGTTTGAACATGCTTTACTTGACTTGGGAGCTTCCATTAGTGTGATGTCGGCCGATATATATGACTCCTTGAATCTTGGACCGTTGAAAGAGACAAGAGTTACTATCCAATTAGCAAACAAGTCTAATATTTATCCAAAGGGACTTGTAGAAGACGTTCTAGTGCAAGTGAATGAGTTAATATTTTCGGTGGATTTCTTTGTGGTGGATATGGACAACAATGAGAATCGGTCGTCTACTTATCTACTTCTTGGGAGGCCATTTATGAAGACCGCAAAGACGAAGATTGATGTTGATAAGGGTACACTTACTATGGAATTCGACAAGGAAGTAATACACTTTAACATATTCGAAGCCATGCGCTACCCAAGTGATGTGCATTCCGCTTACTCCATTGATGTGGTTAGTTCATTAGCAACAAATGGTGGAATTAAATCGAGAGGACGACGTCCACGGCTTGCCTAACTTGGATGTTGAAATTTCCACGGAATTGGTGGAGACGTGTGGTGCATTGACGGCATTACAAGAAGCCAAGGGTAATGTTTCCTATATTTCTTTACCCGTGAATGATGAATTACTTGTACCATCTATTGTGAAGGCGCCTAAACTAGAATTGAAGCCACTTTCGGATCATTTGAAGTATGCGTTCTTAGGAGATGGAGATGAGCTTCCAGTGATTATTTCAAAGAACCTCACACCGGTACAAGAAGATCGTTTGCTTAGAGTCTTGAAATAGCACAAAACGTCTATTGGGTGGAAAATTGGGGACATCAAAGGCATTTCCCCATCCATGTGCATGCATAGGATTCTAATGGAAGAGAATGTGAAGCCGGTACGCGATGCTCAACGTAGGCTTAATCCTCCCATGATGGAGGTTGTGAAGAAAAAGATACTCAAATTTCTAAGTGCGGGGGTAATTTACCCAATTTTCGATAGAAAGTGGGTTAGTCCGGTACAAGTGGTGCCAAAGAAGTCCGGTGTTACGGTTGTTAGAAATCAAGACGATGAACTTGTTCCTACAAGAGTTCATACCGGTTGGAGAGTGTGCATTGACTATAGAAAGCTTAATTCGGCAACCCAAAAGGATCATTTTCCTTTACCTTTCATTGATCAAATGTTGGAGCGGTTAGCGGGGAATTTGTATTATTGTTTCTTGGACGGTTATTCGGGATACAACCAAATTGTGATTGCACCGGAGGACCAAGAGAAGACTACTTTCACTTGTCCGTTTGGAACGTTTGCGTATAGACGGATGCCGTTTGGTCTTTCCAATGCACCGGCTACTTTCCAAAGATGCATGGTAAGTATATTCTCGGATTACGTGGAGCGCATCATTGAGGTATTTATGGACGACTTTAGTGTTTATGGAAATTCTTTTGATAGTTGTTTAGACAACCTTGAACTAGTTCTTAAATGATGCATAGACACAAACCTTGTCCTTAATTGGGAGAAATGTCATTTTATGGTAAACCATGGCATAGTACTTGGTCACATTGTGTCCTCTCAAGGGATCTAAGTGGACAAGTCAAAGATAGATTTAATAAGAAACTTACAATATCCCACTTCGGTGAGGGAGGTTCGTTCTTTTCTTAGCCATGCAGGTTTCTATAGGTGGTTTATCAAGGATTTCTCCAAAATCTCCATGCCGATGTGCAAGTTACTAAAAAAGGAGGTACCTTTTGACTTCAACAAGGAATGCAAGGATGCTTTTGACAAATTGAAGGCAATGTTGACTAGTGCGCCGATTATCAAGTCACCGGATTGGAATCTTCCATTTGAACTAATGTGTGATGCTAGTGATTATGCGGTTGGAGCCGTTTTGGATCAAAGAGTGGACAAGTTGTCCCATGTTATATATTATGCATCTAGGACCCTCAATGATGCACAAATCAACTATTCTACCACGGAAAAGGAGTTATTGGCTATAGTGTTTGCATTGGAAAAATTTCGATCATACTTGGTGGATACAAATGTTATTGTGTATTCCGATCATGCCGCACTTAAATACTTACTAAAGAAGAAAGAAGCTAAGCCAAGACTAATACGGTGGATCCTATTACTACAAGAGTTCAACATAGAAATTCGAGATAAGAAAGGTGTGGAGAATACCGTTGCGAATCATCTTAGTAGACTTGTTATGTCTCACGAAGAACTTCCATTACAAGACCGCTTTTCGGACGAACAAATTTTCTCCTTGGACGAATCAACACCTTGGTATGCGGATATAGTGAATTACTTGGTGACAAGAAAGGTACCTAGTACAATGTCCAACTTCCAAAAGATGAAACTTAAGAAGATAGCAAAGCAATATGTGTGGTATGAACCATACTTATGGAAATATGGCGTTGATCAAATAATGCGAAGGTGCGTACCTAACTCCGAATTTCAATCTATTCTCTCCTTTTGTCATACTTTTGCTTGTGGTGGCCATTTTGGTTCTAAACGTACTGCTCTCAAAGTTCTTGAAAGTGGATTTTATTGGCCCACCTTGTTTGAAGATTCATATGTTTTTTGTAAATCGTGTGATAGATGTCAAAGAACGGGCAATCTAGGTGCTCGAAATCAAATGCCACTCACACTAATTATCGCCGTAGAGATTTTTGATGTGTGGGGTATCGATTTTATGGGCCCTTTTGTCAATTCGAATGGAAATTTTTATATTCTTCTTGCCGTAGATTATGTTTCGAAATGGGTGGAAGCTAGAGCCACCAAAACTAATTATTCTCAAGTTGTTTGTGATTTTGTAAGAGAAATATTCATTAGGCATGTCACACCAAGAGTGGTGATAAGCGATCAAGGCTCGCATTTCAAGAAGTCTTTTCACGCTCTCCTCAAGAAGTACAACATAACACACAAGGTTGGTACGCCTTACCATCCACAAACTAGTGGACAAGTGTAAATTTCAAACCGTGAGATCAAATCCATTCTTGAGAAAACGGTGAATACCACAAGGAAAGATTGGAGCTTTAAGCTTAATGATGCACTTTGGGCGTATAGAACGGCGTACAAGACACCGATTGGTATGTCTCCATATAGGTTGGTTTATGGAAAAGCTTGTCACCTTCCGGTTGAACTTGAACATAAGGTTTATTGGGAGATAAATAAATTCAACATGGAGTATGATGAAGCGGGGAAACAAAGAAAGTTACAACTAAATGAGCTAGAGGAGATACGTAATGATGCTTACGAGAGTGCCCGGATTTACAAAGAAAAGACCAAACTTTTTCATGACAAGATGATTTCTCGGAAAAGTTTTGTTGTGGGGCAAAAAGTTCTTTTATTTAATACTCATTTACGTTTATTTCCGGGTAAGCTTAAGTCTCGTTGGGTGGGACCATTTATTGTTACTAATGTTTATGATCATGGTGCAGTTGAAATTGTTAGTGAAAAAAACAGGACAACCCTTGAAAGTCAACGGCCATAGGTTGAAGCCATATTATGAAAACTTTCCAACAGAGCATGTGGACGTGATTAGACTTTGAGATGTTCTCCCTCTAGAGGAATAATGTGAAGTAAGAGCTATGTCGGGCCGTCGACTTTAAAACAAGCGCTAAGTGGGAGGCAACCCACCGGTTTTGTATCTCTTATCCTTTTGTTTTTATTTGCTTTTTGTTTTGTTTGTTTATTTTTCTTGTTTCATATCATATTAGGATTTTCCACCTTGACTTTGCTAGGAGGATTCAATTACATTGAGGACAATGTAAGGTTTAAGTGTGGGGGAGTGGCTAAGCATATATTTTTGCATAAATAAATAAAATAAATAAATAAAATTTTCATAAAACTTTCAAATTTTAGAGATTTTAGAGTCACTAGAATACTTCTAGGTATGTTTACATAGAGAATTCTGACCGACATAATTGAACTTGAAAGTGTTAGGGAACTACGTTTGATTTCTTGCTTGTTAGAGTGTTAAATAATGGATTTAATCATGCCGGTGATGCAAATTTGGTGCAGGGAGAAGTGCATTATTAGAGTTGCTGATCAATCATTAGTGGAGACTACCCATTTTCATATCAACCAAGGCACCGACCAAAAATTATTCCTTGACTAAAGAGCTTCTTTTGAGTGTGTGTCACCGTACGTTAATTCCGGGTAGAATGGTGAGCTACCCAATTTCACACCAATTTTCAGCACTATTTTGATCTCTTGAGTGCTAATTTTGTCAATCATGAGGGTGATGTCTATGGATGAAAGCCTCCTTCTTGTAGTTAGATTTTCAGTTAGCACCATTATCTCACCAACGGGTCCATAGAAACACCATAATCATCAACAACAAGGGAGCGACATAAAAATCTACAAGGGAAGTTGAAAAGGTTCCAAGGTTTGCAAGCAACAATGGGACAAGAAAAGAGCAAGTTTACAATAGCGAAGAAAAGCAAAAGGTGAGAATTATTGAAGTTTATGATTTCAAGACGATACAAGTTGTGAAGAATCAAGCGGTAAAGTACTTTTCCACGGCCATGGTTGTTTTATTTTTCACTTTGATTTGTATTTTGTTTCTCTTGTCTAAAAAGGAAAAAAAAATTGAAAAAAAAAAAAAAAAAAAATTGATTGAAAAATATGAGACAAGAGAAATATCTATTATTGTTTTTGTTTATTTAATAAGCCGCGGGGAAGGGAAATTTATAAGGAAGTTTCAAGAGACAAGGATTTTAAGGAAAAAGGTTACAAATTGATAAGGATTTATGAAGTTCAAGTGTTTATCATCAATAGTTGAAGCCGAAGACCAAGAAGATGAAGACAAGGAGCGGAAGACCTTTCTTTTGGATTCCGTGAGAGTGGTGTTATCATAATTGGCAATCGGATGTGAAGGTAAGTAAGTAATCTCATCCTCAATATAAGTGGTTGATTTCCTTTCTTAGAGATCGTTAGAAAAAGGTTTTTTCAAAATATTAAAAGATGTCGGTTTTTCAAAATTTCGGAAGTTATCCTTCCCACCATTCAACGTGTTGCAGGAATTCTCTCTTCATTCCTACCTGCGCACATGTGAGACCCATAAAAAAGCCGTATTTTTGAGTGCAATTATCATAAAACCCTTTTTGGTGAGGTAGAAGTCGAGGAGAAATACTTATTGATCGTTTCTCAAACACGTGTTCTCTCATTATGGTGTGGTTATTTCTCACTCAACATTTAAGAATGAGAATATGTTTTTTAGTATTTCTAACTTCTTATTACTAGCATGCAGAAACTCTATGTCCTCATAGCTCTTTGGATGCTTGGGACGCTAGAACGCTTTGAAGTTGTGAGTTTTAGTTTTGATTTGCTCGAGGAATAGCAAAGTCTAAGTGTGGGGGAATTTGATAGGTGTAGAATACACCGTATTTACTATCCATAGAGTTTATGCTTTCTTTGTTATTTTTCTTGTAAATTATGTATTTTACGTGTGTTTTTGAGTTATTAGGTACTCTGGAGTCAAAGAAGAAGAAATCACCCAATTTAAGCAAAAAAGGCTAAAAGGTCATTTCATAGACTATACTATTGGGAGACGAGTCAAGGTTAAGGGGAAAATCTCTCAAGGAGTATTAGAAACATTCGGCTGATGTTAAGGGGTGACTACATGTTATAAGGTGTCCACTGGGGTATCCCTTATCCTGTGCATTGGGATGTCAATAACCACCCCAATCATTTCTAACCCTAAAATCGAGAATCAGTTTTCCCATTTTCAATCATTCACTTCTTTCACCTAAACCTAAAATTGAGAAAGAAACAGAGGCTGCTGTTAAAATGATCGAGAAATTGTTGTTGAACCAAGAAAAATCTGGATCGAGAAATACAAGAAGGCAGCGGTGGTAGATATTATAGAAATCAGAGAAAGAAGGTGATGAGTTTTGTGTTAAATCTGAGATGATGGAAGATGGGTCTCGAATCTGTGGTTGATTAGGGTTGTGATTGTTTCTTCAATTGATGAACTGAAAGTGAAAATAGGGTTTCTGAATCGAAGAAGCGAACCTGATGTTGAATCGAAGATTTCTGGTGGAATGGGTATGAGGTTGTATCGAAATTGAGTGTTGCTGATTTGATTTATTTCACGGGGTTCGATCTGTAGAGAAATCAGAGAAGAAAGTAACGAAATCAGTGGTAGAAATGAGATGGGTCTTGCTATTATGAGGCAAAGAGTTAAGAAATTGAAGCTGGGTGGTGGTATGAGCAATTTATGGTGATGGTGTGCATCTTACTGCTGATCAATTGAAGCCGTGAAACAGATGGGTTCAAATCAGCTCAAGGGTTAATCTGAATTCCGAGAGATGGGTCTGTCAAATCTAAGAAGAATTAGAAGCCGAGATTGAATCTGTGAATGATGCTGCTGTGATATGGGTGATTGGTATTGATTTATGTGAAGTAAAGTTGTTGGTAACAAGGGTTTGAAATGAACAGGGTGAAGAATGAAGCAATGGAATTAATGGGATCTGATGAAGAATACTGCAGGTAAGTGCTGGATAGGCTGATGTTAAGAAGCTGATGGCTCAGACAGAATTGGAGTGCAGGGCTATTAACTGCAATGAGTTGGAGCTATGCTGGTACTATTAGGGGCTGTGTATGAAAGTTACAGATGGGTGTTTAGCAGATGGAGATGGGTTGTGTGTTGGTTTTGCAGTAAAGGCAAGAACTGAATTGGTAATGAAGCTCTGTATCACGGAATGAATGAAATGTTATTTGAAACTGAGTAGATGTATGCCTAGGAATTGTGCAGGTATATGGAGCTGAAAAGTGAGGTCTGAATTGGCCGGGAAGTCCTGTAAACAACCAGAACTCGGCCGGTTTTCCATTCCGGCGAGTTGACTCAGTACCGGCGATGACCGATCCAGACGATCCCGGTGACCGATCCAGAGCGAGTTTGAAGAGCCGATCCGACCCAGCGACTCAGCCGACTAAGAAGCTAACTCGCCCTTTGACTTGACTTTTTGACTAACTGAGACTGTTAGTTTGACCGTTAGTCCTAACGGTGGACTGATGGAATATTTCGTCGACGGGAGTGAATTTTCAGGTGGCCGGCGGTGACGAATTCTGGGCAACTTCCGGCCAAAAACCCAGTTTTCCAGTGACCAAAAATGCAGAATTTTGTGTGGACTTCTCTCATGTGTGTGAATACTTATAATTGGATGAAAACTTGGAAGTTTTGGAGAATTGGACTTGAAATTGGAATATGGCTCAAATTGGGAAAGTGGTGTTCTTATGGAATGTGGTTTCTTTTCCTACAAAGATATGGAGAGTATTGAAGCCTATAAATAAAGGAGTTCTCCAAAACTTTTTATACACATCTACTTTGGAGAAGGAGTTAAAGTGCACAAGTATTGGAGGAAGGAGCAACCATCATCTTTTCAATAAGTTTTTCTTTCTTCCTTATTTATTATTATTATTGTGTGAACTCCAAACTATGAGTAGATAATTTTCTTATTGATTGAGGATGAATTCCTAGTTCTTAACATATGGTTTGAGTTTTGTTTCAATTCTACTTTGAAGTTTTTCATATGATTATCGTTTGTTTTTACTAATATTAAAGTTTATGATTGATTGATAGGTTTTTTGGAGTGCACGCTAAATTGATTTGTTAATTTAATCTAAATCTAGTGAAAGTTAGGGAATACGTAATAGTTTCTTGACTCTTTACACAAGTAGAAAACACAAGACCTTGCGGAGGGATTCCGTGGAGCAATTATGTGTGAAAGCAAAGATAGAAAGTGTACCAAGCGAACCGAGTCTAACTACTAGTACTAAACCTAAAGTTCATAAATCTTAATGCGTTCGGGGAATTACATCTTGTAAGCGAACCTCAATGTTGTTCTTTTGAATAGAATCTGATAACTAAGCGGACTTGTTACTCGGTGAAAAAAGGAATTTTGGGGTTAGCTAAGCGAACCTGCTATCCTACGGTTGGTGATAATCTATGACTAATAAAAAGTGGAAAAGAACATAACTTTAATCATTGTTTTGCAGCGAAGAAGGATTCCTTGATCTATTCTCTCTTATTGAATTCAACTTACACTCTTAATTGCTTTGTTTATTTCTTTTGCTTTTTAAATATAAGAACCAAAAACCCCCCTATTGTGATAATTTTACAACTATAATCTCTTGCTCCTCGTGGGATCGATCTTGACTACCCTATATTACTTGTTAATTAGGTAGTAAAATATTAATTAATTTGTTTTGGTTACGACACGTATCAGCAGTGAAGAATGGAATCTGGTGGTTGCTGTTGCGGGTGATAGAGTTGTAGAGAATGAGTCAATGGAGTTTGTGGCAGAGATGCAAAGAATAGCTAAGCATGAGAAGTTATAGAGAATCTTGGATGAATTAAGGGAATGAGCTGTGTAAGTTGGAATTGCAGGAGTTGGTGCTATTCGTCTGGGTTTATGCTGGTGCTGAGAAGCGGAAGTGGACTGGCTAATGAACTGCAGCTAGAATTAGGAATGATGCAGCTTGGGGTATGTTGCAGTTGAAAGGGGTTTATGAGGTGTTGTTTGCTGAATCTAACAAGATAAGAACCAGAAGGTACTAGTGCAATTGCAACTGGAAATGGTTGGTGTCGCATGAACTGAAGCGGATGATTAGATGAATGTTAGGATGTATTACAAGGAAGATTTGAGCTGCAAGTGGTATATGTAGCTGCAAGTGGAACTGCAGTTAGGAGATGAATTGGTATAGTGGAGTTGATGGCTGTGCAGTGATTAAATTGCAGGAAATGTGTTGAGATAAACCATGCAGTGATGCTGAAGTAGTTCAAGGCAGTGGTAGTTGATGGTGTTGGCAAGCAGGGAAAGCTAGAACAAAGAAGCTGGTGGCAATGCATAGCCATCACGGCTGAAGATCAGTACTGAAGCACAATGATTGTGCAACAGAACTTATGCCATGGCAACTCAGACAAGTTAGCCCAGTTAGCTCACTTGAATAGCTGACTTGGTTCTGACTCATGGTCTTACTGAGTTAGTCAATTAACTCGGTTGACCTGACCAACTTGACTCGTTGACCGGTGGCCGGGCGGACTTTGCCGGTCACCTGAGCTAGTTCTCCGATAACTTTTCCGGCAAATTTTCGGCAATAAACCCAGTTTTCCGGCGACTACTTTTGGCAGAGATTTTTACTGGGTTATTTTCTTACATGGGGGTTTTCTCTTATATGGGCTTGATGGATTTTTATCTAATGGACTTTGGGCTTTGAAGACCTATTTTTGGAAAGAAGAAAAGCTACAAAAAGGAAGTTTTCTACAACTTCATAGGATGTATTCTACTTGGAGATATGGAGGATAGCAGCAACTAGGGTTTGCTTTCATATTTATTTTTCATCTTCTTTATTTGATTATTGATTATGATGAACTCCATATCTATGAGTAGATAAATCTTATATTATTGGTTAAGGATATAGTCCTATATCTATAACTTGTGCTTGATTAATGCATTATTTTTCTCTCTTGATTATCGTTCAAATCTCTACTGTTTTTAATAATCACATGATTGATGTATTGTGATAGGATATAGATGTTTGTTTACTTAAGTGGCCAATTAATTGAACTTGCTATTTTAGGGTTTTTCATCAAGCGATAACCCAAATACAAGTAGCATGATATGATTATAGTTTGTAGTGATACACTCTTGTAATCATATGTAGAGTTTGACCATTGTCCGAATTTTCATGCGCAGTGTATGACAATTGCATTGATTAGCCCATTTCCGAAACTTAATGCTCATAGGAATTGAACTTAATTAGCGCAAGGCTTTAGGTTATTCTTTAGGTAGAATTCACACACTCATCTCTAATGTGTGTGTTGATAAACTTGGGAAATTATTGGATTATCTTGCTCTCTTGATATTCTAGGCTTTTGATAATATATGAGATTAAATCGTAATTCTAATCATATATGTAAGCACATGTTTAAGATTAAAGATGAATTCCTAGACCGATATCTTTATCTCATTGATTACTTCCAATTTTTTACTTTGCTTTCAATTTACTTTTATTTCTTTCAAAAACAAAAATCAGAAATCCCCCATTTTGGTTACTAAGAAACTAAAATTTTATAACAACAATTGCCTCTATGTGGAAACGAACTCTTCCTTACCTTGTACTTCATTTATATTTTATTGAGTAAGAAAGTGAATTATTTTTGACGCATACGACTGTGATCAAATTTTGGCGTCGCTGCCGGGGAGGCATGCAGCTAGTTATTAAGTTTTTAGTTTCTTTTTATTATTTCTGCTTGCATATTTTCTTTTCGTTTCTTGTCTTGTTTCTCACTTGTTTGCGAGAATTGTTTTTAGGTACCTAATCCCTAGCTTCTAAAGATTGGAATTATCTAAGGTACGGGATAGCTACTCGAAAAGGCACAATACTCCAACCAAGGCAAGGCATAATGAAAGAACAAGACTTGGAAGTAGAACACGAAGCTTTCCAGCAAGAAGAATAAGTTGTAGAACAAGAGGTTCCGGTTGAACAAGAACCACCTTTTGAAGAATAAGAAGAAGCAATGGGTGATGCAAAACGTACACTCAAGGACTTGGCTTCTCACAAGCTTGATACACAACAAGGGTGTATTCAAACAAACTCAACTTTTGAGATCAAGACGGGGTTGCTTAGAGAATTACCAAAGTTCCATGGCATGGTGAATGAAGACCCAAACAAGCATCTTATGGACTTCCACACCATTGTCACGGCTATGATTCCAGAGGATATAGAAGCGGATGGTACAATGTTGAAATTTTTTCGATTCTCTTTGGAGGATAGTGCTAAGGATTTGTTGTATTATTTGCCTCCCAGAAGTGTCACAACTTGGAATGGGTTGAAGAAACTCTTTTTAGAGAGATATTTTTATGCATCAAAGGCTACTCAAATTCGCAAGGAGATTTTTGGGATGAAGCAAAATGTGGGAGAATCTTTATATGAATGTTGAGAACGATACAAGAGATTGGTGGCAAGATGCCCTCACCACCAATTCAACGACACTATGATTATCCAATACTTCTATGAAGGACTCCAATAAAGTGATAGGAATCTTCTTGATGCTGCGGGTGGTGGTGCACTAGTGAGAAAGATGGTGGCACAAGTTAGAGAGTTGATTGAGAACATGGCAGCAAACTCCCAATAATTCTTGAGTCGTGGTTCAGATGTGCTTCTTAGGAGAGTAAATTAAGTGAGAGAGGACGAGGAACTTCGTCAACAAATGGGTAACATAACAACAATGCTGCAACAAGTTTCAGCCGCGGTGATACCAAGTTCTCATCAAGGGTATGAAGAAGCCAATAAAAAAGCTAACGTGATCTTTCCAAATCAGCAAAGACGGTATGATCCATATTCAAACACTTATAATCCGGGATGGAGAGATCACCCCAATTTTAGCTATGCGAACAAGCAAGGAGCGGTTCAACAACCTACTTTCAACCGTTCGAGTGGATTTCAACCACAACAACAACAATTCCAGCCGCAACAACAACAATTTCAGCAACCAAAACAATCAATGCAAAATCAAGGTTCTGGTATCGATTCAAATCTTCAAACAATGATGCAAGGTATTTCTACCATGTTTAAAGATATCCAACAAGAGACCAAGAGTGCGATCAAGGAGTTGCAGACACAAATGGGTTCCATGGCTACTGAGTTGAACCAAGTGAAGGCACACATTGGTGGGAAACTCCCTTTTCAACCTATCAACCCAAAGGAGGGTGTCAATGCAATTACGTTGAGAAGTGGTACACAACTTGTGCAACCTAAAGTTACTGATTCGGGCAATGTGGAAACACCAAAGGAACCTATTTTGGAGGAGAAGAATGAGGATTCTCCCCAAACTTCTGAGGTACCTATTCTTAACTCTAAAACTTCGGTTTCTACTTATGTTCCTCCTTTACCTTTCCCTCGCAGATTTGCAAATTCCAAGAAGGAGGCACTAGAAAAGGAGATTTTAGACGTTCTCAAGAAGATCCATGTGAACATACCATTCATAGATGCTATAATGAAAGTTCCAAAGTATGCAAAGGTGTTGAAGGATTTTTGTACCAATAAGCAAAGGCTCAAAGGTAATGAAGTTCTAAGTATGGGGGAGAATGCTTCGGCAATCTTACAACACAAACTCCCACTGAAATGAAAGGATCCCGGTAGCTTTGACATTCCCGTTAAGATTGGTAACACTACATTTAACAAAGCTATGTTGGATTTAGGTGCATCCGTAAATGTTATGCCTACAACTATATATAATTCACTTTATCTTGGTCCTCTTAAACATGCTGGAATTGTGTTGCAATTAGCCGATCACTCTAATGTATACCTAATGGGTATTGTTGAGGATGTTCTTGTGAAGGTTAATCAACTAGTATTTCCAGAAGATTTTTGTGTCTTAGATATGGATGAAGGTTCACCGGACTCGTCCCTTCCATTGCTACTTGGGCGTCCCTTCATGTAAACGGCTAAAACCATTATTGATGTTGACAAGGGAACGCTGACTATGGAGTTTGATGGAGAAATAATACGTTTCAACATTTTCGAGACAATGAGATATCCTAGTGATATCCACTCTTGTTTCTCTATTGATGTGATGGACATATTGGCGCAATAAATATTTGAGTTGAATGGTGCTGATACTTTGGAAACTGTGCTCACTACACATATTGATGATGGTTTGGAGTACGGTGATGAGATTAAGGAAACCATTGGTTCTCTTGACTCATTACCGGAAAAATCTGCACTTAAGAATATTTCATATGCTTCTTTACATTGCAATGATGAAAAACTTGTGCCTTCTATTGTTAAATCTCCAAAGTTAGAATTGAAACCTCTTCCAAGTCACTTAAAGTACTTGTACTTGGGTGACAATGAAGAGTTACCTGTGATTGTTTCTAACGAGCTTAGTGAATTACAGGAGAAAAAACTTCTAAGGGTGCTAAGGAAGTACAAGATGGCAATAGGATGGACAATTGCCGATATCAAGGGTATAAGCCCTGCCGTTTGTATGCACAAGATCCGTTTGGAAGATGATGCAAAGCCTATAAGGGAAGCACAACGTCATTTGAACCCTACCATGATAGAAGTTGTGAAAAAGGAGATACTCAAGCTTTTGGACGTGGGTGTTATCTATCCCATATCCGATAGCAAGTGGGTGAGCCCAATACAAGTTGTACCAAAGAAATCAGGTGTGACTGTGGTGGAGAATGATAAGAATGAACTTGTCCCAACTCGTGTGCAAACTAGTTGAAGGGTTTGTATTGATTACAGGAAATTGAATGCCACCACTAGAAAACATCACTTTCCTTTACCATTTATTGATCAAATGCTTGAACGTTTAGCTGGACACTCTTATTATTTCTTCCTTGATGGCTATTCAGGTTACAATCATATTGTGATATCACCGGAGGATCAAGAGAAAACCACTTTCACTTGTCCTTTCGGTACTTTTGCTTATAGAAAGATTCCTTTTGGCTTGTGCAATGCTCCAGCTACCTTCCAAAGGTGTATGGTAAGTATCTTTTCAGAATAAGTTGAAAACATAATTGAAGTGTTCATGGACGACTTTAGTGTCTTTGGTGATTCATTTGACCTTTGCTTGAAAAATTTGTCACTAATCCTTGAACGATATGTTGAAACAAACCTTGTGCTGAATTGGGAGAAGTGCCATTTTATGGTAACTCATGTCATAGTTTTAGCCCATATAATATCTTCTAAAGGCTTGGAAGTTGATAAATCTAAGATAGACCTTATTCGTTCTTTAACCCCTCACACTACGTTGAGGGAGATACGCTATTTTCTTGGTCATGCAGGTTTTTATCGTAGATTCATCAAGGACTTTTCCAAGATAGCATCACCACTTTGCAACTTATTACAAAAAGATGTGGCTTTTAACTTTGATGAAAAGTGTTTGGCGGCATTCAATCGTTTGAAAGAACTTTTGATTTTAGCCCCTATCATTAAACCACCGGATTGGAGCAAGCCTTTTGAGATCATGTGTGATGCAAGTTACTACGCGGTTGGTGCGGTGCTTGGGCAGTGTGTGGGGAAGATACCTCATGCTATTTATTATGCTTCTAGAATGTTAAATGAGGCCCAACAAAACTACACAACCACTGAAAAAGAGTTGTTATCTATTGTTTTTTCTTTGGAAAATTTTCGCTCTTATTTAATTGGTACAAAAGTTTTTGTTTTTTCTGATCATGCAGCACTTAGGTACTTGCTAATGAAGAAATAAGCGAAACTAAGGCTCATACGATGGATTTTACTCTTGCAAGAATTTGATATAGAGATCAAAGACAAGAAAAGAATTGAGAACACCGTTGCGGATCACTTGAGCCGTCTTGTTGTGGACAAGGAAGCTATCCCATTGCGTGAAAGTTTCCCGGATGAGCAACTATTCTCAATTTCCTTTGGAGAACCATGGTACGCTGATATTGTTAATTACTTAGTTTCTAAACAAATCCCAAAGAACTTGTCTCGTGCTGAGAGGGACAAACTTAAGAAGTTAGGAAACCAATACATATGGGATGATCCATACTTATGGAAACATTATAGTGACCAAGTAATACGAAGGTGTGTTCCCGAATTTGAATTTAACTCTATCTTGTCTTTTTTCCACTCATATGCTTGTGGAGGACACTTTGGGAGCAAGAGAACCTCTCTCAAGGTACTAGAATGTGGTTTCTATTGGCCAACTTTGTTTAAGGATGCACATGCATTTTGTACCACATGTGATAGGTGCCAAAGAACATGCAATTTAGGTGCCCAAAATCAAATGCCACAAACTATTGTTCAAATTTTTGAGGTTTTTGATGTATGGGGCATTGATTTTATGGGCCCTTTTGTCAATTCTAGTGGAAATTATTATATCTTTCTTGATGTTGATTATGTATCGAAATGGGGGGAAGCTAAGGCCATCCCAACTAATGATTCTAAAGTTGTTTCAGATTGTGTGCAAGCAAATATATTTGCAAGGTTTGGAATTCCAAAGTCTATAATTAGCGATGGAGGTTCACACTTCAAAAACAGGTTCTTACAAACCTTGTTAAGGAAGTACAATGTGTCGCATAGGATTGCAACACCTTACCATCCACAAACAAATGGACAAGATGAGGTTTCCAACCGAGAGGTGAAATCCATTCTAGAAAAGACGGTGAATCCAACAAGGAAAGATTGGAGTTTGAGACTCAATGATGCTTTGTGGGCGTATAGAACCGCATACAAGACACCTATTGGGATGTCTCCCTTTAGGCTTGTTTAAGGTAAACCTTGTCACTTACCCGTTGAAATTGAGTATAAGGCGTTTTGGGATATTAAGCAATGCAATATGAAGTTGGATGGTGCTGGAAAGCAAAAGAAGTTGCAATTCCAAGAGTTAGAAGAGATTCACAATGATGCATTTGAAAGCTCACGAATTTACAAGGAAAAGACGAAGGCATTTCATGATAGTATGATTACAAAGAAACAATTTTGCATTGGGCAGAAAGTGATTTTGTTTAATTATTGCTTGCAATTATTTCCAGGTAAATTAAGGTCTCGTTGGATTGGACCTTTTATTGTGACTAATGTGTTTTCTCATGGTGTAGTGGAAATTCGTAGTTTATCTACAAGAAATGAACTTAAAGTGAATGGGCACCAGTTGAAACCATATTATGATAACTTCTCTTCGGATGTCGTGGAAGGAGTTAACCTTGTGGAAGTGCTCTCTATGGAGGAGTCTTAGCAAACAAGGAGCAAGTCGGGCTGGCGACTTTAAACAAAGCGCTAAGTGGGAGGCAACCCACCGGTTTTGTATCTTTATCTTTATCTTTTTATTTTTAAGCATTTTTTTTTCTATTTATTTTGCATGAAATATTTAAAAACGACTAAATGTCGGTAGAGTCGTACAAAACTTTGGTTGGTAACCTAGCAACAAGCTGAGCACCAACCCCTTTTTGGATAACAACCCCTAATCTGTAAAAAATAAATATATCTACCCCACTACTGACGTCATTACTGACCAGACAGTTCTTCAATCTCTTAAAAAAATACAAAGTATCCTTACCTAGTTCTCCCAACGTGGTAAAGGCTAGGAAACCCAAACAATATCCATGCGAAACACACTAGTCTAAGTATTTGTTACGTTTTCGCAATACATCATTGGAAATGGCTTGGCCGGGAACAAAAGCAAGCACACCTTCACCTGTGAAAGGTGAGACTCCTGTAACATCCATACAAACATCCTGACCATTCTCCCAATTAAGAACAAGGATGTCAGCAGGACGCAGATCTCTATTATCATCAGACAAAAACCCAAGAGCGGCTTCTTTACGAGCGGTCACACCAGCTTTGTAGCAAATGTCAGCAATTACATCACGTACCAGGTCATGCCGAAACTTGAGCCCCACATCCTTGGCACAATGAAGAGCGTGATCTCCAAAAATATCCATGGGTCTATTACAGCTTGAGCAGAGGCCACCTTCAACAATCATGGGGATACCTGATGAGTGCCAAATATTGCATATTCATACACCTTTTCATTGGCACTTAACTCATCTTTCGCGCTTCAAAGTCATATATTATCCCAAATTCTGCATTCTTACCATCTTCAAGAATAAATATTTGTATTAATTAATTTTGTGTTTTTAAGTACTAAATAAAGCTTGGAAGAATTGAGAAGACAAAAGAGAAGAAAGTTGGAAGCGTTGCAACCCGCTCGCGCATCAGTGGCAACCTGTTTACAAATTCATGGGATTAAACAACCCATGATCCAAAACCCAAGACCCAAATCCATTTCCACCTCACCCCCATTGTATTCTTTCCAAAACATCCACCTCACCCCCATTGGATTCTTTCCAAAACATCCACCTCACCCCCATTGTATTCCATTCTATCCATCAATTAAGAAAACATGTTTTGTTTAATTGTTGAGTGGTTTCTACAGTAAAATTCGAATCCCAAGTGTGAGAGAATTTTTTGTGTATAAATAGAGAGGGTTGTTGTGTTGAAAACTCATCCAAGAATAGCTTGTTCATGTTAGTTTATCAAATTTCAATTTTGTTGTAATGTTCTTCATGTTCTAATTTCATTTGCTAGGGTTTAAATGAAGCCGTAACTCATTGGTATGTATTCATATCTTGTATATTGTTCTTGAAAGTTTAGAATTGTTTAAAGTTATAATTTAATCCAAGTTTGTCAACATCTTGCTCTCACAATGTATGGCATGTATCCATTGTAGTTAGAATATCTCTATGTTGATTATGCTACAACTCATGCTTAACCAAATATTGATCCTCAGATTAGTTGTGCTTTAATTAGACAGTTAATGCTTTGGAGAAATACTTTAGTTGTGATTAAATTATACATTGGAGAAACACCTTAAATATACGGTAGACTTGAATCTGTTGTAAGGACAAGAATAATATTACAAGTTGAATGCATATCATAGGTTAGTGGTGGATTTGAATACCCTAGTATCCATATTCTCAATATTTACACCTTGATTTAATTGCATATTTTAATTCAAATTACTTTTTGTTTAAGTCTTTGCCAATATCTCGTCGTATCGACAAAAACAAACCCCCTTTGGTTACTTTCTGAATCAGTTGTTAGTCAGGATTTAGAATCAACTTCTACACTCTCCAAGTCTCTGTGGTTCGACCTGTGCTTGCCCTGTGTTGCTTGTTGACATTGTGCACTTGCAGTATTTATAGTTGTAGGTATATTTCCAAGCCTATCAATACCAATGCGGTAGGAGACTACAGCTCTAAACTGTCTCGGTCCAAGACATTGATTCAATCCACTGAATGGTATGGCCAAAAGGTAATCTTGAGCATGGTTAACACGATTACATTGCCACAAAATGGAATCTCTTGCATACATAGAGAATTGGTTAGGGGTTTGCTTCTTAACTGCGTCGAAATAAGTGACTGATAGGGAGTGCATAGAAGGGGGGGCAGTATCATCAACGCAATAGGTAGAAGGTAAACCACATACCTGGATGAAGTTCTGAATTGCCGACTGATAAACAGAACCTTTGTCTGAAGAAAATAATTTCCCAAGAATCACATTTTGAACAGAAACTATTTGACTCTGAGAAGCAAGATAACAATAGTGCCGGGTATCTGCCATAGTGTAAATGCCAAGACCACCCTCCTTGATTGGAAGAGTAGCTAGTCGTAGTTGTAAAGGCCCGAAACCCGCCCCGTCACTTGTGACCATAAGTCTCAAGTATTGAAATAGTTGATCATCAAACATCTCAGTTGCATGTTGTAAAGCTGCTGGATTGGTAGTACGCATAGCAAAGTACAACCTGGACACACCGGTGTAGTTACGAAGCAATAACATCTCACTCTAAGGGTCCTTGAGTTTTTTTATGGCATACATTAACTGGATAGTCTTGTGAACTCTAGACAATGCCATATCACTAATAAAACTAAAATCAAGACTCACCGGCCCCCTCAAGAGTTTCACACACTTAGTTGGTCTGCCAATATCTCTAAGAAAAACATCTTCATCAAAACTTCTAGAATCAGCGGTCGGCCAAAAGACCTCCATTTTCTTAATATTAAGATGCAAACCTCTGTCCGAGCCCTCAGATTCAATTATTCTCAGAGCTTTAGCCACCTCGAGAGTGTCCCCAATAATAGTGCCATCATCAAGATACCAGGCATGCAAATCAAGTTTGCACTGCGAGGCAATAGTTTTCACTAGAGGATGGAGAGTCAATGCGAACAACAATGGACCGACTGGGTCCCCTTGTTGAACACCAAGTGCTGAGGATAAAATATAATTATCATAATAAAGTCTAGCAGGCCTACTATAGCAAAATTCCACCCAACGTGAAATACCTGGACAATGAAGCCGAACTTCCTTAATGAGGTGTGACCCACTGACCATATTTAAAGCGTTTGAAAAGTCAACAAGCATCATTGACATATTGTCGGACTGGCCTTTCAATTACAACAATCTATTTACAGTGTGTAAAATACTCTCACCTCCAACAGACACACCAACTCCGAATTGTTGGTCTCCCAAGTAATCAGTCATGGCCTTGCCAACAGAGAAAGCAGTTATCTTGGAAACCAATCTACGCCAAATAGTACCAACAGCTATGGGCCTAAGACCACCACCCGGCTTCAATAACGGTGTCAAGGGTGCACTGGCTACGAACTCACCTAAACCATTGGGATATTTCCCTGCCAACCATAAATTGAAAACCCCAGCAATTGAAGCCACTAACTCGTCTGATACTGCTGAAGCCGCACCACTCAACGCATCTACCAAATGTTGCGCGCGCAAACCATCTCGACCACAAGATGTTCCTTTGGGGAAGATCTTGATGGCAGCAAGAACGACTTTGGAATTAACAATTATTGAATCAACACCCGCTGACTCCGAGGGAATAAAAGGGGGCGGCACTGCCGGATGTTTTGTTAACAATTCCGCGTACGTAGACTCGTTGCGAGAAGCAACACCGCTGGAAGATAAAACCCGAATGGAAGCTGAAAAATGCCCACTACTCATCTTTTTTATACACACATTTATGTTGGCGCTGTCTTGCTTCTTCTTCAGAGGATGTTTATGCGGAAAAAATGTAGGTTGTTCAACCAGTGTATGGATCAAAACTGAACAACCAGTATAATCTTTCCATTGCGAAAGTGCTTGGTTGATGGATTTGACTTGTAACTTCCTCCTCATACTTGACCTTTCTTCTGCGGAACATTTGGTCCTGTAGACCTGCAAGGTCGCAATAGGGAGAAGAAGAAGTCGTATCCAAGCTGCGGTATTGTCCGAACAGGACAGAACCGCGTCTAAACAAAACTTGAGAGTTCTCGAGAAAGCCAGTTTACACTGGTAAGGAATACAAGAGAGTCGAGACTTGCCTCTGGAATGCCAAATTGAGCAGGTCCACGGAGAGATCAGCCTCACCATCTACAAGCTCACGCAAAGAAGTGGCACCAGAAGCAACATCGACAGCAACAGGCGTGGAAAAAACAGCTTCAGGCGCAACACATTCATCAGGTTTACGCAAGCCATGAATAAGTTCAGTAGCAGTTCCGTTTGTAGGGCCTACAATAACATCTCCATGTACAACGCCTCCATGAGCTTTACACGATAACCTCCAAGTATGCAAATGCATGCATTTTCCGCAAATCCACATACAAAGACGACGAAGAACTCCATCCCAGGCCTGGTAAACCATTGGATTCGAAGAGATCAAATCTCTGCAGATATCCTTGTTTACCTCATTGAAGAGATGATTGTCCTGCAAATGATTTAGTAGAGAACCCTTAACATAACCCCTTCTATTGACGCCATCACTACATATATCAAAACCCTAAAAGGGACAATGGAAAAAAGCACCATTACTAGCAGGGAGGGAAGCAGGCGAAGGAACAACTGCTACATCCAAAAGCGCGACCTCAGGAGAACAATTATGAAACTGAGGAGATGAAACCTTTGGGTTTGGGGTGGATCGCGGCATAATGAAAAGGAAAAACCCTAAACTGGTGGTTCTGGCATTTTATCAAGCATTGAATGTGTGTCTTCCAAAACCTTAGAGTTTAATACCGGCTGCAATTTGGAGACCTCCCAAATAAACAAGGTTCTAATTATATTCAATTCAGTAGCGAACCCATAAGTTGTACGGCAATAAAATTGATCACTGAAATGTTCTTCGCCATCAGTAATAATGGAAGAAGAATGCATCAAATGGAGAATAAAATTGATCACTGAATTTGATCAAACACCTCAAATTTGATGGAAAAACAAATCAAGTAAGAACCTATCACCATAAACTCTTCCACTTGGTTGAAAAAACACTAAACTACAATATTGAGCCCCGAATCCCCCAAAAATCGCCATGAAAAAACACTGAACTACAATATTGAACCCCTGAATTTACTATAGCATTTCAAAAATTTCCATTGGAGATTGCACAAGATAACAAAACCCATCATTTATTTTCTTTGTTTTTGTATATTACTGTGGAATTTCCCACCTTGAGCTTTACTTTGAAGGACTAAATTTTACATTGAGGACAATGTAAAGTTTAAGTGTGTGGGAGCATTTATATGTTTATATAGTTTGTTTTATGCCTTTAGTGAAAAAAAATAAAAAAAATTGTGCTTTATGAACTCCGAAATCTAGAAACTTGTGCCTTTAGGATGACACTACCAATATAAGTGGATGGAACCATTTTGATTGCAGGAGTTAAGGAACCCATTAATTGAAAGGACGGACATAGATCAGAAATTACAAACAACATGATAGTTGTTACCATATCTCGGAATATCACCATATCACGTTCTATTTTTATTTTTCCATATTTATCTTTTGTTATCTAAGTGATTTGGTGGGTCACTAAACATCAAATTGTTATTACTGTTAGGATGAAATAGAGTGATTGAGTTGCTAAAAAAAAAAGAAAAAAAAAAGAGACCAACCAATCGGAATAAAAATGACACTTGGATAGCAATATGTGTGTGTTCTCCCTGTCTCCGTCGTCTATACAAGCGTGGAACGCAGGATCCAAGGGAACTATCATGTAATATGCTGACAAGAAGCATGCACTTGGATCCAAAATATCTAATCATGTTGTCAAATAAAAAAAAATGAAAAAGAAAAGAAAAAAAATTATTGTTGTGTTGAATAAAGTCGACTCCTGGTTCCCTTGTATATGCCAGTTGAGTTGATGTAGAATTAAGATTGTTGACCGCTGGTTCCCTTGTATATGCCAGTGTGTTTACACTAGAATTCAGACCAGTAGCTCAATCCAATAGGATGTATAGGTTCATCTTGGCGGTGACCTTCAGACAGATATGGGAAACACCGATCATTTGTTAACATTCGCAAACATCTATTTCTATATCCATCTTCTTAATATTTTCATTGTGATTGTGGTTAGTCATATTCCGAGTATTGTGGTTTGTTCGACTTTCTAAGAAAGATTTTATTCACTTATATATGAATATGAATTGAATTTGCATCAAGGTACCTCTTCCTGTAGTCATTTTGGATTCGTTCATAGATTTGTCACAGGTATCCGGAGTTGGAAATATAGGATTTGTAGGTACACCTCTTGTAAACCTTCACGAGACTAAAACTCGTCCACTAGGGACACCTAGGGGTTCAAAGGCTTGTTATTTATGCTAAGAGTAGCCGTAGCCTCGACGAGACGGAGTTGTATGTATGTTTTATAATTGTTTTATTTGATTTGCTCGAGGACTAGCAAAGTCTAAGTGTGGGGGAATTTGATAGGTGTCTAAAAAACCTTGATATTTATCTATTGTTTATGCTTTCTTTTCTAAGTTTTCTTGTGAATTATGTATCTTATGTTTTTTTTTTTGAGTATTTAGGTACTTTGGAGTCATTTGGAACAAAAGAAGAAGAAACAGCACGAAAGCCTCATCTCATGTGCAATGACTGTTGGAGGCAGATTATTTTTCATTATTTTCTTTTATTTCTTTATCTCTGTCTGAAAAGTATATCGGCTTTAGTGATGCGAATTTTGTCTGAAAAGCATGACAACTTTAGTGATGAAGAGAAATTGAAGAGAAGAAGTAGATCTGAGAAGTAAGAGATGAGATGATATTTGCGGGAGATTTCGAGAAAGGAGAAGGCGTTCAGTTGGAGCGAAAAGGAGAAAAAATATCAAGTCGTAGGCAAAGAATAAACAGCCAGTTTGCAAAAACTGATAGGCTAAATATCACTCTGCAGCCCTTATCCAAGTCACTGGATGCAAATATCCAGTCCGTACAGACAGACCCAATTAGGTCAAATGCTTCTCAGACAACTAGTTTGTCATTCATTACCAATCACCTCAAATTCAGAGAATGGTGGCATCTAAAACTTAGGGAAGAAAAGTAAAATCGATGCTGCTGAGATCGAGAAATTCAGAGAAATTGAGAGATGAAAAGGGGTCTTGAGATAATTTGTAAGACAGAGAGAAGAAATTGTTGATGAATTCAAGCCAGGGATTGAAGGAACTAGGGTTTTTTGTTGCTGTTACTGTCGATGTGCAAGAAGAAGGGGATCCCGGGTTCATTAAAAAGGATGGGTTTACCCTAAATTTGATATTACAACTGTTATGAACGGAGAAGAAATGGTACGTGTTGGTATGAATTCTTGTTACAAAGAAGGAGAGATGGGTTTCTTGAATCGAACACAGGGAAGATGAATTGGTTGTGGTTGAATCAAGGTTAAACTGGGAGAAGAAGAACTGGAATCAGTTGGTGGTGTTATGATTACAGAAATGGGTTTGCTGAGACGATGGAAGAGAAATTGATGCTAGGGTTTGCCTTTGTAGGATCATAATATTGTCACAACAATATTCTTGCGAAATAAACAACAGTTCTGCGACACATCAATGATATTCTGCGACACATCTCAAAGTGACGTAAGGAATGACATATCAGATGAAAACGACAGAAACATGAGGAAAGTGTGACATTTCTGCGATGAACCAATAAAACTTGCGAATGATTAAGGCGGTGCTAACTGCGATTTATTGCAAGAACTCAGATCCAAAATTAAAGGGAATCTTAACTGTAAATAAGCTGTCATGAGCTGTAATCCATTATCTAAATGCCTATATAAAGGAAATGAATAGTTCCAGAGGGAGAGATGAATTTTTGAGTGCTAAGAAAGTTTTTAGGAGAGAGAAAATCTTATTAAGTGAATTGTATTCTTGTTTACTGTAATTCTTTTAAGATCATATCAATAAAGAGGTACTTAATCTTCAAATTGTGTCATAAATTCTTGAGTTGGGTGTAGTGTGGGAATTCATGCAACTACATTTTGGCGCCCAGAAACAGGGATGAATAGTTGAAAATCATAGAAAAAGTTAGGTAAAAGAAAGAAATTATTCAAGAGTTAGAAGAATATCAAGAAAATTGGTGGAAGAAAAGATGGTTGAAGTCAAAGATAATCAAAAGAAATTGGAGTGTGATGTAATAACAAAGATGATGATAGATAAGTTCCATGAAGATATTAGAGGAAGGATACACAAGCGAGATTTTGAAGGAAAGAAAATCATGTTGGAAGATGAGGCATCACCGCTAAAAGATTGGGAAAAACAGAATATCACATTCACGGCAGCAAAAATTCCGAAAGAAAATTTAAGTCATACATCTCCATTGGTGATCACAGTGTCTGTTGTACCAACAAGAAAAGAGAAATCAATAAGATCTACAGAAGAGTGGGCTGTGAATATAACTCTGGTGGACGCATGAAGTTCTGTGGATATAATGTTTTACCACACATTCAAGAAAATAGGATACAAAGATGAAGAAATGCTTAGTCCAACATATCATATTCATGGATTTGGAAAATCTCTAACAAAACCTAAAGGTGAAATTATAGTGCGAATTCCACTGGGGGAAATAGAGACGCAGATAACTTTGTGTGTGGTGGACGTGAAATCACCATATAATATGTTGTTGGGAAGACCATGGATACATGCAATCAAGGCTGTATCATCAAATCTACATCAGTGCATAAAATTTCCTATGCCTAGCGGAATTGGCGAGATTAGAGGAGATGCAGATTATGCAGCGCTGTGTTTCCAGAATGAAGTAAAGAATTGTGAAAATCAAATTCAGTTGCGAAAATAGCGTAGAAAAATGAGGAAAGAAGAAAGGAAAGAAGAAGAATTCAAGATTTACATGATAAAATCAGAAGAAGGAAAAGGAATATTTAACGATGTATCGCAAGAAAGTGATGAACCAGCGGAGATAATAAAAACACCAACACCAATGGGAGAACATGAAGCCAGTTATATTGCAGCAGAACCCACAAAAGAAGTAAATGTTGGCAGTGAAGAAGACCCAAAAATGCTGAAAATTGGAACTAAGATGGATGTGGAGGAAGAAGAGCAAACTGTAAACCTTCTGCAAGAATATAGAGACATTTTTACGTGGAATATGGACGAGATGCCTGGATTAGATCCATCTGTTGTGTGCCATAGATTGGAGATTAACAAAAATGTCAGACCATTCAAACAAAGAATAAGAAAGATTGCGACCACTTATCATGCCAAGATAGAAGAAGAATTGTAGAAGATGCTAGACGCAAGAATTATAAGGCAAGCAAAATATCCAGAATGGATCGCCAACATGGTAGTAGTTCCCAAGAAAAATAAGGGGATAAGAATTTGCATCGATTTTACTGATCTAAATAAAGCATGTCCAAAGATAGTTTTCCCTTGCCAGATATTCCGCAGCTGGTGGAATCTTCCGCAGGAAATGATCGAATATCTTCATTAGATGGATACAAGGGCTATAATCAAATCCCACTTGCGGAAGAAGATCAAGAACATACTACATTCTTTGCTCCTAGAGGATTATATTGCTACACAAAGATTCCTTTTGGGTTACGAAATGCAGGAGCAACTTATCAAAGGATGGTGGAAAAGGTGTTCGCGAAATGGATACATAAAACTTTAGAGGTATATGTAGATGATATGTTGGTAAAAAGCAAAGAAGCTAAGAATCATGTGCAGGATTTAAGGGAAATTTTTGATCAGATGCGGCTTTTTAATATCAAGGTAAATCCTGAGAAATGTACTTTCGGAGTATCATCTGGGAAATTCTTGGGATATATTGTATCAAAGGAAGGAATACAAGTTGATCCTGAAAAGGTACAAGCAATTCGAGATATGCCAACTCCAGCAACAATAAAAGATGTGCAAAAATTGAATGGACTTTTAGCCTCATTAGGCAGATTCATTTCGCGGTCATCAGATAAATGCAAGCATTTCTTCAACATACTAAAAAAGGGAACAAAATTTAAATGGACAGATGAATGTGAGAAAGCTTTTCAAGGAATTAAGGAATATTTGGTGAATATATCCATTTTATAGAATGATGAACCAGGAGAAGAATTGTTGATGTACCTTGCGACAACTCAACATGCTTTAAGCGCAGTACTTTTGCGAAATGACGCAGGAGTTGAAAAACCAATTTACTACATCAGCAAAACATTCAATGCTGTGGAGAAAACCTATTCAAAGATTGAAAAACTAATTCTGTCATTAGTTTATGCGGCATCTAAACTTCGCATATATTTCCAAGCGCATAAAATCAAAGTACTAACAAAAGTACCAATTGAATCAGTAATGAAAAATTCAAAAAGATCAGGCAGAGTTGAAAGATGGAACGCACAAGTGGGGCATTTTGAGATCCAATATGCAATTTTGTCCTCACCAAAATCTCAAATTGTCGCAGGTTTTCTCGCAGAATTTCCTTTGGAGGATGATGAAGCTGTAGAAGACATGATGGATATAGAAGAAGAGTACGGGGATCCAAGAGATCTTTTAATAGAACCAAATAGATGGGAAATATTAGTAGATGGATCATCCAATGGGGAAGGAAATGGAGTGGGAGTCGTTTTTATTTCACTAGAAGGGGAAAAAATGGCATTTGCATTCCAGTTAGAATTTGAATCTACAAATAACGAAACAGAATATGAGGCTGTAGTGCATGCTCTAAGATTTGCAATAGAGATGAAGGTAGAGAATGAAAGAATTACCAGTGATTCGCAATTGATTATTCGCCAAATCGAAGGAGAATACGCAACTAATGATATAACTTTGAAAAAATATAAGAAACTTGTTGAAGAATTATCTGCGAAAATTCCAAAACTCAAGTGGAGGCATATTTCAAGAAGAGATAATAGGCTCGCAGATGCTTTTGCGTTTATATCAAGTATGATGGTAGATCCAACTGCGAGAAATATAAAAATACAAACACTCATAGCACCGTCAATTAATAAAGAAGATGAAGAGGAAGCTGAGGCAATGGTAGTAGAAAATAATGGCGAAGAATCAAGTCGAATTATCGCAGATTGGTGTGCGGAAATTCACGCATATCTATCAAGAGGAGAGGTACCAAGAAACAGATTAGAAGCACACAAATTAAAAAGTAAAGCAACAAATTATGAGTTAAGAGATGGGATATTATATCGAAAATCTTTAAATGGGCCTTCCTCGGATGTCGACACAAGAGGAAGGAAAACGAATACTAAAAATGTTACATAGTGGGGATCTTGGTAATCACAAATGGCGGAAGATCTTTAGCATATAGAACTAAAATGCAAGGTTATTATTGGCCATATATGCATGAAGATGCAAAGAATTTATCAAGAAGTTGCGAGGAATGTCAGCAATTTGCAAAAAGAATACATGCACCTGGTGAAACACTAACATACTCAAAAAATATTTGGCCATTTGGAAAGTGGGGTTTAGATATTGTGGGCCCATTTGTACCAGTAACAGGGAAAAAGAGATATTTAATTGTCGCAACAGATTACTTCACAAAATGGGCAGAAGTTAAAGCAGTACAACATATTCGTGATAAGGACATTTTTACATTTATATTTGAAAACATCATTTGCAGATTTGAAATTCCTGCACAGTTGGTGTCATATAATGGAAAGCAATTTGAAGGACAAAATATAGAGATGCTACTTAATGCATTCAAGATAAAGTGCGGAAAATCGACTCCTTTATACCCACAAGCTAATGGTCAAGCTGAGGCAACTAACAAAACAATCGCAGATATCCTCAAGAAGAAGTTAGAAGGGCATCATAGAACATGGTGTCAACAAGTCCATAGTGCAGTTTGGGCTTATAATACTACATGAAGAGAAGCAACTGGGGTATCACCTTTTTGTTTAACATATGGAGTTGAGGTAGTATTACCAACAGAAGTTGTTATTCCTACAACAAAAATAGAAGCTTGGGAAAAGAATCTTAGTGCTGGTATGATTCTAGACAAACTTGATGAAGTAGAAGAGAAGAGAGAAAAAGCATTACAACATATAGAGAACTACCATCGCAGATTATCTCGTGAATATAATAAGCGAGTAAAGAAGCGTGAGTTTCAAGTTGGAGATCTAGTTCTCCGAGAAACACCAGAATATCAGCGAGAAAATGGAGGGAAATTAGCGAAAAAATGGGACGGGCCATATATTATCAAAGAAATAATTGGAACTGGAGCATATAAGTTAATGGATCCAGAAGGAAGAGACATGGGTCAAAGACTGGGCAGACCATGGAATAGACAATATCTAAGAAAATATTATCAATAAAGGTTTGAAAGACTAAGATGATTGGATTATACGCAAGCAATTGCGAGAGAATAAAAGAAATAATTCGCAAGAACAAAATTGGAAAAATACAAAGCAATTTTTCGTAATAACTTGCAAGATAATTAAGAATTTTAAATGCAAATGCATAAGACGGGCGCAAATCGCCTAAAAACATATGAAAATGGGACGATCCTTTATGGCGTACATCTTAGTTCGCGGATTCTATTCCGTAAGAGGCAACGTCCTTAAAGTACGTCATAAGGGGGTATCTCTTTGCATGACTATGGGAAAGGCTATACTGCTGCTGGAACCTAGTCATGGAGATTTGGGATTATAGAAAATCCATACATGAGGGATAACTTTGATTCCCAACTATATAAGGTTATACCCTGGTTGGGCGCCCGAGAGTTTCTCCTAAGGAATGCAACGTATGATCAAGGCGTCGAGGTACACGGTTGAGCTGTGGGTGCCCGGGATGGATGAACCTACCCTGGCCATCCACGACAAGTCTTGGCTTACGATGTGTTCGGCCCGAAGAAAACCCCACTAGGGTGTAGTCTCGTAACTATAAGCCATATAGGCATAAAGGATAAGAGGCTACGAAAACAACTGGTTGTTTCTAGAACCGGATGGGAGGAGCTAGTCTTGTATGGCAGAAGTACGTCTCCTTGAAGGGGCAACCAGGGGGAGAGATAAGGGCGATACCCTCCATTAGGGAGCTGTGTATCAAAAAAGACGACAATGTCATGGGATTTTATATTCGCAAGAGTATTTAGGCCCATCATATTGTCGCGTGACACAGACAACAATGTCATGGGACTTTATATTCGCAAGAATATTTAGGCCCGTCATATTGCCGCATAATAGGCAAAAAAGCCAAAAAAGAAATGTTAAGATGAGATCAATGGGTTTTTGCGATAAGAACAAAAGACGAGATAAATGAAATCAATGATAATAGGATATAAATCGCAAAAACGTCCTGCGATTTCATCGAAAAGATGCCAATGTCATGAGTCTTAAAAAGCAAAGAGAAATTAATCTCGAAAGATGGATTAGACTTGTCATATTGTCGCATATATCAAAATAAATGATAAGACAAGATCAATGGATTATTACATATGAAAGTAAGAATGTCCTGCGATCTTGTTGCATAAAAGTGGCATAATAAGACCTTTAACTAGGAAGGCAAAATAAGACCACAAGATAGATTATATTTGCGAATCATATAACAGATTTTTCGCAGCATTATTCGCGACAATTCATTCATCATATTGCAGAATGATAAAAAGAGCCAAGTATAAGGGATTTCTTACAATGGTAACATATTACATACTTCACAAGGAAGATTATGAGGGGAAAATATGGGGATTATAAAACAATATTTCATTATCTTCCTTGAGAAGAATCAAGATAGTAAAAATAATCAAGTTATAAGAATCAGCGAAGCTTAGATTCAGATTAATAAAAATATATAATCAGAAGAAGATGATGGATTTACAAAAACTGAAATGTTTCGCAAAAGAGATTCAGAAATTACAATCATTTGCGGGACAAGGAAAAGAACAAGATATTTCGCAAGAATATAAAACTTCAGAGAATATTCTTCCCTAATTTTATCATTCTTGTTCGCTACTATTATCTTCACCAGTGATATATTTTTCAGTTTGGGTTTCTCCATCACTAGAGATTGTTTTGTGAGGAGGATTATGTTCTTCTGCTTCTTTATGAGGATTTTCTTCCTCTTCTCCATCATTGGCGATTGCCTTTTGAGAAGGATTTTGTTCTTCTGCATCATTGAGAGGGTTTTCTTCTTCTTCTATTTCTTTAGGTGGGTTTTGCTCATCCTCAGAAAAATCTTCTTCGTTACTTGAATAATTTAGATCTTCATCTATGAGATGAGGGACTTCGTTATTATCTATCTCCAAGGGTTTGATCTTCATAGGAGGTAAGTAATGAGAGAATAGAATATTGTTTACGAGAACCTCAACACCTAAATGAGCCTTACGGAGGCAATTATTTTCCCGATTTCTGATCTCTATATCTTTGAAGTATTCAAGATAGTCAAATCTTCTTAATGCTCTGTTGCGGGAGTTAGAAAGCGCGGTATTCTTTTTGCGAAGTTTGGCCAACCTCATAGACAAATCATAAATTGAAGCTTGAAGATGCTTCTCAGATTCTGCAGAAGAAAAATTGCATATTAGATGGAATTATCGCAAGAAATAAGATGGGAAAAT
Organism: Papaver bracteatum; assembly: GCA_023529315.1. Lineage (NCBI taxonomy): Eukaryota > Viridiplantae > Streptophyta > Magnoliopsida > Ranunculales > Papaveraceae > Papaver > Papaver bracteatum. The sequence continues at coordinate 391,730 of JAJJWX010005152.1, forward strand.
ACAATGAAATAATTAATAAATGAGGCAGTCAAAATGACTACCTTCCTTTTGCGAAGATAAAGTTTGAATTATGTTAAGGAAGCAATTCTTCCATTGATTCATGGTATCATCGAAAGTATCACCAACTTTACCTTTCAAACGAGATTTTATACTTTTTTCTTTAGAAAGAAGATGAGTATTTTCTTCTTTTAAGGAGGAATGGGAGTTCTTCAAAGAGAGCATAGTCATCTTTGAGACTATTGACTTTTACGCTCAGAGCTAATCTACCTTTTATAAGTTTCTCTTGTTCAATGCACAGATGATTGGTTATCTTTTTAAGCTCATCTTTCAATACACGAAGAGATTGCTTTTGGTTGTCACTGACTTTTGAAGATTACTCAATTGCTGCGAATAAACCATTGTTTTACTCACAAAGCTACGTTTCTCTTGAGATAAGGTTTTGTTTTCATCTAATAAAGATTCCACCCTCAAATTAGTCTGATTTAGCGAATATAAAAGTTGAGTGGCTTCATTACTTAGGCGATCTCGTTCACAAATTAGATGATTATTCTCATTCTTAAGATTATTTATCTCGTCAATTGAATATGTGTGAAGAGTATTCAATCTATCAAATTGATTCTTCCAAGACTCTTTCCCAATACGGGCCTCATCAGCGATTGTTTCCCATTCAAGTATCTTCAATAATTGGTTATGTTTTGAAGCTAAATATGCGTCAACAAATAAATAAAGAAAAATTGAGTACATAGAAAACAAAGAATTACTGAGGAAATAACAGAGGAAAGAAGGTTATACCTTTCAGATCATCATTTCTGATGCGAAGATTTTCGCAGTCTAATTCAGAATTGCGAAACTTATGATCGAGAAGTTCACATTCTAAAGTTTTTGCTTGAAGATTCTTCTTCAAGGTTTCAATTTCACTTTCTAAAGCAGTTAGCTTAGACGAAGAACCGCAGGATCCAAGATGCTTGCTTAGAATCATACAAATATCCTGTCTCGCAGGGTCTGTAGAAGATTTCATAGCATCATTCAAAACTTCAGATAATATTTGAAAATCAGCTTCAACCCATGTTGCTATTTCTTGAGAAGAAGGAAGAGAAGTAGAGGAAGAGGTTTTGGAGACAATAACTTGAAGATTAGAATCATTCGCGGTAGTAGGAGTGGAAGAAGGAACTTGGTTAGTCGCAGTTACAGTCTCATTCACCGCAACATCCTTCATCGCAACTTCATTCACCACGGCTTCATTCACTGCAGTTTCATTTACCGTGGTTTTATTCACCACAGTTTCATTAATCGCAGGATCATTGGCTGATGATTCATTCACTTTAGTTCCAGCTATTAAAGATTCATCCATCGCAACTTTTGAAATATTGATGGAAATATTAGCATCAATAGTTTCATTTGGAATTGATGAAGAAGTAGTATTGGTGTTAATATTAGAATTTACGCGAGGAGAAGGAGAAGATTTATCTTGCGGCGGAACAGGGTCTGCAGGCAAGAAATCAAGAATATCCACTTCATCTGGAAGAGCTTTAATTTGACGAGAACGCTTAAGAGGTCTAGAAATATTTTCTTCACCCTGCGAATAATAATGTAGATAAGAAACAGAGGCAACAATATTGTTATTTCAAAGAAATAAGTGTTTCTTACTACCTTATCATTCTCAGATCTTTTCGCCTTTCCAACACGCCTTTTTGAGGAAATTTAGGGTTAGGGTTTTTGACAGTAATCTTAATCTGAGAAGTAGTGTTACTGAAAAGGATAATATAGAATATGGGGATTACAAAGAAAATCAGGCGATAGAAATGATGAAACATGAACAAAATAAGGTTCAAGATAAGAACATACCTTTGAGTCTCCATTAGAGCAGCAGCAGGAAGGATATTAGGAAAGAAAAAGTTGCAGACGAAAAAGAAAGAAGTTGAAGAAAAGAGAGAAGGTGAAAGAAAATATTTCCTCGAGTGGGACATCTATTTATAGATGAAGGATGGGTAACCGGGTTGATCGGTAAAAAAGTAAAGATTGACACGTGCCAATGGTAAAACGTAAAATAGGGAACTTTATCGGGTAAAAAGTAAGGATTTGCGGCAAATCAAGAAACTTAAATTCTCATGATCTTTATCTTATTCTCAGAAAAGATATGAGAAGAGGCAAGATGTAGGATCATAATATTGTCACAACAATATTCTTGCGAAATAAACAACAGTTCTGCGACACATCAATGATATTCTGCGACACATCAATGATATTCTGTGACACATCTCAAAGTGACGTAAGGAATGACATATCAGATGAAAACGACAGAAACATGAGTAAAGTGTGACATTTCTGTGACAAACCAATAAAACTTGCGAATGATTAAGGCGGTGCTAATCTGCGATTTATCGCAAAGAACTCAGATCCGAAATTAAAGGGAATCTTAACTGTAAATAAGCTGTCATGAGCTGTAATCCATTATGTAAATGCTTATATAAAGGAAATGAATAGTTCCAGAGGGAGAGATGAATTTTTGAGTGCTAAGAAAGTTTTTAGGAGAGAGAAAATCTTATTAAGTGAATTGTATTCTTGTTTACTGTAATTCTTTTAAGATCATATCAATAAAGAGGTACTTAATCTTCAAATTGTGTCATAAATTCTTGAGTTGGGTGTAGTGTGGGAATTCCTGTAACTACAACCTTGGTGAAGGAATTGAACCAAGAATGATGCTGGTTGTTGATGTCAAAATTGGATGTTAGATCTGTGAATTGAGAAAACAAGAAAGATGGTGGCTGTGCTATAAGGGTTCAGAGCTTGTGACGAAGGTCTTGATTAGAGCTATGAAAATAAGAGTTAAGTTTTGATTTGTAACCAACAGTAAAATGGGTTCAAGTAAATGTGGTGGCAGCTGTTGCTATTGAAGCAGTAAAGAATGGAATCTGGTGGTTGTTATTGCAGGTAATGGAGTTGTAGAGAATGAGTCTATGGAGTTTGTGGCAGAGATGCAGAGAATAGATAAGTATGAGAAGTTATAGAGAAGCTGGGATGAATTAAGGGAATGAGCTGTATAAGTTGGAATTACAGGAGTTGGTGCTATTCGTCTGGGTTTGTGCTGAGAAGCGGCAGTTGACTGGCTAATGAACTTGCATCCTTGGAATTGCAGGAGTTTTCTCTCTTGATTATCGTTCAAATCTCTACTGTTTTTAATAATCACATGATTGATGTATTGTGATAGGATATAGATGTTTGTTTACTTAAGTGGCCAATTAATTGAACTTGCATCCTTGTCCATAGATATTTTAGGGTTTTTCATCAAGAGATAACCCAAATACAAGCAGCATGATATGATTATAGTTTGTAGTGATACACTCTTGTAATCATATGTAGAGTTTGACCATTGTCCGAATTGTCATGCGCAATGTATGACAATTGCATTGATTATCCCATTTCCGAAACTTAATGCTCCTAGGAATTGAACTTAATTAGCGCAAGGCTTTAGGTAGAATTCACACACGCATCTCTAATGTGTGTGTTGATAAACTTGGGAAATTATTGGATTATCTTGCTCTCTTGATATTCTAAGCTTTTGATAATATATGAGATTAAATCGTAATTCTAATCATATATGTAAGCACATGTTTAAGATTGAAGATAAATTCCTTGACCGATATATTTCTCTCATTGATTACTTCCAATTGTTTACTTTGCTTTCAATTTACTTTTATTTCTTTCAAAAACAAAAATCAGAAATCCCCCCTTTTGGTTACTAAGAAACTAGAATTTTATAACAACAATTGCCTCTATGTGGAAACGAACTCTTCCTTACCTTGTACTTCATTTATATTTTGTTGAGTAAGAAAGTGAATTATTTTTGACGCATACGACTGTGATCAAATTTTGGCACCGCTGCCGGGGAGGCATGCAACTAGTTATTAAGTTTTTAGTTTCTTTTTATTATTTCTGCTTGCATATTTGATTTTCTTTTCTTGTCTTGTTTCTCACTTGTTTGCGAGAATTGTTTTCAGGTACCTAATCCCTAGCTTCTAAAGATTGGAATTATCCAAGGTGCGGGATAGCTACTCGAAAAGGCACAATAATCCAACCAAGGCAAGGCATAACGGAAGAACAAGACTTGGAAGTAGAACACGAAGCTTTCCAGCAAGAAGAATAAGTTGTAGAACAAGAGGTTCCGGTTGAACAAGAACCACCTTTTGAAGAATAAGAAGAAGCAATGGGTGATGCCAAACGTACACTCAAGGACTTGGCTTCTCACAAGCTTAATACACAACAAGGGTGTATTCAAACAAACTCTACTTTTGAGATAAATCCGGGGTTGCTTAGAGAATTACCAAAGTTACATGGCATGGTGAATGAAGACCCAAACAAGCATCTTATGGACTTCCACACCATTGTCACGGCTATGCTTCCAGCGGATATAGAAGCGGATGGTGCAATGTTGAAAGTTTTTAGATTCTCTTTGGCGGATGGTGCTAAGGATTTGTTGTATTATTTGCCTCCCAGAAGTGTCACAACTTGGAATGGGTTGAAGAAACTCTTTTTAGAGAGATATTTTTCTACATCAAAGGCTACTCAAATTCGCAAGGAGATTTGTGGGATGAAGCAAAATGTGGGAGAATCTTTATATGAATGTTGAGAACGATACAAGAGATTGGTGGCAAGCTGCACTCATCACCAATTCAGCGACACTATGATTATCCAATACTTCTATGAAGGACTCCAATCAAGTGATAGGAATATTCTTAACGATGCGGGTGGTGGAGCACTAGTGAGCAAGATGGTGGCACAAGCTAGAGAGTTGATTGAGAAAATGGCAGCAAACTCCCAATAATTCTTGAGTCGTGGTTCGGATGTGCTTCTTAGGAGAGTAAATGAAGTGAGAGAGGCCGAGGAACTTTGTCAACAAATAGGTAACATAACAGCAATGCTGCAACAAGTTTCAGCCGCGGTGATACCAAGTTCTCATCAAGGGTATGAAGAAGCCAATGAAAAATCTAATGTGATCTTTCCAAATCAGCAAAGACGGTATGATCCATATTCAAACACTTACAATCCGGGATGGAGAGATCACCCCAATTTTAGCTATGCGAACAAGCAAGGAGCGGTTCACAACCTACTTTCAACCATTCGAGTGGATTTCAACCACAACAACAACAATTCCAGCCGCAACAACAACAATTTCATCAACCACAACAATCAATGCAAAATCAAGGTTCTGGTATCGATTCAAAGCTTCAAACAATGATGCAAGGCATTTCTACTATGTTTAAATATATCCAACAAGAGACCAAGAGTGTGATCAAGGAGTTGCAGACACAAATGGGTTCCATTGCTACTGAGTTGAACCAAGTGAAGGCACACATTGGTGGGAAACTCCCTTCTCAACCTATCAACCCAAAGGAGGGTGTCAATGCAATTACGTTGAGAAGTGGTACACAACTTGTGCAACCTGAAGTTACTGATTCGGGCAAGGTGGAAACACCAAAGGAACCTATTTTGGAGGAGAAGAATGAGGATTCTCCCCAAATTTCTGAGGTACCTATTCCTAACTCTAAAACTTCGGTTTCTACTTATGTTCCTCCTTTACCTTTCCCTCGCAAATTTGCAAATTCCAAGAAGGAGGCACTAGAAAAGGAGATTTTAGACGTTTTCAAGAAGATCAATGTGAACATTCCACTCATAGATGATATAAAGCAAGTTCCAAAGTATGTAAAGGTGTTGAAGAATTTGTGTACCAATAAGCAAAGGCTCAAAGGTAATGAAGTTCTAAGTATGGGGGAGAATGCTTCGGCAATCTTACAACACAAACTCCCACTGAAATGCAAGGATCCCGGTAGCTTTGACATTCCCGTTAAGATTGGTAACACTACATTTAACAAAGCTATGTTGGATTTAGGTGCATCCGTAAATGTTATGCCTGCAACTATATATAATTCACTTGATCTTGGTCCTCTTAAACAGGATGGAATTGTGTTGCAATTAGCTGATCGCTCTAATGTCTACCCAATGGGTATTATTGAGGATGTTCTTGTGCAGGTTAATCAACTAGTATTTACAACAGATTTTTTTGTCTTAGATATGGATGAAGGTTCACCGGACTCGTCCCTTCCATTGCTACTTGGGCGTCCCTTCATGAAAACGGCTAAAACCAGTATTGATGTTGACAAGGGAACGCTGACTATGGAGTTTGATGGAGAAATAATACGTTTCAACATTTTCGAGACGATGAGATATCCTAGTGATGTCCACTCTTGTTTCTCTATTGATGTGATGGACATATTGGCACAACAAATATTTGAGTTGAATAGCGCTGATACTTTGGAAACCATTCTCACTACACATATTGATGATGGTTTGGAGTCTGGTGATGAGATTAAGGAAACCATTGGTTCTCTTGACTCATTACCGGAAAAATCTGCACTTAAGAATATTTCATATGCTTTTTTACCTTGCAATGATGAAAAACTTGTGCCTTCTATTGTTAAATCTCCAAAGTTAGAATTGAAACCTCTTCCAAGTCACCTAAAGTACTTGTACTTGGGTGACAATGAAGAGTTACTTGTGATTATTTTTAATGAGCTTAGTGAATTACAGGAGCAAAAACTTATAAGGGTGCTAAGGAAGTACAAGACGGCCATAGGATGGACAATTTCCGATATCAAGGGTATAAGCCCTGCCGTTTGTATGCACAAGATCCGTTTGGAAGATGATGCAAAGCGTATAAGGGAATCGCAACGTCGTTTGAACCCTCCCATGATGGAAGTTATGAAAAAGGATATACTCAAGATTTTGGACGTGGGTGTTATCTACCCCATATCCGATAGCAAGTGGGTGAGCCCGATACAAGTTGTACCAAAGAAATCAGGTGTGACTGTGGTGGAGAATGATAAGAACGAACTTGTCCCAACTCGTGTGCAAACCGGTTGGAGGGTTTGTATTGATTATAGGAAATTGAATGCCACCACTAGAAAAGATCACTTTCCTTTACCATTTATTGATCAAATGCTTGAACATTTAGATGGACACTCTTATTATTGCTTCCTTGATGGCTATTCAGGTTACAATCAGATTGTGATAGCACCGGAGGATCAAGATAAAACCACTTTCACTTGTCCTTTTGGTACTTTTGCTTATATAAGGATGCCTTTTGGCTTGTACAATGCTCCAACTACCTTCCAAAGGTGTATGGTAAGTATCTTTTCAGAATAAGTTGAAAACATAATCGAAGTGTTCATGGACGACTTTAGTGTCTTTGGTGATTCATTTGACCTTTGCTTGAACAATTTGTCACTAATCCTTGAACGATATGTTGAAACAAACCTTGTGCTGAATTGGGAGTAGTTCCATTTTATGGTAACTCATGGCATAGTTTTAGCCCATATAATATCTTATAAAGGCTTGGAAGTTGATAAATCTAAGATAGACCTTATTCGTGCTTTAACCCCTCCCACTACGGTGAGGGAGATACCCTCTTTTATTTGTCATGCAGGTTTTTATCTTAGATTCATCAAAGACTTTTCCAAGATAGCATCACCACTTTGCAACTTATTACAAAAAGATGTGGCTTTTAACTTTGATGAAAAGTGTTTGGCGGCATTCAATCGTTTGAAAGAACTTTTGATTTTAGCCCATATCATTAAACCACCGGATTGGAGCAAGCCTTTTGAGCTCATGTGTGATGCAAGTTACTACGCGGTTGGTGCGGTGCTTGGGAAGCGTGTGGGTAAGATACCTCATGCTATTTATTATGCTTCTAGAATGTTAAATGAGGCCCAACAAAACTACACAACCACTGAAAAAGAGTTGTTAGCTATTGTTTTTTCTTTGGAAAATTTTCGCTCTTATTTAATTGGTACAAAAGTTGTTGTTTTTTCTGATCATGCAGTGCTTAGGTACTTGCTAATGAAGAAATAAGCGAAACTAAGGCTCATACGATGGATTTTACTCTTGCAAGAATTTGATATAGAGATCAAAGACAAGAAAAGAATTGAGAACACCGTTGCGGATCACTTGAGATGTCTTGCTGTGGACATGGAAGCTATCCCATTGCGTGAAAGTTTCCCGGATGAGAAACTATTCTCAATTGCCTTTGGAGAACCATGGTACGCTGATATTGTTAATTACTTAGTTTCTAAACAAATCCCAAAGAACTTGTCTCGTGCTGAGAGGTAAAAACTTAATAAGTTAGGAAACCAATACATATGGGATGATCCATACTTATGGAAACATTGTAGTGACCAAGTAATACGAAGGTGTGTTCCCGAATCTGAATTTAACTCTATCTTGTCTTTTTTCCACTCATATGCTTGTGGATAACACTTTGGGAGCAAGAGAACCTCTCTCAAGGTACTAGAATGTGGTTTCTATTGGCCAACTTTGTTTAAGGATGCACATGCATTTTGTACCACATGTGATAGGTGCCAAAGAACATGCAATCTAGGTTCCCAAAATCAAATGTCACAAACTATTGTTCAATTTGTTGAGGTTTTTGATGTATGGGGCATTGATTTTATGGGCCCTTTTGTCAATTATAGTGGAAATTATTATATCTTGCTTGCTGTTGATTATGTCTCTAAATGGGTGGAAGCTAAGGCCACCCCAACTAATGATTCTAAAGTTGTTTCAGATTTTGTGCAATCAAATATATTTGCAAGGTTTGGAATTCCAAAGGCTATAATTAGCGATGGAGGTTCATACTTCAAAAACAGGATCTTACAAACCTTGTTAAGGAAGTACAATGTGTCGCATAGGATTGCAACACCTTACCATCCACAAACAAATGGACAAGCTGAGGTTTCCAACCGAGAGGTGAAATCCATTCTAGAAAAGACGGTGAATCCAACAAGGAAAGATTGGAGTTTGATACTCAATGATGCTTTGTGGGCGTATAGAACCGCATACAAGACACCTATTGGGATGTCTCCATTTAGGCTTGTTTACGGTAAACCTTGTCACTTACCTATTGAAATTGAGCATAAGGCATTTTGGGATATTAAGCAATGCAATATGGAGTTGGATGGTGCTGGAAAGCAAAGGAAGTTGCAACTCCAAGAGTTAGAAGAGATTCACAATGATGCATTTGAAAGCTCACGAATTTACAAGGAAAAGACGAAGGCATTTCATGATAGTATGATTACAAAGAAACAATTTTGCATTGGGAAGAAAGTGATTTTTTTTAATTCTCGCTTGCAATTATTTCCGGGTAAATTAAGGTCACGTTGGATTGGACCTTTTATTGTGACTAATGTGTTTTCTCATGGTGCAGTGGAAATTCGTAGTTTAGCTACAAGAAATGAACTTAAAGTGAATAGGCACCGGTTGAAACCATATTATGAGAACTTCTCTTCGGATGTCGTGGAAGGAGTTAACCTTGTGGAAGTGCTCTCTCTGGAGGAGTCTTAGCAAACAAGGAGCAAGTCGGGATGACGACTTTAAACCAAGCGCTAAGTGGGAGGCAACCCACCGGTTTTGTATCTTTATCTTTATCTTTTTATTTTTAAGAATTTTGTTTTCTATTTATTTTGCATGAAATATTTAAAAATGACTAAATGTCGGTAGAGTCGTACAAAACTTTGGTTGGTAACCTAGCAACAAGCTGAGCACTAACCCCTTTTTGAATAGTAACCCCTAATCTGTAAAAAATAAATTTACCTACCCCACTACTGACGTCATTACTGACCAAACAGTTCTTCAATCTCTTAAAAAAAACATAAATTATCCTCACCTAGTTCTCCCAACGTGGTAAAGGCTAGGAAACCCAAATAATAGCCATGTGAAACACATTGGTCTAAGTATTTGTTACGTTTTCGCAATACAGCATTGGAAATGGCTTGTCCGGGAACAAAATAACGCACACCTTCACCTGTGAAAGGTGAGACTCCTATAACATCCATACAAACATCCTGACCATTCTCCCAATTAAGAACAAGGATGTCAGCAGGACGCAGATCTCTAATATCATCAGACAAAAACCCAAGAGCGGCTTCTTTACGAGCGGTCACACCAGCTTTGTAGAAAATGTCAGCAGTTACATCACGTACCGGGTCATGCCGAAACTTGAGCCCCACATCCTTGGCACAATGAAGAGCGTGATCTCCAAAAATATCCATGGGTCTATTACAGCTTGAGAAGAGGCCACCTTCAACAATCATGGGGATACCAAGGCGGTAGGAGACTACAGCTCTAAACTGTCTCGGTCCAAGACATTGATTCAGTCCACTGATTGGTACGGCCAAAAGGTAATCTTGAGCATGGTTAACACGATTGCATTTCTACAAAATGGAATCTCTTGCAGACATAGAGAATTGGTTAGGGATTTGCTCCTTAACTGCGTCGAAATAAGTGACTGCTAGGGAGTGCATAGAAGGAGGGGCAGTATCATCAACGCAATAGGTATAAGGTAAACCACATACCTGGATGAAGTTTTGAATTTCTGACTTATAAACGGAACCTTTGTCTGAAGAAAATAAGTTCCCAAGAATCACATTTTGAACAGAAACTGTTTGACTCTGAGAAGCAAGATAACAATAGTGCCGGGTATCTGCCATAATATAAATGCCAAGACCACCTTCCTTGATTGGAAGAGTAGCTAGTTGTAGTTGTAAAGGCCCGAAACCTGCCCCGTCACCTGTGACCATAAGTCTCAAGTATTGAAATAGTTGATCATCAAACATCTCAGTTGCATGTTGTAAAGCTGCTGGATTGGTAGTACGCATATCAAAGTACAACCTGGACACACCGGTGCAGTTACGAAGCAATAACATCTCACTTTGAGGGTCATCGAGTTTTTTTATGGCATACATTAACCGGATAGTCTTGTGAACTCTAGTCAACGCCATATCACTAATAAAACTCAAATCAAGACTCCCCTCCCACAAGAGTTTCACACCCTTAGTTGGTCTGCCAATATCTCTAAGAAAAACATCTTCATCAAAACTTCTAGAATCAGCAGTCGACCAAAAGACCTCCATTTTCTTAATATTAAGATGCAAACCTCTGTCTGGGCCCTCATATTCAATAATGCTCAGAGCTTTAGCCACCTCGAGAGTGTCCCCAATAATAGTGCCATCATCAAGATACCAGGCATGCAAATCAAGTTTGCACTGCGAGGCAATAGTTTTCACTAGAGGATGGAGAGTCAAGGCGAACAACAATGGACCGAGTGGGTCCCCTTGTTGAACACCAAGTGACGAGGACAAAATATAATTATCATAATAAAGTCTAGTAGGCCTACTATTGCAAAATTCCACCCAACGTGAAATACCTATACAATGAAGCCGAACTTCCTTAATGAGGTGTGACCCAGTGACCATATTGAAAGTGTTTTAAAAGTCAACAAGCAGCATTGACATATTGTCGGACTGGCCTTTCAATTCCAACAAGCTATTTACAGCGTGTAAAATACTCTCACCTCCAATAGTCACACCAACTCCGAATTGTTGGTCTCCCAAGTAATCAGTCATGGCCTTTCCAACATAGAAAGCAGTTATATTGGAAACCAATCTGCGCCAAATAGTACCAACAGCTATGGGCCTAAGACTACCACCCGGCTTCAATAACGGTGTCAAGGGTGCACTGTCTACGAACTCACCTAAACCATTGGGATATTTCCCTGCCAACCATAAATTGACAACCCCAGCAATTGAAGCCACTAACTCGTCCGATATTGCTGAATCCGCACTACTCAACGCATCTACCAAATGTTGCGCGCGCAAACCATCTCGACCACAAGATGTTCCTTTGGGGAAGCTCTTGATGGTAGCAAGAACGGCTTTGGAATCAACAATTATTGAATCAACACCCACTGACTCCGAGGGAGTAAAAGGGGGTGGCACTGCCGGATGTTTTGTTAACAATTCCGTGTACGTAGAATCGTTGCGAGGAGCAACACCGCTGGAAGATAAAACCCGAATGGCAGCTGAAAAATGCCCACTACTCATCTTTTTTCTACACCCATTTATGTTGGCGCTGTCTTGCTTCTTATTAAGAGGTTGTTTATGCGGCAAAAATGTAGGTTGTTCAACCAGTGTATGGATCAAAACTGAACAGCCAGTATAATCTTTCCATTGCGAAAGTGCTTGGTTGATGGATTTGACTTGTAACTTCCTCTTCATGCTTGACCTTTCTTCTACGGAACATTTGGGCATGTAGACCTGCAAGGTCGCAATAGGGAGAAGAAAAAGTCGTATCCAGGCTGCGGTATTTTCCGGACTGGACATAACCGCGTCTAAACAAAACTTGAGAGTTCTCGAGAAAGCCAGTTTACACTGGTGAGGAATACAAGAGATAGTCGAGACTTGCCTCTGGAATGCCAAATTGAGAAGTTCCACGGAGAGATCAGCCTCACCATCTACAAGCTCACGCAAAGCAGTGGCACCAGAAGCAACATCGACAACAACAGGCATGGAAAAAACAGCTTCAGGTGAAACACATTCATCAGGTTTACGTAAGCCATGAATAAGTTCAGTAGCAGTTCCATTTGTAGGGCCTACAATAACATATCTATGTACAAAGCCTCCATGACCTTTTCACGATAACCTCGAAGCATGCAAATGCATGCATTTGGCGCAAAGCCACATACGAAGACGACAAAGAACTCCATCCCAGGCCTGGTAAACCAGTGGATTCGAAGAGATCAAATCTCTGCAGATATCCTTGTTTACCTCATTGAACAGATGTTTGTCCTGCAAATGCTTCAGTAGCGAACCCTTAACATAACCCCTTCCGTTGACGCCATCGCTACAGCTATCAAAACCCTTAAAGGGACAGTGGAAAAAAGCACCATTACCAGCAGGGAGGGAAGCAGGTGAAGGAACAACTGCTATATCAAAAAGCGCGACCTCAGGAGAACAATTCTGTAACTGAGGGGATGAAACCTTTGGGTTTGGGGTGGATCGCGGCATAATGAAAAGGAAAAACCCTAAACTGGTGGTTCCGACATTTTATTAAGCACTGAATGTGCGTCTTGCAAAACCTTGGAGTTTAGTACCGGCTGCAATTTGGAGACCTCCCAAATAAACAAGGTTCTAATTATATTCAATTCAGTAGCGAACCCATAAATTGTACGGCAATAAAATTGATCACTGAAATGTTCTTCACCATCAGTAATAATGGAAGAAAAATGCATCAAACGGAAAATAAAATTGATCACTGAATTTGATCAAACACCTCAAATTTTATGGAAAAACAAATCAAGTAAGAACCTATCACCATAAAATCTTCCACTTGGTAGAAAAAATACTAAACTATAATATTGAACCCCGAATCCCCCAAAAATCTCCATGAAAAAACACTGAACTACAATATTGAACCCCTAAATTTACTGTAGAATTTCAAAAATCGCCATTGGAGATTGCACAAGATAACAAAACCCATCATTTATTTTCTTTGTTTTTGCGTATTACTGCGGAATTTCCCACCTTGAGCTTTACTTTGAATGACTAAATTTTACATTGTGGACAATGTAAAGTTTAGGTGTGTGGGAGCATTTATATGTTTATATAGTTTGTTTTATGCCTTTAGTGAAAAAAAAAAAAATTATGCTTTATGAACTCCGAAATCTAGAAACTTGTGCCTTTAGGATGACACTACCAATATAAGTGGATGGAAAAATTTTGATTGCAGGAGTTGAGGAACCCATTAATTGAAAGGATGGACATAGCTCAGAAATTACAAATAACATGATAGTTGTTACCATATCTCAGAATATCACCATATCACGTTCTATTTTTATTTTTCCATATTTATCTATTGTTATCTATGTGATTTGGTGGGTCACTAAACATCGAATCGTTATTACTGCTAGGATGAAATGGAGTGATTGAGTTGCTAAAAAAAAAGAAAAAAAAAGAGGCCGACCAATTAGACCAATCGGAATAAAAATGACACTTGGATAGCAATATGTGTGTGTTCTCCCTGTCTCCGTCGTCTATACAAGCGTGGAATGCAGGATCCAAGGGAACTATCATGTAATCTGCTGAAAAGAAGCATGCGCTTGGATCCAAAAGATCTAATCATGTTGTCAAATCAAAAAAAAAGTGAAAAAGAAAAGAAAAAAAATTATTGTTGTGTTGAATAAAGTCGACTCATGGTTCCCTTGTATATGCCAGTTGAGTTGATGTAGAATTAAGATTGTTGACCGCTGGTTCCCTTGTATGTGCCAGTGTGTTGACACTAGAATTCAGACCAGTAGCTCAATCCAATAGGATGTATAGGTTCATCTTAGCGGTGACCTTCAAACAGATATGGGAAACACCGATCATTTGTTAACATTCGCAAACATCTATTTCTATATCCATCTTCTTAATCTTTTCATTGTGATTGTGGTTAGTCAGATTCCGAGTATTGTGGTTTGTTCGACTTTCTAAGAAAGACTTTATTCTTTTATATATGAATATGAATTGAATTTGCATCAAGGTACCTCCTCCTGTAGTCATTTTGGATTCGTTCATAGATTTGTCACAGGTAGCCGGAGTTGGAAATATAGGCTTTGTAGGTACACCTTCACGAGACTAAAACTCATCCACTAGGGACACATAGGGGTTCAAAGGCTTGTTATTTATGCTAAGAGTAACCCTAGCCTCGAGGAGACGGAGTTGTATGTATGTTTTATAATTGTTTTGTTTGATTTGCTCAAGGACTAGCAAAGTCTAAGTGTGGGGGAATTTGATAGGTGTCTAAAAAACCTTGATATTTATCTATTGTTTATGCTTTCTTTGCTAAATTTTCTTGTGAATTATGTATCTTATGTTTGTTTTTGAGTATTTAGGTACTTTGGAGTCATTTGGAACAAAAGAAGAAGAAACAACGCGAAAGCCTCATCTCATGTGCAATGATTGTTGGAGGCAGATTATTTTTCATTATTTGCTTTTATTTCTTCATCTTTGTATGAAAAGTATGTCGGCTTTAGTGATGCGAATTTTGTCTGAAAAGCATGACAGCTTTAGTGATGAAGAGAAGAAGTAGATCTGAGAAGTAAGAGATGAGCTTATGTTGGCGGGAGATTTCGAGGAAGGAGAAGGCGTTCATTTGGAGCGAAAAGGAGCAAAAATATCAAGTCACAAGCAAAGAATAAACAACCAGTTTGCTGAAATTGACAGGCTAAATATCACTCTGCAGCCCTTATCCAAGTCACTGGATGCCAATATCCAGTCCGTACAGACAGACCCAATTAGGTCAAATGCTTCTCAGATAACTAGTTTGTCATTCATTACCAATCACCTCAAATTCTTAGAATGGCGGCATCTAAAACTCAGGGAAGAAAAGTAAAATCGATGCTGCTGAGATCGAGAAATTCAGAGAAATTGAGAGATGAAAAGGGGTCTTGAGATAATTTGTAAGACATAGAGAAGAAATTGATGTTGAATTCAAGCCAGGGATTGAAGGAACTAGGGTTTTTTGTTGCTATTACTGTTACCGTTGATGTGCAAGAAGAAGGGGATCCCGTGTTCATTAGAAATGATGAGTTTACCTTAAATTTGATATTACAACTGTTATGAACGGATAAGAAATGGTACGTGTTGGTATGAATTCTTGTTACAAAGAAGGAGAGATGGGTTTCTTGAATCGAACACAGGGAAGATGAATTGGTTGTGGTTGAATCAAGGTTAAACTGGGATAAGAAGAACTGAAATCAGTTGGTGGTGTTATGATTTTGGAAATGGGTTTGCTGAGACGATGGAAGAGAAATTGATTCTAGGGTTTGCCTTGGTGAAGGAATTGAACCAAGAATGATGCTGGTTGTTGATGTCAAAATTGGGTGTTAGATCTGTGAATTGAGAAAACAAGAAATATGGTGGCTGTGCTAGAAGGGTTCAGAGCTTGTGACGAAGGTATTGATCATAGCTATGGAAATAAGAGTTAAGTTTTGATTTGTAACTAACAGTAAAATGGGTTCAAGTAAATGTAGTTGTAGCTGTTTCTATTGAAGCAGTGAAGAATGAAATCTGGTGGTTGTTGTTGCAGGTAATAGAGTTGTAGAGAATGAGTCTATGGAGTTTATGGCAGAGATGCAGAGAATAGCTAAGCATGAGAAGTTACAGAGAAGCTGGGATGAATTAAGGGAATGAGCTGTGTAAGTTGGAATTACAGGAGTTGGTGCTATTCGTCTGGGTTTGTGCTATTGTTGGTGCTCAGAAGTGGCAGTGGACTGGCTAATGAACTTCAGCTACAATTAGCCATGATGCAGCTGGGGGTATGTTGCAGTTGAAAGGGATTTATGAGGTGTTGTTTGTTGAAGCTAACAAGAGAAGAACTAGAAGGTACTAGTGCAATTGCAGCTGGAGATGGTTGGTGTCGTAGGAACTGAAGCGGATGATTAGATGAATGTTAGGATGTATTACAGGGAAGATTTGAGCTACAAGTGGTATATGTAGCTGCAAGTGGAACTGCAGTTAGGAGATGAATTTGTATAGTGGAGTTGATGGATGTGCAGTGATTAAATTTCAGGAAATGGGCTGAGATAAAACATGCAGTGATGCTGAAGTAGTTCAAGGAAGTGGTAGTTGATGGTGTTGGAAAGCAGGGAAAGCTGGAACAAAGAAGCTGGTGGCAATGCATAGCCATCACGGCTGAAGATCAGTACTGAAGCACAATGATTGTGCAACAGAACTTATGCCATGGAAACTCAGACAAGTTAGCCCAGTTAGCTCACTTGAATAGCTGACTTGATTCTGACTCATAGTCTTACTGAGTTAATCAATTGACTCGGTTGACCTGACCGACTTGACTCATTGACCGGTGGCCGGGCGGACTTTTCCGGTCACCTGAGCTAGTTTTCCAATAAATTTTCCGGCCAATTTCCGGCAATAAACCCAGTTTTCCGGTGACTACTTTTGGTAGAGATTTTTACTGGGTTATTTTCTTACATGGGCGTTTTATCTTATATGGGCTTGATGGATTTTTATCTAATGGACTTTGGGCTTTGAAGACCTAGTTTTGGAAAGAAGAAAAGCTACAAAAAGGAAGTTTTCTACAACTTCATAGGACGTATTCTACTTGGAGCTCTGGAGGATAGCAACAACTAGGGTTTGCTTTCATATTTATTTTTCATCTTCTTTATTTGATTATTGATTATGATGAACTCCATAACTATGAGTAGCTAAATATTATATTATTGGTTAAGGATGTAGTCCTATATCTATAACTTGTGCTTGATTAACGCATTAGTTTTCTCTCTTGATTAATGCATTATGTTGTAGCCCTTTCTGTTTAAAATCATGTAACTATTGATATACTTTGCTATGATATCTGCTGTTTTTACATTGGTTTGACTTTTCTTCATAAAAGTGATGTTACACCTTGCTTTCCATACATACCAAATGATAACATTACACAAGACCTACCAGTTCACTCCATATGTATCCCTATCCTGATGTTCGAAGCAGTCATTTAGACACTCATGGAAAGTTGTGGTTCCATTGGTGACGTACTATTTGTCCATGTTAAAATTCATCCACACCTGAGTTGCGAAGTTGCAGTCAAGGAACAAATGGGTTAGAGTTTCTTGACCCTCATTGCAAAGGTTGCAGGTTGTGTTAATGTATGGTAAGACAGATTTAATTCTCATATTAGTTGGTAGGATGGCATGTGTTGCTTTCCACATGAATAGTTTCACAGACGGAGTGATGTCCATTCCCCAAAAAAATTCCCAGATCTGGTTTTCATTACTGCTGGTATTTAGTATACAAAGACTTAACAGTAAAGTCACCATGTTCATTCAGATACCAGCGAGGAGTGTCTTCTTCATGCGTTCCCTTATTGCTTATGTTTCTTATTTTATCTATAGTTGGATCATCAAAACATTTTTTGAGTTTTTCCAAGTCCCATGAGTTATGTTGAGTGAATAAATGACAAACCTTTGTTAAACCCTCAATATGAGTTTGAGGTTTGTGCAAAGGAGGTGAAGTATGTGGGATCCAAAAATCATCTCAAAAATCTGCATTCCTTCCATTTCCAATTTCCCAGAAGCAATATTTTTTTATTTGGTTTATGCATGTTAACAAGCCTTTCCATATCCAGATATCGGACCTCTTTGGTGTACTATCAATATGCAAAATATCAGTGTTAGCCTTTAGAATGTTAGGTTTCTCTTTTAACCTCCACCCTATCTTAGCAATCATTGATAAGTTAAATTTCCTCATATATTTTATCCCCATCCCACCTTCTTCAAGTTCTTTACATTTTGACTTCCAGTTTTTGAGAAAAACTCATTTTTTTCCCTCTTTATTTAAGCCGTTTTCATTCTTTCCCCACTAGTAGTCCCTCTGAAGTTTAGTTATTTTGTTACATATTTTTACCGGTATCTTGAAACAATTCATTTAATACAAGTATAAAGGGGTGGTTACATTTTTTATCATCACAGTTTTCCCCGCATCATTGTGTTGAGAGCCTTTCCAGGTAAGCATTCTGTGAGCCATTTTTTCCACCAATGGTTCAAAGCATGCTATTTTAGACCTATTTGTGAATAGCGGAGAACCTAAATATTTATCATTTATAGGTATAGAAGTAATCCCAAGAATTTCTTTCACTCTATGTCTAATATGTGTTTCAGTTTTGGGGCTAAAAAAGACCCCATATTTAGTAAGATTAATCAATTGTCCCGAGTAAGCACCAAAGTCTCTGAAAATCCGCTACTTGCGCTTCAGAATGTGTTAAGTCTAATGTTTCAATGAAAATTGGCATTTTTACGTAGCAAAGATCGCTTTGTAGATGCTACCAGGATAAACTTAATTAATCTCGAGAGGAGTTGATGTCACTGATCTCTATGGATTCCGATGAATGTGTAAACACAACATAATTTACATATTAATTTATATTTATTAGTTCTCGATTTTGTATATATTTATTGTTTTTATTTAGTTTTTCAGAAACTTGGCGTGGTAATTTGGATAAACAGTTGTTGAAGTGGGCTAATTGGTTAAGAGTGACAAAAATATGCTAGCAACAAAGAGAAACATAAGCAGCCATCACAATATTTATTAACATATGTATAGATGCAGAAAATCCTACCACTACATCCAAAGAATCACAACACACACACCATGAAGTAAATAAGCAAGAGATGCACAAGAACACAAGATATACGTGGTTCGGTATGATTACCTACATCCACGAGGGGTAAAGGGATGATCTTTATTACTCGATTCAAGGTTACAAAAGTGTATTTCACAAACAAGTTCTCTATTCTTCCTCTCAAGCTCTTGGTCTTCTCTCCTCTCTCACTTATCACTTTGTCCTTAGATCTCTACATCGCTCTCTATTTATAGATATACATGATGATACATCCAAGTTACAGTATGAGTCGTGGTACATATTTCTCGATATCCTTCTCAGGTGATGGATGGTGTCCTTTCTGAGATGTTGGGCAGATCCTAATGATGTATTCTCTCGATATCCTTCCTCTCGATGTTGATTTCTTAGTGAGACTGGCCGATGTCGTCCTTGATACTCTCAACCCGAGTCTTACTTTGACCAGATCCTTCTTTGCCCTTAACCTGCCTTGTCAGAGCATTTACTACCCTTGTACCCGATGGGAATCACATCAGAGTTTTACTTTTACACGTATTGACTTCACGAGCTACTTTGGTTTCTCTTTTCTCGCGCAAAAACAATCGATGTGCATGAAGCATTGTTATTTTAGAGTTCGTCCAAATTAGTCGTGAATTGAATGGTCTTAAAAAGTAGCATGATCGGCCACCTTTGGGCGATCGTTTGAGAATCCTATGGGTGAGCTACCACTTGGTTGATCATTCCCTATGGAGGAGGGGTGTCCGGTGATCACAGCTTTACCATGTTGTCCTCCTAAAAATAAATCTAGACTATCTGACTAGGCTAGCGAAGTTGGATGGACGAGATGACTAGAGGCGGTTGCATACTGCCATTGATGCAATTTAGGGTTTTAGAAGCCGTGCGGATAACCCTATTGTGGGCTATCGATTCAAGGCACTGGGAATTGGTTTGAATAGGACGATCGGTCAGGTGCAAAGGCAGGCTGCCGGTGAGCATGCTGACGTCTTCTAGCCTCCTAAAATTGGATCTAATCCATTTAGTTTGGCTGGCGAAGATGGAAGGATGTGATCGATTTGCGACAATAGCGTGTTACCGCAACGTAAACCAGGAATTCCAAACAGCGCGTTCACCCTATTTTTATCAAGCGATTTGATGTGCTCTTGGCTTTCCATGAGCAAGTAGATCGACCAGGGATGAAGTTGGGTCGCCGGTGAACACACCGGCACCCTTTTAATCATTCGAAAAAAGATCTAGACCGTCCAACTAGGCTGGCTAAGTTGGGCGGATGTGATGAATTTGAGAATGTTTTAGTCGGTCTTAGCTCGTTTGAGCTCCCTTTTTAATAGCACAATCACCCACGTCCTATCTAACGTTCAGGGGTGTTGCGGGGGAACTAAAGGGAATCCGATCAGCTGGGATGCTAGTGTGTCCGTCGTTGGTCATTATGATGATTGCCTAGTTCCACTGGGAAGAGGCTATGCTTGTCGAATTGTGTGGCCAAATCGTGTGTCCGTGATTTCTCCTTAAGACTGTAATGGGCAGTCTAGGTTTTCCTTAAGGAATTTAAGCACGTCGATCGCAATAACTTTTAATTAAAAGCGCGTTGACACGAAAATCTCTTTATCAGAGAGTGGTGCAGCCCGTGTGAGTGTTTTCATGCAGATATCAATACTAACACTTCGGAGGATTCATGCTACTCCGCTGCGAGTGAACATTAATAGTCATGTCATGCCAATATTAGGAGTTCAGCTGGGGAACATAGCATAGGAGAATACTAGGCGGGCAATGCATTAGTGAATAATGCTGGTGGAAAATAAAATTCATAGAATATTTGGGATTGTGTCAGAGCATTTCTCGGTTGAACTCGCACGCGTTTCTATCTCAAGCATGTTTGTCAATATAATTAGTGATCAAAACTATAAAGTCTTTGATTTCTAGTCTACTATAGCTAAGGTCTCGGACTAGGATAAAAAGTATAGTTGATCTCAAGAACTCCATGGCGATCATTATACAAGACGAATGACTACTCAAGGAACCAGTAGATATTCATTGACTAAAAGGTATAGGGAGACTTGAACTTATCCATCACTCAAAATTCTATCTACTCTATCTCCTATCTTGAGACAAAAGTCATTTTGCTATATAGACTTAGATTATACACATGTAGATATTTCGAGCTGAGTATATCTCACTTATCTATTTCTCGAAATATGTGTTGGTAAAGCTTTCGCTTTAATCAAGTTCATCTTTACCTAGTGACAAAAGTTATGTTATGTTTCAATCATTTTGGAAATTGCTCTGACGAAAAAAAGTTTGTGAATAACAACTATATAACGCCCTCTGAGAATGTTTCAATGATTGAAATGAGAGTTTAGACAATATAACTATTGGAGGATATAAGCATTGTTGTGGTATGTATAAGTCCTTATTGCTTGAACCGAAGTTTGCGAACTTTGTTGATCAAGTAAAACCGAAGTAGTGAGTGAGCTCAGTCCGCAAACTCAGCATACAAACTCAATTCGAGAACCCAGTCCGCGAACTGACGAAGTTCTCGAACCCGAGAATTTTTTCTGGAGTTTGTGAACTTCGTACGGGAACTTAAGTCCGTGAACCCATTCCGCGAACTTGAGTAGGTTATGTCTAAAAACGATATTTGTAAACTTATCTTAATAAACTAAGGAAATCTATTGCAAACCGTGTCTTTATAGTTCATGAATCGATTCGAGTGAATCACATCGTTTTTGCTTCAATTGTGTCTTGTGTAGTACATGAGATTTCCTTGCAATTGAACAACTCTCTAACTAGTTCATTTGAGTCATTTGGACTAG
This sequence comes from Papaver bracteatum, assembly GCA_023529315.1. Classification (NCBI taxonomy): domain Eukaryota; kingdom Viridiplantae; phylum Streptophyta; class Magnoliopsida; order Ranunculales; family Papaveraceae; genus Papaver; species Papaver bracteatum. Next base: position 413,557 of record JAJJWX010005152.1, read on the forward strand.
TTATGGTGAAGAAGAATATGGTTGATATGAAAGCTATCATATGGATAACCATTTGGTTAACTATTGTTGAACCAACTAATGTACAAGTTTGGGTACGGTTACACAAACCTAAAAATGTCAAGTACATGTGTGTATAACAAGCTATGTTTTCGATCTAACGGTTGATAAATATTAGCTTGAATCTAATTAGGTTTTCATCTAACGGTGAATATTGAATTCTTTGTTACTAAGCTAACATTGATTGCAAACCCTGATTTGAAGACAATATAAGGGACAACTCTAGCAACTAGGAAACCTAATCCCCACATGTAGTTGTAGAATAACCTACAACTACACCCTCAGTAGAATTAGTAAAACTTGAGAAGTTCTTGATGTTGAATGACAAATTTTTTATTAATTCTCTCAATTGATTACAAAGAAGTATCTAAATGGAACTAGAATAGTTACAACTTTTTCTATTCTCTTTCCTAAGGTAATTTCTAATACTCACTAAAAGAACTCCTCGAATTTTACATTTGAACTCCTATTTATAGTGAAATTTGTACAGCTGTATATGAATTGCGAAGTATCGCAATTCATCTTCGCAAGATTATTCTATCTTCGCAAATCTTCATACTTCCCCGTGCTTCTTCTATCTTCGTATTGTTTTGTAACTCTTTCCTCTTATATTTGTCACGATGTTCGTAAGTTAATGCCTTGTGATATTCAGTACCTACATCTTGCCTCTTCTCATGTCAATTCTACGAAGAAGGAATGTCATGAGAACCTCTATTCTCATTCACTTAGTATAGTTATCACCACTTGTTAAATTAGCAACACGTATTTTTTTTTTCCATTATCTTTTTGACACGTTTCTTCGTAACCGTTCTTTTCAACCGTTCACGTTTAATCGCATTGATGAGTTTCTATCTTCATCGAATTCTCTCTTCTTTATAAATATTGTCCTTTATTTTTCTTTTTATTCTCTTATCCTATTCGTCTTCCTTATCACCTCTGCCTCTGCTATTTATTCTCTTTTTCTGCTACTACGATTTCTTATCTCTTTCACCTCTTTTTCTTTCCTATTTTCTATCTTATATTCAATGGCTCCAAAGAAGAAAACTATTGAACAAATTAACGCAGAGCTTGCTGATATGGACCTCATTCTTTTTGAAATTGATGGTTATGACAATAAATCTTCTCTCTGTGTGAAAATCTTTACCAATTATATTTGGAATGATCAGAAAGTTTTAATCTCACGAGGTCAAATCCTCGCAGGTCTTCCTCTTCCTATTTATGATGTTAATCTTCCTTTATTCTATGAAATTATTTCCCACCCCAATTTTGCATGTGCCATTTATTAATTGACTGGTGATTCCATTCGCATTCTGGTTGAATTCGCAACTCGTGCTGCTACTGGAAGATCTTTGTACTTAGTTGATCTTAGGAAATCTGGATATGGAAATTATCGCTGCGGACTATACAGTTGAGGGTTTCTTTAAAAATTACACATTAATTCCTACGAGGAAAGAAGATAAACGTTAGGGTGTTCGTCTTCATCGTAAATCTAATATCGCAGCAGATGACCTCCTTATGCACGATATTGATTATGCCTCGGGAAATAATAAAACACCTCGTCGTTCTAATGATGAAGATTGGTATAACTACCCTTTAGCATTATCGGGCTCTTATATTTCTGGGATAGTAGATCTTCCTGCGAACCTTCGTGATCGCAATTATCAACCTTTGGTTTATAAAAATGTGTGTACCTCTATCTCCTTATCTTCTTGTTACTCTTCTATTTATTTTAAAATGAGGTATGAAACACTCTTTTATGCTTTTTAAACAATATATTGTTGCCTCTGTTTCTTATCCTTATTTGAATTTGAAGGTTCTTTCTGATCTTTCTGAGGTTGTTGCGAGTGAGAATAAGAGTTCCACTTCTTCCAAAAGATTAACTGCAAGACAAAAGACACTTCACTCTGCGAAGGATACCCAAACTTCTGGTAGTCAAGATGATGCTCTTCGCAAAGGAAAAAGAAAACTTGAAGATGTTGCTTATGAGAAGAAGAAACAGAAGAAGTTCTCAACTAAGTCTTATTCCCATGTAATCTCTTCTAATGAGAATGTTGAGGAATATCAAGGTGATGAAGATGATAAATTTCCTGAGAAGGATTTTAATTCTAATTCTGATACCCTTTCTGATAAAGGAGATGATGATGATGATGATGATGCTGATGAAGGTGAAGAGGGAGATTATAGTAACACAAAACTTTTGCTTCAAAGCAATGGTTCGTGTATCCGAGGCCTTTCTCCATTCTTCTCGTGGGTTAGGAAATTTCCCCTCTGCGAATGCTCGTAAGCTTATTGCGAAGGCTTGCAAAGTTCCTACTGTACTCAATAACAACTCTCTTGATGGAATTTCAAGATTCGTCTCTCCTCGCTACATTATATGCTTTAGGGAGTATGGTAAGTTTCTTTTCTATTCCTTGTTTGTTTCCCTTATTCCATTAATTTCGACCCTTTTTACTTTTTCGGTTGGAAGAGTTAGTTGCGCAATGCTTTCAGATTGGGAAAACGTCATTTCATTCTTTGAGAAGAAAACTTTAAACCGTTGTAAGAAGTTGGAGATTGAAAATTCAAAACTTCGTCAGAAAGTATAGGATTTAAGTATTGATATCGCCGAACTAACATCCCGTCACGAAGATAATCCACAATCTGCAAGCATCGCAGCTAATAGTTCTTCTCTTCTTGAGGAGAATAATCATCTAAAGCTTGAAAACTCTTCTCTTCGTAATGATAAAAAGCAATTAGAAGGTAAATTATTCGTAATGGTGAGTATTTTAATTACTTTTCTTTCGTAATTTTCTAACCAATTCCTTAACTTCTCTTCTTACTGCAGAAAATTATGCGAAGATAAATGATGATCTGGAAACTATTCATGCCAGTCGTAAGAAGAAGATTTCTGATTTAAGATCTCAACTTCTAATTACCCAGCACAACCATAGTTTATATGTCAAGCGTTTTCGAGCTAAGATGACTCGCAAGATTTGTGAAGACAATCAAATTCCTCTCAAGAAGTACCATACGCTCCTTTCTGAAGAAATTCCTGAAGATACCCCATATCTGGAAATCCCTGATAGTGAAGTTGAAGATGATCTCTCTGAAGAAGAACAAGAAGATCATTTTGATGGGAATAAATCCCCCGAAGAATAGCTTCATTCTTTTTTGTATATCTGTTCTAGTTCTTTTCATATTGTCTGTTTGAGTACAACATTTTCTTCTTTCTTGCACTCTTGATAAACCAACAAGTTCTTTTTGAAGTTTAACTCATATTAATGTCTTAATTTTGCGATGATGAATTGATTTTTCTTTGATCGCGTGTTTCCCTTATTCGCATAACTTGATCATGTGGAGAGAAATAACATATCTTAAAGACTTAGCTTAGTATTCCCTTTCCCCCTATTATTTCTCTTCAGATGATTAAACATTATTGGAAGTATTAGAATATCTGCCCTAATTCAACTTACGAAGCTTCAGCTTGTTGCGATTGTGAAAAAGAAATCCTCTCTTTGAAGTATAAGAAATACGAGTATGAAATATCCTTAAGAAGTATAAAACATCTTTAAAGAAATATTAGAAGTATTCAATCCGTAAAGAATTATTCCAATGTATGAAGAAGTATAAGAATTATTCAATCTATGAAGAATTACTCAATGTATGAAGAAGTATAATAAGTACTTAACCTTCGCCAAATGAAGTATCCGTTGAAGAATTATAATAAATATGAGACGTTCTTGAAGAATTATAAGAAGTATTCAATGTTGTGGAGAAATATTCAGTATATGAAGAAGTATAAGAAGTATGTAATTCTCGTAAAATTTAATGAATTCTTCACTATCTGTTTTTGATTGCGAGCAAAATCGCATCTTCTGTTATGTCTTCGTGAAAATTCTTCAATGGGTTTGTCTTCTTTGTTAGGATTTCTTGTAAAAATTCTTCAATGATATTGACGGAGCTGTCTTCTTTGTCAGAACTTCATGATATATATTCTTGTAAAATTTTTCAATGATATTGATGGAATAAATTTCATTAATTGATGTGTTCTTATCATGCCTTCCTAAGTAAAGGTCTTATTTTTCCACCTCTTTTGTGATAATATTTTTGTATTTGCGATAATATGACAAGTTTGAACATTCTTGTGAATATGCAACTTCGTGACATTATCGTCTTGCGATGAAATCGCAGGACGTTTTTACACTTTCATGTAATAACCCATTGATCTCATCTTAACTTCTTTGTTATGTTCTGTGAGTTCTCTTTGGATATTTTTTTTTTCTTTTTTTTTTTTTAGAATGCTCGCAGAAATTCAGTTGTTGCACAAATATGACAAGCCTTTATGTTTTTGCATACAAAAAGCCTCGTGACATTTGCGTCTTATAGCACATATCAGCTCCCTAATGGAGGGTGCTTCCCTTTATCTTCCCCTTGGTTTCCCCTTCAAGGAAGCATACATCGACCATACAAGGTTAGCTCTTCCCATCCGGTTCTGAAAACAACCAGCTTTTGATCGCAACCTCTTATCCTTTTTTCCTATAGGGCTTATAGTTACGAGGTTGCACCCTATGGGGTATCTTTGGGCCAAGTGCATCATTTTCCAAGACTTGTCAAAAATGGCAGATGTGCTTCAAGCCCACCCGGAACTCTTGACTCAACCGTGTACCTCGGCGCCTTGATCGTTTTCTGCACTTCTTGGGAAAGACAGTATGCCTTAGTCGCCCAACCTAAATCATGTTACACCGCATAATATTGCGTAATGTCGCAAGATTAGGTGAGAATCCATGGTGTCTAACCCGGATAGGTACCCCGTTATTGGGTTGTACCCCGTAAAGTTCCATGTACTCAGGTGCCTTGGTGGTGTTCCAGTGTCCCTGAGCCATGCTTATAGGTACCCCCTTAAATGACGTACTTTAGGACTTTGCCTCTTACGAAATGTTGCTTCGCGAACTAGGTTGTACGCCACAAAGGTTTGCCTGTGTAATATTTCTGCGGCTTTCTTTCTTTTTTGAAAGCTGATCACAGATTGCGGTATTTTCTTCGCAAGTTAATGTGTGCGTCTTTCTTTAATGAAAGTTAATCGTAATAAAAATTTTGAAATTCGTAACTTTTGCAAATTTCCTGCGAGCAAACAATATTCGTAAAATTTATCATGAGTTATACTTCACGAGCAAACATATTGATTACCTTCTTGTTTCCTTACCTTATTTCTTCTTTCTTAGCAAATCACAACCCTTTGTTACCATAATAAATTTCCTGTATGATTAGCGTTGTAATTTTATTCTTTCATGTTTTAATCTTCTGCCATTAAATTTTCACTTCTTTTCACAGCTCTTGCTCTTTTTCTCCAATTTTCCTTTCCAGTAATTTTTCCTTCGGAAACTTCTACCTCTGTATCGTAACATTTCTTTCCTTCATCCCAATCACCCTTGATAACTCCAACACCCTTCATATGAGGAAACTTTATGCACTGATGTAGAGTGGAATCTATGCCCAGAATTCCATGAAGCCAAGGTCTTCCTATCAAAGCATTATACGGTGATTCGACATCAACAACGCAAAATAGAATTTCAATTCGCATTCCACTTAATGGAATTCGCATGCTTATTTCTCCTTTAGGCTTATTAGTAGTTCCATTAAAACCATAAATCCTGTAGGTAGAAGGTATTAAATCTGCGTCTTTTCCCCCCATAGTTTTGTAAGCAGAATAGAACAGGATATTGACAGAACTTCCTGTATCAATCAAAATTCTATTAAGACCAATTGATTCTTCCTCCATATCATCTTCGACTTCTTCCATATTCATGCAAATTGCTAATTTTACTACCAATGGATTATCATGTGCTTCACAACCTTCTGGAGTGGCTTCAAAAGAAATTTCACGTTTCTGCCAATCTTCAAGTCGTGAAATTTTTGCGATGTTCATCACTTCCTTTCCTTCACCATCCATCGCATATACCCTGCTTAACACATTATCATGAAAATCTTCTATGGTTTTATATGAGTGAACAATAGAATTATAGAAAACATTCCTTGCTTTTGATCCCACTTCTATATGTAGGGTTTCTTCTCCCTTTTCTTGTGATGTGTTCTCCCTGCGAGTTATGACTGGAGCCTGTGGTAATTGTTGTGACTGTGTTTGCTTAAGTAAAAAGTGATTCAATTTTCCTTGATCAATCATTCGCAAGATTATCCTCTTGATATTATTGCAGTTTTTTGTAGAATGTCCATGAAAATGATGATATGAACAAAATTCATGACTTCTTGGACCCATTGGTGGTTCCTTTCCCATATTCCATAGAGTTGGTATATGTTCTATCAGAATAATTGCCTGCCATATCTTCTCTACACTTGTATTCAAAGGTGGCAACTTTATTTCTTCCCTTATCATTCTTTGACTTCCTTGACCATTGTTATAATTTTGTCTCTGATTTCCTTGTCCAAAATAATTTTTCCTTTGTCCCCCATAATTTTCTTGTTGTTGATCTAATCTTGGGATCTGGTTATTTCCTCCTCGATTATAGAAATTTCTCTCTCTATCATACTCTTCTTGATCTTTGCTACCCATTGCTACTATTTTTGGCTGGCTATTATTGATTTTCTTCTCTTCTGAAATTTGCGAAGAAGTTTGCGAGGATGTTTGCGAAGTACCTGCTACGACGTTGATTATTTTGGGAAGTAAATTTGCTCCTGCGTCTTGATTATTAGTGTTTGCTACTGGATATGACTCCATATTGTTTTGCTTTTCCTCTAGTGTAATGTACTCTTCTTGCAATTCTCGTAACTCTATCATCATTATGGAATTATTTCTTCTGAAGATTTGAACATACAGTTGTTCAGTTGCGAACATCGCATTCATGAAAGACAGAATCAAGTATCTCTCATCCACGCGCCCTGCCATATCACTGCACATAGTCTTCCATCTTCTTACCAAATGCTTCAAACTTTCACCAATTCTTTGTTTTAAACCAAACACATCTTCAATACCAAGCCGTGAGGAATGATTTGTGATATATGCTCCAAGGAAAGTTGCTTGTAAATGATTAAATGACGTAATAGTGTTCTTAGGAAGTCCTTCGAACCACTTTAGAGCTTCCCCTGTTAAGCTTGATGCGAAGTACTTGCATAATACATCATCATGATTCTCCCATTGTAACATGCATCTTATGTATGCTTTAATGTGCTGAATAGCACATGAAGTCCCATCAAAGATACTGGTAAGTGTAGGCAAATTGCATTTTGGTGGAATCCCTCCCAATTGTACTTCTCTAGCAAATGGAGTCCTCGCAGCTTCTTCTATTTCTTCATCTAATTGCCTTCTATCTCCTCCTCTTCTATTGCTTATCATCCCTATCATTTCCGCTAATTCTCGAAAGATCCGTGCATTTGCTTCAGAATTCTCATCCATTGGACTCTTCAGCGCAGCCTCTCTTCTTCTACGTTCTCGCGTCTCTTCTCTTGTGATCCTTCGCATTCTATCATATTCTTCATTAATGTTTTCATTTGCACAATTTTGCAAATATCTTCTTTATAAATTATCACAATTGTTTTGTTGCAGATCATCTTGAAATTCTTGTTCTTCCCTTTCTACTCTTCTCATCCTTCTCATGCGAATATCGGAAATTTCTTCTTCTTCATTTCTCCTTCTTCTGTGATTTATTTCTTCTTGATTTGCCTGTATTTTAGTTCGAAAATTTGGTTCATTCCTCACTGTTTATGTTCGTTGATTTCCAATTCTTCTCTGAATTCTTTCATACTCAACATTTTGATTGTTACGAGCCTCTTCACGTCTTCTTGTTCCACTCTCGTAATTGTTCTGATGTACTGCTTGTTGTCTCTCAGCTGACTCTTTTTCTTGATTTTCTTCACCATTCTGATTGTTTTCTCTAGGATTTGGCCTAGTTCGTAAATTCTCCATGTTTTGTTCATGGTTTGGTATTAGAATGAAGCGATTCTCTTAATTTCTTTCAACTTGAGTCTGTGCTTGTCCTTGCATAGTACTTTTATCATTGATTGTTGGTGAATTCTGCCCTTCTCTCTCTAGTCTAGCATTTGATCTTGCAACACTTTGAGATTTCCTTCTTTGTAACATTTCATTCTCCATCCTCAATTCTTGATTCCATCTTATTAGATTAGCACGTTCTTCAGCTTCTAACCTTCGTTCTTCTTGAATTCCTTGTCTCAATGTTTCTAACATCTCCCTTTATCTTTCAAGAATCGTTCCTCCCATCAACCTCCCATTTTCTATGATTTGTGGTTCTCTATATTCTTCTGCTGGTGTATCAGTTCTCCAAGTGTGTATACTCACTCGATCATGATCTATTATTTGTTGAGCTTGATTTCTTCGATTACTCCCTCTCCTACTAGGTTCTCCTGTTATATTTGCTTCTCCTCCTGTGAGTCTCACACTTCTTCTTACTGCAGTTAATGGTTTTGATATATTTCTTCTTCTTGCCATTTTTCTGATAAAGGAATCCTTCAAATCCCTGTTTCTAGCGCCAATTATGTAGTTGCAGAATAACCTACAACTACACCCTCAGTAGAATTATTAAAACTTGAGAAGTTCTTGATGTTGAATGACAACTTTTTTATTAATTCTCTCAATTGATTACAAAGAAGTATCTAAATGGAACTAGAATAGTTACAACTTTTTCTATTCTCTTTCCTAAGATAATTTCTAATACTTACTAAAAGAACTCCTCAAATTTTACATTTGAACTCCTATTTATAGTGAAATTTGTACAGCTGTATATGAATTGCGAAGTATCGCAATTCATCTTCGCAAGATTATTCTATCTTCGCAAATCTTCATACTTCCCCGTGCTTCTTCTATCTTCGTATTGTTTTGTAACTCTTTCCTCTTATATTTGTCACGATGTTCGTAAGTTAATGCCTTGTGATATTTAGTACCTACACCACACTTTCTGTGTGATACTAGTTGTTATAAGCTAGAGTCGATTCTCCTTTAACCTTTGGTTTTCTTCTTCTAAAACCAGGTTAACGACTTAAAAACTTCATTGGGATTGTGAAGCCATACCGATACTACTTTTCTTATAGTTATGTGATCTAATTTTGCTTCTTCTATCGTACGAGCAAAACTGGAATATTTGGCTTGAGATTTCTATCTCCGATAGGCAAGATATAAAATTAGTCACAAACACTTCGTCTCATCGTTTCTGATTCCTCAATAATCTTCTTCGATGCGTCGATTAAGTTTATTATGAGGTGATAGATAAAGCTGAGCTATTCTTCGGGAATATAAGTCTAGTTTTATCAATTGGATCCTATTTACCTTGATTTATCAAAATACGGAACAAAACTCACAGGTATATTCGTGGGAGACTGATTTATCTATTACTGTATACTTTTCTGTGTGATACAGATTTGTTTATTAAAGTTTTCAACTTTTGGGTCGTAGCAACTCTTGGTTGTGGGTGAGATCAACTAAGGGAAACAAGTACGTAGTATCCTGCTGGGATCAGAGACGTAGGAGCATAACTGTACCTTGGATCAGTGTGAGATTGGTTAGGGTTCAACTACAGTCCAGACCGAAGTTATCTTGGAGTAGGCTAGTGTCTGTAGCGGCTTAATACAATGTATGTTTAATCTGGACTAGGTCCCCGGGTTTTCTGCATATGCAGTTTCCTCGTTAACAAAATTCTGGTGTCTGTGTTATTTCTTTTCCGCATTATATTTTGTTATATGTTTAAAATAATAGAGGTTATGCGTTGTTTAATCAATTAGAATATCCGACCTTTTTGGTTGTTGATTTAAATTGATTGACACTTGGAGATTGGTCTTTGGTACCATCCAAGTTATCTTTCTTTGATAAATACTCGCAGATTTCTATTTGGTTGAGTATATATCAAATTGAAAGATTGAGATAACAACTTCTTGAGATATTTTCTATTGATTAAGTCTTGTTGATTCTCTAAAAAGTAACTCGGAGTTGTCCATATAGATTTCTAATCGAAACATCGGGTGTGGTTGTTAGACCCTCACTTTTTCAATTGGTATCAGAGCAGGCAAACACTTTCAAGACCTTACAAGTTTGTGTTTGTAGCGATCTGACTCTATGGACAGAGGTGATATCTCAATAAACGTACCACCAGTATTGATGGCTCTAATTACTTATAGTGGAAAATTGCTATGCGAGCTTTTCTTCAAGCACGTGATTTTCAATAATGTGTACATGTTGTTAATGGATATGATCCTCCCGTTGTGCCAGTCGGAGATGTAAACGTTCCCAAAGATATTGGTGAATACACCCTGCAGTTGCAGGATTTCCCACACTACACCCTTGTCAAAAATCTATGAAAATTAAGTCATAATTGTGGATGAACAACAACACTTTTATTAATTCACCTTCAGGAAGATTTACAAGAAATATCAAAACTCAGAAGTACAACTTTCTTTCTGGAGTTTCTCTCTCCTCAAAATTCTCTCATCTCTCAAAAGTACATCATCATCTTCTGGATTTAGTCGAACCCTTTATATAGGAAAATACATAGTGGAAGACAACTAATATTTCCCCTTAATTCGGATCTACTCTGCGATCTCATCGCCATAACTTTAGTCTTCACCATCGCCAACTTTATAACCATCGTGAAGCAGACTTATTCTTCATATATCTTTAATCGTTAACCGTTATATCACTCTTTTGTGACACTCGCCAAATGTTGTTTAAGAATCTTGCGACGTTCTCGTCAAAGCGTTGTTAATACTTGTAGAAATGTTTGGGTTTCTCGTAGAAGTGTCGTTTCCATCGCAAGAATATCGTTGTGGCGATATTCTGGTCCTACATATTGCCTCTTCTCATGTCTTTTCTGCGAAGAAGATAAGATATGAGAATCTAATATGCCATAATTGCTTATCTTTTCAGATTTCTCCGTTCTTCACCAGCTGTCTTCACGAATCTTTTCTTCAAATAAATTTTTGACACGTCTCCTCTAACCGCTGCGATTTGACCACCCACGTCTTTTCTTGGCATTAATTACTATCACCTTCTTCGAGAAATTTCTTCTTCTATAAATACTCTTCTCATTCTTATTTTTTTCTCTTTTACTTTCTTCTTCATTCTCCGCTCCTTCTCTGCAAATATTACTGTTCTTCCGCGAATTGCGCTTCTGCCACTGCTGTAATTTCTTTCTTCTTTTCAACCTTTCCTTTCATTCCCATACTCAAATATGGTTGTTGCTGGTGCTAAAAACTTGAAGGCCTTCAATGAAATGCGCAAGAAACTCATAATCAAAGGTTTTAACTTGTCTTTAATTCCAGATCATGATTCTAGATCTGAACTTTCTCTAAAATTATTTACTGATGATCAATGTTCTCGCGAAAAAATCATAGTATCGCTAGGACAACTTGAAGATGGTCTTCCTCTTCCTCTCTATGACCCAGAACTCCTATTATTCTATCAAATAATTTCTGATGAAAGATTCTCGTGAGCAGTATATCAACTAGGTGGAGATTGTATCAGATTACTACTGGAATATGCTTCTCGCGGTGCTAATAAAGGAACTCGTTACCCTGATGCTCCAAAGAATCCTTTATTTAAAGATGTCCCCATTGTTTCTGCAGATTACACTGTGGACAACTTCTTTATAAATTAAAGTATAGTCCCTATGAAGAGAGATAGCACCTGCTGGGGTGTTCGTTTGAAAAAAGAGAAGGTCTCTAGCGATGACAAAGCTCTTATGCTGGATATTGATTTTCATACACCTACCAACCAAGGTCCTCGCCATTCTAGCGATGACAAGTGGTTCATCTTTCCATTGTGTCTTGAAGGTCTTTATATATCTGGTTCTTGCGAACTTCCTGCGAATCTCGCAGAATATCAACCTTGGGTATTTAAATGGCCTGAAAGAACTAAAGAAGTATATTCTCTTAACTTTTCATATTATTATTATCATTTACTGTATTTTTTATATTCTCGCTAACTATTTTGATCTGTCTCAGATTGATAGGATGAAACTCAGCTATCAAACTCATAGGAAACCCAGCACCTTTCTTGCTCTTAAATCTCTCACGGATGAAGTAAGAAATATTCCCTTGTAAATTTTAACAATATATTGTTGCCCCTATTTCTTATCTTCATCTAAGATCGCAGGAGATTGAAGAACTTGAACCCTTAGAATCAAAACCCAAGGGAAAATCTTACACTGATCGCAAAGGAAAATATGATGCCTCTGCTAAAGGAAAGCCTAGTACCCCTCATGATGGATAATCTGGCGATCAAGATAAAGATATTATTCCTCCTAAAGGGAAAACTTATGTCCTTGTGGTGAAGAATCTAGCGATCCTCCTTTGAAGAAAAGGAAAATCCAACCTTCTTCTTCTTCTTCAACTCCTCAAACAATTCCAGAAAATTCAAGTGTTGATCTTGATAAAGATAATAATGACGAGGGTTTTAATGTTAGCGGTTTTCCCTCAATAAAAAATTCTTCATCTTCTGATTCTTCAATGACTCACTTGTCAAGAATTTTTAGCGATATTTCCCATAGCATGACTTCTAATGACGAGGATGAAGTTATTGAGAAAACATCCCAAGCTCTCGCTAAAGTTTGCGATGCCCCTATTCTGGTGGATAATGATTCACTCCAAGGAATCTCAAAATATCTAACTCCCAGTCTCTTGAATTCTCTTGGTTCTTTGGTAAGTTTTCATTTTTTTCAGCTTGTTTATATATTTTCTTCATCGCTAGATCTCAACTTATATTCTTCTTTCGCAGGTTGGAAGAGCTTCTTTTGCTGTTGCTTATGATTTAGATAAAAGATGTGCCAGTTCTGAAGAAAAAGCTGCTAAACTTCGCCAGGATAAACAAAGATTAGAATCTGAAGTTATTGAGCTTCGCAAGAAGAATAAACAGCTGGAGACTGAAGCTTCGGTTAATAAGAAAAAGATCTCTAATCTTGATAAAGCTAACCAACAATTATATGGTATGATTAATTTACATTCTTTTTTAATTCTTTTTATTCTATCGCAACTTATTTAAGCGGTCACTTTTAACTTGCAGATATTTATGGCCTTACTGACGAGGCTATACTCTTTCAAACTTTTCCTGAACCTATAGATGATCATACTCTTCTTTCCTATCTTAATAATTCCTTAAGTAATTTCTCAGATGATAAGATTAAATCTCTTTCCATAGATGAACTTAGATCCAAATTTGATCTCTTAAAAATTGAACACAGAATCAATTTAGGCTTGACTGATAAATATAGGCGCTTTTATCTTGATTCAAAGAAATAAATATATAAATTAAGACAGAAGAATAGCGATCTTATTGACGAGAAATATCTTGCCATTAAAAAGGGATCCAAGACCCTAGCAGACTTTCATAAAACTCTCCTTGATGTTCAAATGGACAGAGATAAACTTATACGCGAGAATGAAGATCTTCTTGCGAGGGAGACTCAAGTTCGATCTCGTCTCCTCATTAATAGCGATGACGAGTTTGCTTGGACTGCGAAGGTTCTTGACAACGCCAGGAATGACTTAGGTGTAGATGTTAGTCTCCAAGTTGAACAAGCTGCTTTAATTAGAGACATGATTTCTGAAAGAGAAGGTTTTTAACTTGTTTAATTCTTTCTAACTTTTCATTTTAATATTCTTCCTGATAATGCTTCTAATTCGTTGTCACATTCCCGCAGCTGCTGAGAAGAATTGTCACGAGAGACTTCTAGAACTTGAAGATGAGAAACTTCAACTCGCGACCAAACTTACTGCTCGCGATAAGAAGTATTCAATATTAAAGGACCGTCTCAATGCTACTACTGCGAAATTTAACAGATCTCTTGTTATTTCTCGCAATAAATTCATTAAGTTGGTCTGTGATGATCATAATATCCCTCATTTTGTATATCCTGATCTAGAAAAAGAGATCCCATCAGAAATTCCAAGACCTACTATCTCTGATAGTGAAGCTGAGGATTCTGGCGATGAAAATAGTATTGGTGATGATGAACAAGAGGGAAACTCTGACGATGAAGAAAAATCTGACAATGATGAAGAGAAGAAATCTGACAATGAAGATGGCAATCAGTCTAATTAGTTTTCTTCTTCTTTTGTCTTCTTTGTATAATTATTTCCTCTTTTTTGTAATTAATCATGAGTTTCTTCGCTAATATAAACTCCTTTTGCTTCTGCCTGTATGAGTCAGAAAACAATTCTCTTTTGCAAAACAATCAATATAACTGTTATCTTTTAATGATCTATATAAGTATGTTACTTATTAATGAAATTTTATCATATGATAGATGAATAATAATTTCATCATTCTATGCATTCTCATACTTGCCTCTATTATTCATCTGCAATAAGAGAAAATTGCATAAAGATTAAATATTAGTTGAAGTAAAAATGTATTATGCCTCGAAGATGGCATTAAATTATGCCTCAAGATGGCCAAATCTCATAAATACTGCGAGCAATATCGCAATAATCTATTGGTCTTATTATGCCTTCCTAGTTAAAGGTCTTATTTGGCCAACTTTCTCATTTCTCTGCGACAAAATCTCAGGACGTCTTTACATTTGCATGTATTGACCCATTGATCTTGTCTTATCAATATCTTTTCAATATCTCTGCAACAATATGACAAGTCTAAATTCTCTCGCAAGAACAAAGCCTCGTGAAATTGCCGTCTTGCGATGAAATCGCAGGACGTCTTTACACTTTCACGCAAAGACCCATTGATATCATCTTAACATCTTCTCTTTAGGATTTTTGCCTTTGTATAATTTTCGTCACGCGACAATATGACAGGTCTAAATGATCTTGCGATCATAAAGCCCCATGACATTGCCGTCTTAAGACACTTATCAGCTCCCTAATGGAGGGTGCCGCCCTTATCTTCCCCCTGGTTGCCCCTTAAAGGAGGGAACATCGGCCATACAAGACTATCTCCCCCCATACGGATTTTCCAACAACCAGTTGTGTTCACAGCCTCTTGTCCTTTATGCCTATAAGGCTTATAGTTACAAGACTGCACCCTAAGTGGGGTTTTCTTCAGGCCAAGTGCATTGTAGCCAAGACTTACCAAGGATGGAAAGAGATTTTCTTACGCTCCGGGAACCCTTGGCTCAACCATGTACCTCGGCGCCTTGGTTATACTCTGTACTTCTTGGAAGAGATTCTCGGTCGCCCAACCAGGGTATAACCTTATATAGATGGAAATCCAAGATCTCTCTCCCGGATAGGTTTTCTTTAACCACAACATCTGCATGACTCAAGTTCCAGCAGCGGTATAACCTTATCGCTGAGTTATGTCAAGAGATACCCCCTCATATGACGCGCTATTAGGTCTTATATTTGCCTCTTATGAAATTTTATTCGCGAACTAGGGTGCACGCCATAAAGGTTCGTCCCATTCTTTTAATCTCTGCGAAATTTTATTCGCTATTCTTGCGAGTTTTGTGGCTCTGATAGAATTTCATAACTTTGAAAATCTTGCGATTCTTTCAAGTAGAATATTCTTGTTCAATTACATATTTTTTCAAACAAATCATTCATATATTTTTCTGGAATTCATCATTTTACCTTTCTGATTCTGCTTTTCTGCTACGTTTTACCGTTGTTTCCTTTTCTGCGAGACGCTCGCCATCATCTGTTACATCCTCTTTCCGTTCTATCACATCAATAATTAACCTTTCACATCTCTATTGTTGTTTTATTTTGTACTTCCAATTGTTATTCTTTTCAGCTCTTTCTTCGCAAGACTTTATGTCGATTTCATAACATTTCTTGATTTCTCCCCAATCTCCCTTAATAATTCCAACACCTTTAGGATGAGTAAATTTGATACATTAGTGATAAGTGGAGGCAACACCCAATATCCCATGTAACCAAGGATGTCCTATCAAGGCATTGTAAGGTGATTCGATGTCCACAACGCAGAATAAGATTTTTGAAGATATTCCTTGTAACGGTATCTGCATTTCAATTTCCCCCTTTGGTTTGTTAGATGTGCCATTAAAACCATAGATTTTGTATGTTGATGGAATTAGATATTCGTCTTTCCCACCCATGGTCTTATAGGTATGATAAAATAATATAACAACTGAGCTCCCTGTATCTATTAGAACTCTATTGATAACCCAAGAATCTTCATTTTCAGTATCATCTTCTTCATATTTTTCTTCTACTTGCTTGGGATTTATTTCTAACCTTACTACCAATGGATTATCATGATGCTCACCAGGCTCTGGTACTTCTTGTGCATTGAAAGATATAGTCTGTTTCTGCCACTCCTCTAATGGAGAGGCTCTCGCAATATTCAATATCTCTTTTCCATCTGCGTCTCTCGTGAAGATCCTTCTCAGAATATTGTCATGGAAATCCTCTATAGTTCTATGTGAATGCACTATAGAATTACAAAACAAATTCTTTGCTTTAGCCCCAACTTCTATTACGAATGTTTCTGCTCCTTTTACATCATTCACTCTGCGAGTTTCTGTCTTTGGCGGTAATTGCTGAGATTGTGGATGTCCTACTAGAAAATGATTTAACTTTCCCCGATCAATCATCCTCAAGATTATTCTCTTCACATTCCTAGAATCGTTTACTGAGTGGCCATGAAAATGATGGTAAGGACAAAATTCTTGACTTCGATTGTTTGGATGGGGTTCTTTTCCCATGTTCCACGGAGAGGGTATATTTTCCATCAAGATAATATCTTCCCAAATCTTTTCTATGATGGTATTGAGAGCTGGCATCTTTATTTCTTCCCATATTATCCTCTGATTGCCTTGTCCTCTAAAATTATTCTGCCTTTGTCCACCATAAGTTTCTTGAGGTTGATCGAGTCTTTGAATTTTATTATGTCCACCGCGATTATAATAATTCTTCTCCCTTTCATATTCTTCCTGATCTCGACTGCCCATCGTTACTAATTTTTGTTGGTTATCAATGACTACTTTCTCTTGTTGTGATTGCGAGGTGATCGCTACATTATTTATTATTTTAGGTAGCAAACTTCCATTTGCCGCCATCGAGCTGGTGTTCACGATTGGGTATGATTCCATCTCATTTTGTTTCTCCTCCAAAGCAATGTATTATTCCTGCAGTTCTCGCAATTCTGTCATGGTGATTGTATTTTTGATTCTGAAAATCTGAATGTACAGTAAATTATTCGCGAACATTGCATTAATGAAGGATAAGATCAGATATCTTTCATCCACTCTTCCAGCCATTTCGCTGCACATTGATTTCCATCTTATAGTTAAGTGCTTCAGACTCTCTCCAACTCTCTGTTTTAACCCAAAAACATCTTCAATACCCGGCTGCGATGAATTGTTGCTAATATATGCTCCTAAAAATGTAGCTTGTAAATGATCAAAAGAAGTTATTGTATTTTTTGGTAATCCCTCAAACCATTTCAACGCCTCGCCAGTTAAGCTAGATGCAAAATATTTTCATAACACAACATCATGATTCTCCCACTGTAGCATACATCTAACATAAGCTTTGACATGTTGAACAGCACAAGTAGTCCCATCAAAAATGCTGGTTAATGTTGGTAAATTGCATTTTGGAGGTATTCCTCTTAACTGTACTTCTTGAGTAAATGAAGTCCTCGCAGCTTCTTCAATAGCTTCATCAAGTTGCCTTCTACCTCCTTCTCTTCTATTGCTTATCATTCCTCGCAGTTCTGCTAATTCTCTCAAAATTTTCTCATTCTAAGCTGAGTTTTGTTCCATTGGCCTTTTTAATGCATCTTCCCTTCTTCTGCGTTCTTATCTTTCTTGTCTTGCGAGATTTTGCGTATCTCCTTCTTCATCATCTTGTCTTTCTCTGCGATTTTCTCTTTCACCATCCTCTTGAAATCGCAGTTGCCTATCTTCTTCTCTGCGAATTTCTTCATTTCTCCTCATTTCTCTTCGCTGTCTCTCTATTCTCCTTTGTATCCTATCATACTCCTCTTGAATATTATCATTATAGCGATTTTGTGTACGTCTTCTTTCTCGATTTTCATGGTTATTTTGTCATACTGCCTCTCGAAATTCTTGCTCTTCTACTTCTGCTCTTAATCTTTCTCTCTCGCAAGCCAAGCGCGCTTGTTCAGCATAGTATCTCTCAATTTCTTCTTTAATTATTCTTTGATTCCTTTGATTCTCTCGCCCATGCAATATCCTCATACCTTCCTCTGGATTCTCTTCTTCAATTTGGTTATTTCTTCCCTCTTGATTTCTATTTTCACGCAGATTATAACGATCGCCACTTATCTCTTCTTCTCTATGACGTTGTTCTCCATTTAAATTTTGCACTTCTTCTCTAACATTTCTCATTGGGGAATTTCGCCTTGGCTCTTCTCTGAATGATCTTGAATTTGATCTTACAGTACTTCTTGACCTCCTTCTTTGTAACCTCAAATTCTCCATTCTTAGTTCATGATTTTGTCTTGTTAGATTCGCACATTCCTC
Source organism: Papaver bracteatum (assembly GCA_023529315.1). Classification (NCBI taxonomy): domain Eukaryota; kingdom Viridiplantae; phylum Streptophyta; class Magnoliopsida; order Ranunculales; family Papaveraceae; genus Papaver; species Papaver bracteatum. Next base: position 432,015 of record JAJJWX010005152.1, read on the forward strand.
CGCCTCTAATCTCCTTTCTTCCTATGTTCTTTGCCTCAGATCATCTACTGTCCCATTTTCACGTCCCACATGAACTAATTCTCCAGCAATTCTTTGATTTCTTTCTCCTTCTTCTCCATTTCTTAATTGTCGATTTTTTGCTTCTTCCATTGAATCCGACCTCCAAGTGTGTACGCTCACTCTATCATAATCCACATCCCTATCTTGCGTTTGTGCTTGTTGATTCAATTTTGTTGATTTGAATTTTCTGCTTCATTTCTTGTTCTATTTCTTCCTGATCTTATTCTTAAAGATTCTTCTAATTCACCTGTTCCTTCACCTGCAAGTCTTTTTCTCCTCCTCACAGTTGTTGGTGGTTCTGATGTGTTTCTTCTTCTTCTAACCATTTCTTCAATTCTAACAATTTCTTCAAATTTTCAAGTTGTAATTATAGATTTCTTATCTTTATTCTCCCTGTTTCTAGCGCCAAAATGTAGTTGCAGGATTTCCCACACTACACCCTTGTCAAGAATCTATGAAAATTAAGTCATAATTGTGGATGAACATCAACACTTTTATTAATTCACCTTCAGGAAGATTTACAAGAAATATCAAAACTCAGAAGTACAACTTTATTTCTGGAGTTTCTCTCTCCTCAAAATTCTCTCAGCTCTCAAAAGTACATCATCATCTTCTGGATTTAGTTACAATGTTAAGCGTACAAGAAATTTACGAATGATAGAAAAGGGATATGGTTTGCGAAGAAAAGAGAATGAAGAAAAAAGGTAATGAAACAAAAAGGTAATCAGTATATTTGTTCGCAACATATAACAAAATGTATTTTAAAAAACAAGAAAATGAAATGAGGTATTTCGCAACATGAAAAATTTGTGATGAGTGTTTACGAATAAAAACGATTTATTGTGATCATCTTTCATTAAAGAAAGACGCAAAAATTTATTTGCGATTAGCTTTCATAAAAGAAAGCCGCAAACTGTGATCAGCTTTCAAAAAAGAAAGAAATCCGCAGAAATTTTACACAGGCAAACCTTTGTGACTACACCCTAGTTCGCGAAGCAACATTTCGCAAGAGGCAAAGTCCTAAAGTACGTCATTTAAGGAGGTACCTATAAGCATGGCTCAAGGGAAACGGAACACCACCACGGAACCTGAGTACATGGACATTACAGGGTACATAACCCAAAAATGGGGTACCTATCCGGGTAAGACACCTTGGATTCTCAATCTAATCTTGCGATGTAACATGATTTAGGTTGGGCGACTAAGGCATACTGTCTTTCCCAATAAGTGCAGAAAACGATCAAGGCGTCGAGGTACACGGTTGAGTCAAGAGTGCCGAATGGGTTTGAAGCACATATGCCATTCTTGACAAGTCTTGGAAAATGATGCACTTGGCCCAAAGATACCCCATAGGGTGCAACCTCGTAACTATAAGCCCTATAGGCAAAAAGGATAAGAGGTTGCGAACAAAAGTTGGTTGTTGGAAAAACCGGATGGGAAGAGCAAACCTTGTATGGTTGATGTACGCTTCCTTGAAGGGGAAACCAAGGGGAATATAAAGGGCAGCACCCTCCATTAGGGAGCTGATACGTGTTATAAGACACAAATGTCACGAGGCTTTTTGTTCGCAAGAACATAAAGGCTTGTCATATTTGTGCAACAATCGTATTTCTGCGAGTAAAATATATATATATATATACTCGCAGAATTAAATACAAAGAAGTTAAGATGAGATCAATGGGTTATTACATGAAAGTGTGATAACGTCCTGCGATTTCATCGCAAGATGATAATGTCACAAGGCTGTATATTCGTAAGTATATTCAGACTTGTCATATTATCGCAAACACAAAAATATTGTTAAGATAAAGTCAAGGGTTTGAGGCATGCGAGTGCACCAATGTCATGCGACTTTATCGCAAAAGAGGTGGCAAAGTAAGACCTTTACTTAGGAAGGCATGATAAGACCACATAAACTAATGAAGTAAATTATGTCAATATCGTTGGAGATTCTTTATATTCTCAACAAGAATATATATCAAGAATTCCTACCAAAAAAGGCAATTTTATTCGCAATCAAGGAAGGATATTTCATACTTATTAAATTTTTCGAGGATTGAATACTTCTCATATTTCTTCAAGGATTAAATACTTCTTATACTTCTTCAAGGATGTTTCATAATTCTTATACTTCTTCAAGGATGTTTCATAATTCTTATACTTCTTTAAGGATGTTTCATAATTATTCAAGGAGGTTTCATACTTCTTATACTTCAAGGGGGAGATTTCTTATTTACTTCGCAACAACCTGAAACTTTGCAACTTAAACTGAGGCAGATATTCTAATACTTATAACAACAATTGATCACCTGAAGAGCAATAATAAGGGGAAAAGGAATACTAAGCTAGGTCTTCAAAATATATTATTTCTCTTCATATGATCAAGTTATACAAGTAAGTAAAGCATTCAATTAAAGAAAGATCAACTCATCATCGCAAAATTAAGATATTGGTACTAATTAAGTTGCGAAAAGAAAATTGTTGGTTGATTAAAAGTGCAGGAAAGAAGAAAATATTGTACTCAAACAGACAAGACGAAAAGAACTGAAGCAAATATACAGGAAGGAATAAAGCTACTCTGTGGGAGATTTATCTTCATCAAAATGATCTTCTCTTTCTTCTTATGAGATATCATATTCAGCTTCACTATCAGAGATATCCAAATCTGGGGTATCATCAGGGATTTCTTCAGAAAGGAGTGTTTGATACTTAGTGAGAGGAATTTGATTGTCTTCACAAATCCTGCGAGTCATCATAGCTCGGAAGCGTTTGATGTTTAAGCCATGGTTGTTTTGAGAGATTTGATGTTGAGACTTTAAATCAGAAATCTTCTAATTACGTGCAGCAAGAATAGCTTCCAGCTCTTCAATCCTCTTCGTATAATTTTCTTCAGCATTTACAAAGAAAAAGGATAAGTAAGAAATAAGAAAATAAAGAGTAAGGGAATAAATTAAGGAATTGGTTAGCAAATTGTGGAGTTAAAGTGATCAAGATTTGCGAACTTACCTTCTAATTGATTCTTATCATTACGAAGAGAAGTGACTTCAAGCTCCAGTTGATTATTCTTATCAAGGAGAGAATAATTTCCAGTTGCAATATTTGCAGATTTCGCATTATCTTCGCAGCGGGATTTTAATTCTGCATTATCAATATTCAAATCCTCTATCTTCTGAAGAAGTTTTGCATTCTCAACCTCCAGCTTGTTACAACGACTTAAAGTTTTCTTCTCAGCAATTGCATGACGTCTTTACCAATCTGAAGCAGCTGCACAGCTAACCCTCCCAACCTGAGCAAATAAAAGGGATTAGAAATCAATGAAGTATGGGAAATTAACAAGGAATAAAAGAGAAACTTACCATACTCCCCAAAGAATATAATACAACAGGAGAGATAAATCTTGAAATTCCATTAAGAGAATTATTGTTGATTACAGTTGGAACTTTGCAAGCCTTCGCAATATGCCTATGAGCATTCGCAGTAGAAGAGTTTCCTAATCCACGAGAAGAGTTGAGAAAAGCCTCAGACAATCGAGTCATGGCAGACTCAAAAGTTTCCACATTGCTGTAGTCTTCATCTTCTTCATCATCATAATCATAATTCCTCCTATCAGAATCAGTATCAAAATTAGAACTAAGATCCTTCTCAAAAAGTCTATCATCTTCATTACTTTATTCTTTGTCAACATCCTTGCTAGAGGAGATCACATTGGAGTAAGCACTGGGTGGGAGTCTCTTCCTCTTCTTCGCAGAAATAATATCCTTAAGTTTCCCTTTTCCTTTGCGAAGAACATCCTCTTTATTACCAGAAACCTTGGTGTTCTTCGCAGAGCGAAGTGTTTTTTGTCTCGGAGTTAGCGCTTCAGAAGAAGTTAAATTCTTGTTCTTACTCACAACAGCCCCAGGGAAGTCAGGAAGAACCTACAAATTCAAATAAGGATAAGAAACAGAGGCAACAATATATTGTTTAAAATACAAATGAGAATGTTTCTTACCTCATTTGAAAACAATTTGAAATCCTCACGAGTACTGGATTTCCCAGTTTTAAGGTAACTTTCCTTAAGTTCATTCACCTGACAAATATTGTAAAAGGATTAGTAAAAGAAGAAAAATAACAAGAAGATAAGGAGATGGAGATACATACATCTTTATCTCTATTAGGCCAAGAAAAGACCCAAGGTTGATAGTTACGATCATGAAGATTCGCAGGAAGATCTACTATCCCAGAGATGTAAGAACTCGATAATGCTAGAGGATAATTGTACCAATCTTCATCATGAGAATGGCGAGGGGTTTGATTATTTCCAGAAGCATAATCAATATCATGCATAAGAAGATCCGCTTCTGCGACATCGTTTTACGATGAAGACTTAACACTTAACGCTTATCTTCCCTCTTCGCAGGAATCAATGTGTAATTTTTAAAGAAATTCTCGACTGTATAATTTGCAGCGATAATCTCTACATCTTTAAATACAAGTTTCCTAAGTTCAGTTGGATATAAAGATTTTCCAGTAGCAGCACGGGTTGCGAACTCAACCAGAATGCGAATGCAATCCCCAGTCAATTGATAAATGGCTCGTGAGAAATTTGGGTGAGAAATAATCTCATAGAATAAAGGAAGATTGACATCATAAAGAAGAAGAGGAAGACCTGCGAGGATTTGGCCTCGTGAGACTAAAACTACCTGATCATCCTAATGGAGATCAGTAAAGAGTTCCATACAGAGATAGGATTTATTGGTATGACCATCAATCTCAGAAAGAACGAGATCTTTATCAGCAAGCTCTGCATTAAGTTGTTCCACAGTTTTCTTCTTCGGAGCCATTAGATGAAGGATAAAAAACAGAGAAGAAAAGAAATAAAAAAGGCAAGAAATAATAGTAGAAGAAAGAAGGAAGAAATTGCAGAAGCAGACGTAATGAGGAAGATAAAAAATATAAAAGGAGGAATTAAAGATAGTATTTATAAAGAAAAGAGTTTGATGAAGATAGAAATTCATCAATGCGGTTAGACGTGAGTGGTTGAGAAGGACGGTTACGAAAAAATGTGTCGAAGATTTAATGAAAGAGAAAATACGTGTTACGAATATAACAGGTGATGATAACTATATTAAATTTGCGAGAATAATGATTCTCATGACATTTCTTCTTCACATAACTGACATGAGAAGAGGTAAGATGTAGGGATAGAATATCACAAGATATCGGGTTACGAACATAGTAACAAATACAAGAGAAAAGTGTCACAAGATAATGCGATAATAGAAGAAGCACGGGAAAAGTGTGAAGGGTTTGCGAATATAGAATAAATTTACGATCAAAGGTTGCGATGCTTCGCAGGTTATATACAGTTGTACATATTTCACTATAAATAGTAGTTCAAATGCTAGATTGGAGGTTCTTTAAGTGAGTATTAGAAAAAAATTAGGAGAGAGAACAGATAAAGTTGTAACTGTTCTAATTTCCATTAACATACTTCTTTGTAATCAGTTGAGAATATTAATCAGTAAATTGTCATCTTTCATCAAGAACTTCTTAAAGTTTTATGAATTCTACTGAGGGTGTAGTTGTAGGATTTCCTGCAACTACATACAAAATCAAACAACAACAGAGGTGAGAAAGATTAATGATTGATACAATAGAACGGAAATAGGATGTGAAAGCTGATGGCGAGCATCTCGCAGAAAAATAAACAACAATAAAACGTAGCAGAAAAGCAGAAAATAGTAAGTAGAGAGGTAAAATGATAAACTTTAGAAAATTCTATGAATGATTTGTTTGAAGAATATGTAATTGAACAGAATTTTCTGCTTGAAAGAATCGCAAGATTTTACAAAAAGAAAGAAGATCAAAGTTATGAAATTCTATCAGAGTTACAATACTCGCGAGAAACGCGAATAAAATTTCGTAGAGATTAAAGAATGGGGCGAACCTTTATGGCGTGCACCCTAGTTCGCGAATAAAATTTCGTAAGAGGAAAATGTAAGACCTACGAGCACATCATAGGAGGAGGTATCTCTTGACATGGTTCAGGGGTAAGGTTATACCGCTGCTGGATCCTGAATCAAGCAGATGTTGGGGTTAAATAAAACCTATCCGGGATAGAGATCTTGGATTTCCAACTATATATGGTTATACCCGGTTGGACGACCAAGAATCTCTTCCAAGAAGTGCAAAGTATGACCAAGGCGCCGAGGTACACGGTTGAGCCAAGGGTGCCAAGGGCGTACGAAACTCCCTTGCCATTCTTGGGAAGTCTTGGCTATGATGCACTTGGCCTGAAGAAAACCCCACTTAGGGTGCAGTCTTGTAACTATAAGCCATATAGGCATAAAGGACAAGAGGCTGCGAAAACAGCTGGTTGTTGGTAAATATGGATGGGAGGAGTTAGTCTTGTATGGACGATGTTCCCTCCTTGAAGGGGCAACCATGGGGAAGATAAGGGCGGCACCCTCCATTAGGGAGCTGATAAGTGTCTTAAGACGGCAATTTCATGGGGCTTTATGATCGCAAGAACATTTAGGCCTATCATATTGTCGCGTGACATAAATTATACAGAGGCAACAATCCAAAAGTTAAGATGAGATCAATGGGTTTTTACATGAAAGTATAAAGACGTCCTGTGATTTCATCGCAAAACGGCAATGTCACGTGGCTTTGATCTCGCGAGAGAGCTTAGACTTGTCATATTGTCGCAATACAATCAAAGAAGGAAGATAAGGCAAGATCAATGGGTCAATACATGCAAATGTAAAGACATCCTGCGATTTTGTCGCAGAAAGAAATAGCGTGGCAAAATAAGACCTTTAATTAGGAGGGCGTAATAAGACCACAAGATTATTGCGATAATACTCGCAGATGTTATGAGAATTGCGATTTCACGTAGTTATTGCTGACGATAGGATCGCCAATATTAAGGCATATTTTATTTACCACTAATATCTAATCTTTAATCAATTTTTTATATTACAGGTGAATAATAGAGGCAAGTATGGGAATGCATGGGAATGATGAAATTATTATTCATCTATCATATAAAAATTGCATAGATAAATGCATGCAGATAATTATAGAATAATAATTATATTGATTGATTGACTTGCAGAAACAGAACTGTTTTCTAATTCATACAGGTAGAAGCAAAAGAAATTCACAAAATTGAAGAAACTCATAGCAATGTTACAGAAAGAAGAAAATAAATATTCAAGGAAGGCAAAGGGGAAAAGAAGGACTAGCTAGATTCATCGCCATCTTCTTTATCGGACTTCTCTTCATCGCCAGATTTATCCCTTACATCATTATCATCATTATCTTCATTCTTATCATAGTCTTCTCCTCCACCAGATTTTTCTCCTTCGTCATTATCGCTATCATTTTCATCCTCGTCAGGATCCTCAGCTTCACTATCAGAGATGTTAAGATTTGGGATTACTGCGGGAATTTCCTTTGCAAGGTCAGGATATATGGAAGGAGAAATTCCATGATCATTGCAAACCAACTTAACGGAATCATTACGAACAACAATGAGATATCTATTGAAATTCGTGGTAGTAATGTCAAATTTCTCCTTCAATCGTGAATATTTTTTTATTGCGAGCAGCAAGGGTATTTTCAAGTTCCCCAATTCTTTCAAGATATCTTTTTTTAGCTCCTATGAGAATATATGACAACAAGTTAGAAATTTTGTAAAAAAGATTAACAGAAAGTTAGCGAGAAGAAGAACAACAAACAACCTTCTCTTTCAGAAATCATATCTCTAATTAAGGTCGCTTGTTAAACTTGAAGGCTAACATTTACACCTAAGTCATCCCTGGAGTTGTCAAGAACCTTCGCAGCCCAAGAAAACTCGTCATTTCTATTAATGAGGAGACGAGATCGAACTTGAGTCTCCCTCACAAGAAGATCTTCATTCTCGCGTATAAGTTTATCTCTGTCCATTTGAACGTCAAGGAGAGTTTTATGAATGTCTGCTAGGGTCTTGGATCCCTTTTTAATGGCAAGATCTTTCTTGTCAATAAGATCGCTATTCTTCTGTCTTAATCTATCTATTTCTTTCTTTGAATCAAGATAAAAGCGCCTATATTTGTCAGTCAAACCTAAATTGAATCTGTGTTCAATTTTTAAGAGATCAAATTTGGATTTAAGTTCATCTATGGAAAAGGATTTAATCTTATCATCTGAGAAATTACTTAAGGAATTATTAAGACAGGCAAGGAGAGTATGATCATCTATAGGTTCATGGAAAGTTTGAAAGAGTATAGCCTCGTCAGTAAGACCATAAATATCTGCAAGTTAAAAGTGGCCGCTTGAATAAGCTGCGATAGAATAAAAAGAATTAAAAAAAGAAAGAAAATTAGTCATACCATATAATTGTTGGATAGCTTTATCAAGATCAGAGATCTTTTGTTTATCAACCGAAGCTTCAGTCTCCAGCTGTTTATTCTTCTTGCGAAGCTCAATAACTTCAGATTCTAATCTTTGTTTATCCTGGCGAATTTTAGAAGCTTTTTCTTCAGAGCTGGCACATATTTTATGTAAATCAGAAGCAACAGCAAAAGAAGCTCTTCCAACCTGCGAAAGAAGAATATAAATTGAGATCTAGCGATGAAGAAAATACATAAACAAACTGAAGAAATGAAAACTCACCAAAGCACCAAGAGAATTCAAGAGACTGGGAGTTAGCGATCTTGAGATTCCTTAGAGAGAATCATTATCCACTAGAATAGGGGCATCGCAAACTTTAGCGAGAGCTTGGGATGTTTTATCAATGATTTCATCCTCGTCATTAGAAGTCATGTTGTGGGAAATATCGCTAAAAATTCTAGACAAATGAGTCATTGAATAATCAGAAGAAGAAGAATTTTTTATTGAGGGAAAACCGCTAATATTAAAACCCTCGTCATTATTATCTTTATCAAGATCAACACTTGAATTTTCTGGAATTGGTTGAGGAGTTGAAGAAGAAGCAGGTTGAGTTTACCTTTCCTTTGATGGAGGATCGCTAGATTCTTCATTGCGAGGGGCAGAAGGCTTTCCCCTAGGAGGAGCATATTTCTCCTTTGAAGATTTCCCAGATTTCTTCTCTTTTAAAGGCTTCTCCTTGGTTTTTGCGGGTATTAATGGTTCTAACTCTTCGATTACCTGCGAGCACAGATGAAGATAAGAAATATGGGCAACAATATATTGTTAAAATTTATGAATAGATATTTCTTACTTCATCCGTAAAAGATTTCAGAGCCAATAAAGTGATGGGTTTCCTAAGAGCTTGATAGCTGAGTTTCATTCTATCAATCTGAGAAAAAATCTAAATAGTTAGCAAGAATATAAAGAAGACAGTAAATGATAATATTATAAAAAGTTGAGAGAATATACTTCTTTAGATCTCTCAGGCCAATTAAAGACCCAAGGTTGATATCCTGCAAGACTCGCGGGAAGTTCGCGAGAACCAGAAATATAAGGAACCTCGAGACACAACGGAAAGATAAACCACTTATCATCGCTAGAATGGCGAGGACCATGGTTAGTCTTCGTGTGAAAATCAATATCTATCATGAGAGGTTCATCGATAGTGAGTTTCTTCAGGCGAACACCCCAAAGAGTGCTATCCCTCTTCATAGGAGTATCTTGTAATTTCGAAAAAAGTTTTCTACAGTGTAATCTGCAGAGTTAATTGGAATATGTTTGTAAAGAGGATTTTGAGCATCTTCAGAATAGCGCGATCCTTTACCAGCACCACGAGAAGCATATTCAAGTAGCAACCTAATGCAATCTCCACCTAGTTGGTATATTGCTCGCGAGAACCTCTCATCAGATATTATTTGATAAAATAATGGAAGTTCTGGGTCATAGAGAGGAAGGGGAAGACCATCTTAAAGTTGTCCTAGCGATACTATGATTTTTTCGCGAGAACATTGATCATCAGTAAACAATTTAAGAGAAAGTTCGGATCTAGAATCTTGATCTGGAATTAAAGACAAGTTAAAACCTTTGATTTTGAGTTTCTCGCGCATCTCATTAAAGGCTTTCAAGTTTTTGGTACCAGCTGCAACCATTTTTGAAGTATGGGAATGGAAAGGTTAAAAAGAAGAAAGAAATCATAGCAGCGCAATTCGCGGAAGAACAGTAAAGTTTGCAGAGAGGATATAGGGAGAAAGAAGAAGAAAGTAAAAGAGAAAAAGGAAAGGAATGAGAAGAGTATTTATAGAGGAAGAAGTTTCTCGAAGAAGATGAAGGCAATTAATGCAAAGAAGAGATGTGGGTGGTCAGATCGCAGCGGTTAGAGGAGACGTGTCAAAAGTTTATTATAAGAAAGAATTCGTGAAAACAACTGGAGAATGACATAGAAACGTGTCAGAATAGAGAAGCCTGAAAAGATGAGCAGTTATGGAATTTAAATTTCTCATGATCTTCTCTTCTTCGCAGAAAAGACATGAGAAGAGGAAAGATGTAGGATCAGAATAACGCTACAACGTTATTCCTGCGATATTATCTTCATGTCTGCGAGCGTTACTGGTAATTCTTTAACAACGTTTCACGAGCGTCACAGAATATCAAAAAGAAATTGACGATGGAAGAAATAAAAGAAGAATATGTTGATCCTGCGATGGTCATCATTCTTGCGATAGAGAATATGGTAGCGATTGCGATCTCATCGCAGAATAGATCCGAAATATGAGGAAAACTTAGCTGTCACCCATTATGTAAATCCTTATATAAAGGGCACGATAGATCCAGAAAATGATGATGTGTTTTTGAGAGTTGAAAGAGTATTGAGGAGAGAGAAACTTTAAGAGAATAATTGTAATCTTGATTTCTTCCAATTCTGTAAACATTTCTGAGATTTGAATAATAATGTGTCGTTTAATCTTTAAAGTTTAGTCAAATTCCAACAGATTTCTATAGAATCTTAACAAGGGTGTAGTGTGAGAATTCCTGCAACTACAGAAACATTTGATGAGTTTAATCACAAAGTTTCTGAAATTGTTAATGTATCTTTTGCATTGGGTAATCCTGAAAAGGACATTGTGATGAAAATTCTCAGATCGCTGCCATCTAGATACAATGCTAAGAAGCATGCCATTGTTGAGGGAAATAATATTGATACTCTCTCCAGAAATACGCTGATTGGTAAGCTTAAGATATTTGATCATGAACATTCGTCCAAATCTAAGGATGTTGCGTTCAAAGCACTAAAAGACACTAAATTACTTGATAAAAGTAAAAAAGTGTATATCTCTGAAGATGATCACTCTAAGATAGATTCATCATATGAAGATCTTGAGAAATCAGTCTTGATGATCACAATAAAGTTTAGGGATCTTCTGCTAAAGATAAGTAAACGGTTCTCCAAAGATAAGGCTAAGGCATCTGTCAAACCTCATAATCGTATTTCTCCTAAAAATAAGGATAATGATGAAACTGATGAAGAGGATATGCCTCAGTGCTTTAAGTGTAAATGATTTGGTCATTTTGCAAACAAGTGTCCAAATCGGAGAAAATACACTGGGAACAAAGGTCTTGCTGCAACTCTTGATGAAATGTCTGATAATTATGATCCTAACGAAGACGAGAAATCAAGTGTTGCACTTCTTAGAGAAAATATTGAGTTTGATAATTGTAGCAATACATACATCAATCTTGATATTCTTTCAGAAGATAATCCAACTATTCTGGAAGACAAAGTTGACCCATTCTTTGGAAACTCGGCTTATAATGTTTCAGGTTCCACTATGTGCCTAGATGCTTTCACATCTCAGAAGCCTGATTTTTATCCAAGTTTGACGTGTTCATATTGTTCATTAAAGGGTCATGTTCTTTCAAAGTGTTATAAGTTCAAACACAAACAAAGGCACGTCAACAAACTTCAACGAAGAGAAAATCATTTAGCAAGGAAGCTTAAACTTGCTCAGAAGACCACTGAGGTATGTAGGATTTTATCTTTGTTTAAGAAGTTAGTTTCCAAGGATATGACTAGACTAGTTGAAAAGAAATTATGGTCAAGTCGTTTTGATAGACAAAGGTATGTGGATTCTCTCAAGAGGAAAAAAGTGGACAAATTATTGTTCATGACAACGCAACTTGATTGTGTTGTTTTTGATATCTTGTCTCATGTGCCTGATCAAAAGAGATAATGATTTTGTATTTTTCAGGCCTTTAGGAAAAGTTTCTCTTCTTATCTTAGTTTTTCTTCTTTTTATCTATCATACAAAAGAAAGGGTATTATCGATAATTCTACTCTTCATAGGGCTAAGAGTTGGTCATTTGCGAACCTGTTTAAAGGTTTCAAACTGTACATTTTTTTTCCTTCTAAAAAACCCTCTTTTTATCTCAATACTACTTGTTGAGTTAATTGTGATTTCCTATCACAAACCCATACGTTCATGGAAACTCCAAGTATGATGTCTTCTGATGGAAAGGATGGTAATATGATTGTTAAGCCATCAATCACGAATGAAAAATAAAAATATCCATTGCCTCCAACATTTAAAAGAAAAAGAAGGAATGTGAGGAAGCCAAGAGTTGTTCCTTCAAATTCTCAGAAGTTTTTTGATGTTCTTGAAGTGTTAAAGGAGCTGCGAAAGGAGATTCAACAAATAAAGGCTTTTATGTATAAGACTCATGAGATTTAGAAGACCCTAGTTCGACAATAGCAACCAAGAAAGTTTATTGATATAAACTCCTACCTTAATGAACCTTATGTTCCAATGGCTGTTGACGACAAGGAGTTCGGGGACGATAAATAATTCTTCAAAGGTCTTATTGCCTAGTAAATCTTCTATTTTTTGTGTTTTGATTAGAAGAATAACTAGTGTTTGGAATATCCATTATTGTGATTACACATAGCTATGTCCAAAGTTTTCATCTTCTTGTTTTTAGATTTATTGGTTTAAATTCTAAACTTGTTTGGAAGATGATTTTTGCAGTATTAATCTCTATGGTTTTATATATTGCAATATTGTTATGGGATATGTGTGTTTATGTCCGTGAACTTGATTGTCCCATACTTTGTCAAAAGTAAAGTCGTTCATGAATTGATATACAAGTACTGATAAAAGAATGAATAGACTTTTGACAAACACAAAAGTTAAGCCTATATTGTTAAGTTTTGATGGAAGATAGGTTAAAACCTTTTGTGATTTAAGGATTATGTCTATTGTATTTCATTGTGCAAATGATGGAAAATAGAATGAATCCTTGATTATTCCACGGTATAAGGTCGATCTCAGATTCACAATTTTTGTGTAAATACTGTGTTGTTCCATGAAGTGTCTTATGTTGAGCACTAAAACAACAAAAGTTGATTACTTTTGTGATTAGCTTAGTTGTTGTTCAGTAAGGTACTTTATGTTGAACTTGTTAAACTAAATTAATCATCTTGTGTGGTTATTTAGTTTGCACTCCATAAGTTTTCTTATGTTTGAGCATTTCTTTGACTGGGTTGGTTATTCATGATTAACTTAGTCATTGCTCCATAGATTTTTTGTATGTCGAGTGTGACCAATTAAATTGATTACTTTTGTAATTAGTTTGGTTGAGTATGGCAATCAGATTATTTGCGAGTTTTCTTTTGATTAATCTAATTGATTTCTTAAGTCTCCATAAGTTTACTTGTGTTGAGCATATTTAGTCAAATTAATCATGGTTCGCTTATGGTTAATTTGATTGAATATTTCTTTTTGGATTCCAAATTCATACTTGTATGATATTTGTTGAGTCCAAAGAAATCCTTCTTTTCTTTTGAAATTAAGGACGCTCTTGTTGTTCTTTCGGGAATAATATTTTATGGGGGAGAGTTCTTTTGAACTTGTGCTTAATTGCCAAATCTTTGTGGAGAGTGCGGCTGTGGAATATTATAGGGGTTATCTTGTATCTTTATGAACTCCTTGATGAATGCATTTGGCTTCGGATTTATGATTGCATCTAAACAAGATGATATACATTTACCTTTGGTCATGAAATGTCTCTTACAAAAATTTCATTAGGATCCCTTTCTTGTACCTTTGCTAATTTTATTGACAAAAAAAGGGAGAATTAATATGTAGTTCACACTACAAATACATATGGTTTTCGGATCATTATGTAAGGGGGAGTGGTTTCCATGTGAGATGAAGTATTGACCAAGGGGGAGTGAAGTATCACCATAGTATTGTTGTTAAAGTTATGATGCAATTGGACTTTGACGTTGTGTAATGATACTATGACACTGTATAACAATGATTGAGAACTCTTTTTTTCTCGTTGTTATAGCTATGGATTTTCAACAACGATGATGCTAAACTTATAACCTTTAGGATCATTGGATTACTTGTAAGTGACGAGCATTTCGAGTATTATTGAAGATTAGACGACATGTGGAATATGAGCTACAAAGTTTATTTATATATTTTTGTATTCCATGTGTATTAATAGTTTTGCCACTAAAATTGACAAAGGGGGAGATTGTTAGAGCATTGCCCAGTCGAACTTGCATGCGTTCCTATCTCAAGCATGTTTGTCAATATTAGTGATCAAAACTATAAAGTCTTTGATTTCTAGTCTACTATAGCTAAGGTCTCTGACTAGGATAAAAAGTGTAGTTAAGCTCAAGAACTCCATGTCGATCATCATACAAGACGAAGGACTACTCAAGGAACCAGTGGATCTTCATCAACTAAAAGGTATGTGGATACTTGAATTTATCTATCACTCAAAAGTCTATCTACTCTATCTCTTATCTTGAGACAAAAGTCGTTTTGCTATATAGACTTAGATTATACACATGTGGATATTTCGAGATGAGTATATCTCGCTTATCTATTTCTCGAAATATATGTTGGTAAAGCTTTTTCTTTAATCAAGTTCATCTTTACCTAATGGAGAAAGTCATGTTATGTTTCAATCATTTTGGAAATTGCTCTGACGAAAACTAGTTTGTGAATAACAACTATATAACGCCCTCTGAGAATGTTTCAATGATTAAAATGAGAGTTTAGACAATATAACCATTGGAGGATATAAGCATTGTTGTGGTATGTATAAGTCCTTATTGCTTGAACCAAAGTTTGCGAAATTTGTTGATCAAGTGAAACCGGAATAGTGCATGATCTCAGTCCGCGAACTCAGCATACAAACTCAGTCCTCAAACCCAGTCCGCGAACTGCCGAAGTTCTCGAACCTGAGAATTTTTGATGGAGTTTGTGAACTCCGTCCGGGAACTTAAGTCCGTGAACCCAGTCCGCGAACTTGAGTAGGTTATGTATAAAAATGATGTTTGTGAACTTATCTTAATAAACTAAGGAGTGATATTGCAAATCGTGGATTTATTGTTCATGAATCGATTCGAGTGAATCACATCGTTTTTGCTTCAATTGTATATTGTGTAGTACATGATTGCAAACCCTGATTTGAAGACTATATAAGGGATAACTCTAGCAACTAGGAAACCTAATCCCCACACTTTCTGTGTGATACTAGTTGTTCTAAGCTAGTGTCGATTCTCCTTTAACCTTTGGTTTTCTTCATCTAAAACCAGGTTAACGACTTAAAGACTTCATTGGGATTGTGAAGCCAGACCGATACTACTTTTCTTATAGTTGTGTGATCTGATCTTGCTTATTCTATCGTACGAGTACAACTGGAATAATTGGCTTGAGATTTCTATCTCCGATAGGCAAGATATAAAAGTAGTCACAAACACTTCGTCTCATCGTTTCTGATTCCTCAATAATCTTATTCGCTGCGTCGATTAAGTTTATTATGAGGTGATAGATAAAGCTGAGCTGTTCTTCGGGAATAAAAGTCTAGTTTTATCAATTGGCTCCTATTTACCTTGATTTATCAAAAGACGGAACAAAACTCATAGGTATATTCGTGGGAGACGGATTTATCTATTACTGTATACTTTTATGTGTGATATAGATTTGTTAATTAAAGTCTTCGACTTTGGGTCGTAGCAACTCTTGGTTGTGGGATAGATCAACTAAGGGAATCAAGTACGTAGTATCCTGCTGGGATCAGAGACGTAGGAGCATAACTGTACCTTGGATCAGTGTAAGATTGGTTGGGGTTCAACTACAGTCCATACCGAAGTTAGCTTGGAGTAGGCTAGTGTATGTAGCGGCTTAATATAATGTATGTTTAATCTGGACTAGGTCCCGGGGTTTTTCTGCATTTTCGGTTTCCTTATTAACAAAATTCTGGTATCTGCGTTATTTCTTTCCGCACTATATTTTGTTATATAATTGAAATAATACAGGTTGTGCGTTGTTCAATCAATTAGAATATTTGACCTCTTTGGTTGCTGATTTAAATTGATTGACACTTGGAAATTGGTCTTTGGTACCATCCAAGTTATCTCTCTTTGATAAATACTCGCATATTTCTATTTGCTTGAGTATATATCAAATTGAGAGATTGAGATAATAACTCCTTGAGATATTTTTTATTGATTGAGTCTTATTGATTCTCTAGAAAGTAACTCGGAGTTGTCCATATAGAATTCTAATCGAAATATTGGGTGTGGTTGTTAGACCCCCGCTTTTTCAATACATCTATGAGCGAAGAGGATTATGCACTCATCACTTTTAAATGGCCATTATTCCTTTGCAGGATGACAGCTCATTAAATACAGGTGTTGATGGTGGTTTTTAACTTAGGGGTAAAATCATAAAACCCTAGTCAGACAGTGACGTCACAGAAATTGAGTAATAATATCCAAACCAAGCACATTTATTGAACCCTTTAATTTGTATGCGAGAAAATCACCAGGGTACCTTTTTTTTAAATGCTAATTAGGGTTTCGAAAGGCCAAAACCCTAATTCTCACACCGCATGTACAAATGGCAAACCATGCCAGCCGCACCTACCGCGCCAAGGCATGCTATCCGCACCACTATGTCAATGGAAAGCCATGCCAGCAACACCTACCGCGCCAAGGCATTCCAACCATGCTAGCCATACCAATGTGCCAATTGCAAACCATGCCAGCCACATCCACCATGCCAAGACAAACCGCACCTTACCTTACCTTGGCCCTAACCACTCCATTCCAACGGCATACCAACCTAGACACGCCACCATACTGGCTTTCCATATGCGGTACCAAAACAAAGGCATGCGACAATCAACGACCTCCCTTCAATCCTAGGAGCAAATCCTAGACGTCCAAGGTTACCATACAACACATGGGAACCTTTGGCCCAAAACCCTAGCTTGGTCACGCCAAACCCATGCCAAGCCAAACCGCACCTTGCCTTGGCCCTAGCCAAGCTAGCCGCACCATGCCCCCATACCAAACCCTTGGCCCCACTATGCCAAGCCAAACCGCACCTTGCCTTGGCCCTAGCCAAGCTAGCCGCACTATGCGCCCATACAAAACCCTTGTCCCCACCATGCCAAGCCAAACCGCACCTTTCCTTGGTCCTAGCCAAGCTTGTCGCACCATGCGCCTATGCCAAACCCTTGGCCCTACCATGCCAAGTCAAACTGCACCTTTCCTTGGCCTTAGACAAGCTAGCCGCACCATGTTCCAAACGGCATGCCAAGCCCTTGGCCCCACCATGCCAAACACACCTAACCACGCCACCATGCAACGCGAATACCAAAATGAAGGCGTGCGACAATCAACGGTCGCCCTTCAATCCCAAGAGAAAATCCTAGCCATCCAAGGTTACCAGACGACGCATGGTAACCCTTGTCCCGAAAACCTAAGTTTGGCCACGCCAAACCATGCCAACGGCATGCCAACCTAGTCGCGCCACCATGCTGGCCTTCCCTACGTGGCTACCAAAACGAAGGAGTGCGATAATCGACGGTCGCCCTTCAATCCCAGGAGCAAATCCTAGCCATCCAAGGTTACCAGACAACACATGGTAACCTTTGACCCAAAACCCTAGTTTGGTCACGCCAAACTGCGCCAAGGCATGCCAGCCTACCATGCCATGCCAATGGCATGCCAACCTAGCCGCGCCACCATGCTGGCCTTCCCTATGCGGCCACCAACAAACGAAAGCGTGCAACGATCAACGATTACCTTTCCTCTTAAGATGCAAAATCTCGACCATCAAAGGTCACCAAGCTAACAAGTCTCCCAAGCTCGACTTGCCAGGAAACAACAACATGCTACATGTTTTCCACAGAAAACATTCGAGACATCAACACATATCACAAACTGGGGGATCCTCTTTGGGTATTGGTTTGGCGGTTTACAGCGTGCGACGTACACTACGCCCGTCATAAGGAAGTGTCATAAGGGTGAGGCGGTTAGTAAATACAGGGAGTTAATGGTGAAACGATCTTTTATGGGACATCAATTCCATGCGTTAACGGTTTCATGGAACATCAATTCCATGCGTTAACGGTTTTATGGAACATCAATTTCATGCGTTACCACCTCCTCCCATTTACTTACCCATTTTTACATTCCTTAATGAGAACAGAGTACGTTTCACTTCGACTTGTATAAATAGGTCGTACCTATTTCCACCGAACAACAAGTTCAGTCAGGAGCATACAACACTCAGAAAATAGTTGCTAGCTTACCACTTGTTAGTCTTCCCACTTTTCTGATATAAGTCGTAGTAACACAACTACTCTTCCAGAATCAACTATTCTGGTCTCATCACTTTCCTTGCTTCCCTCCCCAAAACCAACCCATTCTCCTCTACTTTGTGACTTAAGCAAGTCTGGAACGGCAATTTCTTGGTTTAGGCCGGACTTGTACAGATTGATCTCTCGAATCTAAAGTACTCTCTTGTAGTACATTGTTTATGGTTTAAATTTGTTTCTCACCCATACACCCGAAATTACCGAAATCAGCAGAAACCATTTTCACCCACAAACAATTGGCGACCACAGTGGGATATTGATCTATCGGTTACAATATCATCTTTTCAATTCATGATTTCATCTTTTAAACGCCGATCCCAACATGGTAGAACTCAGATCCGGATCAGCTGCTAATAACACCAGCACTGAACACATCCCTGGTGTTAACGCTACTTCCAATAATGTCACTATGTCACATGCTAACCATAGTAACACCGAAAGCACTCCTTCAAGTGTAACGCCACCAATCACCAGGGCCAGAGCTACCGCGGCCTCTAATGTCCCTGCACAATCTGCTAATCACGGTAGTGCCGAAAACACCCCTTCGGGCGTTACGGCACCAGTCACCAGAGCCAGAGCCGCCGCTACCGCTCCTAACGCTTCGTCAAGCATGGCACCTCCAACCACCACTAAGACTCCGACTACCCCACCAACGGGATGAGAAACCGGAGGAACCAAAGGAAGCCGACCCTATGTCACCGTCGCTGATTTGATGAAACGACAAGAGATTCTCGCTAGAGCCCATATGGATATGGTTTCTACATAGAAAGAAGTACTCGTCTTTATCAAGGCCCTGATAGAGCAGCTACCGCGTGAGTCACGCCCTCCAGAGCCGTTTAGAAACGCCTCCAACACCCCCGACTCTAGCACCTCGGCGGAACGCACCTCCACAGACGAGGAGATTCGTGCCAGAACCCCATTGAAAAGAGGTCAGCCGTATAACTTTGTCACACGAGAGGATCTGGAGCAACTTCTCCGCAACCGAGTTGTAGTTGCAGAATAACCTACAACTACACCCTCAATAGAATTAGTAAAAACTCAAGAAGTTCTTGATGATGAATAACAATTATCTTATTAATGTTCTCAATTGATTACAAATAAGTATCTAAATGGAATTAGAATAGTTACAACTTTCTCTATTCTCTTTCCTAAGATATTTTCTAACACTCACTAAAAGAACCTCTCGAATTTTACATTTGAACTCCTATTTATAGTAAAACTTATACAGCTGTATATGAGTTGTGAAGTATCGTAACTCATACTCGCAACATTATTCCATCTTCGCAAAACTTCATATTTCTCCGCGCTGCTTCTATCATCGTATCATTTTATAATTCTTTTCTCCTTTATTTATTACGATACTCGTGAACTATTATCTTGCGATATTCAGTACCTACATCTTGCCTCTTCTCATGTCAATTCTACGAAGAAGAAATGTCATGAGAATCCCTATTCTCATAAATTTAGTGTATTTATTACCACCCATCAAGTTCGCAACACGTCTTTTTACTTTTCCTTTATCTTTTTGACACGTTTCTTCGTAACCGTTCTTTTCAACCGTTCATGCTTACTCGTATTAATGAATTTTTATCTTCATCAAACTCTCTTATAAATATTATCGTTTGTTTTTGCTTTTTATTCCCTTATTCATCTTCTTCACCACTTCTGCCTCTGCAACCCCTTTTATCTTTTTTTCCTTTCTATTTTCCCTCTTATATTCAATGGCACCAAAGAAGAAAACTATTGAACAAATTAATGCGGAACTTGCTGATAGAGACCTTATTCTCTCTGAGATTGAAGGTTATGATAATAAGTCTTCTCTCTGTGTGAAGCTCTTTACCAACTATGTTTGGGATGATCAGAAAATTTTAATCTCACGAGGTCAAATCCTCGCAGGTCTTCCTCTTCCTCTTTATGATGTTAACTTTCCTTTATTCTACGAAATTATTTCCCACCCCAATTTTTCTTGTGCCATTTACCAATTGACTGGTGATTGTATTCGCCTCTTAGTTGAATTCGCAAATCATGCCGCTTTTGGGAAATCTTTGTATTCAGTTGATCTTAGGAAACCTGGATTTGAAAATATAGAAATTGTTGCTGCGAATTATACAGTTGAGGGTTTCTTTAAAAATTATACACTAATTCCTGCGAGGAAAGAAGATAATCGTTGGGGTGTTCGTCTTCATCGTAAAGCTAATATCGTAGCAGATGATCTTCTCATGCACGATATTGATTATGCTTCAGGAAATAATAAGACACCTCGTCGTTCTAATGATGAAGATTGGTATAAGTACCCTTTAATATTATCAGGTTCTTATATTACTGGGATAGTAGAACTTCCTGCGAACCTTCGTAACCGCTATTATCAACCTTGGGTTTTTAGAAATGTATGTACTTCCATCTCCTTATCTTTTTGTTACCCTTTAATTTCAAATGAGGTAAGAAACACTCTTGTATTTTTCTAAACAATATATTGTTGCCTCTATTTCTTATCCTTATTTGAATTTGTAGGTTCCACTTCTTCCTGAGATTGCTGCGAGTGAAAATAAGAGTTCTACTTCTTCTAAAAGGCTTACTGCAAGACAACAAACTCTTCGTTCTGCAAAGGTTACCCAAGCTTCTGGTAGTCAAGATGATATCCTTCGCAAGGGGAAAAGAAAGCTTCAAGATGTTGTTTACGAAAGGAGGAAAAAGAAGAAACTCTCAACCAAGTCTCATTCCAATGTAATTTCTTCTAATGAAAATATTGAGGAAGATCTTGGTGATGAAGATGATAAATTTCCTGAAAAAGGATTTTAGTTCTAATTACGATACTCTTTCTGACGAAGGAGATGAGGATAATGATGTTGATGAAGGTGGAAATGAAGATTATAGTATCCCAGAAACTTTTTCCTCAGCAATGGTTAGCATCTCTGAGGCTTTCCTCCATTCTTCTCGTGGATTAGGAAATTCTCCTACAGCGAATGCTCGCAAACTTATTGCGAAGGCTTGTCCTACTGTAATTGATAATAACTCCCTCAAAGGAATTTCAAGATTCGTCTCTCCTGCTTCATTATATGCTTTAGGTAGCATGGTAAGTTTCTTATCTATTCCTTGTTTATTTCCCTTATTTTGTTGATTTCTAACCCCTTTTTTCTTGTTTAGGTTGGAAGAGTTAGTTGTGCAGCTGCTTCTGATTGGGAAAGACGTCATTCTATTGCTGAGAAGAAAACTTTGAATCGTTGTAAGAAGTTAGAGGTTGAAAATTCAAGTCTCCGTCAGAAAGTAGAAGATTTAAATATTGATAATGCAGAATTAATATCCCGTCACGAAGATAATTCACAATCTGCGAGCATCGCAATTGATAATTCTTCTATTCTTGAGGAGAATAATCAATTAAAGCTTGAAAACTCTTCTCTTCGTAATGATAAGAGGCAACTAGAAGGTAAATTATTTGCGATGGTAATTATTTTGATTACTTTTCCTTCGTAATTTGCTAACCAATTCCTTAATTTCTCTTCTTGCTGCAGAAAATTATGCGAAGATGAATAACGATCTGGAAACTCTCCTTGCTAATCGTAATAAGAAAATTTCTGACTTGAGATCTCAGCTTCTAATTTCCCAGCATAACCATAGTTTATATGTCAAGCGTTTCGAGCTAAGATGACTCGTAAGATTTGCGAAGATAATGAAATTCCTCTCAAGAAGTACCATACGCTCCTTTTCGAAGAAATTCTGAAGATACTCCATATTTGGAAATCTCTCGAAAGTGAAGTTGAAAATGATAGTGAAGTTGAAGAAGAAGATCATTTTGATGGGAATAGATCGCCTGAAAAATAACTTCACTTTTTTTTTTTGTATATCTGTTTTGTAACTTCACTCTTTTTTGTATGTATGTTCTGTTTCTTTTCAATATAACACTTTCTTTTTGATTGCACTTTGAATCAATCCAATAATTTCTTTTTCAAAGCTTAATTTGAATTAATCTTTCTTTGATGTTTGTTTCCCTTATTCGCATAACTTGATCATGTGGAGAGAAATAATATATCTTAAAGACTTAGCTTAGTATTCCTTTTCCCCTTATTATTGCTCTTCAGATGATCAACTCTTTCTTGAAGTATTTAGAATATCCTTCTCAATTTATCTTACGAAGTTTTGTCTGATTGTGATTATGAATAAAAAGTCCTCCCTTTGAAGTATAAGAAATATGATCCTTTTGCCTTTTGCGGAATGTTGCGAGGTAAATAATAAATCTCCCCTTGAAGTATAAGAAGTATGAAGTATACGAAATATGAAATATCCTTAAGAAGTATAAGAAGTATAAAATATCTTTGAAGAAGTATTAGCAGTATCCAATTCATGAAGAATTGCCCAATATATGAAGAAGTATAAGAATTGTATGAAGAAGTATAATAAGTACTTAACCTTCGCAAAATTTAAATATCCGTTGAAGAAGTATAATAAATATGATATACTCTTGAAGAAGTATAAATAGTATTGAATTTGTAGAAAAATATTCAATATATGGAGAAATATAAGAAGTATTTAATTCTCGTAACATTTTACGAGTATGAACTTATCTGTATTTGATTACTATCAAAATCGCATCTTTTGTTAAGTCTTCGTGAAAATTCTTCAATGATGTTATCTTCTTTGATAGGACTTCTTGTAAAAATTCTTCAATGATATTGACAGAGCTGTCTTCTATTCAAAACTTCTTAATGTATATTCTTGTAAAATTTCATCAATGATATTGACAAAGTTGTCTTCTTTTTAGATCTTCATAATGTATATTCTTGTATAATTTCTTCAATGATGTTGATGCAATGGATTTCATTAATTTCTGTGGTCTTATCATGCCTTCCTAAGTAAAGGTCTTATTTTTCCACCTCTTTTGTAGTAAATTTTTGTATTTGCTATAATATGACAAGTCTGAACATTCTTGCGAACATACAACCTCGTGACATTATCGTCTTGCGATGAAATCACAGGACGTTCTTACACTTTCATGCAAAAACCCATTGATCTCATCTTAACTTCTTTGAATAGTATTTTAGCCTCTTCAGGAATTGTTGCGACAATATGACAGGCCTAAATATTCTTGCGAACATAAAGCCCCATGACATTGCCATCTTGCGATGAAATCGCAGGACGTCTCAACACTTTCATGTAGTGACCCATTGATCTCATCTTAACTTCTTTATTATGTTCTGCGAGTTCTTTATTCTTTTCTTTCTTTCTTTCTTCTCTTTTTATTTTTTATTTTTTTTTTTTTTAGAAGGCTCGCAGAACTTCATTTGTTGCACAAATATGAAAAGCCTTTATGTTTTCGCAAACAAGAAGCCTCGTGACATTTGCGTCTTATAGCACTTATCAGCTCCCTAATGGAGGGTGCTGCCCTTTATCTTCCCCCTGATTTCCCCTTCAAGGAAGCGTACATCGACCATACAAGGTTAGCTCTTCCCATCCGGTTCGCCAACAACAGCTTTTGATCGCAACCTCTTATCCTTTTTGCCTATAGGGATTATAGTTACGAGGTTGCACCCTATGGGGTATCTTTGGGCCAAGTGCATCATTTTCCAAGACTTGTCAAAAATGGCAGATGTGGTTCAACCTCACCCGTCACTCTTGACTCAACCGTGTACCTCGGTGCCTTGATCGTTTTCTGCACTTCTTGGGAAAGACAGTATGCCTTAGTCGCCCAACCTAAATCTTCTTACACCGCATTTTATATTGCGTAATATCTCTAGATTAGGTGAGAATCCAAGGTGTCTAACCCGGATAGGTACCCCATTATTGGGTTGTACCTCAAAAATTTTACCATGTACTAAGGGCCCTTGGTGGTGTTCTGGTTACCCTTAGCCACGTTATAGGTACCCCCTTAAATGACGTACTTTAGGACTTTGCCTCTTACGAAATATATCTTCGCGAACTAGGGTGTACGCCACAAAGGTTTGCCCGTATAAAATTTTCTGCGGCTCTCTTTCTTTTTTGGAGGCTGATCACAGATTGCGGTCTTTTATTCGCAAATTAATGAAATTTTAATCGGAATATAAATTCTGAAATTCGTAACTTTTCCCAATTTCCTGCGATCAAACAATATTCGTAAAATTTATCACGAAATAAAAATTTTGTTTTACCGCATACCTTATTTCCACGAGCAAACATACTGATTACCTTCTTGTTTTATTATTTTCCTTCTTCTTTCTTCGCAAATCACAATCTCTTATTATCATCGTAAATTTCTTGTATGATTATCATCGTAACTTTATTCTCTTTTTCCTTAATCCTCTGCCATTAAATTTTCACCTCTTTTCATAGCCTTTGCTCTTTTTCTCCAATTTTCCTTCTCAGCAGTTTTTCCTTCGCAAACTTCTACTTCTGTATCGTAACATTTCTTTCCCTCAGACCAATCACCCTTGATAATTCCAATACCCTTCATATGAGGAAACTTTATGCACTGATGTAGAGTGGAAGCTACGCCTAGAATTCCATGAATCCATGGTCTTCCTATCAAAGCATTATATGGTGATTCGACATCAACAACGCATAACAGAATTTCAGTTCGCATTCCACTCAATGGAATTCGAATGCTCACTTCTCCTTTGGGCTTGTTGGCAGTTCCATTAAAACCATAAATTCTATAAGTAGAAGGTATTAAATCTGCATCTTTTCCCCCCATAGTTTTGTAAGCATAATAGAAGAGGATATTGACAGAACTTCCCGTATCAATCAAAATCCTATTAAGACCAATTGATTCTTCCTCCATATCATCTTCGTTTTCCTCCATATTCATGTAGATTGCTAATCTTACTACCAATGGATTATCATGTGCTTCACAACCTTCTGGAATTTCAGTGGCTTCAAAAGAAATTTCACGTTTCTGCCATTCTTCAAGTCGTGAAATTTTTGCGATGTTCATTACTTCATTTCCTTCACCATCCCTCGCATATACCCTGCTTAACACATTATCATGAAAATCCTCTATGGTTTTATATGAATGAACAATGGAATTACAGAAAACATTCCTTGCTTTTGACCCCACTTCTATATGTAGGATTTCTTCTCCCTTTTCTTTTGTTGTGTTCTCCTCGAGTTATAATTTGGGCTTTGTGGTAATTGTTGCGATGTGTATCGCTTAAGTAAAAATTGATTTAGTTTTCCTTGATCAATCATTCGCAAGATTATCCTCTTGATATTATGGAAATTATTTGTAGAATGTCCATGAAAATGATGATATGAACAAAATTCATGACTTTTTGGACCCATTGGTGGTTCCTTTCCCATGTTCCATGGAGTTGGTATATTCTCTACCAGGATAATTGCTTGCCATATATTTTCTACACTTGTATTCAAAGGTGGCAACTTTATCTCTTCCCTTACCATTCTTTGACCTCCTTGACCATTGTTATAATTTTGTCTCTGGTTTCCTTGTCCAAAATAATTTTGCCTTTGTCCCCCATAATTTTCTTGTTGTTGATCTAGTCTTGGAATTTGGTTATTTCCTATTCGATTATAGAAATTCTTCTCTCTATCATACTCTTCTTGATCTCTACTGCCCATTGCTACCATATTTGGCTGGCTATCATTGATTTTCTTCTCTTCTGAAATTTGCGAAGAAGTTTGTGAGGATGTTTGCGAAGTACCTGCTACTACATTGATTATTTTAGGAAGTAAATTTGCTCCTCCCTCTTGATTGCTAGTGTTTTCTACTGGATATGACTCCATCTTGTTTTGCTTTTCCTCTAATGTAATGTATTTTTCTTGCAATTCTCGTAACTCTGTCATCATTATGGAATTCTTTCTTCTGAAGATTTGAACATATAATTGTTCAGTTGCGAACATCGCATTTATGAAATACAGAATCAAGTATCTCTCATCCACACGCCCTGCCATATCACTGCACATAGTCTTCCATCGTCTTACCAAATGATTCAAACTTTCACCCACTATTTGTTTTAAACCAAATACATCTTCAATACCAAGCCGTGAAGAGTGATTTGTGATATATGCTCCAAGGAAAGTTGCTTGCAAATGACTGAATGACGTAATAGTATTCTTAGGGAGTCCTTCGAACCACTTTAAAGCTTCCCCTGTTAAACTCGATGCGAATTACTTGCATAACACAGTATCATGATTCTCCCATTGTAACATGCATCTTATGTATGCTTTAATGTGCTGAATAGCACATGAAGTCCCATCAAAGATACTGGTAAGTGTGGGCAAATTGCATTTTGGTGGAATTCCTCCCAATTGTACTTCTCTAGCAAATGGAGTCCTCGCAGCTTCTTCTATTGCTTCATCTAATTGCCTTCTATCTCCTCCTCTTCCATTGTTTATCATCCCTCTCATTTCTGCTAATTCTCGAAAGATTCGCGCATTTGCCTCAGAATTCTCATCCATTGGTATTTTTAATGCAACTTCTCTTCTTATACGTTCTTGCGCTTCCTCCCTTGAGATCCTTCGCATTCTATCATATTCTTCATTAATGTTTTCATTTGCATAATTTTGCAAATATCTTCTTTCTAAATTATCATAATTGTTCAGTCGCAGAGCATCTTGGAATTCTTGTTCTTCCCTTTCTATTCTTCTCATTCTTCTCATGCGAATATCAGGAATTTCTTCTTCTTCATTTCTCCTTCTTCTATGACTTATTTCTTCTTGATTTACTTGTACTCTGATTCGAGAATTTGGTTCATTCCTCTCCACTTTTGTTTGTTGATTTACAATTCTTCTCTTAATTCTTTCATACTCAACATTTTTTTTGTTACGAACTTCTTCATGTCTTCTTACTCCATTCTCATGATTGTTTTGATGTATTGCTTGTTGTCTCTCAGTTTATTCCATAAGTTGTTGTTCTTCCTCTCGATTCTGATTGTTTTCTCTAGGATTTGGTCTTGTTCGTAAATTCTCCATGCTTTGTTCGTGGTTTGGTATTAAAATGAAACAATTCTCTTGATTTCTTTCACTTTGATTCTGCGCTTGTTCTTGCATATTATTTTCATTATTGATTATCGGTGAATTTTGTCCTTCTCTTTCTGTTCTAACATTTGATCTTGCGACACTTTGAGATTTCCTCCTTTGTAGCATCTCATTTTCCATCCTCAATTCTTGATTTTGTCTTGTTAAATTGACACGTTCTTCAGCTTCGATCATTCGTTCTTTTTGGATTCCTTGTCTCAATGTTTCTAACATCTCCCTTTCTCTTTCAAGAATTGTTCTTCCCATCAACCTCCCATTTTCTCTAATTTGTGGTTCTCTATCTTCTTCTTCTTCTGGTGTATTAGTTCTCCAAGTGTGTATACTCACTTGATCATGATCTCCTATTTGTTGAGCTTGATTTCTTCGATTACTCCTTCTCCTACTAGGTTCTCCTGTTATATTTGCTTCTCCTCCTGCTAGTCTTACACTTCTTCTTACTTCAGTTAATGGTTCTGATGTGTTTCTTCTTCTTGTCATTTTTCTGGTACAAGAATGATTCAAATCCCTGTTTCTAGCGCCAATTATGTAGTTGCAGAATAACCTACAACTACACCCTCAATAGAATTAGTAAAAACTCAAGAAGTTCTTGATGATGAATAACAATTCTCTTATTAATGTTCTCAATTGATTACAAAGAAGTATCTAAATGGAATTAGAATAGTTACAACTTTCTCTATTCTATTTCCTAAGATATTTTCTAACACTCACTAAAAGAACCTCTCGAATTTTACATTTGAACTCCTATTTATAGTAAAACTTATACAGCTGTATATGAGTTGCGAAGTATCGCAACTCATACTCGCAACATTATTCCATCTTCGCAAAACTTCATATTTCTCCGCGCTGCTTCTATCATCGTATCATTTTATAATTCTTTTCTCCTTTATTTATTACGATACTCGTGAACTATTATCTTGCGATAATCAGTACCTACACGAGTCAAGAATGATGAAATATACATGCATCAACATCAACCTCCTTACCCATTTGAAATACAAAGAATCCCTCTTCCAAGAGGATACTCCTCTCCTCAATTCACCATGTACGATGGCACTGGAAATGCACGTGAGAATGTCTCTCGCTTTTTAGAGTCCCTAGGCGAATATGAATACAATCACGTTCTTCGTCTGAGGGAGTTTTAGAAATCGCTTACAAGGAGAGCGTACACATGGTACAACAGCATCGTGCCGAACAGTATCCCCAACTGGGGTAGCATGGTTACTGTATTTTACAAGAAGTACTTCTTTGTGTCTGAACAAGTTACCTTCTCGGACCTAGGAAGAATGTACCAGCAGGACAACGAACATCTGAATAATTTTTTTAAGAGATTCAGGGTTCAAGCGCTAGACTATCACCACCCAAACATGACCGAGAAACAGCTGGTGAAAAAATGCATCAACGGTATGGCTCTCATTTACCACGCCTTGCTAGAGAACCTGTGTTTTCAGACATTCTCATAACTCCATGAAGCTGCCAGATGATCCGCAACGACCGCACCAATATTATTGGAAAGAGCTAGACCAACCAGGACCGAAGACATGCGCGAGACTCGTGGGAGTAGACGTTTCATCAGAAAGCAATTTAACACTGGCCCCTCCTCTATGAGCGTAATAAACGAAGGAGGGAAAAGGAAGGCCCCAGCTACAAACTAGCAGCCTAAACGTGAAACATCAGCACGACGGGCAACTCCACCACGGAAGGCCGCTGCTAAAGCTCCCATGGGTCATCACGAAACTGAAGGAAATACCTTGGATTTCCCGTTTCCCATTGAGGAGGTAATCGATCTCTTAGAAGTATGGATTCAAGATGACGCTATCATATTACCATCTCCCAAGCGCCCACTGACTGAGGCCGAGATGGCGAACCCCAAATACTACCACTACCACAGATTTGTTCATCACTCAACCAGTGATTGCAACAGATTAAATCATATCTTCAAAGAGAATATATAAAAAGGGGAACTCCAACTAGGAAACGAGGGAGTACATCGAGAACCACTTCCAATGAGGACTTTTTGGGTCTCTAGGGATTCCGTACATGAGACCGTGCAATCCATGATGCAACACGTATGCGAAATTCTCTACCTTTCCAAAGTGGAGCGCCAAGATATTTTCGCGGCTCTCAATCGTGTTGTGTCGGGAAAACGGATTTTTCCCTCCATGGAAACCACGCCAAGAGCCCAAGCTCTCCCAGCAGGCGGAATCGGAAAAGACAACTGGGGACTATTGACCACGTCCTATCTAAAAGTTATTAAATTCTACAACACGCTCATCGATGCGGCCTCCAACTTCAACATTATTACTTTTAAGACTCTGAAAGTAGCGGGGTTTATAAAACAAGAGGCTACCCGATCCCCATCCGTGATCGAGAACCCGGAAGGGGAAGCCTTAAACGCGCACGGATACATCAACCTCAAAGTCAAGATAGGAGACGCTATAACACGTAGCAAATTCCACATTGTCAAAGAAATGGGTTACGACGTGATAGTGGGGCACTATTGGGTACTAGATAACAAGGCGAAAGTGAGTACATCCCCTATACCAATATCAACGCCCGAAAGAATCTCCAACAAACCGTCCCACTTGCTGCCGCACCGACGAGTTACCAATGGAACCCGGACGCCTGGAGAAGACCTGTTGGCACTAACTCACGGATTCCAAACGCAAGTAAGTCTGGCCGAACGATCTTCTCTACAACCAGTCATTTCTTCCCCTATTCCGTCATGGGGACTCAACACGATTACTGGAACGGACGCTGTCAAGAGATGTGAATGGGGTGTCGGGCCATTCAAATGCTTTGCAAAGAATTTGGAAGCTACCATCGAGACTAACAAAAACAAGATTCAAATGGTTGCACAATACCTGAACCCGTTTTCAATCGGAGATATAGTGGTCAAAGTAAACTCGTTTCAAGTAGGGAAGATGAGTGTAAAGATAGCTGTTCGGATTGTTTTGCCTAAGGAAAAGGAAGACAAGCCTTATCTGGTGGTAGACGTTCTTTTATGAGGGTACTGCAAGCTTATCAACGCAGACAAGCCGGGAGGTGTAATAGTTCACTCGCGGTGGCTCAAGCTTTCCAATCCCTAAAATGATGTACTTTTCCATCCACTCTCCCTTTAGTATTTCCTTCAACAATTTCTCTTGATATTTGTATTTCCCCAAGATAGATACACCATTTGTATTCTTTTTCGGAGTTTCATTTTCATTCAAAAAAAAAAAAAAAAAGCAAGCATACACTTCTTTCCTAATGGTTTCTCCA
The DNA here is from genome assembly GCA_023529315.1 of Papaver bracteatum. Lineage (NCBI taxonomy): Eukaryota > Viridiplantae > Streptophyta > Magnoliopsida > Ranunculales > Papaveraceae > Papaver > Papaver bracteatum. The sequence continues at coordinate 462,876 of JAJJWX010005152.1, forward strand.
AATCTCAAAAAAAAAAAAAAATATACACCAAACAAATCCAAAACCATTGAGAATCCATTAACCATCATATCACAACCGGAAATACCTTATTCAATTATTCAAAAGACACAAGCGGGACATTAATTGGCGAAACCCTAACTTCGCCACGAATACAAAGAAGGTAAAGATGAGTCTACAGAAACATCAGGACGACTAAGAAACAAACAGGAACGATAAAATGGAGAAACTAGTCATCGAAGGATGAAACACGAGCCCCCTTGGTCAGGGCTATTTTCAAGCACTTTCCCCAACAATATCTCGAGAAATAGAGATTCCATTCGACAGCAGTAGCAGTAGAAACCTCAGCATCCCATCCCGAAGCAACCTCAGCAGCAACATCGCATGTCTCTTTCCCAGCACCCGCTTCAACAACTGGTCTAGCATATGCCACCAGGACCTCCCTAACGTCGCCGACGACATCTCCGGCGTCAACTCCGAAATCGGTTTCAGTCCGATTGAACGCAACGTCTCCCTCAAAGGTTTTCTCATGGACCTTTCGAGGAAGATTTCCTAATTCATCCGCATCAGAATCGAGAATCATGACGTCATCCTGAACGAAGAAGTTACGTTGTCTTTCCTCTAAGAGTTCCACAGACTCAGTTTTCCGTTGTTTCAACCTAGAAGCGGTCTGATTCGCCCTAGCACTGGGCTGAGAAGAAGTTTTGCTGCACTGAAGCCTCTCAACATACCAGGGCTCTTCATTACCTTCCCATTCCTCTTCCATGTTCACCGAACCCAAGAAAGTCCGAACACACGCACGCACTTCACCAAGATAAATAGAAGGAAGGTCCTGGATAATTCTGCCAGCTTCATGGAACAGAGATTCGATTCTACCTAATGCCTCCTCATGAGAAGAAAACTGGTTTTCTCCGATTCCAAAGTTTTTCTCCGAAGAATTAGAGGTATGGATGGCTCTGGAAGATCCCATTATGCACTACAATAAACATAGAAAATGGGCAAGTTTTCACCCTATCTACACCAACAACATGAATAAGGAAGAAGATAAAATGGAAACCGGGAGAAAACACGAGATGATACATGTAAAGAGAGTGAGCGTGATTTCCAGAACGAACTATGCGGATGGAGGATTCAAGATCATCTCTTATGTTTAGCAGAACGATGTAGTCCCAAAAAGGAAAGATTTTATACTAGCCGTGAATTAAGGCATGACATCTAACCTTAATTAAACCTCATTCTACCAGCCAATATAAGGGAAAACCTCATGCCTGGATGTGTGAAATAATTAGGCTTTGGTGAGAAAATGTGGAAGAACGTGTTTGTGACACACTCGCCTGTGTTTTGCTTTTCTTCCGCCATCACTGAGATACGGAAGCAAAACCGGTAACGTAACCTGAGAAAAAGTAGTAACGCCCCTTTTGTGGGCATAACACTCTCGATTTTTGAAGAAAAAAAAGTAAATTCCTATTTGAGCCAAGTAAGGAAAGAAGGCGACTGGTCCCGCAAAAATAAAGCTACCACGCCAAGACCGTCAACGCCATTGCCTTGGCCCCACATCCCAAAACTTCCGCCATGCTTTGCCTCTCCAAGACCGTGCATGCTTTGCCTCTCCAAACCGTCCGCTCCACTTCCACGACCCCATCATGCCAAGCCGTCCATGACATGACTTGCCGTGCCGACACCAACTCGCCGAACCAATGTCATGATATTCCTTAACCCATCCAAGGTGATGAGTATCCAGACTAAGCCGACGCTTCTCACCACTTCACGGTCTACACAGAAAATAGAAAACCATGCAAGTCTGCCAAACGTGGGATCACGAACTATCCTCACCCTTCGAGAAAGGTTAGTAAGACTTTCCTGACCATCTTGCATGTCCTACATTTCAATTATGTCCTCGTCTGTCACCATCATATACTTATCCCGCAACAAGGCACCTATTCTGAGCTAAGCAGGGGACTTAATGTTGATAGTGGTTTTTAACTTAGGGGTAAAATCGTAAAACCCTAGTCAGACAATGACGTCACAGAACTTGAGTAATAATATTCAAACCAAGCACATTTATTGAACCCTTTAATATGTCTGCGAGAAAATCACCAGGGTACCTTTTTTTTAAATGCTAATTAGGGCTTCGACAGGCCAAAACCCTAATTCTCACACCTTATGTGCTAATGGAAAACCATGCTAGCCACAACTATCGCGCCAAGGCATGCCAACCATGCTAGCCGCACCACTATGCCAATGGCAAGCCATGCCAACCACACCTACATCGCCAAGGCATGCCAACCATGCTAGCCGCACCAATGTGCCAATGGAAAACCGTGCCAGCCACATCTACCATGCCAAGCCAAACCGCACCTTACATTAGCCCTAACCACGCCATGTCAATGGAATACCAACCTATCCGTGCCACCATACTGGCCTTCCCTATGTGGCTACCAAAATGAAGGCGTGCGACAATCAACGATCTCCCTTCAATCCTAGGAGCAAATCCTATCCGTCCATGGTTACCAGACAACACATGGGAACCTTTGTCCCAAAACCCTATCTTGGTCACGCCAAACCCATGCCAAGCCAAACCGCACCTTGCCTTGGCCCTAGCTAAGATAGTCGCACCATGTGCCCATACCAAACCCTTGGCCCCACCATTCCAAGCCAAACCGCACCTTTCCTTGGCCCTAGCCAAGCTAGCCGCACCATGTGCCCATACCAAACCCTTGGCCCCACCATGCCAAGCCAAACCGCACCTTACCTTGGCCCTAGCGAAGCTAGCCGCACCATGCGGCCATGCCAAACACTTTTCCCCACCATGCCAAGCCAAACCGCACCTTGCCTTTCCTTAGCCAAGCTAGCCGCACCATGTGCCAAACGGCATGCCAAGACCTTGGCCCCACCATGCCAAACGCACCTAACCACGTCACCATGCTTGCCTTTCCAGCGCGGATACCAAAATGAAGACGTGCGATAATAAACGGTCACCCTTTAATCCCAAGAGCAAATCCTAGCCGTCCAAGGTTACCAGACAACACATGGTAACCTTTGACCCAAAACCCTAGTTTTCTCACGCCAAACCACGCCAAGGCATTCCATGCCAATGGCATGACAACCTAGCCGCGACACCATGCTGGCCTTCCATATGCGTATACCAACAAACGAAAGCATGCGACGATCAACGGTTACCTTTCCTCTTAAGATGCAAAATCTCGACCGTCGAAGGTCACCAAGCTAACAAGTCTCCCAAGCTCGACTTTCCAGGAAACAACAACATGCTACATATTTTCCACAAAAAACATTCGAAACATCAACACATATCACAAATTTGGGGATCCTCTTTGGGTATATGTTTGGCGGTTTACAGCATGCAGCGTACACTACTCCCATCATAAGGAAGTGTCATAAGGGTGAGGCGGTTAGTAAATACAGGGAGTTAATGGTGAAACGCTCTTTTATGGGACATCAATTCCATGAATTAACGGTTTCATGAAACATCAATTCCATGCATTAACGGTTTTATGGAACATCAATTCCATGCGTTACCACCTCCTCCCATTTACTTACCCATTTTTCCATTCCTTAATGAGACCAGAGTACATTTCACTTTGACTTGTATAAATAGGTCGTACCTATTTCCACCGAAAAACAAGTTCAGTCAGGATCATACAACACTCAGGAAATACTTGCTAGCTTACCACTTGTTAGCCTTCCCACTTTTCTGATACAAGTCGTAGTAACATAACTACTCTTCCAGAATCAACTATTCTGGTCTCATCACTTTCCTTGCTTCCCTCCCAAAAACCAACCCATTCTCCTCCACTTTGTGACCGAAGCAAGTCTGGAACGGCCATTTCTTGGTTTAGGCCGGACTTCTACAGATTGATCTCTCGAATCTAAAGTACTCCCTTGCAGTACATTGTTTAGGGTTTAAATTCGTTTCTCACCCACACACCCGAAATTACCTAAATCAGCAGAAACCATTTTCACCTACAAACAACAGGCTCCGGCATTAGTGAGTAATGCAACTAGGAGATTAAATACTCATTAGGCTCTATACTAGTGAACAATTCATCTAGGAGCTTGAGTTTCAATATAATATGAATAGAGACATAGGCACTCATCAGATGCTGATATATTCTTCAAATTCCTTGCAGAATAGACATATCAAGGTCTACTACTTCTGATGATGAATCAGGTAGGCAAATTTTTAAAGTTTTCGCCCTATAATAATAACCACCATCAACACATGTATTTGCTCGAACCTTTGTCATTTTGTGACAAAAAGAGGGAGAAATATATGGAGTAAATAAGTGATTTGCAATAACTAAGGAAAGGAAAATTATGCTTAAACGTTATATCTAACGAAAGAGTAAATCATTGACTAAGGGGGAGAAACATATCATATTGTTGTGTAATCATTTTGTACTATAAAAGTGGAATAACAAAGATTTTCGGATTGATTATCTACCTATCCTACCTTTATGGGGAGTATATGCTTTGTTATTCAGATATCAGCAACGACATTTATTGATTGAATATATGCAGGTTATTGTGATGTTGAAACTTGGAATCAGGCATATGTATAATAAATTCTTATAATTTGTTTATGCATATGTATTAAGAGTATAGCCACTAAAATTGACAAAGAGGGAGATTGTTAGAGAAAATCTCGGTTGAACCCACCAAGAGTTGGTATGTGAAGTTTGGTTGTCATATTTTAGTGAGTCAAAACTCATATAAGAGTCACTTGATTATGTGCTAGAGACAACTTCGTTTTAGGTTAGACTAGAAAGTCTAGGAATGTTGAGACAGACAAGTATTACTCGAAGACCTGAAGAACGTGAATAAGTAACGAGCTACAACGACAACATCATCCTTCCTATTGATGTTAGTAATATTGACTTGAACTATTTCATTCCTAACGTATCTTTCAAGTCGTGCTATATTGAAAACATAATTGCAAATTTGTATATGGATATATTACTCTAGTAGTGAGACATGATCATATGATCATAGTATTAGGGAATTAGACTACGAAGTATAACGCTTATCTTTTGAACTTCGTAGATATGACATCGACATAATCTTATGAATGGTGTTATGATTATGTGAATGGGTAAAGGTGAAGATTTCATCCTAGGAAACAATGTTTTACATTTGTTTGAAGGAAGCACATTCATGAACTTGTTTTATGAATCGAAAAGGAAATCGCTAGGCTTATTGGTACGGATATTCATTGCAAATGTTTGGATTACCAATATGTGTGAGATGGTAGAAACGATCGTAACTTTGTTATGTATCTTGGTGCAACTAATCACAAAGACTGACTTATGATTTGGTATGACTAGTTTTGATTAATTAGTGTAATCGATCCTAAGTAATCAACTGAGATGGTATGATCGATATTTGTAATTGGTGTGAACGATCCTAGTAATTAGTGTGACCGATCACAGAGAGTTGTGTAATTGATCCTTGTAATTGGTATAACCGATCCTAGTAATTTGTGTAACCAATCCTGGTAATTGGTGTAACCGATTCTAGTCACTAGTGTGAACGATCACAAGCTATACCATCAGTATATGGTAACCGGTCCTGGTAATTGATGTAACAGATCCTGGTAACTGATGTAACCGGTCTTGGTAACTTTTGTGACCGATCACAAGTGTTCCATATTAAGGTATAACCGATCATAGTGATTGGTAGAACCAATTGAACCCATGAATATGATTTGATAATTGATCAATCACATAGTTATCTTGGAATACAGATGAACCAATTCTAAACTTGTTTGGAAGTGTGGTATAATTGATTCCAAAATTGTAAATATAAAAGAGGATTTACAAAGAAAAGATGTCAACATACTTTGAACACGAACAGTAACTCTTATCTTTTCTTGTTCAAAGATATTCCTTAATTACTCAAGGAGATCCCGATCCGAAATAAATTAAGAATCTTTTAATTAAGGTTGTTAGTTTTATATCCTGGGGTATTTAGGGGCGACCCCAACACAATTAGGGGAGACACAAAATGACAAAATAGGTCATAATTGGTAGGTTATTTTACAATCGGTAGGTTATTTCCGGGGCATTTTTTTAATGGCCAAACTATTCTTTACAATCGGTAGGTTATTTCACAATCGGTAGTTAATCAATAATCGGGAGTAGATTTAGTTTGTATAACTTCCGAATATAATGTATCCCCAAAATAAAATCCTATATCTTTTGAATTTTGATTATCCTATAATTGATAGTAAATAAAGTTATCTTGACTCCCGATTATACAGTTTACCTCTGGAAATAATGCTACCATAATCGGTAGGGAATTTAGGTTATTTGACTTCCGAATATAGAGTAGCCCCAAAATCAGAGTTTGCAAAAAAAAAATTTTTTTAAAATTTTGGTTGAGCCTATAATCGGTGAGAAAGGAAGAGTTATCATGACTTCCGATTATACAGTGACTGTGTTTGCAAATATCCTACCATAATCGGTAGTCAAGATACTTGTATAACTACCGAATATAAAGTAGCCCCAAAATCAGAGTTTGCAAAAATCCTTTTTTTTTTTTTGAATTTTGGTTGAGCCTATAATCGGTAAGAAATGAAGAGTTATCATGACTTCCGATTATATAGTGGCTGTCTTTGCAAATATCCTACCATAATCGGTAGTCAAGATACTTCGTATAACTTCCAAATATAGAGTAGCCCCAAAATCAGAGTTATCATGACTTCCGATAATGAAGAAACCCTATGGGAACATACACGTTTTGTGAAAATTTCTGGAAAACCGAATTGGTTTTCAAATTCATTAACCGGACCCCCCCGGACAGCGGCCAATAATGTTGAAAATATCCAACACATATAACTACCGAATATAGAATTGCCCCAAAATGAGATTTTTCAAAAATCCTATATTTTTCTAATTTGGTTGAGCCTATAATCGGTAGTAAATGAAGTTATCATGACTTCCGATTATACAGTATAATCTTTGTCGAAATCTTACCATAATCGATAGTCAAAATAGTTTATATAACTACCGAATATAGAGTTGGCCCAAACTACGATTATGGATTAACCTCCCGATTATAAAGGGGCATATAAGTATTATTTTTTAACCTATTTTGTCTTTTATGTCGCCCCTAATTGCGTTGGGGTCGCCCCTAAAAGTGCCAGGTTTTATATCCTTTAATTACCAGCAATTAAATGCATATCTTTAGAGAATAAAAATTAGTAATATGCATTTACTAATTGGAGATTTTCTATTAAGAGATTTCGGAAAATATTGGACAAAGCATTTCCTGGAATTATGAAAACTGAATGGGCATTTATTGCATATCTTGAGAATACTTTCGGTTTTGGAAATTCCGTGGTGTCCAAACATCCTTGGTATGTAATTACCTAAGTTTTAATTTCTAGCAAACTATCCTAAGAGCCAGACAAACTTCATCTTTTTTTTGTTTCTGGTGGAGCCGTCTATTCGGAGAGGAAAGTACCCTAATTAGGCGAAATTTCTTACGACCGCTCGTTTAAAGATTTCTGTGGGTTCAAGAAGCTCTACGAGTACTATTGGTGGGAAACTAGATAATCACAGTTTATTAGTTTTCGATTGATTTGATTGACTAACGGTTGTTAAAACTTTGATTGCACCTAGTTTGTTTATTCTTGAGAAATTTCTCTTCTGATATAAGATTTACTCAAACTATGAAGTGTCGACGAGATCTTTAGAACTGTTTGAAGATCTAAAGACATCTTTTGATAATCCATTATTAACAGATTCTATTCTGTGTGTGATTGATCACAAGAGATTCAAGTGGTGTTGTGCAGGTTTAGTTGAAGATTAAAGAAGATTTGAAGACGAAGAAGAATTCTTATTGGTTTCTCATATATTTGTGTAGCACAAACCTTGATCGGATGGGATCCAACTAGAATCAGATTTATTCGATTGATTAGTTACACGAGATCTGTAACACCTAATAGTTCTCTTGAGATTTATTTTGATTGTTACAATTCTGAATCTTATTACATAGGTAATATAGACTGGATTGATCTAACCAGGCAAAGGATTTTATTAGTTTAAATGGAAAAACCTTTGCATATGACTTGAGATATCTTTATCAGGAAAGAATCAAGAGAGTTGTTACCAAACAGATTTGTTGTTCCTTTACTATTTAGAATACGATCCAAAGGAATTGTTCTTTTGAGTGAACTTATTGAATATCAGAATCACATGGACACTAAATAAACTAAGTGAACTAGGGTTAGTTGCTTGGTGTCAACTATACGAAGTTGGTTTAGATTTTGTATAGCATCTTAATTCCGAGAGTATTCAATTCTGGACTAGGTCCCGGGGTTTTTCTGCATTTGCGGTTTCCTCGTTAACAAAATCTTGGTATGTCATTTACTTTACCTTTCCGCAATTATAATTTAAAGTAAATTACACAAATGTTAACTCCGCTTTACTTGATAGTGATCCTATAGAGTTTGGTTCAGTCCGAACCTATTATCAAGTAATCACACTTTGATTTTTGTTTTGTCTCGATCTCGTATCCATAGACGATCACACAAAGTGTGAATACCGATTTGTCGTATTGTCTCGATTTTTTTCATAGAAAATCACTTTCGGTAAGAGGACTTATAGGTGGATAAATTAAATATTGTGGTGTATTTGGGTACCCTCGTCTTTTCAGAGCCGTCTAATCAGAGAGAAAAGTACCTTAATTAGGCGAAATATCTAACGACCGCTCGTTTAAAGACTTCCGTGGGATCAAGAAGCTCTACAAGTACCGTTGGTGGGAAACTAGATAAATACAGTGTTATTAGTTTTCGGTTGATTTGATTGACTAACGGTTGTTGAAACTTTGATTGCACCTAGTTTGTTTATTCTTGAGAATCTTCTTTTATGATATAAGATTCAATCAAACTAGATCGAAGCATCGACATGATCTTTAGAACTATTTATAGATCTAAAGACATCTTGTGATAATCCATTGTTAACATACTCCATTCTATGCATGATTGATCACAAGAGATTCAAGTGGAGTTATGAAGGTTTAAATTGAAGATTAAAGAAGATTTGAAGATGAAGAATATTTCTTATTGGTTTCTCATATCTTTGTGTTGCACAGACCTTGATTGGATGGGATCCAACTAAAATCGCATTTATTCGATTGATTAGTTGCGTGAGATCGGAATCACTTTATAGTTTCTTGTTGGAATCTATATCGATTGATTGCAAATATAAACTTGACTACTTTCATAGTTATTGGATAGATTGATCTAACCAGGCAAAGGAGTTTATTAGCTTAAACGGAAGAGACTTTGCATATGAGTTGAGATATCTTATCTTAAAGAATCAATAGAGTTGTTTCCAAACAGATTTGTTGTTCCTTTACTGTTTGGAATACGATCCAAAGGAATTGTTATAGTGCATGTGTAGTTGCAGGAAATCCCACACTACAGCCTTGCTATGATCTTGCTATATTCAACTCACAATTGAAGATTAAAAACGACACTTTATTATTTTGTTCTCAAAAATGTTTACAGAAATGGAAGAATTCAAGATTACAACTATTCTCTTGAAGTTTCTCTCTCCTCAAGATTTTCTTAACTCTCAAAAATACATCATCCTTTTCTGGACATCTTGGGTCTATATTTATGGGGTAGTTACATAGTGGATGACAGCTAAGTTTTCCTCTTATTTCGGATTGGTTCTGCGATTGTACCGCGATAGTTACGATATTCATTCTCGCAAGCTTTGTAACCATCGCGGGACAAACATGCTTTTCTCATGTTTTCTTCAATCATCAGTTATTACGTCACTCTTTTGACTGCTTCTGTGACACTCGCAAAGTGTAGTTGAAGAGCTTGCGATGATGCTCGCTGGGAAGTGTTGTTAATCTCGTAAAGAAGTATTGTAGCGATATTCTGGTCCTAAATCTTGCATCTTCTCATGTCTTCTTCGCAAAGTGGAGAGGATATGAGAATCTTCAATTCTTCAAAGTGCTCGCAGCCTCTTTTCTTTCCATATTTTCTTCTCGACATTGCTCCGTTAATTTATCTTAACCGCCTGCACGTGTTGTAAATTCATCTTTTTACTGATACGTCTCTACTCAACAGGTTATTCCCTTTTTCCTATAAAAGGTAGAGTTAGACTTCAAAACTAATTTTCTTATTTTAGTTCTCTATCTTCTTCATCTGTTTATTTTATCTTTCGTCTGCAACTTTTCTTCTTCTTCATATTCTCCTGCTACTGTTCTAATGGAGTCATCAAGGTATGTTTTTTGATTATAATCTTTATTTGATTCAATTTTTACTCATATTCTCCGATCTTCTCTATTTGATCCTTCATAACTCCCGTATTATGTCTTCTCTTCAGTGGAACTATCCCTAACACCCAATCCTCAGTTCAAAACCCTAATGCTCGCAAAAGGCCAACTGATAAGAAGAAGAGAAGTTCTGCGAATGATAAGGTGGTAAGAAACACATCCTATTTCTTAATAACAATATTGTTGCCTCTGTTTCTTATCTAAGTTATTATTCGCAGAATGTCGAGAACATAGCTAATCCTCCCAAAAGACCTCGTCAATTTAAATCTCTTGAGGATGATTTCACCATCCCCACGTTAACATCTGCGAGAGTTACTCACACACCCTCGCAATTGGATCCTCTTTCTTTTATCTGCGAGAATATCGCTGCCAACACCTTTATTTCTTTTGATTCTTTGACAAATCAGCCTCCTGAAATTGCTGTGACTGAAATTCCTTCTAGCCCTTTATTGCCTTCAACTGTTGTTTTTCCCAATACTCCTCCTTCTGATAATATAACCATCGCAAATGACTCAAATCGTCAACTTGTCCTCGTTACTACTTCACCCTCTGCATCTCTTCCTCCATAAAATGAAACCTTAGCAGGAGTTGATGTTGCTTTTAAAATTTTATCTAATATTTTAGACGATGCTAGAAAATCTTCTACTGACTCTCTCCAATATGAAGTTTGCGAGACCTTACTCAAATATTTTGGCTCTGATAGTACTGCCTCACGAGCATCTTTAGAAAATGAAGTTGAAGCTCTAAGAAAAAGCCTTCAAGTCAAAATTTCTGAATGTGATACTCTGAACCATATGCTTCGCAACTCTTCACTTAACCACGAGAACCTTCGCAGAAAAAATGACGAGCTGAAAGGTACAATTTTCCTGCCTCTACCCCTTTGTCTTTCTGTTTTGATTTCATATCCTCTGTACTCAAGTCTCCTTCTTAAATTCTTGGTTTATATATTAGTTTCAAATCGGACTCGTTTCATGGAAAGACTTAAATTTGAATCTATTGCTGAAGAAGCTCATGTTGAAAGAGATTCTTGGATGGACCAGTATAATAGATTAGATAATCTCTACACATATTTGATCGATCAAATAGATAATCTTACTAATGAGAATAATCAACTATCCCAAAGTCAAAATTTATTAAGTAACGAGATTACTCGTCTCTCATATTTTTTAACCAAGTCTAACTTGGCGGTAGAATCTTTATCAGATGAAAATAGAACTTTATCCCAAGATAAACATAGATTTTCAAGCTTGATGGCGATTTCTTCGCATCAATTGAGTAATCTACAAAGAATATGTGATAATCAAGAGCGATCTCTTCGCTCCCTTAAAGATGAACTCAGGGAAGTAACTGAATCATCTGCCGCTGAGAAGGATAAACTTATTAAGGGTAGATTAACTCTTAGCTTAAAGGCCAGCAAGCTTCAAGATCAATATTCCCAATTAAAGAAATCTCATTCTTTATTAGCAAAGGAAAACTCATATCTACACTCCAAAGAAGAAAACATGAAATCTCGTCTGAAGAGTATGGTTGGCGATAAATTTGATGACGCTATGAACCAATAGGAGAACTGTTTCTTTACTTTACTTCAAAACTTAACCTCTCAAAAAGAAGGTAGTCAATTGACTGCCTCATTTGTTGATCTTTCTGTCAAATTTTATGTTACATTTCTTGCGAGATCTTTGTCTGAATAATATTTAATTATTTTTGTTGCTCGCAAAATCTGAAAGAAGTCTTCATTCTACCATTGATGATCTTACTGATAAGTTGGATAAAGTTATCAAAGAAAACAAGATTCTCACTTCCGATTTTATAGAAGATCGCGACAAAGCAGAGAGAAGACTTGATTATCTCGAGTATTTCAAAAATATAGAGATTAAAAATCGTGACAGAGGTTTCCTTCGCAAAGTTCACCTTAGTGCTGAATTTCTTGTGAACGATATTCTGATATCTCATTCTCTCCCTCATATATTTGTTCTTCCTCTAGAAGTTGATGATGATGAAGTCCCTCTCCCCATGGACAAGGATTTAAAATATGCATCTGTTGAAGAATATGCTAAAGAATATGTTGAAGAAAATAATCCATAAGAAGAAGAAAAAGATTCTCCCAGAGAAGGAGAAACTCGAAATGAGAAAAATATTGGTAATGCTGACAATAATGGCAAAAACCCTGAGTCTGGCGAGACCATCGCTGAAGCTTGAATTACATTCTTGCTTTCTTTTCCTTTTTCTTTCTTGCGAGTAATGTAACTTTTGCAACTTTTAGAATTCAACCTTTAATTTTGTTTACTTTGAACATTCTCAAGGAAGATAATGAGATCTTATTTATTCATTCCCCTACTTGCCCTTCATTAAATTTCTTGAGATGTGGAATTATTTCCCGTATCTTGTTTTTGCGAACTGCGATGTAATGAATTCTTGCGATATTCTGAAGAAGGTTGCCTTCTCATATATTCTCCTGTGATGAACAAATATTTCCTGCATTCTTGAAATAGTTAATGTTTAATATTATTCTGTTGGTCTTATTTTTCCTTCCTAGTTAAAGGTTTTATTTTGCCAAATTTTTCTTTTTGCGACAAAATCGCAGGACATCTCTACATTTGCATTTAAAAATCCATTTATCTTGCCTTATCCATTTTTCTTTGAACTTTCTGCGACAATATGACAGATCTAAATCCTCTAGCGAGAATAAAGTTCCATGACATTGCCGTCTTGCGATGAAATCGCAGGACGTCCTTACATTTTCATGTAAAAACCCATTGATATCATCTAAACATATCTATTTTGGCTTGTTTCCACTGTATAATTTACGTCACACGACAATATGACAGGCCTAAATGTTCGTAGGATCATAAAGCCCCATGACATTGTCGTCTTAAGACACTTATCAGCTCCCTATTGGAGGGTACCTCCCTTATCTTCCCCCTAGTTTCCCCTTCAAGGAGGGAACATAGGCCATACAAGACTATCTCCCCCCATATGGATTTGCCAACAACCAGTTGTTTTCGCAGCCTCTTGTCCTTTATTCCTATATGGCTTATAGTTACAAGACTTCACCCTAAGTGGGGTTTTCTTCGGGCCGAGTGCATCATAGCCAAGACTTTCCAAGGATGGCCAGGATAGTTTCATATGCCACGGGCACCCTTAACTCAACCGTGTACCTCGTCACCTTGGTCATACTCTGCACTCCTTAGAAGATATTGTCATTCGTCCAACCAGGGTATAAACTTATATAATTGGAAATCCAAGATCTCTCTCCCGGATAGGTTTTCTTTAACCCCAACATCTGCATGACTCAGGTTCCAGCAGCGGTATAACCTTATCCCTAAGTCATGTAAAGAGATACCCCCTTATATGACGCACTATTAGGTCTTACATTTGCCTCTTGCGAAATTGTATCCGCGAACTAAGGTGCACGCTATAAAGGTTCGTCCCATTCTATTAATCTCTGCGAAATTTTATTCGCGTTTCTCGCGAGTATTCTAACTCTGATAAAATTTCATTTCTTTGATCTTCTTGTGAAATTTTGCAATTCTTTAAAACACAGTACTCTTTTCAATTGCATTTTCTTCAAACAAATTATGCGTAAACTTCTTTAAATTTCATCATTTTACCTTTCTACTTACTATTTTCTGGTTCTGCTTTTCTGTTACGTTTTGATGTTTTTTCTTTTTCTGCGATTCGCTCGCCATCAACTTCCTCTCGATTCTCTATTGTATCAATATTTCACATCTATGTCGTTTCTTGATGTTGTACTTCCAATTTCTATTCTTCTAAGCTCTTTCCTCGCAAGATTTTATATCAATCTCATAACATTTCTTTCTTTCTCCCCAGTCTCCCTTAATAACTCCAACACCATTAGGATGAGGAAATTTAATACACTGGTGAAAAGTAGATGCTACACCTAATATCATATGTAGCCAAGGTCGACCAATCAGGGCATTATAAGGTGATTCAATGTCCACAACACAGAACAAGATATTTGAAGATATTCCCTTTAATGGAATCCGCATTGTAATTTCCCCTTTTGGTTTGCTATCTGTTCCATTAAAGCCATATATTTTATATGTTGATGGTGTTAGATCTTCGTCTCTTCCACCCATGGTTTTGTAGGTATGATAGAATAAGATGTCGACTGAACTGCCTGTGTCTATTAAAACTCTATTGATAGCCCAAGAATCTTCATTTTCATCATCATTTTTTTCATATTCTTCTTCTACTTGCTTTGGATTTATCTCTAATCTTACCACCAATGGGTTATCATGCTGCTCTCCAGGCTCTGGTACTTCTTGTGCAGTAAAAGATATAGTTTGCTTTTGCCATTATTTTAATTGCGAGGCTCTCGTAATATTCATTATCTCTCTTCCATCCATGTCTCTCGCGAAGACTCTGCTTAGAACACTATCATGGAAATCCTCAATAGTTCTGTGTGAATTTACAATGGAATTACAAAACAAATTCTTTGTTTTAGCCCCAACTTCTATTACGAATGTTTCTGCTCCTTTTACAGTATTTACCCTGCGAATTTATGGTGCTGGAGGTAATCGCTGAGATTGTGGATGTCCTACTAAAAAGTGGTTTAGCTTTTCTTGGTCAATCATCCTTAAAATTATTCTCTTTACATTCATGTAATCATTTATTGTGTGACCATGAAAGTGATGGTAAGGACAAAATTCTTGACTTCGATTATTAGGATGTGGTTCTTTTCCCATATTCCATGGTGATGGTATATTTTCCATCAAAATGATAGCTTCCCAGATTTTTTTCTATACTAGTATTTAGAGGCGGCATTTTAATTTCTTCCCATATTATCTTCTGATTACCTTGGCTTATGAAATTGTTTTGCCTCTATCCACCATAAGTTTCTTGCGGCTGATCAATCCTTTGAATCTTATTATTCCCACCGCGATTGTAATAATTCTTCTCCCTTTCATATTCTTCTTGATCTCGACTACCCATAGCTACCAATTTCTGCTGGTTATCAATTTCCACTTTCTCTTGTTGTGCTTGCGAGCTGCTCGCCACATTGTTAATAATTTTAGGAAGTAAACTCCCATTTGCTGCTACTGAATTGGTATTCGCGATTGGATATGATTCCATCTCATTTTTTTTCTCCTCCAAAGCAATGTATTCTTCTTGTAGTTCTCGTAGTTCAGTCATAGTGATTGTATTCTTGACTCTGAAAATTTGTATGTACAGCAGATTGGTCGCGAACATTGCATTGATAAAAGACAAGATAAGATATCTCTCGTCTACTCTTCATGCCATCTCACTGCACATTGTCTTCCATCTTATGGTTAAATGTTTCAGACTCTCGCCAACCCTCTGCTTTAACCTAAACACATCTTCAATACCTGGACGCGATGAATTGTTGCTTATATATGCTCCCAGAAATGTAGCTTGCAAATGATCAAATGAAGTTATAGTGTTTTTTGGCAATCCCTCAAACCATTTCAGTGCCTCTCCAGTTAAGCTAGATGCAAAATACTTACACAATACCATATCACGATTCTCCCATTGCAGCATACACCTAACATAAGCCTTAACATGTTGTACAACACAGGTAGTTCCATATAAAATGCTGGTTAATGCTGGTAAGTTGCACTTTGGAGGTATTCCTCTTAACTGTACTTCTTGAGTGAATGGAGTTCTCGCAGCTTCTTCAATAGCTTCATCAAGTTTCCTTCTACCTCCTTCTCTTCTGTTATTTATTATTCCCCTCATCTTTGCTAATTCTTTTAAAATTTGCTCATTCGCAGCTGAATTCGGTTCCATTGGTCTTTTCAATGATGCTTCCCTTATCCTGCGTTCATGTACTTCTTGTCTTGCGAAATTTTGTGTATCTTCATCTACATCCACATTCCTTCTTCTGTGATCTTCTGCTTCACCTTCTTCTTGCCATCGCAGCTAATTATACTGTATATTTTTTTCTCTGCGAATTTCTTCATTTATCTTCGCTGTCTTTCTATTCCCCTTTGTATTCTATCATACTCTTCCTGAATATTATTATTATGGCGATTTTGCGTCCATCTCCTTTCTCGATTTTCATGGTTATTTTGCCGTATTGATTCTTGGAATTCTTGTTCTTCTACCTCTGCCCTTAATATTTCTCTCTCGCAAGCTAGGCATGCTTTTTCAGCATAATGTCTCTCAATTTCTACCTCAATTATTCTTCGATTTCTCTGAATCTCTCGCCCATGTAATATCCTCCTACATTCTTCTGGATTTTCTTCATCATTTTGGTTATTTCTTCCCTCCTGATTTCTGTTGTTAAGTCTATTATCCAAAGTTTCGCCACGCGGATCATGGCGATTTTCTATTACATCTCCTTCTCTATGATGTTGTTCTTCATTTGGATTTTTCATTTCCTCTTGGATATTTCCTTTAGCATTTCTTATTGGGGAATTTCGCCTTAATTCTTCTCTTAATGATCTTGAATTTGATCTAACAGTACTTCTTGATGTTCTACTTTGTAATCTCAAATTCTCCATTCTCAACTCGTGATTTTGTCTTGTTAAATTTGCACGCTCTTCCGCCTCTAATCTTCTTTCCTCTTGTATTCTTTGTCTTAGCTCATCTGCTGTTTCATTTTCGCCTTCTCCATGAATTAATCCTTCAACCACTCCTTGATTTCTTTCTCCTCTTCTTTCGTCTCTTAATTGTTGATATTCTATATCTTCTATCGAATCCGATCTCCAAGTATGCACACTCACTCTATCATAATCCACATTTCTATCTTGCATCGGTGTTTGTTGATTCGGTTGTGGAATTTGACTTTCTCCTTCAATCCATGTTCTATTTCTTCCTGTTCTTATCCTTGAAGACTCTCCTAATTCATTTGTTTCTCCACCTGCAAGTCTTTTACTCCTCCTCACAGTTGTTGGTGCCTCTGATGTATTTCTTCTTCTTCTAGCCATTTCTTCAACTCTAACAATTTCTTAAAATCTTCAAGTTGTAATTAGAGATTTTTTAGCTTGATTCTCCCTATTTTTGGCGCCAAAATGTAGTTGCAGGAAATCCCATACTACACCCTTGTTATGATCTTGCTATATTCAACTAACAATTGAAGATTAAAAACGACACTTTATTATTTTGTTCTCAAAAATGTTTACAGAAATGGAAGAATTCAAGATTACAACTATTCTCTTGAAGTTTCTCTCTCCTCAAGATTTTCTTAACTCTCAAAAATACATCATCCTTTTTTGGACATATTGGGTCTATATTTATAGGGTAGCTACATAATGGATGACAGCTAAGTTTTCCTCTTATTTCGGATTGGTTATGCGATTGTATCGCGATAGTTACGATGTTCATTCTTGCAAGCTTTGTAACCATCGTGGGACAACCATGCTTTTCTCATGTTTTCTTCAATCGTCAGTTATTACGTCACTCTTTTAACTGCTTCTGTGACACTCGCAAAGTGTAGTTGAAGAGCTTGCGGTGATGCTTGCTGGGAAGTGTTGTTAATCTCGCAAAGAAGTATTGTAGCGATATTCTAGTCCTACAGCATGCACTCATCGAAGCCGGAAGCGCAGGGATACTGAGGAAACTAAGTGAACTAGGGTTAGTTTCTTTGTCTCAACTATACGAAGTTGGTTTAGATTTTGTATAGCATCTTAATTCTAAGAGTATTCAATTCTGGACTAGGTCCCGGGGTTTTTCTGCATTTGCGGTTTCCTCGTTAACAAAATCTTGGTGTGTCATTTACTATACCTTTCCGTAATTATAATTGTTGTTATTATAATTTAAATTAAATTACACAAACGTTAACTCCTCTTTACTTGATAGTGATCGTATAGAGTTTGGTTAAGTCTGAACCTATTATCAAGTAATCACACTTTGGTTGTCGTATTGTCTTGATCTTGTATCCATAGATAATCACACAAAGTGTGAATACTGATTTTTAGTATTGTCTCGACTTTGTTCATAGACAATCACTTTCGGTATGAGGACTTATAGGTGGATAAATTAAAGATTGTGGTGTATTTGGGTACCCTCATCTTTTCACTAAAGAACATTTTCAAAAACGCTATCGAAAGATGCAAAATGCAAAAACATTCCAGTCTCCAGTTTTCAAAACCTAAAGAATCTAGTTTCGCCAACCAACACATAAAGTTGCAAAACACAATCATATATTTATTCCTTCAACACTTTGACCACCTTAACGGTCAAGTATATCTCACTAGGTCAAGATTTTATTTTTTTGATCGATAAAAGGATAAAAAAGGATGTAATCGTAGGAAGGAAATCAATCGTCAAGCTTCTGACCTCATTGATAATGAAACTTTTGACAAATGTCTTTGTGTACTCTTCAGTCTTCATGCCTGCTTCAACCTTTAGGGGTAACTAAAAATTGCTCTATTCCGTCCTACATCTCTACAAGCTAAATTTATCATATGATTGATACTGGCTCAAGTAGTGCAAGTCAAGCATAATTTTGCCAACTAAATTTGAAAATTCGAAAAATGATATACCAACGCTTCGTGGTTTGACAGAGAAATTGTTCTAACATTTATGGCTATGGTGGCTAAAATCAAATGAACCCTTAACCATTTCTTTTTTTATTACACAAAGAATGACATCATTTTTTTCCCATAGTCTTTATTATAAGCTGGTTGTTTTTACAGGTGGATGTTTTCAACTAAAATGAAAAAAATATAAAAAATTATAGGCGTTTTTAAGATAAGGTAAAGATTTACCATCGAGTTGCCCTATTTTTAAACTACTCGGTATTACTATCGACAAGCAGCGGATAGGATCCAATGGATTTCATTTTATCTTCAACCAGTACGTGGATATACAGATTTGAAATTTGTCATCTGCATCCGGTCCATTATTCATTAGAACTAGAGATGAGCGAATTGGATACGGTGGACCCCGAATTTTTATTTTGTTAAAAATTATATTAAAAACTTTTCATTGAGAAACAATAATAAAAAAGGTATAAGAAAAAACTATATGAGCGAGTACATCTTCTTTGTTGTTCAGGTTTTTTAAAGTTTATACATCCTTAATGAGCTTCATTTGATATGGAACTCAATCAACATACTTTACTTTTACGAAGCAAAAAAATATTTAGTATCCACAAGCCCAACTATGAAAAATCAACATACGATATAAAACTACAAAAAGTTTAAATGTTTATTATTTAAATTCCTAAAGTTTTAATAAAAGCTATTAGTTTTTCTCTCTCTCTGTTTTCTCAATAAAATATGATGCGTAATGAATTCCTAAGCCGAAACCGATGCCAAATCCAAAATATATATGATTTCTTATATTGCACCTTGTATCCATTCCAAAGTTAACAGATCAGGTGTCAACCCTCAGACGGCAGGTAGATTAGGTTGGATGGACAAGTTGGGTAATTTTTTTTCAACCCTTGTTCAAGTCAATCTTTTTATACGAAGGCATTCAACCCATTAAACCAGCTAAAGGCCTACGTATAAGCTCTAAAAATTGAGCATGGGTGGTTAAACCCGCCAATATGACCCAATATATTCGCATGGATTGGACATGAACCCATTCTCGAGAATCCATCAAAAATTGAATCGGGTGCAGGTGTATGTCTAGGAATCTATTGGACACCTGCACCCGCTAGCTTATTATGCAAATTACGAAGGTAAATTATTAACTTATACCCAATTGCATATGTACGTCGTATTATTTATTCTACGGAAGTTTTAGTTTTACACACTGCGAGAGGCGAAAAAGATTTAGCCAAGTATGTAAGGATATTTATCTAATGATAATTTAGGATGTTATAAATCGTTAATTAAATAAAAAAAATTAAAATTATTAATTTTGCTTTCATCTTAGTAGAATATGTTTTTAATACCTATGCGCGTATCCTCCCGCATCCATCCATCAATCCATCTTCCCATGGATGTTAGACCGGCATATTATTCTTTTTATATGAAACGACCTAAGAAGGGCTAGAGACTACCTCAACAATTAGCATGATCTAGATTGGAGGTCAAGTATGTAAGGATATTTATCTAAGGATAATTTAGGATGTTATAAATCGTTAATTAAATAAAAAAATTAAAATTATTAATTTTGCTTTCATCTTAGTTTAATAGAATGTTTTTAATACCTATGTGCATACCCACCCGCATCCAACCATCAATCCATCTTCCCATGGATATTAGATCCGCAGATTATTCTTTTATAAGCAACAGCCTAAAAAAGTCTAGAGACTACCTCAACAATTAGCATGAGCTAGATTGGAGATTTAGACGAAAAATAAGTATCAGAGTTATCTTTGGCCCAAGTAGCCAGAGTGTGAAAAACATTGTTATAAGTTCTTGGTTGAAAAGAAAAAATGCAAGCTACAAGACTAGAACTGAAGAAAGAAATATATTTTAAAAGTGCACTTGTCCGTTGATTGCCTTCAAAATTGTCGAAGGAGAATTGGTCAATCAGATCTTTAGTGTCACTTTCAATAGTGAAGTGAGTAATTAGGTGTTCCACTACTTTCTTCAAAACTTCCCAGATGACCCTGGTTTCAGCTTCTCTGGAGAAAAGAATTCAAAAGTGATAGCACCACAAAATGATGGTTTGCCACTAGAATCTCGCATTATGTGGCCTGCACCATTAGCCAAAGAGTCATATGGAAAGACGAGGGTATCCAAATACACCACAATCTTTTTATTTGATCACAACCTATTCAATTTCTAATGTGTATAAACCTCTTGGATATACAATCACTAAAGGAATATTTTAACACAGTGTCCACTTGAAATAGGGTTAGTCTGGATTGGCCTAACAAAGGGAGAATATCAAAGTCAAGTGGAGAAATCCAATACAATTTGTGTGATCGTCTATCGATATGAAATCGAGACAATATTACAACAAAGTGTTCACTTGATAACCGAAATCTTATAAGATAAATATCAAGTGCCTAGTTAACGTACAAATATATTTACTTTAATTATAATATAAAAATAATTATAATGTGGAAATAAAGTAAAGCACACACACCAGAATTTTTTTAACGAGGAAACCGCAAATGCAGAAAAACCCCGGGACCTAGTCCAGTTTTGAATACTCAATGAATTAAGACGCTACAAAAAGTAAACCTGCAACTTCGTGTAGACAATACTAAGTAAACTAAAATCCTAGTTACTCAGCTTCAGCAGTATTCTTGTTTTGATAATATCTAGCAGAATCGAAGTTCTCAATAGATATTTGTTTTTATAATATTTAACAGTATCGAAGTTCTCAATAAATATTTGATACTAGATATCCTAGCAAAACATGCGCTCTCTTTAGGACTAAATCTAATATATCTTCTTAATGGTTCTCACTAACTTTTTATACCAATCTTTCAACTGGAAAGACAAGATTCCTTTGGATCATATTCCAAACAGTAAAGGATACATTGTTTGGTAACAAAACTCACTTTATAATCACAATACCGAAATATATGATATAAGCACAAATAAGGATCTTCTATTTTTAAGACCTGCTACCAGATCTGAAGCTCCTTGTTTACAAGATCAAACAAGACAATGATTACCGAAATAATCAGTCTTGATTACAAGGTTTATGATGAAATCACAAAATACTTGTTGATCTAAAAAAGGGTTATGTTTATTGAAAATAAACAACCTCTTAATCCCAGAAAATCAAGTCATAGAAAGTTACACTAAGATCAAAACACAAGAACAAAAGTCTTCAAATCTTCGATTTAATATTCAAAGTAACAACCTGCAATAACAAACTTGATTCCTTATTGATTTGTCGCACAGAACGGAGTCTGTTAACAATGACAAATCAATGAATCTATCTTACGAATCTAGAAAAACTTAGATCCGTAGAAACATCAAATCTTTGATCTAGTTTGAGTGAGCCTTATATCAGAAGAGAAAGTTCTCAAGAATAAACAAACTAGGTGCAATCAAAGATTCAACAACCGTTAGTCAATCAAATCAATAATCGAAAACTAAAATAAAAATGCAATCATCTAGTTTCCCACCAATGGTGCTAATAGAGCTTCTCAATCCAAAAGAAGTCTTTAAACTGAGCGACCGTAAGAGATTTCACCTAATTAGGTTACTTTCCTCTCCGAATAGGCAGCTCCACCAATAAGAACACCACACTAGGTAGTTTTGCTAGCTCTGAGGATTAGTTTGCTCGAAATTCAAACTTTGAAATTCTCAAAATATGCAATATATTTCCGAATTCGGTTTCCATGATTCCTGGATATATTTTGTCCAAATATTGACCGAAATCTCTTAGAATATCTCCAACTAGTAAATGCACATTACTAATTTTTATTTTCCAAATATAAAATTAAAAACCTTAATTAAAAGATTCTCAATTTATTTTCGATCCGGGATTCTCCTTTAGCTATTAAGGAATATCTTTGAACAATAAAAGATAAGCGTTACTGCACATGTTCAAAGTATGTCGACATCTTTACTTTGTAAGTCCTCTTTCATACTTACAATCTTGGAATCGATTTTCCACACTTCCAAACAAGTTTAGAATTGGTTCGTCTGAGTTCCAAGAACTATGTGATTGATTATCCTATCAAATCACTAAACATGGGTTTCACGGTTCTACCAAAATAAGTTTCAGTTCTACCTTCCATGTGGGTACTAGAATTAGTCTTGCTAGTGACCAAAACTTGGTTGACTAGGTACTTGGATCGGTTCCCACATATATATGGTATCTAACTTGTATTTGTTGCACATGTCCATAAGATCGGTTCCCAATATCTAAAAACATGTTGCACATGTTCATAGGATCGGTTTCCAATATCTAGAAACTTGTTGCACCTCTTACAAGGATCGATTCCCCTTTTTGATCAGTTGTACCTCTTACTAGGATCGGTTCTTTTTTTCCTAGAGTTGGTCATACCAATAACAAAAAATTGATCATACCATCTCAGGTGATTACTTAAGATAGGTTTCACTAATAAAAGTCATACCAATGCAAAATTCAGGCCTTGTGAATAGTTTTACTAAGAACATAAGCAAGTCGTGAGCGGTTATACTAATTACACATATTGGTAGTTCAAAAGATATGCAATGAATAACAATACCAATAAGCCTAGCGATTTCCCTTTCGATTCACAAAACAAGTTTATGAATTTACTTCCTTTAAACGAATGTAAAATATTATTTCCTAGGACGAAATCTTCACCTATACCCATACATAATCACAATAGCATTCATACGATTATGTCGATGTCTTATATACGAAGTTCAAAAGATAAGCGTTATACTTCGTATTGTATTCCTTAATACTATGTCTAACTAGAGTATGATCATTCACAGCTTCACATGTTGTGTGTTTCAATCTAAAAGATTTGAAAGACACAAAATAGAAATGGAACAAGTCAAGTCGTAGTTACTAACCTCAAGTTGAAGGATAATGTCTTTGTTATCTTAAATCCATCTTCAGATCTTTGTGAGTAACTGGAGCACAATAATTCTATGATTTCTAGTATAACCTATCGAAGTTGACTCTAGTTTACTAATTAAGCAACTCGAGTTTTGGAACTAAATATGACAACCAATCTTGACATACCAACGCTTGGTGGGTTTAACCGAGCAGTGCTCTAACAATCTTCTCCTTTTTCAATTTATTAAAAAAACTCTATTACATATGGAGATAAACGAATTACAAACATAACTCATTCTACATACGCTAAATTCACATTTCAATAGCACAATAACCTGGAGATATTCAAAAAATAAATACCATTGTTGACATTTTAATAACAAAGTTAATACTCCCCCTAAAGGTGAGATAGGTAGATTTTCAATCTGCACGTCTTTGTTATTCCCTTTGTAGTTAAGATAACCACAAGTATCAATATGATATGTTACTCCCCCTTAGTCTATGCTTTACTCTTCTGTTAGATATAACGTTTAAGCACCATTGTCCTTTCCTTAGTGATACCAAATCACTTGTTTACTCCATATATTTCTCCCCCTTTTTGTCACAAAATGACAAAGATACGAGCAAATAAAGGACAAACCGAAAGGATATTAAAAATCTAAAAAGACTTGCAACTTATAAGAGTTAAGCTCGAAGGTTCCACACACCATTTTAGATAACCAATATCAAAATCGAAACTACAAATTAATTTTGTTTTGATATGTTACCAAGGAAACAATTTCCCGAAGAAATTTTCCCTAATGGTTTAGCAAACCAAAAATCGACGAATCACCTTAGTTACTTTGCTAAACCGATTGTACAAATACAATCGCTTGTTCGATAAGACCAAAATGAACATCAGAATTAATTTTATTTTTCTCATCAGGCTCTAGTTATTCTCATCAATAATTTAGACCTTTCACTTTTAAACAAGACAAGTACTAGGTTAGTTAACTAGCATTTCTTGTTAAGGCATTCAATTAGACTTGAATAACTGAAACCTCCACTTTGATAAGTCTAACTAAGATCAGAATTAACTTAGTTTCTCTTATCTGGAATCGAATTGGACTAAACAATTCATCCCGAAAACTCTTTTGTTAAGCCATAAACAATTCATACAAACCAAATAAATCAACTTGCATAATTATTTACCTCAACTGGAAACAATTGAAACAACATAGACAATAAAGTACCACAATTGCACCTAAATTTTGTAAGCCTAAACAGTTGATACCAAACAATAAAGCAAGATAACAATAGTTTTTCTTATCCAGAACCAATTGAATCACACACACATCCATACACAAACAATGGAATAAAACATAAATTGTACCGAAATTTTGTTAACCAAAAGCAATAAATATATGCAATAAAATCAGGCTTTTCTTAAACAAGAAAACGATTAACTAACAAATTCGTTACCTCAAATTTCGCATCCTATTTTCCTCATTTTTTTGTCATCCTTTCGCAAAGATATAAGAACAGCAAAAGCAACCTTTACCAGAGAAAGGTTAAAATGGTTTTAACTATTACGTTCCAATAGTAATAAGCTAATACCAAAGACTCATATGTATACTATATACACAACTTATGAGAAATAAATTGATAACAGTATAATCGTGACTCACATATGGGATTAATTGTCATCATCCTTTTATGATTATTTGATTAAGAAACCCAAAAAGTTAGGTATGAAATCCGCTAAATCAAAAGTCACAAAATCATAAAAAGGTAACCGATACGAGACCTAATTATCTCATATAACGATGACAACACGGAGATACATTTATTTTGAAAAGACGGGGATACCCAATATACCTCAATCTAAAAAAATTCCACCTATAAGTCCTTTCTCCGAAAGTGATTGTCTATAGACAGAATCGAGACAATACAACAAATCGGTTCACACTTCGTGTGATGGTCTATGGATACAAGATCGAGACAATACGACAACAAGATAACTTACGTGATTGACTATGGATACAAGATCGAGACAATACAATAATGAAGTATGTTTACTTGATAAATGGTTCGGACTTAACCAAACACAATAGGATTACTATCAAGTAAATAGGAATTAACGTTTGTATATTTTACTTCTAATTATAATAAAAACAATTATAACTATGGAAATAGAAAAGTAAAAGACACAACAAGATTTTTTTAACGAGGAAATCGCAAATGCAGAAAAACCCCGGGACCTTGTCCAGAGTTGAATACTCTCAGGATTAAGCCGCTATACAAAATCAAACCAACTTCTTATAGTTGAGACCAAGCAACTAAACCTATAGTTCACCTAGTTCCTTATGTATTCCCACGCATCTGACCTGTAATAAGTCACGTACTTGGAACAATTCCTTTGGTACGTATTACAAATAGTAAAGGAACAACAAATATGTTTGGTATCAACTCTTTTCAACCAAGTTATATGAGTTCGACAAAAGGGTCTTCTGTTTATCTCAAATAAGCTCCTTTGTTAGGTTCTTAGATATATCTTATCAACAACTATCAAAGTAATTGTTAAGATTTTGCAATCAATATTTTTAATCAAAAAGAATTGTATTGATTCCGATCTACACAACTAATCAATCCAATCTACCACTAGTACAACCTTTATCACGGTAGGAGGGCCGACCGAAAAAGAATCTGAAGATGGTGTTTCTCTGCGACTATTTTCGCCCCGTTTCAGAAAAAGTGATACTTTCGAGCGAAAGTATCACTTTTCCTGAAACGGAAAATTAGTCGATCCATAAACCAAAATATGGTTGCATGATGTGTTATGCATCCTTTATGGTGGTTTGCATAATGGCTATGCATTCAATTTTCGAAAATTGTGCCTAAAGTGAAAGTATCACTTTTCTTGAAATGGAGGGATAACATTCGTTGTTTTTTTTTCCTGAAGGATGTAGCATAGTAGTATTAGTTGCAACAGAAAATTAGTTTATGCATAAACCCAAATATGGCTACATAAAGTATTATTTATCCTTTGTAGTGGTTTGCATAATGGGTATATATTTAATTTTCTAAAATTATGTCTAAATGATAAATACCTCTGAATTTTTCGTAAAAGTTCTAAATTTGATATTGTTGTTTGTACTCGATGCGTAGATTTTTTTATAAGCTTTCCAACGAGATAAAATTTATAAAATTCCAAGGCACAGATTTTTAGATATGTTATATTAAAGTTTACATTCCAATTATACTAAAAAAAAAGGATACACAAGGAGTTATGGTAATTGGACTAAAAGGAAGGGACAATTTTGTCTAGTGAAAAAGTAACCATGGACATGGAAAATTCCAATCTTTTAATCAAATTGAATATTTATGTTACTATTCATTTTACAAAAAAGTGGCCATAATAGGGACTCCCTCCCTTCGGGCCTTCCGGACGGTCGGCCCAACAAGGATAAATCGATTATAGTTGGATCCTCATTTACCGAAACAAGTATTGTGAACACCAAAGATTATGAACTCAAATCAGAAATCTTCAAAGTCTTCTTTGTCTTCAAATCTTCTTAAATCTTGAATTAGCACCTACACATAATCAACTTAAATCTATTGTGATCAATCACGCACAGAACAGAGTCTGTTAACAATGGTTTATCACAAGACATCTTTAGATCTACAAACAGTCTAAAGATCCTCGTCGAAACTTCGATCTAGTTTGAGTGAATATTATATCAGAAGAGAAGATTCTCAAGCATAAACAAACTAGGTGCAATCAAAGTTCAACCACCGTTAGTCAATCAAATCAATCGAAAACAAAAGATAAACCGTTATTATCTAGTTTCCAACCAACAGTACTAATAGAGCTTCTCAATCCCAAAGAAGTCTTTAAACTGAGCGGCCGTAAGAGATTTCGCCTAATTAGGTTACTTTACTCTCCGAATAGGCGGCTCCACCAGTAAAAACACAACTGAGGTAGTTTTGCTGGCTCCGAGGATTAGTTTGCTCGAAATGCAAACTTCAAGTATTTATAGACAAGGAAATTTGGACACCAAAGAATTTCCAAAACCGAAAATATTCTCAAGATATGCAATATAATTCCAAATTCGGTTTCCATAATTCCTGGAAATGCTTTGTCCAAATATTGACCGAAAATCTCTTAGAAAATTTCCAACTAGTAAATGCACATTACTAATTTTTATTTTTCCAAAAATAAAATTAACAACCTTAAATAAAAGATTCTCAATTTATTTTTCGATCTGGGATTTTTCCTTTAGCTATTAAGGAATATCTTTGAACAATAAAAGATAAGCGTTACTGCACATGTTCAAAGTACGTCGACATCCTTACTTTGTAAGTCCTCTTTCATACTTACAATCTTGAAACCGATTTGCCACACTTCCTAACAAGTTTAGAACTGGTTCATCTGACTTTCAAGAACTACGTGATTGATCAAGAACACTCAATCACCAAACATGGGTTTCACGGTTCTACCAAAACAAGTTTCGGTTCTACCTCAATGTGAAAACTGTGCATAGTCACACTAGCTTTCCAAAAATTCGGTTGACTAGGTACTAGGATCGGTTCCCCACATATATATGGTATCTAACTTGTATGTGTCGCACATGTCCATAGGATCAGTTCCCCTTTCTACTAAAAACTTATTTCACCTCATACAAGGATCGATTCCCCCTTTGTGATAGGTTTCACCTATTACTAGGGTTCCCCTTTACCTAGAGTTGATCATACCAATAACATTAAATCGATCATACCATCTAAGGTGATTACTTAAGATCGATTTTACTAATAAAAGTCATACCAATACAAAAGTCATGCCTTTGTGAATAGTTTTACCAAGAACATAAACAAGTCATGAGTGGTTATACTAATTACACATATTGGTAGTTCAAAAGATATGCAATGAATAACAATACCAATAAAGCCTAGCAATTTCTTTTTCGATTCACAAAACAAGTTTATGAATTTACTTCCTTTAAACGAATGTAAAACATTGTTTCCTAGGATGAAATCTTCACCTTTTACCCATACATAATCACAATAGCATTCAAATGATTATGTCGATGTCTTATATACAAAGTTTAATGGTTAAACAATAAATATCGTATTGTATTCCTTAATAATACATCTAACTAGAGTGTAATCATTTATGCTTCGCAATTATGTTTTCAATATGCACGACTTGAAAGATAGTGTGGAAAGATCACTTGCTTCCATGATGGCATGCTTTTTAGATTCGTATCTTGGTGGTAAATACTTTAGAGTTTTACACACAATATCTTTATCTGAAATATTTTTTCCTAAAGCATAAGAGGCATTCACTATTTCAGAAAGTTTTTTATCAAACTCATCAAAGGTATCGTCTTCATCCATACGAAGATTTTCCCATTTAGAAGATAGGGTTTGAAGTCTATCTTCTTTTTTAGAGGCATTCCCTTCAAATACGACATTAAGAATATCCCAAGACTCCTTTGATGTTTTACACTTGGTTACATTATGATGGAGGTCTCGAGTTAAAGCATGAAAAATGGCATTCAATCCATCGGAATTTTGCTTCGAAAGAAATTTTTCTTCATTACTGAACTCATTTAATTCCTTTAGTCTAAACTCAGTGGTTGAGTTGTTGACAAGAATTTTTGGGTGTTCATATCCATCAATAACTAAAACCCATGTGTTAAAGTCACGAGATTGAAGAAAAGATTGCATTACCATTTTCCACCATAGATAGTTTGAGCCATCAAACCCTGGCGGAACGTTAACTGAATTAACCATTTGATTCAAAATATATAGGTTGGATCACAACAAATACAAATTGTTAGATCTTTTCATGTTTGCCTGCTCTGATACCAATTGAAAAAACGAGGTACCAAAATACACCACAATCTTTCTATTTGATCACAACATATTCAATTTCTACCGTGTATAAACCTCTTGGAGATACAATCACTCAAGGAATATTTCAACACAGTGTCCACTTGAAATAGGGTTAGTCCGGACTGGCCTAACAAAGTGAGAATATCAAAGTCAAGTGGAGAAATCCAATACACTTTGTGTGATCATCTATCAATATGAAATCGAGACAATACTATAACAAAGTGTTCACTTGATAACCGAAATCTTATAAGATAAATATCAAGTTCCTAGTTAACGTACAAGTGTATTTACTTTAATTATAATATAAAAACAATTATAATGCGGAAATAAAGTAAAGCAGACACACCACAGTTTTGTTAACGAGGAAACCGTAAATGCAGAAAAACCCCGGGACCTAGTCCAGTTTTGAATACTCAATGTATTAAGACGATATAAAAAGTAAACCTACAACTTTGTGTAGACAATACTAAGTAAACTAAAATACTAGTTACTCAGCTTCAACAATATTCTTGTTTTGATAATATCTAGCAGAACCGAAGTTCTCAGTAGATTTTTGTTTTGATATTATTTAGCAGAACCGAAGTTCTCAATAGATATTTGATACTAGATATCCTAACAGAACATGCGTTCTCTTTAGGACTAAATCTAATATATCTTCTTAATGGTTCTCACTAACTTTTTCTACTAATGTTTGAACTGGAAAGACAGGATTCCTTTGGATCATATTCCAAACAGTAAAGGATAAACTGTTTAGTAACAAAATTAACTTTATAATCACAATACCAAAATAAATGATATAAGCATAGTTAATGATCTTATATTTTTAAGACCTGTTACCAGATCCGAAGCTCATTGATTACAAGATCAAACAAGATAATGATTACCGAAATAATCAGTCTTGATTACAAGGTTTATGATGAAATCACAAACTACTTGTTGATCTAAAAAAGGGTTATGTTTATTAAAAATAAACAACCTCTTAATCCCGAAAAATCAAGTCACAGAAAGTTACACCAAGATCAAAACACGAGAACAAAAGTTTTCAAATCTTCAAAGTCTCCAATCTTCGATTTAATCTTCAAAGTAACAACCTGTAATAACAAACTTGATTCCTTATTGATTTGTCACATAGAACGAAGTCTGTTAATAATGGTAAATCAATAAATCTATCTTACGAAGCTAGAAAACTTAGATCCGTAGAAACATCAAATCTTTGATCTAGTTTGAGTGAGCCTTATATCAGAAGAGAAAGTTCTCAAGAATAAACAAACTAGGTGCAATCAAAGATTCAACAACCGTTAGTTAATCAAATCAATGATACAAAACTAAAATAACAAAGAAATCATCTAGTTTTCCACCAACGGTACTAATAGAGCTTCTCAATCCCAAAAAAGTCTTTAAACTGAGCGGCCGAAAGAGATTTCTCCTAATTAGGTAACTTTTCTCTCCGAATTGGCAGCTCCACCAGTAACAACACAACATGGTAGTTTTGGTGTCTCTGAGGATTAGTTTACTCGAAATGCAAACTTTGATATTTATAGACCAAGGAAGTTTGGACAACAAGGAATTTCCAAAACCGAAAATATTCTCAAGATATGCAATATATTTTCAAATTCAGTTTCCATGATTCCCGGAAATGCTTTGTAGGATTAGAATATCGCCACAACAATACTCCTGTGAGATTTACAGCAACAGTTCTGTGAGATCTTCAATAACACACTGCGAGTGTCACAAAAAGATTGAAAGAATGACGTAGCGGATGACGACAACTGAAATACGATAAAAGTATGATGATGCCGCGAGGATCACAAACACCTGCGAGAATTAACATTAACATCTACTGCGAGAGTATCGCGAGTCAGATCCGAAAATAAAGGACAACTTAGCTGTCATCCACTATGTAACTACCCTATATAAAAAGAATCAATATATTCAAAGAGAGAGAGATCAATTTTTGAGTGTTGAAAAAGTTTTGAGGAGAGAGAAAGTTGTTGTGAGCGTTTGTATTCTTGATTTCCTCCATTTCCTGCAACATTTTTGAGAATTAATCAATAAAAGTGTTGTTCTTAATCTTCAAATATGTGTTGATTATTATGAATTCTTGTGAGGGGTATAGTGTAGGAATTCCTGCAACTACATTTTGGTTCCCAAAACAGGGATAAATTGATGATTATTTAAAAAAAAATATAAAAATTGACATTGTGATTGGAAGGAATTTGGAACAATTAGTGAAAGATCTTACGCAATATCCAACTGATTACTAAGATTAATGGCTAGAAGAAGAAGAAATACATCAGAACCACCACCAACAGTAAGGAGGAGTAAAAGACTTGCAGGAGGAGAAACAAATGAAATGGGAGAATCTTCAAGAATAAGAACAAGAAAAAATAGAACAAGGAATGATGGAGAAAATCAGGTTTGACAGCCAAATCAGCAAACACCAATGCAAGATAGAGCTGTGGATTATAATAGAGTAAGTGTGCATACTTGGCGATCAGATTCAATAGAAGAACCAGAAGATCGACAATTAAGAGATGAAAGACGATATGGAAGAAACCAAGAAGTAAATGGAGGATTAATACATGGAGATGATGAAAATGAAACAGTATAGTTTTTAAGACAAAGAATACAAGAGGAAATGAGATTAGAGGCGGAAGAACGTGCAAATTTGGCAAGGCAAAACCATGAATTGAGAACGGAAAACATGAGGTTACAAAATAGAAGATCAAGAAGCACAACGAGATCAAATTTGAGAACAATCATAAGTGAGATAAGACGAAGATCACCTATAACAAATATTGAAGCAGAAAATCATGATCCAAATGGAGGACATCACGAAAGGAGAGAAATATGGGAAGATCGTTACATACCACAAGGTGAAATTCAACAAAATGAACAAAATAACAAAAGGCATGAGAATGAACAGCGTCAGGCACGAAATAATCAATATGGTGAAGAAGATCAAGAGGAAGGAAGGAGGATATTGCATGGAAGAGAAACTCTAAGAAATCAACAGATAATTGAAAGAGAAATCGAGAGACATTATGCTGAACAAGCACGCTTAGCTTGCGAAAGGGAAAGATTGAGAGCAGAGGTAGAAGAGCAAGAATTCCAAGAGGCAATTCGCCAGAATAATCATGAAAATCGAGAAAGAAGACGTGAACAGAACCACAATAATGGTAATATTCACGAAAAATAAGATAGGGTGCAAAGAAGAGCAGAAGAAAATCGCAGAAGAGAAAATGAGAGATATAATGGTGTGCGTATTTGTGAAATAAATGTAAGAGAAGATAGCGGAGAAAGACAAGAAGAAAATAATGGAGACGAAAATCAAAATCTCGTAACTCAATATAGGCAAGAACGTAGGAGAAGGGAATCTGCACTGAAAAGACCAATGGAGCAAAATTCAGTTGGGAATGAACAAGTTTTAAGAGAATTAACAGAAATGAGGGTAATGTTAAATGATAGAAGAGAATGAGGCAGAAGACAACTTGATGATGCAATTGAAGAAGCTGCAAAAACTCCATTCACTCAAGCAGTATAATTAGGAGGAATACCCCCAAAGTGCAACTTGCCAGCATTAACTAGTATTTTTGATGGATCTACATGTGCCATTCAACACATCAAAGCTTATGTGTAGAGCTGTCAATTCCTAACCCGGCCCGCGGGTTGGACCTAGCTTGGCTTGTTTCAACCCGGCCCGGCTTGGCTTGTTGTCTAAACAAGCCGGGTTAGGGTTGGCATATCTAACCCTAGTAGAAAACAAGCCAAGCTAGGGTCAACCCGCGGGTTCACGGGTTGGCTTGTTAGTTACCTATTTTAAAGATTTTATCTAATAGAAACGTTTTCATTTGTAGTCCAGTGGTTGTTATGCTAAGTGAACACCTAGCTGAGCTAGGTTCAATCCTCCCTAACAGCGTAATTTTAAACATTTTTTTTTTTTTTTTTAACTTTCAACATTTTTTTTGGTTGTTATGATAACTAACAAGCCAACCCGTGAACCCTACAAGCCAACCCGCGGACAAGCTAGGGTTGGGATTTTGGGCTTGTTGATGAATAGCACTAGGGCTAGGGTTGACCCTAGCTTGTCAACGGGTTCACAAGCTAGGGCCGGGTTGACCCTAGCTTTCCCCGTTGACAGCTCTACTTATGTGAGATGTATGCTACAGTGGGAAATCATGATGATGTGTTGTGCAAATATTTCGCGTCAAGATTAACTGGCGAGACGCTAAAATGGTTTGAGGGTTTACCCAAGAATACTATAACTTCTTTCACTCATCTACAAACCACATTTTTGTGGGCATACATAAGTAACAATTCTGCGTGTCCAGGAATTGAAAATGTGTTTGGGTTAAAGCAAAGGGTTGGAGAGAGTCTGAAGCACTTAACATTAAGGTGGAAAACAATGTGCAGTGAAATGGCAGGTAGAGTGGATGAGAGATACCTCATTTTATCTTTCATTAATGCTATGTTCTCAACCAATATACTATATGTTCAAGTTTTCAGAGTCAAAAATACCATCACAATGACTGAGTTGCGAGAACTACAAGAAGAATACATTGCTTTGGAGGAGAAACAAAATGAGATGGAATCATATCCAGTCGCAAACACCAGCTCAATAGCGTCAAATGAAAGTTTACTTCCTAAAATGATTAATAATGTGGCAAGCACCTCGCAGCTACAATAAAAGAAAGTGGTGATTGATAACCAGCAAAAGTTAGTAGCCATGGGAAGTCGAGATCAAGAGGAGTATGAAAGGGAAAGGAATTATTACAATCGCGGTGGAAATAATAAAATTCAAAGACTTGATCATCCGCAATAGACTTGTAGTACTAGAATATCGCCACAACGATATTCTTGCGATGGAAACAACACTTCTGCGAGAAACCCAAACATTTCTACAAGTATTAATAACACTTTGACGAGAACATCGCAAGATTATTCAACGACATTTCACAAGCATTATAGAACAACTAAAAGAAACTGAAGATGGAAGAAGTAAAAGAAGAATGTGTTGATCCTGCGAGGGCCATCATTCTTGCGATAGGGAATATTATAACGATCGCAATAAGATTGCAGAGTAGATCCGAATTAAGGGGAAATCTTAGATGTCTTCCACTATATGTTTTCCTATATAAAGAGCACGATAGATACAGAAAAGGATGATGTATTTTTGAGAGCTGAGAGAATTTTGAGGAGAGAGAAACTCCAGAAAGAAAGTTGTAATTCTGAGTTTTGATCTTTCTTATAAATCTTCATGAAAGTGAATTAATAAAAGTGTTGTTGTTCATTCACAATTATGGTTTAGTTTTCATAGATTCTTGACAAGGGTGTAGTGTAGGAAATCCTGCAATTACATTTTGGCGCCCGAAACAGGGATGAGTTAACGAAAATAGAGGAAAAAGTGAAGTATAAGATAAAAATTGTTCAAGATTAGGAAAATCATAAAGTAAATCGGTGAGAAAATTGAAGGAAGAATGATCAGAATCAAAAAAGATTGTAGAAAATTGAAAGGTGATGTAATAACAAAAGAAATGATTGATAAATTTCATGAAAATATATGTAAGGCCCGTCCCAATTTTTTAGGGTATTTGTATCATTTTACTCGTGAGGATAAAATAATATTTTGCTCTTGAGGGTATTTTTGTCTTTTACAAAAATAGTATTTTTCTAATTTACCTTGAGAGGTTATTTTGGTATTTTCATATTATGGTTTGCATGACACGTCAAATTTTTTATCCTATTTGCTAATTATCAATTTTTACATTTTGTTAGATTTTGATTAGTATTGTAGAAGAATTAAATAATATTAATTACCAAATATTGACACTTGTCAACTTAATATTGGTCGTAGGAGTTAGAATGTTTTTAAACAACAACTGAATCTTTGTGAGATTAGACTCACGTGATCAAGGGTCGCAGCTAGAGAACTAGTATGATTAGAATTATGTTTCTACCACGTGTCACCGTTTTATAGGTTACTAATGCATAGTAAATTTTAGTATGTGTAAACTAAGTTAAACAGTTCCTTAGAAACCTTGACCTAGTTTATATTAGAATTAGTTTAGGATTATACTTTTAGTGCCAAATGTCACGGTATCATTAGATAATAGTAATTAGGGTTTAATTTTGACTATATATGTCAAGAGGAGTTCTTTAGTCGGTCGAACATTTCTTTCGTTTGGCGTTTAGGTTACCACAAAAAGAAAAGAAAAATACAACAGGCATTAAGATTCTTTTTGGCATATCACATCAATCATTTGGAATAGTTAGGGGATTCTATAGCACGGGTTGGTTGGATTCGAATTCGTATTCGTATTGCTAGCGTTTGAGGTAGGCACAACACAATCTAAAACTCTTTTTATTTATTGTTTTGTTAATTAAATTTCATATTTACAAATTTTTATGATGCTATTGATGATGATGTGAGCATGATGATGATTATCGGGCTGCGGTCCATAGGTTGTGATCCTTAAAATTATCTATGATGGGATACGAGATATCCTTGGGAACGGTTTTGTTTCCCTAAACCCACGTGGGGCTCCCTGGGGCGAGCGTATTTGATTGATTTAATTGTTTTTTTTATGGATGTGGTGTTTCCATGTGCTTGTGATGCTATTAATCATGCTAGTGGTCTTTAAAGGGATTTGAAAATGTTTGATAAAATGTTTTGTTGCTTCTTTTCCTACTGGGTGTCACAACTCACATCGTTTAATGACAAAAAATTCCAGATTTTATGGCACCACAATGAGCTAATGGTGGAAAAGCGTAGAGATCGGTTTTGGTGCTATTATTAGTAGTTTGCATAGAATTTTTGTTTGGAAATTGTAATAAAATATTATCACACTCTTTTAGATGATTTAATTAGTATTTTATTGATTATTAATACTTTAGTGATTATTGGGTTAATGTATAACCAATGAAAATAAGGCTTGTTTAGAAAATTCTATTTGATTAAATAATAAAAATTTCTGAGTCATATTAGTTTGACCATTTATTATAATTATTCTATAAAACGTTTTTGTGTAATTATTTTATGGTATATGTAAACCTGTTTTTAGATGTACGTATACAAATTTCAGAATTTTCTGAGCCCCATAATTATTTTTAAAATAATTTTTTTATTACTGTACTAAATTCATAAATTTTCTGACAGATTCAACTATATAGAGAGTTTCCTTTTCTAAAACTATTCTATGAAACTTTTTAGGCTTTGATTCTTAGGTAAACTTTAAGATCTATGTTTTTCCTATTTAAAATGGTAAACTAAGTCTAATTTAGAGATTTTAGTGATTTGATATGATTTTTATAAATTGGACTGCCACTGTTTTACATTTCTGCAGTACTGGTCAACTATGCGTTTGACTATGGTCAATAATTCCTTAAGATAAACAAAAAAATCATAGAATAATTTTTGACTGAAATTACACTAAGTTAGGGTTTACAACGTATATCCCTAATAATTTTTGGAATTGAAATTTGTTCCATAAAATTCTTGGAATAAACTGATGTCTGTTTTTATTTTACGTTTGTTCTTTAAAAACGCGACTCTT
Organism: Papaver bracteatum; assembly: GCA_023529315.1. NCBI lineage: Eukaryota > Viridiplantae > Streptophyta > Magnoliopsida > Ranunculales > Papaveraceae > Papaver > Papaver bracteatum. The sequence continues at coordinate 499,964 of JAJJWX010005152.1, forward strand.
TTGGATTAAATCGGGAATGTTTAACGGTGATATTAATTTTTATAGTAAACTATAGTTCTTTAGGGTTAATGTGGATTAAAAATCACGTCTAACGGTTGGATGTTCCTAAAAGAATTTGTATGTAACCGCTGTGACAGAATTTCTGAATTGAACATAAATAAAGACTAGGCAAATAAATGGGTGTTTGGGCTTGGGCCAAAAGTGCAAGTCCGGGATAAATATTAAATGTAGCATTTCGGGTTTTGGGTTTGGATTTGGGTTGGAATCCAGGCCCGAAATTTGGGGTGTTACAATATCAAGGGAAGGATACATAAATGGGATTTTGAAGGAAGGAAGATTATGACAATGGAGAAGATATCATCATTGAAAGATTGGGAAAAAAAAGAAATCACGTTTACAACAGCAGAAATACCAGAAGGAGATTCAAGTCATACATCTCCATTAGTGGTCACAGTAACCACTATACCAATGAGAAAAGAGAAATCGATAAAAGCTGAAGAAGAATGGGTTATGAATAGAACTTTAGTACACACAGGAAGTTCTGTAGACATGATATTTTATCATACCTTAAAGAAGATGGGATATAAGGATGAAGAAATGTCTCATTCAATGTATTATGTTCATGGTTTTGGAAAGTCTATAATAAAACCTAAAGGCGAGATAGTGGTACGAATTCCACTCGGAGAAATTGAAACACAAATATCATTATGTGTGGTAGATGTGGAATCGCCATACAATATGATATTGGGAAGATCGTGGATACACGCAATCAAGGTTGTGGCTTCAACATTACATAAATGTGTTAAATTTCCTATGCCTGGTGGAATTGGAAAAATTAGAGGATATGTGAATTTCGCGAGATTGTGCAACCAAATTGAAGTAAGAAATTGTGAAGAACGTCCAAAGCTGCGAAAAGCTCGCAGAAAATTGAACAGAAAAGTAAAGAAAGAAGAGGAATTTAAAATTTACATGATAAAGGCAAAAGAAGGAAAAGGGATACCAAGTGAAGTTTCGCGAGAAGTAGATGAGTTCGCGAGAGTCATGAAAACGCCGACACCAATGGGAGAACCTGAAGCCAGCTACACTGCTGCTGAACCAACAAAAGAAATAAATATTGGAAGTAAAGAAGTACCTAAAATGCTGAAAATTGGGACTAGAATGGAGGCAGATGAGGAAGAAAGAACTATAAATCTTTTGCAAGAATATGCAGATATCTTCGCGTGGAACATGGATGAAATGCCATGGATAGACCCGTCAATAGCATGTCATAAATTAGAAATCAACAAAAACATAAGACCATTTAAGCAAAGAATAAGGAAGATCTCAACAACATATCATTCTCAAATAGAAGAACAATTACAGAAGATGCTCGACGCAGGAATTATAAGACAAGCAAAATATCCAGAATGGATTGCAAACATGGTGGTGGTCCCAAAGAATAACAAAGGGATAAGAATTTGCATAGATTTTACGGATCTAAACAAGGCATGTCCAAAAGATAGTTTTTCGTTGCCAGATATTCCACAAATGGTTGAATCAGCAGCAGGAAATGCAAGAATATCATCATTGGATGGGTATAAAGGATATAATCAAATCCCACTCGCTGAAGAAGATCAAGAACATACTGTATTTTTTGCTCCAAGAGGATTATATTGTTATACAAAGATGCCATTTGTCTTACGAAATGCTGGTGCAACATATCAAAGAATGGTGGAAAAGGTGTTTGCAAAGTGGATCCACAAAACATTAGAAGTGTATGTATATGATATGCTGATCAAAAGCAAAGAATTTGAGAATCATGTGCAAGATTTGAGAGAGATTTTCGATCAAATGCGGCAATTCAATATTAAAGTGAATCCAGATAAGTGTACCTTTGGAGTAACTTCAGGGAAGTTTTTGGGGTATATTGTATCAAAAGAGGGAATACAAGTTGACCCAGAAAAGGTACAAGCAATTCGCGATATGCCAACTCCTGCGATGGTAAAATATTTGCAAAAACTAAATGGTCTCTTAGCCTCGCTAGGAAGGTTCATTTCGCGATCTTCAGACAAGTGTAAACATTTTTTCGATATACTCAAGAAGGGAACAAAATTCAAGTGGACAGATGAATGTGAAAAAGCTTTTCAAGGAATAAAAGAACATTTGGTGAGTATATCTATATTACAGAAGGCTGAACTGGGAGAAGAATTATTGATTTATCTCGCAACAACTCCATATGCGTTAAGTGTTGTGTTATTGCGAGTAGACGCAGGGGTAGAAAAACCAATTTATTATATCAGCAAAACATTTAATTCAGCAGAGAGAAATTATTCAAAGATTGAGAAACTAATTCAAGCATTGGTACATGCAACCTTTAAGCTTCGAATTTACTTCCAAGCGCATTAAAGTATTAACGAGAGTGCCAATTGAATCCGTGATAAAAAAATTCAAAAAGATCAGGCAGAGTTGAGAGATGGAATGCGCAAGTAGGGCATTTTGATATTCAATATGAAATTCTATCTTCGCCAAAGTCACAAGTTATCGCAGATTTCTTAGCTGAATTTCCTTTAGAAGATGACAAAGTTGTAGAAGAGATGATAGATATAGAAGAAGAACATGGAGACCCAAAAGAACTATTGACAGAACCTGATAGATGAGAAATATTTGTGGATGGATCGTCAAATGGAGAAGTAAATGGGATTGGAGTTGTTTTCATTTCACCAGAAGGAGAAAATAGTTTTTTCATTTAGATTGGAATTTGCATCCACTAATAATGAGACAGAATATGAAGCTGTAATCCATGCATTGAAGTTTGCGATAGAAATGAAGTTGGAAAATGCTAGAATCACCAGCGATTCACAATTGGTTATTCGCCAGATAAAGGGAGAGTATACTACAAATGAACCATCTTTGAAGAAGTACAAAAAACTAGTTGAAGAATTGTCTGCGAGAGTTCCAAAAATAAAATGGAGACACATATCAAGGAAAGATAATAGGCTCGCAGATGCTTTTGCTTTCATATCAAGTATGATGACGAACCCACTTGCGAGATGTATAAAAATTCAAACACTTTTGCAACCGGCGATAAACAAAGAAGAAGAAGAGATAGATGTAATGATGGTAGAATCTGGCGAGGAAGAAATATGGAATAATACTACAGATTGGAGAGCAGATCTTCATGCTCATTTGGTGAGAGGAGAAATCCCCAAAAATAGGTTAGAAGAACATAAATTAAAAAGTAGAGCAACCAATTATGAACTAAGAGATGGGGTATTATATCGCAGATCATTTAATGGACCATCGCTAAGATGTTTGACGAGATAAGAAGGACAAAAGGTGTTAAAAATGTTGCATAGTGGTGATGCTGGTAATCACAGTGGGGGTAGATCTTTGGCATATAAAACAAAGATGCAGGGTTATTATTGGCCATATATGCATGAGTATGCAAAGAAACTTTCAAGGCGTTGTGAAGATTGTCAACGATTTGGGAAGAAGATACATGCACCAGGAGCACCATTATCATCTTCGTCAAGTGTATGGCCTTTTGGAAAATGGGAATTGGATATTGTGGGACCATTTGTGCCAGGTTCTGGGCAAAGAAGATATTTAATCGTTTCTACAGATTATTTCACAAAATGGGGAGAAGTTAAGGCAGTACAACACATCCGCGATAAGGACATTTTTACGTTCATATTTGAAAATATAATTTGTAGGTTTGGAATCCCAGCACAGTTGATGTCTGATAATGGAAAACAATTTGAAGGGCAGAATATCGAATTACTTCTTAATGCATTTAAAATAAAATGTGGAAAGTCAACTCCTTTATACCCACAAGCAAATGGTCAAGCTGAGGCAACTAATAAGACAATCGCAGACATCTTGAAAAAGAAGTTAGAAGGTTATCACAAATCATGGTGTGATCAAGTGCATAATGCAATATGGGCATATAATACAACTAGACGAGAGGAAACTGGGATGTCACCCTTTTGTTTAACATATGGAGTTGAAGTTGTCCTACCAACAGAGGTTGCTATCCCAACAACAAAAAGAGAAGCATGGGAGAAAAATCTAAGTGCTTGTATGATTTTACATGAGTTATATGAACTAGAAGAAAAGAGAGAAAAAACTCTACAACATATGGAAAACTATCAGCGAAGATTAGCTCGCGAGTACAACAAACGAGGAAAGAAACGTCAATTCCAGCCTGGCGATCTAGTTTTGTGAGAAACACCAAAATATCAGCAAGAAAGTGGTGGAAAATTAGCGAGAAAATGGGATGGACCGTACATCATTAAAGAAATAATTGGGAATGGAGCATACAAATTAATGGATCCAGAGGGAAGAGATGTTGGGCAAATACTTGATAGACCATGGAATAGATTGTTTCTGAAAAGGTATTATTAGTAGCAGTTTTTTCGAGGTAAGAAATACAAATGTGAGATGAAACAATTAAAAAATTCTTCTTTCAATATCAAAATTTATGCGAGCATCATCGAAAAAATAGCGAATAAAATTTCGCAGAGATTAAAAGAATGGGACGAACCTTTATGGCGTGCACCCTAGTTCGCGAATAAAATTTCGTAAGAGGAAAATGTAAGACCTAATAGTGCGTTATAAAGGGGGTATCTCTTGACATGACTCAGCGATAAGGTTATACCGCTGCTGGAACCTGAGTCATGTAGACGATGGGGTTAAAGAAAACCTATCCGGGAGAGAGATCTTGGATTTCTAACTATATATGGTTATACCCTGGTTGGACGACTGAGAATCTCTTCCAAGAAGTGCAGAGTATGACCAAGGCGCCGAGGTACACGGTTGAGCCAAGGGTGCCGGAGAGTACGAAAATCTCTTGCCATCCTTGGTAAGTCTTGGCTACAATGCACTTGGCCTGAAGAAAACCCCACTTAGGATGCAGTCTTGTAACTATAAGCCATATAGGAATAAAGGACAAGAGGATGCGAAAACAACTGGTTATTGACAGATTTGGATAGGAGGAGCTAGTCTTGTATGGCCGATGTGCCCTCCTTGAAGGGGCAACCAGGTGGAAGATAAGGGAGGCACCCTCCATTAGGGAGCTGATAAGTGTCTTAAGACGACAATGTCATGGGGCTTTATGATCGCAAGAACATTTAGGCCTGTCATATTGTCACGTAATGTAAATAGTGCAGAGGTAACAAGCCACGAGAGCAATGTTAAGATGAGATCAATGGGTTTTTACATGAAAATGTAAAGACGTCCTGCAATTTCATCGCAAGACGGCAATGTCATAAGGGTAAATTCTTGCGAGAGAATGTATGCTTATCATATTGTTGCAAAGATTTTGAAAGAAACATGGATAAGACAAGATCAAAGGGTCTTTACATGCAAATGTTAAGAAATCCTGCAATTTTTGTCATGTGGAAAAAGTTTGGCAAAATAAGACCTTTAACTAGGAAGGCAAAATAAGACCAAAAGAATAATCTTACCAATTAACTATTTTACTTTAAGATGGCAGGTAACACTCATTTATCGCAGAATTATATACAAGGAGGCAAATTTCTAACATCACGGATTCCCTCAGAATTTTTCAGAAAAGTGCAACAGTATTCCTCATATCGCAGATGTATTCATATTTTTCGCAAGAATGCAACAACACAAATTACTTAAAGAAGATAATAAATATTCACCATTTCAAGCAAGATAATAAAGGGAAAGAAGGGGAATAGAGAAGTAAGATTACATTATGTTACTTGAAAATATTCAAAGTAATCTAAATCGAAAATTAAAATTCTAAAAGTTTCGAAGATTACATCACTCGCAATATAGAAGAAGTAAAAGAAAGCAAGGATAAGATTCAAGCCTCGCAAGATTTATTGTTCTTGTCAGATTCATCAACATCATCAGCATCCTTCTCACCGTGAGCTTCTTCTTCTCTGGATTCTTCATCAGCGGGTACTTCTTTAGGAGGGATTTTTTCTTCTTCTTCATCACCCTCTTGATTTTCTTGAGTGGTGTTCTCTTCATCATTAGTAAATTCTAACTCTTCATCCATAGGAAGAGGAATTTCATCATTGTCAACCTCTAGAGGAGGGACAGAAACAGGAGAAAGAGAACGGGGAAGCTGAATTTTGTTCATGAGAACTTCATCCCTAAGATGGACTTGGCGAAGAAGAGCTTTTTCACGATTCCTAATTTCTATATTCTTGAAGTATTCAAGATAATCAAGTCTTCTTTCTGCTTTGTCCTGAGCAATAAAGCAATTAGAAACAAGAGATTTATTTTCTTTGCGAACTTTATCCAATGTAGCGGTCAGATCAGTGATGGTAGAATGAAGATTTCTTTCGGATTCTTCGAGCAACAAAATAAAAAATCAGTTAGACAAGAATCTCACAAGGAACATAATATAAGATTTTATGAGAAGATCAACAAGAGAGGCAGTCAATTGACTACCTTCTTTTTGCGAGGTTAAGTTTTGGATTAAAGAAAATAAACAATTCTCCCACTGATTCATGGCATCATCTAATTTATCGCCAACCATACCCTTCAGACGATATTTCATGTTTTCTTCTTTGTTGCGAAGATACGAATTTTCCTTTGCTAATGAAGAATAAGATTCCTTTAACTGAGAGTATTGGTCTTGAAGTTCGCTGGCTCTTAAACTAAGAGTTAACCTACCCTTGATAAGCTTATCCTTTTCGGCGGTAGATAATTCAGTTAACTCCTTGAGATCCTTCTTAAGAGAATGAAGAGATTGCTCTTGACTATTACATGTACTTTGAAGATTACTTATTTGCTGCGGAGAAATCGTCATCAAGCTTGAAAATCTATGTTTTTCTTGGGAAAAGGTTTTATTCTCATCTGATAAAGATTCCATCGCCAAATTAGCCTTAAAAAACAAATATGAGAGGCGATCAAGCTCGCCACTCAAAAAGTTCTGCCTTTGAAATAATTGATTGTTCTCATTAGTAAGATTATTTATGCGATCAATTGAATAAGTGTACAGATTGTCTAGTCTAGTATGTTGATCTATCCAAGAATCCATTTCAACGCAAACTTCTTCAGCAATAGATTCAGATTTGAGTCTTTCTATGAAATGAGCCCGATTTGAAACTAATATGTGAATCAAGAATTTAAAAAGAAAGTCTAAGTACAGAAAATATGTATATGAAACAAAAAAAGAAAAAAGAGCAGAGGCAAAGAAAAAATCACCTTTCAGTTCGACATTTCTTTTGCGAAGATTATCGCAATCTAAATAAGAGTTGCGGATCATGTGATTCAAGGTATCACACTCGGCAGTTTTAGATTGAAGAGCTTTCCTCAGAACTTCAATTTGGTTCTCTAAATCCGCTCGTGAATCATTACAATCAGAGCCAAGATACTTAAACAGAGCCTCGCAGACTTCCTGATGGAGAGAATCAGTGGAAGACTTTATAGCATTGTCTAAAACATTAGACAAGACTTTAAAAGCAACATCAACACCTGTAAGAGTTTCGCTTGATGAAGGAAAGGATTTAGAAGGTGAAGAAGTAGAGAGAATAAGTTGGCAATCATTTGTGATGGTTGAGTTATCAGGAGGAGTATGTGGAAACACAACAGTTGAAGGCCGCAGAGGACTATATGGAACCTCAGTCGCAACAGCTTTAGAAGCTTGGTTTATCAAAATATCAGAAAGAGTAGAGGTATGAGCAGCGATATTCTCGCGGATAGGAGAAGAAAGATTTGGTTGCGATGATGTGGGAGTAACCTTCACAGATGTTAACGGGGGCATAATGAGATTTTCCCCGAGCGTCTTAAAATGGCGAGACCTTTTGGGAGGTTTATCAGGATTCATGTCATTCTGCGAATAATAACCCAGATAAGAAACAGAGGCAACAATATTGTTATTAAAAAATAAAGGGTGTTTCTTACTACCTTATCATTCGCAGAATTTCTCTTCTTATTTTCTACTGGTTTCTTGTGAGGATTAGGATTATGGGTCTAAGATTGTGCGTTAGAAATATTTCCACTAAAAAGAAGACATAACAAAGAAATAAGAAAGATTGCAGAATGAAAATAAAAACTGGCTTAAAAATCAAGAAACAAACCTTGAGGACTCCATTAGAATAGTAGCAGAAGAATATGAAGAAGAGGCAAAGTTGCAGACGGAAGATGAAGAAGATGAAGAAACAGAAAAGTAAAACTAATTTTGAAGATTAGTTCCGCCTTTTATAGGCAAAGGGGAATGGACCTACGGAGTAAGAACGTGTCAGTAAATGAAGGGATTTACAACAGTGTAAAAAAGGCTGGAATAACGGGATCTTTTCGAGGAGAAAGTATAAAAGGGGAAGAAGTTGCGAAGAATAATGAAGAATATTAGTTCTCATGATCTTCTCTTCTTCGCAGAAAAGACATGAGAAGAGGCAAGATGTAGTACCAGAATATCGTCACAACGATATTCTTGCGATGGAAACAACACTTCTGCGAGAAACCCAAACATTTCTACAAGTATTAATAACACTTTGACGAGAACATCGCAATATTCTTCAACGACATTTCACAAGCGTTACAGAACAACTAAAAGAAACTGACGATGGAAGAAGTAAAAGAAGAATGTGTTGATCCTGCGAGGGCCATCGTTCTTGCGATAGGGAATATTGTAACGATCGCAATAAGATTGCAGAGTAGATCTGAATTAAGGGGAAATCTTAGCTGTCTTCCACTATATGTTTTCCTATATAAAGAGCACGATATATCCAGAAAAGGATGATGTATTTTTGAGAGCTGAGAGAATTTTGAGGAGAGAGAAACTCCAGAAAGAAAGTTGTAATTCTGAGTTTTGATCTTTCTTGTAAATCTTCCTGAAAGTGAATTAATAAAAGTGTTGTTGTTCATTCACAATTATGGTTTAGTTTTCATATATTCTTGACAAGGGTGTAGTGTAGGAAATCCTGCAACTACAAGACTTATGACGGTCAGAGGCAAAATAGTTTTAGAGGGCAAGGGAGTCAGAAGATAATATGGGAAGAAATTAAGATGCCACCTCTAAATGCTAGTATAGAAAAAATTTGGGAGGCTATCATTTTGATGGAAAATTTACCATCACCCTAGAATATGGGAAAAGAGCCACATCCAAGTAATCGAAATCAAGAATTTTGTCCTTACCATCATTTTCATGGTCACTCAATAAACGATTGCAGGAATGTAAAAAGAATAATTTTGAGGATGATTGATCAGAGAAAGTTAAATCATTTTCTAATAGGACATCTGCAATCTCAGTAGTTACCACTGGCACCAGATATTCGCAGAGTGAATACTATAAAAGGAGCAAAAACATTTGTGATAGAGGTTGGAGCCAAGGCGAAGAATTTGTTCTGTAATTCCATCATACATTCATACAAGACTATTGAGGATTTCCACGACAACATTATAAGCAGAGTCTTCGCGAGAGACGCGGATGGAAGAGAGATAATAAATATCACGAGAGTCTCTCCATTAGAAGAGTGGCAAAAGCAAACAATTTCTTTCACTGCACAAGATGTACCAGAGCCTGGCGAGATGCATGACAACCCACTGGTGGTAAGATTAGAAATAAATCCAAAATAAATAGAAGAAGAAGATGAAGAAAATGATTATGGTGCAACTGAATATTCTTGGGCCATTAACAGAGTTATAATAGATACTGGAAGTTCAGTTGATATCTTATTTTATCATACTTACAAAACCATGGGTGGAAGAGACGAGGATCTGATATCGTCAACTTATAAGATCTATGGTTTCAATGGTACTGCCAACAAGCCCAAAGGAGGAAATTACTATGCGGATTCCATTAAAGGGGCTATCTTCCAAAGTTCAATTTTGTGTGGTTGACATAAAATCACCATATAACGCCTTAATTGGCAGGCCATGGTTACATGGAATTTTAGGTGTAGCGTCAACTTATCACCAGTGCATTAAGTTTCCATATCCTAGTGGTGTTGGAGTTATAAAGGGAGATTGTATTGAGGGAAGGAAGTGTTATGAAATTGACATGGAATTTTGCGAAGAAAGAGCTGCGAGGAATAGAAATTGGAAGCATAACATCAAGCAGAGGCAAAGAAGTGACAAATTAATGGTTGATACAATAGAACAACGAGAAGATGGGATACTGCAAAGTCAACACACACTAAAGGCAATTGATGGTGAGCGCCTCGCAGATGGAGAGAAAATAACAAAACACAACAAAAGGGCAGAAGCAGAAAGTAGCAAGTAGAAAGGTAAAATTATGAAATTTAAGAAATTTATGAATGATTTGCTGAAGAAAATGTTTCAAAAGAATATTTCGTTTGAATGAAAAATATGAAATTGAAAAATCATACAAGAGTTGAAATGCAAATAAAGAGAAGATCAAAGAGAAGAAATTTTATCATAGTTGCAATACTCGCAAGAAAAATATAAGAACGGGACGAACCTTTATGGCGTACACCCTAGTTCGCGAATAAAATTTCGTAAGAGGAAAATATAAGACCTAAAGTGCATCATATAAGGGGGTATCTCTTTGCATGGCTCAGGGATAAGGTTATACCGCTGCTGGAACCTGAGTCATGGAGATTGGGGTTATTAAAAACCCATCCAGGGGAGGTATCTTGGATTTCCAACTATATAAGGTTATACCCTGGTTGGACAACTGAGGGTCTCTCCTAAGGAGTGCAGGGTATGATCAAGGCGCCGAGGTACATGGTTGAGCCAAGAGTGCCCGGGGCGTATGAAACTACCCTGGACATTCTTGGAAAGTCTTGGCTATGATGCACTCGGCCCGAATAAAACCCCACTTAGGGTGAAGTCTTGTAACTATAAGCCATATAGGCATAAAGGACAAGAGGATGCGAAAACAGCTGGTTGTTTTTAAGACCGGATGGGAGGAGCTAGTCTTGTATGGCCGATGTGCCCTCCTTGAAGGGGCAACCAGGGGGAATATAAGGGCGACACCCTCCATTAAGGAGCTGATAAGTGTCTAAAGACGGCAATGTCATGGGGCTTTGTGATCGCAAGAATATTTAGGCCTGTCATATTATCGCGTGACAAATATTATACAGAGGCAAAAAGCCATGAGAAAAAGTTAAGATGGGATCAATGGGTTTTTACATGAAAATGTAAATACGTCCTGCGATTTCATCGCAAGACGGCAATGTCATAAGGTTTTGTTCTCACAAGGGAGCTTAGACTTATCATATTATCGCAGAGAAATTGATAAAATGACGATAAGGAAAGATCAATGGGTCAATACATGTAAGTGTAAAGACGTCCTGCGATTTTGTCGTGAGAAACAAAAAAAGTGGCTAAATAAGACCTTTAACTAGGAAGGAAAAATAAGACCACAAGAGATCATAAGATTATACATACATGACCTGTGATATTTACGCAGAAGTTGAGGCAAAGTTTACAAATAGATTTTATTCAACATTAATCTGCTCAATCTTTCATATTGCTAATGAATAACAGAGGCAAGTATGGGAATGAACATAATGATAAGATTATTATTCATCTTTATACGGAAAATTTACGCAGATGGATAAAAATTAATAATCATGTTGATTAACCATATTGCAAAAAAGAATTGTTTTATAATTTATATAGATAGAAGCAAAATAAATTTATACATCAAGGAACCTTGCAGTAATATCACAAGAAGAGGGAGATAAATGTACAAATATTACAAGGAGATTAAAAAGAGGAAACAAAACTAGTTAGATCCATCATCATCCTCGCCAGATTTTTCTTCTTTTTTGTCTTCACCGTCATCTTCGCTGAATCCTTCATCTCCTCCATATTCTTCAGCTTTACTGTCAGAGATAACAAGATTTGGAGTATTCTTTGGAACTTCTTCCGTGAGGAAAGGATACAAAGAGTGAGGAATGTTATGATCATCGCAGACCTTCTTGGCAAAATCATTGCGAACACCAACAAGGAGATTACTAAAATTGGTAGCAGTAATATTTAATTGGGTCTTTAATTTTTAATATTTCTTATTACGAGCAGCAAGAGTTTTTGCGAGTTGATTCTTATCATCTTCAAGTTCTCCAATTCTTTCAGAGTATCTCTTCTCATCTCCTACGAGTATATAACAACAAGTTGGAAATTTTGCAAAAAACTATAAAAGACAAGAAATTAAAAAGGAAGAACAATTAACAACCTTATCTTTCAGAAATCATGTCTTTAATTAAGGCCGCTTGTTCAACATGAAGACTAACATCTACACCTAAGTTAGCTCTGGCATTGTCAAGAATATTTGCAGCCCAGGAAAATTCGTCATCATTATTAATAAGAAGACGTGAACGAATTTGGTTTTCTCTTTCAATAAGATCCTCTCTCTCGCGGATAAGTTTATCTCTTTCAATTTGGACTTCAAGAAGGGTTTTATGAAAATCCGCTTGTAGTTGCAGGAATTTCCACACTACACCCTATTCAAGAATTTATCAATATTTATGACACAATTTGAAGATTAAGGATCTTTTTTATTAATATGATCTTAAAAGAATTACAGAAATCAAGAACACAAAACACTTAATAAAAATTTCTCTCTCCTAAAAACTTTCTTAGCACTCAAAAATTCATCTCTCTCTCTGGAACTATTCATTCCCTTTATATAGGCATTTACATAGTGGATTACAGCTCATGATAGCTCATTTACAGCTAAGATTCCCTTTAGTTTCGGATCTGGGTTCTTGCAATAAATCGCAGTTAGCACCGCCTTAATCATTCGCAGGTTTTATTGATTCGTCGCAGAAATGTCACACTTTTCTCATGTTTCTGTCTTTTTCATATGGTATGTCATTCCTTACGTCACTTCGAGATGTATCGCAAAATTGTTGCTTATTTCGCAGGAATATTGTTGTGACAATATTATGATACTACATCTTGCCTCTTCTCATATCTTTTCTGGGAAGAAGACAAAGATCATGAGAATTTAAGTTTCTTGATTTGCCGCAACTCCTTGTCTTTTACCCGACAAAATTCCTTACTTTACGTTTTTACTGTTGACACGTGTCAATCCTTACTTCTTTACCGATTAGCCCGGTTACCCATTCTTCATCTATAAATAGATGTCCCACTCGAGGATATCCTTTATTTCACCTTTTCTCTTTTCTTCAACTTCTTTCTTTTTTTTGTCTGCAACTTTTTCTTTCCTATTATCCTTCCTGATGCTTCTTTAATGGAAACTCAAAGGTAGATTCTTATCTTGAATCTTATTTTGTTCATGTTACATCATTTCTATCACCCGATTTTCTTTATAATCCCCATATTTTGTTATCTTTTTCAGTAACACTACCTCTCAGACCAAGATTACTATCAAAAACCCTAACCCTAAGGGTCCTCAGAAAAAACGTGTTGGGAAAGCGAAGAGATCTGAGAATGATAAGGTAGTAAGAAACATCCATTTCTTTAAAATAACAATATTGTTGCCTATGTTTCTTATCTACGTTATTATTCGCAGAGTGAAGGGAATATTTCTAGACCTCTTAATCATTCTCGTCAAGTTAAAGCTCTTTCAGATGAAGTGGATATTCTTGATTTTTTGCCTGCAGACCCTGTTCCGCCGCAAGATAAATCTTCTCACTCTCCTTGCGCTAATTCCAATATTAACACCCATACTTCTTCTTCATCAATCCCAAGTGAAGTTATTGATGCTAATATTTCCATCTCTAATAATCCCAATATTTTAAAAGTTACGATAGATGAATCTATGATGGTTGGAACTATGATAAATGAATCAGCAGCAAATAAACTTGCGATGAATGATGCCGTGGTGAATGAAACTACGGTAAATGAAACTGCGGTGAATGATGTTGTGGTGAATGAGACTGCGGTAAATGAGAATACAGTAAATGAGACTACATTAAATGAAGCTGCGGTGAATGATGTTGCGGTAAATGAGACTTTAATTGCGACTAATCAAGTTCCTTTTTCCATTCCTACTATCACGAATGATTCTAATCAGGTTCCTAAAATGAATGATGTTGTCAAAACCTCTTCCTATACTTCTTTTCCTTCTTCCCAAGAAATAGCAACAGGGGTTGAAGCTGCCTTTCAAATATTATCTGAAGTTTTGAACGATGCTATGAAATCCTCTACAGATCCTGCGAAATAGGATGTTTATATGATTCTAAGTAAGCATCTCGGATCTTGCGGTTCTTCATCTTCGCTAACTGCTTTAGAAAGTGAGGTTAAAACCTTGAAGGAGAACCTTCAAGCAAAAACTCTAGAATGTGAACTTCTCGATCACAAGCTTCGCAATTCTGAATTGGACTGCGAAAATCTTCGTAGCAGGAATGATGATCTGAAAGGTATAACTTTCTTTCCTCTGCTTTTGCCTCAGTAAATCTTTGTTTTCTATGTACTCAATTTTTCTTTATTTATTTGTTGATGCATATTTAGCTTCAAAACATAACCAATTAATGAAGATACTTGAATGGGAAACCATCGCTGATGAAGCCGTATTGAGAAAGAGTCTTGGAAAAATCAATTTGATAGGTTGAATATTCTTCACACATATTCAATTGACGAGATAAATAATCTTAAGAATGAGAATAACCAACTAATTTGCGAACAAGATCGCCTAAGTAATGAAGCCACTCAAGTTTTATATTCGCTAAATCAAACTAATTTGAAGGTGGAATCTTTATCAGATGAAAACAAAACTTTGTCTCAAGAGAAACGTAGTTTTGTGAATAAAACAATTGTTTATTCGCAGCAATTGGGCAATCTTCAAAGGTTGTGTGACATCCAAGAACAATCTCTTCGTGTATTGAAAGATGACATTAAAAAGATAACCGAATCATCTGCCGCTGAACAAGAGAAACTTATAAAAGGTAGATTAGCTCTAAGCGTAAAATTCAACAATCTCAAAGATGACTATGCTCAACTGAAGAAATCCCATTCCTCCTTAAAAGAAGAAAATGCTTATCTTTTTTCTAAAGAGAAAAGTATAAAATCTCGTTTGAAAGGTAAAGTTGGTGATACTTTTGATGATACCATGAATCAATGGAAGAGTTGCTTCCTTAACATAATTCAAACTTTATCCTCGCAAAAGGAAGGTAGTCATTTTGACTGCCTCATCTATTAATTTTTTCATTGTATTTTCCCATCTTATTTCTTGCGAGAATTCCGTCTAATATGCAACTTTTCTTCCGCAGAATCTGAGAAGCATCTTCAAGCTTCTATCTCTGATCTGTCTACAAATTTGGCCAAACTTCGCAAAAAGAATACCATGCTTTCTAACTCTCGCAATAGAGCATTGAGAAGATTTGAATATCTTGAATACTTCAAGGATATAGAGATCAGAAACTGGGAAAAGAATTGCCTCCGCAAGGCTCATTTAGGCGCTGAGGTTCTCATGAACAATGTTCTATTCTCTCATTCTTTACCTCCTATAAAGATCAAACCCTTGGAGATAAATGATAATAAAGTTCCTCGTCTCATTGATGAAGATCTAAATTATTCAAGTGATGAAGAAGATTTTTCCGAAGATGAACAAAACCCAACTAAATAAATAGAAGAAGAAGAAGAAGAAAACCTTCCCAATGAAGCAGAAGAACGAAATCCTCCTCAAAAGGCAATCGCTAGTGATGGAGAAATATAAAAAAAAAGAAAACCCTCATAATGAAGCAGAAGAACAAAATCCTCTTCAAAAATCAATCGCTGGTGATGGAGAAACTCAAACTGAAAAAGATATTGCTGATGAAGATGATAGTAGCAAACACGAATGATGAAATTAAAGAAGAATACTCTTTTGAAGTTTTAAATCTTGTTTTATCATGTCTTCCTGCGAAATATCTTATTCTTTTCCCTGTCCTGCGAATTATTGTAATTTCTGAATCTTTCTTCTTCCTGGAGTACTTTTGCGAAATATTGCAATTTTTGTAACTCAATCATCTTCTTTTGATTATATATTTTTATTAACCTGAATCTCCTATCGCAAATTCTTGTAACTTGATTGTCTTCTTTTTATTATCTTGATTCTTCTCAAGGAAGATAATGAAATATTGTTTTATAATCCCCATATTTGCCCCTCATAATCTTCCTTGTGAAGTACGAATATATTACCATTTGTAAGAAATCCTAAACTTGCCTCTTGTTGTTAAGTCTGCAATATGATAAATGAAGTATCACAAATAATTCTACAAAAAATCTGTTATATGCTTCGCAGATATAACCTCTCTTGTGGTCTTATTTCGCCTTCCTAGTTAAAGGTCTTATTATGCCACTTTTATGCGACAAGATCGCATGACATTCTTACTTTCACATGTAATAATCCATTGATCTTGCCTTATCATTTATTTTGATCTCTGCGAAAATATGATAAGTCTAAGCCGTCTTGTGAGATTAATCTCTTTTTGCTTTTTAAGACTTATGACATTGCCGTCTTTGCGATGAAATCGCAGGACGTTTTTGCGATTTATATCCTCTTATCATTGATTTCATTTATCTCATCTTTTGATCTTATCGCAAAAACCCATTGATCTCATATTAACATTTCTTTTTAGGATTTTTGGCCTGTCATGCGACAATATGACGGGTCTAAATATTCTTGCGAATATAAAGTCCCATGACATTGCTGTCTGTGTCACGTGGCAGTATGAAGGGCCTAAATATTCTTGCGAATAGAAAGTCCCATGATATTGCCGTCTTTTTTGATACACAGCTCCCTAATGGAGGGTATCGCTCTTATCTCTCCCCCGGGTTGCCCCTTCAAGGAGACGTACTTCTTCCATACAAGACTAGCTCCTCCCATCCGGATCTAGAAACAACCAGTTGTTTTCGTAGTCTCTTATCCTTTATGCCTATATGGCTTATAGTTACGAGACTACACCCTAGTGGGGTTTTCTTCGGGCCGAACACATCGTAAGCCAAGACTTTCCATGGATGGCCAGGGTAGGTTCATCCGTCCCAGGCACCCACAGCTCAACCGTGTACCTCGGCATCTTGATCATACTTTGCATTCCTTAGGAAAAACTCTCGGGCGCCCAACCAGGGTATAACCTTATATAGTTGGGAATCCAAGTTATCTCTCCCGGATAGATTTTCAATAATCCCAAATCTCCATGACTAGGTTCCAGCAGCAGTATAGCCTTTCCCATATCCATGCAAAGAGATACCCCCTTATGACGTACTTTAAGGACATTGCCTCTTACGGAATATAATCTGCGAACTAGGGTGTACGCCACAAAGGTTCATCCCATTCTTATATGTTTTTAGGTGATTTGCGCCCGTCTTATGCATTTGGATTAAAATTCTTAATTATCTCGCAAATTATTGCGAAAAATTGCTTTGTATTTAGCCGACTTTATTCTTGTGAACATCTCTTTTATTATCTCGCAATTGGTTGCGTATAATCCAGTCATCCTAGTTTTTCAAACCTTTTATTGATAATATTTTCTTAGATATTGTCTATTCCATGGTCTGCCAAGTCTTTGACCCATGTCTCTTCCTTCTGGATCCATTAGCTTATATGCTCCAGTTCCAATTATTTCTTTGATGATATATGGCCCGTCCCATTTTTTCGCTAATTTGCCTCCATTTTCTCGCTGATATTCTGGTGTTTCTCGCAGAACTAGATATCCAACTTGGAACTCACGTTTCTTTACTCGCTTATTATATTCACGATCTAATCTGCGATGGTAGTTCTCCATATGTTGTAATGCTTTTTCTCTCTTTTCTTCTACTTCATAAAGTTTGTCTAGAATCATACCAGCACTAAGATTCTTTTCCCAAGCTTCTCTTTTTGTCGTAGGAATAGCAACTTCTGTTAGTAATACTGCCTCAACTCCATATGTTAAACAGAAAGGTGATACCCCAGTTGCTTCTCTTCGTGTTGTATTATAAGCCCAAACTGCATTATGAACTTGTTGACACCATGTTCTATGATGCCCTTCTAACTTCTTCTTGAGGATATCTGTGATTGTTTTGTTAGTTGCCTCATCTTGACCATTAGCTTGTGGGTATAAAGGAGTCGATTTTCCGCATTTTATCTTGAATGCGTTAAGTAACATCTCTATATTTTGTCCTTCAAATTGTTTTCCATTATCTGACACCAACTACGCAGGAATTCCGAATCTGCAAATGATGTTTTCAAATATAAATGTAAAAATGTCCTTATCACGAATATGTTGTATTGCTTTAACTTCTGCCCATTTTGTGAAGTAATCTGTTGCGACAATTAAATATCTCTTTTGCCCTGTTCCTGGTACAAATGGTCCCACAATATCTAAACCCCACTTTCCAAATGGCCAAACATTTTTTGAGGATGTTAATGTTTCACCGGGTGCATGTATTATTTTTGCAAATCGCTGACATTCTTCGCAACTTCTTGATAAATTCTTTGCATCTTCATGCATATATGGCCAGTAATAACCTTGCATTTTAGTTCCGTATGCTAAAGATCTTCCTTGCTGTGATTACCAGCATCCCCACTATGTAACATTTTTAATATTTGTTTTCCTTCTTCTTGTGTCAAACATCTGAGGGAAAGCCCATTTAAAGATTTTCGATACAATATCCCATCTCTTAATTCATAATTTGTTGCTCTACTTTTTAATTTATGTGCTTCCAATATGTTTCTTGGTACCTCTCCCCTTGCTAGATATGCGTGAATTTCCGCACGCCAATCTGCAATAATTCTACTTGATTCTTTGCCATTGTTTTATACTATCATTGCCTCGGCCTCCTCTTCCTTTTCTTTATTAATTGAAGGTGCTATGAGTGTTTGTATTTTTATATTTCTCGCGGTCGGATCTACCATCATACTTGATATAAACGCAAAAGCATCTGCTAGTCTATTATATCTTCTTGAAATATGCCTCCATTTGAGTTTTGGAATTTTCACAGATAATTCTTCTACAAGTTTCTTATATTTTTTCAAAGATATATCATTAGTTGCATATTCCCCTTCAATTTGGCGAATAATCAATTGCGAATCACTGGTAATTCTTGAATTTTCCACCTTCATCTCTATCGCAAATCTTAGAGCATGTACTACAGCCTCATACTCTGTCTCATTATTAGTAGATTCAAATTCTAGTCGGAATGCAAATGCCATCTTTGCACCTTCTGGTGAAATAAAAATGACTCCCACTCCATTCCCTTCTCCGTTGGATGACCCATCTACCAATATCTCCCACCTATTTGGTTCTGTTAAAAGATCTCTAGGATCCCCATATTCTTCTTCTATATCCATCATGTCTTCTACAGCTTCATCATCCTCCAAAGGAAATACTGCGAGAAAATCTGCGACAATTTGAGATTTTGGCGAGGATAAAATTGCATATTGGATCTCAAAATGCCCCACTTGTGCGTTCCATCTTTCAACTCTGCCTGATCTTTTTGAATTTTACATTACTGATTCAATTGGTACTTTTGTTAGTACTTTGATTTTATGCGCTTGGAAATATATGCGAAGTTTAGATGCTTCATAAACTAACGCTAGAATTATATTTTCAATCTTTGAATAGTTTTTCTCCGCAGCATTGAATGTTTTGCTGATGTAGTAAATTGGTTTTTCAACTCCTGCGTCATTTCGCAAAAGTACTACGCTTAAAGCATGTTGAGTTGTCACAAGGTACATTAGAAATTCTTCTCCTGGTTCAGCCTTCTGTAAAATGGATATGTTCATCAAATATTGCTTAATTCCTTGAAAAGATTTCTCACATTCATATTTCCATTTAAACTTTGTTCCCTTCTTTAGTATGTTGAAGAAATGTTTGCATTTATCTGATGATCTCGAAATAAATCTTCCTAGTGAGGCTAAAAGTCCATTAAATTTTTGCACATCTTTTACTATTGATGGAGTTGGCATATCCCGAACTGCTTGCACCTTTTCAGGATCAACTTGTATTCCTTCTTTTGATATAATATATCCCAAGAACTTCCCAGATGATACTCCGAAAGTACATTTCTCAGGATTTACTTTGATATTAAAAAGCCGCATCTGATCAAAAATTTCCCTTAAATCCTGCACATGATTTTTAGCTTCTTTGATTTTTACCAACATATCATCTACATATACCTCTAAAGTTTTATGTATCCATTTTGCGAACACCTTTTCCACCATTCTTTGGTAAGTTGCTCCTGCATTTCGTAACCCAAAAGGCATCTTTGTGTAGCAATATAATCCTCTGGGAGCAAAGAATGCAGTATGTTCTTGATCTTCTTCCGCAAGTGGGATTTGATTATAGACCTTGTATCCATCTAACGAAGATATTCGATCATTTCCTGCGGAAGATTCTACTAGCTGCAGGATATCTGGCAAGGGAAAACTATCTTTGGGACATGCTTTATTTAGATCAGTAAAATCAATGCAAATTCTTATCCCCTTATTTTTCTTGGGAACTACTACCATGTTGGCGATCCATTCTGGATATTTTTCTTGCCTTATAATTCTTGCGTCAAGCATCTTTTGCAATTCTTATTATATCTTGGCATGATAAGTGGTCGCAATCTTTCTTATTCTTTGTTTGAATGGTCTCACATTTTTGTTAATCTCCAATCTATGGCACGCAACAGATGGATCTATTCCAGGAATCTCATCCATATTCCACGCAAAAATATCTCTGTATTCTCGCAGAAGGTTTACAGTTTGTTCTTCTTCCTCTTCCTCCACATCCATCTTAGTTCCAATTTTCAGCATTTTTGGGTCTTCGGAAACACTTCCAATATTTACTTCTTTTGTTGGTTCTGCTGCGGTATAACTGGCTTCATGTTCTCCCATTGGTGTTGGTGTTTTTATTACCTCCGCTGGTTCATCACTTTCTTGCGATACATCGTCAAATATTCCTTTTCCTTCTTCTGATCTTATCATGTAAATCTTGAATTCTTCTTCTTTCCTTTCTTCTCTCCTCATTTTTCTGCGCTGTTTTCGCAACTGAATTTGATTTTAACAATTCTTTACTTCATTTTGGAAACACAACGCTGCATAATCTGCATCTCCTCTAATATCTCCCACCTATTTGGTTCTGTTAAAAGATCTCTAGGATCCCCATATTCTTCTTCTATATCCATCATGTCTTCTACAGCTTCATCATCCTCCAAAGGAAATTCTGCGAGAAAATCTGCGACAATTTGAGATTTTGGCGAGGATAAAATTGCATATTGGATCTCAAAATGCCCCACTTGTGCATTCTATCTTTCAACTCTGCCTGATCTTTTTGAATTTTTCATTACTGATTCAATTGGTACTTTTGTTAGTACTTTGATTTTATGCGCTTGGAAATATATGCGAAGTTTAGATGCTTCATAAACTAATGCCAGAATTAGCTTTTCAATCTTTGAATAGTTTTTCTCCGCAACATTGAATGTTTTGCTGATGTAGTAAATTGGTTTTTCAACTCCTACGTCATTTCGCAAAAGTACTGCGCTTAAAGCATGTTGAGTTGTCGCAAGGTACATTAGCAATTCTTCTCCTGGTTCAGCCTTCTGTAAAATGGATATGTTCATCAAATATTCCTTAATTCCTTGAAAAGATTTCTCACATTCATCTTTCCATTTAAACTTTGTTCCCTTCTTTAGTATGTTGAAGAAATGTTTGCATTTATCTGATGATCTCGAAATAAATCTTCCTAGTGAGGCTAAAAGTCCATTCAATTTTTGCACATCTTTTACTATTGTTGGAGTTGGCATATCCCGAACTGCTTGCACCTTTTCAGGATCAACTTGTATTCCTTCTTTTGATACAATATATCCCAAGAACTTCCCAGATGATACTCCGAAAGTACATTTCTCAGGATTTACTTTGATATTAAAAAGCCGCATCTGATCAAAAATTTCCCTTAAATCCTGCACATGATTTTTATCTTCTTTGCTTTTTACCAACATATCATCTACATATACCTCTAAAGTTTTATGTATCCATTTTGCGAACACCTTTTCCACCATTCTTTGGTAAGTTTCTCCTGCATTTCGTAACCCAAAAGGCATCTTTGTGTAGCAATATAATCCTCTGGGAGCAAAGAATGCAGTATGTTCTTGATCTTCTTCCGCAAGTGGGATTTGTTTATAGACCTTGTATCCATCTAACGAAGATATTCGATCATTTCTGCGGAAGATTCTACTAGCTGCAGGATATCCGCAAGGAAAACTATCTTTGGGACATGCTTTATTTAGATCAGTAAAATCAATGCAAATTATTATCCCCTTATTTTTCTTGGGAACTACTACCATGTTGGTGATCCATTCGGATATTTTTCTTGCCTTATAATTCTTGCGTCAAGCATCTTTTGCAATTCTTCTTCTATCTTGGCATGATAAGTGGTCGCAATCTTTCTTATTCTTTGTTTGAATGGTCTCACATTTTTGTTAATCTCCAATCTATGGCACGCAACAGATGGATCTATTCCAGGCATCTCATCCATATTCCACGCAAAAATATCTATGTATTCTCGCAGAAGGTTTACAGTTTGTTCTTCTTCCTCCACATCCATATTAGTTCCAATTTTCAGCATTTTTGGGTCTTCTTCACTTCCAATATTTACTTCTTTTGTTGGTTCTGCTGCGGTATAACTGGCTTCATGTTCTCCCATTGGTGTTGGTGTTTTTATTACCTCCGCTGGTTCATCACTTTCTTGCGATACATCGTCAAATATTCCTTTTCATTCTTCTGATCTTATCATGTAAATCTTGAATTCTTCTTCTTTCCTTTCTTCTCTCCTCATTTTTCTGCGCTGTTTTCGCAACTGAATTTGATTTTAACAATTCTTTACTTCATTCTGGAAACACAACGCTGCATAATCTGCATCTCCTCTAATCTCGCCAATTCCGCTAGGCATAGGAAATTTTATGCACTGATGTAGAGTTGATGATACAGCCTTGATTGCATGTATCCATGGTCTTCCCAACAGCATATTATATGGTGATTTCACATCCACCACGCACAAAGTTATCTGCGTCTCTATTTCCCCCAGCGGAATTTGCACTACAATTTCACCTTTAGGTTTTGTTAGAGATTTTCCAAATCCATGAATATGATATGTTGGACTAAGCATTTCTTCATCTTTGTATCCCATTTTCTTAAATGTGTGGTAAAACATTATATCCACAGAACTTCCTGCATCCACCAGAGTCCTATTCACATCCCACTCTTCTGTAGATCTTATTGATTTCTCTTTTCTTGTTGGTACAACAGACACTATGATCACCAATGGAGATGTATGACTTAAATTCTCTTTTGGAATTTCTGCTGCCGTGAATGTGATCTTCTGTTTTTCCCAATCTTTTAGCGGTGATTCCTCATCTACCGTCATGATTTTCTTTCCTTCAAAATCTCACTTGTGTATCCTTCCTCTAATATCTTCATGGAACTTATCTATCATCATCTTTGTTATTACATCACACTCCAATTTCTTTTGATTATCTTTGACTTCAACCATCTTTTCTTCCACCAATTTTCTTGATATTCTTCTAACTCTTGAATAATTTCTTTCTTTTACCTAACTTTTGCTATGATTTTCAACTATTCATCCCTGTTTCTGGGCGCCAAAATGTAGTTTCAGGAATTCCCACACTACACCCTATTCAAGAATTTATCAATATTTATGACACAATTTGAAGATTAAGGATCTTTTTTATTAATATGATCTTAAAAGAATTACAGAAATCAAGAACACATAACACTTAATAAAATTTTCTCTCTCCTAAAAACTTTCTTAGCACTCAAAAATTCATCTCTCTCTCTCTCTCTGGAACTATTAATTCCCTTTATATAGGCATTTACATAGTGGATTACAGCTCATTTACAGCTAAGATTCCCTTTAGTTTCGGAGCTGGGTTCTTGCGATAAATCGCAGTTAGCACCGCCTTAATCATTCGCAGGTTTTATTGATTCGTCGCATAAATGTCACACTTTTCTTATGTTTCTGTCATTTTCATCTGGTATGTCATTCCTTACGTCACTTTGAGATGTATCGCAGAACTGTTGCTTATTTCGCAGGAATATTGTTGTGACAATATTCTGATCCTACACCGCTAAAGTTTGAGCTCCTTGCCTAGAGATGCGATCTTTTTCATCTATAAGATCACTTTTTTGGGCTCTTAGAATCTTGATTTCTTCTTTAGAGTTAAGATATTGATGCTTGGATGTATTAGCCGCTCTCAAACTAGATTTGTGATCAATTGCTAAAAGATGAAATTTGGATCTAAGATCATCTACAGAAAGGGATTTAATCTGTTCATTTGAATAGTTTTTTAAGGATTCATTGAGGCGATTGAGGAGAGTAACATCGTCTATTAGATTTGGAAAAGAACGAAGGAATACAACTTCGTCAGAAAGGCCGTAAACATCTGCGAAGAAGAAAAATAAGAAAAAATGCAAAGGAATACAAGGTTAAAGAAAAAGAGAAAGATTTCTTACCATAAAGTTGATCGTTCGCAGCTTGGAGGCTTGCAACCTTATCTCGCGAGGAAGAAAGTTCAGTTTCCAACCGCTTGATCTTTTCTTGAAGGTCAGCAGACCCAGATTCCAATTGCCCGCGAAGACTAGCGAACTCAGATTCCAACTCCACATTCTTCTTGCGAAGAACAATATTCTTCTTGTGAAAAGATGCGCGCCTCTTCTCCAAGTCTGAGGCAACAACAATGGAAGCTCTTCCAGTCTGCGAGGGAACAATGTAAATTAAAACTTGGCGAGGAAATTAATACATAAATTTGATGAAGAAATGAAAACATACCAGAATACCAAGAGAATTTAAGAGACTAGGAGTTATTGATCATGAGATTCCTTCGAGAGAATCATTATCAACCAATATGGGAGCATTGTAGATCTTGGAAAGAGCCTGGGATACCCCGTTAAGAGCTTCATTTTCATAATCATTTGCGATACCATGTGTAATATCGCAAAAAATGTTAGATAGCTGGGCCATGGAAGATTCAGATTGGGAGGATTCCATTGCTGAAGGGATATCAGCATCAAAATCATCATCATCATAATTATCAGTATCATCATGAGAATTTTTTTAATTAAATTGGGATGATGAATGGGAAGTAGTTTGGATCTTTGTTTTCTTCGAGAGAGGACCAGTGGGTTTTTCCTTGTGAGGAGTGTTAGATTTCTCCTTGCGAGAAGAATCTTTGCTTTTCCCTTTGGTCCTTGCAACCACAACAGGTTCTCTTTCTTCAATAACCTGCAAACACAGATAAAGATAAGAAATAGAGGCAACAATATATTGTTAAGAATCATAAAGAAATATTTCTTACTTCATCTGTGAGAGATTTAAGGGCTAAAATGGTGTCGGTCTTCCCAAATTTCTGGTAGTTAATTTTCATCCTGTTAATCTGGAAAAATTGGAGTAGTCAGCGAGAGTATAAAAACATGAGGAAGATAATAATGATAATTATGCAAAAATTTGAGGGAATATACCTCTTTATTCCTTTCAGTCCAGTTGAAAACCCATGACTGATATTCTGCGAGATTCGCAGGAAGGACCGGAGGTGTAGGGACCCTCTAAACATAATGAAAAAATAAACCATTTTTCATCACTGGAGTAGTAAGGGCCTTGATTATTACTCGTATTCCAATCGATATCTAACATAAGAACTTTATCTTCAGCGATGTCATCCTTCTTTTGTAAGCGGACACCCCAACAAGTGTTGTCCTTCTTCATAGGGATTATATCGTAATTTAGGAAGAAGTTTTCCACAATATACTTCGCGGTAACAATTGGAACATCTTTGAATTTAGGATTCTTCGCAGTATCAAGGTAGCGATATTCTTTACCAGCACCGCGAGTAGCATACTCAAGCATTAAGCGAATGCAATCCCCACTCAACTGATATACGGCCCGCGAGAACTTCGCGTGAGAGAGTATCTCATAGAATAAAGGAAGTTCAGGGTCATAGAGGGGAATGGGAAGACCATCTTCAAGACTATGATCTTCTCATGGTTACATGGAAGATCAGAAAATAATGGAACAGAAAGTTCAGACTTAGGGTTTTGATTGGGAATGGTGGATAAAGTAAAACCTTTGTTTTGAAGTTCTTTTTTAATTTTCTCGAAAGCAATCACATATTTGTGACCGAATGCAACCATTTTTAGTATGGGAATGAAGATTGAAAGAGGAAAAGATCGAAATAAAAATTGTAACAGTAGCAGATACAGAATTTACGGAAGAACAGTGAATTTGCAGAGAGATTACGGAGAGAAGGAAGAAAGAAGTAAAAAGAAGAAAAGAGAAGAGTGAAGAAGATATATATAGAAGGTAAAAAATCTCGAGAAGATAAGTGCAATTAATACAAGAAAGAGACGTGAACGATTAGAACGCATCGGTTGAAAGGGACGTGTCAGAAGTTTAATGGATAAAAAGATATGTGTAACAAACCTGGCGAGGAAAAGATATATGTCAAAAGAACATGAAAAATAGACAGCTGCGGCATTTCAAAAGGTTCTGATTTCTCATGGTCTTTTTCCTTCACATAAAAGACATGAGAAGAGGCAAGATGTAGGATCAGAATATCGCCACAACAATACTCCTGCGAGATTTACAACAACAGTTCTGCGATCTCTTCAATAACACACTGCGAGTGTCACAAAACGATTAAAAGAATGAAGTAGCGGATGACGACAACTGAAACATGAGAAAAGTGTGATGATGCCGCGAGGATCACAAACACCTGCGAGAATTAACATTAACAGCTACTACGAGAGTATCGTGAGTCAGATCCGAAAATAAAGGAAAACTTAGCTGTCATCCACTATGTAACTACCCTATATAAAGAGAATCAATAGATTCAGAGAGAGAGATCAATTTTTGAGTGTTGAAAAAGTTTTGAAGAGAAAGAAAGTTCTTGTGAGCGGTTGTATACTTGATTTCCTCCATTTCCTGTAACATTTCTGAGAATTAATCAATAAAAGTGTTGTTCTTAATCTTCAAATATGTGTTGATTATTATGAATTCTTGTGAGGGGTGTAGTGTAGGAATTCCTGCAACTACATGCTTTGTCCAAATATTGACCGAAATCTCTTAGAAAATCTCAAACTAGTAAATGCACATTACTAATTTTTATTTTCCAAATATTGTAGGATCAGAATATCGCAAGAAGGACACATTTGCGAAGTTTGATCAACAACACATTGCGAGTGTCGCAAGATGATTTGGAAAATGACGCAACATATGACGATGGAAGAAACATGGGAGAAGTGTGATGATTCTGCGATATTTAGAGTGTTTGTGAAGATTAACAATAGAACGCTTGCGAGAATATCGCAAGTCAGATCCTAAGATAAATGACAGATTAGCTGTCATCCACTATGTAATTCCCTATATAAAGAGCCGAACAGGTGTAAGAGGAGAGAGGTATTTTTTGAGTGTTAAGCAAGTCATGAAGAGAGATAAAGTCCAGAGCGGTTGTTAATTATTTAGCTTTATTTCCTTTCTATCTTGTAAAACTTGTGAGATTAATCAATAAAAATTATGATTGTTAATCTAAAAAATGATTTGATTGTATGAATTCTTATGAGGGGTGTAGTGTGGGATTTCCTGCTACTACATATTGGCACTAGAAACGGGGACTCTGTTGATTGAAGATTGTGGAAATTATTGTGAAAGTTGTTTAAATTAAGAAAATGATAAAAGAAAATAACAAATCAGTTGGAGAAAAGATAATTAAGATCAATGAGAATAAAAGAAGGTTGGAGTGTAACGTAATCACAAAAACAATGGTTAATGAATTCCATGAGAACATTAGAGGGAGAATACATAAATGATATTTTGAAGGAAAGAATATTATGACGGTAGAAAAGATATCTCCGTTGAAGGATTGGGAAAAGCAGAAAATTACGTTCACAGCGACAGAGATACCAAAAGAAAATTTGATCCACACATATCCTTTGGTAATCACAGTAACGGCTATACGAAAAGAAAAGGAGAAATCAGCAAAATCTATAGAAGAATGGGCGGTGAATAGAACTTTGGTAGATATGGGAATCTTAGTGGATGTAATATTTTATCATGCATACAAAGGAATGGGGTATAAAGATGAAGAAATGTCTCATCCAACATATCATATTCATGGTTTCGGCAAGTCCACAACTAAATAAAAAGGGGAAATAGCAGTGAGAATTTCGTTGGGAGAAATTGAAACGAAAATAACGCTATGTGTGGTGGATATGGAGTCACCATATAACATGATGTTGGGAAGATCATGGATACACGCAATTAAATCTATAGCGTCAACATTACATCAATGCATTAAGTTTCCTATGCCAAGCGGGATTGAAGAAATTGGAGGAGATATTGATGGTGCGAAACTATGTTATCAAATTGAAGTAAAAAATTATGAAGGACGAGTAAAGAAGCGAAAAACTCGCAGAAAGATGGCGAAAGAGGCAAAGAAATAACAGGAGTTTAAAATCTACATGATAAGAGCATAAGAAGGAAAATAATACCCAGCGAAATTTCGCAGGAAGGAGATAAACCAACGAAAACTATAAAAGAACCAACACCAATGGGAGAACATGAAGCAAGTTACACTGCAGCAGAACCAACAAAATAAGTAAATATTGGAACTGAAGAAGAACCTAAAATGTTGAAAATTGGAACTAAAATGGATATAGACGAGGAAGAAAGAACCGTCAATCTCTTGCGAGAATATAAAGATATTTTCGCATGGAACATGGATGAGATGCCTGGAATAGATCCATCAATTGCATGTCATAAATTGGAGATCAACAAAGATTCTAGGCCATTTAAGCAAAGGATAAGAAAAATTACAACAACTTACTATCCCAAAATAGAAGAAGAGCTACAGAAGATGCTTGATGCAGGAATTATAAGACAAGCAAAATACCCGGAGTGGATAGCAAACATGGTTGTGGTTCTAAAGAAAAATAATGGGATAAGAATTTGCATGGACTTTACTGATCTAAACAAATCTTGTCCTAAAGACAGCTTTCCATTACCAGATATACCCCAAATGGTTGAATTAGCAGCAAGAAATGATAGAATGTCTTCCTTAGATGGGTATAAAGGATATAACCAAATTCCTCTCGCTGAAGAAGATCAAGAACATACTTCTTTTTTCGCTCCAAGAGGGATATATTGTTATACAAAAATGCCATTTGGTTTGCGAAATACAGGAGCAACATATCAAAGAATGGTAGAGAAGGTGTTCGCGAAGTGGATACACAAAACTTTAGAGGTGTACGTAGATGACATGTTAATAAAAAGTAAAGAAGCTAAAAACCACGTACAAGATCTGAAGGAGATTTTTGAACAGATGCGGCAATTTAACATCAAAGTGAATCCAGAAAAGTGCATTTTTGGAGTTGCATTAGGAAATATTTTAGGATACATTGTATCCAAGGAAGGAATACAAGTTGATCCAGAGAAAGTGCAAGCAATTCGTGATATGCCAACACCAGCAACAATAAAAGATGTGCATAAGTTAAATGGTCTCTTAGCTTCGCTAGGAAGATTTATCTCGCAATCGTCAGACAAGTGCAAACATTTTTTCAACATCCTCCGAAAGGGAACAAAATTCAGATGGACAAATGAGTGTGAGAAAGCCTTTCAAGGAATACAAGAATACCTAGTAAATACATCTATTTTACAAAAGGAAGAACCGTGAGAAGAGCTGTTAATATATCTTGCAACAACTTCGCATGCATTAAGTGCTATGTTACTGCGAGTAGATGCAGGAGTTGAAAATCCAATCTATTACATCAGCAAAACATTCAATGCCAGAGAATGAAATTATTCCAAGATTGAAAATCTAATTCTAGCATTGGTTTATGCAACCTTTAAGCTTCGCATATATTTTCAGGCACATAAAGTTAAAGTGTTGACAAAGATACCAATTGAATCAGTGATGAAGAATTCAAAGAGATCAGGCAGAGTTGAGAGATGGAATGCACAAGTAGGATATTTTGAAATTGAATATGAAATATTGTCTTCACTAAAATCACAAGTTGTCGCGGACTTTTTAGCAGAATTCCCTATAGAATATGATGAAGTTGTGGAGGAGATGATGGATATAGAAGAAGAACATGGAGATCCAAAAGACTTGTTGACAAAACCAAATAGATGGGAGATATTGGTGGATGGATCCTCAAATGGGGAAGGTAACGGAATTGGAATTGTCTTAATTTCTCCAAAGGGAGCAAAAATGGATTTTTCATTCAGGTTGGAGTTCACATCTACTAATAATGAAACAGAATATGAAGCTGTGATACACTCCTTAAAACTTGCAATAAAAATGAAGTTAGAAAATGCTAGAATTACCAGTGATTCGCAGCTAGTCATTCGCCAGATAAAAGGGGAGTACACAACAAATGAACCATCTTTGAAGAAGTACAAAAAAATTGTTCAAGAATTGTCAGCAAGAATTTCAAAAATAAAATGGAGGCATATATCAAGGAAGGATAACAGACTCGCAGATGCTTATGCTTTCATTTCAAGTATGATGACAGACCCGACTGCGAGATACATAAAAATACAGACACTTTTATCGTCATCAGTCAACAAAGTAGAAGAAGAAGAAGTGGGTGTAATGATAATAGAAGGTGATGAAGAAGAACCAAGAGGCAATATCACAGATTGGAGAGAGAAACTTCATGCATACTTAGAAAGAGGGGAAATACCAAGAAATAGGTTGGAGGCGCATAAATTAAAAAGTCGTGCAACAAATTATAAACTAAGAGATGGGTATTGTATCGAAAATCATTTAATGGACCATCACTCAGATGTTTAACACGACAAGAAGGTGATAAAGTGTTAAAAATGTTGCATAATGGGGATGCTGGTAACCACAGTTGAGGAAGATCTTTGGCATATAGAGAAAAAACAGAAGGTTATTATTGGCCATATATGCATGAAGATGCAAAACAAGTATCAAGATGTTGCGAAGATTTCCAGCGACATGGAAAGAGAATACATGCACCTGGAGTACCCTTATCATCCTCAACCAGTGTATGGACTTTTGGAAAGTGGGGCTTAGATATTGTGGGACCATTTGTACCAGGGTCTGGACAAAAAAGATACTTAATTGTCGAAACAGATTATTTCACAAAATGGGAAGAAGTAAAATCGGTACAACATATTCGCGACAAAGACATATTTACATTCATATTTGAATACATCATCTGCAGATTTGCAATTCCAGCACAGGTGGTATCTTATAATGGGAAAATTTTTGAGGGGAAGAACATAGAAATGTTGCTTAATGCATTTAAGATAAAATGTGGAAAATCTACTCTTTTATATCCACAAGCTAATGGACAAGCAGAGGCAACAAATAAAACAATCGCAGATATACTAAAGAATAAGTTAGAGGGACATAATAGAGCATGGTGCGAACAAGTACATAACGCAGTATGGGCCTACAACACAACTAGGCGAGAAGCTACTGGATAGTCACCTTTCTGTCTAACATATGGGGTTGAAGCAGTGTTACCAACTGAAGTTGATATACCCACGACAAAAAGAGAGGCTTGGGAGAAGAATCTTAGTGCTGGCATGATTTTAAACAAACTGGGTAAATTAAAAGAGAAGAGAGAAAAGGCTTTACAACATATGGATAATTATAAATGAATATTAGCCCGAGAATACAATAAGCGTGTCAAGTCACGTGAATTTCAGCCAGGTGATTTGGTTCTTCGTGAGACGCCAAATTATCAGCGAGAAGGTGGTGGAAAATTAGTGGAAAAATGGGATGGACCTTACATTATAAATGAGATAATTGGAACAGGGGCATACAAGTTGATGGATCCAGAGGGTAAAGATATTGGTCAAAGACTTGATAGACAATGGAATAGACTATATTTAAAGAGATATTACTCGTGAGGAACTTTGAGAATCCTTAGATGATGAAATGATGTATGATGCAACAAAGTAAGTATTAACAAAAAAAAAATATGAAAAAGTCACTGCGAGATTATTCAAGATCAAAATAAAATAAGAATATGCGAAAATTTCGCAAGAGAAAATCAAAATAGAATGGGACGAACCTTTATGGCGTACACCCTAGTTCTCGAATAAAATTTCGCAAGAGGAAAATGTAAGACCTAAAGTACATCATAGAAGGGGGTATCTATTTCATGGCTCAGCGATAAGGTTACACCGCTGCTGGAACCTGAGTCATGGAGATTTTGGGTCAATGAAAGCCCATCCAGGAGAGACACCTTGGATTCTCAACTTGAGCATATGACTTGAGTTGGGCGACTAAGGTAATAAGAGCTCTCCTAAGGGGTGCAGAGTATGACCAAGGCGTTGAGGTACACGGTTGATCCAAGAGTGCCCGGGGCGTATGAACCTACCCTGGCCATTCTTGGTAAGTCTTGGCTATGATGCACTCGGCCCGAAGAAAACCCCACTTAGGGTGCAATCTCGTAACCATAATCCATATAGGAAAAAGGGATAAGAGGCTGCGAAAACAACTGGTTATTTTCAAGACTGGATGGGAGGATCTAGTCTTGTATGGAATAAGTACGTCTCCTTAAAAGGGAAACCAAGGGGAAGATAAGGGCGAAACCCTCCATTAGGGAGATGATAAGTGTCTTAAGACGCAAATGTCATGAGGCTTTTTACTCATGGGAGTATTAAAGACTTGTCATATTTGTACAACAATCCTGAAGAGGCAATAATACAAAAGAGAAGATAAGACGAGATCAATGGGTCATTGCATGAAAGTGTAAGGATGTCCTGCGATTTCGTCGCAAGACAACAATGTCATAGGGCTTTAATTTCGCAAGAAAATTTAGGCATGTCGTAGTGTCGCAGCAAAAATACAAAAGAACAAAAATTTAAGGAAAGATCAATGGGTTTCTACATGAAAGTGTAGAGACGTCCTGCGATTTTGTCGCAAAGAAAAAAGATGGCAAAATAAGACCTTTAACTAGGAAGGAAAAATAAGACCACATTACAGAACAAAAGATTTATAAATACTAACTATTCTTTATGCAGATCATTCATCGCAAGAAAGATAATGAGAGGCAAGTATGAGAATTAATAAACAAGATGACATTATCTTTCTCGCATAATACCAAAAGTATAACTGAATTCAAAAGTGGTCTAAAGTACATCATTCGCAAGAAAAGAAAGAGTAACTCAAGAAAATAAAACTAGAACTCAAACTTCAGTATCTTCTTCGCCAGCTTTCTCCCCTTCGCCAATTTTCTCATCTTCATCAGCTTTATCCTCTTTGCTAGTGTTTTCCTTATTATGGTTGACTCCAACTCCAGCTTCTTCCTTATTTGACTTATCACCAGTAGTTGTTTTATCACCATCATCTCCTTCTTTAAGAGGGATTTCTTCTTCTTCTTCTTCTTCTTCTAAATGTTCTTGAGAAACACTATCTTCACCACAACTTTCATAATCAAGGTCACTATTAACAGCACGAGGATTTTCATCTTCATCTACTTCCAGAGGTTTGATTGATACAGAAGAAAGAGATTTGGATAGCAAAATCTCATTCAAAAGAACTTCAGCACTAAGATGAGCCTGGCGAAGGAAAGCTCTATCACGGTTTCTAATCTCCATGTCTTTGAAATAAGCAAGGTATACTTTCTTTCTGCTCGATCGCGATAACGAACAAGGTGAGAAGCAAGTAATCAATTTTCTCTGAGAAGCTTGGCAAGCTTAGAATCCAAAGTAGAAATGAAAGAATGAAGCTTTCTTTTAGATTCCGCGAAAAGTAAGAACAAATATTATTTGGGCGAGTACTTCGCAAGAGAATATTGCAAGGAAATTTAACAAAGAAAAAATAGTTGAGGCAGTCAAAATGACTACCTTCCTTTTGCGAAATTATATTTTGAATTAATGCCAAGCAAGTATTCTCCCAATGATTCATTGCGTCATCAAATTTATCTCCAACTAAACCCTTCAGTCGAGATTTTAAATTCTTTTTTTTAGAGATGAGAAAAGTGTTTTCCTTCGCAATAGAAGAATAAGATTCTTCTAATTTGGAATATTGTTCTTGTAGTTCATTTTCTTTTACACTTAAAATTATCCTACCCTACATAAATGTATTTTTCTCAACAATAGATGATTCAGTTACTTCTTTAAGTTCATTTTTCAGCGAGCGAAGAGATTGTTCTTGATTATCACACACTTTTTGAAGAAAAATTAGTTTCTGCGAAGAGATTGCCACCATATTTAATAGAGATCGCTTTTCCTGAGATAGAGTTTTGTTTTCATCTGATAAAGTTTCCATCTCTAAGTTAGCTTTAGTCAAAAAATAAGAGAGGCGAGATATTTTGCTACTTAATGAGTTTTGCTCTTGAACTAATTGAGTATTATCTTTGGTAAGATTATCTATTTGATCAACCGAATATGTATGAAGATTATCTAATCGATTATACTAATCCATCCAAATATCTCTATCAACGCAAATTTTTTCAGAGGCAAATTCAAACTGATATCTTTCCATTATTCGTTTCTGGTTTAAAGCTTAACAAGCGAAAAAGTATTTTAAGAATAAACAACATGGAAAGAACAAATTTGTTAAGAGGCAAGAAAGATGAAGATAAGAAGTTCATATATTTTAATTCATCATTCTTCTTGCGAAGAAGTACGCAGTCTAAAGAAACGTTTTAAAGTTTCTGATTTTCAAAGCGAAGAGTGTTGCATTGTAAAGTCTTGGCTTGAAGATTCTCCTTCAAAACTTCAACTTCTTTCTCTAAAGATGTTTGTGAAACTATCCTATCAGAACCAAAATATTTACCTAAAATTTCGCAGACACCAGATTTGACTGGGTCCACAGATGATTTCTTGACATCATCTAAAATATCAAATAAGACTTTGAAGGCAATATCCATTCCGTCTATAGTTTCCTTAGAAAAAGGGGAAGACTCAGATGGAGCAGTAGCAATAACATAAAGTTGATGATCATCGTCCTTTGTTAAAGAGATATCATTTGAGGGTAAGGTTTGAGGCAGATCAATGATTGATATTATGTTGGAATGAATTTGAGAAGTATTGGTCATAGGGGAAGAAGAGATTTCATTCACAACGGATTTTGCAGTGGGAATTTTATCCCTAGAAAGATTAGTTAAAATATCAGAGCTTATTGCGATGTTTTCGCAGACAGGAAGTAGAAGTTCAGTTTGCGAAGAAGATGAAGATGAAAGAGAAAGTTTGAGAAAGGAAACATAAGTTTCAACAATTTTAGGTTGGCGAGATTTTTTGGTAGGTTTAACGGCATCTACATCACCCTGCGAATAAAAATTCAGATAAGAAATAGAAGCAACAATATTGTTATTAAAAAGAACCGTGTTTCTTACTACCTTGTCACTCGCAGACTTTCTTTTTCTCGCAGGAACCTTGAGTTGCGAACTTATGGGAGCATTAGGGTTTTGAACTGTAAATTTAGTATTGGAAGTACTTTTGTTGAAATAGAAACAATATGTGAATTACACAGAGAACAAACAAGATGATTTCAGTAAAACAAAATCAGTTTCAGCAAAACCAAAGAAAGGAAAAGAAAGGAAAACTAACCTTGGAGATTCCATGGGAGCAGAAAAGAACGACAACAAGAAGGTGAATCAGATAATAAAGAAAATGGCCGACGATGAAGATTTGCAGAGGATATAAAGATGAAGACGAAGTAAAAGAAGAAAATTATCTTTCCTCCAGATCCCTCTTTAAATAGGGAAAAGAATATGACCGGTTAATGTTAAATATGTCGGTGAGTGAAGGAATATTCAACACGTGTAGACAATTATGCTTAATTCACGGAGCCTTGTCGGTAGAAAAAGATGAAGAATGAGAAGATGAACAGCTACAACATTTTGAAAAATAATTTCTCATGATATTCTCCCCTTCGCAGAGAAGACATGAAAAGAGGCAAGATGTAGGATCAGAATACCGCAAGAAGGACACTTTTGCGAAGCTTGATCAACAACACATTGCGAGCGTCGCAGGATGATTTAGAGAATGAAGAAACAGATGACGATGGAAGAAACATGGGAGAAGTGTGATGATTCTGCTATATTTAGAGTGTTTGCGAAGATTAACAATAGAACTCTTGCGAGAATATCGCAAGTAAGATCCTAAAATAAAGGACAGATTAGATATCATCCACTATGTAATTCCCTATATAAAGAGCCAAACATGTGTAATAGGAGAGAGATCTTTTTTGAGTGTTAAGCAAGTCATGAGAAGAGAGAAATTCCAGAGCGGTTGTTAATTCTTTAGCTTTATTTCCTTTCTATATTGTAAAAATTGTGAGATTAATCAATAAAAATTATGATTGTTAATCTAAAAAATGATTTGATTGTATGAATTCTTGTGAAGGGTGTAGTGTGGGATTTCCTGCTACTACAAATATAAAATTAAAAACCTTAATTAAAAAATTCTCAATTTATTTTCGATCCGGGATTCTCCTTTATCTATTAAGGAATATCTTTGAACAATAAAAGATAAGCGTTACTGCACATGTTCAAAGTATGTCGATATTTTTACTTTGTAAGTCCTCTTTCATACTTACAATCTTGGAATCGATTTGCCACACTTCCAAACAAGTTTAGAATTAGTTTGTCTGAGTTCCAAGTACTATGTGATTGATTATCCTATCAAATCACTAAACATGGGTTTCACGGTTCTAACAAAACAAGTTTCGGTTCTACCTTCCATTTGGGTACTAGAATTAGTCACGCTAGTGACCAAAACTTGGTTGACTAGGTACTAGGATCGGTTCCCACATATATATGGTATCTAACTTGTATTTGTTGCACATGTCCATAGGATCGGTTTCCAATATCTAAAAACATATTGCACATGTTCATAGGATCGTTTCCCAATATCTAGAAACTTGATGCACCTCTTACAAGGATCGATTCCCTTTTGTGATCGGTTATACCTCTTACTAGGATCGGTTCTTCTTTGCCTAGATTTGGTCATACCAATAACAATAAATCGATCATACCATCTCAGGTGATTACTTAAGATAGGTTTCACTAATTAAAGTCATACCAATACAAAAGTCAGGCCTTGTGAATAGTTTTACCAAGAACATAAGCAAGTCGTGAGTGGATATACTAATCACACATATTGGTAGTTCAAAAGATATGCAATGAATAACAATACCAATAAGCCAAGAGATTTCCCTTTCGATTCACAAAACAAGTTTATGAATTTAATTCCTTTAAACGAATGTAAAACCTTGTTTCCTAGGATGAAATCTTCACCCATACTCATACATAATCACAATAGCATTCATACGATTATGTCGATGTCTTATATACGAAGTTCAAAAGATAAGCGTTATACTTCGTATTGTATTCCTCAATACTATGTCTAACTAGAGTATGATCATTCACAACTTCACATGTTATATTTTTAATTTAAAAGATTTGAAAGACACAAAATATAAATGGAACAAGTGAAGTCGTAGTTACTAACCTCAAGCTGAAGTATAATGTCTTTGTTGTCTTAAATCCATCTTCATATCTTTGTGAGTAACTGGAGCTCAATAATTATATCATTTCTAGTCTAACCTATCGAAATTGACTCTAGTTTACTTATTAAGCGACTTGAGTTTTGGAACTAAATATGACAACCAATCTTGACATAACAACGCTTGGTGGGTTCAACCGAGCAGTGCTCTAACAACATGGTCGAAAGCACCATCTATATTGCCTTTGATTCCAACCAGGTGGAGGAGATATCCATGTAGAAGCACCAATGACATTAGTGAAACGGGGTATGTGATATAGGTGAACTCCTAAAGACTATCATAGCTCTAGCCCTAGCAATTACAACTGAAGGATTTTTTTTTTTTTTTTTTTTTTTGAAAAATCATGTTATTTCTTTTATTCCGAATAGACCACATAACAACAATAAATTATTTTTTTGAGTCATTAAAAAGAGACGTAACATCATTGACAAGCCTATTATTTGTGGGTGAAAACCATTCCGGCCAATTTTGGTAATTTGGGGTGTGTGGATGAGGAATGAATATAAACCATAAACA
Source organism: Papaver bracteatum (assembly GCA_023529315.1). Lineage (NCBI taxonomy): Eukaryota > Viridiplantae > Streptophyta > Magnoliopsida > Ranunculales > Papaveraceae > Papaver > Papaver bracteatum. The sequence continues at coordinate 537,824 of JAJJWX010005152.1, forward strand.
ATGCACTGCGCGGTGAGTTCTTATATATTCGAGAGGTCAATCTGTGCAAGTCCGGCCTAAACCAAAAAGAATGGACGTTCCAGACTTGTTTCGGTCACAAAGTGAAGGAGATGGGGTTGATCTTAGGGAGGGAAGCGAAGAAGGTGTTGAGATTGTGAAGGTGTTGGCTATGTATGACTTGCAACAGAAAGGTGAGCATGCTTTTAATTAACGTAAGCAGGCTCTGGATGTTAACACTTGTCTTCTGTGTTATGCTTTCTCTGTTCTGTCTTGTATTGTTTAAAAAATAGGGCGGAGAACCTATTTATACAAGTCATTTAGCCTAACCTTCATATCTCGTGGGAAGTGGATAAAGTTGAGTGATGGAGTAGTGGAGTAGTGTGTTGGTGTTACACGACCAGGCTTTCCCACTTCTCCCATCATCACTAACCGTGCATGACTTACTGACACGTTCTTGTGATGGCGCGTTGGGCGCTGCACGCTGTAAACCGCCATACCAATACCCTAGTATGTATCCCCCAGTTTGTGACATGATTGATGTCTCGAGTGTGTGGATCGTGGGACCCATAAAAAGTAGCATGTAATGCTACGTTATTTAGGAAATTTATACTTGTGAAGTATCGTGCGTATACTATGCAGGTACTGCATCGAGTATATTCAGCATGTATGAAGCATCGATGTTTGAGAGTCTCAAAGTAACTTCATGCCCATCCTACTTCATGTGATGGTTTGGAAGTTGCGCATGCAAACCCTCCCTTGACCGATCACATGGTGTGGTAGAGTGACGGGTGGTGATCTCCATGATGCCACACTGACCAATTAACTCCTGACCATGGCTGTATAGCCAAGCCGGTGAAGTTGGATGGACAAGATGATCTTTGAGACACTCATCTGCGACCGTTGATGGAATTAGGGTTTATGAAAAGGTGTGCAGGAATCACATTTCAGCTTGGTCGAATCCAAGCTTGGGACACAACTTTGGCTAGGACGGTCGTGCATGTGTGTAGACAACATGACGGTGAAGGCGCCCATACCTTATTGTCTCACGAAAGTGTGATATAGGCCACTCAATTCGTCCTGCGAAGTTGTGTGGTTGATATCAATTTGCGACAGAAAATTGGTGCCGCAAAACCCGCACGCCGTACCAACTTCGGGTGGGCGTTCCAAGACGACCAGGATTGGTCGGTCTTGGACGATTGCTCCAACGTGTAGGTGGTAGGCTGATGTTCACGCCTATGCCTTACCATCCCACGAAAACATGATCTAAGTGTATGCGTGTCGTAACCACAACAAATTAATTAATATTTTACTACCTAATTAACAAGTAATATAGGGTAGTCAAGATCGATCCCACGAGGAGCAAGAGATTATAGTTGTCTTATAATGTCACAAAAGGGGGGGGGGGGGGTATTGGTTCTTATATTTAAAAATCAAAAGAATTAAACAAAGTAATTAAAAGTGTAAGTTGAATTCAATAAGAGATAATAGATCAAGGAATCCTTCTTCGCTGCAAAACAATGTTTAAAGTTATGTTCTTTTCCACTTTTTATTAGTCATAGATTATCACCAACCGTAGGATAGCAGGTTCGCTTAGCTAACCCCAAAATTCCTTTTTTTCACCGAGTAACAAGTCCGCTTAGTTATCAGATTCTATTCAAAAGAACCACCTTGAGGTTCGCTTACAAGATGTAATTCCCCGAACGCATTAAGATTTATGAACTTAGGTTTAGTACTAGTAGTTAGACTCGGTTCGCTTGGTCCACTTTCTAGCGTTGTTTTCACACATAATTGCTCCACGGAATCCCTCCGCAAGGTCTTGTGTTTTCTACTTGTGTAAAGAGTCAAGAAACTATTACGTATTCCCTAACTTTCACTAGCTTTAGATTAAATTAACAAATCAATTTAGCGTGCACTCCAAACAACCTATCAATCAATCATAAACATTAATATTAGTAAAAACAAACGATAATCATATGAAAAACTTCAAAGTAGAATTGAAACAAAAACTCAAACCATATGTTAAGAACTAGGAATTCATCCTCAATCAATAAGAAAATTAGCTACTCATAATTTGGAGTTCACACAATAATAATAATAATTAAGGAAGAAAGAAAAACTTATTGAAAAGATGATGGTTGCTCCTTCCTCCAATCCTTGTGCACTTTAACTCCTTCTCCAAAGTAGATGTGTCTGTAAAAGTTGTAGAGAAATCCTCTATTTATAGGCTTCAATACTCTCCATATCTTTGTAGGAAAAGAATCCACATTCCATAAGAACACCACTTTCCCAATTTGAGCCATATTCCAATTTCTAGTCCAATTCTCTAAAACTTCATAGTTTTCATCCAATTCCCAATTCTAAGTCTTCACACACATGAGAGAATTCCGCACAAAATTCTGCATTTTTGCTCACCGAAAAACTGGGTTTTTGACCGGAAATAGGACGGAATTCGTCACCGCCGTCTACTTGAAAATTCTCTCCGTCGACGGAATATTTCGTCAATCCACCGTTAGGACTAATGGTCAAACATGTCAAACCATCAGTCTTCTGTTAATTGACTAGGTCAAAGAGGGGAGAGTCAGCTAACCCAAGTCAGCTTCTTCGTCAGGGCTGAGTGGTCTTAATCGGCTGAGTCACTGAGCTGGATCGGGTCGAATCGCATAATTCAGTCGAGTAACAATTTCAGCAGAGCTCTGTTTGTTTCTGGGCATTCCTCAGGCCAAATTCCGGCCGATTTTCTTCATTTGTGACAACCTAACATACATCTATACATTTCCATACCCATTTGCTTCTTCAAATTCACAGACACAATCATCATCCTCCATGACAAACCCATTTCTCATAACTCGATGTTACCCTTTAATCCATAATAATCTTCTTCTTCTTCTCTGAATCGGACAGCAACTTCAACAGTTCAACACCACCTCCAATTCTTTCAAAATCAATAGCCGCAACCCATCTCATCTATTCTGAATCCATCTGATATTCAACCACTAACATTTTCTGATTTACTTCAATAGCAAACCCTAACTGCTAATTCTTCCATTAACCAATCTCTAATTTCTCGAATTTTCTTTCAAGAACAGCATCTTCACAGACCGTACCCATCTTCTCATCATCCCACCTTTGTCAAAATGTAACCAAACCCTTACTTCTAGTTCTGATCTTCTTCTCTTTTAACTCTCTCATCTCTCGATTTGTTTCTCAAATTCAACAGCTGCTTGCGCAGCTTTTCTCAATTTCAGGGAGGGATGAAATCATTGAATGAATGATTGAGAGTTTCTCGATTTAGGGTTTAGAATAATTAGGTGGCTATTTGCGCCCCACATATACATCAACCCAGGATATTTACACCTGCTCAGAATGATAAGGGACACCCAGATGGAAACCCCTTAACCATAACTGGCTGCCTTTTTAGTACTCTTCCAAAAGAGTTGCCCATTCGCCTTAATTTGGCTCCAGATAGTGCTCGCCCTATGAAATGAAAATTCTGCCTTTTGTTGCTCAAATTTGGGTAATTCCTTATTCTTTTCCTCTGTGCGACTCCGGAGTACCTAATAACTCAAAAACACACGTAAAATACATAATTTACAAGAAAAATAGCAAAGAAAGCATAAACTACTAGATAGTAAATTAAGTGTATTCTACACCTATCAAATTCCCTTACACTTAGACTTTGCTAGTCCTCGAGCAAATCAAACTAAAACTTACAGCTTCAAAGCGTTCTAGCGTCCCAAGCATCCAAAGAGTTATGAGGACATAGAGTTTATGCATGCTAGTAATAAGAAGTTAGAAATACTAAAGAACATATTCTCATTCTTAAATGTTGAGTGAGAAATAACCACACCATAATGAGAGAACACGTGTTTGAGAAACGATCAATAAGCATTTCGCCTCGCCAAAATAGGATTTTATGATAATTGCACTCAAAAAGACGGATTTTTTATGGGTCTCACATGTGTGCAGGTAGGAATGAAGAGAGAATTCCTGCAACACGTTGAATGGTGGGAAGGATAACTTCCGAAATTTTGAAAAACCCACATCTTTTAACATTTTGAAAAACATTTTTTCTAACGATCTCTAAGAAAGGAAATCAACCATTATTATCGAGGATGAGATTACTTACTTACCTTCACATCCGATTGCCAATTATGATAACACCACTCTCACGAAATCCAAAAGAAACATCTTCCGCTCCTTGTCTTCATCTTCTTGGTCTTCGGCTTCAACTATTGATGATAAACTTTCGAACTTCATAAATCCTTGACAATTTGTAACCTTTTTCCTTAAAATCCTTGTCTCTTGAAACTTCCTTATAGATTTTCCTTCCCCACGACTTATTCAAAACAAAACAATAATAGATATTTCTATTGTCTCATATTTTTCAATTTTTTCTTTTTCTTTTTCTTTCAAATTTTTTTTTTCTTGAAAAAAGAGAAACAAAATACAAATCAAAGTGAAAAATAAAACAACCATGGCCGTGGAAAAGTACTTTACCGCTTGATTCTTCACAACTTGTATCATCTTGAAATCATAAACTTCAATAATTCTCACCTTTTACTTTCTTCGCTTTTGTAAATTAGTCTTCATACTTGAATATAGAATTACCTCATTATATTGTAAGTCTTCAACATATATGTAAAAATCTGCTCATTGTATGTTGCTTTACTTGGATTTAAAATTTAGCTCTTTTCTTGTTCCATTGTTGCTTGCAAACCTTAAACCTTTTCAACTTTCCTTGTAGATTTTGATGTCGCTCCTTTGTTGATAATGGTGTTTCTATGGACCCGTTGTTGTCGAGAGAGAATGGTGCTAACTGCAAATCGAACTACAAGAAGGAGGCTTTCATCTATAGATGTCACCCTCATGATTGACAAAAATTAGCACTCAAGAGATCAAAATAGTGCTGAAATTGGTGTGAAATTGGGTAGCTCACCATTCTGCCCGGAATTAACGTACGGTGACACACACTCAAAATAAGCTCTTTAGTAAAGGAAGAATTTCTGGTCGATGCCTTGGTTGATATGAAAATGGGTAGTCTCCACTAATGATTGATCAGCAACTCTAATAACGCACTTCTCCCTGCACCAAATTTGCATCACCGGCATGATTAAATCCATTATTTAACACTCTAACAAGCAAGAAATCGAACGTAGTTCTCTATCACTTCCAAGTTCAATTATGTCGGTCAGAATTCTCTATGTAATCATACCTAGAAGCATGCTAGTGACTCTAAAATCTCTAAAAGTTGAAGTTTTTATGCAATTTTTTTTTAATGCATAAATATATGCTTAACCACTACCCCACACTTAAACCTTACATTGTCCTCAATGTAATTGAATCGTCCAAGTAAATTCAAGGTGGGAAATCCTAATATGATATGAAACAAGAAAAATAAACAAACAAAACAAAAAGAAAATAAAAACAAAAGGATAAGAAATACAAAACCGGTGGGTTGCCTCCCACTTAGTGCTTGTTTTAAAGTCGACGACCCGACATAGCTCTTGCTTCACATTACTCCTCTAGAGGGAACACATCTCGAAGTCCAATCACGTCCACATGCTCCGTTGGAAAGTTTTCATAATATGGCCTATGGCCGTTGACTTTCAAGGGTTGTCCTGTTTTTTCACTAACAATTTCAACTGCACCATGATCATAAACATTAGTAACAATAAATGGTCCTACCCAACGGGACTTAAGCTTACCCAGAAATAAACGTAAACGAGTATTAAATAAAAGAACTTTTTGCCCCACAACAAAACTTTTTCGAGAAATCATCTTGTCATGAAAAAGCTTGGTCTTTTCTTTGTAAATCCGGGCACTCTCGTAAGCATCATTACGTATCTCCTCTAGCTCATTTAGTTGCAACTTTATTTGTTTCCCCGCTTCATCATACTCCATGTTGAATTTCTTTATCGCCCAATAAGACTTATGTTCAAGTTCAACCGGAAGATGACAAGCTTTGCCATAAACCAACCTATATGGAGACATACCAATTGGTATCTTGTACGCCGTTCTATACGCCCAAAGTGCATCATTGAGCTTAAAGATCCAATCTTTCCTTGTGGTATTCACCGTTTTCTCAAGAATGGACTTGATCTCACGGTTTGAAATTTCTGCTTGTCCACTAGTTTGTGGATGGTAAGGCGTACCAATCTTGTGTGTTATGTTGTACTTCTTGAGGAGAGCGTGGAAAGACTTTTTGAAATGTGAACCTCCATCGCTTATCACCACTCTTGGTGTGCCTTTCCTAGTGAATATGTTTTCTCTTGCAAAATCACAAATAGCTTGAGAATCATTAGTTTTGGTGGCTCTAGCCTCCACCCATTTCGAAACATAATCTACGGCAATAAGTATATAAAAATTTCCATTCGAATTGACAAAAGGGCTCATAAAATCAATTCCCCACACATCAAAAATCTCTACGGCGAGAATTGGTGTGAGTGGCATTTGATTTCGAGCACCTAGATTGCCCGTTCTTTGAAATCTATCACACGATTTACAAAAAACATATGAATCTTCAAACAAGGTGGGCCAATAAAATCCACTTTCAAGAACTTTGAGAGCGGTACGTTTAGAACCAAAATGGCCACCACAAGCAAAAGTATGACAAAAGGAGAGAATAGATTGAAATTCGGAGTTAGGTACGCACCTTCGTATTATTTGATCAACGCCATATTTCCATAAGTATGGTTCATCCCACACATATTGCTTCCCTATCTTCTTAAGTTTCATCTTTTGGAAGTTGGACATTGTACTAGGTACCTTCCTTGTTACCAAGTAATTCACTATATCCGCATACCAAGGTGTTGATTCTTCCAAGGAGAAAAGTTGTTCTTCCGGAAATCGGTCTTGTAATGGAAGTTCTTCTTGAGACATAACAAGTCTACTAAGATGATCCACAACGGTATTCTCCACACCTTTCTTATCTTGAATTTCTATGTCGAACTCTTGTAGTAATAGGATCCACCGGATTAGTCTTGGCTTAGCTTCTTTCTTCTTTAATAAGTATTTAAGTGCGGCATGATCGGAATACACAATAACCTTTGTATCCACCAAGTATGATCAAAATTTTTCCAATGCAAACACTATAGCCAATAACTCCTTTTCCGTGGTAGAATAGTTGATTTGTGCATCATTGAGGGTCCTAGATGCATAATAGATAACATGGGATAACTTGTCCACTCTTTGACCCAAAACGGCTCCAACCGCATAATCACTAGCATCACACATTAATTCAAATGGAAGATTCCAATCCGGTGACTTGATAATCGGCGCACTTGTCAACATTGCCTTCAATTTGTCAAAAGCATCCTTGCATTCCTTGTTGAAGTCAAAAGGTACCTCCTTTTGTAGTAACTTGCACATCGGCATGGAGATTTTGGAGAAATCCTTGATAAACCGCCTATAGAAACCTGCATGTCCAAGAAATGAACGAACTTCCCTCACCGAAGTGGGATATTATAAGTTTGTTATTAAATCTATCTTTGACTTGTCCACTTCGAGCCCTCGAGAGGACACAATGTGACCAAGTACTATGCCATGGTTTACCATAAAATGACATTTCTCCCAATTAAGGACAAGGTTTGTGTCTACGCATCGTTTAAAAACTAGTTCAAGGTTGTCTAAGCATCTATCAAAAGAATTGCCATAAACACTAAATTCGTCCATAAATACCTCAATAATGCGCTCCACGTAATCCGAGAATATACTTACCATGCATCTTTGGAAAGTAGCCGGTGCATTGCAAAGACCAAACGGCATCCGTCTATATGCAAATGTTCCAAACGGACAAGTGAAAGTAGTCTTCTCTTGGTCCTCCGATGCAATCACAATTTGGTTGTATCCCGAATAACCATCCAAGAAACAATAATACAAATACCCCGCTAACCGCTCCAACATTTGATCAATAAAAGGTAAAGGAAAGTGATCCTTTCGGGTTGCGGAATTAAGATTTCTATAGTCAATGCACACTCTCCAACCGGTTTGAACTCTTGTAGGAACAAGTTCATCGTCTTGATTTCGAACAACCGAAACACCGGACTTCTTTGGTACCACTTGTACCGGACTAACCCACTTGCTATCGGAGATTGGGTAGATTACCCCCGCACTTAGCAATTTGAGTATCTATTTCTTCACAACCTCCATCATGGGAGGATTAATCCTACGTTGAGCATCACGTACCGGCTTCACATTCTCTTCCATTAGAATCCTATGCATGCACATGGATGGACTAATGCCTTTGATGTCCGCAATTGTCCACCCAATAGCCGTTTTGTGCTCTTTCAAGACTCTAAGCAAAAGATCTTCTTGTACCGGTGTGAGGTTCTTTGAAATAATCACCAGAATCTCATCTCCATCTCCCAAAAATGCATACTTCAAATAGTACGGAAGTGGCTTCAATTCTAGCTTAGGCGCCTTCACAATAGATGGTACAAGTAATTCATCATTCATGGGTAAAGAAATATATGAAACATTACCCTTAGCTTCTTGTAATGCCGTAAAAGCACCACACGTCTCCACCAATTCCTTGGAAATTTCAACATCTAAGTTAGGCAAGCCGTGGACGTCCAATTCAATGCTCTTTTGCAACACCACATCAAGTTCATCCTCTTGATTCAATTCCACCATTTGTTGCGCTAATGAACTAACCACATCAATGGAGTAAGCGGAATGCACATCACTTGGGTAGCGCATGGCTTCAAATATGTTGAAGTGTATTACTTCCTTGTCGAACTCCATAGTGAGTGTACCCTTGTCCACATCAATCTTCATCTTCGCGGTCTTCATAAATGGCCTCCCAAGAAGTAGAGAAGTAGACGAACGATTCTCATTGTTGTCCATATCCACCACAAAGAAATCCACCGGAAAAATTAACTCATTCACTTGCACTAGAACGTCTTCTATAAGTCCATTTGGATAAATGTTAGACTTGTTTGCTAATTGGATAATAACTCTTGTCTCTTTCAACGGTCCAAGATTCAAGGAGTCATATATATCGGCCGACATCACACTAATGGAAGCTCCCAAGTCAAGTAAAGCATGTTCAAACCTTTTCTTACCAATAGTAATTGGCACCGTGAAACCACCGGGATCCGTGCACTTTGTAGGCATCTTCTTCAAAAGCATAGCCGACGCACTCTCGCCAACTTTAGTAATTTCATTATCAAGCAACCTATCCTTCTTTGTGCATAATTCCTTCATGAACTTAGCATACCTTGGCATTGTCTTGATGGCCTCGATGAAGGGGATGTTGATTTCTATCTTCTTGAAGATATCCATGAGTGCCTTGTCTTGAGATTCCTTCTTGGACTTAGCAAAACGACTAGGAAAAGGAGGGGGAGTAGTAAAAGTAGGAACCGGTTCCTTGGATTGGGCGGTTGGTGTAGAATTCTCCCTTGGTTCGGATTCCTCCTTGTCTTTGACTACCTCTTCACTAGCTTCTTCATGAGGACTTGGACTCTCTACTTGTCTTCCACTTCGTAAAGTAACCGCATTAACATTCTCTCTTGGGTTCACAAATGGTTGTGAAGGAAGTTTTGTGGATGTTTGAGCTTTCATTAAGTTCATATTGGTCGCCAATTGTCCCATTTGAGTTTGTAAATCCTTGATTGCCGAACCGGTCCTTTGTTCCAAAGATTTGATTGCCGAATCGGTCTTTTGTTGGTTTTGTTGTAACATAGAAGTGAGACCTTGCATGCTTTGCATTATCACATTTAACTTGTCATCATTCGAAGAATCTTGCTCCTTGACTTGTTGTGGTTGGAATTGTTGTTGTTGAGGTTGGAAACGTGATTGTTGGAATCCACCTTGTTGTGCATATGGATTACAAGCCGCCGCTTGCTTGTTTGCATAGATAAAGTTGGGATGATCCTTCCAACCGGGATTGTAAGTATTTGAGTATGAATCATACCTTGGCCCTTGATTTGGATATAAAGCATTTACTTGTTCGGTTTCATCATCCGGAATAATTACCGCGGCCAATTGTTGCACTACCCTCTCTATGTTGTTTAACCGGTGATGCACCAACTTAACCATTGAATCACCTCTCGCATAGAATTGTTGCGAGTTTGCCGCCATACTTTCAATCAACTCGGTAGCTTCGGCCACCGTCTTGTTCACTAGTGCACCACCACCGGCGGCGTCAAGAAGATATCTATCACTTGTTTGGATACCTTCATAGAAATATTGAATTATCATGGCGTCACTAAATTGATGGTGTGGACAACTTGCCACCAATCTCTTGTACCGATCCCAACATTCATATAATGACTCTCCCACATGTTGTTTCATTCCACAAATCTCCTTGCGAATTTGAGTAGCTTTTGATGCGGGAAAATATCTCTCGAGGAAAATTTTCTTCATCCCATTCCATGTTGTGATACTTCCGGAAGGCAAATAGTACAACCATTCCTTAGCATTACCCTCCAAAGAGAACGGAAAAGCTTTCAACTTTGCTCCATCCGCATTAATATCCGGTGGAAGCATGGCCATGACTATGGTATTGAAGTCCATAAGATGTTTGTTTGGGTCTTCATTCACCATGCCATGAAACTTTGGTAATTCTCTAATCAACCCCGGCTTGATCTCGAAAGTTGAGTTAGTTTGGATACACCATTGTTGAGTATCGAGCTTGTGAGAAGCTAGTTCCTTGAGTGTACGATCACCCATTTCTTATTCTTCTATGTCCGAATATGCAAATTCACTTGATGTAGAACGAGGAAGCGGAGTGTTAACCGCTCGAATGAAATCCTTTAGTTGAGTGCCGGATCGAAGACGTATTGGACTCGGTCTTCCATTTTTAAGCATTCACCAAAGATATAGCACCTACAACAAGGTTCACAAAACTAAGTTAGATACGGTATAGAATCTAACAAAGCAAGAATAAAGCAAAAAGAAAAATAAAAACAACTAAAATCGTCCGTTGCTCCCAGGCAACGAAGCCAAAATTTGTATGCGTGTCGTAACCACAACAAATTAATTAATATTTTACTACCTAATTAACAAGTAATATAGGGTAGTCAAGATCGATCCCACGAGGAGCAAGAAATTATAGTTGTCTTATAATGTCACAAAAGGGGGGGTATTGGTTCTTATATTTAAAAAGCAAAAGAATTAAACAAAGTAATTAAAAGTGTAAGTTGAATTCAATAAGAGAGAATAGATCAAGGAATCCTTCTTCGTTGCAAAACAATGTTTAAAGTTATGTTCTTTTCCACTTTTTATTAGTCATAGATTATCACCAACCGTAGGATAGCAGGTTCTCTTAGCTAACCCCAAAATTCCTTTTTTCACCGAGTAACAAGTCCGTTTAGTTATCAGATTCTATTCAAAAGAACCACCTTGAGGTTCGCTTACAAGATGTAATTCCCCGAACGCATTAAGATTTATGAACTTAGGTTTAGTACTAGTATTTAGACTCAGTTCGCTTGGTCCACTTTATAGCGTTGTTTTCACACACAATTGCTCCACGGAATCCCTCCGCAAGGTCTTGTGTTTTCTACTTGTGTAAAGAGTCAAGAAACTATTACGTATTCCCTAACTTTCACTAGCTTTAGATTAAATTAACAAATCAATTTAGCGTGCACTCCAAACAACCTATCAATCAATCATAAACATTAATATTAGTAAAAACAAACGATAATCATATGAAAAACTTCAAAGTAGAATTGAAACAAAAACTCAAACCATATGTTAAGAACTAGGAATTCATCCTCAATCAATAAGAAAATTAGCTACTCATAATTTGGAGTTCACACAATAATAATAATAATTAAGGAAGAAAGAAAAACTTATTGAAAAGATGATGGTTGCTCCTTCCTCCAATCCTTGTGCACTTTAACTCCTTCTCCAAAGTAGATGTGTCTGTAAAAGTTGTAGATAACTCCTCTATTTATAGGCTTCAATACTCTCCATATCTTTGTAGGAAAAGAATCCACATTCCATAAGAACACCACTTTCCCAATTTGAGCCATATTCCAATTTCTAGTCCAATTCTCTAAAACTTCATAGTTTTCATCCAATTCCCAATTCTAAGTCTTCACACACATGAGAGAAGTCCGCACAAAATTCTGCATTTTTGCTCACCGGAAAACTGGGTTTTTGGCCGGAAATAGGCCGGAATTCGTCACCGTCGGCCACCTGAAAATTCTATCCGTCGACGGAATATTCTGTCAGTCTACCGTTAGGACTAACGGTCAAACCATCAGTCTTTTGTTAATTGACTAGGTCAAGGAGGGGAGAGTCAGCTAACCCAAGTCAGCTTCTTCGTCAGGGCTGAGTGGTCTTAATCGGCTGAGTCACTGAGCTGGATCGGGTCGAATCGCCCATACTGAGTTAACTCAGTCGAGTAACAATTTCAGCAGAGCTCTGTTTGTTTCTGGGCATTCCTCAGGCCAAATTACGGCCGATTTTCTTCCCCTGTGACAACCTAACATACATCTATACATTTCCATACCCATTTGCTTCTTCAAATTCACAGACACAATCATCATCCTCCATGACAAACCCATTTCTCATAACTCGATGTTACCCTTTAATCCATCATAATCTTCCTCTTCTTCTCTGAATCGGACATCAACTTCAACAGTTCAACACCACCTCCAATTCTTTCAAAATCAACAGCCGCAACCCATCTCATCTATTCTGAATCCATCTGATATTCAACCACTAACATCTTCTGATTTACTTCAATAGCAAACCCTAACTGCTAATTCTTCCATTAACCCATCTCTAATTTCTCTAATTTTCTTTCAAGAACAGTATCTTCACAGACCGTACCCATATTCTCATCATGTCACCTTTGTCGAACTGTAACCAAACCCTTACTGCTAGTTCTGATCTTCTTCTCTTTTAACTCTCTCATCTCTCGATTTGTTTCTCAAATTCAACAGCTGCTTGCGCAGCTTTTCTCAATTTCAGGGAGGGATGAAATCATTGAATGAATGATTGAGAGTTTCTCGATTTAGGGTTTAGAATAATTGGGTGTCTATTTGAGCCCCACATATACATCAACCCAAGATATTTACACCTGCTCAGAATGATAAGGGACACCCAGATGGAAACCCCTTAACCATAACTGGCTGCCTTTTAGTACTCTTTCAAAAGAGTTTCCCATTCGCCTTAATTTGGATCCAGATAGTGCTCACCCTATGAAATGACAATTCTGCCCTTTGTTGCTCAAATTTGGGTAATTCCTTCTTCTTTTCCTCTGTGCGACTCCGGAGTACCTAATAACTCAAAAACACACGTAAAATACATAATTTACAAGAAAAATAGCAAAGAAAGCATAAACTACTAGATAGTAAATTAGGTGTATTCTACACCTATCACTAAGCCATTCAATTCATTCGGCGAAATCGAGCGGCTGAGATTAGTTTGCAATTTGGAAGGAGCGACCATGTATGTTGGAGGCGCGTGAACCGAGGAGAAAAAAAGATTTCGTTCTTGGCTGATCAGGTGAGGGGATAGACGGGTCCATGGTGCTCATGTTGGTATGACCGGACCTGCTTTGATCTAATCTCGGACCCTCCATTCGTGCCGGAGAAAATGGATGCTCGTGATTCAAAACCCTAATTTTGGGTTTCAAGGCCGTGCGTCATGATCCATTCAGGCGCACGATTTGAAATAACCAACCATGGTTGGTCCTGACCGATTGGTCAGGTATGTAGGTGGGCCCACAATGATTGTGTTGACATACCCCGTGTGCCCTTTGAATCTACATCTGCACCCTCCATCTATACCTGCGAAGATGGATGGTTGAGACCATTTTGCGACACATGTAATGTGCCGCAAACCCTAATTTAGGGTTTTGCATCCATACTGCTATGGTTTGGACGTTTTTGGAAAGCTAGGCCAAGGGGAGGCCGACCATGCGGGGCCAACATTAGTTCGACACGGATATTCCATACCTTCTTGGGGGTTATGGAATCGATCTTGGCCATCCAATCATGCTGGTGGAGTTGGATGGCCGTGATCATATCCAGACTGATACGGTCAGTCCGGACGCCCAATCGGGATAGTATAACACACCGAGAGTGGCTCAATCGGGCTAGTATAACACACTGAGAGTTGCAGCCTGTACGGGTATTTCGTACATGTTTCATTATAATGCTTGGAGATTCGTGTTGCTCTGCTGAGAGAAACACTCAGTCGTCATGCCACACTGATAATGAGTACAGGAAATACAAGGCTGGTTGTGCATTAATTAATAATGCTGGAAATTCGCAGGGTATATGGGATTGTTGCTACATGCTCCAACCTGGATGAATTTCGTGTATTTTATTCACAGAATGGGATTGTTGCCACATGCTCCATTCTTGGTGAATTAATAAACTGAAGGAGTATCCATCACTTATTGATGGCCTTATCTTTTACAAGATGTTAGCGTATAATTTTTAGGTTTTACAATTTTACCCTTAAATGAAAATCCACCATCAACACCAATGATAAAACCAAACAAGCGAAGTAGAATTATGAAAGTTATGGACAAGCAAACAAAGAGAATAAAGAAGAAATCCAAACTGAGGCAGTAAAAGGACATAAGACCAAAGTACGCATAGCATATTCATTGCAAGACAGACATCTAGGGAAAATAATAGTGTCATTAGGCATTTTAGTTTGCATAGAAGTTCTAGTAGGTAAAGCATTTCTGGCAGATTTCTAGATAAAAATATGGATAGGATGTGGGACTTTATGTTTCCAAATGCACTTATAAAGAGTGTTGTTTGGGGAAGGTCTCAGACCTCTGAGACCCAAGTACGCAGATTTAGAGCTTAATCTACCATTCCTTGAAAGCTCACAAGTCCTCATATTAAGAGTTTATTGATGGTTTAAGGGAATAGTAATAATCTTCTCTACAGAAGCATCGTCAAAATGAGTGTTCAATCTAGAAATATTCCAGGATCTAGTAGCAAGATAAATGAAATAGGATACTTTCAAGTTATGTGATGGAGGAACACGGGGATTCGGTTTAGCAGCGCCTAAAGTTGGAATCCAGTTATCACACCAAGGGTCAATGAATTGGCCATCTCCCACAATCCAAGATATGAAAGGTTTTATGAGCTCCTTAATGGCGTGGAGGCATCTCCAAGTCCAAGAGAAAGTATAAAGGCATTTGGCATCCAAAAAATCAGTATTAAGGAAATTTTAGCTTTAAGAATGGTGATTAATCAAGAGTTAGGATTTTCAACAAGTTTCCAACCATTCCTAGCTAGCATAGAAAAATTATTTAGATCAACCTTCCTAAAGCCTAGATCACCTTCACTTTTAGGGGAGCAAAGAGTATCCTAACCAATTAAGAGAATTTTTCTATCTTTGGGGTCAAAATTCCTCCCCTCCCATCCCGCATCAAAATTTACAAAGGTGAGAATTCATTTTCCTGCAGAGAGCTTTAGGAATGAGAAAAACAGTCATTTGCTAAATAAGTATAGCTTGACCAACATGTTTGACTAGAAAGTTGGTGGAACCAGGAAGTAATTCTAGCATCCACAAGTTGCAGGATACTCATATGAGTTTGGATTTTAGACATCTGAAACCACTGGGGGTACCCCAAGTATTTCACCTAAATCAAGAGAGCTAATGTTAAGGATAAAAAAAGTTGTTGGGTTAACTGAGGAGACAAATCCTTACTAAAAGGAATCCAGGATTTATCAAAATTAATTTCCTGAGCAGAAACAGAACAATATTTATGAAGATGATCCCTTATAGTTGTAAAATCCTGAACAATAACCTTAGAAAATAGTAAACAAATATCAATAAACAACAAATAAGTAATATGTGGCGCATTTCTACAAATCTTAACTCCTTGAACTAACTCAATAAATTTATCAATGTAATCAGTCAAAGCTTTGGAACAAAGAATGTAAAGGTAAGGATTCAGAGGGTCTCCTTGTCTAAGGTCTCTTTCAGGTTTAAGGAACTTGGCCATGTGGCCAGTTTTTCTAAAGCAGTTTTACATCATCTCAATGACAGAGTCACCAACAATATCTCACGGATAATGGAACTAATGCAGATGGAAATCTTATATCTGCCATTTTCATGGGCCGCATGTGGGTGGCACCAAATCCAAAGTTTTTGAAACCTGTTTTGAGGCATACTGATTTTTTTTTTTGAGGCATACTAAATAATGCCAAAATAGGGTCACTAAATAAAAATCAATATCACCCCTTATCCACCCTTTTTGATAATGGCATAACTACCCTTACATAATTAGTGTTAATGATTATGATTAGATTTGATTAATTAGGAATTTTAAGGATTGATTAAAAATTAAATTATTAGTGGTAAATTAGTAGAGAAATAAAATTTATGTGAGAGAGTTGGGATTTTTGAGAGGAAGAATAAGAAGAAGTGAAAAAAAAATTGGGTTTTGAGATTTTAGTGATTAGAAGTGACCAAAATACGTGATTCAAATCAGAGGTAGACTTTTATACGATGTTTAATGTCCTTTTTATAAGTTTAATTTGTCAAAAAATTGAATTTGTAAAACCCAAATCTACTGACCAGCTGAAAGGTTCGACTGATAACTTGTCAGCCGAACCTTTGTTTCTTGGAAATATAGAGGTTCGGCTGATAAGTTATCCGCCGAACTTCACTCTGTAACTGACGAATTTAGGTTCAGCTGATTCGAACAAAATCATGCAAAGTCGCATCAGCCGAACATAGCTAAATCATATACTAGGTTCGGCTCAAAATTGATATTCCAAGATCAGCCGAACTAATCTTTTGAAAATTAAAACAAAGAACAAGGCTAGGTTTGGCTGATTCAAACAAAATCTAGCAAAGTCTTATTAGCCGAACATAGTGTTTCCCTAAATCATATGCTAGGTTCGGCTCAAAAATTGATATTCTATTTCATCTTTGAAATCATATTTTATCGATCAAACAAAATAAAATCAATCAAAAACAAGATGGGCTTGTTACAAATGCATTCTAAAATACATCTGAGATCAATTGAGATTTGAATCTCACACTCCAACATCGCTCACTTCGATTCGTGTTTCATTTTCTTGATTGAATTGGAGTCCTAGATGTTTAAGTTTAAAGGTTATTTTGATTTTTGATTTTAGGTTTTTGAGGATATAAGGGCACTCTAGTAATTTAAATTGTTTAAGGATATATAGGTAATTGCACTACCTTTAGACACCCCTTATAAACCCACCCTAGATGGGATAATGAATGAGTATGCCTCAAAAAAATCCATCTCAAAACAGGTTTCAAGTTTTTTCCCATTTTTTTTTAATAATTAAAGGCCTTCAGAAAGGCTAATGGTCCTCCTCAACTGTTGGAAGGATCCAAACAGGGGGTTTAGACCAGTACATGGAGACTTGTTTTGTTTAGCCCATTGAGCAAGCTCATGGGAACAAAATTACAGATTCGGGGTTGATAACTAAAGATACAAGCATTAAGACTAGAAGAGAAAAATAGAATGTCTTTAAAGATAGCATCCGTGCGTGAGTTTCCGTCAAAGATCCTAGTAGAAAATTGATCGATGAGGGATTTTGCATCATTTTCCATAATAACATGAGATAGGTGTAGATCCACAGCTTTCTTTAACACTTCCCAGATGACTCTAGCTTTGGATTCTTCAGCAGAATGGATATCAAATACTAAGGCTTCACAAAAGGTTGCTTTTCTTGTAAAATCACGCATCACATATCCTGCATAATTAGCTTCAGAGATATCATCAAAAGCACCATCAGTATTGCATTTAATCCATCCAAAAGATGGGGGCATCCATTGTCACAAAGCCTGACAAGTAGAGGGGGTAGTGGTGCTAGAGATACTATTCCTCCTAGTAAGAATCATAGCTCTGGCATGAGCAAGGACAACAGGGAATGTTTCCTTTATGTTTTGGAAAACGAGATTATTTCTACTAGTCCAAAGAGACCATAAAATATCCACAAAAAGACCTTGACCATCCTTAGAAAGTTTAGTTTGGGAATCAACCAACCATAAGAGTAGCCAATCCATAAAAGATTTATTTTGAAAAAACTAAGTATTTATGTTAAAGTCAGAGATAAACCACACTCTACTAGCAAAGGGTCAGAGAACTAAAGCATGCATAATGGTTTCACGAGGGTCAGAATATCTGGTACAATTCATACTGTGCATAGGTATTCTGGTGTGAAGAATGGTTCTAGAAGGAAGAGCATTTATGGATGATCTCCATAAAAAAATCTGAATTCTATAGAGAATTCTGATCTTCCAAATATGGTTCCAAAGGTTTTTACAAGGGGATGGCCTAAGGCCTCTAAGACCCAAGTAGACATATTTTGAAGAAAAATTTTCATTCCTTGAAATATCCCAAGCCCTCCTATCAGGAGTGCAAAGCTGGCTTAAGGGAATAGTTATAATCTTCTGAACAAAAGCATCATCAAAATGGGTGTTAAGTCTGGACTTATCCTAACTTCTAGTTTGATCATTGATAAAGTAAGAAACTTTGATGTTAGGATCAAGGGGTACCAAAGGGTTGGGGGAGGCAGAGCCTAGAGAAGGGATCCATTTATCACACCATGGATCAATGAACTAGCCATCCCTAACAATCCAAGAAATAAAAGGTTTTATGAGTTCCTTAATAGCATGCAAACATTTCCAGGTCCAAGAACACTTTGCAGTGCATTTGGCATTCAAGAAATCAGTTTTAGGAAAATACTTGGCTTTAAGAACAGTGGAAAGTAAGCATTTAGGTTGTTCCAGAATTCACCAAGCATTCCTAGCAAGTATATCTAGGTTTTTTAATTCAGCTTTTCTAAATCCCAACCCACCTTCAGCTTTGGGAGATCATAGAATATCCCAACCAAGGAGGTGAATCTTTCTATCCTTAGGGTCTAAAGTTTCACCCTACCAGAACTTACGCAGATGGGAGTCCATTTGTTTTCAAAGGTGTTTGGGGATAAGAAAGGAACCAATTTGGAAAAAGGGGATAGCTTAATGTGCTTGACAAGAGTGGTTCTAGCAGCTTGGGATAAGATCTTATGAAGCCAGACAGAAATTCTAGCATCAATAGCTTGGATAATACCCATATGGGTTTGTATTTTAGAAGCTTGGAACACAGTAGGAGTGCCAAGATATTTCTCTCCCAAATGCCTACTTTGAAAATCTAGGAAATTATCCAGAATAGCTTTCCTATGTTCAGGAATTTTCCTGCTAAAAAGAATGCATGATTTCTCAAAGTTAATTTCTTGCTCAGAGGCAAGACAGTACTTTTGGAGATAATCTTTAATGACTTGAAAATTCTTTTGAGAAGCTTTAAAAAACAGAAGGGAAACATCATCAAATAAAAGGTGGGTCATCTCAGGAGCATCTTTACAAACTTTTATTCCCTCTAGAATACCTTTTTTCTGAGAAGTATCTATGTAAGAAGAAAGAGATTCAGAACAAATAATGTAAAGGTAAGGGGAGAGAGGATCTCCCTGTCTGAGACCCCTTTCAGGTTTAAAGAAACCAGTAGGGCTACCATTAAGGAGAATAGAATAATACATAGTGGAAATACACTGGTTTATCAGTTTGACCCAATGGTTAGACATAACCATTTTAGTTAAGACTTTTTCAAGAAAATCCCATTCCAGCTTGTCATAAGCTTTAGACATGTCAAGTTTAATATCAGCAATGCCTTCCAATTTTTCATTATGGTTAACAACATATATAGCCTCATTTTCTAACATAATATTATCGGAAATACTCCTTTTAGGAATAAAGGCACTTTGGTTTTGTGAAATAATGTTATTCATGAATGGTTTTAGCCTGTTAGCTAGAGTTTTAGAGAGAATTTTATAGATAAAGTTACACATCCCAATTGGCCTGTATTGGGTAACCAATTCAGCAAGGGGAACTTTTGGTATAAGAGCTATATTGGTATGATTAAAAACTTTAGCAATATTACCAGTTCTAAAGAAAGTTTGAGTCATATCAATAACAACATCTCCCATAATATCCCAATGCTTCTGATAAAAGAGGCCAGTAAAACCATCAGGACCAGGAGCTTTTTTTTTTCCCCGTTTGAAAAACAACATTTTTTATTTCCTCAGGAGTTAGAGGCATATTTAGGGAAATATTATCCTCATTAGTAAATTTAATAGGAAGATCAGCAAGGATTTCATCCTGAAATTGTTGAGGATGGGAAGAATAAAGGTTTTTGAAATAGTCTATGAAAGAGTTTCCAATACTATCTCTATCAGTTAGAATAGTATTCAAGGAATTCTTAATCCATCTAATGGCATTTCTTTTTCTCCTAAAGAGAGTTACGTTGTGGAAATATGGTGAGTTTTTGTCACCTTCTAAGAGCCATACCTCTCTAGATTTATCCTTCCAATATAGTTCCTCTAGATTGTACAAGTATTCCAACCTAGATTTAAGTCTTGAAGTATTACCAGAATCAGTGGGATTGGAGATCTGAAGATTAGATAAAGCTTTCCTAATGGTAGATATATTGGTTTGAATATTAACAAAGGAAGATTTATTCCAATCCCTTAGATCTTTCTTGGTACTTAAGAGTTTAGCTTTAAGTTTGTAGGCAGGAGATCCCACCACATTGACAGACCAAGAATTAACAATGATATCTCTACAAGTGGGATCTTCAATCCACATAACCATAAAATGAAAAGGTCTAGGCATGCTAGAATCCTCATAGTTAAAACCTATATGCATAGGACAGTGATCAGAGGAGTCCCTAGGAAGATTATTGACACATAGTTTGGGACATAGCTCTTCATCCATTTGGTTAATAAGATATCTATCCAATTTTTCAAGAATTAAGTCAGGACCCTGCTGCATATTAGACCAATTAAATCTAGGACCATAAAAACCAGGATCATGTAAATTAAAAGTAGAGCAAAGATTCCTAAGATTTTCAAAATCAGGGTCATCAACTTCCAGACCACCATTTTTATCTTCAGTTCCTAAGAGAGTGTTAAAGTCTCCTATGAAGAAAACAGGTTCATTAGAAGGGGCATTGTTTTGTTGAAAAAATTGTTCCCAAAAGGCTTGTCTAAGGGTCCTATTAGGTTCACCATACATGAAGTGAATGTGACAGGTTTTAGAGTGGATTATGTCAGTGGAAGTAACATGTATGCCCCTCATACTTGAAGACACAATGTTAAGGTGAATTTATTTCTTCCAAGCTAGAGCAAGGCCACCACTTCTTCCCACACATGGAATGTTGAAGGTACAAGGATATCCCATGTTTCTTAACTTTCAAGATGCCATATCTTTATTCATCTTTGTTTCGGAGAGAAAAATGATGTCAGGGTTAACATTTATACAAAGTAAACTGAGTTCTCTAATGGCTGATTTTTTTTTCTCCAAAACCCCTAATATTCCAAGCAATCAGGTTAATATTATTGACAGGGGAATGATTTATGGTATTGTGCATATAATTGATTAAAGGGATATGGATTGAATGATTTACCTGAGTGGTGGAGTCAGGACCACCACCAAGAGAAGCACCAATAATATCACCACCTTGAGAAGTACTTTGGGTAGAATTGAGAATAGAACTAGCAGCATTGAGATGAGAATTGTTGCGGACACCATTGCTACATGAGGAGTTGTTAGCAGGTACATTATAGCTCCCCAAAGAGTTTAATACTGGTTGGGTATTGAAGGAACAGGAAAAGAGGTCAATTGCTGGTAGCTCCCCCAATTTAGTGATAGGAGGACAAAGATGAGCATAATCAGGTTCAGTAGAGGTAAGATCTTCAGGAGTAACCGCAGTACTAGCCAAATTAGCTCTGGTACATTTCCTTAGCTTAGCCCTGGGATTCATTTTCCTTTTAAGATTACCGAAAGCTTCTTGTTCAGCTGAGATGGTGGTACCTCTAGTCATGATTGGACTAGGACTCGGGATGGTAGCCGTTTTGAATCTTCTAGACAAGTTAGTGGTACGAATTGGACCACTAGGAGGTGACTCAGATTTAGTGCAAGATTTTGCGACTGTGCCATTCTGATTAGTAGCTTGCTTTGGAATCATTGGCAAACCATTCTCCAACTGAGTTATATGCTGCTGAACTAGACCAGCTTCAAAAATCTTGAGAGTGGCAAACTTTTTTGTAAAAGGGACAATATGAAAGTTATTATAGAGGCTCTTCTTAATAGTACTCTCCATTGTCTGGTCAAGAGATTCAAATTTTTCTTTGTTTCACTCCTCAATTGCAGACGTTTCAATTTGTGAATCTGGTACTATCTATGATTGTTGCATAATAGTATCCAAGGGAGCAGTAGAGGAAGAAGATAATTTCTTAACCTTTGAAGGCATCATTAGCTTTGAAACTGCTGGTAGAGTATACTTACTGCCTGAGGCCTCAGCTTCTTTAATCTTCTTCTGTTTCAACTTCCAAGTTGGGAAATTATGATCTTTATGGTCAAGAATACGACATGAAGTACAGAAATATCTTGGTACTATGATGTGTCTGCATTCTATCAGAAATGGTTCACTTTTACCACTTGTGAAAAGAGGAATGCATGTTGGTAAAGCTCTCTGAACTGGAATCTTGATACATACTTTGACATTCTTCTTAAGAGGATGTTTGCCAAAGGGGTTTTGAGCTTCAATCAGATCTCCCATACCAAGAGTGAGCTTTTGCAGATCTTCAAATTATGTGCATTCATTTGGGACATTGCATAAAATAAACCACATAATTTCTTCATCAAACAAGAGTTGATGGTGTACTGGCTAACCTTCAACAGGCATCACTTTTAGTACCATAAGATATCCACAAGCAAACCAAGGTTTTTGATAGTTGATTATGTTGAAATCTTCCACAGATAAGTACCGGATGAGGACTTTATTTCGTAGACCATTGAAGGTGGTTACCGAAGGGTGTTGAGCTAAAGGCCAGTTGTTGCAAATGTTGAATCTTTTGGAATAGTTTGGAATAAAAGTTTCACAACAAGCATAACCCACCATACACCATTTCCAGTTGTTTTCAGTCTCATCTAGAACTACTTTTTTTTTATCAATGAACAATGGTTTAGCAAGTGTAGATGGTAATGTAAGGTTCTCAGCCATTTGATCAGAAAGAGTTTGAATTTCCTGGTTAAGGTTATTTGTACTCTCAGATGAACTTGGATTTTCCATATTGTAGGAGACTTGGATATATATGAAAACAAGTTTATAGGGATCAATTTTCCAAGTTATGAATATAATGTGTAGTTGGAAAGAGGAGAATCTTTTGTTTGTATTGTGATGGTATTGATTGCAGATGATATGAAAAGAGATAATACGAGGGGGGGGGGACAAGAACGGTATTGTTGTTTATTGGTTTGAACCTTAAAAAAAGAATGAGAAATTTGTTGACTGTAAGCAGAGGAGAGATCAGGTGAGATTTGGTGTAAGGTAGTTGTAGTAGCATTGCAAAGTTTTTTTTTTTTTTGGGGGTGGGGTGGGGGGTGGGGGGGTGTTGACACATGAGCTGTCATTGTCGTGTCCCTGCTTCATTTGTATTATCAGAATGGGGATATGCACTGGAGCATTAAGAACATGGTTTAGAGAGTAGACAAACTCAATAATGTATTGTTGATTTTTCTGATGTAAGGTGATGCGGTAATGTGTGACGCATATTGAGGTAGTTGAATAATTATTGGTTTTGTCTTTCTGCTGGTAAACTCCATATCTCATTATGGTAGTGAAAAATAAGTAAAGGGAGAGGTAGAAAAAGAGATAGAGGGAAAAGACTTGGTTTTGAAATTGGTTGAGAGTGTAATGTTGGGCCACAAGGGGTGCGGTTGGATTGGTGATGTTGCTAGAAACGTAACTGACTGTCATGCCCCATAGCGCAATGGTTCCTCTCAACTGATGTTGCCGTCTTCTAGTCCGCATAAAACAGAAGATTTTAATTACACCCCAAACAACTTTGTAAGCGTGTAGTGACATACCGGTGCAATACTTGAGGGGGGTTATGTAGGTAGTTAAAGATAATGAAGAGGTTAGGTATTGGGAATAGGGTGTTATAGGGTAATTATGAGGGGGAAATTGAACAGGGTACACATGGCTTTGAAGGGGCGTGATAAACCAGGCGACAAGACTGATAACCAAAAGCCATAAATGGCAGTTAATGAGAGGGTTTTTGCCTTTAAAGGGTGGTTTTGGACGAGATTATCAAAACCATTAACAATTTTACCAGAAAAGGGAGTGATTAGATATAGGATTTCTAAGAATGGAAAGTTCAGATGCTCCCCTCCCGACCAATACTGCAGCTTCTGATCAATACCAGCTAGCCAGAACTCAAGCTTTGTTACTTCCATTGGATGGATTAATGAGGTTGAGGGATGAGATTCAAAGCGAGATAAACATGCGTTCAAATGAAGAGGCACACGCAAAAGAGATGAGGAAGACAAGAAGAGAATAGAAGAGGAAGAGACCGAATCACTCTATTATGCATGGTTTACACATTATTTTGCAAGGGTTGATCAGAAAAGTGGAAAGCGGTATGAGAGGAATCAGAAGGGTCCGAAGTATGGCAGTTCAATTGAAAGTGACTCTGATGGAGGTTCTGATGCTGGATTTGAGTACCCGTTGGACGAGATAAACACCAGTGAGGATGATTACAATGCTGCTAAAGATAAAAGGAAGATGGAGAAGTATCATGATTGGAAGTTACGGAGGTGGTTTGAATTTGAGCGAGCAAATCCCAAGATATTTGCAAGAACCATGCATGAGGGAGATCCCAAGATTGAAAAAGGAGATGCCGTAATAATCCACCCTCAAATTGCTCGTTCCCGTGACTCTGATGAGGATCTTCCTGAGGCATGCAATGATAAGGAGGATGATGAAGGTTCATCATCAGGTGGTACTGAGACTTCCCCTGCTTCATCGGGTAGCAACTGCAGTGAATGGTATGAGGATGATGAAGATGAGTGGAGTTATGATGAGGAGGACTATTGAGTTTCTCCCTTGGGGTGTAGAGGGGGACCAATCTTTCAGACTTTTCAAAAAGTTTGATTATGAATAACAAGTTTTTCCCCAGATGGTTGCCTCTATACTTACTCCTTGTCTTTTGAATTTTCCTGGTGATGTTGGTAAGCAGAACTTTGTTGATACTCTCTTCTCGGACGACTCTGGTAGATGAAGTTTTTGTTACTTTTTTGGTTTCTTCTTGTTGATAGTATATGGTGTTAGTAGTATATGTGAACTTGGTGATAGATAATCTTTGTTGAATGAACTCAGTATTGTCTGTTAACTGGGTGTTTGGTTGATAATGTTGGTAATAGGTCTTGATGTTTTGATTTGTAACAATAGAAGACAAGGTAGTAATATGTCTGAATCGTTTTTTGTTACTTTGAGTATAGATGATATTTTTTTTCTTTTGTTGAATATCTTTGGTATTGAGAATGGTAAGGTAATTGCACAAATTGATGAAGAAATTCAGTAAATTAACAATGGTAAGACTAGAATTGCTAGAACTGCTTGCTGTGTACATGAATGCTCAGCTTCTTTTTTAGAAGAGATTTTTACTGAATTTGGCCCATTGATTACTGAAGAAAGAATAGAAATGCCATATTAGGTAGATGCAACTAAGTTTTTGCCCATTGCTCACCCCTAGACTTCCCTACTATCAAACCTGAATTGACCCATCTCATTGGCACCCCTAAATCTAGGCTAAACTGAAAAACACAAACACGGGAATCTCTGTTTTACTTTTACCATAGCGGCGATGGATATTAGTCTCTCATGAGCTAATGAAGTTTAAATTCAATAAATCACCACTCATCTGTTTTTTATTCTTCAAACAAAACCCTAACTTCTATCACAAATACTCATCTCAAATCAACAAAGCTCACATGGCAACTTCAGTAGTCACCCAAAATCCACCCTCCACAGAAGAAGAAGACCTTAACGATGATAAACTCTGTTCTGGTATCAGTAGTTTCTCTCTTAATGAAACTCAAAACCCACCTGAATCTGTTTCTATCACTTCATTGGATAAAGACGGTCGTATTGAACGAGCATGGGCACATTGGAAGAAATTAGGTGAACCTAAATTGATTGTTGCACCAATGGTTGATAATTCTGAACTTCCTTTCCGGATGCTTTGTCGCAAGTATGGTGCTACAGCTGCTTATACTCCTATGCTTCATTCTCGTATATTTACCGAGACTGAAAAATATCGCACTACAGAATTTACTACCTGTAAGGTATGGATTTTTTCCCTAATTTGATTTACCAATTTGGTTCTTTAATTTGTATCCTGGAGTGATAAGTGAATTTGTAGGAATGATAATACATTATTGATGTACTAGGGTTTAAACCGTGTTTTTCTGTTCTTCTGCCACTGTTGAGAACCCAATTTGTTTCTGGTAAGGTGGAACATTGTTAGAAGTTAATTCCGCCGACTAGGGAAATGTAATTGACTATGGCCAACAAAAGACGTTCAGCTCTGGCAAACACAAAAAGCCCGTCTGATGCACTACTATGCTCCTGCATCACCGTCCTATGCAGGTCGATATACAATATATGACTTTGGGTTTACCTAGTTACTACTTATAAGATTTAGTAGACATGAGCATGGATAGCTTAGAGTACATCAGGAAAAATTGATTATTATTTGATTGAAATCGAAAGAGTATGTGATATTGCGTACCCACTAAAGAGATGTGACGAGAACCTGTGAGAAAACATTTGAATCACTAAAGAGATGCATATCAGTTTTGTGATATCTCATGATAATAGTTAACAGTGTTTTTCATGAAAAAATTGTCACTAATGTTGAGTAGGTAATGGTTAAGTACCCTATTTTCTAATCCATGTGATGCATATTTGTCCAGAACATGTTGCGTTCTTTCATTTCACTCGTGACATTGTTAAGCTTATTCCTTGAAAATTTGGTGCTTGATTTTTTAGTCAAATGTATGCATATAAGTTTCGAACACATTCATCATTTCTTTCACCCAAATTAAATTGCTGCCACATTCTATAAACAAATGCAGGAGGATCGTCCGTTGTTCGTCCAATTTTGTGCAAATAATCCTGATACCTTACTTGAAGCTGCTCAGGTTGTGGCACCTCATTGCGATTATGTCGACATTAATCTTGGGTAACTTCTATGACGAGCATCTCGTTCTACTGTTTTAGCTGTATGACATTTGCATGGTTTATTACATTGTGGTTTCATGGGTCATCTCTTCTAAATTGGTCACAGTTACCAAAATAGTTAGATGGCATGTTTGTTCTAATTATTAGAGATGTGTTAGTTGTGCACTCTCGATTTGTGAACGGGTCTACTGGACAAGGATCTCTTTTATCAAGCATATCTGGTTTCACTGAGATCTAATTTGAAATGCTTTTTTGATGCTAAGCTCCCTTACTGTAACTTTCTGCCAGAAAATCTCTTGAAGCATATATCTCATGCTATAATTTTCTTGTTATCTCTGTTCTAAATCATAGTCCTTGTACTAGTACATATGTGGCAATCTCAGTTTTCTCTATCATAAAGCACTATTTTTTTTTCTTCTTCTAAGCACTGCTATTTGCTTTCTTGTGCAGATGCCCACAACGAATAGCAAGGCGAGGGTATTACGGGGCTTTCTTAATGGACAATCTTCCTCTAGTCAAATCACTGGTAGAAAAACTGGCACAGAACCTTCCCGTCCCCGTTTCATGCAAAATTCGAGTTTTTCCAAAACTAGAAGATACACTCACTTATGCCAGGATGCTGGAGGATGCTGGTTGTGCTCTCTTAGCTGTTCATGGGAGAACTAGAGATGAAAAGGATGGGAGAAAATTCCGAGCTGATTGGTCTGCAATCAAAGCTGTAAAAGATGCAGTTAGGATTCCAGTTCTGGCCAATGGAAACGTACGCCACATGGAAGATGTCAAAAATTGTTTAAAAGACACAGGAGTTGATGGTGTTCTTTCTGCCGAAACTCTTCTTGAGAATCCAGCTCTCTTTGCTGGATTTCGAACAGCAGAATGGATTGAGGGTGAGGAAGAAAGTACTAAAGTTGGTGGAATAGATCAAGGAGATTTATTGGTGGATTATTTGAAGCTATGTGAGAAATACCCAGCGCCATGGAGAATGATCCGCTCTCATGTGCATAAGTTGTTAGGAGATTGGTTCAAAATTCACCCAGAGGTGCGAGAAGATTTCAATAAACAATCAATTCTCACTTTTGAGTTTCTCTATGATATGGTGAATAGGCTCAGAGATCTCGGAACAACGGTTCCACTTTATGTGAAGAGTACTGGTCTTGAGGTTTCAGCAAATAACGATTCTGAGCAGGCAGTATGTGATTCCTGAGTTTTGTGAAAACAAAGCCAAGTGCCTATCATTTTAGATGCCTGGCAAAACTGGTGCTAGACAAAAAATTAGTTGCAGTTCCAGTTAGGTCCACAGACTACAATTTGGTGCTTCTTACGTTTATTTGTGACTTCACAAGGTGGCAACCAAAAAACAAAATATGGGTGCTTTAAAGTGTGAAGTCAGGCAAGGAAGACGAGTATCTTTCGTGAGAACGTGTCCGCTTTGGAAGTTCAGGTATCGTTAAAACTTGATAAGCTTCATTCTTTTAATAGTTCACCCTAATTTTTAGTGCACTTAACATTTATTTTAGTCGAAAGAACTAGATGTGTATTGTGTTTATCATGTACCATGTGTAACATCTATCTCTGTGATACAAGTCAGCAACTGAAATTCTTCGTCAGTTGCAGTTGCTGTGATGTAAACTCTTCATTTTTGGGTGGGAACAAAGTTTATTCTGTTCTTGGGTCCGCCTTAGAATTAGAGACATAAATAATGATACGATTAAATCTTGCTTATCCCATGTATTATGGTAGTTGATGGAGATTTTAGTGGGTTGCTTTAGTGGTTGAATTGGAATGTTTATGTGATGTAAACCCAATCAAAGATCATGGACCTATTGAAGGCGCACTGCTAGTACTCCGGTAAGTAGTAAATTCCCCATTTAATGTTTTGCATTATTGAGTGATAAAAGCTTAAATTCCACAACTGAGAAAGAATAATAAAAACCACAAATAGTTCTTGTCTAGATCAGGATTGTACTATCCAACCCCAAACTTGAAGTGTGTGGTACCTAACACAGAGCAGTAGACGTTACATCAATCCTAATCTCAAAATATAGTACACGTTCATTATCAATTTTGGACTCATTGCCTTGAAAATGCAAGCTGCGCTCAGACACCAAACACTAATGTTATTATTGGGTAGTCAGACGACTCAGACTGCACTAACAATCAGTTAAATTGCTTGAATCCACCCACAGTGATGCTTCTCAAGTACTCCCTCCGTTTCAGGAAAAGTGTTACTTGAAAAAGTGAAAGTAACACTTTTCCTGAAACGGAGGTAGCATTTTTTTTTTTTTAATTATTTTTTTTTATTAGTGCAAATTAGTATTACTTCCAAGTTCTTAGAGCAATTGCACTCATGGGAGTATAACTAAAGACTAAAAAAAGTAAGATAATTTGGTTTAGTCCGTCCAGCGACGCTACGGTGGAGGAGTAAATTTGGTGGAGCAGAGTTACACAGGTTCGTCCGATACGAGGCGTAGGTATAAATTACGCTTGGATGGGACGTAACTGTAATTTACGCCTGGTGTCGGACGTAGGTATAAATTACGCTTGTTGTGGGGCGTAATATATAAAACCGCCCCATGGAGAGACGCAACTTAAAACTACGCTTGATGGGGCGTTATCCCAACATTCCGCCTGATGGGGCGTAAACAAAACTTGTGCCTCACTGAATACCAATTTTGTTGTTGTTTACGAGAAACTATGTGTAATATCAAAGCATATTGCTTTTTTTTTTCTTTTTTTCTTTTTTGATGCTATATAAGACTACTATGGTTAAGCATTTTCCTTTGATGTGGCCACAACTTAATTCAACGGTTAAATAGGCATTTGATGTTGCGTACGATAACATGTATGCAATTATGCTCAACCCAACCTGTATTATAACATAATTTCCAAAAACAGATGAAATGGGTTAAAGAATGGGGTGTACATTTAAATTACGCCCCATGAGTAACAGGCGTAGTATGTAGTTGCGCCCCATTCAACATCAGGCGTAATCTGTGATTATGCCAGGAGTCGGGCGGTATTTATAACTGCGCCTGATGGGGCGTAACGTTTAATTACGCCTGAATGGGGCGTAACCTGATAAAACCGCTTGGCATCAGGCGCAACTTGAAATTCCGCCCCGTCGGGCGTAACCTGCACTCCCGCCCCAACCGGGCGCAAATATTACATCCGCCTCAACGTGAGGTGTAACCTGCAGTTCCGTCCCAATCAGGCTTAGTCGTGAATTACGCCCGACCATAACCAAACCAAAGACCAAATATACTCTGGTTTTTGGTTTTAGTCTGATATTTGGTCTTTACTCCATCCCGTAGCGCCTGGTATTTCGACTAAATTTTTAGTTTTGGTCCAAGACTGTGGTTGCTCTTAGACCGTCCAGGTCTTTTAATCTAGCTTATGGAGTGCTTAGAATAGTATATTTTCTTTCAAACAGACATGCCTGAAAATTGCCCCAGAGAATTATATCCAAATCCAAACCTAAAACTGGTTTCAGATTGTGAAAATTCTCCGTCAAGTCTGCGCTCATCAAAAGAGAACAGTAAAGGTGTTTAAGCAACTAGGACCACCAAGGACAAGTTTACTGGACCGGTCACACCAAAAAGGAGTAGGGAACAGAGAATCCTGAATGGACAAATAGGAGATGGTGGAATGCATTTTCTTTTTGAGTGAGAAAAATCACACCAACTAGGGTCCCTCTTGTTACATGTTACACCACTATAAGACATGAATTATCATTCGATCTCACTCGTGACACTCTTCTCTACTGATCTCTGGAAACAAATCTCAAAAGAAACAAATCAATAATGGTTTCCAGTTTCCTTCTAATCATTTTCTTCATACTGTTCTCTTCTTTTCTCATCCATGTGCACAGCAGTTCCTCATTGAGCCCAAACCACAGACAAGCTCTTGAAATCTCCATAGGTATTGGTAGTGGTGGAGAAGGTGGAGGGGGAGGGGGAGGTGGAAATGGAGATTCTGGAGCCTGTCAATGTACGGCTTCTCCACCTGAAATACCACCTCAACCACAGCCACGGCCACTCGTCTTCTTAGATGAAAGATTAGCGGTGGTCTTCCCAGTGATCCAAAGATTCAAAAACTTGATCACATCAGACCCATTCAACGTAACCAGTACCTGGGTTGGTGCGAATGTCTGCAATTACAAAGGCTTCTACTGTGAAAGCCCGCCTGATAACTCCTCGGCTCTATCTCTCGCTTCAGTTGATTTCAACGGTTACAAACTCCGTGCTTCGTCTCTAGTCGGATTCATCGATAGTCTGCCTGATATCGCATTATTTCACGCCAATACCAACGAATTTGGAGGTCTTATACCATCTAACATTTCTAATCTTCGTTATCTTTATGAACTTGATCTTAGTAACAACAGATTTACTGGGGCTTTTCCAACTGCAGTATTTGGTATAAAAAGCTTAACTTTTTTCGACATAAGGTTCAACTCATTTAATGGTCTAGTTCCATCTCAAATCTTTGCTCAACCACTAGACGTTCTTTTCATTAACAACAACAATTTCTTGCAAACTTTACCTCAAAATTTAGGCTCTACGACATCGTTTTATCTTACTTTAGCTAACAACAAATTTGCCGGTCCAATTCCAAGAAGTATTGGAAAAGCTTCAAAGACTTTAGTTGAAGTTTTGTTCTTAAACAATGAATTATCTGGTTGTTTGCCTTATGAAATTGGTTATTTAAAGGAAGCCACAGTTTTCGACGCAAGTTCCAACTGCATAACAGGTCCTCTTCCATGTTCATTTGGCTGCTTGGCTAAAATGGAAATCCTTAACTTCGCTGGAAATTTGTTATACGGTGTGATCCCTGAAGTTGTTTGTGCTTTGGGTAATTTAGCAAATTTAACATTATCAGGTAACTATTTCACTGGGGTAGGGCCATTGTGTAAGAAACTGATCCAAAGTGGAGTACTTGATGTGAGGATGAATTGTATTCATGGATATGGATTGGAGAACCAGAGATCTCTGGCTGAATGTGCAGTGTTTTTTGCACATGTGAAGATTTGTCCTTTCTTTCCTACGTACAGTCTGATTCCTTGTCAAATTTCTCATAATGGTTGGGGTGAAAATAGTAACAAATCTTCACCTGGCACTGGCAGTGGTTATTATACCAGGAAACGTTCTAAGCCTTCAAGAACACCTTCACCTACTTACTCTGCTCTGTTAAGACATCGTTTGTAATATCACTTATATTTATATCGATATATATAAAACGAAAATTATCTGTAATCTTTTTCCTTTCCTCAATTGGTGCACACATTTATGATTACTAGCCCATTTTACATTACTCTAATTCGCACTTTCTGGCTTGACTTCGACACTTGTGTAGTGACAACAAATCATTTACAAAGAAGTCCCACTATAAAGGATCATCAATTGTTTATGGGGCATTGCCTCTCTAGCGTGCAAAATGTGACTTTGTATGTCCATAAACTCTTGTCTATGGATTCCTTTCTTTTCTTTTATGGAGAAAGGGAAATCAGTGGTGCATTATCTTCGTGAATTGGTACTAAACCAATTATATATAGTAGGCGCCTTTAGTTTTCCTTCACTTAAAATTCTTGCAACTTTCTGACACTTCAAAATCAAAAAGAAAGAAAGAAGGATAGCGAGTAGGTGCTCGAACACAAGTTGGGGGGAAATTGACTGCAGTTGAATATAAATCATTTCTTTCTTTCTTTTTTTCAGTGGAATGGATCAGTCGAACGTAGTTCAAGTCAAAAGTGTCCCATCTCTTTTATTGAATCAATATATGTATACATATATTTTAAAAAGACTAAAAAACAAGGCAGGCAAACATCCCGCCAGATGGATAAGATTGAGAAACCTGTGTTCTACGATAGAATAAAAATTAAAGAAATTTGATCAGTCCATTACAGAGTATTCCATAGCACTTCATTTGCACCAAAGGCCTCCACAAAATGCAAAACTGACATTTTGGTTTGCAATCTCTGTAGCTATTTTTCTTTCGATCCTCGTAACTTGAAGAATGTTTTTGATGAAAGCCTCCAAATTTGAGCTACTACACATGAACAACTTCTTGTTCCATTCTACTTAGAACATGAGCAACTTATTGTTTGTGTTTTATTCTCTTGCCCTCTTATCACCCAGAGACTATTTCGAATCAGTTTAGGTGACAAAGTTGGTGAGCACTTTGCGAACTAAAAGCTCTCCATAAATAGTTCTTTCGCATTTCTCAATCCCACCGAGTTTTTGCTTACAAAACTCCAAAGGTTCTATAACAGCATCGAAGTTGGGCTGCAGTAATACAACATTAACATGTTTTAAACAAAAGGACACCAGCTAGATAGAATGAGATGGATCAGAAAGGAACAGTAGTACCTCATAGAAGAAAGCAACGGAAACTCTATATTTTGATGAGTTGTTGACCACTCTATGCAAAGTTGATTCGTATAAACAGTTGGACCATATCTGGAATTCAATATTTTAAGAACATACAGCACTGAGGATTAACGCAGAGAAGCAAGCAAATATTATTTC
This sequence comes from Papaver bracteatum, assembly GCA_023529315.1. Lineage (NCBI taxonomy): Eukaryota > Viridiplantae > Streptophyta > Magnoliopsida > Ranunculales > Papaveraceae > Papaver > Papaver bracteatum. The sequence goes on from JAJJWX010005152.1 coordinate 571,376, forward strand.
GTAAAGAAGGATGTGTTGGGGGAGGCTTACGAAATCCGAGCCGCTATGCGCAATACGAAACCTACACAAGCAATGACATACAAATGCGGAAATACACAACTATGACGATATAGAAGCAATCACACAACACCGGAAATTACGTGGAAAAACCCCTCCAAGGTGAAGGGTAAAAAACCACGGGCAAATCTTCCACTATAACAATAATGAGTTACACACAATTCTCCCAAATTTGGGGATACACTCTTCTTCAAGGTACCTATAGCACTTGGATATCAATTTGCCTAATTACACTCACCCCTAAGGATGGATCAACAATTCATTCATATATAATATGAGATTCACTATCAATTTGAGAATAAGAAGTGATTTGAGATACTTACTACTAGGGTTTGACAAACCCTAGATTTCCCCCCTTTGAAGAGATGTGGAAATTGATCAATCAATTCTCCATCACAACAACCAAAAGATCCTTAGCTAAGAACCCTTTCTCATTCTCTTCAAGATGCTTCAATCTCACCAAAAATTGGTGGTTTAAACTCTCTACCTCACTTGCTCTCTTTCTCTTCTTCCTCTCTTTCTCTTTCTTCTCAAAACAAAGAAGAAACCCGTAAGACACAAAAATGAGTCTCCTGGATGTTTTGTAAACATAAAAGGACTGCTGCTAGATAACTCCCCCTGTTGGTTAAGGGGAGGCCAGACTGTTGGGCCATATGTCGTGAAAACCCAACAATCTCCCCTTTACGACTTATGGTAAGGTACCCGTCACCACCAGACCTACCTTTCTGCGTAAATACACATGCTTGTATTTTGGTAGCGACTTTGTCATCATATCGAACCGTTGTCATCTCGTATGGATCTTCTCAATATTCAAGACCTTCTCCTCGAGAACTTCTTGTATCCACCGATACCTAATATTGATGTGCTTGGACCTCGAGTGAAAACTCGAATTCTTGCCGAGATGGATGGCACTGTCTGTCACGAAGAAACGATGAACTTCGTTGCTTCACACCGAGTTCTCTAACAAACCTCTTCATCCATATCATCTCCTTGCAACTCTCGTAGCTGCAATGTACTCTGCCTCTGTAGTAGACAATGCCACACATTTTTGTAACTTGGATTGCCAAGACACAGCTCCCCCCGCATAGGTAAATAAGTAACCTGATGTCGACTTGAGACTATCTTGAGCACCTGCCAAATCTGAATCTGTGTAACCAACTAACTCTGGCTTGTCACATCCATAGCACAAACACATATTAGAAGTACCCCTTAAATACCGTAGTATCCATTTCACCGCTTCCCAATGCTCCATAGCAGGATTTGATAGAAATCTTCTTACCACTCCAACTGCATGAGCTATATCCGGCCTTGTACACACCATTGTATACATCAAACTACCAACTGCGGACGCATAAGGAATTTTCTCCATCTTCCGTTTCTCAACATCATTCACAGAATATTGATCACGAGTTAACTTAAAATGGTTTGCAAGTGGACAACTTACCGGTTCGGCCTTGTAAATGTTGAATCTTTGCAACACCTTCTCAATGTAGCTTTCTTGTGATAACCACAACTTCCTTGCTTTCCTATCACGAGTTATCTCCATGCCAAGAATACGCTTTGCTGCACCCAAGTCTTTCATAGAAAAAGACTTGCTCAGATCTGACTTCAACCTGTCAATCTTTTTCTTATCTTTGCCAAAAATAAGCATGTCATCAACATATAGCAAAAGAGTAAGAAAATCACCATCAACAAATTTTTGAATGAATACACAATGATCTGAAGCTGTCCTCTTGTACCCATGTTCCTTCATGAACGATTCAAACTTCTTGTACCATCTTCTTGGAGCTTGCTTCAAACCATATAGACTCTTCTTTAGCTTACACACCATGTGCTCTTTGCCTTTGACTTCAAAACCCTCGGGTTGTGCCATATACACATCTTCCTCCAACTCACCGTGAAGAAATGTTGTCTTGACATCTAGTTGTTCTATCTCAAGATCCAAACTAGCGGCTATTGCCAAGACAACCCGAATAGAAGAAAATCTCACCACCGGTGAGAAAATCTCGTCAAAGTCAACACCCTTTCTCTTCTCATAACCCTTCACAACTAAGCGTGCTTTGTACCTTGGTTGTGAGTTACCATCTTCAGTCTTGATTCTGTACACCCACTTATTCTTCAGAATGTTCTGGTTCTCAGGCTTGTCAACCAAATCAAAAGTGTCATTATCATCTAAAGAGCCAACCTCTTCTTTCATGGATTTCAGCCACTTCTGACTTTCAGGAACATTAAGAGATTCTTCATAAGACTCTGGTTCACCTGCATCTGTGAGCATCACATACTCATGTGGTGTATACTTTGTTGAAGGTAATCTGATCCTGCTGGATCTTCTCAACTCGACTTTTGGTTATTGTTGTTGCTGCACTTCTTGCTCAACATCACCCACTGGAACATCTTCATGAGCTTCATCTTCATTTCCATTACCATCAACATCATCGTCATGTTGTTCAAGAGTAGGAACAACTGGATTTGGATCCAAGGTCATGTCATCTTGAAGCTTTGGCATCTCAATCTTCTCAAAGTCTTCAATAGTCTGGTCTTCAAGGAATACTGCATCCCTACTTCTGATAACCTTCTTCTCAACTGGATCCCAAAATATGTAACCAAACTTCTCTGTTCCATAGACTAGGAACACACACTGCTTTGCTTTGTCATCAAGCTTTGATCTCTGATCTTTTGGGATATGAACAAATGACCTGCAACCAAACACTTTCAAGTGATCATAAGTAGGCTCTTTGTCTCTCCATACCTTTTCTTCTACTTCTCCATCTAGCGGTCATGAAGGAGATCGATTGATCAAATACACAGCAGTATTCATTGCTTCACCCCAGAAATGCTTCTGCAACTTGGAATGAGATAACATGCACCTGATTCTATCAAGAATAGTGTGGTTCATCCTCTCTGCAACACGATTGTGTTGTGGAGTCTTCGGTACTGATTGTTCATGACGTATACCCATGCTCTTGCAATACACTTCAAGTGGCCCAATGTACTCTCCCCCGTTGTCAGAACGAAGACACTTCAAGGTTCTACCTGTTTCTCTTTCCACCATGCTGTGAAACATCTTGAACACATGAACAACATCATCTTTGGTCTTGATTGCATATGACCAAACCTTCCTTGAAGCATCATCTATGAAAGTAACAAAATAAACAGCACCACCAAGTGTTTTGACCCTTAAAGGTCCACATATATCAGAATGAACAAGATCAATAATACCAGAATTGCGCTTGGGTAAAGCTTTATGAAAAGAAACTCTAGTTTTTTTACCAACTAAACAATGAGTACACTTACCCAATTGCATACCTTTGGCATTTGGCAAAACTTGTCTTTTGGTGAGGATTTCAATTCCCTTCTCACTAAGATGACCAAGTCTTCTATGCCACAGCTCGGAGATTGAATCTTTGTCAACATCATTCAACTCACCTTTCAACACCTTCACTTGTGTTTTGTACAATGTGCCACACTTCTTGCCTCTTGCAATAACCATGGAGCCCTTGCTTAGCTTCCATTTTCCATCACCAAAGTGATTGTTGTACCCTTCATCATCTAAAACTCCTGGTGACATTAGATTCAAACGAAGATCTGGTACATGTCGCACATTTCTGAGAACCAATGTACAACCAACACTGGTCTCAACCTTCACATCACCCATTCCTATAATTTTTGCAACACCAGTGTTGCCCATTCTGACTGACCCAAAGTCACCAGCCTTGTAGGAGGTAAATACATTTTCATGAGGAGTAGTATGATAAGATGCACCTGAATCAACTATCCATTTTGAATCAGAACCTGCAAAACTCACACAAACATCATTACAATCTGATAATACAATGATATCATCATTTGTCACAAAGAGCCGCAACACCATTGTCTTGGTTATCATTTCCTTTCCCCTTCTTGTGTTCTTGCTTCGGCTTTCTGCATTCATTTGAATAATGACCTCTCGTATGACAGTTCCAACATTCAACTTCCTTCCTGGACTTTGATTTACCCCTTGACTTGCTACGGCCAACTTGTCTTCTGTCTTTTATTCTACCCCGATTTTCTGTCACAAGAGCTTCTGAATGAGATGAGTCTAATGACCTTCTTCTAACTTCTTCACTCAGCAAACTGCTAGTTGCCTTGATCATGTTCAACTTCTTGTCTGGAGCAGAATAAATGAGACAATTCCTCAATGGATCCCAACTGTCTGGTAAAGTATTTAGCAACAAATAAGCTTGAACCTCTTCAGGAATTTTGAGATCCATAGATGTAAGCTGATTCATGATCCCCTTCATTTCATTTAAATGTTGCGCCATTGAACTCCCTTCCTTGTAACACAGCTTTCCAAGCCTTTTGAATAGAAGAGCTTTTTCACAAGGAGACTACTGATCATATATCTCCTCTAACTTGGTCCACAAAGGATATGCTAGTGTCTCACTAGCCACATGATGAAAAATGCTATCATCAATCCACTGACGAATATAACCCACTGCTTTTCGATTATTAACCTTCCAATCGTCTGCACTTGTCGTGGCAGGCTTTACTCCCTTACTCTCTATTAGACCATAGAGATCTTTACAATATAACCAGTCTTCCATCTTCGCCTTCCATATCACAAAGTTCTCAGCGGTCAAATTGACCATTCTATTACTAGTGCTAGCTTCCACCATTGCACAGGATTAGCTCGACCCAAAAGCTCTGATACCACTTGTTGGGGGAGGCTTACGAAATCCGAGCCGCTATGCGCAATACGAAACCTACACAAGCAATGACATACAAATGCGGAAATACACAACTATGACGATATAGAAGCAATCACACAACACCGGAAATTACGTGGAAAAACCCCTCCAAGGTGAAGGGTAAAAAACCACGGGCAAATCTTCCACTATAACAATAATGGGTTACACACAATTCTCCCAAATTTGGAGATACACTCTTCTTCAAGGTGCCTATAGCACTTGGATATCAATTTGCCTAATTACACTCACCCCTAAGGATGGATCAACAATTCATTCATATATAATATGAGATTCACTATCAATTTGAGAATAAGAAGTGATTTGAGATACTTACTACTAGGGTTTGACAAACCCTAGATTTTCCCCCTTTGAAGAGATGTGGAAATTGATCAATCAATTCTCCACCACAACAACCAAAAGATCCTTAGCTAAGAACCCTTTCTCCTTCTCTTCAAGATGCTTCAATCTCACCAAAAATTGGTGGTTTAAACTCTCTACCTCACTTGCTCTCTTTCTCTTCTTCCTCTCTTTCTCTTTCTTCTCAAAACAAAGAAGAAACCCGTAAGACACAAAAATGAGTCTCCTGGATGTTTTGTAAACATAAAAGGACTGCTGCTAGATAACTCTCCCTGTTGGTTAAGGGGCGGCCAGACTGTTGGGCCATATGTCGTGAAAACCCAACAGGATGTATACCGTCAGCATATCACCGATGTTGCATACGAATGTGCCAGGTATAGGAACTGCCCATATCCATTCACCGGCTTGATTTCTCACCTTAGAGACACATTTCATTGAGACCAAAAGTTGCTTTAGTATGACAGCTGAAAATGAAATTACGCATGCAGTGACAATATACCGACAAAGAGGAACAAAAACCGGTTAATTAGCTCCAACAATTGCAAAACACTTCTGATGAGAAGTCGGAATGAGTGTTGGAACAAGAATAAATTACCAAATGTACGTACCTGAAGTGCAGGAATCTCATCATCTTGATTAACCAATGTCAAAAGTCCTGCACGAAAACACTGTATATGAGAACATTGAGAAGTGTGGAGAATTGAAAATAAACTTCCTCTATTGTTTGAGGTCCGAAATATTACCATAATCTGTATGAGCTTCACTGGAGTTCAAATAAGGACATGAAAAAACAACACCCATGGACATAAAAATAAAATAAAATGGAGCCTTACCATCCAACGGCATTTTCTGGAACCTCTAGGCCTTTGGCATCAGATATACCAGGATAACCTATGAAACGCATTACCCAAAATGGATCTCCGGCTCTTTCACCTTCAAATTCTTCGGGACATCCACCCAGCGCAAGAGCAAGCCCCCGCAATATGTTTCTTGACAGATCTGTCAACAATTAGAAATCTCATTGAATGTGTTGATAGACCGTGGACACACACGTAGAAAGAGAGAGCAAAGAGCTTGCGTGTAAGAAGGTTGATGTACTCTCGCCCACTACAAAGTTTGAAGGACTTTCTGGCCTGCAAGAAAAATTCATCATAGATTTCTGTGTAGCGAGTCTAGGACCAATTATTATCAGCTAACATCTTGAATAGCTTACAAAAATGGTTCTGGCAAACAATTCCAGTCAAAACAATGTGCACACACATTCAACCAAAGAATCAAAAGAATTTTTGGTTACATTTACTCCTATTAGCTGGCTTAAATTCCCGGCTTAAAGTTTTGCCAAGATCTCCGTACATCCCGGCTTAAATTCTCTGTAACACTATTTACAGGAAAGGTAATAACTATGATCAGCCAGGAATCATTACGTACATAGTCAATTCAGGTATTCATTTAACGAAAAAGTAAGGCCTACATCGATTGCTTCATGCTTATCAAGTTTTCCTTTGGTTACATTTACTCCTATTCGCTGGTATCCTCTACAATTGAGTTCAATATCACAAACACGAAATGACTTAGTATTAGAGCTCCCTTCAATATATGATCATTGCGAAAAATTGGAAAGAAATTTCACTACAAACAAACCTAAATCCAGTTTTCGAAGACATCTTGATCTTAACTTTCTCGTCGTAAGATAAGTCGAAAAACTTGCGTGTCATGTTTCTAACCTCTTTAATGAGGGAATCAGAAATACCATGGCCCTTCTGGTAAACACAAAAACAAGAAAATGTTAAAATAAATGACATAGCAAAACTTTTTAGTCTACCATCAACCAAATAGAGTACTACCAAACCAAAATCTAGCAAAGTGGGCATGAGTCCAATATATAAAACCCATTTAACAATCAGCACCGAAATGCAAGAACACATAATATTCCCTAATTGAATTCCTCGGGTTATAGAGCAATAAATATCTAACGAACTTCTATATCACTTTTCTTCCAACAGAAAATTGTTACTCTGTTCTGAATCCCGAAGAATGTTAGAGAAAGAACTACAATGTAATAATCCAAATCCAGAACTCTAGTGGGCAACGGATCATGTGTGCTCGTTGCACAACTACACTTAGTGCAGCGCAAAGAAATCAACTTTCAGTACGAATAAACCATAAGAAAATTTCACATATCTATCCAAAACCACAGCCTAAGAGCATCCATGATGAGTAATGCAAAATGCTACACTTAGCTTATAAGGGTCGGCAATGGTATATGTGCCATTTTGGTGTAGCGATTCCTACATTTGATCACGCGGAGTATTAAACACGGAATGGTGTTTTAAACCGAACCAAGAATGTTGACGTTGTTTCAAACACCGAGCGGTGTTTAAAGACCCTCCCAAAGGTGACAGGCAGTGTTTTAAACTTCATGCATGGTTCTCTTAGTTAAAAGACAATCAAAACTAGGATAGCAATTCCCACTGTGGTCAGACGCCCAAAATTGCTATTTTCGGTTGCTATATGTACCATTTTACAATAACTTATCCATTTTGGCATTGTATAATTTTATCTTAAAGCAGTCAGCTCCATCTACTAGAAAACCTTCCTCTGAGACAGGTTTCAGTCCAATACAGAGCATATAAAAACAACTCATTGATGACTACAAGTCTACAACTACTACTATAAAATGGTTTTCAGGTGTACAAGCAAATTCAGCATCGAAAATACAAAATTAAGCGAGGTGCATTTAGTAAGTAATCAAACTTCGTCACCTAATTTGACCAGCTCGTTTGATGTAGTATTTTCATTTAACATAAAAATTGACATGCAAAGGAGAAAATAAAAAGATTTAGATGTTTACCATATAGAAGAACCCTGCCTCTTTGCAAGCTTGATCTAGTTGTTTAACAACTTCAGATACACCTTTATTATCAACATCGCCCCACTTGTTACACAATAGAGGACTAACATCTAAAATTAAACACAAAAGAAGGAAATTGATCAATTGGTTATAAAGACTAGTAGAATCGCAAGCGCGATGCGCCTGCCGTTTGAATTGAGGTCTATCGTTTGAATCGAGGCGCACCGTCCTATAATTGAAGTTCTCTGTGACACGGCTATTTGACATCGACATCCTCATACTATACATATCCATCATTCTCGTATGCCACATTTGCTGATATCTAAGTAATCCCTAGTTTTTGATGCTACTTGACGGTTTAAAACTGATGCACACACAGTCATATAATTGAAAATCTCTTTGACGTAGGATGATTTGATATCGGTATCCTGATCCTCCCATTTTATTCATGGCCCGTTTTAGGTGGCACATGCATGATATGTAGGCTTTGCCATTTCTTTACACATAATCAGTCTGTGTTCTTACACAGTTAAGAATCTCTTCTACGTCAAAATTTGAAATGCATAGATGCACATATAATCGGGTAATACTAATATGATAATATCTCTTCTACACTGCGTCTACGTCTTCTGTCAAGTTGTTGTAGTGGGCTGGGTATTTGCTTTGCACGTCCAGTTCCTTCATCCTGTCTTGCAAAGCCCACAGTTACATTCCAGAAAAAACGGGTAAATCCAAACGACACTACTCTCTTGCATGATGAGCACTTGTAGATCTAGAAACTTAACTTTCTAGTTTGATGCTACTTGACATCGGATTTCTTATTATTTTCTCAAACACTCCCGTTTCACAGCCACCGCTAATGTTGTATCGTTGTCTTAAGATGGTGGATCAGTACCATACATAGTTTGCAATTTTGATCGGTAACATATAACGAAGTTTACTGATAATCTCTCAAGTTTATTGTTTGATTATTGTGAGAACGCCGTAGCTTCATCAGACCTGCAATTTTTTTTCTTTTTTTCTCTTTCTCTCTAAAATCCATCACTAAATGGTTTGAAAATGATTTTCGGTGATTCGTTTTATTAGGATCTCCGTGGATGATCGTTGATATTGTTAATAATGTGTATTCTTAAAGGGTTTTGTTCCTATTTAAGATCTGATGTTGCCGAGAAACTTAGCAAAATCATGATGGCAAAAATTTTAATCTACGATTTTTGAGATTTTTTCCTTCTAATTTGGGGGCGTACTGTAATTGTGGAAAAATTAACATCAAAATTTCGAAATTGAAAGATCAAAAATGGTTAAACACAACGTATATTGGGGTTAAGTTGTTAATGATGGGATGGTTAGTGTCTGAATCGTTTGGGGACGTCGAAAAAAAGGGTTGGATTTGAGGCATTTTGTATTTACCCTCGGTTATTTGGAATCAACGGACAAACCACTGAAATCTTAAAAACACGGAAGGGTAGTCTCAACAATTTCTGTGCCGCGGTTGAAACTCACCCTTTTCTTTATTATAGGAAGATATGTAGTGGTCACATAATAATAAGTTTCAAAACGAAAGATCAACTGGCAAACCTATAATGGGAATGGATTTGAAGTCGGAAGACATTTCTAAATTTAAATAAAATCTCAAGAATTAAAGTAGGAGACTTGATCCGAGTAGGGAGCCAGAAAATTGATTATTAAACTGAACTGACTGACTCCTGAGGTTGCATGAGGGGAAGAAAAGAAGAAAATTTTATGTCTAGTGTATTTGAGTTTAGAAGAAAATTGATAAGACGGAGAACCTAAATTGAGACCAACTGTTGTTGACAGTATCAGTAGGTACAAGAAGTTCGATAAAACCAACATCTGGAGAGCTAAAAAGGGACGTGTTTAGGTCCTGAATCTTGAGAAGTGGATAAAATGATGGGTGAATGGTCTGAAGCAGCAGGTGGCACATGCTGAAGAAAGGCTGTCGAGTAGTTATTTATCCATCAATTATTGACCAAAGCTGGGCATTGTTGGATCTATGATCAGACCAAGTTGTAGAAGATCCAGAGAATCCTAAATCAATCAAACCTAATTGTTGAATAACTGGTCTAATTAATCTAGAGTGATGATGACGAACATTGTGAGAGCTTAGTATTTCTGAATCATCCATAGTAGAGTTGAGATCACCTGTCAAAAACCATGGCATACTAACATGATGCTGCATATTGTAGGTGTGAATAATCCACAGGTCCAGGTAGAGCAATCCTAGGCAGCGTCGTATCAATAATATCTAGAGGAGGAAGCACTGAATCATCCTATCCAAGCTTGGCGCAAGAAAAGAGAAACCAAAGTAGCCGTGAAGTCGATACGTGTAAAAGTAAAACTCTGATGTGATTCCCATCGTGTACAAAGGTAGTAAATGCTCCGACAAAGCAGGTGAAGGGATAAGAGGGATCTGGTCAAAGTAAGACTCTGGTTGAGAGTATCAAGGACGACATCGGCCAGTCTCACTGAGCAATCAACATCGGGAGGAAGGATATCGGGAGAAGACATCATTAGGATCGGCCCATCATCTCGGAAAGGACACCATCCATCACCCGATAAGGATATCGAGAAAGATGTACCACGACTCACACTGTAACTTGGTTGTATCATCATGTATATCTATAAATAGAAAGCGACTTAGAGAGCTAAGGACCAAGTGATAAGTGAGAGAGGAGAGAAGACCAAGAGCTTGAGAGGAAGAATAGAGAACTTGTTAGTGAAATACATGTTTGTAACCTTGAATCGAGTAATAAATATCATCACTTTACCCCCGTGGATGTAGGTAATCATACTAAACCATGTATATCTTGTGTTCTTGTGCATTTCTTATTTATTTACTTCATGGTGTGTGTGTTGTGATTCTTTGGATGTATTAGTAAGATTTTCCACATCTACATTCTGGTGCCGACTAAGGGGAACGTGTAATGTCTTTAGATACCTTGCCTAAAAGCCATTAAAGAGAGATTCAAAAGCTCCTAAAACATCTTTTGATGTTAGTTGACACTAATGAAAGACTCTTGTGGTTGAAGCCTATGAGTTGGAAGATGAGTCTTTTAAAGCAATTTTTCTTTCGAAACTCGAGTTTTTACATTCTTTTTTATCTAATCTTTGTTGAGCTTACAGAGTCTTCATTCGAGTCGAAAAACCCTGTTAACAGTCTAAGCTATTTTGCTCTTGTCGCGTGTAAAATAAAAATCTTCTTATCTTATGATTTCGAGCTGAAAAAACTGGTGACTTGTTTTATCTTTGAAAACATTTTCTTCACGCCAAAGTTCTTAAAATAACTAGGAATAGGATCTCAGGTTTGAGTTATGGTCGATTGTGTTTCCTTTTATGACTAAGGCGATCTGTTAGAAAGATTCAAAGCTCCCAAGAAGATCATCTTTGATGCTTGGTAGAAGCTAGAATGAAACTTCATCCCGCCGGTCATATCTCGTCGGGGGTTAATAGTAGAAGCGGCAAAACCAACTCAAAATCAGTGAGTTAGGGTTTCCAAAGCTATGTATAGAAAGGGTATGGTGAGCACTTCAATGATAGTCTCATCCTAATCCCATAACAAGAGCCTTATAACGTCATTAGAAAGCTAAAAGAATCACATGGTAAAGCTATCCTTGCGGAATTCTGAGGAAAAGGTCGAGAAATCTTGTTTTGGAAACCTGTGTAGTTGAGACACCGGTGAAACGACTTACGAAGGTCATCTTTACAAACCCTGGTCAAGAAAGAAATTTTTCGGCCAACCGTACGGATGATTAATGATTTCTGGCACAAGTAATGTCAGGACAAATAATGATTAATGCATGGAAAAAGGACCGAAAGAGATGTAACAAAGCCACGTTTTAAAAAAAAACTGTTTTATTAGTAAAAACTACCTATTTTTGATGAGATCAGTATGTCATAGTAAAAGGAATTTTACTTGGATGAACTTTTACTTCTTTGAATAGCAGGGCTGTCGTACTTCATTCTTAACCTTTTCAAAAATAGTTTGAAGTAAAGTGATGTATGTTTTGCTGACGTAGGTAGGGATGGGCGAGCCGAAGGACACCGACTATACCCGAGGCGATGGAAAGTACTTCCGGGATGGGCAGGGTTCTGAGAAACCGAACTGTAGCAGGTGAAAAAATGGGGGTCTAACAACCTCACCCAATATTTCGATTATAAATCTGTATGGACAACTCTGAGTTGTTTTCTAGAAAATCAACTAGATTCAATCAATAGAAAATACTCAAGGAGTTATTATCTCAATCTCTCAATTTGATTCACTCAAGAAAATATGATTCGCGAGTCTTAATCAAAGAGAGATAACTTGGATGGTACCAAAGACCAATATCCAAGTGTCAATCAATTTAAATCAACAACCAATAAGGTCGGATATTCTAATTGATTGAACAACGCACAACCTGTATTATTTCAATTATATAAAAATATAATGCGGAAAAGAAATAACACAGACACCAGAATTTTGTAAACGAGGAAACAACAAATGCAGAAAAACCCCGGGACCTAGTCCAGATTAAACATACAGTGTATTAAGCCGCTACAGACACTAGCCTACTCCAAATTAACTTCGTCTGGACTGTAGTTGAACCCCAATCAATCTCACACTGATCCAAAGTACAGTTATTCTCCTACGCCTCTGATCTCAGCAGGATACTGCGTACATGATTCCCTTAGCTGATCTCACCCACAACCAAGAGTTTCTACGACCCAAAGTCGAAGATTTTAATAAACAAATCTGTCTCACACAGAAAAGTATACAAGATAGATAAATTCGTCTCCCACAAATAAACCTATGAGTTTTTGATAAATCAAGGTGAACAGGAACCAATCAATAAAACCAGACTTATATTCCCGAAGAACATCTCAGTTTTATCAATCGCCTCACAATTGTCTTAATCGACGCAGCAAAAAAAATATTATGGAATCACAAACGATGAGACGAAGATGTTTGTGATTACTTTTATATCTTGCCTATCAATTTTATACAAGCTAATATCTCTCAACCGTTAGATCGAAAACTTAGCTTGCCATACACACATGTACTTGACGATTTTGGGTTTGTGTAACCGTACCCAAACATGTACAATAGTTGGTTCAATATTAGTCAACCAAATGGTTAGCCAAATTATAGCTTTCATATCAACCATATTCTTCTTCACCATAACTAGTCCAAATGGATCAAATGAACTAGTTAGAGAGTTGTTCATTTGCTATGAGATCTCATGTACTACACAAGACACAATTGAAGCAAAAACGATGTGATTCAATCGAATTGATTCATGAACTATAAATCCACGGTTTGAAATAGCATTCCTTAGATAATTTAGATAAGTTCACGAACATCGTTTTTAGACATAACCACTCAAGTTCGCGGACTGGGTTCAGACTCAAGTTAACTTGTTGGAGCTCAGAAACACCAGCAGAAATTCTCGGGTTCGAGAACTTCCGTCAGTTCACGAACTGAAACCGAGCTACAACTCCAGCAGAAATTCTCAGTTTCAAGAACTACGCACGTTCGCGGACTAAGTTGACTGCTCAAGTTCCGGTTTCACTTGATCAACAAAGTTCGCAAACTTCGGTTCAAGTGCTAAGGACTTATACATATATGTGTCACCACAACAATGTTTATATCCCCAAGTCGTTATATGGTCTAAACTCTCATTTCAACCATTGAAACATTCTCAGAGGACGTCATATAGTTGTTATTCACAAACTATTTTTCATCGGAGCGATTTCCAAAGTGATTGAAACATAACATGACTTTCGTCACTAGGTAAAGATGAACTTGGCTAAAGCGAAAGCTTTACCAATACATATTTCGAGAAATAGTTAAGCGAGATATACTCAGCTCGAAATATCACATGTGTATATTCTTAGTCTATATAGTAATACGACTTTTGTCTCAAGATATGAGATAGAGTAGATAGACTTTGGAGTGATAGATAAGTTCAAGTCTCCACATACCTTTTAGTCGATGAAGATCCACTGGTTCCTTGAGTAGTCCTTCATCTTGTATGATGATTGCCATGGAGTTCTTGAGCTCAACTACACTTTCTATCCTAGTCTGAGACCTTAGCTATAATAGACTAGAAATCAAGACTTTATAGTTTTGATCACTGACATTGACAAACATGCTTGAGATAGCAACGCATGCGAGTTCGACCGAGCATTGCCCTAACAATATTCCCCTTTGTCAATTTTAGTGGAAAAACTATTAATACATATGGAATACAAAAAATATATAAATAAACTTTGTAGCTCCTATTCCACATGTCTAATATTCAACAATACTCTAAATCTTCGTCACTTCCAAGTAGTCCAATGATCCCAAAGGTTGTAAGTTTAGCATCATCGTTGTTGAAAATCCGTGTCTATAATAATGAGAAAAGCATCGGTTCTGAATCATTTTTATATAGTGTCATAGTATTATTACACAACGTCAAAGTCCAATTGCATCACAACTTCAACAACAATACTATGGTGATACTTCACTCCCCCTTAGTCAATACTCCATCTCACATGGAAACCACTCCCCCTTACATAATGATCCGAAAACCATATGTATTTGTAGTGTGAACTACATATTAATTCCCCCCCTTTTTGTCAATAAAATTGGCAAAGGTACAAGAACGGGATCCTAATAAAATTTCCGTAAGAGACATTTCGTGACCAAAGGTAAATGTATATCATCTTATTTAGATGCAATCATAAAGTCGACGCTAAATGCATTCATCAAGGAGTTTATAAAGACACAAGATAACCCCTCTAATATTCCACATCCGCACTCCCCACGAAAATTTGGCAATTAAGCACAAGTTCAAAACAACTCTGCCCAATAAAATGTCATTCCCTAAAGAACAACAAGAGCGACCTTATTTTAAAAAGAAAAGAAGGATTTCTTAAGACTCAACAAATTACATACAAGTATGAATTTGGAATCCAACAAGAAATATTCAATCATATTAACCCAAGCGAACCAAGATTAATTTGATTAAATATGTTCAACACAAGTAAACTTATGGAGACTTAATAAATTAATTAGAGTAACCACAAGAAAACTCGCAAATAATCTAATTTCCATACTCAACAAAACTAATTACAAGAGTAATCAATTAAATTGGCCACACTCGACATGAGAACATTCTATGGAGCAATGACTAAGTTAATCATGAATAACCAACCCAGTCAAATAAATGCTCAAAATAAGAAAACTTATGGAGTGCTAACTAAATAATCACACAAGATGATTTATTTAGTACAAAATACTCGACGTAAAGTATCTTACGGAACACAACTAAGCTAATCACAAAAATAATCAACTTTGGTTGTCTAATGCTTAACATAAGTCACAATACGGAGTCTCACAGTAATACACAAAATATGGATCAGGGAAGATCAATTACTGCGGAATACACAATGATTCATTCTATGTTTCCATCACTATTTGCACAATGACACACAATAGACAGAATCCTTGAATCACAAAAGATTTTAACCTATCTTAAATCAATAATTGACAATATAGGCTTAACTTTTGTGTTTGTCAAAAATCTATTCATCCTTTTATCAATATTTGCATATCAATTCACGAACGACTTTACTTTTGACAAAATATGGGACAATCAAGTTCACGGACGTCAACACACATATCCCATCAAAATATTGTAATATATGAAATCAAAAGATTAATACTGCAATCATCATCTTCCAAACAACTTTAGAATTTAAACCAATAAATCTAAAAAAAAGAAGATGAAAAACATTGGATATAGCTATGTGTAATCACAATAATGGCTATTCCAAAACACGAGTTATTTTTCTAAACAAAAGAAAAAATAGAAGATTTACCAGGCATTAAGACATTTGAATAATTCATTATCATCCCCGAACTCCTTGTTGTCAACATCCATGGGAACATAAGGTTCATTAAGGAAGGATTTTATATCGATGAACCTTCTTGGTTGCTGTTGTCGAACCAGGGCCTTCTGAATCTCATGAGTCTTATACAAAAAAGCCTTTAATTGTTGAATCTCCTTTTGTAGCTCCTTCAGCATATCAAGAACATCAGAAAACTTCTGAGAATTTGAAGGAACAGCTCTTGGCTTCCTCATATTCCTTCTTTTTATTTTCAAGGTTGGAAGCAATGGAGATTTTTCTTTTTTCCTTCATGATTGATGGCTTAAAAATCACATTACCTTCTTTTTCATCGGAAGACATCATTCTTGGAGCATCCATGAACATATGGGTTTGTGAGAGGAATTCACAATTGGCTCAAAAAGTATTCTTGAGATAAAAAGAGGTTTTAGAGAAGGAAAAGGAATGTAGGGTTCTAAACCTAAAATAGGTTCGTAAATGTTCAACTCTTATTCCTATAAAGAGTAGAATTGTAGATAGTACCCTTTCTTTTGTTTGATAGACAAAAATAAGACAAGACTAAGAGAAAAAAAAACTTTTGCTAAAGCCTGAGAGGTACACAATCATTGTCTCTTTTGATCAGGCACATGAGACAAGATTTAAAAAACAACAAAATTAAGTTGTGATGTGGTGAACAACAATTTGTCCACCAATTTCCTCTTGAGAGGAATCCACAGACCTATGTCTATCAAAACAGTTTGACCATAATTTCTTTTCAATTTGACTTGGGTTTTCCTTGGAAACTAACTTCTTAGACGAAGATAAAATCTTACATGCCTCAGCGGTCTTCTGAGCAAGTTTAAGCTTTCTTTCTAAATGATTTACTCTTCGTTGAAGTTTGTTGACGTGTCTTTGTTTGTGTTTGAACTTGTAACACTTCGAGAGTTCATGAACTTTTAATGAACAATACGAGCACGTTATACTTGGATAATAATCAGGCTTCTGAGATGTGCAAACAGCTAGCCACATAATGGATCTTGAAACATTATAAACAGAGTTTCCAAGAAAAGGGTCAAATTTTTCTTCAAGAATGGTTGGATTATCTTCTGAAAGAATATCAAAATTGATATGTGTATTGCTACAATTATCAAAACCAATATTTTTACCAAGAAGTGCAATACTTGATTTTCCATCTTCATTTGAGTCATAGCTGTCAGACATTTCATCAAGAGTTGCTGCAAGACCTTTGTTCCCAGTGTATTTTCTCCGGTTTGGACACTCGTTTGCAAAATGACCAAATCCCTTACACTTAAAGCACTAAGGCATATCCTCATCATTAGTTTCATCAATATCCCTATTTTTAGGAGGAACACGATTATGAGGTTAGACTGATGCCTTTGGCTTTTCTCTGGAAAACCGTTTACTTCTCTTCAATAGAAGGTCCCTAAACTGTCTTGTGATCATCGATACTGATTTTTCAAGATCTTCATCCGATGAATCTGTCTCAGAGTGATCATCTTTAGAGATATACAGTTTTTTACTTTTATCAAGTAATTTAGTGTCCTTTAGTGCTTTGAACGCAACATCTTTAGATTTGGATGAATGTTCATGATCAAAGATCTTAAGTTTTCCAACCAGCGTATTTCTGGAGAGAGTATCTAGGTTATTTCCCTCAACGATGGCATGCTTCTTAGAATCGTATCTAGATGGCAACGATCTGAGAATTTTCATTACAATGTCCTTTTCAGGAATCGTCTTACCCAATGCAAAAGATGCATTAACAATTTCAGACACTTTGTGATTAAACTCAGCAAATGTTTTTTCATATGCCATACGAAGGTTTTCCCAGTCGGAATTAGGATTTTGAAGTCTAGCATCCTTTTCACTGGAATTTCCTTCGAATACGGTTGCTAAGAATCCCAAGCTTCTTGCGACTTAGTGCAATTAGACATATTGTGATGAAGGTTTGGGGTAATGGCATGTATGATCGCATTCAAACCGTCGGAGTTTTGCTTTGTAGCAAGAATCTCTGCAGGAGTGTATTCAGCAATATTCTTTGGAATGCATATACCTCCAACTGCCTCAACGGGAGCATCATAGCCATTAACAACATATACCCATGATTGGAAATCACGTGCTTGAAGAAAAGCGCGCATATCAATTTTTCACCATAAGTAATTAGAGCCATCGAAGACTGGTGGTACATTTATTGAGATAGCACCTCTGTCCATAGAGTCAGATCGCTACAAACACAGACTTATGAGGTCTTGAACGTGTTTGCCTGCTCTGATACCAATTGAAAAAGCGGGGGTCTAACAACCTCACCCAATATTTCGATTAGCAATCTGTATGGACAACTCCGAGTTATTTTCTAGAGAATCAACTAGATTCAATCAATAAAAAAATACTCAAGGAGTTATTATCTCAATCTCTCAATTTGATTCGCTCAAGCAAATATGATTCGCGAGTCTTAATCAAAGAGAGATAACTTGGATGGTACCAAAGACAAATATCCAAGTGTCAATCAATTTAAATCAACAACCAATAAGGTCGGATATTCTAATTGATTGAACAACGCACAACCTGTATTATTTAAATTATATAAAAATATAATGCGGAAAAGAGATAACACAGACACCAAAATTTTGCTAACGAGGAAACAGCAAATGCAGAAAAACCCCGAGACCTAGTCCAGATTAAACATACACTGTATTAAGCCGTTATAGACACTAGCCTACTCCAAATTAACTTCGGTCTGGACGGTAGTTGAACCCCAATCAATCTCACACTGATCCAAGGTACAGTTATGCTCCTACGTCTATGATCCCAGTAGGATACTGCGTACTTGATTCCCATAGCTGATCTCACCCATAACCGAGAGTTGCTACGACCCAAAGTCGAAGACTTTAATAAACAAATCTGTCTCACACAGAAAAGTCTACAAGATAGATAAATTCGTCTCCCACGAATAAACCTATGAGTTTTTTTTCTTCCGTATTTTGATAAATCAATGTGAACAGGAACCAATCAATAAAACCATACTTATATTCCCGAAGAACAACTCAGTTTTATCAATCACCTCACAATAGTCTTAATCGACACAGCGAAAAAAAATATTGTGGAATTACAAACGATAAGACGAAGATGTTTGTGATTACTTTTATATCTTGCCTATAGGAGATATATATCTCAATCCAATTATTACAATTGTACACGTACGATAGAAATAGCAAGATCAGATAACACAACTACAAGAAAAGTAGTATCGGTCTGGCTTCACTGTCCCAATGAAGTCTTTAAGTCGTTAACCTGGTTTTAGAAGAAGAAAACCAAAGGTTAATGGAGAATCGACTCTAGCTTAGCAAACTAGTATCACACATAATGTGTGGGGATTAGGTTTCCCAGTTGCTAGAGTTCTCCCTTATATAGTATTTCAAATCAGGGTTTGCAATCAATGTTAGCTTAGTAACAATATTCACCGTTAGATAAAAACCTGATTAGATACAAGCTAATATCTCTCAACCGTTAGATCAAAAACTTAGCTTGCCATACACACATGTACTTGACAATTTTTGTTTTGTGTAACCGTACCCAAACGTGTACAATAGTTGGTTCAATATTAGTCAACCAAATGGTTAGCCAAATGATAACTTTCATATCAACCATATTCTTCTTCACCATAACTAGTCCAAATGGCTCAAATGAACTAGTTAGAGAGTTGTTCAATTGCTATGAGATCTCCTGTACTACACAAGACACAATTGAAGCAAAAACGATATGATTCAATCGAATCGATTCATGAACTATAAAGCCACGATTTGCAATAGCATTCCTTAGATAATTTAGATAAGTTCACGAACATCATTTTTAGACATAACCATTCAAGTTCGCGGACTGGGTTCGCAGACTCAAGTTAACCAGTTGGAGTTCACAAACTCCATCAGAAATTCTCGGGTTCGAGAACTTCCGTCAGTTCGCGGACTGAAACCGAGCTACAACTCCAGCAGAAATTCTCGGGTTCGAGAACTATGCACGTTCGCGGACTGAGTTGATTGCTCAAGTTCCGGTTTCACTTGATCAAAAAAGTTCGCAAACTTTGGTTCAAGTGCTAAGGACTTATACATATATGTGTTACCACAACAATGTTTATATCCCCAGTGGTTATATTGTCTAAACTCTCATTTCAACCATTGAAACATTCTCAGAGGACGTCATATAGTTGTTATTCACAAACTATTTTTCGTCAGAGCGATTTCCAAAGTGATTGAAACATAACATGACTTTCATCACTAGGTAAAGATGAACTTGGATAAAGCGAAAGCTTTACCAACACATATTTCGAAAAATAGATAAGCGAGATATACTCATCTCGAAATATCACATGTGTATATTCTTAGTCTATATAGTAATATGAATTTTGTCTCAAGATAGGAGATATAGTAGATAGACTTTCGAGTGATAGATAAGTTCAAGTCTCCACATAACTTTAGGTCGATGAAGATCCAATGGTTCCTTGCGTAGTCCTTCGTCTTGTATGATGATTGCCATGAAGTTCTTGAGCTCAACTACACTTTCTATCCTAGTCCGAGACCTTAGATATAGTAGACTACAAATCAAGACTTTATAGTTTTGATCACTAATATTGACAAACATGCTTGAGATAGTAACGCATGCAAGTTCCACCGAGCAGTGCTCTAATAGCAGAAACTAGCGCACATGAGGGAGTGACGGATTTCCGACAGCAAAGTAGCTGACAGCACCAGCAAGGAGAATCCCAGGCACCAGGTCGAGGCATGGCGACTGTCGACGAAGAAATCGATCTAGTCCGAGACGACGATCTCTTCCCAAGAGGATTGCAAATCAACCCGAGTCACATGAGACCAGGAGATATGGTAGCTGGAAGGAATGTATCGGACACTGAGGATGACGAGGAAGTGTAAATGATGCGAGAGGACTATAGGAGAGCAAGGCAATATGCAGAGTATCGATTTGCACTGGAACAAGAGGGAGAGAGGCTTAGACGAGTGCGTTTGGAAATGGGTAATACCACCAGAGATATCCCACCAGCCGCAACTGCTCCCCCCATTACTCCTCCTGTAGCACCACCAGCCGCGACACCAAACATGGTAGGGAACCATTTAAATGGTCATTCCAGCCATGAGAGCACTGACCCGACATTACTCGCGATTCTGGTAAACCAGAAAAGGTAGGAAGATCTGATGAGGGAGTTACAGAGAAGAAATTTGGCACTAGAGCATGAGAACTATAAACTCCTGAACCTGAGATCTATGTCACGAGGGTCGTCATGCCGAGGAGCCTCCAGCAACCACACCCGATCAAGACGCACTCGGACTCCATCTCCCGGCAAGAACGTATACCTGATCCTAACCGTACAAGAGGCGGGTATGGTCCTCCTAAGGGTTCCTCGACCGAGGAAGAAGTGCAGGATGGGAGATCCGACGCGACAACTAAGACAAAACTCAAGCAACTTGAGCATATGGTCAAGAAGTTGGCGGGAGGTGGCGAAGATGACAAGTTGGCAGAAGTGATCAGTGAAGCAAAAAAAACTCCATTCACCAAGGAATTGGAACCAACTCCATTCCCCCCAAAGTGTACACTACCTACTTTTTCATCCAGATTTAATGGCACCGCCAATGCCGGAGAACATATCAATATATATTGCATATCTCTACTACAGTGGACGAAATATGATGTGGTCATGTGCAAGTTTTTCCCGGAAAGTCTGAAAGGCGAGGCGAAGAATTGGTTCTACACCTTGCCTGATGAGTCCATAGGAAATTATGACGTCTTAGTGGAAATATTTCTTGAAACCTATATGCATAACAGTATTGCTCAACCAAGGATCAATAAGCTATTCACGCTGGCACGAAGATTCAGGGAACCCTTACGATCCTTGAAGGATATATGGAGGAAGCTATGTATCGACATCGGGAAGGTACATGTCGACCAACAGATCTTCTAGCCATTAATCTTCAAGAGTTGTTGGAAATTGCGTAAAAATGCTTCAATATCTACTCCAAATTCTTCTCAATCACAATGTCAATACTTATCTTTTTTTCTTCAGGATATCAACAATTCAATCCCTGTTTCGGGCGCCAAAATGTAGTTGCAGGAAATCCTACACTACACCCTTGATAAGAATTTATTGTAATTAAGACATATTTGAAGATTAAAAACAACACTTTATTATTTAATTCTCAGATTTGTTTACAAGAAATGGAAGAAATCAAGAATACAACCGCTCTCTTGAATTTTTTCTCTCCTCAAGATTTTCTCAACACTCAAAAAATACATCATCCTCTTTCTAAATCTACTGGGTCTCTTTATATAGGATAGTTACATAGTGGATGACAGCTAATCTGTCCTTTAATTTCGGATCTGACTCGCGATATTATCACAGTAGTTATAATGTCCATTCTCGCAAGCATTGTAACCATTGCAGGATAATCACGTTCTTCCCGTGTTTCTTCATTCGTCAGCTATTACGTCACTCTTTAAGTTATCTTTTGACACTCGCAAAGTTTTATTGAAGAGCTCGCAGAACTGTCGTTGTAAATCTCGCAGAAGTGTTGTAGTAGCAATATTCTGGTCCTACAATTTCCCGAAATCACTCAATAGAAAATCTCCAATTAGTAAATGCATGTTATTAATTTTTAGTCTCTAGAGACATGCATTTAATTGCTGGTAATTACAGCTGTTAGAGCATTGCTCGGTCGAACTCGCATGCGTTACTATCTCAAGCATTTTTTTAAATATTAGTGATCAAAACTATAAAGTTTTGATTTCTAGTCTACTATAGATAAGGTCTCGGACTAGGATCGAAAGTGTAGTTGAGCTCAAGAACTCCAAGGCGATCATCATACAAGACAAAGGACTACTCAAGGAACCAGTGGATCTTCATCGACTAAAAGGTATGTGGAGACTCGAACTTATCTATCACTCAAAAGTCTATCTACTATATTGTAGGGACAGAATATCGCAAGATACTGGGTTACGAACATAGTAACAAATACAAGAGAAAAGTGCCACAAGATAATGCGATAATAGAAGAAGCACGGGAGAAGTGTGAAGGTTTTGTGAATATAGAATAAATTTACGATCAGAAGTTGCGATGCTTCGCAGGTTATATACAGTTGTACAGATTTCACTATAAATACTAGTTCAAATGCTAGATTGAAAAATTCTTTAAGTAAGTGTTAGAAAAAGTCTTAGGAGAGAGAACAGAGAAAATTGTAACTGTTCTAAGTTCCATTAACATATTTCTTTGTAATCAGTTGAGAGTATTAATCATTAAATTGTCATTTTTCATCAAGAACTTCTTAAAGTTTTATGAATTCTACTGAGGGTGTAGTTGTAGGATTTCCTGCAACTACATAATTGGCGCTAGAAACAGGGACCTGAAGATTGTTATAACAGAAATTTGAAGATCAGACAAAGCCAGTAGATGAAGATTGTAAAGGAAAAGAATGTAACATGATCATAAAGATGTTCTGAAAGTGTACTCTATAAGAAATATTGAAGAAATCTGTGAAGAAATAAATAGATAATTAAAGAATTTTGCATCAGATAAATGGCTAGAAGAAGAAGTATATCATAACCATTGACTGCAGTAAGAAGAAGTGTAAGACTCGCAGGTGGAGAAGAAAACTTAACAGGAGAACCTAGTAGGAGAAGGAGCAATCGAAGAAATCAAACTCAAAAAACAGTAACACAAGGAAGAGCAATAGATCAAGATCGAGTGAGTGTACACACTTGGAGAACTGATACACCAGTAGAAGCATATAGAAAACCGCAAATCAGAGAAAATGGGAGATTGATGGGAGGAACAATTCATGGAAGAGAAATGGAGGCATTATAAACATTGAGACACGGAATTCAGGAAGAACGAAGGTTTGAAGCTGAAGAACGTGCAAATCTAACAAGATAGAATCAAGAATTGAGGAGGGAAAATAAGATGTTACAAAGGAGGAGATCTCAAAGTGCTGCGAGATCAAGTGTTAGACCAGAGAGAGAAGAACGAAATTCGCCAACATTCAATAGTAAAAGTGCTATGCAAGGACAAGCACAGAATCTGGTTGAAAGAAATCGAGAGAATCGCTTTATTTTAGTACCAAACAACGAACAAAACGTGGAAAATTAACGAACAGAACCATTTCCAAGGTAAAATAACCAGAATGGCGAAGAAAATCGAGAGGAAGAGCAACAACTTGTGGAAGAAATTGAGAGGCAACAAGTAATGCATCAAAACAATTACGAGGATGGAGTAAGAAGACATGAACATTCTCGCAACAATCAAAATCTTGAGTATGGTAGAATTCATAGGAGAGTGGGAAATCAACGAACAGAAATAGTAAGGAATGAACCAAATCTTCAAATCAGAATTCAGGCAAATCAGGGAGAGATAAATCGTAGAAGGAGGAGAAATGAAGAAGAAGAAATTCCTGATATTCACATGATAAGGATGAGGAGAACAGAAATGGAAGAACAAGAATTTCAAGATGCTCTGCAACAAAACAATTGTGACAATCTGGAAAGAAGATATTTGCAAAATTGTACAAATGGAAACATTAATGAAGAGTATGATAGAATGCGAAGGATCGCAAGAGAAGAAATGCAAGAACGTAGAAGAAGAGAGGCTGCGTTGAAGAGACCAATGGATGAGAATTCTGAGGCAAATGAACGGATCTTTCGAGAATTAGCGGAAATGAGAGGAATGTTAAATAGTAGAGGAGGAGGAGATAGAAGGAAATTAGATGAACCAATAGAAGAAGCTGCGAGGACTCCTTTTTCTAGAGAAGTGCAATTGGGAGGGATTCCACCAAAATGCAATCTGCCTACATTAACCAGCATCTTTGACGGGACTTCATGTGCTATTCAGCACATTAAAGCGTATATAAGATGCATGTTATAATGGGAGAATCACAATGTTGTATTATGCAAGTACTTCGCATCAAGATTAATAGGAGAAGCTCTAAAATGGTTTGAAGGACTTCCAAAGAACACTATTACATCATTTAATCATCTACAAGTAACTTTCTTAGGATCATATATCACAAATCATTCCTCGCGACTTAGTATTGAATATGTGTTTGTTTTAAAACAAAGAATTGGTGAAAGTTTGAAGCATTTGGTAAGAAGATGGAAAACTATGTGCAGTGATATGGCAGGGCGTGTGGACGAGAGGTACCTGATTTTGTCTTTCGTAAATGCGATGTTCGCAACTGAACAATTATATGTTCAAATCTTCAGAAGAAAGAATTCCACTATGATGACAGAGTTGCGAGAATTGCAAGAGGAGTACATTACATTAGAGGAAAAGCAAAACAATATGAAGTCATATCCAGTGACAAACACCAACACTCAAGATACAGGAGCAAACTTACTTCCTAAAATGGTCAATGTCGTAGCAGGTACCTCACAGACATCCTCGCAAACATCTTTGCAGATATCAGAAGAGAAGAAAATTGACAATGGTCAACCAAAAATGGTAGCAATGAGTAGCAAGGATCAAGAAGAGTATGATAGAGAAAGGAATTTCTATAGCCGAGGAGGAAATAACCATATCCCAAGATTAGATCAGCAACATGAAAATTATGGAGGACAAAGGCAGAACTATTTTGGACAAGGGAATCATAGACAAAACTATAACAATGGACAGGGAGGTCAAACAATGATAAGAGAAGAAATAAAGATGCCACCTTTGAATACAAGTGTAGAAAAGATATGGCAATCAATCATCTTGATGGAGAATATACCAACGCCATGGAATATGGGAAAAGAACCACCAATGGGTCCAATAAGTCATGAATTTTGTTTGTACCATCACTTTCATGGACATTATACAAATAATTGCAATAATATCAAAAATATTATCTTGCGAATGATTGATCAAGGCAAACTGGACCACTTTTTAATCAAGCAAGCACAGTCGCAATAATTACCACAGGCTCCAGTGATAACTCGCATGGTGAACACAATACAAGAAAAGGGAAAGGAAACCTTACACATAGAAGTGGGGCCAAAAGCAAGGAATGTTTTCTGAAATTCTATTGTTCACTCATATAAAACCATAGAAGATCTTCATGATAATGTGTTAAGCAGGGTATATGCGAGAGATGGTGAAGGAAGGCAAATAATGAACATCTCAAAAATTTCACGACTTGAAGGTTGGCAGAAGCGTGAAATTTCTTTTGAAGCCACAGAAATTCCAGAAGGTTGCAAAATACATGATAATCCATTGGTAGTGATATTAGAAGTTTGTCTGAATATGGGAGAAAGCGAAGATGATGCATACGAAGAATCATTTGGTCTTAAAAGAATCTTAATTGATACGGGAATTTCTGTCAATATTCTATTCTATCCTGCTTACAAAACCATGGGGGGAAAAGACGCAGATCTAATACCTTCTACCTACAGGATTTATGGCTTTAATGGAACTGCTAATAAACCTAAAGGAAAAGTAAGCATGCGAATTCCCTTAAGTGGAATGCGAACTGAAATTCTATTTTGCGTTGTTGATGTCGAATCACCATACAATGATTTGATAGGGAGACCTTGGCTTCATGGGATTCTAGGTGTAGCTTCAACTCTTCATCAATGCATAAAATTTCCTCATCCAAAGGGTATTGGAGTTATCAAGGGTGATTGGGCAAAAGGGAAGAAGTGTTACGATACAGAAGTAGAAGTTTGCGAAGGAAAAGATGTTGAAAAGGGAAGTTGGAGAAAAAGAGCAAAGGTTGCGAAAAGAAGCGAAAATTTTACAATATTAAGCATATAAGAAATTTACGATGATAGAAAAGGGATATGGTTTGCAAAGAAAAGAGAATGAAGAAAAAAGGTAATGAAACAAAAAGGTAATCAGTATATTTTTTCGCAACGTAAAACAAAATGTATTTTGAAAAACAATAAAATGAAATGAGGTATTTTGCAACATGAAAAAGTTGAGATGAGTTTTTACGAATAAAAACGATTTATTGCGATCATATTACATAAAAAATAATAAAAAAAAAAAAACGCAAATTGTGATCAACTTTCAAAAAAGAAAGAAAGCCGCAAAAATTTTACACAGGCAAACCTTTATGACGTACACCCTAGTTCGCGAAGCAACATTTTGCAAGAGGCAAAGTCCTAAAGTACGTCATTTAAGGGGGTACCTATAAGCATGGCTCAGGGGAAACGGAACACCACCACGGAACCTGAGTACATGGAAATTACGGGGTACATAACCCAAAAATGGGGTACCTATCCTGGTAAGACACCTTGGATTCTCAACCTAATCTTGCGATGTAACATGATTTAGGTTGGGCGACTAAGGCATATTGTCTTTCCCAAGAAGTGCAGAAAACGATCAAGGCGCCGAGGTACACGGTTGAGTCAAGAGTGCCGGATGGGTTTGAAGCACATCTGCCATTCTTGACAAGTCTTGGAAAATGATGCACTTGGCCCAAAGATACCACATAGGGTGCAACCTCGTAACTATAAGCCCTATAGGCAAAAAGGATAAGAGGTTGCGAACAAAAGATGGTTGTTTCTAGAACCGGATTGGAAGAGCTAACCTTGTATGGTCGATGTACGCTTCCTTGAAGGGGCAACCAAGGGGAAGATAAAGGGCATCACCCTCCATTAGGGAGCTGATAAGTGATATAAGATGCAAATGTCACGAGGCTTTTTGATCGCAAGAACATAAAGGCTTGTCATATTTGTGCAACAATATTATTTCTGCGAGTAAAAAAAAAATAATATATATATATATATACTCGCAGAATTTAATACAAATAAGTTAAGATGAGATCAATGGGTTATTACATGAAAGTGTGATAACGTCCTGCGATTTCATCGCAAGACGATAATGTAACAAGACTGTATATTCGCAAGTATATTCAGACTTGTCATATTATCACAAACACAAAAATATTGTTAAGATAAAGTCAAGGGGTTGAGGCATGCGAATGCACCAACGTCCTGCGACTTTATCGCAAAAGAGGTGGCAAAGTAAGACCTTTATTTAGGAAGGCATGATAAGACCACAGAAACTAATGAAGTCAATTCCGTCAATATCATTGGAGATTCTTTATATTCTCAACAAGAATATACATCAAGAATTCCTACCAAAAGAGGCAATTTTATTCGCAATCAAGGATGGATATTTCATACTCATTAAAATTTTAGAGGATTGACTACTTCTCATATTTCTTCAAGGATTGAATACTTCTTATACTTCTTCAAGGATGTTTCATAATTCTTATACTTCTTCAAGGAGGTTTCATACTTCTTATACTTCAAGGGGGAGATTTCTTATTTAATTCGCAAACTTTGCAACTTAAACTGAGGCAAATATTCTAATATTTCCAACAACAACTGATCATCTGAAGAGCAATAATAAGGAGAAAATGAATACTAAGCTAGGTCTTCAAAATATATTATTTCTCTTCATATGATCAAGTTATGCGAATAAGGAAAGCATTCAATTAAAGAAAGATCAACTCATCATCGCAAAATTAAGACAGTGGTACTAATTAAGTTGTGAAAAGAAATTGCTGGTTGAATAAAAGTGCAGGAAAGAAGAAAATATTGTACTCAAACCGACAAGACGAAAAGAACTAAAGCAAATATACAGGAAGGAATAAAGCTACTCTGTGGGAGATTTATCTTCATCAAAATGATCTTCTCTTTCTTCTTCGGAGATATCATCTTCAGTTTCACTATCAGAGATATCCAAATCTTGGGTATCATCAGGTATTTCTTCAGAAATGAGCGTCTGATACTTAGTGAGGGGAATTTGATTGTTTTCACAAATCCTGCGAGTCATCATAGCTCGGAAGCGTTTGATGTTTAAGCCATGGTTGTTCTGAGAAATTTTATGTTGAGACTTTAAATCAGAAATCTTATGATTACGTGCAGCAAGAGTAGCTTCCAGCTCTTCAATCCTCTTCATATAATTTTCTTCAGCATTTACAAAGAAAAAGGATAAGTAAGAAATAAGAGAATAAAGAGTAAGGGAATAAATTAAGGAATTGATTAGAAAATTGTGGAGTTAAAGTGATCAAGATTTGCGAACTTACCTTCTAATTTCTTCTTATCATTACGAAGAGAAGTGACTTCAAGCTCCAGTTGATTATTCTTCTCAAGGAGAGAAGAATTTCCAGTTGTGATATTCGCAGATTGCGCATTATCTTCGCAATGGGATTTTAATTATGCATTATCAATATTCAAGTCCTCTATCTTCTGGAGAATTTTTGCATTCTCAACCTCTAGCTTGTTACAACAACTTAAATTTTTCTTCTCAGCAATTGCATGACGTCTTTCCCAATCTGAATCAGCTGCACAGCTAACCCTCCCAAACTGAGCAAATAAAAGGGATTATAAATCAATGAAGTAGGGGAAATTAACAAGGAATAGAAGAGAAACTTACCATACTCCCCAAAGAATATAATACAACAGGAGAGATAAATCTTGAAATTCCATTAAGGGAATTATTGTTGATTACAGTGGGAACTTTGCAAGCCTTCGCAATATGCCTATGAGCATTCGCAATAGGATATTTTCCTAATCCACGAGAAGAGTTGAGAAAAGCCTTAGACAATCGAGTCATTGCAGATTTAAAAGTTTCCACATTGATGTAGTCTTCATATTCTTCATCATCATCATCATCATTCCTCCTATCATAATTAGTATCAGAATTAGAACTAAGATCCTTCTCAAAAAGTCTATCATCTTCATCACTTTGTTCTTCGTCAACATTTTTGCTAGAGGAGATCACATTGGAGTAAGCACTGGGGGGGAGTCTTTTCCTCTTCTTCGCAGTAACAATATCCTTAAGTTTCCCTTGTCCTTTGCGAAGAGCATCTTCTTTATTACCAGAAGTCTTGGTATTCTTCGCATAACGAAGTGTTTTTTGTCTCGTAGTTAGCGCTTCAGAAGAAGTTGAATTCTTGTTCTTACTCACAACAGCCCCAGGGAAGTCAGGAAGAACCTACAAATTCAAATAAGGATAAGAAACAGAGGCAACAATATATTGTTTAAAATACATATAAGAATGTTTCTTACCTCATTTGAAAACAATTTGAAAGCCTCGCGAGTACTGGATTTCCCAGTTTTAAGGTAACTTTCCTTAAGTTCATTCACCTGAAAAATATTGCAAAAGGATTAGTAAAAGAAGAAAAATAACAAGAAGATAAGGATATGGAGATACATACATCTTTATCTCTATTATGCCAATAAAATACCCAAGGTTGATAGTTACGATCATGAAGATTCGCAGGAAGATCTACTATCCCAGAGATGTAAGAACCTGATAATGCTAGAGGATAATTGTACCAATCTTCATCATGAGAATGGTGAGGGGTTTGATTATTTCCAGAAGCATAATAAATATCATGAATAAGAAGATCAGCTTCTGCGACATCATTTTTACGATGAAGACGAACACCCCAACGCTTATCTTCCCTCTTCGCAGGAATTAGTGTGTAATTTTTAAAGAAATTCTCAACTATATAATTTGCAGTGATAATATCTACATCTCTAAATACAGGTCTCCTAAGTTTAATTGGATATAAAGATTTTCCAGTGGAAACACGGTTTGAAAACTCAACCAGAATGCGAATGCAATCCCCAGTCAATTGATAAATGGCTCGTGAGAAATTTAGGTGGGAAAT
The DNA here is from genome assembly GCA_023529315.1 of Papaver bracteatum. Taxonomy (NCBI): domain Eukaryota; kingdom Viridiplantae; phylum Streptophyta; class Magnoliopsida; order Ranunculales; family Papaveraceae; genus Papaver; species Papaver bracteatum. The sequence continues at coordinate 601,915 of JAJJWX010005152.1, forward strand.
AATCTCATATAATAAAGGAAAATTGACATCATAAAGAGGAAGAGGAATACCTGCGAGGATTTGGCCTCGTGAGACTAAAACTACCTGATCATCCCAATGGAGATCAGTAAAGAGTTCCATACAGAGATAGGATTTATTGGTATGACCAGCAATCTCAGAAAGAACGAGATCTCTATCAGCAAACTCTGCATTAAGTTGTTCCACAGTTTTCTTCTTCGGAGCCATTAGATGAAGGATAAAAAACAGAGAATAAAAGAAATAAAAAAGGCAAGAAATAGTAGTATAAGAAAGAAGGAAGAAATTGCAGAAGTAGATGTAATGAGGAAGATGAAAAAGATAAAAGAATAAAAGGAGGAATTAAAGATAGTATTTATAAAAAAAAAAAAAAGAGTTTGATGAAGATAGAAATTCATCAATGCGATTAGACGTGAGTGGTTGAGAAAGACGGTTACGAAAAAACGTGTCGAAGATTTAATGAAAGAGAAAATACGTGTTGCGAATATAACAGGTGATGATAACTATATTAAATTTGCGAGAATAATGATTCTCATGACATTTCTTCTTCGCAGAACTGACATGAGAAGAGGCAAGATGTAGAAACAGAATATCGCAAGATACTGGGTTACGAACATAGTAACAAATACAAGAGAAAAGTGTCACAAGATAATGCGATAATAGAAGAAGCACGGGAGAAGTGTGAAGGGTTTGCGAATATAGAATAAATTTACGATCAGAAGTTGCGATGCTTCGCAGGTTATATACAGTTGTACAGATTTCACTATAAATACTAGTTCAAATGATAGATTGAAAAATTCTTTAAGTAAGTGTTAGAAAAAGTCTTAGGAGAGAGAACAGAGAAAATTGTAAATGTTCTAAGTTCCATTAACATATTTCTTTGTAATCAGTTGAGAGTATTAATCAGTAAATTGTCATTTTTCATCAAGAACTTCTTAAAGTTTTATGAATTCTACTGAGGGTGTAGTTGTAGGATTTCCTGCAACTACATATATCTCATATCTTGAGACAAAAGTCGTATTACTATATAGACTAAGATTATACACATATGTCGTTTCGAGCTGAGTATATCTCGCTTATCTATTTCTTGAAATATGTGTTGGTAAAGCTTTCTCTTTAGCCAAGTTCATCTTTACCTAGTGACGAAAGTCATGTTATGTTTCAATCATTTTGGTAATCACTCTGACGAAAAATAGTTTGTGAATAACAATTATATAACGCCCTCTGGGAATGTTTCAATGATTGAAATGAGAGTTTAGACAATATAACATAAGTCCTTAATGCTTGAACCGAAGTTTGCGAACTTTGTTGATCAAGTGAAACCAGAACGTGAGCCGTCAACTCAGTCTGCGACCTGGCATAGTTATCGAACCAGATAATTTCTGCTGGAGTTGTAGCTCAGTTTCAGTCCGCGAACTGACGGAAGTTCCAAGAATTTCTGCTGGAGTTTGTAAACTCCAACCGGTTAACTTGAGTCCGCAAACCCTGTCCGCGAACTTGAGTAAGTTATGTCTAAAAACGATGTTTGTGAACTTATCTTAATAAACTAAGGAATGCTATTGCAAACCGTGGATTTATAGTTCATGAATCGATTTGAGTGAATCACATATTTTTTGCTTCAATTGTGCCTTGTGTAGTACATGAGATCTCATAGTAGTTGAGTAACTCTCTAACTAGTTCATTTGAGTCATTTGGACTAGTTATGGTGAAGAAGAATATGGTTTATATGAAAGTTATCATTTGGATAACCATTTGGTTAACTAGTGTTGAACCAACTAATGTACAAGTTTGGGTACGGTTACACAAACAAAAAATCGTCAAGTACATGTGTGTATAACAAGCTATGTTTTCAATCTAATGGTTGATAAATATTATCTTGTATCTAATCAGGTTTTCATCTAACGGTGAATATTGAATGCTTTGTTACGAAGCTAACATTGATTGCAAACCCTGATTTGAAAGACTATATAAGGGAGAACTCTAGCAACTGGGAAACCTGATCCCCAAACATTCTGTGTGATACTAGTTTGCTAAGCTAGGGTCGATTCTCATTTAACCTTTGGTTTTCTTCTTCTAAAACCAGGTTAACGACTTAAAGACTTCATTGGGATTGTTAAGCCAGACCGATACTACTTTTATCGTAGTTGTGTGATTTGATCTTGCATCTTCTATCGTACGAGTACAATTGTAATAATTGGATTGAGATTTATTTCTCCGATAGGCAAGATATAAAAGTAATCACAAACATCTTCATCTCATCGTTTGTGATTCCAAAATATCTTTTTTCGTTGCGTCGATTAAGACTATTGTGAGGTGATTGATAAAACTGAGCTTTTCTCCGGGAATATAAGTCTGGTTTTATTGATTGGTTCCTATTCACATTGATTTATCAAAATACTGAACAAAATTCATAGGTTTATTCGTGGGAGACGAATTTATCTATCTTGTGGACTTTTCTGTGTGAGACAGATTCATTTATTAAAGTCTTCGACTTTGGGTCATAGAAACTCTTGGTTGTGGGTGAGATCATCTAAGGGAATCAAGTGTGCAGTATCCTGCTGGGATCAGAGGCGTAAGAGCATAAGCGTACCTTGGATTAGTGTGAGATTGATTGGGGTTCAACTACAGTTTAGACCTAGATCAGAGGCGTAAGAGCATAAGTTAATTTGGAGTAGGCTAGTGTCTGTAGCGACTTAATAAAGTGTATGTTTAACCTAGACTAGGTCCCGGGGTTTTTATGCATTTGCGGTTTCCTCGTTAACAAAATTATAGTGTATGTGTTATTTCTTTTCCGAATTATATTTTTATATAATTGAAATAATACAGGTTGTGCGTTGTTCAATCAATTAGAATATCCGACCTTATTGGTTGTTGATTTAAATTGATTGAAACTTGGATATTGGTCTTGGTACCATCCAAGTTATCTCTCTTTGATTAAGACTCGCATATTGTATTTTCTTGAGTAAATAAAATTGAGAGATAGAGATAATAAACTCCTTGAGATATTTTCTATTTGATTGAGTCTAGTTGATTCTCTAGAAAGTAACTCGGAGTTATCCATACAGATTGCTAATCGAAATATTGGGTGTGGTTGTTAGACCCCCGCTTTTTCAACCTTAATATTCGATCTCATATGATGTGAACCCTTATGGTTTGTGTGAATTTTTGATTTAGCGGGATTAAGTTCTAGCTCATGTTGGTAGGCTTTATCAAAGGATCATAAGGTGTTCCGATTGAAACTCATATGTGAAAAGTCACAATATGTTGAATCAATTTGTGTTTACATGAGTTGTGTTTAACATAAACATATGTTTTATGGGTTTTCAACTTTTGTTATTGGCATGCATTAGTTAAAACCATACAAGTATGTGTTTGTAGCGATCTGACTCTATGGATAGAGGTGCTATCTCAATAAACATACCACCAGTCTTCGATGTCTCTAATTACTTATGGTGGAAAATTTCTATGCGAGCTTTTCTTCAAGCACGTGATTTTCAATCATGGGTATATGTTGTTAATGGATATGATGCTCCCGTTGAGGAAGTTGGAGGTGTAAACGTTCCAAAGAATATTGGCGAATACACTCATGCAAAGATTCTTGCTGCAAAGCAAAACTCCGACGGTTTGAATGTCATTACCCCAAATCTTCAGCACCATGTGTCTAATTGCACTAAGTCGGAAGAAGCTTGGGATATCTGAGCAACCATATTCGAAGGTAATTCCAGTGAAAAGGATGCTAGACTTCAAAATCTTAATTCCGATTGGGAAAAGCTTCGTATGGCAGATGAAGAAACATTTGATGAGTTTAATCACAAAGTGTCTGAAATTGTTAATGCATCTTTTGCATTAAGACTATTCATAAAAAGGACATTGTGATGAAAATTCTCAGATCGCTGCCATCTAGATACGATTCTAAGAAGTATGCCATCGTTGAGGGAAATAACCTTGATACTCTCTCCAGAAATATGCTGGTTGGAAAGCTTAAGATCTTTGATCATGAACATTCATCCAAATCTAAGGATGTTACGTTCAAAGCACTGAAAGACACTAAATTACTTGATAAAAGTAAGAAAGTGTATATCTCTGAAGATGAACACTCTGAGACAGATTCATCAGATGAAGATCTTGAAAAATCAGTCTTGATGATCACAAGACAGTTTAGGGATCTTCTGTTGAAAAGAAGTAAACGGTTCTCCAGAGATAAGCCTAAGGCATCAATCAAACCTCATAATCGTGTTCCTCTTAAAAACAGGGGTATTGATGAAAATGATGATGAGGATATGCCTCAGTGCTTTAAGTGTAAAGGTTTTGGTCATTTTGCAAATGAGTGTCCAAATAGGAGAAAATACATCGGGAACAAAGGTCTTGCCGCAACTCTTGATGAAATGCCTAACAATTATGACTCTAATGAAGACGAGAAATCAAGTATTTCACTTCTTGGTGAAAATATTGATTTTGATAAATGTAGCAATACACGTATCAATCTTGATATTCTTTCAGAAGAAAATCCAACGATTCTAGAAGAGAAAGTTGACCCTATCTTTGGAAACTCTGTTTATAATGTTTCAGGATCCACTATGTGCCTAGCTTCTTGCACATCTCAGAAGTCTGATTATTATCCAAGTATGACGTGCTCATATTGTTCATCAAAAGGTTGTAGGAGCGGAATATCACAAAAAATGATAACTTACGAAATTGTTTAGAGAAAAGACATCTTGCGAGCAAAGAACATTTTGCGAGCAAAGGAAATCACGAGGAAAGCAAAAGAAGTTCGCGAAATGAAGTTACGAATTTTCGCAAGATAATTATCAAATCCGAAATGGCGGGACAACACAACTGTCATATTTTGTAAGATCATATAAATAGCCATTTAGGCATGAGAAGTGGGGGAGGTCTTTTTTAGAGAGAGAGATAATTTTAGGAGGAGAGAAAAAAATATTAGGAGAGATTTTATTTTATTTATCATCTTCTTCCCCAAAAAATTCTAGAGCTCCAAATATTCTTTAATGGAGTTTCAATTGTACAATCATGTAATTACATACAATCACTAGTGAAGAACCGTGGATGTAGATCACATTGATCGAACCACGTAAAAATCTTTGTGTCACTTTTATAATTTTAGTACTTTAATTCTTAGTTTCATATCAAATTAATTAGATTTAGGAATCATTTTAATGGATTCTTATGAGGGTGTAGTTGTGAGATAATCCGCAACTATATAATTGGCGCTAGAAACATGGAGAGATTAAAAGGATTTATCCTTCCTATAAATTTTTGATTCAAGAAGTTCTCACGAAGATTAGCTATTGTTCATGATCTTAAAAGTTTCAGGAGCAAAAATGGAAATTTCATGGAAGAAGATACGCTTTCAGGGAGTGAATCAACATCAATAAAAGACGAATCCTCTTTCTTAACTCATTTCTTTTATGATTACTATTTTCTTTCAGATTTATAGATTTATAAAAGAAAAATGTGAATTTTATTCCTATTATATGATTTTAGTCTTCATATCTATTGATCTAATCTAATGATTTTAATTCGCGGTAAAGAATTACTTTGCGTGAACGGAGAGATTCGCCCTTGCATGAAGAGTGTTTTTCTTTGTTTACGATTCTTGATGAATGAAGAAAGACGACTTCATGAAGTAAGGAAATTTATGACCTACGCCTACAGACTAGCAAAGTCATAAGCACAGACGAAGACAAAGTTGCCTACTTCAAAGGCAATGAATAGTACTCCATTTATTGAATGGCAAACAGGCGCTATTAACGGCGAAAGCAAATTCCAGAAAATTTATTGGATAGTCAATTGAAGTTGCTAAGATCAAGAAGATAGTTTGCGAACAATAAGATAGTAAACGTCAAATGAGACGTTAAAGAACATCAGACCGAGAGGTTAAGAGAGAAAACATCAACAACCAGCTATGGAATGATGGGAATGGAGGAATTATAGAAGCACTTCATTAGTTTAGTAACAAACAAAGTTTTGTTTTGTGGTTTTCACTTATCAATTAATCTTCGCAAATAAGCTTACGAAGCTTCGCAAAGTTTTGTCTTCTAGTTTTCAGCAGGAATGAACCGCAGGAAAGGTAGGGCTAAGACATCAAGACAAAGAACGAAGATGAAGAACAGAGATCAAATCCATGGGATAACCAGCAAAGAGATATGTAGGAAACAAACAACTTAGAGATTTACAAGAAAATGTGGAGGAGGAGATGTAAAAGCTATGTCAACAGTGAGATTAAAAAAAAAAAATCTAAATGGAGTCAACAGAAATGATAGAGGACCAAGTAAGAAGTCAGTTAGCTCTATGAGAAGGCTTGACAGCGTAAAAAGAATGACTAGGCCAAAGAAATAGACGAGCAATAGCATCGTTTAAGAGAAGACAACGGATAATTGACAAATCTATCTCAGCGATGCCAATACGTTAGCAGTTCGCATAAATTTTCCAAAAAAATTCCAGCAGATCATACTTTAACATCACCTTCAGCAAACAGTTAGAACAGCTCATGCTTTCTTACCTTGTCTGCCCACATTACTAACGAATATAAAATCTTTTTCTTTGCTTCGCAGATGTTTACCTTACTTCGCAAATTATCATAAAGTACAATAAGTTTTCTTTCCCAACTATTGAACCTGTGTGGTGTCTTTGAATAACCGTGGAAGATGAATTATCAACGAAGGAACTTGTGAAGTAACATTAATCCAATAGCCTCAAACAGTTACTTCTTCGCAATAATTAGGTTTGCGGCTAGACAATCTTGTCTACAACCCTGGAACCTACGAAAACAGTCATCTTGGATTATGTACCAGTAAGAAAGGGAGGAACTCAAGTTGACGACCAGCGAAGATAAAAGAATTTTCTAGGGCGCAAATAAAATTCGAAGACGAGGTTGTGCGCAGATGAGCATAAGCAGAATGCCCAACTGAAGATGATGAGGCCAAACCGAATATGAACGGAGTGAAGAATAGGGATATTGAGAGCTGTATTATAATTCCAGAGAAGCTATAACAAACATTAATAGTTAATTCATACCAGAGGTTTCAAATTCAACGCAACAAATCAGTCTGCATCCCAGCTCATTTCAAGTCAATATCAGTTCACATCAAAAGTACCAGTGAGATAACAATTCCGGGGATGGAGAACCTCCGTCATTGCGAACTTACAAAGTGACTTGATCAAAATTGCCTGTGAAGAAGAAGAAAAATAGAAGATGATAAGGGTACAAAAGACATTAAAATGAGAGTTAATCAAACTAATCATGCTATTCCAACACAAACAGATCTTTGGCTCAGATGGTGAAGTAAAGTGAAGGAGTTTGATGTCTATGGTTCAAATCCCCCCATTCGCAAAAAAGTTTTGCACTTCGCAGATGTTTGCCATGCGAATATTCGCAACACAAACAATTCTACTCTTTGCACTTTGCAAATATTTACCTTGCTAACATTCGCAGCATGAATTTATATCGTAAATATTTCCTTCGCAAATGTTAACTTCGTGTAAATCATTACTTCGCAGATGATCGATTACTTTGAGCAAATTATTACTTCGCAAGATTTTTGATATTTCGTAAGAAGAAAGTGGGAGATTATTTCACAAGAAATGACAAGTCATATACTTTGCAAGAGACAACAACAAGCCGTAAAAAGGTAAGTACCATTTCCTTGAATACTTTATTTACTGAAGACAAAAGAATTTTGATTTTATTTACTAAAACCGATATACTCGCAAGATTTCTACAATTTCTAAGATTTCAAAACATTTCAAAGATTTTTTAGATTGGTGAAAAGTGATACAATCGCAAGATTCAAAAATGAGTTTATCGCAAAAATTTAAAGATCTCAAAAATTTTCAAAGACTTCAAAATTACAAAAAACAGAGAAAATTAAATTCCTATATTTCTATAGAATAATTTTGATTTAAAGATATGATATGAATACTTCTCATACTTCTTATACTAAACATTTTATGAAAACATTCAACATTTTATGTACATGAAAAATTTACGATGACTTTTTAAAAGGCGAAAAAATACCGCCAAAAATCAATTGCGAAGAAAAGACCGCAATTTGCGAATAAAAGACCGCAATATGTGATCAGCCTCCAAAAAAAGAAAGAGAGCCGCAGAAAATTTTATATAGGCAAACCTTTGTGGCGTACAACCTAGTTCGCGAAGCTATATTTCGTAAGAGGCAAAGTCCTAGAGTACGTCATTTAAGAGGGTACCTATAAACGTGGCTAAGGGTAACCGGAACACCACCAAGGGCCCTTAGTACATGGTAAAATTTTAGGGGTACAACCCAATAATGGGGTACCTATCTGGGTTAGACACCTTGGATTCTCACCTAATCTAGCGACATTACGCAATATAAAATGCGGTGTAAGAGGATTTAGGTTGGGCGACTAAGGCATACTGTCTTTCCAAAGAAGTGCAGAAAACGATCAAGGCGCCGAGGTACACGGTTGAGTCAAGAGTTCCGGGTGAGGTTGAACCACATCTGCCATTTTTGACAAGTCTTGGCAAATGATGCACTTGGCCCAAAGATTCCCCATAGGGTGCAACCTCGTAACTATAAGCCCTATAGGCAAAAAGGATAAGAGGTTGCGATCAAAAGTTGGTTGTTGGCAGAACCATATGGGAAGAGCTAACCTTGTATGGTCGATGTACGCTTCCTTGAAGGGGCAACCAGGGGGAAGATAAAGGGCAACACCCTCCATTAGGGAGCTGATACGTGCTATAAGACGCAAATTTCACGAGGCTTCTTGTTTGCGAAAACATAAAGGCTTGTCATATTTGTGCAACAAATGAAGTTCTGCGAGCATTCTAAAAAAAAAAAAAAAAAAAAAAAAAAAAAAAGAAGAAGGAAAACATACAAAAAGAACTCAAGAGAATGAAACAAAGAAGTTAAGATGAGATCAATGGGTTATTACATGAAAGTGTAAAAACGTCCTGCGATTTCATCGCAAGACGATAATGTCACGAGGTTGTATATTCGCAAGAATGTTCAGACTTGTCATATTATCGCAAATACAAAATATTATCACAAAAGAGGTGGCAAAATAAGACCTTTACTTAGGAAGGCATGATATGACCACAACAATTCATGAAATTTATTCCATCAATATCATTGAAGAATTTTTACAAGAATATATATCATGAAGTCCTAACAAAGAAGACAATTCCATCAAGATCATTGAAGAACTTTGAAGAGAATATATATCAAAGAAGACAATTCCATCAAGATCATTGAAGAATTTTGAAGAAAATATATATCAAAGAAGACAATTCCATCAATATCATTGAAGAATTTTTACAAGAATATATATCACGAAGTCATACCAGAAGAGGCGATTTCATTCGCTAAAATACACAAGTAAACTTGCGAAGATGCTTATATGAATGGAGGAAACTCAAAGATATATCAATTTTACTACGGAAAAATGATCTAAGTAACAGAAACTTGAAATATACATTGCAATAGATAAGTATTCGCATCATACAAGCATCATACTCGCATCATACAAGCATCATTCAAGCATCATATTTGCATCATAAAAGCATTGCATAAGCATTTCAAGGCATAAGCATCGCATACACATTTCATAACATAATCATTATATAAGTATTATATGCACACAAGTATTTTAAAAAATTTTACAGGATAATACCGCGAAACTTCGCAGAAACATTCATAATTCGCAGGACTATTCATAATTCGCAACACTATGTTCGCAACACTATATTCGCAACACTATGTTCGCAACACTATGTTCGCAACACTATATTCGCAACACTATATTCGCAGCATTATTCAGAAGTTTAGAAATTCGCAGAAAACCCCAGAAATTCACAGAAAAATTCAGAAATTCACAGAAAAATTCAGAAGTTAGCAGGGTTACCACTTGAGGCAGAGGCAAGATAAGAATAGAGACACAATTTAGTTATTCAACATTTTCTTAAGGATTCTCCTTCATAGATAAAGAACAGAGGCAACTATGGATACCCAAGAAAATATTTTATGATTCTTTATCTTCTCAGCAAGAATCCTCGTCAAAAATGGAATAATAATTTCACATGAACAGAGGCAATATTTATCACTCTCATTCAAGGACGAATACTTCTTATATATTTCGAGGATTAAGTACTTCTTATACTTGTTAAGGATACTTCATACTTCTTATATATTTCAAGGATTGAGTACTTCTTATACTTCTTCAAGGATATTTTATATTTCTTATACTTCATACTTCTTCAAGATACTTCACATACTTCATACTTCGCAAGATGATACTTCTAATTACTTTTCAAAGCTTCAGAACTTCGCAAAAGAATAGAGGCAAGTATATACTTTTTGAGTTTGATATTCTTTCGCTCGTTCCTTCATCAACAAAGATCAAAGACTACTACAACGGATTTTTTCTTAAAGATCGCTCATCAAGCAATATTCAAGAAAAAAGAGGCAAGATGTAGGAGCGGAATATCACAACAAATGATAACTTACGGAATTGTGGAGAGAAAAGACATCTTGCGAGCAAAGAACATTTTGCGAGCAAAGGAAATCACGAGGAAAGTAAAAGAAGTTCGCGAAATGAAGTTACGAATGTTCGCAAGATAATTATCAAATCCGAAATGGCGGGACAACACAACTGTCATATTTTGTAAGATCATATAAATAGCCATTTAGGCATGAGAAGTGGGGGATGTCTTTTTTAGAGAGAGAGATAATTTTAGGAGGAGAGAAAAAAATATTAGGAGAGATTTTATTTTCTTTATCATCTTCTTCCCCAAAAAATTCTAGAGCTCCAAATATTCTTTAATGGAGTTTCAATTGTACAATCATGTAATTACATACAATCACTAGTGAAGAACCGTGGATGTAGATCACATTGATCGAACCACGTAAAAATCTTTGTGTCACTTTTATAATTTTAGTACTTTAATTCTTAGTTTCATATCAAATTAATTAGATTTAGGAATCATTTTAATGGATTCTTATGAGGGTGTAGTTGTGAGATAATCCGCAACTACAAAGGTCATGAACTCTCGAAGTGTTACAAGTTTAAACACAAACAAAGACACGTCAACAGACTTCAACGAAGATCAAATTATTTAGCAAGAAAGCTTAAACTTGCTCAGAAGACCGCTGAGGTATGTAAGCTTTTATCTTCGTCTAAGAAGTTAGTTTCCAAAGGAAAACCAAGACCATTTGAAAAGAAAGTATGGTCAAGTCATTTTTCTAGACAGAGGTCTGTGGATTCCTCACAAGAGGAAATTGGTGGACAAATTGTTGTTCACCACAACGCAACTTGATTGTGTTTTGGTACCTCTCAGGCTTTAAGAAAAGTTTTATTTATTCTTTCTTTTCTTAGGTTTGTTTTGTCTATCAAATAAAAGAATGGGTACTATCGATAATTCTACTCTTTATATGGATAAGAGTTGATCATTTACAAACCTGTTTTAAGTTTCGAACCCTACATTCCTTTTCCTTCTCTAAAAACCTCTTTTTATCTCAAGACTACTTGTTGAGTTAATTGTGATGGCCTCTCACAAACCCATACGTTCATGGAAACTCCAAGAATGATATCTTCTGATGAAAAATAAGGTAATGTGATTGTTAAGCCATCAATCATGAAGGAAAAAGAAAAATCTCCATTACCTCCAACCTTGAAAAGAAAAAGAAGGAATATGAGGAAGCCAATAGCTATTCCTTCTAATTCTCAGAATTTTTCTGATGTTCTTAAAGTGTTAAAGGAGATGCGAAAGGAGATTCAACAAATAAAGGCTTTTGTGTATAAGACTCACGAGATTCAGAAGGCCCTGGTTCGACAACAACAACCTAGAAGGTTTATTGATATAAACTCATACCTTAATGAACCTTATGTTCAAATGGCTGTTGACGACAAGAAGTTCGGGGACGATAAAGAATTCTTCAAAGGTCTTATAGATTACTAAATCTTCTATTTTTTCTATTTTGTTAAGAAGAATAACTAGTGTTTGGAATAGCCATTATTGTGATCACGCATAACTATGTCCAAAGTTTTCATCTTCTTGTTTTTAGATTTATTGTGTTAAATTCTAAACTTTTTTGGAAGATGATGGTTGCAGTATTAATCTTTAGGGTTTTATATGTTGTAATATTTTTATGGGATATGTGTGTTTACGTCCGTGAACTTGATTGTCCATACTTTGTCAAAAGTAAAGTCGTTCGTGAATTGATATGCAAATATTGATAAAAGAATGAATAGACTTTTGGGAAAACACAAAAGTTAAGCCCATATTGTCAATTATTGATGTAAGATAGGTTAAAATCTTTTGTGATTCAAGGATTATGGTTATTGGATGTCATTGTGCAAATGGTGATGGAAATAGAATGAATCCTTTCTTATTCCACGGTATAAGGTCGATTCTCCGATCCACAATTTTGTGTAAATACTGTGTTGTTCCATGAAGTGTCTTATGTTGAGCACTAAAACAACAAAAGTTGATTTATTTTGTGATTAACTTAGTTGTTGTTCCGTAAGGTAATTTATGTTGAACAAATTGAACTAAATCAATCATCTTGTGTGATTATTTAGTTATGACTCCATAATTATTTCTCATGTTGAGCATGATTGACTGGGTTGGTTATTTTTATGATTAAATTAGTCATCGCTCCATAGATTTTATTATGTGAGTATAAACGATTGAATTGATTACTTTTGTGATTAGTTTAATTGTGTATTCTGGTTAGATTAATTATGAGTTCTCTTGTGAATAATCTAATCAAGTTATTAAGTCTCCATAAGTTTACTCGTGTTGAGCATATTTAGTCAAATTAATCTTGGTTCGCTTTGGTTAATATGATTGAATATTTCTTGTTGGATTCCAAATTCATACTTGCATGTAATTTGTTGAGTCTAAAGAAATCCTTCTTTTCTCTTGAAATTAAGGTCGCTCTTGTTGTTCCCTTGGGAATGACATTTTATGGGGGGGGTTTCTTTTGAACTTGTGCTTAATTGCCAAATCTTTGTGGGGAGTGCGGCTGTGGAATATTATAGGGGTTATATTGTATCTTTATAAACTCCTTGATGAATGCATTTAGCTTCGGCTTTATGATTGCATCTAAACAATATGATATACATTTACCTTTGGTCATGAAATGTCTCTTACGGAAATTTTATTAGGATCCCGTTCTTGTACCTTTGCCAATTTTATTGACAAAAAGGGGGAGAATTAATATGTAGTTCATACTACAAATACATATGGTTCTCGGATCATCATGTAAGGGGGAGTGGTTTCCATGTGAGACGGAGTTGTGACTAAGGGGGAGTGAAGCATCACCATAGTATTGTTGTTAAAGTTGTGATGCAATTGGACTTTAACGCTGTGTAATAATACTATGACACTGTATAACAATGATTGAGAACTCTTGTTTTCTTATTGTTATAGCTACGGATTTTCAACAACGATGATACTAAACTTACAACCTTTGGGATCATTGGACTACTTGGAAGTGACGAATATTTTGAGTATTGTTGAAGATTAGACATGTGGAATAGGATCTACAAAGTTTATTTATATATTTTTTGTATTCCATATGTATTAATAGTTTTTCCACTAAAATTGACAAAAGGGGAGATTGTTAGAGCATTGCTCTGTCGAAATCGCATGCGTTGCTATCTCAATCATGTTTGTCAATGTTAGTGATCAAAACTATAAAGTATTCATTTCTAGTCTACTATAGATAAGGTCTCAGACTAGGATAGAAAGTGTAGTTGAGCTCAAGAACTCCATGGCGATCATCATACAAGACGAAGGACTACTCAAGGAACTAGTGGATCTTCATCGACTAAAAGGTATGTGGAGACTTAAACTTATCTATCACTCAAAAGTCTATCTACTCTATCTCATATCTTGAGACAAAAGTCGTATTACTATATAGACTATGATTATACACATATGCCATTTCGAGCTGAGCATATCTTGCTTATCTATTTCTCGAAATATATATTGGTAAAGCTTTCGCTTTTTCCAAGTTTATCTTTACCTAGTGTCGAAAATCATGTTATGTTTCAATCATTTTGGAAATCTCTCTGACGAAAAATAGTTTGTGAATAACAACTATATAACTACCTTTGAGAATGTTTCAATGATTGAAATGATAGTTTAGACAATATAAACAGTGGAGGATATAAACATTATTGTTGTAACACATATATGTATAAGTCCTTATTGCTTGAACCGATGTTTGTGAACTTTGTTGATCAAGTGAAACCGGAACATGAGCCATCAACTCAGTCTGTGAACTCAGTCCGCGAACTGGCATAGTTCTTGAACTCGAGAATTTCTGCTGGAGTTGTAGCTCAGTTTCAGTCCGTGAACTCAGTTCGTGAACTGGCGGAAGTTCTCGACCCGAGAATTTCTGCTGGAGTTTGTAAACTCCAACCGATTAACTTGAGTCCACGAACCCTGTCCGCGAACTTGAGTAGGTTATGTCTAAAAAAGATATTTGTGAACTTATCTTAATAAACTAAGGAATGCTATTGCAAACAATGGCTTTATAGTTCATGAATCGATTTGAGTGAATCACATTGTTTTTCGTCAATTGTGTCTTGTGTAGTACATGATATCTCATAGCAGTTGAACAACTATCTAACTAGTTCATTTAAGTCATTTGGACTAGTTATGGTGAAGAAGAATATGGTTGATATGAAAGTTATCATTTCGCTAACCATTTGGTTATCTAGTGTTGAACCAACTAATATACAAGTTTGGGTACGGTTACACAAACCCAAAATCGTCAAGTACATGTGTGTATAACAAGCTATGTTTTCAATCTAACGGTTAATAAATATTCATCTAATGGTGAATATTGAATGCTTTGTTACTAAGATAACATTGATTGCAAACCCTGATTTGAAAGACTATATAAGGGAGAACTCTAGCAACTGGGAAACCTAATCCCCACATATTCTTTGTGATACTAGTTTGCTAATCTAGAGTCGATTCTCCTTTAACCTTTGGTTTTCTTCTTTTAAAACCAGGTTAACGACTTAAAGACTTCATTGGGATTGTGAAGCCAGGCCGATACTACTTTTATCGTAGTTGTGTGATCTGATCTTGCATCTTCGATCGTACGAGTATAATTATAATAATTGGATTGAGATTTATTTCTCTGATAGGCAAGATATAAAAGTAACCACAAACATCTTCATCTCATCGTTTGGGATTCCATAATATATTTTTTCGCTGCGTCGATTAAGACTATTGTGAGGTGATTGATAAAACTGAGCTGTTCTTCGGGAATATAAGCCTGGTTTTATTGATTGGTTCATGTTCACCTTGATTTATCAAAAGACGGAACAAAACTCAGCGGTTTATTCATGGAGACCTAATTTATCTATCTTGTAGACTTTTCTGTGTGATACAGATTTGTTTATTAAAGTCTTCGATTTTGGGTCGTAGTAACTCTTGGTTGTGGGTGAGATCATCTAAGGGAATCTAGTGCGTAGTATCCTGCTTGGATCAGAGGCGTAGGAGCATAACTATACCTTGGATCAGTGTGAGATTGGTTGGGATTCAACTACAGTCCAGACCAGAGTTAATTTGGAGTAGGCTAGTGTATGTAGCGGCTTAATACAATGTATGTTTAATCTGGACTAGGTCCCGGGGTTTTTCTGCATTTGCGGTTTCCTCGTTAACAAAATTCTGGTGCTTGTGTTATTTCTTTTCCATATTATTTTTTTATATAATTGAAATAATACAGGTTGTGCGTTGTTCAATCAATTAGAATATCTGACCTTATTGGTTGTTGATTTAAATTGACTGACACTTGGATATTGGTCTTTGGTACCATCCAAGTTATCTCTCTTTGATTAAGACTCGCATATTGTATTTGCTTGAGTAAATCAAATCGAGAGATTGAGATAATAAATCCTTGAGATATTTGTTATTGATTGAGTCTAGTTGATTCTCTAGAAAGTAACTCAAAGTTGTCCATACAGATTGCTAATCGAAATATTGGGTGTGGTTGTTAGACCCCCGCTTTTTCAAAAGCATATAAAACTAATAACCTTAATTAAAAGATTTTTAATTTATTTCGGAACGGGATCTCCTTGAGTACTAAGGAATATCTTTGAACAATAAAAGATAAGAGTTACTATACGTGTTCAAAGAATGTTGACATCTCTTCTTTGTAAATCCTCTTTCATATTTACAATCTTGGAATCGATTATACCACACTTCCAAACAAGTTTAGAATTGGTTCATCTGTATTTCAAGACAACTATGTGATTGATCAAATATCAAATCACATCCATGGGTCCAATCGATTCTACCAATAACTGAGATCGGTTATACCCTCATATGGAAGCACTTGTGATCGGTACAAGTTACCAGGACCGGTTATATCAGTTACCTGGATCGGTTACATTAATTACCAGGACCGGTTACCATATACACATGGTATTACTTGTGTTCGGTCACACCAGTCACTAGAATCGGTTACACCAATTACCAATATCGGTTACACCAATTACTAGAACCGGTTACACCAATTACAAGGATCAATTACTCAACTTCCCTGTGATCGGTCACACAAATTACAAATATCGATCATACCATCTCAGTTGATTACTTAGGATTGGTTACACTAATGAATCCAAACTAGTCATTCCAAAGTCATAAGTTAGACATTGTGATTGGTTGTACCAAGATACATAACAAATTTACGACCGGTTCTACCTTCTCACACATATTGGTAATCCAAATATTTGCAATGAATAGCTGTACCAATAAGCCTAGCGATTTCCCTTTCGATTCATAAAACAAGTTCATGAATATACTTCCTTTAAACAAATGTCAAACATTGTTTCCTAGGATGAAATATTCACCTTTACCCATTCATATAATCATAACAACATTCATAAGATTATGTCGATGTCATATCTACGAAGTTCAAAAGATAAGCGTTGTACTTCGTAGTCTAATTCCCTAATACTATGATCATGTGATTATGTCTCACTACTAAAGTAATATATCCATACACAGCTTCGTAGTTATGTTTTCAATATAGCACGACTTGAAAGATACGAATGAAACAGTTCAAGTCAATATTGCTAACCTCAAGAGGAAGGGTGATGTTGTCGTTGTAGTTTGTTACTTCTTCGATTAATACTTGTTTGTCTCAACATTTCTAGACTTTCTAGTCTAACCTAAACGAAGTTATCTCTAATACATAATCAAGCGACTCTTAGATGAGTTTTGACTCACTAAAATATGACAACCAAACTTGACATACCAATGCTTGGTGGGTTCAACTGATCTATGCTCTAACAGTTGTCGTATTGTCTCGATCTCGTATCCATAGACGATTACACGAAGTTTTAATCGATTTGTTGTATTGTCTCGACCCAGTCTATAGACAATCACTTTTGGTAGAGGACATATAAGTGGATAAATAAAAGATTGCAGTGTATTTGGGTACACTTGTCTTTTCACTGTTGACTTCATGTGGATGAATAAATGAGTTGGTTGTAGATTAATGAATGGTGAAGATTGCTTCATACTTTGGGAGAAAGCTGAACTAAATTGTAATGGTAGTATATAATTACAAGTAAGGATATTTAATCCAGAATGGGATACTTTGTAGGGAACTATGAACACGCCTAAGAAGACTAGATTTCCAAAGTCACCAATAGTACCATTGATAAGAAGCCTTATACTTAAGGGTAAAGGAGTTATAATTTGTTCGTTGAGTTAGGTGGTTCAAGTACTAAACCAGTTGTACTTGATGATGAAGATATTGAAGATAGAGAAATGAGAGCTGCTCAAGCTGGAGATATTGAACATAAAGAAGGTGATGAAGATATTGAATATGTAGATTTATTTGATCATGATTATTGGGTAAATCAAGCCATGTTAGATAGAGAAATAGGAGCTGCTCAAGCTTATTATTATGTTGTTGAACTTGATAACTTAGAGGAGGATGAGTTCCATCTTGTAGAGGACCCTGATGCTTCACCAATATATGATAGTGATGAAGATAATTACTGTATGGAGTATGATTCATTATAAGATAGTGGTGATTCAAATGATGATGCAAGATAAAATAGTGGTGATTCTACTGATGATAAAGGTAACATTTAACACATTATTTCCCTTATTGTTTTTGGTTGCACTAGAATAAGAACTAACTTATTTTTGTTGTTTTTGTTTAGGTAATGCTGAGAACAATGCTAAGAACAAAGATGATGACCATGAATGGTTCAATAATTTTAAAGCTGATGAGAGGGCAATGAACTTCCATGATGAAGTTATTGGACTAAAAAATAATAGAGGTGTTATGTACCTAGATGTACAATAACAAGGTTGGAAGGATAATCTATTGATTCTCACGAATCAAGCCTATTGGTTCAGTGATGAACAAAGGTTAATCGAATAAACGATTGGTTTTTATTCATAATTGGATTCCCCATTGTCATTACAGACTACACTCTTTATAGCTAGGTTTATCACTCAGAATCAAACGTTCAATACTCTCCCAGACGGTTACATCTAAACCGTCCATTACAATTACTTAACTACTAACAATAATATGATAAGGGACACCCACTTATAACCATAGAAGGTACATGACATTCCCCACTCCCTGGAAACATCCTTGTCCTCATGGATGAGGATCGAGTTGCCAAGCCTATTCTAACCATAAAAGGTACATCATGGTATCCATATGTGGATACAGCTGCAAAGTTGAATAACCACATAAGAAGGCAGTTCCGCAAGTAAAATCAACCACTGAATTAAACTGTCTTGTACTCATCTTCCAATAGTGGTTATGTCCATAATCTTACACACTATGGAAGGACGCAGCTGGCTCACCATTTGGTTGACTTCAAAAACAGAGGTGGCATCCTTTGGCTGTACAATAACAATCATAAATTTCTGCACCATATCTGGTAGTACTATGTAAAAAATGAACAACGGAAACAGTAATGGGACATGGTATTGGTGCAGTCCTAAGTAATTTTCTGCCTGGCCAGGAAACTAAGCTTCAATAGTTGCAAGAGAAACTAGCATCACCAGAATAAATGCTGCCCATCCGTCATCCTTGTACCACAAATTCTAGAGCTAACATTCAAAAATTCCCTCTCTGCCAAGAATCATCTAACTAGATAATGCGAAACTCACCTTTACAGCCATATAAATCTCCATGTCACCGGTGAATAACTTCTTTGCTAACATGAACGCTCTATTCAGCATTTGACAAAAACCAACATCAACTTTACCTAATTGCATAACAACGCAAGAGTAACTCCTTGAGCGCTGAAACCCCTTTTCACGGTCAAATACCCTATGTCCATAATTCAGACCTTGAACATCCAAAGTTAGATGTACACCCTTGTCTTCAACATAATTAGGCAATATTATAAGAGGATGTGTTAGAGCATTGCTCGGTTGAACCCACCAAGAATTGGTATGTCAAGTTTGGTTGTCATATTTTAATGATCCAAAACTCATTTAAGAGTCGCTTGATTTAAATGTACTAGAGTCAACTTCGTATAGGTTAGCTTGAAAGTATTAGGGTGATACATTACAAGTATTTTGAAGACTTGAAGAAGTGAAGAAGAACAGATCTACAACCACAACATCATCCTTCCACTTGAGGTTAGTGATATTTGACTTGAAATGTTTCATTCCCTAACATATCTTTCAAGTCGTGCATATTGAAAACATAAAATTGCGAAGCATGAACACTCTAGATATACATAGTATTAAGGAATACAATATGAAGTTTCTTGCTTAACCATTAAACTTTGTATATAAGACATCGACATAATCGTATGAATGCTATTGTGATTATGTATGGGTATGAGGTGAGGATTTCATCCTAGGGAACAATGTTTACATGTGTTCTAAGGAAGTAAGTTCATGATATGTGTTGTGAACCGAAAAGGAAATCGCCAGGCGTTATTGGGGTTGTTCTTTATTGCATAACTTATGAACGACCAATATATGTGATTAGCATAACCGCTCATTTGTTTGTGTTCCTGGTAAAACTATTCACATGAGGCCTGAGTTATGTATTGGGATGACTTTTATTAGTGAAATCGATCTTAAGTAATCACATGTGGTATGATCGGGTTATGAGTGTCTGAACTTATTACTGGGAGAAGGGGAACCGATCCTAGTAAGAGGTGCAGTGCATCACAAGGGTAACCGATCCTTGTATGAGGTGCAGCAAGGTTTATGTAAGAAAGGGGAACCGATCCTATTGTTTATGGGTGAAAAATATTTCTGCTGGTTTTGGTAATTTGGGTGTGTGGATGAGAAATGAATCTAAACCCTAAAAAAATGCACTGCACGGGAGTGATTTTGATTCGAGAGATCAATCTATACAATTCTGGCATAAACCAAGAAATGGCCGTTCCAGACTTGTTTCGGTCACAAAGTGAATGAGATGGGGTTGATCTTAGGGAGGAAAGCGAATAAGGTTTTGAGATTGTGAAGGTAAATGTTGTTTTATAACTTGTAACTGTTAGAGCACTGCTCGGTCAAACTCGCATGCGTTTCTATCTCAAGCATGTTTTTCAATCTTAGTGATCAAAACTATAAAGTCTTGATTTCTAGTCTACTATAGCTAAGGTCTCGGACTAGGATATAAAGTGTAGTTGAGCTCAAGAAATCCATGGAGATCATCATATAAGACGAAGGACTACTCAAGGAACCAATGGATCTTCATCGAATAAAAGGTATGTGGAGACTTAAACTTATCTATCACTCAAAAGTCTATCTACTCTATCTCCTATCTTGAGACAAAAGTCGTTTTACTTATATAGACTAAGAATATGCACATGTGACATTTCGAGCTGAGTATATCTCGCTTATCTATTTCTCGAAATGGGTGTTGGTAAAGCTTTAGATTTAGCCAAGTTCATTTTTTCCTAGTGACGAAAGTCATGTTATGTTTCAATCACTTTGGAAATTTCTTTGGCGAAAACTAGTTTGTGAATAACAACTATATTACGTCCTCTGAGAATGTTTCGATGATTGAAATGAGAGTTTAGACTATATAACCATTGTGGGATATAAACATTGTTGTGGCAACACATATATATATATATATATATATATATATATATATATATATAAGTCCTTAACACTTGAACCGAAGTTTGCGAACTTTGTTGATCAAGTGGAACCGGAACGCGAGCAGCAACTCAGTCCGCAAACTCAGTCCGCAAACCCACTCCAAGAACTGGCGTAAGTTCTCGAACCCGAGAATATCTACTGAAGTTGAATCTCAGGTGCAGTCCGTGAACCCAGTCTGCGAACTGACGGAAGTTCTCATCCTGAGAAATTATGCTGGAGTTTATTAACTTCAACCGGTTAGCTTGAGTCCGCGAGATCAAGAGGTTATGTCTGAAAACGGTGTTTGTGAACTTATCTTAAATTACTAAGGAATGCTTTTGCAAATCGTGGCTTTATAGTTCATGAAATGATTCGAATGAATCACATTGTTTTTGATTCAATTGTGTCTCTTGTAATACTTAAGATCTCATATCAATTGAACAACTCTCTAACTAGTTCATTTGAGTCATTTGGACTAGTTATGGTGAATAAGAATATGGTTGATATGAAAGTTATCATTTGGCTAACCATTTGGTTGACTAATATTGATCCAACAATTGTACACATTTGGGTACGGTTACACGAACTCAAAACGTCAAGTACATGTGTGTATGGCAAGCTAAGTTTTCGATCCAACGGTTGAGAGATATTAGCTTGTATCTAATAATGTTTTCATCTAACGGTGAATCTTGAATGCTTTGGTACTAAGCTAACATTGATTGCAAACCCTATTTTGAAAGACTATATAAGGGAGAACTCTAGCAACTGGGAAACCTAATCCCCACACATTTTGTGTGATACTAGTTTGATAAATCTAGAGTCGATTCTCCTTTAACCTTTGGTTTTCTTCTTCTAAAACCAGGTTAACGACTTAAAGACTTCAGTGGGATTGTGAAGCCAGACCGATACCACTTTTCTTGTAGTTGTGTGATCAGATCTTGCTGTTTCTATCGTACGAATACAATTGTAATAATTGGTTTGTGATTTCTATCTCCGATAGGAAAGATAAAAGTATTCACAAACATCTTCGTCTCATTGTTTGTGATTCCTCAATAATCTTCTTCACTACGTCGATTAAGTTTATTGTGAGGTGATTGATGAAACTGAGATGTTCTTCGGGAATATAAGTCTGGTTTTTTCGATTGGTTCCTGTTCACCTTGATTTATCAAAATACGGAACAAAACTCATAGGTTTATTCTTGGGAGACGAATTTATCTATTACCTGTAGAATTTTCTGTGTGAGACAGATTTGTTTGCTAAAGTCTCCGACTTTGGGTCGTAGCAACTCTTGGTTATGGGTGAGATTATCTAAGGGAATCAAGTGTGCAGTATCCTGCTGGGATCAGAGGCGTAGGAGCATAATTGTACCTTGGAGCAGTGTGAGATTGGTTTGGGTTCAACTGCAGTCCAGACCGAAGTTAATTTGGAGTTGGCTAGTGTCTGTAGCGGCTTAATACAGTGTATGTTTAATCTGGACTAGATGCTGGGGTTTTTCTGCATTTGCGGTTTCCTCGTTAACAAAATTCTGGTGCCTGTGTTATTTCTATTCCGCATTATATTTTGTTATATAATTTAAATAATACAGGTTGTGCGTTGTTCAATCGATTAGAATATCCGACCTTATTGGTTGTTAATTTAAATCGATTGACACTTGGATATTGGTCTTTGGTACCATCCAAGTTATCACTCTTTGATTAGGCTCGTGAATCATATTTGCTTGAGTAAATAAAATCGAGAGATTGAGATAATAACTCCTTGAGTATTTTCTATTGATTGAGGCTTGTTGATTCTCTAGGAAACAACTCGAAGTTGTCCATACAGACTGTTAATCGAAATATTGGGTGAGGTTGTTAGACCCCCGCATTTTCAATTGGTATCAGATTAGGCAAACACGTTAAAGACCTTACAAGTATGTGTTTGTAGCGATCTGACTCTATGGACAGTGGTGCTATCTCAATAAACGTACCACCAGTCTTCGATGACTCTAGCTACTTATGGTGGAAAATTGCTATGCGAGCTTTTCTTCAAGCACGTGATTTCAATCATGGGTATATGTTTTTAATGGCTATGATCCTCCCATTGTTGCAAAAGGAGAAAATGTTCCAAAGAATATTGTTGAATATACTCATGCAGAGGTTCTTGCTGCAAAGAAAAACTCCGACGGTTTAAATGCGATCATACATGCCATTACCCCAAATCTTCAGCACCATGTGTCTAATTGTACTAAGTCGCAAAAATCTTGGGATATCTTATCAACTGTATTCGAAGGAAACTCCAGTAAAAAGGATGCAAGGCTTCAGAACCTTAATTCCGATTGGGAAAACCTTCGTATGGCAGATGGAGAAACATTTGATGACTTTAATCACAAAGTGTCTGAAATTGTTAATGCATCTTTTGCATAGGGTAAGACTATTCCAGAAAAGGACATTGTGATGAAAATTCTCAGATCACTGCCATCTAGATACGATGCTAAGAAGCATGCCATCGTCGAGGGAAATAACCTAGATACTCTCTCCAGAAACACGCTGGTTGGTAAGCTTAAGATCTTTGATCACGAACTTTCATCCAAGGCTAAGGATGTTGCGTTCAAAGCACTAAAGGACATTAAATTACTTGACAAAAGTAAAAAAGTGTATATCTCTGAAGATGATCACTCTGAGATAGATTCATCAGATGAAGATCTTGACAAATCGGTCTCGATGATCACAAGACAGTTTAGGGATCTTCTTTTGAAGAGAAGTAAACGGTTCTCCAGAGATAAGCATATGGCATCAGTCAAACCTCATAATCGTGTTCCTCCTAAAAACAGGGATATTGATGAAACTGATGATGAGGATATGCCTCAGTGCTTTAAGTGTAAAGGATTTGGGCATTGTTTATGGGTGAAAACCATTCCTGCCGGATTTGGTAATTTTGGGTGTGTGGATGAGGAATGAATCTAAACCCTAAACAAATACACTGCGAGATGAGTGCTTTTGATTTGAAAGATCAATCTATACAATTCTGGCCTAAACCAAGAAATGGTCGTTTCAGACTTGTTTCGGTTACAAAGTGAAGGAGATGGGGTTGATCTTAGGGAGGGAAGCAAAGAAGGTGTTGAGATTGTGAAAGTGTAGGCTTGTTTATGACTTGTAATAGACAGGTAAGCAGGCTTACGAATAATGCAAGCAGGCTCTGGGTGTTTGAATACGTTGTGTATTAATACTTGGTTTCTGTGTTGTGTTCTTGTCCGTTTGGAAATAGGGAGGAGAACCTATTTATACAAGTCATTTGAGACCTATTCACGTCTCTCGTATGAAGTGGAGAAAGTGGAGTGATGGAGTAGTGGAGTGGTGTGTTAGTGTCACACAATCAATCTTGCCCACTTTTCCCATCATCACTAACTATCATTGTCTTCCTGATACGTTCTTGTGATGGCGTGTTGCACGCTGCATGCTGTAAACCGCCATACCAATACCCCAGTGTGTATCCCCCAGTTTGTGACATGATTGATGTCTCGAGTGTGTGGATCGTGGAACCCACAGAAGGTAGCATGTAATGCTAGTTAAATAACTAAGCTATTTAGGAAGTCGATACTTGTAAAGTATCGTGTGTATTTGATAGGGTGTAGAATACAACCTATTTATTATCTATTGTTTATGCTTTATTTGCTATTTTTCTCGTGAATTATGTATTTTACGTGTGTTTTTAAGCTATTAGGTACTCTGGAGTCGCACGGACGAAAAGAAGGAGAAATCACCCAATTTGAGCAAAAAGGACATTTCAGGGGCGAACACTATCCGGAGCCGACCAAAGGTTAAGGGGAACCTCTCTTTTGGATAAGTATTAAAAGACATCTACCACAAGTTAAGGGGCTGCCATCTGGCTAGCCCTTATCAGAAGTGACTACCTATTATAAGCACCCAGTTTGGGGTGGGTGCTGTCCTAATATATTGGGCGGTTTAAGTCCAACCCTCTTTAAACCTACACCCTAAATCGAGAGAACAATTCTCTCAATTATTTTGCATCTGAAAGAGAGAAATCCACAGCCGCATGAGGTATTAATGGCGGAAACTGAAATTGAGAGATGCTGGGATTCAAAAATTGAGAGATTGATGGGTCGAAGATGTTGTTGATCCGAGAACAGATCGAGAGATAAAACTCGAGACATGGGTTTATGTGATTACGAGATTTCGGAAGAAGAGAGATTGAATCAAAATGGGTTTGGTGTTGTTATTGTGAAGAAACAAGAAGGGGTTTGCTATGAGAATCGATCCATGGAATTCGAGAAATCATAGATGAAGAAATTAGGGTTTTGGTTGCAGTAGCAGAATTGAGTAGTGGTGGTGCTATAGAATGGGTTTTATGGAATGGTACTGTTGATGGAGAATAGATCGAAAATGAATTCGAATTTGAGAAGCAGCAGAGGATGGTGATGCTGCTGACTCAGATATGGGTTTGTATCAGATGGGGTTGATGGAGTGAATGAGATGGCTTGAGGTGAAGTGAATTTGCAGAATTACAAGACTGGGAGGAATTGAAGCTGCAGTACTCAATAAAAACAGTTTAGATGAATGTTAGGCTGAATTGTGCAGGAATTGAAGATAGATCGTCCAGAAATTGGCCTAGGAAATATCCTGTAAACAGCCGAAACTTGGACAAATTTCCCCTCCGGCGAGTCAACTCGTTGCCACCGATGACCGATCCAGGCGATCCCGGTGACTGATCCAGAACGATTTCGAAGAGCCGATCCGACCCAGCGAATCAGCCGACTAAGCTCTGACTAAGACATCTGATTGAGCTGACTCTTCTCCCTTTGACTTACTTTTGACTAATAGAAGACTGTTATCTTGACCGTTAGTCCTAACGGTGGACTGACGGAATATTCCGTCGACTGATAGAATTTTCAGGTGGCCGACAATGACTATTTCCGGCAAACTTCCGGCCAAAAACCCAGTTTTCCGGCGAGCCAAAATTACAGCATTTTGTATGGACTTCTCTCATGTGTGTGAACACTTAGAATTGGGAATTGGATGAAAACTTGGAAGTTTTGGAGAATTGGACTAGAAATTGGAATATGGCTCAAATTGGGAAAGTGGTGTTCTTATGGAATGTGGATTCTTTTCCTACAAAGATATGGAGAGTATTGAAGCCTATAAATAAAGGAGTTCTCTACAACTTTTACACACACATCTACTTTGGAGAAGGAGTTAAAGTGCACAAGGATTGGAGGAATGAGCAACCATCATCTTTTCAATAAGTTTTTCTTTCTTTCTTTCTTTCTTCCTTAATTATTATTATTATTATTGTGTGAACTCCAAACTATGAGTAGCTAATTCTCTTATTGATTGAGGATGAATTCCTAGTTCTTAATATATGGTTTGAGTTTTGTATCAATTCTACTTTGAAGTTTTTCATATGATTATCGTTTGTTTTTACTAATATTAGTGTTTATGCTTGGTTGATAGGTCATTTGGGTGGCCAACTAAATTTATTTGTTAATTGATCTAAAGCTAGTGAAAGTTAGGGGATAAGTAATCGTTTCTTGACTATTTACATAAGTAGAAAACACAAGACCTTGCGGAGGGATTCTGTGGAGCAATTGTGTGTGAAAACAACGTTAGCAAGTGGACCTTGATCTAAGAGTTTAACTACTAATATCAACCTAATAAATTCATAAATCTTAATGCGTTTAACTAAATTACATCTTGAGTGATCTACTACTAGGTGGTTTGGTAAATAGAATCCGGTAGTCGAGAACTTCCGTGTCCGGTGATACAAGGGATTTAGGGGTTAGCACTGATCTAGCTGCTATACCTACAGTTGGTGATAATCTATGACTAATAAAACGTGGAAAAGAACATAACTTTATCATTGTTTTGCAGCGAAGAAGGATTCCTTGATCTATTTTCTCTTATTGAATTCAACTTACACTTTTTATTGCTTTGTTTATTTCTTTTGCTTTTAAAATCTTGAACCAATACCCCTCTTTTTGTGACATTATAAGACAACTATAATCTCTTGCTCCTCGTGGGATCGATCTTGACTGCCCTATATTACTTGTTAATTAGGTAGTAAAATATTAATTAATTTGTTGTGGTTACGACACGCAACAAATTTTGGCGCCGTTGCCGGGGAGCAACGGACGATTTTAGTTGTTTTTATTTTTCTTTTTTCTTTATTCTTGCTTTGTTAGATTCTATACCGTATCTAACTTAGTTTTGTGAACCTTGTTTTAGGTGCTATATCTTTGGTGAATGCTTAAAAAGGGAAGACCGAGTCCAATACGTCTTCGATCCGGCACTCAACTAAAGGATTTCATTCGAGCGGTTAATACTCCGCTTCCTCGTTCTACATCAAGTGAATTCGCAGATTCGGACATAGAAGAAGCAATGGGTGATCGTACACTCAAGGACCTAGCTTCTCACAAGCTCGATACACAACAATGGTGTATCCAAACTAACTCAACTTTAGAGATCAAGCCAGGGTTGATTAGAGAATTACCAAAGTTTCATGGCATGGTGAATGAAGACCCAAACAAGCATCTTATGGACTTCAATACCATAGTCATGGCCATGCTTCCACCGGATATTAATGCGGATGGAGCAAAGTTGAAAGCTTTTCCGTTCTCTTTGGCGGGCAATGCTAAGGAATGGTTGTACTATTTTCCTTCCGGAAGTATCACAACATGGAATGGGATGAAGAAAATTTTCCTTGAGAGATATTTTCCCGCATCGAAAGCTACTCAAATTCGCAAGGATATTTTTGGGATGAAGCAACATGTGGGAGAGTCATTATATGAATGTTGGGATCGGTACAAGATATTGGTGGAAAGTTGTCCACACCATCAATTTAGTGACGCCATGATAATTCAATATTTCTATGAAGGTCTCCAAACAAGTGATAGATATCTTCTTGACGCCGCCGGTGGTGGTGCACCAGTGAACAAGACGGTGGCCGAAGCTACCGAGTTGATTGAAAGTATGGCGGAAAACTTGCATCAATTCTATGCAAGAGGTGACTCAATGGTTAAGTTGGTGCATGAAGTTAGTGACTCATTTCCACAATCCGATCAACGGTTAAACAACATCGAGAGGGTAGTGCAACGATTGGACGCGGTAATTATTCCGGATGATGAAACCGAACAAGTAAATGCTTTATATCCAAATCAAAGGCCAAGGTACGATCCATACTCAAATACTTACAATCCCGGTTAGAAGGATCATCCCAAATTTAGCTATGCAAACAAGCAAGCGGCGGCTCCTAATCCATATGCGCAACAAGGTGGATTCCAACAATCACGTTTCCAACCTCAACAACAACAATTCCAACCACAACAATTCAAGGATCAAGATTCTTCTAATGATGACAAGTTGAATGTGATAATGCAAAGCATGCAAGGTCTCACTTCTATGTTACAACAAAACCAACAAAAGACCGATTCGGCAATCAAAGCTTTGGAACAAAGGACCGGTTCGGCAATCAAGGATTTACAAACTCAAATGGGAAAATTGGCGACCGATATGAACTTAATGAAAGCTCAAATATCCACAAAACTTCATTCACAACCATTTGTGAATCCAAGAGAGAATTTTAATTCGGTTACTTTACGAAGTGGAAGACAAGTAGAGAGTCCAAGTCATCATGAAGAAGCTAGTGAAGAGGTAGTCAAAGACAAGGAGGAAGCTGAACCAAAGGAGAATTCAACACCAACCGCCCAATCTAAGGAACTGGTTCCTACTTTTACTACTCCACCTCCTTTTCCTAGTCGTTTTGCTAAGTCCAAGAAGGAAGCTCAAGACAAGGCACTCATGGATATCTTCAAGAAGATAGAAATTAACATCCCATTCATTGAGGCCATCAAGACAATGCCAAGGTATGCTAAGTTCATGAAGGAGTTATGCACAAAAAAGGATAGGTTGCTTGATAATGAAATTACTAAAGTTTGCGAGAGTGCGTCGGCTATGCTTTTGAAGAAGATGCCTACAAAGTGCACAGATCCCGGTGGTTTCACGGTGCCAATTACTTTGGTAAGAAAAGGTTTGAACATGCTTTACTTGATTTGGGAGCTTCCATTAGTGTGATGTCGGCCGATATATATGACTCCTTAAATCTTGGATCGTTGAAAGAGACAAGAGTTATTATCCAATTAGCAAACAAGTCTAACATTTATCCAAAGAGACTTGTAGAAGACGTTCTAGTGTAAGTGAATGAGTTAATTTTTTCGGTGGATTTCTTTGTGGTGGATATGGACAACAATGAGAATCGTTCGTCTACTTCTCTACTTCTTGGGAGGCCATTTATGAAGACCGCGAAGACGAAGATTTATGTGCATTCCGCTTACTCCATTGATGTGGTTAGTTCATTAGCGCAACAAATGGTGGAATTAAATCGAGAGGACGAACTTGATGTGGTGTTGCAAAAGAGCATTGAATTGGACGTCCACGGCTTGCCTAACTTGGATGTTGAAATTTCCAAGGAATTGGTGGAGACGTGCGGTGCTTTAACGACATTACAAGAAGCTAAGGGTAATGTTTCATATATTTCTTTACCCGTGAATGATGAATTACTTGTACCATATATTGTGAAGGCGCCTAAACTAGAGTTGAAGCCACTTCCGGATCATTTGAAGTATGCATTCTTGGAAGATGGAGATGAGCTTCTGGTGATTATTTCAAAGAACCTCACACCGGTACAAGAAGACCGTTTTCTTAAAGTCTTGAAAGAGCACAAAACGGCTATTGGGTGGATAATTGCGGACATCAAAGGAATGTGCATGCATAGGATTCTAATGGAAGAGAATGTGAAGCCGGTACGTGATGCTCAACGTAGGCTTAATCCTCCCATGATGGAGGTTGTGAAGAAAGAGATACTCAAATTGCTAAGTGCGGGGGTAATTTACCCAATTTCCGATAGCAAGTGGGTTAGTCCGGTACAAGTGGCACCAAAGAAGTCCGGTGTTACGGTTGTTCGAAATCAAGTCGATGAACTTGTTCCTACAAGAGTTCAAACCGGTTGGAGAGTGTGCATTGACTATAGAAAGCTTAATTCCGCAACCCGAAAGGATCACTTTCCTTTACCTTTCATTGATCAAATATTGGAGCGGTTAGCGGGGCATTTGTATTATTGTTTCTTGGACGGTTATTCGGGATACAACCAAATTGTGATTGCACCGGAGGACCAAGAGAAGACCACTTTCACTTGTCCATTTGGAACGTTTGTGTATAGACGGATGTCGTTTGGTCTTTTCAATGCACCGGCTACTTTCCAAATATGCATGGTAAGTATATTCTCGGATTACGTGGAGCGCATTATCGAGGTATTTATGGACAACTTTAGTGTTTATGGCAATTCTTTTGATAGATGTTTAGACAACCTTGAACTAGTTCTTAAACGATTCATAGACACAAATCTTGTCCTTAATTGGGAGAAATGTCATTTTATGGTAAACCATGGCATAGTACTTGGTCACATTGTGTCCTCTCGAGGGCTCGAAGTGGACAAGTCAAAGATAGATTTAATAAGAAACTTACAATATCCCACTTCGGTGAGGGAGGTTCGTTATTTTCTTGGCCATGCAGGTTTCTATAGGCGGTTTATCAAGGATTTCTCCAAAATCTCCATGTCGATGTGCAAGTTACTAAAAAAGGAGGTACCTTTTGACTTCAACAAGGAATGCAAGGATGCTTTTGACAAATTGAAGGCAATGTTGACTAGTGCGCCGATTATCAAGTCACCGGATAGGAATCTTCCATTTGAACTAATGTTTGATGCTAGTGATTATGCGGTTGGATCCGTTTTGGGTCAAAGAGTGGACAAGTTGTCCCATGTTATCTATTATGCATCTAAGACCCTCAATGATGCACAAATCAACTATTCTACCACGGAAAAGGAGTTATTGGCTTTAGTATTTGCATTGGAAAAATTTCGATTATACTTGGTGGATACAAAGGTTATTGTATGTTCCGATCATGCCGCACTTAAATACTTACTAAAGAAGAAAGAAGCTAAGCCAAGATTAATCCGGTGGATCCTATTACTACAAGAGTTCGACATAGAAATTCGAGATAAGAAAGGTGTGGAGGATACGGTTGAGGATCATCTTAGTAGACTTGTTATGTCTCACGAAGAACTTCCATTACAAGACCGCTCTCCGGACGAACAACTTTTCTCCTTGGAAGAATCAACACCTTGGTATGCGGATATAGTGAATTACTTGGTGACAAGAAAGGTACCTAGTACAATGTCCAACTTCCAAAAGATGAAACTTAAGAAGATAGCGAAGCAGTATGTGTGGGATGAACCATACTTATGGAAATATGGTGTTGATCAAATAATACGAAGGTGCGTACCTAACTCCGAATTTCAATCTATTCTCTCATTTTGTCATACTTTTGCTTGTGGTGGCCATTTTGGTTCTAAACGTACCGCTCTCAAAGTTATTGAAAGTGGATTTTATTGGCCCACCTTGTTTGAAGATTCATATGTTTTTTGTAAATCGTGTGATAGATGTCAAAGAACGGGCAATCTAGGTGCTCGAAATCAAATGCCACTCACACCAATTCTCGCCGTTGAGATTTTTGATGTGTGGGGTATCGATTTTATGGTCCCTTTTGTCAATTCGAATGGAAACTTTTATATACTTCTTTCCGTAGATTATGTTTCGAAATGGGTGGAGGCTAGAGCCACCAAAACTAATGATTCTCAAGTTGTTTGTGATTTTGTAAGAGAAAACATATTCACTAGGCACGGCACACCAAGAGTGGTGATAAGCGATGGAGGCTCGCATTTCAAGAAGTCTTTTCATGCTCTCCTCAAGAAGTACAACATAACACACAAGATTGGTATGCCTTACCATCCACAAACTAGTAGACAAGCGAAAATCTCAAACCGTGAGATCAAGTACATTCTTGAGAAAACGGTGAATACCATAAGGAAAGATTGGAGCTTTAAGCTCAATGATACACTTTGGGTGTATAGAACGGCGTACAAGACACCGATTGGTATGTCTCCATATCGGTTGGTTTATGGCAAAGCTTGTCATCTTCCGGTTGAACTTGAACATAAGGCTTATTGGGCGATAAAGAAATTCAACATGGAGTATGATGAAGCGTGGAAACAAATAAAGTTACAACTAAATGAGCTAGAGGAGATACATAATTATGCTTACGAGAGTTCCCTGATTTACAAGGAAAAGACCAAGCTTTTTCATGACAAGATGATTTCTCGGAAAAGTTTTGTTGTGGGGCAAAAAGTCCTTTTATTTCATTCTCGCCTTAAACTATTTCCTGGAAAATTAAGGTCCCGTTGGATTGGACCATATGTTGTTACTAATGTTTTTCCTTATGGTGCAATTGAAATTACTAGTCTTAGAGACAACTCGGTTTCCAAAGTCAACGGCCATAGATTGAAGCCATACTATGAGAACATCGCCTATGTGAATGTGGATGAACTTCCATTTGAAGATTTGCTCCCTCTAGAGGAGCAGTACGAAGCAAGATCTATGTCGGGCCGTCGACTTTAATACAAGCGCTAAGTGGGAGGCAACCCACCGGTTTTGTATTTCTTATCCTTTTATTTTTATTTGCTTTTTGTTTTGTTTGTTTATTTTTCTTGTTCCATATCATATTAAGATTTCCCACCTTGACTTTGCTAGGAGGATTCAATTACATTGAGGACAATGTAAGGTTTAAGTGTGGGGGAGTGGCTAAGCATATATTTTTGCATATAAATTTTTTTTTTTGCATAAAACTTTCAACTTTTAGATATTTTAGAGTTACTAGAATACTTCTAGGTATGATTACATAGAGAATTCTGACCTACATAATTGAACTTGGAAGTGTTAGGGAACTATGTTCGGATTTCTTTCTTGTTAGAGTGTTAAATAATGGATTTAATCATGCCGGTGATGCAAATTTGGTGCAGGGAGAAGTGCGTTATTAGAGTTGCTGATCAATCATAAGTGGAGACTACCCATTTTCATATCAACCAAGGAACCGACCAGAAATTCTTCCTTTACTAAAAAGCTTCTTTTGAGTGTGTGTCACCGTACGTTAATTCCGGGTTGAATGGTGAGCTACCCAATTTCACACCAATTTCAGCACTATTTTGATCTCTTGAGTGCTAATTTTTGTCAATCATGAGGGTGACGTCTATGGATGAAAGCCTCCTTCTTGTAGTTCGATTTGCAGTTAGCACCATTCTCTCAACAATGGGTCCATAGAAACACCATTATCAACAAAGGAGCGACATCAAAATCTACAAGGAAAGTTGAAAAGGTTCAAGGTTTACAAGCAACGGAACAAGAAAAGAGCTAAAATTCAAATCCAAGTAAAGCAACATACAATGAGCAGATTTTTACATATATGTTGAAGACTTACAATACAATGAGGTAATTCTATATTCAAGTATGAAGGCTTATTTACAAAAGAGAAGAAAATCAAAAGGTGAGAATTATTGAAGTTTATGATTTCGAGGCGATACAAGTTGTGAAGAATCAAGCGGTAAAGTACTTTTCCACGGACATAATGGTTTTATTTTTCACTTTGATTTGTATTTTGTTTCTCTTGTCTAAAAAAAAAGAAAAAAAAAAGAAAAAAAAATAGAAAAATATGAGACAAGAGAAATATCTATTATTATTTTGTTTTTGTTTTTATTGAATAAGCCGTGGGGAAGGAAAATCTATAAGGAAGTTTCAAGCGACAAGGATTTTAAGGAAAAAGGTTACAAATTGTCGAGGATCTACGAAATTCGAAAGTTTATCATCAATAGTTGAAGCCGAAGACCAAGAAGATGAAGACAAGGAGCGGAAGATGTTTCTTTTGGATTCCGTGAGAGTGGTGTTATCATAATTGGAAATCGGATGTGAAGGTAAGTAAGTAATCTCATCCTCGATATAAGTGGTTGATTTCCTTTCTTAGAGATCGTTAGAAAAATGGTTTTTCAAAATGTTAAAAGATTTGGGTTTTTCAAAATTTCGGAAGTTATCCTTCCCACCATTCAACGTGTTGCAGGAATTCTCTCTTCATTCCTACCTGCACACATGTGAGACCCATAAAAAAGACGTCTTTTTGAGTGCAATTTCATAAAACCCTTTTGCGAGGTAGAAGTCAAGGCGAAATGCTTATTGATCGTTTCTCAAACACGCGTTCTCTCATTATGGTGTGGTTATTTCTCACTCAACATTTAAGAATGAGAATATGTTCTTTATTATTTCTAACTTCTTATTACTAGCATGCAGAAACTCTATGTCCTCATAACTCTTTGGATGCTTGGGACGCTAGAAAGCTTTGAAGTTGTGAGTTTTAGTTTTGCTCGAAGACTAGCAAAGTCTAAGTGTGGGGGAATTTGATAGGGTGTAGAATACAACCTATTTATTATCTATTGTTTATGCTTTCTTTGCTATTTTTCTCGTGAATTATGTATTTTACGTGTGTTTTTAAGCTATTAGGTACTCTGGAGTCGCACAGACGAAAAGACGGAGAAATCACCCAATTTGAGCAAAAAGGACATTTCAGGGGCGAACACTATCAGGAGCCGACCAAAGGTTAAGGGGCACCTCTCTTTTGGATAAGTATTAAAAGACAGCTACCACAGGTTAAGGGGCTGCCATATGGCTAGCCCTTATCAGAAGTGACTACCTATTATAAGCACCCAGTTTGGGGTGGATGTTGTCCTAATATGTTGGGCGGTTTAAGTCCAACCCTCTTTAAACCTACACCCTAAATTGAGAGAACAATTCTCTCAATTATTTTGCATCTGAAAGAGAGAAATCCACAGCCGCGTGAGGTATTAATGGCGGAAACTGAAATTGAGAGATGCTGGGATTCAAAAATGGAGAGATTGATGGGTCGAAGATGCTGTTGATCCGAGAACAGATCGAGAGATAAAACTCGAGACATGGGTTTATGTGATTACGAGATTTCAGAAGAAGAGAGATTGAATCAAAATGGGTTTGGTGCTGTTATTGTGAAGAAAGAAGAAGGGGTTTGCTGTGAGAATCGATCCATTGAATTCGAGAAATCAGAGATGAAGAAATTAGGGTTTTGGTTGCAGTAGCAGAATTGATTAGTGGTGGTGCTGTAGAATGGGTTTTATGGAATGGTACTGTTGATGGAGAACAGATCGAAAATGAATTCGAATTTGAGAAGTAACAGAGGATGGTGACGCTGCTGACTCAGAGATGGGTTTGTATCAGATGGGGTTGATAGAGTGAATGATATGGCTTGAGGTGAAGTGGAGTTGTAGAATTA
The DNA here is from genome assembly GCA_023529315.1 of Papaver bracteatum. NCBI lineage: Eukaryota > Viridiplantae > Streptophyta > Magnoliopsida > Ranunculales > Papaveraceae > Papaver > Papaver bracteatum. The sequence continues at coordinate 637,271 of JAJJWX010005152.1, forward strand.
CAAGACTGGGAGGAATTGAAGCTGCAGTACTCAATGAAAACAGTTTAGATGAATGTTTGGCTGAATTGTGCAGGAATTGAAGACAGATCGGCCTGAAATTGGCCTGGGAAATGTCCTGTAAACAGCCGAAACTCGGACAAATTTCCCCTCCGGCGAGTCAACTCGTTGCCGCCGATGACCGATCCAGACGATCTCAGTGACCGATCCAGAACGATTTCAAAGAGCCGATCTGACCCAGCGAATCAGCCGACTAAGCTCTGACTAAGACAGCTGATTGAGCTGACTCTTCTCCATTTGACTGACTTTTGACTAACAGAAGACTGTTATCTTGACCGTTAGTCCTAACGGTGGACTGACGGAATATTCCGTCGACTGATAGAATTTTCAGGTGGCCAACAATGACTATTTCCGGCCAACTTCCGGCCAAAAACCCAGTTTTCCGGCGAGCCAAAATTACATTATTTTGTATGGACTTCTCTCATGTGTGTGAACACTTAGAATTGGGAATTGGATGAAAACTTGGAAGTTTTGGAGAATTGGACTAGAAATTGGAATATGGCTCAAATTGGGAAAGTGGTGTTCTTATGGAATGTGGATTCTTTTCCTACAAATATATGGAGAGTATTGAAGCCTATAAATAAATGAGTTATCTACAACTTTTACACACACATCTACTTTGGAGAAGGAGTTAAAGTGCACAAGGATTGGAGGAAGGAGCAACCATCATCTTTTCAATAAGTTTTTCTTTCTTCCTTAATTATTATTATTATTGTGTGAACTCCAAACTATGAGTAGCTAATTTTCTTATTGATTGAGGATGAATTCCTAGTTTTTAATATATGGTTTGAGTTTTGTTTCAATTCTACTTTGAAGTTTTTCATATGATTATCGTTTGGTTTTACTAATATTAGTGTTTATGCTTGATTGATAGGTCGTTTGTGTGGCCAACTAAATTGATTTGTTAATTGATCTAAAGCTAGTGAAAGTTAGGGGATAAGTAATCGTTTCTTGACTATTTACATAAGTAGAAAACACAAGACCTTGCGGAGGGATTCCGTGGAGCAATTGTGTGTGAAAACAACGTTAACAAGTGGACCTTGATCTAAGAGTTTAACTACTAATATCAACCTAATAAATTCATAAATCTTAATGCGTTTAACTAAATTACATCTTGAGTGATCTACTACTAGGTGTTTTGGTAAATAGAATCCAGTAGTCGAGAACTTCCGTGTCCGGTGATACAAGGGATTTAGGGGTTAGCACTGATCTAGCTGCTATACCTACGGTTGGTGATAATCTATGACTAATAAAACGTGGAAAAGAACATAACTTTATCATTGTTTTGCAGCGAAGAAGGATTCCTTGATCTATTTTCTCTTATTGAATTCAACTTACACTTTTTATTGCTTTGTTTATTTCTTTTGCTTTTAAAATCTTGAACCAATACCCCCCTTTTTGTGACATTATAAGACAACTATAATCTCTTGCTCCTCGTGGGATCGATCTTGACTGCCCTATATTACTTGTTAATTAGGTAGTAAAATATTAATTAATTTGTTGTGGTTACGACACGCAACAGTATTCTATGCATGTTATGCATCGAATGTATTCGGCATATATGAAGCATCTGTAGTACCAGAATGTCGTCACAACAACATTCTGGCGAGATTAAAAACATTTCTGCGAGTGTCACAGCGAATTCTCCAACAACACTTTGCGAGTGTCACAAAATAATGACGGAACAGTTTACGATGGAAGAAACACAAAAAGAACATGATTAGTTGCCGATGGATACAAAGATGGCGATAATGAAGACCAATGATATGGCGATGAGATCGCAGAATTAATCCGAAATTAGAGGACAACTTATTTGTCACCCATTATGTAATTTACTATAAATAGAGATCCAATAGATTGAGAAAGGAGAGGTATTTTTTAGAGTGGAGAGAGTCTTGAAGAGAGAGAAAATTTTAGGAGAGAGAGATATTTTTCAGAGAGATTTTTAGAGAGAGAAAATGTATTTTTTCTTTATCATCTTCTTCCCCAAAACTAGATTTAGAACTCCATTAATGGAGATTATCAAATGTAAAATCAAATGTAAACTTTAACAATCATAGTAGAGAATCATGGATGTAGATCAAATTGATCGAACCATGTAAAAATCCGTGTGTCTATTTACAATTTTTAGAATTTTAAATATCAAATTAGTTTAGATCAAGAGATAATTATCAAGATATTATAATGGGTGTGTTGTGGTAATTCCTGCAACTACATTTTGGCGCTAGAAACACTACCTGCTATTAAATGGTTCCAAGAAGATTCGAAGAAATTAGTTACGGTTGGTGATGAATTCAACTAGATCTATAAGTTACAAGGGAGAAGATAGAAATTCTAATGAGAGAACGACAACTAACACCAGGAACTCACCAAATCAAGGATTTAATTTTATTCGGCTTAAGCAGCAGCAGAGAAGATCTTCATCAAAGATTTATCCATCATGACAATTCTCTATCCTACTCTTTATATTTCTTTAATTTTATTCTCAAAATCTTAAAAAAAAAAAAAAAAAAAAAACATGAATTTTCGATTCTGTTATTCATCAGAATTTCATGACTGTTTTAAAAATTCCAAAAATATTTGTTTACAAAAATCAATCAACTAATTTTGAAAACATTAAATGTTGAAATTTGGATTTGATTTGAAGATTTAAACAGAAAAACAGTAATCTCTCTTATAATGGTTTTGATGATACATCAAACGATTGAGAACAATCACGTAGAATAGGTCAAGATATCTCCGCGGATGAATCACTAGGGGCGATGACTTCACTGGAGGAAGGGAACGATGAGTTAAAGTTTGCAGTAACAAGTCCAGAAAAAATTGCAGGGCGGTAATGATGAAAATGCAATGACGAGATAGTAATCAACGAAGTTTTCATCCAGCGGTTAGAAATGACGAGATAGCAACTTCAGCAAAGAAGAAAGTGCAATTGTCACGATAGTACTGATGAGTTAGCACAGAAGGGAGGTATTTGCGGCACTCGCAAGATGCATCCAATCACGAGCAACTATTTAGAAATATGAAGCAACAGAGAGGCATGAGATGCAAGTTACTTCGTCATCATTTCTAGTGAAGACGAACACAACTAGGCTGCATTGGCAAAGATACCCTACAAACCAAAACTAATAGACACGGAGTGAAATTAAGTCAAGTGGGAGTATTGGCAAGCAACGGAAATACAATATTAAAGTAACTCAACTCAGCTAAAGGGAAAAGAGTTTCTGTCAAGAAGAGAATATGACAAAGAAAATAAAAACCTCAGTAAAAAGCTGAGAAGAGGGTGATATTTAGGATAGCTGAATGGGTTGCTACCAATGAACAACTAATTGAGTTTGCAGTATTGTTATCATCAGCTGGAAGAAAGGTTTGGAGTATAAACTGGTGATGAACATGCTAGAAATGTACCCCGCCATCTCGTGACTAATGCGTGAGACCATCAAATAGGTACTTCGGTGCATAAGTGAAGTCCATATAGCAGGAGCACAGGCCAACTCGTGATGTCCGTCCACTTCGTCACCAACCATGCCAATTCACTTCGCCAACTCAGATCTTCATCAGCTATTCATCAAACTACTTCGTCAACAATCAGCAAGGAGCGAGATAACACGCAAAGACGTGACATCTCAGGTTCTACTTGCTAGTTTGACCAACCAAGGAAGACATACATCATCAGAAACACGAGCATAAAGAAGAGTTTACAAAATAATCATTAAATGACGAGTTTACAAGGTGACCAGCTACTTCGGGAGCAGCCAAAGAAGTGTGATACCTCGCAGAGGCAATCAACAAAAGAAGAAACAGTTTGATATTTAAGAGTTTTAAATTAAATAGATAAGCAATCTCCACAATCTTTAGCCCATGAGTCACACAATCTCCACATCGCCAGTCCATTCATCTCATCTACTACATATCTCGACAACAGTATACCTCGTCCACAACACATTTCGGCTGTTCACCCACCTCGTCAACCCCTGCACTTGTTCACATTTCGTTGTTAGTGCAACATTTCCAATCCTTCTACAGTGTAACCAAAAGCCTTCAGTGGAGCCAATAAACCACGAACTCCCATGTTTTTCACATTATCAAAATTAGCTTCGTGGAGATTACAGATGCTGCAGCTCTCGTGAAGATATTATAAGGAAGTACCATTAGTTGTCAGCTCTAGATGTAATGTAGGATTACAGATGCTGCAGCTCTCGTGAAGATATTATAAGGAGGTACCATTAGCTGTCAGCTCTAGATGTAATGTAGGATCAAAGTGGAAAAATTTTATGTAGGACCAAAGTGGATCACGTACTAGTACTAGATATAATTAACTGGCGATGTTCTCGTAAGCATAATAGATTACGTACTAAATGTAATCAAATGTACTAAACCGAAGGGAGGTGCTTGTTTTGATGGGACAAATAATGGCCAAGAAAAGGTTACCAGTTGACAAAATCACGAGAGTGAAGAATTTTACAGCACCCGCGAAGCTTAAGATCCTATCTGCGAAGAAGAAGAAATTAGTTTCTCATGATAAACCAGCGATTGTCATCGCCTTAGCGTGATCACATACCATATGAGTTTCTCACGTACTACTACACCATATTCTATACTCCTCTTCCAGTTCGCATCCATCGATACATTTCACAACAACAGTCCAGTTCGTGAAAGAAGAAAATAGTAGGTAGAGAAGAAGGGAGTACAGAGACGTTTACTCTAGTAGAAATATTCCAGCGAGAATCACGTTTATGACCAGCCCAAAAGATCCAACAGTCTTGTGCTTATTACATGCAATGCGTAGACAGAAAGAAAACGACGGAATACTCCATCAGGAACAAGGTTATACCAACCATTAATATTAATGCATTTTTGTATGAGCAGCATTAAAAAAAAAAAGTATTAATTTATGAAGAAAAATTCTGCGAAGATTAATTCTGGGATTGACTATAAACAAAACCAGGATTGAAGGAGAGATATAAACAAAACCAGGATTGACTATGCATCTACGAAGAAATACCAAGATGGGATAAACCATCGCAAAAAGATATAAACAGTCCATCGCAAAACAGAAGCTAGTACAAATGGTTAGAGACGGAGTATGCAAACTGGAAGACTTGGGTTCGAATTTTCCTCCTCGCAGAAAATTTTTACAAGACAAAGAAAAGAGTTGATGATTATCTCGCCAAAAATGAAGAAAGCACCAAAAATGCAGAAAGTTCACGAAAATTTCGCCAGTTAACTTCACAAGAGAGGGTTAGAACAATTGGTACGGTGCAAGAGGCAAGTCAAGAGTTCATTTCTCATTGTTTCTCATTTCACAAGAAAATAAAATACTTCGCGAGAATTGGCAGCAACAGAAAATCGCCAAAAAGCTAAGTACCACTTCCTTGAATATTTTGCTTACAGAAAATGAAATTTTTTGATTTATATTATCGCCGGATTTCAAAGAACATTTCTAAGATTTTAATATTTCAAATCGCAAAGATTTCTAAGATTTCAAAAAAAAAAAAAAAAAAAATTCATTTCATTTCCAAAACAGCGATACCCTCGCAAGATTTCAAAAGATTATAGAAAAAGGAATTATCGCAAAAAATTTCTAAGATTTCTAAGGTTACAGAATACGAAATTATTGCCAAAATTTCTAAGATTTCAAATTTCCAAAATACGCGATATAATCGCAAGATTTCAAAGAAGATTTCAAAGATTTCTCTAGAATATTTCATTTACAGAAAGATTTCAAAAGATTTAAAAGAATATTTCAACTCAATGAGAAAAACAAATTTTTATCAGAACTGCGAGTGTAATCGCGAGATTATTCAAGATTATATAAAGAATTGACAGAAATGAAAGAATGAAGAAACGCGAATACAATTTCGCAGAGATTTAAAGAATGGGACAAACCTTTATGGCGTGCACCCTAGTTCGCGAATACAATTTCGTAAGAGGCAAATGTAAGACCTACAAGCACGTTATAAGGGGGGTATCTCTTTACATGATTCAGCGATAAGGTTACACCGCTACTGGAACCTGAGTCATGCAGATGTTGGGGTTAAAGAAAACCTATCCGGGAGAGAGATTTTGGATTTCCAGCTTTATAAGGTTATATCCTGGTTGGACGACCGAGAATCTCTTCCAAGAAGTGCAGAGTATGACCAAGACGCCGAGGTACACGGTTTAGCCAAGGGTGCCCGGGACGGACGAACCTACCCTAGCCATTTTAGGTAAGTCTTGGCTACAATGCACTTGGCCTGAAGAAAACCCCACTTAGGGTGCAGTCTTGTAACTATAATCCATATAGTCATAAAGGACAAGAGGCTGCGAAAACAACTGGTTGTTGGTAAATCTGGATGGGAGGAGCTAGTCTTGTATGGCCGATGTGCCCTCCTTGAAGGGGCAACCAGGGGAAGATAAGGGCGGCACCCTCCATTAGGGAGCTGATAAGTGTCTTAAGACGGAAATGTCATGGGGCTCTAAGATCGCAAGATCATTGAGGCCTGTCATATTGTCGCGTAAATTATACAGAGGCAAAAAGCCAAATGAGAAAAAGTTAAGATGAGATCAATGGGTTTTTACATGAAAGTGTAAAGACGTCCTGCGATTTCATCGCAAGATGGCAATGTCATGAGACTATGATCTCGCGAGAGAACTTAGACTTGTCATATTGTCGCAGAAAATTCAAAGAAAAATGGATAAGACAAGATCAATGGGTCAATACATGCAAATGTAAAGACGTCTTGCGATTTTGTCGCAGAAAGAAAAATTGGCGAAATAAGACCTTTAACTAGGAAGGCAAAATAAGACCAATAGAATAATCTCAAACATTAATTATTTTCTTGTAAGAATGCAGAAAAGATTTGCTCATCACAAGAGAGAAAGCAAGTACTATTCAGAATCTCTCAGAAATATTATTCAGAGTTTCTCAGAAGTATTATTCAGAATCTATTAAGAGGAATGTCTACAATCTCGTAGCATTATTCACAATTTCGCCACTATTCATCGCCACTATTCATAACAACATTATTCAAAGCATTATTTCGGAATCTCGCACAAACATTTAGAGCCTCGCAGAAACATTGATACTTTCGCAGAAAAAATCATCAACTCGCAGAAACGTTCAGAAATTCGCAGAAACATTCATAAATTTTCAGACTAATTCAGCATATTGCAGACTATTCCAGAATTTCGCAGGAGAAATGATTATTTCGCAAAATATGATCATTTTATCAAATGAGGCAGAGGCAATTCGTTCATTTAGCATTTTCTTAGGGATTCTTCCTTCATAGATAAAGAACAGAGGCAACTGTGGATTACCAAGAAAACATTTTATGTTCTTTATCTTCTCGCAAGAATCATTTCCAAAATGGACTAGGATTTTCACCAAAAATCCAGTAATAATTTCACGAGAACAGAGGCAATACTTATGATTTTCATTAAAGGACGAATACTTCTTATATTTTGAAGAATGAGTACTTCTTATATTTCTTCAGGGATACTTCATACTTCATGAGCACTTCAAGAGTTAATACTTCTTATTTACTTAACAAAGATATGAAACTTCGCAAAAGAATAGAGGCAAGTATATGCTTTTCAAGTCCAGTATCTTTCGCTCATTCCTTCATCAACAAAAATCAAAGACTACTACAACAACAGATTTTTTCTTAAAAATTACTTTTCAAGCAATATTCAAGAAAAAAGAGGCAAGATGTAGTACCAGAATATCGTCACAACAACATTCTGGCGAGATTAACAACATTTCTGCGAGTGTCACAGCGAATTCTCCAACAACACTTTGCGAGTGTCACAAAATAATGACGGAACAATTTACGATGGAAGAAACACAAAAAGAACATGATTAGTTGGCGATGGATACAAAGATGGCGATAATGAAGACCAATGATATGGCGATGAGATCGCAGAATTAATCCAAAATTAGAGGACAGCTTATTTGTCACCCATTATGTAATTTACTATAAATAGAGATCCAATAGATTGAGAAAGGAGAGGTATTTTTTTTAGAGTGGAGAGAGTCTTGAAGAGAGAGAAAATTTTAGGAGAGAGAGATATTTTTCAGATAGATTTTTAGAGAGAGAAAATGTATTTTTTATTTATCATCTTCTTCCCCAAAACTAGATTTAGAACTCCATTAATGGAGATTATCAAATGTAAAATCAAATGTAAACTTTAACAATCATAGTAGAGAATCATGGATGTAGATCAAATTGATCGAACCATGTAAAAATCCGTGTGTCTATTTACAATTTTTAGAATTTTAAATATCAAATTAGTTTAGATCAAGAGATAATTATCAAGATATTATAAGGGGTGTGTTGTGGGAATTCCTGCAACTACAGCATCGCTGTTGAGCACCATGCCCTGCCTACTTCACATGAGGGTTTGGAGGCTGCACTAGCAAATCCTCCCTTGGCCGACCACATGGTGTGGTAGATTGTTAGACGGTGATCACGGTGATACTTCACTGGTCGTCTAACTCTTAACCTAGGTCGTCCGTCCGAGCTGGCGAAGTTGGACGGACGAGATGATCAGCGACCCACATCTGCGACCCTCGGATTAGGGTTTAGGAGGTGCGCGAGTGTACTCCTTCAGCTTGGACGAGTCCAAGCATGGGAGGTGTTTCATGGAGAACCGATCAGACATGCGTGTAGATGACATGCTGATATCCATGTCCATGCTTCACTGTCCCACGAAGGTTTTATCTAGGCCACTCGAATTTACCGGTGAAGTTGAGTGGCTGAGATCGATTTGCGACAGAAATCCTATGCCGCAAAGGATTCTTAAAGGGGCCCGGTATGCTACCTTCAAGGCACGCGTTTCAAGACGCTCAAGCTTGTTTGGTCCGGCATGTAGGTGGTAGGATGGTGTTCACGCCTATACCTGACTGTCCCATGGAAATGTGATCTAGGCCACTCAATTTGTCTGGCGAAGTTAAGTGGTCGAGATCAGTTTGTGATTTGGGAATCGCGACCACACTAGTTTGGGCGTGCATTTTGGAGAAACCAGGAATGGTATTCCTTGGTCGGTCGGGTGAGGAGATAGATGGTTCCACGGTGATCATGTTGATGCTCACTGGACCTGCTCAATTATCTCCTAAGCCCTTCATTCGATCAGGAGAAATCGGACACTCATGATCGTTACAAACCCCGTGCTTCATGCATTGTTTTGCACGCACGAATTGGGATAACCAAACATGGTTGGTCCTGACATATTGTTCATGTGTGTAGGCGGGCATACGGTGATTATGTTGACATGCTCTGGGCCCTTTGAATTTACATCTACACCTTCCATCTATGCCTGCGAAGATGGATGGTTGAGATCGTTTTGCGACACATGTAATGTGCCGCAAACCCTAATTTATGGTTTCTTGTCCATTCTGCTTGGTTTGGACGGTTTGGAAAGCTATGCCACCCCTTTTGGGAGTCCGGCCATAAGGGTCCCGCATTGGGTCGGCAGTGAATGTTCCAATACCTGCTTAGGGGTATTGGATTCGATCTGGACCATCCAATAATGCTGGTGAAGTTGGATGATCGGGATCGTTTCTAGACTGTTATGAACAGTCTAGACGCTCAATCAGGCTAGTATAACACACCGAGAGTTACATATTCAATCTAGCTAGTATAACACACCGAGAGTTACATGCTCAATCGGGCTAGTATAACACACCGAGAGTTTACACCATGTACGGGCATTTCGTGCATGCCTCACTATTGGTACTTGGATATTCATGTTACTCTGCTGTGAGTAACATTCAGTCATCATGCCGCACCAATAATGAGAGTTCTGCTAGGAACAACACAGGAAATACAAGGCGTTCTATGCATTAATCAATAATGCTAAAATTCACAGAATATTCGGGGGATTGTTGCTACATGCTCCATTCTAGGTGAATTAATAAAGTGAAGAAGTATTCATAACTTATAAAATAGTCTCATCCTCTGCAGGATGATTACACAAAAATTAGTTTTACAACTTTAGCCTTGAACTAAAATCCACCATCAACATTAAGTTCCATGCCTAGCAAATAATGGTTACACTATTGTGGGGTAGGCATGAGATGGTGACAAGTATACGGGAAAAAATGAGATGAAGGGAGCTTACTCGGAAAGCCTTGCTCATCCGCTATTAATCGCCCATGTGAACACGTTATTGCAAGCATGGAATCCTGAATGGGACCGGTTTCTTTCCTTGAGTGTTTGAATTAAAAGAGGAATCCTTTCCCTATTGGGATTCTTCCAATTTTTGTTTATAAAAAGGGACCGACCCCTTTTATTTTCTGACGATTTTTTTTTGTGCTCGGCCTTACTCCTCCTGCTCACGATCCTCTATTGTTGGACGTCTTGCTGCCGGACGTGTTGATATCGTTGGACGCGTTGCTGCCACTACTATACGTCGCCGGACTTCCGCCGCCATTATTCGCTCGTCAGGTAAGTGCTCTGTCATTTTTTTTTTTGACGCCAAACCTAGTTTTAGGTAAACCTCTTTCATTCCTTGAGGAAGTCATTATTGGCTTGAATTTCGTAGAAACGATTCCCATGAGTATAGAAAGATCGTGTTATGATATGTGTGAATGAATACATGATCGTTTTGCATGTTTGATTAAACGTGGGTCCCTTCCTGCTCAAACATCGACCTTATATCCGTCTTGTGGCTTTGACCAATACCGGCTTCGTGGTCTTGAATGGTCCCGCTTGCTGACGCGGCCCAATGCCTGCATGACTATCGCAATTTGGTGACATGACTTAATACTGGACTTTCTTGAATATAATACCAGCCTTGACCGCTTTATTCGATTATGGGCCCGCTCGTAGTCGGTCAGGATTAAGTCCCCAGGATTGAATTTGGCATGTTTCTTAGACTGGATGCGTTTCTTCTCATTGTACGACGATTGCCTTCAAATATCCGATAAATATCCACTGATTGTTATCCCGTGTTTGTAGCCTTTACAGACGGTAGGTGAATACTCCTCTTTTATCCGGGATCTTGTTAACTCGTGAAATATAAAGAAGACGCTGAGTCTTCTCTCATTGCAGAATTGCTTCTTTCTTTGTGCAGGTATTGCTCTATATCCATTGTATAACTTGATCTCCTTTATGATGACTTTTGTTAACATAATCATAGATCCTTTTTTCAGAATGGAGGCGGCTGGTAAGGACTGCTCTGGCATCTCTCCTGAAAGAAACTTCAAAGTGAATAAACCCGAGAATGATGGTCCGTTCGAGGAGGTGATGTCTAAAATTGATGTTCCGCTTCTCGAAGCTGATCGTGCCATACGGGGCATGCCAATTCTGTACCTTCGTGTCGCTCGAGAACGTATTCGTGATCTTCTGACTTTAATTGAAAGGGAATAAAAATGGAGGCTTGAGGAAGCGTCGCAACCAACGGTAAGCGCATGAGCTGAGAGATTTGCTGCACGGATGAAAAGGCGAAGAGTTGAACATGAACGGCCTCCAGGGGAAGACATGAGTGATTATCCAGTCCGCGACGATGTGATCATTCTTGATTCTAATACGGATGAACCCGAGCTCCCGAAAGTCGTCAGCACGATCTCCAATGTTGCAGCGGCTCTTGAGGAAGATATGGAAGCTTCCCCTACTGGGGACATCGTGGAGAATGTGGTTGCAGAAGTACTTGAAGTGGAGGCGAAGGCAGACCCGGAGGAAGAAGCAGTAGCGGCACGTGATAACGTTGAGGCAGACTTCAATAGTGGAGAGGACACGGTTGACCTTCTTGATGACTGAATCTTTCTTTTAATTCTCTTTGCTTCTTAGTATTTTCCCATGACCTTGTGAACAATTTTCTCCTTATACTCAGTGGAGGCTGAGTTCAAGGTTTATCTCATTTTTGTTTACTTGTTTGGACAAGTTTCTTATTTTTTTGAAATAAACTCTTCATTAAGACTGCATCATAGTGATTGTGCTTTCATATGATTGTACGTGATTTTTGTGATAATATAAGTAATGCCATAATAAAATACCACAGACTAGTCCGTACCATCCTAGCCATAAGCTCGTCTGCGCCCTTTTGACGTAGGATGGGAAAAACTGTTCAAGATGCTTTCCTTTTCCTTTGCATGCATTCTATTCCTCTAATTTTCTCGAAAGGTGTGAAGTGTTTTCCTTTTAGGGTTCTCTGGTTTAATCTGGTGGGTAATAATAGTTTAATCTGGTGGATAATGATGACTCAGGTCGAACCTGGGTTTTCGTGTCATGCCCAGGGGTAAAATGTTTCTAAAGAAAATAATACTTTAATTTAGAAATTAGAACTCTAATAATTATGAATGCAAGTATTGCAATCATTTTTTGAAGGAATTACAAAATAACAAGGATATGGAAATTTTTGGAGGAACGCTAGAGGAACCATCACAAAGAATGCTGGAGAGGTGGAGAAGCACAGCGTCTCTAGGTACTGTAGGGTTTAAGCCATCGTGAGTGGATCGTCACGCCCTCAAGCTTATCAGCATTGATGATCTTGCAGTAGCCTCCTAGGATGACATCTGCTACCAAATATGGTTCATCTTCCTTTGTCACCGACAAATCAGATTGGTTGGTCATTTTCACCGCCATATTTCCAACTTGAAACATGGTCCTCTTTGCTACCATATCTCCAATTTGAAACGGATTTGGACTTGGCACATTATCTTATTTCTGGGACACGTTTTCTTTGAATGCTTCCAAGCTCTTAGTAAAACGTTTGAAGGGACCAGCACCCCACTCACATATCTTAGCGGCAGTTAGGTTGTTGATTGAAACAAGTTCCCGAGCCTCAGCAGGAAGAGGCTTTACTGTTTGTAAAAAAGGTTGTTCGATGAGACTTACATGGGATCGGAACCTTTTAACTTACGAATTCGGGGTTTCTACAGGAAGTTGTGTCACGTTTTCAAGGTGTCGATATGGCAATAAACAATCTTCAGGGATTGACGATTTGTTGGAGATTCTTTCAGGTACTGAAACCGGCAAAGGACTCACTCCTAGTGCTGTTTTGTTGTCGTGTATCCACGGGCGCCCCAGGATCATGTCGTAATTCGGACACTCTTGCACTATGTAAAATTTAGCATGCGTTAGAGTATTACCGATTTTAACTTCGAGGTCGATGTACCCATAGGCGTCTCTGAATTCTCCTTCTGAGCTCCTAATGACGGTTGGGCTACGAGTAGCTGCTTATTTTGAAATCCTTGTGGTCCTTGGAGTTTTAACGGTGATGATGTTGAACTCGGAGGATGCATCAATCAATGTGTTGTTGAACTCGACATCCTTCAAGCAAGTGATGGTTAAGGGTCCCCAGTCCCCTTTACTGGTCGTGTCTTCAAGAATAGACTGTGGCTTCGAGACTACTTCCTTTTATGGAAACAAATGCCTGCCTGATATAACATGGTTGAGGGCTGTGAACATGTCTTTACGTTATCCCTTTGAGAGATACAAGATTTCACACAAATGTTCCATCATGGTCTGTACAGTCTTGCAGACAGAATCCCCCGAGATCATGCATCTTCTAATGGGAAGAGGGTCTCTATGAACGCCCTCGTTTCCTAACTGGAGTTCTCCTGCTTCCACTTTTTCTTTGAAGATTTGTCTCAACTTGTTGCAATCTTTGGTCGGGTGATGGACAAACCTATGGTAGTGGCATTATTTGGGATTTGTCATCTCGTCCTCGGTCGGTGGGCGTCTGATAGGTAGTATCTTGATCGCATCATCTTGAATCCATGCTTCCAGGAGTTCTATCACTTCATTCATGAGAAAGGGGAAGTTTGGAACCGTATCTCCGGACTCTTGTATAGGAGATTTGTCCGCTTTCTTTCGAGACGGAGTCGTATGTGCTGATGTTGCGCGCTTGGGCGGTTGTTCTATTGCCGACGCTTGGACCTGTATTATATTGCTTGTTGATGAGGCGCCTGCTTCCTCGGTTTTCATTCGCATCTTCGTTCCGAATGATTTTTTTTCTTTCCAACAATGCTGGGGTTGTCGTAGCGGAGCGCTTAGCGGCTTCATGAAGCTCCGAAAATATTTGGAAGCCCAGATTCTCTAACAAAGATCGGTATATTGGAATAATCCTGTTGATGCATAACTCCACCAGCTGGCGTTCGGTGATATTCAGATCATGACAATCCAACGCTTGAGTCCTGAACCTTTTGACGAAGTCGTTCGGATGCTCATTACTCAGTTGAAAGATTCTTCCCAAATCTGAAAAAGTGACCAGCTCTGACACGAAGAAATACTTCCTGTAGAAGGCGTCAACCATCTCACTCCAATTGGATATACTGCTAGGTGCGAGATTGTTGTACCAAGTGTATGCTCTTCCGGTAAGTGTCTTCGAGAACTCTTTCAGGTGGAGAACAAGATTGTATTCGTGTTCTCCTAAAGATTCCAAAAATCGAGATACATGTTCACGAATGTTACCAGTACCATCCTAAAGGGAGAATTGAGGAGAGACATAGCCCCTTGGGATAGGAATTCGTTGTACATCTTGAGGGTATGGAGGCTGGTGTTGGTGCAAGTCTGCCATATTTCCTTTGCCCCGGCTTTGTAAGAGTCGCTTCAGGTCCTCACGCATAATGAAGTTGGATGGTTGGACTCTTTCTCTTGGGAGTTCAGGAGTGTCACGAGTTTCCTCGTCCATGCGGGTATGCGCCGTTGAAGTGCCTGCCCTGGGTGCATCGAACACGTTCCTCATTGGATTTAGGGGTTGTCGTGGCCCCTACAACAATCGTTCGGTTAGGGTTTTGAGAAAAGTAAGTACCTCTTTCTGAGTCGCAGCCATATCTGTTTGGGCTCTAGGAATAACTTCATGTCTTTCCATCAAATCCACCATGGTGATAGAGGGTTGTCCTCCTCTTGATCCTCCAGCCCCTCGTCCTGATGGAGGAGTAGCGGTTTCCCTGGTGATGACCGGAGGCGTTACACTTGAAGAAATGCCGTGATTTGCGGCTACTCTGGCTCTGGTGATAGGAGGTGTCACGCCTACTGGAATATCCACTGCTCCGTTGGTGTTGATGGTAGAGGAGACGGCTCCACGAGATGTATTGGTCACATTCTATGTGGCAGCTCCACTGACAGGGACAGTAATACCAAGAGTGTTATCGTCGCTGGTTCTATCGGAATTAATTGCTGATCCTGACCTAAGTTCTACCATCTTGCAATTTGAACAGATTGAAATGAAATTGAGAATTGGAAATTGATATTGCAACCGAGAGATTAATCTCCCACTGTGGTCGCCAATTTTTTATGGGTGAAAATTATTCCTGCCGGATTTTGTAATTTGGGGTGTGTGGATGAGGAATGAATCTAAACCCTAAACAAATGCACTGCGCAATGAGTTCTTTTGATTCGAGAGATCAATCTATACAATTCTGGCCTAAACCAAGAAATGGTCGTTCCAGACTTGTTTCGGTTACAAAGTGAAGGAGATGGGGTTGATCTTAGGAAGGGAAGCGAAGAAGGTGTTGAGATTTTGAAAGTGTAGGCTTGTTTATGACTTGTAACAGACAGGTAAGCAAGCTTACGAATAATGCAAGCAGGATCTGGGTGTTTGAATACGTTGTGTATTAACACTTGGTTTCTGTGATGTGTTCTTGTCCATTTGTAAATAGGGAGGAGAACCTATTTATACAAGTCATTTGATCCTTATTTACGTCTCTCGTAGGAAGTGGAAGAAGTGGAGTGATGGAGTAGTGGAGTGGTGTGTTAGTGTCACACGATCAATCTTGCCCACTTCTCTCATCATCACTAACCGTCCATGTCTTCCTGACACGTTCTTGTGATGGCGCGTTGCACGCTACATATTGTAAACCACCAGACCAATACCCCAGTTTGTGACATGATTGATGTCTCGAGTGTGTGGATCATGGGACCCACAGAAGGTAGCATGTATTTCTAGTTAAATAACTAAGTTATTTAGGAAGTCGATACTTGTAAAGTATCGTGTGTATTCTATGCATGTTATGCATCGAATGTATTCGGCATATATGAAGCATTGATGTTGAGCACCATGCCCTTCCTACTTCACGTGAGGGTTTGGAGGCTGTGCTAGCAAATCCTCCCTTGGACGACCACATGGTGTGGTAGAGTGTTAGACGGTGATCACAGTGATACTTCACTGGTCGCCTAACTCTTATCCAAGGCCGTCCGTCCGAGCTGGCGAAGTTGGACGGACGAGATGATCAGCGACCCATATCTGCGACCCTCAGATTAGGGTTTATGAGGTGCGCGAGTGTACTCCTTCAACTTGGTCGAATCCAAGCATGGGAGGCATTTCATGGAGAACCTATCAGGCATGCGTGTAGACGACATGCTGATGTCCATGCTTCACTGTCCCACGAAGGTTTGATCTAGGCCACTCGAATTTACCGGTGAAGTTGAGTGGCTGAGATCGATTTGCGACAGAAATCCTATGCCATAAAGGATTCTTAAAGGGGCGCGGTATTCCACCTTTAAGGCACGCATTTCGAGACGACTAAGATTGGTCGGTCTCGGCCGTTTGGTCCGGCGTGTAGGTGGTAGGATGGTGTTCACGCCTTTACCTGACAGTCCCATGGAAACTTAATCTAAGCCACTCAATTTTTCTGGCGAAGTTGAGTGGTCGAGATCAGTTTGTGATTTGGGAAGCGCGACCACACTAGTTTGGGCGTGAGTTTTGAAGAAACAAGGCACGGTATGCCTTGGTCGGTCGGGTGAGGACATATATGGTTCCACGGTGATCATGTAGATGCTCACTGGACCTGCTCAATTGTATCCTAATTCCTTCATTCGATCAGGAGAAATCGGACACTCATGATCGTTACAAACCCTAATTAGGGTTTTGTCCGGCCGTGCTTCATGCATTGTTTTGCACGCATGAATTGGGAAAAAACAATATGGTTGGTCCTGACAGATTGTTCATGTGTGTAGGCGGGCCCACGATGATTGTGTTGACATGCTCTGGGCCCTTTGAATTTATATCTACACCTTCCATCTATGCATGCGAAGATGGATGGTTGAGATCGTTTTGCGACACATGTAATGTGCCGCAAACCCTAATTTAGGGTTTCCTATCCATTCTGCTTGGTTTGGACGGTTTGGCAAGCTATTCCACCCCTTTTGGGAGGCCGCCCACACTGGGCCCGCATTGGGTCGGCAGTGAATGTTCCAATACCTGCTTGGGGGTATTGGATTCGATCTGGACCATCCAATCATGCTGGTGAAGTTGGATGATCGGGATCATTTATTGACTATTATGGACAATCTAGACGCTCAATCGGGCTAGTATAACACACCGAGAATTACATACTCAATCGTGCTAGTATAACACGCCGAGAGTTACATGCTCAATCGGGCTAGTATAACACACCGAGAGTTTACATCCTGTACGGGCATTTCGTGCATGCCTCACTGTTGGTACTTGGATATTCATGTTACTCTGCTGCGAGTAACAATCAGTCATCATGCCGCACCAATAATGAGAGTTCTGCTAGGAACAACATAGGAAATACAAGGCGTTTTATGCATTAATCAATAATGCTAAAATTCACAGAATATTCGGCGGATTGTTGCTACATGCTCCATTCTTGGTGAATTAATAAAGTGAAGAAGTATTCATCACTTATAAAATGGTTTCATCCTCTGCAGGATGATTACACAAAAATTGGTTTTACAACTTTAGCCCTGAACTAAAATCCACCATCAACAGTCATTTTGCAAACGAGTGTCCTAATCGGAGAAAATACACTGGGAACAAAGGTCTTGCTGCAACTCTTTATGAAATGTCTGACGAGTATGATTCAAATGAAGATGAGAAATCAAGTGTTGTACTTCTTGGTGAAAATATTGATTTTGATAATTGTATCAATACACATATCAATTTTGATATTCTTTCAGAAGATAATCCAACCATTCTGGAATAAAATGTTGACCCTTTTCTTGGGAACACTGTTTATAATATCTAAGGATCCACTATGTGCCTAACCGCCTGCACAATACAGAAGCCTGATTATTATCCAAATGTGACGTGCTCATATTGTTCATTCAAAGGTCATGAACTCTCAAGGTGTTACAAGTTCAAACACAAGCAAAGACACGTCAACAAACTTCAACAAAGAGAAAATCATCTAGCAAGAAAACTCAAACTTTCTCATAAGACCGCAGAGGTATGTCAGATCTTATCTTCATCTAAGAAGTTAGTTTCCAAGGAAAAACCAAGACCATTTGAAAATAAAATATGGTCAAATAGTTTTGATAGACAGAGGTCTATGGATTCCTCTCAAGAGGAAATTGGTGGAAAAATTATTGTTCACCACAACACAACTTAATTGTGTTGTGTCTAAAATCTTGTCTCGTGTTCCTGATCAAAAAATACAATGATTTTGTACCTCTCGGGCTTTAAGAAAAGTTTGATTCTTCTTTTCTTAGTTTTGTCTTATTTTTGTCTATCAAACAAAAGAAAAAGGGTACTATCGACAATTTTGTTCTTTATAGGGATAAGAGTTGATCGTCCATGAACCTGTTTTAGGTTTCAAACTCTACATTCCTTTTCCTTCTCTAAAACCTCTCTTTATCTTAAGACTACTTGTTGAGCTAATTGTGAATTCCTCTCACAAAAAAAAAACATTCGTTGATGGACGCTCCAAGAATGATGTCTTGCGATGGAAAAGAAGGTAATGTGATTGTTAAGCCATCAATCACGAAGGAAAAAGAAAAATCTCCATTGCCTCCAACCTTGAAAGGAAAAAAATAAGGAATACGAGGAAGCCAAGAGCTATTCCTTCAAATTCTTAGAAGTTTTCTGATGTTCTTGAAGTGTTGAAGGAGCTGTGAAAGGAGATTCAACAAATAAAGGCTTTTGTGTATAAGACTCATGAGATTCATAAGGCCCTGGTTCGACAACAACAATCAAGAAGGTTCATCAATATAAACTCCTTTCTTAATGAACCCTATATTCCAATGGTTGTTGACGACAAGGAGTTCGGGGACGATAATGAATTCTTTAAAGGTCTTAATGTCTAGTAAATCTTCTATGTTTTCTGTTTTATTTAGAAGAATAACTAGTGTTTTGGAATAGCAATGATTGTGACCCTAGTTAGCAATTCGGGATTCGGTATACGTACGGAACGGCAAACGTACGGGTATTATTCGGATTTGTAAAAATCAAATTCGGTCAAAGATCCGGTCTTCCGTTCGTGGTTCGGTAGTGGTACGGAACGGCATACGTACGTGTATAATTCGTTTTTGAAATATGAATTCGGCATACAAAATTCGGCAGACATATATAATAAATTAATAAGTATTTATAACTATAAATGACTAATTTATCTACACATGTGGTGTATTACAATAAAAACTCCATATATTGATACTCCATATATTAATAAACTCTATATATTAATAAAAAAATTAGTCCCAACTTGTAAAATCATATAGAAAATAACCTCCGTATACTAATAACCTCTCTATATATAAATAATTTTGTTTGGTCCCAAGTGTATTAATATATGGAGTTTTTTCCAGTATCTACATACATGGTTTATAAGGTGGGAAATGCATTTTTAACATGAAGTAAAAATGTTTTATATATAAAATATATGAAGTATTTAACAAAAAGCAACGCTTGGTACAGTGGTTTTGTTGTACACTCATGTGAACTGCGAGTCATGGGTTTGACTCCCTTCACTGTTAACCTTTTTTGCAAAGGAAAGTTAAGAGATAAGGACGAGTCAAAGGAAAGTTAAGAGATAAGGACGATTCAAACTCTAACGACCGAGTCAAACCCACACTTGATTCGCACGAACCCAACGGACGAACTATACGGATCCACGAATAATTCGCGGATTATTCGGCCAGCTCATATTGCACGCGTATCAGGGTCGGGATTAGGACCGGACGCGTACAATTCGCGAAAAGTATCGATTTGGAATAATTCGCGAATTATTCACCGAATTGCTAACTAGGATTGTGACTACACATAGCTATATCCAATGATTTCATCTTATTGTTTTTAGATTTATTGGTTTAAATTCTAAATTTGTTTGGAAGATGATGGTTGCAGTATTAATCCTTTTGATTTTATATATTGCAATATTTTGATGGGATTTATATGTTTACGTCCGTGAACTTGATTATCCCATATTTTGTCAAAAGTAAAGTCGTTCACATATTGGTATGCAAATATTGATAAAGGAATGAATGGACTTTTGACAAAACACAAAAGTTAAGCCTATATTTTCAATTATTGATGTAAGATAGGTTAAAATCTTTTGTGATTCAAGGATAAAGTCTATTATGTCACTTTGTGATGGAAAAATAGAATAGGTCCTTATTTTGTGATCCACAGTATAGAGCTTAATTGTTCCATATTATTATGTATTACCGTGAAGGTTCCATCTTGTATCTTATGTTGAGCACGATACGACTAAGTCGATTTCTTATTGACATGGTTGGTTGTTCCATAAAGATGCAAAATGTTGAGCATTAAGAACTAATTTAATCAACTTGTGTGGTTATTTAGTTTGTATTCCATGAGTTCTCTCATGTTGAGTACATGTACGGTTAAGGTTGTCATTTTCTATGATAATCATAGTCGGGGTTCCATAATCTCTTATGTTGAGCCTAAATGAACTAAATCAATCATCTTGTGTGATTATTTAGTTAGCACTCTATAGATTTTTCTCATGTCGAGTGTGGATAATTGAATTGATTACTTTGTGATTAGTTTAATTATGTAATCTGGTTAGAATATTTATGGGTTCTCTTGTGAATAATCTAATTGATGAATTAAGTCTCCATAAGTTCACTTGTATTGAGCATATTTAGTCAAATTAATCTTGGTTCGCTTTAGTTAATATGATTGAATATTTTGGATTCCAAATTCATACTTGTATGCAATTTGTTGAGTCTAAGGAAATCCTTCTTTTCTCTTGAAATTAAGGACGCTCTTGTTGTTCCTTAGGGAATGACATCTTATGGGGGAGAGTTCTTTTGAACTTGTGCTTAATTTTCAAATATTTGTGGGGAGTGCGGCTGTGGAATTTTTAGAAGTTATCCTGTATCTTTATAAACTCCTTGATGAATGCATTTAGGCTTTATGATTTCATCTAAACAAGATGATAGAACATTTACCTTTGGTCATGAAATGTCTCTTACGGAAATTTCATTAGGATCCCGTCCTTGTACCTTTGCCAATTTTATGGACAAAAAGGGGGAGAATTAATTGTAGTTCACACTACAAATACATATGGTTTTCACATCATTATGTAAGGGGGAGTGGATTCCATGTGATATGGAGTATTGACTAAGGGGGAGTGAAGTATCACCATAGTATTGTTGTTGAAGTTATGATGCAATTGGACTTTGACGCTGTGTAATAATACTATGACACTGTATAACAATGATTGAGAACCAATGCTTTTCTCATTGTTATAGCTACGGATTTTTAACAATGATGATACTAAACTTACAACCTTTGGGATCATTGGACTACTTGGAAGTGACGAAGATTTCGAGTATTGTTGAAGATTAGGCATGTGGAATAAGAGCTACAAAGTTTATTTATATAATTTTTGTATTCCATATGTATTAATAGTTTTGCCACTAAAATTGACAAAGGGGGAGATTGTTAGAGCACTGCTCTGTCAAACTCGCATGCGTTGCTATCTCAAGCATGTTTGTCAATCTTAGTGATCAAAACTCTAAAGTTTTGATTTATAGTCTACTATAGCTAAGGTCTCGGACTAGGATAGAAAGTGTAGTTGAGCTCAAGAACTCTATGGTGATCATCATACTAGACGAAGGACTACTCAAGGAACTAGTGGATCTTCATCGACTAAAAGGTATGTGGAGACTTGAACTTATCTATCACTCAAAAGTTTATCTACTCTATCTCCTATCTTGAGACAAAAGTCGTTTTACTGTATAGACTAAGAATATGCACATGTGACATTTCGATCTGAGTATATCTCACTTATTTATTTCTAGAAATGGGTGTTGGTAAAGCTTTCGCTTTAGCCAAGTTCATCTTTGCCTAGTGACGAAAGTCATGTTATGTTTCAATCATTTTGGAAATTGCTCTGACGAAACCTAGTTTGTGAATAACAACTATATGACGTCCTCTGAGAATGTTTCAATGATTGAAATGAGAGTTTAGACTATATAACCATTGTGGGATATAAACATTGTTGTGGCAACACATATATATATATATAATTCCTTCACACTTGAACCGAAGTTTGCGAACTTTGTTGATCAAGTCAAACCAGAACGCGAGCAGCAACTCAATCCGCGAACTGGCGTAAGTTCTCGAACCCGAGAATATCTGCTAAAGTTGAAGCTCAGGTGCAGTCCGCGAACTGACGGAAGTTCTCATCTTGAGAAATTATTCTGGAGTTTATTAACTTCAACCGGTTAGCTTGAGTCCGCGAGCTGAAGAGGTTATGTCTGAAAATGGTGTTCGTGAACTTATCTTAAATTACTAAGGAATGCTTTTGCAAACCGTGGCTTTATAGTTCAGGAAATTATTCGAGTGAATCACATCGTATTACTAAGGAATGCTTTTGCAAACCGTGGCTTTGTAGTTGAGATCAAAAACTCTTGTAATACTTGAGATCTCATAGCAATTGAACAACTTTGTAACTAGTTCATTTGAGTCATTTGGACTAGTTATGGTGAAGAAGAATATGGTTGATATGAAAGTTATCATTTGGCTAACCATTTGGTTGACTAATATTGAACCAACCATTGTACACATTTGGGTACGATTACACGAACTCAAAAATTCAAGTACATGTGTGTATGGAAAGCTAATTTTTTGATCTAATGGTTGAGAGATTTAACTTGTATCTAATCAGGTTTTCATCTAACGGTGAATATTGAATGCTTTGTTACTAAGCTAACATTGATTGCAAACCCTGATTTGAAAGACTATATAAGGGAGAACTCTAGTAACTGGGAAGCCTAATCCCCACACATTCTGTGTGATACTAGTTTGCTAAAGCTAGAGTCGATTCTCCATTAACCTTTGGTTTTCTTCTTCTAAAACCAGGTTAACGACTTAAAGACTTCAGTGGGATTGTGAAACCAGACCGATATTATTTTTCTTATAGTTGTGTGATCTGATCTTGCTGTTTTTGTCATACGAGTACAATTGTAATAATTGGCTTGAGATTTCTATCTCCGATAGGCAAGATAAAATTAGTCACAAACATTTTCGTCTCATTGTTTGTGATTCCTCAATAATCTTCTTCGTTGCATCGATTAAGTTTATTGTGAGGTGATTGATGAAACTGAGTTGTTCTTCGAGAATATATGTCTGGTTTTTTCGATTGGTTCTTGTTCACCTTGATTTATCAAAAGACGGAACAAAACTCATAGGTTTATTCGTGGGAGACGAATTTATCTATTACATGTAGACTTTTCTGTGTGAGACAAATTTGTTTGCTGAAGTCTTCGACTTTGGGTCGTAGCAACTCTTGGTTGTGGGTGAGATCAGCTAAGGGAATCAAGTGCATATTATCCTGCTGGGACCAGAGGCGTAGGAGCATAACTATACATTGGATCAGTGTGATATTGGTTGGGGTTCAACTACAGTCCATACCGGAAGTTAATTTGGAGTAGGCTAGTGTCTGTAGCGGCTTAATACAGTGTATGTTTAATCTGGACTAGGTCCCGAAGTTTTTCTGTATTTGCGGTTTCCTCGTTAACAAAATTCTGGTGTCTGTGTTATTTCTATCCTGCATTATATTTTTTTATATAATTGAAATAATATAGGTTATGCATTGTTCAATCGATTAGAATATCCGACCTTATTGGTTGTTGATTTAAATCGATTGACACTTGGATATTGGTCTTTGGTACCATCCAAGTTATGTTTCTTTGATTAGGCTCGTGAATCATATTTGCTTGATTAAATCAAATCGAGAGATTGAGATAATAACTCCTTGAGTATTTTCTATTGATTGAGTCTTGTTGATTCTTTAGGAAACAACTCGGAGTTGTCCATACAGATTGCTAATCAAAATATTAGGTGAGGTTGTTAGACCCCCGATTTTTCAGTAACAGAAAGGTGAGCAGGCTTACGAACAATGCAAGAAGGCTCTGGGTGTTTTGAATACGATTGTATTAACACTTGATTTATGTCTGTCTCCCTTTGGAAATAGGGAGGAGAACCTATTTATACAAGTCTTTTGAGCCTTATTCACGTCTCTTGTGGGAAGTGGAGGAAGTGGAGTGATGGAGTAGTGGAGTTTTGTGTTAGCGTCACACGATCAGTATTTCCCACTTCTCCCATCATCACTAACCGTCCATGTCTTCCTGGCACGTTCTTGTGATGGTGCGTTGAACGCTGCACATATGTATCCCAAGTTTGTGACATGATTGATGTCTCGAGTGTGTGGATCGTTGAACCCACAGAAAGTAGCATGTAATTCTAGATTAAATAACTAAGTTATTTAGAAAGTCGATACTTATGCAGTATCGTGTGTATTCTATGCAGGTACTGCATCGAATATATTCAGCATGTACGAAGCATCGTTGTTTGAGTGTCTTAAAATAGCTTCATGTCCAGCCTACTTCGAGTGATCATTTGGAGGTTATACAAGTAACCTCTGACTTGTCTGAACACTCCATGTGGAAGAGTGGTGGACGGTGATTGTGGTGATGCCTCATTGATAGCCTAACTTATGTCTTAGGCTGTTCGTCCAAGTTGGAAAATTTGGACGGACGAGATGACTTGCGACCTTCATCTGCGACCGTTGGATTAGGGTTTAGGAGGTACGCAAGTTCCTTCTTTTAGCTTGGTCGAATCCAAGCATGGTAAGTGCTTTATAGAGGACCGATCAGGCATGTGTGTTGACAACATGCTGGTGTCCATGTCCACACTTCACTATCCCACGAAGGTGCGATCTAGGCTACTCAAGTTTACCGGTAAAGAAGAGTGGCTGAGATTGATTTGCGACAGGAATCATGTGCCGCAAAGGATTCCTAAAGGGGTGTGGCATGCCACCTTCAGGGCGCACGAGCCAAGGCGTCGAGCCATGGTTTGTCTTTATCGGTAGGACATGGAGATAGATGGGCCCACATTGATAATGTTGACACTCTCCGGACCTGCTTAGTCTATTCATAGACCCTTCATCCAAGCTGGCGAAAACGGACGCTCATGATCGATTAGCGACACATGTAATATGTCGCAAACCCTAATTAGGGTTTTGGATCGGTCGTGTGTACGCGAATTTAACCTAACAATTTGGTAGGCTATGCTCCCTTTTTGGGGAGGCCGACCATGTGGGATACTCATTGGGACCGTGGTGATCATGGTGATACCTGAATGACGGTCATGGGCTTGATCTAGGCCATCCAAACATGCCGGAGAAGTTTGAGACCCTTAGCGACCCTTAAAGCATCACGCTGGACGGATTATGGGTGAACGTTTGCTCCTCCCTGGCTAGGTCGTGAGATGGTCGGCTATGCAGGTAAACAAGGGGAATGTCGGTGTGCACAACGGTGCCTGCGTGACCAGGGATGGGACGCTCCGCGCCGTCCAATTATGCCGGAGAAGATGATCGGCCATGATGGGTTTGAGACTTCCGTAGGCAGTCTTTGCTCGTAAAAGTTCTTCCAAGCCGCTTCGTACCAGCACAGACGTCCAACTCTAGGCTGACGTTTGGTGGCTATTTAACGGGCGTGACTTGTACCTGACCGGCAATGCGTAAATAGTCCCATTGGTGGTCATTGCAGTGATAGCCTGCTCCTTCTAGGGTTCGTTTAGGCTAGTTAAATCTTGCGGCTAACTTGCATGGTCATGACTGTTTCTGAGACTGCTATGGATAGTCCAGATTCAACTATGCTCGATCGGGATAATATAACACACCGAGAGATGATCCTCTTTGTTAGAGAATAGTGTATCATGTACGGGTATTTCGTGCATGCCTCACTGTTGATACTTGGATATTCATGTTACTCTGCTGAGAGTAACAATCAGTCATCATGCCTCACCAACCATGAGAATTCTACTGAAAACATCACAGAAAATACAAGGCGATTCATGCATTAATTGGTAATGCTAAAATTCACAGAATACTTGGGATTGTTGCTACATGCTCCATTCTAGGTGAATCAACAAAGCGAAGAAGTGTTCATCGCTTATCAAATGGCCTTATCCTTTGCAAGACGGTTGTACAAAAAAATTTGGTTTTACAACTTTAGCCCTGAACTAAAATCCACTATCAACATTAAGTCCCCTGCCTAGCACATAATGGTTACACTATTGTGGGGTAGGCATTAGATGGTAACAAATACATGGGAGAAAAACGAGATGAAGGGATCTTACCCGGAAAATCCTTGATCGACTGCTAGTAATTGCTCACGTGAACATGTTGTTGCAAGCATGGAATCCTGAGTGTGACCGATTTCCTTCCTTGGGTGTTTAAAACAAAAGAGTAACCCTTTTCCCACAAGGATTTCCCAATTGTTCGTATATAAAAGGGGACTGACCCCTCCTTTATATTTTCCTCTCGTTCGTTCATCTCCCCTTCTTGTGGCCGCCGATCACGTTGACGCCGCCGGAGCTTGCCTCCATTGCCGTCTGTCCCCCGAAAAGGTAAGTGCTTTCATGTTTTTTTTTTTAATTTTTATTTACCGTTGCATATAAAACCTAGCTTTTAGGTTATAGGTTGAGAAACCCTTGGCTTGAGTTTCGTAGACACGATTCCCATGAGTAAAAAAAAATCGTGCTATGATACGTGTGAATGAATGCGGACCCGCCATATATGCTCGATTGAACGTGGGTCCCATCATGCGCCTGATCGAACATTGACCTTATACCAGCCTTGTGACCTCGACCAACCTTGCTTGATGATGTAGCCCAATACCTGCCTGCTTCATTTGAGCATGCCCCCCCCCCTGTGTGCTCGTACTATTCCATTAGCCGAACACTGACATAATCAAGTCCTATGATAGAATTTGACCCGTTTCTTGGACTGGATGTGTTTCTTTCCTTTGCACGGAAGTTTCCCTCAAATATTCGATAAACATCCACTGATTGTTATCCCGCATTTGTAGCCTTTGCATATGGTAAGTGAAGACTCCTTTTTCTCTCCTGGATCTTGTTAAATCGTGAAGTATAAAGAAGACGATGAGTCCTCTCCTATTGCAGAAGTGTTCCTTTTTTTTGTCCATGTATTGCTCTATTACATAACTTCATCTGCTTGGTGATGATTTTTTTTAACATAATCACAATCTCTTTTCGCAGAATGGAGGCGGCTGGCAAGGACTGCGCTGGTGTCTCTCCTGAAAGAAGATTCGAAGTGAACAAGCCTGAGACTGATGGTCCGTTCGAGGAGGTAATGGCTAAAATTGATGTTTCGCTTCACGAGGCTGATCGCGCCATATGGGGCATGCCAATTTTGTATCTGCATGTCTCTCGAGAACGCGTTCAATATCTTCTAGCTCTAATCGACAGGGAATAAAAATGGAGGATTGAAGAAGCGTCACAACCACCGGTAAGCGCAAGAGCTAAAAGATTTGTTGCACGGCTGAAAAGGCGAAGGGTCGAACATGAACGGCCTCTACGGGAAGATATGAGTGATTATCCGATCCGCGATGGTGTGATCATTCTTGATTCCGATACGGACGAGCCTGATCTCCCAAAAGTTGCTAGCACTATCTTCAATGTTGCAACGGCTCTTGAGAAAGGTATGGAAGTTTCCTCTACTAAGGAAATTATGGAGAACGTTGCTGCAGAAATACCCGAAGTGGAGGCTGAGGCAGACCCAGAGGAAGAAGTAGTGGCGACTCATGACGACGTTGAGGAAGACTTGAGTGGTGGAGAAGATACAATCGATCTCCTCTATGACTAAATCTTCATGTTATTTATATTTTCTTCCTTTCTGAATATTTCCCCGTAATTTTGTGAACACTTTTCTCCTCGTGCTCAGTGGCGGCTGAGTTCAAGGTTTTCTTATTGCTGCTTGCTTATTTGAACAAGGTTTTCATTTATGTTATTTTTGAGACAAATCCTTCATCAAGACTGCGCCTGAGCTTTCTCTGCCACAATGGTGTCCCTTCATATGATTGCATGTTATTCATGTGATAATAGAAATAATCCCATAAAATAACACGGACCTGTTCGTGTCCTCCTGCCGTAAGCCTGTCCGCGATCTCCTGGCGTAAGCTGGGGCAGACTGTTCAGGGTGTTTTCTTTTTAGGGTTCTCTAGTTTAGTCTGGTGGGTAATGATGATGACACATGTTGAACCTAGATCTTTGTGTCATGCCAAGGGGTAAAAATTTCTAAAAGGAAATAACAGTTTGATTAATTGGAACCCTAATAATTATGAATGCAAGTATCGCAATCATTTTTTGAAGGAATTACAAAAATAGCACGGAAAGGGAAATTGTTGGAGGAACACTGGAGGAACCATTACGGAGAACGCTGGAGAGGAAGAGTAGCACAACATTTCTAGGTATTGTAGGGTTTATGCCGTCGTGAGTGGATCGTCACACCCTCAAGCTTGTCAGCGTTGATGATCTTGAAGTAGCCGCCTAAGATGATATCTGCTACCAAAAATGGTTCATCTTCCTTCGTTGTCGACCTCTACGTTTCCGAATTGAAACGTGGTCCTCTTTGCTACCATATCTCCAATTTGAAACGGATTCAGACTTGGCATATCATCTTGTTTCCGGGACACGTTGTCTCTGATTGCTTCCAAGCTCTTATAAAAACGTTTGAAAGGACCGGCACCCCACTCACATCTTTTAGTGGTGGTTAGGTTGTTAAGTAAAGCAAGTCTTCGAGCCTCAGCAGGAAGAGGTTTGACTGTTTGTAAAAAGGTCTGTTCAATGAGACTTACTTGGGCTCAGAACCTTTTAAGGTATGGATTCGGACTTTCTCCAGGAAGTTACATCACATTTGCAAGGTGTTGATACGACAACAAACAATCTTCAGGATTTGACGGCTCGTTAAAAATTATTTCAGGTACTGAAATCGGCAAAGGACTCACTCCTAGTGTTGCTTTGTTGTTGTGTATCCACGGGTGTCCCAGGATCATGTCGTAATTCAGATACTCTTTTGCTATGTAAAATTTAGCCTATGTTAGAGCATTACCGATTTTAACCTCAAGGTCAATGCATCCGTAAGCGTCTCTGAGTTCTCCATCTGGGCTCCTAATCATGGTTGGGCTACGGGTAGCTTCTTGTTTTGAAATCCTTGCGGCCCTTAGAGTCTTCACAGTGATGATGTTGAACTCGGAGGCTGCATCAATTAATGTGTTGTCGAACTTGACATCCTTCAAACGAGTGATGGTCAAGAGTCCCCAGCCCCCTTTGCTGGTTGTGTCCTCAAGGAAAGACTGTGGCCTCGAGACTGCTTCCTTTTATGGATACAAACGCATACCTGACACAACATGGTTGAGAGCCGTGAACATGTCTTGACGTTGTCCCTTTGAGAAATATAAGATTTCACACAAACGCTCTATCATAGTCTGCACAGTATTGCGGACAGAATCCCCCGAGATCATGCAGCTTCTAATGGGAGTATGATACCTATGAATTCCCTCGTCTCCTAACTGGAGTTCTCCTGCTTTCATCTTTTCTCTGATTATTTGCTTCAACTAGTTGCAATCTTTGGTCGGGTGATGAATAAACCTATGGTAGCGGCAGTATTTGGGATTTGGTATCTCGTCCTCGGTCGGTGGGCGTATGATAGGTGGTAGCTTGATCGCGTCATCTCGAATCCATGCTTTCAAGAGTTCTATGACTTCATTCATGGGAAAGGGGAAGTTTGGAACTGTGTCTCCGGACTCTTGCACAGGAGCCTTATCCGCTCTCTTTCGAGACGAAGTCGTATGTGCTGGTGTTGTACGCTTGGGCGGTTGTTCTGTTGCTGACGCTTTCCTCTTTCCTCCCTCGCCTACAACACTCACAGAAGGGCCGATGTTGTATTGCTTGTTTATGAGACGCCTGCTTCCTTGGCTTTCACGCGCATCTTCATTTCGGATGATCTTAGTTCTGTCCAATAACGCTGGGGCTGTTGTGGCCGATCGTTTAGCGGCTTTATGTAGGTAAGAAAATGTTTGAAAGCCCAGGTTATCTAACAAAGCACGGTATATGGGAATTATCCCATTAATACACAGCTCCACCAACTGGCGTTCGGTGACATTCGTATCATGACAGTCCAACGCCTGAGTTCTGAACCTCTTAACGAAGTCGTTCAGATATTCATTGCTCCGTTAAAAGATTCTTCTCAAATCTGAAAAGGTGACCTGTTCTGACATGAAGAAATATTTCTTGTAGAAGGCGCCGACCATCTCACTCAAATTGGATATACTGTTAGGTGCAATACTGTTGTACCAAGTGTATGCTCTTCCGGTAATTGTCTTCGAGAACTCTTTCAGGCGGAGAACATGATTGTATTCGTGTTCCCCTAAAGATTCCAAAAATCGAGAGAGATGTTCACGAGCTTTACCAGTACCATCATAAAGGGAGAATTGAGGAGAGGTGTAGCCTCTTGGAAGAGGAATTCGTTGCACATCTTGAGGGTATGGAGGCTAATGCTGATGCATGTCCGTTGTATTTCCTTTTCCCCGATTTTGGAGGAGTCTCTCCCGGTCCTCACGCGTAATGAAGTTGGATGGATGGTCTCTTTCTCTTGGGCGTTCAGGAGCGTCACGAGTTTTTCGTCCATACGGGCATGATCCATTGAATTGCCTACTCCAGGTGCATCGAACACGTTCCTCGTTGGCTCCAGGGGCTGTCGTACTACATGCGGTAATCGTTCGGTTAAGGTTTTGAGAAAAGTAAGTACCTCTTTCTGAATCGCATCCATATCCGTTTGGGCTCTAGCAAGAACTTCTTGCCTTTCCATCAAATCCACCATGGTGATAGGGGGTTGTCCTCCTCTTGTTCCTCAAACCCCTTGTCCTGAAGGAGCAGTAGCAGTTTCCCTGGTGACAAACAGGGGGGGTTACACTTGAAGAAATGCCGGGATTTGCAGCTTCTCTGGCTCTGGTGATAGGAGGTGTCACGCCTACTGGAATATCTCCTACTCCGCTGGTGTTAGTGATAGAGGAGACGGCTCCACGAGATTTTTTGATCACATTCTGCACGGCAGCTCCACTGATAGGGACATCAGTACCATGAGCGTTATCGGCGCTGGTTCCATCGGAATTGATCGTTAATCCTGACCTAAGTTCTACCATCTTGCAATTTGAACAGATTGAAATAAAATTGAAAATAGATCTTGCAACCGAGAGACTAATCTCCCACTGTGGTCGCCAATTATTTATGGGTGAAAACTATTTCTGCTAGTTTTGGTAATTTGAGGTGTGTGGATGAGAAATGAATCTAAACCCTAAACAAATGTACTGCATGGGAGTGCTTTTGATTCGAGAGATCAATCTATACAATTCTGTCCTAAACCAAGAAATGGTCGTTCCAGACTTGTTTCGGTCACAAAGTGAAGGAGATGGGGTTGATCTTAGGGAGGGAAGCAAAGAAGTTGTTAATATTGTGAAGGTAAAGGATGTTTTATGACTTGTAACAGAAAGGTGAGCAGGCTTACGAACAATGCAAGCATGCTCTGGGTGTTTTGAATACGATTGTATTAACACTTAATTTTTGTCTGTCTCCCTTTAGAAATAGGGAGGAGAACCTATTTATACAAGTCTTTTGAGCCTTATTCACGTCTCTCGTGGGAAGTGGAGGAAGTGGAGTGATGGAGTAGTGGAGTTGTGTGTTAGCGTCACACGATCATTCTTGCCCACTTCTCCCATCATCACTAACCATCCATGTATCCCTGACACGTTCTTGTGACGGAGCGTTGCACGCTGTAAACCACCAGAACAATACCGCAGTATGTATCCCCCAATTTTTGACATGATTGATGTCTCGAGTGTGTGGATCGTTGGATCCACAGAAAGTAGCATGTAATGCTAGATTAAATAACGAAGTTATTTAGAAAGTTGATACTTATGAATTATTGTGTGTATTATATGCAGGTACTGCATCGAATATATTCAGCATGTGCAAAGCATCGCTGTTTGACCATCTTAAAATAGCTTCATGTCCAGCCTACTTCGAGTGATCGTTTGGAAGTTATACAAGAAACCTCTGACTTGGCCGATCACTCCATGTGGAATAGTGGTGGATAGTGATTGTGGTAATGCCTCATTGATAGCCTAACTCATGTCTTAGGTTGTCCTTCCAAGCCGGCGAATTTGGACGGACGAGATGACTTGCGACCTTCATCTGCGACCGTCGGATTAGGGTTTAGGAGGTACGCAAGTTCCTTCTTTCAGCTTGGTCGAATCCAAGCATGGGAAGTGCTTTATAGAGGATTGATCAGGCATGTGTGTATACGACATGCTGGTGTCCATGTCCATACTTCACTATCCCACGAAGGTGCGATCTAGGACACTCAAGTTTACCGGTAAAGAAGAGTTGCTGAGATTGATTTGCGACAGGAATCCTGTGCCGCAAAGGATTCCTAAAGGACGTGGCATGCCACCTTCAGGGCACGTGAACCAAGGCGTCGAGCCATGGTTTGTCTTGGTCGGTCGGACATGGAGATAGATGGTCCCACATTGATCATGTTGACACTCTCCGAACCTGCTTAGTCTATTCATGGACCCTTTATCCAAGCTGGCGAAAACGGAAACTCATGATCGATTAGCGATACATGTAATATGCCGCAAACCCTAATTATGGTTTTGGATTGGTCGTGTGTACACGACTTCAACCTAACGATTTGGTAGGATATGCTCCCCCTTTGGGGAGGCCGACCATGTGGGACCCTAATTGGGACCGTGGTGATCATGGCGATACCTGACTGACAGTCATGGGCTTGATCTAGGCCATCCAAACATGCTGGAGAAGTTGGATGGTCGTGATCAGTTTGAGACTCTTAGAGACCCTTAAAGCATCACGCCGGCCGGATTATGGGTGAACATTTGCTCCTCCCTGGCTAGGTCGGGAGATGGTCGGCTATGCAGGTAAACAGGGGGGCCGCCGGTGTGCACAACGGTGCTTGCGTGACCAGGGATGGGACGCTCCGTGCGGTCCAATTATGCCAGCGAAGATGATCGGTCGTGATGGGTTTGAGACTGTCATAGGCAGTCTTTGCTCGTAAGAGTTCTTCCAAGCCTCTCCATACCAGCACAGACGTCCAACTCTAGGATGACGTTTGGTGTCTATTTAACGGGCATGACTTGTACCTGACCGGCAATGGCGTAAATAAGCCCGTTGGTGGTCATTGCAGTGATAGCCTACTCCTGTTATGGTTCGTCTAGGCTAGTTAAATCATGCGGCCAACTTGCATGGTCATGACTGTTTATGAGACTGCTATGGACAGTCCAGATTCAACTATGCTCGATCAGGCTAGTATAACACACCGAGAGATGATCTTCTTTGTTAGAAAATAGTGTAACATGTACTGGTATTTCGTGCATGCCTCACTGTTGATACTTGGATATTCATGTTACTCTGCTGAGCGTAACAATCAGTCATCATGCCGCACCAACCATGAGAGTTCTGCTGAGAACAACACAGGAAATACAAGGCGATTCATGCATTAATTGGTAATGCTAAAATTCACAGAATACTTGGGATTGTTGCTACATGCTCCATTCTAGGTGAATTAACAAAACGAAGAAGTATTCATCACTTAACAAATGGCCTTATCCTTTGCAGGATGGCTATACAAAAAAAATTGGTTTTACAACTTTAGACCTGAACTAAAATCCACCATCAACACCTATGAACATGTGCAACATGTTTTTGGGAAGGGGGAACCGATCTTATGGACATGTGCAGTGCATACAAGTTAGATACCAAATATATGTGGGGAACTGATCCTAGTACCTAGTCAGCCGTATCTTTGATAAGCTAGTGTAACTATGCACAGTACTCACATGGAGGTAGAACCAAAACTTGTTTTGGTAGAACCGTAAACCCATGAGTTGTGATTGAGTGTTACTTAATCAATCACGTAGTTTTTGAAAGCTAGATGAACCAATTCTAAAATTGTTTGGAAGCGTGGTAAATCGGTTTCGAGTGAGCAAGTATGAAAAAGGGATTGCAAGAGTAAGATGTCGACACACTTTTAACACGGTGCATTAATGCTTATTCTATATTGTTCAAAGATATTCCTTAACGGCTAAGAAGGAAGTAAATCCCAAGATCGAATTTAAAAAAGTTAAGAATCTTTTTAATTAAGGGTTTTTAATTATATATGGAAAATAAGAATTAGTAATGTGCATTTGCTAATTAAAGATTTTCCAAGGAGATTTCGATCATTATTTTTGGATAGTGCATTCACAAGAATTATGAAAACCGAATTTGGGTTAATATGGAAAAATATCTTGAGAATATTTTCGGTTTCGGAAATTCCTCGGTATCCAAACTTCCTTGTCTATAAATACTTTGAGTTTGCATTTCTAGAAAACTAATCATGCGTGACATAGACTTCCTCCTTTGTCTTTGTTACTGGTGAAGCCGCCTATCGGAGAGAAGAGTACTCTAATTAGGTGAAATCTCTTACGACCGCTTAATTTAAAGTCTTCTTTGGGATTGAGAAGTTTATATTTAGTTTTCATATTGATTTGATTGACTAACGGAGGTTGAAATTTGATTGCACCTAGTTTGTTTATGCTTGAGAATCTTCTCTTCTGATATAAGATTCACTCAAACTAGTTCAAGGTTTCGACAGGGATCTTTAGACTGTTGTTAGATCTAAAGACGGTCTTGTGATAATCCATTGTTAACAGACTTCGTTTTGTGTGTGATTGGTCACAAGAGATTCAAGTAGTTGTGTGCAGGTGTTTATTGAAGATCTAAGAAGATTTGAAGACAGACAAGATATTGAAGATTTTGACTTGGTTTTTATAATCTTTGGTGTGCACAATAATTGTTTGGGAAAAAGAGGATCCGACTATAATTGATTTATCCTTTTGAAAATTTTAATAGAATAGTTGAGGAAGATCGACATCAATACGTTTCCTTGTGATTAAAGGTATTGATTGGATTAATCTTAACGATTGCTTTTGGGTGATTGAACATAAGATAGATCTTGGAACCTGTCAAAGGAGTTTATGCTAAGATAAACAAGGAAACCTTTGCGCAACTAATATCACTTGGTTGAAGAGAGTTGATACCAAACAGATTTTTTGTTCCTTTACTGTTTGAAATATGAACCAAAGGAATTGGTCCAAGTACGTGACTTGTTTACAAGTTGGAGGCATGGGAATACAAACGGAACTAAGTGAACTATAGGTTTAGTTGCTTGGTCTCAACTATACGAAGTTGGTTTATTTTGTATAGCGGTTTAATCCCGAGAGTATTCAATTCTGGACTAGGTCCCGTGGTTTTTCTGCATTTGCGGTTTCCTCGTTAACAAAATCTTGTTGTGTCATTTACTTTATATTTCCGCATTATAATTGTTTTATTATAATTAAAGTAAATTGCACAAACGTTAATTCCTATTTACTTGATATGTGAATCCTATAGAGTTTGGTTAAGTCCGAACCTTTGTATCAAGTAAACACACTTTGTTGTTGTATCGTCTCTATCTCGTATCCATAGACGATCAGACAAGTGAGAACCAATTTGTTGTATTGTCTCGACTCAGTATATAGACAATCACTTTTGGAGAAAGGACTTATAGGAAGGAAAAGTAATAGCTTGAGGTATATTTTGGGTACCCTCGCCTTTTCAATTGGTATCAGAGCAGGCAAACACGAAAAGATCTAACAATCTGTGTCTGGTGCGATCCATCCTATAAGAATTGAATCTTGTTAATGATTTAGTTAACATAATGGCAGGATTTGACTACTTCAGGAGTTCGTGGTGGATAACACTTATGAAGTATGTAATACTTTTATTCCTAAACCTGTTAGGAATTATGCATATGTATGTCGTGAATGACTTACATAATCCTTTGATTGTCATAGGATTGTATATCATTATGATAAATAATGATTTAATGTTCAATGAGACAGATCGTATCTTGAAAATGGATAAGATTCTACTTAAGATTTTTATGAACCTTGGCTATTATGTTCTTGTGAAATCTAGAATCTTAAATATATTTTGGATAGCCTATCAAAGTATATTTGTATACATTTTCAGATCAAAGACTGTCAATGTTTCACCTCTATGTGTGCAACTTTGGAAAATATGTAATCCTCAAAGGATTGAGTTTTTAGTTAATAATTCTATTAACCATGGATTGCTTTATACACCTCACAATTGTTTTAATGAAGCAAGTGCAAATGCTAGGCTAGAGTTTGATAGGCTAAGAGATAGACTCCTATTGATCCTACAGGACTTATGATTCAAGTGGTATTTTTAACAAATATCATATTTTTTTCAAATATGTATCTGTATACTCTATAAAATTCTTGAGTGAGTTTCAAGTAATATTATCAATCTCTAGTAATAAAAGAGTAAACAGACTTTTGGACAAAGATATTGAATCAATCCCAAATAAAGATCCAGTCCATGAAAAATTGGTTTTCCAAAAGAGAGACCCAGATACAAAATCGAATTTGTCTTCTCACAAGACTCGGTTTCCGATTTTACTAGTATTTCCTAAAACTAGCTGTTTCCGGTTTTTGATCTCAAGTCTTCCTATAAAAGATTATCTCTTACTATGTGTTCGAACATTTTGGGGAAGACTAGTCAAAACCGTAACTAGGTTTTTTCATATTTTCACAATTATGGGAAAAATAAAATCGAGGAATAAGTCCACTGATAATCGGGTCAGAATCGATAAAGTTGATAGGATCAGATTTTCAAACAGTATTGATAGCAAGCATGAATTTGCCCGTTTTGTTGATAGCTCGTGCTTTATAAGGTATGAAACCTTTAAGGGGATAGAATTCACTGCTGAAAAAAGGTTTGATCCTGAAGTCTGGAATATAGACTATGTGAAGTTTGTTCAAAATTGGAACTGGGGAAATATGTTTGATTTTGAAGAATATTCACCTGATATGGCAAGAGTTTTCTATGTTAATATGCACAATATTGATCACAAAAATATGGAAAGAGTTTTGTGACTCTTGTTGGTCGAGAAATCTATTATATTAATCGTTCAACGATTTCAAAGGCTATTAAGTACAATATGGAATGTAGTCACTTGATTACAGGAGTTGAAATTGAACACAATAACATTTTAACGTGCATCATTGGAAAGAAGGCTACTTGGGAAAATGATATATTACCAACAAAGGAAATACCCTTTCATCTGAGGGTTTTTGGAAAACTTGCACTAGCAACCATTTTTGCAAGTACAAGAGACAAGTCAGTATGGGACAAATCATTTGCTGAATTTTTCTATTTTCTGTTAAAAGAAGACACCCAGATAGATATCTATGGGATAATTGTCAGTCAGATGATAAAGATATCAGATTCTATCTCGTCTTCTGGAATCAAGTGGCATCTCGGTTTTCCGTGTATAATCACCAGAATATGTGAAAATACTTGGGAAGATAACTTTACTGATATGAAAAGGATCAGTACTGTAACTGATAAGGTTATGAGCCAAATGATAGGAGGACATAGCTCCAAGGATGTGGTTGAAATGATTACATCTAAGTTTTTCAAGAAGTCTCTTGGTATTCAGCTTGAAAAGATTGGTAAACAACTTGACTGTTTTCAAAAACAAATGGCATTTGCTGCTAGAAATAATCCAGAAACTCATAAAAGAATTCTAAACATTGAATCCGAGTTCTGGAAAATTGAATCAAAAATTGAAGAAAAAAGTCAAAAAACTCCCAATGGGAAAACAAATGAAGTTTGAGTTTATGTCTCTTTTTGAATAATAAGAATAAACCTTAAATTGTTGAGTTATTTCAATTTTTGCTTATAAATAAAATTATCTTACTATTATGAATAAAGTTATTTGATTTATAATTTTTCTTGTGATAGTTTTTGATTTATATAGCCGGTACTTTAATGCTTTATTTATTTTCTATGTATGTGTATGATATGTTTGGTTTCGGTTTTATTACCTTGATATTCGATCTCATAATATGTTGTGAACCCTTATGGTTTGGGTGACTTTTTGATTTAGCAGGATTAAGTTCTATCCCATGTTGGTAGGCTTTATCAAATGATCATGAGGGGTTCTTGTAGAAATAATATGTGAAAAAGTCACAATATGTTGAATCGGTTTTGGTTTAGCATAAAAGCATATGTGTTTCGACGGTTTTCAACTTTTGCTTGCAATTGTTAAAACCGATTTTCAACCTTTCTCTGGTAAAGGTTGGTTGTTGTTATTCTTTTGTTTTTGGCATGAGAATGACAACATAATGGTATTTCGATATCAATTATCCCGGAAGAAGAAAACGATGCGATCATATTTGGAGAAGTTGGATGCGAAATTGAGGTAACAATCTTGTTAGTTAATTGTTTTCCTGTTTTAAGAAAAACCTATTTTTATTTGATATATATATATTGCTTTTTCTTAAACGAAATAGTTGGTACAATTGATTTGTTTATTCCATTATGTATGTGTGGATGTTTGTGTCAGTTAAGTAAAACAATTGTTATTTTGCTTTATTATGTAGTATCAATTGTTTAAGCTTACAAAATTTCGGTGCAATAGTGAAACCTTGATATATATGTTGTTTCCATTGTATCCGATTGAGGTGAATAATTATGCAAGTTGATTTATTGGTTTGTATGAATTATTTATGGCTTAACGAATGAATATGATGATGGGGCGAGTTGTTTAGTCCAATTCGATTCCGGATAAGATAAACTAAGTTAATTATGATCTTAGTTAGACTTATCAAAGTGGAGGTTCCGGTTATTCAAGTCTAGCCGAAATCCTAAACAAGGAAATGCTAGTTAACTAACCTAGTATTTGACTTGTTTGAAATCTAAAGGTCTAAGTTATATGGATAATTAGAACCTGATGAGAAAAATGGAGTTTATCTTTGTTTTGGTCTTATCGAATGAAGCAGTTGTATTTATACAATCGGTTTAGCAAAGGAACTAAGTTACTTAGTTGATTTTTTGGTTTGCTAAACTAGTTGGGAAAATTGATTCGGTCAATTATTTCCATGATAACATATCAAAACGTAATTACTTTGTAGTTTCGGTTTTGATATTGGTTATCAAAAATGGTATGTGTAACCCTCATGCTTGACTCAACAGGTTGCAAGTCTATTTTTGAGATTTGTAAGATCCTTTTCGTGTTGTCCATTATTTTTTCGTTTCTTTGTCATTTTTGTGACAAAAAGGGAGAGAAATATATAGAGTAAACAAGTGATGCTAGTATCAATTTTGTGGTTGATTGGTTTCACTAGGGAAGAGGATAATGGTACTTGAACGTTTATCTAACGAATGAAGAAAAGCACAGACTAAGGGGGAGTAACATATCATATGATTGGGATAAAAAAGACGTGCGGATCGAAAATCTACCTATCTCACCTTTAGGGGGAGTATGAGCTTTGTTATTATAATGTCAACAGCGGAATTTTCAGGATTGAATTAATGCAGGGTATGTGCTGTTGAATTCTGGAATCAAGCGTATGTGTAATGAATTATTGTAATTTGTTTATCCATATGATTGTAAGAGTTTTGTCACTAAAATTGACAAAGGGGGAGATTGTTAGAGCATTGCTCGGTTGAACCCACCAAGCGTTGGTATGTCAAGTTTGGTTGTCATATTTTAGTGAGCCAAAACTTATTTAAGAGTCGCTTGATTTAAATGTACTAGAGTCAACTTCGTATAGGTTAGATTGAAAGTATTAGGGTGAGACATTACAAGTACTGTGAAGACTTGAAGAAGTGAAGAAGAACGGAGCTACAACCACAACATCATCCTTCCACTTGAGGTTAGTGATATTTGACTTGAACTGTTTCATTCCCTAACATATCTTTCAATTCGTGCATATTGAAAACATAAAACTGCGAAGCATGAACACTCTAGATAGACATAGTACTAAGGACTTCAATATGAAGTTTTTTTCTTAACCATTAAACTTTGTATATAAGACATCGATATAATCGTATGAATGCTAATCGTATGAGGTGAGGATTTCATCCTAGAGAACAATGTTTACATGTGTTCTAAGAAAGTAAGTTCATGATATGTGTTGTGAATCGAAAAGGAAATCGCCAGGCGTTATTGGGGTTGTTCTTCATTGCATATCTTATGAACAACCAATATGTGTGATTAATATAACCGCTCATGACTTGTTTGTGTTTTTGGTAAAACTATTCACATGAGGCCCGACTTATGAATTGGTATGACTTTTATTAGTGAAACTGATCTTAAGTAATCACCTGTGGTATGATTGGGTTGTGAGTGTCTAAACTTATTACTGGGAGAAGGGGAACCGATCCTAGTAAGAGGTGCAGTGCATCACAAGGGGAACCGATCCTTGTATGAGGTGCAGCAAGGTTTATGGAAGAAATGGGAACCGATCCTATGAACATGTGCAACACATTTTTGGGAAGGGGGAACCGATCCTATGGACATGTGCGGTGCATACAAGTTAGATACCAAATATATGTTGGGAACCGATCCTAGTGACTAGTCAGCCTATCTTTGGTAAGCTAGTGTAACTATGCACAGTACTCACATGGAGGTAGAACCGAAACTTGTTTTGGTAGAACCGTAAACCCATGAGTTGTGATTGAGTGTTACTTAATAAATCACGTAGTTCTTGAAAGTCAGATGAACCAATTCTAAACTTGTTTGGAAGCGTGGTAAATCGGTTTCGAGTGAACAAGTATGAAAAAGGGCTTGCAAGAGTAAGATGTCGATACACTTTGAACACTATGCATTAATGCTTATTTTATATTGTTCAAAGATATTCCTTAACGGCTAAGAAGGGAGTAAATCCCAAGATCGAATTTAAATAAGTTAAGAATCTTTTTAATTTAGGGTTTTTAATTATATATGGAAAATAAAAATTAGTAATGTGCATTTGCTAATTAAAGATTTTCCAAGGAGATTTCGATAGTTATTTTTGGACAGTGCATTCACAGGAATTATGAAAACCGAATTTGGGTTAATATGGAAAAATATCTTGAGAATATTTTCGGTTTTGGAAATTCCTTGGTGTCCAAACTTCCTTGTCTATAAATACTTTGAGTTTGCAATTCTAGCAAACTAATCCTGCGTGACATAGACTTCCTATTTTGTCTTTGTTACTGGTAAATCCGCCTATCGGAGAGGAGAGTAATCTAATTAAGTGAAATCTCTTACGGACGCTCAATTTAAATTCTTCTTTGGGATTGAGAAGCTCTAGCGCGTGACCTGTTGGTGGGAAACTAGATATTGCGGCTTATCTTTAGTTTTCGTAATGATTTGATTGACAACGGAGGTTGAACTTTGATTGCACCTAGTTTGTTTATGCTTGAGAATCTTCTATTCTGATATAAGATTCAATCAAACTAGTTCAAGGTTTCGACCGGGATATTTAGATTGTTGTTAGATCTAAAGACGATCTTGTGATAATCCATTGTTAACAGACTCCATTATGTGTGTGATTGATCACAAGAGATTCAAGTAGTTGTGTGCAGGTGTTTATTGAAGATCTAAGAAGATTTGAAGACAAAGAAGATATTAAAGATTTCTGACTTGGTTTTTATAATCTTTGGTGTGCACAATACTTGTTTGGGAAAAAGAGGATCCGACTATAATAGATTTATCCTTTTGGTTATTTTAATAGAATAGTCGAGGAAGATCGGCATCAATACGTTTCCTTG
This sequence comes from Papaver bracteatum, assembly GCA_023529315.1. Classification (NCBI taxonomy): domain Eukaryota; kingdom Viridiplantae; phylum Streptophyta; class Magnoliopsida; order Ranunculales; family Papaveraceae; genus Papaver; species Papaver bracteatum. The sequence continues at coordinate 678,998 of JAJJWX010005152.1, forward strand.
TGATTAAAGGTATTGATTGGCTTAATCTTAACGATTTCCTTTGGGTGATTGAACATAAGATAGATCTTGGGACCTGGCAAAGGAGTTTATGTTAAGATAAACAAGGGAACCTTTGCGCAACTCATATCAATTGGTTGAAGAGAGTTGATACCAAACAGATTTTTTGTTCCTTTACTGTTTAGAATACGAACCAAAGGAATTGGTCCAAGTACGTGACTTGTTTATAGGTTGGAGGCGTGGGAATACAGACGGAACTAGGTGAACTATAGGTTTAGTTTCTTGGTCTCAACTATACGAAGTTGGTTTATTTTGTATAGCGGCTTAATCCTGAGATTATTCAATTCTGGACTAGGTCCCGGGGTTTTTCTGCATTTGCAGTTTCCTTGTTAACAAAATCTTACCGTGTCATTTACTTTATATTTTCGCATTATAATTGTTTTATTATAATTAAAGTAAATTGCACAAACGTTAATTCCTATTTACTTGGATGCGTGAATCCTATAAAGTTTGGTTAAGTCCGAACCTTTGTATCAAGTAAACACACTTTGTTGTTGTATTGTCTCAATCTCGTATCCATAAACGATCACACAAAGTGTGAACCGATTTGTTGTATTTTCTCGACTTAGTCTATAAAAAATCACTTTCGGAGAAAGAACTTATAGGAAGGAAAAGTAATAGCTTGAGGTATATCCGGGGTATCCTCGCCTTTTCAGGATGAAATATTGGTACGTATATAAATTTCTCCACAAGAATCTGTGACACATTATTGTTTTTCTGTGCATTAACACTTATCTGAAGAGATTCCATATGTACCATTTTTATAGGAGAAAGTAAACCATATCCCAGCTGCCAAATAAGATAAACTTTACAAGTGAAACTCCATCTATCATTATGTAGCATTCGACAAATTAGTTTATGTATATTCCTTGACTTACTTTTCCATGTCACGTATAAGTGTTTATCAGTACGGAGAAACTTACTAAGTGGAACCATTATGAACTTCCACTTCAGGTACCCTACCCAGAGCAACACATTTATAATCCGAAACACTACAAGCAAGATCTGAGTGTCGTTTAAAACTCTAACATGGTAGAACCAGTAGCAAGCAAGAGACTATGCTGAAACAAACCTATACATAAAAGTATAATGACTCGCCACAGGAAAATGAACAGAGAACTCCACAAGGTCACCATCTGAATTCAAGACTTGAAGCAATTGGGTAGACAACTGATGAACTGAAGCATGAAAACGCACATGCCAAAACCTATGAGAGTACACAGTTAAAGTGTTGAATGAAAGTGGCTTTACATATTTAGCCGTGACATTGAAAGCGTCATAGAAGAAATAACATAGAAATTTATTTGTCCTTGCATTCACCTTCCATACAAAGAGCATAGTACTATTAACATTATTCGTGAGCACTTCATCAGCCATGTAAGCACTACGACTGTCCCCAGTGTCAACCCACAAAAATAACTTTGAAGATGCAAATATCAAATTAAATGAAACTCCTGCTCAGAAATCAGCTCATACACATATTCATTATTGTATTCATCCATCCCATTTGACACAAAAGGAAGAGTGAGCCGAGAAGTAATTGTAGCATCACAAGATTCAAAAGCATCCGTAAAATAAAAATACCATATACTTTTTAACACCTTGCCTCGATCATATATCCAATGAGAAATTATAATGATAATGAATCGGTATTCATCAACCCTGACTATGTATCTTGACTTACACATGTTAACAATCATTTGATAATTCTGCTCAGTTACAACCACCAGTGTCCATAGATTCATGCTATAAATGGTTGTTCCTGACAATTTCACTAGTAGCTTACCCTCACAACCATTGGCACCATCCTTAACAGACACCAATCCAGTTGAATTTATAAACAACACATGTGACTGACACCTAAGCCTAGAATTCCATTGAAGAAACCATTATCCTCTATAAGAAGAACTAGATATAGCTTTGTTTTTACCAGGGTCAAAGAAGGAACGAGTAAAGTCCCAATGAAAATAAAAACAGATACCATCATGAAGTAAACTCCACACACTATCTCCTTTGGCATTCTTACAAACAGATTACTACTAGCATGACCAACACCAGTTTTAACAAATACCAACACACTTGAATTCATAAGCAACAAGTTAAATCAATGCCCATGTCTAAAAACTAGTTTCAGAACAATTTCATCTGTAGTTTTATCTAAAATGTTTGAACCCATATAAAAATAAGGAATCCCTAATTTAGAACCAGATTTCATATGAGTTTTTCCATGATCAAATAAGCTATGAGGAAAATCAAAATAAGGATAAATACATCCCTTACCGAGCAATGTTTTGTGGAATAACACCTTAGAGTCGCGAATTAGGTGGCTCACTTCCAAATTTGTAGAATAAGCTTTCTCATATTTGAGTGTATCAAACTTAAGAGACTCGTATCTAGGTTTAGAATTTGAAAATTCATCCACACCTCTCTGATTCGAATCAATATGGTTTGAAGGAATTTTTGGTACAAGGGTTTCTTCAAGATTTGCTGATCTTGATGAAGAGTGAGAATATGAATAAGATCTGGTTGCATCTTCATTTTCGAGGAAGAAAAATGGAGGAATCAACTCTGATTCGAGAGAATCATCTTCTTCATCAATACAGATAAAAACTGATTTTGCCTCTTCAGACTCAACAACCTTTAAATCCCCAGTTATTGATGTCGACTCTAAAAACCCAATTGTAGCAGCCGTGTTGTTGATGTTAGGGTTGAGGATGTTGAGGAGTTTGAAAAATTTATCAAAATTGCGATCCATCATTTCCTTATGTCGTTGGCTCTGTTCAGAAATCTCCTTCAACTTTTGGAGCTGTGAAGTATGATCAAATGTCGCCATCTAATCCTTATAGAGAAATTGATTCCCAAGAAAGTGAATCTGATATCAATTGTTATGTACCTAGATGTACAATAACAAGGTTGGAAGGATAATTTCTTGATTCTCACGAATCAAGCCTACTGGTTTAGTGATGAACACAGCTTAATCGAATAACCGATTGGTTTTCATTCATAATTGGATTCCCCATTTTCATTACAGACTCCACTCTTTATAGCTAGGTTTATCACTTAAAATCCAACGCTCACTACTCACCCAGATGGTTACATCTAAACCGTCCATTATAATTACTTAACTACTAACAAGAATATGGTAAGGGACGCCCTCTTCTAACCATAGCAGGTACATAACAGGAGGTAACAGTTACAAGTTATTGCTTTTATTTGCACTATAATTATTTTGGTTACGGTGCTTGTAATAACTCATTTCTGTTGTTGATGTTTAGGTAATGCTGAAAGCAAAGATGAGAACAAAGATGATGATCCTGAATGGTTCAAGAACTTCAAAGCTGAGAGGGCATTGAACTACCCCGATGAAGTTATTGAAAAATAACAACAATAAGAAGAATTATTCCCAGATCAAGAGCATGATGAACCTATTGACCCCTCATAGATGGTGGTAGGTATATTATTTCCTAATAAAAATATATTTCAAATGCATCTTAGAGCCCATTGTGTACTTGAAGAGAATTAATATAAAGTAAGAAAGAGTGATAGGAAAAGACTTAAGGTTTGGTGTCCAAATATAAAAGAATGTAATTGCAATTGGTTTGTTTTTGCATCTAGGGTAAAAAAGAGCCTACATTTAAGATCAGGAAAGTTAACCTCACAATACTTGTCAAGGAAAATTTGAGAGCAGAAACAGATCTGCAGATCCAAGGTTTGTTGCTGATGTTGTAATAAACATGTTGAAGCACAGTGCCAAGAAGGTGATTCCAAAACCAAGACAGATTAAAGAGGATTTTAAAGTTTCTCATATGACTAATATTCCTTACCATATTGCATGGAAGGCTAGGATATTAGTATTGGAATACATGCATGGAAATTATGAAGACATTTTTAAGATGGTTCCAACCTTTTGTAAGATGGTAAGTAACATGGACAAAGAAAATGTTGCAAACTTCTCTTACTACAAGACTGACAATGCTTTTAAAACCATGACTATTAGTTTTGGTTGCAGCAATTAAAGGATGGAAACATGGGTGCAGGAATGTTATTCGGTTTGATGCTTGCCATCTAACTGGTAAGTTTGGAGGTGTATTACTTGCTGCAACAGGATTGGATGCAGAAAATAGATTTGTGCCATTGGGAATTGGCATTTGCAAGTATGAAACTATTGAGAACTAGACACAATTTATCACTGATTTGAAACCAACAATAGTTGGTCATCCAATGCTTCCTATCTTCATCTCAGATAGGCAGAAAGGCTTACTTGAAGTTGTTCCTGCTGTATTTCCTGGCAGGCCTCACAGATATTGCTGGAGGTATGTTTTTTTTTTTGTATGTTCACTGCATCGTATGATTTTGTTATTGTCTATGTTTACTTATTTTTATTTCATAGACTGCAGACACTTGTATAAGAATTTAAAAAAACACTCTAAAGGGAAATCTTTGAACAGCTCATTGTGGAATGATGCCAAAGCATAAAAAATGCATCATTACCGGGTAATGTTAATTCCCAAGTTGTTTTCATTTTTTATTGTAATATGTAACTGTCATGTGTAAACATTTTGTTGTTATTAACCATTTTGAGTGTTATATGCAACAACACATGGATGCTTTGAAGGGGGAAAATCCAAAAACACATTAATACCTTTTGGATACTGGTCCTGGGTCTTGGTCAAGAACATTTTTTGATGACACAAGTAAACGTGAACAGTTGAATAAAAATTTTAGTGAGTCTTTTAATGCAATGACCACTCACATTAGGGACAAACCTATCTGTAAAATTGGAATGCTTTATAGTCAGTTGGCGAATGCTAAATTTTATGAAAGGAGGAAAGAAGCTGAAAAATGGCCAGATGAAAGATTGGTTCCAAACTCAATGAAGTTGATTAAGAAGATGTGCAAGTTAGTTGGTCATTTTGATGTTAATCCATGTGTTTTTGGGAAATTGTATGAAGTTACATTTGTTTGTTTATCTTTTTGTTCTTGTTAACCACATACTTTTGTTGTTATTAACCATATACTTTTGTTGTTGAGCAGGTAATGCTCTCATTACGACTCTGTGGTAGCATCCAGGGCCACATATGCACCACATCTGAAACCATTGGATGATCTCAAAGACTGGGTCAAGGTAAGCACTTTAAACTAGATCTGAAACCAGTAACAAACTTTCTTGGTAGCTATACATTTAATATTCTTCTTTATATAACATACTAGTATGTTGATTCCTTTAGGGTTTTCTCATTACTGTTTGGTTGCAGGAAAATATGGAGCTAAACCCTCTTAGAAGTGGCAGGAAAACAGGAAGGCCTAAAGTTAAAAGGAGGAGGGCATGTGATGAACCTCCACCACAACCCAAAGTGTAAATGCTATATGTATGGTCTTTCAGGCCACAATAGTAGGGGATGTGCTAGTGGTAATGTTGGTCGGAATTCTAAAGAAAAGATACAGAGAACTCAAGTTGATGGTGCAACTCTCATATGCATTGATACACTTGCAACAACTTCTTTAAGATCTAAGAAGAGGAAATCATATGATACTCCAGGTGCATCTACTTCAAAACCAGCTGGAACTAAGAAGCAGAAAGTTTCTCAAAATTTCACAAATGTTAGATCTGTTAAACAAACAGTGAGCCAAACTATGACAGATCCTAAAGAAAAGACAAAGAAACCTAGCAAGGCAAAGAAAGACTAGAGTTGCAGTTTTTTTTTTTTTTTTATTAATCTTTTATGAATGGTTATCTTGGTACTGCAGTGATCCAGTTCCAGTTTATTGTGAACTTTAAGTTCTTGTAAGAATGTAACTGGTTGTGCTTGTTTTTTTGTTTGAACATCTTTTGTTATAACAAGATATGAAATATAATAGTATTTAGTTCTTAAAGCAACTTCTTGCATATTCTATATGGAGATTTTTTTCTAATTGCTTACATATAGCAGTCATTTGGGTTGCAGATTCTCTAACCCTGTCTTTTGCAGCAAAGAAGATGGCATCCGAAGCCCATCTACAAGATTCACAATCCTGGCAGACAAGGTAAGCTAGGTTCTTATTGTGTTGATTTTTGCACAACTTCAGTATGAGTTTGGATTTGCAGGTTGTAGAAAAGCAAACATGATTATATGCAATGGAAAATCATTGTAGCATTGGTCTTCTTCTCCACAAGCATAACAAATTTTCGTTGATGGTAACACAATCCTTGGCTTTACAGTGGTCTGAGGCATCTTCAAACCATTCAAAGTAACTGCATGTAGGTATTGTGCACTTGAAGAACATTTTTTCGTAGTTTTCAGTTGTTGTAGATCTAAGTAATGCTCTCACACCAACAAATGGAATATGCTTGCACCTAGAATACAGCCGAGGACACACTTGCATATCATAATTTACTTGTTCACACATTGCACAATCAATCATGGCTTTTTGTCCTTATTCTTGTTGTTGCTACTACTTGGAGATTATTTCTGACCTCCACCCATTTCTTGTTTATGTTGTTTAAGTTTGAATTTGATGAGTAATTTAAAGAAAATATTGTCTGATTGATATGAATGAATTAGGGTTCTTCTATGGTTTTTATAGGGTGAAAAAGATGAAGATAGTCGTTTTTCTGTCAGGTAAATCTAGGGCGTTCATTTTGTGTGCACATGATCATGCCACGTGTTTTCTGGCCGATATGTTGTTATCCATGTGCGAAGAATTTCCATCCCATGTTACTGTTGTGTGTGTAAGATGCACGAGCGAGGGGTGTATATGTCATTTGTTAGGTGCCAGCTGAGACTTAACCTCCCAAACCCGTCGTTACCCATTTTCTGCATTAAACGGGACACTTTTGAAAAGTTCGAAAAAACTGGGCACTTTATTCTACTATATTCAAAACAGAAGCACTTTATCAAAATTCCCAATTTAACTCTTATTCTGTCTTAGTATTTACTCCATCTAAATTTTTAATTTTGTTTTCGTCTTCGCAGAGATGTACCTATTTTCAAAAACTCTTCGTAATATTAATTGCGTAAGGATTTGTTCTCTAAAAAAAAAAAAAAAAAAACAATCACAGTTGGTGATCTAGAAACGAATTCAGTTTTTAGCCACAATTGGTGATCCAACTCATAGGGTGCATAGCCCTTGGTATATAGAAAACTCACAACTTCAGTAGGTTATTGTAGTACCAGAATATCGCCACAACGATATTCTCGTAGTAAGAACAACGCTTTCACGAGAAGGTCAAATATTCCTATAAGTATAAATGACATTGTTCACGAGAGTGTCGCAAGGATTCTTCAGCAACATTTGGCGAGCGTCATAGGGAAGTGTCATTATAGCTGACGATTGAAGAGACATGTTATGAGAGTGTTGTTTCACGAGGATTACAAAACTTGTCGAAGATTAATATTGCAAATACCACGATGAGATCGTAGAATATATCCGAAAGAAGGGGAAAACTTAGCTGTCACCCACAATGTAATTTCCTATATAAAGGGTTCAAGGAAGTCCAGATGAGGATGATGTATTTTTTAGAGTTGAGAAAACCTTGAGGAGAGAGAAACTCCAGAAAAGAAAGTTGTAATTCTGAGTTTGAATATTTTCTGTAAATATTTCTGAGATCTAAATATTAAAAGTGTCGTTTAATTCTTTAATCTTCAACTAGTTTCACTTAGATTTTTATAGGATCTTAATAGGGGTGTTGTGTGGGAAATCCTGCTACTACATTTTGGCGCCGACTAAGGGGACTCGAAGATCCAAAATACCTAATTACAATTTGAAGATTTGGAGAAATTGAAGAAATGGCTGGAAGAAGAGGAAGAAATACATCAGAACCACCAACAACAGTGAGAAGAAGTAAAAGACTTGCAGGTGAAGAAACAAGTATATTAGGAGAGTCTTCAAGGATGAGAACTAGGAGGAATAGAACAAGGAATGAAAGGGAAAATTCAATTCAACAACCAAACCAATCAACATCGACACAAAATGGAAGAGTGGGTTATGATAGAGTAAGCGTGCATACATGGAGATCATATTCAATGAGAGAAGAAACAAATCGACAATTAAGAGAAGAAAATGGAGTAGGAAGAAATCAGGAGGTGGAAGAAGGGTCGATTCATCAAGATGAAGATGAAACATCAGAGGAATTATGGCAAAGAATACGGGAAGAAAGAAGGTTAGAGGCGGTGGAACGTGCAAATTTAACAAGACAAAATCATGAGTTGAGAATGGAGAATTTAAGGTTACAAAGAAGAAGATCAACAAGTACTACTAGATCAAGTTCAAGATCATTCAGAGAAATACCAAGGAGAAATTCTCCCATAAGAAATAATGGAGAAAATGCACAAGAAGAAACTGAAAATCCAAATAGAGGACAACGTCAGGGAGAAGAGAGAGTAAATAATGATTGTAACGATCCACAAGGAGAAATTCTAAATGGAAGACGAAATATTGAAAATCAAAGAAATGAAGGTAATCAAGATGGTGAAGAAAATCACGAAGAAGGTAGAAGAGTATTACATGGCCGAGAGCACGTCATAAATCAAAGAATTATTGAGAATGAAATAGAGAGACATTATGCTGAACAGGGACGCCTAGCTAGCGAGAGAGAAATACTAAGGGAAGAAATGGAAGAACAGGAGTTTCAAGAAGCAATAAGGAAAAACAATCATGATAATCGAGAAAGAAGACGTACACAAAATCGCGAAAATGACAATATTCAGGAAGAATATGACAGAATACAGAGAAGAATAGAAAGACAACAAAGAGAATTGGCGAGAAATGAAGAAGTTGGTGGAGAAGAAATTAGGAGACAAAATCAATTGCAAATTTCGGATAGAAATGAAGAGGAAAATCGCAGGGGAAAAGAAAGTGCGTTAAAAAGACCAATAGAACAAAGCCCAACTGCAAATGAGCAAATTTTGAGGGAATTAGCAGAAATGAGAGGGATGATAAATAATAGAAGAGAAGGTGGAAGAAGGCAACTTGATGAAGCAATCGAAGAAGCAGCTAGAACTCCCTTCACACAGGAAGTACAACTAAGAGGAATTCCTCCAAAATGCAATTTGCCAGCACTAAAAAGTATTTTCGATGGGATTACTTGTGTTATTCAACATGTTAAAGCTTATGTTAGGTGTATGCTGCAGTGGGAGAATCATGATGTTGGTTTATGCAAGTACTTTGCATCTAGTTTGACTGGCGAGGCGCTAAAATGGTTTGAGGGATTGCCGAAAAATACTATTACTTCTTTTGATCACTTATAAGCTACATTTTTGGGTGCATACATAAGCAACAACTCTTCACGACCAGGTATCGAAGATGTGTTTGGATTAAAACAGAGAATTGGCGAGAGTCTAAAACATCTAACCATAAGATGGAAGACAATGTGTAGTGAGATGGCGGGAAGAGTAGATGAGAGATATCTTATTTTATCCTTTATTAATGCAATGTTTGCGACCAATTTGCTCTACATACAAATTTTAAGAATCAAAAACACCATCACAATGACTGAACTAAGAGAACTACAAGAAGAGTACATTGCTTTGGAAGAAAAGCAAAACGAAATGGAGTCATACCCAATTGCAAATACCAGTTCTGTAATGGCTAATGGAAGTTTGCTTCCCAAAATGATTAATAATGTGGCGAGCACCTCGCAAGTTCAAGCAGAGAAAGTAGCGAATAATGACAAACAAAAACTAGTGGCTATGGGAAGTCGTGATCAAGAAGAATTTGAAAGAGAGAAGAATTATTACAATCGTGGAGGAAATAGTCAAATCCAAAGGCTTGACCAACCTCAAGAAACTTATGGTGGACAAAAGCAAAATAATTTCAGAAATCAGGGGAACATGAGAACCATATGGGAGGAGATTAAGATGCCACCCTTGAATGATAGTGTAGAAAAAATCTGGGAAGCTATCATTTTAATGGAAGATATACCCTCGCCGTGGAACATGGGGAAGGAACCACATCCTAACACTCGTAATCAAGAATTCTGTCCTTGTCATCATTTTCATGGGCATTCGATAAATAATTACAGAAATGTAAAAAGAATAATCTTAAGAATGATCGATCAGGGGAAGCTAAATCATTTTCTAAAAGGGCATCAACAATTGCAACAATTTCCGCCACCACCACCAGACGATCGCAGAATGACTAATGTAAAAGGAGCAGAAACTTTTGTTATAGAGGTTGGAACTAAAGCAAAGAATTTATTTTGTAATTCTATTGTGCATTCTTTCAGAACCATCGAAGATTTCCACGATAATATCTTAAGTAGAGTCTTCGCCAGAGATATGGATGGAAAAGAAATAATGAATATAGCGAGAATCTCGCCATTAGAAGAGTGGCAGAAACAAGTCCTTTCTTTTACAGCACAAGAAGTACCAGAGCCTGGCGAGCTGCATGATAACCCATTGGTGGTAAGATTGGAAATAAAACCAGAAGAAGAAGAAGAAGAAGAAGAAGAAGAAGAAGAAGAAGAAGAAGAAGAAGAAGAAGAAGAAGAAGAAGAAGGTAAAGAAAACAATAACGAAATGGAGGAGTCTTGGGCCATTGATAGAATCCTAATTGATACTGGCAGTTCCGTAGATATCATGTTCTACCACACCTACAGAACCATGGGTGGGAAAGATGAAGATTTGATACCATCGACATACAGAATCTATGGTTTTAATGGAACTGCCAACAAGCCTAAAGGGGAGATCACAATGAGAATTCCATTACGAGGAATGACTTCAAGATTTTATTCTGTGTTGTCGATATTGAATCACCATATAACGCCTTAATTGGTCGACCTTGGCTACACAGGATATTGGGTGTTGCATCTACCTTTCATCAGTGCATTAAATTCCCTCATCCAAATGGTGTTGGAGTAATTAAAGGAGATTGGAGAGAAAGTAAGAAATGTTATGAGATAGATATCAAGTCTTGTGAGGAAAGAGCAGGGAAGAACAACAATTGGAAATACAGAATTAAGCAACAACATAGAAGTGACAAATTAATGGTTGATTCAATAGAAAAGCATGAAGAAATAACTAACGAGCCTCTCGCAGAAATCAAGCAAAAAATAAAACGCAGCAAAGGTACAGGTATAAAAAGCATAAAAGGAGGAAATGACAAGCAACTTGCGGGAAAACACTAAATAAAAGAACAGATGATAAGGAAGATGAGAAGAATAAAGTGATAGAAAGATGAAATATGACGAGCAGATCGCTAGAAGTAGAAAGGTAAAGTTATTTTTTCTGTTTGAGTGAACAAAATGAAATTGAAAAGTTAAAGAAAAGAAATTATTGAGATTTGAAGCTCGCAAGAAATTTTAAGAAACGCGAATATAATTTTGCAGAGATTAAGAGAATGGGACAAACCTTTATGGCGTGCACCTTAGTTCGCGAATACAATTTCGTAAGAGGCAAATGTAAGACCTACAAGCACGTCATAAAGGGGGTATCTCTTTATATGATTCAGGGATAAGGTTATACCGCTACTGGAACCTGAGTCATACAGATGTAGGGGTTAAAGAAAACCTATCCGGGAGAGAGATCTTGGATTTCCAACTTTATAAGGTTATACCCTGGTTGGACGACTGAGAGTCTCTTCCAAGAAGTGCAGAGTATGACCAAGGCGCCGAGGTACACGGTTTAGCCAAGGGTGCCCGGGACGGACAAACCTACCCTTGCCATCTTTGGTAAGTCTTGGCTACAATGCACTTGGCCTGAAGAAAACCCCACCTAGGGTGCAGTCTTGTAACTATAATCCATATAGGCATAAAGGACAAGAGGCTGCGAAAACAACTGGTTGTTGGTAAATCTGGATGGGAGGAGCTAGTCTTGTATGGCCGATGTTCCCTCCTTGAAGGGGCAACTAGGGGGAAGATAAGGGAGGCACCCTCCATTAGGGAGCTGATAAGTGTCTTAAGACGGCAATGTCATGGGGCTTTAAGATCGCAAGATCATTTAGGCCTGTCATATTGTCGCGTAAATTATACAGAGGCAAAAAGCCATAAGAGAAAAAAGTTAAGATGAGGTCAAGGGGTTTTTACATGCAAATGTGAAGAAGTCCTGCGATTTCATCGCAAGACGGCAATGTCATGAGGCTTTGTTTTCGCGAGAAAACTTAGGCTTGTCATATTGTCGCAATACAAAAAAGAAATACAGATAAGACAAGATCAATGGGTCAATACATGAGAGTGTAAAGACGTACTGCGATCTTGTCGTGGAAAGAATACTATGGAAAAGTAAGACCTTTAAGTAGGAAGGCATGATAAGACCATAAGATCGCAAAAATAATAACACGAGAATATCAAGGTTTGCGACAATATCGCAGAAATTATGAAGTTCTCCAAAATATTCGTTTATTAACTTTCTCATATTGCAGATGAATAATAGAGGCAAGCATGGGAATGAATATAAGGGTAAAGATTATTATTCATCACCATATGAGAAATTTATATGGATATTAAAGTGCAGATAATTAGCAGGTGCAAACTATATTGACCAAGTTATATTTGCAAAAAAGAGGATGTTCTTTCATTCATACAGATAAAGGGGAAAAGAAATTTACACATTAAATTGAAGAAAGTTGCAACAAAGTGAAGAAACTCGCGATTGATTACATAAAAGAAAGAATTCAGACAGATACATTGTTTCATTTATCAACATTGTTATCTTTATCAGATTCTTCTTTTTCACCGGATTTCTCTTCTTTATTATCTTTGATGGGTTCTTCATCATCGCCAGAATTTGTTTCTTCGTCGTTATTTTCTTCTTCACTTTCGTCAAAATCTTCATCAGAGTCAGAGATACCAAGATCTGGAATTATTGATGGTATTGCCTTTGCAAGATCAGGATACAAAGAATGAGGAATTCCATGGTCGTCACAAACCTGCTTGGTGGTATCATTACGAGTAATGAGGAGGGTTCTATTAAAATTTGCAGAAGTAATCCCAAATTGATCTTTTAATCGCGAGTATTTATTGTTACGAGCAGTAAGATCGTTCGCGAGTTGATGATTAATATCTTCTAATTCTCTCATCCTTACACGGAATCTGTCTTCAGAATCTGCGAGAATAAGGCACAGATAAGATAGAAGTTATAAGAAAGAATAATAAAAGAAGCAAAAGGTTAATAGAATATAGTGGTTAACAACCTTCTTTCTCAGAAATCAAGTCCCTAATCAAGGCCGATTGATCAGCATGAAGACTAGCATCTATACCTAAATTATTCCTAGCATTATCAAGAACTTGTGCTGCCCAAGAAAACTCATCATCGCTAGTAATAAGAAGGCGAGAACGAACTTGAGTTTCTCTTGCAAGAAGATCTTTATTTTCGCAGAGGAGTTTATCTCTTTACATTTGAACTTCGAGAAGAATTTTATGGAAATCTGCTAGAGTTTCGTTGCCATTTCTAATTGCTTGATCTTTCTCGTCAACAAGATCACTATTTCTACTTCTTAATCCATTGATCACTTCTTTTGATTCATGATAAAGACGCTTAAATTTATTATATAATCCTAAAGTGTGTCTGTGTTCAGTGGTCAGGAGATTAAACTTAAATTTAAGTTCCTCTATAGAAAGGGATTTAATTTGTTCGTCAGCAAAATTACTTAAGGAGTTATTAAGGCGAGCAAGAAGAGTATTATCATCTACAGGTTCGGGAAAGGTTTGAAGGAACGTAGCCTCATCAGTTAGACCATAAATATCTGCAAAAATGATTGCTTGGATAAGCTATATAAAAGAAAAATAAAAAATCTAAAAGAAAGAGAAAGTAAATCATACCATAAAGTTGTTTGTTGGCATTGTTAAGATCCAAAATCTTCTGTTTATCAACTGAAGCTTCATATTCCAACAGTTTATTTTTCTCGCGAAGCTCAGCAATTTCAGCCTCTAGTTTTTCTTTACCTTGGCGAAGGGTAACAACCTTTTTCTTAAATGAAGCACATTTATTATCTAAATCAGCAGCAGCAACAAAAGAAGCTCTCCCAACCTGCAACAGAGTTTTATAAGTACAAAAAATTTGACGAGAGAAATCTGGTGATTTAAGAAACAATTAAGAGAACATACCAGAATACCAAGTGCATTTAAGAAACTTGGAGTTAGAGTTCCAGAAATTCCACGAAGAGAATTATTATCAGATAAGATTGGAGCATCGCACACTTTGACGAGCACTTGAGCTAGCCCATAAAGAGTCTCATCGCCATACTCATTCGTAGTTCCACGAGAAGAATTGCCAAAAAGCATGGATAGCTGGGTCATGGAAGAATCATAGGAAGAAGAATTTTTCACAGAAGGGACTTCTCTAATATCGTCAAATTCTTCGATAAATTCATCATTAGATTTATTACTAACGATTGAATCCAATTGGGTATGTTGAGAAGAAGAATCTGAGTTTTATTTTTCTTCAAAGGAGGCTCGCTGGGTTCTTTATCACGAGGGGCAGAGCGTCTTCCTTCGCTTGAAGCGGTAGATTTCCCTTTACGATTAGTTGAAGGTTTCTCCTTAGGTTTTGGCTCTAAAGGTGGTAATTCTTCAATTACCTACAAACACAGATAAAGATAAGAAATAGGGGCAACAATATATTGTTAATTAATAAAGGAATATTTCTTACTTCATCATCTGTGAAAGATCTAAGAGCTAGAAGAGTGTTGGGTTTCCTATATTTCTGGTAATTAAGCTTCATTTTGGCAACCTGCAAGATAATGGAAAAGTTAGCGAGAGTGTGAAGAAATAAATAATAATAGCATAAGAAGATGAGAGAGTATACATCGGAAGAAATATCGGCCAATTTGAAAGTCCATGGTTCATAGTGAGAGAGATTCGCAGGAAGTTGGAAGAACCTTAGGATATATAAGGACCTTTAAGGCATAAGGGAAAAATAAACCACTTATCGTCATTAGAATGACGAGGGCCATCATTTGTATTGGTATGAAAATCAATATCTTGCATAAGAGCATCTTCACCAGTGACCTTCTTTTTATGCAAACGGACACCCCAACAGGTACTATCCCTTATCATGGGGAGTAATTGGTAATTTCGAAAAAAGTTATCTATAGTATACTTTGCAGGGATAATCAGAATATGTTTATATTTAAGACTTTTATGTTCTTCGGAATATTGGGATCCTTTGCCAGCACCACGAGAGGCATATTCCAGTAATAATCTAATACAATCCCCGCCAAGTTGATATACCGCTCGTGAAAATCTCTTATCAGAAATTATTTGGTAAAAGAGTGGAAGTTCGGGGGTTGTAGAGAGGAAGTGGAAGATGAAACTTCAAGTTGGCCTAACGAAACTATAATTTTTTCGAGAACACTGAAAATTAGAAAATAATTCAAGAGAAAGAACTGATTTGGGACTTTGATCTGGGATTAAAGATAAGTCAAATCCTTGATTTTTAAGTTTTTCTTGCATCAAATTGAAAGCAATAAGATTTTTAGCACCAGAAGCAACCATTTTGAGAGAATGGGAATAAAAAAAGATTGAAAAAATGGCGAAAGATATTAGATGCGCGATTTGCGGGAAAGCAATGAAATTTGCAGAGAAGAAGAAGGAAAGAGAATGAGAAGAAAGAAAAAGAAAAAGAAGAAGAGAAGGTATTTATAGCAGAAGAAGTTTCTCGAGAAAATAAAATAGTTAATACGATGAAAGGACGTGAATGGTCAAATAACAGCGGTTTAAGATGACGTGTCGAAAAATATATTGGTGATAAAATTATATGAAGACAGCTGGTGAAAGGTTTAGAGACGTGTCAGAATAAAGGTGGAGGTGAAAAGATAGGAGATTACGGCAATTTATTCTCACGATCTTCTCTTTCTTCGAGAAAAGACATGAGAAGAGGCAAGATGTAGTACGAATATCGCCACAACGATATTCTCGTAGTAAGAACAACGCTTTCACGAGAAGGTCAAATATTCCTATAAGTATAAATGACATTGTTCACGAAAGTGTCATGAGGATTCTTCAAAGAACATTTGGTGAGCGTCACGGGAAGCGTCATTATAGTGACGATTGAAGAGACATGTTATGAGAGTGTTGTTTCACGAGGATTACAAAACTTGGCGAAGATTAATATTGCAAATACCACGATGAGATCGCATGAGAATATATCTCGAAAGAAGGGGAAAACCATTTGTCACCCACAATGTAATTTCCTATATAAAGGGTTCAAGGAAGTCTAGATGAGGATGATGTATTTTTTAGAGTTGAGAAAACCTTGAGGAGAGAGAAACTCCAGAAAAGAAAGTTGTAATTCTGAGTTTGAATATTTTCTGTAAATATTTCTGAGATCTAAATATTAAAAGTGTCGTTTAATTCTTTAATCTTCAACTAGTTTCACTTAGATTTTTATAGGATCTTAATAGGGGTGTAGTGTGGCAAATCCTGTTACTACAGTTATACAATACACATGCACATAGACAGGTATTGTCTTCCGGACAGGACATTACTTGCTTGTGCATTCAAGTATCAGATGATTGAAGTCTTAATTAGCATCGGGATATATTTTTCTTACTAGTTAAGTGTCCTAGGATTCTAATGTATATAACTAGTTATTAATCCAATAAAAGAATTCTAATGGTAATGTGCCATCATAACAATCGAAAATTAAAGCATAAAAAGAAAAGAAAAGAAAAGTTCAAGTATCTAGTTCTTGTAAGAGTCAAATGAAATTGAGACATCCATAAAGTTGTTCCATTTATTAACAAAAGAGCATTTCAAAAGAACAGAATTGTGATTGAAATCAAAGTTTTAACCTCACCCAAGATGCCTTTGGTTTTTCTCAAACCCTTAGTTTCCTTTATGCATGGATTCTCTCTCTCTCCAAGTAATGGAGTCCATTTGAACCAACCTCTTTGTCTTTCGTTTGTCGCTAGGCTGCAATCTAGTTACTTGTAGAACCTTTTTCATTTCTTTTGCTACCTATATCGATAACATTAAAATATTTAGAAGTTTAAAAAAAAAAAAAAGAGAGGAGGATGGTTCGCTGGCCAGCTCTATGGAACTTGAATCTAAGGTTGAAGCTTGCCAGGGTCAGCGGTTTAAATCAAGCTAAGTGCCACACTGGTCTTCAGTTGTGTTTAAGAGGAAAAGCTGGCGCTGTGCTCTTTGTGACAGGCTTAGCTTGACCGGAGTATTATTTTATTTTTGACAAGGAAACGAAACAAAAATAACTAACTTTGACTTACTTCTAGAAGTAACGAAAATGAAGGAATATGCTCCGAGGTTCATTGTTCTTGGACTTTGTTTGTAATAGCATAGGCTGCTAGAGAGTGAGCAACTCCACCTGGAAAATACGTCTAGCCATAGCCTTCTACTATAATGTCATCAATATTAGCATAACCCTTTCTAATTTCTAATTAAGAGTTTTATTAGTTTCCAATTTCGTTTCACCCGTTACACTTGTAAGTTTCTAGCTAGCTATAAAAGGAATATAGGTGTTGACTTATAACGACAAATTTATATGAAAGTCTTTAATAACGGGTCCCAAATATGGATAGAATGCCGTTGCAAACAGTTATCACAACGTTAGACTGTAGAAGGAAAAAAACAGTAATTACAGCCCAAAATCTTAGTGATTTCATACATCATACACAGAGTTAATATGTTATCTTTGACAAAAGCAAAAGAAAAGTCCACAAATATACAAACAACCGTTGAGAATGATGAATGAAATTTCGTGTAAATTATGATTCAAAAGCTCTAAATCCGTCATGGACATGTGTATTTTAACGGTAAAACATATACCGGCGGAGTTTTCATATTCACCGTCGATAATACTACATGTAGCAAATGACATAGGGTGCTCAAGGCAGAGAAGTAGTACTTTGGTAAAGGTATAAAGAAGTTTAAATACATAGAGTGCAGTGGACCACACGTCCTATCTTTGACTAATGGTTGGGTAGCCTTGTGGTCCTTGTTATTTTTGACCTGCAATTTAAATTTAGAAATCGTCCAAAGTCCTCTCCTCTAGTTATTTTTGTGGGGGAGAAGCTAGGAATTTGAAGTAACCTTTAAGTTAGCCCTAGTTAGGTTTGACTCACTAATAAATGAGTCAAATTAGATGAATCACACTATACTATACACAACTTGGAAATGGAAGAAAAAGAAGTTACACACATTACACCAACCGTTCTAAACTTAAAGAAGCAACTTAACGAAAGTCAAAACTAACTTCAACTTGAATTTTATTGTCTACACGTTGTTGATTCCAGATAGCTCATGTCTAGCTAGCAAGCTTCAACTTGACGATCAAATTGACACAGACAGACAATTATGCCAATGACAAGAGCTTGAGACTCTTTAAAGGCAAGTTGTCATGCATGCTTGCAGAATGAATAACAACAAACAAAGCACCGCATCAGTTTTCTATCCGAACTCATCCGCTTATTTTGACTCCGCCTCTATTATTTTATTTCTTTTATTTTCTTCAAGCGTGGTTGTTATTTCACATCCAAAAGTCCTCCATCTGGCCAAAAAGTCCAAACCTCACTCCTTCTCCATCCTTCCGGATATTAATTCTTTTGACGCAACTGCGAGGGTGGTAATATGAACAAACACATAATTAAATTGGATTTGATTTTAATTATGTGTTTAGTTCATATTCCCAGTAGTCTGAATATGAGTCACTTAGATCTGATTGATATTAGTCGACTTATCTCGATTTGACTCATTATGTTTGTTATATTTAACTCAAATATGTGAATCAGTGATATGGTCTCATAAATTGAGAGTATTTTATTCACTGGCTCAAATAGGTCTGTGTTAGGAGTTAGGTCTAAATCAAATCACGAGTCAGATTTAACTTAAAATAAATAAATAAAAAATGATCCGACATCAGACTCGACCCGGGTCAGATTTAGACGCCGAATACACAAAAACACAAACACTCTTTGTCCATAAAGGATTTTTCGCATAGAATCGTTCCTTCGTAAATACTTTTCTTCTAGCTCAGAAAACAACACCATTTTGTAAACACATCTACAAACTAGAGTGACTAGACGGTGGACACCCCTCCCCTTCCTAACATTCAACATCTCAAATTACAAAGTTAGAAGCCACAAAACATGAAGAGATCGATTCAAACATCTCAAAATACAAACCAAAATATGAATAGATCAAACCCTGCCGTCCACAAAAGTCCAACTTGTCCTCCTCCGCAGCAGCCCCCACCATGCTCTCTCATCTCATGCACTCTCTCGCTATCATTTTTGGTCTTTGGCTCAAATTAGCCGTCACGTTATATGGTATGTCTGTCAACCGTCCCTTTACGCGACATGTTCTCTCACACATTACTTAATTCCATCACTAATTAGCAATTACTCTACGAAAACAAAGTACATCCAGTTTGGTTTAATTAATTAATGATGATTTATCTTTTTGATTGACTAAAAAACTCTGTGATAATAAGTCTCCCCGTTTTTAAGAAAGAATAATTCGACCAAATAAATCAAAAACGTATATTTCACAGATCTCTATTCCCATTATTTTTAGTCAACAATGTTTCTTTCTTTACTTTAACGGAGGTCCTTATCATCATATATCATACTAAAGTATTACAAACAATAACACAACTTGATTCCATTAATTTTTAGTTAGGTTTAGCAAAAAGTATTAAAAGTATAATATAGACAAAAATTAGTATATCGAAGATGAAGATGTAATACGTTCTAGAACGAATACCCACTTTCTCTAGCTAATTTCACCAAATCCACATTCTACTTCATTTTTTCACTGAATAACAACATATTAAAATCTAATTAAAAGAAGAGTTTAAATAACAAATGAAAGAACAGTAAAACACATTGGCTGCTGGAATCCCGTATTTTACAGGGGACGGATGGAATGGATGAAATTGAATTCTTAGAGCTGAGAGAAGTCTGAAACTAAATTCTCTGAAAACATCTAATAATAAAAACCATTACATTTTTTTAAGACTTGCTGCTTCAAACTCCAAATTCTTCTTCTTCCTCTTCATTTCTTGATTTAAGATGATTCAAGGATTAAACCGGTAGTATCAGTAACTGAATGAGAGTGATTATGTTCACCTTCATAAGTAACAATCAGCATGGTTGGATCATCTAATGCTCTCTCGACATGTTTTCTTGCTGGACATCCTCTTAAACTACTGCACTTATAATAACCCCTGCAACATACAAAAATCAACCTCCTGGTCAGAATTTTTTATCTATAACTGAGTTAACTCGGACTATTCACTGTCCGGATTTATCAAGAAAATTGTTATATAAATTGACAAAAAAACTAACAGATCATTGATTTAGGTGTGTAAATCTAAGGCAAGTGGCAGTCCTGTAATTAATTAATTACATTTGTGGAAATGAACTAGATTTTATTGAGTTGACTCGGTGTATATACCTTGGATGTGGAGATCCTTTAATGGGCTTCTGTCCATATTTCCTCCATGAATAATCATCTGGTGGAATATCAGCCATTTTCAAACTGATTGCAGGAACTCTAACAACTCTTTTCACTCTTGACTTTCTGCAAAATTCAATTAAAAAACGATTAATATCTAAAATAATAAAATGAAGAAAAGCAGAGGAGAAAACAGAGGAGCTAGGATTTGAAGAGCTGACCTTCTTTTAGAACAATGGCATCGACCATGACTACCACACTTAGCATCACCAGATGACATACACTTCCTTTTCAATGAAGCAGAAGATAAAGGCGGTCTTCCTGAAGATTGAGATATATTTGTAAGTTGAAAAGCAGAGGATGAAGAATGCTGTTGTTTCATATCTGTATCTCCTGTTAATGACGATAAAAACGAAGTTGCAGCAGACATGGATGGTGATGGAGATGTGAAATTAATCGTAGTAGAAGTTTCTTTTCTCTCACTAATAACACCATTTTTGCACATAACCAGAGATGGATATTTATTGTTTTGATGATGAGGATGTTGATGAGATGATGAGGATGGAAGTGGAGGTAACCGTTGGATAGGTGTAGGACAATAAACCCTCGATGATGAACCAATAAATTGTTGCGACTTATCATCTTTCGGCTGTTGTTGATAATTTTGAAGATGAATCTGATGATTTACAGAAATGGGCTCTGCAACATGTTGTGGCTGTGGAGGTGGAGGAGGGGGAGAAGGATTAGAATTTTGGAGAGGAGCTCTTCTGAATCGGGCATGACCAGTACGAGTTCCACCCAATAAAGAAATAACTTTCTTGAATTCATTAACAGCAACATCAGCAACAGCTTTACAATCTGAATCAATATCTTTAGCAGATTTTTGGGTTTCTTCTACTTTTTCTTTCTCTTGTTCATATTTTTGCTGCTGTTGTTGACGTTGATTAAGTAATCTAATCAACTTCTCAAAACTTTCTAAACCAGCTGAAGCAGCTTCTTCAACAGAAGTATTACTGCTTTCTTGAATCTTCTTAGTGGTGAAATCTGTATTTCTATAATCCATCATGAGATCAACAGCCATCACTCCACCTACAAATATCAAACTAAAACAAACACCTCTTCTTGTAAATAACAAGAAGAAAGGAAAAGAGAAACTTATAGAGAGATAGGATTCGACTTGGAGTCAAACATATGCTTTTGTATTTTGTGTTTTTAATTTCATCCTCTCTGTAGTGTAATATACATGGAGAGCACTGACCTGTTTTCCATTTGCATCTTCCCCTTTTTCTTTTTCTTCTCTGCTAGTCAAAGGCTTTAACAACTTGGAATCCGACACGTGTACGAATTTTTGTTTTATACTATAAATAAACAAAACGCTTCCAAATGCAAAACGTCAGGTCCATTGACCGCCTCTTTTTTCTAATCTACGGGCTCCGCCTTTTTGTTATTTCCATACGAGAGAAAAAAAATGTTGTCTAGCGAGTCTAGTTTCTTTCTTTAGCTTTTACTTTTTAAATCTGTGATGATTATTACCGGCGTAACAGTCTGATGATACTTTGTTAGAGAATGTGGTATGTTGCTGTATGAATGAATGAAAAATGAATGATTTTAAGGTCAGAGGATTAGTTAGTGGTGGTTAGAAATTTGATGAAATCGGATGGTTGTTAATTTATATGGTAGTTAGAGTTGACTTTTAATGTTGGTTTCAGAGAGTACTGGCAACTTGAGTTTACCTCTTTTACCGGTAACCGGACTATCTGTCAACTACAAGTCACATGGAGATTTCCTTAACCAATACATAGTTGTTGTTGTCTGAGTTATCGTATGTATACGGGAAGGAAGGAAAAATTAATCGAAATGATCACCTCTAATCTCATGGTATATTGGTGAGAGAGATTGGTATATTGGTTCTTCAAACTTATTTGATTTGTTGTTTTCTCGAGTGCATTGCTACTCCCCAGTTAGGAGCATCACTGTGATTAGGGCAGGGGCGGAGCCAGAAATCTAACTAAGGGGAGTAAAAAAATTCTAAAGGATGTAACAATGATAAAATAAATTTAAAAATCCAATAAATTAAAAAAAAAATGGGCTAAATTAGGCTTTGGAGCCAGTTAGTCAGGGTGTGCAATTGCACACCCTTGCTATACATTGGCTCCGCCTCTGGATTAGGGTGTGTGCAGATGAGTTTGGATTAGTCCAACTATGAAAGTCAGAAGTCCATGATTTATAAAAGCTGATACCAGTATTATTGGGGGCTGATACCATTTAGCCGATCCAACTGCTAGGATCGTTTAAGATCTTGAGATGGTATTAGCCCTTAGTAATTTGGTATCTATCAAGATTGAACCAAAATAGAGAGATTCATTGATTGAGTGTTTAAATAACAAGAATACAATGTTTTTGATATTTTTGGATGATTACAAATGATACTACAAATGCCTATTTATAGGCTTACAAAGAGAAGAAGAGAACTATGCCTATGGAGGCTAACAACTATGCCTTTGGAGGCTAACAACTATGCTTATGGAGGCTAACAACTATGCCTTTGGAGGCTAACAACTATGCCTATGGAGGCTTACCTTATATTCTTTGTTTCTAGAATAATCTACATGTTTAGAACATGTTTAGAGGTAATTCTAACACTCCCCTCAAGCTGGTGCATATATGTCGCTCATGCCTAGCTTGCCAACAAACTTCGAAATATTTTACTTGGAACCGCTTTAGTTAGAATATCACTACTGTTCTTCCGATCTAATTCTAGGTAACTCCACGATCCCATTATCCAACTTCTCTTTAATGAAGAACCTATCTATATCCACATGTTTTGTGCGATCATGATGAACTGGATTGTGTGCAATATCACACGCCGCTTTGTTATCGCGAGTACAAACGAATTGGTTTCCTAGGAGGATACCCCAATTCAGTTAGCAGACGTTTTAACCACATAACTTCGAGATACCCAGCGCCATACCTCGCCATTCAGCCTCTGCACTTGATCGTGAAACAACTCCTTGTTTTTGCTTCTCCATGTAACAAGATTACCCCAACGAAGGTAAAATATCCTGAAGTAGACCTCATATCATCACATGACCCACCATAGTCAGAATCAAGTATATGCCTCCATACTTTTGAAGTCTTGACCTTTCTTAAACAAGATCCCTTTTCTGTAGAGCAGACTTCAGGTATCTTAGGATTCGCATTACCGCATTCATATGTGGTTCTCCAGGATTATGCATGAATTGACTAACAATACTCAATGCATATGCAAGATCGGGTCTTGTATGTGCCAAGTACATTAGTCTACCCACGAGCCTTTGGTATCTTCCTTTATCAACAGGTACTTGGTTGCCATCCGAACATAATTTCAAACCTGGCTCTCTTTTGGTGTATCTACAGAGTTGACATCTTTGTCATACTGTTTCCTCCAACAAATCAAGGGCATATTTTCTTTGTGACAAGAATATTCCTTCTGTTGATCGAGATACTTCAATTCCAAGGAAGTATTTTAAAGAAGCAAGATCCTTCATCTGAAATTCACTTGATAGATAATTTTGGAGAGCCTTTCTTTCTTCTGGATCATCTCCTGTAACTATCATGTCATCTACATATATGATTAAAGTTGTAATCTTACCTCGATTTCTTTTTAAGAATAAAGTATGATCTGAATTTGCCTGGCGATAACCAAATGCTCTCATAGACTTGGTAAATCTTCCAAACCACGCTCTCGGAGATTGTTTCAGACCATACAATGACTTGTTTAACCTACAAACTTTTCCGTTATGCAACTCTGACTCCATCATTCCTGGTGGAAGCTGCATATACACTTCTTCGGACAAATCTCCATGTAAAAAGGCGTTCTTGACATCAAACTGTTGCAATGGCCAACCCAAATTTGCAGCAAGAGACAACAAGACTCGCACTGTATTCATTTTAGCTACAGGTGCGAATGTCTCATTATAATCTACACCATAAGTCTGGATATACCCTTTAGCAACCAATCTTGCCTTAAAGCGTTCAATTTCACAATTTGCCTTGTATTTGACTGTAAAAACCCAGCGACATCCCACGACTTTCTTTCCTTCTGGAAATTCAACCATGTCCCAAGTATTATTTTCTTGTAAGGATTTCATCTCATCGATCATAGCTTCCCTCCATTTCGGATCAGATAATGCTTCCTGCACGCTGTTAGGAATAACTACAGTAGATAATTGATTCACAAATGACTTATTTGATTCTGTCAGACGGTGATTAGAGACATAATTACTCATGGGATATTTAGCTTTTTGATGAAATATCAGGTTCATACATAGTTTTATGGATACCTCTATTCCGACGTTCTGGCAATTGTTTCTTTGCAGGTTCAAGAACATCTTCAGCGAACGGTTGGATTGGGGTTGGTGATGTATCATTATCTTCTTCAACTTCATCTGCATTATCTTCTGATCCATCTGCATTATCTTCTTCAACTTCATTTATAGCTTCAATTTCACCATCTGTGTTAATTTCTTCCCCACTAACTTTCTGTTCTTCTTCGATTATGTCTTCTTCATAGTCAAGAGTCTGAATTTCTTTTTCATACTCCCCCTGAAGTTCAGACTTCGAGTAATACATCACGTGTTCGTGAAACTTAACATCCAATGTGATGTACATTCGTTTAGTTAGAGGATGGTAGCACCTATACCCTTTCTGAATTGCAGCATATCCCACGAAGACACATTTTAAAGCTCGGGGAGATAACTTGCTCCGTTGGTTCTTGTGTAAGTGCACAAATGCTACACAACCAAATATGCGTGGTGGAAAGTTTGGAACTGTTGCCTCAGTGAGAGCTTGAAATGGTGTCTGAAAAATGATAATGCTGGAAGGTGTGCGGTTGATCACATATTCTGCAGAGGTAAGAGCTTCACCCCAATAAGTTAACGGCATATGAGATGATATTAATGAAGCATGCACAACTTCAAGCAAGTGACGGTTTTTTCTTTCAGCTACCCCATTCTGTTGAGGAGTATTAGGACAAGTTGTGCGATGAACAATACCACATTCTCTTAAATAATGTTGAAAATCAGTACTTAAATATTCGCCTCCGTTGTCACTTGAAGAACTTGAATCTTTTTATTGTCTTGTGTGTTGACTAATTTGTGAAACCTCTGAAATAAATTATTCACTTCATCTTTTGATTTCATCAAGCAAACCCATGTCATCCTAGTGCAATCATCAATAAAGGTGACGAACCATCGTGCGCTTCCAAGAGTGTTAACTTTAGACGGCCCCCAAACATCAGAATGAATAATCATGAATGAAATAGGACTTTTATTTAAAATTGATGGAAACAAAGTACGATGGCTTTTAGCTAGTTCACATTCTTCACATTGAAAACTAGAAACATCAACCTTTGAAAATAGACTAGGAAATAGCCTTTTTAAGTAGCCAAAAGAAGCATGCCCTAACCGTCTATGCCATAACCAAATTTGCGATTTCTCCTTCTCCCCCTGAGTACCATTCACAGCTAAAGCATTAGATAATCTTTCTGAAATTTTTGACGCCAAATCTAGATAGTAGAGCTTTCCTCTTCTAACCCCAAATCCAATCGTTCGCCGTGTTCGGATGTCCTTAAACACACAAGAATTAGGCCAAAAAATAACAACACAATGTAAGACTTTAGTAATTTTGGAAACTGATAATAGATTATAACTTAGAGAGGGAACGACTAAAACCGAATCTAGACTCAATGTATCAGTAAGATTTAATGATTGTTCTCCAATTACTGGAGCCAAAGATCCATCTGCTATGCAAACGGAGTTGTGTATGGATGTTTTAAGAGGAGAAACCTCATGCTGGAATCAAAAGTCATATGGTCTGTGCAACCCGAATCAATTATCCATGAGTTATTAGGAACAACTTGCGAAACATTAAAAACCTTACCATTGGTTGTTTCCATAGCGGATGTTAGATTGCTAACCACATGTGCTGCTGCAACGAAGTTCTTTTTCTTGGGATCGCGCTTATCCCACCAATCTGGATACCCGACAATCTCAAAGCAGTTGTCTTTGGTATGACCACGTTTATTACAATGAGTGCAGGTGGCGGACTTATCTTTAATGTTGTATTGACGATGGGTTGCCATTGCAGAAGTATCAACTTCAGTTCCTTTGTTCATTGTAGTATGCCGGACAGATTCACGTCGTACCAAAGCATAACAAGGTTCTAATTCAAGTATGGGATCCTTCCTTAGAATTTCCTCACGTATTTGTTCAAATTCACTGTCTAAACCATCAAGAAAAATATGCACCCTCATACGTTGAAATGATTTTCGATATAGTTCAACATCTTTTTCATTTTCCATAATCACCCTAGCTCACTGAAGATTTCTACTAATTCCCCATAATAGACCGGGAGTGGTCTACCATTTTGCCTGGCAGAGAAAGCCCTTTGATTTAAGATATAAATTTGTAGTTCATCTGCTCCATCATAGAAAGCCTTTAAAAAGACATCCCAGATCTCACGAGCGGTGAGGTAAACGAATATATCGTTTCATTATTTCTGGTGACATAGACATTAATAGCCATCTCTTGACCTTTTGATTTTCTGCGTACCATTTATCATACTTGTCATCATTTTTAGATGGAACTGGAGACGTACCGCGAATAAAGGAGATCTTCTCCTTCTCAGCAATATGCATCTCAATGATTTGAGACCACAGATCATAATTTGATTCATCCAAAGTAATTCCTGCCTTGAACGATGACCCATCGGATTGAAAAATAATTGTGTCGGAAGGTTTTGTGGTTTTAGAATTTTTCAGATCTGAATCTCCCATGGTTCAATACTAGATACAAGGATCCTTAACCTTGCTCTGATACCATATCAAGATTGAACCAAAATAGAAAGATTCATTGATTGAGTGTTTAGATAACAAGAATACAATGTTTTTGATATTTTTGGATGATTACAAATGATACTACAAATGCCTATTTATAGGCTTACAAAGAGAATAAGAGAACTATGCCTATGGAGGCTAACAACTATGCCTTTGGAGGCTACCAACTATGCTTATGGAGGCTAACAACTATGCCTTTGGAGGCTAACAACTATGCCTATGGAGGCTTACCTTATATTCTTTGTTTCTAGAATAATCTACATGTTTAGAACATGTTTAGAGGTAATTCTAACAGTATCAGCCTTTATAAATTGTGCAGGAGTCTTTGAGTTGCATTTTTACCCTTTTATGATGTTTGTTTGATTTTAATAAACACCAAGGTGCGACCAAGATTTTGAATGCCCAAATCCATATGGATGCTAATGGGGTACTGGATGCCGGAAAGAGTTTTAGAACTCATATATGGCAAAGTGAAAATTGGTTTGTCTTATGTGGATTTTGGTACCCTTTCCGATACCCTTGTTAGCAGTGTTGCTAATTCATTTAATAGGAAGATTATATCCATTATTAACATGATTTGACATGCTTCAAAAAAAAAACATGATTTGGGATATTTTCAGAGATCGTCTTTGTGACTTCATGATCTATTCTTCGGTGTTATCGGCGAAAATGATATTTAAGATAAAAAAAAATATTTATTCTCAAAAGTATTGTTGGACGTGGTAGAATTGTTACAAATGTCCGTTCACTTAATCCATACGAAAAGCTTTGGTGTTATCGGCGAAAATAATATTTAAGATTAAAAAAATATTCACAGAAATACTGATTGACATGGTGGAATTGTAACAAATGTTCGTTCACTTGATCCATACGAAAATAAAAGGCTGAAACTTACTGAGATGGACGCTACTATTTCACGCTTCGACTGAGCATTATCTTGAGAAGAGACACCATTGCCCGACATGGCAGCAACAAGGTATGATCAAAAAACTTTCCGCACGATGAAGCTAACTCAGGATCAGAAGAAAGATTTGCGCAGACGGTAAAGCTTGAAGTCCTGAAGATATATATTAGACGCGGTAGAGGCTTATCTTCTGTGATGGTCAATTCAGTTGCGGGTTTTACTGAAACCCTAAGATTTCAACGAGAGCAACGCTAAAGATACGGAAGAAAGATAGCTGGGGACTGGCACACACAGTCAAAATTCATGTGCAACTTGTAATCTCCCAGCCTATGCAACACGTATCTTTTAGTTCCTTCTACAAACGGAAATCACTAAGGCAAATTGGAATCCATGATGAATTCGAGGCGCGAACGTTAGTTTATTTATTCAGAAGAATCAACATGGAAAAGTTTTCTCATTCAAAGGAAATCTCTAAGACGGAAGGAAATTCGTTCAGATCATCGAGGAAATTTCTACTACGAAGCCTAAGAAACACTCACATGTTCAGAAAAAAAAACTACTCGTCAGACTCATTATCAGAACTGTCATCGCTATCCTCTTTGTTGTCCGAACCGTCATCACTATCTTCTTCATTGTCAGAATCAGTGTCGACGAATCTCGGATAAGCTTCTGGATCATCATCTGAATCTGAATCTTCCTCCAATTCAGCTCCAAATCTCTTCATGGACCTCTGGTACTCTCTTTCATCTTGAACAGTCCAGGTCCCGGGAACCTCCCATATGTCTTCTTCAGAATCATCAGCATCAGAGTTAGCAGGCTGCCCGTCCAAGAATTGACGCTTCTCCTTAGCCCTTTGCACTCTGCGCCGGATTCAAGCCTTCTCACGCTGACGAGCATCTTTTGCGTCATCCTCGGCTTTCCTTTTCCTGATTTCAGCGAAAGAGATCCTCCTTTCATTCAAGGGTACGCTGGAACTCGGCCCCTCACCCTGAGAGGGTTTCGTTTTCGATATGGGAACTTTAGAATCTTCATCAGAAGAGCTAGAGGAAGAATGATTGTTGTTGTTGGACATTTTCTGAAATCAGAAGCACAAAAGATTACCAACCTGCAAACAAATCCATCGGAAAAAATGGTAACTCTTAACTCTTACCTTTTTTACGCTTCCACTAACGGTAGTAACAAATCCATCGGAAAAAATGGTAACTCTTAACTCTTACCTTTTTTACGCTTCCACTAACGGTAGTGATAGTAATGCAAGGGCTAATACTTCAAAACTGTTCGTTTCCTCAAAACCTACAAAAGACGTTCAAAACTCAAATTTTTCATAAAATCATCAATTTTTTACCGAGCGAGCATTCACCATAGAATTATGGAAACTGAAACATTATAATTGATCTTATCTCTAAGCAACATCGCACAAAATTCAAGTTTTGATTTTAGAGAAACAATATATATCCGCACATATATATATAAACAGAATGTTTATTTACTCATGTAAATAAATAAATATTTTTCAACGAGAGCCAAGCTCACGAAAATAAGTCGTGGATACTCCAAGGTTTCAAAAAAAAAAACTTTTCATGAACCGATCATGTTTTACAAGAAAACTCTTTTCCTTCATGTCGTCATATGTATTTGAAACGAAGGTTTATTTCAATTTTGTGAAAACTCACGCATTACATGATAATGTTTTACATGAAAGCTCATACATAAAATTTTATCACTGTACATAAGCTTATATATACATAAAGAGGAGAACCCGCTTCTCCGCACCATCGTTATTCTTTAAAACGAAGATTTTACTACGGTTTTTGTGAAAAATTCACTTTTTGTGATAAAAATTTGGCTCACGTGAAAGCTCATCAACATAGTTTCATCACTGGACCTACATATTCATATATGAAGGAAAACTTCTCCTAAATCAGGGATTACTACTAGTTTTCAAAAACTAACGATCAAACGAACATACGTTTTCAGAACGAAGGTTTTCAATGAAACTCACAATCATATATACACGGGTATATAATTTCATCATGATCAATATGTGAACAACCCATAAAACTCATGAGCATCAGCAAAAATAAAATAAAAAATGGACGCATACCTGTCGGTGCCGGCGCAAAACTGCCGGACGGTGGCGACAACGGCGGCAGCGCTGGAGCTCCGGCGAATTTTCCTCCTCTCCTAGTACTAACGTGAATGTGGTGAATTGATGGAGGATGCTGGTCGTGGGAAAAAAAATAAAAAAAGAGAAGTAATTCCTTTTATATCAAACTTTGTTTCCAAAACTTAATTTTCCAAGGATTTCCTTATTGGGCCCGGCCCGCGAATCCCGAACGACCAAGGTCCCGTCACCCAAATCAGCGGTTCAACACCAAATCATGCTCACCAAACGAAATTCTATCATGCCACTAGAGCCTGCTTTCAAGTCATGATATGCTCGTACGATCGAAATCCGGTAATATCTTAACTTACGACTGAGTTCAATTACTTGCACTGTTATGACCGGAAAATCACCATTCAATGCTGACTGAGGAACACGGCTTTCCTCACTAAGCAGGGGAATTAATGTAGATGGTGGATTTTCGACAAAGGCTAAAATCGTAAACCCATAATTACATGAACCTCTGACTCAGCAATCAGGCGTAAATATGGAGACACGGGTCTCTCATCGAATCCTCGACGGAGAATACTTTCTCTCGAGTGCATATAGATATGTAGTCTCACGGTGGACAACGACATATCTCATGAGTCTGAATACTTCGATCATAATTTCTATCATGGGATGAACAACTCCGAACGACTTGCTCTGCTAGTATAAAGTCATAAATTAATCATTCCTAAATTCTTGGATTCATCCATGAGAATTCTGAAAATATTCAAATATTTTCGCAGATATCTCATTACGCAAACCATGGTTCTTCCCAGCAGAAGTACATGGATTAGTAATATTGGATGCACGGGCATCGTGCTGCTTTGCTGCGCGAGCCCCATCTCAAACCTACATTCTTGGATTCATCCGCAGAAATTCTTGAAAATATTCAAATATTTTCGCACATATTTCATTACGCAAACCATGGTTCTTCCCAGCAGAAGTCCATGGATTAGTAATAAATATTGGACGCACGGGCATCAGGGCTACTTCCTGAGCAAGCCCTGTCTTAAACTTAAATTCTTGGATTCATCCATGAATTCTTTGAAAATATTCAAATATTTTCGCACATATTTCATTACGCAAACCATGGTTCTTCCCAGGATAAAGTCCATGGATTAGTAATAAATATTGGACGACGGCATCGGGATCGCTTTGAGCAAGCTCTGTCTCGGATGGTGCAATTGTATTCAATAATGATACATTAACAACCACCGCACGAGCAAGTATTTCAAAATACGACGAAACGATGAACCTATGCAAAATAGGACGAAGAATAACAAATAAATAAAAATTGACCAAGGCGCTGGGAGCATGGACCCACTGACCGGCCGACCGTGCCGTGGTCAATCCCACACCAGTCTCATATTTTTATCATATTTTTTTGTTTTTTCTGAGTTCATGAAAAAACCTTTCGCTTGAACAAATACCCTTTTGTTTTGAGGAAACTCCTCAACTTCATGGTGCTTCCTCCGCGCGGAGAAAATAATATAAAATCAAGGAGAGCATGAGGGGGCATGACCATTGGCCAACCGGCCATGCCTGGTCCCAGCCGACCCCACACCTCATATTTCCTCATTATTTTATTAATTGCCCTAATTTCATGAAAACTCCTTAATATCATGATTTTTCCTTCGTCCCATGAAAAATAATAAAACTTAGGAAACCCGTGTGCACGAGTCATGGTCGGTCGGCCAAACCCTAAATGGCTCACACGTCCCAATATTTTATTAGCATATTTTTCATGTTTTCATAATCCCTCGAACGATCAACATTTGATCCCGTGACCACCCATGGCCAGTTTCATGACCCATTGGTCGGTCCCTCACCTCTTCATAATTCCTTCACTTTTCATTATTTTCCTTCATCCGATGAAGTTTTGACGGTTTTATCAGAAAACCTTAATTTTGTCATATTTTCTCAAATGGTCGCTCAAACGAGCACCAGAAAATATCAAAATTCTCAGAACTGAGACACGGACGTCTCAACGACGAAAGAATGTTACCTTGACCGACCGAGGTTGGCTTTGTGGCTCTCAATGAGCCAATCCCACGTGTTTCTCACAATCTGACCTAATTTGCACAATTGCACGTATTATGTCCAAAAACTCTCCAAACAATTTCGGAATTCGACGGAGCGATCATCATTTGATCCCGTGACCATCCAGGGCTGGTTTCACAACTTCTTGGTCGGTCCCTCATGTTTTAATAATAATTAATTAGGTTCTATCACCTAATGTTCGAACCAATGATAATTTAGTAAATGATTAAACCAAACATTTAATCATTCTTTCAACAACTCACCAACTCTTCAAAGAGGTCTTGGATTTCGCTCACGTGAGCATATGAGAATTTCATGGTTGATCCATGGTCCCATGAAGCCGGTTCTCCTTCATTCTATGGTTAATTTCAAATAAATCATCAATTGGTCATCAATTGATCAAATTAGGGTTTCTGAATCCAAGGATCATGATTCCAGATTCAAACACTAATAATTTCACACTGATCCCATGATCAATATTCTTATTAATTATGCTAGGTCAAATTACCAGAACTTTAATTAATATTTTATTTTGGTCACGCTACAAATATTTCATCAGAGCAACACTTGCTCAGATGAGCAATATTTACTCAAATATTTCATCAGACGAGCAACACTTGCTCAGGTGAGCAATATTTACTCAAATTAACGGAACTATCAATATTAAATAAATTAGCGAGCAACACTTGCTCTCCTCAACGTGAGGATCCTATCACTCTCGTGAGACACGTTCGATTCATGAGTTGCAGAACATTTTACAAAATCATGTTTAACTCAGCAAATACGTGGACTCATCGTCCCACGAAGTCATGAAATCAGCAACTGACTTAATTAACCACGAGACATCAATCGTGTCACTTTGGGGGATATCAACTAGGGTTTTGGTTTGGCGGTCTACATCACGTGTGTTCAAACACACGATGAAATGTGAGCAAGTCGTGCAATCATTTGAGGAAGTTAGAAAAGTAGTGGGTGGAAAATCAACCAAGTCTCCGCACGATGAGCGCAACTGGTTTTGAGCATTATTTCCATCTCTCCACTCCTTCACTCCATCAACTATCACACTTCATGGGATCATGGTACTTTCAACTCCGGCATTATATAATGTTTCTGAATCCATATTGAAGGACAACATTCGAAGGGTTCTCAAACATTCGAACAACAATCGTCTGAACGAGCAATTTCTCAACAAAAGTTCATACAGACGCTCATTCGTCTACACGAACTCACATAAATCACTCTCAATCAGGCAACATTCAATCATTCAGAGCATTACACGGAAACCATAACACACCTACAATCTCAGATCACCATTGATCTCACACATTTCTCAGCTTCCCTCCTACAGACCAACCCATCCTCTCTTGTGACCGAATTTACTCTGGAACGGCCATTGTCTTGGTTTAGGCTGGAGTACTACAGATTGGTCTCTCGAACTAAAAAGCACCCCCTTCATAGCGGTGCATCTGTGTGAGGTTGAACATTTCGCTCGGTTCAAGGAGTCTCCTCCGCACGGTCGTCCTCAATTCTGCAAAAACCAGCAGATCGTTTTTCCCCATCTACATATGTGCTACTTGATTTGCTTCCCTGAATGCAAAATCGAACAACATGGACAAAATTCCGAAATGTTTGATAATCTTTGGTGTTATCGGCGAAAATAATATCTAACTAAGATAAAGAAAATATTTACTTTCAATAATTTCGTTTGACGTGATGGAATTGTTACAGATGTTCATTCACTTAATCTATGAAAAAAGAAATACAATAGGTACTAACCAAAAAGTAAGAAGGTTATAAATCTTACGGTTATTGTTTTTGTTCAGGAATAAAGTAAAATGGCAGGAATATAATCAAGAGTTGAATCGAATGTGCGTGATTTACTTTCAAGAATTCATGGGCTACTTGGGTTGTTTCCCTAAATAAATGAAAATCAAATAACATGGACGAAATTCAAGATTTATAACTTAGGTTCAAGATTTTCCAAAAAGAGTTTTCGCTAGAAAAGTATGTGAACTTTTTTAATTTTTTGCCTGACTCATATTTTCAGCGTTCATCTTTGTCAATTCATAATCATCAGTGTCATTAGCGAAGATAATATCTGATTAGATACATAAAACATATATTTTTAAAAATTCTATTGGACGTGGTGAGATTGTTACAAACGTTCATCCATTTAATCCGTATAAAAATTATACTGTCTGGTACGACCAAAATTTAAGAAGGTTATAAATGTTACGATTTCTGTCTTTGTTTAAGAATAAAGTAAAAAACTAGAAGCACTGTTAAAATTCGAACTGATTGTGCATGAAATAGTCTTTAGAACTATATCATGTGTTATTTGGATTGCTTCCCTGAATGCAAAATCGGATGACATGGACGAAATTATGGAACATTTCAAGTCATAAACTTCAGTGTTATAAGCGAAGATGATATCTGACTTAGATAAAGAAAACATTTATTTTCAGTGATTTTGTTGGACATGGCGTAATTGTTACAAATGTTCATTCATTTATCCCACACAAAAATATACAATAGATACCAACAACAAAAAAAAAGTAAGAAGCTTATAAATATTGTTCTTTGTATCTTTATTCAGGAATAAAATAAAATGCTAGGAGTATGGTTAAGTGTTAAATCAGATATCTATGATTTAGTCTTAAGAACTATTTCATGTGCTACTTGGGTTGTTTCCATTGCTAAATAAAAAATCAAATGACATAGACGAAATTCAAGATTCATAACTTAGTTTCAAGATTGTCCTAAAAGAGTTCTCATTAGAGAAGTATGTGGACTTTATTCAGTATTAGCATGACTCACATTTTCAGTAATTATATTGCGAATTCATAACCTCGGTATTATTAGCGAAAATAATATATGACAAAGATAAATATAACATTTATTTTTATTAATAGTTATGTTGGACGTGGTGGAATTCTTACAAATGTTCATTCATTCAATCAATACAAACTTATATGGTAGGTACAATTAAAAATTAAGAAGGTTATAAATGTCGTGGATTTTGTATTTGTTTATGAATAAAGTAAAAGGCTAGAAGTATGGTTAAAAGTTAAATCGAGTACGCATGTTTTTATTTTTATTTTTTAAGAAATTTATTAAACGAACAAAGATTTACAAAATAAAGGATCAAATAAGTGAACAACAAGCCCACGGAGATTCTTCATAAAATAAAGCCAAAACACAAACGAAATCCCAAAAAAAAAATCAATAAAACCTCAGACAAGTCGTGTCAAGGAACTTCAGGCGCTGAAGGAAAGAAGCTTTGATGTTGTATTGTAAAATCCGACCCCTTCTCAAACTCTATTTTTTGCCAATACATCCACTGAGAAAATAAATCTCGTGATAGGCATGTCTAAAACGAATCAAATGTAAACAGGCTAAAACCTTGTGTCATCTAGAAGAAAAGAAAAACCAACGAAGTTTTACTGTATCAAAAACTTAAAAAAAAACACATACACCATCTCTTTCTCTCCTTTTCAAATCAGTATTATTGTTGTGGATTAAGATTTTGGGAAAACAACATCAAGCTATGGAACATGTTGAATCCATGATACTTCGCCTCAAGAATCTCGAGAAGGAGCACATGACTTGTATTCATCGTCAGCATGGCATTCACCATAAAATCTATGGGAAACAAAATTGAGGAGTTGATGCATTCATTTGCTGAAGTAGCCGGAAGGTTTCAGCTTGTCATCAATAGGGTAAACGTTGATTAAAAAAACCTTTGTGTTTGATAGAGCTTTTTGCAAGCCGTGATGCAGAAAGAATTATCCCGACTTGGTGTATGCACACTTAAGCCCCATCCTCGACCTCTACTATGATGTTTTTCAGCCCGAGAGAAACAACCTCAAAGATATCCTTGGTCAATAAGAGTTGTGATTGTTACCTAGAGTGGCAGCAGATCTTCCAGGGAACATACTTTCCAGTCGGTTTTATTATGTTAATTTCAATTAATAGACATTGATTTCACCATGTTAACTTTTAATTTTTGTTATTTAAGCTATGTAGGAAACATTTTGTAGATTAGGTATTGATGGTGGATTTTTGACGAAGGTTAGATTCGTAAAATCACAGCATCAGAAGCATAAGAGATTTTATGTCTTCACATTCCGTAAGATAAGTGAATTGTAGTTCTGTAAACTCATCAAAGAAATAATACATGACGACAGTGTTAGAGCCTCTGAGGCAAAAGCTTTTAATATTTTTATCATTTATGAAGGGCTACTCAGTATTTATAAGTGCTTAATTCATATGTTTTTAGAGTCAAATCCATTCTTTTTTTAGTTATTTTTCTTGCATTTTATCTTCTATTACTCTTATTTCCTGTTTTATTTGAAGTGCTCATATGGCTAACCATTGTTTAACTATTGTTGAACCAACTAAGTGTACATGTTTAGGTATGGTTACTCAAACCTAAATGAAATACATTTCATTTTTGTATAACAAGATAAGATTCGATCTAACAGTTGAAAGATATTAGCTTGAATCTAATCAGGTTTTCATCTAACGGTGAATATTGAATACTTTGTTACTAAGCTAACATTGATTGCAAACCCTGATTTGAAAACTATAGAAAGGATAACTCTAGCAACTGGGAAACCTAATCCCTACACCTCCTATGTGATACTCGTTGTGTTAAGCTAGAGTAACTTCTCCTTTAACCTTAGGTTTCTTCTCGAGACCCTATATGTTAATGACTTAAAGACTTTATTGGGATTGTGAAGCAAAACCGAACTACTTCTCTTGTAGTTTAGTGATCTGATCTTGTCATTTTTATCGTAAGAGTACAATCGTAAGATTGGCTTGAGATTGAAAAAGCGGGGGTCTAACAACCACACCCAATATTTCGATTAGAAATTTGTATGGCCTACCCCCAATATACTTTCAAGAGAATCAACTAGACTCATTCTTAATAAAGTATATCAAAGAGTTATATCTCTCTTTCTCGATTCAATTCTTACTCAAGCAAATACAAATATGTGAGTCTAATTGAATACAATAGAAAACACTTGAATGGTACCAAAGACCAATGTTCAAGGATCAATCAATTTCCAATCAACAACCAAAGGTTGGATTTCACATTTAATCGATACAACGCACTACCTGTGATATTTCAATTATATAACAAAATATAATGTGGAAAAGAAATAACACAGACACCAGAAGTTTTGTCAACGAGGAAACCGCAAATGCAGAAAAAACCCGGGACCTAGTCCAGATTGAACACACATTGTATTAAGCCGCTACAGACACTAGCCTACTACAAACTAACTTCAGTCTGTACTGTAGTTGAACCCCAATCAATCTCACACTGATCCAAGATACATTTGCGCTCCTTACATCTCTGATCCCATCAGGATACTACGCACTTGATTCCCTTAGCTGATCTCACCCACAATTTAGAGTTGCTACGACCCAAAGTCGACGACTTTAATATACAAATCTGTATCACACAGAAAATTCTGCGTTAATAGATAAATTTGTCTCCCACAGAAATACCTATGATTTTTGTTCCGTCTTTTATAATTCAAGGTGAACATGAACCAATTGATAACCCGGATTTATACTCCCGAAGAACAGCCTAGTATTATCAATCACCTCACAATAATCTTAATCAACGCGGAGAAAGAAGATATTGTGGAATCACAAATGATGAGACGAAGATGTTTGTGAATACTTTTATATCTTGCCTATCAGAGATATCAATCTCAATCTAATCGTTACGATTGTACTCAATACGATAGAAACAACAATATCATATCACAAAACTACAAGAAAGTAGTATCGATCTGGCTTCACAATCCCAATGAAGTCTTCTTATCGTTAACCTACAGGGTCTCCGTAGAAACCTAAGGTTAAAGGAGAATTGACTCTAGCTAATACAACTAGTATCATATAGGAGGCATGGGGATTAAGTTTCCCAGTTGCTAGAGTTCTCCCTTATATAGTCTTTCAAATCAGGGTTTGCAATAGCATTCAATATTCACCATTAGATGAAAACCTGATTAGATTCAAGCTAATATCTTTCAACCATTAAATCAAAAACTTAGGTTGTTACACACAAATGAAATGCACGTTTTAGGTTTGTGTAACCGTATCCAAACATATACATTCGTTGGTTCAATAGTAGTTAACCAAATGGTTATCCATATGATCACTTTCATATTAACCATATTCTTCTTTACCATAACTAGTTCAAATGAACTAGTTATAGAGTTATTCAATTTCTTAGATCTTATAGAAGTATACAAGACATAATCGATGCAAAAATGATTTGGTTCACTCGAACCGATTCATGAACTTTATAGCCACGGTTTGTAAAGTTGCATTCCTTAGTTAATATAAGTTCACGAATAATCATTTTTATAAAATAACCAACCTAAGTACGTGGACTTAAGTACCCGGAATAAGTTTGTAAAAGTTTACAAACTCCAACAGATTCTCTCAGAAAGAGAACCTCTGACAGTAAGCAGACTGGGTTCGCGGACTCTGTTCCGGTTTTCCTGAGCAGCAAAGTACACATACTTTGGTTCAAGGAATAAGGACTTATACATGTATGTGTTTCCACACAATGCTTATATCCAATAATGGTTACATAATCTAAACTCTCATTTCAATCATTGAAACATTCTTAGAGGACGTTATATAGTTTTTATCACAAACCATTTTTTGTCAAAGCCATTTTCAAGTAATTGAAACATATCATGACTTTCGTCACTAGGTAAAGATGAACTTGGCCAAAGCGAAATCTTACCAACACATACTTCGAGAAATAGATAAGCGAGTTAAACTCGGCTCGAAATATCAAATGTGTATAATTAAAGTCTATATTGCAAAACGACTTTTGTCTCAAGATAGGAGATAAAGTATATATACTTTTGAGTGATAGATAAGTTCAAGTATCCACATAACTTTTAGTCGATGAAGTTCCACCAGTTCCTTGAGTAGTCCTTCGTCTTGTATGATGATTAACATGGAGTTCTTGAGCTCAACTACACTTTCTATCCTAGTACGAGACTTAGCTATAGTAGACTAGAAATCAAGACTTATAGTTTTGATCACTAACATTGATAAACATGCTTGAGATAGCAACGCATGCGAGTTCGACCGAGAAGTGCTCTAACAATTTCCCCCTTTGTCAATTTTAGTGACAAAACTATCAATACATATGGAATACAAAAATAGATAAATAAACTTTTGTAGCTCTTCTTCTACATGCCTAATCTTCAACATTACTCGAAATCTTCGTCACTTCCAAGTACTCCAATGATTCCAAAGGTTGTAAGCTTAGCATCATCGTTGTTGAAAATCTGTAGCTATAACAATGAGAAAATAAGAATTCTCAATCATTGTTATACAATGTCATGGTATTATTATACAACATCAAAGTTCAATTGTATCACAACTTCGACAACAATACTATGGTGATATGTATCACTCCCCCTTAGTCAATACTCCATCTCACATGGAAACCACTCCCCCTTACATAATGATATGAAAACCATATGTATTTGTACTGTGAACTACACATTAATTCTCCCCGTTTTTGTCAATAAAATTGGCAAAGTGACGAAAACGGGGTCCTAATGAAAATTTCCATAGAGTCATTTCATGACCAAAAGAAAGTACATATCAAATTTTTAGATGCAATCATATAGCCGAAGCTAAATGCTTTCATCAAGGAGTTTATAAAGATACAAGATAACTCCTAAAATATTCCACAGCCGCACTCCCCACAAAGATTTGGCAATTAAGCACAAGTTCAATTAAGAATTCTCCCCCATAATATGTCATTCCCGAAATAACAACAAGAGTGACCTTAATTTCATAAGAAAAGAAGGATTTCTTTGTACATAACAAATCACATACGAATATGAATTTGAATCCAAACTAACTCAATTAGATTAACCACAAGAGAACCCATAATTAATCTAATCGGAATTGCTCGACATAAGATAACTCACGGAGCCTCACAGTATATACATCAAATATGGATCAGGGAAGATCAATATTGCGGAATAGATAAGGATTCATTCTATTTTCCATCATTATTTGCACAATGACATACAATAGACATAATCCTTGTAAACAAAAGTTCATCCTATCTTCCATAAATATTTGCATAATGACATACTAGGCTTCAAACATTTATAATGTCAAAAGTGCATTCATTCTTTTATCAATACATGCATATCGACATACGAGAGACTTAACTTTTGACAAGGTTTGGGATAATCATAGTTCAAGGACGCAAACACACATATCCCATAACAAATTGCAATATGTAAAACCATAAAGATTAATACTGCAAGAATCATCTTCCAAACATTTTTTTTAGAATTTAAACAAATAAACCTAAAAACATGAAGATGAAAACGTTGGACATAGCTATGTGTAATCACAATAATGGCTATTCCAAACTAGTTATTCTTCCTAAAAACACAAGAAATAAATTTCTCATAATAGAAGATTTACTAGTCAAGATAAAATTATCAAGCCAAAATGCAAAGACAGACTCCTAAATCATCACAACCAAACAAGAACTAAAATCACATAGACGTTTCAGAATCCTCATGAGCCTTGAGGTCTTTGAGCTTGTGATTGACAGCATCTACTGCACCTTCAATGAAGATATCCTCATTGATAAGATCTTTAACTTGTGTCTTTATGAGACCAAGGTCATATGTAACCTTTTTCAACTCAGTTCTTAACACATAAAGACTCTTCAAAGTATCAACGAGCTGCAGTTTTGCCTCCTCAAAATATTTAAGAAAATCATGAACCACTTCAACAGAAACCATATCCTCATTCCCAATATCCTGATGTGTATAGGCATAGTAACATGAGGCATTCAGATGATCATCTTCTACTAGGGTTCTTTTCTTCCTTCCCTTGGACTCAAAACCAATACCTTTGTCAAGAAACCCTTTTTGCAAAATCGATAGTTTTAGAAGAATACATTCTTGACAAACAAAAAAAATATCCCAAAGTATGCGTATGAGACTCAAGGGTTTTTGTATTTAAACGGTTTCTCAGGGAAGGTAGCTTTTAGGGTTTCTAAGAATTGATTCGTGACAGTAACACAATTTAGACCCAACAACAAGGGTACGCAACCAGTCGTAATTTTATGACAAGACTGAAAAGCTGCAATTGTGAAAAGTATCACAAGATTTTTGGCTCAATAAATTTTATATCTCCTATTGAGAAATAATTTAGAGCACATAACATAGTTGCAATCAACACAAAAGAAGAACCACATCAGACACAACCAAAACTTTAAGCAAAGTTGTCTGTAGACAATAGTTTATCTATGGACGATAAGAAAATAACTCAATTAATCAGAAAGCAATTTTGCTAACAATATACCTGATTATTAACACATATTGCTCAACATGATTTTTATGAGTAAGTTTTCAATCCTTGTGATTACTTGACACAACTATGAGCTCCAAGCTCATTAAATGAACTGTGTTTATGATCGAGTCTCTTTTTCCTTTCAGATCTAGAAGGGAATTCCTTTTTATGTGAGAAATTATCATAAAACTTACTGTCATCAAAATACGAGACATAGTTTAAGTTCTTACCAGAAGAATTTTAACTTGAGGAGGTTGACAACCTGTCGACAATTTCTTTATAGCCTTCAATTATCTCCTTCAGGTTATTTCTCAAATCATTATTTTTGCTCTTTTCTCCTGGAATTTTGTTCACATCAAAGGCAATGTTATCTCCTTAATTAACAGAAGAAAAGACTTGATCTTTCCTTAGACGATTTTTGTTAAGATGTATGTTCTTCTTCTGAGTGTTCGAGGAACCCATTGAACTGAATTTCCTGGTAGCATACATAGGGTATGTACGAAAACTAATTGGTCACCATTTTAAGGATATAGCAACCCAGAGTAGCAACAACAATAGCGCCGTTGCTAAATTTCCGTTGCTAATTTTTGTTGTTATTTTTTCGATACGGCTGCTTGTTGTTGCTAATTTAGTAACCTCAAATAGCAACAGCGAGGTGTTCATGCATGTGTGAAACGCGCGTGTGGTCGTAAACACTGACGTTTTTTACGCCCAAGTCAACGTTTGGTCAGTCTTCTTCTTTATTTTCCCACCCCTTCGGCCTTATCTACCTAAACTTAGAATTTTCACTCACCCATTTTATTTTTTCATCACTTTTTTTTTTCTGCTCCCGTATTTTCTCCCCTTGATATCAACTGAAGATTCAGTTGCAGTCTCGATCTTAACTGTTAATCTTAGCATTTTGGTTGCTTGTATTCGATCTGGTAAGTATTTATCCGTATTAGTTTTTCAATTCCAGTTAATCGATTCCAGGGTTTCACGATTTTAGGGAATTTGATTTCAGGTTGCATCTGTGAATCTGTTTTTTTTTCTTCATTTTAGTCCATCGATAGGGTCATCTTTGAATCTTTTTTCGATTTTAGGGATTTTGATTTTAGTTTTTCAATTTTAGTTCGATTTCTATGGTTTCAAACACAAAGATTCCCTATTTTTTCTTCCTTCATTCATTCTTCACACAGACATCTTCAACTTGGGATTATGTTTATCTTTTTTTCCAATTTCAATAAAGAACTTCATTAATCTTCTCCTTTGCACTCTACTTGTTTTTGTTCATGGAGGTTTTGTCCTGGGTATGGGAACCAAAGATGGTTCTGAACAATGGGGTTATGTTCAAGTGAGGCCAAGTATGTCTGTCACTCAAATATCTCTATAATATTTCTACTTGCTCACACACTTTAACTTGATTCTCATTCTTTCATTCTCATTTGATTTGAAAGTCAGTTGAGATGGCATCTTATTGTTGAGAATTTCTGGAAGAATGGAGGGATTGCAGTGATTCTGAGAGCTCCACTTGAGACCGAGACTACAAGGGAGAAGAAGATAGAGCTGTTGGTACGATTTAGAAGCCAGGGAATGAGCTTAATGAGCCGTACAACTGTGTCGCTGGAGTTGATCCATTGCTGTGGTTGGATTGTGGCAGTAAAAGGTGATGATTGAGACTAGTTTTCACTGAATGGAGCCATGGGTTTGCATCAAATTTCAATTGTGCAGGGAAATGGAGAGTGTAGAAGATGATTGTTCCATATACAATATCATCACCAGGTTGTGTAGATTACATGTTCGACAGAATAACACAGATAATAATGGAGTTGCTGTTGATACTTATTACTCAATGGTGATGATTGTTCAGCATTTTGAAGCCTGAGAAAATGGTGTTGTGATGCCTGTTATGGACTAGGTAGTTATGAAGCTGCAGATGCCGTGAATTAGGTGGGGGTTTGGTGCAGTTCTGGCAGCGATAAAGAAGGGAGGAATATCACCAGTTATGTGCAACTATGAGCCATGGTTCTGTATGCAGTGAAGGAGATGTATTTGGAAGTTGTTAAGTTGCTGATACAAGGAAGAATAATGAGTTGCAGTCTACATGGTTCTGGTCAAGTTATGGCTGGAAGGTTAAGCAACAAAACATGGAGAAACTTATGACATTGTCGAGGAGTTGATGTTGCTGTAAAGGTCAGATGAGGAGTTCTTGTTTCTTCCGTGAATTAGATGGGGTTTAATCGGGTTCAGGTTACAAGAACATGACCAGCGGAATCTACTCGACTTCACTATCTCTCTGCTGTAACCGTGGGTTT
The DNA here is from genome assembly GCA_023529315.1 of Papaver bracteatum. Classification (NCBI taxonomy): domain Eukaryota; kingdom Viridiplantae; phylum Streptophyta; class Magnoliopsida; order Ranunculales; family Papaveraceae; genus Papaver; species Papaver bracteatum. The sequence continues at coordinate 723,017 of JAJJWX010005152.1, forward strand.
GATGGATGTGTATGCGCATTTGGCAGAGGCCCGTGACTCGAGTTAGAAGTTTGGCAAGGAATGGCAGACACTGAGAAGAACAAGGCTACATGTGATGCAAGTTTGGTGATTGTTTGGGTTGTATATTGAGATGAAATGCGGTTGACATAAATATGATGTGAATGAGCTTACAAGGGTTCAGGTTGGATGTACTTATGTGCAGTGGCTAGACATGGCTTGATGGCTGTGTTTCAGGGGAGAGAACATTTGATGATTTGACAATAATCGATCTTATGGACAAGGCTACTGATGCAGTTGGTGTAAGTATGCTTATTATCGCCAACACAAACATTACAGTCTTCCTAAACATTTTTGTTGTAGTTAAAGTATGGACGTTAACATCAAATGTTCTTTTGTTTCTGTGTTGATTTATTATGGCTTTATGCCCTTATATGGGCATATTCCCATGAGCTTGATGGACTGTGACTAAACATTTTGCGTGTTCAAATATTAGAAGGAAAAGCTTATCGTCTATAATTCCATTGGATTGGTGTTGTTAATCGATCACAAGCTGACATTAATAAGAGTGTTGACATGATTGTTGCTCGTCGTAGAGAGGAGTATTTTATGAATTCTTTAGAGTACAAGCATCTAGCTCAGAGAATGGGTTCTGAATATCTAGAGAAGGTGCTGTCACAGTTGAAGTTTAGTTTTCATCTGGGTGGACTAATAACAGATACGCTAATGATCTCAATGTTACTGTGACTTTTTAAGAGTTTGAACCTAGAATCAGTCTGTACAACTAAATCTTACTTAATACTAAATACATTTTGCAGCACCTGGAAACTGTAATCAAATCTCAAATTCCAGGATTTCAGTCACTAAATAAAAGTATCGCGGATCTAGAGTCAGAACTGGGCCGTCTTGGAAAACCTATTGCTGCTGATGCAGGAGTAAGTCATACTTAGTCGCATTTCTTTCAGGGTGTTTCATTCTGCGCGACCTCATTAATATCTAAAATTGGTGTTTTATCAACGCTGCTGTTTTTTTTTCCTTTCAAGACAATAAAAATGAACATTGTTGGTACTCTAATGTTTCAGATGGGAAAGTCAGACTGGGAATGTTTTTGATGCCATGTCCGGTGACTTCATGAAGCCAAGAATCAATGAGGTAATAATGGATTCTTAATAATCCAAAACTATTTTGAGTAATGTACAGTTGAAAGTTTTCATTCAATGCATTAGATGTAGAAAAACACTTTTGAAGATGACATATTGTAAATAGTTGATTTTTTTAATTTTTTTTGTGCCGGTTGATGAATTGTTAAAGAATGGGGTAATTGTAATACCCCGATTTCGGCAGTGGTTGGCCGAATGGAATATAAGTAATGATTTGTCATTTCCTAACACCGAGGCCTTTTCGGCACAATTGGCTCCAGATTTGGCAGAAAACTCTGCAGTTAAGCGTGCTCGGGCGGGAGTAATCCAAGGATGGGTGACCATCCGTGAAGTTCCCAATCGGATTCACGCAGCGATGCACGTTGAAAACCCCACACTGCCGGATATCCGCAGTGGCTAAGTGGGGACAATATTGGTGGAGGGACGGGTCATTACAAATGGTATCAGAGCCGACGACGGTTCACCTGACGAGGGTGGGAAGGTACGCTGGCGGGAATTGTCTAGGTGCTTCTCATGAGGGGCAGGGAACGTCGGAGATTTGGGATCAAAAATATATTCCGAAGCCGAGGACGGCTCCAATTTAAGGTGGTGGTATTGTAATACCCCGATTTCGGCAGTGGTTGGCCGGATGGAATATAAGTAATGATTTATCCTTTCCTAACACCGAGGCCTTTTCGGCACAATTGGCTCCAGAGTTGGCAGAAAATTCTGCAGTTAAGCGTGCTTGGGTGGGAGTAATCCAAGGATGGGTGACCATCCGTGAAGTTTCTGTCGGATTACCGCAGCGATGCCTGTTGAAAACCCCACACTGCCGGATATCCGCAGTGGCTAAGTGGGGACAATATCGGTGGAGGGACGGGTCATTACAGTAATGGACAAGTATGTTTGTGTGTCAAAGTCATTTATTACATCATCTTTTAAAGTCTAGACTTTGGAATGACAAGCCTGTTTAAGCGACAATAGTAATTTCTTGTTTCAACTTTCAACTGATCAACCATTTATTATCTTATTTTGTTAGGTTGATGATCTTATTTGTGCAACCAATAGAACTGGCATGGGTCGAGAGACTCGAGTAAGTTCTCGACCATTTGTCTTAATGGTGCTAATTGATCCAACTATATTTTATTCATTATGACCAACACCCGTAAACGAGATCAAAATTTGCAGACACACTTGTCCCATGTGTTCATTGAGGTCTCAGCCTTATAAAACATTGTTGCATTATATGTATAATAAGAATGACAATTCATGACAGATTTAACTTCTCTTGGAGGATTTCATTAGGTGGGAAGGGCTTCAAGCTTTCTTGAATTTGGATGGATAGCCTCTGTATTATGAGGACATTACTGTAACTACTAAAGTAGTTCAACCTTTCAATTTCATCTCAGTAAGTTTGATGTGATACTTGTATACATTTGTATCTCCTACTCATACTTTTTGTTGACTTCAATTGAAGAATCCTTTTTTTATAAAATAATACAGTTTTGTATCATCTATTTTGATTCTCAAAAATATAGTTTTGTATGTCCATTCAATGACATTGTAGTTTGTTTATCTGTGGGAATGTTGAATATGGGGAACTGGGTAATTGCAGGGGGAAATGTGGGGGGAAATGCATTCTGACCAGGTCAATGAAAGCTTGACCCTTCTTTTTTTATGCTACAAACACTTAGCAACATTTGCTATTTGTTGCTAAATTAGAACCAGAACCAATTAATTAGAACCAGAACTAATAATATATAGTTCCGGGTAAGGGTATTCTTGTAATTAGCAACAGATTAGCAACAAATTTTTGTTGTTGCTAATAAAAAATTTAGTAACAGCAAGCGTCGTTGCGAACCTCCGTTGCTGACCGAGATTAACAACAAAGCTTATGCCGTTGCTAAAAATTGCGACACCGTGTTTAGCAACGGCGAAGGCCTGTTGCGACCCCGTTTAGCAACATCTATGGTAGGTTGCTAATACCTTAAAATGGTGTAGTGATAGACATACGAATGTCAGTTACACCTTTGAGAATTAAGTCTAAGGTGTGATGAAGTTGAATACATGAAATTTTATTCAACCTAGAGTTTCTCTTCAGCTTAGCAGGTCCTTCTGAATCACAAAAGATACATACTTTCTGATCATAAGAGACATTAGAAAGTTCCATCTTAACACCGTCATTTGAAGATTTATTCCTCCCATTTGATGTGCAACATCCGGGATCAGGGGAGATTACAGGCACATCTTTTCCGATGGGGAGGGATACTGGTTTTATTTCTGAAGCTGGAGTTCTCTCAGTTGCAATAGAAGTAGATGGTGTAGAGGAATTTTTGGAACATCCTTGAATTGAGAGTTTACTCAAGAGATGTTCAATTCCCAATGTATCCTTTTTGAGGCTCGCCTCGAGTAAGATACATGAAGATTCAACTTCAACATTTTTTTTTACAGTCTCGTACTACACCAAGAAGAACATTGACATTGTTTTTCAACCGATTAAATCTATAAGCATGAATTCTAACAAGATTTAGAATCAGTTCACTCTGTTTAGATGTTTCCCTTTCATTAATAGAGATATAAACTTTTTCGAAGGGTAACCGGGATAAGACATGTCAGTGTCTATCTGTCTCGTTAAAACAATTGTTTCGTCTATTTTTGAGATTGGCGGATCTTTCTATTTAATAGATATAGTCGAGATAGAACTTTTATTCTGGTGATGCGTTTATCAGAGATAATACCTTTGTCCATAGAGGCAGATCGCTACAAACACAGACTTGTAAGGTCTTTAAACGTGTTTGCATGCTATGATACCAATTGAAAAAGCGGGGGTATAACAACCACACCCAATATTTCGATTAGCAATCTATATGGAATAACTCCAATATACTTTCAAGAGAATCAACTAAACTCAATCTTAATAAAGTATATCAAAGAGTTATATCTCTCTTTATCTATTCAATTCTTACTCAAGCAAATAGAAATCTGCGAGTCAAATTGAATACAAGAGTAAACACATGAACGGTACCAAAGACCAATGTTCAAGGATCAATCAATTTCCAATCAACAACCAAAGGTTGGATTTCACAATTGATCGATACAACACACAACTTGTGATATTTTAATTATATAACAAAATATAATGTGGTAAAAAAATAACACAGATACCATAAGTTTTGTTAACAAGGAAACCGCAAATGCAGAAAAACCCCAGGACCTAGTCAAGATTGAACACACAATGTATTAAGCCGCAACAGACACTAGCATACTACAAACTAACTTCGGTCTGGACTGTAGTTGAACCCCAATCAATCTCACACTGATCCAAGGTACAGTTGCGCTCCTTACGTCCCTGATCCCAGCAAGATACTACACACTTGATTCCCTTAGCTGATCTCACCCACAACTAAGAGTTGCTACGACCCAAAGTCGAAGACTTTAATAAACAAATATGTATCACACAGAAAAGTCTACGGTAATAGATCCCACGGAAATACCTACGAATTTTGTTCCGTATTTTGATAAATCAAGGTGTACATGAACTAATTGATAACCCAGACTTATATTCCCAAAGAACAGCCTAGTATTATCAATCACCTCATAATAATCTTAATCAACGCGGCGAAAGAAGATATTGTGGAATCATAAATGATCAGACGAAGATGTTTGTGATTACTTTTATATCTTATCTATAGGAGATATCAATCTCAAGCCGATCGTTACGATTGTACTCAATACGATAGAAACAACAAGATCAGATCATACAACTACAAGAAAGTAATATCAGTCTGGCTTCACAAACCCAATGAAGTCTTCTAGTCGTTAACCTACAGGGTCTCGGTGGAAACCTAAGGTTGAAGGAGAATCGACTCTAGCTAATACAACTAGTATCACATAGGAGGTGTGGGGATTAGGTTTCCCAGTTGCTAGAGTTCTCCTTAAATATAGTCTTTCAAATTAGGGTTTGCAATCAATATTATCTTAGTAACAAAGCAATCAATATTCACCGTTAGATTAAAACCTGATTAGATTCAAGATAATATCTTTCAACCGTTAGATCGAAAACTTAGCTTGTTACACATAAATAAAATGCACGTTTTAGGTTTGTGTAACCGTACCCCAACATGTACATTCGTTGGTTCAACTGTAGTTAACCAAATGGTTAGCCATATGATCACTTTCATATTAACCATATTCCTATTTACCATAACTAGTTCAAATGACTCAAATGAACTAGTTAGAGAGTTGTTCAATTGCTTAGATATTATAGAAGTATACAATACATAATCGAAGCAAAAACGATTTGATTCACTCGAATAGATTCATGAACTTTATAGCCACAGTTTGCAAACTTGCATTCCTTAGTTTATATAAGTATAAGTTCACGAATAATCATTTTTAGAAAATAACCAACCTAAGTACGCGGACTAGGTACGCGAACTTAAGTACCCATAATAAATTTGTAAAAGTTTACAAACTCCAACAGATTTTCTTGGGAAGAGAACCTCCGACAGTACGCGGACTGGGTTCGCGGACTCTGTTCCGGTTTTCCTGAGCAGCAAAGTACGCATACTTTGGTTCAAGGAATAAGGATTTATGCATGTATGTGTTTCCACACAATTTTTATATTCAACAATGGTTATATAATCTAAACTCTCATTTCAATCATTGAAACATTCTTATAGGACATTATATAGTTTTTATCACAACCATTTTTCGTCAAAGCCATTTTCAAGTAATTGAAACATAACATGACTTTCGTCACTAGGAAAATATGAACTTGGCAAAAGCGAAAGCTTACCAACACATATTTCGAGAAATAGATAAGCGAGTTAAACTCGACTCAAAATAGCAAATGTGTATAATCAAAGTCTATATAGCAAAACGACTTTTGTCTCAAGATAGGAGATAAAGTAGATAGACTTTTGAGTGATAGATAAGTTCAAGTCTCCACATAACTTTTAGTCGATGAAGTCTCACCAGTTACTTGAGTAGTCATTCGTATTGTATGATGATCGCCATGGAGTTCTTGAGCTCAACTACGCTTTCTATCCTAGTCCGAGCTCAATTGGTGTAAGACATGAAAGATAACACTCTATTTAACAGTGTCATAAGCCTTTCTTAAGTCAATTTTTAAAGAACATCTTGGAGAACCATTTGATCTGTGGTAATTCCTCACCAATTCATGAGCCAGCATAATATTATCTTGTATACTTCTGCCATAAATAAAAGCTGATTGATTCTGACTTAGAAGACCCCCTAAGATCCTCTTCATTCTAAGAGAAATGCTTTTTTTAATGCACTTGTAAATTACATTGCAGCAGGAAATATGCCTGAAATCAGAAACAGTTGAAGGGTTTTTTGTCTTAGCAAATCAAGTGATAAAAGTGCTATTAACTTCATTTAAGAGCTTAGATTTAGTGAAAAAATTCTGAACTGCTGCAACCAGATCATCACCCACAATGGACCAACTAGTCTTGAAAAAATAGCTTGAGAACTCATCTGGTCCTGGAGCTTTGCTAGAACTAATAAAATTTAATACAATAACCACTTCCTCTTTGGTAACAGGTTTAATGAGATCTTCAACATCATCTTGTTTAATACAGGCCTCAATCCTTAAATTAATAAAATCATCAATAACATTGTCCTTAAGATCACAACCAAAGAGATTTGAAAAATAAGCTACACACTCATAAGAAATATATTTATCTTCAGTAAGTTTAACATTATAAGTATTATAGAGAAAAAGCATATTATTCCTGGACCTCCTTTCTTTGAGAAAATATGAAAAAATATATTATTTGAGTCTCCCAGACGTAACCATTTAACTCTAGATTGATGTTTAAGAGCAGACTCCTCATATTTAGCCAATTTTACATACTCGGCAACATAAAATCTCTCTCTTGTAGCCAGCTCCTGATCAAGAGGGTGAGATTTAAGAAGTAATTGAGCAAAATCCATGTGTTGATGGTGGATTTTAGTTTAAGGCTAAAGTTGTAAAACCAAAATTGTGCGCTGACATCTTGCAAAAGATAAAGCCATTAACAAGTGATGAATACTTCTTCACTTTACTAATTCACCTAGAATGGAGCATGTGGCAACAATCCCAGTATTCTGTGAATTAAATACACGAAATTCATCCAGGTTGGAGCATGTGGCAACAATCCCATATACCCTGTGAATTTACAACATTATTAATTAATGCATGACAAACCTTGTATTTACTGTACTCATTATAGGTGCAGCATGAGGACTGAGTGTTATTCTCAGCAGAGCAACACGAACCTCCAAGCATTAATAATGAAGCATATATGAAATACACGTACATGCTGCAACTCTCGGTGTGTTATACTAGCCCGATTGAGCATATTCGAATCTGTACTGTCCATATCAGTCTCAGAAACAATCACGGCCATCCAAATTCACCAGCATGATTGGATAACTTAGATCGAATCCATGACCCCAAGCAGGTATTGGAATATTCACTACCGACCCAACGCGGGCCCCGCATGGTCGGCCTCCCCTAATGGTTGGCATAGCTTTCCAAACCGTCCAAGCCAAAGCAGAATGGACGAAAAAACCCTAAATTAGGGTTTGTGGCACATTACATGTGTCGCAAAACAGTCTCAATCATCCATCTTCGCAGGCATAGATGGAGAGTGTAGATGTAGATTCAAAGGACCCGGAACATGTCAACACAATCACCTTGGGCCCACCTACATACCTGATTCATCGGTCATGACTAACTATATTTGGTCATCCTGATTCGTGCTCCCCAAACTAGGTGTGACACACGGCCGGCAAAACCCTGACTAGGGTTTGTGTCGCGATCACGAGCGTCCATCTTCTCCTGCTCGGATGAAGGGTCCAGGAATAGACTAAGCAGGTCTGGTAAGTATCAACATGATCACTGAAGACCCACCTATATCCACACCCAATTGGCCAAGACCGAACTTGGCTATATACCTCGATTCGCGCGCCCAAAACAGGAGTGGTCGCACCTCCTAATTGTAAACTGATCTCGACCACTCAACTTCGCCGGACAAATTGAGGGGCTTAGATCACATTTCTATGAGGTAATGAAGTACATCCGTGAACACCAGCCTACCACCCACACCGAACCAATCAGCCGAGACCGAACAAGCCTGGTTGTCTTGAAACGCGCGCCCGAAGTTGGCATGATGCGGGGCTTTTGCGGCGCCAGATTTCTGTCGCAAATTGATCTTGGCCACTCAACTTCGCCGAACAAATTGAGTGGCCCAGATCACACTTTCACGGGATAGTGAGGTATGGGCATGTATACCGGCATGCTGTATACACGCATACCCGATCGGCCATGCCAAAATCGTGTCCCAAGCTTGGATTCGACCAAGCTGAAAAGTGGTGCTTGCGCACCTTTTCTAAAAACCTTAATTCCACGAACATTCATCTCGTCCGCCCAACTTCATCGGCTTGGTTATACAACCTTGGTCAGGAGTTAATTGGTCAGTGAGGCGTCATTGTGATCACCACCTGTCACTCTACCACATCATATGGTCGGCCAAGGGAGGACTTGCTTGCGCAACCTCCAAACCATCACATGAGGTAGGCTCGACATGAAGCTATTTTGAGATGCTCAAACAACGATGCTTCGTACATGCTGAGTATACTCGATGCAGTACCTGCATAGAATGCAAACGATACTTCACAAGTATCGAATTCCTAAATAACTTAGTCTACCATTACATGCTACTTTCTGCGGGTCCCACGATCCACACACTCAAGACATCAATCATGTCACAACCTGGGGGATACATACTGGGGTAATTGTCTGGCGGTTTACAACGTGCAGCGCACAACGCGCCATCATAAGAACGTGTCAGCAAGTCATGGACGGTTAGTGATGATGGAAAAAGTGCGCAAGACTGGTCGTGTGACACTAACACATCACTCCACTACTCCATCACTCCACTTTCCACGAGATACAAGGGTTAGGCTTAAAGACTTGTATAAATAGGTTCTCCTCCCTATTTTCCATAAAAATAAGAAAACAAGATAAGACAACAGAAACAAGTGTTGATATAATCGTATTCAAGTACCGGAACTGATAGCTTACATCCTGCAAGCCATTTCAGTTTTCTGATACAAGTCATACATATCCAACACTTTCACAATCTCAACATCTTCTTCGCTTCCCTCCCTAAGATCAACCCCATCTCTTTCACTTTGTGACCGAAGCAAGTCTGGAACGGCCATTTCTTGGTTTAGGCCAGATTTGTACAGATTGATTTCTCGAATCACAAGCACTCACCGCGCAGTGCATTTGTTTAGGGTTTAGATTCATTCCCCATCCACACGCCCCCAAATTACCAAATCTGGCTGGAATAGTTTTCACCCATAAACAATTGGCGACCACAGTGGGAGGTTAATCTCTCGGTTGCAAAGTCAATTTCTTCGAAATCCGATTCAATTTTATCAATTTCCAAAAGGGTAGATCTAGAACCAATTCAATCAACAATTTATTTCAAGATGGTGGAACTCAGGTCTGGATTAGCAATCAATTCTGATGGAGCTAGTGTGGATAACACTCCCGGTGTCGATGTACCTGTCAATAAAGCTACCGTGGTCAATATATCTCGTGGAGCCGTCACTTCTATCACCAACGCTAGCGGAGCAGGAGTTATTCCAGTAGGTGTAACGCCTCCCATTACCAAAGCCAGAGCAGCCGCGAATCCTGGAATCTCCTCAAGTGTAACGCCTCCGGTCACCAGAGCAAAAAATTTCACTCCTTCATCAGGGCGAAGAGCCGGAGGGACGAGAGGAGGACCACCGCACATTACCATTGCAGACTTGATGGAGAAGCAGGAAGTTCTTTCCAAGACTCAAATAGATATGGCCGCAACTCAGAAAGAGGTACTCACTTTACTCAAAACTTTAACTGAACGATTACCACAAGATTCAAGACAACTCGGGGGAAGTATTTCCATACTGACCCACATGGATGAAGAAACTCGCGTTGCTCCTGAACGCCCAAGAGAAAGGAACCAGCCGTCCAACTTCATCACACGCGAGGACCTAGAACGACTTCTCCAAAACCTATGCAAAGGAGACCGAACAGATGTACACCAGCATCATCCGTCGTACCCTCAAGATGTACAACGAATTCCTCTTCCAAGAAATCTTGGAAGAATTCTTCAGCGGAACAACGAGCATCCTAACGACTTCATTAAGAGGTTCAGAAACCAAGCACTAGATTGTCATGACCCGAATGTTACCGAACGACAATTGGTGAAGTTTTGCATTAATGGTATGACACCCATATACCGCGCTTTATTAGAGAATCTGGGATTTCAAACGTTCTCCGAACTACATGAAGCTGGAAAACGTTCATCCGCAACTGCACCAGCATTGCTAGAGAGAACCAGAGTTGTTCGAAGTGAAGATTCACATGAAATTCGAGGAAGCAGGCATCTCACGAACAAGAAATACAACACTGGTCCTTCTGTGAGTGTGGTGGGCGGAGGAGAAAAAAAGGAAAGCTTCTGCAACAGAACGACAAACTATGCGGGCATCCCCGGCACACACGACTTCGTCTCGGAAGGGAGCGGACAAAGCTCCTGCAAAAGACACCGAAGATGCAGGCTTTCCTTTCCCCATGAGTGAAGTAATATAACTCTTGGAAGCATGGATTCAAGACGATTCCATCAAGATGCCTCCTATCAAACGTCCACCAACTGAAAAAGACATGGCGGATACCAAGTAATGTCGCTACCATAGGTTCGTTCACCATCTAACCAAAGACTGCAATAGTCTGAAACAAATCTTCAAAGAGAAGATAGAGATAAGAGAACTCCAACTTGGAAACGAAGGTGTTCATAGAGATCCTCTTCCTGTCAGGAACTGCATGATTTCTGGGGATTCCATTAGCAAGACTGTACAATCTATGATGAAGCACTTGTGTGAAATCTTGTATTTCTCTAAGGGACAGCGTCAAGACGTATTTACATCCTTAACCGCGTTGTATCAGGAAAGTGTTTGTATCCGGAAGCAGTCCAGAAACCCCAGTCTTTCTTGGAAGATGCAAGCAAGGGAAACTAGAGACTCATAACCGCCACTCGTTTGAAAGATGTCGAGTTCGATAGCGCGTTGATTGATACAACCTCTGAATTTAACATCGTTACTGTCAAGACCTTGAGAGAAGCAAAGATTTCGAAGCAGGAAGCTACTCGTCACCCAACTGTAGTTAAGGATACAGAAGGAGAACTCAGAGATTCATATAGATACATCGATCTTGAAGTCAAATTGGGTGATGCCTCGACACAAGAAAAGTTCTACATAGTCAAAGAACATCCCAACTATGACATGATCCTAGGACGCTCTTGGATACACGACAACAAGGCAATGCTAGGAGTTTGTCCTCTACCGGCTTCGATACCTGAAAGGATCTCCAACACGCCTTCTGGACCTGCTGACTATCTATTGCCGCCCCACCTGCAACTTGCCAATGTGATACAAATTCCCGGAGAGAGCCCGTCAGCATACATTAAAAGGTTCCGATCTCAAGTAAGTCTCATCACGTAACCCTCTTTACAACCAACCGCCCCTCACTCTGATAAGTCCTAGGGACTGAATCCAACTAACAAACCAACCCTGGATAAGAGATGTGAATGGGAGGCCGGCCCCTTCAAACAATTTATCAAGAGTCTAAAAGTTGTCTCTATCAAAGATGACAAGACCAAGACCCAGATATCTACACGCCCAAACCCGTTTGGAATTGGAGATCTGGTAACGAAGACAAGCGCATTCAAGGTTGGAAGCATTACGGTGAAAATGGCTACCCCACCTGACTCACCCACCGAAAGGAAGGATGAACCATACCTGGTAGCCGATGTCATCCTATGCGGCTACTGCAAACTCATCAACGTTGACAAGCTAGAAGGCGTAAAAATTTACTCGTGGTGGCTCAAACCATACCGTACTTGAGACGTTGTGCTACCACTTTCCAGTGTCCTACACGCTTTAAGACGCTGTGCTATTTCCTCCAGCGTGTTTCCTTTTACAATTTCACATCATATTTGTAATTCCTCCATAAAATGATTGAAATACTTGTATTCATAGTTAGGGTTTCAATTTTCAATTTTCAAATTAATTGAAGTATTATTTCCATCTGAGAACCTCTTTACCCCTAAAGACACAAAGTCTTAAGTCATCCTAAATCAACCCACTAGAGAAAGTCAGGAAAGAAACCCTAAACAAAACATTCTGAAAAGAGTCGAGGGAAAAGATATGCGCGGAAAAGGAAGATGCTTTGAGCCATTCACCCCAGCAAGACCAGGAAGATCTTGCATCAGGAACACAGGTCCGCGGTATTCCATTATGGCACTATTTCTTTTATCATGGAGAATTACATACATGAGAAAGCACACCCTTGCGCCTGCGAAGGTTCATTTATAGTCTTAACAAAGGATTATAACGTAAAAACCTTTATTCAAGCAATCAAATAATAGAAGAAAATCTTGAACTCAGCTGCCACTGAGTACAAGGAAGATGTTCACAAATTACGGGAATATACTTGGAAAGAGAAAAAATAAGTAAAGAGGCCTCAGCCGTCAAGAGGGTCGATCGCGCCTGCACCACCATTAGGTACTGCTTCAACGCCATCACCTGTTGACGCTCCTTCCTTCGGATTTGCCTTAGATTCTGCATCATATGTTTCCGCAGCAACGTACTCCATCCCAACATCATCATCAGGAGCACCAAAGGCCACAGCAACATTAGGAATCATTCTGAATGCTTTCAAACGCTCAGGTTCGTCTGTGTCAAAATTGTAGGATCAGAATATCGCCATGACATTATTTCTATGAAATTAACAACACTTCTGTGAGTACGTCTGCGAGTACTTCTGCAACACTTTGCGAGCATAACAAGATAACTTAAAAAGTGACGTAATAGATGACGATAGGAAAAACACGAGAAGAGCATGATGATTTTGCGAGGATTACAACACCTGCGAGGACTAACATTGTAACTGTTGCGATAATACCACGAGTCAGATCCGAAATTAAAGGATAGCTTAGCTGTCATCCATTATGTAACTACCATATATAAATAGACCCAGTAGATTTAGAGAAGAGAGGGGAATTTTTGAGCGTTAAGAAAGTTTTGAGGAGAGAGAAAATTCAAGAGAACAGTTGTATTCTTGATTTCTTCCATTTCTTGTAAACATTTTCTGAGAATCAAATAAAAAAGTGTTGTTCTTAATCTTCAAATATGTGTTAATTATTATGAATTCTTGTGAAGGGTGTAGTGTAGGTTTTCCTGCAACTACATTTTGGCGCCCGAAACAGGGACTGAATTAACGAAAATCATAGAAAAAGAGAAGTTAAAGATGAGAATTATTCAAGATTAATAAGATAATTGAATAAATCGCTGAAATAGTTGAAGGAAAAATGATTATAGCCAAAGAGAATTGTAGGAAATTGGAGTGTGGTATGATAACAACAACAATGGTCGATAAATTCCATGAAAACATTAAAGGGAGGATACATAAACGAGATTTTGATGGAAAGAAAATTATGACGGTGGAGAAAATATCACCGTTGAAGGATTGGGAAAAGCATAAAATCACATTTACAGCAGCAGAAATACCAACAGAAAATTTGAATCATACATCTCCTGTGGTAATTACGGTATCCGTTATGCAAATGAAAAAGGGAAAATCAACAAGATCTGCGGAAGAATGGGTTATAAATAGAACTTTTGTGGATACAGGAAGTTATGTAGATATAATATTTTATCATGCATTTAAGAAAATGGGATACAAGGATGAAGAAATGTCTTTTTCAACATATCATATTCATGGCTTTGGAAAAACTTTAACAAAACCTAAAGGCGAAATAGTGGTACAAATTCCGCTAGGAAAGATTGAAACACAAGTAACATTATGTGTAGTAGACATGAATCGCCGTATAATATGATACTGGGAAGACCATGGATACATGCAATCAAGGATGTAGCATCAAAATTGCATCAATGCATCAAATTTCCTATGCCCAGTGGAATTGGAGAAATTAGAGGAGATACTCATCTTGCAAAGCTGTGTTATAAAATTGAAGTGAGAAATCATGAAGGGCATCCAAAGCTACGAAAATCTCGCAGAAAAATGGCAAAAGAGACAAAGAAAGAAGAAGAATGTAAAGTTTACATGGTAAGAGAAAAACAAGGAAAAGGAATACCCAGCGAAATCTCGCAAGAAGGAGATGAACCCGCGAGAGCTGTGAAAACCTCTACACCAATGGGAGAGCCTGAAGCCATCTATACCGCAGCAGAGCCAACAAAAGAAGTAAATATTGGAAGTGAAGAAGAGCCTAAGATGCTAAAAATTGGAACGAAGATGGATGTAGATGAGGAGGAGCGAACCGTAAACCTCTTGCGAGAGTATAAAGACATATTTGCGTGGAGTATGGATGAGATGCCTGGAATAGACCCGTAAGTTGCATGTCATAAGTTAGAGATTAACAAGGGTGTAAAACCATTTAAACAAAGGATAAGAAAAATCGCAACAACATACCATTCCCAAATAGAAGAAGAATTACATAAGATGCTTGATGCGGGAATTATAAGGTAGGCAAAGTACCCAGAATGGATTGCAAATATGGTGGTGGTTCCAAAGAAGAATAAAGTGATAAGAATTTGTATAGACTTTACTGACTTAAACAAAGCTTGTCCTAAAGATAGCTTTCCATTACCAGATATTCCTCAAATGGTCGAATCACCAGCGGGAAATGACAGAATATCTTCATTAGATGGGTATAAAGGGTATAATCAGATTCCTCTCGTTGAAGAAGACCAAGAGCACACCGCATTCTTTTCTCCAAGAGGATTGTACTGCTATACAAAGATGCCATTCAGTTTGCGAAATGATGGTGCAACATATAAAATAATGGTGGAGAAAGTGTTTGCGAAGTGGATCCATAAAACATTATAGGTATATGTAGATGACATGTTAATCAAGAGTAAAGAAGCTAAAAACCATGTGCAAGACTTAAAGGAGATTTTCGATCAAATGCGACATTTTAACATCAAGGTGAATCCCGAAAAGTGTACTTTTGGAGTAGCTTCAGGGAAATTTTTAGGGTTCATTGTGTCTAAAGAAGGAATACAAGTTGATCCAGATAAAGTACAAGCAATTCGCGACATGCCAATGCCAGCAACAATAAAAGATGTGCAGAAGTTGAACGGGCTCTTAGCCTCGCTAGGAAGATTTATCTCGCGATCTTCAGATAAATGCAAGCATTTATTCAATATACTCAGGAAGGGTACAAATTTCAAGTGGACATATGAATGTGAAAAGGCTTTTCAAGGAGTTAAAGAATATTTAATGAACATATCTATCTTACAGAAACCGGAGCCAGGAGAAGAATTATTGATCTACCTTGCGAAAACCCCGCATGCATTAAGTGCAGTGTTACTGCGAGTGGATGCAGGAATAGAAAAACCAATTTGTTACATAAGCAAAAAATTTAATACCGCAGAGAAAAATTACTCAAAGATTGAAAAGTTAATTTTGGCATTGGTTTATGCAACTTTTAAACTTCGCATCTATTTTCAAGCACGTACAGTAAAAGTATTAACAAAGGTACCAATTGAGTCAGTAATGAAGAATTCAAAAAGATTAGGCAGGGTTGAAAGATGGAATGCACAAGTAGGACACTTTGAAATCAAATACGAAATCCTATCCTCGCCAAAATCACAAGTTGTAGCATAGTTTCCTCTAGAAGATGATGAAGTTGTGGAAAAAATGATGGACATAGAAGAAGAACATGGAGACCCAAAAGATCTATTAAAGGAACCCAACATGTGAGAAATATTGGTGGATGGATCATCAAATGGGGAAGGTAATAGAATTGGAGTTGTTTTTATCTCGCCAGAAGGAGAAAAAATGTCTTTTTCATTTCGTTTGGAATTCATGTCCACTAATAATGAGACGGAGTATGAAGCTATGGTACATGCATTAAAATTCGCAATAGAAATGAAGTTGGAGAATGCCAGAATTACTAGTGACTCGCAATTGGTTATTCGCCAGATAAAAGGAGAATATACAACAAATGAACCATATTTGAAGAAATACAAGAAACTTGTTGAAGAGTTGTCTACGAGAATTCCAAAAATAAAATGGAGACATATATCAAGAAAAGATAACAGACTCGCAGATGCTTTTGCTTTCATATCTAGCATGATGATAAACCCACACTAGTGGAAAATGGATTTTTAACCACTTCATGGGTTTCATAAAAACTACTGTTACTGTGCAGATGTAACTGTTGGTGCTGCGAGTCACAGTCGTTTTATTAAAACATGTCTCCGAAACAGTAGTATTCTTAGAAGGTTATTTGAGTCAAAATACACATCTCTCTAATAGCTTATATTGGACTTGAAAAACGGCTGTGAGAGAAAGCAACTTCTATAATCCTCTCTCTCCTTTTATTTTTATTTTTTTTATACTAAAATCGCCTCTCTCCTTATTTATATCTCCTTATAATCCTCTTTCTCCTTATCTCTATCTCTATCTCGGTCTGCACTCCTTTGGATTCCTTCACTTCTTTCTCACCACATATCTCTCAGAACTTAATCACTCTCTATGTTTAGTCGATCCATTTTCCCAATCATAACAGTAAGTCGCTTGTGAATCAATAATAGGTTTTGCTTCCTTTTCTTATTCAAAGAGATCGATCCATCAAACATTCTTAGACCTATAGTTTTGAGATTTCTCTTAACCAAATCAGTATGAAGAAATCTAAGGTATCTAAGGTTCTTAAAGAGATTTTTGGAAAGACTTACATATGGGTTTTATTTAATTTCTGTTTTTGATTCTCGGATTTGGGTTTTAGGTTTTTTGATGCTGATAAGTTGATGTTTTCTCAGTTTGGTTGGTGTTGAAAAAGGTTTTGAATTAACGACTTAAACAACTTCTAAGGTATACAAATATTATAACTTCCTCTGATTTCAATTTGTCAAATTAGGGCTTTTAATTTTAACATGATTTTCTTATTTGGAGTTTAAATTCGTAGATTTGGGCATTTTTATGGACGTTAATTGTCTATGTAGTTAGTAGACATTCAATTTTGGTATTTTTTTTCCAATTTTTCTCCTCTTTTTCAGTTCTGGGTTTTCTTGAATGGGGATGGAACCATCTACCGCAGAAGCTGAATCAAATGGAGAATTGTGAAATTTAGAGAGGAAATTGGGATGGTGGAGTACGAATTTCAGTTTCATAATGAAGTGAATACAATCCGTGGGTTATTGATCATCATGCGTGTACTCGTAGCAATCGACTTCGCTTGATTACGCTTAAAGTTTAAGTGTGATGGTTGAACTAGAGAGAAATTTGAAGGTGGAGTTTAGACCTTCTTGAATTGTATCAAATAACTACTAAAATAAGTTTCCAATTTAATTTCTAATGCTAATTTTTCAATTAAATTTCCTCTTGCTCTTAATGTGTAATAATGTAGGCACATTTGGCATGAGGAGAGCTAAGATTAAATGAAAAGTGAAGCGCAGAGAGCAGCATTCAACATTTTTCATGCTATGGATAAGGAACCATCTACGGCCGCAGCTGAATCAAATGGAGTGCGAATTTCAATTTCATGGTGCATCTACCAAAGTATAGCTCGATGAGCTATACTTAATTCTTGAGGACCATACAATCACATCTCTTGTTTTCCATCTATTTGTTTTAATTAAGTAATCTTACAAATATGAAATATGTGCGATTTAACTCTTTTATTGGAGTTTTTTCAGTTGCAGAAGCTGGTGATTCCACTTTTGGAGATCAATTCTTGGTTATTAATCCAAAAGATATCGATAGACGTTGCAAATTGCTTCTTTAAGTACGCCCTCTCAGCCTCTCTCTCTAGATCTATGTATCCATTTGCATGTGATGTGAACGGTTAGACTTCTATCCTTAAAATGGGAATAAATAAAACGCTAATAAAATCATATGGCCATGTACACAAAAAAAAATCCCAGGTGATTCGTATTTAGAAAGAAGAGTTTTTATGTGGTGAAGCCGTAAAGGATCTAAAAAATTCAGCGGAAAGGAAAATATGTGTTATGGATTCTTTGAGATACACGAGCTATCAATAGGTGTAGCATGTATGTCTAACTAGAAATGAAATGGGAAAACAAGATCAAATAGACTGTGGAGTTATTTTCTGTGAACATCACAGTTGTGTGGGTCGTTGTATTATATGATGTTTGTGTTAGATGAGCTACACTTAGGATGATCCTGTAGTAAAACATAAGTAACATATTCTATGTTCAGTGTAAATGAGGTTGTTGCTCAATTCAGCAAAACTCAAGCATCAAGCTAAACTTTGTAATTTGACATTGTCGTCTGTTGGTTGCATTTGCCGAGACACTTGGGTTCAAGTTAACTGTCCGCTTCCGAAGGCGCATCCTATGGAGGATCTTGGCTCAATAGATATTAATACAAAATTGTACGGATGCTTTAATTTAAATTCGCATCCGTAGCCACATTCACATCAAAGCTTGTCTTGAATTTGGTGTTTTGCAATTCCACCCACATTCACATCAAATTCAAGTCTGGGAATTCATTTTTCTGACAAGAATGCTTTAAGCGGTCATTTTTTTAAGTTACACTAAAACTGTATTTCATTTCTTGGTGGTTGATGTCTCTATTTAAATACTTCTGTTCGAAAAGATTGCAATATGTAGTTTGATGAACTGTTGCTGGTCTTGCAGGAAGTACTAAGTATCTATGCCAAAGTGCTACCTGCGATGAATTATGCTGCAAATACTGGAAAGAAATCACAGTTCTTTGAAAAATGTGTGTCTACTGGGTAAGAATTCGCTTTAAATTTCAGACTTACCAAGTCTTAGAGATATGGATTTTGTTGTGAGCTCGCCTGATGTTTAAACAGCATCTGCCAAAGTTAAGTCCCATCCTTCCTTCATTAAGCATATTAGACCATAGTGCTCGATGTGTGAATTTGCTGAAGACTTTGTAGTGGTAAAAAGTGCTTACTTCTTGATGACGTTGACAGTAGTACCCATATTTAAATGGATCAAAATAGGTTTATATGAATCTTCTGTTTTTTTTTATGGCATGTCCTTCTAACGGTTTTAAAGACCAGTCATTGAATTCTTTTATAGTTTATACCCCCAGTACTTAGTAAGATAAATTACTGAGATTTCTTTATTGATTTTCAGGTCACAAAAAAGTAAGCTTTACCAATGTATCTTAAGGTTGTCGAAATTTCCTAATTTAATAGCTAGCTCAAGTAAGGTAAATCTCTCCCAAAAAATATCTAATACTGAAAGTGTATCTTAATCTTTGTCTTCATGAGTATGAGAATGGAAAATGTATTCCTAGCTAGTTCGTGGAGGTTGTTGATTACTTCGTGAGTACTGGTTTTTGGTTTTTAGTGCTGATTAGGTTGTTGATTTAGCTTACAATCAGGCTTAAGAGTACTGGTTTTTGGTTGAAAAACAGAAACTAAGGAATGTTAACCTAAAGATTGTTGCTCACTTAAACTAGAAATGTCCCCTTTTTCCTTTTTATAAGTTGAAATGTGATGGAGCTTCATCGTTTTACTCACTTTTTGCAGGAGCAGGTGGTGTAATACGACATTCATTTGGTTCTTTTGTAGCTTCCTTTGCCCACCATCTTTTTTTTGAACTCTTCTACAGTTGCTGAGCTCTGGTTCCTTAGACTTAGCAGAAGGAGCGTTCCGTTCAATTTTCTTGCAAGCATTAGGCCATGTACTAAATTGCGCATCAAAGTTAATTTGTTTTCATCTGCGTATTTGTGTTTCTTTGTATTTTTATGCGATCCTTTATGTTTGCAATAAGCACATCAATCCACCTTCTTGTGTGTTGTTTTTTACATAGTCCTTTAGTTGTGAATGGGTGTAGTGCTTATTACAAATTTCTGGTTCCTTCAACGTGCACTTATATGTAAGAGGTCAATAGTGGTGTTGAAATTGAAGTGGTCAAGAATATTTTTAGGTCATACTATGCTGTTAGGAATTTTTTATTAAACCTCTAATGCCAAACTTATTTTTTATGCAGGATAACATTCCGTTCAGTTGGGGATCTCAGCTCATCTTTTGTCTGTAGGTTGGGTTTCAGTGATTGTAAGAAAAATAGCTTTTAAGAATGCTCAAGTATAATTATAACTTAGAATGGTGTGAATTCATTACCTGTGTAATTTTTTTTTGGGGTATTGACCTAACTGTCAGCTCAATTAATGTAAATCGAGTTACTGTTGTAAACAAAATTCGGATTTGGATTGAATGGTGAATGTTTTGTTATCAAATAAGCATCTATTAAAGTTCAGTTTAGTGAATTTCAAATTTTATGCCAGTCAGAAATAAGTTGTGAATCAGATTTTCTAAATTTTAATGAATTTCAAATTTCAGGCCAGTCAGATGAAACACTAGTCAGATTGGGATTCAGACGAATCAGATTTTTAAAAAGTATTCAGCCCATATAAACCACTTCTCAAAACTGGTGATTAAGTTTTATATTTTCTAATTTAAAACTTTAGAAACCACTGTGAATATCAGTGTTATCAATTGACTGTCAGAGAAAGTCGTATTTTTAAAGATTTCAACTTATTTGGGACACAGTCGTTTTTGATGATAATACCTCTTGTCTTGGCAGTGGTTTAACTTCCATTTTCCACTAGTGCCAGCTGCGAGATGTATAGAAATTCAAACACTTGTATCACCCTCAATCAATAAGTAAGAAGAAGAATAAGCAGATGTAATGATGATAGAAGGTGGTGAAGAAGAACCGAGAGACAATATTGCAGATTGGCGAGCAGAACTTCATGCATATTTGGTGAGAGGAGAGACACCAAGAAATAGATTAGAGGCACATAAATTAAAAAGCCGAGCAACAAATTATGAATTAAGATATGGAGTATTATATCGCAAATCTTTTAATGGACCATCATTAAGATGCTTGACATGGGAAGAAGGATAAAAGGTGTTAAAAATGTTGCATAGTGGAGACACTGGTAATCACAGTGGGGGAAGGTCTTTGGCATACACAACAAAAATGCAAGGCTATTACTGGCCATACATGCATGAGGACGCAAAACAACTTTCAAGACGTTGCGAAGATTGTCAGCGATATGGAAAGAAGATACATGCACCAGGGGCACTACTGTCATCTTCCACAAGTGTATGTACTTTTGGAAAATGGAGGTTGGATATTGTGGGACCATTTGTGCCTGGTTCTGGAAAAAGAAGATATTTGATTGTCGCTACAGATTATTTCACAAAATGGGGAGAAGTAAAGGCAGTACAACACATTCGTGACAAAGACATTTTTACATTCATATTTGAAAATATAATTTGCATATTTGGGATTCCTGCACAGTTGGTATCTGATAATGGAAAGCAATTTGAAAGACATAATATATAATTGTTACTTAATGCATTTAAGATTAAATGTGGAAAGTCAACACCACTATATCCACAGGCCAGCGGACAGGCAGAGGCAACAAATAAGATAATTGTAGATATATTGAATAAGAAATTAGAAGGACGCCACATGGCATGGTGCGAGCAAGTGCATAATGAAATATGGGATTATAATACAACTAGACGGGAAGCTACTGGAATGTCACCTTTTTGTTTGACATATGGGGTCGAAGCTGTGTTACCAACAGAAGTTGCTATTCCTACAATAAAAAGAGAGGCATGGGAGAAGAATCTTAGTGCTGGTATGATTCTAAATAAACTTGATGAGTTAGAAGAGAAGAGAGAAAAAGCTTTACAATATATGGAAAATATCAGCGGAGATTAGCTCGCGAGTATAACAAACATGTCAAAATACGTGAGTTCCAACCAGGTGATTTAGTGTTGCGAGAAACACAGGTTATCAGCGAGAAAATGGTGGAAAGCTGGCGAGAAAAATGGGATGGACCATACATCATTAAAGAGATAGTTGGAACCGAGGCATACAAGTTAATGGATCCAGAAGGTAGAGATGTTGGTCAAAGACTTGATAGACCATGGAATAGATTATATATGAAAAGATATTATCAATGACAAATTCTGCGAGATTTGAGATGCTGGTATATTATATGATGAAACGGATAATTTT
The DNA here is from genome assembly GCA_023529315.1 of Papaver bracteatum. Classification (NCBI taxonomy): domain Eukaryota; kingdom Viridiplantae; phylum Streptophyta; class Magnoliopsida; order Ranunculales; family Papaveraceae; genus Papaver; species Papaver bracteatum. Next base: position 745,267 of record JAJJWX010005152.1, read on the forward strand.
TTTTTTTTAATCACATCTGCGAGATTCTTAAAATGACATAGCAAATAAGAAATGCGAAAATATCACAAAAAACGCGAATAAAATTTCGCAGAGATTAATAGAATGGGACGAACCTTTATGGCGTACACCCTAGTTCGCGAATAAAATTTCGCAAGAGGCGAATGTAAGAACTAAAGTATGTCATATAAGGGGGTATATGTTTGCATGGCTCAGGGATAAGGTTATACCGCTGCTGGAACATGAGTCATGGAGAGCTGGGGTCCATCTCCATGAGAGATACCTATCCAGGATAGGTACCTTGGATTTCCAACTATATATATAAGGTTATATGATCTCTTGTCAGACGACAAAAATATAATTTCACTTCCTTACTTAACTAATATGAATATAGTATTCGATAAGAAAGAGTTCGTATCAACAGAGAGGCGATTGTTGTTATGCAATTTTCAGATTCTTAAGTAACCAATTAACCCAAAGTGTGTTTTTGTTTTTATCAAAGTAATAATACTAAATAAAGCAAGGTAAATAGTTGGAATAATCAATAAGGAGAAGATATTGGTTAAGGGATAGTGTCATTCACAAACATGTATTTTTCATCTATGATTAGAATTGGTATTTAATCTCTCAATTATCAAAAGTCCTAGGATATCTTGATCGCAAGAGTATCCCGTTTATTTCCCGATTTTATCACAAACAACATTAAAAGATGCTATTGTGAAATCTTCTTAAAACGAAACCTAAAGTGTAAAAGCACAATTAGATTTAACTCCCTAAGAGAAATAAGTTCTATGAAATAAGACTAATCGATGCAAACAAACGTGTAAAAGCACTAATTCGTTTTAACAAAGGTTATGATTCATATGCGATTAAAAAGATGTATCACTACAAGTATTAACCACAAGATGCTACTAAAAATCAGAGATAACAACTTTTATGTATTGAAAACCCTAATATAGCTATAGAGATGAAAACAAACTCAATTGATTCCGGACTCAACCAAACTAGCATTCAAATCATATGATAATAAAACAATGAATCATAAACGATAAATTTGAGACAAAACTAATTCATAGAATTAAATAACATGCTTGAAGAAATCAACTTTTTATCCCATAACTAATTAATGTATTTAGCTACTCATATTCATGGAGTTCATCATCAAAATATTCAAAGGAAGAAGATGAAACATAAAAGAAAGCAAACCCTAGAAGTTGTTCTCTGCAAAAGCTCCAAGAATAGAATAAAAATCGTATTTTCTTTGTTGTAGAAACTCTCTTTTTATAGCCCTTTGCTTTCCAAAAATAGGTCAAAGTCTTCAAAATCTTCAAGTCCACGTCCATCTACTAGTCTACCAAGCCCATTAGTTACTCAGCTCTGCAACAAACTCTACAGCTTCGCCATTCTCCAGTCACGTAGCACCGCCAACAATTTGCTGCTCCTCATTCCATCTCAGCTTCCATGCTACACAAGTTCAGTTCTAGATTGATCTCATAACTTAGCACCAATGCAATCTCTCAGCTGACATAACATCATCTCCATAATCCCATTCTATCACTGCCTGCGGTTCACCTCAATGGCAGCAACTACAGCTAAGATGGCTATCAGCTCAAGCTGCATTATCACCAGATCACCTGTAATTGTACCACCAAGTTCATCTCCAACTGCAGCTTTACATTCCTGCAATCAACCCTTCTGTTCAAGGTCATAGCTCCAACTCCTGTTAGCTGCAATTGCAAACCTTGCTTATCCAACCAACCACTCTGCCAAACTTCAGTCCAAAACTTAACCAGCTGCAGTTTCCTTTCTGATCAAAAACACCCCTTGGGCCATTCACCTAACCCTGAACCATCACAAACCACAACTTTTCATCTCCTAAACCAAGCCACCTGCAAATATTTCGCAGCTTCGTATCCTCCACTGTCGACTTCTAAAGCCATCTCTCAATCTCCCAGAAGCAGACCACATACTCTTGACAGCAACAAGTCCTCCTATTGAAATTCAGTTTAATAACTTCAATGATTTGTAGCTTTAGAAGTCAACAACAACTCACAAGTTACGCCATTTTCACCCCGTTTTCCCTGTAACCACCCAAATCCAGCTTCATTATAGTCCACAGTCTTTCTTCTTAGTTGGTGTCGAGAACACCACCTATCCAGTGCTAAACATCCCTCTTGCACATCCATCAAACCATTGCTAGCAGCTGCAAATAACTTAAGCAGAAGTGGTTCAGTCATTATATCGAACAGGTTATATGCCATACTCTTGATGTTGTAGTTTTGAGATTTCTACATCTTTCAAACACCTGCAATTCGATTCACAGTAAACCCAATCCAGAAACCATTTAACATTCATAGTTCTTCACTATTATTCATTATGAGACTTCAGCAGCTTCTCTCGACTGGGAGTTCATGACAAATTCATACAAAAAACCACCACAAATTCAACCCATAAGCTTGAGCATCAACTCAATAGCTTAGTACCCATCTTCCAATTGGACTTCTGTAATCTTAAATCTCTCTCGGACCATGGCTTGCCGGCGTGAGAACTTGGACTGAGCGTCTTCTCTCGGCTCAGTGAAGAGAATAATGCTGCTGCACTTGGATTCGACCTGGTGTTATAAAGGGTGAGGTGCCCCGAGTAATTAAACCAGGCGCCCTTAGTAATCTCATTCAGTTGTCAGTCTTGTAAGACTGACAATGCAGTTTCCTACATCATTCTCGTTGTAATGTCAGTTCTGAGGAACCGACATGCGTAGCTTTTCGTTTCGCCCATAACTTCATCATACGACATCGGATTGGCCTCATTCTTCCGCCATTGATTTCATATTGTCGTGCTCTATAACATGATTAGAAGGAATCCAAGATTTGAGCGACTTCTTCTCCTTTTCGTCCATATGACTCCAAAGTACCTATGAAACTCAAAAGAAAACATAAGATACATAATTCACACGAAAAATAGCAAAGAAAGCATAAATACTAGATAGTAAATACGGTGTATTCTACACCTATCAAATTCCCCCACACTTAGACTTTGCTAGTCCTCGAGCAGATCAATAAAAACAAAAATAAAACAACTCTGTGACGTCGAGGCTACGGTTAATTTTAGCATAAATAACAAGCCTTTAAACCCCTAGGTGTCCCTAGTGGACGAGTTATAGTCTCGTGAAGGTTTACAAGAGGTCTTCCTACAAAACCTATATCTCAAACTCCGTCTATTTGTGACAAATCAATGAACGAATCCACAATGACTACAGGAGGAGGAGGTACCTTGCACAAATTCAATTCATACATTAGTAAAGCTTTAATTAGATAGTCGAACAAGCCACAATACTCGGAAACTAACAAACCACAATCACAATGAAAAGAGTAAGAAGATGGATATAGATGTAGATGTTGGCGAATATTCACAAGTGATCGATGTTTCCCATATCTGTCTGAAGGTCACTGCTAAGATGAACCTATTCCTATTGGATTGAGCTACTTGGTTTGAATTCTACATCAACTCACTGGCATATACAAGGGAACCAGAAGTGACTTTATTCAACCAAAATAATACTTTCTTTTTTTTTTTTTTTTTTTTTTTTTTTTTTTTTTTTTTTCTTTCACTTTTTTTTTAGACAACATGATTGGATCAAACTGGATCCAAGCGCATGATTCTTGTCAGCAAGTACATGATAGTTGCCTTGGATCCTGCATTCCACGCTTGTTTAGGCGACGGAGACAGGGACTACGTTTCACACATACTGCTATTCCCAAGTGTCATTTTATTCCGTTTTGGTCTAATTGGTCGGTCTTTTTTTTTTTTTTTCATATTTTTTTTTTATAGTAACTCAATCACTCTATTTCATCCTAGCAGTAATAACACGTCGATGTTTAGTGACCCACAAAAGCACTTAGAGAACAATAGATAAATATGGAAAAATAAAAATATAATGTGATATGGTGAAATTCCGAGATATGGTAACAACTATCATGGTATTTATGATTATGAGCTATGTTCGTACCGTTTAGTTAATCGGTTCCTCAACTCCTGCATTCAAAATTGTTCCATCCACTAATGGTTTCATCCTAAAGGCACAAGTTTCTAGATTTCGGAGTTCAAAAAGCACGAATCTTTTTCTTGGTTTTCTATTTTTCTGATTTTTTTTTTTTAAAACATACTAAAACAACTAAAACAAACTATACAAACATATAAATGCTCCCCCACACTTAAACTTTACATTGTCCTCAATGTAAAATTGAATCATCCAAAGAAAGTTCAAGGTGGGAAATTCCGCAAATGATATGCAAAAACAAAGAAAATAAAAATAAAAGCAAATGCATAAAAATAAAAAGATAAGGGTAAAGATACAAAACCGGTGGGTTGCCTCCCACTTAGCGCTTGGTTTAAAGTCATCAGCCCGACGTTCTCCTTGTTCATTAAGACTCCTCCAGAGGGAGTGCATCCACAAAGTTCACACCTTCCACAACTTCGGAAGTAAAGTTCTCATAATATGGTTTCAACCGGTGTCCATTCACTTTAAACTCCTTTCCTGTAGCTATGCTACGAATTTCTAATGCACCATGAGAAAACACATTAGTAACAATAAAAGGTCCAATCCAATGTGACCTTAGTTTACCCGGAAATAATTGCAAGCGAGAATTAAACAAAAGCACTTTCTGCCCAACACAAAATTGTTTTCTAGAAATCATAGAATCATGAAATGCCTTAGTTTTCTCCTTGTAAATGCGATATCTTTCAAATGCATCATTGCGTAACTCCTCTAGCTCTTGGAGTTGTAACTTCCTTTGCTTTCCAGCCCCATCTAGCTCCATATTGCATTGCTTAATAGCCCAAAATGCCTTATGTTCAATCTCAACGGGTAAGTGACAAGGTTTACCATACACAAGCCTAAAAGGAGACATCCCAATAGGTGTTTTGTATGCGGTTCTATAAGCCCATAGAGCATCATTAAGTCGCATGCTCCAATCTTTCCTTGTTGGATTCACCGTCTTCTCTAGTATGGATGTCACCTCTCGGTTCGACACCTCGGCTTGTCCATTGGTTTGGGGATGATAAGGTGTTGAAATCTTGTGCGACACATTGTACTTCTTCAACAATCCTTGTAAGAACTTGTTTTTGAAGTGAGAACCCCCATCGCTAATTATGGATCTTGGAATTCCAAACCTTGCAAAAATGTTAGCTTGCACAAAATCTGAAACCACTTTAGAATCATTAGTTGGGGTGGCTTTAGCTTCCACCCATTTCGAGACATAATCAACAACAAGTAAGATATAAAAATTCCCATGAGAGTTGACAAAGGACCCATAAAATCAATACCCCATACATCAAAAACTTCAATAAATTGAATAAAAGTTTGTGGCATTTGATTTCGAGCACCTATATTGCCTGTCCTTTGGCACCTATCACAAGTTGTGCAAAATATATGTGCATCCTTAAATAGAGTTGGCCAATAAAAACCGCTTTCAAGTACCTTGTGAGCTGTTCTTTTACTCCCAAAATGTCCTCCGCAAGCATAGGAGTGACAAAAAGACAAGATAGAGTTAAATTCAGAGTCGGGAACGCACCTTCTTATTACTTGGTCGCTGCCATGTTTCCATAAGTATGGATCATCCCATATATATTGATTTCCTAACCTCTTAAGTTTGTCCCTCTCAGCACGAGACAAGTTCTTTGAGATTTGTTTAGACACCAAATAGTTCACAATATCCGCATACCATGGTTCCGCAAATGCAATTGAGAATAGTTGCTCATCCAGGAAACTTTCAAGCAACGGGATAGCTTCCTTGTCTATAGCAAGACGGCTCAAATGATACGCAACGGTGTTCTCAATTCCTTTCTTGTCCTTTATTTCTATATCAAACTATTTCAAGAGTAAAATCCATCGTATGAGCCTCGGTTTCGCTTCTTTCTTTGTAAGCAAGTACCTAAGTGCTGCGTGATCTGAAAAGACAACAACTTTTGTACCAATTAGATAAGAGCGAAACTTTTCCAAAGCAAAAACAATAGCTAATAACTCTTTTTCAGTGGTAGTGTAGTTTTGTTGGGCCTCATTTAACGTTCTAGAAGCATAATAAATAGCATGAGGTATCTTCCCCACACGCTGCCCAAGCACCGCACCAACCGCATAATCACTTGCATCACACATGAGCTCAAAAGGCTTGCTCCAATCCGGTGGTTTAATGATAGGGGCTGAAATCAAAAGTTCTTTCAAACGATTGAATGCCGCCACACACTTCTCATCAAAGTTAAAAACCACATCTTTTTGCAATAAGGTACAAAGTGGCGATGCTATCTTGGAAAAATCCTTGATGAATCTACGATAAAAACCTGCATGACCAAGAAAAGAGCGTATCTCCCTCACCGTAGTGGGAGGGGTTAGAGTACGAATAAGGTTTATCTTAGATTTATCAACTTCCAAGCCTTTAGAAGATACTATATGGCCTAAAACTATGCCATGAGTTACCATGAAATGGCACTTCTCCCAATTAAGCACAAGATTTGTTTCAACACATTGTTCAAGGATTAGTGACAAATTGTTCAAACAAAGGTTAAATGAATCACCAAAGACACTAAAGTCGTCCATGAACACTTCGATTATGTTTTCAACATATTCCGAAAATATACTTACCATACACCTTTGAAAAGTAGCTGGAGCATTACACAAGCCAAAAGGCATCCTTCGATAAGCAAAAGTACCAAAATGACAAGTGAAAGTGGTTTTCTCTTGATCCTCCAGCGCTATCACAATCTGATTATAACCTGAATAGCCATCAAGAAAGCAATAATAAGAGTGTCCAGCTAAACGTTCAAGCATTTGATCAATAAAAGGTAATGGAAAGTGATCTTTTCTAGTAATGGCATTCAATTTCCTATAATCAATACAAACCCTCCAACCGGTTTGCACACGAGTTGGGACAAGTTCATTCTCATCATTCTCCACCACGGTCACCCCTGATTTCTTTGGTACAACTTGTACCGGGCTCACCCACTTACTATCGGATATGGGGTAGATAACACCCACTTCCAAAAGCTTGAGTATCTCCTTTTTCACAACTTCCATCATAGGGGGGTTCAAACGACGTTGCGCTTCCCTTGTAGCCTTTGCATCGTCCTCCAAACGAATCTTATGCATGAAAACGGCAGGGCTTATACCCTTGATATCGGCAATTGTCCATCCTATGGCCGTATTGTGTTTCCTTAGCACCCTTAGAAGTTTTTTCTCCTATAATTCACTAAGCTCGTTAGAAACAATCACATGTAACTCTTCATTGTCACCCAAGTACAAGTACTTTAGGTGACTAGGAAGAGGTTTCAATTCTAACTTTGGAGATTTAACAATTGAAGGTAAAAGTTTCTCATCACTGCATGGTAAAGAAATAAAAGAGATATTATGAGTTTCTGGGCATCCTTGTAGTGAGTTGAGATCACCAAGGGCTTCTTTAACCTCAATACCACACTCTACACCATTATTAATGGATGTAGTTAAAACGGTTTCCAAAGCATCTTCACCATTCAATTCAAACATTTGTTGTGCCAAAGTATCCATCACATCAACGGAAAAGCAAGAGTGGACATCACTAGGATATCTCATCGTCTCGAAAATGTTGAAACGTATTACTTCTCCATCAAGCTCCATAGTTAGTGTTCCCTTATCCACATTAATAATGGTCTTCGCCGTTTTCATGAAGGGACGCCCAAGTAGCAATGGAAGAGACGAGTCCGGTGAACCTTTATCCATCTCTAAGACACAAAAATCAGCAGGGAATACTAGTTGATTAACCTGCACAAGAACATCCTCAACAATACCCATTGGGTAGACATTAGAGCGATCGGATAATTGCAACACAATTTCAGCCTTTTTGAGAGGACCTAAATCAAGTGACTTATACATAGATGCAGGCATAACATTAACGGATGCACCTAAGTCTAACATTGCTTTGTTAAATGTAGTGGTACCAATTGTGACGGGGATGTCAAAGCTGCCCGGTTCTTTGCATTTCAGTGGGAGTTTGTGTTGTAAGATTGCCGAAGCATTCTCCCCCACACTAAGCACTTCATTACCTTTGAGCCTTTACTTATTGGTACACAAGTCCTTCAACAATTTTGCATACTTTGGAACTTGCTTAATAGCATCAATGAGTGGTATGTTCACATGAATCTTCTTAAGAACGTCTAAAATCTCCTTTTCTAGCGCCTCCTTCTTAGAATTTGCAAATATGCGAGGAAAAGGTAAAGGAGGGACATAAGTAGGAATAGGAATTTTAGAGTTAGGAATTGGCACCTCAGAAGTTTGGGGAGAATCCTCATTCTTCTCCTCCAAAACAGGTTCCTTTGGTGCTTCCACCTTGCCCGAATCAGCAACTTCGGGTTGCACAAGTTGTGTACCACTTCTCAATGTAATCGCATTCACACCCTCTTTTGGGTTAATAGGTTGAGAAGGGAGTTTCCCACTATTTTGTGCCTTCAATTGGTTCAACTCAGTAGCCATAGAACCCATTTGTGTCTGCAATTCCCTGATCGCACTCTTGGTTTCTTGTTGACTATCTTTAAACATAGAAGAAATGCCTTGCATCATTGTTTGAAGCTTTGCATCGATATCGGAACCTTGATTTTGCATTGATTGTTGTGGTTGCTGAAATTGTTGACGCGGCTGGAATTGTTGTTGAAATCCACCCGAATTGTTGAAAGTAGATTGTTGAACCGCTCCTTGCTTGTTCGCATAGCTAAAATTGGGGTGATCTCTCCATCCCGGATTGTAAGTATTGGAATAAGGATCATACCGTCTTGGCTGATTTGGAAAAACAGCATTAGCTTGCTCATTGACGTCTTCATACCCATGAGAATTTGGTATCACCGCGGCTGAAACTTGTTGTAGCATTGCTGTGATGTTTCCCATTTGTTGGCGAAGTTCCTCCACCTCGCTCACTTCATTGACTCGCCGAAGAAGCACATCCGAACCACGACTCAAGAATTTTTGAGAGTTTGCTGCCATGTTTTCAATCAAATCTCTAGCTTGTGCCACCGTCTTTATCAATAGTGCACCACCACCCGCAGCATCAAGAAGATTCCTATCACTTGATTGGAGACCTTCATAGAAGTATTGGATAATCATAGCGTCACTAAATTGATGATGAGGACAGCTTGCTACCAACCTCTTGTATCGTTCCCAACAATCATATAAGGACTCACCCACATTTTGATTCATCCCGCAAATATCCTTGCGAATTTGAGTAGCCTTAGACGCAGGAAAATATCTCTAAGAAGAGTTTCTTGAGCCCATTACAAGTTGTGACACTCCCGGAAGGCAAGTAGTATAACCAATCCTTAGCATTACCTTCCAATGAGAATCGAAAAACCTTCAACATAGCACCATCCTCCTCCATATTTGCTGGGATCATAGCCATGACAATGGTGTGGAAATCCATAAGATGCTTGTTTGGATCTTCATTCACCAAACCATGGAACTTTGGTAATTCTCTAAGAAGTCCCGGCTTGATTTCAAAAGTGGAGTCGGTTTGAATGAAACCCTGCTGTATATCCAACTTGTGAGAATCTAAGTCTTTAAGTGAACGATTTGCAGCGTCACCCATTGCTTCTTCTCCTTCTCCTTCTTCTTCAAAAGGAATATCGTGTTCTACTTCCTCTCCTTCTTGCTGAAGAGCTTCGTGTTCTACTTCCAAGTCGTGTTCTTCCGTCGTGCCTTGCCTTGGTTGGAGTATTGTTCCTTTTCGAGTAGCTATCCCGCACCTTGGATAACTCCAATATTTAGAAGCCAGGGATTAGGTACCTGAAACACAATTCTCACAAACAAGTAAGAAACAAAACAAGAAACGAACAGCAGTATGTGAACAGAAACTAAAAACTAGATAACAAGCCGAATGCCTCCCCGGCAACGGCGCCAAAATTTGATCGTTTTTCAGACGACACAAATATAATTTCACTTCCTTACTTAACTAATATGAATATAGTATTCGATAAGAAAGAGTTCGTATCCACAGAGAGGCGATTGTTGTTATGCAATTTTCAGATTCTTAAGTAACCAATTAACCCAAAGTGTGTTTTTGTTTTTATCAAAGTAATAATACTAAATAAAGCAAGGTAAATAGTTGGAATAATCAATAAGGAGAAGATATTGGTTAAGGGATAGTGTCATTCACAAACATGTATTTTTCATCTATGATTAGAATTGGTATTTAATCTCTCAATTATCAAAAGTCCTAGGATATCTTGATCGCAAGAGTATCCCGTTTATTTCCTGATTTTATCACAAACAACATTAAAAGATGCTATTGTGAAATCTTCTTAAAAAGCAACCTAAAGTGTAAAAGCACAATTAGATTTAACTCCCTAAGAGAAATAAGTTCTATGAAATAAGACTAATCGATGCAAACAAACGTGTAAAAGCACTAATTCGTTTTAACAAAGGTTATGATTCATATGCGATTAAAAAGATGTATCACTACAAGTATTAACCACAAGATGCTACTAAAAATCAGAGATAACAACTTTTACGTATTGAAAACCCTAATATAGCTATAGAGATGAAAACAAACTCAATTGATTCCGGACTCAACCAAACTATCATTCAAATCATATGATAATAAAACAATGAATCATAAACGATAAATTTGAGACAAAACTAATTCATAGAATTAAATAACATGCTTGAAGAAATCAACTTTTTATCCCATAACCAATTAATGTATTTAGCTACTCATATTCATGGAGTTCATCATCAAAATATTCAAAGGAAGAAGATGAAACATAAAAGAAAGCAAACCCTAGAAGTTGTTCTCTGCAAAAGCTCCAAGAATAGAATAAAAATCGTCTTTTCTTTGTTGTAGAAACTCTCTTTTTATAGCCCTTTGCTTTCCAAAAATAGGTCAAAGTCTTCAAAATCTTCAAGTCCACGTCCATCTACTAGTCCACCAAGCCCATTAGTTACTCAGCTCTGCAACAAACTCTACATCTTCGCCATTCTTTAGTCACGTAGCACCGCCAACAATTTGCTGCTCCTCATTCCATCTCAGCTTCCATGCTACACAAGTTCAGTTCAAGATTGATCTCATAACTTAGCACCAATGCAATCTATCAGCTGACATAACATCATCTCCATAATCCCATTCTATCACTGCCTGCGGTTCACCTCAATGGCAGCAACTACAGCCAAGATGGCTATCATCTCAAGCTGCATTATCACCAGATCACCTGTAATTGTACCACCAAGTTCATCTCCAACTGCAGCTTTACATTCCTGCAATCAACCATTCTGTTCAAGGCCATAGCTCCAACTCCTGTTAGCTGCAATTGTAAACCTTGATTAGCCAACCAACCACTCTGCTAAACTTCAGTCTAAAACTTAGCCAACTGCAGTTTCCTTTCTGATCAACAACACCCCTTGGGCCATTCACCTAACCCTGAACCATCACAAACCACAACTTTTTAGCTCCTAAACCAAGCCACCTGCAAATCTTTCGCATCTTCTTATCCTCCACTGTCGACTTCTAAAGCCATCTCTCAATCTCCCAGAAGCAGACCACATACTCTTGACAGCAACAAGTCCTCCTATTGAAATTCAGTTTAATAACTTCAATGATTTGTAGCTTGAGAAGTCAACAACAGCTCATAAGTTACGCCATGTTCACCCCATTTTCCCTGTAACCACCCAAATCCAGCTTCATTGTAGTCCACAGTCTTTGTTCTTAGTTGGTGTCGAAACACCACCTATCCAGTGCTAAACATCCCTCTTGCATAGCCATCAAACCATTGCTAGCAGCTGCAAATAACTTAAGCAGAAGTGGTTCAGTCATTATATCGAACATGTTATATGCCATACTCTTGATGTTGTAGTTTTGAGATTTCTACATCTTTCAAACACCTGCAATTCGATTCACAGTAAACCTAATCCAGAAACCATTTAACATTCATAGTTCTTCACTATTCTTCATTATGAGACTTCAACAGCTTCTCTCGACTGGGAGTTCATGACAAATTCATACACAAAACCACCACAAATTCAACCCATAAGCTTGAGCATCAACTCAACAGCTTCATACCCATCTTCCAATTGGACTTCTGTAATCTTCAATCTCTTTCGGACCATGGCTTTCCGGCCTGAGAACTTGGCCTGAGCATCTTCTCTCGGCTCAGTGAAGAGAATAATGCTGCTGCACTTGGATTCGACCTGGTGTTATAAAGGGTGAGGTTCCCCGAGTAATTAAACCAGGCGCCCTTAGTAATCTCATTCAGTTTTCAGTCTTGTAAGACTGACAATGCAGTTTCCTACATCATTCTCGTTGTACTGTCAATTCTGAGGAACCGACAGGCGTAGCTTTTTGTTTCGCCCATAACTTCATCATACGACATCGGATTGGCCTCATTCTTTCGCCATTGATTTCATATTGTCGTGCTCTATAACATGATGAGAAAGAATCCAAGATTTGAGAGACTTCTTCTCCTTTTCGTCCATATGACTCCAAAGTACCTATGAAACTCAAAAGAAAACATAAGATACATAATTCACACGAAAAATAGCAAAGAAAGCATAAATACTAGATAGTAAATACGGTGTATTCTACACCTATCATTATACCCTGGTTGGACGACCGAGGGTCTCACTTAAGGAGTGAAGAGTATAACCAAGGCTCTGAGGTACACGGTTGATCCAAGGGTGCCCGGGGCGTACGAAAATTTCCTGGCCATTCTTGGAAAGTTTTGGCTATGATGCACTCGGCCCGAAGAAAACCCCACTTAGGGTGCAGTCTTGTAACTATAAGCCATATAGGCAAAAAGGATAAGAGATTACGAAAACAACTGGTTATTGTTAATATCGGATGGGAGGAACTAGTCTTGTATGGCCGATGTGACTTCCTTGAATGGGAAACCAGGGGGAAGATAAGGGCGGCACCCTCCATTAGGGAGATGATAAGTGTCTAAATACGGCAATGTCATGGGGCTTTATGTTCTCAAGAACATCTAGGACTGTCATATTATCGCGTGACAAGTATTATACAAAGGCAGCAAGCCATGAGAAAAAGTTAAGATGAGATCAATGGGTTTTTACATGAAAGTGTAAAGACGTCCTGCAATTTCATCGCAAGACGGCAATGTCATGAGGCTTTGTTCTCGCAAGGGAGATTAGACTTGTCATATTGTCGCAATACATTGAAAGAATAAAGATAAGGCAAGATCAATGGGTCAATACATGCAAATGTAAAGACGTCCTGCGATTTTTTCGCAGAAACAAAAAGATGGCAAAATAAGACCTTTAACTAGGAAGGCAAAATAAGACCAACAGAATAATCCCAAACATTAACTATTTTATTTAGAATGCAGGAAAGATTTGTTCATCGCAAGAGAGACACTGAGAAACAAGTACTATTTAAAATTTCTCAGAAGTATCATTCAAATTCTCTCAGAAGGATTATTTACAATTTCGCAGCACTATCCATAATTTCGCAGTCCTACTCGCAACACTGTTCGCGACAATATACTAAAATGCAGGAAACACTTGTCCATTACAATAAAGATAATGAGGGGCGAGTATGGGAATCGATAAACAAAATATCATTATCTTTCTTGAAAATATTCAAAATAACATAAAAGTAATTGAATTCCAAAGTTGCATAAAAGTACATTACTCGCAAGAAAGAGGAAGTAAAGGAAAACAAAAACAATACTCAAGCTTTAGTATTGGTCTCGCCAGCTTCATTATTTTTGCCAACGTTATCAACTTCACCATTATTCTTCTCATTATGATTAATTCGAGCTTCTTCTTTTTCTAAATATTCACCAGCAATTGCTTCACCACCAGCAGCAACTTTTGTAGGAGAGCTTTTTTCTTCTTCTGTTGGGTGTTCTTGAGAAATATCTTCTTCATCGCTCGCATAATCTAGGTCATTATCTAAAGGAAGAGGAATTTCATCATCATCTACTTCTAGAGGTTTGATGGTTACAGGGGGGAGAGAATTGGATATCAAAATGTCATTCACAAGAACTTCAGCATTAAGATGAACTTTGCGAAGGAAACCTCTATCGCGATTTCTAATCTCCATATTCTTGAAGTATTCAAGATAGTCATATCTTCTCTCTGCTCGATCGCGAGATTGAACAAGATGAGAAGTGAGAACTCCATTTTATTTGCGAACCTTAGCCAATTTGTCAGTCAGATCAGCAATGGTAGAATGAAGGCTTTTTTCAGATTCTACGAGAAAAATAAATTAACAGAAAAGACATTCAGGTAAAGATCTCGCAAGAAGTATAACAGAGAAATTTAACAGAGAGATTAATAATTGAGGCAATCAAAATGACTACCTTCCTTTTGCGAAGTTAAATATTGAATTAGTGTTAAGCAACAATTCTCCCATTGGTTCATGGCATCATAAAATTTATCCCCAACTATACCCTTCAGGCGAGATTTTATATTTTCTTCTTTGGAGAGGAGATACAAATTTTCTTTTGATAACAAAGAGTAATATTCTTCTAATTGGGAATATTGATCTTGGAGTTTACTGGCCTTTAAACTTAGAGTTATCCTACCCTTGATAAGTTTATCTTTCTCATCGGCGGATGATTCGATTACTTCCTTGAGTTCATCTTCTAGTGAACGAAGAGATTTCTCTTGATTATCACACACTTTTTGAAGAATGCTTAATTGTTGCGAGGAAATCACAATCATGTTCGAAAAACTACGTTTCTCTTGAGACAAAGTTTTATTTTTATCTGATAAAGATTCCATCGCCAAGGTAGCCTGTGTTAACAAATATGAGAGGAAAGTAACTTCGCTACTTAATAAATTTTTCCATTTAATAATTAGCCATTCTCATTAGTAATGTATGATCAGAATATCGCCACTACAACACTTCTGCAAGATTTACAGTGATAGTTCTGCAAATTCTTCAACAACACTTTGCGAGTTTCACAAGATAATTTAAAGAGTGACGTAATATATGACGAATGAAGAAACACGAGAAGAGCATGATTTCCCTGCGATGGGAACGACGCTTGCGAGAATGGACATTATAACTACTGCGATAATATCGCGGGTCAGATCCGAAATTAAAGGACAACTTAGCTGTCATCCACTATGTAACTATCCTATATAAAGAGACCCAATAGATTCAGAAAGGGGGAGGTATTTTTGAGTGTTGAGAAAGCCTTGAGGAGAGAAAAAATTCAAGAGAGCGGTTGTATTCTTGATTTCTTCCATTTCTTGTAAACATTTCTTAGAATCAAATGATAAAGTGTTGTTTTTAATCTTCAATTATGTGTTAAATATTGTGAATTCTTATCAAGGGTGTAGTGTAGGATTTCCTGCAACTACATTTTGGCGCCCAAAACAGGGATTGAATTAACAAAATTCATAGAAAAAGCAAGGTAGGAGATGAGAGTTATTCAGGATTAAGAAGATAATTGAACAAATCAGTGAAATAGTTGAAGGAAGAATGATTAGAGCCAAAGAGAATTATAGGAAATTAGAATGTGGTATGGTAACAAGAACAATGATCGACAAATTCCATGAAAACATTAAGGGGAAGATACATAAACGAGATTTTGAAGGAAAGAAAATTATGACGGTAGAGAAAATATCATCATTGAAGGATTGGGAAAAGCAGAAAATCACATATACAGCAGCAGAAATACCAGAAGAAAATGTAAATCACACATATCCTTTGGTAATCACGGTATCCATTGTACCAATGGAAATGGGAAAATCAATAAAATCTGCGGAAGAATGGGCCGTGAATATAACTTTGGTGGACGCATGAAGTTTTGTGGACATAATATTTTATCATGAATTTAAGAAAATGGAATACAAAGATGAATAAATGTCTTGTTCAACATATCATATTCATGGCTTTGGAAAATCTTTAACAAAACCTAAAGGCGAAATAGTGGTACGAATTCCACTAGGAAAGATCGAAACACAGGTAACATTATGTGTGGTAGACGTGGAATCGCCGTATAACATGATACTAGGAAGACCATGGATACATGCAATCAAGGCTGTAACATCAACGTTGCATCAATGCATCAAATTTACTATGCCCGATGGAATTGAAGAAATTAGAGGAGATACTGATCTTGTGAAGCTGTGTTATCAAACTGAAGTGAGAAATTATGAAGAGCGTCCAAAGCTGCGAAAATCTTGTAGAAAAATGGCAAAGGAGACAAAGAAAGAAGAATAATTTAAAGTTTACATGATAAGATCAAAAGAACGAAAAGGAATACCCAGCGAAATCTCGCAATAAGGAAATGAACTCGCGAGAGTTGTGAAAAGCTCAACACCAATGGGAGAGCCTGAAGCCAGCTACACCGCAGCAGAGCCAACAAAAGTAGTAAATATTGGAAGTAAAGAAGAACCTAAGATGCTAAAAATCGGAACGAAGATGGATGCTTAAGAAGAAGAGCAAACTGTAAACCTCTTGCGAGAATATAAAGACATCTTCGCATGGAATATGGATGAGATGCCTGGGATAGACCCATCAGTTGCATGTCATAAACTAGAAATCAACAAGGAATTAAGACCATTTAAGCAAAGGATAATAAAAATCACAACAACGTACCATTCCCAAATAGAAGAATAATTACAAAAGATGCTTGATGCGGGAATTATAAGGCAGGCAAAGTACCCAGAATGGATTGCAAATATGGTGGTGGTTCCAAAAAAAAAAAAGGGATAAGAATTTGTATAGATTTTACCGACTTAAACAAAGCTTGTCCTAAAGATAGCTTTCCATTACCAGATATTCCTCAAATGGTCGAATCAGCAGCGGGAAATGATAGAATATCTTCATTAGATGGGTATAAAGGATATAATCAGATTCCTCTCGCTGAAGAAGACCAAGAACACACCGCATTCTTTGCCCCAAGAGGATTATATTGTTATACAAAGATGCCCTTTGGTTTACGAAATGCTGGTGCAACATATCAAAGAATGGTGGAAAAAGTGTTTGCAAAATGGATCCATAAAACATTAGAGGTATATGTAGATGACATGTTAGTCAAAAGTAAAGAAGCTAAAAACCATGTACAAGACTTAAAGGAGATCTTCGATCAAATGCGACATTTTAACATCAAGGTGAATCCTGAAAAATGTATTTTTGGAGTAGCTTCAGGAAATTTTTTGGGATATATTGTGTCAAAGGAAGGAATACAAGTTGATCCAGATAAAGTACAAGCAATTCGTGACATGCCAACACCAGCAACCGTAAAAGATATGCAGAAGTTGAACGGGCTCTTAGCCTCGCTAGGAAGATTTATCTCGCGATCTTCAGATAAATGCAAGCATTTCTTCAACATACTCAGGAAGGGTACAAAGTTCAAGTGGACGGACGAATGTGAGAAGGCTTTACAAGGAATTAAAGAATATTTGATGAACATATCTATCTTACAGAAACCAGAGACTGGAGAAGAATTATTGATCTACCTTGCGACAACCTCGCACGTATTAAGTGCAGTATTACTGCGAGTGGATTTAGGATTAGAAAAACCAATTTATTACATCAGCAAAACATTTAATACTGCAGATAAAAATTACTCAAAGATCGAGAAGTTAATTCTGGCATTGGTTTATGCAACCTTTAAACTTCACATTTATTTTCAAGCACATAAAATAAAAGTATTAACAAAGGTACCAATTGAGTCAGTAATGAAGAATTCAAAAAGATCAGGCAGGGTTGAGAGATGGAATGCAAAAGTAGGGCACTATGAAATCAAATACGAAATCCTATCCTCGCCAAAATCACAAGATGTAGCGGATTTTTTAGCAGAATTTCCTCTAGAAGATGATAATGAAGCTGTAAAAGAAATGATGGAAATAGAAGAAGAACATGGAGACCCAAAAGATCTATTAAAAGAACCCAACATGTGGGAAATATTGGTGGATGGATCATCAAATGGGGAAGGTAATGGAATTGGAGTTGTCTTTATTTCACCAGAAGGAGAAAAAATGGCTTTTTCATTTCGTCTGGAATTCACGTCCACTAATAATGAGACAGTGTATGAAGCGGTGGTACATGCGTTAAAATTCGCAATAGAAATGAAGTTGGAAAATGCAAGAATTACTAATGACTCGCAATTGGTTATTCTCCAGATAAAAGGAGAATATACAACAAATGAACCATCTTTGAAAAAATACAAAAAACTTGTTGAAGAATTGTCTGCGAGAATTCCAAAAATAAAATGGAGACATATATCAAGAAAAGATAACAGAATCGCAAATGCTTTTGCTTTCATATCTAGCATGATGATAAACCCAGCTGCGAGATGTATAAAAATTCATACACTTGTATCACCATCAATCAGTAAGGAAGAAGAAGATGAAGCAGATGTGATGATGATATAAGGTGGTGAAGAAGAACCAAAAGGCAATATTGCAGATTGGTGAACATAAATTCATGCATATTTGGCAAGAGGAGAGATGCCAAAAAATAGATTAGAAACACATAAATTAAAAAGTCGTGCAACAAATTATGAATTAAGAGATGGAGTATTATATCGCAAATCTTTTAATGGACCATCACTAAGATGCTTGACAAGGGAAGAAGGACAAAAGGTGTTAAAGATGTTGCATAGTGGAGATGCTGGTAATCACAGCGGGGGAAGATCTTTGGCATACAGAACAAAAATGCAAGGTTATTATTGGCCATATATGCATGAGGACGAGAAGCAACTTTCAAGACGATGCGAATATTGTCAACGATATGGAAAGAAAATACATGCACCAGGGGTACCATTATCATCCTCAACCAGTGTGTGGACTTTTGATATCGTAGGACCATTTGTACCAGGTTCTGGATAAAGAAGGTATTTAATTGTCGCTACAGATTATTTCACAAAATGGGGAGAAGTAAAAGCAGTGCAGCACATCCGCGACAAAGATATTTTTACATTCATATTTGAAAATATAATTTGCAGATTTGGGATTCCTGCATAGTTGGTATCTGATAATGGAAAACAGTTTGAAGGGCAGAATATCGAATTGTTACTTAATGTATTTAAAATCAAATGTGGAAAATCGACACCACTATATCCACAGGCTAACGGACAGGCAGAGGCAACAAATAAGACAATTGCAGATATACTAAAGAAGAAATTAGAAGGACACCACGGGGCATGGTGCGAACAAGTGCATAATCCAATATGGGATTACAATACAACTAGACGGGAAGCGACCAGATTGTCACCTTTTTGTTTGACATATGGGGTTGAAGCTGTGTTACCAACAAAAGTTGTTATTCCTACAACAAAAATAGAGGGTTGGGAGAAGAATCTTAGTGCTGGGATGATTCTGAATAAACTGGATGAATTGGAAGAGAAGAGAGAAAAAGCTTTACAACATATGGAAAATTATCAGCGAAGAATAGCTCGCGAGTACAACAAACGTGTCAAAAAATGTGAATTCCAACCAGGTGACTTAGTGCTGCGAGAAACACCGAGTTATCAGCGAGAAAATGGTGGTAAACTGGCAAGAAAATGGGATGGACCATACATCATTAAAGAGATAGTTGGAACTGGGGCATACAAATTAATGGATCCTGAAGGCAGAGATGTTGGTAAAAGACTTGATAGACCATGGAATAGATTATTCCTGAAAAGATATTATCAATGACAAATTCTGCGAGATCAGAGATGCTGGTATGTTATATGATGAAATGGATAATAAATTTTTCTATATTATAGCTGCGAGATTCTTCCAATAACAAAGCAAGTAAGAAATGCGTAAATATCGCAAGAAACGCGAATAAAAATTTCGCAGAGATTAATAGAATGGGACGAACCTTTATGGCGTACACCCTAGTTCGCGGATACAATTTCGCAAGAGGCAAATGTAAGACCTAAAGTGCGTCATATAAGGGGGTATCTCTTTACATGATTCAAGGATAAGGTTATACCGCTGCTGGAACCTGAGTCATGGAGATGTTAGGGTTAAAGAAACCTATCCGGGGGAGATACCTTGGATTTCCAACTATATAAGGTTATACCCTTGTTGGACGACCGAGGGTATCTTCTAAAGAGTGCAGAGTATGACTAAGGCGCCTAGGTACACGGTTGAGCCAAGGGTGCCCGGGGCGTACGAAACTACCCTGGCCATTCTTGGCAAGTCTTGGCTATGATGCACTCGGCCCAAAGAAAACCCCACTTAGGGTGCAATATTGTAACTATAATCCATATAGGCATAAATGATAAGAGGCTGCGAAAACAGCTGGTTGTTGTTAAGACCGGATGGGAGGATCTAGTCTTGTATGACCGATGTGCCCTCCTTGAAGGGGCAATTAGGGGGAAGATAAGGGCGACACCCTCCATTAGGGAGCTGATAAGTGTCTAAAGACGGCAATGTCATGGGGATTTATGATCGCAAGAACATTTAGGCTAGTCATATTGTCGCGTGACAAATATTATATAGAGGCAACAAGCCATGAGAAAAAGTTAAGATGAGATCAATGGGTTTTTACATGAAAGTGTAAAGACGTCATGCGATTTCATCGTAAGACGGCAATGTCGTAAGGCGTTTTTCTCGCAAGGGAGCTTAGACTTGTCATATTGTCGCAGAGAAATCAACAAAATATGGATAAGGCAAGATCAATGGGTTTTTACATGTAAATGTAAAAACGTCCTGCGATTTTGTCGCGGACACAAAAAGTTGGCAAAATAAGACCTTTAACTAGGAAGGAAAAATAAGACCAATAGAATAATCCCAAACATTAACTATTTTCTTTTAATAATGCAGAAAATATTTGTTAACCACATAAGAGATGATGAGAAACAAGTATCCTTCAGAATTTCTCAGAAATATTATTCAGAATCACACAGCAGGATTATCCAAAATATCGCAGTACTATACATAATTTCGCAGGTACTATTCGCAACACAGTTTTGCATGGAGAAAATGCGGGAAATAATTGTTCATCAGAAGAAAGATAACGAGGGGAAAGTATGGGAGTTAATAAATAAAATATCATTATCTTTCTTGAGAATATTCAAAATAACAGAAATAAAATACCAAAAATAAAGTTGAATTCCAAAGTTGCATAAAGATACATTGCTCGCAATAAAGAGGAGGAAAAGGAAAACAAAAACAAAACTCAAGTTTCAATATTGGACTCGCCATTAGTCTCGTCAGCTTCATTCTCCTTGTCAATATTTTTCGCGTTGCGATCAGCTTGACTTTCTTCTTTATCTGCACCACCAGTATCTACTTCTTTAGAAGGACTTCTTTCTTCTTCTGTTGGGTCTTCTTGAGAGGCATTTTCTTCACCACTTACATAGATTAGATCATTATCCATGGGGATATGAGTTTCATCATCATCTACTTCTAGAGGATCAACAGATACAGGAGGAAGAGAATTGGATATCATAATATCATTCACAAGAACTTCAGCATTAAGTTGAACCTTGCGAAGGAAACCTCTATCACGATTTCTGATCTCTATATTTTTAAAGTATTCAAGGTAGTCATATCTCCTCTCTGCACGATTGCGAGATTGAACAAGATGGGCGGTGAGCTTTCCGTTTTCTTTGCGAACTTTCCGTTTTCTTTGCGAACTTTAGACAATTTTTCAATCAGGTCAGAAATGGTAGAATGAAGACTTTTTTCAGATTCTGCGAGAAACATAAGTTGACAAGAAGATATTCAGATGAAAACCTCGCAAGAAATATAGCAGAGAAATTAAATAGAGAAATTAACAATCAAGGCAGTCAAAATGACTACCATCTTTTTGAGAAGTTAAGTTTTGAATTAGTGTTAAGAAAAAATTCTCCCATTGGTTCATGGCATCATCAAAATTATCTCCAACTATACCCTTCAGGCGAGATTTTATAATTTCTTCTTTGGAGAGAAGATAAGCATTTTCTTTTGCTAATA
Organism: Papaver bracteatum; assembly: GCA_023529315.1. Lineage (NCBI taxonomy): Eukaryota > Viridiplantae > Streptophyta > Magnoliopsida > Ranunculales > Papaveraceae > Papaver > Papaver bracteatum. The sequence continues at coordinate 767,135 of JAJJWX010005152.1, forward strand.
AGGAGTAAGATTCTTCTAATTGAGAATATTGATCTTGGAGTTTACTGGCCTTTAAACTTAGAGTTAACCTGCCCTTGATAAGCTTATCTTTCTCAGCGGCAGAAGATTTAGTTACTTCCTTGAGTTCATCTTTTAATAAATGAAGAGATTGTTCATTTATATATTAAAGTTTGGTTACCAATTATACCCCTAAAAAATAGGATACATAAGAACAACTGCAGCGGGGCGACTATAACTAAAGACTAAAAACCAAAAAAATAATAAAATAAATGGGTTTAGTCCGTGGTGAGACGTTACGGTGGGGGAGTAAATTTGGTGGAGCGGATGCATGAAGGTTCGTATGCCATGGGGCGTAGCTATAAAATGCGTTTGGGACGGGCGTAATTTTAATTAACGCCCGATGTCGAGCAATTTAAATTTGCGTTTGATGCGGAGCGCAATATATACAACCGCCTCATCTACAGACGGAATCACAAATTACGCCTGATGGGACGCAATTTAGAATAACGCCTGAATTGGGCGTTGTTTTGAATTACGCCAGACTGGGGCGTAATTAGAATTCTTCAACTTCAAGCAAGCAGTTGCAGGTTATGGCAGTCACAAAGTTCCAAAATCATGTAGCCACAAGTAAAAAGAAAAACAAAAAGGGGTGGGGTAGGGGTATCTGTGCACAGAAGAAGAAAATCCCTGTGAAAATTCATTTGTATGTTATGAATATTCCAAGGATGGCAAACCATTGACTAACAAAAATTGGGAAAACAAGAATCCCGAGTTTACCCTATAGATGTTATTGAATGGAAAGTGATAATTAGTTGAACTGCTAGATTATTTGTAATAGTTGTACCATTTTGATGAAGATTGAAAAGGAAAACAGTAAGCTTTAACTGGAAGCAATATTGTGGACAGCAGGAAACCAAAAAAATTTGAAATTTTCAGAAACATGAAAATGGTGGAAACATGGGGCGTAGTTTTAAAAAATGCCTGAGTAAATAAGCGTTATTTAAATTTGTGCCCGTTGATGGGACGAAATTTAAAATCCCGCCCAGTGAGATAGGACTATAAATTGCGCCTGGACGAGGTGCAATTTAAAGTAACGCTTCAGAATGGCGCAACTATAATTTGCGCCTCACTCCCAAATGATAATAATAACTACGCCCCACTCCAAACGCAACTAATATTTGCGTCTCACGGCGGGCGTAGGTTAAAATTACGCTCGACCAAAACCAAACTAAAGACCAAATATGGTTTGGTTTTTGGTTTTAGTCTAGTTTTTGTTCTTTACTCTGTTCGACTGCGTCTGGTTTTTCGACTAAAAAATTGGTTTTAATCGTCCATTGTGGATGCTCTAAGGAATTATAATACAATTTGGCTCTTATATATATTTGCCCTTCATTTTTGGTTTATTTACGAAAATGTCTGCCCTTCCTTTTCGGTTTATTTACGAAAATGTCTAAAGGAAAAAAAAAAAATTGATTCAGAGGGGCAGTGTCGTCCTTTCATCGTTGAACCAAATCTAATATTTTTGTGTTAAATCGGAAAAAAATGTCACGCTTCACATTGACACAAAGTCACCATATATAGAGTCCTCCATCGCTTCACTCGGTCGGCCTAATAAGTCTACAAAATATAAAGAAATCATTTATTATATAATAAGTCTATAAAATACAAAGAAATCATTAGACGATAAAAAAAAATAGAGAAAAAAATCCTAAAATTTCTGCGTAGACTATGAAAACTAAGAAATTCAACTATAATTTACCCGAAAGATCAAACCAATTTGGGGTAAATCAAGCAACTAAAAGGTGAAGAAAGTAGCATTTGGTTCTTTCATTTTCGGTTCAAGGAATTGAAGAGAGTGAGATGGGGAAAAGCCAAAATAAAAGTATAAAACCATGCTTTTAGGTTGTCACTCTTAGCTCTGCCCTCTTTCCTCCTCAACGACTATTTTCTTCTTTCTTTCCACTACGATTTCTTTTAATGGCTGAGTAGTTTTCCTGTCTGGGATTCAATCCCCAGCTGATGGGGATTCAAGAAAGGGGTACAAACATCAACATATCTTCATCCTTGTCGTTGTTAGATTGAAAATTTGATTATAGGCTATCCGAATTCGTTTCCATGCATTAGTCTAGGGGATATTTCTCATTTAGCATTATGCATCTTACAATATCTTACAACTCGCATTCATTGTTTGCATCATTTAATATACATTTGTTCCTTTAATTTTCAGTGATGAAAACTTCTGATTTCATCGTACGTGTGTGCCCTTAATGTCGTTTCCTTTGTGTGGTGAATCGTTCTGTTTGTGGTGAATATATCTGTTTGTGGTTTTCAACCCCAATGTTCCTGTTTGGTGATGGCTTGGTAGTTGCTTTAACTTTTAATCTTCTTGATTTGGGATCTCTTTTTTCGGCGTTCTTGCTCGTTCCAAATATGCTAATTTTTTTATATCTACTTCTTATAGTCTTTCCTATTCCGTTGCTTTGATCGGAATTTTGCTATTCTATTTCATATCTTAGAGAATGATCATCTTTTTATATTTCCATTAGTTCCCTTTCATTTGATTAACTATTTCTTTGATTTATAATGGTAAAACATAGAGGCATTAATACTACAACGAAATTTAAAACTACAATCAACCTTAAATCTAAAACTTGAAGGAAAAGTGATACTAAGAATCTTCAGATTGGTCTGCATCCTGCCTTCTGCCCAATATATTCTTCTTTTTCTTCTGAATCTTCAACTTCTATGAGTCCTCCAGTCCTCTCTTGCTGATAAACTGCTGACTTTTCATGAACATATGCTTTATCCATACCTGGTGGATATTCAGTAAAAAAATAATATCCGATCACCGGTACGCCGGTAGCCAATCGATTTTGTAAATCCTTGATAGCTGATGCCCCCAATCTTGCCTTTTCTTCTGGGCTTAAGCTGCATAATGCTAATCTTTGTGCTTGAGCAGGGTACATAAAAGCTTCTTGATGGCACTTAGTACATCGATAATACTGAATCCTATGAAGCTGACCTTCTTTACAGCATATGACCTTGGTGGATGAAATTTGCACTCCATTAGGAATCATTAAGTGATTACAAGCCATTTTGTTGTGTCTTTTCCTTTGATATTCCTCATTTTCTTCCCCTTTCTCTTCTTTGTTTTGTGGCCGTACCTGGGATAGTAGCTTTATAGTGTGTTTTAAGCCTTTGGTTCCCTTGAAATTTAATGCTTTGGCCATTTCTTTACGTTTCTTCTTTGATTTCTAAACGTCTAATCTTCTTGTGTTCGGTGTTCTGGTTCATGCAGTAATGCATGTATTTTCTATCTCTCTCCTGTTCACTTGGTCTGCTTTTTTGTCGAAATTGTTTCGAGACTCTCTCATTAAGTCTTTCTCCGTCTTTAATTACATGCATCATCCGTTGTACCTTTAATCTAGTATATAGCTATTATGTCGCATAGGTCATTGAGGTTTGGGTCTTCCAAGTTCTGCTACATTGTTTGTTTGATTGATTTATTGCTAACCTTTTGAGAAATCTCACCCTTTCTCCTTCTTTGTATTTATTTCTCTATCTGCTTTTTATTTACTTTATCCGGGTTTGGTTGTCGAATTTCTATTGGATGAGGTTTTTTAAATAATATAAATTTAGTCGATTTTTTTAAGGTTCATTCTTGATTTCCTTAGAGTGATATATGTAGTGATAAGCCATTCTTTACACTTTCTCTATTTTTCTCTTCTCTGATGTTTTCCCTCGAATTGTTTTTATTTCCTCTGTAATTCTCTTCTAAGTTCTCTTTAAGTGCTCATCATTTTATTCTCGCATTCATATCATCCTTGCATTCATTATGGGTAGTTATGATCTTTACAAACATCTTAGTGGTTTGTCTGTGGCACAACGGTACGCTAATTACACAAATGTAGGTATACTTCTTGTAACGCCGGCATTAATGAGAGACTATGGGATTAAAGAGAATAGTATTTTAGCTAGAATCTTTTCGACTGAGTTTTACTCAGTAGAAGACATAAGGGGAGTTATTCGTCATTTTTGGGAACTAAATTTATGTTTTCAAATAAGAGAAACGGATCCTAATCTCTTCATCATTACCTTTCGTTCATCGGAGGATTTGAAATGAATCGCTCTGAATGGACCATGGTATTCTTACGGTAATGTTCTCTCAGCTACTTCTGCAATGCCTGGTATGCAAATAACTACTGAAGCGGTAAAAGAAATTCCTCTCTGGGCAAGTATATATAATTGTAGTCAAGAACATAGAGTTGGAGAACAACTAGGATTAATAGCTAGTAGGGTGGGGGTGATCAGTCAAGTGAGTAACGGTGCTGGGAACTTGGACTGCATTCCAAGAGTTCTGGTTTGGGTGAATATTGAAAAACCTCTAGTTCGTAACTTTCTAGTTAAAGCAGACATTTATCCTGTTAGGGAGCTCACCATTTCTTATCATAATCTTCCATCAAAATTTTGCTCATTTTGTGCTCGCTTTGGTCATAAGGTTAACAATTGTGCAGTTCGGAAGCATAGACCATTAGAAGATATTTATGACATATCGCAGCACTCGCCAGCACCAGGTGATGATATCTTTTACCTTGGCAATACATTTATTCAAATTTGGAACCCTACTGATAATACTGATGCACATGGTAATATGGAATCTGTGGAGAAGTTCTTGGATATTCCAGGTAATAGAGAAACTTTGTATGAGATTTTTCGTGAAGAACATCCGTTTCCTGCTGAGCAAGTCTTAGCTCCAATGGAAATTAACAGAGATTATGAAGTACTAGGACCTATGATTTATGATGAATACATGCCCATGGCATCCTCTTCAATGCTAGGCAAACGTACCTTTCAATTCAATGTACCGGAAAATTTTATTCCCTTGCATGGATCCCGTTCCGATTCATCGGACTCGGGGAACTCAGAAAATAGGCGGGTCATTGGGAACATGGAACCCTTAGATATAGTTCCGATTCTTAGTCTTGAACCGAATTTTATTCCGCTTGTTGGAGAGAGTTCAGCCTTGGCCCCTAGTTCTGTCAATAGAAGATTATCTTTTTCCTCTTTTTCTTTTGAAGACGCTCAAGAAAATTTACCTTCCCCTGATTCTGTGGTTTATAGCTATCTCTCTTTTACCGCTTCTCATATTAGTCTTATTAATAATGTCATGCATTCATCCCAAGCATCGCTTGCATCCCCTAGAACCCAACCTAGGTCTGCTTTTTAATATTGCAATCCCAGAATACCTTTCATCTTCATCATATGAGGGTTTGGCATTTTGGTTTCGAATTCGGATAATTTACTGCTCCTTGATCAATATGGCTCTAATATGAAGGAGCACGGGTAGGATGAAGATGAAATTTCACCAGTACCCTTCTTATTGGACTCCCCATATGTGCAAAAGATTGAATTCCAGGTAACCCTAACCATAATCTATTTCATTCATTCTTCTGCTGGTTTTAGTTTTAATTTTCCTGATTTGTTTATTAAATTTCCGGTCCTTGTTTTTATTTCCTTTTCCCCGTGGCTTCCTATTGCTTGGCTGCATCATTGTCCGTTTTTCGAATTTCTTTGTCTTGAACTAGCTATAATCATGAAACTTTTAGCTTGGAATGTCCAAGGATGCGGAAACCCATTTAGAAAAAATCATTTAAACCAATTAATCGCTAATGATAAACCTGAGATTTTATTTCTTTCGTAAACTAAATCAAAACAAAACTTAGTTAAAAAGCTCATTAAGGATTATCCAAATTCCCATATAGTTAACCCTGTAGGTTTGGCAGGAGGACTAGCTTTAGCATGGGTTGACGGTTTCCACTTTGAAATAGTTCAATGGAACCACAATATGATTAATGTATTAGTTCAAACAAATTCTGAATCCAAGAAATGGCTTCTAACCTGCTTCTATGGAAGTCCTTATCCTAGGAATAGAAATATAGTTTCGGATTTCCTTACTGAAATAGCAGAACAGGTTGATAAAACCTCTATGCCTTGGGTTCTTTTAGGGGACCTAAATATGATATTCAGTCATGAAGGTAAAAGAGGAGGATTACCTTTTAACAAATAGGATTGTAACTACTACCATAATATTCTAAACATTGCAGGGTTATCTGAAATTGGATTTATAGGATATGAATATACATGGAACAATCATAGAGAAGGAGCTATCAACATTCAGGAAAGACTAGATAGAGATGTAGCAAATTTAGAATGGTCTTCTCAATTCCCTAATTCTGAGCTTTCTCATCTAGTGGCAGTGGGCTCAGACCATTGCCCAATTTGTTTAAACTTAGATACCAAATACTCTAGATTGGAATACCCATTTAAGTTTTACGACACTTGGCAGAAGAAAAAGACTTGTGTGCAAACTATCAAGGACTCATGGAACCATACTATTAGAGACTCAGCAACTGAAACAATAATTCTTAACCTTAAGTCACTCCAAACCAATCTTTCATTTTGGAAGAAAAATATTTTTGGACTTCCCTAAAAAAAAATCAAGAAAGTCCTAAACCAAATAGACAATATAAACAACTCTCTATATGTTTACCAGAAAGAGGACAAGATAAAAGATAAACTTTCTGAATTAGAAAAGCTCTATGACACTCAGGAAGCTATAGCCAAACAACAATCGAGGGATCATTTGATCAAATTAGGTGAAAAAAACACTAAATATTTTCATACAAAAACTTTAAAACGGCTCAAATGGAACAATATAGAGTGCCTTAGAAAAAGTAATAATGATATTACTTTCAAAAGGAATGAAATTAAGGATGCACTGAAAGATTTCTATTTGAATCTCTTTTCAGCCCCACCTTCTCTTCATGTGCCTTGTAATGATTTCTTTCAAAATATTTCCCCTTATGTTTCCCCTAATGACAACATTCTTCTCAATTCTATGCCATCTAGTGATGAAATTTAGCTGGTAATCAAACAGCTCAAACCAAATAAATCACCGGGCCCAGATGGCTTCCCAGCAAGTTTTTTTAAAATTAACTGGGAAACAATAGGAGAACAAGTCATTAAGGCCATTCAGAACTTTTTCACTTCTGGAACTCTTCACCCAGAATTCAACAAAACTCATCTTTTTCTTATCCCTAAAAGTAGACATCCAAAGGACCTTAGTGTCTTTAGACCAATAGGGTTGTGCAACACTATGTATAAGATAATATCCAAAATTCTAGCTAACAGAATTAAACCACTACTGAATAACTTCATTTCCCCTTTCCAAGCTACCTTTCTCTCTAAAAGGCAAATTTCTGACAATGTCATTATTGCCCAAGAGATCATTCACTCCTTCAAGAAAAAGAAAGTGAAACATGCAGGTATGGGTATCAAAATCGACATGTCTAAAGCATTTGATAGGATTGACTGGGATTTTCTTATCTCAACAATGAAAACTTTTGGCTTTGACTCTAAATTCTGTAACTTAATTCATCAGTGCATTTCTACTTCCTCTATTGTTGTTCTTTTTAATGGGAATCTAGGGGACTACTTTAAACCTTCTAGAGGTCTTAGACAAGGAGATCCGTTATCTCCTTATATCTCTTTATAATTTGCATGGAAATATTTTCTAGAATGCTCTTATCCAGTGAAGATGAGAAAACTATTCATGGGGTTAAAATCACTCCAAAAAGTAGTCCCATCTCTCATCTATTCTTTGCTGATGACTGCCTACTCTTTATTAGAGATGACCTTAAAGAATGCCATAGTATTTTAACCTTAATTGAGACATTTAGTAAAGCTTCAGGACAACTAATAAATTTTAAAAAAATTGGAGTTTTCTTTAGTAAAAAAGTCCAGCCCAAGCATCAGAGAATGATTAGCAAACTGTTAAAAATAAAGAAAATTGACCCAAAAGATACCTATCTAGGTACACCTCTTTTCATTAGTAGAGCAAAGATTCAGCTGTTCGAAAGAATAGTAGAAAACATGGAGCAAAAAATTCAAGGTTGGATAGGAAAAACTTTAGCTCAGGCAAGTAAACTTGTCCTTAATAAAGCAACTTTAGCCAGTTCGGCTAGTTACCAAATGAGTTGCTTTATTCTGCATAAGAAAATCACAAAAAATAGATGCATTGCAAAGAGACTTCTGGTGGGGTAAAGAAACAAACCATATAGGATATTATCCCAAATCTTATTCATGTCTCTGTAAACCATTAAAAAAAGGAGGGCTAAGATTTAGAAATGCTCATAAATTCAACCTAGCAATGATTGCTAAGTTAGCATGGAGGCTGTTAACTGAACCTAAAGCACTATGGGTGAAGCAATTAAAACCAAGATACTTCAAAAATTCTTCCGCCTTTAAGGCAAAAATCCCATCTTCAAGCTCTTGGATATGGAAATGTATTAGTAAAGGTATACTACTAGTAGAACAGAATAGTATTTGGGAAATAGGGGATGGCACTAGTGTTAACATTTGGGAAGATAATTGGGTGCCACAAATGGAACATAATCTTAATATGTATAAAATAATTACTAAATCTAATTTATCTCTTGTGAATGATCTTTTAGACCCTTTAACTTTGAAGTGGAATTCTACATTAATTTTTGGAAACTTTCCAGATCATATATAGCTAGGAAAATATGTAATCTTAGCATAGCCAAAGGTAAACCAGATACTCTTAGGTGGTTACTTACAAACTCTGGCATATTCTCTGTTAAATCTATATACAAAAAACTAAATGAAAGAACTGAAAACTTGTACGATTTAGGACAATCTGACTCCTTTTGGTCTAATATTTGGAAACTTAACGTATCTCAAAGAATTAAAATATTTGTATGGAAATGTTTACAAAATGCTATATCCATAAACTCGAATCTGTCTAGATTTATGCCTGAAGTAAAACCTAATTGTCCCCTAGGTTGCAATGAAAATGAAACTCTAGAACATCTCCTTTTATTTTGTCCTTTTGCTCAAGCTGTGTGGGCAATATCTCCTTTTATTCTGTCATTTGAAATTATTATCACTAAAGCTTGGTTTATATGGAAACAAAGATGTGACAGACTTTTTGAAAATAAATAGAAAAAAAGTACCCAATTAGGAGCAGAAATTAAGAGATACTTAGATTATTGGAATGGAGACAAATGCTTATTGAATCAGGCCATAGTAAGAGCAGAAGAACTACCTATTTGGTGCACACCAAGAAGATCCCAACTTAAAATTAATATAGATGTTGCTTGGGTTTCAAAGACCTTGCCCGCATGTTTCTCTTTAATCTTACGAAATGACACAGGAAGCTTCGAACAAGGACGAGCAGGCCCTATCTCAGCCACTACCCCTGAAGAAGCAGAGGCATTAGGCTTGTGGCATGGAGCACAATGGGCATGGGACAACAGATGGTCTAATTTCAGCGTAGAAGGTGATTGCAAAAACCTATTCGACTATCTGAATGGGAAGCCTTCTCAAATAGAATGGAAGAATCAACACCTTATGGACGAAATGAAGTACTTCTTCAATAATTGTACTAACTTTTTGGGTTTCTTTTATATTCCTAGACAAGTAAATCATGTGGCTGACACTCTTGCTAAGGAAGCCAGATACTTTGCAAATTTTGTTAATTGGGACAAGAATCCTCCTACTTGTATTTTGTCGCATTTAGAAGTAGATAAATATAATGCGAGGGAGAAACACAACATCTCTGCATTAGACAAATCTACTATTAATGTTGTAAAGGTTACTAACTCCCCAAGTTAGTCGTTTATTGCATTTCCAATTCTCAAAATAAAAAGGTTGTCACTGTTAAATGGCTGTGGACAGAAATCAATACTCTGGTCTTACCAAGTGGAACAAAACAAATGCATTTGCAACTTAGAAGGACGGTAGGATACAAAAACTTGGAATAAATACACAACAATCATTCCCGTTCATAGCACAAGATATTCAAAAGAATTAATCACACGTTCAAACTAACAATACATTGTTGTAGGGCCTACGGCCTATAGATGTGCGGCCTATAGAAGGGAGATCCTAACAATCTAGGATCTCCCTTGTACACGTGTATAAAGGACTTTGTTCCATGTAACACTACTAATGATTAATAAGAAATTCTGCTTCTTTCTCTATCATTCTCACCTTTATCACTACAAAACGTTATCACGCACGAGCTCTAACCACGTGGCGATGGATTTTGATATTTTTTTTGGATTGATAATATAAAATACACTACGTTGGAATCAATGGAATCGTCATCGTCAAATCATCTAAGTTGGATCAATTTTATCCTTCTTTTTTTTCCCTGGCTTTTGATTTTTGCATACCTTGGGATTATTAAATTTGTGTTGAAAGCATTAATTTGTGGGTGAAAACCGATTTAATAGTATCTCTATATTTGGATGTATTAAATCCATGGCGAAAAATGATTTTGATCGCACCGTGGGATCAACCAATCTATCTGTTTGTCCATCTGTAGAATAATCAATCAACAGAGTGATCACGTTTTTTTTTTAATTTATGGATTATTTATTTGTGTGGTTTGTGCCACAGCTGATATCCTATGGAAAGGGAAAAATTCAGGAAAGTGAAAAAAGGCATCAATGTATTCTCTTCCTTTTTGATGGCATATTCAATATAATTTTGATTTGATTATAGTTGTGATTTGCATTGATTGAGTGTTAATTTGTCTTATTAAATTAAATCTGGCCGTGGGAAATCTGTTCATCATGTTCGGTGAAAATCCAAGGAAGAGGAAACGACGAGAAACAAAGAGATTCTGTACGTGAGAAAGAGAAGTCTCTGGTGCGGTTCAGTCAATTCCAGTCCGGTTCAGTCAACTCCGATCCGGTCTGGTTTGGTTCAGGTTGGGCATGTTATCCTATTCCAGATGTTATCCTGTTCCAGTTTTGTTTTTGGGACGCGCGTGATCAAGGACGTACCGGTTCCACCTATATACGATGGGAACCAAAAATGCGAGGTATGTAACTAAAGACCGAATATTTGTTGGGCTTATTTATTTATTTCTTGTCTCAAGATAAGTCCATATCAGATAAACGGTCAATTTTAATTATGACGGTTGATCTCGTTCTTTAGGAATTTTGGTTAATGTTATTTAGTTCTTTTGAATATGATATTGTCTATAGTTGAATGATGTTTTTTTTTTGGTTCAATTGGTTGTTGTACCAACTCGATTCCAATGTATTCATTTAGGGTTTAGAAGTACTTGAACAACATTATTGGATACTTGATATTTTTCTCCCAAAATTTGAATGTTCCTTAAAATGTATCCACTTGCTCGACTATTAATATGTCAGTTGTTTCAAAACATACGTTCAAATAAAATCACATATATTATAATTTTTGTGGAAGAACTCACAAAAGATGATATGAGTAACGAACCGATATATGTTGAAGTATGACAACAAGAGAATTAATTATTTTTAATAATATATTCAGCCTAAAGTAAGTGGTTGACATGTGTAGTGAGATTCTCTTGTCCTATTAAGATAAAGAAATTTCTCAAATTAAGCTAAACGTAGCAAAATTGAAAATGGAAGGAACCCCGAAGTGATAAGGGTTAGACGTAATGACTCATATAAAGCATGTGAAAAGGGACATATATATCATGAGACGGAAATGTATTTTTTTCTAGTAGTAATGACACCAAAGTACCAGTATCAACTGAATATGGGACGAAGCTAAGATGTAATTCTAGCTCCCATCATAAATAAAAGAGTTGGAAATGCACTTGGTCATAGGTGTTGATATATACAATGTGTGTATCATAGTAGCAACCAATTTTCACATCAACTTTATTGGCAACAAGAACTTTGCCTGACCAATTGACTATTTAATTGAACTAGATCATATGTCTGCCCTTACAGTGAGAATGAATTTGATTGCATGTATAAATTATTTCTAATGAATGTGGAAGGAAGCATATTCTTAGAAAATTAATTTGTCAATCTAGTGAATTGTAGATCACTGGAACTTGAATTACTGAATCCTTATTAACCCCAACAATGAAATGATTAGGATTGATTCATAAATACTTTGACACAACCATAAGGCACATTGGTTGTGACACGATGTTCCGTTTTGAAAGTACTAACATGAGCATCACTTCATTTGAGTGTATAAGAAAATGAACTAATAGAATGCGAAGTTACAACATCTATCATAATCAGTGATTTCTAAAGTTACTAGATTTGCATTGCCTCTCCCCATTATGCTTTAGAGTAAGAAAGCACGTCACTCATCTTACAAAGTCTCTCTTTAGTGAAACATGATTTAGACCATCATGTTTTACTTAGATGCAAATGCTAAATAACTCATTCTCCAAAGAAATAAAGTGTTGTTGGTGAACATATATCCATGCAGAATGCAGACCATTCAAGTGATTTATGGCTCTGGTGGATGATTCGACGCATTGAATCAGTTATTGTTCATAACAAATGATGTATTTAATTTTGTAGAATTCCTAGCACATATTACACAAAGCAAAGTGCAAAGGCTCACTACCCTTGTTAATGCTAGAGAATTTACATCAAAAGGACTTGATGAATATTGCATGTTTAATAAGATCAATATAGAACATCTTATACCCAATGGCCTCGCAGAGGCTACCATCAAAGGTTACAGATGGTGTCTAAGGAATAGGTTATGCGTACCAACCTACCTTTTATTTCTTTGGGGATATGCAATATTACGCGCATCTTTACTTAATTCGTTTTAAAACCCAATATTAGTCAACCTTTTCTGCGTACCAGTTGGTAACTAAATTTAAGCCTGATATTTGTGTTATTATGCATTTTTGGTTGCACTATATATGTGCCATTACGAGTCCACATCGTACTATGATGGGTCACGAAAATAATTAAGTAATTTTGTTGGATATTTACTCTCAAAAATTATCCGCATTTTAAAACCTTTGGCAGTATATCTCTTACCGCTAGATTTGCAGTTTATCACTTTAGTGAGACAGTCTTCCCGTCGTTAAGGGGAGGTAAGAAAAAGTATTTTCTAAGGGAATGACAGGAATTATCATGGTGTGTTCCCACTGTGTCACGTATTGATTCTTGTAATCCACAAATGTAAATGTGAAGTAACAAAGAATAATCGATTTTCAAAATGTACATTGATTTCGTTAAAGTGATGAGATCACACATACCAGATGAAAACCTACCTACAAGGTTAAAAATCCTCAAGAAGGGATATACACCATATACTAAGGTGTTACAACTACACTTAGTGGAAGTGTGGTTGAGGTCGTGGCTCCATAAAGAAAGTTGGAGAGACAGCTTGGTTCGATCAATGCTCACCTAGAAAGGAAGTATGTGAGTAAGGCACAAATTATTTATATCATCAAAAATCATCTCATAATATTGTCTCAGAATATGTCCATGAATCAAATGGGAGGACGCTCCGAAGTTTTAAATGATTCTAGAGAACAATGAAATCCTGACGGATCATGAGAATATGAGTCAATGGAAGGATCATGCGTGCACAGTGATGATATAATCCATAATTAGTTTCTCCAGAAGTAGAGCACAATAAGATCGAACCATGATTTATTTTGATTAATTTCAAATAAATAGCATATTTGGCCTACACAATCCAGGTAGAACTTAGTTCTTTGGCAAATATACGGGTATTTGGTGTGGTGATGCTAACCAACCAAGTGTCAACCCTATTGGACATACATAATTAATTTGTCATAAAGCATAATAAGAAGAAAGTAGTCTTAAGGTACAAAGACTCGCCTTGTGGCACGAGGTTTCTCACAAAGCCCTGGAATTGTTCTTTTGTAATGAACGTTATAGAGTTCCGCTACCTAGTTAGCTTGGTAATTTCAAAAGGACTTGAAATGCAGCATATGTATGTGGTTGTTACGTATCTCTGAAAGAATCAAGAGATAGAAGATATTTACAAAAGTACTTGATAGACTTTTGTTGCCCAAATCAAATGACTTTAAACAACAGAGTGCGTTTATAGTTAGATATAATGCTCACTTATAGATTCAAGCAATCATACATATGTGGTATACCTGTCTAAGTGGCTATTTGATTTGGAGGGGATAGACAAGTAAGTTATTTTTCCCTGCGTGTTCATAAGAAAGTTCCTGATTTGGAATTGTAGCTATTTATGTTGATGGTACAGATATGATGTGTACTCTTAATGTGATACGAGACCTTAAAAGATATTTAAAATCCGAATTTGACATAAAAAATCTAGGGAAAGCTCGATCAAATACTGAACTTGTGGTATATTATTCCACCAGTTTGCAAATATCTAAAGTTTTCAGGAAATTTAACAAAGACATGCATCCTGATAGCACTCCCATGATTAGTCGAGTTTCAAATGTAAGTAAGTAACCATTTCATAAAAAGGAATATAACGAAGATGTGTTGCCAGATGAAATTCCCAAATCTAAGTACAATAGACGCATTGTTGTACTTAGTATAATAATATACTCGATTAAATTTTACATCCTCAGGGAACTTGTTAGCTAGATATAGCTCTGCGCCAACACAGCGTCATTGGAATGGTATAGTGAATGTAATCATGTACTTAAAAGTAACCATTGACATAAATTTGTTTTATCCCTACAAAAACATTAAAAGGAATGCTAATGAAAGTGCAATCCAAAAGTTGTTGATTATGAATGAACAATAATCTCTTCTCCAACGAAAGTAATCAGAGGGAGATATGGTAGATTATTTTCTAGGTTATTACCGATATTCAGTTTCGAAAAGTACATGACTAAAGGAACTGTCTGGAATAACTCTGAAAGTAATCAGGGGGAGATGCCGACATCAGGGGGATGATCCAAGGATATGATGTCGACATATTTTACTTCGAAATTGAAGCTGTGTTGTACTCTTTTTCCCTTCGATCGAGAATAGTTTTTCCCAAAGGGTTTTGTTACTCGACAGGGTTTTTAGCGAGAGAACACTAAAAACATCAAGTATGTTGAACGTTGAAGACATAAAGATCGCCGTTGATATTACTGAAAATATCTGGATCAAAGAAATGAAACGCGATATTCTGTTAAGCAACGTAACTTCCCGAATCAACAATATGGTCTTATAAACATTTATGTCACCAAAGTAAAGTGTGATAAACTCCTTTTGATTGCATTAGACTAATGAAAATTTTCTGACATCAGGGGGAGCATCTAATGGTGTGTTGAAATATTTTTCTTCACCGAGGTTACTTTTTCCCACAGGGTTTTGTTTCTCGGCAAGGTTTTTAATGAGACAATAGCGAACACCAAATTTGTAATTTCCCACGAGGATTTTCTGCATTAGGAGTTGTGAAGCAACTAGTCAACTTCAACGGAGCAAAGTGATCATTTGCAATAGATTACCTTTACTTGCATCTTTCACGTTGTACTCTTTTCCCTTCGTTAAGGTTTTATCCCACTAGGTTTTCCTTGTCAATATTTAATGAGGCAACATATACGAATCCAACTAGGTTCTATGTTTACTTAATATTGTACTCTTTTTCTTTAGTTCAGGTTTTGTCCATTTGGGGTTTCCTGACGAAGTTTGAACGAGGCAATTAACTTAGACTCGTCGATCTTTGAAGATCGTATTGCATGTGATGAACTATATGTAAAGTACAAGACAACATGTGAAGTACTACATGTGAAGAGTTGTACCAAGGTTTTATTCCACTGGGTTTTTCCTTGTCAAATTTTTAATGAGGCAATTGATTTCGGCACAAGTCATCAAGGAGAGGAAGACATTTGAAGAACTACATTCGAAGCACTAAATGTGAAGCACTGCTTATGAAGTTCTATTGGACCGCACAAGGGGGAGTGTTGTAGGGCCTACGGTCTATAGATGTGCGGCCCAGCTATATATCTAGGGTCTCCCTTCTACACGTATATAAAGGAATTTGTTCCATGTAACCCTGTTAATGATCAATAAGAAATTCTTCCTCTTTCTCTACCATTCTCACCTTTATCATTACAAAATATATTGGTATTTATGTGTTGTCCACTGGGACCCAGGGCCGGACGGGAAGGGTTAGCAGGACAAGTGGGGCTTTGGGGCAACAAGGGGTGGGGGCAACTAAATATGTTTTTTTATATTTGGAGTTCTTTGGGGGCAACAAGGGGTGGGGGGCAACTAAATATGTTTTTTATATTTGGAGTTCTTTGTATAATAAATAATTATTGGGGACCTACTTATAATTTACATAAAATATAAGGGAAAAAATAGGTTAATTAGGACTTAAATAGTTATACTCCCTCCGTCTTAATTTGATTGCATCTTTTGTTTGCATTTTTTCATTATTTTTTTTTACAAATTATTATTTTCTGATTATAACTGAATAATTTTAAAAAATAAAATCATTTTTTTCTATGAAACATTAATTTTATATGGTTGATTGATTTTAGAGAATCGAAATTTTAATTTACTAATAACTGAATTGAATCCGTCTAGAAAAGTGCATACATAGTCTTATTTCCTATTTAGAAAAACACATATAATTTAATGCATTTTGTTAGCATGCATGCTTTGGTTAGTTTTTTTTTTAGGTTATAATTTTTTTTATATATCCTTACAATTAGTTAGCCGTTTGTGCAGTATACGATTACTAAATAATATGTAACTAATACTCGTCGTTAAAGAAAAAAAAAATTAGAGCAGCCTTCGGCCGCCTAGTTTGATTTTTGTACCAACCTTGTATACAAAAAATTATTCATCGCATACTAAAACACTCTAAAAAAACTCAATTTGAAGCTCTTGAAAACAAATGTGATAATAATAGTGAATCACAACGGTAAAATGATATGAATGTGATCAAGTTTCTGTTTAATATTCTTTTTAGCGGGGCAAAACATAATATATTGGTAAAAATTGGGACAAATAATTCCCAGGAACGGCCCTACTGGAACCTTCGAAACAATCGGCATAATTCACAATTGTCTTGATTCTACGTCGACCCAATCATGCATCCGAACAAAATAGAGATAAATTATTGTGAGTACAAAACATATGTCGACCATATAGTATCTAAAATGCCGAATGGAAAATGAGAATAATGACCAGTTAAAGGACTTTAGGTTTTAAAGGCCAGAACATGAATGGCAGCAAACGTGTTTCATGAATGTGTTAGGAAGTTGCATTATAAATTCATGTACCTAGACCAATGGGAAGAAAAGATCACAGCATTTTCATATAATTAGATCAAACAAGATAGTGTCCTTATCATTTGACCAAGAGTTCAAATATATGAACCTCTTAAATGCAAGCTTGAGATAACACCTCCAAAAACGTGTTGTATTTGACAAAAAAAAAAAAAAAAAAAATAGACACCAAAATAAATACAACCACCAATAATTGACAGATATCCATCAAATGCATTCATTAGTTTGCGAAGCATATAGGTCGCACAACAAAAACAATGCAACCATGAGTGAATAGTTTAGATGGTTGCAAGTCGATTTCGTCCGCACGTTTATTTTTCCATTCACATTCTCTTGTCAACGGAGCTCCTCCAAAGTCCGTGGTCTTGATCTGTTAGACCGTGGTTATGTATCCTATCCAATGCTTTAAGTTCTTACAAACTCGTTCTGTCTTAGGAGAAGTGAAAATATCATTTTTCTAGAAGCAAAGGTAGTTTTCTGTTGACATGGGGATCCGTTTAGCATCACAAATATTAGCAATACAAGGCTGGACAAAACAAAATAGTAATACAAAGTATTACAACTTTAAAATTACATGTAATTTAGTGTGATATGTAAAGTAAAGTGGATGTAACATAAAAATGGGATTTCAACTTTAAAATTCAAATACAAATAATCCAATAATAAAAGAACATTTTTCTAATAATAAGAAAAAAAAAAATTTATTGGGCAAAAAATGATGTTAAAAAAGAATATTATGGAAATGAAAAATATTCCGTAAATAAAATAAGCAGTCATTGTTGGTCAACAACGTAGTTTGAGAGTGTAATACAAGGTCACATTTGATGCACCCTCTAAAGGTGAATAATCAATGTAGAGGTAGTAGGAATTTCTCAATTTCATGTAATTGCTACGTTGTGTAGCTGGGCCCATGCATAACACCCAATTTTTCAATGCAGACCCAAATTACCTCCCTTGACTATAATACCCTTTTTGATCTAATAACTCATAATGGCGAGGGGAATAATAAGATAATATCTATGTACTTTAGTGTTAGAATATGGACATCCAACTCAAAACCAATTGGAAACAAGTAGAGTAGCTCCACAACTTATATGGACCGTTGTATGGTTGCCTTGCCTTCTTGGGTCTTACTGGGTCTTACGTCTCATACAGGGCCTGGCTGTGACAACATATTAGAATACGGGCATCCAACTCACAACCAATTGGCAATGAGTGGAGAGGCCCATAGAATTATAAACCGCAGGATCTTAGAAACTCATACAATGTGGGACTAATAGTCTCAACACTATGTTACCTACTGTAAAATTCTTACTTAAGCACCAAATATTGAATATGACGAATTAAATGGCTGCATACTAAAAATGGTGTACTAATTGTTAAGTTTCTTCACAGGGTATTAATAGCTAACATTACGGTATCCAGTGTTATCTGGTAAAAATAAAAAAAAAGAGGTTTTCAATGCGTACCTAGAATTCGGTTATTCTTTGTAAGAAACTTTATACAAGTGTTTTATCTTTTAATACTCCCTCCGTCCTAAATTAAGAGTCCGCTTTGACTTTGTCAAGATATTAAGGAAATCCTATAAAATATCATGACTAGCCCTTGACTAGCCTATTTAATGTTATATTATTACCAAAACTAAATTATTAGTTTAAATTTGATAATATTATTATTTTAGGAAATATTTTAAGAAAATAAAAGCAAATTTATATTGCTTTTATTATGGAATCTACAATTTAAGAAATATTTTTTCCTCCATTTGATTTTGGTTTCCCGCATTAAAACTTTAAAGTCTTTGGAATTTTTATTTGAGAGGGAAAAAAATGAAAATTGAAATTAGATTATTTCCTCTTTAGATATACTCGACCATGGAAATTTGAGAAACCAGATAGTCTAGCTTATGTTCTTCCATGGTGTTTCAAAAAAAAGAGATGAAAAGTTTAATATAGATGAAAAGGTTATATAAGAATAAGTAGAAGTTTTATTAAGAATTTTATAACTATCCATAAATGTTTTTATTTAAAAGGAATGACAATTAACACAAAGATATTGAGTAAGTTTTTTTCCTTATATATGGTGATATTAACTAAGATTTTGGTATGAAAAATGATTTTATGATTATTAAAAATAAAGGGTATATTTGATAGTTTAAGGGAAAAGTATGTCTATAAGCAGAGCGGACAGATAAAAAGGGACAGACCAAAGTAGAAATTATGACAGATAAAAAAGGATAGAGGGAGTAGTAAGCTTGCTAAGTTGACTATAAAAACTGCTTCTCCCCAATGGTGTAGTTGTAATGAGAAAGTTGAAAACTCTTTACGTTTGTTCCTGTAAGATTTGACATTGATAACATTGGTATGAACACTGTAACGAAATCTAGAGATGCTTTTGTTTTTTAAAACATATAATTCCTTGAGGATTGGACCTCGAAAAGGAGTCCATGACAGTCTCTTAGATGTTCATTCGACTAGTCAACCCCGTCTCAAGATGTTTAAATCGAACCTAGTAGAAGTAAGAGAGTTAAAACTGAGACAAGTTTTAGCCCCGTCTCTGTGACTCTTATGGTAGAGCCTGAACATCAAACCTACAAGGAAGCTATATATTCTCTTGAATAGTCTTCAAAAGGAAACCTTGGTACAATTGGAAATGTAGAGGTATACTTATATGGGTTATGGCTAAAGGTTATAACCAAAAGATAAGGAATAAATTCCTTTGAAACTTATTCACTTGTCACTAGAATCACTTCTGTTAGGATGATGATTAGTATTGCTTACATCATATGGATGTTAGGACTTCAATTTTAAATGGTGAAATTGAATGTAGAAATTCATATGTACTTGTTGATGGTGGTTTTTATCTTAGGGATAAAATCGTAAAACCGCATATCTGACATGACGTCACTATGAACAATAGCGCATTTATTGAACCAATCAACGTGCTTATGTAAGAATTACCAAGGTACGTTTTTTATATATATATACATGCGTCATGTTCCACGGCAGAACCCTTAGTATTAACTGACATCACCTATGTATATGCATAACCCTAATTCTCTCACCGTGCCAATGGAAAACCATGCCAGCCACATCCCTGCGCCAAGGAATGCCAACCATGCCAGCCGCACCACCGTGCCAATGGCAAACCATGCCAGCCACGTCTCTGTGCCAAAGCATGCCAACCATGCCTGCCGCACCACCGTGCCAACCACGTCTCCGCGCCAAGGCATTCCAACCATGCCAGCCGCACCACCGTGCCAATGGAAAACCATGCCAGCCACGTACCCGCGCCAAGGCATGCTAACCATGCCATCCGCACCACCGTGCCAATGGCAAACCATGCCAGCCACATCCCCGCGCCAAGGCATGCCAACCATGCCAGCCGAACCACCGTGCCAATGGCAAACCATGTCAACCACGTCCCCGCGCCAAGGCATTCCAACCATGCCAGCCACACCACCATACAATGGCAAACCATGCCATCCACGTCCCTGCGCCAAGGCATACCTACCATGCCAGCCGCACCACCGTGCCAATGGCAAACCATGACAGCCACGTCCTTACGCCAAGGCATGCCAACCATGCCAGACGTGCCACCATGCCAATGGAAAACCATGCCAGCCATGTCTCTGCGCCAAGGAATGCCAACCATGCCAGCCGCACCATCGTGTCAATACCCAAAGCCATGTCGGCCTAAACTATACCATTGGCTACCAGAACGGTTGCAACGATCAACGACCACCCTGCCACCTGAGATGAAAATCTCGGCCCTCTAAGTTTGCCACCAAAAACGCATGGCAAACTCCCGTCCCAATGCCAAAATAACACGGTTTGCACCTAAACCCTAATTTGGCCGCGTCTACTCTATGGTAAAGCCATGTCGGCCTAAACTATACCGCTGGCTACCAGAAGGGTTGCAACGATCAATGGCCACCCTTCAACCTGAGATGCAGATCTTGACCCTCCAAGTTTTCCACCAAAAACGCAAGGAAAACTCCCGGCCCAAGGCCAAAATAACACGGTTTGCACCTAAACCCTAATTTGGCCGCGCTCACTCAATGACAAAGCCATGCCGTCCTAAACTATACCGCTGGATACCAGAAGGGTTGCAACGATCAATTGCCACCCTTCCACCTGAGATGTAGATCTCGGCCCTCCAAGTTTGCCACCAAAACGCATGGCAAACTTCCGGCCCAAGGTCAAATAACACGGTTTGCATCTAAACCCTAATTTTGTCGCGCCTACTCTATAGCAAAGCCATGCCGGGCTAAACTACACCGCTAGATACTATTGCAACGATCAAAGGCCACCCTTAAACCTGAGATGCAGATATCGGCCCTCCAAGTTTTCCACCAAAATGCATGGCAAACTTCCGGCCCAAGGACAAAATAACACGATTTGCACCTAAACCCTAATTTGGCCGCGCCCACTTTATGGCAAAGCCATGCCGGCCTAAACTATGTTACTGGATACTAGAAGGGTTGAAACGATCAACGGCCACCCTTCCACTTGAGATACAGATCTCGTCCCACCAAAACGCATGGCAAACTTCCGGCCCAAGGCCAAACACCACAGTTTGCATCTGAAACCTAATTTGGACGCGCCCATTCTACGGCAAAGACACGCCGACTTTTTTTTTTTTTTGATAAGTCCAATTTTTTTATTAAGATAGCAAAAGGTACAACACAGTTTGTAAATAATTACAAACTAATCGAAGCGGAAGTAGATTACATTAGGTATTTCAACATTATACAAGAAATCAGGTTTATTGTCATAACTTGAAACAGTTCCCTCTTACAGTTTTTAAAGACACGCTGACTCTACCATGACCACTGGCATCCAACCATGCCACACATAATTCCATGTTACATGTTTTCCCATGAAAAACGCTCGAGACATCAACACATGTCACAAACTGGGGGATGCTCATTAGGGTTTTGGTTTGGCGGTTTACAACATGCGGCGTACACTACACCCGTTACAATAAAGTGTCATAAGAATGAGTCGGTTAGTAAATACAAGGAGTAATAGTGAAACATTTCTTTCATTATGGAACATCAATTCCAGACGCTACCCGTTACCACCTCCTTCCACTTTACTCAGCCATTTCTATTTCTTGCGAGACCAGAGTACGTTTGTGTTACGACTTGTATAAATAGGTCTTACCTATTTCATCAGAAGAACAAGTTCTCATCAGGATCATACAACACTCAGTAAACAATTTGCTAGCTTTCCCATATGTTAGCTTCCCACTTTCTGATACAAGTCGTAAAACTAATACTCTTCCAGAATCAACTATTCTGGTCTCAACACTCTCTTCGCTTCCCTCCCCAAAACCAACCCTTTTCCTTCACTTTGTGACCGAAGCAAGTATGGAATAACCATTTCTTAGTTTAGGCTGGATTTGTACAGATTGATCTCTCGAATCTAAAGTACTCCCTTGCAGTACATTGTTTAGGGTTTAAATTTTTTTCTCACCCACACACCCGAAATTATCAAAATCAGCAGAAACCGTTTTCACCCTCAAATAATTGGCGACCACAATGGGATCAATCTCTCGGTTGCAATATCAATTTCCAAATTTTCGATATCACCTTTCACTTCCAAATCCAACATGGTGGAACTCAGATCGGGATCAGCTGCCGAGAACACCAACGCGGAATCTGTCCCTGGTGTTAACATTACTTCCAAAAGCATCACTATGCCACCCACTGACCCTAGTAGCATCAAAAACACTCCTTCAGGTATAACACCACCGATCACCAGGGCCAGAGCCGCTGCCGCCTCTAATGTTCCTGGGCAACTTACTAGTCCTGGCAGTACTGAAAATGCTCCTTCAGGCATACACCGCTAGTCACCAGGTCCAGAGTTGCCGCTACCGCTCCTACCGCTTCGTCAAGCATGACACCTCCAACCGCCACTAAGGCTCCAATTACCACACCAACGGGACGAGAAACCGAAGAAACCATAGGAAGCCGGCCATATATCACCTTCGCTGATTTGATGGAATGACATGAGGTTCTAGCTAGAGACCAGATGGATATGGTCTTGACACAGAAAGAAGTACTCGTCTTGCTCAAAGCCCTGACAGAGTGGCTTACGCATGAGTCACGCCCTCCAGAGCCGATTATAAATGCCTCCAACACCCCCAACGCCAGCACCTCGGCAGAACGCATCTCTGCGGACGAGGAGATTCTTGCCAGAACCCCATTGGAAAGAAATCAGCCATCCAATTTTGTCACACGAGAAGATCTGGAGCAACTTCTATGGAATAGAATCAAGAATAATGAAATAGACACGCATCAGCATCAACCTCCTTACCCACCTGAAATACAAAGAATTCATCTTCTAAGAAGATACTCCTCTTCTCAATTCACCCTGTACGATGACACCGGAAATACACGCGAGCATGTCTCTCGATTCCTGGAGTCCTTAGGTGAACATGAATATAATCACGTTTTTCGTCTGAGGGAGTTTTCGAAATCACTTACCGGAAGAGCATACACATGGTACAACAGCATCGCGCCAAACAGCATCCCCAACTGGGGTGGCATGGTTACCACATTTTACAAGAAGTACTTCTTTGTGTCTGAACAAGTTACCTTCTCGGATCTAGGAAGGATATACCAGCGGGATAACGAACATCCAAATGATTTTGTCAAGAGGTTCAGGGTTCAAGCACTAGACTGTCACGACCCAAACACTAGTGGAAAATGGAAGTTAAACCACTGCCAAGACAAGAGGTATTATCATCAAAAACGATTGTTTTCATCAGTTGGAAACTGGGAGTGGTTTTTTCCAAAACGACTGTGTCCCACAGAAGTTGAAATCTTTAAAAATACGACTTTCTCTGACAGTAAATTGATAACACTGACATTCACAGTGGTTTCTAAAGTTTTAAATTAGAAAATATAAAAGTTATTCACCATTTTTGAGAAGTAGTTTATATGGGTTGAATACTTTTTAAAAATCTGATTCGTCTGAATCCCAATCTGACTAGTTTTTCATCTGACTGGCCTGAAATTTGAAATTCATTAAAATTTAGAAAATATGATTCACAACTTAAATCTGACTGGCATAAAATTTGAAATTCACTAAACTGAACTTTAATAGATGCTTATTTGATAACAAAACATTCACCATTCAATCCAAATTCGAAATTTGTTTACAACAGTAACTCGATTTACATTAATTGAGCTGACAGTTAGGTCAAAAACCCCAAAACAAATTACACAGGTAATGAATTCACACCATTCTAAGTTATAATTATACTTGAGCATTCTTAAAAGCTAATTTTCTTATAATCACTGAAACCCAACCTACAGAAAAAAGATGAACTGAGCTCCCCAACTGAACGGAATGTTATCCTGCATAAAAAAAAAGTTTGGCATTAGAGGTTTAATAAAAAAATTCCTAACAGCATAGTATGACCTAAAAATATTCTTGACCACTTCAATTTCAACACCACTATTGACCTCTTATAGATAAGTGCACGTTGAAGGAACCAAAAATTTGCAATAAGAACTACACACATTCACAACTAAAGGACTATCTAAAAAATAACACACAAGAAGGTGGATTGATGTGCTTACTGCAAACACAAAGCATTGCATAAAATACAAAGAAACACCAATACGCAGATGAAAACAAATTAAATTTGATGCGCAATTTAGTACCTCGCCTAATGCTTGCAAGAAAATTGAACGAAACGCTCCTTCTTCTAAGTCTAAGGAACCAGAGCTCAGCAACTATAGAAGAGTTCAAAAAAAGATTTTACATCCTGACTATTTTTACATTCTCGTTCATTTAAAGGCAGGTACAAAAGAAATTAATGAATGTCGTATTACACCACCTGCTCCTGCAAAAAGTGAGTAAAACGATGAAGCTCCATCACAGTTCAACTTATAGAAAGGAAAAAGAGGACATTTCTAGTTTAAGTGAGCAACAATCTTTAGGTTAACATTACTTAGTTTCTGTTTTTCAACCAAAAACCAGTACTCTTAAGCCTGATTGTAAGCTAAATCAACAACCTAGTCAGCACCAAAAACCAGTACTCACGAAGTAATCAACAACCTCCATGAACTAGCTAGGAATACATTTTCCATTCTCATACTCATGAAGACAAAGATTAAGATACACTTTCAGTATTAGATATTTTTTTGGGAGAGATTTACCTTACTTGAGCTAGCTATTAAATTGGGAATTTTCGAAAACCTTAAGATACATTGGTAAAGCTTACTTTTTTGTGACCTGAAAATCAATAAAGAAATCTCGGTAATTTATCTTACTAAGTACTGGGGTATAAACTATAAAAGAATTCAATGACTGGTCTTTAAGAACCGTTAGAAGGACATGCAAAAAAAACAAAACAAAAGATTCATGTAAACCTATTTTGATCCATTTAAATATGGGTACTACTGTCAACGTCCTCAAGAAGTAAGCACTTTTTACCACTACAAAGTCTTCAGCAAATTCACACATCGAGCACCTCCAAAAAGAACATGCTTATTGTATGGTCTAATATGCTTAGTGAAGGAAGAATGGGACTTAACTTTGGCAGATGTTGTTTAAACATCAGGTGAGCTCACAACAAAATCCATATCTCTAAGACTTGGTAAGTCTGAAATTTAAAGCGAATTCTTACCCAGTGGACACACATTTTTCAAGGAACTGTGATTTCTTTCCAGTATTTGCAGCATAATTCATCGCAGGTAGCACTTTGGCCTAGATACTTAGTACTTCCTGCAAGACCAGCAACAGTTCATCAAACTACATATTGCAATCTTTTCGAACAGAAGTATTTAAATAGAGACATCAACCACCAAGAAATGAAATACAGTTTTAGTGTAACTTAAAAAAAATGACCGCTTAAAACATTCTTGTCAGAAAAATGAATTCCCAGACTTAAATTTGATGTGAATGTGGGTGCAATTGCAAAACACCAAATTCAAGACAAGCTTTGATGTGAATGTGGCTACCGATGCGAATTTGAATTAAAGCATCTGTATAATTTTGTATTAATATCTATTGAGCCAAGCTCCTCCATAGGATGCGCCTTCGGAAGCGGACAGTTAACTTGAACCCAAGTGTCTTGGCAAATGCAACCAACAAACGACAATGTCAAATTACAAAGTTTAGCTTGATGCTTGAGTTTTGCTGAATTGAGCAGCAACCTCATTTACACTGAACATAGAATACGTTACTTAGGTTTTACTACAGGATCATCCTAAGTATAGCTCATCTAACACAAACAGCATATAATACAACGACCCACACAACTGTGATGTTCACAGACAATAACTCCACAGTCTATTTGATCTTGTTTTCCCATTTCATTTCTAGTTAGACCTACACTCTACACCTATTGATAGCTCGTGTATCTCAAAGAATCCATAACACATATTTTGTTGGAAATTTTGGGTAAAAACAGAGGATGATAACACTAAAAGAAATTGTTGTTGTACTCAAAAGCTTTCAAGGCTCGGGTGATTTCTTTTAGACGATTATTTCTACCCTCCCAATATAAATTGGCGATTGCAACAGGTATGCGAAATAATGCCTTCAGGATACAATGAAAGCCCTACAACAGGAAATTGGATTCAAGGTTTGCACCCTTGACCCAACCAAGAACACATGAGAGAGATTTGATGATGCTTTAGATGGAGAGAGAAAACAAGGTTGAATTCATTCTCAATAATGGGAGAATTCCTTCACTACTTATAGGGTTATTCATGCCTATTGGAGATGCCTCTTCACTTCCAAAAAAGACACATAAGGTGTCCGTTGGGAATGGTTGTGTCCTTTATGAACCATCACACCTATTAGAGGTGTCCCTTCATCTCCAACTAACATCCATTGTGTTTATCCAACACGAGAACACTTCCCCATCATAGTGACAAACCAAAACGAAAACATTTTTATTTTCTAAGTTATTGAAAATATCCAACAATCTCCCCTATTTTCAAAAACCAAAAACATAAAATAAAATAAAACTTATAAAACGGGAGTGGCCGCATCACTCAAGTGACTGCCTACGTGCCGAGTGGGATCAAGCCAACGTAGTTCAAGCACAATTGGGACTAAGCATCATCGTTGAAACCAATACATAAATGATAGGTACCTTCTGGGTTTGAACCTTCACTTAGTGTAAGAAACTCAAAGCTTTATTGATATTCTATGGTGAAACTAGTCTTGAACCAAGAATCCCTTATGAAAAAGCCGGAGTCTCCACACATATTGATTCCATAAGACATGTGTTCTGTAGCCAAGCACTATAAAGGCCTTGTGATTATATCCTTATTCATGAGTCTTCTTTAGAGAACGGTCTTCTTCTCTTAGGAAACGGCCCACATTTCCATACTCATATAGGTAAGTCTCGAAGGTGTTTGCGAGACACCTTTTACTAATCTGAGACTCATTAAGGATTTACATCCATCCTATTTTCTTGCAGAAAAAACCAGCACTAACTTGAAATGGGAAGTTTTATGTTAGTGCTCCATAATCTACAGCCATAACTTGTTGGTACCACATTGAACCTTGTTTATCTTTTTCAAAACATAGGTTGGGTTTCTGCTATGGGAGATCAACCTTCCTTCACTGACACCTTAGTCCCATTTCTATATACTTCATTGAAATTAATTCCTTTGGGAGACTCTTCATAAGTAGGTCTACCAAGCTTTTCTCCATTTCATGGTTAACCGCAATTACTCCTTTCTTGAGTAATTGACTTACATGTTCCTTGTCTAAGACTTGTATGTCTTGACTTTTCATTATAAGTCTTGTTAAAGACGTTATAGATCATATCACGATTCACAATTAATCAAGACCTCCCGAGATGGCTTCTTCCAAAATAGGATCTCTACAAGTTAGGTTTTAAGCCATTTCTTCTCATTAATTGCATCTACTAATGCAATCAAATGGAAAACATTACTAAAAAATGTTCCTCTTTGATTTTACAAAATAATTGTAACTTCTCTAGTGATCCTAATTAACATTTACGGTTAATTCACAAGAAGTCATTATAGACTTGCATACACTAGAGGCATAGAAAATTTGTAGGCAACTTATATATTTGCTATCTCAACAAATATAATACCTTGATGAGTAACTTTTTAACTCATGCCCAATCCCCTACAAATTCATACCCAAAAAACATAGACAATGTCTATTTAACATTCTACATTATGTAATGCAAATGTTCATAATTTATGCAACGGTAATATCGTAACATCTCATCACTGGATATTTGGTCGGCCGCCCAATCTTCCAATACGTTACATATTAGCCGGTATTCCACTTTTTCGATGTCATTTAAGACATGCCAATTTCCATATTTTGGAACCTATATAATTCTTATAGCAAGAATTATGTTCATGCCATACCATTGTTGTCTCAACAATTATGACGATTTTGGTTTTAAAATAATCCACCAACTAGAAAATTTTATACGACATTTTCGTATAAATTCTCCCCCTATTTCATGATAATTCTCAAATGCCAAAATGCAACTCAATATCATGAAATACCATTTGTGTCAAACATGTACACCATAATTTCTAAATAGAAATTAAAACTTCAAATCAATATACCGGCAACGGTACCATCATTATGGATCTGGCTTTCCTTTGCAAACATTCTAAACAAAGCCTCATTCAATCGCCACATGTGGGTAAATTGAACTGTCAATTTAAACCACGTACATCCAACCGTTATGCACCCTTAAAGGATTCCGAACTTCTAATACATTTATTAGATATCTCATGCTATCATAAAAAAAAAATATATGGCATTATTAACCCCAATCAAGAGGACTAAGCATTACTGTGAAAACCAATCATGTCACAGATGAATATGTGGATGTAAAATCACGGTTGCAAGTTTATGATATGCTTTACGAACATGTGAGCATTAACAAAGGCTAGACGATAATATGCACAGTTGTGATTATAATGGCTCATCCACATAACATAGACATGCCGTAACTATTTCTAAGAAACCGAGATACTAAGGATGTATTAGTCTTTAAGATTGTTGGAAATATTATACTTATCTCGATTTCATGGAAGTTTCCCTTGACCACAACCCTTGAGAGTTTGCGCCAATGATTGAATCAAATTCCCATAAACAACATCATGTTCCCGAACACGGTTTCCACTATAAATTTGAAGCTTGTTTTCCAACTTCCCTTATTCTCGTTTTTCTCTGTCTTGTCTGAATTTAATCGTCTAAAACTGTTGGAAATTTTGGGTAAAAACAGAGGATGATAACACTAAAAGAAATTGTTGTTGTACTCAAAAGCTTTCAAGGCTCGGGTGATTTCTTTTAGACGATTATTTCTACCCTCCCAATATAAATTGGCGATTGCAACAGGTATGCGAAATAATGCCTTCAGGATACAATGAAAGCCCTACAACAGGAAATTGGATTCAAGGTTTGCACCCCTTGACCCAACCAAGAACACATGAGAGAGATTTCTGATGATGCTTTAGATGGAGAGAAAACAGGTTGAATTCATTCTCAATAATGGGAGAATTCCTTCACTACTTATAGGGTTATTCATGCCTATTGGAGATGCCTCTTCACTTCCAAAAGACACATAAGGTGTCTGTTGGGAATGGTTGTGTCCTTTATGAACCATCACACCTATTAGAGGTGTCCCTTCATCTCCAACTAACATCCATTGTGTTTATCCAATACAGAACACTTCCCCATCATAGTGACAAACCAAAAACGAAAACATTTTTATTTTCTAAGTTATTGAAAATATCCAACATATTTTCCTTTCCGCTGAATTTTTTAGATCCTTTACGGCTTCACCACGTAAAAACTCTTCTTTATAAATACGAATCACCTGGGCTTTTTTTGTGTACATGCCCATATGATTTTATTAGCGTTCTATTTATTCCCATTTTAAGGATAGAAGTCTAACCGTTCACATCACATGCAAATGGATACATATATCTAGAGAGAGAGGCTGAGAGGGCGTACTTGAAGCAAAAATTTGCAACGGCTATCGATATATTTTGGATTAATAACCAAGAATTGATCTCCAAAAGTGGAATCACCAGCTTCTGCAACTGAAAAAACTCCAATAAAAGAGTTAAATCGCACATATTTCATATTTGTAAGATTACTTAATTAAAACAAATAGATGGAAAACAGGAGATGTGATTGTATGGTCCTCAAGAATTAAGTATAGCTCATCGAGCTATACTTTGGCAGATGCACCATGAAATTGAAATTCGTACTCCATTTGATTCAGCTGCGGCCGTAGATGGTTCCTTATCCATAGCATGAAAAATGTTGAATGCTGCTCTCTGCGCTTCACTTTTCATTTAATCTTAGCTCTCCTCATGCCAAATGTGCCTACATTATTACACATTAAGAGCAAGAGGAAATTTAATTGAAAAATTAGCATTAGAAATTAAATTGGAAACTGATTTTAGTAGTTATTTGATACTTACAATTCAAAAAGGTCTAAACTCCACCTTCAAATTTCTCTCTAGTTCAACCATCACACTTAAACTTTGAGCGTAATCAAGCGAATTCGATTGCTACGAGTACACGCATGATGATCAATAACCCACATATCGTATTCACTTCATTATGAAACTGAAATTCATACTCCACCATCCCCAATTCCACTCTAAATTTCACAATTCTCCATTTGATTCAGCTGCTGCGGTAGATGGTTCCATCCCCATTCAAGCACAAATTTCATACATTCAAGAAAACCCAGAACTAAAAAAGAGGAAATAAATTGGGAAAAAATACCAAAATTGAATGTCTACTAACTACATACACAATTAACGTCGATAAAAATTCCCAAATCTACGAATTTAAACTCCAAATAAGAAAATCATGTTAAAATTAAATGCACTAATTTGACAAATTGAAATCAGAGGAAGTTATAATATTTGTATACCTTAGAAGTTGTTTAAGCCGTTAATTCAAAACCTTTTTCAACACTAACCAAACTGAGAAAACATCAACTTATCAGCATCAAAAAACCTAAAACCCAAATCCGAGAATCAAAAACAGAAATTAAATGAAACCCATATGTAAGTCTTTCCAAAAATCTCTTTAAGAACATTAGATACCTTGGATTTCTTCATACTGATTTGGTTAAGAGAAATCTCAAAACTATAGGTCTAAGAATGTTTGATGGATCGATCTATTTGAAGAAGAAAAGGAAGCAAAACCTATTACTGATTCATAAGAGACTTACTGTTATGATTGGGAAAATAGATCGACTAAACATAGAGAGTGATTAAGTTCTGAGAGATATGTGGTGAGAAAGAAGTGAAGGAATCCAAAGGAGTGCAGACCGAGATAGAGATAGAGATAAAGAGAGATAGAGGATTATAAGGAAATAGAGATAAGGAGAGAGACGATTTTAGTATAAAAAAAAGGAGAGAGAGGATTATAGAAGTTGCTTTCTCTCACAGCCGTTTTTCAAGTCCAATAGAAGCTATTAGGGAGAAGTGTATTTTGACTCAGTAACCTTCTAAGAATACTACTGTTTCGGAGACATGTTTTAATAAAACGACTGTGACTCGCAGCACCAACAGTTACATCTGCACAGTAACAGTAGTTTTTATGAAACCCAGGAAGTGGTTAAAAATCCATTTTCCACTAGTGAAACGTGACCGAGAAACAGTTGGTGAATTCATGCATTAACGCCATGACCCCCATTTATCGCGCCTTTCTAGAGAACCTTCATTTCCAGATGTTCTCTGAGCTCCATGAAGCTGCCAGGCGATCAACAACGACAGTTCCAGCATTATTAGAAAGAGCTAGACCAACCATCGTGCCAATGGCAAACCATGCCAGCCACGTCTCCGTGCCAAGGCATGCCAACCATGCCAGCCGCACCACCGTTCCAATGGCAAACCATGCCAACCACGTCCTTGCGCCAAGGCATGCTATCCGCACCACCATGCCAGCCACGTCCCTGCGCCAAGGCATGCCAACCATGCTAGCCGCACCATTGTGCCAATGGAAAACCATGCCAGCCACGTCCATATTCCAAGGCATGCCAACCATGCCATCCGCACCACCATGCTAATGGAAAACCATGCCATCCACGTCTCTGCGCCAAGGCATGCCAACTATGCCAGCCGCACCATTGTGTCAATACCCAAATCCATGCCGGCCTAAACTATACCGCTGGCTACCATAAGGGTTGCAATGATCAACGACCACCCTTCAACCTGAGATGCAGATCTCGGCCCTCCAAGTTTGCCACCAAAAATGCATGGAAAACTCCCGGCCCAAGGACAAAATAACACGATTTGCACCTAAACGCTAATTTGGCCGCGCCTATTTTATTGAAAAGCCATGTCGACCTAAACTATACCGTTGGCTACCAGAAGGGTTACAACGATCAACAGACACCCTTCCACCTGAGATGCAGATCTCTGCCCTCCAATTTTGCCACCAAAAACGCATGGAAAACTCCCGGCCCAAGGCCAAAGTAACACGGTTTGCACCTAAACCGTAATTTGGCTGCGCCTACTCTATGGAAAAGCCATGCCGGCCTAAGCTATACCTATGGATACCAGAAGGGTTGCAATGATCAACGACCACCCTTCCACCTGAGATGAAGATCTCGGCCCTCCAAGTTTTCGACCAAAATGCATGGAAAACTTCCGGCCCAAGGTCAAATAACACGGTTTGCACCTAAACCCTAATTTGGTCGCGCCTACTCTATAGCAAAGCCATGCCGGCCTAAACTATACCGCTGGCTACCAGAAGGGTTGCAACGATCAATGTCCACCCTTCCACCTAAGATACAGATCTCGGCCCTCTAAGTTCGCCACCAAAACGCATAGAAAACTTTCGGCCCAAGGCCAAAATAACACGGTTTACACCTAAACCCTAATTTGGACGAGCCCACTCTATGGCAAAGCCATGCCGTGCTAAACTATGCAGATGGCTACCAGAAGGGTTACAACGATCAACGGCCACCCTTCCACCTGAGATACAAATCTCGTATCTCCAAGTTTACCACGAAAACGCATGACAAACTTCCGGCCCAAGGCCAAACACCACGGTTTGCATCTGAAACCTAATTTGGCCGCGCCTATTCTATGGCAAAGACACGCCGACTCTACCATGGATACTGGCATGCAACCATGCCACACATAACGCCATGTTACATGTTTTCCCATGAAAAACTCTCGAGACATCAACACATGTCACAAACTGGGGGATGGTCATTAGGGTTTTGGTTTGGCGGTTTACAGCGTGCGGCGTACACTACGCCCATTACAAGAAAGTGTCATAAAAATGAGTCGGTTAGTACATACAAGGAGTAATGGTGAAACTTTTCTTTCATTATGGAACATCAATTCCAGACGTTACCCGTTACCACCTCCTTTCACTTTACTCATCCATTTCTATTTCTTACAAGACCAGAGTACGTTTGGGTTACGACTTGTATAAATAGGTCTTACCTATTTCATCAGAAGAACAAGTTCTTATCATGAGCATACAACACTCAGAAAACAATTTGCTAGATTTCCCATCTATTAGCTTCCCACTTTCTGATACAAGTCGTAAAACTACTACTCTTCCAGAATCAACTATTCTGGTCTCAACACTCTCTTCGCCTCCCTCCCCAAAACCAACCCTTCTCCTTCACTTTGTGACCGAAGCAAGTCTAGAACGGTCATTTTTTGGTTTAGTCTGGATTTTTACAGATTGATCTCTCGAATCTAAAGTACTCCCTTGCAGTACATTGTTTAGGGTTTAAATTTGTTTCTCTCACCCACACACCCGAAATTACCAAAATCAGCAGAAACTGTTTTCACCCTTAAACAATACCAAACTGAAGGTTTTTGTTGTGAGAACAAAGTATGCAAATTGATTAAATTTATGTATGGTTTGAAACAAGCACCTAAACAAAAGCATAGAAAATTTGATCATGTAATGATATTTAGTGGTTTAAGATTAATAAATCTGATAAATGTGTTTACATTAAATTTGTGGATGATGCTTATGTTACTGTATGCCTGCATGTTGAAAATATGCTCATATTAGGCTGTAACTTTGATTTTATTAATACCACTAAAAGCATGCTCAATGAGGATTTTGACATGAAAGACTTAAACCCTACAAATGTAATCTTAGGGTTAAAAATCAGAGAGTTTGGTATACATTTTTTTTGCCCAAATTATATGTGTATATATACATATATTTCATCCACAACTAACTCACACATCTTCGTACCTTTAGTACACAATTATCTACCTATTTCTAAAATAAATTCATCTATTTTTAGTGGTTTAATTTATTTATTTTTTTCGTTTATTATTTTAATTATTGGATCCTTCCGATGAAGAGATATGAATGAATATCACGAGGTTTAATGGGGAACAACGTAAGTAATATCGGATGTTGTAACAACCGCAAGATGGGACATAAAAAACTAAAAAGGTTTTAAGGTTAAGATAGTAGAAGATACATGACAACAAGGGTGTGGATCACCCTATCACGATTCCATGTTTTCCGTGTCTTAGTTAGACTTCCCTCTAGGTAATAAAGTCTTCAAGTAGAGGGCAAGGAAAAATGATCTGGACTTACATCCAGCTAATACGGGCATTAGGAAAGAACCACATGCCAGAAAAAAAAACACATCATTTGAGTTAGAAAAGTTGTTAATAATAACAAACTTTTTGTATTCTTTTGTATTTTTGTATTTTATTTATCTTTGCTTCCTCCTCCTACCATTCCTTTACACCTCTTAAGACCATATTTTTGACATTCTCTTAAAAGATTGTGTAGTTGGGCTTATCCAATTTTTGAATGCTTACCCTAATTACCTCCCTTGACTGTAAAATACCTTTTGATCTAATAACTCATAGTGGTGAGTGGAATACTAAGATAATATCTATGTTACCCGTAGTAAATTCTTACTTAAGAACCAAATATTGAATATGACGAATTAAATAGTTGCACACTAAAAATGGCGTACTAATTTTTAAGTTTCTTCACAGTGTATTAATAACTAACATTAGGGTATGCAATGTTATCTGGTAAAAATAAAAAAAGAGGGTTTCCATGCGTACCTAGAATTCGGTTATTCTTTGTAAGAAACTTTATACAAGTGTTTTATCTTTTAATTGTAAGCTTGCTAAGTTGACTAGAAAAACTGCTTCTCCCCAATGTTGTAGTTTTAATGAGCAAGTTGAAAACTCTCTATGTTTGTTCCTTTAATGCCCCTTTTCCCTTTGGTTGCTTGGTTTGGTATTTGTTTGAACAATACAGATGCTTGTCAATTTGATGTTTCAATGCAAGATTTGATTAAAAGTATGTACAATTCTAATGTCAGGGATCAAGCGAAAAAATGTTATTGTTGTTGCGTAGTTTATATGGAAACACATATGTAATGTTCGTGTTAGAGCACTAATTTGTTGAATCCACCAAGCGTTAGCATGTCAAGTTTGGTTTTCAAGTTTAATTCCAAAATTTGGTCACTTAGATTGCTTACTAAATTCAAGTTCGTTAGGTTAGACCTACGACATATAAATATTCAAACAATCTTTAGTTACTCGTTGAAGAGATGAAGACATATTGGAGACAAACGAATACATCACCCTTCAAATTGATATTGGTGGCTATTGGCTTTGAATTGTTAAATTTTTATCAAGTTCAGTGCGCGAGGGTAGATAATACAAAAATGTACCATGGTTTCGGGTAGTAGGCAAATCTAGAAAGCTTCCAACTGCCATTGAAACAAATGATGTATCAGCCTTATCAATCAAACGACCCCTGACCGTAGTTACTAGTTTCAGGCTTGAGTGATTTGTTACTCTCTGGTATTTATCCCGATACTTTTGTCAGTGACCAAACTTGTTATACACATGAGATGCTTCAAGTAAGTTTTTACAAGGGATATGTAGCAACTACAATATTTTGAAAGGGAGGAAGATTCTTTGTCATGGTTATTCTCAAACCATCTCACAATTTCAATACCAAATTAGTTATAAAACCCAAATAGTAATGAATCTAAAAGACTAAAACTAATTTTTGGTAATATTTTCCTCTTACAATGATTTACATTACTACCACAAATTATTGCATCTTCAAATTTTCCAAGTAGTACGTAGATGATGGTGATCTACGTCTCTGATTTTACTTAATTTTGGTAGGATTATAGAGCACTATAATAAGAACATATTACCAACAAATTAATTTCAAATTCATTATCGTTTAGTTAGAGTCAGATAACCATATCAACGGATCTTTTCTCTTTAAAAGTTTATTTGTAAACAATGATCTGCGAGAAAAGACATTCACAGAACAAACAAAATAAACATACTATGGTTTGGTTCCTGATGAATTACATGCTTATGATTCAAAAGCCGCAGAAGTTGTCTTCAAAGATTATTTGGAATTGACATCATCTTAGATGTCAAAATCTATTGTACCTCCCTCTATAAAAGTGTTGATGGTGGATTTTAGTTCAGGGCTAAAATTATAAAACCAATTTTTGTGCGGCCATCCTGCAAAGGATAAAACTATTTGATAAGTGATGAATACTTCTCCGCTTTATTAATTCACCTAGAATAGAGCATGTAGCAACAATCCCCAAGTATTCTGTGAATTTTGGCATTATTAATTAATGCATAAAACGCCTTGTATTTCATGTGTTGTTCTCAGCAGAACTCTCATTGTTGGTGCGGCATGATGACTGATTATTACTGTAGCGCCCCCTAAGCTAGCAGCTGACTAAACCAAGAATTTAACTAAATAAAGAGGCACTAATGAATCCAAATTAAACACTTAGACTTTCAATTAAGAAATGTGCTACAAAAACTTAACCCAAATCTAACCCCGCTAAGAAATATATATACAAGAACTCCTTTCCAATGATACATATAAAATAGTCATTTGGTTTACAAATAGAATATACAACATAATAAACATAGTAGAAGACTCAACGCCATGAAACTTCCGCTACGCAACTCTGATCTGTCTCTGAAACTGAAACTGGGAATGGATGAGCACATCATCCCTAATAGGGGTACCCAGTAGAAATAACAACTAGCTTTCAAGTAATCATTAATATGATTTGAAGACAATGCAGGTTTTATCGAAAGACGATAATACGCGGAAAGACAGTAAAACATATCGTAAAAACTTTTTCATAGACATTCATAAATAACAGTAAACATCCATGTATGAGATGTGTGTTGCCGCACATAAGGGAAGAATAATATTGTGGTGCATCTCCCTAGCCATAATAATATTGCGGTGAATCTCCCTAGCCATAGAATACTGAATATATATAAAGGAAGAATAATATTGCGGTGTATCGCCCTAGCCATAATAATATTGCGGTGTATCTCCCTAGCCATAGAATACTGATATTGTATTGGCACACATCTCACACCACACCAAGCACACAAGGATATGCATGAATTTCACAACACAAAGATTGATTTGTAAAACAATGAATACAAGAGAGTTCGTTATTGATTCCCACCTCTTTTGATGACAAGCCTCGCCTACCTCGATATCCATGATCCACTGGTTCATCCTTGAATTGATCGTTGTTAATATAGTCTAACTGTTAATCACACAAAAAGTCTAAGAGTCTATCCAAAAGGCTCACACAAGAATCATACAAGTTTAACTAATGGTTCTCAACCCATTATGGTATCTCATTCTATACCTTTAACTTAACTAAGAAATCCAATTAGGTTGATTCTATGGTTCGTTAGATAAGTCTTATGATCATATACAACTTTGTAGAAAGAGCCAAAGTCTAATTCGGACCACAAAGGTCCAATTCAGGTACAATAGGAATATTGGCACTAACAAGCCCATTAAACTAAGGTCCAGTCCATCTAAGTCAGCTAACAGTCATTAACGGTCAACGGGGTCAACTAACGGTAAACGTCAGTCAAAGGTCAAGTCTAGTCCACAGTCAAAGGGTTAACAAGGTCAAAATCAACTGAGTCAAATAGGGTCAACACCTGGTCACATAATAACCAACTCAGTCAGATTAACTGAGTCAAGACGGGTACATCAGTCAGACATATGACTGGGATGACTAACAATCTATATTCAAAGGTAAATTTACTTCAATTCTAATTCTAACATTCTCATCTTCTTGTTTAACAAATCAACATCAATTCAAATACAAAAGAACTTTGAATTCAATTACAAACAACAGCTTTGCCTACCTGCAATTGCAGCTTTAAGCTTCCAATAGAAACTTAACTCAGCATACTCATTTAACCCCCATTCTAACCATTCAATCATACAACACCTCACTCACTGAGATCAAATTCATAACACTTATCACCTACATATCCTCTAAACATCACAGTTATACTAACATCCACATAATTATCCCCCAACTCATTCATTTCCTTCTTATCAGTTAGATAAGTACAACTGCACTTCACCACCAGTTGTAATTTGATTTACCCAACTGCAGCTACACTACAACCCCTGCAACTTATCATACCAACCATACCACCTGAAACATCCATTTTAACCATCACACTACAAGGAATTCAACTTCATTCTCATGAGCAACACTCAACACTTCATCTCAAGTAACACTCATTCATCCCAAACTCAATTATCATCCTTCAACTCTACTATCCTCAGTAATCCACCAGATACAGTTGCAACCCCAACTGCATTCCAATCCCCTTACACTAGTTCATGCATCTTATCTTAATCACTCCAAACTTAAGTTATATAACCAACAATATCAGTTCAACTCCAACATCATTACCATCCCACAATTTGCACACCCGTAAAAGTTCACTACCAACTCTATTCACAATACCTGCAATCTTAACACACATACAAACATCATCTCAAATTACCAACATAGCTAAACTACCACTGCAACTCTAGAATTCTCAATTTATCCACTAAACACATCATACTTTAGTTTAATCAACTCAACACCCTTCTTCAAATCACAGTTCACTGTCCAAATTTCACAAACATCAAGTACATCCATACTTCAATGAATATAGCAACCTTACCTAAAAATCATTTCCATTCCATAACTTAATAATAGAATTAGTAATACTGAACTAAGATTACTGAGAAGAACAATTACCTCAATTTAGTAATACTCAGGAAATTGAATTCAGTTCTCCTTCACCTGAATCCATTTATCAATTTATCTCAAGACTAATAACAACTCCTCAATAACCATCCTCATCTTTACACGAGAATCAAACCCAAGTTTTTCATTAGCTTCAAACCAACATCTGATTCAAAACTTCAAACCCTGACTATCAAATTCAGATTGTTCTTCAACTTTAAACTCGAATTCAATTCAAACCCATCTCATAACAACATCTTAGAACATCAATTCCATCTTCTAATCTTCTCAGAACTATTTCAAACCCTAATTAAAATCTCTGGTAATTGATTCATCTTCAAAACTACTTCATCTCAGCAATTGAGCAATAACCCTCTTCTTATTCATATATCATAAACTCGATTCACATCCCAGTTCCATATAAAACTTCAATTGATTCCATATCTCAGAAACCCTAACTCATACTTGCAGTAACATCAATTTATTCTTCTCTCGATGCTAAATCAATGTCAGTACCATCACCACCTCACTCGGATCATCATGTTATGAAACTTCAGTGATTCATCTCGATAAAAACAACACAAAACTTCGATCTGAAATCGACAGATAAAAGAAGAGGAGAAGTAGAGAAGAAGATAAAAGAAGAAGAAAAGATAAGAATGAGTTTCTCTTCCACGTTTTGGAGAAGATAAGTCCGACCAAAATAGCGAGGTGCCCAAAACTTGGATAAGGGCTGCCAAGTCGATTATACTGCAAACTAACTATTTTTCCCTTCAAACTAAACTGATGATATCTTCTTCGTCCGGTATCCGAATGACACATTCGAGTAGCCCATTCGGCGTAACTTTTCAAGATCTATCTAACTGTACTAATTTCGTATCTAGATCGTTGTTAGATTAATTCTTATTAATTAAAGTCCGTGTTAAACTAATCAATTCTTTGTCGGCTAATTCGTCACTTGACCGGTCTAATAACGTTAACGAGCTTGAGGGTCTTTACATTCTCCCTACCTTATATGATTTTCGTTCTCGAAAATCGAACTGCCCTTCTGATCTTCAAAACTCCCCACCTTAAAGAATAACCTTATATCTTGTCTAAGTGCAAACAACATAAAACATAACACATACCTATATGGATTTCTATAACTAAAATCTAAAATTTGTAGCTCTAGGTTCAACTACACTAATTTAGATTCCATCAAATAGGAGAGTCTTAAGTTTCTTAAACTAATTTCTATTTTACAAGATATTTGTCTCTAACTTCAAGGAAGAATCCTACAAATCTTTCTAAGTGAAATTATATCTATCTATCAGTTTCGAAAGTACCCACAACATACTTCTATGATCAGTCATCTCTGAATGCAGTTGCCCTGTCAAGGTTGGCCAATCCCAACAATGCCGTCCTACGAACAAAGAGAACACAATCTTCATTATTCTCCAGTGCTAGATTACCTATTAAGATTAATTAAGTTTTAACTTATTATGAATAATTAATATCTAAATTTAATTGTAACTGATTTAACTTAAAAATTTACTTCATAAATTTTATAGCATTTTAAACAATTTAATCATCAAAATTGATTTCTTTATTTATTTATTTTATCAATATAAGTAATCCCAATTCGATTTTACCTGGCACATTTAGGGGCGACTCAATCGCAATTAGGGGCAACACTAAAAGACAAAAATGGTCACCCAAACGTAAAATTGAGCTACCCCTTATCCGCGATTTTTCAAAATGGCAACTATGCCCTTATATAATCGGTAGCCAAAACCACAATCGGTAGTTTAAAATGAATCATTAGCTACCGATTAATGTATGGATATTTCGGCTAATGTTCCCTTTTATAATTGGAAGGTTAAATGGTTAAATTACCTTCCGATTATAGGTTGTTCCAAAATGAGTTTTTTTCTAAAATCCATTTTCTCCAAAATTTTGAAATCTTCCATAATCGGTAGGATATTTGGCTACCGATTATAAGTGGCCCCACATCGGACCTTTGCCAAATTTCCACTTGGATCATGGTGCAGAGCCACCCCTAACCATTGGTTACATTACCTTCCGATTATAGGTTGCCCCAAAATGAGTTTTTTCTAAAATCCATTTTCTCCAAAATTTTGAAATCTTCTATAATCGGTAGGATATTTGGCTACCGATTATAAGTAGCTCCACATCGGACCATTGCCAAATTTCCATTTGGCTCTGGGTGCACAGCCACCCCTAACCATTTGGTTCGTGTTTGAGACGTAGCCATAATCGAAAGTTTAACTGGTTACATTATCTTCCGATTATAATAATCGGAAGGTTAACTGGTTACATTACCTTTCGATTATAATAATCGGAAGGTTAACTGGTTACATTACCTTCCGATTATAGATTGCCCCAAAATGAGTTTTTTTCTAAAATCCTTTTAAATCGGTGGGCAAAGGTGTTACAAAGCTTCCGATTAGGTTTTAACAATCGGGAACAAAATACCTCCCGATTATGAAGGGGCATATAAGTATTTTCAACCTATTTTGTCTTTTATTGTCGCCCCTAATTGCGATTGAGTCGCCCCTAAAAGTGCTAGGCGATTTTACGTCAATTTACAATAATTTGATACTTTTAATTTTATTGTAATACTATATATGAATTTCCCAATTATTAACTATTATAAATTTACTACCAGCTTATGTACTCAAATACTATTATCAACTATGTTATTATTCTCATTATTCTTAATCTTGTAAATATAATTCTACATTATTCATATTGAATCTGTATCTTATATCTTGATAAATATTGACGTTGATAATTTATAATGATTTAAGTTTTAGTCCGCATAAAATAATTATATATCTTAATAGTCTTTAGATTTTTCTTTTAATGTAAAGTATCCTATTAATATAACAATTTAGTTTCTTTTAATTATAACATTATTACACTAAGCATCCGAATACTATTATTACTATTTCATGTATACTTATTTCATTTTAGAGATTTATTGGATCATTTGTTAGATTAAAATAATTTGTGATTAGTTTAATTTACAAAACTTAGTCGTAGATAAGCGTAAAAAAAAATCATAGTTATTTAATCATAATTATTATTTCTATTGTTATATATCTTTAGTGAGATTTTAGTTAAGTTCAAGTTCAATATAATACTAATTAAGAAATGCTAACATTACTTATCAAAATTATCACATTTATGATTTAAGATTACTATTATAATATTTTTATTATTAACGTTGATGGTTAAACTATTATTCACTACTCTTTAAATTATTATTTAGTTCCAAGAATATTATTAACATTTATGTGATTATAAATTATTGATTCCTATGTATAAGTCAAGATACCAATAAATTTTATATAACTTTCAGGATTTATCAATTGTATTAATCTCACTATTTTTCTATTGGATTATGTACTTGTTCATACTTTTTAGATTAATTATTATCAAATCCTAAAGTATTGGTGTACCCTACAATTTTTACTTCAATACATAAACAAACAATCAAACAAATAAATCTTTTAATTATTGATAGCTTTTAGTGATTACGATTTACCTCACAAACCCAACCATGTTCTAACTAATCTAGTTCACTAACTGGCACTGGCTATTTCTATCTTTTCCCATATAAGATCTAATAATGAGCTCTGATACCAACTTTGTAGCGCCCCCTAAGCTAGGAGCTGACTAAACCAAGAATTTAACTAAATAAAGAGGCACTAATGAATCCAAATTAAACACTTAGACTTTCA
This sequence comes from Papaver bracteatum, assembly GCA_023529315.1. NCBI lineage: Eukaryota > Viridiplantae > Streptophyta > Magnoliopsida > Ranunculales > Papaveraceae > Papaver > Papaver bracteatum. Next base: position 810,056 of record JAJJWX010005152.1, read on the forward strand.
ATTAAGAAATCTGCTACAAAAACTTAACCCAAAGCTAACCCCGCTCAGAAATATATATACAAGAACTCCTCTCCAATGATACATATAAAATAGTCATTTGGTTTACAAATAGAATATACAACATAATAAACATAGTAGAAGACTCAACGCCACGAAACTTCTGCTGCGCAACTCTGATCTGTCTCTGAAACTGAAAGTGGGAATGGGTGAGCACATCATCCCTAAGAGGGGTACCCAGTAGAAATAACAACTTGCTTTCAAGTAATCATTAATATGATTTGAAGACAATGCAGGTTTTATCGAAAGACGATAATACGCGGAAAGACAGTAAAACATATCGTAAAAACTTCTTCATAGACATTCATAAATAACATTAAACATCCATGTATGAGATGTGTGTTTCCGCACATAAGGGAAGAATAATATTGTGGTGCATCGCCCTAGCCATAATAATATTGCGGTGTATCGCCCTAGCCATAGAATACTGAATATATATAAAAGAAGAATAATATTTCGGTGTATCTCCCTAGCCATAATAATATTGCGGTGTATCGCCATAGCCATAGAATACTGATATTGTATCGGTACACATCTCACACCACACCAAGCACACAAGGATATGCATGAAATTCACACCACAAAGATTGATTTGTAAAACAATAATGAATATAAGAGAGTTCGTTATTGATTCCCACTTCTTTTGATGACAAGCCTCGCCTACCTCGAGTACCATGATCCACTGGTTCATCCTTGAATTGATCGTTGTTAATATAGTCTAACTGTTAATCACAGAAAAAGTCTAAGAGTCTAGCCAAAAGGCTCACACAAGAATCATACAAGTTTAACTAATGGCTCTAAACCCATTATGGTATCTCATTCTATACCTTTAACTTAACTAAGAGTTTACTAATCCAACTAGGTTGATTCTATAGTTCGTTAGCTAAGTCTTATGATCATCTACAACTTTGTAGAAAGAGCCAAAGTCTAATTCGGACCACAAAGGTCCAATTCATGTACAATAGGAATATTGGCTCTAAGCCCAAGTCCACTAACAAGCCCATTAAACTAAGGTCCAGTCCATTTGAGTCAGCTAACAGTCATTAACGGTCAACGGGGTCAACTAACGGTAAACGCCAGTCAAAGGTCAAGTCTAGTCCACAGTCAAAGGGTTAACTCGGTCAAAGTCAATTGAGTCAAATAGGGTCAACACCTGGTCACATAATAACCAACTCAGTCAGATTAACTGAGTCAAGACGGGTACATCAGTCAGACATCTGACTGGGATGACTAACAATCTATTTTCAAAGGTAAATTTACTTCAATTCTAATTCTAACATTCTCATCTTCTTGTTTAATAAATCAACATCAATTCAAATACAAAAGAACTTTGAATTCAATTACAAACAACAACTTTGCCTACCTGCAATTACAGCTTTAAGCTTCCAATAGAAACTTAACTCAGCATACTCATTTAACCCTCATTCTAACCATTCAATCACACAACACCTCACTCACTGAGGTAAAATTCATAACACTTATCACCTTCATATCCTCTAAACATCACAGTTATACTAACATCCACATAATTATACCCCAACTCATTCATTTCCTTCTTATCGGTTAGATAAGTACAAATGCACTTCACCACCAGCTGTAATTTGATTTACCCAACTGCAACTACACTACAACCCCTACAACTTATCATACCAACCATACCACATGAAACATCCATTTTAACCATCACACTACAAGGAATTCAACTTTATTCTCATTATCATGAGCAACACTCAACACTTCATCTCAAGTAACACTCATTCATCCCAAACTCAATTATTATCCTTCAACTCAATTATCTTCAGTAATCCACCAGATACAGTTGCAACCCCAACTGCATTCCAATCCTCTTACACTAGTTCATGCATCTTATCTTAATCACTCCAAACTTAAGCTATATAACCAACAATATCAGTTCAACTCCAACATCATTACCATCCAACAATTTGCACACCTGTAAAAGTTCACTACCAACTCTATTCACAATACCTGCAATCTTAACACACATACAAACATCATCTCAAATTACCAACATAGCTAAACTGCCACTGCAACTCTAGAATTCTCAATTTATCCACTAAACACATCATACTTCAGTTTAATCAACTCAACACCCTTCTTCAAATCACAGTTCACTGTCCAAATTTCACAAACATCAAGTACATCCATACTTCAATGAATATAGCAACCTTACTTAAAAATCATTTCCATTCCATAACTTAACAATAGAATTAGTAACACTGAACTAAGATTACTGAGAAGAACAATTACCTCAATTCAGTAATACTCAGGCAATTGAATTCTGTTCTCCTTCACCTGAATCCATTCATCAATTTATCTCAAGACTAATAACAACTCCTTAATAACCATACTCATATTTACACGAGAATCAAACCCAAGTTCTTTATTAGCTTCAAACCAACATCTGATTCAAAACTTCAAACCCTGACTATCAAATTCAGATTGTTCTTCAACTTTAAAATCTAATTCAATTCAAACCCATCTTAGAACATCAATTCCATCTTCTAATCTTCTCAGAATTATTACAAACCCTAATTCAAATCTCTGGTAAACCCTAACTCTTGATTAATCTTCAAAACTACTTCATATCAGCAATTGACCAATAACCCTCTTCTTATTCATATATCAGAAACTCGATTCACATCCCAATTCCATATAAAACTTCAATTGATTCCATATATCAGAAACCCTAACTCATACTTGCAGTAACATCAATTTATTCTTCTCCTGATGCTAAATCAATCTCAGTACCATCACCACCTCACTCGGATCATCATGTTATGAAACTTCAGTGATTCATCTCGATAAAAACAACACAAAACTTCGATCTGAAATCGACAGATAAAAGAAGAGGAGAAGTAGAGAAGAAGATGAAAGAAGAAGAAAAGATAAGAATGAGTTTCTCTTCCACGTTTTGGAGAAGATAAGGCCGACCAAAATAGCGAGGTGCCTAAAACTTGGATAAGGGCTGCCAAGTCGATTATACTGCAAACTAACTATTTTCCCTTCAAACTAAACTGATGATATCTTCTTCGTCCGATATCTGAATGACACGTTCGAGTAGCCCATTCGACGTAACTTTTCGAGATCTATCTAACTGTACTAATTTCGTATCTAGATCGTTGTTAGATTAATTCTTATTAATTAAAGTCCGTGTTAAACTAATCAATTCTTTATCGGCTAATTCGTCACTTGACCGGTCTAATAACGTTAACGAGCTTGAAGGTCCTTACATTCTCCCCACCTTGTATGATTTTCGTCCTCGAAAATCGAACTGCCCTTATGATCTTCAAAACTCCCCACCTTAAAGAATAACCTTATATCTTGTCTAAGTGAAAACTACATAAAACATAACACAGACCTATATGGCTTTCTACAACTAAAATCTAAAATTTGTAGCTCTAGGTTCAACTACACTGATTTAGATTCCATCAAATAGGGAAGTCTTAAGTTTCTTAAGCTAATTTCTATTTTACAAGATATTTCTCTCTAACTTCAAGGAAGAATCCTACAAATCTTTCTAAGTGAAATTATATCTATCTATCAGTTTCGAAAGTACCCACAACATACTTCTTTGATCAGTCATCTCTGAATGCAGTTGCCCTGTCAAGGTTGGCCAATCCCAACAATGCCTTCCTACAAACAAAGAACACAATCTTCACTATTCTCCAGTGCTAGATTACCTATTAAGATTAATTAAGTTTTAACTTATTATGACTAATTAATATCTAAATTTAATTGTAACTGATTTAACTTAAAAATTTACTTCATAAATTTTATAGAATTTTAAACAATTTAATCATCAAAATTTATTTATTTCTTTATTTATTTTATCAATATAAGTAATCCCAATTCGATTTTGCTTCAATTTATAATAATTTGATACTTTTAATTTTATTGTAATACTATATACGAATTTCCCAATTATTAACTATTATAAATTTACTACCAGCTTATGTACTCAAATACTATTATCAACTATGTTATTATTCTCATTATTCTTAATCTTGTAAATATAATTCTACATTATTCATATTGAATCTTTATCTTATATCTTGATAAATATTGACGTTGATAATTTATAATGATTTAAGTTTTAGTCAGCATAAAATAATTATATATCTTAATAGTCTTTAGATTTTTCTATTAATGTAAAGTATCCTATTAATATAACAATTTAGTTTCTTTTAATTATAACATTATTACACTAAGCATCCGAATACTATTATTACTATTTCATGTATACTTATTTCATTTTAGAGATTTATTGATTATTTAGTAGATTAAAATAATTTGTGATTAGTTTAATTTACAATACTTAGTCGTAGATAAGCGTAAAAAAAATAAAAAAATTCATAGTTATTTAATCATAATTATTATTTCTATCGTTATATATCTTTAGTGAGATTTTAGTTAAGTTTAAGTTCAATATAATACTAATTAAGAAATGCTAACATTACTTATCAAAATTATCACATTTATTATGATTTAAGATTACTATTATAATATTTTTATTATTAACGTTGATAGTTGAACTATTATTCACTACTCTTTCAATTATTATTTAGTTCCAAGAATATTATTAACATTTATGTAATTATAAATTATTGATTCCTATGTATAAGTCAAGATATCTAATAAATTTTATATAACTTTCAGGATTTATCAATTGTATTAATCTCACTATTTTTCTATTGGATTATGTACTTGTTCATACTTTTTAGATTAATTATTATCAAATCCTAAAGTATTGGTATACCCTACAATTTTTACTTCAATACATAAACAAACAATCAAACAAATAAATCTTTTAATTATTGATAGCTTTTAGTGATTACGATTTACCTCACAAACCCAACCATGTTCTAACTAATCTAGTTCACTAATCGCACATGGCTATTTCTATCTTTTCCCATATAAGATCTAATAATGAGCTCTGATACCAACTTTGTAGCGCCCCCTAAGCTAGCAGCTGACTAAACCAAGAATTTAACTAAATAAAGAGGCACTAACGAATCCAAATTAAACACTTAGACTTTCAATTAAGAAATCTGCTACAAAAACTTAACCCAAAGCTAACCCCGCTCAGAAATATATATACAAGAACTCCTCTCCAATGATACATATAAAATAGTCATTTGGTTTACAAATAGAACATACAACATAATAAACATAGTAGAAGACTCAACGCCACGAAACTTCCGCAGCGCAACTCTGATCTGTCTCTGAAACTGAAAGTGGGAATGGGTGAGTACATCATCCCTAAGAGGTGTGCCCAGTAGAAATAACAGCTAGCTTTCAAGTAATTATTAATATGATTTGAAGACAATGCAGGTGTTATCGAAAGACGATAATACACGGAAAGACAGTAAAACATATCGTAGAAACTTCTTCATAGACATTCATAAATAACAGTAAACATACATGTATGAGATGTGTATTGCCGCACATAAGGGAAGAATAATATTGTGGTGCATCGCCCTAGCCATAATAATATTGCGGTGTATCGCCCTATCCATAGAATACTGAATATATATAAAGGAAGAATAATATTGTGGTGTATCGCCCTAGCCATAATAATATTGCGGTGTATCTCCCTAGCCATAGAATATTGATATTGTATCGGAACACATCTCACACCACACCAAGAACACAAGGATATGCATGAATTTCACAACAAAAATATTGATTTGTAAAACAATAATGAATATAAGAGAGTTCGTTATTGATTCCCACTTCTTTTGATGACAAGCCTCGCCTACCTCGAGTACCATGATCCACTGGTTCATCCTTGAATTGATCGTTGTTAATATAGTCTAACTTTTAATCACACAAAAAGTCTAAGAGTCTAGCCAAAAGGCTCACAAAATAATCATACAAGTTTAACTAATGGTTCTAAACCCATTATGGTATCTCATTCTATACCTTTAACTTAACTATGAGTTTACTAATCCAATTAGGTTGATTTTATAGTTCGTTATCTAAGTCTTATGATCATCTACAACTTTGTAGAAAGAGCCAAAGTCTAATTCAGACCACAAAGGTCCAATTCATGTACAATAGGAATATTGGCTCTAAGCCCAAGTCCACTAACAAGCCCATTAAACTAAGGTCCAGTCCATCTGAGTCAGCTAACAGTCATTAACGGTCAACATGGTCAACTAACGGTAAACGTCAGTCAAAGGTCAAGTCTAGTCCACAGTCAAAGGGTTAACTCGGTCAAAGTCAACTGAGTCAAATAGGGTCAACACCTGGTCACATAATAACCAACTCAGTCTGATTAACTGAGTCAAGACGGGTACATTAGTATCAATAGAGTAACATGAATATCCAAGTATCAATAGTGAGGCATGCACGAAATACCCATACAGGCTACACCATTCTCTAACAAAGAGAATAATCACGTTGTGTTATACTAGCCTGATTGAGCATTCGGACTGTCCATATCAGTCTCAGGAATGATCACGACCATCCAACTTCACCAGCATGATTGGATGGCTCAAATCGATTCCATAACCCTCAAACAGGTATTAGAGTATTCACCACCGACCCAATGCGGGCCCCGCATGGTCGGCCTCCCCAAAACAGTAGCACATCTTGCTAATACGTCCAGCCGAAGCATCGCGGATGTGAAACCCTAAATTAGGGTTTGCGGCACATTACATGTGTCACAAAAACAGTCTCAACCATCCATCTTCACAGGCATAGATGGAGGGTGTAGATGTAGATTCAAAGGGCCATGAGCATGTCAACACAAATACCGTGGGCCCGCCTACATGCATGACCGATCGGTCAGGACCAACTATAGTTGGTCGTTCCAGTTCGTGCGCCCAAACAAGGCATGATGCACGGCCGGTGAAAGCCTAATTAGGATTTGAACAATCGCGAGCGTCCATTTTTACCTGATCGAATTAAGGGTCTAGGAGTCGATTAAGCAGGTCCAATGAGTATCAACGTGACCACCGTGGGCCCATATGTCTCCACACCCGATCGACCAAGGAATATCATGCCTGGTTTCCTCGATTCGCATGCCCAAACTAGGCGTGGCCACACCTCCCAATTGCAAAACTAATCTCGACCACTCAACTTTGCCGGACAAATTGAGTGGCTTAGTTCACGTTTCTATGAGATATTAAGGTACGGATGTGTACATCATCCCACCATCTGTATACCAGACTAATCGGCTAAGACCGACCAAGCTTGGTCGTCTCGAAACGCGCACCTGAAGTAGGCATAACAAGCGGCTTTTGCGGCACCTGATTTCTGTCGCAAATTGATCTCGACCACTCAACTTCACCGGACCAATTGAGTGGCCTAGATCACACTTTCACGGGACAATGAGCTATGGGTGCCTACACCGTCATGGCGTCCTCACGCATGCATGATTGGTTGGCCAAAATCTTGTCCCAAGCTTGGATTCGACCAAGCTGAAGAGTGATGCTTGCGCACCTCTTCATAAACCCTAATTCCACTAACGGTCGCAGATGAGTGTCTCAAAGATCATCTTGTCCGTTCAACTTCACCTGCTTGGTTATACAACCTTGGTCAGGGGTTAACTGGTCAATGAGGTGTCGCGGTGATTATCATCCACCACTCTACCACACCATGTGGTCATCCAAGAGAGGACTTGCTTGCGCAGCCTCCAAATCATCACATGAAGTAGGATGAACATTATGTTATTTTAAGACGCTCAACAGCGATGCTTCATACATGCTGAATATATTCGATGCATTACCTGCATAGAATACACACGATATTTCATAAATATCGACTTCTTAAATAATTTAGTTATTTAATCCAGCATCACATTATGCTTTATGTGGGTCCCACGATCCACACACTCGAGACATCAATCATGTCACAAATTGGGGGATATATATTGGGGGATACATACTGGGGTATCGGTCTGGTGGTTTACAGCGTGTAGTGCACAACGCGCCATCACAAGAACGTGTCAGGAAGTCATGGATGGTTAGTGATGATGGGAGAAGTGGGCAAGACTGATCATGTAACACTAACACACGCAACTCCACTACTCCATCACTCCACTTTCTCCACTTCCCACGAGACACGTGGGTTAGGATCAAAGACTTGTATAAATAGGTTCTCCTCCATATTTTCCAAACAAGGACAAGACAACACAGAAATCAAGTGTTAAAACAATTATATTTGTAGTTGCAGAATAACCTACAACTACACTCTCAATAGAATTAGTAAAATTTGAGAAGTTCTTGATGTTGAATGACAACTTTCTTATTAATTCTCTCAATTGATTACAAAGAAATATCTAAATGGAACTAGAATAGTTACAACTTTCTCTATTCTCTTTCCTAAGATAATTTCTAATACTCACTAAAAGAACCTCTCGAATTTTACATTTGAACTCCTATTTATAATGAACTTTGTATTAACAGATATGTGTTGCGAAGTATCGCAACACATCTTCGTACGATTATTCTATATTCGCAAATCTTCATACTTCCCTATGCTTCCTCTATCTTCGTATTGTTTTGTAACTCTTTCCTCTTATATTTGTCACGATGTTCGTAAGTTAATGCCCTGTGATATTCGGTACCTACATCTTGCCTCTTCTCATGTCAATTCTGCGAAGAAGAAATGATCGTGAGAACATAACCGTTACTTAGTCTTTTATAATTTGGACACGTCTTTTGTTACCGTCCTTTTCTAGTTATTCCATTATATAAACTCTTTTATATTCTCTTCCTTTTATTCTTCTTATTTTCTCTTTTTACTTCTGCAATTTTATCTTCTTATCACACTCTCCGTTACCATTTTCTCCTCCTGTTCATATCATCATGAGTTCTCCAAGGTAATTTTCTTCTATCTTCACGTTTTTCACTTGTTTTCCTCTTTGATTTCTATATAATTTATTGTTTGATTTTGGTTTATTTCAGCAAAACTATTCCTCAGGTGAAATCTCCTCCCAGAAATTCAAGCCCTAATCTTCGAAGAAGAAAATCCGAGAATCAAAAGATAGTTAAAATACTCGGTCTTCTTTTTTGAACAATATATTGTTGCCTCAGTTTTTAATCTACATTTTGATTCGTAGGCTGGTGAAAAATCCAATCCCAACAAGAGATCTCGAGTGATTAAACCCACACCAATAATTTCAATTGATGACTTCCTTCCTGAGATGGATAAGGAATTTCCCTCTCCTCCTCGTGAAAATACTTCTTCGCAAACTCCTGCCTCTACTCCATTACCCAGTTTTCAATCTCCCACCAATGTCAATTTATCAACACTTCTTCAAGATCAACCCTCGCAAAATAATTCTTCACATATTCTCTTGAAAAGCCTATCTTGACTCCTAATCCTTTGAGTTCTATTGCTCCAGACAATTTACAACTTGCTATTATTCCTTCAAATTCTTCTCCTCTTCCTCAAGAAATTCGAGATGGAATTTACTCAACTTTTCGAATGTTATCTGAGGTTTTGAATAATACTGCGAAGTCTACTAATGTTCGTTCGCAATATGAGTTTTGCGAAGCACTAAATAGTTTCATCAATCCTGATATTTCTACTTCACGTCAATCCTTGGAAAAAGAAGTTGAATTGTTTCGCCAATCTCTGAAGTCTTCAAGAGCAGAATGTGAGAATCTCCTCAAAGAGAATTATCAGCTTCAGAATGATTCTCTTGATTGTGCGATCCTTCGCAAAAGGAATGATGAATTGAAAGGTATGATTACTATCTTCATATTTTCCCCTTTTGTTTACTTTTGTTCTTCATATGTTTGAAACACCCATTAAAACCCATTCCCCTTTATAGAATCCATCCAGAAATGTAGAAGATTGGTACTTCGCCATGAATCAGATGCAACAGAATATCAAGCCAAGCATGAAAGCCTCTTGAACCAATTCTCCCATTTATCTAATCTTTATTCGTGTGCTCTTGATAATTTTGATGCCCTTTTTCAAGAGAATACCCAACTGATTTACGACCGAAATTTTTGAATGATGACATATCTCAACTTACTTCTTCTTTAACTAAATCCGGCTTGAGAGTAGAAAACTTATTAGAAGATAACAAAACCTTATCAGAAGAGAAATACTCGTATTTGAATACAATGACCGTTTCTTCGCAAAAATTAAATACTCTTCAGAATAAATGTTGCGATCAAGAAAATCTTCTTTCTTTGTTAAAAGGTGATCTTGAGGAATTAAAGAAGTCTTCAGATGCAGAGAGAAGTTCTTTTGCCGTTGAGAAGAAGTCCCTTATTAATAAGAATATAATCTTAAGTACTAAGAAGAATCAACTTGAAGAAGATTATTCTGAACTAAAAAGTCTTAATACCAAACTTGCGAAAGATAAAAATTTTCTTCTTTCTAAAGATCAGAAGCTTCAATCTAGACTTAAAGGATTAGTTGGTGATGGTTTTGATAATGCGATGGATCAGATGAAGAATTGTTGTCTATCTTTAGCTCAATATCTTATTTCTCAAAGAGAAGGTAGTCATTAAAATTTTACTGCCTCTGATGTATCTTTAAATTTTGTTATATTCGCAAATTTGACCCTTTAAATTTTGTTTTGTTCGCAGAATCTGAGAACAACCTTCGCAATGCTAAGGCTGGATTAGAAGTCTCATATTATGAGCTTCGTAAGAAAAATGCTTTGCTTTCTACTCGCTTAATCAACTCTCGTGATCGTGCTACTCGGAGATTCAACTATCTTGCTTATTCCAAAGATATCGAAGATACCAACCATCAGAAAGCTATACTTCGTGAAATTCATCTGAAAGCTCAAGTCTTTGCGAATAACATTCTCTTATCAAGATCCTTGCCTCCTGTGAAAATTAATCCTCTGAAAATATCTGACGATGAAGTTGTTCGTGAGCCTGATAGTGATTTTGATTATGAGAGTGATGATGAAGGACTTGATGATGAAAAAGAATATATTCCTCAAGGAGATGTTCCTGTTGCAGATTCTTCAAAGGATGATATTTCGCAAAAGTCGAAAGTTGCTAATGACCCTGCTCATCTTAAAGATCCAGCACAGAGTGTTGATGAAGCATAATAATATTCTTTCTCAAATTATCATTTATTCTCTTGTTTTCCTTTCCTTTGAACTCCTTCTCTTATCTACTGTTGGTTTTCTTTTTGCAAACAATTATGCCTACTATTTTTGTTCTTTTAAGAAGTACATTTGATATTTTGCGAAGGTGATTTGACCTTTCTTGATTTGACCTTTCTTAAATTGAATGCTTTCCTTATTTGCATTATTTGATCATATGAAGAGAAATAATATAACTCAAAGAATATAGTTTAGTATCTCCTTTCCCCCTATTATTGCTCTTCAGATGATTAAAAATTGTTGGAAGTATTAGAATATCTACCCTAATTCAACTTACGAAGCTTCAGCTTGTTGCGATTGTGAACAAGAAATCCTCCCTTTGAAGTATAAGAAATACGAGGTATAAAATACCCTTAAGAAGTATAAGAAGTATAAAATATCTTTGAAGAAGTATTAAAAGTATTCAATCCGTAAAGAATTATCCAATGTATGAAGAAGTATAAGAATTATTCAATCTATGAAGAATTACTCAATGTATGAAGAAGTATAACAAGTACTTAACCTTCGCAAAATGAAGTATCCGTTGAAGAAGTATAATAAATATGAGACGTTCTTGAAGAATTATAAGAAGTATTCAAGTTGTGGAGAAATATTCAGTATATGAAGAAGTATAAGAAGTATGTAATTCTCGTAAAATTTAATGAATACGAACTATCTGCTTTTGATTGCGAGCAAAATCGCATCTTTTGTTATATCTTCGTGAAAATTCTTCAATAGGGCTGTCTTCTTTTTAAGACTTCATGATTTATATTCTTGTAAAAATTCTTCAATGATATTGATTGAGTTTGTCTTCTTTGTCAGAACTTCATGATATATATACTCTTGTAAAAATTCTCCAATGATATTGATGGAATAATTTTCATTAATTGTTGTGGTCTTATCATGCCTTCCTAAGTAAAGGTCTTATTTTGCCACATCTTTTGTGATAATATTTTTGTTTTTGCGATAATATGACAAGTTTGAACATTCTTGCGAATATACAACCTCGTGACATTATCATCTTGCGATGAAATCGCAGGACGTTTTTACACTTTCATGTAATAACCCATTGATCTCATCTTAACTTCTTTGTTATGTTCTGCGAGTTCTCTTTGTATATATATTTTTTAGAATGCTCGCATAAATTCAGTTGTTGCACAAATATGACAAGCCTTTATGTTTTTGCAAACAAGAAGCCTCGTGACATTTGCGTCTTATAGCACGTATCAGATCCCTAATGGAGGGTGCTGCCCTTTATCTTGCCCTTGGTTTCCCCTTCAAGGAAGCGTACATCGACCATACAAGGTTAGCTCTTCCCATATGGTTCTACAAACAACCAGCTTTTGATCGCAACCTCTTATCCTTTTTGCCTATAGGGCTTATAGTTACGAGGTTGCACCCTATGGGTTATCTTTGGGCCAAGTGCATCATTTGCCAAGACTTGTCAAAAATGGAAGATGTGCTTCAAGCCCACCCGACAATCTTGACTCAACCGTGTACCTCGGCGCCTTGATCATTTTCTGCACTTCTTGGGAAAGATAGTATGCCTTAGTCGCCCAACCTAAATCATGTTACACCGCATAATATTGCGTAATGTCGCAAGATTAGGTGAGAATCCAAGGTGTATAACCCGGATAGGTACCCCATTATTGGGTTGTACCCCGTAAAGTTCCATGTACTCAGGTGCCTTGGTGGTGTTCCGGTGTCCCTGAGCCATGCTTATAGGTACCCCCTTAAATGACGTACTTTAGGACTTTTCCTTTTACGAAATGTTGCTTCGCGAACTAGGTTGTACGCCACAAAGGTTTGCCTGTGTAATATTTCTACGGCTTTCTTTCTTTTTTGAAAGCTGATCACAGATTGCGGTCTTTTATTCGCAAATTACGGTCTTTTCTTCGCAAGTTAATGTGTGCATCTTTCTTTAATGAAAGTTAATCGCAATAAAATTTTTGAAATTCGTAATTTTTGCATATTTCCTGCAAGCAAACAATATTCGTAAAATTTATCATGAGTTTTATGGATAATACCTTTTCAAATACAGTCTATTCCAAGGTCTACCAAGTCTCAAACCCATGTCTCTCCCTTCTGGATCCATCAGCCGATAAGCTCCGCTTCCCACAACCTCTTTGATAACATATGGTCCATCCCATTTTGGTGCTAATTTTCCTCCATTTTATTTCTGATATGGAGGTGTTTCTCGCATGACCAAATCACCTGGTTGATATTCACGTTCAATGACTCTCTTGTTGTATTCTCGAGCTAATCGTTCCTGATAAATCTTCATATGGTGCAACACCTTTTCTTTTTTTTCTTCCAAATCATCCAGTTCACTTAATATTACCCCTGCACTTAAATTTCTTTCCCAAGCTTCTTTCTTTGTTGTCGGAATTACAACCTCTGTTGGTAATACTGCTTCTACTCTATATGTTAAGCAATAAGGAGACGTTCCAGTTGCCTCTCTTCTAGTTGTATTGTATGCCCAGACTGCACTAGGTACTTGCTCGCACCACCCTTTGAGATGCCCTTCTAATTTCTTTTTGATTGTATCTGCGATTGTTTTATTTGTTGCCTCTGCTGTCCATTAGCTTGTGGATATAACGGAGTTGATTTCCCACATTTTATCCTAAAAGCACTTAGTAACATCTTTATATTTCGCCCTTCAAATTGTTTTCCGTTATCAGATACTAACTGTCTTTGGAACTCCGTATCGCAAATGATGTTCTCAAATATGAACGTAAAAACATCTTTATCAAGAATATGTTGTATTGCTTTTATCATGAGTTTCGTGAAATAATCATTGCGACTATCAAATATCGCCTTTGTCCGGATCCAGTGCAGTAAATGGTTCAACAATATCCAACCCCCATTTCCCAAAAGGCCAGCACTTGTTGAAGAAGTTAATGTTGCCCCTGGTGCATGAATTCTTTTACCATGTCGTTGACATTCCTTGCATCTTCGTACGAAAATTTTTTGCGTCTCGTATGCATATAAGGCCAGTAATATCCTTGTATCTTTGCTCTGTACGCTAGAGATCTTCCCCACTATGATTCCCACTTCTCCTCCATGTAACATCTTCAATATTTTTTCTCCTTCTTCACGAGTTAAGCACCCGAGAGGTGGTCCACCGAAAGATTTTACGTATAAAATTCCTTCTCGTAGCTCATAGGTTGTTGCACAACTCTTTAATTTATGTGCTTCTAGTCTGTTCCTGGATACTTCTCCTGTTGCGAGATATGCATGAATTTCTTTTCTCCAATCTGCGATGTTATTTGGTAATTCTCTTTCTACTTCCATCGCAGAATCGCCTCCTCAATTTCTTCTTCTTTGTTCACCGATGGGTGTGGAATCGTCTGAATTTTGATATTTCTTGTATTAGGATTTGTCATCATACTTGGAATGAATGCAAAAGCATCTGCGAGTCGATTGTATTTCCTTGTTATATGCCTCCACTTTAATTTTGGTATCTTTGCAGATAATTCAGCAACAAGTTTCTTGTATTTTTTCAAGGAAGACTCATTTGTGGTATATTCCCCTTTAATTTTACAAATTACCAGCTGTGAATCACTTGTTATCCTTATACTTTCAAGCTTCCTTTCTATTGCGATCTTCAATGCGTGCACTACAGCTTCGTACTCTGTTTCATTGTTCGTGGATGCAAATTCTAGTCTGAATGAGAATGTTGTTCTTTCTTCTTCTGGTGAGATCAACACAACTCCAATTCCATTCCCCTCACTATTGGATGATCCGTCTACTAAAATTTCCCATCTATTTGGTTCTGTTAACAAGTCTTTTGGATTCCCAAAATCTTCTTCAACATCCATCATTTCTTACACTGCTTCATCTTCTTCCAAAGGAAATTCTGCCAAGAAATCTGCGACGACTTGTGACTTTTGCGATGATAATACTTCGTATTTTATCTTGTAATGGTTTACTTGTGCATTCCACCTTTCTATTATCCTTGACCTTTTGGTGTTCTTCATAACTGATTCAATTGGCACCTTGGTTACCACTTTTATCACATGTGCTTGGAAGTATATTCGTAACTTGAATGATGCATAAACCAGGGCTAAGATTAACTTCTCCATTTTAGAATAATTTCTCTCTGTTGCGTTAAAAGTTTTACTGATGTAGTAAATGGGCCTTTCTATTCCTCGGTGGTTCATTCGCAAATGAATCGCACTTAGAGCATATGGAGTTGTTGCGAGGTATACCAATAATTCTTCGTTTTTCTCTGGTTTCTGTAATATGGATATATTTGTGAGATATTCTTTGATTCCTTGAAAAGCTTTTTCACATTCATCAGTCCACTTGAATTTTTCTCCCTTCTTAAGTATGTTGAAAAAATGTTTGCACTTATCTGACATTCGCGAAATAAATCTTCCGAGTGAAGCCAAGAGTCCATTTAACTTTTGTACTTCTTTTATTATCGCAGGTGTTGGCATGTCACGAATTGCTTGTACTTTTTCTGGATCAACTTGTATTCCCTCCTTTGATACTATATATCCCAAGAATTTTCCAGACGCAACTCCAATTATACATTTCTCAGGATTTAATTTGATGTTGAACTTTCTCATTTGTTCAAATATTTCCTTCAAATCTTGCACATGATCTTTGGCTTCTTTGATTTTTATCAACATATCATCTACATATACTTCCAAAGTTTTATGTATCCACTTTGCAAACACTTTTTCAACCATTCGTTGATATGTAGCACCCGCATTTCGCAAACCAAATGGCATCTTCACATAACAATACAAACCTCTTGGAGCAAGAAAGGCAGTATGTTCTTGATCTTCTTCTGCGAGTGATATTTGATTATACCCTTTATATCCATCAAGTGAAGTGACTCTATCATGTCCTGCAGCTGATTCCACCATTTGTGGTATGTCTGGTAATGGAAAGCTATCTTTGGGTCAGGCTTTGTTTAGATCAGTGAAATCTATACAAATTCTTATCCCTTTATTCTTTTTCGGAACAATGACCATATTCGCAATCCATTCTAGGTATTTTGCTTCCTTTATGATTCCTGCATCCAACATCTTTTGTAATTCTTATTCTATCTGTGCATGATAACTTTGTGATATTTTCCTTATTCTTTGTTTGAATGGTCTTACGTTTTTATCGATGTTCAATCTATGACACGCCACTGATGGATCAATTCCTGGTATCTCATCTACACTTCCTGCGAATATATCTTTATATTCTCGTAAGAGATCAATAGTTCTCTTTTCTTCTTCTTCATCCATCTTAGTTCCAATTCGCAAGAATAAAGGCTCCTCTTTACTTCCAATATTTACTTCTTTAGTTGGTCAATTTGCAACATAGCTTGGACTTTGCTCCCCCATAGGTGTTGGTTCTTTGATTATTTTCTTTGGTTCCCCTTCTTTTTCTGGAATCTCACTTGGTATTCCTCTCCTTCCTTTGCTCTTATTGTATACACTCTGAATTCTTCTTCCTTTTTTGCCTCCTTCGCAAGTTTTCTACGAAATTGTTTCTTTCTTGCTCTCCCCCCCACACTGTTTTACTTCAATCTGATAACAAAATTTTGCACTATCAAGATCTCCTTTTATTTCCTGTATTCCATTTGGTATAGGAAATTTGATTTTCTGATGTAATGTTGAAGCAACAGCTTTGATCGCATGAATCCACGACCTTCCTATCAGCATATTATATGGAGATTCCATATCTATCACACATAAAACTATATGTGTTTCGATTTCTCCAAGCAATATTCACAGTGCTATTTCCCCTTTAGATTTTGTTGTAGATTTTCCTAATCCATGAATGATACATTTTGAATTTGTGATTTCTTCATCTTTAATTCCCATCCCTTTAAGTGCATGATAGAATATGATATTAACAGAACTCCTTGTATCAACCAAGATTCGGTTTAATTTCCATTTTTCTATAGCTTTCTTCTCTTCTCGCATGACTGGAACTGTGATCACCAATGGTGAAGTGTGGTTCAAGTCTTCATTTGAATTTTCACTGAAAATGTGATTTTCTATTTTTCCCATTCTTCTAAAGTTGTTATTTTCTCCTCCTCCATGATCTTTCTTCCTCTACAATCTCGCTTGTATATCTTTCCCTTCATGTTATTATGAAATTCATCAATCATTGTCTTTGTGATCATATTACATTCTTCTTTTTTGCAATCTCCATCCACTGACTCCATTTGATCTTCAAATTTTTCACAATTCCTTCAAATTTTGGCTATCACAATCCTCAAGTCCCTGTTTCTAGCGCCAATTATGTAGTTGCAGAATAACCTACAACTACACCCTCAGTAGAATTAGTAAAATTTGAGAAGTTCTTGATGTTGAATGAAAACTTTCTTATTAATTCTCTCAATTGATTACAAAGAAGTATCTAAATGGAACTAGAATAGTTACAACTTTCTCTATTCTCTTTCCTAAGATAATTTCTAATACTCACTAAAAGAACCTCTCGAATTTTACATTTGAACTCCTATTTATAATGAACTTTGTACAGCTGTATATGTGTTGCGAAGTATCGCAACACATCTTCGTACGATTATTCTATCTTTGCAAATCTTCATACTTCCCTATGCTTCCTCTATCTTCGTATTGTTTTGTAACTCTTTCCTCTTATATTTGTCACGATGTTCGTAAGTTAATGCCTTGTGATATTCGGTACCTACAATATTCGAAACACCCAGAGCCTGCTTGAATTATTTGTAAGCCTACTCACCTTTCTGTTACAAGTCATAAAACAGCCTACACTTTCACAATATCAACACCTGCTTCGCTTCCCTCCCTAAGATCAACCCCATCTCATTCACTTTGTGACCGAAACAAGTCTGGAATGGCCATTTCTTGGTTTAGGCCAGAATTGTATAGGTTGATCTCTCGAATCAAAAGCACTCCCGTCCAGTGTATTTGTTTAAGGTTTAAACTCATTTCTCATCCACACACCTCAAAATTACCAAAACCGGCAGAGATAGTTTTCACCCATAAACAATTGGCGACCCCAGTAGGAGATTAATCTCTCTGTCACGATATCAAATTCTTCAATACCCAATCCCATTGGTTGATTTCAAAATGGTTGGTCTTAGGACTCAACGAAAAATTTCAAATTCCGGTCGAAGTTCCTCCAGCGAAGATGCCCCTCCTCTCAATGGTGTGTCTAATGGCATAACCGCAAGAATGCCAACATTGATCGAGTTAGCGCGGGTGCAGGAGATTCACACAAAGAATATAGACCTGATCAAATAAACGATAAACGACATACTCGACCTCCTCGTCAAGATGACATCAGATATGAGCGGTCCCCTTGTCACAGATATTTTCACACTGGGGACTGATCCTCACATCGATCCTCCTCAAGTCAACAGTTTCACCATGAACCAAAGGCCGGTGGACCAGGATGTTTCTTCTCTAGTGGAAGGTTTGTGCGAAATCTTACACCTCTCGAAGAATCAACGGGCGGAGATGTTTGCTGCAATCAACCAGATAGCCTTGGACATACAACTAACTCATTTGCATCTAGAAACCTCCAAAGCATCAGATATGTCTGTGAATAACGTTACATTCATATAAGAAGACATGATGGCGTAATAAGGTCACAATCGAGCCCTGCACATTACTGCACGCATCAAGGATTCAGAGCTCAAGAGGGCCCTCGTTGACACAGAAGCGTCTTCGAATGTGATTACCCTCAAGACACTCAAGACCGCCAAGGTTCACTCAAACAAGATCGTGCGGCGGCCTACCACTATGATAGACTTTGAGGGAAACCAAACTAACAGGTATGGGTATGTTAATCTAAATTTATCTATAGGACCCGTCCAGTCTAAAGTGAAATTCGAAGTCATAGAAAATGAGCCGGACTACCACATGATATTGGGGAGACCGTGGCTTCATGACAATAGAATTGTTCCTTCAACGTATCACTAGTGCTTGAAGACTATGCTGAATAAGGAAGTCGTCTGTATCCCTGCATCATTTTCTCCTTATGCACTGATATGTGACGTAGAGTTGTTTGAGTCGAAATAAACTCCGCGTGTAGGAGCAGAATCTCGCAACAACAATGCTCTTGCAAGGATTTTTGCCACACATGGCAAGTGTCGCAGATTGATTACCAAAATGACGCAACAAAGGACGGAAGACAAAACATGAAGAAAAACGTGAAGATTTTATAAAGAAAGCTCGCAAGAAATATAGCAAGAGAAATCCTACAAGATATTATAGAAACCTGCGAGAAATGACAATGATGTTATTGCGATATTACCGCAAGAGTTCAGATCCGAAATTAGGGGAAGTGTGAGCTGTCAATGATGTCTATGAGCTGTCATCCACAATGTAAATACCTATATAAAGAAGAGAGCAGGAAATAGAAAAGGGGAGATAATTTTAGGAGGAGAGAGAAAGTTATTTTGCAGAGAGGGTTTTTAGAGAGAGAAAATATAATTTCTTTATCATCTTCTTCCCCAAAACTAGATCTAGAATTCTTCCAAGAACTCCATTAATGGAGATTGCAAATGTAAATTGATGTAGTTACAAATTATTATAGTGAAGATCCGTGGATGTAGATCACATTGATCGAACCACGTAAAAATTTTGGTGTTTATTTATAATTTTAGTACTTTTATCACCATTTTTATATTTAGATCTAGGAATTGTTATCAAGATTTGATAAGGGGTGTGTTGTAGGAATTCCTGCAACTACACCGCGGGAAGAATCAGGGAAAGTTCATTGCATCCCACTCCCCACGTGGGCATCAATCCGGGAGGAGGACCGACTTGCATCGTTGAAGGCTAAGCCCCACGATATGTCAGAACATTCTTCTTCGTCTTGTGAAGCTACAACTCATGTTCACACTAAACGAGAGCGGACTTTTGTGGCAAGCCGTGATCAAAAGGGAAAGACCGTATATCGACCCCGTTGTTAGCAATTAGCATGGGAGACTATTACCCAGCCTCTACGCCTAATGGAATGCTACAACAATGAGGAGCCACATGAAGAGGTATTGGATGCTCCACGACAGCTGCATGATGGTACCAACTCCACGACCGACAAGATCGAAGTTGTTAATATCAGGAGTGAAGAATTACCCATGCCTATCTCTATCAGCTCAACCATGTCCACAGATGAACGCACGAAACTTGTGCAACTTCTCAAGGAATACCAAGACATATTCACTTAGACACGTGAAGAAATACCCGGTTTAGATGAAAAATTGGTCACCCGTCACCTGCATGTCATACCTGGATCCAAACCGATCAAACAGTCTTCGAGGCAATTCAGGAACTAAGTGGAGGAGCATATCAAGACTGAGATATAGAAGATGCTGGCTTCATTAAACCTATTCATCACCCGACCTGGTTGGCTAATGTGGTTCCAGTAAAAAATAAAAACGGTCAGATCAGGTGCTTTGTAGATTTCAGAGACTTAAAAAAATGCGGCCCAAAAGGCGATTTTCCTCTACCTAACATCGATATGTTAGTAGACGCCACCAGCGAACACGGCACGTTCTCCTTCTTGGATGGATATAGCGGCTATAATCAGATAAGGATGTATGAGCATGACGCGAGTAAGACAACTTTTCGAACTCCTCTCGAAAATTTTATTATACTGTAATGCCATTTGGTTTAAAGAATGCCGTTGCAACGTATCAACGCGCTATGACGGCTATCTTCCACGACATGATGCATAAGAAAGTTGAAGACTACATGGATGATATAGTGCTCAAATCAAAAGCTCGAACAACCCATACAGGAGTCTTACGACAAGTGTTCGAGTGCCGTAAATACAAGTTGAAGATGAATCCTTTGAAATGCGCTTTCGGCGTCTCTTCAGGCAAAATTTTTGGATTCCAGGTGATCGCTGAGGGAATCAAAGTGAACCCATCCAAGATCCAAACTATCCTCACGATGCTGCCTCCGCGAACTGTGAAGAAAATCCAAAGCTTTGTAGGCAATAAAGGAGCAAGTTTGTCTGGATCGCACTACAACGGGAAGCATTTCGGGAGATGCAACGAATATTGTCATCTCCAAATCATCATAAAGTGTTCACCTATTATGTCAGTCTGGACGAAGATTAAGCCCGAGACATCTTCAAATCTACTGGAGCCAACACCTCAAGGGAGCAGCCTTAAGAAGATAGCGATGTCTGCATCATCATGTCGAGAAAGAATCCGCATCTTGGGTGAATCACTCTGTCAGACTTAAGAGGAATGCTTCAGCGAAATAACAAACATCCAAATGATTATGTCAAGAGGTCCCGAATTCAGGCACTAAAGGGTCACAATCCAAATGTGACTGAATAACAAGTGGTGTAATTACGCATCAATAAGATGGTACCTGTCAATCGTGCTTTGTCGAAGAGCATGTGCTTTCAGACACCCTCTGAACTCCGTGAAGCTGCTAAACGCTCAGGTTACAATAGCACCTTCCCTGCTAGAAAGAACAAGCATGCCCATCATAAATAGCCTCATGATGTTCGTGGAAACACATATCTCGCCAACAGGCAATGCAAGCTTCAGCAAAGCAGTTTCGCTGGAGCAGCAAGAGGAAGACCGCCGAGATACAACATCCTGCACGTCCAAAATCACCAACTCCAAACTCCAGTACCATATGCACGATTGCCACAATGGTAAAACAACATCCAAGATATTCCATATCTGGATCGACGGTAACTACGTCAATGAGAGGCGCTTTCAGAATCTGTCTCCCGTAGAAGAAGTAGTTGCATTACCAAAGGAGTATGACTGGGGACTGCTTACCACTGCCCATCTCAAAGATGGTGAATTTAGAGAGATGCAAGCATGCTACCATTATGATTCTAAGATGGCCAAAGACGGGGATATACTCAAGAGAAAAGATATAAAAACGGCCTCATGAACCTAGTGTGACAACATCTATCAAGTCGAGAGCTCTGGATACTCGCGGGCAGGGGACTGTCTCCCCCTTCTCTATTCCATGAAGAAACATCAATAAAGCCATCAGTTCTAGATTATCCCTCTAATAACAAGACGATCTCTATCGTTGTATGAAGAGTTCCAAGTTCGTGCAAGCTGTTATCACGCTTCTACCTGCCAGTCTCTTCTGATCATAGGTGCAGCTAAGAAGCGTTGTTCGTTTATTGATACTAGTGCCCAAGCTTCACCATAGTAGCAACCATTACGGATAGAGGTAATCTAAACTTCTGCATATTTTATTTCCCCATGGAGAAGTAATAGAGTCACGGAGGAGAGATGGCGATATCTTTATTATGGTAAACTCACCGACCATACAAGATAGAACCATATAAATCACGCTTGGGGACTGAAGCTTAACATGAAATTCTTTCGCCTTCAGTCAAGGACTTCTTCAACACAAGAGAGATGGTCAATTAAGAAGCATGTAGTTTGCAAGGGGAAACCAAATTGAAGAATAGACCGCTTCAACGCTCTCTCCAGCAGAAGTAGCTACAAACGTTCCCTCCAAGCCGTTTCAATATTCTCTCTCCAGGAGAAGGCGTTTCAACTTTCTCTAGAATAAGAAGTCGTTTCAACACTTCTATACTCTCTCCAGAAGAAGCCGCTTCAACGATCCCTCCAGCAGAAGCCGCTTCAACACTCTCTCCATGATCTACCTCAACGTTCGCACCAGAAACCACTTTAACATTCTCTCGAGCCGTTTCAACATGCAATATGCATCAAAAATCTGCGCTTTGGTCAAGTTATCTTTGGTGTACTCATTTCTCAACATGCATCTCATCCATCCTTCACAAGGGCCCAGCGGAACATGACAAACCTTGAAGTCGATAGGAGAAGTGAAGCATGTTCCCTTGGCCGTAGGAGGACATGAACACAACGGGATCCACACCACGTTCTAACATACAAGGTTCACGTTTGGGCAAAGAAAGCACGCATGGGTCCCACGTTCGAGAAAAAGGAAGACCGATGTTGGTTATTAAGACCGGTGTTAGTCAGAAAGACAGGTGTTGGTCACAGCAGCAAGGCCGGTGTTCGTCAAGGCAAGGCCGGTGATGGTCAAGGGGAAAGTCTGGTGTTGGGTGAGGCAACAGGTTTGGTGTCTGGTCAAAGCAGGCACAACCGACCCCAGGAAAAGTAGGCACGTAGCGGGTCCCATGTTGATCAGGCACATCTAGCCCCAGATTGGTCGAAGCAGGCACAACCGGCTCCAATCAAAGCAGGCATGCGGCGGGTCACACGTTCGAGCAAGGAAGGCACAACAAATCCCACATTTGGTCGGAGCATGCACAGGTGGGGCCTATATTCAATCATGCATGCGACATGATACATTTTTCTATGGACGAACAACAGCAACGGCAGCAAGCTCCGGCGGCGTCCGCAGTGGTGGCAGAGGCAACAATGCTCGGCGAGCCAAAATCACGAACGGGAGAAACTGTTCGAACAAAAAAAAGGTCGATCCTCTTTTAGACATAATTAATTGGAGAACTCTGGTAGAAGAAGGATTCCATTCTTGACTCAAATACCCGAAGGAGGAAGATGGTCCCACCAAGGTCTATGGTCACGCCTGGCGTACTCACGCGGATGATTTCCAACATGGCCGGCCAGAGTCCCTCCAGGTAAACTTCCTTTATCTTGTCTTTTTACGATTATACTCGTCACCATCTCATGACTACCCCACAATGATGGAATCATTATGTGTTAGGCAGGGGACTTAATGTTGATGGTGGATTTTAGTTCAGGGCTAAAATTATAAAACCAATTTTTGTGCGGCCATCCTGCAAAGGATAAATCTATTTGATAAGTGATGAATACTTCTCCGCTTTATTAATTCACCTAGAATGGAGCATGTAGCAACAATACCCAAGTATTCTGTGAATTTTGGAATTATTAATTAATGCATAAAACGCCTTGTATTTCATGTGCTGTTCTTAGGAAAACTCTCATTGTTGGTGCGGCATGATAACTGATTGTTACTCTCAGCAAAGTAACATGAATATCCAAGTATCAATAGTGAGGCATGCACGAAATACCCATACAATCTACACCATTCTCTAACAAAGAGAATCATCTCTCGGAGTGTTATACTAGCCCGATTAAGTATCCCGACTGTCCATATCAGTCTCAGAAATGATCACGACCATCCAACTTCACCATCATGATTGGATGGCTCAGATCGAATCTATAACCCTCAAGCGGGTATTGGAGTATTCACTACTGACCCAATGCGGGCCCCACATGGCCTACCTTCCCAAAACAGTAGCACAGCTTGCTAATATGTCCATCCGAAGCAGCGCGGATGTGAAACCCTAAATTAGGGTTTGCGGCACATTACATGTGTCGCAAAAACAGTCTCAACCGTCCATCTACGCATGCATAAATGGAGGGTGTAGATGTAGATTCAAAGGGCCTAGATCATCTCAACACAAACACCGTGGGCCCGCCTATATGCATGACCGATCGGTCAGGACCAACTATAGTTGGTCGTTCAAGTTCGTGCGCCCAAACAAGGCATGACGCACGGCCGGTGAAACCCTAATTAGGGTTTGAACAATCGCGAGCGTCCATTTTCACCTGATCGAATGAAGGGTCTATGAGCCGATTAATCAGGTCCAGTGACTATCAACGTGATCATTGTGGGCCCATTTGTCTCCACACCCGATCGTCCAAGGCATATCATGCCTGGTTGCCTCGATTCTCATGCCCAAACTAGGCGTGGCCATACCTCCCAATTGCAAAACTAATCTCGACCACTAAACTTTTCCGGACAAATTGAGTGGCTTGGATCACGTTTCTATGGGATATTAAGGTATGGATGTGTACACCATCCCACCGTCTGTATACCAAACTAATCATCCAAGACCGAGCAAGCTTGATCGTCTAGAAACGCGCGCCCGAAGTAGGCATGACGCGCGGCTTTTGCGGCACCTGATTTCTGTGGCAAAATGATCTCGACCACTCAACTTCACCGGACAAATTGAGTGGCCTAAATCACACTTTCACGGGACAATGAGGTATGGGCGCCTACACCGTCATGTCGTCTACACGCATGCATGATCGTCCTGGCCAAAATCATGTCCCAATCTTGGATTCGACCAAGCTGAAGAGTGATGCTTGTGCACCTCTTCATAAACCCTAATTCCACTAAAGGTCGCAGATGAGTGTCTCAAAGATCATCTTGTCCTTCAACTTCACCTGATTGGTTATACAACCCTGGTCAGGATTTAACTGGTCAATCAGGTGTCGAGGTGATTATCATCCGCCACTCTACCACACCATGTGGTCGGCCAAGATAGGACTTTCTTGCGCAGCCTCCAAGCCATCACATGAAGTAGGATGGACATGATGCTATTTTAAGACGCTCAACAACGATGCTTCATACATACTGAATATATTTGATGCATTATCTGCATAGAATGCACACGATATTTCATAAATATCGACTTCCTAAATAACTTAGTTATTTAATCCAGCATCACATGTTGCTTTCTGTGGGTCCCACGATCCACACACTCGAGATATCAATCATGTCACAAATTGGGGGATACATACTAGGGTATTGGTCTTGCGGTCTACAGCGTGCAGCGCACAACGCGCCATCACAAGAACATGTCAGGAAGTCATGGATGGTTAGTGATGATGGGAGAAGTGGGCAAGACTGATCGTGTAACACTAACACACGCAACTCAACTACTCCATCACTCCACTTTCTCTACTTCCCACGAGAGACGTGGGTTAGGCTCAAAGACTTGTATAAATAGGTTCTCCTCCCTATTTTCCAAACAAGGACAAGACAACACAGAAATCAAGTGTTAATACAATTGTATTCGAAACACCCAGAGCATGCTTGAATTATTCGTAAGCCTGCTCACCTTTCTGTTAAAAGTCATAAAACAGCCTACACCTTCACAATCTCAACACCTTCTTCGCTTCCCTCCCTAAGATCAACCCCATCTCCTTCACTTTGTGACCGAAACAAGTCTGGAACGTCCATTTCTTGGTTTAGGCCAGAATTGCATAGATTTATCTCTCGAATCAAAAGCACTCCCATGCAGTGCATTTGTTTAAGGTTTAAACTCATTTTTCATCCACACACGGACACACCCCAAAATTACCAAAACCGGCAGAGATAGTTTTCACCCATAAACAAAATGAAAATATTTTTTTTTCTAACACCATGGATAAACAATCAATTTACCGTCATATTAATTTTCACTCTACACGATACGTTATAAAATCTTGTCCAAAATTTCTTATAAACTTGCTCTCCTAATCTTACTAGGTTAGATAACTTCGGAAGGAACTGGAATATCCTCACTATACTTAAGTGTGCAAAATATTCCAAAGGTATCAAAGGACAAACTTTGTGTGTAAGATTGTTGGTCTTTTAGGGTCGGGCTTCCTAATATTTGCTAAGTATTGCCAAATTAGGCTTTCTCTTAAATCACAATTTAAGGATAAACATATTTATTTTTTTAAGATGATGGACTAAACCGTGGTTTTGAGAAGGAAAAGTAAATTCAGTGAGAAAACCTTAATTATTTATCCTTATTGTGTCTTCACTTCTGCTTTGTAAATTTTAAAATTAAGAAACAATTAAGTATAAGCACGATGCATATGATTTTGCATATTACCAACATGACTATGTACTAGTTTATCATTTTCATAATTGAAAGACTATGAAAAACCCACAGAACTAATTTGCTAAGAGAGTAAAAATAAGGTTAAAGAAAAATATTTTACCAGTTATGAAGATTTTACAAGTGATGAAAGACCAAAATCTTAGACACAAACCAAACAAATATCAAAAGTTAGGAAACTTAGGAAAACACCAAAATTCATTGAAATTATTCGAGTTACAACGAAGTTAGGGATCCAATACATCTTACCTTAATTGAACATGATCGGTGAAAGCATTAAAGTGTATGGATTTTGGACCAAAATAACTAGGGTTTATAGAAGACAACATGGACATACAAGCTTATGTTTTCAAGAGAAATAAATGCTTTGCTTAATGACACATTTTTGTGTCTGATTTCTTTCAATTTTATATATTATAAGTGCTCATTTTTTTACTTAATATGGTATTTTATGTGTATGTACGTATTTTTGGAAAAGAAACATTTTTGGATAAATCGGCTCGAAAAATTACTAAAGGTACCTGGAAAATTACTAAATGCACCCAGGATAACTGCTAAAGGCGCCCCAGTTTTATCTATGAGCACTCAAGTGCTAAAGGCACCCCTATTCTGGTTAGGGCACTCTATCGTTTTCATTTGTAAAGAATTTTTTTGGGAGAAATAGTTTCTCCAGTTGCGGAGTTTTCTGGAAAAATTTTGGGCGAGTTTTTGTCCAATTTCATTGTCTATTTGGATTGATTTTGCATTGTTAGACACAAAACATGCATGGTAATTAAATTAGGTAAGTAAACAAGGGAAGACTTCTTCGTATCTCGCCAAAACAGGGAAGAAAATTATTCTTGAGTCGTCTATTTGTTTCTCTGGTATTATTTATGGAAGTTATGTGTTGTTTGGAGGAAGATATTCGCTTAGGATCTTATTTTATCTAGTTTAGGAAAGATTTGATAGCTGCAGAAGGATTGATTGTTGTGAGAAAAAGAAATGGAATTATTCCCGAGAGTTGGTGAGAACATACTGGATTGATTTCTGCGAGATTTGGGGGGTCTGCGAATGTAACAAAGGATTTTGGAAAATAACAAAGTGAAAATTAGTAGTTGCAGTGTGCTTTACACCATCAGAAAAAGAGAAAGAACACCTAGAACATTATACGGTTAAAGACAGTCGTTTATAAATTGTCACCTATTCTCTGAGAGAAGACTGTAATTTCTACCAGAGTCTTGATTATTATTTCTTCTGTAACACTTCTGCAATGCTTATAAAGGTTGCAGAAATCCTATTTTCATTATTTTTCTTCATTTTCATCTTTGTAAAAAAAAATTGAGCCATGAAGGAATAATTTGAGAGTATTTTTTACCATGATGGGCTAATTCTCACATAACCAAGGCAATAGAGGAAGTTATTTACGCATGATTGATGGATAATTATTTTATTCTCTCTAGTTTTATTACATAATTCACTTAATCACTGCTTCTGTAGAGTTCTAATTGTTTGCATGATTTTCCTAATTATATGTTATTCGCTTAATTTTGAGTCATGAATAAATACTTTAAGAGGTTGTTTACCATGATGATCTTATTCTCACATAATCGAGGCAATGGAGGAAGCCAATTATGCATGATTGATGGGTAATTATTTTATTCTCTTTGGTTTTATTATATAATTCACTTAATCACTGCTTTTGTAGAGTTTTAAATTGGTTGTATGATTTTCCTAATTGTTTTTATGATTTTCCTAATTAAATGTGATTCAATTTGATAGGTTATAATTTGTTAAATCGGTTGATAATCCATGCTTAATGGGTACAAATAATATTTAAAAATATGCCTAATTATTAGTTAATTTAGAAATAAAAGAACTTAAAAGGTGACTACAATGTTAAAATTTTTATAACATTATTCGATCATGAGTATTAGCAGAATCCAGAGTTTTTGTCGTTTTTAAAATCTTGAAATCACTTTTAGTTTAATTTTATTTATTTATTTTAGTATTAAGAAATTAAATCTAGAATAAAAAATCTTCACGATTCTTGAATGAATCTTATTTACCACTATCGAAAATCCGAACAAATTTTGGTGCCGCTGACGCAGACTTGTCTTTAGGTTTAGAGTTTTAAATTTACTTTCAATTTTTTTTTTAGTATTATTTTTTCTTTGTTCTTTACATTTTCTTGGGCATATCTTTTTGCTACAGGTTTGGATTTTGGTTCGAAAAGAAATTAAGCCAAAGATTCTGGTGATTAAAGACTTGGAGCCAAACTTAAAGCCAAAAGAACGAAGAGACAACAAAGATTTTTAGGGTTTTAATTGTTTCCTTTTTCTTTTAGAAAATCGTATTAGGAAATCTTCTATTTTTGTAATCTTTTCTTTTAATCTTGAACTCACTTTCTGGATATTGGACTTTAGACATTATTTTTTAAACCCTAAGAAGGATAAAATTTAAATAATATATAAACTACAACAGGGAAGGACGGCATTTACGATATTGTCTCGCCCCCTCAAGTTCGTACATTGACATAGGAGGCGGTGGCCCGAGTCGAATTCAGCGATTCATCCCTCCTCTGGAACGAGAGGTAGGAATTCTATTCACCCACGAATCCCCTATCAGTAGGTTTTCTGGACGCCTTTGTAATGCATATATGTTGAGGCTCTGAAAATGTTTTTAAATTTCTAGTAAAGGGAAAAGATTAGCCATATAAGATAAGGACACGAATTTCATCAACATTTCTTTCTTACCCGCCTTAAGAACACGTTACATATGCAAACCTAATCCTCAAAATAAAAATGCGGGGGAATAATAACCACACCCAATAATTCGTTTGGCAAACTGTATGGACTAAACTCCAATATAATTCCGAGAAACCAACTTAAAAGTGAGACTCAATCAGGAAATATATCAAAGAGCTTTATCTCTATTTCTCAATACAATCAGCAAATCGAACATATAGAAATCCATGAGCCTGATTGATATGAAAAATAACTTGAACGGTACCAAATACCAATGCCAAAGTGTCAATCAAGTTATATCCAACAAACAAGGTCGGATTTATCAACTGATTAAACTACGTACAACCTGTGATATTTCAATTATATAAACAAATATAATGTGGAAAATAAATAACACAAACACCAGAGATTTTGTTAACGAGGAAACCGCAAATGCAGAAAAACCCCGGGACCTAGCATAGATTAAAAATACACTGTATTAAGCCACTACAGACACTAGATTACTCCAAATTAACTTCGGTCTGGACTGTAGTTGAACCCCAATCAACCTCACACTGATCCAAGGTACAGTTATGCTCCTACGCCTCTGATCCTAGCAGGATACTGCGCACTTGATTCCCTTAGCTGATTTCACCCACAACCAAGAGTTGCTACGACCGAAAGTCGAAGACTTTCGCAAACAAATCTGTCTCACACAGAAAAGTCTACAAGATAGATAAATTCGTCTCCCACGAATAAACCTATGAGTTTTGTTCTGTCTTTTGATAAATCAAGGTGAACATGAACCAATCAATAAAACCAGATTTATATTCCCGAAAAACAGCTCAGTTTTATCAATCACCTCACAATAGTCTTAATCGACGCAGCGAAAAATATATTGTGGAATCACAAACGAATAGACGAAGATTTTTGTGATTATTTTTATTTCTTGCCTATCGGAGATAGAAATCTCAAGCCAATTATTACAATTGTACTCGTACGATAGAAACAGAAAGATCAGATCACACAACTACAAGAAAAGTAGTATCGGTCTGGCTTCACAATCCCAATGAAGTCTTTAAGTCGTTAACCTGGTTTTAGAAGAAGAAAACCAAAGGTTAAAGGAGAATCGACTCTAGCTTAGCAAACTAGTATCACACAGAATGTGTGGGGATTAAGTTTCCCAGTTGCTAGAGTTCTCCCTTATATAGTCTTTCAAATCAGGGTTTGCAATCAATGTTAGCTTAGTAACAAAGCATTCAATATTCACTGTTAGATGAAAACCTGATTAGATACAAGCTAATATTTCTCAACCGTTAGATCGAAAACTTAGCTTACCATACACACATGTACTTGAAAATTTTGGGTTTGTGTAACAGTACCCAAACGTGTACAATACCTGGTTCAATATTAGTCACACAAATGGTTAGCCAAATGATAACTTTCATATCAACCATATTCTTCTTCACCATAACTAGTCTAAATGACTCAAATGAACTAGTTAGAGAGTTGTTCAATTGCTATAAGATCCCATGTACTACACAAGACACAATTGAGGCAAAAACGATGTGATTCACTCGAATCATTTCATGAACTATAAAGCCACGGTTTGCAAAAGCATTCCTTAGTAATTTAAGATAAGTTCACGAACAATATTTTCAGATATAACCTCTTGAGTTCGCGGACTCAAGCTAACCGGTTGAAGTTATTGAAGCTAACCGGTTGAAGTTATTAGAAGGCTCGCAGAAATACGATTGTTGCACAAATATGACAAGCCTTTATGTTCTTGCGAGCAAAAATCCTCGTCACATTTGCGTCTTATAGCACGTATCATCTCCCTAATGGAGGGTGCTGCCCTTTATCTTCCCCTTGGTTGCCCCTTCAAAGAAGCGTACATCGACCATACAAGGTTAGCTCTTCCTATCCGGTTCTAGAAACAACCATCTTTTGTTCGCAACCTCTTATCCTTTTTGCCTATAGGGATTATAGTTACGAGGTTGCACCCTATGGGGTATCTTTGGGCCAAGTGCTTCATTTGCCAAGACTTGTCAAGAATGGCAGATGTGCTTCAAACCCATCCGGCACTCTTGACTCAACCGTGTACCTCGACGCCTTGATTGTTTTCTGCACTTCTTGGGAAAGACAGTATGCCTTAGTCGCCCAACCTAAATTATGTTACATCGCAAGATTAGGTTGAGAATCCAAGGTGTCTTACCCGGATAGGTACCCCGTTATTGGGTTGTGTACCCCGTAATGTCCATGTACTCAGGTTCCGTGGTGTTCCGTTTCCCCTGAGCCATGCTTATAGGTAACCCCTTAAATGACCTACTTTAGGACTTTGCCTCTTGCGAAATGTTGCTTCGCGAACTAGGTTGTACATCATAAAGGTTTGCCTGTGTAAAATTTCTGCGGCTTTCTTTCTTTTTATGAAAGCTGATCACATTTTACGGCTTTCTTTTATGAAAGCTGATCGCAATAAAATAGTTTTGCGGCTTTCTTTGATGAAAGTCGATCGCAATAAAATAGTTTTGAAGTTTCCTGCGATTGTATCGCATTTTGTAAATCATGTCAAAATTTCTTTTATTTTGAATAAAAATAATCTAGAAACATATAAATTGGATTTTCTCAATATTTATAATTTTGAAATCTCAAAGTCTTTGAAATTTTGAAAATTTTGTAATCTTGAAATTTTAGTAATCTTTGAAATTTTTATAATCGTGCGATTGAACCGCGTTTTGTAAATTAAATTAAAAGATATTATCTTTCATGCGAGTATAAAATAAAGTAAAATGTTCAAGGAAGTGGTACTTATCTTTCATGTTAATCGTTGTTGTTTTCAAGGAAGGGAATAGATGCCTTGAAATGTATGAAACTCGCGCAGCAAAAAGAAGTGTGAGAAATGAGACTTGAACCCTTGACCTGCTTCTTGGATTTTCTCGCGACATACCAACTGTGCTAAGCTTCTCTTGCGAAGTAATCATGTATAAGAAGTATTTGTCTATGCTGCGAATGTTCGCAAAGTAAATATCAGAAGTATTTGTTTGTGCTGTGAATGTTCGCAAAGTAAACATCCGCGAGGAACAAAAACTCTGTGCATTGGGGGAGATTCGAACCCACGTCTTCAATCTTCATGTTCGTTGACTACACACATGACCATCTGTTCTAACGTTAAGTTGTAATAGAAAGTCCTCAATCAGCGAACTTACTATGATCTACTTCTTAGCAATTGTCCTTCATTCGCGAAAAAATATTAAAATTGTTGCGAGAAGAGAGACTTGAACACGCGATGCTGAGTTCCCTCGCTTTTATCATGACCATCTGTGCTGGCTGCTATTTGTGTTGAGGTTGTTAGATTCATATAAGTTATTCTCTTTTAATTGCTCTGTGTATATCAAAAATCTGCGACCTCTCTGTTACTCATTCAGCCTTAAACCATCTTTGCGAACTTCTGTTCGTGACAGAAATCGCTGCATATGTGTATTATCTTCTTCTTATGAACACAGAATTCCTCAACTAAAACTTTCATTTTTCCCTTGATCTTCACCACAACAACTAATCTTTTCTCTCATTCTCTTCATGTCTTTGAATTCTCATTCTCTTCATTTTTCGCAGAAGTATATTATCAGCAGGAAGCTATTTTCTTTACTTGCGAAGTAAATACTAAACTTGCAAAGTGGAGTACTCATCATTCATAAACAATCATTAGTAAGTTTGCTAAGTTTCAATTCTCTTAGATTAAATCCGATCAACTCCTCTTCATGTAAGCTTGCACCATCTTGGTAACCCGTAGTCTCTTCTAACTGTCTATTTTTATTTTTATTTTGGTGCTAAAAATAGAAATGTTTGCGAAGTAAATACTAAAAGTCTTGTTCACCTGTATTTCTTTATCCCTGCGAAGTTGAGTTAAATTTTGCTAACATGCTAACTTCTCTTTGCTGATTGCCTCTGAAACGTTTTTGTCAGATGTTTTGATTGTTCATTATCAAGGATTCTGGCTACTTTCACTTTGTTGGTGATTTTCTTCTTTTGAATTCACAAACACAACTTTCATTTTGAATATATTTAATTTCTCCAAACTTCCAATATCACCCGTTATCTACTGATAGAATTATTACACTGGAATTTCCATTTTCACTCTTCAAATTTAACGATCCACTGAGATCTAATTCCAACTATAGCTAATTTGATGATGAATATCCTTCACTGGAATTTCCGTTTTCACCCCTGAACCTTATAGATCCAGATTCACAATAATTAATTTCTTTGAATCTTCTTGGAACCAACAAGCAGTAGGTAATTTCTTTGAATCTTCTTGGAACCAACAAGCAGTAGGTAATTTTTTTAGATCTTTCAATTTCGCCATTAAAACATGAAAGAGAGAAGTTGTTGATGATGTTTACTCCCTGAAAGTGTAACTTCTTCCACGAATTTTCCATTTTTGCTCCTGAAACTTTAAGATCATGAACAATAGCTAATCTTCATGGGAACTTCTTGAATCAACAAATTACAGGAAAGATAAATCCTTTTAATCTCTCCCTGTTTCTAGCGCCAATTATGTAGTTGCAGGAAATCCTACAACTACACCCTCATGAGATTCTATTAATTTGATTTGATGATCTAATTTATTTGATATGAAAATGAAGATTAAAGTACTAAAATTGTAAAAGAGACACAAGGATTTTTACATGGTTCGATCATTGTGATCTACATCCATGGTTCTTCACTAGTGATTGTATGTAATTACATAATTTTACAATTGAGACTCCATTAATGAATATTTGGAGCTCTAGATTTTTGGGGAAGAAGATCATCAAGAAAATAAGTCTCTCTCTTTGTTTACAAAATTCTAACTTCAAATGTCTCTCCAAAATCTATTTTCCAAAAGAACCCCCCCTTTCTCTCATGCCTAAATGGCTATTTATATGATTTTACATAAAAGATGACAGTTGTGTTGCCCCGCAATTTCGGATCTAAAATATGTCATGCGAGTCTTCGCAGCCTTTCTCGCAAGATGTCTTTTCTCTCCACAATTTCGCAAGCTATCATTTGTTGCGTCGTTAATTATTCGCAAGAATAATAATGCTGCGAGATTCTGCTCCTACATTTTGCCTCTTTTTTCTTGAATATTGCTTGAAGAGCGATCTTCAGGAAAAAACTAGTTGTTGTAGCTGTTGGAGTAGTCTTTTAATCTTTTTTGATGAAGAAAAGAGCGAAAGAATACTGGACTTGAAAAGTATATACTTGCCTCTATTCTTTTGCGAAGTCCCGGAATGTTGCGAAGTAAATAAGAAGTCTCACCCTTGAAGTATAAGAAGTATGAAATATCCTTGATGAAGTATAAGAAATATAAAATTTCCTTGAAGAAGTATAAGAAGTACTCAATCCTCGAAATATATAAGAAGTATGAAGTATCCGTCCTTGATTGCGAATAAAATTGCCTCTGTTCTTGCAAAGTTATTATTCCATTTTTGGTGAGGATTCTTGTCGAGAAGATAAAGAACATAAAATATTTTCTTGGGTATCCATAGTTGCCTCTGTTCTTTATCTATGAGGGTAGAATCCTTGGATGTATGAATTGTTTCCTTATTCTTATTTTGCCTCTGTCTATAATCCCTTCAAGTTGTATATAATTGTGCAAAATAATCTTATCCTGCGAAATAATCACGTTTTGCGAAATTCTGACATGTTCTGCAAAATCTGAATAATCCAGCGAGATATTGAATGATTCTGCGAGATACTGAATAATATTGTGAAATTACGTAAAGTTTTGTAAAGTACTAGTGTGAATCTAATGCTTATGTAATGATTATGTTATGAAATGTGTATGTGATGCTTTATGCCATGAAATGCTTATGCAATGCTTTTATGATGCAAGAATGATGCTTGTATGATGAGAATACTTATCTATTATGACGCATGGCTAATGTTTGTATCACTTAGCTTATTTTGTACGCAAGGATTGATGTAGCTTTAAATTGCCTCTAGTAATTGTATTCTTCTCCGCGTACTTATTTTTCCTCATTGTTATAATATAATATAATCAAATGTTCGCAAGCTTATTTGTCTTTGTTCGCAGATAAGAGATGTTGTCTCAGTTTTGTATATCCTGCGAGAATTCACAAAGATAAAGTAATATTTGGATAAAATGTTAGTTGCGTAATATTTTATTTTGCGTGGTCTTATTTTGCCTTCCTAATTAAAGGTCTTATTTTGCCATCTTTTGTTGCGACAAAATCGCAGGACGTTCTTACACTTTCATGCAAAAACCCATTGATCTTGCCTTAACTTTTTTATATAGTATTTTAGCCTCTTCAGGTAGTGTTGCGACAATATGATAGGCCTAAATAATCTTGCGAAAATAAAGCCCTGTGACATTGCCGTCTTGCGATGAAATCGCAGGACGTCACTACACTTTCATGTAGCGACCCATTGATTTCATCTTTACTTCTTTATTATGTTCTGCGAGTTCTTCTTTTTTTTCTTTTTTTTTTTTAGAAGGCTCGCAGAAATACGATTGTTGCACAAATATGACAAGTCTTTATGTTCTTGCTAGCAAAAAGCCTCGTGACATTTGCGTCTTATAGCACGTATCAGCTCCCTAATGGAGGGTGCTGCCCTTTATCTTCCCCTTGGTTTCCCCTTCAAGGAAGAGTACATCGACCATACAAGGTTAGCTCTTCCCATCCGATTCTAGAAACAACCAGATTTTGTTCGCAACCTCTTATCCTTTTTGCCTATAGGGATTATAGTTACGAGGTTTCACCCTATGGGGTATCTTTGGGCCAAGTGCATCATTTGCCAAGACTTGTCAAGAATGGCAGATGTGCTTCAAACCCATCCGACACTCTTGACTCAACCGTGTACCTCGGCGCCTTGATCGTTTTCTGCACTTCTTGGGAAAGACAGTATGCCTTAGTCGCCCAACCTAAATCATGTTACATCGCAAGATTAGGTTGAGAATCCAAGGTGTCTTACCCGGATAGGTACCCCGTTATTGGGTTATGTAACCCGTAGTGTCCATGTAATCAGGTTCCGTGGTGGTGTTCCTTTTCCCCTGAGCCATGCTTATAGGTACCCCCTTAAATGACGTAAGTTAGGAATTTTCCTCTTGCGAAATGTTGCTTCGCGAACTAGGTTGTACGTCATAAAGGTTTGCCTGTGTAAAATTTCTGCGGCTTTCTTTCTTTTTATGAAAGCTGATTACAGTTTGCGGCTTTCTTTTATGAAAGATGATCGCAATAAAATAGTTTTGCGGCTTTGTTTGATGAAAGA
Organism: Papaver bracteatum; assembly: GCA_023529315.1. Lineage (NCBI taxonomy): Eukaryota > Viridiplantae > Streptophyta > Magnoliopsida > Ranunculales > Papaveraceae > Papaver > Papaver bracteatum. Next base: position 846,749 of record JAJJWX010005152.1, read on the forward strand.
TGATCGCAATAAAATAGTTTTGAAGTTTCCTGCGATTGTATCGCATTTTGTAAATCATGTCAAAAATTCTTTTATTTTGAATAAAAATAATCTAGAAACATATAAATTGGATTTTCTCAATATTTATAATTTTGAAATCTCAAAGTCTTTGAAATTTTGAAATTTTTGTAATCTTGAAATTTTAGTAATCTTTGAAATTTTTGTAATCGTGCAATTGAACCGCGTTTTGTAAATCAAATTAAAAAATATTATCTTTCATGCGAGTATAAAATAAAGTAAAATGTTCAAGGAAGTGGTACTTATCTTTCATGTTAATCGTTGTTGTTGTCAAGGAAGGGAATAGATGCCTTGAAATGTATGAAACTCGCGCAGCAAAAAGAAGTGTGAGAAATGAGACGTGAACCCTTGACCTGCTTCTTGGATTTTCTCGCGACATACCAACTGTGCTAAGATTCTCTTGCGAAGTAATCATGTATAAGAAGTATTTTTCTATGCTGTGAATGTTCGCAAAGTAAACATCCGCGAGGAACAAAAACTCTGTGCATTGGGGGAGATTCGAACCCACGTCTTCAATCTTCATGTTCGTTGACTACACACATGACCATCTGTTCTAACGTTAAGTTGTGATAGAAAGTCCTCAATCAGCGAACTTATTATGATCTACTTCTTAGAAATTGTCCTTCAATCGCGAAAAAATATTAAAATTGTTGCGAGAAGAGAGACTTGAACACGCGATGCTGAGTTCCCTCGCTTTGCTCATGACCATCTGTGTTGACTGTTGTTTTTGTTGAGGTTGTGAGATTCATATAAGTTATTCTCTTTTAATTGCTCTGTGTATATCAAAAATCTGTGACCTCTCTGTTACTCATTCAGCCTTAAACCATCTTTGCGAACTTCTCATTTCGTGATGAAAATCATTGATCTGCGTATTATCTTCTTCTTCTGAACACAGAATTCCTCAACTAAAACTTCCATTTTTCCCTTGATCTTCACCACAACAACTAATCTTTTCTCTCATTCTCTTCATGCCTTTGAATTCTCATTCTCTTCATTTTACGCAGAAGTGTATTATCAGCAGGAAGTTGTTTTCTTTACTTGCGAAGTAAATACTAAACTTGCGAAGTGGAGTACTCATCATTCATAAACAATCATTAGTAAGTTTGCGAAGTTTCAATTCTCTTAGATTAAATCCGATCAACTCCTCTTCATGTAAGATTGCACCATCTTGGTAACCCGTAGTCTCTTCTAACTGTCTATTTTTATTTTTATTTTGGTGCGAAAAATAGAAATGTTTACGAAGTAAATACTAAAAGTCTTGTTCACCTGTATTTCTTTATCCCTGCGAAGTTGAGTTAAATTTTGCTAACATGCTAACTTATCTTCGCTGATTGCCTCTGAAACTTTTTTTGTCGATGTTTTGATTGTTCATTATCAAGGATTAAGCTACTTTCACTTTGTTGGTGATTTTCTTCTTTTGATTTCACGAACACAACTTTCATTTTGAATCTATTTAATTTCTCCAAACTTCCAATATCACCCGTTGTCTACTGATAGAATTCTTTCACTGGAATTTCCATTTTCACTCTTCAAATTTAACAATCCACTGAGATCTAATTCCAACTATAGCTAATTTGATGTTATCTATTGTTAATTTGATGATGAAGATCCTTCACTGGAATTTCCGTTTTCACCCCTTAACCTTATAGATCCAGATTCACAATAATTAATTTCTTTGAATCTTCTTGGAACCAACAAGCAGTAGGTAATTTCTTTGAATCTTCTTGGAACCAACAATCAGTAGGTAATTTTTCTAGATCTTTCAATTTCGCCCCTAAAACATGAAAGAGAGAAGTTGTTGATGATGTTTACTCCTTGAAAGTGTAACTTCTTCCACGAATTTTCCATTTTTGCTCCTGAAACTTTAAGATTATGAACAATAGCTAATCTTCATGGGAACTTCTTGAATCAACAAATTACAGGAAAGATAAATCCTTTTAATCTCTCCCTGTTTCTAGCGCCAATTATGTAGTTGCAGGAAATCCTACAACTACACCCTCATGAGATTCTATTAATTTGATTTGATGATCTAATTTATTTGATATGAAAATGAAGATTAAAGTACTAAAATTGTAAAAGAGACACAAGGATTTTTACATGGTTCGATCATTGTGATCTACATCCATGGTTCTTCACTAGTGATTGTATGTAATTACATAATTTTACAATTGAGACTCCATTAATGAATATTTGGAGATCTAGATTTTTGGGGAAGAAGATCATCAAGAAAATAAGTCTCTCTCTTTCTTTACAAAATTCTAACTTCAAATGTCTCTCCAAAATCTATTTTCCAAAAGAACCCCCCCTTTCTCTCATGCCTAAATAGCTATTTATATGATTTTACATAAAAGATGACAGTTGTGTTGCCCCGCAATTTCGGATCTAAAATATGTCATGCGAGTCTTCGCAGCCTTGCTCGCAAGATGTCTTTTCTCTCCACAATTTCGCAAGCTATCATTTGTTACGTCGTTAATTATTCGCAAGCATAATAATGTTGCGAGATTCTGCTCCTACAAAATTTTCGTAAGAGACATTTCATGACCAAAGGTAAATGTTCTATCATCTTGTTTAGATGCAATCATAAAGCTGAGGCTAAATGCATTCATCAAGGAGTTTATAAAGATACAAGATAACCCCTAAAAATTCCACAGGCGCACTCCCCACAAAGATTTGGAAATTAAGCTCAAGTTCAAAAGAACTCTCCCCCATAATATGTCATTCCCAAGGGAACAACAAAAGCGACCTTATTTTCAAGAGAAAAGAAGGATTTCTTTAGACTCAACAAATTACATACAAGTATGAATTTGGAATCCAAAATATTCAATCATATTAACCAAAGCGAACCAAGATTAATTTGACTAAATATGCTCAACACAAGTAAACTTATGGAGACTTAATACATCGATTAGATTATTCACAAGAGAACCCATAAATACTCTAACCGGATTGCACAATTAAACTAATCACAAAGTAATCAATTCAATTGTCCACACTCGACATGAGAAAAATCTATGGAGTGCTAACTAAATAATCACACTAGATGATTGATTTAGTTCATTTGGGCTCAACATAATAGATTATGGAACCCCGACTAAGATTATCATAGAAAATGACAACCTTAACCGTCCATGTACTCGACATGAGAGCACTCACGGAATATAAACTAAATAACCACACAAGTTGATTAATTTAGTTCTTAATTCTCAACATATTGCATCTTTATGGAACAACCAACCATGCCAATAAAAAATCGACTTAGTCGCATAGTGCTCAACATAAGATACAAGATGGAACCTTCACGGTAATGCATAATAATATGGAACAATTAAGCTCTAAACCGTGGATTACAAAACAAGGACCTATTCTATTTTTCCATCACAAAGTGACATAATAGACTTTATCCTTGAATCACAAAAGATTTTACCCTATCTTACATCAAAGATTGACAATATAGGCTTAACTTTTGTGTTTTGCCAAAAGTCCATTCATTCCTTTATCAATATTTGCATACCAATATGTGAACGACTTTACTTTTAACAAAATATGGGACAATCAAGTTCACGGACGTAAACACACATATCCCAACAAAATATTGCAACCAACATCTTCCAAACAAGTTTAGAATTAAAACCAATAAATCTAAAAACAAGAAGATGAAATCATTGGATATAGCTATGTGTAATCACAATCATGGCTATTCCAAAACACTGGTTATTCTTATAAATAAAACAAAAAACATAGAAGATTTACTAGACATAATAGGCTCATTAATCATCATCTTCATCGGAGATACTCCATGATGCTTGAATTGAGTCCAACTCTCCCTTGAGCTTGGGAAACTTGTTTGCAATAACCGACAATTGTTCTTGAATGAACTTCACTCTTGAATTCACCTTACATAATCCCTTGTGAATTTTTCGAATTAGACTCAAGGCGGTAGGGTCAAACTCATTAAGAGAAGAATCCCTTTGTCTTTTGCATACATTTTACCTTATGCGCCTGAAGGTACAGGGACAAACCGGTTTGGGAAACCCAAGAGAGTTGCCAATTAAATCAACACCATGATTATGGAAAATTAGACTAATCAAACAAGGATAGCCTAACATCTTGATGGGAGAAGTCATTGAAATCATTTGGTAATATTTGAAACCACAAATATCAAGACTTTGAACACCGGATACAAGGAAATTGACTAATTCTGCAAACTCATGACTCCACCAAGAGTTTTGAATTGTGGAGGGACAAAGATTGGGAATACCCAATTTTCCAAATTCCATCAGTGCAATACTAAGATCACTAGTAGGAAACTTTCCTTGATTCCACACAACCTTCTTCCCACAGAGCCCAATAGAGATATCATCACATGATGGATGTTCTTCACATGGTCTAGGGAGACGCACGTTCCCCAATGGAATGTGGGTAATCTTTGAAATTAATTCTCTAACAACAAGAACCCTTTTTCTATTTATCATGGATTTGAATTCCATCTTATCAAGATCAACATCATGAATGTTGGCGTAGAAAATTCTTGTGAGAGAATCAAACCCTTGACCAAGACCATCAAAGATATTTCCAAGATTGAATTTTTTGAAGCAAATTAAATCTTCATCATGTCCACTTGAAATATCCAATTTCTTTTCAACAATAAAACCTTTAGATGGAATCTTCTCAAAATTTCTAGCACAAGAATCATTCACAAACCTAATCCTAAGGGAATTTTGGTCACAAGGAGAACCCATACTAGAAGAATTTGGATTTTTGAAATTCTTACTTGAGCCCTTATAATTCATCATGAGGTAAAAGAAATTTAGAGAAACAAGAAGAAATTACTTACTTGGAGTGAACTTTGAAGCACTCTTTCTCTTATTTTCTCCAAAGAGTCTTCAATGGAGGCTTCTCACAAAACCCTAGAAGTTCACGTACGCGGACGAGAAGGAGGTAGATGAGTGTGCGAACTTCTTCCTTAAAAATACCAAGAATGGGCTTGGACTCGTTCGCGAACTTCAACTTACAAGGAACACGGCAAGGTTTTGTTAAACGTTTGCATATCAAGGATTATGTATTTCACAACATAAAGGATGCACTTAAAAAACTTAACTTAATGCCTATACACGATTCAACCATTTCTTTCCCCACTTCAAGATATATACATATGGGGTCGTACCAATCTTGTTACCAAGAGGCATAATGTGCAGAGAAATTCTCATGCAATATTTTTGGTTGATAAGTGTAAATGATCCCTGAAATGTAATCACCATAATGATGATATTCAGGGGAGTCTGTTCTTCCATTCCTTTGCTTGATATGCCTAGAAGGAGGACTCATCCATTTTCCGGGTTGTACAATATTATTCAAAGGTCTAATATGTACAATGTCCTTTTTGGAGTGATTCTAAGACTTAACAGAATTAAGTTTCTCTAAGGATCTGAAAACGTCTTCGTATGATCTGAATAAATCTTTATCAGCTGATCCATTATGATAGTATTCCTCATAGAAATCGGTAGTTAATCTTGTGAGGTTCCATATCATTGATCGCCATGAACGTTTCTTTGAGCTCCTCTCCTTTTTATTTTTTTCTTTAGATTGACACATACCATCCAACACTCCCTTCTCAAATGAAATGGAATTATCATGAGACACAAGAGGTTTTGACAATAAAAGGTCTTGATCAATCTTTAAGAAATTCTAGCGTGCATTACAGATTCCAAGAGCAAGTTTTCCAAAGAAATTTCCCATGGGACAATTTTTAAGGACCGAACAAACACAAACTTATCAGGTTTAACGTGTTTTCCTTCTCTGATACCAATTGAAAAAGCAGGGGTCTAAAAACACCACCCAATATTTCGATTAGCAATATGTATGGACAACTCCGAGTTGTTTTCTAGAGAATCAACTAGATAGTTAAACTCAATCAATAGAAAATACTAAAGGAGTTATTATCTCAATCTCTCGATTTGATTTACTCAAGCAAATATGATTCGCGAGTTTAATCAAAGAGAGATAACTTGGATGGTACCAAAGACCAATATCCAAGTGTCAATCAATTTAAATCAACAACCAAAATGGTCGGATATTCTAATTAATTGAACAACGCACAACCTGTATTATTTCAATTATATAAAAAATAATGCGGAAAACAAATAACACAAACACCAGAAATTTTGTTAACGAGGAAACCGCGAATGCAGAAAACCCCCGGGACCTAGTCCAGATTAAACATACAATGTATTATGCTGCTACAGACACTAGCCTACTCCAAACTAATTTCGGTCTGGATTGTAGTTGAACCCCAACCAATCTCATACTGATCCAAGGTGCAGTTATGCTCCTACGCCTCTGATCCCAGCAGGATACTGCGCACTTCTTAGTCTATATAGTAAAACGACTTTTGTATCAAGATATGAGATAAAGTAGATAGACTTTTGAGTGATAGATAAGTTCAAGTCTACACATACCTTTTAGTCAATGAAGATCCACTAGTTCCTTGAGTAGTCATTCGTCTTGTATGATAATATCCATGGAGTTCTTGAGCTCAACTACACTTTTTATCCTAATCCGAGACCTTAGCTATAGTAGACTAAAAATCAAGACTTTATAGTTTTGATCACTAAGATTGACAAACATGCTTGAGATAGCAACGCATGCGAGTTTGACCTAGCAGTGCTCTAACAGATACGTATGAGCATAACTGTACCTTGGATCAGTGTGAGATTGGTTGGGGTTCAACTACAATCCAGATCGAAGTTAGTTTGAAGTAGGATAGTGTCTGTAGAGGCTTAATACCGTGTATGTTTAATCTAGACTAGGTCCCGGGGTTTTTTTTGCATTTACGGTTTCCTCGTTAACAAAATTCTGGTGTCTATTTTTTTTTTCCGCATTATATTTGTTATATAATTGAAATAATACAGGTTGTGCGTTGTTCAATCAATTAGAATATCCGACCTTTTGGTTGTTGATTTAAATTGATTGACACTTGGATATTGGTCTTTGGTACCATCCAAGTTAATCTCTCTTGTATTTAAATTGAGACTCGCAGTTTGCTTGAGTAAGATTTAAATCGAGAGATAGAGATATAAACTCTTTGATATACTTTTATCTAGATTGAGTCTGACTGTCTAGTTGATTCTCTAGAAAGTATATTGGAGTTTGTCCATACAGATTGCTAATCGAAATATTGGGTGTGGTTGTTATACCCCCGTTTTTCAATTGGTATCAGAGCAGGCAAACACGTTCAAGACCTTATAAGTATGTGTTTGTGGCAATATGAGTCTGAGGACAAGATCTCTTTTACGCATACCCAGATGTCTCTTAAAGCTTTTTATTATGCCAAGTGTCTTGAAAACACCTCAAAGGATTAATCCTTAGTTGATTCTTCTGAATCCTGAGGTAGAAAGATTGTTCAATATGATGTTGACATCTCTTCCTATCATGAGGCATGTGACACTCTGGCAAAAGCTGAAAAGGAGCTCACCAGAATTTCAAAAAACTCTACTGAAATTATTGATTTTCAGAATCATGATCAGCTTGTCGATGAATTTGAAAAGTATCTTGATCGAGAACTTGATCTGTACAGCATCATTGATTCCTTCTCTAAGAACATTGAAAATTTTCTCCAAGAAACTACTTTACAGCATGAAAAGATTATTTTTCTTGAGGATATTGTTAAGGAAGACTCAATTAGAGAAAAACGTTTGATAGAGACTCATTCATCAGATCTTGACAGACTTCGTGTCGAAAAAGAGAAACTAAGTACATCTCTTACTCTATCCCATGATGTAGGATCAGAATATCACAACAAGGATACATTTGAGAAGTTTCCACAAACAACACATTGCGAATGTCGCATGATGATTTGAAAAGTGACATAGCAAACAACGACAACATAAACACGAGAAAGGTGTGAAGATTTAGGACGTTTGCGAAATTGTACATTTGTAAGCTTGCAAAATACCGCAAGCCAGATCCTAAAATAAAGGATGGATTAGCTGTCATCCACTATGTAATTCCCTATATAAAGAAACGAACAGGCTTAAGAGAAGGAAGATCTTTTCGGGTATTGAGCAAGTCGTTAGGAGAGAGAAAGTATGGAGCAGTTGTTAATTTCTTAATTTCATTTCTTTCCTTTCTTGTAGAATTTATGAGATTAATCAATAAAGATTGTGATTGTTCCTCCTAAAATGACTTGATTGTATGAATTCTTGTGAGGGGTGTAGTGTGGGATTTCCTGCAACTACATATTGGCGCTAGAAATAGGGACTGAAATTGGAAAATTATGAAGATCGTTGTAAAGATTGTTCAAATCAAGAAAATGATGAAAGCAAACAGCCAAGTGGTTGAGTAAGAGACAATCCAGATCAATGAAAGTAAAAGAAGGTTAGAGTGTAGCGTAATCACAAAAACAATGATTAATGAATTTCATGAGAACATTAAAGGAAGGATACATAAACGAGACTTTGAAGAAAAGAAAATTATGACAGTAGAGAAGATATCACCATTAAGAGATTGGGAAAAGCAGAAAATTACATTTACATCAGCAGAAATACCAAGAGAAAATTTGAGCCACACATCTCCTTTGGTGATCACGGTAACCACACAGAAAGAAAATAAGAAATCCACAAAAAAATGGAAGAATGGGCGGTGAATAGAACTTTAGTAGATATAGGAAGTTCAGTGGATGTAATGTTTTATCATGCATACAAAGGAATGGGATACAAATATGAAGAAATGATTCATTCAATGTATCATATTCATGGATTTGGAAAATCTACAATAAAACCAAAAGGACAAATAATGATGCGAATTTCGCTAGGAGAAATTGAAACACAAATAACACTGTGTGTGGTGGATGTGGAATCGCCATATAACATGTTGTTAGGAAGGCCATGTATACACGCAATTAAAGTCGTAGCATCAACATTACATCAATGCATCAAATTTCCAATATCAAGCGGAATTGGTGAAATAAGGGGAGATATTGATAATGCAAAATCATGTTATCAAATTGAAGTGAAACATTATGAAGAACGTCCAAAGAAGCGAAAACTTCGCAAAAAGATGGCGAAAGAGGCAAAGAAAGAGGGAGAGTTTAAAATTTACATGATTAGAGAAAAAGAAGGGAAAGGAATACCCAACGAAATTTCAGAAGAAGGAAACGAACTTGCGAAAGTGATAAAAGAACCAACACCCATGGAAGAACCTAAGACCAGTTACAACGCAGTAGAACCAACAAAGGAAGTGAATGTTAGAACTAAAGAAGAACCCAAAATAATAAGAATTGGGACCAAGATGGAGGTAGATGAAGAAGGAAGAACTATTAATCTTTTGCGAGAGTATAGAGATATTATCGCATGGAACATGGATGAGATGCCTATAATAGATCTGTCAGTGGCGTGTCATAAGTTGGAAACTGACAAAAGTGCAAGACTATTTAAACAAAGAATAAGAAAAATCGCAACGACATATCACTCCCAAATAGAAGAAGAGCTGCAGAAGATGCTTGATGCAGGAATTATTAGACAAGCCAAGTATCCGGAGTGGATAGCAAACATGGTTGTAGTCCCAAAGAAGAATAAGGGGATAGTAATTTGTATAGACTTTACTGATCTAAACAAAGCTTGTATGAAAGATAGTTTTCCGTTACCAGATATTCCACAAATGGTTGAGTCGGCGGCGGGAAATGATAGAATATCTTCTCTAGATGGGTACAAAGGTTATAATCAAATTCCTCTTGCTGAAGAAGATCAAGAACATAATGCTTTTTCTTCTCCAAGAGGATTATACTATTATACAAAAATGCCATTTGGTCTGCGAAATGCTGGAGCAACATATCAGAGAATGGTGGAGAAAGTGTTCGCAAAGTGGATACACAAAACATTAGAAGTGTATGTGGATGACATGTTAGTAAAAATTAAAGAAGCTAAAGATCATGTACAAGATCTGAAGGAAATTTTTGAACAGATGCGGCAATTTAATATCAAGGTGAATCCTGAAAAATGCGTTTTTGGAGTTGCATCAGGAATTTTTTTAGATTACATTGTATAAGGAAGGAATACAAGTTGATCCAGAAAAAGTGCAAGCAGTTCGCGATATGCCAACACCAGCGACGGTGAAGGATGTATAGAAGTTAAACTGACTCTTGGCTTCGCTGGGAAGATTCATTTCGCGATCATCAGATAAATGTAAACATTTCTTCAACATACTCAAAAAGGGTACAAAATTCAGGTGGACAAATGAATGTGAGAATGCTTTTCAAGGAATAAAAGAACATCTAATGAATATATCTATTTTGCAAAAGGCGGAACCAGGAGAAGAATTATTAATTTACCTTGAGACAGCTTCGCATGCATTAAGTGATGTGCTATTGCGAATGGATGCAGGGGTTGAAAAACCAATTTATTACATCAGCAAAACATTCAATGTCGCAGAAAGAAATTACTCAAATATTGAAAGCTAATTCTAGCATTGGTATATGCAACATTTAAACTTCGCATATATTTTCAGGCACATAAAGTCAAAGTATTGACAAATTTACCAATTGAATCGGTAATGAAGGACTCAAAGAGATCAGGCAGAGTTGAGAGATGGAATGCGCAAGTAGGACATTTCGAAATTAAATATGAATTATTATCTTCACCAAAGTCACAAGTTATCGCAGACTTTTTAGAAGAATTTCCTTTAGAAGATTATGGGAGGCTTGGGAGAAGAATCTTAGTGCTGGCATGATCCTAAACAAACTTTATGAGATAGAAGAGAAGAGAGAAAGAGCTTTACCGCATATGGATAATTTTCAGCAAATATTAGCCCGAGAATACAATAAGCGTGTCAAGGCACGTGAATTTCAACCAGGTGATTTAGTTCTTCGCGAGACGCCAATTTACCAGCGAGAAGGTGGTGGGAAACTAGCGAAAAAATGGGATGGACCGTACGTTATAAAAGAGATAATTGGAACGGGGGCATACAAATTGATGGATCCAGAGGGTAGAGATGTTGGTCAAAGACTTGACAAACCATGGAATAGATTATATTTAAAAGAGATATTACCCGTGAAGGACTTTGAGAAACCTTAAATAATGAAATAATGTATGATGCAACAAAATGAATATGAACAAAATTTTTATGGAAGAGCTTCTGCGAGATTATTCAAGATCAAGACAAAATGAAAATATGCAAAAATTTCGCAAGAGAAAATCAGAAAATAATGACATATTATAATGGGACGAACCTTTATGACGTACACCCTAGTTCGCGAATAAAATTTCGAAAGAGGCAAATATAAGACCTAAAGTGCATCATATAAGGGGGTATATGTTGCATGGCTCGGGGATAAGGTTATACCGCTGCTGGAACCTGAGTCATGGAGATTTGGGGTTAATGAAATCCCATCCAGGAGAGGCACCTTGGATTCTTAACTTGAGCATATGACTTAAGTTGGGCGACTAAGGTAATAAGGAATCTCCTAAGGAGTGCAGAGTATGATCAAGGCGCCGAGGTACATGGTTGAGCCAAGAGTGCCCAGGGCGTATGAAACTACCCTGGCCATTCTTGGCAAGTCTTGACTATGATGCACTCGGACCGAAGAAAACCCCACTTAAGGGGCAGTCTCGTAACCATAATCCATATAGGCAAAAGGGATAAGAGGCTGCGAAAACAACTGGTTGTTGTTAAGACTAAATGGGAGGAGCTAGCCGTGTATGGAAGAAGTACGTCTCCTTGAAAGGGCAACCAGGGGGAAGATAAGGGCGGCATCCTCCATTAGGGAGCTGATAAGTGTCTTAAGACACAAATGTCATGTGGATTTTTACTCACGGGAGTATCAAGGCTTGTCATATTTGTGAGACAATCCTGAAGAGGTAATAATACAAAAGAGAAGATAAGGCGAGATCAATGAGTCATTATATGCAAGTGTAAAGACGTCCTGCGATTCCGTCGCAGGACGACAATGTCATGGGGCTTTAATTTCGCAAGAAAATTTAGGCATGTCATATTGTCGCAGCCAAAATGACAAAAGAACAAAAAGTTAAGGCAAGATCAATGGGTTTCTGCATGAAAGTACAGAGACGTCCTGCGATTTTTTCGCAATGACAAAAGGTGGCAAAATAAGACCTTTAACTAGGAAGGCAAAATAAGACCACATAACAGAATAAATTTTTTATAAATACTAATTATTCTTTATGCAGATCATTCATCGCAAGAAATATAATGAGAGGCAAGTATGGGAATTAATAAAACAAGAGGCATTATCTTTCTCGCCGCAAAGTATTAAAAGAGTAAATTTCAAATATGGTTGAGGTACACTGTTCGCAAAAAGTAATGAATGTGAAACAACTCAAGAAGACAGAATTAAATAAGAAATTCAATCCTCAATGTTGACTTCGCCAGAAGGAGTTAATGGGCATTCTTCATTATATTTTTCATTCTCGCCAGTATTCTCTTCACCTTGATTAGCTCTAGCTTCATTTCCACCTTGATGTTCGTCAGCGATAATTTCTTTGAGAGGAATTTATTTCTCATTTCCGTCCTGATCATCACCAGCAGATGCTTATTTAGTAGGATGTTCTTCCACTTCATCTTTTTCCTAAGAGATAGCTTCCATGTCACTTTCATAATCAAAGTCACTATCAACAGCACAAGGAATTTTATCATCATCTACTTCTAGAGGTGAAATCGATACAGGAGAAAGAGAATTAGACAACAAAATTTCATTCACAAGAACTTCAGCTTTAAGATGAACTTGGCGAAGGAATGATTTTTGGTGATTTCTATCTTGGATATCCTTGAAATAGGTAAGATAATCAAATCTCCTTTCTGCTTGATCACGAGAACGAGCAAGGTGAGCAACGAGTGAGGCATTCTCCTTGCGAATTTTAGAATACTTAAAATCTAAATCAGAAAAGGAAGAACGAAGATCTCTCTCAAAATCTGCGAAATGAAAGCATAATTTTTTTATTTTAAGATAAAGAATTAGCAAGAAGCATATTATAAACAGATTCAACAGAGAAAGAATAGCTAAGGCAGTCAAAATGACTACCTTCCTTTTGCGAAATTATGTTTTGAATTAGTGCTAAGCAAGTATTCTCCCAATGATTCATTGCATCATCAAATTTATCTCCAACTAAACCCTTCGGGCGAGATTTTAGATTCTTTTCTTTAGAGATGAGAAAAGTATTTTCCTTCGCAAGTGAAGAATAAGATTCTTCTAATTTGGAATATTGTTCTTTGAGCCAGCTTGCCTTTATACTTAAAGCTATTCTACCCTGGATGAGTGTATTTCTCTCAGCAATAGATGATTCGGTTACTTCCTGAAGTTCATTTTTCAGTGAGTGAAGAGATTGTTCTTAGTTATCACACACTTTTTGAAGAGTATTCAGTTGCTGCGAAAAGACCACAACCTTATTTAAGAGAGTTCTCTTTTCATGAGATAGAGTTTTGTTTTCATCTGATAAAGTTTCCATCTCTAAGTTAGCTTTAGTCCAAGAATAAGAGAGGCGAGATATTTCATTACTTAATGAATTTTGCTCCTGAACTAATTGAGTATTCTCTTTGGTAAGGTAATCTATTTGATCAACAAAATATGTATGAAGGTTATCTAATCGGTTATATCGATCCATCCAAATATCTCTATCAACACGAGCTTCTTCAGCGGCAGATTCAAACTGATATATCTCCATTATTCGTTTCTGGATTTTAAAACTTAGCGTATGAATGAAAGACTTTAAGAAAATTGCATGATAAAAGGATAGAACTACTTATATAAGATAAATCAAAGGCGGAGATCATAAAACCATACCTTTCAGTTCATTATTCTTCTTGCGAATAAGTTCGCAATCCAGCGAGATATTTTGGAATTTTTGATTTTACAAACGAAGAGCATCATGTTCCAAGGTCATCGTTTGGAGATTCTTGTTCAAAATTTCCACTTCCCTCTCCAATGATGTTTGCGAAACCATTCTCTCAGAGACAATATACTTATTTAGAATTTCGCAAGCACTCAATTTGAGGGGGTTAGTAGAAGATTTCTTGACACCATCCAAAGCATCAGATAAAGTTTGGAACACAATATCTATCCCATCTAAAGCGTCTTTGGAAAAGGAATCGAATTCATATGAAGAAGTGGTAAAATTAGAAGATTTAGGAACTGAATCATTTTTCGTAATAACTGTGTCGTTTGAAGGTGAAGTTTGGGGAAAATTAGTAGTTGGGATTAAGGAAGATCTGATTTGAGAAGCATTAACAACAGGAGAAGAAGGGGTTTCACTCGCATAAGGGTTAATGAGATGGGTTTCGTTCGTAAGAAGACCAGTTGAAGGGGAAACTTCTGAGGCAACATTTTTGCGAATGAGAAGTAAAGGTTCATATTGCGAAGGTACCGCAAGAGATTTTAAAGGAATAAGTGAAGAAAATGGAACACAAGTTTCAACAATCTTAAGATGACGAGATTTCTTGGGGGGGGGGGGGGGGGGTTGTTGGTATCTTTGTCATCCTGTGAATAACGATCCAGATAAGAAACAGAGGCAACAATATTGTTATTAAAAGAATAATGTTTCTTACTTCCTTATTATTCGTAGACTTTCTTTTTTCTCGCAACAACTTTGGGACGCGATTTTTTGGGTGAATTAGGGTTTTGAGTTGTAGGTTCAACATTAAAAGTGCTTTTGCTGAAATAGAAACAGTATGGAATTACACAAAAGACAAAATAAACAAGTTGATTCCAGTAAAATAAGATCAGTTTCAGCAAAATCAAAAGAATAAAAGGAAGAAAAACTAACCTTGCTAATTCCATGTGAGAAAAAAGAAGCAATAGCAGGAAGATAGGGAAGATGAGGAAAGTTGCAGACGATGAAGAGTTACAGAGAATATGAAAGATGAATACGAAGTAAAAGAAGAAGTAAAAGAATAAAATTATTTCTTCATCAGATCCCTCTTAAATAGACAAAAGAAGATGACCAGTTTAACCGGTAAATAAAGGAATGATGACACGTGTAAACGGTTATGCTAAATTTAAGGAATCTGGACGATAGAGAAAAACATTGGAAAGATGAGTAGCTGTGGCATTTAGAAGTACAAATTATCATGACATTCTCTCCTTCGCAGAGAAGACATGAGAAGAGTAAAAATGTAGGATCAGAATATCGCAGCAAGGATACATTTGCGAAGTTTCCACAAACAACACATTGCGAATGTCGCAGGATGATTTGAGAGGTGACGTAGCAAACAACAACAGCATAAACACGAGAAAGGTGTGAAGATTTAGCGAGATTTAGGACGTTTGCGAAATTTTACATTTGTAAGCTTGCGAAATACCGCAAGCCAGATCCTAAAATAAAGGATGGATTAGCTGTCATCCACTATGTAATTCCCTATATAAAGAGCCGAACAGTCTTAAGAGAAGGGGGATCTTTTCGAGTATTGAGCAAGTCGTTAAGAGAGAGAAAGTCCAGAGCAGTTGTAAATTTCTTAATTTCATTTCTTTTCTTTCTTGTAGAATTTGTGAGATTAATCAATTAAGATTGTGATTGTTCCTCCTAAAATGACTTGATTGTATGAATTCTTGTGAGGGGTGTAGTGTGGGATTTCCTGCAGATACACATGAACAGTGCAAATCCTTGGAAAAGGAAAACTCTGTCTTAATGAGAAATTCTTCTGTACAAACTAATTCTCATAAATCACAGCACATAAAGAAGTGTCCTCCGGTAGAAGGTTGTGTCAAGAAAGGTTTACATAACTTGCAATCTTCTCATATGGATATGAAGTTAAAATAGGTGCCAATTATTGCTTCTCCTCCACGAACATGTACCTTATGTAGGAAAAGGAATCACTATGCTATCCATTGTTTTGCCAGACGGAAACAAATATCTAAACTTCATAATTTTCTTATCTTCACTGACAATGGAACAAATAGTCAGTCGACTACTACAGTGAATCACATGCCCACATAAAATCTAAAACCTTATAAAAATGATCTCTATTCTAGAAATCATCACAGGGCTCAAGTACATTCTGGCATAAATTCTTGTGTTGCTAATGAAAGCATTCCCTGTACTTATAAGAATGTTTCTGGTAAATATAAGTCTAGAAAATGGATTCCTATCTATTCTGATCCTCTTAAACCAATTGCAAGAGGTCCTAGATTTAGTCCTCAGAGAATACCTTCTGACGGATATGTTAAACACACCATGTCTTACTCTTCTGGATCAAAAGTCAACAGAAGAAAGGCGGAGAAAGAAAAGATCAAACTGTCAGATGATATATACAACTCATTTCTCGATGATCATAGTGGGATTAATTTCCACTTTACCACCTGACTCCAGGCATGTGTTTCCTTGTTTATGACTTGAAAGGTACAAGGAAATTAATTGAGAAATACTCAAGTATGTTGTATATTATTTTTGTTTGTGTTTTTGTACTGACGGTCCATAAACGTTTAGGTACCCTATGTACCTCGGTATTCCATGTTCGCCGTGACTGACTCAAGTATGAAGTAGGGGTATTGCATTACTGAATTCCAAGTGCCTGAACCTACAAGTTTGCTGAAGTATGGAGGCTTCAGTATTTTCTATTTGCATTTTCTGTTTAAGTTAAAGTTGGGTGATGCAAATATTATGGTATTTAAAGAAAGTTCACCGTGTGTTATGATAATTTGCTTTGGTTGTTGTTTACTTTCAGTAAGGTCGTGTGTTGACCTTTGGTGTAAATGAGAAGGAATCCCTATTTTATTATGAAAGGCTAGTTTAATGAATAAAAGTGGTTTTAAAGCAAATGTCTTGTCTCGTTTTGCTTAACGTAATACTAGTTCATTGGGGAAGCACTACACAGTGTACCAAAATAAAGTATACAATAAGAGACGCTGAAAGTAAAAGCAAAGCAAACAAGTTGGTGGCATACTCGAGTTTGCTGTTTGGAGTTATGTGTAAATGAGGTAGCATATTGGCAACGTTATCATGGTGTAACACAACAAGAATGCAAAACTAAGCCCATCAAGAAAAATGAGGTAATATTTACTCATGGCTTGGAAGAACATGTTGTTTTTCTTATACATTAAAGCATATTAGTATGAAGGAACAAGTAAGGCTTGTTGGTTTCAAAGGCGCGTGAAGAGGATATCGAGTCCAAGTTGACAATGGGATGTCCCTGGTATCCTAAGTCATGGCTAAAGTCATGCATTTAATTGCATTTGCATAAGAGAGTGCAATGCATTTGAAAAATACTTAGTCTACTGTAGTAGCAGGATTTCCCACACTACACCCCTATTAAGATCCTATAAAAATATAAGTGAAACTAGTTGAAGATTAAAGAATTAAACGACACTTTTATTATTTAGACCTCAGAAATGTTTACAGAAAATATTCAAACTCAAAATTACAACTTTCTTTTCTGGAGTTTCTCTCTCCTCAAGATTTTCTCAACTCTAAAAAATACATCATCCTTTATCTGGACTTACTTGAACCCTTTATATAGGAAATTACATAGTGGGTGACAGCTAAGTTTTCCCCTTCTTTCGGATATATTCTGCGATCTCATCATGGTATTTGCAATATTAATCTTCACCAACTTTTGTAATCCTCATGAAACAATACTCTCATAACATGTCTCTTCAATCGTCAGCTATTATGATGCTTCCCCGTGACGCTCGCCAAATGTTGCTAAAGAATCCTCACGACACTCTCGTGAATAATGTCATTTATACTTATAGGAATATTTGACCTTCTCGTGAAAGCGTTGTTCTTATCATGAGAATATCCTTGTGGCGATATTCTGGTACTACATCTTGCCTCTTATCATGTCTTTTCTGTGAAGAAGAAACGATCATGAGAATCCTTAACTATCGCAAGAATATCTGAACTTTTTTCTCCGGCAATATTCCGCTAATTCAGCTTTCCTTGTTAACACGTGTTGTAAATCTGTCCTTTTGTATTGAAACGTCTCACATAATTTACTCCCTTCTTTGCCTATAAAAGGAAGAGTCGAATTTCATTTCTAGTTTTCTTCTCTTAATTCTCTTTCTTCTTTACTTAGTTTCTTTGCTTTTTGTTCTGCAACTTCTTCTCCTTCTCATTCTTCTGCTACTGTATTAATGGAGTCCTCGAGGTATGGTATTTTCTTAGATCAAATTTTTTATTTATATTCTTCGATCTTCTCTTACTTAATTCTTTATAACCCCATATTGTGTACTCTTCAGCGGAGCTGCGTCTATTTCCCAATCCTCGACTCAAAAACCTATTATTCATAAGAGGCCGACTGGAAAAAGGAAAGAAAATTATGCGAGCAATAAGGTAGTAAGAAACACATTTTATTTCTTAATAACAATATTGTTGCCTCTGTTTCTTATCTAGATTATTGTTTGCAGAATGACGAGGGTAATGCTAATCCTCCTAAAAGATCTCGCCAATTAAATAAAACCTTCGGAAGTAATTTCGTCATTCCTCCCTTAATATCTGCGAAAGCTTCACCTACACCTGTGCAATCTGATCTTCCTCCTTCTTCTGGCGAGAAGCTCGCTTTCACTACTACTGCCTCTACTGGTCCTTCACCAATTCAAATTGCAGAACCCATCATACCTGAAACTCCCTCTAACCCTTTACTTCCTACAAATGTTACTTTCCCTAAAACTCCTCCTTATGATGATACAACCATTGCTAATGACTCAAATCATCAACTTGTCCTCACTTCCTCTATTTCACCTTCTACATCCCTTCCTTCATCAAGTGAGACCATCGCAGGAATTGATGTTGCTTTCAAAATTTTGTCTAACATTCTAAATAATGCTAGAGATTCTTCTACTGATTCTCTCCAAAGCGGAGTTTGCGAAACTCTGCTCAAATATTTTGGCTCAGACAATTCTATTTCACGAGCTTCTCTAGAGAATGAAAATGCTGCTTTGAGAAAAAGTCTTCAAGATAAGACTTCTGAATGTGAAACTCTAAATCACAAGCTCAATAACTCAGATCTTTGGATCGCGAGAATCTCGCTAGAAAGGTTGATGAGCTAAAAAGTAAGCTTCTTTTTGCCTCTGTCCTTTTATCTTTTTATTCTATTTCCATATTCTTCGTACTTAATCCTCCCTTTAAATTCTTGGTATATATATTAGTTTCCAACCGAAATCGTTTCATCGAAAAACTTAAATCTGAAACCATAGCTGATGAAGCTCGCATTGAAAGAGATTCTTGGATGGACCAGCATAGTAGATTAGATAATCTTTATATGTATTCATTTGATCAAATAAGAAATCTCACAAATGAGAATAATCAATTATTGCAAAATCACAGTTTTCTAAACAACGAGGTTACTCGCCTCTCATATTCGTTATCCAAGACTAATTTGTCTATAGAATCTTTGTCAGACAAGAATAGAACTTTATCTCAAGAGAAACACAAATTATCAAGCTTGTTGGCGATCTCCTCGCAGAAAGTAAACAATCTTCAAGGGATATGTGATGACCAAAAGCAGTCTCTCCGCTCTCTTAAAAATAAACTTGACGAAGTAATTGAATCATCCGCCGCTGAAATAGACAAACTTATCAAGGGTAGACTAACTCTTAGTTTGAATGCCAGCAAGCTTCGAGATGAATATTCCCAACTAAAGGAGTCTTATTCCTCATTGTCAAAAGAAAATTCATATTTACGCACCAAATAAGAGAACATGAAATCTCGTGTAAAAGGCATAGTTGGCGACAAATTTGATGATGCTATGAACCAATGGGAGAACTGCCTCTTTTCATTAATCCAAAACTTAACTTCGCAAAAAGAAGGTAGTCAATTATGACTGCCTCACTTGTTGATTTCCCTTGTCATAATTTATGTTATATTTCACTTGTTGATATTCTCACGATATATTTATTTCTATAACCTTTCTTTATTTTGTTGCTCGCAGAATCTGGAAAAATCCTTCATTCTACTATCACCAATCTTACTAAGGAGCTAGACAGTGCTCGCAAAGAAAACAAGACTCTTCTTCTCAACCTTTTAGAAACTCGTGATAAAGCAGAAAGAAGACTTGATTATCTTGAGTATTTCAAGAATATAGAGATCAGAAATCGTGATAAAGGTTTCCTTCGCCAAGTTCATCTTAGTGCTGAAGTTCTCGTGAACGAAATTTTGATCTCCAACTCTCTTTCTCCTGTATACGTTCTACCTTTGAAATTTGATGATGATGAAGTCCCTCTTCCTATGGATAAAGATTTAGAATATCCGTCTTCTGAAGGAGATGTTGAAGAAGATGCTGAAGAAGAAGATGATCAAGGAAAAGAAGAAAACCCTCTAAAAGAAGGAGAAGATCGTAACAAAAAGAACTCTGGCGATGATGTTCGCGATGAAAGAAATATTGGTGATGATAACAATCCTGACAATTCTAAATCTGGCGAGACTACCGCTTGAAGTTTGAGTTCTATTTTTAATTTCTTTCTTCTTCTTCTTTCTCGCAAATGATATAACCTTTTTTGAACTATAATATTCTCAAGAAACTTAATGAAATTCTACATATTTATTCCCTTGCTTGCCTCCTCATTAAATTTCTTGAGACTTGTTGAATTCAACTTGTTTCTTGTGAAAAAGAAATCTTCCCTGCATGCTTAACAAAGAAGAATTAATTTTTGAGATTATTCTATTGGTCTTATTTTGCCTTCCTAATTAAAGGTCTTATTTTGCCAACTTTTTCTTTTTGCGACAAAATCGCAGGACGTCTTTACACTTTTATGTATTGACCCATTGATCTTGCCTTATCTATATTTCTTTATTATATTGCGACAATATGACGAGTCTAAATTTTCTCGCGAAAACAAAGCCTCGTGATATTGTCGTCTTGCGATGAAATCGCAGGACGTCTTCACATTTGCATGTAAAAACCCCTTGACCTCATCTTAACCTTTTTTTTTTTTCTCTTATGGCTTTTTGCCTCTGTATAATTTACGCGATAATATGACAGGCCTAAATGATCTTGCGATCTTAGAGCCCCATGACATTGCCGTCTTAAGACACTTATCAGCTCCCTAATGGAGGGTGCCGCCATTATCTTCCCCCTGGATGCCCCTTCAAGGAGGGCACATCGGCCATACAAGACTAGCTCCTCCCATCCAGATTTACCAACAACCAGTTGTTTTCGCAGCCTCTTGTCCTTTATGCCTATATGGCTTATAGTTACAAGACTGCACCCTAGGTGGGGTTTTCTTCAAGCCAAGTGCATTGTATCCAAGACTTACCAAAGATGGCCAGGGTAGGTTCGTCCGTCCCGGGCATCCTTGGCTAAACCGTGTACCTCGGAGCCTTGATCATACTCTTCACTTCTTGGAAGATACTCTCAGTCGTCCAACCAGGGTATAACCTTATAAAGCTGGAAATCCAAGATCTCTATCCCGGATAGGTTTTCTTTAACCCCTACATATGTATGACTCAGGTTCCAGTAGCGGTATAACCTTATCCCTGAATCATATAAAGAGATACCCCCTTTATAACGTGCTTGTAGGTCTTACATTTGCCTCTTACGAAATTGTACTCGCGAACTAAGTTGCACGCCATAAAGGTTTGTCCCATTCTCTTAATCTCTGCGAAATTTCATTCGCGTTTCTCGCGATATTGCTCGCGTAATCTTTAAAATAAAAATAGTCACTGATAATAACCTTTAATTATGCCAATATTTCTTACCTTACAGTATTTGTCACTGATAATACCTTTTCAAAAATAGTCTATTCCATGGTCTATCAAGTCGTTGGCCAACATCTCTTCCTTCAGGATCCATTAATTTGTATGCCTCATTTCCAATTATTTCTTTAATTAAGTAAGGTCCGTCCCATTTTTTTCGCCAATTTTCCACCATTCTCTCGCTGATATCTCGGTGTCTCTCGCAGAACTAAATCACCAATTTGGAATTCTCGTTTTTTGACACGTTTGTTGTATTCACGAGCTAACCTTCACTGGTAGTTTTCCATATCTTTGTAGAGTCTTTTCCTTTTTTCTTCCAATTCATCTAGTTTATGTAAAATCATACCAGCACTTAAATTCCTTTCCCACGCTTCTCTTTTTGTTGTAGTAATAGCAACTTCTGTTGGTAATACAGCTTCAACCCCATATGTTAAACAAAAGGGTGACATTCCAGTAGCCTCTCTTCTAGTGGTGTTGTAGGCCCATATTGCATTATGTACTTTCTCACACCATGATTTGTGATACCCTTCTAATTTCTTTTTCAGAATATCTGCGATCGTTTTATTAGTTGCCTCAGCTTGACCATTTGCTTGTGGGTATAAAGGAGTATATTTTCCACACTTTATCTTAAATGCATTGAGTAGTAACTCTATGTTCTGTCCTTCAAACTGCTTTCCATTATCAGACATCAACTGTGCTAGTATTCCAAATCTACAGATGATATTCTCGAATATGAATGTGAAAATATCTTTATCACGAATATGTTGTACTGCTTTTACTTCTCCCCATTTTGTGAAATAATCTGTATCCACAATGAGGTATCTCCTTTGTCCAGAGCCAGGAACAAATGGTCCCACAATATCTAATCCCCATTTTCCGAAGGGCCATACACTTGTTGAGGATGATAGTGGTTCTCCTGGTGCATGTATCTTTTTTCCAAATCGCTGACATTCTTCACAACGCCTTGAATGTTGTTTCGCATCTTCATGCATGTAAGGACAGTAATACCCTTGCATCTTCGTTTTATATTCCAAAGATCTACCTCCGCTATGATTACCAGCATCTCCACTGTGCAGCATTTTTAACACCTTTTCTCCTTCCTCCCTTGTCAAACATCTTAGCGATGGTCCATTAAAAGATCTGTGATATAACACTCCGTCTCTTATCTCATAATTAGTTTCCCTGCTTCTTAACTTGTGTGCCTCCAGTCTATTTCTTGGAGTTTCTCCTTTCGCCAAATAAGCAAGAAGTTCCGCTCGCCAATCTTTGTTTCTCTCTTTTGCTTCTATTTCGCCATTTTCTACAATCATCACATCTTTCTCTCCTTCTTCGTCAATTTCGACGGAATTCCCATCCACATCTTCATCTTCTTTATTTACTGAAGGTAATAAGAGTGTTTGAATTTTTATGCATCTCGCAAGTGGGTTTGTCATCATGCTAGATATGAAGGCAAAAGCGTCCACAAGTCGGTTATCTTTCCTTGATATGTGCCTCCATTTTATCTTTGGAGTTCTCGCAGATAATTCTTCCACGAGTCTCTTGTATTTCTTTAAAGAAGGTTCATTTGTTATATATTCTCCAGTTATTTGACGAATAACCAATTGAGAATCGCTTGTGATTCTAGCATTTTCCAACTTCATTTCTATTGCAAATTTCAAAGCGTGGATAACAGCCTCATATTCTGTCTCATTATTAGTGGATGTAAATTCTAACCTAAATGAGAAGGCTGTTTTTTCTCCTTTTGGTGAAATAAAAACAACTCCAATCCCATTTCCTTCTCCATTAGATGATCCATCCACTAATATCTCCCATCTATTGGGTTCTGTCAATAATTATTTTGGATCTCCATGTTCTTCTTCTGCCTCCATCATTTCTTCCACAGCTTCGTCATTTTCCAAAGGAAATTCAGCTAAGAAATTTGCGATGACTTGGGATTTTGGCGAAGGTAGAATTTCATATTTGATATTGAAATGTCCCACTTGTGCATTCCATCTTTCCACTATTCCTGATCTTTTTGAATTCTTCATTACCGATTCAATTGGCACTTTTGTTAACACCTTGACCTTATGTACTTGAAAGTAAATGCGAAGCTTGAAAGTTGCATGTACCAATGCTAGGATTAATTTCTCAATCTTTGAATAATTTTTCTCTGTTGAATTGAATGTTTTACTAATATAGTAAATTGGTTTCTCTATCCAAGCATCTACTCGCAGCAATACCGCACTTAGCGCATATGCCGTTGTCGCGAGATAAATTAATAACTCTTCTCCTGGTTCAGCTTTCTGTAAAATGGTTATATCCATTAAATGCTCTTTTATTCCCTGAAAGGCCTTCTCACATTCATCTGTCCATCTGAATTTTGTTCCCTTTTTGAGTATATCGAAAAAATGCTTGCATTTATCAGAGGATCGCGATATGAATCTTCCTAACGAGGCTAACAGCCCATTCAATTTTTGCACATCTTTTACTGTAGATGGTGTGGGCATATCGCGAATCGCTTGCACTTTTTCTGGATCAACTTGTATTCCTTCCTTTGATACAATATACCCCAGAAACTTTCCTGAAGTCACTACAAAAGTACACTTGTCAGGATTTACTTTGATATTAAATTGCCGCATTTGTTCAAAAATCTCCTTCAAGTCTTGTACATGATCTTCAGCTTCCTTGATCTTGATTAACATATCATCTACATATACCTCCAGTATTTTGTGGATCCACTTTGCAAATACCTTCTCCACCATTCTTTGGTATGTTGCACCAGCATTTCGTAATCCAAAGGGCATTTTTGTATAACAATATAACCCTCTTGGAGCAAAAAATGCAGTATGTTCTTGATCTTCTTCAACGAGAGGGATTTGGTTGTATCCTTTATATCCATCTAACGAAGATATTCTTGCATTTCCATTCTTGACTCAACCATTTGAGGAATATCTGGTAGTGGAAAACTATCTTTAGGACAAGCTTTATTTAAATCGGTAAAATCTATGCAAATTCTTATTTCTTTATTCTTCTTTGGGACCACCACCATATTTGCAATCCACTCTGGATACTTTGCTTTCCTTATTATTCCTGCATCAATCATCTTCTGTAATTCTTCTTCTATCTGAGAATGGTATGTTGTTGCGATTTTTCTTATCCTTTGCTTGAACGGCCTTACATTTTTGTTGATTTCTAGTTTATGACATGATACCGATGGATCTATCCCTGGCATTTCATCCATGCTCCACGCGAAAATGTATTTGTATTCTCGCAAAAGATTTATAGTTTTTTCTTCCTCGTCTATCTCCATTCTAGTCCCAATTTTCAGTATTTTAGGTTCTTCTTCACTCCCAACATTTACTTCTTTTGTTGGTTCAGCTGCAGTGTAACTGGCTTCTGGTGCTGGTGTTTTTATGATTCTCGCACGTTCATCTCATTCTCGCGAAAATTCATTGGGTATCCCTTTTCCCTCTTTTGCTCTTATCATGTAAATTTTAAATTCTTCTTCTTTTCTTGTTTCTCTCATCAATTTTTCTCGCGAGCTTTTCATTTGCTTAGGGCGTTCTTCACAATTTTTTACTTCAATTTGATAGCATGTCTTCGCAAGATCTGTATCTCCTTTAATTTCCCCAATTCCGCTAGGCATAGGGAATTTGATGCGTTGATGTAAGGTTGACGCTACAGCTTTAATTGCGTGTATCCATGGTCTTCCCAATATCATTTTGTATGGTGATTCCATATCCACCACGCATAGTGTTACTTGTGTTTCAATTTCTCCAAGTGGTAATCGTACTATTATTTCTCCTCTTGGTTTTGTTATAGATTTTCCGAAACCATGAATATGATATGATGAAATAGAAATTTCTTCATCCTTATACCCCATTTTCTTAAAAGCATGATAGAACATTATATCCACAGAACTTCCTGTGTCAACTAGAGTTCTATTTATAGCCCATTTTTCTACAGATTTTATTGACTTTTCCTTCCTGATTGGTATCATGGGTACCGTAATCACCAAAGGAGATGTATGATCTAGGTTTTCTTCTAAAACTTATGTTGATGTAAATGTAATTTCCTGCTTTTCCCAATTCTTTAATAATGGCGTTTTCTCTACCATCATAATTTTTCTCCCTTCAAAATCACGTTTATGTATCCTCCCCTTAATATTTTCATGAAATTTATCGATCATTTCTCTTGACACTAATTCATACTTCAATTTCCTACAATTTTCTTTAATTCTAATCATTTTTCTTCTGAATATTTCACCAATCTTCTTCAAAGTTTCCCTGATCTTGAATAATTCCTGTCTTCTTTTTTACCTTTTCTTCGATTTTGCTAATTCAATGTTCCCCTTAGTCGGCGCCAAAATGTAGTAGCAGGATTTCCCACACTACACCCCTATTAAGATCCTATAAAAATCTAAGTGAAACTAGTTGAAGATTAAAGAATTAAACGACACTTTTATTATTTAGACCTCAGAAATGTTTACAGAAAATATTCAAACTCAAAATTACAACTTTCTTTTCTGGAGTTTCTCTCTCCTCAAGATTTTCTCAACTCTAAAAAATACATCATCCTTTATCTGGACTTACTTGATCCCTTTATATGGGAAATTACATAGTGGGTGACAGCTAAGTTTTCCCCTTCTTTCGGATATATTCTGCGATCTCATCGTGGTATTTGCAATATTAATCTTTGCCAACTTTTGTAATCCTCGTGAAACAATACTCTCATAACATGTCTCTTCAATCGTCAGCTATTATGATGCTTCCCCGTGACGCTCGCCAAATGTTGCTAAAGAATCCTCACGACACTCTCGTGAATAATGTCAATATTTGACCTTCTCGTGAAAGCGTTGTTCTTATCATGAGAATATCCTTGTGGCGATATTCTGGTACTACATCTACAATAAGGCATGTTAAGTTGCAATATTGCAACATAAGTCGGAGTTGTAAGTAGTAGAATAAGGCACGCATATCTAGGTTATATGTTAGACATTTGTCATATAAACTTAGGCACATAATGGTTGGAAAAATATTTGGGTACTGGTGCAAGGGCATATATAGCAATAGATTTTGAATAGCTTTTGGGTATTAAGTGGAATCGAAGCATGGTCGACGACGTAAAATTCATAGGACTAATGGAAAGGCGCATAAGATAAGTGATGGCACATGGTACTAGGAATATATTTTTTTCAACGATAATGGCCAAACACGTTCGCTGATTTTTGAGATGGGCTCAGAAGTGCAATAGTCCAAGTAGTTCAGGATATCCTGAACTGATATTGCATCCGACGAGGACATTTAATGAATTGAGGGGAAAGGGGGGGGGGGTCTATTCCCGGTCCAATCAGTGAAGCACAACAATAGCGCTATATTGGGTAGTCAGTGGCACAACATGAAGTGCATTGTCCGACAAAATGAAACTTTGTAGCTAAAGACAAGCCATGCGATTTACATGTATATCATTGTGTGATAGTGTTGCATATCCATAATCCAAAGTTATCACATCTCAAGAAATGGATTATAGATGCCACATAACATTAGACCAAGTATTGTCCAAGGATTGGATAATGCATACGCATCAGTGGTCTTTTCAAACGCGACATTGTTGTTTATTGCTCGATAAAAAGAATGTAAGTGATGCACTTACCATACAGAGCTAAGCCAAGCAGCGTACCAAGGCATGAATGGCGTAAGTTTACTCATATGGTAGCATCGAAATGAGTTAACTTCATCACCAATACAATTATAGCGCAATGGTGGCGGTACATTGGCTCAGGCTAAGACAATTATTGCACAATGATAGCGGTACATTGGCACAGACTGACGGTTACGAGTTGTATGCACATCACATGCATGGGAGAGCAAGGAATTGGCCTAAAACGGTTATAAAGTAGGTTTATAACCTTGTTTGGAAACGCTTAACCACCAGGGACAGGTTCAGCATCAATTGGCAAGACAACACAAAATCTTGCAATTGCAAAGCACTTTTGCAGTTAGGATAACTGCCTATAGACAAATGACCGTCCATAGGTTGTGCACACGGTTTATTTATGTTCTTGGCACTATAGATAGGCCATAGAACCTATGTGATTGTTAGTCTCTGAATAATATAGGCATCAATAGTAGAGTGAGGTTGAGCTTAGTTGTAACTTGTAAGTCCGTTGGTTTGACATGATTTTTGCAATCTTCCCCTAAGCTAATGAAGAAAAAAATTGTTGACTTAAAGATTGTATACGTGTTATTGTTATTCGTAAGTAATCCCCCTTCGGTGAAGCGCAATCATGGCATAAACCCTTGTTTGTAGTATGGATTACAATTGAAGGTAAAAAGGAAAATCAAGTAAGTCATATGTTGCCTACCTTGTAGGAGTGTTGATTGGTGAAAACTTATAAGGCTAAAGTATGATTGGGTGAATAATTCTCACTGAACCACTGTACTGCCGGGTCATACTCGTCCCAAAAATTTACGGGTGTAAGGCCGGTTCTTATGGGAATGGAAAAGCCCAGGTTTTCCACTTTTGCACCCATTATGGGCATGAAAAAGTGGCAAACATACCTAGATAAGTGGCAAATTTTCTATTTAGACAGGCAAGGTTTAATATCTACCGAGCGGTGGAGTCTCGACCGCTAGGTTGACACTAAGTCGCTCAATGTAGTTTAGGCCGCCAGCGGTAAAGACTAGACCGCCCGTTGCAAAATACATCGCCCAATATATCTGATCCAACGGCCATAAATCCACCCCCTATAAATACCCAATTTCATTTCAGCTCACATCTTTTTCATATTTTCTTAGCTCTTTCAATTTATCAAAATATGAACATGGCTCGGTTCACAGAAGTGAAACATGCTGCCGAAAATAAAAGAGCTCTTCACCGACCCAATGTGCAAAATGAAATAAGAGGATCAAAATCTAATATAACAAATCAAATAAGAGCACACATTCGAAATTTTAGTACTACAAAAGATGAATGTATTTGCAGGAATTATGTTTTGTTTATGAATTATCCCACTGTTGGTGGCACCATGTCGTTTTGGGAATGCGTCTTTCTGAAATTTGAAGAAGAAACAATGAATCTCAACAATATTTATGCAATGGTGTTGAGTGCTCAGTTCAACATAATTTCTAATAATGTTAAAAAGTATATTGCTTTAACAAGGCAAGCGGCTCAAAACATGAGGATTGGTGAAAGCTCTATGGACCTTGAACAAAGGTGTCATGCGAGGTGACTCTGCAACAACAGAAAAGAGTTCTGGTATGGAAGTTGTGATGAAATCTTAAGCGTGTTGCCCAATTTTAATCCACTTTATATGTTTTAATTTCTTAATTATTTAATTAAGCATGAATGTAAAAGTAAATTTTTATTTATCAAACAAAAGTGCAATTACATTAACCGATCATCCAACAAAAGTGCAATTACATTAAAAGGAATTATATCTTTTAAAATAACTATTTCCATGACCTCCAATGATATATTTCCCTAAGCCCGTTTAATCCTCCAACATAGTCGCATACTCACCAGTTTGAGTCTGAGATGGTGGTTAAGTAGCATCAGGAGATTCAACATAACCTTGAAATGGTACTAGAGATGGTTGAATTAGCTGAGCAGTTCCTCGAAATGGGTGAAATGTTGTTGTGGTTTTGAAAAAGCGGGGTCTAACAACCACACCCAATATTTCGATTAGAAATATGTATGGATAAACTCCAATATATTTTTATGAGAATCAATTAGACAATTAGACTCAATCAATAGAAAAGTATATCAAAGAGTTTATATCTCTCTCACTTGATTTGATCTTTACTCAAGCAAATAGAAATATGCGAGTCTTTATCAAATACAAGGAGATAACTTGGATGGTAACAAAGACCAATATCCAAGTGTCAATCAATTTAAATCAACAACCAAAAGGTCGGATATTCTAAATGATTGAACAATGCACAACCTGTATTATTTCAATTATATAACAAATATAATGCGAAAATAAATAACACAGACACCAGAATTTTGTTAACGAGGAAACCGCAAATGCAGAAATAACCCGGGACCTAGTCCAGATTAAACATACATTGTATTAATCCGCTAAAGACGCTAGCCTACTCCAAACTAACTTCGGTTTGGACTATAGTTGAACCCCAATCAATCTCACACTGATCCAAGGTACAGTTATGCTCCTACGTCTATGATCCTAGCAGGATACTACGTACTTGATTCCCTTAGCTGATCTCACCCATAACTAAGAGTTGCTACGACCCAAAGTCGAAGACTTTAATAAACAAATTTGCATCACACAGAAAAGTCTACGGTAATAGATAAATCCGTCTCCCACGAATATACCTACGAGTTTTGTTCCGTCTTTTGATAAATAAAGGTGAACAAAAACCAATTGATAAACCAGACTTATATTCCCGAATAACAGCTCAGTATTATCAATCACCTCACAATAGTCTTAATCGAAGCAGCGAAAAAAGATATTGTGGAATCACAAATGATGAGACGAAGATGTTTGTGATTACTTTTTATCTTGCCTATCGGAGATAGAAATCTCAATCCAATTATTATAATTTTACTCGTATGATAAAAAATGCAAGATCAGATCACACAACTACAATAAAAGTAGTATTGGTCTAGCTTCACAATCCCAATGAAGTCTTTAAGTTGTTAACCTGGTTTAGAAGAAAAAACCAAAGGTTAAAGGAGAATCGACTCTAGGTTAGCATAACTAGTATCACACAGAATGTGTGGGGATTAGGTTTCCCAGTTGCTAGAGTTCTCCCTTATATAGTCTTTCAAATCAGGTTTTGCAATCAATGTTATCTTAGTAACAAAGCATTCAATATTCACCGTTAGATGAAAACCTGATTAGATTCAAGCTAATATTTATCAACCGTTAGATTGAAAACATAGCTTGTTATACACACATGAAATGTACGTTTCTAGGATTGTATAACCGTACCCAAACTTGTACATTAGTTGGTTCAACAATAGTTAACCAAATGGTTTGCCATATGATAACTTTCATATCAACCATTTTCTTATTCGCCATAACTAGTTCAAATGACTCAAATGAACTAATTTGAGAGTTGTTCAATTACAAGGAAATCTCATGTACTACACAAGACATAATTGAAGCAAAAATGATTTGATTCACTTGAATCATTTCATGAACTATATATCCATGGTTTGCAATTGCATTCCTTAGTTTATAAAGATAAGTTCACAAACATCGTTTTTGGACATAACCTACTCAAGTTCGCGGACTTAAGTTTCCGGATGGAGTTCACAAACTCCAGCAAAAATTCTCGGGTCGAGAACTTCCGCCAGTTCGCGGACTGAGATCGCGGATTTATCTCACGCACTTCTTCGGTTCTCTTGATTAACAAAGTTCGCAAACTTTGGTTCAAGGAATAAGTACTTAAACATATATGTGTTTCCACAACAATTCTTATATCCTCCAATGGTTATATAGTCTAAACTCTCATTTCAATCATTGAAACATTCTCAGTGGACGCTATATAGTTGTTATTCACAAACCATTTTTCGTTAGAGCAATTTTCAAAGTGATTGAAACTTAACATGACTTTTGTTACTAGTTAAAGATGAACTTGGCTAAAGCGAAAGCTTTACCAACACATATTTTGAGAAATATATATGCGAGGTAAACTCGCCTCAAAATACCAAATGTGTATAATCTTAGTCTATATAAAGCAAAACGACTTTTGTCTCAAGATAGGAGATAAATAAACTTTTTAGTGATAGATAATTTCAAGTCTCCACATACCTTTTAGTCGATGAAGATCCACCAGTTCCTTGAGTAGTCCTTCGTCTTGTATGATGATTGCCATGGAGTTCTTGAGCTCAACTACACTTTTTATCCTAGTCCGAGACCTTAGCTATAGTAGACTAGAAATCAAGACTTATAGTTTTGATCACTAACATTGACAAACATGCTTGAGATATCAATGCATGCGAGTTCGACCGAGCAATGCTCTAACAATCTCCCCTTTGTCAATTTTAGTGACAAAACTATCAATACATATGGAATACAAAAGATATATAAATAAACTTTGTAGCTCCTATTCCACATGTCTAATCTTAAACATTACTCGAAATCTTCGTCACTTCCAAGTACTCCAATGATCCCAAAGGTTGTAAGTTTAGCATCATCGTTTTTTAAAATCCGTAGCTATAACAACGAGAAAACAAGAGTTCTCAATCATTGTTATACAGTGTCATAGTATCATTACACAGCGTCAAAGTCCAATTGCATCACAACTTCAATAATAATACTATGGTGATATGTCACTCCCCCTTAGTCAATACTCCATCTCACATAGACCCCTTACATAATGATCCGAAAACCATATGTATTTGTAGTATGAACTACATATTAATTCTCCCACTTTTTGTCAATAAAATTGGCAAAGGTACAAGAATGGGATCCCAATGAAATTTCCGTAAGAGACGTTTCATGACCAAAGGTAAATGTATATATAATCTTGTTTAGATGCAATCATAAAGCCGAAGCTAAATGCATTCATCAAGGAGTCTATAAAGATACAAGATAACCCCTATAATATTACACAACCGCACTCCCCACAAAGATTTGGCAATTAAGCACAAGTTCAAAAAGCACTCTCCCCCATAATATGTCATTCCCTAAGGAACAACAAGAGAGACCTTAATTTCAAAAGAAAATAAGGATTTCTTTGGACAACAAATCACACACAAGTATGAATTTGAATCCAAAAATATTCAATTACAAAAGTAACCGAATATGCTCAACACAAGTAAACTTATGGAGACTTAAAAACTCAATTAGATTAATCACAAGAGAACCCATAACTAATCTAATCGGAATACACAAGTAAACTAATCACAAAAGTAATCAATTTAATCGTTTATTATACTCTCATGAGAAAATCTATGGGGCAATGACTAAGTTAATCATGAAAATAATCAACCCAGTCAAAAACGCTCAAAAATAAGAAGATAATTACGGAGTCATAACTAAATAACCACGCAAGATGATTAATTTAGTTCAATGTGCTCGACATAAAGTACCTTACGGAACACAACTAAGCTAATCACAAGTAATTTACTTGGTTATCTAGTGCTCAACATAAGACATAATACGGAGCCTCACAGTAATACATGGATCAGGGAAGATCAATTACTACGAAATATACAAGGATTTATTCTATGTTTCCATCACCATTTGCACAATGACATACAATAGACATAATCCTTGAATTACAAAATATTTTAACCTCTCTTCCATCAAAAAATGACATAATAGGCTTAACTTTTGTATTTGTCAAAAGTCCATTCATTCTTTCATCAATACTTGCATATCAACTCATGAACGACTTTACTTTTGACAAAGTATGGGACAATCAATTTCACGGCAGTAAACATACATATCCCATAACAATATTGCAATATATAAAATCATAAAGATTAAACCAATAAATCTAAAAACAAGAATATGAAAACGTTGGACATAGATATGTGTAATCATAATAATGTCTATTCCAAACTCTAGTAATCCTTCACAAAAACAAGAATAAATTCTCATAAGAAGTTTCCTAGGCATCAAGACAAACTCGTAATGCACATATAAGATGATATGTCCTTAGACGGTATGATCAATCCTTTTCGCCCGGATTTATACCAAGAAAATCTACCAAAGGCATATAAAAAATATTTTCTTAACAAATAAACATACAAAGTCATTAACGACCATGCACCATAGTTCACATAAAATGATTGTGAACATTCAAGAATCCCATAGTAATGCGTACTACTTCCCATTCTCGGACTTTCTTCTTTGTGATTCACCAACAACGTTCTTGTAAAATCTACAAATGAGATTATAAGAGCATTACTCCGTGAATTCAAGTGCCCAAGTCCAAGAGAAGTGGAACAAATGCGACAAAACATAGCAAAACACTCAAAAACAAGAGACAAGAAAAATACCAATCTTAACTCATCCAAATTCAGGAATTCTCATCTCTAATCTGAAGAGAATTCAAAAATAAAGAGAATGCAAAAATAATGAGGTCATTCCGAGTTTGTACGAATAAGTTACAGCCAAAACATATTTACTGAATATCGACGTCTACAAACAAGTATGCATACGGGTTTGCAAACGAATTTGTGTGACCTGGAGCAGTATGCAAACGGGTATGCGTACTTAAACCCCTGGATTTTGATTTTAAATGATGGTATGCACACCTAGTATGTGTACCAAGAAGTCCAAACATCCCGAACCACTATTTTCAAACCTAAACATTTAAGAACCTTAAATACATATCAAGTTAGGTAGAAATGAACGATAAGCAAGGTACATGGATCATTATAAGTACCCTAAGCAAATAAAAACACAAATATTGCTCAAGCTTATAGACATACCTTTTTAGAATAATCCAATTGTCTTATCGAATATAATATGTGTGCCCCAATTCTCGTGCTTCCCTCACCGTATACATAGCAGGGCCTTCCTTGGTGAGGATACACTTACAACACAACTAAGTTGTGTTGGGGTGAACAATGTCTTGCTCACCACAAGTGACCTTTGGATTATCATGAAAGAGATCACTTTTAGAACCTTTCACATCAAGTTTCATTTTTCCAAAAAACTTGTTAAGTTCCAACATCATGGATACTGCCTTTTCCATAGTCATGGAATTTTCTGGAAGATCATTCCTTTTCACGCTCAAAGCATTATTGGATTTCTTTGGTACCCACTTCTGAGTATGTTTAAGAACAACCATAACCTTCTTCCCATTACACTCTTCAAGATTTCTCGAAAGAGAATTGGATTGACTATTCTTTTGCAAGTTAGTCTTTCGCCAATTTGGAGCATCGGATCTTGTCTTCATCTTTACAAAGTTATCCTTTTGATAACCATTACGATTGTGAAAAGGCTTCGTATGACGTTTATAGGCAAAACTAGGTATATCACCGCACTGATTTATTTTCCTAAAGATTGGACATTCACAACCTGTAATGTTAAGGGGATTAGTCTTAACATATGATCTTGGTTTCACAACTTCTTGTGATACCCAAACAAGAACATCATGAAGTTTCTTATTCCTTATACGAAAACTGTTAGAGCACTGCTCGGTCAAACTCGCATGCGTTGCTATCTCAAGAATGTTTATCAATCTTAGTGATCAAAACTATAAAGTCTTGATTTCTAGTCTACTATAGCTAAGGTCTCGGACAAGGATAAAAAGTGTAGTTGAGCTCAAGAACTCCACGACGATCATCATACAATACGAAGGACTACTCAAGGAACCATTGGATCTCCATCGACTAAAAGGTATGTGGAGACTTGAACTTATCTATCACTCAAAATTCTATCTACTCTATCTCCTATCTTGAGACAAAAGTCGTTTTACTATATAGACTAAGAATATGCACATGTGACATTTCGAACTGAGTATATCTCACTTATCTATTTATCGAAATAGGTGTTGGTAAAGCTTTTGATTTAGCCAAGTTCATCTTTGCCTAGTGACGAAAGTCATGTTATGTTTCAATCACTTTGGAAATTGCTCTGACGAAAACTAGTTTGTGAATAACAACTATATGACATCCTATGAGAATGTTTCAATGATTGAAATAAGAGTTTAGACTGTATTAAGCCGCTACAGACACTAGATTACTTCAAACTAACTTCGGTCTGGACTGTAGTTGAACCCCAACCAATCTCACACTGATCCAAGGTATAGTCATGCTCATACGTATCTGTTAGAGCACTGCTCAGTCAAACTCGCATGCGTTGCTATCTCAAGCATGTTTGTCAATCTTAGTGATCAAAACTATAAAGTCTTGATTTCTAGTCTACTATAGCTAAGGTCTCGGACTAGGATAGAAAGTGTAGTTGAGCTCAAGAACTCCATGGCGATTATCATACAAGACGAAGGACTACTCAAGGAACCAGTGGATCTTCATCGACTAAAAGGTATGTAGAGACTTGAACTTATATATCACTCAAAAGTCTATCTACTTTATCTCCTATCTTGAGACAAAAGTCGTTTTACTATATAGACTAAGAATATGCACATGTGACATTTCGAGCTGAGTATATCTTGCTTATCTATTCTTAGAAATGGGTGTTGGTAAAGCTTTCGCTTTAGCCAAGTTCATCTTTGCCTAGTGATGAAAGTCATGTTATGTTTTAAGCACTTTGGAAATCGCTCTGACGAAAAATAGTTTGTGAATAACAACTATATATCGCCCTCTGAGAATGTTTCAATGATTGAAATGAGAGTTTATACTATATAAGCATTGTGGGATATAAACATTGTTGTAGAAACACATATATGTATAAGTGCTTAACACTTGAACCGAAGTTTGAGAACTTTGTTGATCAAGTGGAACTGGAACGTGAGCAGCAACTCAGTCTGCGAACCCATTTCGCGAACTGGCGTAAGTTCTCGAACCCAAGAATATTTGCTGAAGTTGAAGCTCAGGTGCAGTCTGCGAACCCAGTCCGCGAACTGACGGAAGTTCTCATCCCAAGAAATTCTGCTGGAGTTTATTAACTTCAACCGGTTAGCTTGATTTCGCAAACTCAAGAGGTTATGTCTGAAAATGGTGTTTGTGAACTTATCTTAAATTACTAAGGAATGATTTTGCAAACCGTGGATTTATAGTTCATGAAATGATTCGAGTGAATCACATCGTTTTTAATTCATTTTTGTCTCTTGTAATACTTGAGATCTCATAGCAATTGAACAACTCTCTAACTAGTTAATTTGAGTCATTTGGACTAGTTATGGTGAAGAACAATATGGTTGATATGAAAGTTATCGTTTGGATAACCATTTGGTTGACTAATATTGAACCAACTATTGTACACGTTTGGGTATGGTTACACCAACTCAAAACGTCAAGTACATATGTGTATGACAAGCTAAGTTTTCGATCTAACGGTTGGGAGATATTAGCTTGTATCTAATCAGGTTTTCGTCTAACGGTGAATATTGAATGCTTTGTTACTAAGCTAACATTGATTGCAAACCCTGATTTGAAAGACTATATAAGGCAGAACTCTAGCAACTGGGAAACATAATCCCCACACATTCTGTATGATACTAGTTTGCTAAATCTAGAGTCGATTCTCCTTTAACCTTTGGTTTTCTTCTTCTAAAACCAGGTTAATGACTTAAAGACTTTATTAGGATTGTGAAGCCAGGCCGATACTACTTTTCTTGTAGTTGTGTGATCTGATCTTGTTGTTTCCATCGTACGAGTAAAATTGTAATAATTGGCTTGATATTTCTATCTCCAATAGGCAAGATAAAAGTAGTCACAAATATCTCCGTCTCATTGTTTGTGATTCCTCAATAATCTTCTTCGCTGCGTCGATTAAGTTTGTTATAAGGTGATTGATGAAACTGAGCTGTTCTTCGGGAATATAAGTCTGGTTTTATCGATTGGTTCCTGTTCACCTTGATTTATCAAAAGACGGAACAAAACTCATAGGTTTATTCGTGGGAGACAAATTTATCTATTACCTGTAGACTTTTCTGTGTGAGACAGATTTGTTTGCTAAAGTCTTCGACTTTGGGTCGTAGCAACTCTTGGTTGTGGGTGAGATCAGCTAAGGAAATCAAGTGCGCAATATCCTGCTGGGATCAGAGGCGTAGGATCATAACTGTACCTTGGATCAGTGTGAGATTGGTTGGGGTTTAACTACAGTCCAGACCGAAGTTAATTTGGAGTAGGCTATTGTCTGTAGCATCTTAATACAGTGTATGTTTAATTTGGACTAGGTCCCGGGGTTTTTCTGCATTTGCGGTTTCCTTGTTAACAAAATTCTAGTGTGTGTGTTATTTTTATTCCACATTATATTTTGTTATATAATTGAAATTATACAAGTTATGCGTTGTTCAATCGATTAGAATATCCGAACTTATTGGTTGTTGATTTAAATTGATTGACACTTGGATATTGGCGTTTGGTATCATCCAAGTTATATCTATTTGATTAGGCTTGCGAATCATATTTTCTTGAGTAAATCAAATTGAGAGATTGAGATAATAACTCCTTGAGTATTTTCTATTAATTGAGTCTTGTTGATTCTCTAGAAAATAACTCGGAGTTGTCCATACAGTTTGCTAATCGAAATATTGGGTGAGATTGTTAGACCCCGCATTTTCAATTGGTATCAGAGTAGGCAAACACATTAAAGACCTTACAAGTCTGTGTTTGTGGCAATCTGAGTCTGTGAACGGAATCTATGTTGCACATACCAAAATGTCTCCTAAAGCTTTTGACCATGTCAAGTGTCTTGGAAACACCTGAAAGGATTATTCCTTAGTTGATTCTTACGAATCCTGAGGTGGAAAGAATGTTCAATGTGATAATGACATTTCTTCCTCTCATGAGGTATGTGACACTGTGGCAGAAGCTGAAAAGGAACTCACCAGAATTTCAAAACATACAGCTGAAGATATTGATTTTAATAATCATGATCAGCTCATTGATGAATTTGAAAAGTCTCTTAATCGAGAACGTGATCTCTATCATATCATAAAGTCCTCCTCTAAGAACATTGAGAAACTTCTACAAGAAACTACTCTACAACAAGTAAAGATTAGTACTCTTGAGGAAGTTGTTAAAGAGGACTCAATTAGGGAAAAATGTTTGCTTGAGACTCATTCATCAAATCTCAACAGACTTCGTGCTGAAAAAGAGAAACTTTGTGCATCTCTTACTCTAGCCCATGAACAGTGTAAAACCTTGGAAAAGGAAAACTCTGTACTAAGGAGAAATTCTTCTGTAACTAATTCTCAGGAATTACCATATATGAAGAAATGTTCTCCAGAAGAGGATTGTGTCAAGAAAAGTTTGCATAACTTCCAATCTTCTCATATGGCTATGAAGTTTAAACAGGTGCCAGTTATTGCTTCTCCTCTACGAACCTGTACTTTTTGTGGGAAATAGAATCACTATGCTATTCATTGTTTTGCAAGAAGGAAACAAATTTCTAAGCTTCGTAATTTGCTTCTCTTCACTGTCAATGGAACAGAAAGTCAGTCGACTAAAGCAGTGAATCGTATGCCCATAAGAAATCAGAAACCTTATGAGAATGATCTCCACTCTAGATTTCATCACAGGGATAAAGTTCCTTCTGGCAATTTTTTTTGCTGTATTAATAAGAACATTTCCTGTACTTATAAGGATGTTTCTGATAAATCTAAATCTAGAAAATGGATTCCTATCTATTCGGATCCTCTTGAACCTATTGCTAGAGGTCCTAGATTTAGTTCTCAGAGAAAATCATCTGACGAATATGTGAAAAGCGCCATGCCCTATTCTTCAGGGACACAGGTTAACCGAAGAAAGGCGAAGAGCACAAAAATTAAACAGTCTGATGATATGTACAACACCTTTCTCAACAATCACAGTGGAACTTGTTTCCACCCAATCACCTGATTCCAGGTATTTGTTTCCTTGTTTCTAACTTGAGAGGTACAAGGAAAATGATTGAGAAATACTCAAGTATGTTGTATATTATTTCAGTTTGTTTCTTTTGGGGCAGTCCGTGAATGCTCGTGACCTCCTTCCGTGAACTCCTAGGGTTTGAATTGGAGTTTATTACTCTTGTTCACGAATGCATATATATCTTATATTGTGTGTTATTGATCCCTAACTAATGAAGAGCTCTGAAAGATCTCAAGAGATTATTTGTCTTGACATGGAGGAACAAAATCGGTAACGTGAGTCAATTCAAGAGCTGGTTTTAAAGAAGATGCTTGAAAGAAAAGATCATAACTCCTGGATTGATGATTCTGTCAGGGATTTAACTCGTTTTCAGAACGATTCAAAGGTCGAGTTTGCTAATCTTCAATTGAAAATAAACCAACTTCTAGATAGTCAGGCCAGAATTCTTGCAAATTAGAATATTCTGATACGGATTCAATAGAAGCTCATTATGGACTGTGCCAAATCCAGGCAGCTTACTCGAGTTGTTGATCGCAAAGTTAGTGTCATAAATCACGAACATGGTGTGTCTACGGTCAAAAGAATAAAGGAAATCAGTGATACATTCTTTGATGGTTTCATTGAAAGATATGAAGTTCTTAATGAACTCTGATTTCCGTATATCTAGTAAATCTTCTATGTTTTCTGTTT
Organism: Papaver bracteatum; assembly: GCA_023529315.1. Lineage (NCBI taxonomy): Eukaryota > Viridiplantae > Streptophyta > Magnoliopsida > Ranunculales > Papaveraceae > Papaver > Papaver bracteatum. Next base: position 886,567 of record JAJJWX010005152.1, read on the forward strand.
TATTTAGAAGAATAACTAGTGTTTTGGAATATCAATGATTGTGACTACACATAGATATATCCAATGATTTCATCTTCTTGTTTTTAGAGTTATTGGTTCTAAATCTAAACTGGTCTGGAAGATGATGGTTGCAGTATTAATCCTTTTGATTCTATATATTGCAATATTTTGATGGGATTTGTATGTTTACGTGCGTGAACTTGATTATCCCATATTTTGTCAAAAGTAAAGTCGTTCACATATTGGTATGCAAATATTGATAAAGGAATGAATGGACTTTTGGAAAAACACAAAAGTTAAGCATATATTGTCAATTGTTGATGTAAGATAGGTTAAAATATTTTGTGATTCAAGGATAAAGTCTATTATGTCACTTTGTGATGGAAAAATAGAATAGGTCATTGTTTTGTGATCCACGGTATATAGCTTAATTGTTTCATATTATTATGTATTACCGTGAAGGTTCCATCTTGTATCTTATGTTGAGCACGATACGACTAAGTCGATTTCTTATTGGCATGGTTAGTTGTTCCATAAAGGTGAAAAATATTGAGCATTAAGAACTAATTTAATCAACTTGTGTGGTTATTTAGTTTGTATTCAATGAGTTCTCTCATGTTTAGTACATGTACGGTTAAGGTTGTCATTTTCTATGATAATCTTAGTCGGGGTTCCATAATCTCTTATGTTGAGCCTAAATGAACTAAATCAATCATCTTGTGTGATTATTTAGTTAGCACTCCATAGATTTTTCTCATGTCGAGTGTGGACAATTGAATTAATTACTTTGTGATTAGTTTAATTGTGTAATCCGGTTAGAATATTTATGGGTTCTCTTGTGAATAATCTAATCGATGAATTAAGTCTCCATAAGTTCACTTGTGTTGAGCATATTTAGTCAAATTAATCTTGGTTCGCTTTGGTTAATATGATTGAATATTTTGGATTCCAAATTCATACTTGTATGCAATTTGTTGAGTCTAAGGAAATCATTATTTTCTCTTGAAATTAAGGTCGCTCTTGTTGTTCCTTAGGGAATGACATCTTATGGGGGAGAGTTCATTTGAACTTGCGCTTAATTTCCAAATCTTTGTGGGGAGTGCGACTGTGGAATTTTTAGGGGTTATCTTGTATCTTTATAAACTCCTTAATGAATGCATTTAGCCTCGGCTTTATGATTGCATCTAAAAAAGATGATAGAAAATTTACCATTGGTCATGAAATGTTTCTTACGGAAATTTCATTAGGATCCCGCTCTTGTACCTTTGCCAATTTTATTGACAAAAAGGGGGAGAATTAATTGTAGTTCACACTACAAATAAATATGGTTTTCGGATCATTATGTAAGGGGGAGTGGTTTCCATGTGAGATGGAGTATTGACTAAGGGGGAGTGAAGTATCACCATAGTATTGTTGTTGAAGTTGTGATGCAATTGGACTTTGACGCTGTGTAATAATACTATGACACTGTATAACAATGATTAAGAACAATGCTTCTCATTGTTATTGCTACGGATTTTCAATAACGATGATACTAAACTTACAACCTTTGGGATCATTGGACTACTTGGAAGTGACGAAGATTTCGAGTATTGTTGAAGATTAGGCATGTGGAATAGGAGCTACAAAGTTTATTTATATAATTTTTGTATTACATATGTATTAATAGTTTTTCCACTAATATTGACAAAGGGGGATATTATTAGAGCACTTCTCGGTCAAACTCGCATGCGTTGCTACCTCAAGCATGTTTGTCAATCTTAGTTATCAAAACTATAAAGTCTTGATTTCTAGTCTACTATAGATAAGGTCTCGGACTAGGATATAAAGTGTAGTTGAGCTCAAGAACTCCATGGCGATCATCATACAAGATGAAATACTACTCAAGGAACCAGTGGATATTCATCGATTAAAAGGTATGTGGATACTTAAACTTATCTATCACTCAAAAGTATATCTACTCTATCTTCTATCTTGAGACAAAAGTCATTTTACTATATAGACTAAGAATATGCACATGTGACATTTCGAGCTGAGTATATCTCGCTTATCTATTTATCGAAATGGGTGTTGGTAAACCTTTCGCTTTATCCAAGTTCATCTTTGCCTAGTGATGAAAGTCATGTTATGTTTCAATCACTTTGGAAATTTCTCTGACGAAAACTCGTTTGTGAATAACAACTATACGACGTCCTCTGAGAATGTTTCAATGATTGAAATGAGAGTTTAGAATATATAACCATTGTGGGATATAAACATTATTGTAGCAACACATATATGTATAAGCCCTTAACACTTGAACTGAAGTTTGCGAACTTTGTTGATCAAGTGGAACCAGAACCTGAGCAGCAACTCAGTCCGCGAACTGGCATAACTTCTCAAACCCGAGAATATCTGCTGAAGTTGATGCTCAGGTATAGTCCGCGAACTAATGGAAGTTCTCATCCCGAGAAATTCTGTTGGAGTTTATTAACTTCAACCGTTTAGCTTGAGTCCGCGAACTCAGTCCGCAAACTCAAGAGGTTATGTCTAAAAACGGTGATCGTGAACTTATCTTAATTACTAAGGAACGCTTTTGCAAACCGTGGCTTTATAGTTCATGAAATGATTCGAGTGAATCACATCATTTTTGATTCAATTGTGTCTCTTGTAATACTTGAGATCTCATAGCAATTGAACAACTCTCTAACTAGTTCTTTTGAGTCATTTGGACTAGTTATGGTGAAGAAGAATACGGTTGATATGAAATTTATCGTTTGGCTAACCATTTGGTTGACTAATATTGAACCAACCATTGTACACGTTTGGGTACGGTTACACGAACTCAAAACGTCAAGTACATGTGTGTATGACAAGATAAGTTTTCGATCTAACGGTTGAGAAATATTAGCTTGTATCTAATCAGGTTTTCATCTAACGGTGAATATTGAATGCTTTGTTACTAAGCTAACATTGATTGCAAACCCTGATTTGAAAGACTATATAAGGGAGAACTCTAGCAACTGGGAAACCTAATCTCCACATATTCTGTGTGATACTAGTTTACTAAAGCTAGAGTCGATTCTCCTTTAACCTTTGGTTTTCTTATTCTAAAACCAGTTTAATGACTTAAAGACTTCATTGGGATTGTGAAGCCAGACCGATACTACTTTTCTTGTAGTTGTGTGATCTGATCTTACTGTTTCTATCATACGAGTATAGTTGTAATAATTGTCTTGAGTTTTCTATCTCTGATAGGCAAGATAAAAGTAGTCACAAACATCTTCGTCTCATTGTTTGTGATTCCTCAATAATCTTCTTCGCTGCGTCGATTAAGTTTATTGTGAGGTGATTGATGAAACTGAGATATTCTTCGGGAATATAAATCTGGTTTTATCGATTGGTTCATGTTCACCTTGATTTATTAAAAGATGGAACAAAACTCATAGGTTTATTCGTGGGAGACGAATTTATCTATTACTTGTAGACTTTTCTGTGTGAGACAGATTTGTTTGCTAAAGTCTTCGACTTTGGGTCGTAGCAACTCTTGGTTGTGGGTGAGATCAGCTAAGGGAATCAAGTGCGCAGTATCCTGTGGGGATCAGAGACGTAGTAGCATAACTGTACCTTGGATCAGTGTGAGATTGGTTGGGGTTCAACTACAGTCCAGACCGAAGTTAATTTGGAGTAGGCTAGTGTCTGTAGCGGCTTAATACAGTGTATGTTTAATCTGGACTAGCCCGGGGTTTTTCTGCATTTGCGGTTTCCTCGTTAACAAAATTCTGGTGTATGTGTTATTTCTATTCCGCATTATATTTTGTTATATAATTGAAATAATACAGGTTGTGCGTTGTTTAATCGATTAGAATATCCGACCTTATTGGTTGTCGATTTAAATCGATTGACACTTGGTTATTGGTATTTGGTACCATCCAAGTTATCTCTCTTTGATTAGGCTCGCGAATCATATTTGCTTGAGTAAATCAAATTGAGAGATTGAAATAATAACTCCTTGAGTATTTTCTATTGATTGAGTCTTGTTGATTCTCTAAAAAATAACTCGGAGTTGTCCATATAGATTGCTAATCGAAATATTGGGTGGGTTGTTAGACCCCCGCATTTTTAGAAACGACATCTCCTTTCCAGGTGACCTTTATTTCCGCAATAGTGGAAAATATAAAGAATGTGCTTACCTCGATCTATGTGTGCTAACTTTGGAGGTTGATATACTTTGCTCTTTCGAACCTTAACTGTCTGTGAAGGTATTTCACTTTTTCCATTAGTGGAAACCTTTTGTTGATAATAATCACTAGCCTTGACAAATTTTACCTATTTTCTAATACTTGGAGCATCTATTCCCTTATAGCTCCCAATCCCCGTATATCACGATGATTTTTACTTGCTCCTAGCATAGTGGTTAATTTGTTTGAACTAGTATTGAACTTTTTCAAGTCATCTTCCAACATCTTTATTTTATCAAGAGAAGCAGCTAAATCAGCCTCAAGGCGTTTTTCTCGAGCGAGAAAAACGCTTTCTCTGTCATCAAAACTAGCTTGCTGAGAGTTAATCCTTCTTTCAATTTCTGCAAGTTTCTCTTCCAATAAGAAGTATTTTTAATATAAACAATCACATTCAAGTGACTTTGTACTCAAGTTTTCCTCGGTACCTTTGAGGACCGCTTCGCAAGAGCAATTCTGACCATAAAGACCACCGTAGATCCTTTTCAATTTCTTGTTTTCTTGACATATAGGAGTCAGAAGAGATGTGACATGAGAAGTTGTAATCTTCTTCATTTTCAGCGAATCCAAAAACTTTTCATACTCTAAGACTTCCTCATCAACATCTCTATCAATATCTGAATCACCATCATCAGAAAGTTCATCCAATTATTCTTCTAGGAGTGTTTCCCAATCAACAGTTTTCACATCAAGAGAATGTTTAGATATTAACTTAGATGTGACAGTTCTCTCAGGTGAATCCAAGCATTCAGAATCATCTGGTAATTTCTGAACTTGTATGTTATTAGAGATAGACGCGTCCATAATCAGATCACTACAAACACGGACTTATAAAGTCTTTAACGTGTTTTCCTGCTCTGATACCAATTGAAAAAGCGGGGGTCTAACAACCACACCCAATACTTCGATTAGCAATATGTATGGACAAATTCCAATATACTTTTTATGAGAATCAACTAGACAGTTAGACTCAATCAATATAAAAGTATATCAAAGAGTTTATATCTCTCTCACTTGATTTGATCTTTACTCAAGCAAATAGAAATCTACAAGTCTTTGTCAAATACAAGGAGATAACTTGGATGGTACCAAAGACCAATATCCAAGTGTCAATCAATTTAAATCAACAACCAAAAGGTCGGATATTCTAATTGATTGAACAACGCACAACTTGTTTTATTTTAATTATATAACAAATATAATGTGGAAAATAAATAACACAGACACCAGAATTTTGTTAACGAGGAAACCGCAAATGCAGAAAAACCTCGGGACCTAGTCCAGATTAAACATACACTGTATTAAGCCGCTATAAACACTAGCCTACTCCAAGCTAACTTCAGTCTGGACTGTAGTTGAACCTCAATCAATATCACACTGATCCAAGGTATAGTTATGCTCCTACACCTCTGATCCCAGCAGGATACTACGTACTTGATTCCCTAAGATGACCTTACCCACACATAAGAGTTGCTACGACCCAAAGTCGAAGACTTTAATAAACCAATCTGTATCACACAGAAAAGTCTACGGTAATAGATAAATTCGTCTCCCACGAATATACCTACGAGTTTTGTTACGTCTTTTGATAAATCAAGGTGAACAGGAACCAATTGATAAAACCACACTTATATTCCCGAAGAACATCTCAGCTTTATCAATCACCTCAAAATAGTCTTAATCGACGCAGTGAAAAAATATATTGTGGAATCACAAACGATGAGACGAAGATGTGTGTGACTACTTTTATATCTTTCTTATCGGAGATAGAAATATCAAGCCAATTATTACAATTGTACTCGTATGATAGAAACAACAAGATCAGATCACACAACTACGATAAAAGTAGTATCGGTCTGGCTTCACAATTCCAATGAAGTCTTTAAGTCGTTAACCTGGTTTAGAAGAAGAAACCAAAGGTTAAAGGAGAATCGACTCTAGCTATGCAACTTGTATCACACGTAAACCGTCAGAATTTTGCTTTGCAGTAAGTATCTCGGCAGGGCTGTATTCACCAATATTCTTGGGAAGGTTTACATCTCCAACTGCCACAACCGGAGGATCATAGCTATTAACAACATATACCCATGATTGAAAATCACGCGCTTGAAGAAAATCTCGCATAACAATTTTCAACCACAAGTAATTAGAGCCATCGAATACTGGTGATACGTTAATAGAGATAGCACCTGTGTCCATAGAGTCAGATCGCTACAAACACAAACTGATAAGGTCTTTAAATGTGTTTGCCTACTTTGATACCGATTGAAAAAGTGGGGGTCTAACAACCACACCCAATATTTCGATAGCAATCTGAATGGATAAAATCCAATATACTTTTATGAGAATTAACTAGACAGTTAGACTTAATCAATAGAAAAGAATATCAAAGAGTTTTTATCTCTCTCACTTGATTTGATCTTTACTCAAGCAAATAGAAATCTGCGAGTATTTATCAAATACAAGGAGATAACTTGGATGGTACCAAAGACCAATATCCAAGTGTCAATCAATTTAAATCAACAACCAAAAGGTCGGATATTCTAATTGATTGAACAACGCACAACCTATATTATTTCAATTATATAACAAATATAATGCGGAAAAGAAATAACACAGACACCAGAATTTTTTTAACGAGGAAACCGCAAATGCAGAAAAACCCCGGGACCTAGTTCAGATTAAACATACATTGTATTAAGCCGCTACAGACACTAGCCTACTCCAAGCTAACTTCGGTCTGGACTGTAGTTGAACCCCAATTAATCTCACACTGATCCATGGTACAATTATGCTCCTACGCCTATGATCCCAGTAAGATACTACGTACATGATTCTCTTTGATGATCTTACCCACAACTAAGAGTTGCTACGACCCAAAGTCGAAGACTTTAATAAACCAATATGTATCACACAGAAAAGTCTACGGTAATAGATAAATTCGTCTCCCACGAATATACCTACGAGTTTTGTTCCGTCTTTTGATAAATCAAGGTGAACAGGAACTAATTGATAAAACCAGACTTATATTCCCGAAGAACAGCTCAGCTTTATCAAACACCTCACAATAGTTTTAATCGACGCAGCGAAAAAAGATATTGTGTAATCACAAACGATGAGACGAAGATGTTTGTGACTACTTTTATATTTTGCCTATTGGAGATAGAAATCTCAAGCCAATTATTATAATTGTACTCGTACGATAGAAACAACAAGAGCAGATCACACAACTATGATAAAAGTAGTATCGTTTTGGCTTCACAATCCCAATGAATCGTTAACCTGGTTTAGAAGAAGAAACCAAAGGTTAAAGGAGAATCGACTCTAGCTATGCAACTAGTATCACACGTAAACCGTCGGAATTTTGCTTTGCACCAAGTATCTCGGCAGGGATGTATTCACCAATATTCTTGGGAACGTTTACATCTCCAACTGCCACAACGGGAGGATCATATCCATTAACAACATATACCCATGATTAAAAATCACGCGCTAGAAGAAAAGCTCGCATAATAATTTTCCCCCACAAGTAATTAGAGCCATCGAAGACTAGTGAAACGTTAATAGAGATATCACATGTGTCCATAGAGTCAGATCGCTACAAACACAGACTAATAAGGTCTTTAAACGTGTTTTCCTGCCCTGATACCGATTGAAAAAGTGGGGGTCTAACAACCACACCTAATATTTCGATTAGCAATCTGAATGGATAAAATCCAATATACTTTTATGAGAATCAACTAGACAGTTAGACTCAATCAATTGAAAAGTATATCAAAGAGTTTATATCTCTCTCACTTGATTTGATCTTTACTCAAGAAAATAGAAATCTGTGAGTCTTTATCAAATACAAGGAGATAACTTGGATAGTACCAAAGACCAATATCCAAGTGTCAATCAATATAAATCAACAACCAAAAGGTCAGATATTATAATTGATTGAATAACGCACAACCTGTATTATTTCAATTATATAATAAATATAATGCGGAAAAGAAATAACACAGCCACCAGAATTTTGTTAACGAGGAAACCGCAAATGCAGAAAAACCCCGAGACCTAGTCCAGATTAAACATACACTGTATTAAGCCGCTACAGACACTAGCCTACTCCTATCTAACTTCGGTCTGGACTATAGTTGAACCCCAATCAATCTCACACTGATCCAAGGTATAATTATGCTCCTACGCCTCTGATCCCAACATGATACTACATACTTGATACCCTTAGCTGATCTTACCCACAACTAAGAGTTGCTATGACCCAAATTCGAAGACTTTAATAAACCAATTTGTATCACACAGAAAAGTATACGGTAATAGATAAATTCGTCTCCCACGATTATACCTACGATTTTTGTTACGTATTTTGATAAATCAAGGTGAACAGGAACCAATTGATAAAACCAGACTTATATTCCCGAAGAATAGCTCAGCTTTATCAATCACCTCACAATAGTCTTAATCGACGCAGCGAAAAAATATATTGTGGAAACACAAACGATGAGACGAAGATGTTTGTGACTACTTTTATATCTTGCCTATCGGAGATAGAAATCTCAAGCTAATTATTATAATTGTACTCGTACGATAGAAACAACAAGATCAGATCACACAACTACGATAAAAGTAGTATCGGTCTAGCTTCACAATCCTAATGAAGTCTTTAAGTCGTTAGAATGGTTTACAAGAAGAAACCAAAGGTTAAAGGAGAATCGACTCTAGCTATACAACTTTTATCACACGTAAACCGTCAGAATTTTTCCGTGCAGCAAGTATCTCGGCAGGGCTGTATTCACCAATATTCTTGGGAACGTTTACATCTCCAACTGCCACAACCGGAGGATCATAGCCATAAACAACATATACCCATGATTTAAAATCACGCGCTTGAAGAAAAGCTCGCATAACAATTTTCTACCACAAGTAATTAGAGCCATCGAAGACTGGTGATACATTAATAGAGATAGCACCTGTGTCCATAGAGTCAGATCGCTACAAACACATACTGATAAGGTCTTTAAATGTGTTTGACTACTCTGATACCGATTGAAAAAGTGGGGGTCTAACAACCACACCTAATATTTCGATAGCAATCTGAATGGATAAAATCCAATATACTTTTATGAGAATCAACTAGACAGTTAGACTCAATCAATAGAAAAGTATATCAAAGAGTTTATATCTCTCTCACTTGATTTGATCTTTACTCAAGAAAATAGAAATCTGCGAGTCTTTATCAAATACAAGGAGATAACTTGGATGGTACCAAAGACCAATATCCAAGTGTCAATCAATTTAAATCAACAACCAAAAGGTCGGATATTCTAATTGATTGAACAACGCACAACCTGTATTATTTCAATTATATAATAAATATAATGCGGAAAATAAATAACACAGACAACAGAATTTTGTTAACGAGGATACCGCAAATGCAGAAAAACCCCGGGACCTAGTACAAATTAAACATACACTGTATTAAGCCGCTACAGACACTAGCCTACTCCAAGCTAACTTCGGTATGGACTGTAGTTGAACCCCAATCAATATCACACTGATCCATGGTACAATTATGCTCCTACGCCTCTGATCCCAGTAGGATACTACGTACATGATTCTCTTAGCTGATCTTAGCCACAACTAAGAGTTGCTACAACCCAAAGTCGAAGACTTTAATAAACTAATATGTATCACACAGAAAATTCTACAGTAATAGATAAATTCGCCTCCCACAAATATACCTACGAGTTTTGTTCCGTCTTTTGATAAATCAAGGTGAACAGGAACCAATTGATAAAACCAGACTTATATTCCCGAAGAACATCTCAGCTTTATCAATCACCTCACAATATTCTTAATCGACGCAGCGAAAAAAGATATTGTGAAATCACAAACGATGAGACGAAGATGTTTGTGACTACTTTTATATCTTGCCTATCGGAGATAGAAATCTCAAGCCAATTATTACAATTATACTCGTACGATACAAACAACAAGATCAGATCACACAACTTTGATAAAAGTAGTATCTGTCTAGCTTCACAATCCCAATGAAGTCTTTAAGTCGTTAACCTGGTTTAAAAGAAGAAACCAAAGGTTAAAGGAGAATCGACTCTAGCTATGCAACTAGTATCACACGTAAACCGTCGGAATTTTGCTTTGCAGCAAGTATCTCGGCAGGTCTCTGTATTCACCAATATTCTTGGGAACGTTTATATCTCCAACTGCCACAACGGGAGGATCATAGCCATTAACAACATATACCCATGATTTAAAATCACGCGCTTGAAGAAAAGCTTGAATAATAATTTTCCACCACAAGTAATTAGAGCCATTGAAGACTAGTGATACATTAATAGAGATATCACCTGTGTCCACTGAGTCAGATCGCTACAAACACAGACTGATAAGGTCTTTAAACGTGTTTTCCTACTCTGATACCGATTTAAAAAGTGGGGGTCTAACAACCATACCCAATATTTCGATTAGCAATAAAATCCAATATACTTTTATGAGAATCAACTAGATAGTTAGAATCAATCAATAGAAAAGTATATCAAAGAGTTTATATCTCTCTCACTTGATTTGATCTTTACTCAAGAAAATAGAAATCTGCGAGTCTTTATCAAATACAAGAATATAACTTGGATGGAACCAAAGACTAGTATCCAAGTGTCAATCAATTTAAATCAACAACCAAAAGGTCGGATATTCTAATTGATTGAACAACGCACAACCTGTATTATTTCAATTATATAACAAATATAATGCGGAAAAGAAATAACACAGACACCAGAATTTTGTTAACGAGGAAACCGCAAATGTGGAAAACCCCGGGACCTAGTCCAGATTAAACATACACTGTATTTAAGCCGCTACAGACACTAGCCTACTCCAAGCTAACTTCGGTCTGGACTGTAGTTGAACCCTAATCAATCTCACATTGATCCAAGGTACAGTTATGCTCATATGCCTATGATCCCAGCAGGATACTACATACTTGATTCCCTTAGCTGATCTTACCCACAACTAAGAGTTGCTACGACCCAAAGTCGAAGACTTTAATAAACCAATATGTATCACACAGAAAAGTATACGGTAATAGATAAATTCGTCTCCCACGAATATACCTACGAGTTTTGTTCCGTCTTTTGATAAATCAAGGTGAACAAGAACTAATTGATAAAACCAGACTTATATTCCCGACGAACAGCTCAGCTTTATCAATCACCTCACAATAGTTTTAATCGACGCAGCGAAAAAAGATATTGTGGAATCACAAACTATGAGACGAAGATGTTTGTGACTACTTTTATATTTTGCCTATCGGAGATAGAAATCTCAAGCCAATTATTACAATTGTACTCGTACGATAGAAACAACAAGATCATATCACACAACTATGATAAAAGTAGTATCGGTATGGCTTCACAATCCCAATGAAGTCTTTAAGTCGTTAACCTGGTTTAGAAGAAGAAGCCAAAGGTTAAAGGAGAATCGACTCTATCTATGAAACTAGTATCACACGTAAACCGTCGGAATTTTGCTTTGCAGCAAGTATCTCGGCAGGTCTCTGTATTCACCAATATTCTTGGGAACGTTTATATCTCCAACTGCCACAACGGGAGGATCATAACCATTAACAACATATACCCATGATTGAAAATCACGCGCTTTAAGAAAAACTCGCATAACGATTTTCCACCATAAGTAATTAGAGACATCGAAGATTGGTGATACGTTAATAGAGATAGCACCTTTGTCCATAGAGTCGGATCGCTACAAACACACACTGATAAGGTCTTTAAACGTGTTTGCCTACTCTGATACCGATTGAAAAAGTGGGGGTCTAACAACCACACCCAATATTTCTATTAGCAATATGAATGGCTAAAATCCAATATACTTTTATGAGAATCAACTAGATAGTTAGACTCAATCAATAGAAAAGTATATCAAAGAGTTTATATCTCTCTCACTTGATTTGATCTTTACTCAAGCAAATAGAAATATGCGAGTCTTTATCAAATACAAGAAGATAACTTGGATGGAACCAAAGACCAGTATCCAAGTGTCAATCAATTTAAATCAACAACCAAAAGGTCGGATATTCTAATTGATTGAACAACGCACAACCTGTATTATTTCAATTATATAACAAATATAATGCGGAAAAGAAATAACACAGACACCAGAATTTTGTTTACAAGGAAACCGCAAATGTGGAAAAACCCCGGGTCCTAGTCCAGATTAAACATACACTGTATTAAGTCGTTATAGACACTAGCCTACTCCAAGCTAACTTCGGCCTGGACTGTAGTTGAACCCAAATCAATCTCACACTGATCCAAGGTACATTTATGATCCTACGCCTCTGATCCCAGTAGGATACTACGTACTTGATTCCCTTAGCTGATCTTATCCACAACTAAGAGTTGCTACGACCCAAAGTCGAAGACTTTAATAAACCAATATATATCACACAGAAAAGTCTACGGTAATAGATAAATTCGTCTCCCACGAATTTACCTACGAGTTTTGTTCCGTCTTTTGATAAATCAAGGTGAACATGAACCAATTGATAAAACCAGACTTATATTCCCGAAAAACATCTCATCTTTATCAATCACCTCACAATAGTCTTAATCGACGCAGCGAAAAAAGATATTGTGGAATCACAAACGATGAGACGAAGATGTTTGTGACTACTTTTATATCTTGCCTATCGGAGATAGAAATCTCAATCCAATTATTACAATTGTACTCGTACGATAGAAATAACAAGATCAGATCACATAACTACGATAAAAGTAGTATCGGTCTGGCTTCACAATCCCAATGAAGTCTTTAAGTCGTTAACCTGGTTTAGAAGAAGAAACCAAAGGTTAAAGGAGAATCGACTCTAGCTATGCAACTAGTATCACACGTAAACCGTCGGAATTTTACTTTGTAGCAAGTATCTCGGCAGGGCTGTATTCACCAATATTCTTGGGAACGTTTACATCTCCAACTGCCACAACGGGAGGATCATAGCCATTAACAACATATACCTGATGTTGTTTTACAAGTGGTAAGAAAGGGTTTTGTAGTTGCATGAAATCCTACACTACACCCTTACTAAGATTTCACAATAATCAACTCATACTTAAAGATTAAAAACGACTTTTTATCATTTAATTCTCAGAAATGTTTACAGAATTGGAAGAAATCAAGAATACAATTAATCTCTTAATGTTTCTCTCTCCTTAAGACTTTCTCAATTCTAAAAATACATCATCCTCTCTCTGGACACACTGGGTCTCTATATATTGTGTAAATACATAATGGATGACAGCTAAGCTGTCCTTTACTTTCAGATTTGATTTGCGATCTTATCGCTACAGTTATAATGTGAAATCGCGCAAGCATTGTAACCGTCACAGATAAATCATGCTCTTCTCGTGTTTCATCAATCGTCAGCTATTACGTCACTCTTTAACTTACTCTGTGACACTAGCAAAGTGTTGTTGAAGAACTCGCGGTATTCTCGCAGAAGTGTTGTTTATTTCGCAGGAATATCGTTGTAGCGATATTCTGATCCTACATCTTGCCTCTTCTCATGTCTTCTTCACAAAGTGGAAAAGATATGAGAATCTCCAACTTTTCATTACACTCGAAACTTCCTTTCTTTCCATGTTTTCTCCTCGACAAGACTCCGAAAATTCAGCTTAATCGCCTACACATGTTGTAAATTCTTCTTTTTACTGACACGTGTCTATTCAATGGGTCATCTCCTTTTTCCTATAAAAGGTAGAATTAAGTTACAGAACTAATTTTCTTCTTCGTCTCTTTGTCTTTTCGGTTTTTCGTCTGCAACTTTTCTTCTTCTTTGTATTTACCTGCTACTGCTTTAATGGAGTCTTCAAGGTATGTGTTTTTCTAATCATTACTAAATTCCACTTCTCTTATATGAATCATGTTTACTCATATTTCATTAGTCTTTTTCTATTTGATTCTTCATGATTTCCATACTGTATTTTTCTCTTCGGTGGAATTAACGCCCAATCTGTAGTTTAAAACCCTAGCCTTCATAAGAGACCTGTTGAGAAGAAAAGGAATCCCGCGAGTCATAAGGTAGTAAGAAACATTTTATTTATTCTTAACAATATTGTTGCCTTTGTTTATTATCTAAGTTATTACTCGCAGGATGACGAGAACATCATTAGACCTCACAAACGAGCTCGCCAGGTTAAGACTCTTGAAGCTGATATTATTATTCCTAAATTGACATCTGCGAGAGTAATTCCCATAGCTTCACAAGTGGAACCTTCCTCTTCTGTTTGCGAGAACATTGCTGCAAGTATCCCTTTCTCCACTGACCCTTTTTCAAATGAAATTTCCAAAACCGCTGTTAATGAAATTCCATCCAGTCCTTTATTGCCTTCAACTATTACCTTTCCAAACACTCCTCCTTCTGATGATGCAACTGTTATAAATAATTCAAATATTCAACTCGCCATCATTACCACTTCACCTTATATACCTCTTCCCTTACCCAAAGAAATACCAGTAGGGGTTGATGCTGTTTTTGAAGTTTTATCTAATATTTTAGATGATGCAAGAAAATCATCTACTGATACTTTTAAGCATGTTGTTTGTGATACCTTAATAAAATATTTTGGTCCTAACCGCACTGTCTCGCGATCATCTTTAAAAGATGAGATTGAAGCTCTAAAGAGGGATCTTCAAGACAAAACTTCAGAATGTGATATTCTTAATCATAAGCTTCGCAACTCTTCACTTGATTGCGAGAATCTTCGCAGAAGGAATAACGAGCTGAAAGGTATAATTTCCTGCCTCTGTCTTTTTGTTTTTCTGTTCTAGCAAGTTTTCATCTTCTCTGTACTTAAGCTTCTTTCTTAAATTCTTGGCTTGTATATTTAGTTTTAAATCAGAATCGATTCATTGAAAGACTTAAATTTGAATTTATCGCTGAAGAAGCTCGTGCTGAAAAAGATTCTTGAATGGATCAGTTTAATAGATTAGATAATCTCTACACATATTCAGTTGATCAAATAGATAATCTCACTAATGAGAATAATCAATTATCACAAAGCCAACATTTATTAAATAGCGAGATTACTCACCTCTCATATTTGTTAATCAAATCTAATTTGGCGACGGAATCTTTGTCATACGAAAATAGAACTTTATCTCAAGAAAAGCATAAATTTTCAAGCTTGATGGAGATTTCCTCGCAACAATTGAGTAATCTTCAGAGAATATGTGATAATCAAGAGCAATCTCTTCGTTCCCTTAAAAATGATCTCAAGGAAATAACTGAATCATCTGCCGCTGAGAAGGATAAACTTATCAAAGGTAGATTAACTCTTAGTTTAAAGGCCAGCAAGCTTCAAGACCAGTATTCCCAACTAAAAGAATATTATTCTTTACTCGCAAAGAAAAACTCATATCTCATTTCCAAAGAAGAAAATATAAAGTCTCGCCTGAAGGGTATAGTTGGGGATAAGTTTGACGATGCTATGAATCAATGGGAGAACCGTTTCTTATCATTAATTCAAAATTTAACTTCTCAAAAAGAAGGTAGTCATATTTTGACTGTTAATTTTTCTATATAATTTCTCAACTATACTTCATATAAATATTTTCTTGTCATTTTTGTTTCTTCGCAGAATCTGAAAGAAGTCTTCACTCTACCATTTCTGATCTAACTGATAAGTTGGATAAAGTTCGTAAAGAAAACAGGATCCTCACTTCTGATCTTGTAACATCTCATGACCAGGCAGAGCAAAGATATGATTATCTTGAATACTTCAAGAATATAGAAATTATAAATCGTGACAGAGGTTTCCCTCGCAAGGTTCACCTTAGCGTTGAAGTCCTTGTGAATGATATTCTAATATCTTAGTCTCTTCCCCCTGTATCCGTTCTTCCTCTAGAAGTAGATGATGATGAATTTCCTCTTCCTATGAATAAGGATCTAGAATATGCAGGTGGAGAAGAAGATATTTCTCAAGAAGACCCAATAGAAGAAGAAGAAGAATCTCAGATTAATCGTAATGAAAAGAATATTGGTGGAGCTGATAACACAAGCAAAGAGAATGAATCTGGCGAGACCAACGCTGAAGCTTGAATTTTATTTTTTCTTGCTAGAAATGTACCTTTATGCAACTTTAGACTTCAACCTTTATTTTGAATACTTATTTTAAGGAAGATAATGATATTCTATTTATTAAATCCCTTACTTGCCCCTCATTATCTTTCTTGAAACAATTAGTTACTTCCTATTACCTCCTTTTTGCGAGTTGATGAATAAGCTTGCGATTTGATGAACATTATTGCGATAATAATTTCTTCTAATAACCCTGTTGTGTGATTCTGAATGATGTTTTCTGGAGAGAAAAAATTTGAAAGGAATTTTGTTTCTCATAGATTTTCCTGCAATGAACAAATCTTTCCTACATTCTTAAAAGAAAATAGTTAATGATTGAAATTATTCTGTTGGTCTTATTTTGCCTTCCTAGTTAAAGGTCTTATTTTGCCAAATTTTTCTTTCTGCGACAAAATCGCAGGACGCCTTTACATTTGCATGTATTGACCCATTGATCTTGTCTTATCTATATTTTGTCAATTTCTCTGCAACAATATGAAAAGTCTAAGTTCCCTTGCGAGAACAAAGGCTTATGACATTGCCGTCTTGCGATGAAATCGCAGGATGTCTTTACACTTTCATGTAAAAACCCATTGATCTCATCTTAACTTTTCTATTATGGCTTGTTGCCTCTGTATAATTTTTGTCACGCGACAATATGATAGGCCTAAATGTTTTTGCGATCATAAAGCCCCATGACATTGCCGTTTTAAGACACTTATCAACTCCCTAATGGAGGGTGCCGCCCTTATCTTCCCCCTGGTTTCCCCTTCAAGGAGGGCACATCTGCCATACAAGACTAGCTCCTCCCATCCAGATTTACCAACAACCAGTTTTTTTCGCATCCTCTTGTCCTTTATGCCTATATGGCTTATAGTTACAATACTGCACCCTAAGTGAAGTTTTCTTCAGGCCGAATGCATCATATCCAAGACTTACCAAGAATGGCCATGGTAGGTTCGTCCATCCCGGGCATCCTTGGCTCAACCGTGTACCTCGGCGCCTTGGTCCTACTCTTCATTCCTTAGAAGAGACCCTCGGTCGTCCAACCATGGTATAACCTTATATAGTTGGAAATCCAAGGTGCCTCTCCTAGATAGGTTTTATTTAACCCCAACATCTTCATGACTCAGGTTCCAGTAGCGGTTTAACCTTATCCCTAAGTCATGCAAAGAGATACCCCCAAATATGACGTACTTTAGGTCTTAAATTTGCCTCTTGCGAAATTGTATTCGCAAACTAGGGTGTATGCCATAAAGGTTTGTCCCGTTCTTTGTTTCTTTTGAGTATATCGCAATTTTTCATTCTTTATATAATCTTGAATAATTTTGTGAATAAACTCGCAGCTGTAGAAATTTTTTTTCCCATCTCTTCTTTGTTTCATTAAAAATTCGTTACTGATAATATCTTTTTAAATATAATCTGTTCAATGGCCTACCAAGTCTTTGACCAACATCTATGCCCTATGGGTCTACTAACCTGTATGCCCCTGTTCCAACTATCTCCTTAATGATATATGGTCCATCCCATTTTCTCGCCAACTTTCCACCACGCTCTCGCTGGTACTCCGGTGTTTCTCGCAAAACTAAGTCACCTGGTTGAAACTCACATTTCTTAACTCGTTTTTTATATTCGCGAGCCAACCTTCGCTTGTAATTTTCCATATGATGTAATGCTTTTTCTCTCTTCTCTTCTACTTCATCAAGTTCTCTTAGAATCATACTAGTATTAAGATTCTTCTCCCAAACCTCTCTTTTTGTTGTAGGAATAGCGACTTATGTTGGTAACACAGCTTCAACCCCATATGTCAAACAAAAAGGCGACATTCCAGTAGCTTCTCGTCTAGTTGTATTGTAAGCCCATATTGCGTTATGCACCTGCTCAGACAATGCTCTGTGGTATCCTTCCAGCTTCTTTTTTAAGATATATGCAATTGTTTTATTCGTTGCCTCAGCCTAACCATTTGCTTGTGGGTATAAAGGAGTAGCTTTTCCACATTTTATCTTAAATGCATTAAGTAGAAATTTTATATTCTGCCCTTCAAACTGTTTTCCATTATCAGATACCAACTGTGCTGGAATTCCAAATCTACAAATTATATTTTCAAATATGAATGTGAAAATGTCTTTATCGCGAATATGTTGTACTGCCTTCACTTCTCCCCATTTTGTGAAATAATCTGTAGCAACAACTAAATATCTTCTTTGCCCTGAACCAGGTACAAATTGTCCCACAATATCTAAACCCCACTTCCCAAAAGGCCATACACTTGTGGAAGATGATAACGGTGCTCCTGGTGCATGTATCCTTTTTCCATATCGTTGACAGTCTTCACAATGCCTTGAGAGTTAATTTGCGTCTTCATGCATATATGTCCAATAATAGCCTTGCATTTTTGTTCTATATGCCAAAGATCTTCCCCCACTGTGATTACCAGCATCGCCACTGTGCAGCATTGTTAACACCTTTTGTCCTTCTTCCCTCGTTAAGCATCTTAGCGATGGTCCATTAAAAGATCTGCGATATAATACTCCATCTCTTAGCTCATAATTGGTTGCCCTACTTTTTAATTTATGTGCTTCTAATCTATTTCTTAGAGTTTCTCCTCTCGCCAAGTATGCATGTAGATCTTCTCGCCAATCTATAACATTGCTTTTTGGCTCTTCCTTGCCAGCTTCTACCAGCATCACATCTGTTTCTTCTTCCTCCTTGTTTATCGAAGGTAACAAAACTGTTTGAATTTTTATGCATCTCGCAGCTGGATTTGTCATCATGCTTGATATAAAGGAAAAATCATCTGCGAGTCTATTGTCCTTTCTTGATGTATTTCTCCATGTTATTCTTGAAATTCTCGCAGACAATTCTTCAACCAGTTTTTTGTATTTCTTCAAGGATGGTTCATTTTTTGTGTATTCTCCCATTATCTGGCGAATAACCAATTGCGAATCGCTAGTAATTCTTGCATTTTATAACTTCATTTCTATTGCAAATTTTAGAGCATGAATCACAACTTCATATTCTGTCTCATTATTAGTAGATGTGAACTCCAATCTAAATGAAAAAGCCATTTTTTCCCCTTCTGGAGAGATAAAAACAACTCCAACTCCATTACCTTCTCCATTTGATGATCCATCCACTAATATCTCCCACCTATTGGGTTCTGTTAATAGTTTTCTTGGGTCTCCATGTTCTTCTTCTATTTCCATCATTTCTTCTACTGCTTCATCATCTTCTAAAGGAAACTCAGCTAAGAAATCTGCTATAACTTGTTACTTTGGCAAAGATAAAATGTCATATTTAATATCAAAGTGCCCTACTTGTGCATTCCATCTTTCAGCTCTGCCTGATCTTTTTGAATTCTTCATCACTGACTCAATTGGCACTCTTGTTAATACTTTTACCTTATGTGATTGAAAGTAAATGCGAAGTTTAAAAGTTGCATGAACCAATGCTAGAATTAACTTTTCAATCTTTGAATAATTTCTCTCTGCATAATTAAATGTCTTGCTGATATAATAAATTGGTTTTTCAACCCCTGCATCTACTCGCAGCAATACTGCACTTAGCGCATGAGTGGTTGTTGCGAGATAAATCAATAGTTATTCTCCTGGCTCTGCTTTCTATAAGATAGTTATGTTCATTAAATGTTCTTTAATTCCTTGAAAAGCTTTTTCACACTCATCCGTCCACTTGAATTTTGTTCCCTTCTTGAGTATATCGAAAAAATGTTTGCACTTGTCTGATGATCGCGAGATGAATCTTCCTAGGGAGGCTAAGAGTTCATTTAATTTTTGCACATATTTTACTGTTGCAGGCGTTGGCATGTCACGAATTGATTGTACCTTTTATGGATCAACTTGTATTCCTTCTTTCGACACAATATACCCCAAAACTTTTCCTGAAGTTACTCCAAAAGTATACTTGTCAGGGTTCACTTTGATGTTAAAATGCCGCATTTGATCGAAAATCTCCTTCAAATCCTGTACATGGTCTTTAGCTTCTTTACTTTTGATCAACATATCATCCACATATACCTCTAATGTTTTGTGTATCCATTTTTCAAATACCTTCTCCACCATTCTTTGATATGTTGCACCAGCATTTCGTAAACCAAAGGGCATTTTCGTATAACAGTATAACCCTCTTGGAGCAAAAAATGCGGTGTGCTCTTGATCTTCTTCAGCGAGGGGAATTTGATTATATCCTTTATATCCGTCTAATGAAGATATTCTAGCATTTACCGCTGCTGACTCAACCATTTGTGGAATATCTGGTAATGGAAAACTATCTTTAGGACAAGCCTTGTTTAAATCAGTAAAGTCTATGCAAATTCTTATTCCCTTATTCTTCTTTGGGACCACCACCATATTTGCGATCCATTCTGGATATTTTGTTTGCCTTATAATTCCTGCGTCAAGCATTTTCTGTAACTCTTCTTCTATT
Organism: Papaver bracteatum; assembly: GCA_023529315.1. Classification (NCBI taxonomy): domain Eukaryota; kingdom Viridiplantae; phylum Streptophyta; class Magnoliopsida; order Ranunculales; family Papaveraceae; genus Papaver; species Papaver bracteatum. Next base: position 907,381 of record JAJJWX010005152.1, read on the forward strand.
TGGGAATGGTATGTTGTTGCAATCTTCCTTATTCTTTGTTTAAATGGTCTTGCATCTTTATTAATTTCTAGTTTATGACATGCTACCGATGGATCTATGCCTGGCATCTCATCCATGTTCTATCCAAAGATGTCTTTAGATTCTCGCAAAAGATATATGGTTTTCTCTTCTTCATCTGTATCCATTTTAGTTCTAATTTTCAGCAACTTAGGTTCTTCTTCACTCCCAACATTTACTTCCTTAGTTGGTTCTGCTGCAATGTAACTGGCCTCAAGTTCTCCCATTGGTGTTGGTGTCTTCATTGTTCTCGCAGGTTCGTCTCCTTCTTGCGATATTTCATTGGGTATTACTTTTCCTTCTTTTGCTCTTATCGAATAAACTTTAAATTCTTCTTCTTTCTTTCTTTCTCTAGCTATTTTTTTGTGAGCTTTTCGCAGCTTTGGACGCTCTTCAGAATTTCTTACTTCAATTTGATAGCACATCTTCGTAAGATCTGTGTCTCCTCTAATTTCTCCAACTCCACTGGGCATAGGAAATTTGATGCATTGATGCAATGTTGATTCTACAACCTTGATTGCGTGTATCCATGGTCTTCCCAATATCACGTTGTATGGTGATTTCACGTTTACCACACATAATGTTACTTGTGTTTCAATTTCTCCTAGCGGAATTCGTACCACTATTTCTCCTTTTGGTTTTGTTAAAGATTTTCCAAAGCCATGAATATGATATGTTGGACAGAACATTTCTTCATCTTTGTATCCCATTTTCTTAAAAGCATGATAAAATATTATATCTACAGAACTTCCTGCGTCCACCAAAATTCTATTTACAGCCCATTCTTCTGCAGATTTTGTTGATTCTCCTCTTCCCATTGGTATAGTGGATACCGTAATTATCAAAGGAGATATGTGATTTAAATTTTCTTCTGGTATTTCTGCTGTTGTAAACGTGATCTCCTGCTTTTCCCAATCCTTTACTGATGATATTTTCTCTACCGTCATAATTTTCCTTCCTTCAAAATACCGTTTATGTATCTTCCCCTTAATGTTTTCATGAAATTTATCAATCATTGTTCTCATTACCTTATAACACTCTAATTTCCTACAATTCTCTTTTGTTCTAATCATTCTTCCTTCAACTATTTCACCAATTTGCTTAACTATCTTCTTTATTTTGAATAACTCTCAACTTCTACTTCGTCTCTTCTATGATTTTCGTTAATTCATTCCCTGTTTCGGGCGCCAAAATGTAGTTGCAGGAAATCCTACACTACACCCTTACTAAGTTTTCACAATAATCAACTCATACTTAAAGATTAAAAATGACTATTTATCATTTAATTCTCAGATATGTTTACAGAATTGGAAGAAATCAAGAATACAGTTAATCTCTCTGTTTCTCTCTCCTCAAGACTTTATAAATTCTAAAAATACATCATCCTCTCTCTGGACACACTGGGTCTCTATATATAGGGTAGATACATAATGGATGACAGCTAAACTGTCCTTTACTTTCGGATTTGATTAGCGATCTTATCGCTACAGTTATAATGTGAAATCGCGCAAGCATTGTAACCGTCGCAGATAAATCATGCTCTTCTCGTGTTTCATCAATCGTCAACTATTACGTCACTCTTTAACTTGCTCTGTGACACTAGCAAAGTGTTGTTGAAGAACTCGCGGTATTCTCGCAGAAGTGTTGTTTATTTCGCAGGAATATCGTTGTAGCGATATTATGATCCTACAGGTTTGATTCTCGGACTTGATGAGATTCGATTTTTGAAATAATAAACAAAATATTTACACAAAATTGTCACAAGATCAAAAAGTACTGGGATTCAGGACTCCACCAATTCTCATTCATGTGGTTCAACTAATAATTCTAGACATTCATATCTCAAATAATGAAAATTTATTGACTCTAAATCCTTGCCGAAAGTAGATTTTGAAAGCGATGACTGTAAATATAAAGCATGAGACATCAATACACTTAAGAAAGCATGACCCATCAATTGAAATAACAATCACTCAATAAAAATCATAAATCAATTAAAACTCAATGCAATAAGTCATAAAAGAATTAATAGAATTACCACATGCGTGAAGAATGGCTTCCTCCGTCGTCCCAGTGATGGGGTTCTGCTCTTCATGGTAAAAACACGATCAAAATAATAATCCATAGCTCAAAAAGATGTTTTTATTGAAGAAATATATGAAAAGAGAGTTTCGCAACACTGTATTAGTGTTACAGACGTCACCGCTACAATTCGGGTATTGCAGATTCGAACCAAACTGTTACAAATTTACTATCGCATACACTGTTTATAAACGACTGTTCTTGTTGGTCTGTTCTTCGTGTTCTTGAGAACGACACTTCTGATGTGTCGTCTATAACTCTTCTTCTTCTTCTTCTTCTCTGTTGCTGCTGCAACTCCTCATGAAGCGTGATTTTATGCACAGAAACCACCCCAAACCTCTCGACAACTTTTCTGGAACTCTCCCCTGCCTTTATATAGCCAACAAGGGTAAGAAATCACGAGAATATATTCTTTTTTCTTCTCTCCCAAGTTCCGTAAATTCCTGTTGTTTTCTTTACTTTCACGCCTCTCTGATTTTGGTTAAAACTCTTCCAAACAGAGAGTAAAATCTCTCTAGAAGATATCCTGCCTTAACTTCACACGTACTTTCCCTTTCATGAAAAAGAATTCCCGGAAATATGTTATCTTCCCTGTTTTCTCGACAAATCTTCTTTGCTTACTTTTCACGTCTTCTGTTACTTAATATAGATTCAGCAGAACCTATCCGTCCTCCTACGTCGATGAGGACCAAAAACATCTCTCCAACACACGATATAGCTCATGTTTACCCGAGACAGAGACCTTGCCTTTTCCGAGAAGATATCTTACATTTTTATCTCTACTGATGACGTGTTTAAACACGTAGTGATATTCCCTTCGATTTGGTATGTCAAAATCATCCTTCCAATCGCATAAAACTCGGCTTCCAACTAACTCAGATAATCTTCACGTGTAAATAATAAATTCCCGCCAAGTTGTGAATTTGAATTTGGGAAGAAAGTGACCTCCCCCTTATCCGTTTCTGGTCTCCCTTTAGCAACTGCTCTGAAGTTACCCCTTATCAGTGGAGTGCCCCTTAGACAAATATGGTGTCCCTTTAACAACTTTTCGAGTCGATTTCTTCGCACATGTTTATTTCTCCAAAAACACCTACAAAGACATAAAATACCAAAATAAGTGCAAAATCGAGTACTAACAATATACATAATTGAGATTAAAATAGACACATAAATGCGTCTATCAAATACCCCCAAACTTATTATTTGCTAGTCCCGAGCAAATCAAATTTACAAAATAAAATCCTAACTCACTGTCGCAGGCATCGTCGATTGCATTTAGCGTATGCAATAAGCCTTTAAACCCCTAGGTGGCCCTAGTGGCCGAGTTATAGTCTCGGGAGGGCTTACTAGAGATATACCCACAAAACCTTTACACTTCAGACCCTAGCTATCTACTCAGAACCTTGAAAGGAACTAAAGAATCTCCTTGGTTGGCATACTTATTGACTACAAGAGGAAGTACCCTGATGCGAAATTCCAATTGCTGTACACGAGTTTGCACTCTAGCATACTAAAATTCATATATAAGTGACAGAGCTCTACTCAGATAATCGCACTATGGACATCAATATCCGGAGTCAACAAATCACGTGGATAGATTAAGAAGATGGATATAGAAAAACATAGATGGTTTTGATGTTGACTAGGTGAACGGTGTTTCTCATATCTGTCTGAAGGCCACTGCCAAAATGAACCTATCCTAATGGACTGAGATACTGGTCTGACTAATATCAACACAACTGGCATATACAAGGGAACCAGTGGTCGACAATCCTAATTCTAGATCAACTCGTCTGGCATATACAAGGGAACCAACGGTCGATTTTATTCACTGAACATTAACAAAAAAAATTTTTAACTGCATGATTAGATCTTTTGGATCCAAGCGCATGCTTATTGTAAGCAGATTACATGATAGTTCCCGTGGATCCTGCGTTCCATGCTTGTTTAGGCGACGGAGACAGGGAGAACATACACATATTGTTGTTCCCAAGTGTCATCAAATTTTTTTTTTTTAAATTTATTCTGTTTGGTCTAATTGGTCTGGTCTCATTTTTTCTTTTTATTTTTCTTAGTAACTTAATCACTCTATTTCACCCTAACAGTGGTAACAACTTGAATCGTGAGCCCCACCTAATCACTTAGAGAAACATATTTTAAAAAGAAAACAAAATAAAAATAGAAGTGAAAAGGACTCAACGAGATATGGCGAAACTACCATGTTATTTCTAACACCTGAGCTCTGTGATTTTATGAATAGACTCTTATAGATGATTCCATCTAATCAGATTGGTTCCTCAACTCCTACAACCAAAATGCTTCCATCCACTTAGATTGGTTAGTGCCATCCTTAATAAGCATAAATTTCTAGGCTCTGGAGTTTAATAATAATGCAACTGAAAAGTTTCTCCCATACCCCCAAACTTAAATCTAACATTGTCCTCAATATTCTAAAGATAAAATTAAAAGCATGAACAAGGAGAAATTGTTACCATTTAAAACAAAAGAGTTAAGGAAAGATATTACAGTGTATCATGAATATTGGGTTACCTCCCAAGAAGTGCTAAATTTAAAGTCTTCAGCCAGACGTAATAAAGAATTAATCACCTCGAATCATATAGCAATAACCGAAACAACTGTGGATCATCTGCATCAAAAAGTGTTAACACGGATAAAAGGAAACTGCAACAAACCAAGAATAAACATAGCACACCCTTGCCTATTTTCCTGTTTAAGACAACTACATCTAGTTGTGGTTCAGGTTCAGGTTCTATAAAGAGGTCTGAATAAAATATTTTCATGGGGTGCACATCCTCATAGGTAAGATCCGAAATATCAGGTTCTAAGGTCTGAAAATTTTTAGAAGCACACAATAATAACCTGAATAATTGAGGATCCTCTAAGTCAATTAGTTTTGACTCACAGAGTTGACCACAATAGTGGTGATCATTCGTAAGCAAATGTGTCAATTTTATTCTCCTAAAATAATTAGGTTCAGTCTCAGAACTTAATAATTGACACATTTCAAATTCAAACTTTCCCACATTTGGAAGAAAAATATTTGGTGGGAAAACAAAATCAATCTGGGTATCATAGCCTGGGTAAACCACATCAACCAGAGGATGGGTTTCTAATAACTGAAATTCTTCTTGAACATCATTAGGTTCGGGAATACGTGTCTGAAGATGATCTTTTAAAATGGTAGAGGTACATATGTCAAGTCCCAAGTGAGGGATCTTTGTAAGAGCTAAAGGTAAGGCACATGGAGAACAATAATTACCCCCAAACTTAGAGTTTTGGGTGTCTCTAGATAGACTAGCTACAATTTCCCTAATTTCTAGATCATCAGAATCCTGAAAATGGTCAATTGCTTCTTGTAGGTCATATTCAGGTGACACATACTCATACATATTTAAAAGCTCTACGAGTTCATCTTATTCGTCTAAGACTGTTGTTTCTAAATCTGTAGACTCTAAAATATTATTCTCAGAATAAACTCGTTCCTCTAAGATAATATCGGATTCGTAATCAAAAGGAAATACTACACCGTCTAAAATGAGGGTATCTCTAGTCAAATCCTCGTCCTTTTGAATAGGTGAATAATTATTAAAATTATTTGGATTTGAACTAGAAATAATATTATCATTGTAAAGCTCAATTGGAGTAACAAGAGGGAAGTAAAGCTCAATTGAATAATTTTTAAAATTCCTGATCACTATGCCTACATATTTCAAATTCTTCATCAACACTATCCTCATCATAATCATCATTATAAGAACATGAAAATCATTGAACCTCATTTAAACAAGTAGTGTTACCAAATATATCCTCGTCTTCTTGATTATGCAAATAATTGTCCTCATTTTCAAGGGTACTATTGGAAACACTATATTGGAAATTAAGATTATTTCGAGCAAGTATTTCGTTCCTCATCTTATATGTACTTCCAGCTAGTATCTTGAGAGACTCTTCTAGAGGACGAATAGGACCAGGATGATCATAAGGACTAGTTTTTACCTGTTTAATTAAGTCGTCCAAAGACGAGGAACTAATACTATGATATTTCTCATTTTTTTTTCTCGTAAGACCGGTGCACGTGCGGATAGTAATTGGGCTCACCATGTATGGTCCATAACCTTGAATAGGTCGGTGCTCCCAAACACTATCCACACTATGGTCGTAAAAAGAATAATGTCCATGTTGAAAATCAGTCGGGTATTCATTGTACTGGATATTATAATACCAATTCGACATTTTTACATGCACGTGCAAATGCAAATGCTGGGGTTGACTATTTCGGGTAGGCTTGGGTTACCTTTAGAAAAATATACCTACAGTCAAAGACTGGTCAAAGGTACGAGGCTAAGGCTTGTGGTGTTTCGGAGGATAGCGCCCAAAGGGTTCACCGTACTAAACCATGTGTTTTCCTACTAATCGGTGCCAGACGATGCAATATGAAGTACACGTGTGCGTTCGTGTTTGTGTTTTTTTTATATTAACAAATATATACAAATAAACAAACAAAAATAAAAGTTCCAAAAGTAAAAGTTCCAAAGTTTGGGATTTTCTGCTCTTTTAGGCAAGTCCAACTTTCCACCTTTAGTTTCCAGCAAAACCTGCACACCAAAAACAAAAATACCCAAGACGTAAAATGGAACAAAAAATAATCTAAAAATAAAAATAAAAATAAACAAAATATATACAAAACCTAAAAAAAATGCAAAACCTAAACCTAAATACAAGTCCGCGTCGACGACGCCAAAAACTTGATGTAGTTTTACAAGTGGTAAGAAAGGGTTTGATTCTCGGACTTGATGAGATTCGATTTTAGAAATAATAAACAAAATTGTCACAATATCAAGAAGTACTGGGATTCAGGACTCCACCAATTCTCATTCATGTGGTTCAACTAATAATTCTAGACATTCATAGCTCAAATAATGAAAATTTATTGACTCTAAATCCTTGCCGAAAGTAGATTTTGAAAGCGATGACTGTAAATCTAAAGCATGAGACATCAATACACTTAAGAAAGCATGACCCATCAATTGAAATAACAATCACTCAATAAAAATCATATATCAATTAAAACTCAATGCAATAAGTCATAAAAGAATTAATAGAATTACCACATGCGTGAAGAATGGCTTCCTCCGTCGTCCCAGTGATGGGGTTCAGCTCTTCATGGTAAAAACACGGTCAAAATAATAATCCATATCTCAAAAAGATGTTTTTATTGAAGTAATATATGAAAACAGAGTTTCGCAACGCTGTATTAGTGTTACAGACGTCACCGTTACAATTCGGGTGTTGCAGATTCGAACCAAACTGTTACAAATTTACTATCGCATACACTGTTTGTAAACGATTGTTTTTGTTGGTCTGTTCTTCGTGTTCTTGAGAACGACACTTCTGATGTGTCGTCTGCAACTATTCTTCTTCTTCTTCTTCTCTGTTGCTGCTGCAACTCCTCATGAAGCGTGATTTTATGCACAGAAACCACCCCAAACCTCTCGACTACTTTTCTGGAACTCTCCCCTGCCTTTATATAGCCAACAGGGGTAAGAAATCACGAGAATATCTTCCTTTTTCTTCTCTCCCAAGTTCCGTAACTTCATGTTGTTTTCTTTACTTTCACGACTCTCTGATTTTGGTTAAAACTCTTCCAAATAGAGAGTACAATCTCTCTAGACGATATCCTGCCTTAACTTCACACGTACCTTCCCTTTCATGAACAAGAATTCCCGGAAATATGCTATCTTCCTTGTTTTCTCGAAAAATCTTCTTTGCTTACTTTTCACGTCTTCTGTTACTTAATATAGCTTCAGTAGAACCTATCCGTCCTCCTACGTCGATAAAGACCAAAAACATCTCTCCAACACACGATCTAGCTCGTGTTTACCCGAGACAGAGACCTTTCCTTTTCCGAGAAGATATCTTACATTTTTATCTCTACTGATGACGTGTTTAAACACATAGTGATATTCCCTTCGATTTGGTATGTCGAAATCATCCTTCCAATCCCATAAAACTCGGCTTCCAACTAACTCAGATAATCTTCACGCGTAAAGAATAAATTCCCGCCAAATTGTGAATTTGAATTTGGGAAGAAAGTGACCCCCCCTTATCCGTTTCTGGTCTCCCTTTAGCAACTGCTCTGAAGTTACCCCTTATCAGTGGAGTGCCCTTAGCCAAATATGGTGTCCCTTTAGCAACTTTTCGAGCCGATTTCTTTGCACATGTTTATTTCTCCAAAAACACCTACAAAGACACAAAATACCAAAATAAGTGCAAAATCGAGTACTAACAATATACATAATTGAGATTAAAATAGACATATAAATGCGTCTATCAATACCCATGATTGAAAATCACGCTCTTGAAGAAAAGCTCGCATAAGAATTTTCCACCACAAGTAATTAGAGCCATCGAAGACTGGTGATACATTAATAGAGATAACACCTGTGTCCATAGAGTCAGATCGCTACAAACACAGACTGATAAGGTATTTAAACGTGTTTGCCTGCTCTGATACCGATTGAAAAAGTGGGGGTCTAACAACCACACCCAATATTTCGATTAGCAATCTGAATGGATAAAATCCAATATACTTTTATGAGAATCAACTAGACAGTTAGACTCAATCAATAGAAAAGTATATCAAAGAGTTTATATCTCTCTCACTTGATTTGATCTTTACTCAAGCAAATAGAAATCTGCGAGTCTTTATCAAACACAAGGAGATAACTTGGATGGTACCAAATACCAATATCCAAGTGTCAATCAATTTAAATCAACAACCAAAAGGTCGGATATTCTAATTGATTGAACAACGCACAACTTGTATTATTTCAATTATATAACAAATATAATGCGGAAAAGAAATAACACAGACACCAGAATTTTGTTAACGAGGAAACCGCAAATAAAGAAAAACCCCGAGACCTAGTCCAGATTAAACATACACTGTATTAAGCCGCTACAGACACTAGCCTACTCCAAGCTAACTTCGGTCTGGACTGTAGTTGAACCCCAATCAATCTCACACTGATCCAAGGTACAATTATGCTCCTACGCCTTTGATACCAGTAGGATACTACGTACTCGATTCTCTTATCTTATCTTACCCACAACTAAGAGTTGCTACGACCCAAAGTCGAAGACTTTAATAAACTAATATGTATCACACAGAAAAGTCTACGGTAATAGATAAATTCGTCTCCCACGAATATACCTACGAGTTTTGTTCCGTATTTTGATAAATCAAGGTGAACAGGAACCAATTGATAAAACCAGACTTATATTCTCGAAGAACAGCTCAGCTTTATCAATCACCTAACAATAGTCTTAATCGACGTAGCGAAAAAAGATATTGTGGAATCACAAACGATGATACGAAGATGTTTGTGACTACTTTTATATCTTTCCTATCGGAGATAGAAATCTCAAGCCAATTATTACAATTGTACTCATACGATAGAAATAACAAGATCAGATCACATAACTACGATAAAAGTAGTATCGGTCTGGCTTCATAATCCGAATGAAGTCTTTAAGTCGTTAACCTGGTTTAGAAGAAGAAACCAAATGTTAAAGGAGAATCGACTCTAGCTATGCAACTAGTATCACACGTAAACCGTCGGAATTTTTATTTGCAGCAAGTATCTCGGAAGGGCTGTATTCACCAATATTCTTGTGAACGTTTACATCTACAACTGGCTCAACAGGTGGATCATAGCCATTAACAACATATACCCATGATTGAAAATCACACGCTTGAATAAAAGCTCGCATAACAATTTTCCACCAAAAGTAATTAGAGCCATCGAAAACTGGTGATACGTTAATAAAGATAGCACATGTGTCCATAGAGTCAGATCGCTACAAACACAGACTGATAAGGTCTTTAAACGTGTTTGCTTGATTTGATACCGATTGAAAAAATGGGGGTCTAACAACCACACCCAATATTTCGATTAGCAATCTAAATGGATAAAATCCAATATTCTTTTATGAGAATCAACTAGACAGTTAGACTCAATCAATAGAAAAGTATATCAAAGAGTTTATATCTCTCTCACTTGATTTGATCTTTACTCAAGCAAATAGAAATCTGCGAGTCTTTATCAAATACAAGGTGATAACTTGGATGGTACCAAAGACCAATATCCAAGTGTCAATCAATTTAAATCAACAACCAAAAGGTCGGATATTATAATTTATTGAACAACGCATAACCTGTATTATTTCAATTATATAACAAATATAATGCGAAAAAGAAATAACACAGGCACCAGAATTTTGTTAACAAGGAAACCGCAAATGCAGAAAACCCCGGGACCTAGTCCAGATTAAACATACACTGTATTAAGACGCTACATACACTAGCCTACTCCAAACTAAATTCGGTCTTGTGGATGGTGGATTTTCGACAAAGGCTAAAATCGTAAACCCATAATTATACGAACCTCTGATCCAGCAGTGAGACATGAGTATTGAGACACGGATCTATCATCGAATCCTATGACTGAGAATACCTTGTCTCAAAGTACATGTAGATACGTAGTCTCACGGCCAGACAACAGCATATATCATGAATATTGAACACTTCAGTAATTATTTCTATATAGTATCACAAGATGGACGGCTCCTAGACAGCTTGCTCTGCTAGTATTGAGCGATAACGTCTTCGGGATACAAACAACGAGTTTACCCTGACTATATAAAGGATATGAAGCTCCATCAAGCTCATATCGGAATAATTAATGCTCCTAGACAGCTTGCTCTGCTAGTATAGAGCCATAAGTTAATTATTCCTAAATTCTTGGATTCATCCACAGAATTTCCGAAAATATTCAAATATTTTCGCAGATATTTCATTACTGCAAACCATGGTTCTTCCCATCAGAAATCCATGGGTTAGTAATAAATATTCAACGCACGGGCATCTGAGCTACCTCTGAGTAAGCTCTATCTCAAAAGGTGTAAGTTTATTCAGCAACGATGCATTGACAATCACCGCACGAACGAGTATTTCAAAATACGACGTAACGATGAACCTATGCAAAATAGAGAAAAAATAAAAAATAATCAAAATATTGACCAAGGCGCTGGGAGCATGGTCCCACTGACTGTCCAACCATGCCATGGCCAATCCCACGCCAGTTTTTTATATTTTATTATATTTTTATTATTTTCCTTGATCTGGTGAAAATCCTTTCATTTGAACAAATATCCTTCATTTTGATGAAACTCCTCAATTCCGTGGTGCTTCCTTCGCACGGAGGAAATAATATAACATTAGGGAAAATATTGTGGGGTCGTGATCATTGACCAACCGGCCATGCCTTAATCCCGGACGGCCCCATGCCTTGTTATTCCTCATTATTTTATTATTAATTCCCTAGTTTTATGAAAATTCCTTCATCTCATGGTATTTTTCAAAAAATACATGAACAATAATATAAAATTAGGGAAACCCGTGGGACCGGGCCCCAGCCGGCCGGCCATGCCCCAGCTGGTCTCACACGTCCCTTTATTTTATCATTATTATTTTTAGGATTTCCTTCATCTCATGAAACTCCTTGATTTCATGATATTTCTCTCAAATTAGGAAAACTCCTTTAAATCATGGGAAAATATATAAAATATATAAAAAATTAGGGAAACTCGTGGGACCGGGCCCAAGCCGGCCGACCATGCCCTAGTCAGTCCCACAAGCCCATGTTTTTATTATTTTAATATTATATGCTTCCTTGATCCAATGAAAACTCCTTCACTTCAAGGAAAACTCCTTACTTTCAACAAATTCCTTTATTTCATGATATTTTCATAAATTCATAAAAAATAAGGAAAAAACACCATGGGACCGTGGTCACTGGACGGCTAGCCATGCCTTGGTATCGGCGGTCCCATGCTTCATCATTTCTTTATTTCATAATTATTTTCCTTCATGTCATGAAGTTTTCCTAGTTTCAGCAAAACCCTAATTTTGTCATATTTTCTCAAATGGTCGCTCAAACGAGCACCAGAAAATATCAAAATTCTCAGGACTGAGACACGGACGTCTCAAATACCAAAGCATGTTACCTTTACCGATCAGGGTTGGATTTTTGGCTTGCAATGAGTCGGTCCCACATATTTTCATGATTTGACCCAATTTGCGCAATTGCACGTATTGGGTCAAAAAACTCTTCGAATAATTTCAGAATTTGACGGAGTGATCGTCATTCGATCCCGTGACCACCTAGGGCCAGTTTAATGACCCCTTGTTTGGTCCCTTACCTCTTTATAATTAATTAGGTTTCATCACCTAAGGCTCATACGAGCATTTTTCGAATAAATGATTAAACAGGCATTTGATCATTCTTTCATCAACAAACCACCAACTCTTCAACAGACCTTGGTATTTGCTCACACAAGCATATGGGAGTTTCATGGTCGACCCACGGTCCCATGAAGCCAGATCTCCTTCATTCTGTGGTTAATTTTCAAATAAACCATCAACTGGTCATCAATTGATCAAATTAGGGTTTCTGAGTCCAAGGATCATAATTCCAGATTCGAACACTAATAAATTTACGACGATGTCATGATCAATATTCTTATTAATTATGCTCGGTTCAACTACTAGTATTTTAATTAATATTTTATTTTGGTCACGCTGCCAATAATTCATCAGACGAGCGACACTTGCTCAGACGGGCGACACTTTCTCAAACGAGCAATATTTGCTCAAACCAAGGAATATTGATTCAACTATTCATCTAATGAGCAACACTTGCTCGCCTCAACGTGATAATCACATCACTGTCTCAGCAGACACGTTCAATTCATGAGTTTCAGAACATTTTACAAAATCATGTTCAACTCAATACACGGAATCATCGTCCCATTAAATCACGAAGTCAGCAATTGACTAATTAACCGCGAGACGTTAATCGCGTAATTTGGGGGATATCAACTAGGGTTTTGGTCTGGCGGTTTACGACACGTATGTTCAAACACATGATGGAATGTGAGCAAGTCATGCAATCAGTTTAAGGAGTTAACAAAGTAGTGGATAGAAAATCAACCAAGTCTCCGCACGATGAGCAACTGGTTTCAAACACGATTTTCATTTCCCCACTCTTTGATTCCATCAACTGTTACACTTCATGGAATCATGGTGTCCACAATACCAGGAATATAAATAAGTCTCTGAATCATGATTGAAACAACAATGAGAATAACAGAAATAATGATTTCACGTCTCACAGACAATACGAGATCAACGACTCATCAATTGAGCAATTTCTCTCAACTGATCAATTTCAATCATTCAGAACTTATCTTATTCAGAATTCACAATACAACTATAATCTTTGATTACCATTGATTCCACACATTTCTTAGCTTCCCTCCTACAGATCAACACATCCTCTCTTGTGACCGAATTTACTCTAGAACATCCATTGTCTTGGTTTAGGCCGGAGTACTATAGATTGATCTCTCGAATTCAAAGCAACCCCTTTGCAGCGGTCCATCTGTGTGAGGTTGAACATTTCGCTCGGTTCAAGGAGTTTCCTCCGCACGGTCGTCTCCTCAATTCCTTAAAAACCAGCAAATCGTTTTTCCCCATCTACAGATTGGCGACCACAATGGGAGATCATTCTCTCGGTTGCAATCTCTTATTCTCACAAAAATGGTTGGTCTTAGGTCAGTATCAGTTACAAATCCTAACGCAAACATTGCTAGCACCAGCAACAATAAAAGTATCACGGAAACTGTTCCGGACACTAACACTGACGGTGGTGACATCACTCCTCCTCACACCAACGTGGAAGGTCATCCCTTGTTTGGCCGATATCCCGAAGAAGTTATAGGAAACCCACCACCTACCATTTTTGATCTCATCAAAGCACAAGAAACTCTTGCAAAGAATCAGACGGATATGGCTGCAGCACAGCAGAAGCTATTTGATCATCTGAAGACTCTTACTGACAAATTGTTAGAGAAAACTCAAGAAAAAGGGAAAGAGAAGGAAAAGTCCTCAGAAACTGCTGATCCTGAGGTAATTCCAATTCACACAGTGGATGACGATGAAACCAACAAGGCTACGGGCAATTCATCAACGAAGGAATCATCAAACTTCATCACCCGAGAGGACTTGGAGCGTCTTCGGGAGAATCATGGAAAATACAAGACATCACACGTCCATCGTCACCAACCCCCTTATCCTACCGCAACGCAGAGGATTCCCCTTCCTAAAGGTTATGTTTCTATAACCTTCACTCTGTACGATGGAACCGGAAATGCTCGAGAACACGTCTCTCGTTTCCTTGAAGCCTTAGGAGAACATGAGCATAACCATGTTGTTCGTCAACATTGCACCTGGAACTATCAACAACTGGGGAGAAATGATTAACGCCTTCTATAAGAAATACTTCTTTGTGTCGGAAAAAGTCACTCTCTCTGATCTTGGAAGGATGTTTCAGAAAGTCAGTGAAAATCCCAATGACTATGTGAAAAGATTCAGAGTCCAAGCCCTGGATTGTCATGATCCAAATGTCACGGAGCAACAACTGGTGGATTTTTGCATCAATGGCATGCTCTCAGTCTACAGATCCCTACTGGAAAATCTCTGATTCCATACTTTCTCAAATCTCCACGAAGCCGCAAAGAGGTCAACAACTACTGCACATGCTCTGTTATAAAGAGCAAAACCCACAAAGAATGAAGAAGCGCGAGACACTCTAGGGAGCAGACATCTGATCAATAAGCAGTACAACCTATATCCTTCCATAAATGTTGTTATGGAAGGGAGTAAACGGAAAGCTGAGCCACAACTCAAGCATACTTCTTCCACCCCTTCAAAAGCGCAAAAGAAGGATAACGTGTAAACTTTTCCTTAGCATATAGAAGACCCAGAAGCACCTGACTTTCCTTGATCCATTGAAGAAGTCATCGAATTGCTAGAGGCCTGAATTCAAGACTGTGCAATTAAATTTCCATATGTCAAGAAGGAACCAACCGAAGAGGCCATGGAAAATCCTCGGTACTGTCGCTTCCATAGGTTTGTCAGCCACCCCACAAGTGATTGCAAGACTTTGAAACGCATATTCAGAGAAAAGGTTGAGTAAGGAGAACTTAATCTTGGAGCCGAATGAGTGCACAAAGATCCTCCCCCTGTCAGGACTTTCTCTATTTCTGAAGCACCAGTCAAGGAAGCAGTTCAGTCATTGATAGATCATGTCTGCAAATTGCTCTATCTTTCGAAGGCGTAAAGTGGAGACATGTTTACAGCTTTGAATCACATAGTTTCCGGGAAACGCTTGTTGATTCCAGATGTACCTCCTGAACCTTCAGCCACTGACAAAGAAATATATGACTGGGGACTGCTCACCACATTGCACATTAAAGGAAATGAATTCAAAAGGGCATTTATTGATGTTGGTACTGCTGTCAACATCATCCCTTTGAAAACTCTTAGGGATGCCGGTATTACTCGACAAGAGGCTACTCACGCTCCCATAGAAATTAGAGATCATAAAGGGATTTCCAGAGATGCATATGGCTTCATCACTCTCAAAGTCACAGAAAGTTTGGTCTGCACTGAGACCAAGTTTTACATAATCCGGGAAGACCCTGGATATGACATGATCCTTGGAAGGACTTGGATCCATGCTAGAAATCTAACCTTAACGCCTTAAGCACACTCTATTACTGACAAAGACTCTGAGTAAGAAGGAGAAGCGGAGGACGCCCCACCATTTGAACACCTGAAGGAAGTTGAAACCTTGATGTGACTTGCTCAAGAACCCGGAGAGAGTCCACATGCCTTTGTCAAAAGGTTTCGAGATCAGGAAAGTTTTATTCCTATTCATGCTCCAGTATTACCAATGTTCAAATATGCTACTTTGGTCCATGGACTTCTCCCCATAGACAATTTAGAAATTACAAAATGCTATGAGTGGATCATCTCGCCACAACAATACTTCACCCAATGGTTGAGTCCAAAATATCCTCAAGTTGATCATCCAATCCAGAGATTCATTATGGAAGATGTGGCCAAGCATGATAGGCACTACGAGGGATACTCCCTCCTGCGTTAATGTCCATATGTGCCACAATCGTGGAGTCGCACCACACAAAGGATTCTGAATCAACAAAAGATATTCAAGGCACAGAATACAAAACTGAACAAATTCAAGGAAGGAGATTTGGTTCTCAAGGCAACTAAACGAGATCTCCATTATGCAAGGAGATCTAATTGGGAATGACCATTTATGGTTGCTAAGTCCATAACTGGAGGATATTACAATTTGATCAACACAGATGGACGAACCCTACCAGTAATTCATGAGAATTGGCTTAAGGCGTTTGCCTGAAGTTGTTTGACATTTGAGGTACTAGGCGTCTAAGCATTCATGACGTTTAGATTTGGCATTTTAGGATTTTCTTTCATTGTATTTCAATTCCTCCAAAATGTTTGCAATACTTGCAATCAGTATTCGAATTCAGCAATTTATCAAAATTCAATTCATATTTTTTAAAAGAAAATCTCTATCAAATCCAAAAGAAAATCCTTAACCGCCTACCAATTCAAAATTATGATATCAAAACCAGAAATAAAACCTCACATCTCTTAGAAGTTTAGAAGTTCAAGAGATTATGGAAAATAAATTAAATAAAATCAGCGAAGAAAGATTTTTGCGCCTCTGCATCCTTTAAAGCCTGTAAAGCCGCCTTCTCCTTGTTCAGCTCTTTAGTCATCCTGGAAATCTTGTCTTCCTTCTCCATCACAGCATCATTGGAAAAGGGTATTTTATTTTCACATAAATCCTTAATAGCATTCATCTTCTTACGAATCCACTTCACATTGAAGCCAAGTCTCTCAGAATTCTCCAAGTTGAACTCCTAATCAAAGAGCATATCTGGAGTTACGACATTTCTGGCTCTAGTGCCTATGTCGCTTACAACACGCAAGAGTACACTTACCTACATTGTTAAAGCATAAGCACGCCCAGGATTCATGTCGACAATTATATGACCGAATTTCTCCTAGATTTTCTTGTACAAACCCACATATCCAATGGGGATGCTGAATCTACCAACTAACTCACGATACGGGAGTGAGGCATCAAATGGAGGATCAAAGGCAACTCTTGCACTTGGGTATTCGTGCACAACTATACGGTTTTCAATTACTGGAGAAACTTCTACAATCAGGGCAACAGTTTCTTCAGTATCTTCTGTTGGTGTCCTGGATTCTTCTATCACTGAAGTAGCGACAATCTGGGTCTCCATGACTTCATAAACAACACTTTCATGGCCTTGAGGTGCATATATAGTTTCCTCCTTATCAATAATCTCAGGGTCTCTTGTTTCATCATTTTGGGTTCCTTCATTCTCAACTTCGGTATTTTGCACCTAATACGAAGATTACATGAGATTAGGATCATCCAAGCATGAAACCATAATAAATCATGAACTACAGCATACAAGTGGTATAACATCATCAAATTCTTTCATTATACATGCTAGATGTCAGCAAATAACGTGAAAGTCACAAAATCACGTTTTACAACAAGCTCGCCTGAGAAGATTTTACACTGTCCTGTACAACGCGATGAACTGGGAGAAATTGGTGAATAATCAAGGATTTAGTTATATACCATTATCTTCATATGGGTGTTACCTACAACATTTCAAAATTTCATGGCAATCGGATGAACGAGGAAAAATATGTGGTCGAAACTCGGGACTACACGACATCTGAAAATTTCCTGAAAATTTCCTGGATGTTTACTGTTTTGTCTATTTCGGCCCCTGAACGTGCTCAAAACTTAAAAAGCTTCTTCACTAAAGCTTGGAAATTTCCTGGGCTTGAAAATGCATATGCGAATCATGAAAATCTGACATCAGACGAAGATTCTACAACATTTTTCCTAAAACAACTGAATTCTGAATTTGCTGGTGACGTATTTTCGGCAAAATTTGTCAGATATTCACATACATTCTCATTCATGCACTCATAAATCAGCAGGTTTATACTTCTATGGATTAAATACAAGAAAAATACTTACTTGAGTGGTCTCTGAAGCATTCAAGGGATCGGAATTGCTCGCACCAACGTCGATAACTCCATTACCTTCATTTGGTTTTGAGCTCTGGGAGTTTTCTTCATTGCCATCCTTCGAACGAGCGTCACTAGTATTCTACACGTCCATGGAATTATCCTCCTGGACATATCCTCAACAATTAGCATTTCATCCATAAGGATCCATGATTAATATGAGAAGAGATACTTACAGCTTCTTCTTCATCACTCAAGTCAGAAATTGTTCGCCCAGAAGCGGAGAACCGAAGACCATCAATACTTGATGGAGCGAAATACTGCAACAGAATAACAATATCAGTTCCATGATCCTAATAGTACGGGCGAAAAAGGGTCACAATAAGGAAAATACTGGAAACTCACTAAAGCGCCAGCTGGGGACTTTATAGTATTGGGTAACAGCCTATAATCCTTATGCCTGCCTTCTCCGCCATGAACAACCGCCTCAGTCTCTGAGAAATCTACATGGATTCGAGGTATTACGATACGACCGTCCTGTGATGAATTTCAGTAACATAATCATAATACAACTATTATGATTTTATGAAGATCATATAAACAAGTATACCTGATAGCATCCTGGAGACGATTTCCACTTATCACCGGAGAGATACTTCAATCTTGGTCGACCAAAAATCATCTTATCAGAGGGACGATTCCTTACTGGAGGCTGACTAAATGTCACGAATTCATACAATCGCTCAAATTGATCGTTCCAGAAGTCTACATAACCTGGAGTCACATATTCGAATCTATCAGAGCAAGGGAACCAGTATTTACTTCCTTCCACATGGGTACGGTCTAAACGAGTCATGAGATGCTCAACTGATGGTTTCCTCCTCTAAATAGTTGGAACGCACTGGTGCATGCCCATTTGTCGAGCCGCTCTATCAATATTGTACTCTTCCACTGAAATTTCTCCGTACGAGACCGATAGCAAATGACCAGGGGTGCAACTCAACATGAAAGATCTCTCACCATCGTTCAGATCCGCACCAGATGACAAACTCATGCTCTTTCTAGTATTAAAAGTCATCGGCTGAGAAACGTAAGGAGGCACTGACACCCAAGGACGAAAATCGAACTCAGATTCGTTATCCAACACATCAATGAGGTGCACCTTAGACCTAGGCTGCTTTGTGGACCAACGCATGATCCTAGCATTATCTTTCTCAGGGAAAATATGACGAGCGTCAATATTCGGTCCTTGCAAAACACTATGCGGAATGGGTGCATAATTCTTGAAGTGCTCCCACATCAGAGCTTGAAGAAACATCGTGTTAGCATAACATTCAATCTTCATAAAGCTATTCGACACACTGGAGTCTATAACCAAAGAGTCTAAGTTGTAATACAAAGAGCCCAAGAATAAGCTACCTATCGGAAGTTGCTCACCTTGAGCTATCTTAATAGCAAAGGGGATCCCGAAAGGCTTCAACAAGTTTCCACTGTCTTCAAAAATATCTCTGGACAACCATAAACATAAGAAAGCAGCAATGGGTAACATACTGTCGATAGGTTTATCAGAAACCTCGTCTTTGGGCCACCAGCGTGTCAACCAGAGAGCATAACATCCTTTATTGCCAGCCTTATTTGATACTTCCATTGCAGCTGTCAAGACTTGAGAAACGATGGTCTCCTCATCTGAAAGATCCCCAGGGAGATTTACCATGATTGGGAGATGCATCAGAGCTACCACGTCATCCAAGGTAATGGTAAACTCTCCCCATCTACATATGAAGGTGTGAGTAGGAATACACCAGCGAGCAAGAAGATCCACAATACCTCTTGCGTCATGATAAATGAACAACTTTCCAGAAGCCTGAATATCCCTTGTCACTTGCGCCTGATCGAGCATGGCCCTCACATGAGGAAAACCCAACATATGCCTCGCCCATCCAGCAAACTTCTCCAAAGGTCTCCGAGAAAGCTTAAATTCTATAATCGATGCAAGGAGGATCCCTCGTTCAAGACAAAACCGGATGACTGTCTTAGGAGTCACGAATTTCTTCTGAGTGACAGTCCTAATATTTATCAGAAGACGATACGCTGGAGATTTCAAATGTTTTTCAACTTCTGGAATATATTCCTCAAAAAATGCATCATTTATGTTTGGGACGTTCTTAATCCCAGGAGTTTCGTCTTCATCGATGGAAGTTTCATCCATACATGTCTCATCTCTGGAGATGTCATCATCAACACACATTTCATTTCTCGAAGTGTCGTTAACTTGGGAGTTGGTCATCTTTACGAAGTAGCTGCAAAAATTCACATTACATTCTACTTCCGTACACCATCCAGAATCAAGGAAATACTAACGTCTAATGGTAACTCTTAACTCTTACCTTTTATACTTCCACTAACAATAGTGATAGTAATGCTAGAGTTAACACCTCAAAATCGTTCGTTTCTTCGAAACTTACAAAAGACGAACAAAACTCAGATTTTTCATAAAATCATGAATATTTCTACTGTGTGAACATTCACCATGGAATTACGAAAACTAAAAAATTATTTCATCATAAATAATTGATTAATATTGCACAAAACTCAAGTTTTGATTTTTAAGAGAATACAATATATATTTGCATACATATATCACGTAAATAAATAAATAAATAAATATATATATATATGTATTTTAACGTGAGAAAGACTCACGTTTGTGGACACTCCACGGTTTCAAAAAAAAATAATCCATGAATAGACCATGGTTTTATAAAAAAAAAAAAAACTTTTTCTTCGTATCGTCATACGTCTTTGAAACGAAGGTTTATTTCAATTTTGTGAGACCTCACACATTATAAGATAAAGTTTTGATTCACATGAAAGCTCATAAACAAAATTTTATCACTGGACACAAGTTCATGTATAAAAAAAAAGAAGAAGAAAACTTCTTCTTCATATCATTATCATTCTTTAAAACGAAGGTTTATTTCGGTTTTGTGAAAATTCACATTTTCATGATAAAACTTTGGTTCACATGAAAGCTCATAAACATAGTTTTATTACTGGACCTAAATATTCATATATGAAGAAAAATATCTCCTGAATCAGGGATTATTATTAGTTTTCAAAAGCTAACAATCAAACGAACATACGTTTTCAAGAAACAAGGATTTTTCAATAAAATCCTACTCACATGCATAAAAATATGGTTTCAACATGATCACTTCATGAAACTCATGTGAACATCAGCAAACATCAAAAAAAATAAATGAACGCACTTGGTCGGCACCGTCCGGAAGTTGGCAGGCCGGTTCTAGCTCTGGTCGGACGGGCGGTGATGTTCCGGCGATTTTTCTCATGCTGCTCTTGATGCTCGGACATGAAGATGAGAGGGAGATGATGATGGTGGTCGGTCGTGTGGGAGGAAATAATAAAAAAGAGGATTTAATTCCTTTTATACCTAATTTTATTTCCAGAACCTAATTCCTTAAGGATTTACTTTTCGGGCCCGGCCCATGAATCCTAAACCAACCAAGGTTCCACCATCCAATCAGCGGTTCTACACCAATTTATGTTCACCAAACGACACTCTATCATTCCACTGAGATTTTCATTCAAGTCATGGTATGCTCGTACTATCGAAATCCGGTGACGTCTTAACTTACGACTAAGTTCAAATTACTTATATTGTTTATGACCGGAAAATCTCCATTCAATGCTGACTGAGGGACACGGCCTTCCTCACTAAGCATGGAACTTAATGTAGATAGTGGATTTTCGACAAAGTCTAAAATCGTAAACCCATAATTATACGAACCTCTGATACAGCAGTCAAACGTGAGTATTGAGACACGGATCTCTCATCGAATCCTCTGACTGAGAATACCTTCTCTCAGAGTACATGTAGATATGTAGTCTCACGGCCAGACAACAACATATCTCATGAATATTGAACACTTCAGTAATTATTTTTATATAGTATCACAAGATGGACGGCTCCTAGACAGCTTGCTCTGCTAGTATAGAGCGATAACGTCTTCAGGATACAAACAACGAGTTTACCCTGACTATATAAAGGATATGAAGCTCCAGCAAGCTCATATCGGAATAATTAATGCTTCTAGACAGGTTTCTCTGCTAGTATAGAGCCATAAGTTAATTATTCCTAAATTCTTGGATTCATCCACAGAATTTTCGAAAATATTCAAATATTTTCGCAGATATTTCATTACTGCAAACCATGGTTCTTCCCAGCAGAAATCCATGGGTTAGTAATAAATATTCAACTCACGGGCATCTGAGCTACCTCTGAGTAATCCATGTCTCAAAAGGTGTAAGTGTATTCAGCAACGATGCATTAACAATCACCACACGAACGAGTATTTCAAAATACGACGAAACGATGAACTTATGCAAAATAGGGAAAAAATAAAAAATAATCAAAATATTGACCAAGGCGCTGGGAGCATGGGCCTACTGACTGGCAGACCGTGCCATGGCCAATCCCACGCCAGTTTTTATATTTTATTACATTTTTATTATTTTTCTTGATCTGATGAAAATCCTTTCATTTGAACAAATATCCTTCGTTTTGAGGAAACTCCTCAATTCCGTGGTGCTTCCTTCGCACGGAGGAAATAATATAAAATTAGTGAAAATATTGTGGGGCCGTGATCATTGGCCAACCGGCCATGCCTTTATCCCGGTCGGGCCCATGCCTTGTTATTCCTCATTATTTTATTATTATTTCCCTAGTTTTATGAAAATTCCTTCATCTCATGGTATTTTTCAAAAAACACATGAAAAATAATATAAAATTAGGGAAACCCGTTGGACCGGGCCCCAGCCGGCCGTCCATGCCCCAAGCGGTCTCACACGTCCCTTTATTTTATTATTATTATTATTTTTAGGATTTCCTTCATCTCATGAAACTCCTTGATTTCATGATATTTCTCTCAAATTAGGAAAACTCCTTCAAATCATGGGAAAATATTTTAAAAATTAGGGAAACTCGTGGGACCGGGCCCAAGCCGGCCGACCATGCCCTAGTCGGTCCCAAACGCCCATGTTTTTATTATTTTAATATTATTTTCTTCCTTGATCCAATGGAAACTCCTTCACTTCAAGGAAAACTCCTTAATTTCAACAAATTCCTTTATTTCATGATATTTTCATAAATTCATAAAAAATAAAGAAATATAAGGAAAAACACCATGGGACCGTGGTCACTGTCCGGACGACCATGCCTTGGCCTCGGAGGTCCCATGCTTCATCATTCCTTTATTTCATAATTATTTTCCTTCATGTCATAAAGTTTTCCTAGTTTCAGCAAAACCATAATTTTGTCATATTTTCTCAAATGGACGCTCAAACGCGCACCAGAAAAAATCAAAATTCTCAGGACTAAGACACGGACATCTCAATGAAGAAAGCATGTTACCTTGACCGATTAGGGTTGGGTTTTTGGCTTGCAATGAGCCGGTCCCACATATTTTCATGATTTGACCTAATTTGCGCAATTGCACGTATTGGGTCAAAAAACTCTTCGAATAATTTCAGAATTTGACAGAGTGATCGTCATTCGATCCAGTGACCACCCAGGGTAGGTTTCATGACCCCTTGGTCAGTCCCTTACCTCTTCATAATTAATTAGGTTTCATCACCTAAGGCTCAGACGAGCATTTTTCGAATAAATAATTAAACCAACATTTGATCATTCTTTCATCAACAAATCACCAACTCTTCAAAAGACCTTGGTATTTGCACACACGAGCATATGGGAGTTTTATGGTCTAACCATGGTCCCATGAAGCTAGTTCTCCTTCATTCCGTGGTTAATTTTCAAATAAACCATCAATTGGTCATCAATTGATCAAATTAGGGTTTCTGAGTCCAAGGATCATAATTCCAGATTCGAACACTAATAACTTTACGACGATCTCATGATCAATATTCTTATTAATTATGCTCGGTTCAACTACTAGTATTTTAATTAATATTTTATTTTGGTCATGCTGCCAATAATTCATCACACGAGCGACACTTGCTCAGACGAGCAATATTTGCTCAAACCAAGGAATATTGATTCAACTATTAATATTCAACAATTCATCTAATGAGCAACACTTGCTCACCTCAACGTGAGAATCACATCATTGTCTCAGCAGACACGTTCAATTCATGAGTTTTAGAACATTTTACAAAATCATGTTCAACTCAATACATGGACTCATCGTCCCATTAAATCACGAAGTCAGTAATTGACTAATTAACCACGAGACGTCAATCGTGTCATTTGGGGGGATATCAACTAGGGTTTTAGTCTGGCGGTCTTCGGCACGTGTTCTCAAACACACGATGGAATGTGAGCAAGTCGTGCAATCAGTTGAAGGAGTTAACAAAGTAGTGGATGGAAAATCAACCAAGTCTCCGCACGATAAGCAACTGGTTTCAAACACAATTTCCATTTTCACACTCTTTGATTCCATCAACTGTCACACTTCATGGGATCATGGTGTCTACAATTCCAACAATATAAATAAGTCTCTGAATCATGATTGAAACAACAACGAGAACAACATAAACAACGACTTCACGTCTCACAGACAATACGATATCAACGACTCATCAATTGAGCAATTACTCTCAACTGAGAAATTTTAATCATTCAGAACTTATCTTATTCAGAATTCACAACACACCTATAATCTTTGATTACCATTGATTCCACACATTTCTTAGCTTCCCTCCTACAGATCAACCCATCATCTCTTTGTGACCGAATTTACTCTGGAACGTCCATTGTCTTGGTTTAGGCCGAGATATCGTAGATTGATCTCTCGAATTCAAAGCACCCCCTTTGCAGCGGTGCATCTGTGTGAGGTTGAACATTTTGCTCGGTTCAAGGAGTCTCCTCTGCACGGTCGTCTCCTCAATTCCTTAAAAACAAGCAAATCGTTTTTCCCCATCTACATGTCTGGAATGTAGTTGAACCCCAATCAATCTCATACTAATCTAAGTTACAATTATGCTCATACGTCTCTGATCCTAGCAGGATACTACGTACTTGACTCCCTTAGCTGATATCACCCATAACTAAGAGTTTTCTACGACCCAAAGTCGAAGACTTTAATTAACAAATCTGTATCTCACAGAAAATTATACGGTAATAGATAAATCCGTCTCCCACGAATATGCATATGAGTTTTGTTTCATCTTTTGATAAATCAAGGTGAACATGAACCAATTGATAAACCAGACTTATATTCCCGAAGAACAACTCAGTATTATCAATCACCTCACAATAGTCTTAATCGACGTAGCGAAAAAAGATATTGTGAAATCACAAACGATGAGACGAAGATGTTTGTGACTACTTTTATATCTTGCCTATCAAAGATAGAAATCACAAGCCAATTATTACAATTGTACTCGTACGATAGAAATAACAAGATCAGATCACACAACTAAGATAAAAGTAGTATCGGTCTGGCTTCACAATCCCAATGAAGTCTTTAAGTCGTTAACCTGGTTTAGAAGAAGAAACCAAAGGTTAAAGGATAATCGATTAGCACAACTAGTATCACACAGAATGTGTGGGGATTAGGTTTTCCAGTTGCTAGAGTTCTCCCCTATATAGTCTTTCAAATCAGGGTTTGCAATCAATGTTATATTAGTAACAAAGCATTCAATATTCACCATTAGATGAAAACCTGATTAGATTCAAGATAATATTTAGCAACCGATTAGTATCAAAAAAAAAAAATTTAGCAACCGTTAGATTGAAAACATATCTTGTTATACATACATGAAATGCACGTTTCTAGGATTGTGTAACCGTACCCAATTGAAGCAAAAACGATTTGATTCACTCAAATCGGTTCATGAACTATATAGCCATGGTTTGCAATTGCATTCCTTAGTTTATAAAGATAAGTTCACAAACATCATTTTTAGACATAACCTAATCAAGTTCGCGGACTTAGGTTCCCGGATGGAGTTCACAAACTCTAGCAGAAATTCTCAGGTCGAGAACTTCCGCCAGTTCACGGACTGAGCTCACAGACTTAGCTCACGCACTTCTTCGGTTCTCTTGATCAACAAAGTTCGCAAACTTTGGTTCAAGGAATAAGGACTTTTACATATATGTGTTTCCACAACAATGCTTATATCCTCCAATGGTTATATTGTCTAAAATCTCATTTCAATCATTGAAACATTATCAGTGGACGCTATATAGTTGTTATTCACAAACCATTTTTCGTCAGAGCAATTTTCAAAGTGATTGGAACTTAACATGACTTTTGTGACTAGGTAAAGATGAACTTGGATACAGCGAAAGCTTTACCAACACATATTTCGAGAAATAGATAGGCCAGGTAAACTCGGATCGAAATACCAAATGTGTATAATATTAGTCTATACATAGCAAAATGACTTTTGTCTCAAGATATGAGATAAATAGACTTTTGAGTGATAGATAAGTTCAAGTCTCCACATACCTTTTAGTGGATGAAGATACACCATATCCTGGTTTTAGCAACACTTAGTTTTCGGAGTTGTTCAACGGATATAGACGTTGCACCCTTTGAAACGTTAATATACGTTGCGCACCGATAAATACGTAGCACAAAATAGGTAATTTTAGTTTACTAAAGGAAATTAACTAAGCAACGTTTCTGAAACCCATAAAAACATTGTACATTACGGCACTTCTATAATGATCATGGGGTTTTAGTAGTTTTTTTTTCTTTTGTTTTTTAACTTTCAGATTTATTTTCGAGACAAAAGAAAAAAAATAGCCCCAAAAAAAGAAAAACCTCTCTCTCTCTCTCTCGTTCAACACCATTCTTCTAACCGACAAAAACCCTAGACTCCCTATGATTTCAGCAGAACAACCACAAATCTAAGTCAGTTATTTCTTCATATTTATACCTTAATCAGTACCTGTATACCAGAAATCTAGATCTGTAACTTTTTAATTTGGAATTTTCGTAACCCTAGAAAATCAATTTTGTTCCTTATTTTGAAAACCAACACACTATTTGATAGTTTGAATTGATTATCATCTAAGAGTTGGTTGATTCATCAGGTATAAACCCTCAATTTGTTTTTTTTTTTTATCTTTTATGATGCTTGATTTATACCTAAATCTGTGAATTTTATCTCACAGAACTGGGGGTTTTACTTTGATAGAAGTTATCTGGTAAGGATTTTCCTGTTTCATCGGTGTTATTTGTGTTTTGTCTTGGTTTCAAAGCATGGGTTTAGTTTTGATTTCAGTAGTTTATTCAGATCCAGCACTTTGGATGTTATTTTGTAAAGATTTTCTTATTTTCTGTATGTGATTTGTACTTAGTTGCAGTTTCTAACTTTCAAATCATGGGTTTGTTTATTATTTCAGTTTTAGTTTTGTGTAGATTTGAAGTTGTTATGAAACTTGTTCATACATAGATTTCATATCTGTGTGGGTTTGAGGTTGATATGAATCTAGCATTGGTAATATTAAAGGACTAGTTTCTATGTATGTACCTATTCTTTCTTTTGTTTTGATTGTTCATACTAATACTAGAGAATGCTTTCTTTGAGTTGGAGCTCTTTCGATTGTCATGATTATGGAATCTTTTTGTATGTACAATGACTTGAGAGGGAACCTTCTTTTAGGACAAATGCGAGATGTTCATCCCTGCAAACCCAGTAAGTATTATTTGGTTCATAGGGGTGGCTAGATATTTTACTGCTCGGTCTCGCATTTTCTTCCTTGTATTAACTGACTGTCAATTTTTCATGCTAGGGATTTATCCTCCAATGAGATACCCATCGAATTTATGGGTGACATACCCATTTTCAACATCAAAGTTGAAAGAATTAGAAATGTTGTAAGCTTCTACTGCCATTGAGTGGTCCTAATTTGTATTATATTGTTCAGCGATTTTATCTAACATTGAAATTATTTTGCAGGGTTTCGAAAATCAATCAGCTAATTGGACCCATTCCATCTACTTTGTCAGAGACTCCAAACTTGAAAATCTTGTGAGTTTCACTAAATTTAGACTTCTTCCCAAATCTTATCTTCTCGATTTTGTTATGTAATATAATATTTTTTTTGCTGTAGGGAGTTGGCTCAAATTAAACTTAGTGGTGAGATACCTAGACTTATCTCTTTGGAATGAAGTTCTAGAATATCTGTAAGTTTAAATATGAATGCGTGTTATTTGAGTGTTCATTTCACTTTTGAGTTACAATTAAATCCTTTGCTTTTTGTCATTATTTTTCGTGTAATTGTTTGCAGGCAAGGGTATAACTATTTCAGGATTGTCTTGTAATGCAGTGGATTGCGTGAGAACAAATTTGGTAGGGATCCTCTCTTTCCGATATCTGCCAATTAACATGCTTGTGGTTTTTGTAAGTTTATATATGCTTTCTACAATAGTTAATGTCTATTTCTCTACACCTTCTAGGGAAGATCTTTGTTTATTGGTTTCATCGTGTTTAACCTATCGCAGATTCGCAGTGATGTAAGAAATAACAGTCTTACAGGTAGCATACGTATAAACATTGGAAACTACAAGTTCTAGGTCTTGTACTATCAACAAGCTCAATCACATATTTCTCATGAACATAAAGTTGTTTTTTCTATCTAGTCCTCGACTTTCTCTTTCTTTGTTTCATAGGGATTTGTCCTACAACCAGCTTACTTGGGAGATTCTGTTTAACATTGGCTTTTACAAGTGGTCACTCTGTATGTAGTCCTTATTTTTCTTAATTCAAAAATTGATTTTAAGGGTCTATCTTAGCTGATAACACCTACATTTTGCTGTTTTTCTGAATGGAAGGGAATAGACTTATCGGGAAAATTCCATCTGTGGTTGGTCTGATGCAGGCACTTGTTGTTCTGTTAGCACTTTTGACTTGGCCATAGTTAAAGCTAAAATCTTCATTTCCCTAAAAAGTTTTGTGAACTTATCACAGGTTTACATAGTTACATATTTATATTTAGCAAATTGTTTCTCTCCTGAATTGGGACCTGAAGGACTTCATCCTTGTTTAATTTAGTTCATTGATGAACCAAGAATGTATATCAGCTGTTACTGACTTACTTTAATTCACTTCTTGTTGAGCCCACTTCGTGTTCAATATATGACCTCAATATTAGATTGTCATTTTATAAAAAAGAAACGATGAATAGTTGCAAAGTTCAGTTGGGAAAAAAGAAGTATTTAAGCCTCTTCTCATTGCGTTTTTTTTTTCTTGGCAAAAAACACTCTATTGGCAGTTGTCATGTACATATAGCCTAACTTATTTTTATGTTTTGTGTTTCTGTTGAGCAGATTAGGTTCACCATATAGGAAATTGTCAGTCACACGCGGTCATGTCTCCATGTAAGGCTTGTATATTTTCAAGGGCCATAGTCCTATTAGTCGATATCACCTTAGTTTATTTTTTATAGGATAACAAAATGATGATGCTCTATGCTTCCAGTGTCTATATTTTTGTTGTTTCAGATGCCGGTATTTTTTTGTTGCTTTTGTGTAGAGATCAAGGGTGCGTGTTCAATTGCAGAAATCTGCCGGAATCTATGGTTAGGCGTGTTTAGAGACTCCGGTACTCTCTGGGTCGCGCTAGAAGAAGGGAAAGCTACTAGGATGAGGCACATTTTGACATGTTTATGTTGGATTCAATAGGTACACCCAGTTTCTTGTTAGTTTTCCCTTAATTTTTTATTACAATGTTCTGTTGTTACTAGTACTGATATTTCTGTGTGATTATGCCTGAATTTAGCCTTGCAAGATAGTCTAGTATAGAAATTTGTATTAACATGCATCATTTTAGCCTGCCCCATGTACTTTATTATTATTCTCAGTCAATGTATAGGGTTCTGTGCAAGAAATTTGTAATTTTGTTCTCTTTTTAAATAGTCAGCCTCAAGTGATCATGTATTGTTGTTGGAACTTATGGAAACTCCCCTCTTATTTTATGCTGTTTCTATTACAGAGAAAGTGGAAAAATGTGTGCAATGAAGGAGGTTATACTTTTTGATGATGATGATGCGAAGTCAAGAGAAAGTGTGAAGCAGCTGGGGCAACTTATACTTCCAATAGATTATAGGAGCCTGGTTGTCTTCTTTGTGTTCTCTGCAACTCATTACATTCTTCCTCTGCATTGATATGTAAATTTTGGATGTCATTTTAGGAAATTATCCTGCTGAGTCGGTTGTGGTATCCAAATACAGTACAGTACTATGGGACTGAGATGGTAAGTATTCGGCTGGTGTTTTTAAAAATATCATACTCTTTGTAGACTTCTTGTGGTTTCCATCTGATGAATATTTTCTTACTATCGTGACAATAATGACATTGTATGGGAGGTAGATGTAAGTTGAATTCCTGTTTTATATTTATAATGCAAATATACAGCTGAATTCTTACATTGCCTTTGGAGTTGATATTCTTGTGATGTACCAATTCAATTATTTCTGTGCTGAAATATATTGTCTTTCTTATTGGTTTTAGGGATTATGGGTGATTTGAATCCCTTTCATAAACGGAATCAGCAAAGCTTTCCGGAGACAGTGATACTGGTCAAGGACCAAGGTTTGTTCTCACCTTCGTGTTTTATATGAGTTTGTTAGCTATATATTATAGTCACTTTGATTCTGTTTTTACAGTTGTGAAGGTGTTATTGTGAATTATCTTGAAACAAAAGAATTTTTCTCAAGGTATTGTTCTTGACGTTAAGTTCTGGTCATTTGTTAACTGAATTTGCATTGAATATGAGACTAAAGCTGGATACATGATACTTTATCATACATAATTTTTTTTCCATTGCTCATTCTTATTGGATTTTTCAGGTTTAATATCTCAAGTATCCTGGATTTTGTATAATCAGAGCAAAAGGCCGTCCCTACATATCGAGATATTTCATACTCAATAAGTAAACCCATCCCATCATAAGCTAATAAAGATGGAACTTTTCCAGTGTTGTCCCATATTGCTGTCCAGGTAAAACAGTTTCACTTTATCCATGACATCTAAGTTTTCATATGTTTGACTTGGATATCAAACTCAGATTAAACTTCCCAGAATTATTTTGCACAAAACACCTAAAAATTATTTGGATACTATCTAGCTACTTAATTTGATGATATATGAATCGTTCTTGATGAATTGTGATGATCAATAATTTGTTCTTGGTCGATTGCAATTCAAAGAGCGTAAATATCTTTAGGAAAATGTGTCGTGGTAACTTTTTTTAACCTGAAAATTAATTTGCAACGGATATAAACGTTGTACAACTATATGTTGCACAAATTACCGGAAATGAGCAACGGATGTAACTGTAACCAAATAAATAAAACGTTGACAAAATCAAAATGGGACCCACAAAAGTGTTATTCTATAAATAATATATGTTGCACAAATTATTTATACGTTGCACAAATAAGAAAAGGTGCAACGGTTGTGCAACGTTTATAAGCGTTGTACAAATTAATTTGTGCAACGGATAATATGTGTTGCACACCAATGCGCAACGCCGTTTTTCCAACGTTTATTTTCGTTGCAAAAATTATGCGCAATGTTTATAAACGTCCCTAAATGGCCATTTTGGTGTAGTGATCCACCAGTTCCTTGAGTAGTCCTTCGTCTTGTATGATGATTGCCATGGAGTTCTTGAGATCAACTACACTTTCTATCCTAGTCCGAGACCTTATCTATAGTAGACTAGAAATCAAGATTTATAGTTTTGATCACTAACATTGACAAACATGCTTGAGATAGCAACGCATGCGAGTTCGA
Source organism: Papaver bracteatum (assembly GCA_023529315.1). Taxonomy (NCBI): domain Eukaryota; kingdom Viridiplantae; phylum Streptophyta; class Magnoliopsida; order Ranunculales; family Papaveraceae; genus Papaver; species Papaver bracteatum. The sequence goes on from JAJJWX010005152.1 coordinate 939,364, forward strand.
CCGAGCAATGCTCTAACAGGTTGGGGTAAAATTGCAGATTGCCTAAATGCATCAATGTTCAAGCCACCACTAGGAGTGTGTGCCTGACCTTGGGTCATTTGCAAGAAACTACTAGGGGTCTGGATCTGAATATCTATCATCTCCACATCTCCTCTATCACCTGCTGAATTCTGAGTCTCTTCCACTACAATGGGAGTAAAATAACGAATTTTGCGACTTCTACGACTTCTTTGACTCCTAACACCAGGGATTTTACTCATGTTATCACGACCTAAACTCATTTGAGAAATTTTTCCTATATCGGTACGATGTGAATCTATGCCACCATGACTTACACTCATACCATCATAACTTGAACCTTTTGGAGTGTTAGGCACTGTACACGTCAATTTGTCCCTTTGCATCTGCATCTCTCTCAAGTGAAAAGTCTGGAATCCATCTATAAGATGCGTTAAAATGTTCAACTGGTTCTGTTGATGCCACCACCCCATAATATGGATACCTTTGTGGCAGACCTTCATAACCAAGGGGAACAATAATAATATCTCATGAAGATATTAAAGTCTTGACATCGCAAGATATTTGGGGCATATTTGACGAAACCATTTGACTACTTGGGTATGTATATGCTTCACTCGTCAACATAGTGGCATATTACCGATTGATGGAAGATCCACATTAACCAAGTTTTGTGGTTGCACATATGGCTTGCAAATCTTCTGGAACCAACTATAGTAATCAAAATCATTCTCTGGAATTTGGATCAAATCTTCAGCATCTTCCCAAGGTTGCTTATTATTTAACAACTTTACCCAGTCATCAAATGAAATTATCGAGGTTGGAAACGGGTTGATTGCTTTTAACTTTCGTCCTTGTAGCTGAAAAAATATGTCTTTTTTTCCGTAGTACCAGATACCGTAACCAATAACAGGACCGTAAAACACAAGTAGCTTAAGGCTTAATTGTATCATTCTCTGTGTTGTTTCTTGACCGTACTTCTCAAGATTAATATACGACATTTTGTTCATGTTTATAGTTATTATGCATAGTTGTTGCATCCTCTGAACTGTAGCGATATTTTGACCATCGTTTATCTGACCAATCCAATTTTAGGGTTTTTACTACACGACTGGAAAAATTATACGGGTATCGTGAAGCTCAGGTTGGCAAACACCGAAGTATGTATACCACCAATACTAAAAATAACATTGATAAACATCCTTGTTTTTGTATATTTACCAGTTTAACAGTTAAATCGATAATGAATCAAATAAATAAAAAGGGAGTGTGGTTCTTACCTCCAACACGACCCAAAATTCATTCTAGCTATCTGAATTACCAGATGAGCATTCACCGATAGTTAGGTATAGTTCACCTAAAATTCCTTCCCCCCAATCATATCTTGGTGCTTTAAATGAATCTCATTGAGAAAAACAACTAATCCCACTGGGCTAACATTAGGTAACATAATTTGTCTTAGCATGTATAATACAAAAATACGTTCAAGCTCAGGATAATTGACATGGTTTGAGTATCCATGTTCTTCAACTCTCTTATCATAACGCTTCAAAAACTCTTCAACCCAAACACTCGTATTCCATTTGCATGTAATTTTCTGGATTTTGGCTTTACTCCAGCATCATTTGAGTACAAGGGAAGTAGTTGTAATTTTCAGGATTAAATGGAAGCAAATCTCCCTCACATGTTATTCTCGTCAACATGTACAAATCTAACGGTGTAAACCCTAAAACCAACATGATCATAATTAAAGTTTGTATCTAAAACTAAAAATATAATTTAAATAAAACTAACAATTGAATTAGAAAAATAAAACTTATCATATTCAAAATTCTTGAAAAAGAACACATTTGTAATTTTCCACCAACGTTCCAATATAACTCGCACAACCTGAGTCCTGTGATTTTTAGTTTTCATATGATATAAACGCTGCCAAAGATATCTTCGCACGCTGTCTTGGATAGCGAAGGGAAAGAGTTCAAACACACTATTGATCTCAGACCACCCACCTCTTAATTTATGTAAACCAACTCGCTCGAGATGACTATATATATGAATAGATAATACACCAAGACCTACTAGTTGTCTAACATTTGTGAACTCTTTTTCTTTATCCTGAATCCAGATACCATTACATATTGCAGATATGGACTTTGTTTTGTTTTGTCTTTTCTGTTTCTTTTTCTTTGACTAGTTGTTCTGATACTCATTTCAAATTAATTTCTCACAAAAATTCCTCTGGTTTCCTCTCTGGAGAAGGGAAGAAGAAATACATGTAAATGAAAACTGAAGAGGATGGTGTTATTTATATTATATACGGTAGAGCACCGATCGTGAATGGTGGAGTCCACCGAACGACATAAACTAAGAATCCTCATTTAGGGCATACCCAAAGATTTTGGGACCTCTTGAATAAGACAAAAACACAAGTGGAAATAGTGTTTCTAGGGTGCCCCTTATCTAGCCATTTTTCATAATAGCAAAAATGCCCTTATTATTTATATTTTTTTATTTATTTTTAAATAATTTAAAAAAAAAACATTTTCTTAATTTTTTTTTTTTTTTTTTAATATCTAGCCATTTTAATATCTTTTCAAAAAGGGGTGGGAGCTCAGCTTGTTGCTCGGCTTCCAACCAAGGGTGGTGTTATATGAATTACGAAAGTAATATTAATATCATTTAACTTTTCTTTTTATTTATTTTTTACTTTTAAGAAAAAAAAATATTTACGAATCTAAGTTTGGCGGACAAGTGATATGCCGAACCTAAATATACGTAGGTTCGGCTGATAATATGTCAGCCGAACTTGTATTTTGTGGAAACATACCTAGGTTCGGCAGATTCGATAAAAAAATAGGACATCCGAACTAAATATTATTATTCTTCATAAAGTGAAGTTCGTCTAACATCTCCGTGTTTAATTATCGGCCGACCTGTTCATCGACACTTTCAGGATGAAAAAAAGAAGAGAAGTTCGGCTGATAATTTTGATTTTATTGTTAGCCGAACTTTGCTCAGTATTTGTCGTAAAAAAAAATTCAAAAACAAAAAAGAAAAAATTTCAAAAAAATAAAGAAATTATAAAAAAAATAAACTAAAAAAGTTAATATTAAAAATTAATTAATTAATCAAGGGTATTTAAGTAACTTAACCACTCATTAGACACCCCTTATCACCTCACACTAGTTAGGGTCGTCCTTATGTATCCCCCAAAATTTCTATGTATGCCCCAAATGAGGTTCTAAACTATACCCGCTAGTGGTCGATATTATCATAGGGGGTTAGGGCTGAGCAAAAAAACCGGAACCGCGGATTTCATCTGCAACCGCCCGCAAAATTGCGGATTTGACCCAAACCGCAAGACGTATGGGCCGGACACGGGTGGGATTCTTAAATCCGCACATTTTAGCGGTTTGGGTGCGGTTGGTTTTGCAAATCCGCGGATTCACCCGCACCGCAAGGTAATAAGAGAACTTAATAAAATTACTAAGGAAAAAGCCTAGTTAATAAAGCCCGCTGAGTATGTGTTAATAAGAGGTTTTAGGCCGGCCCAATCATTCTCATTTCTCATTCATTCTTACACATAAACAATAATATGATGGGATGGGCTTCAAAACATCATGTTCGTTTATTCATCCTTCCAAGTTCCATGTCTTCTAGCAAAATGAGCTCTCTGACAATGGCAAGTTATCGATGACAAGTTGGACTACCTTGTGCTAACATAAAATTTTTTTTTCCCTTCTAAATCCGCGGTTAATCCGCAACCGGTCCGCATTATCCGCGGATCCGCGGGTGATTGGGCCGGTCACGGTTCAATTTTCCAAAACCGCAACTTTGACGGTTTGGTTGCGGGTGACCCCTAATCCGCAACCGTCCATCCGTTGCTCACCCCAGTTGGCCTGGCCACCTAAAACCGGCCTAACACTGCCAGCCCAGGCTACCGTACCCAACGGCTAAACCTGATGCTGGGCTTCGATTATATACGAAGCCCATCAGTAGAATTCTGGAGTTGTACTCCTAGATGTGTTGGACGAATCCAAGTTGATCCCCCTCGGACCCGCTTAACTAATATATCGGCTCCTAAAAGTTTGGTGGCATGGACCCGCAGACTTCGTCACTCTTGTCCTAATAACAATCTCCTTTCTTGCTTCTGGTCTACTGTTTCTTCCTCCCTTTTGTTCAGAGCTTGAAAAAAATAATTAAGAATTCCACCACACTCCTTTGAAAACAACACAACTACCAAATAAAATCAAATGTATAATCGAAGTCATCACCTTTCTTCAAATTCAATCTAACCACCACCACCATTAGTTACCCTCTCACTTTCTTCCTTCATCAAAACCTAAAACCCTAGAAAACTCCAACACAAACACAAACTCTCTCTATCTCTCTCATTACAAGCATAAACAAAAAAACTGAGATTCTTACTTAGTTTTTTGTATCAGAATTGAGAGAGATAGAAGAGGAAATGAAGATGTCTATATTACCAAACAGCAGAAGAACTAATAATAATAATAGTTTCAGAGGTACAACAATTCCATTAGATACTATTGCTTCTATTGATCCCAATTCGAAATCATTTTCAACTCTTTTTTGGTTGGTTTTTCATTGTGTTTGTTGTTTAATTAGTCTCATTTTAGGGTTTAGATTTTCTCGGCTTCTGCTTTATCTTCTCATTTCTACTACTTCATCATCTTCATACACAGCAACCATTACTGGAACCAATGTTATTCAAGATCAAACCCTAGGTCTTGATAAACCCCTTACTTCCATTCCGAATCTTGAAAATCGTACTAGTAATAGTCGTGTTGTTGTGGGTAGACATGGGATTTTGATACGCTCATGGCCACATCCAAATCCTAGTGAAGTGCTGAAAGCTCATCAAATAATTGATAGAGTTCAGAAAGAGCAGAGAATTCAGTATGGGTTGATTAAAAACCCTAAGACTTTGATTGTGATTACTCCTACTTATGTTCGTACATTTCAAACTCTTCATCTTACGGGTTTAATTCATTCGTTAATGCTCGTTCCGTATGACATTATATGGATTGTTGTTGAAGCTGGTGGTACTTCAAATGAAACTGCTAATCTTTTAGCTAATTCTAGTCTTCGTACTGTTCATATTGGTTTCGAAGAAAAAATGCCTACTTCTTGGGAGGATCGTCATCGGGTTGAAGCTCGTATGCGTCTACGCGCGTTGAGGTGAATATATTTGTGCTGTTTTTACCGTTTTATTGCTTGTTGTTTTTTCCTAATATGATTGGTACAAAAATATTTTGAATGCAACAGAGTTGTGAGGGAGGAAAAGTTGGATGGAATTGTGATGTTTGCTGATGATAGTAATATGCATAGTATGGAGCTGTTTGATGAGATTCAGTCGGTGAAGTGGGTTGGTGCTATTTCAATTGGTATTTTAGTTCATTCAGGGAGTACAGATGATCAATTTTCTATCTCTAAGAAACAAGAGAATGAAGAGATCTTCTCGATGCCTGTTCAGGGTCCAGCTTGTAATTCATCCGGGCATTTAGCAGGTTGGCATACTTTTAATGCGTTGCCTTATGTGGATAAGAGTGGGACTTATGTTGGTGATGGGGCAATGGTGTTGCCGAAAAAGTTGGAATGGTCGGGATTTGTATTAAATTCTAGGTTAGTTTGGCAAGAAACTGAAGATAAGCCAGAATGGGTCCATGACCTTGATACATTGGCTGAAGATGGTGACATTCTTGATAGTCCACTTTCGCTTTTGAAAGATGCTTCTTTTGTTGAGCCTCTTGGTAATTGTGGTCGCAAAATTATGCTTTGGTGGCTCCGTGTTGAAGCACGCGGAGATAGCAAATTCCCTCCCAGGTTAGCATTGACCTTAAATTTATTGTCTCTTGCTTCAATTTGACCAATGACCATAAGGTGTGATTTCGTCTTGTTTTGGATATACGTTCTTAATATCTTGCATGAGTTCATTGAGTTGTTTTGTTTTGTGGTGTGCTGATATCATCTGCCGTTCTTTTATTATACTGAATTTTCCTTGTCCGGGCATGAAGAAGATAGTGGTAAAGTAATTACGTCTCTGCTACATATAATCTGTCATGCATGGTCCTGTTAAAGTAAAAGCATTGAAGCTCATATGTTCCAACTGTATTTTAACATCTGCTGTCCGTAATTCATGAATACATGTTCTTTACAAATAGAGATGAAAGACTAGCATTTTGAGGCACAGATGCATGTGTTTGAATCAATAGTCAAGGCCTTAAAGTAACCAACCAAGGTAATTGATAAAAAAAATGAATTATTGCCATAAGTGGATTCCACACAGAGGGCAAAAAAAAACAGGTGATCAATTTATTTTTCTAGGTCATATGGAGAGCTAAAAGTTTCTAGGTCTATTACTAAGTTTGTTAGATTGATCTCCCGTTGCAAGGCACCAATCGTAAGAAAATTAATATTAGGCCAGTCAAAAAGTGGCTTGGAAGTTAATAGTAAAACTGAGCGTAGAGCCTAAGAGTAGAACACTGGTTGAATTAGTTCCAAACTAAACAAGATGATCAGCGAAGTGAACACTCTACTATATAATCTCTAAGAATGAGTGTTCGTAGAGCCTAAGAGTATGTTCAGCTTAAGAAAGACCCTAGTGAAGTCTTCACACTAGATTATGAATGTACCATCAAATTCGAAATTGAGTGGGTATACGCACAGAGAGAAGGACTCCGTGAAGAGTTGATTAGGTAGGTCGTTTGGATTGTGAAACAAATCAGGGTTTTGTCAATCATCAAAAATTCCTGTTAAAGGAAGAAATTAAGGCATAGATTCCATTTCTGTGAACTAAAAGAAGTAAAAGAAGAGAGAATGATATGGTATTAGAAAAGAAAAAGAAGAAGAGTCGAATGATTGTGTACGTGTTGACGAATATTGATTTCACTAGTCTATTACAGGGCTTGTCACAGTAGTATTAATATGATATTCCAGCTATACCCTTTGCGGGTTGATGTACACATCACTGTAATTTCTAATAAATCGAAAAGAATAGATTGTTTGGCGAGTCACAGAAACCCCGATTCCTTTTTGTGTGTTAGTGTAAATGTCTTTGTTCATCTAGGCTCCTGTTATGTCTCCAAGTGTCTTTCTGCTGGATGTCAGCCAGTTATTCCTTCGTGATACATATATGTAAAGGTTATTCTAGCACTTAATGTGGTAGCTCAGTAGTATATAGATATTACGTACGAGGTTAGGTGTTACATAACTCAGATAGAACTGTGAAATATTCCATGCCATTTCTTTATCATTGTTCTCGGTAGATGAGGATGTGTTTATCATGCCCTTGAAAGGTGATGGACTAATCTTATACCCTCCAGATGGGATATGGTAAACTTGGATTGGTGTAAATAGTTAACTTTTACATGTGACATCAATGATTATAGGATGCTCCATTAACTAAATTATTTCTGTCATTTGACTCATTTCTGCTTAACATGTGGTCTGCTTTGTGTGAAATCTGATCTGCAATTGTTGATATTTATTTACATTGCGAGTGTACCGTAATGGATCTGGCAACTGCAATACGCAAGAGAAATTTGGTCTATTTTCCTTTAAATTTTGTATTGCACTTCCAAATATCTTAAAGCTAAGTCAACATCAAGCAATTAGGTGTACATTTTGCAAGTGATTGAATCATTGAATAGTCTTAGCAGTTTTATGTATATCTCTGTGCTACTGGTATAGTTCCTCTCTGCTGCTCTTCATTCATTTATTTGACCTTTGTGGCATTGTTCGAGCAGATGGATAATTGACCCTCCTCTGGAAGTTACATCCCCTGCAAAACGTACACCATGGCCAGATGCTCCCCCAGAAATCCCAACCGAGGAGAGAGTATTGATATTCAATGGCATTGAAGGACGCATGACAGACAGGCTGCCAACTAAAATAAGTCGGGTATCCACAGTTCTTCACGAAATAAGAGGAAGCGTGAACCAACAAATAATACTAGACTCAAGGTTCAGGGCAAAGTGCTAGTCAATAAGTGAAATGCAACATTTTATATTTTTCTACCTGGTGTTTTTACATCTGTGGAAAAAGGTGATATGTCTGTTTGCGGCAGTTAGGTCCGTCTCATGGACCAGGCCAGCCAGTTTATTGCCTAGAGCCTCATACAGTAAGCCCAAAAATTTATTTTTTCTTACAACTTGATTTTTTAGAACCATCTTTTGGGGATTACCCAAAAAAGTTGGGGGACTACCCATCAGTTTCTGTAGAGGATATTAGAAGTAATATTTGGTCACCCCTTATAATTAGTTTTTCTAATACCCACTTTACCCTTGATGATAAACTTAGTTAGTGATTAATGATTAGTTAAAAACTGATTAGTGATTAGTTAGGAACTGATTAGTGATTAGTTAGGAACTGATTAGTGATTAGTTAAAAATTGATTAGTGATTAGGGATTAGGGATTAGTGATTAGTGAATTGTTTTGTTTTTAACTTTTTTTTGAGTGAGATAAGAAGAAGAAGGAAATAGGAAAACAAGAGTATGATGTTTTGGGTACTCATGGATACTTCAAATTTAGTTAATGGTGTTTTAATTGGCCAAAACATTCCTAAAAATGAACAATTTACAAATTGATTTCCGTTTGGTTTACAAAGTTCGGCTACAACATTTGAAGAACAGGTTACCGAACTCATCTCCAAGTGTAGTTCGGTTAATGTTTCTAAAAACACAGGTAGCCGAACTCAGATTTAATGAAATTTTTTGTTTCAGAGAACAGTTCGGTTAGGAAATTTTTTTTACGACGTAACCGAACTAAAAGTTCGGCTGGGAAAAAAAAATGAAAAAACTTGCGACGTAACCGAACTCAATATATAGGTTTTTAGAGAACAGTTCGGTTAGGAGGAAAATATTGCGCCGTAACCGAACTAAAGTTCGGTTAGGTAAAAAAATTTGCTACCTAACCGAACTAAAGTTCGGTTAGGAAAAAAAAAAATTATACCTAACCGAACAATGTCACAAAGTGACTGTAGGAACAAATTTCTGTTGCTCACGTAATACCATTGCTGATGTTTGATATAGATGACTATAACTTGGACAAGTGACTATGACATAAACGAGGTTGTCCCTTTACGTTCAATGGGGGCTCCAGGGTGAAGAACAAGTTCGGTCTCCAGCAGGAACATTGACACTCACCCAAACCAGCATGTGTGGTACGATATATTCACCTAGTGACTCACTGAACGATATTTTGCTATGTGGCTTTATGCAGATACTGGTGCACATTTGCATACACTGATCTAGATAAACTTCATACATGTAAGACAACGTTTTTTTGAATCAGGTCCACCTGCAAGAACTGTTGGTTGGAGAGAACCAGGCTTCTTTCACACGAGTTTCTTAAAGAACTTGTGAATGACTATCCCATGCATACAAACACTATAAGATAGAGTTGCTAATGTCTCCAAATAGGGTTAAGCCGGTTGATCAATACAAGTTGGATTACTCAACTTACAATGACATTTTTCCCTCATATTTTGTAATCAACTAAAGTTCGGTTAGGAAAAAAAATTGCGACATAACCAAACTTCAGTTCGGTTAGGAAAAAAAAATTGCGACGTAACCGAACTTTTATCTGAAAGAAAAAACTCCATTAAAAGTTGAGTTCGGCTAGTTCGACAAAGTTTTTCACATAATTCCTAACCGAACTTCTCTCTGCAACTTACATTTTCAAATCATTTTAATGATTACTTCTCATTTTTGCAACCAAAAACGAATGACAAGTAATAGGTTTGTTATAATTTTGATTTTGATTTTTTTTTGTTAATGATTTAAATTAAACTATATATAGAGGCGGCTGTGGTGGTGGTTCAAGGTGGTCGGTGGTGGTGGTGGTGGTCGGTGGTGGTGAGCGATGGGGGTGATGGGAGGAGGTGGTTATATATATAGGTGGTGATGAGAGGAGGTGGTAATATATATATAGGTTAAGGGTAGGTTAGTCATTTCCACATTTTAGGACACCCCTTATCATTTTAGGGTGGACATTTGTATCACTGGGTAGTCCCCACATTTTTTGGGTAGTCCCCAAAAGATGGTTCATTTTTTAGTGCTCTTACATAGTTGTTGATAGTCAAACTATCTAGTTGTAATTGAATGCGGTTTGTTTTGTGAGTACATCGTACCTTTCAATCCCATTTAGCCATCTACTTTTGTTTGTTGTCTATGCCACTAGAAGATCTTTGATGACTTCCGACTGCCGCCTGATTTGCTAGTACATACGTCATCCGGTTGGCCTCTTTATGAATGTGGTGATGCAGAATAGATTGCAGTAGGGCACTGATTTTGTTGATTATATCTTGCAAGTACGGTGGTGTCCCGATCTGGATTCTGGTGAAATGAACGAGGTTTTGTAAGTTTGACTATAAGTCAATTTTAGTCCGTTATCATATTTGTTGTTGTTCTAATCGTCATAAGCATGGCTCATGTTTCCGCCACTAAAACTGGGATCAGTAGTGGTCGTGCCATCGATACGATCGTGGTAGTTTGAGGAATTCTTGCATAAATCACACTATAAGTTTGATGTTACAACTAACTAATTGAAAAAGTATATTACAACAAAAATCATCAAACTGAAAAAGACCAAAACATAAGTATCAACTCTTTGAAATCAAGATCCGTGTTCGAGCATTGCTTGATTGAACCACAATTATTGGTATGTCAAGCTTGTCGTCAGTGTTAGATGACTAAAAATGTATCTTAATTTATAGCCTACTAAAATCAATCTCAGACTAGGATTAGAGCATGATAGTTGAGTATTAGAGATCATCGAATACTCTCGAAGATTGAAGACTGAAGAACAACGAAAACATCTTCGAGAACTTTTTATCAACAAATTTACTCATTATTTCTACCATTCCATCTTCTCAGACAATGTCATATGGCTTTAGTGTTTGATAAGTCATACATAATAAGTTTTGAATTCAAGCTTGTACTTGACAAATCATGAAACATGAACTCAAGCATTGTATGTTCATAGGTCCTATTAATTTTGATGTTGAGAATAATTTTTATTGTTAAAAAAACTGTTTGTGAACTATAATCCTGAAAATGTCAAATTTTACTTTTGTTCACAAACTGAGTTTTTAGTTTGCGAACTATGCAATTTACTGATGTTATTGAACTCCACGGCATATGAGTAATCACAAATTGATTTTTCAGTTTGTGAACTATGCAATTTCAAGGTGTTCCTCGATACTTTTTGAAATTTGTGTGTTCATGAACTATGCACTTTTAAGTATGTTCTCGGACACTTGAATTACTTTTCTTAGTTCGCGAACTGGTCTGTTTTGGAGTGTTACTAAACTCCAATATTGCTTGATGGTTCACGAACCATACTTGGTTATTCATGAGCTAACTTTTATGCACGGTTCCTTAATCAACAAATACATGAGTACATATTCTTCTTTGTATTACAAGACAAACTTCTCACAAGCTTACATGGTTTCCATTTTTTGGAATCAATCCATATTGAGAGCTTTAGTTGAATGGGGTCCAAGTAATTCTTAAACATCAAAACTTATTCACGAACTTGCTTTGATCACAAGAAATTTTGCTTGAACCTTAAGCAGTCTAGCATGTATAAATAAAAGATTCTCTGCAACGTAGAATCTCAATCCCTACACGATGTATACTAGTTGCGGATAGAGTCGTCCTCTAAAACCTAGGTTTGTTCTTGAAGCATAACTAGGTTACGAATTTGAAGACTTCACTCGGCTTTTGTGAAGACCGGTCATACTATCTTTTACATGATAGATCTTTGATATCAGGAGTCTTACAAGGATTCAAGATATTATTATTCTATTATTATAACAACTTAAGGTACTATGAGTGCGGTCTTTTAATTTTTGGTAATTAAAATTAAACAAATTAATATAGATTTTTACAAACTTTCATCTATGCTCATTACTCAACGGATCATTCGATGTTTTTGTAATTCTCATATATGTTTATTTTCAAATTATGAATACCTTGACAAACTTTCAAGTATAGAATTGTTTTCCCATTCTGTCGCGCACGGCAACCCTAGTATATACTGTCAAAAGACTCCAAACTATAAACACATAAGAAAATTAAAAGTCAAACAACTACATATTGTCATCGAAGTAATCCAACAACATTCATAAATGAATGTGATGTAATCTTGGCTTCATCATAACTACCAATGTTGTGTGGATATTTACATTAGTTAGTATCATTACACATTAAAGAGGGAGGGTATGAAGTATACCATCATATTTTTTGTTACAGATAGACAACTCCTTGCGTGAACTTTAGTTAGGATTAAAGCCAAGAAACTCCTTGGATAATCTTCGAAAAATATTCTTGAATCACAAGGATTGATTAACGTACAACTTGTTTGCACTTTTTATTATAAAGATAAAATCGATATGATACGAAACTAAAAGGTAAATCAAAGTACACACCAGAGAATTTTGTACCGAGGAAAACTGTAATAAAAAAAAACCCCGAGACCTCGTCCAGTTCAAAGATATAATGTATTATAAGACTTCAGTATGGAATGTAGTTGATAAAGAATAAACAATCCAAGATACTTTGTTATAGTTATGCCCCTACATATATTTATTTTAGCAAGAACATGTGCACTTGATTCCCCCAACTGATGTCATTTACATCCTTAAGAGTTTCTCCATAGTTTGTTGTGAAGACTAGCACTACCCTTCCTCTAACAGGGCGCTTTGATGATTTGATATAAGTTACTACTTGGCCGATGGGATATATCCTAAGTTATCTAATATTGTGCAAGCTTATAAACAACCAATAAACAATGCACAAATATGTTTTACCAAAATACAAGAAGGGGATCGGAAAGATGTTGAGCGTGCATTTGGGGTTTTACAAGTAAAATGACATATTGTGAGAGGTCAGGTAGAATATTGGGATGAAGAAGACTTAAAATTCATAATGTTAGCTTGTGTGATATTGTATAACATGATAATACAACATGAGAGGCGAGATGGGGCATGGAAAACCTATGGGGATGAAGATTATACGGTTTACCTTGAAATTGTACCTCGCGAAGGCGCTAACTATCATGAGTTAGTTCATGCACCCATGTATAATGATCTTCGACTAAGGGTTTGGGTGATTTTTGGTAACAATATGGCACCGGGGAAAGCGCAACAAATGGATGAACCGTAAGAACAAGGTGATTAAAGTTAGTTTCCTTTTTTTGTTTGGACAATATGTTTGTTTTTGTCACATTGGTTTTCTTTTATGACATTGAAACTTTGATTTATTTTTTATTGTTTGGGAAAACTTAAATTGGTTCCATTAATATTGAGCTCATTACGTTGAATATTTTTCATGAGAACAATATTTTAATTGAAAGGAAATTACAACCAGGAAACATAAAATACAAAATTACAACTAGGAAAACATTTCCAAACAACACCAAATAGATACATTACTCATCATCACTACTTTCTTGCTCCATCAACCTCCTTTTCTCTAGTATCTTGTTTTGTTTCTGTTCAAGCCATTCATGGCCAGCGGTAAATAGCTTAGACAAATCCTCCATCATGATTCTTTCTACACGTTCCTTTTTATTTTCTTTCATTCGACTTTCATTCCCCTCTTTTAGTTGTTGTTCTTTCTCTTTCAAATAACTTAACATTTTCTCATTAGTTTCACTAAAGTTGGATTCAGTAGAATCACTTGAGGTACCACATTGATATTTTGCTTGTTTAATAGCATTGAGTGCTTTCTTCCCAGGTCCCCCTCCCCCCTTTTTTTGAGCGTTAATCGTTAGTTTTGTATTACAATCATCTTCCGTCTCTTCCTCATAGGCACCATCGATATCAACAACTTGGACTACGAGTGGTGGGGGTGGAAGGGTTACTTCATCAAACTTTGTGTAATCATAACCGGGTTCATGTTTGTATAGCTCATAACACTCATCATATACGAAGGATTTCCCGTGTATCTTCAAGAAATCAATCCGGCCACGTATCATCTACAATGTAACTTATCAATTTAGTATTCATTTATAAACATTAAACAAAAGTACGGAAGAAAAAATGATTACCTTGTGCTCGGGTGAGTAACCATTTAGTCGTGCTCCTCGGTATAGTTTTCCGAAAACTCCGACAAATAGCTTAATTTCTTTCTTTATGACACATATTAGGTTTTATAAACTAGTTTTTTCTCTATCATTTGGGTTACCTTTCATTTTCTCGATAAATAGTGGAATAATTTGATTTCAATACTTGGTTTTGCCTTGAATCGCACCAATACTACCATCACCCGTAATTGCTATATGTGTTTCGTAAAGAGATACATCTTCCAAGGTGGTAAATTTGATTTGTCGCTTCCTATGAGTTTTTTTTTTTTTTTTTGAAGTTGCCGGTTGTTTGTACCATGTGTTTTATACATGGAGAGCCCATAATCAAGCCCGTGATGGAAGATTCCAGAAGTCTTGTTGCCTAAGTTTCTTGCATATCAAGTTTACATCAAATTTAGGGTTACATAAACTATATAAATATATGTATCCTTAACCCTAAAAAGATAGAAAATCCTATGTAGCTAACCATTCCTGATGATAATCGTCATATCAATAAAACCTCTCCCTATGGGATTTCTCCATGGATGTAGGCACAACTTGCCGAACCACATAAATTCTTTGTCTCCTCTCTTTATTTATCGTTTTCTAACCCTAATTTCACATAATCATCATCAAATCATCATGTTTAGTGCCTAAAATTTATTTTGGGTACAAACATTGGCGTTGGCTAAGGGGATTCGTTAAAACGATCATGCTTTTCCAGTGAGAAGAGTGCGGAACAAATCGTGCACGGATTCCATGCAAAAACCAGCAACAAAAAAATAAAATAGGGTTCAGAAAAATAGCTGCAAAACAGTTAAAGAAACCGTTCCGAAGGTTGAAAAAATCGTTACAACCGTTGAAGAAACCGTTACGAAGATTGAAGAAACTGTTACGAATGAGATGCAAAAACTGTTTCGAAGCAGATGCAGTAACCGTGGCGAAACAACAGCAGAAACAGAAGCAGGAAGCATTACAAAAAAGTAACAAAAATACGTGTTACATACAACTTCTCCAGGCCAAGCCGCTCAAGCCTGAGTCGAGCTGTTCGAGCCGCACAAATACGAGCCAAGCCATATTGATGCCGAGCCAAGCAGCAGGTTCACTAACTGGTTCCATCTGGCTCACCTAGACAGGTTCGGTTCAGCTCCAACCAACCAGAAATCGGTCCAAGCGCCTGGTTCAGTTTTGGGCCAACCAGGTCCAGAGCAAACCAGCAATATGCCATGTCAGCATACAGTCAGCGACCGTCATGTCAGCATATTGATCCAGTCATCAGTGCCACATCAGCTATTGTGCCACATCTGCGACTCCACGCGCGCTTCGAGAAAACCTTATTTCGTCAATAACTTCTTTGTTTTAAGTCCGAATTGAGTGATTTTTGGCTCGTTAGAATCATCTTTCAATTCCCTACAAAATGGAAGCAAAATTTTATGTGTATGATAAACTTTTATGTGCACTTGGAGCAGCAACATGATTGAGTTCTAGGATCGTTGATAGCAACATGATCTAGTTCGAGATTAGTGGAAAGCAACATGATCGAGTTCGAGATGAGGATTGCTTAGACTCTTCAATATTTAGCATTGCATCACATCGCAAGAACCTAAAGCCCCACCTTGCAAGTGAGCACATAAATTTTGTTTTTATCAATCACAAGCATAAAATATCGTCTTGCAAGCGAGTATGAAAGACTTGCACCTTGGAAAGCATAAAGTCTCGTCTCAATCACGACCCTGATGCCGGATATTGGTCCGAAGACTCGTACTTAACACAAGCAACAACCATCCTTCCCGAGCAGCGAGCATTATAGCCCTTGTTATGTTGCAAGCAAAATCCTTTACCTAGACGCAAGCATACACTACATTCCTCTCAAGAATCGACTAGCTCTTGAGCATCAAGTCCACCACAGTGGAAAAATGTCTCGCCTAACACGTGATCAAATTTCATTGCAGGTTATCACAATTGGGGCATCTTTGTAATGTCTGTACTTACGCTTGGGGGCGAGTTACGTCATCTACAATCATCGCAGAAGGAAAATAAAACTTCTTAACCCGCAAAAAGTTGGATCTTAAGAGGGGGCGATGTTTGTACCGTTTATTTTTATACACGGAGAGCCCGTAATCAAGCCCGTGATAGATTATTCCAGAAGTCTTGTTATCCAAGTTGCTTGCATTATTAGTTTACATCAGAACTGGGGTTACATAAACTATATAAATATATGTGTCATATACCCTAAAAAGATATGGAATCCTAGGTTAGCTAACCATACAATACCTATTGTAATCTCATATCAATACAATACTCTCCTTATGGGATTCCTCCATGGATGTATGCATCACTTGCTGAACCACGTTAAATTCTTTGTCTCAACTCTTTATTTATCATTTTCTAGCCCTAATTTAGTATCATCATCATCAAATCATCGTATTTAGTGCCTAAAAATAATTTTGGGAACAAACACTAGTGTTGGTGAAGAAGACATGGATGGATAGTATCTAATTGAAAAGAAGAAGAAAATTTAAGCAAAGAAAAGTGGCAGTAGAATGAAGAAGAAAGAGTTGGTGTTGTTGGTTTTACATGATGAAATGTAGCCGTTGCAAAAACAATATTCAAAACTCAAACGGGTGACAATCTCCCGTTTATATCTTAAAAACCTATCAAACGGGGGACAATCCCCCATCTAACGCAAAAAATAACCACACGGGAGACTGTTCCCCGTCCAAACCTTTTTTTTTTATGCACGAGAGACAGTCTTCCGTTTATCATTTTTTTTTCCAGATGGGGGACTATCCCCTATCTAGTGTTACACTATTGGTATTTCAATCCTTCAAACACTACCCATAGCAATGCTCTTACCATTCCAAACTATAAAGAAACCTTAGAATGCTTCAAAACCCAAAATTTGGGACCCCTGCCATGAGATTGAGATTTTGTTTGACTAGTCCCAAAGGAAAACCAAAACTCCTTCAGAAGAGCCAATGACAAAAATTAGTTTAATTCCTCGAGTAAAATGAGGTAAAGCTTTCTTCTAGATGATAAATGTTCGTAAATAATTTGACCAATAAAACTGTATTATTATCATACTGCAGTTATCTGTATAGAGGATTTTATCAACATGAGACCTTCCACATGCGGTCAATACCTCATGATCCATGAAAAGCTTACGAAAAAGGAAGGTTTAAGATGCATTCTCCGGTGCCTTGTAGACACGGCAAACACAGTATGGTACCACTTTTGTAGATAATTTATCCCAAATTTTGTAAGGGAATCTTCCTTTTTCCGGTGCATTCTCCGGTGCCCTGTAAGTATTATTTGGTTCATAGGGGTGGCTAGATATTTTACTGCTCGGTCTCGCATTTTCTTCCTTGTATTAACTGACTGTCAATTTTTCATGCTAGGGATTTATCCTCCAATGAGATACCCATCGAATTTATGGGTGACATACCCATTTTCAACATCAAAGTTGAAAGAATTAGAAATGTTGTAAGCTTCTACTGCCATTGAGTGGTCCTAATTTGTATTCTATTATTCAGCGATTTTATCTAACATTGAAATTATTTTGCAGGGTTTCGAAAATCAATCAGCTAATTGGACCCATTCCATCTACTTTGTCAGAGACTCCAAACTTGAAAATCTTGTGAGTTTCACTAAATTTAGACTTCTTCCCAAATCTTATCTTCTCGATTTTGTTATGTAATATAATATTTTTTTGCTGTAGGGAGTTGGCTCAAATTAAACTTAGTGGTGAGATACCTAGACTTATCTACTGGAATGAAGTTCTAGAATATCTGTAAGTTTAAATATGAATGCGTGTTATTTGAGTGTTCATTTCACTTTTGAGTTACAATTAAATCCTTTGCTTTTTGTCATTATTTTTCGTGTAATTGTTTGCAGGCAAGGGTATAACTGTTTCAGGATTGTCTTGTAATGCAGTGGATTGCGTGAGAACAAATTTGGTAGGGAGCCTCTCTTTCCGATATCTGCCAATTAACATGCTTGTGGTTTTTGTAAGTTTATATATGCTTTCTACAATAGTTAATGTCTATTTCTCTACACCTTCTAGGGAAGATCTTTGTTTATTGGTTTCATCGTGTTTAACCTATCGCAGATTCGCAGTGATGTAAGAAATAACAGTCTTACAGGTAGCATACGTATAAACATTGGAAACTGCAAGTTCTAGGTCTTGTACTATCAACAATCTCAATCACATATTTCTCATGAACATAAAGTTGTTTTTTCTATCTAGTCCTCGACTTTCTCTTTCTTTGTTTCATAGGGATTTGTCCTACAACCAGCTTACTTGGGAGATTCTGTTTAACATTGGCTTTTACAAGTGGTCACTCGGTATGTAGTCCTTATTTTTCTTAATTCAAAAATTGATTTTAAGGGTCTATCTTAGCTGATAACACCTAATCGGTAAAATTCCATCTGTGGTTGGTCTGATACAAGCACTTGTTGTTCTGTTAGCACTTTTGACTTGGCCATAGTTAAAGCTAAAATCTTCATTTCCCTAAAAAGTTTTGTGAACTTATCACAGGTTTACATAGTTACATATTTATATTTAGCAAATTGTTTCTCTCCTGAATTGGGACATGTAGGACTTCATCCTTGTTTAATTTAGTTCATTGATGAACCAAGAATGTATATCAGCTGTTGATGACTTACTTTAATTCACTTCTTGTTGAGCCCACTTCGTGTTCAATATCTGACCTCACTATTAGATTGTCATTTTATAAAAAAGAAACGATGAATAGTTGCAAAGTTCAGTTGGGAAAAAAGAAGTATTTAAGCCTCTTCTCATTGCGTTTTTTTTTTGCTTGGAAAAAAACACTCTATTGGCAGTTGTCATGTACATATAGCCTAACTTATTTTTATGTTTTGTGTTTCTGTTGAGCAGATTAGGTTCACCATATAGGAAATTGTCAGTCACACGCGGTCATGTCTCCATGTAAAGCTTGTATATTTTCAAGGTCCATAGTCCTATTAGTCGATATCACCTTAGTTTATTTTTTTATAGGATAACAAAATGATGATGCTCTATGCTGCCAGTGTCTATATTTTTGTTGTTTCAGATGCCGGTATTTTTTTGTTGCTTTTGTGTAGAGATCAAGGGTGCGTGTTC
Organism: Papaver bracteatum; assembly: GCA_023529315.1. NCBI lineage: Eukaryota > Viridiplantae > Streptophyta > Magnoliopsida > Ranunculales > Papaveraceae > Papaver > Papaver bracteatum. The sequence continues at coordinate 958,596 of JAJJWX010005152.1, forward strand.
AATTGCAGAAATCTGCCGGAATCTATGGCTAGGCGTGTTTAGAGACTCCGGTACTCTCTGGGTCGCGCTAGAAGAAGGGAAAGCTACTAGGATTAGGCACATTTTGACATGTTTATGTTGGATTCAATAGGTACACCCAGTTTCTTGTTAGTTTTCCCTTAATTTTTTATTACAATGTTCTGTTGTTACTAGTACTGATATTTCTGTGTGATTATGCCTGAATTTAGCCTTGCAAGCTAGTCTAGTATAGAAATTTGTATTAACATGCATCATTTTAGCCTGCCCCATGTACTTTATTATTATTCTCAGTCAATGTATAGGGTTCTCTGTGCAAGAAATTTGTAATTTTGTTCTCTTTTTAAATAGTCAGCCTCAAGTGATCATGTATTGTTGTTGGAACTTATGGAAACTCCCCTCTTATTTTATGTTGTTTCTATTACAGAGAAAGTGGAATAATGTGTGCAATGAAGGAGGTTATACTTTTTGATGATGATGATGCGAAGTCAAGAGAAAGTGTGAAGCAGCTGGGGCAACTTAGACTTCCAATAAATTATAGGAGCCTGGTTGTCTTCTTTGTGTTCTCTGCAACTCATTACATTCTTCCTCTGCATTGATATGTAAATTTTGGATGTCATTTTAGGAAATTATCCTGCTGAGTCGGTTGTGGCATCCAAATACAGTACAGTACTATGGGACTGAGATGGTAAGTATTCGGCTGGTGTTTTTAAAAATCTCATACTCTTTGTAGACTTCTTGTGGTTTCCATCAGATGAATATTTTCTTACTATCGTGACAATAATGACATTGTATGGGAGGTACCTGTAAGTTGAATTCTTGTTTTATATTTATAATACAAATATACAGCTGAATTTTTACATTGCCTTTGGAGTTGATATTCTTGTGATGTACCAATTCAATTATTTCTGTGCTGAAATATATTGTCTTTCTTATTGGTATTAGGGATTATGGGTGATTTGAATCCCTTTCATAAACGGAATCAGAAAAGATTTCCGGAGACAGTGATACTGGTCAAGTACCAAGGTTTGTTCTCACCTTCGTGTTTTATATGAGTTTGTTAGCTATATATTATAGTCACTTTGATTCTGTTTTTACAGTTGTGAAGGTGTTATTGTGAATTATCTTGAAACAAAAGAATTTTTCTCAAGGTATTGTTCTTGACGTTAAGTTCTGGTCATTTGTTAACTGAATTTGCATTGAATATGAGACTAAAGCTGGATACATGATACTTTATCATACATAATTTTTTTTCCATTGCTCATTCTTATTGGATTTTTCAGGTTTAATATCTCAAGTATCCTGGATTTTGTATAATCAGAGCAAAAGGCCGTCCCTACATATCGAGATATTTCATACTCAATAAGTAAACCCATCCCATCATAAGCTAATAAAGATGGAACTTTTCCAGTGTTGTCCCATATTGCTGTCCAGGTAAAACAGTTTTACTTTATCCATGACATCTAAGTTTTCATATGTTTGACTTGGATATCAAACTCAGATTAAACTTCCCAGAATTATTTTGCACAAAACACCTAAAAATTATTTGGATACTATCTAGCTACTTAATTTGATGATATATGAATCGTTCTTGATGAATTGTGATGATCAATAATTTGTTCTTGGTAGATTGCAATTCAGGAGCAGAAATATGCCGGAAAATGTGTCGGCGTTAACTTTTTTTTAACCTGAAAATTAATTTGCAACGGATATAAACGTTGTACAACTATATGTTGCACAAATTACCGGAAATGAGCAACGGATGTAACTGTAACCAAATAAATAAAACGTTGACAAAATCAAAATGGGACCCAAAAAAGTGTTATTCTATAAATAATATATGTTTCACAAATTATTTATACGTTGCACAAATAAGAAAAGGTGCAACGGTTGTGCAACGTTTATAAGCGTTGTACAAATTAATTTGTGCAACGGATAATATGTGTTGCACACCAATGCGCAACGCCGTTTTGCCAACGTTTATTTTCGTTGCAAAAATTATGCGCAATGTTTATAAACGTCCCTAAATGGCCATTTTGGTGTAGTGATCCACCAGTTCCTTGAGTAGTCCTTCGTCTTGTATGATGATTGCCATGGAGTTCTTGAGCTCAACTACACTTTCTATCCTAGTCCGAGACCTTATCTATAGTAGACTAGAAATCAAGATTTATAGTTTTGATCACTAACATTGACAAACATGCTTGAGATAGCAACGCATGCGAGTTCGACCGAGCAATGCTCTAACAGGTTGGGGTAAAATTGCAGATTGCCTAAATGCATCAATGTTCAAGCCACCACCAGGAGTGTGTGCCTGACCTTGGGTAATTTACAAGAAACTACTAGGGGTCTGGATCTGAATATATATCATCTCCACATCTCCTCTATCACCTGCTGAATTCTGAGTCTCTTCCACTATAATGGGAGTAAAATAACGAATTTTGCGACTTCTACGACTTCTTTGACTCCTAACACCAGGGATTTTACTCATGTTATCACGACCTAAACTCATTTGAGAAATTTTTCCTATATCGGTACGATGTGAACCTATGCCACCATGGCTTACACTCATACCATCATAACTTGAACCTATTGGAGTGTTAGGCATTGTACACGTCAATTTGTCCCTTTGCATCTGCATCTCTCTCAAGTGAAAAGTCTGGAATCCATCTAGAAGATGCGATAAAATGTTCAACTGGTTCTGGTGATGCCACCACCCCATAATATGGATACCTTTGAAGCAGACCTTCATAACCAAGGGGAACAATAATAATATCTCATGAAGAAGATAAAGTCTCGACATCGCAAGATATTTGGGGCATATTTGACGAAACCATTTGACTACTTGGGTATGTATATGCTTCACTCGTCAACATAGTGGCATATTACCGATTGATGGAAGATCCACATTAACCAAGTTTTGTGGTTGCACATATGGCTTGCAAATCTTCTGGAACCAACTATAGTAATCAAAATCATTCTCTGGAATTTGGATCAAATCTTCAGCATCTTCCCAAGGTTGCTTATTATTTAACAACTTTACCCAGTCATCAAATGAAATTATCGAGGTTGGAAATGGGTTGATTGCTTTTAACACTACACCATTTTAACGATATAGCAACATACAATAGTTGTTGCTAAACGGGGTCGCAACGGGACTTCGCTGTTGCTAAACACGGTGTCGCAATTTTTAGCAACGGCATAGGCTTCGTTGCTAATCTCGGTCAGCAACGGTATTGCAGCGGCCTTTGCCGTTGCTAATTTTTTATTCACAACAAAGGATGTCCGTTGCGAATTTTTTTTGCAACAGAAAAAAAAAATAGGCTTAGAACCAAGCCACGACTTGATTTTGAGCCAAGGCTTGATTCTAAGCCACGGCTTGATTCTAAGCCACGGCTTGATTCTAAGCCACGGCTTGATTCTAAGCGATGGCTTGCTTACTAAGCTATGAAACTGAGAATCCAATATAAACCATACAAACAACATAACATACAAACCATTTCTGAAATCAGACAGACTAAGAATCCATTAACAGTTTGAAAAATTACACAATCAAATGAACTTAGAATCCATTTATTCAAAAGTTACACAATTTATAAACAATATACCAACACATAAATAACTTGAAAGCAAATCCATTCCACTTTCTTCCTTCTCCCAGCACAAGACCTTCTAACTGGATAAAGACATCAAAAGAAGAATTAGTATTAAGTTACTACCAGAAATCCCTACTTAAGTCGATAGTTATACCTTCAGAGGATTAATAAGATTACATATAATAATTGTAACTGAGTACATAAAATGGGTATAATCAGCTTAACAAAATTTCAGAAAAGCTTCGTAAATATACATTACCTAATTTCAGAAAAGCTTCGTAAAGATACATTACCTAATAATTGTAACTAAGTACATAAAATGGATATAATCAGCTTAACAAAACCTTCAGAGGTTCTGCTCTTCTAGGCAGATTTGTCTTTAAAGAGCCCTATAAAGTTTAAGGAAAACGAATCGACGTTCACAATGTCACCATCTTCTAATTTCCTGCAAAATACAAAGTATTAATCGACAGCCAATAAGATGAAATGCTAAGGGATCCAGAATATTATTGGTACAATACATGTGTATCTATATCGTCATCTTTCCATACATGTATCTTCAAACCAAATGTAAACATTGAACTAACATGGGCTATTCTTTGGTTTATTAGCATGAAAAGAGAGGTAATCTCAGATTCAAGATAAATGATTATATATACCTGGCATCTGAAATTTTGCGGCAGATGACTTCATTTACTGACCTGTGACCACACAAAAAAGAGCATATGGATTAACAATGTCTTGCCTCAAGTTAAAATTGGAGTATAATGAACACATATTGACGAAGTACCTACGTGTAGCAAGACTTAGGTAAGAAATGATAATCATAGAATGAACACATATTTATTTTATCTCAGACACGGAAATTGCTGCATTGAATACATTGATCAAGTCATTTCAGTTGAAAAAGTGAAAAGACATAGTAGTATTGGTAAATGAACCAGGACATAATCAGTAGTATTGGCACTATATGCTTTCATACAATTAGCTGGAACTTTAATCTCAACATAACAAAAAGGGCATGAGAAAAAAAAAACTAGGCACAAGAACTTCAGTTATGCTAACATCTCAACATAACAAAAAGTGCACTTGGATGTGGACAGCTAATGTGGTCCAATTTCAAGTGGAAAGTGGTTTACCTAGATGTCAACACGAGAAAAATCACTGAATGAAGACCATCAGCAACACTGACTGATTAATACCTTTATCCTCTGATCCTCCTCGCAAGTTGAATATCCTTGGGCATGATAGTCGCACGCTTCACATAAATGGAACACGAGTTGATGTTCTCAAAAAAAACAACCAAGTAGCTTTCATCTGCTTCTTACAATGCCAACACAGCATGACTCTGGAAATGCAAATTAGTCTGCATAAAACAAGTACACAATCCACATTCAATCATTATAAGCATATTCTATCTTTCTTTAAGTTACTAAACCAATTTAATCAAATTAAGCATTCAAGAACAATGTACCATACCTTTAAGTCATGAGCAATTTCACTAACAAATCTCTGGACTGGAAGTTTCCTGATCAACAATTCACTAATAAAGACTTGGAAAACTTCATGTACGCACTGACTTCGATCAAATCCTACAAGTTGAACCCAAAGACAAAAGAGTTCTATCAAATACAATTTCAGACCTATAATCTCACACCGAAAAACTTTATAAAGCAATGAAGTCATTTTATGAATAAGTGCATGAAATTCTTATTTACCTACAATATGTCGCAGGATATCAAGGTTTAGCTATTTACAGATCACATGGCTCCAACGCAACATAAGATTCTAGGTTTGCGTTGCAGATTGTTTCCTCAGACTCCCAGCCTTTTAAGCATTGCATCATGCAAAATCAGAATGACATGATTAGGAAACAAAGCACATGAATAAACAAATTCCAACGGATGAATTATAAAAACACGACTTATCGTACGAAAATGTGTACCAATGATCAGAGGCATACTTAGACAATTAAGAACTATATCCATGTCGATTTTTAAGATTCAATTGTATTCTTTCAAATAGAAAATGAATTAAATTAAACAAAATGCTTACCCCCTGGGACATGTAACTTTCAAAAGAGCAGTTATCTGGCGTTCATAAAGTCTTTTTGAGTACCTCTAGCCCTCCACAATTTTACAAACCTGCATCCAAAATAGTAAAGTACATTAAGTCAATCTTTGGATTCTACAAGTGACATGAACAAATTTTACCAAAAATAACAAAGTTCGAAAACCTAGATTACTCACAAAGTGTTTTAACTGAAATATGTTTTCAACATGTTGATTAACCCAAAAATTTCATGTTTCAAACAGAGTGCCCAATTCTCAAAACCCCAAAATCAATTTTACAGAAATTGTAAATTCAATATTTCCATAAGACAAAAATTAAACAACATAGATATGATCATGCAATGAAAAATGGAATTGGGTTATAAAGAACTTACAGTTTTAAATCATCATCATCTTTATTTCAGCACCATCATATTTTTGTTACCTTAAAAACCTAACAAGCATAATATGAAATCCCCTCCTCCTGATAGATATTAGCCTGAATACCAACATACATATTATGAAAAAACCCTAGAAAAAACCCCAAATACAGAAATTAAACAAAAATAATTTGAAACCCTAGAGTCGTGCTACAAATGAAATACAGATTTAAAGTAAAATCAAACTAATTAACCAAAATAAAACCATTGGAACTAAGGTGCAAGTTCTAAACGAAACATGAGTTAACCCTAGCTCAAAATCAAACCAAATACCAATACCTGAAATCAATAAACCATTGATGAATGACCAATACCTGAAATCAATAAACCATTGATGAATCTTCATTTTCAGTTGATGTTGATGAAGAGAGTAAGAAGATTTGATGTTTTTTGTAGATTCGGTTAATGAATCTTCTTGTTTTTTGGTGAAGAAGAGAAGTAGTAGAGAAAGAAAAAGCGGTAGGGATCGAGAGAGGTCAAAGAGATAAAAGAGAGAGGGTAAGTTAAGATTAGAATTAGGGTTAAAGGATCCTCACACACTTATCTCACACACGTTAAGTCAAGTTAAGTCAAAGTGTCAAACTAGGTGTTACCAGCCACACGGTCTAACTGCACGCATAAATACTCTACAGTTGCTAATAGCAACAAAAAGGTCGCGGTTGCGAAATTTGCAACAGTGACATGCCGTTGCGAAAATTTAGCAACTGGAATTAGCAACAGAAAATTAGCAACGGCACTAGTGCTGTTGCTAATATGAGTTGCTAATTCCTTAAAATGGTGTAGTGTAACTTTCGTCCTTGTAGCTGAAAAAATATGTCTTTTTTTCCGTAGTACCAGATACCGTAACCAATAACAGGACCGTAAAACACAAGTAGCTTAAGGCTTAACTGTAGCATTCTCTGTGTTGTTTCTTGACCGTACTTCTCAAGATTAATATACGACATTTTGTTCATGTTTATAGTTATTATGCATAGTTGTTGCATCCTCTGAACTGTAGCGATATTTTGACCATCGTTTATCTGACCAATCCAATTTTAGGGTTTTTACTACACGACTGGAAAAATTATACGGGTATCGTGAAGCTCAGGTTGGCAAACACCGAAGTATGTATACCACCAATACTAAAAATAACATTGATAAACATCCTTGTTTTTGTATATTTACCAGTTTAACAGTTAAATCGATAATGAATCAAATAAATAAAAAGGGAGTGTGGTTCTTACCTCCAACACGACCCAAAATTCATTCTAGCTATCTGAATTACCAGATGAGCATTCACCGATAGTTAGGTATAGTTCACCTAAAATTCCTTCCCCCGAATCATATCTTGGTGCTTTAAATGAATCTCATTGAGAAAAACAACTAATCCCACTGGGCTAACATTAGGTAACATAATTTGTCTTAGCATGTATAATACAAAAATACGTTCAAGCTCAGGATAATTGACATGGTTTGGGTATCCATGTTCTTCAACTCTCTTATCATAACGCTTCAAAAACTCTTCAACCCAAACACTCGTATTCCATTTGCATGTAATTTTCGGGATTTTGGCTTTACTCCAGCATCATTTGAGTACAATGGAAGTAGTTGTAATTTTCAGGATTAAATGGAAGCAAATCTCCCTCACATGTTATTCTCGTCAACATGTACAAATCCAACGGTGTAAACCCTAAAACCAACATGATCATAATTAAAGTTTGTATCTAAAACTAAAAATATAATTTAAATAAAACTAACAATTGAATTAGAAAAATAAAACTTATCATATTCAAAATTCTTGAAAAAGAACGCATTTGTAATTTTCCACCAACGTTCCAATATAACTCGCACAACCTGAGTCCTGTGATTTTTAGTTTTCATATGATATAAACGCTGCCAAAGATATCTTCGCACGATGTCTTGGATAGCGAAGGGAAAGAGCTCAAACACACTATTGATCTCAGACCACCCACCTCTTAATTTATGTAAACCAACTCGCTCGAGATGACTATATATATGAATAGATAATACACCAATACCTACTAGTTGTCTAACATTTGTGGACTCTTTTTCTTTATCCTGAATCCAGATACCATTACATATTGCAGATATGGACTTTGTTTTGTTTTTTCTTTTCTGTTTCTTTTTCTTTGACTAGTTGTTCTGATACTCATTTCAAATTAATTTCTCACAAAAATTCCTCTGGTTTCCTCTCTGGAGAAGGGAAGAAGAAATACATGTAAATGAAAACTGAAGAGGATGGAGATATTTTTATTATATACGGTAGAGCACCGATTGTGAATGGTGGAGTCCACCGAACGACATAAACTAAAAACCCTCATTTAGGGCATACCCAAAGATTTTGGGACCTCTTGAATAAGACGAAAACACAAGTGGAAATAGTGTTTCTAGGGTGCCCCTTATCTAGCCATTTTTCATAATAGCAAAAATGCCCTTATTATTAATATTTTTTTAATTATTTTTAAATAAATTAAAAAAAAACATTTTCTTAAAAAAAATAATCTTTTTTTTAATATCTAGCCATTTTAATATCTTTTCAAAAAGGGGTGGGAGCTCAGCTTGTTGCTCGGCTTCCAACCAAGGGTGGTGTTATATGAATTACGAAAGTAATATTAATATCATTTAACTTTTCTTTTTATTTATTTTTTACTTTTAAGAAAAAAAAAATATTTACGAATCTAAGTTTGGCGGACAAGTGATATGCCGAACCTAAATATACGTAGGTTCGGCTGATAATATGTCGGTAGAACTTGTATTTTGTGGAAACATACCTAGGTTCGGCAGATTCGATAAAAAAATAGGACATCCGAACTAAATATTATTATTCTTCATAAAGTGAAGTTCGTCTAACATCTCCGTGTTTAATTATCGGCCGACCTGTTCATCGACACTTTCAGGATGAAAAAAAGAAGAGAAGTTCGGCTGATAATTTTGATTTTATTGTTAGCCGAACTTTGCTCTGTATTTGTCGTAAAAAAAAATTCAAAAACAAAAAAGAAAAAATTTCAAAAAAATAAAGAAATTGTAAAAAAAAATAAACTGAAAAAGTTAATATTAAAAATTAATTAATTAATCAAGGGTATTTAAGTAACTTAACCACTCATTAGACACCCCTTATCACCTCACACTAGTTAGGGTCGTCCTTATGTATCCCCCAAAATTTCTATGTATGCCCCAAATGAGGGTTCTAAACTATACCCGCTAGTGGTTGATATTATCATAGGGGGTTAGGGCTGAGCAAAAAAACCGGAACCGCGGATTTCATCCGCAACCGCCCGCAAAATTGCGGATTTGACCCAAACCGCAAGACGTATGGGCCGGACACGGGTGGGATTCTTAAATCCGCACATTTTAGCGGTTTGGGTGCGGTTGGTTTTGCAAATCCGCGGATTCACCCGCACCGCAAGGTAATAAGAGAACTTAATAAAATTACTAAGGAAAAAGCCTAGTTAATAAAGCCCGGTGAGTATGTGTTAATAAGAGGTTTTAGGCCGGCCCAATCATTCTCATTTCTCATTCATTCTTACACATAAACAATAATATGATGGGATGGGCTTCAAAACATCATGTTCGTTTATTCATCCTTCCAAGTTCCATGTCTTCTAGCAAAATGAGCTCTCTGACAATGGCAAGTTATCGATGACAAGTTGGACTACCTTGTGCTAACATATTTTTTTTTCCCTTCTAAATCCGCGGTTAATCCGCAACCGGTCCGCATTATCCGCGGATCCGCGGGTGATTGGGCCGGCCACGGTTCAATTTTCCAAAACCGCAACTTTGACGGTTTGGTTGCGGGCGACCCCTAATCCGCAACCGTCCGTCCGTTGCTCACCCCAGTTGGCCTGGCCTCCTGAAACCGGCCTAACACTGCCAGCCCAGGCTACCGTACCCAACGGCTAAACCTGATGCTGGGCTTCGATTATATACGAAGCCCATCAGTAGAATTCTGGAGTTGTACTCCTAGATGTGTTGGACGAATCCAAGTTGTACTCCTAGATGTGTTGGACGAATCCAAGTTGATCCCCCTCGGACCCGCTTAACTAATATATCGGCTCCTAAAAGTTTGGTGGCATGGACCCGCAGACTTCGTCACTCTTGTCCTAATAACAATCTCCTTTCTTGCTTCTGGTCTACTGTTTCTTCCTCCCTTTTGTTCAGAGCTTGAAAAGAATAATTAAGAATTCCACCACACTCCTTTGAAAACAACACAACTACCAAATAAAATCAAATGTATAATCGAAGTCATCACCTTTCTTCAAATTCAATCTAACCACCACCACCATTAGTTACCCTCTCACTTTCTTCCTTCATCAAAACCTAAAACCCTAGAAAACTCCAACACAAACACAAACTCTCTCTATCTCTCTCATTACAAGCATAAACAAAAAAAACTGAGATTCTTACTTAGTTTTTTGTATCAGAATTGAGAGAGATAGAAGAGGAAATGAAGATGTCTATATTACCAAACAGCAGAAGAACTAATAATAATAATAGTTTCAGAGGTACAACAATTCCATTAGATACTATTGCTTCTATTGATCCCAATTCGAAATCATTTTCAACTCTTTTTTGGTTGGTTTTTCATTGTGTTTGTTGTTTAATTAGTCTCATTTTAGGGTTTAGATTTTCTCGGCTTCTGCTTTATCTTCTCATTTCTACTACTTCATCATCTTCATACACAGCAACCATTACTGGAACCAATGTTATTCAAGATCAAACCCTAGGTCTTGATAAACCCCTTACTTCCATTCCGAATCTTGAAAATCGTACTAGTAATAGTCGTGTTGTTGTGGGTAGACATGGGATTTTGATACGCTCATGGCCACATCCAAATCCTAGTGAAGTGCTGAAAGCTCATCAAATAATTGATAGAGTTCAGAAAGAGCAGAGAATTCAGTATGGGTTGATTAAAAACCCTAAGACTTTGATTGTGATTACTCCTACTTATGTTCGTACATTTCAAACTCTTCATCTTACGGGTTTAATTCATTCGTTAATGCTCGTTCCGTATGACATTATATGGATTGTTGTTGAAGCTGGTGGTACTTCAAATGAAACTGCTAATCTTTTAGCTAATTCTAGTCTTCGTACTGTTCATATTGGTTTCGAAGAAAAAATGCCTACTTCTTGGGAGGATCGTCATCGGGTTGAAGCTCGTATGCGTCTACGCGCGTTGAGGTGAATATATTTGTGCTGTTTTTACCGTTTTATTGCTTGTTGTTTTTTCCTAATATGATTGGTACAAAAATATTTTGAATGCAACAGAGTTGTGAGGGAGGAAAAGTTGGATGGAATTGTGATGTTTGCTGATGATAGTAATATGCATAGTATGGAGCTGTTTGATGAGATTCAGTCGGTGAAGTGGGTTGGTGCTATTTCAATTGGTATTTTAGTTCATTCAGGGAGTACAGATGATCAATTTTCTATCTCTAAGAAACAAGAGAATGAAGAGATCTTCTCGATGCCTGTTCAGGGTCCAGCTTGTAATTCATCCGGGCATTTAGCAGGTTGGCATACTTTTAATGCGTTGCCTTATGTGGATAAGAGTGGGACTTATGTTGGTGATGGGGCAATGGTGTTGCCGAAAAAGTTGGAATGGTCGGGATTTGTATTAAATTCTAGGTTAGTTTGGCAAGAAACTGAAGATAAGCCAGAATGGGTCCATGACCTTGATACATTGGCTGAAGATGGTGACATTCTTGATAGTCCACTTTCGCTTTTGAAAGATGCTTCTTTTGTTGAGCCTCTTGGTAATTGTGGTCGCAAAATTATGCTTTGGTGGCTCCGTGTTGAAGCACGCGGAGATAGCAAATTCCCTCCCAGGTTAGCATTGACCTTAAATTTATTGTCTCTTGCTTCAATTTGACCAATGACCATAAGGTGTGATTTCGTCTTGTTTTGGATATACGTTCTTAATATCTTGCATGAGTTCATTGAGTTGTTTTGTTTTGTGGTGTGCTGATATCATCTGCCGTTCTTTTATTATACTGAATTTTCCTTGTCCGGGCATGAAGAAGATAGTGGTAAAGTAATTACGTCTCTGCTACATATAATCTGTCATGCATGGTCCTGTTAAAGTAAAAGCATTGAAGCTCATATGTTCCAACTGTATTTTAACATCTGCTGTCCGTAATTCATGAATACATGTTCTTTACAAATAGAGATGAAAGACTAGCATTTTGAGGCACAGATGCATGTGTTTGAATCAATAGTCAAGGCCTTAAAGTAACCAACCAAGGTAATTGATAAAAAAAAATGAATTATTGCCATAAGTGGATTCCACACAGAGGGCAAAAAAAAAACAGGTGATCAATTTATTTTTCTAGGTCATATGGAGAGCTAAAAGTTTCTAGGTCTATTACTAAGTTTGTTAGATTGATCTCCCGTTGCAAGGCACCAATCGTAAGAAAATTAATATTAGGCCAGTCAAAAAGTGGCTTGGAAGTTAATAGTAAAACTGAGCGTAGAGCCTAAGAGTAGAACACTGGTCGAATTAGTTCCAAACTAAACAAGATGATCAGCGAAGTGAACACTCTACTATATAATCTCTAAGAATGAGTGTTCGTAGAGCCTAAGAGTATGTTCAGCTTAAGAAAGACCCTAGTGAAGTCTTCACACTAGATTATGAATGTACCATCAAATTCGAAATTGAGTGGGTATACACACAGAGAGAAGGACTCCGTGAAGAGTTGATTAGGTAGGTCGTTTGGATTGTGAAACAAATCAGGGTTTTGTCAATCATCAAAAATTCCTGTTAAAGGAAGAAATTAAGGCATAGATTCCATTTCTGTGAACTAAAAGAAGTAAAAGAAGAGAGAATGATATGGTATTAGAAAAGAAAAAGAAGAAGAGTCGAATGATTGTGTACGTGTTGACGAATATTGATTTCACTAGTCTATTACAGGGCTTGTCACAGTAGTATTAATATGATATTCCAGCTATACCCTTTGCGGGTTGATGTACACATCACTGTAATTTCTAATAAATCGAAAAGAATAGATTGTTTGGCGAATCACAGAAACCCCGATTCCTTTTTGTGTGTTAGTGTAAATGTCTTTGTTCATCTAGGCTCCTGTTATGTCTCCAAGTGTCTTTCTGCTGGATGTCAGCCAGTTATTCCTTCGTGATACATATATGTAAAGGTTATTCTAGCACTTAATGTGGTAGCTCAGTAGTATATAGATATTACGTACGAGGTTAGGTGTTACATAACTCAGATAGAACTGTGAAATATTCCATGCCATTTCTTTATCATTGTTCTCGGTAGATGAGGATGTGTTTATCATGCCCTTGAAAGGTGATGGACTAATCTTATACCCTCCAGATGGGATATGGTAAACTTGGATTGGTGTAAATAGTTAACTTTTACATGTGACATCAATGATTATAGGATGCTCCATTAACTAAATTATTTCTGTCATTTGACTCATTTCTGCTTAACATGTGGTCTGCTTTGTGTGAAATCTGATCTGCAATTGTTGATATTTATTTACATTGCGAGTGTACCGTAATGGATCTGGCAACTGCAATACGCAAGAGAAATTTGGTCTATTTTCCTTTAAATTTTGTATTGCACTTCCAAATATCTTAAAGCTAAGTCAACATCAAGCAATTAGGTGTACATTTTGCAAGTGATTGAATCATTGAATAGTCTTAGCAGTTTTATGTATATCTCTGTGCTACTGGTATAGTTCCTCTCTGCTGCTCTTCATTCATTTATTTGACCTTTGTGGCATTGTTCGAGCAGATGGATAATTGACCCTCCTCTGGAAGTTACATCCCCTGCAAAACGTACACCATGGCCAGATGCTCCCCCAGAAATCCCAACCGAGGAGAGAGTATTGATATTCAATGGCATTGAAGGACGCATGACAGACAGGCTGCCAACTAAAATAAGTCGGGTATCCAGGTCGAGACACAGTTCTTCACGAAATAAGAGGAAGCGTGAACCAACAAATAATACTAGAGACTCGAGGTTCAGGGCAAAGTGCTAGTCAATAAGTGAAATGCAACATTTTATATTTTTCTACCTGGTGTTTTTACATCTGTGGAAAAAGGTGATATGTCTGTTTGCGGCAGTCAGGTCCGTCTCATGGACCAGGCCAGCTAGGCTATTGCCTAGAGCCTCATATAGTAAGCCCAAAAATTTATTTTTTCTTACAACTTGATTTTTTAGTGCTCTTACATAGTTGTTGATAGTCAAACTATATAGTTGTAATTGAATGCGGTTTGTTTTGTGAGTACATCGTACCTTTCAATCCCATTTAGCCATCTACTTTTGTTTGTTTTGTCTATGCCACTAGAAGATCTTTGATGACTTCCGCCTGCTGCCTGATTTGCTAGTACATACGTCATCCGGTTGGCCTCTTTATGAATGTGGTGATGCAGAATAGATTGCAGTAGGGCACTGATTTTGTTGATTATATCTTACAAGTACGGTGGTGTCCCGATCCGGATTCTGGTGAAGATTCTGGTGAAATGAACGAGGTTTTGTAAGTTTGACTATAAGTCAATTTTAGTCCGTTATCATATTTGTTGTTGTTCTAATCGTCATAAGCATGGCTCATTTTCCGCCACTAAAACCGGGATCAGTAGTGGTCGTGCCATCGATACGATCGTGGTAGTTTGAGGAATTCTTGCATAAATCACACTATAAGTTTGATGTTACAACTAACTAATTGAAAAAGTATATTACAACAACAATCATCAAACCGAAAAAGACCAAAACATAAGTATCAACTCTTTGAAATCAAGATCCGTGTTCGAGCATTGCTTGATTGAACCACAATTATTGGTATGTCAAGCTTGTCGTCCGTGTTAGATGACTAAAAATTTATCTTAATTTATAGCCTACTAAAATCAATCTCAGACTAGGATTAGAGCATGATAGTTGAGTATTAGAGATCATCGAATACTCTCGAAGATTGAAGACTGAAGAACAACGAAAACATCTTCGAGAACTTTTTATCAACAAATTTACTCATTATTTCTACCATTCCATCTTCTCAGACAATGTCATATGGCTTTAGTGTTTGATAAGTCATACATAATAAGTTTTGAATTCAAGCTTGTACTTGACAAATCATGAAACATGAACTCAAGCATTGTATGTTCATAGGTCCTATTAATTTTGATGTTGAGAATAATTTTTATTGTTAAAAAAACTGTTTGTGAACTATAATCCTGAAAATGTCAAATTTTACTTTTGTTCACAAACTGAGTTTTTAGTTTGCGAACTATGCAATTTACTGATGTTATTGAACTCCACGGCATATGAGTAATCACAAATTGATTTTTCAGTTTGTGAACTATGCAATTTCAAGGTGTTCCTCTATACTTTTTAAAATTTGTGTGTTCATGAACTATGCACTTTTAAGTATGTTCTCGGACACTTGAATTACTTTTCTTAGTTCGCGAACAAGTGCATTTTGGAGTGTTACTAAACTCCAATATTGCTTGATGGTTCACGAACCATACTTGGTTATTCATGAGCTAACTTTTATGCACGGTTCCTTAATCAACAAATACATGAGTACATATTCTTCTTTGTATTACAAGACAAACTTCTCACAAGCTTACATGGTTTCCATTTTTTGGAATCAATCCATATTGAGAGCTTTAGTTGAATGGGGTCCAAGTAATTCTTAAACATCAAAACTTATTCACGAACTTGCTTTGATCACAAGAAATTTTGCTTGAACCTTAAGCAGTCTAGCATGTATAAATAAAAGATTCTCTGCAACGTAGAATCTCAATCCCTACACGATGTATACTAGTTGCGGATAGAGTCGTCCTCTAAAACCTAGGTTTGTTCTTGAAGCATAACTAGGTTACTAATTTGAAGACTTCACTCGGCTTTTGTGAAGACCGGTCATACTATCTTTTACATGATAGATCTTTGATATCAGGAGTCTTACAAGGATTCAAGATATTATTATTCTATTATTATAACAACTTAAGGTACTATGAGTGCGGTCTTTTAATTTTTGGTAATTAAAATTAAACAATTTATATAGATTTTTACAAACTTTCATCTATGCTCATTACTCAGCGGATCATTCGATGTTTTTGTAATTCTCATATATGTTTATTTTCAAATTCTGAATACCTTGACAAACTTTCAAGTATAGAATTGTTTTCCCATTCTGTCGCGCACGGCAACCCTAGTATATACTGTCAAAAGACTCCAAACTATAAACACATAAGAAAATTAAAAGTCAAACAACTACATACTGTCATCGAAGTAATCCAACAACATTCATAAATGAATGTGATGTAATCTTGGCTTCATCATAACTACCAATGTTGTGTGGATATTTACATTAGTTAGTATCACACATTAAAGAGGGAGGGTACGAAGTATACCATCATATTTTTTGTTACAGATAGACAACTCCTTGCGTGAACTTTAGTTAGGATTAAAGCCAAGAAACTCCTTGGATAATCTTCGAAAAATATTCTTGAATCACAAGGATTGATTAACGTACAACTTGTTTGCACTTTTTATTATAAAGATAAAATCGATATGATACGAAACTAAAAGGTAAAGCAAAGTACACACCAGAGATTTTTGTACCGAGGAAAACTGTAATAAAAAAAAACCCCGAGACCTCGTCCAGTTCAAAGATATAATGTATTATAAGACTTCAGTATGGAATGTAGTTGATAAAGAATAAACAATCCAAGATACTTTGTTATAGTTATGCCCCTACATATATTTATTTTAGCAAGAACATGTGCACTTGATTCCCCCAACTGATGTCATTTACATCCTTAAGAGTTTCTCCATAGTTTGTTGTGAAGACTAGCACTACCCTTCCTCTAACAGGACGCCTGATGATTTGATATAAGTTACTACTTGGCCGATGGGATATATCCTAAGTTATCTAATATTGTGCAAGCTTATAAACAACCAATAAACAATGCACAAAAATGTTTTACCAAAATACAAGAAGGGGATCGGAAAGATGTTGAGCGTGCATTTGGGGTTTTACAAGCAAAATGACATATTGTGAGAGGTCAGGTAGAATATTGGGATGAAGAAGACTTAAAATTCATAATGTTAGCTTGTGTGATATTGTATAACATGATAATACAACATGAGAGGCGAGATGGGGCATGGAAAACCTACGGGGATGAAGATTATACGGTTTACCTTGAAATTGTACCTCGCGAAGGCGCTAACTATCATGAGTTAGTTCATGCACCCATGTATAATGATGTTCGACTAAGGGTTTGGGTGATTTTTGGTAACAATATGGCACCGGGGAAAGCGCAACAAATGGATGAACCGTAAGAACAAGGTGATTAAAGTTAGTTTCCTTTTGTTGTTTGGACAATATGTTTGTTTTTGTCACATCGGTTTTCTTTTATGACATTGAAACTTTGATTTATTTTTTATTGTTTGGGAAAACTTAAATTGGTTCCATTAATATTGAGCTCATTACGTTGAATATTTTTCATGAGAACAATATTTTAATTGAAAGGAAATTACAACCAGGAAACATCAAATACAAAATTACAACTAGGAAAACATTTCCAAACAACACCAAATAGATACATTACTCATCATCACTACTTTCTTGCTCCATCAACCTCCTTTTCTCTAGTATCTTGTTTTGTTTCCGTTCAAGCCATTCATGGCCAGCGGTAAATAGCTTAGACAAATCCTCCATCATGATTCTTTCTACACGTTCCTTTTTCTTTTCTTTCATTCGACTTTCATTCCCCTCTTTTAGTTGTTGTTCTTTCTCTTTCAAATAACTTAACATTTTCTCATTAGTTTCACTAAAGTTGGATTCAGTAGAATCACTTGAGGTACCACATTGATATTTTGCTTGTTTAATAGCATTGAGTGCTTTCTTCCCAGGTCCCCCTCCCCCCTTTTTTTGAGCGTTAATCGTTAGTTTTGTATTACAATCGTCTTCCGTCTCTTCCTCATAGGCACCATCGATATCAACAACTTGGACTACGAGTGGTGGGGGTGGAAGGGTTACGTCATCAAACTTTGTGTAATCATAACCGGGTTCATGTTTGTATAACTCATAACACTCATCATATACGAAGGATTTCCCGTGTATCTTCAAGAAATCAATCCGGCCACGTATCATCTACAATGTAACTTATCAATTTAGTATTCATTTATAAACATTAAACAAAAGTACGGAAGAAAAAATGATTACCTTGTGCTCGGGTGAGTAACCATTTAGTCGTGCTCCTCGGTATAGTTTTCCGAGAACTCCGACAAATAGCTTAATTTCTTTCTTTATGACACATATTAGGTTTTATAAACTAGTTTTTTCTCTATCATTTGGGTTACCTTTCATTTTCTCGATAAATAGTGGAATAATTTGATTTCAATACTTGGTTTTTCCTTGAATCGCACCAATACTACCATCACCCGTAATTGCTATATGTGTTTCGTAAAGAGATACATCTTCCAAGGTGGTAAATTTGATTTGTCGCTTCCTATGAGTTTTTTTTTTTTGAAGTTGCCGGTTGTTTGTACCATGTGTTTTATACATGGAGAGACCATAATCAAGCCCGTGATGGAAGATTCCAGAAGTCTTGTTGCCTAAGTTGCTTGCACATCAAGTTTACATCAAATTTAGGGTTACATAAACTATATAAATATATGTATCCTTAACCCTAAAAAGATAGAAAATCCTATGTAGCTAACCATTCCTGATGATAATCGTCATATCAATAAAACCTCTCCCTATGGGATTTCTCCGTGGATGTAGGCACAACTTGCCGAACCACATAAATTCTTTGTCTCCTCTCTTTATTTATCGTTTTCTAACCCTAATTTCATATAATCATCATCAAATCATCATGTTTAGTGCCTAAAATTTATTTTGGGTACAAACATTGGCGCTGGCTAAGGGGATTCGTTAAAACGATCATGCTTTTCCAGTGAGAAGAGTGCGGAACAAATCGTGCACGGATTCCATGCAAAAACCAGCAACAAAAAAATAAAATAGGGTTCAGAAAAATAGCTGCAAAACAGTTAAAGAAACCGTTCCGAAGGTTGAAAAAACCGTTACAACCGTTGAAGAAACCGTTACGAAGATTGAAGAAACTGTTACGAATGAGATGCAAAAACTGTTTCGAAGCAGATGCAGTAACCGTGGCGAAACAACAAAGAAATGAAGCAGGAAGCATTACAAAAAAGTAACAGAAATACGTGTTACAAACAACTTCTCCAGGCCAAGCCGCTCAAGCCTGAGTCGAGCTGTTCGAGCCGCACAAATACGAGCCAAGCCATATTGATGCCGAGCCAAGCAGAAGGTTCACTAACTGGTTCCATCTGGCTCACCTAGACAGGTTCGGTTCAGCTCCAACCAACCAGAAATCGGTCCAAGCGCCTGGTTCAGTTTTGGGCCAACCAGGTCCAGAGCAAACCAGCAATATGCCATGTCAGCATACAATCAGCGACCGTCATGTCAGCATATTGATCCAGTCATCAGTGCCACATCAGCTATTGTGCCACATCTGCGACTCCATGCGCGCTTCGAGAAAACCTTATTTCGTCAATAACTTCTTTGTTTTAAGTCCGAATTGAGTGATTTTTGGCTCGTTAGAATCATCTTTCAATTCCCTACAACATGGAATCAAAATTTTCTGTGTATGATAAACTTTTATGTGAACTTGGAGCAGCAACATGATTGAGTTCGAGGATCGTTGATAGCAACATGATCTAGTTCGAGATTAGTGGAAAGCAACATGATCGAGTTCGAGATGAGGATTGCTTAGACTCTTCAATATTTAGCATTGCATCACATCGCAAGAACCTAAAGCCCCACCTTGCACGTGAGCACATAAATTTTGTTTTTATCAATCACAAGCATAAAATATCGTCTTGCAAGCGAGTATGAAATACTTGCACCTTGGCAAGCATAAAGTCTCGTCTCAATCACAACCCTGATGCCGGATATTGGTCCGAAGACTCGTACTTAACACAAGCAACAACCATCCTTCCCGAGCAGCGAGCATTATAGCCCTTGTTATGTTGCAAGAAAAATACTTTCCCTAGACGCAAGCACACACTACATTCCTCTCAAGAATCGACTAGATCTTGAGAATCAAGTCCACCACAGTGGAAAAAAGTCTCGCCTAACATGTGAACAAATTTCATTGCAGGTTATCACAATTGGGGCATCTTTGTAATGTCTGTACTTACGCTTGGGGGCGAGTTACGTCATCGACAGTCGTCGCAGAAGGAAAATCAAACTTCTTAACCCGCAAAAAGTTGGATCTTAAGAGGGGGCGATGTTTGTACCGTGTATTTTTATATACGGAGATCCCGTAATCAAGCCCGTGATAGATTATTCCAGAAGTCTTGTTATCCAAGTTGCTTGCATTATTAGTTTACATCAGAACTGGGGTTACATAAACTATATAAATATATGTGTCATATACCCTAAAAATATATGGAATCCTAGGTTAGCTAACCATACAATACCTATTGTAATCTCATATCAATACAATACTCTCCTTATGGGATTCCTCCATGGATGTATGCATCACTTGCTAAACCACGTTAAATTCTTTGTCTCAACTCTTTATTTATCATTTTATAGCCCTAATTTAGTATCATCATCATCGAATCATCGTATTTAGTGCCTAAAAATAATTTTGGGAACAAACACTAGTGTTGGTGAAGAAGACATGGATGGATACTATCTAATTGAAAAGAAGAAGAAAATTTAAGCAAAGAAAAGTGGAAGTAGAATGAAGAAGAAAGAGTTGGTGTTGTTGGTTTTACATGCTGAAATGTAGCCGTTGCAAAAAAAATATTCAAAACTCAAACGGGAGACAATCTCCCGTTTATATCTTAAAAACCTATCAAACGGGGGACAATCCCCCATCTAACGCAAAAAATAACCACACGGGAGACTGTTCCCCGTCCAAACCTTTTTTTTTTATGCACGAGAGACAGTCTTCCGTTTATCATTTTTTTTTCCAGATGGGGGACTATCCCCTATCTAGTGTTACACTATTGGTATTTCAATCCTTCAAACACTACCCATAGCAATGCTCTTACCATTCCAAACTATAAAGAAACCTTAGAATGCTTCAAAACCCAAAATTTGGGACCCCTGCCATGAGATTGAGATTTTGTTTGACTAGTCCCAAAGGAAAACCAAAACTCCTTCAGAAGAGCCAATGAAAAAAATTAGTTTAATTCCTCGAGTAAAATGAGGTAAAGCTTTCTTCTAGATGATAAATGTTCGTAAATAATTTGACCAATTAAACTGTATTATTATCATACTGCAGTTATCTGTATAGAGGATTTTATCAACATGAGACCTTCCACATGCGGTCAATACCTCATGATCCATGAAAAGCTTACGAAAAAGGAAGGTTTAAGATGCATTCTCCGGTGCCTTGTAGACACGGCAAACACAGTATGGTACCACTTTTGTAGATAATTTATCCCAAATTTTGTAAGGGAATCTTCCTTTTTATGTATGTTCTACTAAAACCATTGCTTAAACCAGCTTGCAATTATGTAGAAAATGCCACAATCCACTACCTAGGATCACCTTATGGACATTGTGAGAATGTTGCGCCTATATTTAGGGTACCCGATCTGCTATGAAATTATGTAATGGAGTGTAATGCAAATTAGATTGTAATGAAGTGTTAAGTTGCTCTGAAATTTTGTCTTTATCCATTATGTAAACAAAATTTCATTGATAAAAAAAATTACAAATACACATAAATGGGGAGACGTTAAAGAGCCTACCCTCAAGAAAAACTATATAAATGAATGAAAAAAAAAAAGAAAAAAAAAATTGGATCTTTTTTTTTTTTTTTTTTTTTAGACTTTCAATGACTTTAAGGTTAAAATTGTCGGACCAAAGAAAACATGCAAGAAATAAAAAGAAGTTTATTACTATTTAACTCATACTTCCTGTATTAGGAATGCATTGGAAACTGACTCGGTGCTAGATGAAAAAATTCAGATCAGTTGAGATCTAAGCAATTACAAATGAACAATTTTCAAAAAGTACGAGATGCTTGCAGAAACGCAGTTTCCTTGAGAGACAACATAGAAGAACTTCTAACCATAATATCATCAAGAGAAGGTTCATGTGAACATCTACCAAACCAACTAAACAAGAATACTTATGATAACTCAAGATGGGCAATACTAAGTGTTGATGAGTATTTATCCATGGGAAGCAAGAAAACGTAACCTCATGAACTACTCACGTGCCTATCATATCACCATTGTCAACGTACAACATTTCATTAGGTAACTCTAAAGTATGCCTCCTAACAGGAACTCTAACCTTAAAGGTATAAAAGGGTTTCCATGACTTAAGTTCAAACCACATAAGATATACATTACATCAAGCATGTAAATGAGAAATTGAGAATAACTTTATATACCACCTGCTCATTAAGAAAGAAATAAATCTCATCTCCAAAGGATTGGACCATTTGATAATATGGTACTTGACACCTAAACATCAAGTAACTCATATGCGCGAAACGTTTACGACGATATAATTTGATAAGACAAAAGATGGATACTTTTCAACAGAAATAAAAATATAATCCATTGATGTGTAAACTGGCTAGTAAGTTTGAAATATTGATAATTCTAACAACAAACCCCAATCACTACTTATCAATCCACACGTGCATTTTATATGAAAGACTATGTAGCTTTAGATTCATTTGAAAATACAAAGAAATATGAGCTGCATATAACTAGAAAAGTTGCGAATGTTTTTAACCTAAACTAGGACGCATTGTATCTAAATGCAGGTAGTAACAAATTAATTATGTATCTAAATGAAGGATATAACAAATTATTCTTATGCATTTAAAAAAAATATTCTGAAGCACTTTTGCTGTTATACCAAACCAACTAAACAAGAATACTTATGATAACTCAAGATGGGCAATACTAAGTGTTGATGAGTATTTATCCATGGGAAGCAAGAAAACGTAACCTCACGAACTACTCACGTGCCTATGATATCACCATTGTCATCATACAACATTTCATTAGGTAACTTTAAAGTATGCCTCCTAACAGGAACTCTAACCTTAAAGGTATAAAAGTGTTTCCATGAATTAAGTTCAAACCACATAAGATATACATTACATCAAGCATGTCAATGAGAATAAATTTATATATTACCTGCTCATTAAGAACGAAATAAGTCTCATCTCCAAAGGATTGGACCATTTGAGAATATAGTACTTGACACCTAAACATCAAGTAACTCATACGCACGAAACATTTACGACAATACAATTTGATAAGACAAAAGATGGATACTTTTCAACTGTAGGTACTGAATATCGCAAGATAATAGTTCACGAGTATCGTAATAAATAAAGGAGAAAAGAGTTATAAAATGATACGATGATAGAAGTAGCGCGGAGAAATATGAAGTTTTGCGAGGATGGAATAATTTTGCGAGTATGAGTTGCGATACTTCGCAATTCATATACAGCTGCATAAGTTTTACTATAAATAGGAGTTCAAATGTAAAATTCGAGAGGTTCTTTTAGTGAGTGTAAGAAATTATCTTAGGAGGGAGAATAGAAAAAGTTGTAACTATTCTAGTTCCATTTTGATAATTCTATGTAATCAACTAAGAGAATTAATAAGAAAGTTATCATTCATCATCAAGAACTTCTTGAGTTTTTACTAATTCTATTGAGGGTGTAGTTGTAGGTTATTCTGCAACTACATAATTGGCGCTAGAAACAGGGACTTGAGAATTGTGGTAGCCTAAATTTGAGGGAATTGTGGAAAATTTGAAGATCAAATGAAGTCAGTAGATGGAGATTGTAAAAAAGAAGAATGTAATATGATCACAAAGACAATGATTGATGAATTTCATAGTAATATGAAGGGAAAAATATACAAGCGTGATTGTAGAGGAAGAAAGATCATGGAGGAAGAAAAGATAACAACTTTAGAAGAATGGGAAAAGCGAAAAATCACATTTTCAGCAGCAGAAATTCCAAATGAAGACTTGAACCACACTTCACCATTGGTGATCACAATTCCGATCATGCTAGAAGATAAGAAAGCTGTAGAAAAATGGAAATTAAACCGAATTTTGGTTGATACAGGGAGTTCTGTTAATATCATATTCTATCATGCACTTAAGGGGATGGGAATTAAAGATGAAAAAATCACAAATTCAAAATGTCTTATTCATGGATTAGGAAAATCTACAACAAAATCTAAAGGGGAAATCGCGCTGCGAATATTACTAGGAGAAATCGAAACACATGTAATCTTGTGTGTGATAGATATGGAATCTCCATATAACATGCTGATAGGAAGGCCGTGGATTCATGTGATCAAAGCTGTTGCTTCAACATTACATCAGAGAATCAAATTTCCTACACCAAATGGAATACAAGAAATAAAAGGAGATCTTGATAGTGCAAAATTTTGTTATCAAATTGAAGTAACGCAATGCGGAGGAAGAGCAAGAAAGAAACAACTTCGTAGGAAACTTGCGAAGGAAACAAAAAAGGAAGAAGAATTCCGAGTGTATACAGTAAGAGCAAAGGAAGGGAGAGGTATACCAAATGAGATTCCAGAAAAAGAAGGGGAACCAGCAAAAATAATCAAAGAACCAACACCTATGGGGGAGCAAAGTCCAAGCTATGTTGCAGATGAACCAACTAAAGAAATAAATATCGGAAGTAAATAGGAGCCTTTATTCTTGCGAATTGGAACTAAGATGGATGAAGAAGAAGAAAAAAGAACTATTGATCTTTTGCGAGAATATAAAGATATCTTCGCAGGAAGTGTAGATGAGATACCAGGAATTGATCCATCAGTGGCGTGTCATAGATTAAACATAGATAAAAATGTAAGACCATTCAAACAAAGAATAAGGAAGATATCACAAAATTATCATGTACAGATAGAAGAAAAATTACAAAAGATGTTGGATGCAGGGATCATAAGGGAAGCAAAATATCCAGAATGGATTGCGAATATGGTCATTGTTCCGAAAAAGAATAAAGGAATAAGAATTTGCATAGATTTCACTGATCTAAACAAGGCATGTCCCAAAGAAAATTTTCCATTACCAGATATACCACAAATGGTGGAATCAGCTGCAGGTCATGATAGAGTCACTTAACTTGATGGATATAAAGGGTATAATCAAATATCACTCGCAGAAGAAGATCAAGAACATACTGCCTTTTTTTGCTCCAAGGGGTTTGTATTGTTATGTGAAGATTCCATTTGGTTTGCGGAATGCGGGTGCTACATATCAACGTATGGTTTAAAAAGTGTTCGCGAAGTGGATACATAAAACTTTGGAGGTATATGTAGATGATATGTTGATAAAAAGCAAGGAAGCTAAAGACCATGTGCAAGATTTGAAGGAAATATTTGAGCAAATGAGAAAGTTCAACATCAAATTAAATCCTGAGAAATGTATAATTGGGGTTTCGTCTGGAAAGTTCTTGGGATACATAGTATCAAAGGAGGGAATACAAGTTGATCCAGAAAAGTTCCAAGCAGTTCGTGACATGCCAAAACCTGCAACGGTAAAAGAAGTACAAAAGCTAAATGGACTCTTGGCTTCACTTGGAAGATTTATTTCGCGAATGTCAGATAAGTGCAAGCATTTTTTCAACATACTTAAGAAGGGAGCAAAATTCAAGTGGACTGATGAATGTGAAAAAGCTTTTCAAGGAATCAAAGAATACCTCGCAAATACATCTATACTACGAAACCGAGAGAGAGACGAAGAATTATTGGTATACCTCGCAACAACTCCATATGCTCTAAGTGCGGTTCATTTTGCGAGCAGACAGGAGTAGAAAGGCCCATTTACTACATTAGTAAAACCTTTAATGCAACAGAAGAATTATTCTAAAATGGAGAAGTTAATCTTAGCCCTGGTTTATGCATCATTCAAGTTACGAATATACTTTCAAGCACATGTGATAAAAGTGGTAACCAAAGTCCCAATTGAATCAATCATGAAGAACACAAAAAGGTCAGGAAGAATAAAAGGTGGAATGCACAAGTAAACCATTACAAGATAAAATACGAAGTATTGTCATCGCAAAAAATCACAAGTCGTCGCAGATTTTTTGGCAGAATTTCCTTTGGAATAAGATGAAGCAGTAGAGGAAATGATGGATGTTGAAGAAGAATTTGGAAATCCAAAAGACTTGTTAACAGAACCAGATAGATGGGAAATTCTAGTGGACGGATCATCCAATAGTGAGGGAAATGGAATTGGAGTCGTGTTGATTTCACCAGAAGGAGAAAGAACAGCATTCTCATTCAGACTAGAATTTGCGTCCACGAACAATGAAACATAGTATGAAGCTGTAGTGCATGCATTAAATATCGCAATAGAAAAGAAGCTTGAAAGTATAAGAATAACAAGTGATTCGCAGTTAGTGATTTGTCAAATTAAAGGGGAATATACCACAAATGAATCTTCTTTGAAGAAATACAAGAAACTTGTTGAGGAATTATCTGCGAAGATACCAAAATTAAAATGGAGACATATATCTAGAAAATATAACCGTCTCGCAGATGCTTTTGCATTTATTCCAAGCATGATGACAAATCCAAATACAAGAAATATCCAAATACAGACAATTCAACACCCATCAGTGGACAAAGAGAAAGAAATTGAGGAAGCTGTTGCGATGGAAGTAGAAAGAGAGTTATCAAACAACATCGCAGATTGGAGAAAAGAAATTCATGCATATCTCGCAACAGGAGAAATATCCAGGAACAGACTAGAAGCACATAAATTAAAGAGTCGTGCAACAAACTATGAGTTGAGAGAAGGAATTTTATATAGAAAATATTTCAATGGACCACCTCTCAGGTGCTTAGCTCGCGAAGAAGGAGAAAAAATATTGAAGATGTTACATGGAGGAGAAGCTGGCAATCATAGTGGGGGAAGATCTCTAGCATATAGAGCAAAGATACAAGGAAATTACTGGCCTTATATGCATACAGACGCAAAACTGTTCGTACGAATATGCAAGGAATGTCAACGACATGGTAAAATAATTCATGCACCGGGGGCCACATTAACTTCTTTAACAAGCTGCTGTCCTTTTGGTAAATGGGGGTTGGATATTGTTGGACCATTTATACATGTATCTGGACAAAGGCGATACTTGATAGTTGCAACAGATTATTTCACGAAGCTCGCAGAAGTAAAAACAGTACAACATATTCGTGATAAAGATGTTTTTACATTCATATTTGAGAACCTCATTTGCAGGTACGGGGTTCCAGCACAACTAGTATCTGATAATGGAAAACAATTTGAGGGGCAGAACATAGAGATGTTACTCGGTGCTTTTAGGATAAAATGTGGGAAGTCAACCCCGTTATATCCACAAGCTAATGGACAGGCAGAAGCAACAAATAAAACAATCGCAGATACAATCAAAAAGAAATTAGAAGGACATCTCAAAGGATGGTGCGAGCAAGTACCTAGAGCAGTTTGGGCATACAATACAACTAGAAGAGAAGCAACTGGAATGTCTCCTTATTGTCTAACATATGGAGTAGAAGCGTAGATACCCATAGAGGTTGTAATTCCGACAACAAAGAAAGAAGCTTGGGAAAGAAATTTAAGTGCGGGAGTAATATTAAGTGAATTGGATGATTTGGAAGAAAAAAGAGAAAAGGTGTTGCACCATATGAAGATTTATCAGGAACGATTAGATCGAGAATACAACAAGAGAGTCATTGAACGTGAATATAAACCAGGTGATTTGGTCATGCGAGAAACACCTCCATATCAAAAAGAAAATGGGGGAAAATTAGCACCAAAATGGGATGGACCATATATTATTAAAGAAGTTGTAGGAAGCGGAGCTTATCGGCTGATGGATCCAGAAGGGAGAGACATGGGTTTGAGGCTTGGTAGACCTTGGAACAGACTATATTTGAAAAGGTATTATCCATAAAACTCATGAAATTTTTTACGAATATTGTTTGCTCGCAGGAAATTGGGAAAAGTTACGAGTTTCAAAATTTATATTGCGATTAAACTTTCATTAATTTGTGAATAAAAGACCGCAATCTGTGATCAGCCTCCAAAAAAGAAAGAGAGCCGCAGAAAATTTTATACAGGCAAACCTTTGTGGCGTACACCCTAGTTCGCGAAGCTATATTTCGTAAGAGGCAAAGTCCTAAAGTACGTCATTTAAGGGGGTACCTATAAACGTGGCTAAGGGTAACCGGAACACCACCAAGGGCCCTTAGTACATGGTAAAAATTTAGGGGTACAACCCAATAATGGGGTACCTATCCGGGTTAGACACCTTGGATTCTCACCTAATCTAGCGACATTACGCAATATAAAATGCGGTGTAAGAGGATTTAGGTTGGGCGACTAAGGCATACTGTCTTTCCCAAGAAGTGCAGAAAACGATCAAGGCGCCGAGGTACACGGTTGAGTCAAGAGTGCCGGGTGAGGTTGAACCACATCTGCCATTTTTGAAAAGTCTTGGCAAATGATGCACTTGGCCCAAAGATACCCCATAGGGTGCAACCTCGTAACTATAAGCCCTATAGGCAAAAAGGATAAGAGGTTGCGATCAAAAGCTGGTTGTTGGCAGAACCGGATGGGAAGAGCTAACCTTGTATGGTCGATGTACGCTTCCTTGAAGGGGAAACCAGTGGGAAGATAAAGGGCAAAACCCTCCATTAGGGAGCTGATACGTGATATAAGACGCAAATGTCACGAGGCTTCTTGTTTTCGAAAACATAAAGGCTTGTCATATTTGTGCAACAAATGAAGTTCTGCGAGCATTCTAAAAAAAAAAAAAAAAAGAGAGAGAGAAGGAAAACATACAAAAAGAACTCGCAGAATGAAACAAA
Source organism: Papaver bracteatum (assembly GCA_023529315.1). NCBI lineage: Eukaryota > Viridiplantae > Streptophyta > Magnoliopsida > Ranunculales > Papaveraceae > Papaver > Papaver bracteatum. The sequence goes on from JAJJWX010005152.1 coordinate 987,571, forward strand.
GAAATTAAGATGAGATCAATGGGTTATTACATGAAAGTGTAAAAATGTCCTGCGATTTCATCGCAAGACGATAATGTCACGAGGCTGTATGTTCGCAAGAATGTTCAGGCTTGTCATATTATCGCAAATACAAAAATTTACTACAAAAGAGGTGGCAAAATAATACCTTTACTTAGGAAGGCATGATAAGACCACAGAAATTAATGAATTTCATTTCATCAACATCATTGAAGAAATTATACAAGTATATACATTATGAAGATCTGAAAAGAAGACAGCTTCGTCGATATCATTGAAGAAATTTTACAAGAATATACATTATGAAGTTTTGAAGAGAAGACAGCTCTGTCAATATCATTGAAGAATTTTTTCAAGAAGTCCTATCAAATAAGACAACATCATTGAAGAATTTTAACGAAGACTTAACAAAAAATGTGATTTTGATAGTAATCAAATACAGATAAGTTCATATTCGTAAAAGTTTACGAGAATTACATACTTTTTATACTTCTCCATATATTGAATATTTCTCTAAAAGTCGAATACTTCTTATAATTCTTCAAGAATATCTCATATTTATTATATTTCTTCAACGGATATTTCATTTGGTGAAGGTTAAGTAATCATCATACTTCGTCATATGTTACATAATTATTCACAGATTGAATACTTCTTACATCTCCTCATTTGGTGAATTGAGTACTTCTAATACTTCTTATATCTCCTCATTTGGTGAATTGAGTACTTCTAATACTTCTTATATCTCTTCATTTGATAGATCGAGTATTTCTAATACTTCTTATATCTTTTCATTTGACGGATTTAGTACTTCTAATACTTCTTCAAAGGTATTGTATATGTAGTATACTTATTAAGGATATTTCATATATTTTATTTCTTATACTTAAAAGGGAGGATTTCTTATTTACAATCGTAACAAGTTGAAACTTCGTAAGATAAATTGAGGCAGATATTCTAATACTTCCAACAACGTTTAATCATTTAAAGAGAAATAATAGGGGGAAAAGGAGATACTAAGCTTTATCTGTGAGTTACATATTATTTCTCTTTATATGATCAAATGGGGCAAAATAAGGAAAACATTTAATTAAAGAAAGGATAAATTATCTTCGCAAAATATCAGATATACTTCTTACCTAAGGTTAAATCATGTTCGCAAAATATCAGATGTACTTCTTAAAAAACAGAATTGTTTGCAAAAAGAAAACCAACAGTAACTAAGGTAATGAATTCAAAAGAAAGGAGGACAGGAGAGTCAATGATAAATTGAAAAAAAGAATGTTATCATGCTTCATCAACACTCTGTGATGGATCTTTAAGATGAGTAGGGTCATTAGCAGCTTCGACTTTTGCGAGATATCATCCTTTGAAGAATATGCAACAGGAACATCTCCTTGAGGAATAGATTCTTTCTCGTCATCAAGATCTTCATCACCACTCTCATAATCGAAATCACTATCAGGCTCACGAGCAACTTCATCGTAAGATATTTTCAGAGGAGTAATTTTCACAGGAGGCAAGGCTCTTGATAAGAGAATGTTATTCGTAAAGACTTGAGCTTTCAGATGACTTTCACGAAGTATAGCTTTTTGATGGTTGGTATCTTCGATATCTTTGGAATAAGCAAGATAGTTGAATCTCCGAGTAGCAAGGTCACGAGAGTTGATTAAGCGGGTAGAAAGCAAAGCATTTTTCTTACGAAGTTCGGAACAGGAGGCTTCTAATCCAGCTTTCGCATTACGAAGGTTGTTCTCAGATTCTGCAAATAAAACAAAATTCAAAGGATAAAATTTGCGAGTATAACGAAATTTAAAGATATACCAGAGGCAGTCAAATTTTAATGACTACCTTCTCTTTGCGAAGTAAGAGATTGAGTTAAAGATAGACAACAGTTCTTCATCTGATTCATCGCATTATCAAAACCATCACCAACTAATCCTTTAAGTCGAGATTGAAGCTTTTGATATTTAGAAAGGAGAAAATTTTTATCCTTCGCAAGTTTGGCATTAAGACTTTTTAATGACGAATAATCTTCTTCAAGTTGATTCTTCTTAGCACTCAAGACTATATTCTTATTAATAAGGGAATTCTTCTCAATAACAAAAGAATTTCTTTCAGCATCTGAAGACTTCTTTAATTCCTCAAGTTCACCTTTCAACAAAGAAAGAAGATTTTCTTGATCGCAACATTTATTCTGAAGAGTCTTTAATTCTTGCGAAGAAACAATCATTGTATTCAAAAACGAACATTTCTCTTCTGATAAGGTTTTGTTCTCTTCTAATAAGGTTTCTATTCTCAAATTAGCTTTAGTTAAGGAAGAAAAAAGTTGAGATATGTCATCATTCAAAAAAATTCGATCATATATTAGTTGAGTATTCTCTTGAAAAAGAGCATCAGAGTTGTCAAGAGCACACGAGTAAAGATTAGATAAATGGGAGAATTGGTTTGAGAGGCTTTCATGCTTGGTTCGATATTCTGTTGCATCTGATTCATGGTGAAGTACCAATCTTCTACATTTCTGGATGGATTCTATAAAAGGGAATGGGTTTTAATGGATGTTTCAAGCATATGAAGAATATAAGTAAATAAAAGGGAAAATATGAAGATAAGCAATCATACCTTTCAATTCATCATTTCTTTTGCGAAGAATCGCGCAGTCGAGAGAATCATTTTGAAGATGATAATTTTCTTTACGGAGATCCTCGCATTCTGCTTGAGAAGATTTCAAAGACTGGCGAAGCAATTCAATTTCTTTTTCCAAGGATTGACGTGAAGAAGAAATGTCTGGATTGACGAAATTATTTAGAACTTCGCAAAACTCATATTGCGAACGAACATTAGTAGACTTCACAGTATTGGTCAAAATCTCAGATAATATTCGGAAAGTTGAATAAATTCCATCTCCAATTTCCTGAGGAAGAGGAGAAGAATTTGAAGGAATAAGAGAAAGCTGCAAATTGTTTGGAGAAATAGCACTCAAAGGATTTGGGGACAAGATAGGTTTTTCAAGAGAAGAAGTTGAAGAAATATTTTGCGAGGGTTGTTTTTCAAGAGAAGAAGTTGAAGGAATATTTTGCGAGGGTTGATCTTGAAGAAGTGTTGATAAATTGACACTGATGGGAGATTGAAGGGTACGTAATGGAGTAGAGGCAGGAGTGTGTGAAGAAGCATTTTCACGAGGAGGAGAGGAAAATTCCTTATCAACTTCAGGAAGGAAATCATCAATCGGAATTAATGGTGTGGGTTTAGTTATTCGAGATCTCTTACCAGGGTTTGGTTTTTTCGCCAACCTGTGAATCAAAATGTAGATTAAAAACTGAGGCAACAATATATTGTTCAGGAAAGAAGGCAAAGTATTTTAACTACCTTTTGATTCTCAGATTTTCTTCTTCGTGGATTAGGGCTTGGATTTTTTAGTTGAGATTTCATCTGAGGAGTTATTTTCTTTGAAATAAACCAAAATCAGATAACAAATTATACTGAGAAATTAAAGAGGAGAACAAATGAAATGTGCGAGAGATAGAAGGAAATTACCTTGGAGAACTCATGAAGATATAATAGAAGAAAAAATTGCAGAGAAAACAAGTAATGGAGAGTATGAACAAAAGATAAAATTGTAGAAGTAAGAAGAAGAAAAGGAAGAGAATATAAAGGAGTTATATAAGGGAATAACTAAAAAGGACGGTTACAAAAGACGTGTCCAAATTCTAAAAGACTAAGTAACGGTTATGTTCTCACGATCATTTCTTCTTCGTAGAATTGACATGAGAAGAGGCAAGATGTAGGTACTGAATATCGCAAGATAATAGTTCACGAGTATCGTAATAAATAAAGGAGAAAAGAGTTATAAAATGATACGATGATAGAAGTAGCGCGGAGAAATATGAAGTTTTGCGAGGATGGAATAATTTTGCGAGTATGAGTTGCGATACTTCGCAATTCATATACAGCTGCATAAGTTTTACTATAAATAGGAGTTCAAATGTAAAATTCGAGAGGTTCTTTTAGTGAGTGTAAGAAATTATCTTAGGAGGGAGAATAGAAAAAGTTGTAACTATTCTAGTTCCATTTTGATAATTCTATGTAATCAACTAAGAGAATTAATAAGAAAGTTATCATTCATCATCAAGAACTTCTTGAGTTTTTACTAATTCTATTGAGGGTGTAGTTGTAGGTTATTCTGCAACTACATCAACATAAATAAAAATATAATCCATTGATGTGTAAACTGGCTACTAAGTTTGAAATATTGATAATTCTAACAACAATCCCAATCACCACTTATCAAATCCACTCGTGCATTTTATATGAAACACTCTGTAGCTTTAGATTCATTTGAAAATACAAAGAAATATGAGCTGCATATAACTAGAAAAGTTGCAAATGTTTTGAAACTAAACTAGGATGCATTGTATTTAAATGCAGGTAGTAACATATTAATTATGTATCTAAATGAAGGATATAAAAAATTATTCTTATTTATTTAAAAATAATAATCTGAATCACTTTTTCTATTATTAAATTCTCACCAACTGATCAATACTGCAAGGTAACTAAGAAATAATCAGAAAACACTTTTGTCTCTAACCCTCTACCGTTTATAACAATTTATAACAAATTGTAGCCTATATTCAGGAAACTAAAATGATGAAAATTAATAATTGGTTGGTTAAACACATATGGTAAAATGAAAAAAATGGATGGACATGGTAGCATCAGAAGGGCTTGGAAGAGGGATGCTCACAATATGGGATGCTTACAGAATTGAATGCTTGGATGAAATTTACTCCACAAGCACTATAAGTCACAAATGTGAAAATTTTATATGGACTCTCACTAATGTCTACTCACCTTATATCAAGGATGAAAGAGAGGAGTTTTGGGAGGAATTGTACTGCTTGGTAAGCTGGAGCACAACAACTTGTGCATTGCAAGCGACTTCAACGCTTTCAGGAGAAGCTGTGAAAGGAACAAAGATGGTGGTTCAAGATTAGGCACAAGGCTATTCAATTCATGGAAAACCAAAACATCATAGATCTACCTGTGAGTGGTGGACTCTACACTTGGTCAAACATGAAACCATATCCTATCCTCTGCAGATTGGATAAAATTCTCATCACCCCATAATTTGAAGCAAAATACCCCGATGCAGCTCAAGTCATACTCTCTAGAAATGTGTCAGACCATTCTCCAGTCCTGCTCACAACTGGAAATATCAATAGCATTAATCCTCTATTTATAGTGGAAATTTATTGGTTGCATAATAAAACATTTCTACAACAATTAAATGTCCGGTGGAATGTGATGGAGTTTAGTGGTACTCCAAGTTTTAAATTTGCAAAAAATTACAAAACATGAAATTCTATATCAAAAGGTGGGCAAGAGAACAATATAGAAAACAAAGTGATGCAAAGAAGACACTGATCACCAAAATTGATGAGTTAAATCTAAAAGAAGGAGATGGGAACTTGGAAACTGCTGAGTTTGAAGAAAGAGCATAATGGAAAGTACAACTCAAACATATCAGACTTGATGAATTCAGAAAATGGCATGCTAGAGCCAAATTTTAACTTTTGAAGAATGGAGAAAAGAAAACAAAATTGCTACATCAAATTGCAAATAAAAGGAATAGGAAGAACACAATACACAAGTTGTGATCAATGGAAGGGACAACTTCAATCAGGAAGACATTAAAACTGAATTCAATTATTACTTTAACAACTTATTCAAAGAAACACATTCATAGAGACCTCAATTGAAAGATCCAAACTGCCCTACAATTTCTAGCACTGAGAATAGTTGGATAGAAATACATTTCACTGAAGAAGAAGTCATGAAAGTAATAAAAGGATGTGTCCAAAAAAAGCACCAGGGCCTGATGGGTACCCAATGGAATTCTATAAAGTGGTTTGGCAGATAACCAAAGCAGAATTGATGGAAGTCATTTAAGAATTTCATGGCTCAGAAAGAAGGATTAGAGAATTAATATGGCATTTATTATTTTAATTCCGAAGAAGGAAGAAGCTAACACCCCACACCAATTCAGACCAATAATCTTGATAAGAGGTGTATATAAAATCGTTTCAAAACTACTAGCTGCAAGACTCAAAACATTTCTTCCCAAACTCATCAATGAACATCAAGGAGCTTTTATCAAAGGAAAGCAAATTCAAGACGGCATCCTCATTGCGGGTGAACTAATTGATACAAAATTAAAATCCAAGATACCAGGAATTCTATGTAAACTAGATATAGAGAAGGTTTTTGACAACATAAATTGGTATTGTCTAGATCATTTACTGAAAAAGGTTGGGTTTGGAGCTAAGTGCAGAAATTGGATTTTTTGGTATTTATCCAATGCAGAATCCTCAATTCTGGTTAATGGCAGCTCCACAACTAAATTCAAACATTAAAAAGGTCTCATACAAGGAGACTCGTTATCTCCATTTATCTTCATCTTAGTGGGAGAAACTATCATAAGATTATTAAGAAATACAGAAGCTCTAAACATGATATCTGGATTTAAATCCACTTCTGAAATAAGTGTGTCACACATGTAATTCACATATGAAACTCTCATATTCCTTGATGCAAAAGAAGAAGAAATATAAAACTTGCTTATGGTACTCCAGGTTTATGAAGCTATTACAGGTCTCAAGGTGAATTTAGACAAAAGCACTATAATAAGTATTAGGGCAGATAACAAAATACAGGATTTAGCAAGAATCCTCAACTGCAAAAATGAATCCTTACCTGTCAAATACATGGAAATGACACTTGGAGCTTCAAGGAAACAAACAAGCATCCGGGATGGGGTGCTGGAGAAATTCAAATCCAAGCTAGCTTTATGGAAGAGAAGATTCCTCTCCAAATCAGCCATAATTGAATTCATCAACAATGTATTAACTAGCTTACCCATCTACTTCATGTCTCTTATTTAAATGCCTGCTGAAATCACTGGGGTACAAAAATACACCATCAACTTTTTCGTAGGAAATCTGTATGGACAAACTCAACACAACTCCGGGAGTTAAAAACTCAATCAAAGAAAGTGTCTAGAGTTATATCTCTATGTCTCTTGTGATTTAAACATTTAAAAATTGAATCTGTGAACCTAATTACAAAGAGAGTTCTTGGACGGTACCAAAGACCAATATCCAAGGATCATTCAAGTCATATGCAACAAAACTAGGTCGGACGTATCTAATCTGATTGATCAATGCACAACCTATGATATTTCAATTATAAAGATAAAAAATATAATGCGGAAAAAAAAAACACAGACACCAGAAATTTTGTTAACGAGGAAACCGCAAATCACAAAACCTCCAGGACCTAGTCCAGATTGAATACCAAATTGTATTAATCCACTACAAACACTAGCCTACTACCTATTAACTTCGTCCTGGAATGTAGTTGATCCCGAACTCAGTCTCTCACTGATTCAGGTATAGTCGCTCTCCTTACACTTCTTGAATCCCAGCAGGACTCCGCGAAATTGATTCCCTTAGATGACGCCACACCAACTAAGAGTTGCTTTAACTAAATTGAAGACTTTAAACCAAATCTGCCTCCCATAGATTAGGCCTATATAATTGATTTCCTTATTTACGATCGAAGCGTGTTAGAGCATAGCTATGTTGAACCCACCAAGCATTGGTATGTCAAGTTTGTTTGTCATATTTTAGTGAGCCAAAAATCATTTAAGAGTCGCTTGATTTAAATGTACTAGAGTCAACTTCGTATAGGTTAGCTTGAAAGTATTAGGATGAGACATTACAAGTATTGCGAAGAATTGAAGAAGTGAAGAAGTACGGAGCTACAACCACAACATCATCCTTCCACTTGAGGTTAGTAATATTTGACTTGAAACGTTTCATTCCCTAACGTATCTTTCAAGTCGTGCATATTAAAAACATAAAACTTCGAAGCATGAACACTCTAGATAGACATATTATTAAGGAATACAATATGAGGTTTATTGCTTAACCATTAAACTTTTTATATAAGACATCAACATAATCGTATGAATGATATTGTGATTATGTATGGGTATGAGGTGAGGATTTCATTCTAGGAAACAATGTTTCTACATGTGTTTTAAGGAAGTAAGTTCATGATATGTGTTGTGAACCTAAAAGGAAATCGCCAGGCGTTATTGGGGATGTTCTTCATTGCATATATTATGAACGACCAATATGTGTGATTAGTATAACCGCTCATGACTTATTTGTGTTCTTGGTAAAACTATTCACATGAGGCCTGACTTATGTATTGGTATGACTTTTATTAGTGAAACCGATCTTAAGAAATCACCTGGGGTATGATCGGGTTTGTATGTCTGACCAAATTTGGGAGAGGGGAACCGATCCTAGTAAGAGGTGTAGTACATCACAAAGGGGAACCGATCCTTGTATGAGGTACATCATAGTAGAAAGGGGAACCGATCCTATGAACATGTGCAACACGTTTTAGGCAAAGGGGAACCGATCCAATGGACATGTACAACACATACAAGTTAAATACCAAATATATGTGGGGAACCGATCCTAGTACCTAGTCAACCGAATTTTTTTGGTAAGATAGTGTGACTATGCACAGTACTCACATGGAGGTAGAACCGAAACTTGTTTTGGTAGAACCGTTACACCCATGAGTTACTTGATCAATCACATAGTTCTTGAAAGTCATATGAACCAATTCTAAACTTATTTGGATGTGTGGTAAATCAGTTTCAAGTGAGTAAGTATGAAAAATGACTTACAAAAGGAAAGATGTCGACACACTTTGAACACGCGGATTAATGTGTATCTTTTATTGTTCAAAGATATTCCTTAACAACTAAGAATGAAGTAACTCCCAAGATCGAATTTAAATAAGTTAAGAATCTTTTAATTAAGGTTTTTAATTATATATGGAAAATAAGAATTAGTAATGTTCATTTGCTAGTTAAAGATTTTCCAAGGAGATTTCGATCATAAATTTGGACAGTGCATTCTCAGGAATTATGAAAACCGAATTTGGAATTATATTGACTATCTTGAGAATATTTCCGGTTTTGGAAATTCCTTGGTGTCCAAACTTCCTTGTCTATAAATACTTTGAGTTTGCATTTTTAGCAAACTAATCCTTCGTGACAATAAACTTCCTCTGTTGTACTGTTACTGGTGAAGTCGCCTATTCGTAGAGGAGAGTAACCTAATTAGGCGAAATCTCTTAAGGACGCTCAGTTTAAAGTCTTCTTTGGGATTGAGAAGCTCTAGTGTGTACCGTTGGTGAGAAACTAGATAATTGCGGTTTATATTTAGTTTTTATATTGATTTGATTGACTAACGGTGGTTAAAATTTGATTACACCTAGTTTGTTTATGCTTGAGAATCTTCTCTTCTGATATAAGATTCACTCAAACTAGTTCAAGGTTTCGACATGGAACTTTAGACTGTTGTTAGATCTAAAGATGATCTTGTGATAATCCATTGTTAACAGACTCCGTTCTGTGTGTGATTGATCACAAGAGATTCATGTAGTTGTGTGTTGGTGTTTATTAAAGATCTAAGAAGATTTGAAGACAAAGAAGAGATTGAAGATTTCAGACTTGGTTTTATAATCTTTGGTGTGCACAATACTTGTTTCGGTAATATAGGATCCAACTATTATCGATGTATCCTTGTGGTATTTTGATAGAATAGTTGAGAAGATCGGCATCAACACATTTCCTTGGGATTAAAGGTATTAATAGGAAAATCTTAACGATTATCTTTTGGTGATTGAACATAAGATAGATCTTGGAACCTGGCAAAGGAGTTTATGTTAAGATAAACAGAAGAGCCTTTGCGCAACTTATATCACTTGGTTGAAGAGAGTTGATACCAAAAAGATTTGTTGTTCCTTTACTGTTTGGAATACGAACCAAAGGAATTGGTCCAAGTACGTGACTTGTTTACAGGTTGGAGGCGTGGGAATACAGACGGAACTAGGTGAACTATAGGTTTAGTTGCTTTGTCTCAACTATACGAAGTTGGTTTATTTTGTATAGCAGCTTAATCCTGAAAGTATTCAATTCTGGACTAGGTTCCGGGGGTTTTCTGCATTTACGGTTTCCTCGTTAAGAAAATCTTGCTGTGTCATTTACTTTATATTTCCACATTATAATTGTTTTATTATAATTAAAGTAAATTGCACAAACATTAATTCCTATTTACTTGATATGCAATCCTATTGAGTTTGGTTAAGTCCGAACCTTTGTATCAAGTAAACACACTTCGTTGTTGTATTGTCTCGATCTTGTATCCATAGACAATAACATGAAGTGTGAACCGATTTTTTGTATTGTCTCGACTCAGTCTATAGACAATCACTTTCGGAGAAATAACTTATAGGAAGTAAAAGTTATAGCTTGAGGTATATTTGGGTACCCTTGCCTTTTTAATTGGTATCAGAGCCGACAAACACGAAAAAGATCTAACAATCTGTGTTTGGTGCGATCCATCCTATAAGACTTGAATCTTGTTTTGATTCAATTAACGTAATGGCAGGATTTGACTACTTCTGGAGTTCGTGGTGGAAAACTCTTATGGAGTATGTAATACTTTTATTCCTAAACCTGTTAGGAATTATGCATACGTATGTCGTGAATGACTTACATAATCCTTTGATTGTCATAGGATTGTATAACATTATGATAAATAATGATTTAATGGTCAATGAAACATATCGTATCTTGAAGATGCATAAGATTCTACTAAATATTTTAATGAACCTCGGCTATTGTGTTCTTGTGAAATCTGGAATCTTAAATATATTTTGGAGAGCCTATCAAAGTATATTCGTATACATTTTCGGATCAAAGACTGTCAATGTTTCGCTTTCTTGGATGCGTTTTTGGAAAATATGTAATCCTACAAGGATTAAGTTTTAAGTTAATAATTCTACTAACTTCATACACCTCACAATTGTTTTAATGAAGCAAGTGATCTTTTAAAATTCTACATGGTTTTTGATTCAAATGGTATTTTTAACAAATATCATATTTTGTTCAATCACATATTTGTATACTCTATAAAATTCTTGAGCATGTTTCAAGTGATATCATCAATCTCTGGTAATAAAAGAGTAAACAGACCATTGGACAAAAACATGGAATCAATCCGAAATAAAGATCCAGTCCATGAAAAATCGGTTTTCCAAAAGAAAGACTTAGAAACAAAATCGGATTGTCTCCTCACAATTCTCGGTTTCCGATTTTGCTAATATTTCTAAAACTAGTTATTTCCGGTTTTTGATCTCAAGTATTCCTATAAAAGATAACCTCTTGCTATGTGTTTGAACATATTGGGGAAGATTAGTCAAAACCGTAACAAGGTTTTTTCATATTTTCACAAATATGGGAAAGAGGAAATCAAGGAATAAGTCCGCTGATAATCGGGTCAGAATTGATAATGTTGAAAGGATCATATTTTCGAATAGTATAGATAACAAGCATGAATTTTCTCATTTCGTTGACAGCTCATGCTTTAAGAAATATGAAATACTCAAGGGAATAGAATTTACTGCTGAGAAAAGGTTTGATCCTGAACTCCGAAATAAGGACTATGTGAAGTTTGTTCAAGATCGGAAATGGGAAATCTTTTTGATCTTGAAGAATATTCACATGATATAGCAAGAGTTTACTATGCCAATATGCACAATATTGATCACAAGAAACTCAGTTTTGTGACTCTTGTTAGTCGAGGAATCTATTACATTGATCGTTCAACAATTTCAAAGGCTATTAAGTACAATGTGGAATGTAATCACTTGATTACTTGAGTTGAAATTGAACACGATAACATTTCAACATGCATCATTGGAAAGAATGATACTTGGGAAAATGATAGATTACCAACAAAGGATATACCCTTTCATCTGAGGGTTTTTGGTAAACTTGCACTAGCAACTATATTTACAAGTACAAGAGATAAGTCAGTTTGGGAGAATACATTTGTTGAATTTGTCTATTTCCTATTAAAAGTATATTCCCAGATAGATCTCTGTGGGATAATTGTCAACCATTGATAAATATATATCAGATTATATTTCGTCTTCTGGAATCAAGAGGCATCTTGGGTTTCCGTGTATAATCACCAGAAGTTGTGAAAATACTTGGAAAGATAACTTTACTGATATGAAAAGCATTAGTACTGTAACTGATAAGATTATGAGCCAAATGATAGGAGGACAAGCCTCCAAGGATGTGGTTGAAATAATTCCATCTAAGTTTTTCAAGAAGTCTCTCGGTATTCATCTTGAAAATATTGGTAAACAACTTGACTGTTTTCAAAAACAGATGGCATTTGCTGCCAGAAAAAATACAGAAACTCATAAAGGAATTCTAAGCATTGAATCCGAGTTCTGGAATATTGAATCAAAAATTGAAGAAAAACGTCAAAAAACTCTCAATGGGCAAACAAATGAAGTTTGAGTTTTTATTTTCTTCGAAGAATAAAAATAGACATTAGTTGTTGATTGATTTCAATTTTTGATTAAGTGTCTATAATGAATAAAGTTATTTAATTTATTTAATTTATAATTTTTCTTGTGATAGTTTTTGATTTACATAGCATGTGCTTGAATTCTTTATTATTTGTTATGGATGTTTATGGGATATTTGATTTCGGTTTTATTACCTTAATATTCGATCTCATAATATGTTGTGAACCCTTATGGTTTGGGTGACTTTTTGATTTAGCATGACTAAGTTCTAGCCCATGTTGGTAGGCTTTATCAAAGGATCATGAGGGGTTCCTGTAGAAACAATATGTGAAAAAGTCACAATATATTGAATCTGTTTTGGTTTAGCATAAAAGCATATGTGTTTCGACGGTTTTCAACTTTTGCTTGCAGTTGTTAAAACCGATTTTCAACCTTTCTCTGGTAAAGTTTGGTTGTTGTTATTCTTTTGTTTTTGCATAAGGATGATAACATAATGGTATTTCGATATCAATTCTCCTTGGAAGAAGAAGATGCGATCATATTGGAGAAGTTGGATGCGAAATTGAGGTAACAATCATGTTAGTTAATTGTTTTCCTGTTTAAGAAAAGCATGTTTTTATTTGATATATTTATTGCTTTTGCTTAAATGAAATTGTTGGTACAATTGATGTGTTTATTCCATTATGAATGTGTGGATGTATGTGTGATTCAATTGGTTCCGGTTAAGTAAAACTATTGTTATCTTGCTTTGTTGTGTGATATCAATCGTTTAGGCTTACAAAATTTTGGTACAATTGCGGTGCTTTAATGTTTATGTTATTTCAATTGCTTCTAGTTAAGTAAAAAAATTGTTATTTTGCTTTATTGTGTAGTATCAATTGTTTAGGCTTACAAAATTTCGGTGCAATAGTGAAACTTTTATATGTTGTTTCAATTACTTCCGGTTGAGGTGAATAATTATGCAAGTTGATTTATTAGTTTGTATGAATTATTTATGGCTTAAAGAATGATTATATTAATGGGATGAGTTGTTTAGTCCAATCGATTCCGGATAAGATAAACTAAGTTAATTCTGATCTTAGTTAGACTTATCAAAGTAGAGGTTTCGGTTATTCAAGTCTAGTTGAATGCCTAAACAAGGAAATGCTAGTTAACTAACCTAGTATTTGGCTTGTTTAAAATCTAAAGGTCTAAGTTATATGGATAATTAGAACCTGATAAGAAAAATGGAGTTTATCTTTGTTTTGGTTATATCGAATGAAGCGGTCGTATTTATACAATCGGTTTAGCAAAGGAACTAAGCTTCTTAGTTGATTTTTGGTTTGCTAAACTAGTTGGGAAAATTTCTTCGGGCAATTATTTCCATGATAACATTTCAAAACATAATTACTTTGTAGTTTCGGTTTTGATATTGGTTATCAAAAATGGTATGTGGAACCCTCGTGCTTGACTCAACAGGTTGCAAGTTTATTTTGAGATTTGTAAGATCCTTTTCGTGTTGTCCTTTATTTTTTCATTTCTTTGTCATTTTTGTGACAAAAAGGGGGAGAAATATATGGAGTAAACAGATGATGATGGTATCAATTTTATATTGATTGGCGTCACTAGGGAAGAGAACAATGGTGCTTGAACGTTTATCTAACGAAAGAGGAAAAGCACATACTAGGGGGGGTAACATATCATATGATTGGTATAACAAAGACGTGCAGATTGAAAATATACCTATTTTACTTTTGGGGGGAATATGAGCTTTGTTATTATAATGTCAACAACGGCATTTTAAGGATTGAATTAATGCGGGTTATGTGCTGTTGAATTCGGGAATCAAGCGTATGTCTAATGAATTATTGTAATTTGTTTATCCATATGATTGTAAGAGTTTTGTCACTAAAATTGACAAAGGGGGAGATTGTTAGAGCATAGCTCGGTTGAACCCACCAACCGTTGGTATGTCAAGTTTGGTTGTCATATTTTAGTGAGCCAAAACTCATTTAAGAGTCGCTTGATTTAAATCTACTAGAGTCAAACTGTTTCATTCCCTAACGTATCTTTCAAGTCATGTATATTGAAAACATAAAACTACGAAGCATGAATACTCTAGATAGACATAGTATTAAGGAATACAATATGAGGTTTATTGCTTAACCATTAAACTTTGTATATAAGACATCAACATAATCGTATGAATGCTATTGTGATTATGTAATGGTATGAGGTGAGGATTTCATCCTAGGAAACAATGTTTTTACATGTGTTTTAAGGAAGTAAGTTCATGATATGTGTTGAGAACCGAAAAGGAAATCGCTAGGCGTTATTGGGGATGTTTTTCATTGCATATCTTATGAACGACCAATATGTGTGATTAGTATAACCGCTCATGACTTGTTTGTGTTCTTGATAAAAATATTAACATGAGGCCTGACTTATGTATTGGCATGACTTTTATTAGTGAAACCGATCTTAAGAAATCACATGGGGTATGATCGGGTTTGTATGTCTGACCAAATTTGGGAGATGGGAACCGATCCTAGTAAGAGGTGCAGTACATCACAAAGGGAAACCGATCCTTGTATGAGGTGAAGCATAGTAGAAAGGGGAACCGATCCTATGAACATGTGCAACACGTTTTTAGGCAAAGGGGAACCGATCCTATGGACATGTGCAACACCTACAAGTTAGATACCAAATATATGTGGGGAACCGATCCTAGTACCTAGTAAACTGAAAATTTGGTAAGCTAGTGTGAATATGCACAGTACTCACATGGAGGTAGAACCGAAACTTGTTTTTCTAGAACCGTTACACCCCATGACTTTTGATCGAGTGTTACTTAATCAATCACATAATTCTTGAAAGTCATATGAACCAATTCTAAACTTGTTTGGAAGTGTGGTAAATCGGTTTCAAGTGAGTAAGTATGAAAAAAGAATTACAAAAGGAAAGATGTCGACACACTTTGAACACACGCATTAATGTGTATCTTTTATTGTTTAAAGATATTTCTTAAGAGCTAAGAAGGAAGTAAATCCCAAGATCGAATTTAAATAAGTTAAGAATCTTTTAATTAATTATATATGGAAAATAAGAACATTAGTGCATATTTTTGAGATGTATGGTCAAAACTCAGGTCAGAACATTAGTGCATCTAAGTGCAATATTTACTGTAGTTCTCATGCTTAGAACAGAGTCTCTCATGTTGCTGCTTCATATAACATCCCTATGGGTAACCTTCCTTTCAGTTACCTGGGCGTCCCAATTTTTCGAGGTAAGCTAAGAATAATTCACTTTCGGTCTACAATAGATAGTATAAAGCTGAAATTTGCGACTTGGAAGGGTAAATCTCTTTCTATGATGGGTCGAGTGGAGCTTGTGAAGTATGTTATTACTAGCTCTGCCCTGTATAGCTTCCACATATACAAGTGGCCTAGATCTTGCATCCAGACGCTGGAAAGATGGGTTCGAAATTTTGTTTGGTCCGGAGATATAAACAGTATGCATCACAATACAGTTGCTTGGGACAAGGTGTGTCTTCCTACTTCAAAAGGGGGTCTGGGAATTAAGTCTCTAAAGAGTTTGAATGATGCAACTTTAATGAAACTGGCATGGAAACTCATGAATACTGATTCGGTCCTTGGTAGCTTCGTCAAGGTTCGCTTTGCTAGGGAAGCTTATAAAAAATCTTCGATATGGCATGGTGTCAAAGAGCAATGGAATATAATTAAGGATAATTTGCTTTGGCTTGTGGGAAATGGGAATAAAATTGACTTCTGGAATGACATCTGGTACATTGGTATGGATATTTCTATAGCGGACTATCTGGATTTGGACAGTTCGAACATTCACAACTCAGTGGCGGACTTTATAGAGGAGGGTAAGTGGGAGATTCCTGATTACATGCCGGAGTTGGAAGGTAATATTCAATAGATAATCAATGAAACTCCTTTTGTGCTGCATATGGAAGACAGACAGGTGTGGAAAGGGAGTACTTCGGGAGAAATAAGCATGGAAAACGCTTTTTCACAGATCCAAAGAAGTGGAGAAGGCAGATTACAAATATATATGGTCGATAAGGATTACTCCGCGTCGAGCTTTCACGGTGTGGAAAATTTTGCATAACAGAATTGCAACAGATGATAATGTTCAGTTCTATGGGGGCGACACGGTTAACTGCTGCAACTTGTGCCCCATTCAGAGCTGCGGCGAAACTCAACATCATCTGTTCTTCGTGTGTAACTTTGCTAGTTCGCTCTGGAAGTAGATAATGACTCAGTTCCATCACACACTGGACTGTTCAACTATGCATTCCATTTTTGCTTCAATCAGGCGCTTCTCTGGCTGCTCTCAGACCAAAAATCTGCTTTGGATTGCTGCAGTGAGCTGTATATGGCTTATTTGGTTATGCCGTAATAGCCTGAGATTTGAGAAGCGAGTAATCTCCTATGATCAGGCAATTAATCTATTGGCTAAACTCATCGCGGAATCGGGTAAAAACGGGGGAGGCTACTCATTCTATACCTCGGAAGACAAGATTATCTTGGACGGCCTGGGAATAAAAAGACTGGATCCGAAAATGCCAAAAGCTATGGTGGTCAAATGGCAGTCTCCGTCTAGGGGTTGGATCAAGGCAAACACTGATGGATGCTCTATCGGTAACTCGGGTCCGTTTGGATGTGGCGTAGTCTTTCGTGACGCGAACGGGAGGGTGCGGGGATGTCTAGCGCAAAACTTGGGTATTCAAAACTCTTTGTTGGCTGAGCTGTGGGGATTTATTTATGCTTTGCGTTTGGCACATTCAAGGTGTATTCACATGCTGTGGATGGAATGTGACTCTATGTTTGTCCTTCAGGAAATCAAAAAGCCTGACCTAGTACTGTGGAATTTATCGACTCACTGGAACAATTGTTTGGTGTTCGCTAACTCTATTCAGTTGGTTTGTACTCATGTATATCGAGAAGAAAACTCCGTGGCAGATAGGCTGGAAAAGCATGGAGCGACGGTGGACTCTTGTTGGTGGATAAATGCTCCGAATTTTTTAAAGAGGAATTGTGATATAGATAACTCGGTTATTCCGTTATATTGATTTTGTAATATGTAACTTGGGGATTTTATTTGTTTTGCTTCCTTTTTTTCCACTTTTTCCTTGTTTTTCGAGGTAAGGCTTAGTCCCCCTCCTTCTTTTTTTCTTCAATTCAATAATTCGGTTACTGCTTAAAAAAAAAAAGGAAAATAAGAATTAGTAATGTGCATTTGCTAGTTAAAGATTTTCCAAGGAGATTTCGATCATAATTTGGATAGTGCATTCTCAGGAATTATGAAAACCGAATATGGAATTATATTGAATACCTTGAGAATATTTTCGGTTTTGGAAATTCCTTGGTGTCCAAACTTCCTTGTCTATAAATACTTTGAGTTTTCATTTCTAGCAAACTAATCTATAATCGATCTTCGTGATTGGGATTAGAGGTATTGATAAACTTCCTCAAAGGAGTTTATGTTGTATTCATTCACTTTGGTGAAGACGCCTATTTGGATAGGAGAGTAACCTAATTAGGCTAAATCTCTTATCTTGTATCCATGCCGATTTTTATTTTTTAAAGTCTCCTTTGGGATTGAGAAGCTCTAGTGTGTAGCTATCCTCAAATTTGGGTTGGATTATTATTCACCGCACAAGGAAACTAGATAGTTGCGGTTTATCTTTAGTTTTTATATGGATTTGATTGACTAACGGTGGTTGAACTTTGATTGCACCAATTCGAAACATTCTCGAATAACATCAATGACACAATTATGTAATCAAATGAGTCTAATGTTTTAATAGAGAATCGATCAAATTCCAATCATCTTATATAAATAATTTAATCACATTTGAACACAATCGACATAGTTTGTAAACTATTTTCGAATGATAAACTTGAATCATGATTTGGTTCCAAACAATAAATTTTTCCCCACCGAAATAGATCAAGTATGAACAAATGTTCATTAAGCTTAGTCATTATATTTCGAGAAATTCGTAAACTAAACAATTAGTTCTCGACTCGAAACTCTTGTCTATGCAAACTAATCTAATTAGTTACGCGACAAACGTCTCAATGATAGAAAAGTGAATATAACTTAAGAAATAGGTGGTTCAGTCTTCGCTTACCTTTTGTTGATGAAGTTCTCCAAAAGCTTCGGTGATCTTCGCCTTCAAATGGTAGATTGCAAATGATGACTGGTTCTTTTCTCAACTATCTCTATCCTAGACCGAGACTTAACTAATTGTAGACTAGAAATCAAGATATAGTTTTGAAAACAAGCTTGAGATAACAACACTTGTGAGTTCGACAGAGAAATGCTGTAACACCTGCATCAGTTGGGAAACAATTGAGCAAACTCATGAGAGATTTCTTATGGTCTCCACTTCAGATAAAAGAAAAATCAACTGGATCTCTTGGGAAAGGGTGTGTAAACCCACGAAAATGGGAGGGCTATGCATAGGGATCTTAAAAGCAACCAATAAAGCAATGTTGGGCAAATGGAGCTGGAGATACTCCCAAGAAAAAGAGGAACTGTGGAGGAGAATCATCTAGCATAATACAAAAACAGATAAAGAAGATCTAGTTCCAAAGAGTTGCAACTCAGCTTATGGCAGGGGCTTCTGGAGAGAAATTGAGAATGAAAGAGGAATAATACATTGGAATTTAACTTTTTACATTGGAGATGGGAAACACATAAAATTCTGGATGGACCCTTGGAAAAATCAAGTTCCATTATGCACAACACATAGGTTAGCTTTTAAAACAGCCTCAATAAAAGATGCAAAGATTGCAAATATTATGCATAATGGGAACTAAAGATTACAAACTAGACACAATCCAGATACTGCAACAATGGAGGAGGCGAGGAACTTACTGACTCGTATTGGATCTCCCCCAGTTTTGGATGACACCTCAGACTCCATCAACTACTCTACAAGCAACACATACACACCGAATGAAGGATATCAATGGCTTATACAACAAACACATGGTAATGGTGAAGACTTCAAGTATGTATGGAACAAGAAAGTCCTACCCAAGGCTCCGACTCTAGTATGGCGTGCTATCCAGAATGCAATACCCATAGTGGATAATCTACTCAAAAGGGGGTGCCAAATAGACTCAAAAGCATCTGGAATCACTTCACCCGTTCAATGGAACCATCCTGGTCTCACCAGACATCCTTAAAAGATCAATTCCTCCTCTGACATGCATCAAGAAGCAAAAATCTAGCAAAGAAAGTGTGATACATCCTTTCCTTTGCAATCTGCTAGACCATTTGGGGAGAAAGAAATAGAAGAAGAATGACAAATAAAACACATAGGAACAAGGATATGGTCATCATTGAAATCAAACGAATGATTTTCCAATGGGGAGAGTTGCACTCATGGTTTGAATTTCTCAGTTTCAGAGATATAATCTTCAATTGGAACGCATCTTTGGGATACAGTTAGAGTTTTTGTATAATCTATCTGTTTTATTTTGTTAGGTCTTTGGTGTCCGGTTGGGCTAGAGACAATCTGTCGGGTTTCGGTTTTTTCTGACCCATTATTTTAATCAATAAAACTTAGATCTTGTTTGGTTCGAATTTTGAACACAATTTTCTGTTTTAGAAAACGTTGAAAACAGAAAATGATAGAAAACACGTTTGGTAGAGTTCACTAGAAACTGATTTCAAAAATCATTTTTGAAAACACAAGGATGTTAACCTTAAAAATTGAAAACGGAAAAATATTGTTTTCCCTTTTTTTTTTTTTTTACAGTTCTTCCACTTTATATTTCTCCATCTTTACTCCTTGCATGAACCAATCTTCCAGTCTCTTCCAGTCACTTCTTCTCCTCCCTCTCTCTCGAATATACAATTGGTGCTACTGTTATAACCATACATATTTTATTATTTGTCAATCTTGAATGCGTAAGTTTGATCCCTAAGTAACATTACAGGTCCATCTAATCAAATGAAGAAGAGAAAAAAACATATTGGGAGGAGTGACTGTGAATTTTCATCGATTATAGTATGGAAATACCTACTTGAGAAACTGTGAATTTTAGCGGTTTAGTAGCATACCAATTATATTTCTAAACATGCCACAAAGGTATTTGACAAAATGTGACAATAAAGAATTAACTTGTAGATGTGCGAGCAGAATTTGCCAAGAAGGATCTTCTTGAATCGACAGTGAATTCCCATGTTATTCTGTATTACGTATATCCAACATCATTATCATGCTCATTATTAAACAATGAAAAAAACAGTTTTCAAATTTCATACCAAACAATTTTTAGAAAATAAAAACATTGAAAAGGGATCTGTTTTAGGCTTAGTTTGGCATTGATGCAGCTTTTGTAAAAGCACTTTTCTGTTGAGCGTTGTTGTGTTGTGCTATGAGAAAAAAACAGTTAGACGTTTGGTAAAAAATTAATTAAGTTATAGCTGATTAAAAAAGCAATTAAAGTGTGTTTGGTAAAATATGAGATTCAACCATTGTTGTTGTAGCAAATGACAAAAACAGATATATCTCTGAAAATAGTTTTATTCAATTTTATTGGGGTTTAAAAATAATTAATTTTTTACTACTAGATTATTGTTGCAGCAGTGCGGGGACGACTGAAGTTTAGAAGCGACTCCGCGAAATTGTAGGGGGTCATTTTTTTGTGACAGTTTTGTAATAGTTTTGCAACAACTTTTGTAACAGTTGTTTAATAACAATTATAAGTGTAATATTTATGTAATACTTATTATGTAACAATTTTGAAATAACAACAACAGCTTTAGATCCGATGGCCGAATTTTGTTGGTAATCAACTATCAAGATCAAAATTAAAAGTACAGGTGACGTTTTTTTTTTTTGCCATTTTCACGCCGGAAATACCGTAAATAGATTAAACTTCTGATCGTTTTGACAGCGCCTAACCATAGTCATGGTTGATGACTATCCTATTGTCGATCCAATTACGTGGAAAGAAAACTAATGGGCGTTAAATTTTTGCGATTAAAGAAAAAAAACTTTACAAACGGACTACATTTTGCCTCCACTATTGAACACTAAAGGGACTCCCTTCGGTCGTCCAAATTAAATATTAAATATAAGTATATACATATATAATATTAAATTTACTAATTATCATTATTATTATGAATGTTAAATTTTTTTTTACTCAGTCACTTTTTAATATATATATATATATATATATATATATGTATATATATATTTTCAAACAAAAAGTCAAACTAAAATAAAATAATTATTTAATATTGGAAATAATAATTAAGATTTCTCTTTATTGATTGTTTCTTAATACTTTTAATAATCATAGAAGATCATACAAAGCTTTTGGATGGTAACCTAGCAACAAGCTGGGCCCGACTCCTTTTTATTTTTATTATTGACAAATTAAATGAAATGGTATATAAAATAGTTTGAAAATAAAAAGTAATAATAGTTAAAGAATAGTTTAATTAGTAATGATGCTAGTAGTGGTTTTAGTAGTTTTATTTTCCATAGATTAGGCATTGCTATTCAAAGAGGAGTTGGAGCCCAGCTTGTTGCTAGGCTTCCGACTAAGAGCTTTGTTTGAGTTTTTTCAAGTTTCAGAAATACACTGTCATGAATTTGTTCGAGGATTTTATATTAATTTAGAGGATATTTGTTAAAGAAAAAAGTAAAAAATTGATTGTATATAAATTTAAGGGTAACTTTTGTCATTTATAAAATTAAAAAGGAATAAAAAAGATAAATCAACATTAAATTTAGGTGGGACCAAAGCTTATGCTTTTGTAGATTTTAAAAGCTCCTCCACCCCAGCTTTTGAAAATTAAGGAATTTTGGAAGTATTTTGGATAAAAAACGCTTTAATTTTTTTTTTACCAAACACTAGTTTCAAAAATTATTGACATATATAGGTTTTGAAAGTGCTTTTCTAAAAAAAAACATTACCAAACCCAGCCTTGAAAACATTAGGAAACTACTTTCGAAAACTATTTTTGAAAATAGTAACCAAACCGGCTCTTAACCTTTGCCTTTAAGAAAAAAAAAACAAACAAAAAACAATATATAACAAGTTATACAACACCCAAATCTTAAAGAACAACCCCCAATTCGGGGATATAGCCACATGACAAAAACGGTGTCCTAATAGCAATTCGGGTTACCCCCTATCCAAATATTTTGTTAATTCTTAATCTACCCCTCACTAATCATAATTAGTGTTTAATTATAATTAGTAAAAATGTTAAGTATTTGTTATAAGATTAGTTTGTGTTTTTATTTGAATTTGGGTGAGTGAGGTGAGAGTAGGAGGGAAAATTTTTTTGGGAGGGAATTTTTTTTGGTGAAAATGGAGGATGATTGTGAAGAGAGAATTGTTGCTGCTGAATCTTTAGCTCAACTACAACAAGGATCATATCTCGAATCTTCTGCTGATGACAACAACTCACAATTGCAAGTTTTTGTGGAACCAATACCCTTGAATGATGATTTTTATGAGCAAGTGTTTGTACCATAAGTAAAAATGCCACTTAATGGGCCGAATTGATACTTGAATCATCCTTTGGTCCTCATCCAAGCCCGCTAACCAGTCAACCAAGGCAGCCCACCAGTTTGCACAGACCGGTCAATGATCAAAGTCGGTCAACTGTCAAAGTCAACATCCGGTCAAGGTCAATGGTCAAAGTCAACAGTTGGTCAACTATCGAAGTCAGTCACACCCCTATCCAATTTTATGTCTTGCATCCAGCAACGCTGGTAACCAATTCCCAGCCAAAATCTCTTCAGAACTTCCAACCAGTCTCCAACCATGCTGCCATCCGACCTCCATACAGTCTGCCATCCAACCATGCTGCCAGCCAACCTCCATCCAGTCTGCCATCCATTACGTAGAATTAATAAGAGACATGAATGATCAGTTTTCATGCAGAAATAAAAAGAGGCATAAAGGGGCAGTTTCATGCAAAAATTATGGTGGGAGCATAAATGGGCAGTTACATTCAGAATTCAATATAGGAGCATAAATGGGCAGTTACATTCAGAATTCAATATAGGAGCATAAATGGGCAGTTAATTCAATTTATGTTGATATTGGAATTATATTTTTAACCGTATAAATAGGAAGAAGAGAAATGATATAGGGAGAGCCAAGAGGAGAGAAAACAGAATGTAATACAAATATCAATGAAAAATTACTCCCCAAGGGGATTGACCCGTGGAGGTAGGCAACAATGCCGAACCACGTTAAATTCTTTGTCTTTCTTGTTTTTCCTTCGATTCGTTGCTAGACCTAATTTTACCCTAATCCTCAATAATCACTATCAAATCAACGTGTTTACGCCTAAAAGTAATTTTAGGTGCAAACATTGGCGCCAACTAAGGGGAATCGAGAAAAGATAATCGTGTTCTCCCAAAAACAGCGGTATCACACAAACTTGAAGTTGGGTTTGTGAAAGAAGTCAGGTTCGTGTACGTGAAGCAGCACAGAAAGCATCCGGCAGAAAACAAACAAAAAGGAACTCAGATAGGTTAAGATGATCTTTATTTCTCTGGTCTTTCTTTGCAGACTATGTGCCACTGGAATCTCATTCTAGATCTAGCCATCATGAGATAAGATGAACATTTATAAAATCCGAAGGCCATCTCCTGCCCTCAATGTTCTAATAGTATCGGTGAAAATCACATCATGTTAGCTCGCTTGCTTGAATCATATCGGGTGAAGCCATTGAGATCGTACGAGACCAAGTAACAAGCATGGAAAGAATCAATCTGATACCGTCAGATTAGACCTAGTAAACTCATACATGCCAATCCAAATCGCCAACAAGTGATTCCGAGATATCAACTCGAACAACATACACAAAAGAGATAAGCATACGTTTTATTCTTAATCTCATTTAATTATTTTTGATTTAATTCCATGAATTAAAACATCCGTTTCTATCCTTATATCTCATTTCATTATTTTTGATTTAATTCCATGAATTAAAACATCCATTTATATACTTAAATCTCATTTAATTATTTTTTATTTAATTCCATAAATTAAATCATACGTTTATTTTTAATGGTGGAAGGAATAACACACATGGAGCAAGAAGCGAAAATTGGCCGCAGGGCATCCAGTTCAACAAATCCATGCTTACAGCAAAATGGATAACGTTAAGGATGTTGGCTAAGTCATGGATATCTCTGGCCGTAACGACCTACATCTATTGGATACTTCAAAATCTGCCAGAGTAAAATATGGACGGACTAACCGTGGTGTTTCGATCCACAAACGCTACTCATTTCTTCCAGCACGTTCAAACTGATGGCCGTAAGGAAACAAAAGCAACCTGAGATCCCGATGATAGAAGACAGAAACCCACGATGAGGCCTAATTAACAGCTCCAATCCTGTGTACTTTTGGATACACAACAACACCAAGTCTGTATATATTGCAACTTTTGGATCAAGACGCAGTAAAAAGCACGCTTTACTCTGCAACAGCTCAAGCTCTACTGTTCAGGGAGCATATATCACGACACACCTCTCCAGTCCCACAAGCAGTCAGGACCCACCGAATGCACGATGTCATCCCGCACCGCAGCTTGACGTATACTGCTGCTACCAAGAAGAAGCTACTTCCTCTGTCAAGACTTTTTGATCCAATATTTGCGTCTTCCGTAGACATTAATTCTTGGCTTATAATTAATAGATCGTATTCCAAAGTCAAGAATCAGGAAGATTAAGCTTCCATTACCACTCAACTCCGTCGAGTTTGATAGTTTAAGAACATAAATACTGGTCATCACCCTGGCATATGATCAACTATGCCAAAGTTCGAGGACGTACAACGTGACAAGTTCGAGGTTCGTAGCTCAACTTAAGAGCATGCAACTAGTTCGAGAAATCTGGTTAGCCACCTATTGAACAGTACCAAAGTTCAATTACGAAAGCAGTTTTTTGCTGAAAAGAAATGAGTTCTTCCTTCGTTCGTAGGCGAATGACAAAGATAGATGCGAAGTTGCGCCAACCATCTTGCTGCAAGCCTTCACAGACTCATCAAAAAGGGGACGCCAACATGTTATACGAACAAAACATAACCGACAATCTTTTTCAATCGGAAGCCAACAGTCCACCAGCTAGCAATTTTGGTTGAAAGAACCAAATCAAAAGACAAAGCTCCACTAATGGAAATGGAAAATACATGATCGGTTTGTGGTGGTCATCATCATTGCTACCACTTAGAACAGATGGGGTCAACTTTCAGAAGGCTATAAAGATCTGTGACGTTTTTCTTACAAGATTCAGAAGTATAAAGACATCGCAATGACATCGTGGACTTTAGCTCGATTACATCAGTTGTGCAAGGTCGCCTAACATTACACAAATTTACTTCATGAGCTAAATGCTATTGAGGACGAAAATTATGTGTAAAAGGTCGAGCTTTGTTTTCTGTTTTGTCATGCACAAAATCCACAAACTTGAAAGGGTACAGTGAATGACAAAACTCATGGAAGGATATGTGGTATATGACAAAACTCGTGGAGGGATATGTGGTATCCCATGTATCATCCTGCCGTGTACACTACATTTGCACTAGCACTTCCAATATTCCCCCACTGTGAGTCCTTTCCATTTTAATCGCACTATTTATTTCGCATATTGCACCTAGCAAAATGTGTACAGTTAACATTGATACGACCAACAAGGTGACAAGCCTTGGACACTCTCAGTTATTACAAAAATTATCACCACATTATATGCCCTTATTCTTGCAGAGTGGCTTAAATTTCCTGGGAAAGATGGAATATTTTTTGTCTCTAGTCCTCTGGTTATCTCTCAATAACATCTTCTGAAACATTTCTATATTTTGTGATTGGGATACTAACTTTTTTTTGGACTGTAAAAAGCTAACCAGTTAGCTCCAATCGGATTTCAACACGAACGGAAAAATATATTGCTCAAGAACAACAGCGGTGGTTCGAGTCCTGAGTTCTTGCAGCATGGTTAAAGCATTTCTACGAGAGCTGAGAACAGTAAAGACCGTCCGAGTCCTACTCGAGTTCCAGCAGTAGAATTAGTCTTCCCATACATATTAAGAGTTGTAGTGTCCCTAGGCCTACTCGAGCTCTTATAATTCTGCGCGAATCTTGAATAGTGGGATTGACCCCCTGCGCGAATTCAAGGTAGCAGAAAACTCATAATTTTTAATTCATGCGAGAAAAATGCCGCAAGGCAGTGCACCCTTGTGCGAGCATTGAGCAACATGACAATCACTATCTACTGGGGGCGAGTTGCATATCACTTCAACGTGACTGACTATCACTTGGGGGCGAGATATGTGACACCTCATGGTTTGAAATGACTCCTTTGGGGCAGGCTGCGTAAACACTCTATACGATTGGGGGCAAGTTACATAGCACCTAAATGCAATGCGGAGTTCAGCTTCCGAAAATCGGAACTTCAGGTAACCCGAACTTCTTAATCCTTCAACGAATTGCAGGATTAAGAGGGGGCGAACATATACCATAATATTTTTACGCTTAATATTTTTACGCAATTATTACAATCAGTAATGTTAAACTACCATAGTTATATTGATTGAATTATTGTACTCCAGTTCAAAAGCAACTCCTGCACTCGGTTGGACGCAACCGATGCAGTCCAGTTGCCTGCGAATTCTGTACTCAGTTGGACGCAACTGATGCTGTCTAGTTTTATTTATAACTTTTACACCTATGTTTTTCGAACTATTTAAGTCCAGTCCCTCAGCAGCAGCTGCAGTCCATCTAATCGTTGCTGCTGCAGTGTATCTTTATTCGTTGCTGCTGCATTCCAGCTGATCACAGCTGATGCAGTCCAGCCATGCTCGCAGTTCCTACAGTCCAGCTGAATGCAGATGCTGCAGCGGAACTTTGTTCGTTGCTTCTGCATTCCACTGGTCGCAGCTGATGCAGTACATACATGCTCGCAGTTCCTGCAGTCCAGCTGAACGCAGCTGCTGCAGTGGAACTTTTTTCGTTTCTGCTGCATTCCAGCTGGTCGCAGCTGATGCAGTCTAGCCATGCTCTCATTTCCTGCAGTCCATATGAACGCAGCTGCTGCAGCGGAACTTTGTTCGTCGCAGCTGCATTCCAGCTAATCGCAGCTGATGCAGTCCAGCCTTGCTCGCAGTCCTAGATCGGTTGAACGCAATCGGCTGTAGTGGAACTTTGTTCGTTGCTGCTGCATTCCAGCTGATCGCAGTTCCTGCAGTCCAGCTGAACGCAGCTGCTGCAGTGGAACTTTGTTCGTTGTTGCTGCATTCCAGCTGATCGCAGCTGATGCATTCTAGATATGCTCGTTGTTCCCACAGTCCAGCTGATTACAGCTGCAGCAGGCCAACTTCACTCAATGTTATTATCGCTTATTTCTAACATCACTCCATTCCAGTATCGCGATGTCGTTTCAGTCCAGTTTCTAAGATACAACAACGGTTCATGCCCAATTTCTTCCCGCCAATCTCCCAATCACAATAACCTCACTTGGGGGCGTCTTGATTGTGATTTCCGCAAACAACAAAGGAAGTTCGCCGATCACCTCAACATCAATAATCCACACCTAGGGGCGAGTTTTATTGTTGCCTAGGAAAACGAAATTTTCTTAACCCCCAACAAGTTGGAGGTTAAGAGGGGGCGATGTTTGTACCATAAGTAAAAATGCTACTTAATGGGCCGAATTGATACTTGAATCATCCTTTGGTCCTCATCCAAGCCCGCTAACCATTCAACCAAGGCAGCCCACCAGTTTGCACAGACCGGTCAATGGTCAAAGTCGGTCAACTATCAAAGTCAACATCCGGTCAAGGTCAATGGTCAAAGTCAACCGTCGGTCAACTATCGAAGTCAGTTACACCCCTATCCAATTTTATGGCTTGCATCCAGCAGCGCTGGTAACCAATTCCCATCCAAAATCTCTTCCGAACTGCCAACCAGTCTCCAACCATGCTGCCATCCGACCTCCATCCAGTCTGCCATCCAACCATGCTGCCAGCCAACCTCCATCCAGTCTGCCATCCATTATGCAGAATTAATAAGAGACATGAATGATCAGTTTTCATGCAGAAATAAAGAAGAGGCATAAAGGGGCAGTTTCATGCAGAAATTATGGTGGGAGCATAAATGGGCAGTTACATTCAGAATTCAATATAGGAGCATAAATGGGCAGTTACATTCAGAATTCAATATAGGAGCATAAATGGGCAGTTAATGCAATTTATGTTGATATTGGAATTATATTTTTAACCGTATAAATAGGAAGAAGAGAAATGATAGAGGGGATCCAAGAGGAGAGAAAACAGAATGTAATACAAATATCAATGAAAAATTACTCCCTAAGGGGATTGACCCGTGGAGGTAGGCAACAATGCCGAACCACGTTAAATTCTTTGTCTTTATTGTTTTTCCTTCGATTCGTTGCTAGACCTAATTTTACCCTAATCCTCAATAATCACTATCAAATCAACGTGTTTACGCCTAAAAGTAATTTTAGGTGCAAACAGCAAGGAGAGTTGTTTGAAGAACCAACACAAGAAAGTAAACTTGCACATCATACAAGCATCCCTAACACATAGGTAAAGCTGCTTAGAGGTTGAAATTTTGATTTTTTTTCTTTGAACCGACCATTTTTTCAGTTGAAAAACCTATGTACCGGCATAGAAGAAGTATGAATACAATGCCGGAAATCTCAATACCGGCATATTATTCATAGAACGACAATACCGGCAGCCCGATATCCCCCATTTTGAAACCAAAACCGGCATAATATTCAACCAAAAACTATGCCGGTACTGCATGAAAAAATACAAGAAGCAGTGCCTTCAAATACCAGCATAGAAAAATTAATTAAAAAGAATGCCGGAACTGCAAGTCTTGTCAGTTTTTTTTTTTTAAATCGCCGGAAGTGATGAAGACCATGCCGGAATTGATGAAGAACATGCCGGAAAATGGTTTCGGCATGCTTGGTAATTAACATTCAAGTGCCGGCATGCTCGATAGAAATCTATCAATGCCGGTATTCAAGTGAATTTTTTTTTCAAGTTTCTGGATACTTTACATCATGTGCCGGCATAGAAAATAAGCAACATACCATGCCGGTAGCAGTACCGGCATGCTCGAGAATTAAATGACTGTGCCGGCAGTGGACTGAACACCAGAAAAAAAAATCAAAACGAACTGAAATTCAATTTTCTCGTAGACCCCCGCGACCTGACCTGTCAGGTCGAACACATCCGAGAGGGGCAGACCCCCCCAGACCACCTGCGTAAAATACAACTTTTGTACCGGCATCGTATTCAACCTAAATTATATGCCGGTATTGATAACAAATTCCAAGGATTTTCATGTGTACTTAAAGTGTACTGCCGGCATACACGAATAAATTCAAAATCAATGTCGTGACATAGTACCGACATTGAAGTCAACCTAAAATCAATGCCGGGACAAAACATTCATTTTCAGGTGATTCTGTAACTCAATACCGGCATAACATTCATACTAAAATCATTGTCGTAACTATCTACCGGCGTTGTCTTCAACCTAAATTCCATGCCGTTACTTGGTACCGACATTGTATTCATACAAATGTCAATGCCGGAACTCACTGAAACTCAGTTGTTTGAGTTAGGGTTCGCGATTCTAAGCTAAACCCACTGCTGTAAACTAGTTCAAAATCACTAACCTTCTCACAGAAGCCATGTTTACGAGAGGTTGGTTGTTCGAGTTCTCCTCTTCTTCTTCTTCTTCGACAATCCGATTGATTATTTCTTGTTGTTTGTGTTGAACAATCGATTTTGAATTCGATTGGGCTTTTGATTTCTTTTGAGGAGGCATGATTAAACGGATGAAGAAGAAGATGAAAGAAATTTTTTGTTTCAAAAACCTAAACCTAGGTGACTTCCGGAACTGATTTAGAAGAAATGGGGATATATGAAATTGGTTTTTGATTTTAGTGTTTTAGGAGAAAGGGTATAACAGTCTTTTCATGAAGTTTTATAATTAACCAAAGGGTATTTTAATATTTTCATACCAAATGGTCACCCCTTAGCAGAAATCATGGGTTGAGGAAAGTAATCAATATCCCCCAATTAGATTGGATATCCCCAAATTGGGGGTTCAATCCTAAATCAAGTAATATTTTCAGAACTTTTCAAAGATATATCTCTATAAGTTAAAATCAATTTTCACATTGCATACATCCCAAATCGTTTCTTAAAAATGGATCATTTGACTGCCATCCAACAACATAAATCTCAATTGAAATCAAATTATTAAAATAAAAATCTTTAAAGGAAATAACTCGCACGACATCATTATTAGGCAAACCAGAAGCTGCCATAAATTCAACATGAGTTTATATTTCTTCTTCGATTTCGAGGACGGACGACGAAGCCAGACGAGAGAAACGAAGAACAACTAGCAGGCTTTCGAATTAAAATCGGAGGAACAAATAACAAAAAAAAAACCCTTCTTATTTTGAATTAAAACCCACATCAGTAGAAAAGAGAAAAACCAAAAATTAGAAAAGGTCCAACAAAAAAAAAAAAAAGTGGGCTGATTAGAATTACCGATCCCCTTGTCCTTTTAGGCTTTCACCACTAGAGAGTTCAGACGACACAACTCACTATATATTAAGGCATTGTTCGGAGAACATATACAGCGCGATAGATGCAATCCAACTGCATTTTGAAATCCAAGAGACAATTTGGTTTTGGTGCAATGGAGGTGCATGTGGGACCACCAGGTCCCATACCCTTGAGCCCCAACTAGTTGAGCTCTCTAATAACAGTATATAAAGACATGCAATCTCTCCATACCATCTGATCTGATCACATAATAATTTATCCAATGAGATCAAGGATTTTGCAACTTAACATGTGGCTCTCCCTAATAATGCAAACTAGAAAAACCAGAGTAGTCAGAGTTTGATATCCAGTGAGCTGGGTTGGAAGCTAGCTACTTGTACAGGTAACAGATGCATGCTGAAAGGTGCAACCGCAGAAATGCATACGCTAATGACTAGTATATGAGAAATTGATAATTGATGATTGATGATGTAAACTAGTGGTGAACAACAGCCAAGTGGGCCGCCGAATATCAGCTATATATAGCCAACTGTTAGATCCAGAGTCATGGATGCTCCGAGGAATCATGGTACTGCTAAGTTAAAAACAAAGATACTGCTAAGTTAAAAACATGAACATCTATCGGACAAAATGTCATTTAATAGGAAGAAGAGCGAAACTCAAAACCATATGGTATGAAAATAAATTATACAGCAAACATAAACTTTAGCATACAATGTTCTAATCCATAGTAAATATGGTACCTAGAAACTTAGATTTAAAAAGGTTAGCTTACATTTTAGTGAAGCAAAAAGAAATCGGAAAATGGGTTATAGGATCACAACTCATAAAGTTGTGGGAGCAATGTACTTGTAAAATTTAGGTCTGTGTGAAAAAGACATAAAAAAAATAAGTCAATTGTACCCTTAATTTTAGACTTTATTCCTTATAATATCATTTCTCTCTCATATTTATTTTCTCACTCAAATTTAAAAAGTAATCGCGAGAATGCTCTTAACTTCCGAAATATAGGTCGGATTTCAACAAAATTTATATTTTCAAAAAGGGATCGAAAGTCTCTTCAAAACAAGATCCATTGTTGATATGAAATTCGAAAAAAAAAATCATTTTAACCAGGCCGAGTATACATTATGCACTTAGGTACAACTTGGCCAAAATTTATTTCCCATGAAAATATGCATTATGCACCCAGGTGCAACGTGGCCAAAATTTATTTGCCATGAAAATATGCATTATGCACCCATGTGCAACCTGGCCAAAATATTTTTCCTATAAGAATCAAAAAAATGTACATTATACACTCGGGTGCACCCGGGCAAAACCTATTTCTTATAAAGAATATGCATCATGCACTCGGGTGCATCTTGTGTATTTCGGGGATAAATCTAGGTTTATCATACTAATCACCTCTAATATATTATATACAACCAAAATCACTAGATAATGATTTCGAGCAATAAATCCACCACCATTACCGTCGGATTCACTACCAAAACATCAACCCAAAACAAGCATTAATGAAGAAAAATAAGAAGAATAACAAAAAATACAAAAAAACATATACATTATGCACTCGGGTGCAACTAGGCCAAAATTTATTTCCTGTCAGAATATACCTTATGCACTCGGGTGCACGTACATCAAATTTTGTCCAAAACCCCATCCAATTTGCAACTCGAAACACACACACCCAGCTGCCAAAATTCACATCCAACAAGTACCCCTTTCTTGATTTAGTGAAAATTTGTTGTTCCTGCTCTATTTTCTGACTTCCACCATCCGGAACTAGTAGTACTGATTCACAATTTGACTGCCTTTTCGCACTTATCCTCTGTCAGGCCTTTACACAAATATTTTGTGTGCGAGAAACTGATGATCTGGAGAAGAGTTTGCTATTAATTTCCTAGACCTACTGCATCTGCTTTTCTGTACCAAACATTTCTAATTATTAATAAGCCATTAAAAATTCATCAATTATGTGCAAATAAAGAACACCCTACACTATCAAAAAGATCAGAGAGATTACGAATTATAGAATAGAATAGACAAAACCAATTAATTCAGTGATTATTACTACATACATGTAGATTCATCAAATTGAATTGAAACATTTACCCAAAAATTAATTTAAGCATGAAATTAAAACGATTGTAATCGGACGCACAAGAAAAATAAGATCACCATTAGGAAAATCAGCACCCCGTCGCCATGTACAAGTGACAAGATACTTATGTACAAACTTTAACACTTGATGCGCTCAACTGTTTACATTATCTAAAATCACAATTGACAAGATCGTACCAACACCGCTCCATTATCGTTCTTTTTATTTTTAGGTTAGCTGGGTCCACTTAATGAAGGAAGTATCAAGTTGATTCTTTTTCAAATGATTTTAACTTTTTTATTTATTTTTAACATTCAACATCTATGGTCGAATTTGTTGCTTTAGCAAACATCAGTTGGTGAAGTTGTGTTAGTTACAGAGA
This sequence comes from Papaver bracteatum, assembly GCA_023529315.1. Classification (NCBI taxonomy): domain Eukaryota; kingdom Viridiplantae; phylum Streptophyta; class Magnoliopsida; order Ranunculales; family Papaveraceae; genus Papaver; species Papaver bracteatum. The sequence continues at coordinate 1,021,166 of JAJJWX010005152.1, forward strand.
TGGGTGACTGTAACAAGTGATTACATGTGTGGTTGTGTGTCGATGGTGGGTACAAGGATACTGACGAAGAAGAGGATGGTCGTGGTAACGAAGAAGAGGACGAAGAAAAAGGGCAGTACAATCAGTTAAACTTATAAGAAAACAAAATATTGGGTTAAATATCCGGCCTAGGATATTTAAACAGTATCTTTTAGTGTTTGGGATATTAGAACAGTTGTCATGTTTTGCTTGTCCTTTAGGCCCAGAAATTCAAACCCATGGCTTTAACCAAAAAACTGAAAAAGAAATTGATGTCTACTTATTCTCCGTATGTTTTTGAAGTGCCCGTCATAAGTTAACGTCTTTCAAATGTTCTCGTCTCTCAAATCTCAACCAACCGAAACAAGTTGCTTGTAGATAACACTTTTACTCACATAAGATAGAAAGATTCATCATTTTATATGCATATTTGCAGAGGAAGTCCAACCATATTTATAGTCTTACCTTTTTTTATAACGCAAAATTGGTCATTTGTCCAAATATTTTTAAAACATGGTTTAAATGGACGAGTAAAAATTAATATGGGTGAAATGGACAAAAAAAATAGTAAGGATGAAACTGGATTCATCCTGACTTAAACTTAAAAAATAGCAAGGATGAAACTGGATGCATCCTGATGTAAATTAAAAATAAGAAAAAATACTTGAAAATGGGTAGGATGAAACTGGTTACATCCTGACTATTTTTATATTTTTGTCCATTTAAACAGAATCAAAATGTAGATGTCTTTTTCACCCAGAAATTGTTGCTTTTGGTCTTTTTAACCAATTCTGTGTTCTTATTATAAATGATTCGGTAATCAATTATTTTGTACAAAATTCACAAATAATAGTCTCGCACGGTTATGGTTTGAGTGTCTTGGCTTTCACCACTCTTGGCGAGTTAGGGGAAGACATGATATCCTTTCTGAAAAGACTGAAGAACTACATTGCTCGACATGATCTTAACGATAAAGTCGGTAATTTCTTATTTCACATGTTAGGGATTGTCATTCAGAAAGTGTAGGTGCCCGGTTTATTGCTAGGCTTCCTACCAAACCCCTTGTAATAGAAGAGTTATATGAATAATTCCTCTTTTAATTTCAAGAATTTGAAATTAAAAGAAAAGAAAAGAAATAATAGTCTCTCTTTTTAATAAAGGGAATGAAAAAATCATCCTTGTATATATCTATTTCATGTTGTGATTCAAAAGAAAAGAAAAAAGACTATTTCATGCTATTCAATCAATCATTTAGCTATGCGGTGTCTTTCGCGGTATTCGCGACATAGGATAACTTGGTAGACCGTCATAATTTGGGCACGAAGAAGCAGCCGATACAGCATCATCCTTGATCATTGTGTGGTACCAAAATCCTTACGGAATGAGAGTTTTATGAGAGACTGGACGGTTCAACAACTATAACACTGGTCATCTAGGATTGTCACTGTTGAGATAGAGTCCCTCAAATTAACCACCAAACTAATGTCTTTAGGCCTATTCCTATGCACATGCCAAAACATGGTATTTGGCATATATGCACCCACTATGGGTATGCCAAACTGTCAAACTCATATGCCAATATGTTATTTCTGGCATATAGGCATACACGATAGAGTTTCCAGCGAGCGATAGAGTCTTGGTCGCTCGATGGTCAGCAAACCGCTTGATGGTCTTCCAATCGCCAGCGACAGTCAAGATATCGCTTGCTAGTATGATAATCGCTCACCAGATCATCATCTAATGGCTACAATTTCCCCCCTCTATAAATACCTGATTTCAAACTCATATCAACTCACACCAGAAATTCTACATCTCTCTAGAATTTCCTAATTTCTCAATCTTTTTCAAATCTAAAACTATCACAGCTCCTCTACAATTATATTTTCTTGTAAAATGGATTCACAAGCAGAAACGGAAGGCAAAGGTAAGAAGAACCGAGTCTGTGGTGCAAAATACAGCATGATAGAAGATGAATGTATTTGTCGTAATTATGTTTTTTTAACCCAAGATTGTATCGGTGGTGCACAACAACATGGTAACACCATGTGGGATAATATATTTCAAAAATATGAAGAACAAACCATGAACATCAATAGTCGTGATGCAAAAGGATTGTCAGAACACTTCATTGTAATCAATCGGGAAGTAGCCTATTATGTTGCATTGATAATGCAATCCAAGAGAAAAGGAAAGGACAGTGGTCAGTCTGATGTTGATTTTGAAAGAGAGGTTCGTACAGATTGGCAACGAAAACATGGTAAACATTTTGTTTTTGAAAGTTGTTATCATATTTTGAAGGGTTTGAACAAATATAATCCCGATTACTTAGCAAATAATCAAATAGTACCTGAAAAGTCACCATATAATTCTTCTCCCTCAACACCAAATTTTTCACCATTTTCACAAGGTCCATCAAATTCTTCACCAGATACCCCTACAAGCTCAAATTCCAACGTAGTTTTCAATAATTATGTTGATGGTAATAATAAGGGAAACCTTCCAGGGAGGAATCGGGAAAAACTGGCTAGAAAATTAGATCAATAAGGAGGGAGTTCCGTAGGATTTAACATGGCGGAGTTTATGGATCATCAAAAGACCGTCGCGAAGGAAAGATCCATTTAAAGGAAAATTCAAAACCGGGAGAGTAAGAAAAGTCGTCTCTCTCAAGAAAATTTCTAGTTTGACTATGACAAGCATAACATTCTTCAAGCTAACACCTTAATTATGAACGCCCAACAAAAACATCTGTGGAAAATCGAATTTGACAGGATTCAAGCACATATTGAAAAGCAAGCTGGATTTACTAACAACCGTGATGAAGATGATGAGGAGGATGGAACTGATGATGAGTTTGATGAAATAATTTCTCTACATGATTAATGTTTTAGTTTTAGCTTTAATTTGATATGTTTATGCATTCCAATTAATATTAGTTTGAAATGAAATGTTGAAGTTTATCATGACTTTGAAATAAAATGTCGAAGTTTATTATAACATTCCAATGAATTAGAAAAATAATATAACATAACTTAGATTTAAGCTAAAACATTAAAAATAAATAACATAACTTAAACTGAAGAAAAATACATAAAATCATCTTCCATGCTCTGCCCAAAGATTGAATCTCAGATCATCTCTTAACTGGTCATACAAATTACGATTCTGAATATAGTTAGTCATTTGACCATAATTCCTTGCAGGGAGGCCTCTTTCAGGTCGAATCTCCGGCCTCAAATCTTCATCATCATAGTTAATCCAATCCGAATCACGCCGGGTTTCCTGAATTACCATGTTATGAAGAATTATGCAAGTGAGCATAGTCTTATGCATTTCACGAGGACTCAACCCATGATATGGGACACAAATGATAGCGAACTTCCTCTTCAAAATCCCAAAAGCGCGTTCCACATCCTTCCTCAGTGCCATTTGGGCATCGTTAAAAAACAGTATGAACGACCCAATGCACCAGCAGGAGGCGGACGGTAGAATTGAACCAAGGTGGACCATTTTGGGTAGATACCATCCGCAAGATAATAGACATGAGTGTACTGATGGCCGTTGATCATGAAACAGACAGATGGAGAAATTCCATACTTCAAATCTTCAAACAGAGGCGACTTGTGCAAAACATTAATATCATTTTTTGAACCCGGAAGACCAAAAAAAGCATGCCATATCCAACAATCGTAAGAAGCAGCAGCTTCTAGGATAACTGTTGGTTTTGGATAATGACCTTTATATTGACCAGCCCAATAAACAGGGCATCCATGCCATACCCAATGCATACAATCGAGACTACCTAGCATTCCTGGGAATCCCCTTTCCTCATTCTCCCTTAATATTTGTCTAACATCTTCGTCGTTTGGTTTTCTTAAATATGTTGGACCAAAATGATTAATCATTACTTCACAGAACAATGAAAGGTAGGTGTAAGAAATTGTTTTGCCCATACGAAGGTACTCATCATTCGCATCCGCTGGAGTGCCATAACCTAGAATCCTTAAAGCCGAAGTAACTTTTTTTTCGGGACTATGACCTCTAATATTCCGTGCATCAAATTGATAATTGAATTGAGGTTCCACTCGACAAAGCTCTTCAATAATCTTTTTCACCAGATGACGAGGCATGCGGAATCGACCTTGAAAATCTCGATCAGAGTACACACAATTGGGAATAAAATAATCGTGCATGAGCTTCTGATGGTAAAATTTCCTCCCTCGATACGTATATCTTCTTGATAATACTTCTTTGGGCTCTGGAACTCTTGGTATTTGACCCGCATGTACAAGCATCAAAATTTCGATTAGTTTATCATCTTCAGCTTCCTCTTCGTCAATTTCTTGCAACCTCATACGATAACTTTCTTCTTTGTAACTTTGAAACTATTCATAATAATATCCCTTTCTTCATTGGATCTCGACATTGTAATGAAGCTTAAAATTGAGAATAAAGGAGTAATATCTTTAGAAGCAGGTGTGAGTTTTCTGTCGAGGTAAAATGTCGTATATATAGGAACCATAGGGGGAACTAGCCTTTGCAGAATAACTACTTGGCGATAACCATTGTATCGCCAGCGTTATTAATTTAAACGAGCGATATTGTGAATATCGCTCGATAGAATATCGTCCGCTCAACGGTTTTCCCATAGTGGCACAGATGGTTTGGCATGCCAAACACCATTTTTTTGGCATGTGCATAGGAATAGGACTTATTGAGCAATGCGAGATACCGTTACGGCGTTACCTATCTTCGTCCAGTGCAATGTCAAAGCTCGTGATGATGTATTATCATGTTCCCTTACCTAACCATGAATATAACACTAGTACATTTTTCTTGTTTCCAACTTCCAGGCCTTCTCAAGAATAGCCTGGACTAGCCCTGAATGAGAATCACAAACCGATCAGGTCATACTAGAGGTGTAAACGTCTTGCCCAAGATGACCAAGACACGAAGTCGCGTGCTTCACGTGCCATGTGCCGTGCCGTGTCTTTGGCCAACGATTTAAACGTGATGTGCCGTCTTTGTGCTTTACTAGTCAAAATCTAGGCACAAAGACAAAGACACGAATAAATGTGCCGTGTTTGTGTGCGTGCTAGCACACGTGCTATAAACAATTTGAAATCACTTAATGTATACATTAAGTCAGACATTATCACAAGAATTTAATTAGACAACATACCATTTGATATTATTTCAAGTAAAATTAACAAGTTTATTCAATAAAAATAAATAGTCCATCAAATATAAAATTGGATTATCGTCATGTAAATTAATGTTCTAGTTAAATATAGATGACGATATTATAACAACGATATTGAAATATATTTTTCAAATATTAAGATATTATATGTGTTGTTATAAATAAGTCAGTATAAAATGTTAAAAACTAGCTAGAATAGTGACTCTTTTGTGAAATATACAAAAAATGTGATGTATTATGCCTTGTTATATGGTGTACTTGTACATATTATGACGTGCTTTCTTAACGTCTTTGTCGGGTCGTGCCACGTGCTTATCCGTGCCGCGTGCTGTGCTGTGCTACTGTGCCAATTATTCAAACCCAGCACGTCCCATTTAACTAACGTTATGCGCCGTGCTGGGCTAAGTCACGTGTTGGGCTGGGTTGTGCTCAAATTTTAGCGTGATGGGCTTGGCTCGTGCTGGCACAGCTCACTTTACACCTCTAGGTCATACAATCCAATCCAAGTTGTGGTGTTAGATAACATCACCACTTGACCAACTCCCTCTAGGATGCAGAAATGTCGTTATCTCCAAATGCTCTAAAGTCTAAAGAGGTTAACTTTTTCGAAAATAAATAATTGAGATTAAGCATTATTTAATTTGAGCTTATACGATGAATTATACGCGTCTAAATGTCATCTAATGGGTTTTCCATAAAATATCTTAATTTTTTGCGAATATCGGAATGTCTGAATCAAGAGAAAGCCAGCATACGTAGATTCCATAGATGTCGTTCTTTCCGTATTGAATACTTTTTGTCACGATCAAATAATTTCAGTATTGCACTCCTATCCTTCCCATTTTGTTGTTCCACATCAAATGTGAAGGTAAAGAAGAGAAGACTTTTAAAAACCTTCATAAATTGGAGTCTATATGGATTAATTTGGGCTTATCACTACGTGACAAAAAATAGATATTTTGAAATAAAATGGATAACCCCTTAACCAATTATTTTTTTAATAGCAAATTTATTCCTGATTAATTAGTGTTAATTTGGTTGATTAGTGATAAAATTTCGTGTTAGATGTGAAATTAACTTGTGTTAATGAATCATTTGAATATGAAAAAATTTTAAATTTTAAATTTTTTTGAAGAACATCAACTCAAACATGATCAGAATCGGTATATGTTGCCATTGATATCAACCGATTGTAACCTCAAAAACATACAGAGATTTTCTGAAACTTGCTTCTACCCAGAATCGGTTTATATGGACATGAAAATCAACCGATTATCCAGAATCGGTTTATATGGGCATGAACATAAACCGATTGTGGGTAAAAAAAAAAAATTTACATGTGAATTCTGTGTTTTTAAACATCAAATAAAATTAAAATTCATTTTATACCCAAGTTAAGAATGAATATGACTTCATACTCAGTTTCAAATCGTTTAAGAAGTTGTACTCGTTTTCAATCCGAGTATATTACTTATTTTCAAATTGGGTTAAAGAATACAGAGCTATTTTCATTTTCATTTTTAATCAAAATGAATTCGAGTATGATTTCATACTCATTTTATGATCGAGTACGTATTAAAAAAAATTGGTTAACCAGAATCGGTTTACACGATACATATATAAAAACAGATTCCTAACATTGCATAACAGGAATCGGTTTATATATATATATATATATATATATATATATATATATATGTATCGTGTAAACCGATTATAACCAAAAAAAAAACACAGAAAAATTACATACAAGAATCGGGCTATGTAGGCGCTAACGTAGGCCGATTCTGGTTCAATTTCCTCCGACCAGAATGCCATCCAGGACAATCGGTCTTTGTGGGCATAAACAACAACCGTTTCTAAATGAAATCGGTTTACAAGTGCATTGACGTAGACCGATTGTTATAAATCCAAAACACTTTGATTTGAAAAAATTAAATTGTTTGAGTGATTACATGTTATTGAAACCTACTCTAGGGGATTGGGTTAATAAAAAGAGCAAAGGGCATACAAATTGCCCATTTCGTGGAAAGGTCCAGAATTTGTTAGACTCGCTCAAAACCGCACAACCATGTGCTCCTCGAACTCAGTACAACTCACTCAATAACCCGTCCAACTCAATACCTAATCTACCCACAAAAAAGTTGGAAGAAATTTGTGAATTATGGTCTTGTGTTAATGTGTGGAATTTGTTCAGATTAGCTTATATGGTGGACAAGTTACGTCGTGGAGGAATGATAGAGGGGAAGAACTCTTGTTTACAAGTAGTAAGGTGTGGTGTTTTGAACTTTTTCTCTTTAGTGATCGTGTATATGAATTGTCCTGATGTTATCGGGTTATATTGAATGTATTTAGTGATTGTTAGTGTTTGAATTTCCATATCCAGAAGATGCTCTTATTGTGACATCGGATATATCATAGGATAATGAATTTTCTTGACAGAAAAATTATACATCAATTAGGATCCCATGGAAAGTGACATTTGGGATTGACTTGATGATTCCTTGTCTAAACTTTGTGTGTTGTGATATTATATATTGCTTGCAAAATCTGTGTATGTCGAGTTGTTAGTTCTCTGTTATGGGCGGTTTGCGTTTCTTGATCACATATAGTTGCCAACCTGTAGAGAATTTAATGCGACACCGAATGTTTCGTGAACGAACGAGTTGTTTTGAGATTTTATTTTTATGTTTATCGTTATTTTCGGTTAAGGGGATGACTGATTTTTCAATTTATTTATTGTGTTTTCTTATTCGTTTGTTGAAGGCCATCTTAAAGGCTCCGAAAGGAATGCAAGGAGGAATTCCTATATGTTATACGGAAAGAAGGGCTTCCTGATGTTGGTAAGTTGGTTCTCTTCTTGTTTGTTCATGAAGGGCTACCTCCTAGTAACTCATGTTTTAGTTTGTTTCACCTGTAATAACTGCGGTCGTTTTTTCTCTTAGTCGTCTGGAACCCATGGGAGAAGAAATCAAAAACCATGACAAATTTTGGGGACGAGGAGTACAAACAGATGCTCTGTGTTGACGCTGCAGTGATTGAGAAACCAATCATGTTGAAGCCAGGTGAAGAATGGAAAGGTCGAATAGGAATCACTGTCGTGCCGTTTATTCATTCCCATTTAGGTGCATTTTCTGTTGGCGGATGAATTTTGTTTCGTTTGTGTTAATAGACCCAAATAATGCTTCCAATAATACTTGTTGGGTACTCCTCTTAAAAGGTCGCATAATATAAGTTGGAAAGTTTTTTAACATATAATATAATTTGGGTACCTCACTAACAAGATCGCATAAATTACAATGGGCAATGTGTTTTTCGGTGTAAATAAAATAAATTGGGTAAATAATAAAGATAGTCTTATAAAATAAATTGGGTACGACACCAAGAGTGTCATATAAAATAAATTGGGTACGGTCACACTAAACTGACTAGGGAAGGGTAGATTAGGTATTGAGTTGGACGGGTCAGTGGGTGAGTTGGACTGAGTTGGAATCGCACATGGTTGTAAGGTTTTGAGAGAGTCCGACTGTGAGCGGACCTTTCCATGAAATGTGTAATATTTGTGTCCTTTGCTATAATAAAAAAGTATTTGATTCGAGCTAAAACGAAAAATTACCTATTTTAGTGAATTCTTTATTTTTCGTTTAATTTTGATGGAAATGAAAGTGATTTTGATTTGATTTGATTTGATTTAGTTTTTTTTTTTTTTTTTGTTATTAGGATTTAATGAGGATAAATTGGTAGTATAAAAATTTCATAAAGGGTAAAATGGTATTTTCATCAAACTTAGACACCCCTTATCATTCTCTATGTGGTGGATGGAAAAATCCATAGGCCCCAATTTGGGAAGGTTTAAAAACAACTGCTATAGCAAAAAGAAGTAAGGACAATAACCTAGAATTGGTAAGTAACAGGAAAAATACTGAATGGAAAAAACAATCAGAATCTTAGATGACACTAAAATTGTTGATTTAAGTGAAAATAAACCTGACTTGATTGGGGTATACTCAGATTAATTGGGGTATACCCAATTTCAAGGGGACATGGTGTGTCATTATTAAAAAGAGTGATTTTACTTTAATGCCCTTTAACTAATTAAATCTTAAAAATAAACCCATTTCTTAATTTCATTAACCCTAAAATTAAAAAACTAAACAACTCTTAATCTTCTCTTCTTCTTCTTCATCTTCATCTTCTATCAACCAAAGCCACATAAAAATCTTCAACTTTGATTTTCCAAAAAAATTGTTGACTCTACCAGCGAAAAGAAAACTATAAATGATGTTTAAACTCAAACCCATCATTGTGTTGTGTGATTTGATTGTTATATTAGGTTAGAAATCGAAAATTATGATTTCTGTGTTTTAGGTCGGCAACGTCGTAACATGCATATCTTGCCGACTTTTCATAACAGCCATGGCGGCGACTGTAAATTTTTTCAACAGTTGGCAAGATATTTTTTGAATACCTTGCCGGTCAAATACAGTCAGCAGGGTATTTTTTAAATACCTTGCTGGCCCAAAAACAGCCGGAATGGTATTTTTTAAATTCCTTACCGGCCAATATTTTTTTCAGCAGCCGGTAGTTTTTTTTTTGTAGACCTTGCCGACTAATATTTTTCAATAGCCATCTCATGTGTGTCAAAAAAATAAAGTCGGCATGGTCTTCATTCAAATACCTTGCCGGCCAAAAAATGGTCGGCATTTTCTTCATCCAAGGACCATGCCGGCTAAACCCGGTCGGCATCTTATTCAAACGTATACCATGCCGGCGAAATATAGCCGACACCTTATTCAAACGTCGACCTTGCCGACCTATCACATTTTTGAAAACTAATATTTTTGATCTTAATCGAACTCATAAGACAGATTAAAGGTTTAACCTACTGAATTTTTATTTTCAAAATTTTAATCTAAACTCAATTAATTAACCTAATCAGTTTTTTAGTGTTAATTAAACAAGGGAATTTTTGCCATTTTGAAAATATTTGATTAAGAGATGACCTCTTTTACTTCAAAATGACTCTATTTTGTCTTATTTGGTATACCCCAATTAAATCTGGGTATACCCCAATCAAGCTAGAAAAATAAAATACAAGAATGAAAAATCTATTTATCAATAAAACAGAAAAAGATAAAGGAACAGAAAGAGAGAACAACGGAAATACTGAAAGGGACTGCAATTGTGGCTAGTTAATGTGGGTGTGGCCAAGATATTTTTAAACTTTGTTTATTACTACATTTTGGACATGCAACGCGGCCAAATGCTGTACGTGGAAAGTGTCTTGTTTTTTTTTTTATGCAAAAAGGAATTTATTAAAGAGAATCAGTTGGTTACACAATAATCTTGTTACACCCAAGTTTGAATGTCATGAGGTAGAACAATACCATAACTAAAACTTGATCTCATAACTCTAGCTTTTTTGGCTATCTTATCAGCTACACCATTAGCTTTCCTTCTAGCTGAGACACACTTCCAAGAATCTAAAAAATTTAACAAATGCTTGATATCTAGAATTAATGTTTGGTTCATCCAATGAACTGATGCATCAGACTCATTGATGGACTTTATTAGAGTTTCATTATCTGACTCAAAAATAACATTCTTCAAATTCCTTCTCACTGCAAGGTTTACAGCTTCCTTAAGAGCTTTGCATTCCAGTTCTTCTACCTCAATGCCTGCCTTCATTCCTCCATCAATGTAGCAACCTTGGACCCCAATGCAGGTACCTGAAAAATCCCTTATAATTAGACCACCCTGTAAAGTCTCTTTATGAAAAGATGCATCTATGTTAAACTTGAGATACTCATTATTTGGAGGAGCCCATTTAGTAACCTGTAACAAGTTGGAACTATTAACATCATATTGAGTATTAGAGCTAGACATCTTGTTTATAGTATCCAAGGACATGGATCTGTTTGGATTGATATTCTGAAAAATTTTAGAACATCTATCCTTCCAAATTGTCCAAGCTGCAACCATGAGCAAATTATTAATATCCTTCCTAGTGATGTCAGATCCAAACATGATATTAGTGCCTGCAGAAAACCAAGAAATCACCCAATTTCTGAAGGAGCCATGATGAGTAATTATAGTTCCAACATTAATATTAACAGCTAACCAAATAGATCTTACATAAGCACATTCCACAAACAGGTGATCACTAGTTTCGACAGGACAATTGCATAAGCTGCAATGTACTTCAATCTCAGGTTTGTACCTAGAAATTTTATCCCTAGTAGGAATAATATCTTTCATACACTTCCAAATAAACAGTTTAACTTTGTGTGGTAATTTTACCTTCCAAAGAGATTTCCAGGTCTGAGCAGGAATACCTTGATTATTCACAGATAAATTAACACCCTGAGTAAGAACAGTGTAAACACTTTTAACAGAGAATTGCCCTTTTCTATCTGGTAACCAAACAATCTTATCTTGTCCTATGGCAAGCACATTCATACTTAAAATTTGACTAGCATCAGTAGGATTAAAGAGATAATGAACCAAAGAGAAATTCCATTCTCTTGTACCAGTGATGAAAAGATCAGAAACCTGACTATAAGCAACAGTATTGACTAATCCTTCAAAAGGCCTAGGAGGATGATCCAAACCAATGACCCAACAATCAAGCCAAATATGAGCTTTGGTACCACATCTTACAGACCAAAAACTATTCTTTTTTATTATATCAATACATCTAAATATACCTCTCCAAATCCAAGAACAATTTTCATTGAGTTTCTGCAAATGTAGAATACTACAGTTTTTAAAATATTTAGCACTTAGAATTTGCACCAATAATTCATCCTGATCAGTAAGAATTTTCCAAACAAGTTTACAAATAAGAGCAATGTTAAACTTTTCCAGGTCTCTAAGACCAAGCCCTCCCTGAACTTTAGATTTGCTAACATTGTCCCAACCCAAAAATTTGATACCTTTGCCAGTTTTATGACCCCACCAAAAAATTCTCTGTAAAGAGTCTAGATGCCCAAGAAGAGTAGAAGGAATTTTAAAACAACCCATTTGATAAGTGGGTAAAGAGTTTAAATCAGTTTTGATAATGGTAGATCTCCCAGCTTGGTTCAGGGTAATACTAACATAATTTTTTAGCCTAGCTTCAAAGGACTGAGAAATAGGTTCAAAAGATCTTACCTTGGAATGTCCAAGCAATAAAGGGGCCCCTAGATACTTCTCACTATCAGTCACTAAAGACATACTCAGAGCATTAGCATAAATATCACAATCAGTTGGACTGAGATTGTTACTGAAATAGACACAAGACTTGTCAAAATTAAGCATTTGTCCATAAAGATTACCAAAATTCTGAAGAATCTGCAAAATGTTATCAATATGCTGCATATTAGCCTGACCAAAGATGAGGATATCATCAGCAAAAAGCAAGTGGGAAATAGTAGGAGCTTTCCTAGAAGCTTTAATACCAATGATAGATTTATTATGCTCAGCAAGAAGTAAGGATCTAGAAAGATATTCCATAGAAAGAATAAAAAGATAAGGGGATAAAGGATCCCCTTGTCTAATTCCCCTACTTGGCTCAAATTGATCACAAGGTGAACCATTGAGTAAGACACTGATACTAGTGGTAGAAACACATTGCATGATAAGATTACAAAAATCGTTACTGAAACCAAATTTTAGCAAGACTTTGTTGAGAAAATTCCATTCTAACCTATCAAAAGCTTTGGATAGGTCAAGTTTAATAGCCATGGTGCCACATATACCTCCTTTATGCTTCATAGTATGAATCAATTCATGAGCAATAATAATATTGTCATGAATTGCTCTCCCAGGGACAAAGGCTGCCTGATAAGGAGAGATTAACTTCTTAAGTAAAGGCTTAATTCTATTAGCAAGAATTTTGGACACAATTTTATAAGAAACATTACAGAGACCAATTGGTCTAAAATCAGAAGGTTTTTTTGGACTCTTACACTTGGGAATGAGAGAAATGTAAGTCTTATTAAGGCATCTAGGCATATTACCACTCTCAAAAAATCTTTGAACAACAGCAATAATATCCTTACCAACAAGAGGCCATTGAGTTTGATAAAAACCTTCCTGAAAACCATCAGGTCCAGGGGAACTCCAAGCAGGCATATTCCTTACAACATTCTCAATTTCAGTTTCATCAGGCACAACAAGAAGCAAATCATTATCAGCATCAGTTAGAACACAAGAGATAATATCAAAACTTTCCTCAGACAGAATGGGATTAGAAGTACTAGCAACAGTTCTAAAATGTTTTGTAAGAAGATTACTAATATCATCCCTGTCTCTAAGCCAATTACCATTATTATCACAAAGGACAGATATGTTATTGATATGCTTTCTTTTATTAACCATGGTATGAAAATATATGGTATTGTTATCCATATCCAGACCAGTTTTATCTCTAGATTTTTCTTTGTAGAACTCAGATTGAACTTTATACCAATTTTCAAGTTCACTAGTGATAGATTTGACTCTAGCATTTTGGATCTCAGAAAATGTCTCACTTTGAGCTAATTCTAAAGCAACCTGCAAATTTTTAATGTTCTTATGAATGTCTCCAAATTCCATCCTATTCCATTGGGATAAAGATAACCTAGCACTATGCTGCTTTTGCTTCAACTTATAGGCAGGGCTACCCTGAACATTAAGGTTCCAAGATTGTTCAAGTCTATTTTTAAAATTGTTATGACCTATCCAGGTCCTAAAAAACTTAAAAGGCCTCCATAAGTGTTTAGGAATGGGATCAGTAATAAGCAAAACAGGACAATGATCATAAGCTATAAAATTCAGATGCAAAAGCTTAGCAGAAGAAAAATTTAAAGACCAATCATTATTACTCAGAGCCATATCCAATCTAGCCTTTCTGGTTCCAGTACCATAGGAATTGCTGGTCCAAGTATAATCCTTACCTTCATAGCCAATATCAATTAAACCTGCATCAGAAACTTTACTCTGAACCCATTTGTCAGAAGTATTACTGTTGTTATCCAAATGAAAGTTGAGGTCACCTAGTAACAACCAAGGTTGTTGAACATCTTTACTAAACTCAGCTAGGAAATTCCATTGAAGTTTCTTAGGTTCAGAATAAGTAGAGCCATACATAAAAGATAAGAGAGCCTTAGGTTTGCTTGGATCTAGTTGAATAACTACATGAATTATTTTATTCTCATAGCCAATAACTTCAACATCTATACCATCCTTCCACATAAGAATAAGACCACCAGCCTTTCCTACTCTATCTAGGCAAACATGATTTAGATAATGCACTGATTGGGCTATGGAAACCATTCTCTCTTCATCAATTTTTGTTTCACAAAGAAAAACAAAATCAGGATTTTGAGCATTGACTAAGTTTTGAAATTGCTGTTTTGTAAAAGTATTTGCAATCCCTTGCACATTCCAGGAAATAATCTTCATGTTGAGATCAGTAAGAGTGAGACAAAAAATTAAATAGTAAGAAAAAATTTGAGTTACCTTGGTTTCCTTTGTGCTGCTATTTGGCTTATCCTTAGGAGTGATTATTTTTGTTGTCTGTGTGTTCACAAGAATGCCAGAATTTGAATCATCAAGTTCAAAAACAAGATTTTCTGGAGAGTTGTTCCTTTGCCTTTTGCCAAGTCTTTCACCCACAGTATCCTCTACATTTGCAGAACTTTGACCAATAACATAGTCATCCTTAGGAGGTACAAAACCAGAAACTTTCATAGTATTCTTCTGATTGAATATAGGCACTTGATCACCTCCCTTTGAAACAATGATTTGCTTTCTTTCACCTTTCTTATGTTCTCCAAAATAATGTGGCTTAGCATGAGCTTTGGCAAGATAATCAGTAGCAGCTTTACAGGCACCCTTGGTATGGTTGAGAATGAAATAGTTAGGGCAAATCTTGTGAGGTTGTTTCTCATAAAAGAACTTAATCCATCTTGTAGAACCTGCATTTGTGATTGCCATAACCCCTCTCCTCATTGGAAAATTGACATCAACTTGAACACAAACTTTGACGTGATCCCCTGGAACTGAAATGGCATCTTCTGGTTCAACTGCAATAACTTCACCCACTGTTCTTCCTATCTTGGTGATAGCTTTGACATTCATATGTTCAGGGAGAATTATTTTAAGTTGAATCCAAAAACATTGAATATTCCAATCAAGGTCTTGATAAATAACTTCAGAGTTGTAATAGTGAAGTATGACTAGATATCCATTGATACTCCAAGGACGGGTATCAAAAACCTTCTTTTGAGTATCTTTATCCTTGAACCTGAATTCCATAATATTGTTATCCAATTCAAACACTTTGAAATCACCTTCTGGTAGAAAATCCCAAGTGAGCAGAATGTTTTTCTCAACAGTTTTAATTCCCATCTTTCCTTCCATAATAATCTTTCCAATCAAACTAATCTCTTCATCAACTTCAACTTTGTCACCTTCATTATCTTCTTGATGGTACACAACCTCTTCAACATCTCCAAGATCAAGAGCAGCTTGCATAAATTTTGCAGCTAAATCAGTGACTGATTTTTCATTTCCTTCCGCCATTGATTTAATGAGACTTTTACTAAATTGGTGTTCAGAGCTGTTTGTAGTATGCTCATATAAAAACTGGTACTTATAAGAATTAAACCCTAGGAATAATTGGGATCGACTTGAATTGAGTAAGATTTCCATCCGAGAATAGTGTGTTGAAAATATTGACTGAGTATAATTTCCCCAAAAATAGTCTTCACTAGATATGGTAAGTTTGCAGCTGTACCCAATTCCTAAAAATCCGAGAGTAATCAACGCAGATTGTTTGAAACTGACTTTTTGAAATTTGAATTTCTTTCTGGCGCTCTTCCAAGTCCGGCGAGTTTTCACAGTGAATCGGTGAAGAAAATTCTTCAGATAATCAATCTTGGAAAACAGTGAACACACAACAGCTTCAAAAAGCTTTAAGACAACATTAGCAAACGCATGAATCACAACTGCAAACATGGTAAACACCATTATGGATAAGACCAAAGGCAAACACATTAGGAAAATAAGAGTTAGGAACTCATATTCTTAGTAAAAGTCTTAAGAAAAAATAAGAAAAGATGATAAGAAACGAATTAAATCATTACCAAAACAAAATAAATAAAGAAAACCAGATCAGAATATGTGAATCAAACCAATTTTGTGACAAAATTTGATGAAGAGAGAAACTGAGTTGACTCAATACATCACCCGATCCGCAGAGAAGAGAGAGAAACTGAGTTCAGGTTATTGATACCCTTTTTCTTTCTTTCTTTCTTTCCTTTTTTTTTTCGGTAACGAATGGGTTGAGTTAGAAGATAATGTGGATAATGGATCGCAGGTTCAGATATGGGTCGATCGAGGAGGTTTATAAGATCTGTTAGACCTGCCAAACAAACGTGTGTCTCTATGGCATCTACTCTTCTGATAAGACTTATATTTCTCTTTGTCCGATTCATAAGCCTAATTAGTCACCTTGAATTTTATAACGTGTTTGGATATCATAAGCAGAAGTCAGAAACAAAATATTTTGCTTCACAAAAAGTTGACTTTCATCTTACTTTTAAAAATCGTTGGATGTATATCAAAGCAAGATATTAGCGATCAGACATTAGAAGAAGAGAGCTTGTAGCGCGTTTAGATACTGAAAAGCCGAAATCGGAAACAGAAATCCTCATTCTGAAACTCTATACTCATGCTACTTCTTACTTTTTAACTTTTAAAAATCGAAAAACTACTTTCTGTTGCATATCCAAATATTCGAATTAATTAGTTTCCGAGTCTTGGGAAGGAACACTAATCCGATCACACATAACATGATGTACAAAATAATGATAGTGTTGGCAACATGACAATGCATCCATATGATACAAGCCAAAATAGCAGAACATTCTAAACCAAAACAGTAAAATTCACGTTGCGGCCCTTAGAGCAACTGCAGTCATGGGAATATAACTATAGACTAAAGACTAAAAAAAGTAAGATAATTTGGTTTAGTCCGTCCAGCGACGCTACGGTGGAGGAGTAAATTTGGTGGAGCAAAGTTACACAGGTTCGTCCGATACGGGGCGTAGGTATAAATTACGCTTGGATGGGACGTAACTGTAATTTACGCCTGGTGTCGGGCGTAGGTATAAATTACGCTTGGTGTGGGGTGTAATATATAAAACCGCCCCATGGAGAGACACAACTTAAAACTACGCCTGATGGGGAGTGATCCCAACTTGCGCCTCACTGAATACTACGGTTATATAAGACTACTAGGGTTAAGCGTATATAAGACTACTGCGGTTAAGACTACTACGGTTAAGCATTGCTTCTTTTTTTTTGATGCAATATCAAAGCGTATTACTACGGTTAAGACTACTACGGTTAAGCCTCACTGAATGTGGTGTAATATCAAAGCGTTTTTTTTTTTTTTTTTTTTTTTTTGATGCTATATAAGACTACTACGGTTAAGCATTTTCTTTTGATGTGGCCACAGATTAATTCAGCGGTTAAATAGGCATTTGATGTTGTGTACGATAACATGTATGCAATTATGCTCAACCCAACCATGTATTATACATAATTTCTAAAAACAGATGAAATGGGTTAGATAATGGGGCGTACATTTAAATTACGCCCCATGAGTAACATGCGTAGTATGTAGTTGCACCCCATTCAGCATCAGGCGTAATCTGTGATTACGCCAGGATTCAGTCGGTATTTATAACTGCGCCTGATGGGGCGTAACGTTTAATTACGCCTGAATGGGGCGCAACCTGATGAAACCGCCTAGCATCAGGCGCAACTTGAAATTCCGCCCCGTCGGGCGTAACTTGCACTCCCGCCCCAACCGGGCGCAAATATTACATCCGCCTCACCGTGAGGCGTAACCTGCAGTTCCGTCCCAATCAGGTGTAGTCGTGAATTACGCCCGACCATAACCAAACCAAAGACCAAATATACTCTGGTTTTTGATTTTAGTCTGGTATTTGGTCTTTACTCCGTCCCGTAGCGCCTGGTATTTCGACTAAATTTTTAGTTTTGGTCCAAGACTGTGGTTGCTCTTACTAAATTAAAAATGCCTTTAGTTCTAAATATCATATCCATATGCATTGCTATCACACAGCCAGCTATTTAGGATCTAATCCCATAAATTGGCTATGATTTTTTCCTCTCCTTATCTCCAGGTCGTCAAATTGCATTCTTTGGAGTTCGAAAAGAATTAAGACTTCAACAACAGATTAAACCTATTTTTAGTTTAGTTTGGATTAGTTCTATTCAAAATATGAATTCGGGTCAAAGCCATGTCTAACCCGTAAGTTTGGCACCGTGAAGTCCGTGTCCTCGTCAGAATCTGTATCTGGATTCTGAATTTACTGTCTAATATATTCACCTCCGATTTCATTGGGTGACTTTGATCTGTTTCACCAGTTTAACACGTTTCTCTCTACACTACACAGCCATACGGATTCCGCCACGTCATCGCTTTTTAATCTTATCTCACACAAAATTTAAAATACCCCTTATAGAATCTAATAATTCCCGAGTAGGACCTTGTGCATCTTTGCCTATAATGCCAAAACAGTGCCTCTCACTCTTCTCCCTTTAAATACCCAATCCCTCCTCTCCACTTTCCACACAAACACTCTTATCTTTCTCTCGAGAAATCAGAAAACATGGGTTTCTTCGGATCTTCGTCTTCAATGGAAATCATGGGTTTCTTCGTACTTTTCTTCTTCGTTTCTTCTCTTGCTTTAGATTTTTCGATCATAGATACAACATCAGCTGTTTCATCAACTAGAACAGAGAAAGAGATGAATGATTTGTATGAATCATGGCTCATTAAACATGGGAAAGTATATAACGCTTTGGGTGAAAAAGAAAGAAGATTTGAGATATTTAAAGATAATCTTAAATTTATTGATGAACATAATTCTCAAATAGGATTGAGTTATAAAGTAGGATTAAACAAATTTGCAGATTTAACTAATGATGAATACCGTAAGATGTATTTAGGTACAAAAATTGATTCTAAAAGAAGTCTTTACAGTCCTAAAAGTGATCGTTACTCTGTTTGTGATGGTGATGATTTGCCTGATTCAATTGATTGGAGAACTAAAGGTGCTGTTGCTCCCGTTAAAGATCAAGGAAGCTGTGGTTAGTATTTCTCATCTCTGAATCTCCATTCTTCTTTTAACTGTGTTAGATTTATCTTCTTTTAAGCTCTGTTTTTACTTTTTCTTTTTACAGTTTTCTAACGACCATGATTTCATGAATTCTTGATATAATAAGAGAGAAAATATCGCACGTATTTATGAGATTTTTTCCTCATGGAAAGTCCAAACAAGGTTATTTTGGTCTTTTACGAGTAGAATGTTTATTCTCTTTGGAATCTAAATCCATTAATAAAACATTACTTTTATTTTCTATCGATGACGAAGAATCCATATTCTTGTCTAGATTCACTTTTTTTAGAGATTTTATTTTTTTAAGTGATCTCACCTAATACATCATCCCATAAGTGGGTCTGGGTGTGATTAGAGTCCAATTTAATTTTTAATTGTAAATTAAATAATCATTATAGTGGAATTTAATTTATTTACGAATGTTTTTGGTAAATATAATAGGGAGTTGCTGGGCCTTTTCTACAATTGCGGCAGTAGAAGGAATAAACAAGATTGTAACAGATGATCTGATTTCATTGTCTGAGCAAGAACTGGTAGACTGTGATACATCATACAATGAAGGATGTAATGGTGGTTTAATGGATTATGCTTTTCAATTCATCATTAATAATGGTGGAATTGATAGTGAGGAGGATTATCCTTACAAAGCTAGAGATGGAACTTGTGACTCATACAGAGTTAGCCTTCAAAACTATTTTTTAATTTTTGTTGTAGGGTTCTGTTGTGATTGTTGTATGAACTTAATTTGAGTGTACCTTTGATGCAGAAAAATGCCAAGGTTGTTTCAATTGATGGGTATGAAGATGTTCCAGTGAATGATGAGAAAGCTTTACAAAAAGCTGTTGCTAACCAACCTATTGCTGTTGCCATTGAAGCTGGTGGCAGAGCATTCCAACTCTACTCATCTGTAAGTAGTTAAGAAAATGATTTTAAAAGTAAGCTCCATTTTTGGTGTTTTGAGATTTACATTAGCATATACGATTAGAAATTCCAAGTTTTTAGTAGTCTTAATAATCATCATTTTTCGGATTCTCTTTCTTGTGTTTGCAGGGTATATTCAGTGGAAAATGTGGAACTTCATTGGATCATGGTGTCACAGCTGTTGGATATGGCTCTGAAGATGGTAAAGATTACTGGATTGTAAAGAACTCATGGGGTGCAAGCTGGGGAGAGAAAGGGTACATCAGGATGGAGCGTAACCTTGCTGATACTACAACTGGAAAGTGTGGTATCGCAATGGAAGCTTCCTACCCAACCAAGAAAGGAGACAACCCTCCAAACCCTGGTCCTTCACCTCCCACTCCAGTGGCACCACCGTCCGTTTGTGACAATTACTACACCTGCCCACAAAGCACCACTTGCTGTTGTGTGTATGAGTATGGAAAGTATTGCTTTGCTTGGGGATGCTGTCCACTTGAATCTGCTACATGTTGTGAAGATCACGACAGTTGTTGTCCTCATGATTACCCCGTTTGCAATGTTGAAGCTGGAACCTGTCAACTGGTAAGATATGAATCAAATCCATTTGTTTATTTATTTTTGGAGCTATATTGGCATCCTGCAGCAACTATGTGAGTTCCTGGGAAGCCTTGCTCTTTTGCTGGTTTCTTGGGTCAAATTGCAAACTGACACTTTCCATATAATGATGTGCAACAGAGCAAAAATGACCTATTCGGAGTGAAATCATTGAAGCGTACTCCTGCTAAACTTCGCTGGACTTACCGTAATGGAGGCAAGAGCATCAGTGCCTAAGAGGTCTTTGCTCCTTAGTATGGGGAGAAGGAGATAGCAATGGAGGTGCATTTGTGGACGAACTTGGCTCAATAGCAGTAGATACACAAATACAACTTTTCTCCATAACTAGACCATGGGTGTATCAGAAACAATTGGATAGAAGATTTGTCCATTTTAGTTTAAGATAATATAGATTTGTATATAAGTTTCATTATTCCTCGCATATGAAGAAAACAACATTGCCATTATCAATTCCCCTTGAAATCCTTTGTAAATCCAGTCTCTTTTTATTATCTCTGTATAATAAATTAGTTTTAAATTTATCCGTTTAGTTCTGTCGCCAACTACTACAAAATGTAGTAGCCTTTTTATGAACAGGTCATTTTATATGATAATTATTTCCACCATTGAAGTGAAAAATCTGTAATGTGTTGATCATCTGTATTAATACAAAGTGAATCTTGAATAGAGGTGGTAATTTGTTAGGTGAAACCATACATGACAAAACTTTAACTAAGCCACTCCAAATGGCTTGTAATCTAGACTCTGTCTTGGATTTACATAAAGCATGGCCACCGAAATATGTAAGACTGACTGTGTTATGCCTTGGAGATTTGAGGGTGGAGCACAAAATTGGGTGTTTGACATATTAAAATTCTCCAGAAGGCCAAAGGTATCTGCATCTTTACTAATAACAAACATAGAAGAGCAGAATTTAACTCAATAAAGGAACAGATTTTTCATAAAGATTATAAATTTGAAGTTACATCTTTGTTCCTCTTGCTAAAACTTTAAAAACTCAACTCTAAATAACAACTTACACCTACAACGGGAACAATGTCACTCTTTTGGTTGATGGGGATCGTTTGGGATAATTCAGAATTCGACTTTAACCGTTGTTGATACCCAAGTATTTTCATCCACCACCACAACAGTGTGTCCTACACCTACAACGGGAACAATGTCACTCTTTTGGTTGATGATCTTAACTTCGCTTGTTTCGCATCTACAACAGCAGAGATAAGTAAATGCTGCCAACAAAAAGCCACCAGCAACAACACACCCAACGAACAACAACTCCATATCTTCTACAACTCTAATCTTCTTCTTCTTCTTTTCACTCTTTTTTGTGTTTCAGGAGCTACCGGAGAAAGATGGCTTTACAAGAACCTTTTTGCTTTCTGTTTTCATATTTATAGACAAATGAAAGTCTCTAGTCTACTGCATTACTTGATTAGGGGTCTTTACTACCCGTTCAAACTTCCAAAAATGGAAAAAGTGCAAGTTTATAGATAGATCAACAAGTTATATATAAGATGACTCATCATTGTGTTTGAACAAGGATTTTCTACTACCCTTGGGTGACAACAAATATGAATTTTGTTGTTAGTGGAATTTCGCTTTTTAGAAAATCCTCCAAGCATAGGCGTATGCCATTCGCACAAGTTCATATTAGCCATAATTTTTCTGAATAATATGTGTAACTTAGTCACTTTGCTTTTCCTTCCATAATCTTCAGAAAACTAATTTATTCTCTTTGCAACTCATTTTAGTTATATAATTTTTTACTCTTTATCAATTTTTTTCTTAGGAGTGAGTGGAGTGGATGGTGGTCCATAAACATAGCTGAGATGTGTGATGTGTCTGTATAATGATTTGCCACTTTCACTGCTTATTAGCCAGTAAATTTGATAGTAAAACAGCTTTACCCAAGAAATAATCTTGGGACAGCGCCTGCCACACAGATACGGCAGAAGGTCTCATGTAGACCAAGACCAGAGACATTTCAAAAAAGAAAGACCAAGATCTGTCTGTGTATAGACCATTACAATGTGCAGTTTACTTGTGAAGGACTCCTTCTCTTGATTTCCTTGACCCCTTGTAATTGATACAATCGATCACCAGCCACAACGCCAAAAACGTAAACAATTTCGGAAGTGAGTGACAGAAAGTTGACCAGATTAACACATCACTACAACACAATTGCCATTTTCTTAAAAGTTGACCAGCCAGCAGAATGCAGAACAACTGAATTACGACACTTTTGAAAATGAACACTTTTGGATTTCTAGTCGCACTTTGACTACTTGAATTGCAAACACAAATAGCCATATGCCGCTAAATTGTAAGGAGATCACCATATTCTTTAGTTTTAGGTGCACGAAATAGTTCGCTCTTAGCCTCATAGGCTCCAGAACTCTTTCAGGGAGAGATTGAGTGTATTTTGGAAGTAATTCTGATTTTGTCCAAGAGTTCTAGTAAAAAGCAAATGATAGTGCCAAACAACAAATGAATAACTAAGTTTATTTACATCCTCTGCCAATGTGGTACGACGTATTTTGGTTTGGTTTACCTATTCCAAGATTTGGCTAAATCCAGAATATTTACCAAGTAAGGAGTATTTTACTTATGAGGGGATCCCTTCTCATTACGAGGAAGATCCCTTCACACTTTTATTATCACACTGTCTCGTATGTTGGATGTCATTTTTCCGAATAAAACCAAACCGTAACGGATTTGAAGCTAATATTTTGAAGATATGTTCATCATACAAGTTCTATATGCCTACCAAAAATGAGCACATTCCGAAATATAACACCTCGTAATCAACCGGTATTAATTTCGACGACCAGAAAAATAGTGATATGGGGATGTCTAGACTTTTAGGTTTTATGTTTGCAGGTTATAAATATTCAGCTCTATTATAATTCTAATTTTGGATAGCTCGTTTAATGAAAATACCTTCTGGGTTAAAACCATAAGTGATCGTTATTCATTACTTTACTTCTGGATTGGGGTTGTTTATCACTTTTTGGTCCTGTTTACCTCAGTGGATTCTCCGTGAAATCGATTTTTTCAATTGCTTCTGTTGTCTCGTATCACGTGGCATTGGAGCATGCCTTTCCTGCGCTATACATCCGTGGATCACCTAGAAGAATCGGTTGAGGATTCACGTGATATATGGGTTCTTCATCTTCTTCTAAGCCTTTAGTCTCAAACAAGAAGGGAAAAACGAGGGCTTCCCAAGCATTCACCCATCTTAACTGCACGCTATTTCCCTCTCTAATGAATGAGTGGTTTTCAACCAAACAAAAGTACAAGAGGACTTCCCAAGCAGTAACCCATCTTGGTATGTTGCTCTTTTCCTCTATTGATCTATCGCTGGCTCGTCACGCTTCTCACAACCCTATTTTCATAGGGAACGAAGATATCTATTGATTGCCCATCACCATGGCATACTTTAGATCCGGTAAGTATATGTTCGTTATTTGCTGACTGTTGTGTTACTTCTACTTGTGAAACTCCAGGGTTTGGAGTAGGAATTGTTGGTTGCATGTTGGGGATAAAAAAATTGTCTAGAGGGGGATAAGTTGATTAGGTTTTCTTCGGTTATTACTTAATGTTAAGCCCAACCCATTTATTATTTTACTTTACTGTTTTTATTTTTCATAAGCCAATTTTTCACGTAGAATACAGTTAAGGTTACAGTGAATATTTGTTCTGAAAAAGAAAAGATACCAAGTACATGACCAAATTTTGATTTGGAAACCTGTATGGAAAAAATTGTCATAACCACTAGCACAGATCAATATTCTAGATTCGATACCTGATATGAATACAAGTTTAACTTAGATGATCTCAGAAATCAATATCCAAGTAATAACCTAGTATGTACCCGGATTGTTACATTACTAATCTTAATTTCTTTCAAGAAAAGAATTTCCAAGAATAAATCGTGTATGTTATAATTACTTGTGATATTTTTACTATACAGATAAAGAATATAATGCGTAAAAAAATAACATAAGACACTGGGAATTGTATTAACGAGGAAAACTAGAAAGCATAAAAACCCTATGACCTAGTCTAGAACCTGATCACCACACTGTATTAAGTCGTTACAGACACTAACCTACTATCATACTTCAGAGTGGACTGTTATTGAGACCAGATCGACCCTAAGAATAATTCAGCTTCAGTTATGCTCCTTTACGTCTTTTGGATCTCGTAAGGCCCTACGCAGCATGATTCCCTGGTTGACGTCATTTACATGCCTATGAATTGCTTCAAACTAAGTGAGGACTTTTATGACTATTATGCCTCTGACATATGTCTATTTGATTTCCTTCAGAAAGATATTCAATCAAGGTATGAAAATCCTTATGACGTGAGGGGCCATAAAAAAATCAATCGAACTAAAAAATATGTTGAACTTATTCTCTTCAAAAGTTATAGAGATGCATCATCAATTCTACATTAAAAGAACAATCTAAAAAGTATTAAACCAGAAGTGATTTAGATATTTGGAATCACAAAGTTTGAGATGAAGAGTACATTGTGATTTCTATTCATCAAGTTTCTCATCTATAGTTTGGAAACTAAAAGATCAATAAAAACAAGATCCGGATAACAAGAACTATCAAGTAAACGATAGTTTGGCCGGGCTTCACGAATCCCTTAGTAAAGTGTTTTAAAGTCGTAACCTAATACATTTTCTTAGAGGAAACCTAGGTTTTTAGAGGACGACTCTAGTCTGTAACTAGGACATAGAAGTATTATAATTAATTTCTTAGTGTGTAGGGAGTCCTCTATTTATACTGATGAATGACCTTGGTAGGTTACAAAGAAAGCTAAGTTCATGAACAATTGCCTTGTATAGAACTGCCAAGTAAGCGAAACTTCTCTATATAGATTGCGCATGAAATGGTGTGAGAAGTTTGCTTTGACTTACAAAAAAGATGTCCAATATAATGCACCAAGTGGTTTTCCAGAAAGCCGTGATTAATTGGTTCTGGAACTGTCAAGCATAAGTAGGGTAATTATCACAAGACTAAATCAGTTTGTGAACTCAAAGTCGTCTCGTCACTCAGGAACCTTTTGATCTGAGCAAGTTCGCGAACTATCAAAACAATTTTTCTACTTGGAAACAAAACGTGTACAAGAAACATTGAAAATCAGCTAGTTCATGAACTGTCAAAATAGTTCGTCGACCTTTGAATTAAATAATATCCAGTACTATCTCAAAAATAGACTAGTTATTCAGCTCGTGTACGCTAGTTAATTGGGATGATATCAAGTGTTTATATTTAAACGTTCAAGTCCGTGAACTGGTGAAACAGTTTGTGAACTTTAATAACTAACTTGATTTACTCCTCAGATTGTATTGTTCTTCGCAAATGTTCATCATACTAACATCATATGACATGTCTGAGTAGATATAATGGTATATAATATGAGTAATTATGGTAGCCAATCTTCATGTACCTTTGTTGATCAAGTTCCCCTTGACGCCGTCTTCTGTCTTCAATCTTCATGGTCGATTGGTGAATTCTGATAATCAACTACCATGCTCTAATTCTAGTTCGAGAATGACTTTAATGAACTATAAATCAAGACATCGTTTTGATAAACTAAAATTAGTAACAAGCTTGACATACCAAAATTTGTGAGTTTTACCAAGATATGCTCTAACATTAGGTTTACTGGATAACTGTATTAGGTTATCACTTTTGAAGTCTTTATTAAGAGATTCATGAAGCCCGATCAGACTATATTTTACCTGATAGTTACTGATATCGGGATTCTTATCTTTATCATAGTATTTGTTGTTTATTTTAAGGTTCGTCTCTTATGTTATATGACCACTCAAGAACTATCGATCATGTAATAAGACTAATATAAATCATAAAGTTCTCTATGTCTCGGAATTTGTAACTCCACATGTTTTATATATGTTGTTAGACTGATCTTGTGAGGTAAACTTTATTAAGCATATATATATATATATATATAACATTTTGAAAATAAATCAATAGGTTATCTTTTAGAGGTAGAGTAGTTAAAAGTCATTAACGTTGTTGAAGCAACTTCTAGGTCTGTAAAAGACGTCCAACTAGGGGTATCAAATGCATTTGGTTTTGTGAGATTTAAAAGATGTAAGGAGCAGGATTATAGTTAAATTTCTCGGAGGGTCGGTTAAGTTTCAACTACATTTCATTTCGAAGTCTGGTAGTAGGTTAGTGATCAATGCCTAATAATACATATTTCTTGGCCATTTTGTTGTCTTTTATCACATTTCAAAAGCTTAAATGTCCTGTTTTAAGCTGAATTCTGCATTTTGTGTCTCGAGGCATGAATAATCTTATTTTTGTAAATATTGATAGTACCTGTTTATTTGTAGGAAAATAAAGAGAGCTTGGTTAGCAGAACTGTTGCGGAAAGTGGAAATGCGGACCAAATGGTGGCTAAGAAAGTTGAAAGAAATTCAAGTGCGCAGTGGTACCATTGGACTTGCATACCCAAAGTGAAATTACAATTGTTTTTCACGTTCAAAGAAAATAAAACAAAAGAATTTCACTCTCAAATACCTAAACTAGGTATTAGTGATCAACTCCCAAACATGCCCTTAATCACTCTTCCCATTTCACATCACACCATCTCTCTCTATCACGCCGAAACCACCTCCCTGAGAAACATCATCACCCTTATCCAATGCCTAACCCAAAAAGTTTGTTTCCTCTCTACCTATTTCGGTCGAAACCATGCCCTAATTCTCTCTCTCTTATCAGTCAAATGGCCAGTTCGTACCCCTTCTGTGATGCTCAATCTCAACCTAACCCTAGACACTATGAACTGGATGAGAACATGTCAACCAAGTTGTCTTCAATAGAAGCAAACAGTGAGCAAATTTGTCTGAATTTTTAGTTCTATACAACATCAATATCATCAGACAGCTAGTCAGTGGAAATAATAGGGTGGCTGTAAACTGAAGACTATTAGTGGTGAGTTTCGAGAACAAAACCCCCAAATTTTATAATATTTTTGTTGATAATAGGGATTGAAAATTGAGGGAGAAATTTGTGTATAAAGAGGGATGAGATTGTGATGAAGAACTTAAGCCCGGGTTAGTCGTTGCAATCTGTAATGTTAGTTTATGTTTAATTTCTGTGTTTGCTATGTTCTAATTTCTTAGCTAGGGCTTTAGAGATGAAACTCTAAATCTAATACTAGATGATTTTGGTTATGACTTTGTTCTTGTTATGCTTAACTGCTTAAGGATAGATTTAATCTTTGTGCTACAACATATTACTTTCACCTTGTTTGTTATGCAACCTAGGTAGTTGGAACAATTCTATTTTGTTGTGCTGCAACTCAAGCTTTAATGAATTGATTTGTCTTTTGATTAATGTTGGTTTAATCAGACAATTTATGCTTAGGATGAATACTATAGTTGTGATTAATATCCATATTTAGATCACCTTGAATAAGCGGCAGACTCGAATCTTCACCGCTATTCGTTTAAAGGACAAGAGTAATATCCATAACTGAATTATCTAGCCTAGGTTAAGCATTAGATTCGACTTCCCTAGTAATTCTTGTTTGTGTGTTTAAATCCTCTATCCATTTATTTTCTGCATCCTAGTTTATATTTCATATCATATGTTTCGTCGCATCGACACCCAACAAAACAACCTTTGCGTTATTCTTTTTGTTGAATCAGTTTTAGTAAGACTTTGGAATCAACTCTACACCCACCTTGTCCCTGTGGATCGACTTGTATTTGCACTATACACAATAAGGCACTGTGCACTAGCAGTTATAATGGTAGGTATCTTCTTCTAGTCCTACCAAGTTTTTGGCGCCGCTGCCGGGGAATCGGTAGCGGTGTAGTTGTTTCTTAGTGTTACTTTACTAATTTTAGTTCATATTTAGTACATATTTGTTCCAGTTTTAGATTGTAGCTGTTTAAACACATTTGTATATATTGCACCTTGTTCCATTTACTTCTTTCTGTCGGAATAATCTGTAACTTTCATATTTTTTTTACTTCTTCTGTCTTTGCATGTGCATCTTAGTTTTATAATCCTAGCTGTAGCTTAGTAGTGTCAACATCGTATCTCAGTCATATCTGTAACTGCACTTTAGAGTTAGTTCTAGCTGTAACTTGAGCTGTTGTAAAAAGTTTTAGCACAACTTAGATTTAGATTGGATAAATCTGTAGCATACCATTTTTGTCGTGTATCCCATCTGTGTATATCTTGCATCACTTAAAACTGCCTGCATTTGTATTGATGTGGCTTGTCAGTTTTCGTGCTTCTGTAATTTTTTTCCTTTTGATGTTTTGTAGTCATAAGTTAGCAGGTTAACTCCATCCTATCTGTATTCTGTTGCATCTAGTAGCTGCTTAGCAAAATTTTCAATTGTTTTCCTTTACTTTCTTAGCTTACAGTAGTTAAACCCATCTGTATATATAATTTTTTTCTCATCTCTTTAAGTGTTTTCTGTAGTTTCTAGGTTTGTTTCAGTCAATCACCTCACCTGCATATAGAATTTTGTAAATATTTTGAGGTTTCTTTCTTTCTACCTTTGATAGTTTCATCTCACTAATGTAATCCATTTGTTACATCTTGCGTCTTGTTTTAGTTTATAGTTGTAGGTTAGTTCTGTGACATTTTGGTTGTAGTTTTTAATTCTCAGTTCATCTGTAATATATTGCCATCAGTAAGATTAACCTATATATATATATAAATATTTCAATCATTCCGTATTCAGTTCATATCTATATTTTAGCCTCTTTTTCAGTTACTTGCATTCTGTTGCCAGCATCATTGACCTGTAAGTTAACTTAGTATTGTATGTTGTTTAGCATATTAGGTCTTTTGTTTGTAGTTGCTACCATATGTAGCTTTGTTGTAGTCATGTAGTTTAGGTATAAATTTGTGGGTAGTAATCTGTAGCTTTTAGTCAGTCAGTTGCATTCTGTAACTTTCAGAGTACTGTAATTTAACAACTTCTTGTCATTTCTCTTGTTAGTTAAAGCTGATTTCACTCAATCTCTTCTGTAATTAGTATATTCTATCATTTGCATTTTACCCTGTAAATACTAGTTAGCTACATCTCATAATAAATCTTGCATCTGTTTTATTAAAAGTTGTCTGTCATTCCATTTGTAGCTTCATCCATTTGTCTTATGTATTTGTAGCTTAGTTCTGTAAACATTTTAGTTGCAGTGGTAACTTTAGTTTTGATCACTTCATTATCATTCGCATAACTGCATCTAGTTAGGACAGCTAAAGCTTTGTCTTTTGCCATATTTGTAGATCAAATCTAGCTGAATTTCTATGCTCATATAATAAGATCTGTACATAATTGTTTAAATTTTAGTTAACTTAAGCTGATAACTTCATCTGTGATATAATCTGCATCATAGTTCTAGATAAAAGTTCTGATCCTTGTAAGTTGTAGCTTAGCCCTGTAAAATTTCTGAAGCTAGTTTTGTTTATAGCCCAGGTTGTAAATTTGTTAGATCTCTGCTGATTCTAGAATGTATATTTCCATCAGTAAGTTCATATTGTGATGCTATAGCTTTTCCTTTTCATTTTGTTAATACCCGTTGTTTCGCTCAGCATATGGTTCAACCACAAGTGATAAAATCCTATCACCTGTACTTAAAATTGAAACTGAATTGTCCATATCTCTGCCACAGTGTGCCTGGTGTTGCACTTTTTCAGAATATATTCAGCAGCTGTAGGTCAATCATTTGTAGAAATATTTGCATCACCAAGTGTGGCACTGCTAGTTAGCTAGCAGTTAACAGTTTGTCAATACCTTATATCGTTATCAGTTGCAGTAACAGTTTCACAGTTGCTGGTATATGCTTTCTTGGGTACTAAAATTCTTCTTTGAGTGACCAGGTACCTTTGAAACTAAGGCACAAGCCAAGGAAAGGAGAGACAAGGGAACAACATGACATATTTAATGTGTCTAAACCTAGTTCATACCAGCGGTATTGTATTCTCAAACCTGACAATCTGTCTTGAATAATTACCATGTCCTTCCACTGAATTAGTGCTTCTTAATCATTGTCAAACCTTGAAACATATAACTTCTTTGTGCACAAACCTGAACTGTTTGAATAACTTATTTGCTAGCTGAATTGTTGCTTCACCGCGCCCTTCTCAACTCTGCAATCTAGGGTGTCCATGAACATGACCCTGTGATATTTTGAGAACTATTTATGCTGAATAGAATTGCCGTAACATATGTGTTGAATTAATTCTGTGTGCGTAAACTCTAGCTTTGAAATCTCACATGTAGTGCTTCCCGGTATCGTGAATTGCTCGATTATCTGATGACCATAACATATAGCATCTGTGTGCTTGATTCTATGACAGTTGAGTAAAATCCTTACTAGCCGAAATTCTGTTTCGCTGCACTAAGTTGGTGTCTGTTAGAATCTCTGAATCCCTGAATCTGGTTGTCATTTCCACAAGTCCTTGTTTCCCTGATTTGCAATTTATTGCTTGTCTGATCAGTATGACATTTTGAGTTCCATGTGCATTACTTCCAAGGACCAACTTTTGAATTCTCATAAGCATTGTGTTCCATGTATTGCAAATTTCCTGGTTATCTGATTGTTATAACATGTTGATTGATATTCTTTCTTAAAAAATAGAAGCATGTCAGGATTTTGGACTAGCATTAGGGATAAGAAATCATCACACAGACACATTAGAGAACTCGCACATGAGCATGCTTCACATTTTGGGTTTCCATTAGACCATGGTGTTGATAATTATAGGGATTATTATGGACCTTTTCTAGGCCATGAGCCTCAATATGCAATCCCTAATGACTATTCATACATGTATCATCCACCATCAGGGGATATTAAAGAATTTTGTACTCTCCTGAGCCCTTGTATGCAATCTGTGATGGAAAATATCAAACTCATTGAACAAAATAATGCTAGATTTGAATTGCAAGCATTGAATGATCATCCATATAGCAACATCTCTGAATTCCCCTTCTGTAGTGAACCTCATGCACAACCATGTATTGAATATCCATATGAAACGAGGATACACACTAGTGAAAACTCTTCTTCCATTGAACAAATTAATATGATTCTTAAAATGAACCTGATTCATTTACAAAGTGAAGAAATGAAGGAATTTCATGATGAGATGTTTGTTATCCCTAATAAAGTAAATTTTGAAAATTGTGTGTCTGGTCCTACTCATGTAACTGATATTGAATATGAACCTCACCTATAGAAAAATGAGTTGACTGAAAACACCAAAGCTGTTAATAGGGATGAGTATGCATACTACTCAGATCATGATATGATGTTAGAAGAGATAATTCTTCTTGAAGATGCAATTTCAGAGTCATGTGACTCTGAAATGCCAGACCATAGTGGAAATACATACACTGATAATGTTTCTTCTAATATTCATATTCATTGCAATTCAGATGATTTTGGTATTGATTTGGGGCTTGTGAAATTGTTCCGTGAAAGAGAACATGACATACAAGATGAGCATGACATAGAAAAGGCTGAATTTTTTGTTGACACCAATGATCATATGCCTGAAAATGAATTTGATGTATCTGATTCCTTTCCTAGGTCGTTATATGCTGCTGACTCTTCTGATGTTTATTTGGGTGCCTTGGATAGTCACGATTCTGAACTGGGGCTTGTTAATTTTTTTAATGATTGTGAGCATGATACTGCATTACTTGTTTCGGACTGGGAAAATACTAGGCCGCATAGTGACACTCTTGAGCTTAAAAATGAACATAACTTAGATGTGTCTAGCTCACTGCCCCTGTCACAAACTGATAATCTTGCATTCAACCTAGATTTTAATTGTAAAAAGATTGTAAAACCAACTTTTTTGAGAGTTCTCAATCTAGGATTGGAACCATGTGCTTCTCCAGTCCTTTTGGACCATTTTGCATCTAAATACAGTATTTCTGAAGAGCCACATTTGGAATGCATTGATATGTCTGTGCCCGTCCCTAGCAAAGTCCACTTTGAATTAGATCTTGTGCATGCAGTACCTCCAAAATTGCAAGATTTTGTGTTACAAAACACTTCTGTTGAAAATTTCAGGTTTGGGGGTAGCTCATTAATATCTGCAGTGTTACTTACCTTGTCATGTTATATATGTGTAAGACTGTTGATGTTTCCTCACATCATCTTTTGGGTTGATCCTCAACTCTTTAGGTTGTATGTGTATGGTGAAGTTTTCTTGTATATAATCCGGTAGATAATGTTCCAGTCATGTCTTATGTTTCTTTTATATATATTGTGCTAATCCAATGTGATCTCAGCTTAAAAATGTTGGATTCTAGCCACGAATAATGGAGTTCGGTTCTTTTTTTTTGTCAAGTTTGGTAATCTCTTTCTTTTTTCTCAAACTCAGCATGTTTCTCATGGTATGTTGCAGTTATAATTTTATTAATTTTTAGAAACATTGAGGACAATGTTTAGTTAAGGTTTGGGGGTGAAAAGTAGATAACATTGACTGTCACTGTGCTATATTCTAAAACTGGACTCTGCCATATAAAAAAGAAATATATATAGATTATTTACCTTGAAATGTGATACCTGCACATGTATAATATCTTAGGGTTCTTAGTCTAGATGATGAGGCACCCCTGATTCTAGCAAAATTCACATGTTGATAAGAAACTTGCACATGCACGATCTACCAATGCATGTATGGCCTCGGGCAGGTGTTTTATCGGTTAAGTAGGCTGTCAATCATCTAGAATACTGAATGAGACTTGACTAGCTTGTTCTTTGGTTGGATGGGATAGAAGTTGGAGGATACGTTAAGAAAAGCAACCATTGAATTTGACCGGGTGCATCGAAAAGGGCTGCCTCTTGCTAAAAGTGTCATGTAATGTATTTTTGAGCTTTTGAGTAAAGTTGTGTCATGTTGTGTTTGTATCTCTTGTTATTGCAAAGTCAGATGAAAATTCAGTTGAAAAATCAGTTATTAGAAAAGAAAAGAAAATTCAGTATCCAAAAAAAAAAAAAAAAGAGTACTCATTGTTTGTTATTGTGTTATATTTCAGTAAAAATGTTAAAGTGTCTCTCTCGCCTCAAAATAAGATTAATCGATGTAAATATTGCAGTCAATGTCTTTGTTCTGTTATGTGTTGTAAATAGTTGTGTAATAAAGCAATGGAGGGTGTAGACATCGATGTACAATGTGGGTAAGCTGAAATATCACCAACTCTTAGGTGAACATTCACAATTCTCGTAAAGCCGGACATCTAGCTTGGCTTTGAATTCAGTTCTTAGCCTAAAAACTATCTCTTAGCGATTGGCAGTCATAACTTCTGGTCATTCTATAAACATGTGTAGATAAACTTTACACTCTTATCACATGTCTTTTTAGTTGTTCCAGTGCTAGAATTGTGCCTTTGAAAGCTAGATTGACATATCCATTTGTTGTGAGCTAAAACTGAATGCAGGTATCACTTTCATGGAATCTGAGCTTATATTTTGTCCTAGATTTTTCTTAGATTTTTGTTTACTCGAGGATGAGTAAAATGCAGGTTTGGGGGTGTGATCAGTGCCTAATAATACATATTTCTTGGCCATTTTGTTGTCTTTTATCACATCTCAAAAGCTTTAATGTCCTGTTTTAAGATGAATTCTGCAATTTGTGTCTCGAGGCATGAATAATCCTATTTTTGTAAATATTGATAGTACCTGTTTATTTGTACGAAAATAAAGAGAGCTTGGTTAGCAGAACTGTTGCGGAAAGTGGAAATGCGGACCAAATGGTGGCTAAGAAAGTTGAAAGAAATTCAAGTGCGCAGTGGTACCAATAGACTTGCATAGCCAAAGTGAAAGTACAATTGTTGTTCACGTTCAAAGAAAAGAAAACAAAAGAATTTCACTCTCAAATATATAAGCTAGGTATTAGTGCTCAACTCCCAAACATGCCCTTAATCACTCTTCCAATTTCACATCAGAACATCTCTCTCTATCACACCGACACCACCTCCCTGAGAAACATCATCACCCTTATCCAATGCCTAACCCAAAAAGTCTGTTTCCTCTCTTTCTATCTCGGTCGAAACCATGCCTTAATTCTCCCTCTCTTATCAGTCAAATGGACAGTTCGTACCCCTTCTGTGATACTCAATCTCAACCTAACCCTAGACTCTATGAACTGGATGAGAACATATCGGCCAAGTTGTCTTCAATAGCAGCAAATAGTGAGCAAATTTGTCTGAATTTTTAGTTCTCTACAACATCAATATCATCAGACAACTAGTCAGTGGAAATAATAGGGTGGTTGTAAACTGAAGACTATTAGTGGTGAGTTTCGAGAACAAAACCCCAAAATTTTATAATGTTTTTGTTGAGAATAGGGATTGAAAATTGGGAGAGAAATTTTTGTATAAAGAGAGATGAGATTGTGATGAAGAACTTAAGCCCGGTTTAGCCGGTGTAATCTGTAATGTTAGTTTAGGTTTAATTTCTGTGTTTGCTATGTTCTAATTTCTTAGTTAGGGCTTTAGAGATGAAACTCTTAATCTAATACTAGATGATTTTGTTTATGAATTTGTTCTTTTTATGCTTAACTGCTTAAGGATAGATTTAATCTTTGTGCTACAACATATTACTTTCACCTTGTTTGTTATGCAACCTAGGTAGTTGGAACAATTCTATGTTGTTGTGCTGTAACTCAAGCTTAAATGAATTGATATGTCTTTTGATTAGTTGTGCTTTAATCAGACAATTAATTCTTAGGATGAATACTATAGTTGTGATTAAGTATCCATCTTTAGATGACCTTGAATAAGCGGCAGACTCGAATCTTCACCGATATTCGTTAAAAGGACAAGAGTAATATCCATAACTGAATTATCCAGCCTAGGTTAAGCAGTGGATTCGGCTGCCCTAGTACTTCTTGTTTGTGTGTTTAAATCCTCTATCCATTTGTTTTCTGCATTCTAGTTTATATTTCATATCACCTGTTTCGCCACATCGACACCCAACAAAACAACCTTTGCATTATTCTTTCTGTTGAATCAGTTTTAATAAGACTTTGTAATCAACTCTACACCCACCTTGTCCTTGTGAATCGACCTGTATTTGCACTATACACAATAAGGCACTGTGCACTTGCAGTTATAATTGTAGGTATCTTCTTCTAGTCCTACCAGCTAGTGTTTGTAGCAGTTTAATACAATGTGATGTTCAAGTTTGACGAGGTCCCGGGGTTTTTCTACAAGATTGTAGTTTCCTCCTTTAATTTTTTTTATAGTGTCTTGTGTTATTTCTCTTTCGCATTATATTATTTATATTTATATTTATAATTAAAATATCACAAGAAGCACGTTTACCAACCAAATTATTATTTTTTTAACTCAAACTTCATAGAACCTACAAGACTTATTCTTGTGAATTCGTGTCTTAAAAAATAGATTGCAAGACTTGATTTTGTTGGAATTCTTTTCGTGCTTGTCTTACAATCAGGTACAAGGACCTTTTATGTTGATATATACTTGTTAATTATATAAGGATCCATACTGGTTCAAGAAGGAAAACATTGGTGGTGTACTAGTGTTGATGGGTGAAAATGATTTGATGATTTTTTTAGGAAGATTGGTGAGACGAACGGTTCCTCGAACAAGAAAATTGCTTAAACCTTTTGCAAACATATGCACTGCACGGGAGTGCTTAGAGTTCGAGAGATCAATCTGTATGACTCCGGCCTAAACTAAGACAATGGCCGTTCCAGAGTCAATTCGGTCACAATAAGGGATGAGGGTCGATCTTTAGGAGGGAAGCTGAGAAGTGTGTGTAAGAGATCAATGATGATCAAATCATATGGATGTGTTGTAGACTTGTGCAAGTTCTGTGAACTGTTGAGTTCGAATAAGATCAGTTCTGATTGATTGAATTCTGCTCTGTTGAGAGTTATTGTTTATATGAGAATTCTTGTTCTTCAATCGTGGATTCAAAAACTTATTTATATTGCAAGAATAATAGACACATTGATCCCAGTAAGTGTGATGGCTGCAGAGGAGTGGAAGAGTGGGGAATGGAAATCGTGTTTGAACCAGTTCTTCATCGTGCGAAAGACTTGGTTAATTATTCATCCACTACTTTGCTAACTCCTTCAACTGCTTGCACGACTTACTTATATTTCTCATCGCGGGTGTACACACATGTCGTAGTCCGCTAAACCAAAACCCTAGTGAATATCCCCCCATCCGACATGATTGATGTCTCATGAATGTGGAGTCTATAAGGCAGATGTGTGTTTAATTGGTCAATTGTTGACTTGACTAGACATGATATTAGCCTTGATGAGTCGAGCATAATGAACGAATGTGGTATGCTCTGAGACTCATGGATTGAGCATAAGGTGTCTGCTGAGACAAATAATAGACAAACGTTGAGTCTTGATGAATTATGATATATCATTTAACCAGTTGAGGTAAAATAATGATTTTTGATAATTTGGATTGACACGTGTCCGATTAGATTGCTCGATCATGGACCTATTCTGATATGTCGAGTATTCGACAGGAAATCAGGGATATTGTTGAATTATGCAGAATGCTCATTTCTGATCTAATATATCATGAATGATCGAATAATAAAGTAGGAATCAGATTATTTAATTCGATGTAGATATTGAATGGTCGTCTGTTCGAACCATGTTGCTCAGTCGAGCAAAACATTTGGTAACAAGACCAAACATTAAATATAAATTAGAATATTGATTGATGGATCAATATAAAAAAGTTGTCGAATTATCATAAATTCGAAACCCAAATTTTGGAAAACTCTAGATCCTGGAGATGGAAAGTTGTCCAATGTGGGTGAAGAAATATCGACCAATCAATGGTCATGAGAGATGGCCATTGATGGTGGATGGACGTCCGAGAGTGTGGAAATATCCCTGAACGAGGATTCATTCTTCGAGAATGATGAAAATATGAATTATTATTAAATAATCATAAAGAGACATGAGACCGTCCAGGTCCGGTCATGGTGGTGCATGAGCCACCATGACCCTCACATGTGCATTCCTGAGAACCTTAGGTATTTTTGTTGCTCATTTAAGCAATATTCTGGATTTTCAGAAGAGTTTGATCTTGACTGAAACTCTCAATTTTTCACGAATGAGTAAGTAGGACTTTGCTCGTGTGGAGTTCGTGCTTTTGCTTCCGGTCTCGCCATTAAGAATGCTGTTACTCGCAAGAATGCTAAATATTTAGAGAAATGCACGTCTCATGGCTTTGGTTTTGGGACACTTGCCTTTACAACTTTGGGGAATTGGGTGATGATTTCGTAGACTTTCTGAAGTGCATGTGTAATTTTTTGGCTAGCCAGGATGCTAATGTTCGAGTTGGAGAATTCCTTTTTCATAGGTTAGGGGTAGTTATTCAAAAAGGTGTTGGAGCTCAGCTTGTTGCTAGGCTTCCGACCAATTTCTTACCGGATGATAGTCTCTTCGAGTTATAATTTGTACACCTTTTTTTAAATAACCAAATATATTACAAATAATGATATTTCAATATTTTCCGTGAGAAGCCCGGACGGTCGTGGGAACATTTGATTATTATTATTTTATTTTTTTTGAGATTTGAGAAATTTGCTCAAACGAGGAGGTTTCATGAGATAAGAGAAGAAATAATAATAAAATATGGAACTTGAGAGGAGTGGGACCGGCCACAGCTGTGGCATGGACTGCCGGCTGGTGGTCCCGGTCCCGTGACGCTCTGAAAAGATGAGGGTACCCAAATACACCACAATCTTTTATTTATCCAAATATAAGTCCCCTACCGAAAGTGCTTGTCTATAGACTGAGTCGAGACAATAGAAAAAATCGGTTCACAGTTCGTGTGATCGTCTATGGATATGAGATCGAAACCATACGATAACAAAATAACTTGTGTGATTGACTATGGATACAAGATCGAGACAATACGACAACGAAGTATGATACTTGATAATAGGTTCAGACTTAACCAAACTCTATAGGATCACTATGAATTATATGCAGAGTTAACGTTTGTGTATTTTACTTTTAATTATAATAATAATTATAATTGCGGAAATTGAAAAGTAAAAGACACATCAAGATTTTGTTAATGAGGAAAACTGCAAGTGCAGAAAAACCTCGGAACCTAGTCCATAATTGAATATTCTCATAATTAATCTGTTATACAAAATCTACACAAACTTCGTATAGTTGAGGCCAAGTAACTACCCCTAGTTCACTTAGTTTCCTCAGTATCCCTGCACTTCCAACTTCAATGAGTGCACTCACTGGAATAATTCCTTTGGATCGTATTCCAAATAGTAAAGGAACACCAAATCTGTTTGGTAACAACTCTTTGCATTCTTTAAAGATAAAGATATCTCAAGTCATACACAAATGCTCTTCCGTTTAATATAATAAACTCCTTTGCCTAGTTAGATCAATCCATCCAATAACAACCAAAGTAGTCAAGTTTAGATTCGCAATCAATCAATATATATTCCAACAAGAAGCTATAAAGTGATGCCGATCTTACACAACTAATTAATTGAATAAATCTGATTCTAGTTGGATCCCAGCCGATCAAGATTTGTGCACACAAAGATATGAGAACTAAAATCTTCTCCATCTTCAAAACTTCTTTGATCTTCAATAAACACCTGTGCAACACCACTTGAATCTCTTGTGATCAATCACACACATAACGGAGTCTGTTAATAATGGATTATCACAAGATATCTTTAGATCTACAAACAGTTCTAAAGATTCCGTCGATACTTCGATCTAGTTTGAGTGAATCTTATATCAGAAGAGAAGATTCTCAAGAATAAACAAACTAGGTGCAATTAAAATTTTAACAACCGTTAGTCAATTAAATCAATCGTAAACTAATAACACTGCAATTATCTAGTTTCCCACCAACGGTACTCGTAGAGCTTCTTGATCCCACAAAAGTCTTTTAACGAGCGGTCGTAAAAGATTTAACCTAATTAGGATACTTTCCTCTCCGAATAGACGGCTCCACCAGAAACAACAAGAATGAAGTTTTTCTGGCTCTTAGGATAGTTTGCTAGAAAAGAAAACTTAGGTATTTATAGACCCAGGATGTTTGGACACCAAGTAATTTCCAAAACCAAAAATATTCTCAAGATATGCAATGAATGGCAAAACAAGGTTTTCCTAATTCCAATAAATGCTTGTCCAAAAATTCAGAAATCTATCAATAGAAAATCTCCAATTGCACATTACTAATTTTTATTCTCTAGAGATATGCATTTAATTGATCGTAATTAAAACATATAAAACCAAAAACCTTAATGAAAAGATTCTCAATTTATTTCTGCACAGGATCTCCTTGAGTACTGAGGAATATCTTTGAACAATAAATGATAAGAGTTACCGTAAGTGTTCAAAGTATG
The DNA here is from genome assembly GCA_023529315.1 of Papaver bracteatum. Classification (NCBI taxonomy): domain Eukaryota; kingdom Viridiplantae; phylum Streptophyta; class Magnoliopsida; order Ranunculales; family Papaveraceae; genus Papaver; species Papaver bracteatum. Next base: position 1,061,526 of record JAJJWX010005152.1, read on the forward strand.
TTGACATCCTTTCACTGTAAATCCTTATTCATATTTACATGGATTTACATTCTTGGAATCGGTTATACCACACTTCCAAACAAGTTTAGAATTGGTTCACTTGTATTCCAAGATTACTATGTGATTGATCAAATATCATATCACATACATGGGTTCAATTGGTTCTACTAATCACTAGGATCGTTTATACCTCAATATGGAAATACTTGTGATCGGTCACATAAGTTACCAGGACCGGTTATATCAATTACCAGGACCGGGTATCATATACTCTTGGTATTGCTTGTGATCGGTCACACTAGTTACCAGGATCGATTACACCAATTACCAGGATCGGTTACACCAATTATCGGGATCGATTACCAATTACAAGGATCAATTACATAACACTTTGTGATCGGTCACACCAATTAAAAATACCGATCATACCATCTCATGGTGATTACTTAAGATCGGTTACACCAATTAATAAAAACTAGTCATACCAAATTATAAGTCAGGCATTGTGATTAGTTATACCAAGATACATAACAAAGTTACGATTGGTTCTACCATCTCACACATATTGGTAATCCAAAGATTTGCAATGAATAGTCGTACCAATAAGCCTAACAATTTCCCTTTCGATTCATAAATCAAGTTCATGAATGTACTTCCTTTAAGCAAATGTAAAAAATTATATGATGAAATCTTCACCATAACCAATTCACGTTATCATTACAGTATATATAAGATTATGTTGATGTCATATCTACGAAGTTCAAAAGATAAGCGTTATACTTTGTAGTATAATTCCTAATACTATGATCATACAAATATGACCATGTCACATCACTAGAGTATTATATAATATGTACAGTATATATAGCTTCGCAGTTATGTTTTCAATATAGCACGACTTGAAAGATACGTTAGGAATGAAACAATTCAATTTAATATTACTAACCTCAAGGGGAAGGATGATGTTGTAATTGTAGTTCGCTTCTTCTTCATATTCTTCAGGTCTTCAGAGTAATACTTATATGTCTCAACATTCCTAGACTTTCTAGTCTAACCTAAACAAAGTTGGATCTAGTATATAATCAAGCGACTTTAGATGAGTTTTGACACACTAAAATATGACAACCAAACCTGACATACCAACGCTTGGTGAGTACAACCGAGTGATGATTTAACAATCTCCCCCTTTGTAAATTTTAGTGACAAACTCTTATTACATATGGATAAACAAATTACATGAGAATTCATTTTACATACGCTTGATTCCAAGTTTCAACATCACAATAACCTGCATATATTCAATCAATAAATGTCGTTGTTGACATTTGAATAACAAAAGATTATACTCCCCCTCAAGGTGAGATCACTTATTACCTAGATCACATTTTTGTTATTCCCATTTTTGTAGTCAGAATACTACAACATCAATATGATATGTTTCCCCCCCCCTTAGACAATGCTTTACTTTTTCGTTAGATATAACGTTTAATCACAATTGTCCTTTCATTAGTGATTGCAAATCACTTGTTTACTACATATATTTCTCCCCATTTTTGTCACAAAATTACAAAGGTTCGATCAAATAAAGGACAAACCGAAAGGATCTTACAAATCTAAAAGACTTGTAAAAAACCTATAAGAGTTACACACGAAGGTTTCACATACCACTTTAGATAACCAATATTAAAACCGAAAATACAAGTAATTTAGTTTTAATATGTTATCAAGGAAACAATTTCCCGAAGCAATTTTCCCTAATAGTTTAACAAATCGACTAAGAAACTTAATTCCCTTGTTAAACTGATTGCAAACATACAATCGCATATTTCGATAAAACCAAAACAAAGATCAGAATTAAATTTATTTCTCTCATCAGACTCTAATTATTTAGACAATAACTTATACCTTTCCCTTTAGACAAAACAAACACTAGTTTAGGTAACTAGTTTTTCTTGTCAAGGAATTGGTTAGACTTGAATAACTGAATCCTTCGATTTGATAAGTCTAAGTAAGATCAGAATTAACTTAGTTTCTCTTATCCATAATTGATTTGGAATAAACAAATGATCTCGTATTTCGTTAAGCCATAAACAATACATATAAACCAAAATAAATTGACTTGCACAATTATTTTCTTAATCAGAAGCAATTGAAACAAACATAGACATTATAGTACCGCAATTGCAACGAATTTCGTTAAGCAAAAACACTGATACCCAACAATAAAGAAGATACCAAACCATAAGCCAAATAAATTGACATAGTTTTTCTTAACCGAAAACAATTGAATCATATGCACATACACATCCATACACAATAATGGAACATATCAATTGTACCAAAATTTTGTTAAGCAAAAGCAAAATATATGCAATATAAACAGGCTTTTCTTAAACAGGAAAACAATTAACTAACAAATTCGTTACCTCAGATTCCGCAGCCTCTTCTCCCCATAAAGATATATCATTAAGCGCAAGTTCAAGTAAGCACTCTCCCCCAGTATGTTGTCATTCCTTCGCAAGAACAAAAGAACAACAACAAAAGAAACATTTACCAGAGAAGGTTGAAACGGATTTAACTAATGTGTGCCAATAGCAAGAGTTGAAAACCCGAAACACATATGTTATGCTAAATACAAATCATGTTAACACAAATTGATTCAATATATTGTGAATTTTTACATATGAGTTTCAATCGAAACACCTTATGATCCTTTGATAAAGCCTACCAACATGGGATAAAACTTAATGCCGCTAAATCAAAAAGCCACACAAACCATAAGGGTTACATCATATGAGATCGAATATTAAGATTAATGAAAACCGAAATCAGACATCTCATAAACCGGATACACATAGCAAAAATATAAACATTCATTCACAGGCTATGTAACTATCACAAGAAAAATTATAAAGAAATAATTTTATTCATAAATAATGATAGTTTTGTTCAAAATAGACCTTATACAATAATTGACGCAAATCAAATCAAATCATTGATGTCTAATTTTTTGGATTAAGTATTACAACATATAACTTAATCCCTAGCGGTGCTCTGATTGTTCACTGAGGTTTCTTCAGTGTTCAAACTCTTAAAGCATGTCTCGAGAGACTTGTTAGTAACCACTTCTTGTTTTCAAGCTTTTCCACTTGAACCTTCATGTCTGCAAGATCAGATTTTGTTTCCTCAATTCTTTCCTTGAGCCAATCTTGATTTTGAATCGTTAATATGAGATTGGTTTCTAGTTCTTCAAAACCATGGATATAGTCTACCATACTATCAGAAGGAATCCACTTGGTTTTTGTTGGATCTTGAAGGTTGTAAGCCAACAAACATGACTCATATTGGGATCCAATAGAACTATCAGATTTATAATCAGGCAGGATTTTTGATATGATCTTCTTCTTTCTTTCTGTATTGATTCCTTGACAATCCTTAACTCTTTGAGCTTCCTCCTTATTTACTTCATAATACTGTGAGTTATTGGAGGCATGCTCGAGGATTTAAATAATAATTAATCAGGGTTTTACAATACAAGTAAGAGAAATTTTCTCTTAAGAAGAGACAACTTTCAGACCGAAAAAATAATGGAATTTCCTAAAATATATTAAGAATATATTTTGTTTCATGTGTCCGAACTTTTTCAAGCTGGAAGTTTTATTAGAATTCAAGAATTTAAAATAAAACCTAATTATGGAAGATCATGATAGACATGAACAATAATTTTTAAGACAAGATGGATTCGCAGTTTATCCAAGAATTGTCTCAATTTTTTTCTCATAAAATACAATAACATGTGCTCTCGTTTAATGTGATTCCCCATCCCAAAAATGTGAGCACAAATTTGGATGAGGGTACACATTCTCCATACAACTAGGTTGTATTGAAGTAAGCCTTATCGAGCTTACAATGAGTATCAGAAACATAGTTCATGTTTCTCTTTGGAAGTTTCTGCCCAAAGTATTTTCTCCCAAGAAGATGATCCTTCCTTGATCTAAAGATATGATCATGAAGAGAAATAGTACTGATGTGAGAATTTTCAGAGATGGATAAATCTCTTTTAATTCAGTCAATGAGATTTCATAAGATTTTCTAATTATAAGAATTTGCTTATTATGCACATCAGTTTGATTGTCTGAAATAATTATTGGAAATCTTCCCTGATTGTTTCTTTTGGAAGAAATTATTTCCTTCCCTTTCTTCTGAAAATATTTTTCATGTAAATAAAGACTGTTTCGACATGAGTGAGGAGAAACCTTTTTTCCAGAAGTGATTATCAACTCTTTCTTCTAATTCTTTTGAGTTGATTTTATCAGTTTGGGGTATATTTTGTCTTTATACTGAGGAATGATCTTTTAGTCTTTTAAGACAAGAAACTCCTCTTAATACTTTTACCACGGTATTTTGAAGAAGTATAAGTTTCCTATCAAGTAACTAAAAGTTGTATTCCTTAAGATCTTTTTCACGGAATCGGTTCAAAGTTTCCTTTAGACAAGATTTTGTTTGATTATCAGTAGTTATAGAAGATGGTTCTTCATTCTCTTATGACTTGATGTAGTTAGGCAAACTTCGATTATGATCTGTTTCAGACGTGATCAAACAAGTCATGTTATCACGATCTATAAAAGTTGAGCAAAGACTTTTGTTTTCCTCGTCAGAAAAAATTATAACAGAATCGTTAGTCATAGTCATAGGATGAATATCTTGTTCTTAAGTAAGAGATTTTCCAAGAGCTTTTACTTTGACCATGAGATCCACATTCTCTTCGGATAGAATATTCAGTTGAATGTATTTTTCCCTGATCTCTTGCTTAAGAAGATATGACTCTATCTTTAATATTAACATCCTTGTAGACAACGATCTTATAGGCTTTAGGAGTTTTGCCAACTCTTTATCAGCATCTTCTTTTCTATCAGAGATAGAGTCAGATGTAGTCTTAATTTTTGTAACTCCTAGATAATGAGTTAGCGAAGGAGTAACATCCTCAACTGTCGAGTATTCAAACTCTTGTATAACGTTAACTAAATCAGACATAGATTCAATTCTTATAGGTTGGATCGCACCAAACACAGATTGTCAGATCTTTTCGTGTTTGCCTGCTCTGATACCAATTGAAAAGATGAGGGTACCCAAATACACCACAATATTTTATTTATCCACCTATAAGTCCTCTACCGAAAGTGATTGTCTATAGACTGAGTTGAGACAATACAATAAATCGGTTCATAATTCGTGTGATCGTCTATGGATACGATATCGAGACAATACGATAACAAAATAATTTGTGTGATTGACTGTGAATACAAGATCGAGACAATACGACAATAAAGTATGATACTTGATAATAGGTTCGGACTTAACCAAACTCTATAGGATCAATATCAAGTATATGTGGATTTAACGTTTGTGTATTTTACTTTTAATTATAATAATAATTATAATTGCAAAAATAGAAAAGTAAAAGACATAGCAATATTTTGTTAACGAGGAAAACTGCAAGTGCAAAAAAGCCTCGGGACCTATTACAGAATTGAATACTCCCAGAATTAAGCCGATACACAAAAACTACACCAAAATCGCATAGTTGAGACCAAACAACTACCCTTAGTTCACTTAGTTTCCTCGGTATCCATACGCTTCCGACTTTAATGAGTGCATTCACTGGAACAATTTCTTTGGATCGTATTCCAAAGGAACAACAAATCTGTTTGGTAACAAATCTTTTAATTCTTTCAAGACAAATATATCTCAAGTTATACGCAAAGGCTCTTCAGTTTAATCTAATAAACTCCTTTGCCTAGTTAGATCAATCTATCCAATAAATACCAAAATAGTCAAGTTTAGATTCGTAATCAATCAATATAGATTCCAACAAGAAGCTATAAAGTGATGCCGATCTCACGCAACTAATTAATCAAATAAATACGATTCAAGTTGGATCCCAGATAATCAAGGTTTGTGCACACAAAGATATGAGAACTAAAATCTTATTCATCTTCAAATCTTCTTTGATCTTCAATAAACACATGCACAATATCACTTGAATCTCTTGTGATCAATCACACACAGAACGAAGTCTGTTAACAATGGATTATCACAAGATTTCTTTAGATCTACAAACAATTCTAAATATCCCTTCGGTACTTCGATCTAGTTTGAGTAAATCTTATATCAAAAGAGAAGACTCTCAAGAATAAACAAACTATGTGCAATCAAAGTTTCAACAACCGTTAGTCAATTAAATCAATCGAAAACTAATAACATTGTAATTATCTAGTTTCCCACCAACGGTACTCGTAGAGCTTCTTGATCCCACAGAAGTCTTTAAATGAGCGGTCGTAAGAGTTTTTACCTAATTAGGATACTTTCCTCTACAAATAGATAGCTCCACCAGAAACAACAAGAATGAAGTTTGCCTGGATCTTAGGATAGTTTGTTAGAAATGAAAACTTGGGTATTTATAGACCAAGGATGTTTGGACACCAAGGAATTTCCAAAACCGAAACTTAGGTATTAATCATAACAGTATATACAAGATTATGTTGATGTCATATCTACGAAGTTCAAAAGATAAGTGTTATACTTCATAGTCTAATTCCCTAATACTATGATCATACAAATATGACCATGTCACATAGAGTATTATACAATATGTATAGTATATACAGCTTCGCAGTTATGTATTTAATATAGAACGACTTGAAAGATACGTTAGAAATGAAACAGTTAAAGTCAATATTACTAACCTCAAGTGGAAGGATGATGTTGTCGTTGTAGTTCGCTTCTTCTTCACATTCTTCAGGTATTTATAGTAATACTTTTTATGTCTCAACATTCCTAGACTTTCTAGTCTAACCTAAACGAAGTTGACTCTAGTATATAATCAAGCAACTTTAGATGAGTTTTGACACACTAAAATATGACATACCAACGCTTGGTGAGTTCAACCGATCTTTGCTCTAACTCGCTCTTCCCCATTTTAATATTAGAATACTAGGAGTTTTGCTCAAACGAGAAAGTCTGCTCAAACAATAGAGTTTTCAAGAGATGAGGGAAATAATAATACATGTTTTTTTCGAAAATAAAATGTTTATATTGAAGAAAAAGAATCCAAAAGCCATTAAAAATTGATAGTCATCAACTAACTATATTACATGTGAATTACAGTCTCCCAGTTTTGCAAAACTTGTGAGCTGTCAATGAAACTAAAGGTATCCTGCTCACAACACCAAAGAATTAGAGTCTGCTTAATGTGAAGAATGATCTCATAAATAGACTTATGCCTTCCTCCAAAAACTCGACTGTTTCTTTCTTCCCAAACGACCCATATCAAAGCATAATGCAGTAAAATCCACAGTTCCTTACACCTTCCAGACAATACATTCCAATCCTAAGCATTGAAGAGCTTCAAAACTGAACCTGGAAGAGGCCAAGAGATATGAAAAGCTTTTATAAAATAGTCCCATACTTCAAAAGTTTTCGAACAATGTATGAGTAAATGATCTGTAGATTCTCCCTCCAAACCACACATAACATAGGCTGTACTTTCTACTTTCATCCCTCTGTGAATCAATACATCTCTTGTAGGTAAAAAGTTATTAAACACTGCCCACAATAGGAAGCTAACTTTAGAAGGAATAGTTTTCTTCCATAAGTGTTTGTTGAATGAGTAATCTTCCATGGTACCTGCCATGACTTCATAACATGCCTTTGTTGAGTAATTGTCTCCAAAAAAGATTAACTTCATCCTCACCTTTAGTCAGCAACGGAACTTCTCCCAAGTCTCTTCTTAATAGGTCCCACTCCAATTGCTCATTAGCATTTAGATTATGTTTAAACAAACCAACCCAGCTGTTTTCGTGAATCATATCAGCCAAAGTTGCTTGTTTTTTTTTGACAAGCTTTGAAAATAACTGGAAAGAGATCTTTAAGACACCCATTCACCAACCATTTGTCATACCAGAAACGAATTCCCTTACCATTTTTCAGCTGAAAAGTCATTGAACCTTGTATTTCAGGTGCCAATCTTGTAACATTCCTCCAAAGGCTTCTCCCTTGAACAACATCATCATCAGATGGAAGTAGCACATCTTTTGAAGATTTCATCTTCTGTTGAACTATCCTTCTCCATAGATCTTGATTTTGTTTAGAATACTTCCAAACCCATTTGACCAGAAGCACCTTATTAGTTGCTCTTAAGCTTTTCACACCTAAACCCCCACATTGTTTTGATCTGCAAATCTTTTTCCATCCCACCAAACCATTTTTCTTTTTTCTTGAGTAGAACCCCATAAGAAATTCCTCATTAATGTCACCATCTTCTTTTCCACACACACTGGCAAATTAAACAAATATAAGTAATAAATAGGTAAGCTTGAGAGACAATGTTTTATAATAACTAGCCATCATGCTTTGTTTAAATACTTTCTCTTCCAAGTAGCCAGTTTCATCTCCATCTTTTCCAGCACTGAATTTCAAATTGAGACACTTCTTGAAGTTACTCCAATAGGAAGACCAAGATATTTAATTGGTAACTTCTCAGTTCTACATCCTAACTCTTTAGCAAGGGTTTCAATAACACCATCTGCACCTACACTAATCATAGTGCTTTTCTCAAGGTTTAGTCTCATACCTATAAGAGCTTCAAAAATAGAAATAATAATAAATAATCTTGTAACTTCATCAGAATCAGCATTCAAGAAGATGAGGGTATCATCAGCAAATTGGAGATGAGAAATGATAGTTTCAGTTTCAGCTACTTTGAAGCCACTTATCTGTCCTCTTTCCACTGCATCATTCATTAACTTTGAGAGAATTTCCACCACAAGAAGGAATAGATAGGGGCAGAGTGAATCTCCTTGTCTAAGACCTTTACTTGGCTTGATCTTCTCAGTAGAGCTACCATTCACAGGAACAGAAAGATGAGCAGATGCAACACATCATTTAATCCATCCAATCCATTTTTCACCAAAACCATGTTTATGAAGAATACAAAGGAGAGCTTGCCAATTGATGTTATTAAATGCTTTATCCATATCAATTTTGCATAAGATACCTGGCAGCTTAGACTTCATTCTACTATTCACACACTCATTAAGAATTAGTGTACCATCTAGAATTTGTCTATGATGAATAAAAGCTCCCTGGAAATCTGAAATGAGTGATGGCATCACTATTTTCAATCTCTCTGCCAGCACCTTAGAGATAATCTTGTAAGCACTTCCAATTAAGCTTAGAGGTCTAAAGTTTCTTGGAGTACAAGAGTCTTCTTTTTTTGGAATGAGAGTAATGAAATAACAGTTAAGTCTCTAGTCTAGAGAACCATACCTGAAAAAATCATCTAACATTCTCATAAAGTCGCCTTTGATAGTGTTCCAACACTTTTTATAAAACTCAGCTGAAAAAACGTCAGGCCCTGGTGATTTATTAACTCCCATCTTTTTGATGACACTCCAAACTTCATCTTTTGTGAAACTTCTTTCCAACCAGTTCTTCTTGTCCTCATCAACTCTTGGAAAATTCAAAGCACTTAATGAGGGAAATAATAATAATAATAATAAAATAAGGAATATGAGAGGTATGGGACCGGCCACAGCCGTGGCATGGCCAGCCGGACGGACGGCCCATTCCCGTGACGCCACTTCCCTATTTTTTTATTATTATTCTTTAACTCTCCATATTTCCTCCTTCATCCATATTTCAGGTTCTCATTCGTGCATTACCGATAAGTACACTCGCACCATTTTCTCGGGGCTTACTCGGTGGTGGCCCAAATTCCCAAAAAGTGAATATCTATTACTAACCCATGGAATTCAGTTGAAAAAACTCCATGAAACGGAGTACTGAGATATTATGATGGAAATAGATTATTTTCTAGGAATTCAATTGATGAATATTACGACTAGAATTAAGTTTTTTGATAGCTCTATACTAGCAGGAAATCTTTCTAGGAGCATGATATGTATTCGAGAATCGAGGTATGAGATAGGAGAAGTATCATACTTGCTCTGAATATTTATTCCATATATCTAGGTAACATTGCGACATCCTGAAGACGATATCTCTCTATACTAGCAGGCAATATGTTTGTGAGTCGTCCAATCACTATCGATTTTATACAGAAGTGAATACTAAAATTTCTCAGTTAATGAAATATGCTGAAATCTCAGTTGAGAGACTTTAATGACTGCATATTCATATGTGCTCTGAGAGGTTTGTGCGCTCAGTCAAAGATCATGACATGAGGTTTGTACGCTCAGTCAGAAATCATGACATGAGGTTTGTACGCTCAATCTGAATCCTAAAATATGAATTTCACATATGTGTCTGAAGCTAGGTCAGAAATATGCAAAATTATGATTTTACGATTTTAGTCTCCGTCAAAATCCAGTATCAACATTAAGTCCTACGCTTAATAAGGGACAACATTTTTCGCAGTAAGCACTGGATGGTGATTTTTCTAGTTATAAACGAAATAAGTAATTGAACTTAGTTGCAAAAGAGGCTACCGGAATTCTCTCTCCAATGATATCATGTACGAGCAATAACTTGAATGGGGATCCTGGCAGTATGATAGAGCGCCCTTCAGCGAGCGTGGAGTGATGAGGCACAACTGATTTGGGTAGTGGAACGTCCAATCTTGGTCATTTTTGTACTTACGGGCCTGTTAATATTCTATTGTTATGTGATTCCATTGCTTTTTTGAAATTTGCATCTCGTAAGAATGATATACTGAAGTAGAAGTGTTGTATGGATGTCACAGCTACTTTGCAGAGATGTCAATTGATAGCTATGATACTACTTCAATTGATGATAAAAAATAAAAATAAGTAATTAAGAATACTCCGAACACGGATGATGATTTCTTTGTAGACCAATACAGACCCGAAAAACATCTCATAGGTTATGTATTTCGTCCCCTTATAAATCCTAGAGAGATTACTCAGAGAAATTTGGTGTCTCCACATGCAATAATTCGGTTTTGTTTGCAATGTGGAGATTATTCTTCTTTGCCCATAGAATTCAAGATTTCCTGAAAGCCTTTAACATAGTTTTCTAGATGAAGACATATGCTAGGTCATGACCATGTTCGAGCCATGTTAGACCGTGCACAGATAACAGAGGTCGTTTGAGCAGATGAATACTTGTTTGTTTATCATGATGTGAGAGTATAGTAGCCTTGCTCGCTTGCTGGTGTTTTCCTACTCACACTTTCATAAGAAGATGGGGAGAGTTCACCATCACTTTAGAGGACGTAGCAGTCTTGTTGCACCTTCGTGTTAAAAATAATCTTCCTGGAGATATCTTGATAGGTGTCTAAAATACCTATTTATTTATCTATTGTTTATGCTTTCTCTGCTAGTTTTCTTGTAAATTATGTATCTTATGTTTTGTTTTTGAGTATTTAGGTACTTTGGAGTCATTTGGAACAAAAGGAGAATAAACAGCGCGAAAGTCTCATCTCAAGTGCAACTGTGGTTGGAGGTAGATTGTGTCTCATTATTTTCTTTTATTTCTTCATCTCTGTCTGAAAAGTATGACAGCTTTAGTGATGCAAATTATGTCTGAAAAGCATGGCAGATTTAATGATGTTAAGACACTGAAGAAAAGAAGTGGACTCGAGATGCAAGAGGCGGTTGCAGCTGGTGGAAGAGCATTCATTTGGGGCATAAAGGGGCAAAGTTGTCATTTCCTAGGCGAACACTATCCGTAGAGTCGAGCCATGGTTGAGGGTAGACCAATTTTACAGGAGCACTAAGGACCACTGATGTTAAGGGGAGACTCCATTTGGAGGAGTACTAAAGACAATCTGTTGTGGTTAAAGGGAAGCCAGCTTGGTAGCCATTATCTAGAAAATGGGTTTGATGTTAGCACCCAAATCTATCCTAACCATATATCGAGAAGAATCATCCTCTTTCTCAATCATTTGTAAATTTGAAATTTAGACATGAAAGAAAAGCTGCGTAGCAGCCATGGAACACAGAGAAGCAATTGAGAAATTCAGAGAAGAAATCAAGAACAGGAAGAGAGATCTAAGGGTATGATGTATATCACCTGAAGATTGAGAGATTAGGATCGAAAGAAAAGATGGTTTGAGATTGAATCAGGTCTGGTAAGATTGTGAAGATCCAGATCAAGAAATTATAAATAAATCAGAGTTGGGTTTAGTTTGAATTCGAGAACTAGAAGTTAGGGTGTGATATTGAAGTAAATCAAAGGATATTGTTGGGTCGATTGAAGAACAATGGTGTTGTTGTTTGAATCTCAGTGAAGGGGAAGAACAGCTGTGTCAGAATCTGAGAGATGGGTCTTATGGTTTGATTAAATGGGTCTGTCTTGAGTGGTACTGGCAAAGGAATTAAGATTGATTTAACAGTGAATGAAGGATTTGGGTTGATGGTCATGAACTGAGTTGAGGGTTAGATGATTTTGAATCAGAGGTCAAGACAAGGTGGTTGTTGTTGGTGTTATGAAGAATGGGTTGGTGATGGTGTGGTGTTGATTCAAGGGTTTGTGGTCTAAGTATGAAGGAAGCTTAGTGTTGCTGGTGATACAATGGAGAATGACCTGCAAGTGTGGGGCTTGTGGTGATGTTTGATGGTTGCATCCACAGAGGTGGCCTGAATTGGTGATGGAAGTATGGATCTGTGTTGGTGTTTAAGTAATTGAGGGAAGAGCTGGGTAGAGAGATGTTCAGGCAAGCAAGAGTTATTGCAGGTATTGGGATTGAACAAATGTTTTTGGTCTAAGCTTCAGTTAGGACATGGAAGTGGTGGAGGTTGAATTCAAGTTGTTGACTGAAATGGTAAATGAGAATAATAGATATATTCCTAGGTTGTCTGGGATTGCAGGTCATGTTATAAGTGCAGGTGCAGTAAGGTGGAAGGAATGTGTATCTGGTGGCATTGTGAACTGCAGGTGATGAAGATGGGTTGCTGAATTTTGTTAACTTGATGAAGCACATGGTCCTTGTGGTCAAGTCTGCTAGGTTTTGCAGGTGACTTAGAGTGGTGTTGAATGCTATAGGGAGTTGTAGTTGCTGATGCTGAATTGCTTTATGAGAACTGCAGTTGAGTCAAAATCAGGGAGAACAAGAACAATGAAAAGAAGAAGATTGTACTGAGTTTGGAGGGGATTTGAGCTGTTGTTTGAATTACAGAGAATGGGTTCAATTTCAGATGGGAGTCTGCTGCTAAAAAGAAATGGGTCTAGTGATGTTGTTAGGGAAGAAGGCTGAGAATCTGGGAGTTGGTGCTGCAAGTTAAATAGCTCATGGAGTTGGTGGTCTTAGATGGACGTTGTAGAGAGTTCTTTTGGTTTATGGTGGTCATGGAAGTTCAGAGAAAGAGGAGCTGGTGATGGTTTCAGGGTGGACAAGAACAAGGGAACTGAAGGTTCAGCTGGAGCTGTGATGTGCACTAATTGGTGAATGCCTGAGAATGTGCAGTTTTAGTGAAATTGCAGTTTGTGATTGAGATGTTGCAGTTCAGTTGGCAATGGTGTTGCAGGAATGGCATGTTAAGTTGCAGGGAAGGCATGGCCATCTTGGCCGTGAATTATTCTGGCGTGTGCAAGTGGCTTGGTCAGAACTAGTCAGTTGAGTTAGCCAGCTGACTCGATTCTGACTCGTTCTAACTCAGCTCCTCTGAACAAGTTGACTAACAGAAGACCGTTAAGTCAACAGATTTCTCTAACGGTGGACTGACGGAATATTCTGTCGAATATACTAGTAACGGTGAAGAATTCAGATGACCGGCGGCAACTTTCAGGCGCCGGATTCCGACAAATTTCCAACCAAAAAACTCAGCTTTCCGGCGAGTGTTTTTGGGACAGGATTTCTACATGGGTTTCTCTCTCTCGTGGGCCGGGTGAATTTCCAACTAATGGACTTTGAAGACTATACCTAATTTTGGACCTAAGAAGAGACATAAAAGGGAAGACTTCTAGAACTTTTGGGATATCACGTTTTATTCTATTCTTAAAGCTTTTGCAGAGAAATACTTCTAGGGTTTGCTTTCTTTTATGTTTCATCTTCTTTCTTTGAATATTAATATGAGTAGCTAAATACAATTATTGGTTATGGGATAAAATTTGATTTCTTCAATCATGTTATTTGATTCTATGAATTTGTTTTGTCTCAATTTTAACGTTTATGATTCATTATTTTTATTATCATATGATTTGAATGATAGTTTGGTTGAGTCCGGAATCAATTGGATTTGTTTTCATCTCTATAGCTATATTAGGGTTTTCAATAAGTAAAAGTTGTTATCCCTGATTTTTAGTAGCATCTTGTTGTTAATTATTGTAGTGATATATATTTTTAATCGCATATGAATCATAACCTTTGTTAAAACGAATTAGTGCTTTTACACGTTTGTTTGTATTGATTAGTCTTATTTCATATAACTTATTGCTCTAAAGGAGTTAAATCTAATTGTGCTTTTACACTTTAGGTTGCTTTTTAAGAAGATTTCACAATAGCATCTTTTAATGTTATTTGTGATAAAATCAGGAAATAAACGGGATACTCTTGCGATCAAGATATCCTAGGACTTTTGATAATTGCAAGATTAAATTACCAATTCTAATCATAGATGAAAAATACATGCATGTGAATGATACTATCCCTTGACCAATATCTTCTCTTTATTGATTATTCCAATTATTTATGTGCTTTATTTTATTTATTACTTTGATAAAAACAAAACACACTCTTGTGTTACTTGGTTACTTAAGAATCTGAAAATTGCATAACAACAATCGCCTCTCTGTGGATACGAACTCTTTCTTATCATGTACTTCATTCATAATTAGTAAAGTGAGGAAGTGAAATTATTTTTGACGCATACGACATCGATCAAATTTTGGCGCCGTTGCCGAGGAGGCATTCGGATTGTTATATAGTTTTGGTTTCTTATTTTTACGTTGTTTTTAATTTCGTTTTGAGAATTGTGTTTCAGGTATCTTACTGAAATACAAACTAGGAGAAGCAATGGGTGATGCAAATCGCACACTCAAGGAGTTGGCTTCTCACAAGCTAGATACACAACAGGGGTGTATTCAAACAAATTCTACTTTCAAGATCAAGCCGGGGCTGCTTAGAGAATTACCAAAGTTCCATGGCATGGTGAATGAAGACCCAAACAAGCATCTTATGGACTTCCACACCATTGTCATGGCCGTGCTTCCAGCGGATGTTGAGGCGAATGGTGCAATGTTGAAAGTTTTTCGATCCTCTTTGGTGGATAGTGCTAAAGATTGGTTATATTATTTGCCTCCCGAAAGTGTCACAACATGGAATGGGTTGAAGAAACTCTTTTTAGAGAGATATTTTCATGCGTCAAAGGCTACTCAAATTCGCAAGGAGATTTGTGGGATGAAGCAAAATATGGGAGAATCTTTATATGAATGTAGGGAACGATACAAGAGATTGGTGGCAAGCTGCCCTCATCACCAATTTAGTGACGCAATGATTATCCAATACTTCTATGAAGGTCTCCAAGCAAGTGATAGGAATCTTATTGACGCTGCAAGTGGTGGTGCACTTATGAACAAGACGGTGACACAAGCTAGGGAGTTGATTGAGATTATGGCAGTAAATTCTCAACAATTTTCAAGTCGAGGATCAGAACCACCTACCAAGGGAGTTAGTCAAGTTGACGAGATTATTGAATTACGTCAACAAATGAGCAATATGATGGCAATGATGCAACAAATTGCAGCAGTGGTTGTAAAACCATCACGCCCAACTTATGAGAACGTAAAGCATGTCAATGATATATTCTCAACTCAGCCGTATGGTATTTACTCCAACACTTACGAGCAAGTTGCAGGTGCAAGTTCTGTTTATAGCCATCCGCATGAGTTCCAACAACAAGTGCAACAACCACAACAAGGACATAATCCAGAATTGGAGAAGATGGCTACTTTGGTAGAGGCTCTAATGTCTGTGGTACAACAAAATCAATAACTAGCGATCTTAAATCAGTAGAAAATGGATAATCCAATTAAGGAGTTTCAATCACAAGTTGGTCAACCGTAACAGCAACCATTCCAGCAACAACAACAACCACCTGAAAATCAAGGGTACAATATGGAAGAGTTGCTGAAATCTTTTATGCAGAGAACGAAGGGTGTGGTCCAGGACTTGCAAACACAAGTAGGTTCAATGGCCGAGGAGATTAATCAGTTGCATGCAAAAAATGGTGAGAAACTTCCTTCTCAACCTCTTAACTCAAGAGAGGGTGCCAATGCTACTAAGTTGGGAAGTGGTACACAATTTGTGCAACCCGAAGTTAAAAATTCGGGTGAAGAAGAAGCGCCAAAGGAATCAATTTTGGAGGAAAAGAACGTAGATTTTCCCCAAACTCCCGAGGTAACTAAATCAAACTCTAAACCTCTTTTTTCTACTTATGTTCCTCCTCTACCTTTTCCTGGCAGGTTCGCTAAAGATAATGAGAAGGTGGAACAAGATAGGGATATTTGGGATGTTTTTAAGAAGGTCCAAGTGAATATTCCACTCATTGAAGTAATTAGGCAATATACTCGCTATGCATAGTGTGTAAAGTAATTGTGCACTAACAAGCACAAGCTAACCGGTAATGAGGTAATGAGTGTGGGGGAAAACGCTTCGGCCTATCTTACAAAGAAACTCCCACCTAAATTGAAAGATCTCGGTAGTTTCACTATTCCATGCACTATTGGTAAAACAAGGTTTGCAAAAGCTATGTTAGATTTAGGAGAATCTATTAATGTTATGCCTACTTCGATTTATGATGCTTTAAATCTTGGTCCTCTCAAGAAAACCGGCATAGTTATTCAACTTGCCGACAGATCTAATGTTTACCCTAAAGGGATTGTTGAGGATGTTTTGGTGCAGGTAAAAGGACTAATATTTCCAGTGGATTTCTACGTTTTAGACATGAGTGATGTGAATTTATCCTCGTCTACACCTTTACTGTTGGGTAGACCATTTATGAGTACCGCTAGAACGAATATTGATGTCCACAATGGCACCTTGACTATGGAATTCAATGAACAAGTCATACACTTCAACACACTACACCATTTTTAGAGATTCGCAACGGAATCTGGACGTTGCTGACTGGGGTTGCAACGGAATATCAGCGTTGCAAAACACGACGTTGCATTTTTTTTCGCAATGGCATAGGCTACGTTGCGATTCTCGGTCAGCAATGGGGATTCGCAACGTCAATGCCGTTGCGACGTTATTTATTCGCAACCAAGGTCCTCCGTTGCTAATATGTTGTGAATTCCAGGAATACCCTTACCTGGAACTAAAATCTTATTGGTTCTGGTTCTAATTTAGCAACCAAAATAAGACGTTGCGAATATTTTGCAACCTAAAAAAAAGGTCAAGTCTTCATTGACCTGGTCAAAATCCATTTCCCCCCTGCAGTTACCCAGTTCCCAATATTCAACATTCCACAAACTTTTACACATTCATTCCACATTTATTCCATGAAAAAAGAATTCTTCAATTGAAGGTATGAGTTTTTGATACAAACTATGTCAACATACACATAAATTACTTAGTTTCTAAGTTTCATTTTGTATAAAGTACTGAAATTCCCAAGTTCTTTTAACTTAAATCTCTATAAGGAGATACTGTATTATAACTTACAAATCTTGCAGCTTCTAAGGGACCTAATGGTTGCTGCTTTGCTTCTTTGTTCTCCAACCTTTCTGATCTCACAACAGAGCATCATTCAATTAACCTGCAAACAAAGCATCACAAATTCTTCTAATCAGATAACCAGTATGCTTATAAATCAATTGTAGTCAAAATCTAATAAAGAAGTAATATGGATGTGCAAGTATAAGTAGGCAATATCTGTGGAAAATGATGAATATGGGGAACTGGATAAGTTTACATTGTCTATAATCCTATTGAAACATATGGTTCAGATGGCAAATGGTGGATAAGTTTACATTGACAAATCTATTTTGTGACTAAGAAATATGTACAAACACCAAAAAGTAAACAGTTTCCAAAAAGAGTTCTCCTACTTGCAACTTACTAAGTCACTTCACTCGACCCACATAAAATATTCTCCTCCGTTCGCTTCTTCTCCAGCTATAGTGGTATCACCTGGAACTAAAATGGAAATTATAGTGAGCAAACACGCTCAGTGGTTACTTATAAATCTCAATCAATCACCCAGAATTAATATTTATATGAACTTTACTTCAAATTTAAAGAAATAGAACTAAAATGAGTATGCTCAATAAAAGAAAAATAACAGCAGATAACAAACATGTATAATATTTATATGAACTTTACTTCAAATTTAAAGAAATAGAACTAAAATGAGTATGCTCAATAAAAGAAAAATAACAGCAGATAACAAACATGTATATATCGTGACCTCCTCTAACATAATAAAACTATAAAAGTTATAAATATTACCAGCAAAGGCCGGGCCTCGGTGCCATTCCATACCAGCAAACATGGGGAAGTCCCCATAGCATATAGGCCTATATATCAGGTCGTGCACACCCGTAATATCAAGGAAGTACCAATACACACTCAAACAATTGAGAATACTCTTCTCAATACACACCATAGAGCAACAACTGGGAATACTTTTCCCAACACACAACATAGATCAACAGAACATATCTACTTATTTTCAGTAAATGGAGATAAGTAATGATGAAACAATCTAAAAATTCAACTTAATAAAATCAAAGTGCGGTTTGGTAAAATAAAACAGTCGTAGTTGCAGAAGAGACTTCATAAATTCCCACCTTAGATCTGCTACGGAAACCTTACGCTCTCTGGTTCACTTGGCGGTAAGAAGTTGTCATTAAGAAGCTAGACTAAAGATAACACAAAATTAAGTCATTTTACAAATCTATCTCAAAATCATTAGCGTTGACTCAATTGATTATATCTTCCTGGTCACTAAACAGTACCCTATTTTATTGATTTCGCATATATAATTTCTTTGTTTGTCCTAACTATCAAAGATACCTAATCTCAATGTTTAATCAACAAATTAAAATCATCTCCACTATCTAACTGAACCAATTGTGTGCAGATAGGTACCAAATGGAAACAAACCTTAATGACTAATTAAAAGAATAAGAAACAAAAGAAATTAAAGTAACAAAAAAAAAAGAAGTTAAGAAACAAAATGAAAACGACGTTTACCTTGACAGATCCAAAATTAAACTAACTCCTACTTTACCTTCTTCTCCAACAGTAACTCACTTCTTCGTTCTAATTTGTTGTTATTTTCCTTCCCATGACTTCTCTCTCTATCTATAATTGACACGATTCTATAAGCTCTTTACTCATGTATTTGATGTCACTTGATCTAGGTAGATAGAATAAAGAACATTCATTTTCTAACTTATCAAAAATAAGAATATGGAACAACCTAACTATAGCCATGCTAGAGCCTAGCTGTGGTCTTAAGACTTCCACACTTGTCCAAACGAAACTAAGCTGTTATTGCCCACTAAACTATCAAGACAAAAAATTTAGCAAAGCCCATACCAAATAATCTAATTTAGTAAATACCATTAACTCAATTAAAACAATATTGACTAATTAAAAGTTCCGCATCAAATTTGTGATCAATACAACACTAACCAGGATTCCTCATCTTCCCCATCCACTGAGTCCACCAGTAGAGAAAGTATGTTAGCCAGGTGATTCTGTAAATACGATATTGAATACCAAACATCAGATATGGAAGCGGAGTCTTTATGAGTTCTAAGAAGAAACTTTTTGTAAGATTGAATGTAGAGAAATAAAATGAGATGATAAACATCAGCAGTAAGAGCATTTGATTGAGTAAGGATGGTATCAAAATCAGATGAAGGGACCACAGAAGTAAGTGTCTGAATAACAAGATGAGCATAATCGATAGAGATATTAACGACTTGAGAAATGCCATCAACACCAATACGACATGAAGTTTCTTACCATCCAACAATTTCCTTGGCCGGGATTCCAATTAACAGGGATGACATAATTCCAACACATGTTGCTATCTGGATAAAGCTCCCATAAGTACCTCTTACAAAAGAACGTGAAACCTGCTTACATATAATAAAAGCCACTTCATATCAGAAAATGTTAACAGTAAGCAAAGACTCAATAGCCAATTTCAAGAGTACCGAACAAATGAATAACATACCTCAGTTACATAGAGAAAAGCAACAGACGGACCTACACCCATGCCTGTTCCAACAAGAAACCTCCCAAGAAGCATACCTTCCAGGATTTTTGTTCTCGCGCTGCAAGCATATGGTCAAAGAAATCTTTTCTAATAAGATACATTTGAACTTAATAAACAAAGAAATGAAATTGTTCAAAACAATGCAAGGATTTAACCTAAGAAATGCCCCAATAATCATTGGTAAAGCACTCAACTGAAAACCCCTACAACACCGTACATCATCTTCTATTGAACCACTTAAAATGGATCCAATAAATGCACCACCAAGACATGTACTCACCACCAGACCTTTAAATCATCATTATCAAGAAGAACAAAATTAAAAACCCACATATGCAAACCAGACTATATATGAATTAGAGAATAAATCTATCAAGGGACATATATACCTTCAGCAAGGGAAATCCTGCTAAAACCAAGATCCGGTGAAATTATTTCTCTCACTACCTTGTACCCAAGCAATTCAAATACACATACAACCATCCTTAATCACATACTTCTACACAACATAATAAGTAATACTTATTTGCACCCTTTTAGATACTTTTTCAGACAACACAGATGAAAAGATAGAATTTTTACCCGACAACAAAGATGAAAAGATAGAGTTTTTACCCAACAAAGATGAACTGAACTTCAGTTCTTTAATCTTGACAAACCCTAACATGGAAAAAAAAAAGGGTATTAGATTCAAATAAACAACAAGCCATAAAATGGAAAGAAAAAAAAAAGAAATAGAAAAACTGAAATTGAAAGAATCAGATTCACAAGTGAAATTGAAAAACTGAAATCAAAGATCAAACCCTAAAACCGAAAAACTTAAACGAAAAACGAAACCCTGGGATTCGATAAAATTAAATCAAAATTTTAAATCCTAGAAAGCAAAGTCTTGAACCCTAAAAATCGCAACTGAAAACCTAGATATCAAAATCTATAAACCTTAAAAATTTTGTTAAACATTATACCTGATGATACACTTCTACACGATGATAAAGTTTAGAGATTGAGAAGATAATATAAAGAGCTCACCTGAGCAGATCGAGATGGAGATGAAGGTGAAGATGGAGAGGAGAGGAAAGAGTGAGTCTGTGTCTGTGGCGGAGAAAAAATGAAGATTAAACGATTAAGGGGCAGGATATAGGTTAACTTTGGTCGAAGGGTGGAAGCAAAGAGAAGCTTACTTGACCGAATTTTGACTTGGGCATAATTATCAGTCCTAGTGTTCCCGACCACACACGTGCTTTGCACGCTTGAACCCATATCGGTTGCTATTCGCAACCTCGCCTGTGAGGTTGCAAAATTAGAAATGGAAAATCTCCGTTGCGAAAAAGATGGACGTTGCAATTCTCAACAAAAATTTCACAACGTATCTTATGTCGTTGCAAACCTGGGTTGCGAATTGCTAAAAATGGTGTAGTGACATCTTTGAGGCGAGGAAACATCCAAGTACCATTCAATCAGATTTACATAATGTGTTGGAAGCCGGCTAAGGCGTAACAAGCAAGGAGTAAGTCGGGCTGACGACTTTAAACCAAGCGCTAAGTGGGAGGAAACCCACCGGTTTTGTATCTTTACCTTTATCTTTTTACTTTTAAGCATTTTATCTTGATTTTCTTTGTTTTTGCATTTCATTTGCGGAATTTCCCACCTTGAACTTTCTTTGGATGATTCAATTCTACATTGAGGACAATGTAAAGTTTAAGTGTGGGGGAGAATTTATATGTTTGTATAGTGTGTTTTAGTGTGTTTTATGCCTTTAGTAAAAAAAAAATCAGAAAAATAGAAAAACCAAGAAAAAATTTGTGCTTTTTGAAGTCCGAAATCTAGAAACTTGTGCCTTTAGGATCACACCATTAGTGGATGGAACCATTTTGAATGCATGAGTTGAGGAACCAATTAACTAAAAGGGACGAACATAGCTCAGAAATCACAATTAACATGATAGTTGTTACCATATCTCGGAATATCACCATATCGCATTCTATTTTTATTTTTCCATATTTATCAATTGTTCTCTAAGTGCTTTGGTGGGTCACTAAACATTGACGTGTTATTACTGCTATGATGAAATAGAGTGATTGAGTTACTATAAAAAGAAAAGAAAAAAAATGACCGACCATTTAGACCAAACGGAATAAAAAAGACACTTGGATAGCAATATGTGTGAAACGTAGTCCCTGTCTCCATCGCCTAAACAAGCGTGGAATGCATGATCCAAGGAAACTATCACATTCTTGCTAATAAGAAGCATGCACTTGAATCCAAAAGATCTAATCATGATGTCTCCAAAAAAAAAAAAAAAAAAAAAGACCGACCAATTAGACCAAACGGAATAAAATGACACTTGGGATAGTAGTATGTGTGAAACGTTGTCCCTGTCTCCGTTGCCTAAACAAGCGTGGAATGCAGGATCCAAGGCAACTATCATGTACTTGCTGACAAGAAGCATGCGCTTGGATCCAAAATATTTAATCATGCTGTCTAAAAAAAAGTAAGAATAAAAGTAAGAAAAAAAAAGTATTATATTGGTTGAATAAAGTAACTCCTGGTTCCCTTGTATATGCTAGTGAGTTGATGTAGAATTCAAACCAGTAGCTCAATCCAATAGGATACATAGGTTCATCTTGGCAGTGACCTTCAGACAGATATGGGAAACATCGATCACTTGTGAACATTCGCCAACATCTACATCTATATCCATCTTCTTAATCTCTTCATTGTGATTGTGGTTTGTTAGTTTCCGAGTATTGTGGCTTGTTCGACTATCTAATTAAAGCTTTATTTACTAATATATGAATTGAAATTGTGCAAGGTACCTCTTCCTGTAGTCATTTTGGATTCGTTCATTGATTTGTCACAAATAGATGGAGTTGGAAATATAGGTTTTGTAGGCAGACCTCTTGTAAACCTTCACGATACTAAAACTCGTCCACTAGGGACACCTAGGGGTTTAAAGGCTTGTTATTTATGCTTAGAGTAACCGTAGCCTCGACGAGACGGATTTGTATGTATCTTTTTGAATTATTTTGTTTGATTTGCTCGAGGACTAGCAAAGTCTAAGTGTGGGAGAATCTGATAGGTGTCTAAAACACCTATTTATTTATCTATTGTTTATGCTTTATCTGCTAGTTTTCTTGTAAATTATGTATCTTATGTTTTGTTTTTGAGTATTTAGGTACTTTGGAGTCATTTGGAACAAAAGGAGAATAAACAGCGCGAAAGTCTCATTTCAAGTGCAACTGTGGTTGGAGGTGGATTGTGTCTCATTATTTGCTTTTATTTCTTCATCTCTGTCTGAAAAGTATGCCAGCTTTAGTGATGCAAATTATGTCTGAAAATCATGGCGGCTTTAATGATGTTAAGACACTGAAGAAAATAAGTGGACTCGAGATGCAAGAGGCGGCTGCAGCTGGTGGAAGAGTATTCATTTGGGGCATAAAGGGGCAAAGCTGTCATTTCCTAGGCAAACACTATCCGGAGAGTCGAGCCATGGTTGAGCGTCGACTAATTTTACAGGAGTACTAAATACCACTGATTTTAAGGGGAGACTCCATTTGGAGGAGTACTAAAGACAATCTGTTGTGGTTAAAGGGAAGCCAGCTTAGTAGCCATTATATAGAAAATAGGTTTGATGTTAGCACCCAAATCCAGCCTAACCCTATATCGTGAAGAATCCTCCTCTTTCTCAATCATTTATATATCTGAAATTTAGACATGAAAGAAAAGCTGCGTAGCATCCATGGAACACAGAGAAGCAATTGAGAAATTCATAGAAGAAATCAAGAACAGGAAGAGAGAGCTAAGGGTATGATGTATATCACCTGAATATTGAGAGATGAGGATCGAAAGAAAAGATGGTTTGAGATTGAATCAGGTCTGGTAAGATTGTGAAGATCCAGATCAAGAAATTATAAAGAAATCAGAGTTGGGTTTAGTTTGAATTCGGGAACTAGCAGTTAGGGTTTGATATTGAAGTAAATCAAAGGATGTTGTTGGGTCGATTGAAGAACAATGGTGTTGCTGTTTGAATCTCAGTGAAGGGGAAGAAAAGCTGTGTCAGAATCTGAGAGATGGGTCTTATGGTTTGATTAAATGGGTCTGTCTTGAGTGTTACTGGCAAAGGAATTGAGATGGCAGTAACAGTGAATGGGGGATTTGGGTTGATGGCCATGAACTGAGTTGAGGGTTAGATGATTTTGAATCAAAGGTCAAGACAAGGTGGTTGTTGTTGGTGTTATGAAGAATGGGTTGGTGATACTGTGGTGTTGATTCAAGGGTTTGTGGTCTAAGTATGAAGGAAGCTTAGTGTTGTTGGTGATACAATGGAGAATGACCTGCAAGTGTGTGGCTTGTGGTGATGTTTGTTGGTTGCAGCCACAGAGGTGGCCTGAATTGGTGATGGAAGTATGGATCTGTGTTGGTGTTTGAGTAATTGAGGGAAGAGCTGGGTAGAGAGATGTTCAGGCAAGCAAGAGTTATTGCAGGTGCTGGGATTGAACAAATGTTTTTGGTCTAAGCTTCAGTTAGGACATGGAAGTGATGGAGGTTGAATTCAAGTTGTTGACTGAAATGGTAAATGAGAAGAATAGATATATGCCTAGGTTATCTGGGATTGCAGGTCATGTTATATGTGCAGGTGCAGTAAGGTGGAAGGAATGTGTATCTGGTGGCATTGTGAACAGCAGAAGATGAAGATGGGTTGCTGAATTTTGTTAACTTGATGAAGCACATGGTCCTTGTGGTCAAGTCTGCTAGGTTTTGCAGGTGACTTAGAGTGGTGTTGAATGCTATAGGGAGTTGTAGTTCTTTGATCTTTGAATTGCTTTATGAGAACTGCAGTTGAGTCAAAATCAGGGAGAACAAGAACAATGAAAAGAAGAAGATTGTACTGAGTTTGGAGGGGATTTGAGCTGAGGGGATTTGAGTTGTTGTTTAAATTACAGAGAATGGGTTCAATTTCATATGGGATTCTGCTGCTAAAAAGAAATGGGTCTAGTGATGCTGTTAGGGAAGAAGTCTGAGAATCTGGGAGTTGGTGCTGCAAGTTGAATAGCTCATGGAGTTGGTGGTCTGAGATGGAAGCTGCAGAGGGTTCTGTTGGTTGATGGTGGTCATGGAAGTTCATAGAAAGAGGAGATGGTGATGGTTTCAGGGTGGACAAGAACAAGGGAACTGAAGGTTCAGCTGAAGCTGTGATGTGCACTAATTGGTGAATGCCTGAGAATGTGCAGTTTTAGTGAAATTGCAGTTTGTGATTGAGATGTTGTAGCTCAGTTGGCACTGGTGTTGCAGGAATGGCAGGTTAAGTTGCAGGGAAGGCATGGCCATCTTGGCCGTGAATTATTCTGGCGTGTGCAAGTGGCTTGGTCAGAACTAGTCAGTTGAGTTAGCCAGCTGACTCGGTTCTGACTCGTTCTAACTCAGCTCCTCTGACCAAGTTGACTAATAGAAGACCGTTAAGTCAACAGTTATCTCTAACGGTGGACTGACGGAATATTCTGTCGAATATACCAGTAACGGCGAAGAATCCAGATAGCCGGCGGCAACTTTCTGGCGCCGGAATCCGGCAAATTTCCGGCCAAAAAATCCACTTTTCCGATGAGTGTTTTTGGGACATGATTTCTACATGGGTTCCTCTCTCTCGTGGGCCGGGTGAATTTCCAACTAATGGACTTTGAAGACTATACCTAATTTTGGACCTAAGAAGAGACATAAAATGGAAGACTTCTACAACTTTTGGGATATCATGTTTTATTCTATTCTTGGAGCTTTTGCAGAGAAATACTTCTAGGGTTTGCTTTCTTTTATGTTTCATCTTCTTTCTTTGAATATTATTATGATGAACTCCATTAATATGAGTAGCTAAATATAATTATTGGTTATGGGATAAAAGTTGATTTCTTCAAGCATGTTATTTGATTCTATGAATTTGTTTTGTCTCAATTTTACCGTTTATGATTCATTATTTTTATTATCATATGATTTGAATGCTAGTTTGGTTGAGTCCGGAATCAATTGGATTTGTTTTCATCTCTATAGCTATATTAGGGTTTTCAATACGTAAAAGTTGTTATCTCTGATTTATAGTAGCATCTTGTGGTTAATACTTGTAGTGATTCATCTTTTTAATCGCATATGAATCACAACCTTTGTTAAAATGAATTAGTGCTTTTACACGTTTGTTTGCATCGATTAGTCTTATTTCATAGAACTTATTGCTCTTAGGGAGTTAAATCTAATTGTGCTTTTACACTTTAGGTTGCTTTTTAAGAAGATTTCACAATAGCATCTTTTAATGTTGTTTGTGATAAAATCAGGAAATAAACGGGATACTCTTGCGAATAAGATATCCTAGGACTTTTGATAATTGCGAGATTAAATTACCAATTCTAATCATAGATGAAAAATACGTGTTTGTGAATGATACTATCCCTTGACCAATATCTTCTCTTTATTGATTATTCAAACTATTTGCTTTATTTTATTTTACTACTTTGATAAAAACAAAACACACTCTTGGGTGATCTTGATTACTTAAGAATCTGAAAATTGCATAACAACAATCGCCTCTCTGTGGATACGAACTCTTTCTTATCAAATACTATATTCATAATTAGTAAAGTGAGGAAGTGAATTATTTTTGACGCATACGACAGCGATCAGCCCTCAGAAGAAGAAACTGTGATGTCTGAAGTTTTGACAGCTAAGATGCACCTTAATAAAT
Organism: Papaver bracteatum; assembly: GCA_023529315.1. Classification (NCBI taxonomy): domain Eukaryota; kingdom Viridiplantae; phylum Streptophyta; class Magnoliopsida; order Ranunculales; family Papaveraceae; genus Papaver; species Papaver bracteatum. The sequence continues at coordinate 1,088,466 of JAJJWX010005152.1, forward strand.
CATTCGGCAAATTTTATGCTCAGTGTTGAGGTATTGGTGGCCAATTCCAATAGACCCGATGATGACACATTGATCATTCTTGATTTCTTGTATTTGTGGTTGTCCAGATATGTGCTTGAAGACATCGGACATTTGTTGAATCCATTTGTGATTTCTTTTGCTATTAAAATGGCTAAAGGTGAGAGATTTCCCATTGGTATTCTGTTCTTAGGCTCATTGTTCTCCAATATAGACTCTTTGGTTGTAGACTTCAACGTCTCTAATGGATTTATGAAAATTGAATCATATGTTAATTCAATGTTTCTACAAGCATTATTGTGGGAGCGCTTCAGAAATTATGCACATATCCCACGTAGTTTCTTGCAAGGGCCAAATGCTGATGCACGCCATGCTTTGTCTGAGAGGGACAATGCCATAATCATACGTTGGTCTACAAAGAAACCTTGGTCCAAGGCACGCCTCATCAATTTGTTAGACAACGAGTCTGAATTTAATTTTCATACATGGGTATCCGTTCCTCCTTTTGTTTTTCAGTTGATCCCTTTTAATGTTGGAGAGATAATATAAAACCTGTTAAGAAGAATGCAATACGAAGATTGCAGGTGATATGCATAGACGAAATAGATACGAATAAGATGAAATTGATAAAGAGATTAAGAAAACATAAAAGAGATTTCGTATAAACGAATAAGATTGATAATAATATTATTTGATAAAAGATTGTATTCTAAACAAGAAAGGCTAAGCCTTTATATAAGTTCTATAAGAACTGTAAAGCAAGTAAACTTGGAAAGCTAACTAAACTAGGAAAGCTAAAAAATACTTGTAAAGCAAGTAAACTTAATAAAGGAATGAGAACAACTTATCAGAGTTGCTTCAGAAGAATGGAGGCAATTAGTCATAGTTGCTTTAGTCGAAAAGGGATCAACTTGTCATAGTTGATGCTTTAATTACCCCATTCTTGAAAGAAACTCGCCCTCGAGTTAGCTAATAAGAACAACTTCATTCCCTCCAAATTAAGATTGTTCCAAGTCTCGAGTTGTCATTACAGAATACGAGTTCTTTTCCTCCATGGACGTAGTAGATTCCACATTTACCGTCTTACCACGATCAAACACAAATCTCATAACTCTAGAGATCATAAAACAAAGTAGCCAAAAAATGTTGTCCAAAGCATCACAAGAGTTGTACGTAAATCTTCCACGATCAAAGACAAAAGTCACATCACTAGTGTTGGTAATGAAACCCATGCCAGTAATGACCTCCATGAGTACTACATCACATGTATCTCCCAGTTTCTGAGGTACGCCTTCGAAAACGCCTTCAACTGACTCGTTCCACCACTGGTCCAAGAATAATTCTTTGTTGTCAGTATAAACATTGTTGTTTTGAAAAAGAATCCACAAACCAAGTCTTCTATCTTCTACGTATCGTCTGGCATCAATAGTGTTATCCAAAATTGTCGCAAACGGCGATGCAGAAGTAGGTGGAGAAAACAAAGTAGGATAAAAAATGTCATTGAACCCTTCTTTGTCAGTAGTAACTGGTCGAAATCCACTCATACTGTATCCATAACTATCTAGTTCTTCTCTTTGTTCCATAAAATTAACTTCCTCAACCACCTTTATTAACCATGATTCAGAATATTCAACAAAAATAATGGTGTTGAGTACCATGTATCTCTGCTAATCTATGCTTGCATTGATGTACTTTTCATCTCTCTTCTGGGTGTTATCCTTTATAACATATAAATGACTTAGCCTGCGAGGTGTGGCAGTCATTGACAATTCTTTCCTATTAATCACCTTTAGGAAAATAACAACCAACGACAAATTCTGTATTGTTGCACTCACAACTTTTAGCCAAAAATTAACCATAATTTCCAAGAGAGCAGATAACAATCTAACCACCGTTTAATGTATAAATGGTCTGTAAAAGGTAAAACTATTTTATTGCACTGCTCGTTGATCTCCAAAGTCCTTGAGATTGTTTTACCTCTCTCGAAGTAATTGCCAAAGTTAACGAAAGATGCGCAATCGAACATAACTCATCCATCTAGAGGAATGTAACTTAAAGTAAAGTCAGGTAGGAAATTAATATTTCTCACCATTTTGAATTGAGCATCAGATATTTCACCCAAAAATACTTCAACTCCATTAGCCACAGCATTAACATTTGGAAACTCTTGATCCTGGGCATCACGTACAGCTGACTTAAAATTAAGAGGGTGATATTCCTTCTGCACAGAAACTATCATTTTCTTAACAACCTTTGCATGCCTCTTTAAAAATTTGTGTACTTCCACCATGACAAAGTAAGATGTCCTCCTCGAACTTTTCTTCCAGGGTTGGCATGTACACAGCAACTCTAAGAAGTTGTACCAAATTCCAATCATGAAGAAGAATAGACTTTTCACAGGCGTGTACTAGGATTGACGAAGAGAGCTCGAAGAACTTGAAAAATATTTGAAAGTATTCCTTCATGCTCCCACAAGTTTGAATATGCACATTCCCTCGATTAACACAGTGATTCTCCAAAACTATTTTACTGATCTTAATGCCCACATCAGACATATGAGGAAGATTACTGACATCATCAGTTTCCAGTGTTAACTTGGAGTCTATCTCGACCAACGAATGGACAAATTTACTGTCTCCTGCAATTACAGCTAGGTGTAAACTTGACAACAACTCTTGTTGTTTATCGTCAACAATAATGCTAGGAGGAGAGTTGATGTCAGTGTGACCAAGATGTAAGCAAATAGAATAATAGTTTAATAAACCAATCATTAGAGAATAGTGCACCAAAAGGATCTTACCAGATTTGCTAAACTGACTAAAATTGTTAGAGAAACATGAACTATGCAGTCCAAATTCTCTTCCATCCACCGATTGTCCTTTATGCAAGTGGTGCTCAGCATAATCATCAATTAAATCCAACTTATGCTTATTAACGACAAAAAACTACACATTAGTTGTCGACATGCATATACTCGTTATACAACTCCCATCAAAGTTTGTATTCTTCTTCATACGATTACCATCTTTAGTGCATATCCTATTAGATGTCAGTGTATGTTTAATCACAACGACACAAGACTGATCAGAGGGTTCAAAGTAGGAAATACCAACTGCTTCGTAAGCACCAGCATTATTGAATGCCACCTTGTTGACATCCCTGGAACTTATTATCACCACCAAAAGCCCCAGTGAATGACTGCGAAGTTTCAATAGACTTTTATCAACAACTTCCTTATTTTCCAGCAATAAGAACAACTTGTGATACCAGAAAATGTCATGTTCAATAATTGTAACAGCAACAAGTCTTGTTGTAGTTAACCTCCTTAACACGCCAATAATTGAATTATAAGTGACAACATTGTATTCAACTGTCAAATCATCAAGAAAAGACACATCAGATTCTACCAGGTTTGATCCCTTATGAACAAAAGAGATGAATACGTCCTCTTCCACCTTATTTGTTAAGGTTGGTAGGTGCATAATAACTCCAAGATGCATTGCAGACTCCCTATCACCAAAAAGAGCAAATTTCTCACAGCTACAGCTCACCAAATCTAACTTAGTGTTAGCATTATATTCATCACTTTGTGTTAAAAGTCCAGGCTTGAACAGAGATGAATGAATGCCATTTGAAACCGAAAAGGCTACATGTGTAGCTGCCCAACTTATACCTCTTGCTATTCGCAGTCGAGTATCAGTCATGTAAATACCAACGTCTTGATTGAAAGGCATGTTGCTTCTTACAAAATCTTTTGCTAAACCTTGTGCCAACGATACTCTCTCGGCGTTTGAGAAAATTCTACCACGAAATCTTCCAGAATTATTTTCATAATCATAAACAGACTTATGAAACGACACATGAGAATTACTAGGTGATGATTCCACAAATTCTGCCTTGGTATGCAAACTATAAGAAACCGTATGTGTTTCCCCATAATTTACAAGTTGATTATTTGTAACCCTAGATAAAACAGGTATATCAACATAAGAAACTATTGGATTAAGATTCGATGACCTACCATGAAGCTCAAACAAATCAGGCGATTCATGTAAGACCATGCTGACGTGATTTCCTTCCTTATGAGCATGATTTACTTCGTCTGCTTGAGAAGTATTGTTCATCACTTCCTCGCCAATTGATGTCGGAGTTGAAGACGAATCCTTTTGGTCTTCTTCACTCTTTTCAGAGGTTACTTCTATAACAACTGGAACAAACGGAACCTCATGGACCAAATTTTCTTCTTCTTTTGTAGAAACAACGTTCTTTTCTTTACCTACAGATGTAGTCGAAACATCTTTTACACCCACAGATGATAAAGAAACCTCTTGAGTTGAAGACGAAACTTGTTTATCCTGAAGTTCATCTTTCTCTTCAGAAGTAACTTTTAATTCTTCCACGGGAACATCAACTTCCAACTCCTTTGTGTTAACCGAGGTAGCCGAAACAGTTATGGAATCATTAGAAGACGATGAATTCTGTTGTACTTCTTTACCAGAAAGTTTGGCCATAGCAAGGTCATATTCACGTTTAGCTAAAGCAAGCCTAAACTTTTTAGGTTCAGCTTCAGTCAAAGCAAAGTTTTTTTTACGTTCTGCTTCAGCCCTTTCACGTTTAGTGATAGTAATCAGATACTCTTCAAGCTTCTCTGATCTTTCTTTTGCATCTCCTGTGACACAATAAAGTCTATTTAGTTTCTTTTCATCATCTACATGGCGATAAACTATACGATGATTCTCCATTATTTTCTCTTTATATTTTTGAATACTTGTTGATAATTGTAGTCTAAGCTACAAAAGATCTTCCATATTTACTTTCTCCATGATCAAAAACGTAAAAGAAAAAGAAAACTAAGTTTTATATATATATATATATATAAAGGGATAGGGTTTTAAATTTGCGGAAGCGATTATGGATCAGTTTCTAGATAAGAATCTCGAAACGTTGGTTGTGGTACCAACTAATGTAGAACCTGTTAAGAAGAATGCAATACAGAGATTGCAGGTGATACGAAGAGATGAAAGAGATACGAATAAGATGAAATTGATAAAGAGATTAAGAAAAGATAAAAGAGATTTCGTATAAACGAATAAGATTGATAATAATATTGTTTGATAAAATATTGTATTCTAAACAAGAAAGGCTGAGCCTTTATATAAGTTCTATAAGAACCGTAAAGCAAGTAAACTTGGAAAGCTAACTAAACTAGGAAAGCTAAAAAAGACTTGTAAAGCAAGTAAACTTAATAAAGGAATGAGAATAACTTGTCAGAGTTGCTTCAGAAGAATGGATTCAACTAGTCATAGTTGCTTTAGTCGAAAAGGGATCAACTTGTCATAGTTGATGTTGTCTTGAAGTAAAGGATGTCCTACATCAGTCCCCCATTCTTGAAAGAAACTCGCCCTCGAGTTAGCTAATAAGAAAAACTTCATTCCCTCCAAGGATTGTTCCAAGTCTCGAGTTGTCATTACAGAATACGAGTTCTTTTCCTCCATGAAAGTAGTATATTCCACATTTACCGTCTTACCACGATCAAACACAAATCTCATAACTCTAGAGATCATAAAACAAAGTAGCCAAGAAATGTTGTCCGAAGCATCATAAGAGTTGTGCGTAAATCTTCCACGATCAAAGACAAAAGTCACGCCACTAGTGTTGGTAATGAAACCCATGCCAGTAATGACCTCCACGAGTACTACATCACGTGTATCTCCCAGTTTCTGAGGTACGCCTTCGAAAATGCATTCAATTGACTCGTTCCACCACTGGTCCAAGAATAGTTCTTTGTTGTCGGTACCAACATTGTTGTTTTGAAAAAGAATCCACAAACCAAGTCTTCTATCTTCTACGTATCGTCTGGCATCAATAGTGTTATCCAAAATTGTCGCAAACGGCGATGCAGGAGTAGGTGGAGAAAATAAAGTAGGATAGAAAATGTCATTGAACCCTTCTTTGTCAGTAGTAACTGGTCGAGATCCACTCATATTGTATCCATAACTATCTAGTTCTTCTCTTTGTTCCATAAAATTAACTTCCTCAACCACCTTTACTAACCATGATTCAGAATATTCAACAAAAAGAATGGCACTGAGTACCATGTATCTCTGCCAATCTATTCTTGCATTGTTGCACTTTTCATCTCTCTTCTGGCTGTTATCCTTTATAACACATAAGTGACTTAGCCTGCGAGGTGCGGCAGTCATTAACAATTCTATCCCATTAATCACCTTTAGGAAAATAACAACCAACGGCAAATTTTGTACTGTTGCACTCACAACTTTTAGCCAAAAATTAACCATCCCTAATGATAAACGGAAAATATTTCCTAGGTCTTCATAAGTAAGTATTCCTCTTGTCATTTTTGTAGAAGTATGAAAATTTCATTTTTAATCATTCCATTAACTTTTTCCGTAGGACGGGGGTGTAGTGAGGCCTCGAATCGATGCAGACTTTATGGAAATTTAGGAAAGTTCCCAGGGTGGAGAAACCAGAAGCAAGGCTTCTAGGTTGTTACCAAATGCTGTGAATTATCCGCATGTCTCTTCGGTTAGCCATTGGCGCTTCTTCCTCTGTGACCTTTTCTTATCCGTATAATTAGGATTGTAAAACAAAAATGTTTGTTACCTTGTTTCAGGGTTTTGCTCCATCTAGTATTGACGGTATTCGATTCACTTCTGTTGGACAAGCAATTTATGAATCGAGTGCCACTGATGAAAAAGAAGTTGATGTAAGTGCATCTTCATATAACCATTCATGATACTTCTTGAATGAAATAAAAATGATTGTTATTGATGTTTCCAGAAGGATAGTCTCATGGATAAGCATGGTGCTAATGATTCTCATTCGTCTTCGGAGGATGGTGAGGAAGAGGATTCTCAAGACTCGGAGATAAATGAAGGTAATAATGCTCTTAATGGCGACACCGGCAATTCTGACACCTAAAATGATTCAGAAACCACTCAAGTAAGTATTTATCTTGCATTATCTTGATAGAAGTATAAAATTGCTAATTTATGTATGAATGAATGAATGAGAAACCATATGAATGAATGACAAGTTTTGCCGAAATAAGTCACCAGGAAAATAAGAATTCATTATTTTAGCAAAAACGTTGTAGAATCTTCATCCGACATCAGATTCTTATGAACTACCCCAGTTTTCTTATGCCCATGAAATTTCATAGTTTTGTTGAAGAAGATTTTTGGGTTTTGAGCACGCTTAGGGGTCGAAATCAATGAAACTGTAAAATTCCAGGAAGTTTTCAGAAAAAATTTAACTGTCATGTAGTTTGATGTTTCGGCCACATCGTTTTGCTTTGTTTATCCAATCACTGTAAATATTGGATATGTTGTAGAGGACATCTATATGAATAGAATGAAATATGAATCAACCTTATATTACTCGCCAATTTCTCCCAGCTTAACATCTTATACAGGGCAGTGTAAAATCATCTCAAACGAGCTTGTTGTAAAACGTCGTTTTTGTGACCTTACATTATTTGCTTGTGTATTGAATGTATAATGAATATTTTTAATGATATTAATTCACTTATATTCTGGAATTTGTGATTTCCATTTGAATTCCACGCTTGACGCACTCCAACTCATGTGATTGTCCTATTAGGTGCAAAACAGCAGAGTTGAGGATAACATAACTAATAACGATGACATGAGCAATAATGCAAACCAAAATGGTGACACAATCATCTATATACTTCATGGTCATGAGGATGTCGCTACTAAGGCCGTCAAAGTGACCGAATCTCAAGTTGTTGTCATTTCAGAGATAGAAGCAACATGTCCAATGATTAAGACTCGCATGGTGGTGCACGAATACCCTAATGCAAGGATTGATTTTGATCCTCCATTCATAGAGCCACTCCCGTATCATGAACTAGTTTGTGGTTTTAGTATCTTTACCAGATATGCTAGCTTGTATCAGAAAATATGGGAAAGGTATGGTCATATTGTCACCACCAAAGATCCCGAACGTGTTTACTTCTTGATAATGCAAGTAGGATCTATCTTGCGTGTTATAGATGATATACGAACCAGGTCTAGAAGTATTGTTACCAAGGATGTATTATTGGATTGGGAGTACAACTTGGGAAATTCTGAGAGACTTGGTCTCAATGTGAATTGGCTTCGTCAGAGAATTGATGTCATCGAGGAAACACATAATAAGAAAGTACCTTTACCCAGTGATGTTGTGATGGAGAAAAAGCCAAGATTGCCATATTTACTGAATAATTGGAGCTGGAGAAGGCATCTTTGCAAGACTTGAAGACGGCAGAGAAGCAGAAATATTATTTTGTCGGTTTCCTTTAGTTTCCCTTCCATAATTTCTTAGGCTCTGAACTTCTGAGAGACACGAGGTTTTAATTTGGTTTTGATTTTTGATTGATTTTGGATAAGTAGATGATTGAGGATTTTCTTTTGGATTTGATAGAGATTTTCTTTAAGTAAAATATTAATTGCTGAATTCAAATATTGAATGCAAGTATTGCATATGTTTTGGAGGAATTGAAAATACAGTGAAAGAAAATCCTAAATACAAACTCCAAACATCTATGGCATTCGTTCCTCGAACGTCTAATACCTCAAATGTTGAATGTCTCAGACGTCAAATGCTTTGAGCTAATTCTCTTGTATTACTGCCACACTTTTCTTACCATCCATATCAGCTAACTTGTAGTAGCCACCAACAACAAATTAGTAATTATAAAAGGCCCTTCCCAGCTGGATTTCCTTGCAGAATGAAGATTGTATTTAATAGCTTTGAGAACCAAATCTCCTTCATGAAATTTGTTAGGCTTGATTGCTCATGCTCGAATATCTTTTGCTGGTTCGGCATTCCTTTTACAATGGGATTCCATGCTTGTGCAGACATCAAAGCTTTCCGATTTTGTGGCTCATGTGGAAACTTGTGCAAGGGAGAATACCCAAGATACTCTTTGTGCTTAAACATCATTTCAACAGTGAATGTTTTAGTAATATGCTAGATTCGGAGAGAAACTGTATTCAACCAGTTGGTAAAATATTGTTATGGTGAAACTACCCATTCATAGCATCTTGCAACAGTTAAGTTGTTTGCAGAGTTGAGTCCTCATGCTAGGAGAGCATGTTTGAAAATATATGATATGGACATACAAGGAATGAGACTTTCCCGAGTACAGAATCTCTTAAGGAATATCAATGCATCTTCTTCGTTTTCTTGTTTCAACTCTATCAGAGTTTGAAATTCCTCCAATTTCTTTGTTGATCGAGCATCTGTTGAATCTTACAAATCGGGATTTTTATCGTCTGATAAATATGAAATTAAAGGCGTCTAGTCAATAACCATCTTTTCAGTGTGAATCCATGCTTGTCCGAGTATCATGTCATACCATGGATCTTCTCTGATTATGTAAAACTTGGTTTCTATCCAGGTTGAGTCTACTTTCATCTTGAGAGTAATATATCCATAAATTTCTCTAGGTATTCCTTCATGATCTTTGATTGAGATACGAGCACGAGTCTCTTCTTGTCGAGTGATGCCTGCCGCTCTAAGGTATTTAATGGGATAACATTGACAGCAGTACCAACATCGATTAATGCTCATTTGAATTCATTTCCTTTGAGATGAACTATGGTAAAAATTCTCCTAAAAGACGAGGGTACCCAAATACACCACAATATTTTATTTATCCACCAATAAGTCCTCTACCGAAAGTGATTGTGTATAGACTGAGTCGAGACAATACAACAAATCGGTTCACACTTCGTGTGATCGTTTATGGATACGATATCGAGACAATACAACAACAAGATAACTTGTGTGATTGACTATGGATATAAGATCGAGACAATACAACAACGAAGAATGATACTTGATAATAGGTTCGGACTTAACCAAACTCTATAGGATCAGTATCAAGTATATGCGGAGTTAACGTTTGTATGATTTACTTTTAATTATATAAACAAATATAATTGCGGAAAACAAAAGTAAATCACACAGCAAGATTTTGTAACGAGGAAAACTGCAAATGCAGAAAAATCCCGGGACCTAGTCTAGAATTGAATACTCTCAGAATTAAGCTGCTATACAAAATTTATACCAACTTCGTATAGTTGAGACTAAGGAACTACCTCTAGTTCACTTAGTTTCCTCAATATCCATGCGCTTTCGACTTCAATGAGTGCACGCACTTGAACAATTCCTTTGGATCGTATTCCAAACAGTAAAATAATAACAAATCTGGTTGGTAAAAACTCTTTTGATTCTTTCAGGATAAAGATATCTCATGTCATACGCAAAGGCTCTTCCATTTAATCTAATAAAATCCTTTGCCTGGTTAGATCAATTTATCCAATAACTACCAAAGTAGTCAAGTTTAGATTCGCAATCAATCAATATATTCCAACAAGAAGCTGTAAAGTGATGCCGATCTCACAGAACTAATTAATCAAAAAAAATATGATTCTAGTTGGATCCCAGCCGATCAAAGTTTGTGTATACAAATATATGAGAACAAAAAACTTCTTCGTCTTTAATTCTTCTTTGATCTTCAATAAATACTTGCACAACACCACTTGAATATCCTGTGATCAATCACACATAGAACGGAGTCTGTTAACAATGGATTATCACAAGATGTCTTTAGATCTACAAACAGTTCTAAATATCCCACCGATACTTCGATCTAGTTTGAGTGAATATTATATCAGAAGAGAAAATTGTCAAGAATAAAAAAATTATGTGCAGTCAAAGTTTCAACAACCGTGTGGGACCAGAATATCGCTACAACACTTCTATGCGAGATTAACAACACTTCTGTGAGAACATCGCGAGTTCTTTAACAACGCTTGGCGAGTGTCACATAATAGGATGAAGAATGACGTAATGGCTGGCGATTGAAGAAACATGAAAAGAGCATGTTTAACCTGCGATGGTCACAAAGCTTGCGAGAATGAACATTATAACTATCGCGATACAATCGCAGAACAAATCCGAAAGAAAAGGAAAACTTAGCTGTCATCCATTATGTAATTCCCTATATAAAGGCTTCCACTAGATTCAGAGAGGGGTGATGTATTTTTGAGAGTTGAGAAAGTCTTGAGGAGAAAAAAACTTCAAGAGAAAAGTTGTATTCTTGAGTTCTTACATTTCCTGTAAACATTTCTGAAAATCAAATAATAAAGTGTCGTTTTTAATCTTCAAATTTGAGTTGGTTATTACAAATTCTTAACAAGGGTGTAGTGTAGGATTTCCTGCAACTACATTTTGGCGCCCGAAACAGGGATGAATTGAGGGATATTTGAAGAAAAAGATAAAAATTTACATTTTTATTAGAAGGAATTCGGAACAGTTAGTAAAAAGATCTTACGCAATCTTCAATAGTTTAATAAGAATTAATGGCTGTAAGAAGAAGAAATACATCGGAACCACCAACAACAGTAAGGAGAAGTAAAAGACTTGCAGGAGGAAGAACAAATGAAATGGAAGAATCTTCAAGAGTAAGAACAAGAATAAATAGAACAAGGATTGAAGGAGAAAATCAAATTCCACAACCGAATCAACAAACACCAATACAAGATAGAAATGTGGATTATGATAGAGTGAGTATGCATACTTGGAGATCGGATTCGATGGAAGATGTAGAAGATCAACAATTAAGAGACGGAAGAAGAGAAGAAAGAAATCAAGGAGTGGTTGAAGGATTAATTCATGGAGAAGGCGAAGATGAAACAACAGATGATCTAAGACAAAGAATGCAAGAGGAAGGAAGATTAGAGGCGGAAGAGCGTGCAAATTTAACAAGACAAAATCACGAGTTGAGAATGGAGAATTTGAGATTACAAAGTAGAAGATCAATAAGTACTGTTAGATCAAATTCAAGGTCATTAAGAGAAGAACCAAGACTAAATTCCCCAATGAGAAATACTAGAGGAAATATCCAAGAAGAAATGAAAAATCCAAATGAAGAGCAATGTCATATAGAAGAAGAGGTAATAGAAAATCGCTATGATCCGCGCGGTGAAACTATGGAAGGTAGACGTAACAATAGAAATCAAGAGGGAAGAAACAATCAAAATGGTGAAGAAAATCCAGAAGAAGGTAGGAGGATATTACATGGGCGAGAGATTCAGAGAAATCGAAGAATAATTGATGAATAAATTGAGAGACATTATGCTGAATAAGCATGCCTAACTTGCGAGAGAGAAAGATTAAGGGAAGAAGTAGAAGAACAAGAGTTTCAAGAGGCAGTACGATAGAATAACCATGAAAATCGAGAAAGGAGACGTACACAAAATCTCTATAATGATAATATTCAGGAAGAGTATGATATAATACAGAGGAAAATAGAAAGACAGCAAAGAGAGATGATGAGAAATGAAGAAATTCGCAGAGAAGAAGATAGACAGCATAATCAGCTGCGATTCCAAGAAGAAGGTGAAAGATAAAATCACAGAGAAAGACGGGATGACAATGAAGAAGAAGATGCACAAAATCTCGCAAGACAAGAAAGATAAGAATGCAGAAGAAGGGAAACTGCATTAAAAACACCAATGGAGCAAAATTCAGCTGAGAATGAGCAAATATTGAGAGAATTAGCAGAAATGCAAGGAATGATAAACAATAGAAGAGAAGGAGGCAGAAGGCAACTTGATGAAGCAATTGAAGAATCTTCGAGAACCCCTTTCGCTCAGGAAGTACATCTAAGAGGAATACCTCCTAAATGAAATTTACCAATATTAACCAGTATCTTTGATGGAACTACTTGTGATGTTCAGCATGTTAAGGCTTATGTCGGGTGTATGCTACAATGGGAGAATCATGATGTTGTATTGTGCAAGTATTTTGCGTCTAGCTTAATTGGCGAGGCGCTAAAATGGTTCGAGGGATTGCCAAAAACTACTATAACTTCTTTTGATCATTTACAAGCTACATTTCTGGGAGCATATATAAGCAACAATTCATCGCGGCCATGCATTGAATATGTATTTGGATTAAAACAGAGGATTAGCGAGAGTTTGAAGCAATTAAACATAAGATGGAAGACAATGTGCAGTGAGATGGCTGGGAGAGTGGATGAAAGATACCTCATTTTGTCTTTCATCAATGCAATGTTCGCAACCAATCTGCTGTACATACAAATTTTCAGAATCAAAAATACTATCACAATGAATGAGATACGAGAACTACAAGAAGAATACATTGCTTTGGAGGAGAAACAAAATGAAATGGAATCATATCCAATCGCAAACACCAGCTCAGTAGCGGCAAACGGAAGTTTACTTCCTAAAATGATTAACAATGTGGCGAGCACCTCGCAGGCACAACAAGAGAAAGTGGTGATTGATAACCAGCAGAAGTTAGTAGCGATGGGCAGTCGAGATCAAGAAGAGTATGAAAGGGACAAGAATTATTACAATCGCGGAGGAAATAACAAAATCCAAAGACTTGATCTACCACAGGAAACATATGGTAGTCAGAGGCAAAACAATTTCATAATCCAAGGTAATCAGAAGATAATATGGGAAGAAATTAAGATGCCACCCCTAAATGCTAGTATAGAAAAAATTTGGGAAGCCATCATTATGATGGAAAATATACCATCACCATGGAATATGGGAAAAGAGCCACATCCAAATAATCGAAGTCAAGAATTTTTTCCTTACCATCACTTTCATGGTCACTCAGTAAATGATTGCAGGAATGTAAAGAGGATAATTTTAAGGATGATTGATCAGGGGAAGCTAAATCACTTTCTAGTAGGACATCCACAATCTCAGCAATTATTGCCAGCACCAGAAATTCGCAGAGTGAATGCTGTAAAAGGAGCAAAAACATTCGTAATAGAAGTTTGGGCTAAAGCAAAGAATTTGTTTTGTAATTCCATTGTACATTCATACAAAACTATTGAGGATTTCCATGATAATGTTGTAAGCAGAGTCTTCGCGGGAGACACAGATAGAAGAGAGATAATGAATATTGCGAGAGCCTCGCCAATAAAAGAATGGCAGAAGCAAACTATTTTTTTCACTGCACAAGAAGTACCAGAGCCTGGAGAGATGCATGACAACCCATTGGTGGTCAAGTTAGAAATAAATCCAAAGAAGATAGAAGAAGAAGATGAAGAAAATGATGATGAAAATGAAGATTCTTGGGCCATCAACATAGTTCTAATAGACACAGGGAGTTCAGTTGACATCTTATTCTAACATACCTACAAAACCATGGGTGGAAGAGACGAAGATCTAATACCATCAATGTATAAAATATATGGTTTTAATGGTATTGCTAACAATCCCAAAGGGAAGATTACAATGCGAATTCCATTAAAGGGAATATCTTCTTCAATCTTATTATGTGTTGTTGACATTGAATCACCTTATAATGCTTTGATTGGCAGACCATGGTTGCATGGAATATTAGGTGTGGCATCAACTTATCATCAATGCATCAAGTTTCCACATCCAAAGGGAGTTGGAGTCATTAAAGGAGATTGGGGAGAAAGCAAGAAATGTTATGAAATTGACATGGAAACTTGTGAGGAAAGATCCACGAGGAATAGAAGTTGGACACACAACATCAAATAGAAACAAAGAGGTGACAAATTAATGGTTGATGCAATAGAACAACGAGAAGATGAAATGCTGCGAGATCAAAGAAATGACAAGTTAATGGTTGGAGGCGAGCGGCTCGCAAATGAAGAGAAAATATCAAAGCGCAATAAGAAGGCAGCAATAGAAAGTAGTAAGTAGAAAGGTAAAATGATGAAATTTAGAGAAGCTTATGAATGATTTGTTTGAAGAAAATGTAATTGAAAAGAGTACTCTGTTTGAAAGAATTGCAAAATTTTACAATAAGAAAGAAGATCAAAGAAGTGAAATTTTATCAGAGTTACAATACTCGCGAGAAGCGCGAATAAAATTTCGCAAAGATTAATAGAATGGGACGAACCTTTATGGCGTACACCCTAGTTCGTGGATACAATTTCGCAAGAGGCAAATGTAAGACCTAATAGTGCGTCATATAAGGGGTATCTCTTTACATGACTCAGGGATAAGGTTATACATTCTTTGGAATCTGAGTCATGCAGATGTTGGGATTAAAGAAAACCTATCCAGGAGAGAGATCTTGGATTTCCAACTATATAAGGTTATACCCTGGTTGGACGACTGAGAATCTCTTCTAACAAGTGCAGAGTATGACCAAGGCGCCGAGGTACACGGTTGAGCCAAGGGTGCCGGGGGCGTCTGAAACTACCTACAGCTATTCTTGGTAAGTCTTGGCTATGATGCACTTGGCCTGAAGAAAACCCTATTTAGGGTGCAGTCTTGTAACTATAAGCCATATAGGTATAAAGGACAAGAGGCTGCGAAAAAAACTGGTTATTGGTAAATCCGGATGGGAGGAGCTAGTCTTGTATGGCCAATGTGCCCTCCTTGAAGGGGCAACCAGGGGGAAGATAAGGGCGGCACCCTCCAATAGGGAGCTGATAAGTGTCTAAAGACGGCAATGTCATGGGGCTTTATGATCGCAAGAACATTTAGGCCTGTCATATTGTTGCGTGACAAAAATTATACAGAGGCAGCAAGCCATAAGAGAAAAGTTAAGATGAGATCAATGGGTTTTTACATGAAAATGTAAAGACGTCCTGCGATTTCAT
The DNA here is from genome assembly GCA_023529315.1 of Papaver bracteatum. NCBI lineage: Eukaryota > Viridiplantae > Streptophyta > Magnoliopsida > Ranunculales > Papaveraceae > Papaver > Papaver bracteatum. Next base: position 1,104,142 of record JAJJWX010005152.1, read on the forward strand.
CGCAAGAGAGTTTAAAATTATCATATTGTCGCAGAGATGTTGAAAAAATATGGATAAGACAAAATCAATGGGTCAATACATGCAAATGTAAAGACGTCCTGCGATTTTGTCGCAGAAAGGAAAATGTGGCAAAATAAGACCTTTAACTAGGAAGGCATAATAAGACCACAAGAAGTTGAATAAATGCGATATTTACGAAGGTATTATGAAATTTGCGATATTTATGCAGACATTATGAAATTTGCGATATTTATGCAGACATTATGAAATTTGTGATGATGATCGCAACTCAATTTTATATACGCTGGATATCTAAGCTCTTCTCAATTTTTTCATATTGCAGATGAATAATAGAGGCAAGTATGGGAATGCACAGAACGATAAAATTATTATTCATCATCATATGATAAAATTGCATAGACATTATTATGACAAATTCATGATAAAATTGCATAGACATTATTATGACACATTCATGATAAAATTGCATAGACATTATTATGACATATTTATGCAGATAGTTAAAGGGTAATAATTATGTTGCAGAAAAAAGTTGTTTTCTAATTCATACAGATGGAAGCAAAAGAAATTTATACAAGGAAATTTACAAGATTGGAGAAACTCGCAGATTTCTTCCCCTCGTAAATTTACAAGGAAGGAGGAAATAAGTATACAAAAATTACAAGGAAGACAAAAATAAGAAACATAACTAATTAGATCCATCACCATCATCTTCATCAGATTTCTTTCCCTCGCTGGATTTTTCTTCATTATCATTATTATCTTCATCATCAGATTCCTCAGCTTCACTATCAGAAATAACAAGGTTTGGAGTTTTTGCTGGAATTTCCTTTTCAAGATCAGGATATGTAGAATGAGGAATGTAGTGATCATCGCAAACCAATTTAATGGATTTATTGCGAACATCAATAAGAGTGGTACTAAAGTTCGCAGTAGTAATCCTTAATTGGTCTTTTAATCGTGAATACTTCTTGTTGCGAGCAGTAAGACTACTTGCGAGTTGACTCTTGTCAGTTTCAAGTTCCCCAATTCTTTCAAGATATCTCTTTTCAGCTCTTGCAAGTATATAACAACAAGTTGAAAAGTTTGCAAGGAAGAACAATAAAAACAAGAAGTTAATAAGGAAGGATGACTAACAACCTTCTCTTTCAGAAATCATGTCTTTAATTAAAGACGCTTGTTCAACATGAAGACTAACATCTACACCTAAATTAGTTTTGGCATTGTCAAGAACTTTCACAGCCCAAGCAAACTCCACATCATCATTTATAAGAAGACGGGAACGAATTTGGTTTTCTCTTTCAATAAAACCTTCCTTCTTGCGAATAAGCCCATCCCTTTCAATTTGAACTTCAAGAATGGTCTTATGGAAATTTGCTAAGGTTTCAGCCCCTTGTCTAGATATACGGTCTTTGTATTTTGAAAGATCTTTGTTCTTGACCTTTAAAGTTTTAATCTCAGATTTGGAATTTTGATAAAGTTGTTTGAATCTGTGAGTTATATCTAAACAAGATCTGTAGTCAATTTCTAAAAGGCGAAACTTAGATCTGAGTTCATCTATGGAAAGAGAATTAATATTAGAAGGGTTATTTAAAGAATTATTAAGAAGTTCTAGAAGAGTATCATTGTCTATTGGTTCAGGAAAAGAGCGAATGGTTAAAGCCTCATCAGTAAGACCATAAATGTCTGTGAGAATGATAAATCAAGTAAGAAAGAATAGTGAAACATAAAATTATGAAGGAAAAGAAGAAGGTAATCATACCTAAGAGTTGTTTGTTAACAGTATCAAGATTGGATACTTTGAGAAATTGTTGAGAAAGATTATTCTCAAGTTCTTTATTCTTCTCGCGAAGATTAGCAAGTTCAGCTTCCATTTGTTCATTCTTCTCATGAAGAATAGTGAATTCAGATTTAAGTTCTTCATTCTTTTGGCGAAGAACAACATTATTCTTTTGAGAAAATGCACGCCTTTTGTATAAATCAGAGGCAACAACAAAGGAAGCTCTTCCAACCTGTGAGAGAAAAATATAAGTTAAGGCTTGGCGATGGAATAAATATATAAACAGGTTGAAGAAATGAAAACATACCAGGGTACCAAGAGAATTTAAGAGACTGGGAGTCAGCGATCTTGAGATTCCTTGGAGGGAATCATTACCTACCAATATGTGAGCATCGCAGAACTTTGGAGAGCACGGGATGTCTCATTAAGAACTTCATCTTCATAATTATTAGCGATACCATGAGTAATATCGCCAAAAATCTTGGATAATTGATCCATTGAAGACTCAGAAGAGGAAGAATCTTTCATGGCAGGAATGTCATTATCATCATCATCGTTGTCCTTACCAAAATCAACACTTAAATTTTCTGGAATGGGTTGAGGAGTTGAAGAAGAAGAGAGTTCGGTTTTTCTTTTCTTTAAGGGAGGATCGTCAGATTCCTCACTGCGAGTGGAAGTAAGCTTCCCTTTGGGATGAGCAGTAGATTTCCCCTTGCGATCAATTGAAGATTTCACCTTGGTTCTTGGTTCTATTGGTTCTAATTCTTCGATTACCTGCGATCACAGATGAAGATAAGAAATAGGGGCAACAATATATTGTTAAAATTTATAAAGAAATATTTCTTACTTCATCTGTGAGTAATTAAAGAGCCAGCGAGTAGTAGGTTTCCTAAACTTCTCATAGTTGGCCTTCAATCTCTCAATCTAATAAACAGGCATAATCAGCGAGAGCTTAAAGATATGAAAATCAAAGAAAAATAATAAAAATAACTTGTTATGTGAAGAACTAAGGAGGACATACTTCTTTATCTTTTTCATGCTAATAGAACACCCATGGTTGGTATTCCACAAGATTTGCAGGCAAGGCATGAGTGCCAGAAATATACGGACCCTCTAAAATTAGAGGAAAAATAAACCACTTGTCATCGCTAGAATTGCAAGGACCTTGATTGTTATTTGTATGCCAATCAATATCTAACATAAGAGCTTTATCTTCAGCAATATTATCTTTCTTTTGCAAGCGGACACCCCGGCAAGTGTGATCTCTCTTCATGTGGATTATGTCATAGTTGATGAAAACATTATCCATAGTATACATCGCGGGAATGATTGGAACATCCTTGAATTGAGGATTCTTCGCAGTATAATGGTAGCGAGATCCTTTATTGGCACCGCGAGAAGCATATTCAAGTAGTAATTGAATACAATCTCCACCCAATTGATATACTGCTCGCGAGAACTTCTCATGAGAAATTATTTCATAAAATAAGGGAAGATCCGGGTCATAGATAGGAATGGGAAGACCAGCTTCAAGTTGACCTAGCGATACTATAACTTTCTCGCGAGAACATTGATGATCAGAAAATAATTTGATGGAAAGCTCGGATTTAGATCTTTGATCTGGAATTGTAGACAAAGTAAAACCTTTACTTTTGGGTTTTTCTCGCATCTCACCAAAAGAAGCCAAATTTTTAGCACCAGCAGCAACTATTTTTTAAGTATGGGAATGAAGAAAAAAGTTAAAAAATAAGAAAGAAATCACAGCGATAACAGACGCGCAATTTACGGAAGAACAGTAAACTTGCAGAGAATTTACGGAGAGAAAGAAGAAGAAAGTAAGAGAGGAAAAGAAAAGAATGAAAGGAGTATTTATAGAAGAAGAGATTTCTCGAAGAAGATGAATGTAATAAATGCAAAGAAAAGACATGAGCGGTCATATCGCAGCGGTTAAAGAGGACGTGTCAAAAATTTATTAGAAGAGAGAATACGTGAAAACAGCTGGCAAAGGATACAGAAACGTGTCAGAACAGAGAAATCTGAAAAGATAAGGAGTTATGGCATTTTAAAATTCTCATGATCTTCTCTTCTTCGTATAAAAGACATGAGAAGAGGCAGGATGTAGGACCATAATATCGCTACAACACTTCTATGCGAGATTAACAACATTTCTGTGAGAACATCGCGAGTTCTTTAACAACGCTTGGCGAGTGTCACAGAATAGGATAAATAATGACGTAATGGCTGACGATTGAAGAAACATGAAAAGAGCATGTTTTACCTGCGATGGTCACAAAGCTTGCGAGAATGAATGTTATAACTATCGCGATACAATCGCAGAACAAATCCGAAAGAAAAGGAAAACTTAGCTGCCATCCATTATGTAGTTCCCTATATAAAGGTTTCCACTAGATTCATAGAGGGATGATGTATTTTTGAGAGTTGAGAAAGTCTTGAGGAGAGAGAAACTTCAAGATAAAAGTTGTATTCTTGAGTTCTTACATTTCCTGTAATATTTCTGAAAATCAAATAATAAAGTGTCGTTTTTAATCTTCAAATTTGAGTTGGTTATTACAAATTCTTAACAAGGGTGTAGTGTAGGATTTCCTGCAACTACAAACCATTAGTCAATTAAATCAATCGAAAACTAATAACACTGCAATTATTTAATTTCCCACCAATAGTACTCGTAGATCTTCTTGATTCTACAGAAGAATTTAAACGAGCGTTCGTAAGAGATTTCACTTAATTAGGATACTTTCCTGTCCGAATAGACGGATCCACCAGAAACAACAAGAATGAAGTTTGCCTAGATCTTAGGGTAGCTTGCTAGAAATGTAAACTTAGGTATTTATAGACCAAGGATGTTTGGACACCAAGGAATTTCCAAAACCGAAAATACTCCCAAGATTTGCAATGAATAGCAAAATTCTGTTTTCATAATTCAAATAAATGCTTGTCCAAAATTTCCAAAATCTCTCAATAAAAAATCTCCAATTAGTAAATGCACATTACTAATTTTTATTCTTTAGAGATATGCATTTAATTACTAATCTTTTAATTAAATGCACATTACTAGTTTCTTAGAATGATATACCAAATCATGATGAAATGAATTATATGCATGATCTTCACTTTTATTTTCCTCAAACTTAAGATGGATATGGAAGTGATGAATGTCTTGAGCCAAACGTAGAATCTAATGACCCAGAAGAAGAAAAGAGAGCTGCAAATAATCAGGTACACTACTTACGTGGTGAAGATTGTGATTTTTCCATGCAAATGATGATTTTTTTTTTCACTTTTGCTCCCCAGTATCGGCAAGGTCGATAATGGTCGAACCGTGCCGACTGTAAGAGTCGGCATTGTTTTTATTACCAAATTCCACGAATTTTCATGAGCAGTATTTTAGTCGGCAAGGTCATAAATAAGAACCTTGTCGACTATAAGACTTTTGCAGCACAGGAAACCGGGTTGTGAAACATGCTTAATCCGGCATTTTTTTGAATATGTCAACCCTGACGACTATAGTTTGGTTGTCATTGTTGTATTCTTCAACCCTGCCGGATGTGCTTTGGTCGTTGTTGTTTTATATATCGACCCTATCGACTATGGTAGTATATATCAACTAACTTGTGATGTTGTAGATTGCATTGGTACCGATGACGGATTAGCCTCAAGCTCATAGTATTAGGGGTCATGATACTTCCGCACATTATGTTAATGATTTAGAATGGTTGGAGAAAGACGAAGCAATCAATTGGGTTGTTGAGAAAGCAAAAGAGAAGATGTGTGTTCTAGTGAAAAACACCCAACAAAAAGATTCGTGGTTTGAAATGGCATGCGAGTGTAGTGGGTCGGACATAAGTCACAAGATAAAGGGTTATGTGTATGATAAGAAGACCACTAGGGTGAAAAAGACGAAGTCAAAGAAGTACCAAGAATTCTCTGTCTCTTCCTCGGTTGGCTCTCTCCTGACAAATGGCAGTTTGATTGCACAGTCTTGGATCCAAATTTCAGCAACTCGATCACTTATTCGATGGGAATAGGAAATTTTAAGTATGTTTGATCATTTCCTGTCCGCCGACGCTGGGTCAAGGCTTGTGCATTTCAAGTTTCGTTAGAGCATTGCTCGGTTGAACTCACCAAGTGTTGGTATGTCAAGTTTGGTTGTCATATTTTAGTGAATCAAAACTCATTTTAAGAGTCGCTTGATTATGTACTAGAGTCAACTTCGTATAGGTTAGCTTGAAAGTATTAGGATATGTGTCACGTCCATCAAAAATTTGGGCTTCTATTGAGCCGGATTTGACCCAATGGATCACTTCCAACCCAACTAGCAAGAACGAATCCTTGAGGCATGACTATGGAACAGGCTTCATTTTTTTTTTTTATTATTATAAAGAATGCTAATAAAACAAAGTACAACTACAAAATGAATAAAGACGATATTATTAAATATCTTTTCCAACTCAAATTCCAAGTAAAAAGTTCCCAAATAATAATAATCACTAATGATGTTCTAAAATTTATAAAATAAGAACAACAATTTAAAAATTATTTAATTAGAAATGTCTCTTATTAAAATACTTGAAAACTCCAAGTAATAAAAATGATAATCAATAAAAGTACTCATTATCCCCATGATATCATATAGTAGTGTCTTGCGAGAATACTAACATCTGAGTACTATGCCGTAAGCTTCCAAGTCCGCTTACTGTGCTAACTGCTCCTCAAACTCTGTTGGGAGAGAAAAAAGGAATTTGGGGTGAGCAAACCACAGCCCAGTAGGAATTTCAAAAAAATAATATAGTGCAACGAGAATTAAACCATGCAACCGATAAAAATAAATAAAATCCACGTAAGTCAAAACCTCTGAATTTACTTACTCATTTTACTCACTTAAGCCAACCTATAATTGTAGGTCCTAATCTAGTGTCAGAGTTATTCCGGTTACAAACCATATTGTTCCCCGAACAGTCTTCCCAGGGTAGCCACCAGTGGTGGGATGCCATAAAGACCTGACATTTCAGCAGCAGAGAGATACGTATTTCCATTATTCATTTTTAAATATTAGACACGCGCACAAACGACAAACATGTTCAAAATTCGTGAGATTCAACCGATGCATCTATCTAAAATTTATAGAAATAAAAATAAATGAAATGCATTTATACCCAAAGCCAAAAATCATCTATAAGCACAAAACATTTACCACGTCTCCAAAATCAAAACTCAATATATAGCAATGCATTAACAAAATCAATAGTAACAGCCAACGCATACAATATCCACGCTAATAAGAACAGTGCATTAGTGGAACCCGTATCCTCCAGAAACGAACATCCTTAAAAATTAGACGGTTTGAATAATAACTAAACAAATGCTCATCTATTCATCGAGCCATTGGAATACAAAAAACATTTTATAAATCCTAATGGGTAACTATAAAACTCGGTCAGAAGTTTAAGATGTTTGGAGGGGTATAGTGTATATTCAGATAATGGCCATCTAAAAACGATACAGGTGCAAAGAGTACATAAACTAATCAAATTCACTGGGACTGTTGGACTTCTTTCATTTGTTTTATTGTAAACCAAACTAAAATAAATGAATATGGGTATTTGGTATGCACGTTAAGTACAGTAGTAGAAAGACAAGGTTAGTAGGGAGAAAACTCAATTGATGGATTAAAGAACAATTCATTTTTTTGGATTTTTGTTGTAAAAAGTTACAGGAGGCTAATATTTTATCATTTCCTTTTCAATTACCTAATAAGACAAAATAATTTATAAACAAATGGATGAGCAAGTTGCAATATGGAGAGAAACATATTCTTTCTTTATATCATTCCAGGTTAAAAAATAATATTATATGCCTTGTTTTTCATAGTGAAGTCACGGAAATCAAGAGACAATATGGAGACCCATTTTTGCCGATATCAGTGAAAAAACAAAACCCAGTTTAAATGGTCATGATCGGAGAGAAATCGAACAAGCCCTACGGGACAGATAGAGTAAGTTTAGAATGGAGAGAAAGAAGGACACTAGGCTATTGGTATATGTGAAACCGGCCATTAAAAATCACATTGTAAATACAGATCCCGTAGAAGTAAGATAAATCAATCCGAACAATAAATTAATTAACCTTAAATCAACAAATATATATAGTACTAAAATCAATTAATTGAAAATCAACAACGATATAATGCTAAAATAGGTTTTAGTTTGTATTATGAGAAACCCCTACCTCCTACGCAATCCAAGAAAAATTGTGAAATCCTTATCACTCCAAGTCAATCAGTATCCCAGGTAAAGCAATAAAAATCAGGTTTTTTTTTTTTTTAATAAAGTAGCATAGATGAAAAGAGGAAGAAAGAAATGGTTCTTTTTCTTTTCTAGGGTTTTAGGAAAATGACAAAACAATATATAATATTACTAACCCTAAAAGTAGATGCAAACCCATACGTATTACTAGCCATAAAAATAATGTGCTCTACTAGGTAGTGACCCCATCATTCCATGGGCTAACTATTTCTTTTATCCACCCACTAATTTGAGCTATATGCACCCCAAAACCATCACAATAAAATACTAAATAAACTAGGATTTGTACATCACATATATACAAATCGCTATGTCAACTCTAATGAGTTGAAAACGGGCTTTAAGCCCGGATTCAAAAAAATAAATAGCAGACGTTATACTATAAATCTCTAAAAAAAAGAATTTTTCCGGAAATTTAGCTAAGTTTAAGAATTACCTCTCAGTAATTCCGGATATTTGTCTCGTATCTCAGACTTCGGCTCCCAAGTTGCCTCTTCGGAACCATGATGTTGCCAGAGCACCCTCACGGTTTTGATGGTTTTCCTCCGAAGGATTTGTTCCTTTGAGTCGATTACGCGCAACGGTTTCTCTTCATAAGAAACATTGTCGTTCAGTTGTAAGTCTCTCTATTCGATGACGTGGGACGGATCAACATTATATTTATGAAGCTTGGATACATGAAACACATTGTGTATGTCTGCAAATTGTGTTGGTAGTGCTAGTCGATATGCTACTTCTCCAATCCGTTGAAGAATTTCAAATGGCCCAATATAGCGTGGCGCCAATTTACTTTTCTTCCCAAACCGTTTAATGCATGGTCTAGGACTAACTCTTAGAAACACATTGTCCCCAACCTGGAACTCCAATGGTCTCCTTCTTACATATGTATAACTCTTTTGACGACTTTGTGCTATTCTCAGACGGTCTTGGATGATCCTTATCTTCTTTGTTGTCTCTTGAACCATCTGGGGCCCTATGACACTTCTTTCGCTAACTTCAGCCCAACATAATGGTGTTCGACACGGTCTTCCGTACAATGCCTCATAAGGTTCCATACCTATACTGGACTGATAACTGTTGTTGTATGCAAACTCAACAAGGGGTAAATGATCGCTCCAATTACCTTTGAAGTCGATCGCACATGCTCTTAACATATCCTCCAAAATCTGAATCGTTCGCTCGGACTGACCATCGGTCTGAGGGTGGTAAGCGGTACTCATATCCAATCCTATTCCCATCAACTGGTGAAAACTCCCCCAAAACTTGGATGTAAAAAGAGGATCTCGATCGGAAACGATCGATAGTGGAACTCCATGCAACCTAACTATCTCATTGATGTACAAATTACATAAAATAGGTACAATATATGTCTGCTTCACCAGAAGAAAATGGGCCAACTTGGTGAGACGGTCTATGATCACCCATACGCCATCCTTCCCATGTTGGGTATTAGGTAGTCCTCTAACGAAATCCATAGCAATGAAATCCCATTTCCACTCTGCTATTGGTAAAGGCTGAAGAGGTCCTGCTGGTCGCTAGTGTTCAGCCTTCACTTGCTGACAAGTAAGGCACTTGGAGACGAACAATGCAACATCCCTTTTCAAACCTTTCCACCAGAACTGGCGCTTCAAATCTTGATACATCTTTGTGCTTCCCGGATGTACTGTTAATACAGACTTATGAGCCATCGTCAAAATTTCCTTTCGCAATTCCTCAACATCTGGTACACACAACCATCCTTTATAGCGTATAGCCCCATTGACTCCCAGTGTCCATCCTTCCTGTTGATCCATAGTACCCATCTTTCCTTTGATTTCTTGTAAACCGTCGTCTAACGTCTGCGCCTGAATGACCTTCTCCACAATCTCAGGTACTGCAACAACATGCGCCAGGTATGCTCTTTCATCGTTCCACTCAACAACAAAGTCATATTTTTCCACAACCCTGACCATCCTCAATAAAGCTATGGATCCAGACTCATTTCTACTGAGTGCATCCGCTAAAACATTCGCTTTCCCAGGATGGTACTCCAACTTAAACTCATAGTCCGTAAGAAGCTCGATCCATCTCCTCTGTCTCAAGTTCAAATCCTTCTGAGTGAAGATGTACTTTAAACTTTTGTGGTCCGAAAATACCATAAAGTTTTCTCCATAAAGATAATGCCTTCATGATTCCAGATCATGAGTTGGGTAGTTATTTTCATGATTCTTTAACTGTCGAGAAGCATAATCTACTACTCTCCCTTTATGCATAAGAACTCCACCCAAACCACTCCTTGAAGCATCACAATAAACATCATAACCTAATCCTGGTTCTAGGGTAACCAAAATGGGTGCCGTAGTCAATCGCCGCTTCAACTCCTCAAATTCTTTATCACACTCGGTAGTCCACTCAAACTTCACACCCTTTTTGGTCAAACGAGTAAGAGGGACCGCTATCTTCGAGAAATTCTCAACAAATCTTCGATAATAGCCAGCGAAACCTAAGAAGCTGCGAATCTCAAAAATACTCTTTGGAGGTTACCATTTCGTTACGGAAGATATCTTCTCGGGATCAACAAATATGCCATCCTTGGAAATAACATGTCCAAGAAATAAGACTTTCGTCATCCAGAATTCACACTTGCTCATGTTTGCATACAACTTGTGCTCTCTTAGAGTTTGTAAAACCATTCTAAGATGTTCCTCATGATCTTCCTTAGTCTTGGAATAAATGAGAATGTCGTCAATGAACATTACTACAAACTTGTTCACAAAAGGTCGGAGAACTCGGTTCATCAGATCCATGAATACTGCAGGTGCATTTGTTAACCCGAACGGCATCACGAGAAATTCATAATGACCGTAATAAGTTCTAAATACGGTATTGCGAATGTCCTCCTCTCTGACCCGCATTTGATGGTACCCAGATCGAAGATCAATCTTTGTTAAATAACACGCTCCCTTCAACTGGTCAAAAAGATCATCAATTCTCGGCAAGGGGTACTTATTCTTGATTGTAATTCGGTTTAGTCGTCGGTAGTCAATACATATCCTCATTGATCCATCCTTTTTGAGTACAAATAGAACAGGAGCTATCCACGGTGAGGTACTTGGTTGAATAAATCCCAGCTCTTCCAACTCATCAATTTGTTTCTGTAACTCCTTCATCTCTTTGGGTGCCATGCGGTATGGGTGCATCGATATTGGCATACTTCCCGGTTGCACTTCAATCTCAAATTCAATCTCTCTCTTTGGTGGTAATCCAGGAAATGCCTCTGGAAAGACATCCGGAAAATCTCGAACTATCGGTAACTCTTCATCTACCACCTTGGAATCCTCTTCTTCACTCAAATTAGCAAGATAAGCTATGTGTTCTTCGGTTTAATCCCTCCTTTTCATCCCGGGTAAGGATGGATTTATAACTTTCCACCTTTCTCCTTGAACAGACACTCGACTTCCATCCGATGATTGGAAAGATACCTTCTTCTCAAAACATTCCAGTATAGCTTGGTTTTGCGACAACCAGTTCATACCAATAATGACATCATAATCCTGGAGCCTCATCGGTATTAAATCTATTTTCACTCTATAATCACCAAAAGTTATTTCATAATCCTTGCAAAATTTACTAAGGGTCACTACATTTCCTAGCGGTGAAGAGACGTTCAAAGTAAACCCCATGAGTAATGGTTTCAAACCAAGATAAGCAGCAAAATGCAAAGATATGAACGAATGGGTAGCTCCAGAATCAAACAAAACTTTAGCACGAGAACTAAAGATCAAGAAATTACCCTCTATCGCAGAGTTTTCTGTCCTCTTCTCAACAGTAGCAATATGGTTTAGCTGCCCCGGAACATTTGGCTGACGCCTTGGATGGAAGGGTGGTGTATTGTTTCGCGGATGTCGTGCTTGGAAATTTGGCCTTGGGCCATTCTGAAACTGATTATGAGTTGGAGGCCTAGGTGGTGCATGTAAAGGACACTCCCTCACAAAATGATCTTCCTTCCCACAACGATAACACCCTGAGATTGCATTCAGTTGTCCAGGTGGCTTCGATTTAGGACAATCCCTAACGAAGTGACCCACAACTCCACAATGAAAGCAAGGTTTTGGTGCAACTACCTTCCCAGGGTTATCCGTACGCGGACGCTTCCGATGAGTCGATGAATCCGTATTCCGGTTTCTCTTGGGATCTCTCGTCTCCCTTTCCTTCTGGTTCTTGATCCAGTCCGCTTCTATAGCTAATGCAGTATCTAGGACATCCTCATAAGTAGTAAGGCGACATGGTACCAACCTAGCATGGATGGCAGGTTTCAGTGCATCCTGAAGTTTTCTTGCTCTTCGTAACGGCATATTGACCAAGTTATCCCCAAAACGTTCCAATTCAACAAACCTCTTGTCTAGTTGAGAAACCGTCATGTCTCCCTTAGATAAGGTTGCAAATTCAGCACACATCTGGTCTTTGACCGTCTCATGAAAATACTTGTCAAAAACAGCGTTTCAAACTCTGCCCAAACGGTAACATTTCGGACTCGTTTTATCGAATCCCACCAAAAATCAGCAGATCCAGTGAAAAGGTACGTAGCAAAACGTATCTTGTCATTCTCTTCCACTCTCAAGGCTAAAAACTCCTTTTGTATCCCCATTAACCACCTTTCAGCCTCAAGAGGTTCTTCAGTCCCCTTAAATTCTTTCCTTCCAACCACCTTCAAGAATTTTTCTAAGTCCACTTTACCCTGGCGTTGGGTTTCAACAACCTGTACCAGTGTTCCCAATGTCCCAACAACTCGGTCAAGGGTAGCTTCCATGCGTTCCCTTCTGTCCTCTCCTTCTTCTCCATTTGGTTGAGCACCGTTGGTGACATCACGACGGGGCGACATCTTCTAAATAAAGACAAACGCGCACTAATGTTAATATCTACGTTGAAAACCTAATTTAAATAATACACGCAAGGTTTTATCTTATAAGGCTTTTAGTTATTTACCCCAACCCAAAATAAATTAAATATGAAAAGAAACTTGATGAAAACAAATTAAATTTAATTTTCCAAAAAGAATAAGGAAAAACATAACCTAATTCTCAAAATCATTTCAGATCATAAGTCGATAAATGAATAAATAAAAATAATCAGAGTGTAATAATTTTCTTATTTTTATTTTTTTTAAAAACCAAACTTTCAAAACCAGTAAGTCCACACGCACGGCCCAAGTAAATCGGAACTATGCTCTGATACCAAACTGTCACGTCCTTCAAAAATTCGGGCTTCTATTGAGCCGGATTTGACCCAATGGATCACTTCCAACCCAACTAGCAAGAACGAATCCTTGAGGCATGACTATGGAACATGCTTCATTATTTTTTTATTATAAAGAATGCTAATAAAACAAAGTACAACTACAAAATGAATAAAGACGATATTATTAAATGTCTTTTCCAACTCAAATTCCAAGTAAAAAGTTCCCAAATAATAATAATCACTAATGATGTTCTAAAATTTATAAAATAAGAACAACAATTTAAAAAGTATTTAACTAGAAATGTCTCTTATTAAAATACTTGAAAACTCCAAGTAATAAAAATGATAATCAATAAAAGTACCCATTATCCCCATGATATCATATAGTAGTGTCTTGCGAGAATACTAACATCTGAGTACTATGCCGTAAGCTTCCAAGTCCGCTTACTGTGCTAACTGCTCCTCAAACTCTGTTGGGAGAGAAAATGGAATTTGGGGTGAGCAAACCACAGCCCAGTAGGAATTTCAAAAAAATAATATAGTGCAACGAGAATTAAACCATGCAGCCGATAAAAATAAATAAAATCCATGTAAGTCAAAACCTCTGAATTTACTTACTCATTTTACTCACTTAAGCCAACCTATAATTGTAGGTCCTAATCTAGTGTCAGAGTTATTCCGGTTACAAACCATATTGTTCCCCGAATAGTCTTCCCAGGGTAGCCACCAGTGGTGGGATGCCATAAAGGCCTGACATTTCAGCAGCAGAGAGATACGTATTTCCATTATTCATTTTTAAATATTAGACACGCGCACAAACGACAAACATGTTCAAAATTCGTGAGATTCAACCGATGCATCTATCTAAAATTTATAGAAATAAAAATAAATGAAATGCATTTATACCCAAAGCCAAAAATCATCTATAAGCACAAAACATTTACCACGTCTCCAAAATCAAAACTCAATATATAGCAATGCATTAACAAAATCAATAGTAACAGCCAACGCATACAATATCCACGCTAATAAGAACAGTGCATTAGTGGAACCCGTATCCTCCAGAAACGAACATCCTTAAAAATTAGACGGTTTGAATAATAACTAAACAAATGCTCATCTATTCATCGAGCCATTGGAATACAAAAAACATTTTATAAATCCTAATGGGTAACTATAAAACTCGGTCAGAAGTTTAAGATGTTTGGAGGGGTATAGTGTATATTCAGATAATGGCCATCTAAAAACGATACATGTGCAAAGAGTACATAAACTAATCAAATTCACTGGGACTGTTGGACTTCTTTCATTTGTTTTATTGTAAACCAAACTAAAATATCGGAATATGGGTATTTGGTATGCACGTTAAGTACATGAGTAGAAAGACAAGGTTAGTAGGGAGAAGACAAGGTTTGGTGCCCAGCTTGTTGTCAGGCTACCCACCAACTTATTGTAATCTGACCTTCTAAGGCTTCTTATATATATATATATTATGGATTAAAGAACAATTCATTTTTTTGGATTTTTGTTGTAAAAAGTTACAGGAGGCTAATATTTTATCATTTCCTTTTCAATTACCTAATAAGACAAAATAATTTATAAACAAATGGATGAGCAAGTTGCAATATGGAGAGAGACATATTCTTTCTTTATATCATTCCAGGTTAAAAATAATATTATATGCCTTGTTTTTCATAGTGAAGTCATGGAAATCAAGAGACAATATGGAGACCCATTTTTGCCGATATCAGTGAAAAAAACAAAACCCAGTTTAAATGGCCATGATCGGAGAGAAATCGAACAAGCCCTACGAGACAGATAGAGTAAGTTTATAACGGAGAGAAAGAAGGACACTAGGCTGTTGGTATATGTGAAACCGGCCATTAAAAATCACATTGTAAATACAGATCCCGTAGAAGTAAGATAAATCAATCCGAACAATAAATTAATTAACCTCAAATCAACAAATATATATAGTACTAAAATCAATTAATTGAAAATCAACAACGATATAATGCTAAAATAGGTTTTAGTTTGTATTATGAGAAACCCCTACCTCCTACGCAATCCAAGAAAAATTGTGAAATCCTTATCACTCCAAGCCAATCAGTATCCTAGGTAAAGCAATAAAAATTTGGTTCTCTTTTTTTTTTTTTAATAAAATAGCAGAGATGAAAAGAGGAAGAAAAAGATGGTTCTTTTTGTTTTCTAGGGTTTTAGGAAAATGACAAAACAATATATAATATTACTAACCCTAAAAGTAGATGCAAAAGAGATAAAGACTTATTCTTTTTCTCATACGTATTACTAGCCATAAAAATCATGTGCTCTACTAGGTAGTGACCCCATCATTCCATGGGCTAACTATTTCTTTTAGCCACCCACTAATTTGAGCTATATGCACCCCAAAACCATCACAATAAAATACTAAATAAACTAGGATTTGTACATCACATATATACAAATCGCTATGTCAACTCTAATGAGTTGAAAACGGGCTTTAAGCCCGAATTCAAAAAAAAAATAGCAGACGTTATAATATGAGACGTTATAAGTATTGTGAAGACTTGAAGAAGTGAAGAAGCAAGGATCTACAAAGACAACATCATCCTTCCACTTGAGGTTAGTGATATTTGACTTGAACTGTTTCATTCCCTAACGTATCTTTCAAGTCGTGCATTTTAAAAACAAAATTGTGAAGCGTGAACACTCTAGATAGACATAGTATTAAGGAATACAATACGAGGTTTATTGCTTAATCATTAAACTTTGTAGATAAGACATCGACATAATCGTTTGAATGCTATTGTGATTATGTATGGGTATGAGGTAAGGATTTCATCATAGGAAAAAATGTTTTACATGTGTTTTAAGGAATTAAATTCATGAACTTGTTTTGTGAATCGAAAAGAAAATCGCCAGGTATTATTGGTATTGTTATTCATTGCATATCTTATGAACTACCAATATGTGTGATTAGTATAACCTCTCATGACTTGTTTGTGTTTTTGGTAAAACTATTCACAAAGGCCTGACTTTTGTATTGGTATGACTTTTATTAGTGAAACCGATCTTAAGTAATCACCTGAGATGGTATGATCGTTTGGTGATTTTGTGTATGACCAACTCTAGGTAAAAGGGAACTGATCCTAGTAAGAGGTGCAACACATCACAAAGGGGAATCGATCCTTGTATGAGGTGCAGCAAGTTTGTAGCAGAAAGGGGAACCGATCCTATGGACATGTAACACGTATTTAGGCAAATGGGAATTGATTATATGAACATGTGCAACACATACAAGTTAGATACCATATATGTGGGGAACCGATCCTAGTACCTAGTCAACCGAATTTTGGAAAGATAGTGTGACTATGCACAGTACTCACATGGAGGTAGAATCGAAACTTGTTTTGTTAGAACCAATAAACCCATGATTTGTGATTGAGTGTTCTTGATCAATCACATAGTTCTAAAAAGTCAGATGAACCAATTCTAAACTTGTTTGGAAGTGTGGAAAATCGGTTTCAAGATTGTAAGTATGAAAGAGGACTTACAAAGTAAGGATGTCGGCACACTTTGAACTCGTGCAGTAATGCTTATCTTTTATTGTTCAAAGTTATTCCTTAATAGCTAAAGGAAGAAAATCCCAAGATCCAAATAAATAAGTTAAGAATATTTTATTTAAGGTTTTTAATTTTATTTAGGGAAACAAGAATTAGTAATGTGCATTTACTAGTTAGAGATTTTCCAAAGAGATTTTCGGTCAATATTTTGGACAGAGCATTTCCAGGAATTTGGAATTTTATTGCATATCTTGAGAATATTTTTGATATTGGAAATTCTTTGGTGTCCAAACTTCCTTGTCTATAAATACTTGAAGTTTTCATTTCAGGCAAACTAATCCTTCGTGATATCAAACTTCCTCGATTGTGTTGTTACTGGTGAAGCCGCCTATTCGGAGAGGAGAGTAACCTAATTATGCGAAATCTATTACGTCTGCTCAGTTTAAAGTCTTCTTTGGGATTGAGAAGATCTATTAGTAGCATTGGTGGGAAACTAGATAGTTGCGGTGTATCTTGTGTTTTCGATTGATTTGATGGACTAACGGTGGTTGAACTTTGATTGCACCTAGTTTGTTTATGCTTGAGAATCTTCTCTTCTGATATAAGATTTACTCAAACTAGATCGAAGTTTCAACAGGGATATTTAGATTGTTTGTAGATCTAAAGACGGTCTTGTGATAATCCATTGTTAACATACTCCGTTTTTTGCGTGATTAATCATAAGAAGATTCAAGTGATTCTGTGTAGGTACTGATTGAAGATTAAATAAGATTTGAAGACAAAGAAGACTTTGAAGATTTATGATTTGGATTTATAATCTTTGGTGTGCACAATACTTGTTTCGGTAAAATAGGATCCAACTATAATCGGTTTATCCTTGTGGTAGATTAGATTTATTAGTTGTGTAGATCGGCACCAATACAATTCTTTGTTATTAAAAGTATTGATTGGAAAATCTTAAACAATTACTTCGGTAAGTTGTAAATAAGATAGATCTAAGAACCTGACGAAGGAGTTTATTTCAAATAAACAAAAGAGCCTTTGTCGAACTCATATGACTTGGTTGAAGAGAGTTGATACCAAACATATTTATTGTTCCTTTACTGTTTGGAATACGAACCAAAGGAATTGTTCCAAGTAAGTGACTTATTACATGTCGGAGGCATGGGAATACAGACGGAACTAGGTGAACTATAGGTTTAGTTGCTTGGTCTCAACTATACGAAGTTGGTTTGATTTTGTATATCAGCTTAATCCTGAGAGTATTTAATTCTGTACAAGGTCCCGGGGTTTTTATGTATTTGCAGTTTCCTAGTTAACAAAATCTTGGTGTGTGCTTTACTTTATTTTCCGTATTATAATTATTTTTATATTATAATTAAAGTAATTACACTTGTATGTTAACTAGACACTTGATATTTATCTTATAAGGTTTTACTATTATCAAGTGAACACTTTGTTGTCGTATTGTCTCGATTTCATATCCATAGATGATCACACAAAGTGTATTGGATTTCTCCATTTGACTTTGATATTCTCACATTGTTAGGCCAATTCGGACTAACCTTATTTCAAGTGGACACTGTGTTGAAATATTCCTTGAGTGATTGTACCTCTAAGAGGTTTATACACAATGGGTCTTGTATAGGTTGTGATCAAAATAAAAGATTATGGTGTATTTGGGTACCCTCGTCTTTTCAAGTTTGATTATCCTTACTTAACGCTTTTGGAGGAACCTGGGATGTTGGAGAAGCGTTCTTATGCTGTGTTTCAGCTTTCTTTTTGTTCCATGTAGCAGTAACATTCATGGAAGGTTGGAAATTGTATTTCTTATTGATCATGCGCCTGTTGTTACCTCGAGTCTCTCATGGTTCCTCTAATTTTTGTAGTTTTTGTTCTCTATGGTAAAGTAGGTGCAGTAATTGCTAATTGTTTGGATGCTTCATGAAGCTCTAAGAAAGTATGCAATCGGAGATTTTCCAATAGAGCTCTATTGACCAGGATCATTCCATTGATGCATGGATTTATAAGATGTTGCTCTTTGACGTTAGGATCATGAAAATCCAAAGCTTGAACTCTAAAATTTTTCACATAATCGTTCGGATGTTCATTGTTCTTCTGAAACATCCTTCCCAGATCAGAGAGGGTAACTTGTTCTGAAACGAAGAAGTATTTTCGGTAGAAGGAATTAATCATTTCTCCCCAACTGGCAATTCTTTATGGTGCGATGTTATTGTATCAGTTGTATGCTCTGCCTGTCAAAGACTTGTCCTTCTAACTGACAACATGGTTGTGCTCATGTTCGCCCAATGATTCCAGGAATCGAGAAACATGTTCTCGAGCATTGCATGTTCCATCATAAAGCGTGAACGTTGGTTAAGTATAACCTTTCAGAAGAGGAACATTGTGTAGCAGAAGGATATGGAGGTTGGTGACGATGGACATATGGTGTCCTGTCTGAAAAGACGAGGGAACCCAAATATACCTCAATCTAAAACTTTTCCACCTATAAGTCCTTTTACTAAATTTATTATCTATGGACTGAGTCGAGACAATATAACTAATCGGTTCACACTTCGTGTGATCGTCTATGGATACAAGATCGAGACAATACAACAACGAAATATGCTTACTTGATAATAGGTTCGGACTTAACCAAACACTAGGGATTGTCTATCAAGTAAAATAGGAATTAACGTTTGTGTATTTTACTTCTAATTATAATAAAACAATTATAATTACAGAAATAGAAAAGTAAAAGACACAATAAGATTTTGTTAACGAGGAAACCGCAAATGCAAAAAAAAAAAACCTGGGACCTAGTCCAGAATTGAATACTCTCAGAATTAATCCGCTATACAAAATCAAACAAACTTCGTATAGTTGAGACCAAGCAACTAAACTTATAGTTCACCTAGTTCCCTCAGTATTCCTACACCTCCAACTTATAATAAGTCACGTATTCCAAACAGTAAAGGAACAACAGATCTGTTCGTAATAACTCTTTTCAACCAATGTGATATGAGTTTGACAAAGGCTCTTCCGTTTAACCAATAAACTCCTTTGTCGGGTCCTTAAATCAATCTCTTAACAACCACCGAAGTAATTTTTAGATTATGCAATCAATACTATTAATCATAAAGAATTGTATTGATGCCAATCTACTCAACTAATCAATCCAATCTATCAAAAGGATAAACCGATTATAGTTGGATCCTTTTCCAGCCGAAACAAGTATTGTGCACACCAAATATTATGAACCCAAAAAGTCTTATTGTCTTCAAATCTTCTTTAATCCTCAATCAGCACCTGCACACAATCAACTTGAATCTCTTGTGATCAATCACACACAAAACAGAGTCTGTTAACGTTGGATTATCACAAGACGTATTTATATTTACAAATAGTCTAAAGATCCCCATCGAAACTTCGATCTAGTTTGAGTGAATCTTATATCATAAGAGAAGATTCTCAAGCATAAAAAAACAAGGTGCAGTCAAAGTTCAAAAACCGCTAGTCAATCAAATCAATCGAAAACTAATAATAAACCATAATTAACTAGTTTCCCACCAACCGTACTAATAAAGCTTCTCAATCTCAAAGAAGTCTTCAAACTGAGCGGCCGTAAGAGATTTCGCTTAATTAGGATACTTTCCTCTCTGAATAGGCGGCTCCACCAGTAACAACACAACTAAGTAGTTTTGCTGGCTCTGAGGATTAGTTTGCTCGAAATGAAAACTTCAATATTTATAGACAAGGAAGTTTGGACACCAGGGAATTTCCAAAATCGAAAATATTCTCATGATATGCAATAAATTCCAAATTCGGTTTTCATAATTCCTGAAAATTATTTGTCCAAATATTGACCAAAATCCAACAGAAAAATCTATAATCAGTAAATGCACATTACTAATTATTATTTTTCTAAAAATAGGCATTTATTTGCTGAAAAAATAAATAACATATAAAAACTAAGAAACCTTAAATAAAAGACTCTCAATTTATTTCGATCCCGGGATTCTCCTTTAGATATTAAGGAATATCTTTGAACAATAAAAGGTAAGAATTACTGCACGTGTTCAAAGCATGTCGACATCTTTCCTTTGCAAGTCCTTTTTCATACTTACAATCTTGGAAACGATTTTCCACACTTCTAAAAGAGTTTAGAATTGGTTCGTCTGAATTCCAAAAACTATGTGATTGATTATCCTATCAAATCACCAGTCATGGGTTTCACGGTTCTACCAAAATAAGTTTGGTTCTACCTCAATGTGAGTACTATGCATAGTTACACTACTTACCAAAATTAGGTTAACTAGGTACTAGGATCGGTTCCCCACAACTTATGGTAACTACTTGCATTCGGTTGCACATGTCCATAGGATTGGTTCCCCAAAACTACAAACTTGTTACACATGTTCATAGGATCAGTTCCCCTATATACTAAAAACGTATTGCACCTCTTACAAGGATCGATTCACCTCTTGTAAATTTGTTGCACCTCTTACTAGGATTGGTTCCCCAATGACTAGATAAAAGTTGTTATTTACAAGGTATCGATCATACCATCTTGAGTGATTACTTAAGATCGGTTTCACTAATAAAAGTCATACCAATACATAAGTCATACCTTTTGAATAGTTTTACCAAGACACATAAACAAGTTTAGAGTGATTATACTAAACACACATATTGGTAATTCAAAATAGATTTGCAATGAATAACAATACCAATAAGCCTAGAGATTTCCCTTTCGATTCACAAAACAAGCTTATGAACTTACTTCCTTTGAATGAATGTAAAACATTGTTTCCCATGATTAAATCTTCACTCATACCCATACATAATCACAATAGCATTCATATGATCATGTCGATGTCTTATATACAAAGTTTAATGGTTAAGCAATAAACCTCGTATTGTATTCCTTAATACTATGTCTAACTAGAGTATCATACACATCTTAGCAGTTATGTTTTCAATATGCACGACTTGAAAGATACGTTAGGGAATGAAACATTTCAATTCAAATATTACTAACCTCAAGAGGAAGCATGATGTTGTCGGTGTAGCTCCATACTTCTTCACATTCTTCAAGTCTTCATGTAATACTTGTAAGTCTCATATCCTTATACTTTCAAGCTAACCTATACGAAGTTTACTCTAGTTTATAATCAAGTGACTCTTTAAATGAGTTTTGATTCACTAAAATATGACAACCAAACTTGACATACCAACGCTTGGTAGGTTCAACCAAGAAATTCTTTAATACTGTCTTTCCCACGATTCTCCAAAAAATTCTCCAAATATTCACGAGTGATGAAACTTGATGGTTCCTTTATTGGTGGGTTATCAGCAGTATTGCGGACTTCATCATCTTTTAGAATATGAATTGGGGAGATTTTAGGATCAGAGTTTGAGGATATTTCCTTAGCTTTTCTTTTCTCTGACTGACGTTGGGGATGAGCTTGTTCAGGAGGTAACTTGTTTGTGAGAGTCTTGAGATATGTGCATAACTCTTTCTGTGTTGCATCCATATTTTCCTGGTTCTTGCCAAGAACTTCCTGAACCTTCATGAGATCAGCTATGGTACGTGGATCTTTTCTGATTTCTTCTAGAGGTCGTCCAAAGAGGGGATTGTTACCTGAACCAATGGTTTCAGCATGGATACCATTATTGTTGGTTTGATAAGTAGTATTAGTAGCGCCGTTGTTAGAAACGGGAAGAGTGACTTGAGTACCACCATTGTTGCTAGTACTAGCATTGTTTGGGTTAATGTTAGGATTTGTAACTGAGCCTGTCATAAGATCAACCATTTTTTGAAGAATTGTGATTGCAACCGAGAGATTAATCCTACTGTGGTCGCCAATCTGTTGATGGGTGAAAACAATTTGCTGATTTTTTGAGGAAGAGTGGTGAGACGAACGGTACCTCGAACGAGCAAACTGCTTAAACCTTTTGTAAACATATGCCCTACATGGGAGTACTTTGAGTTCAAGAGATCAATCTGTATGACTATGGCCTAAACCAAGACAATGGCCATTCCAGAGCCTAGTTAGCAATTCGGGGTACAGGAGATGTTCGGAACAACAAACGTACGGGTATTATACATATTTGTAAAAGTTTAATTCGATCAAGAATCCGGTCAACGTTTCGTGATACGGCATTGATACAGAACGGCATATGTACGTGTATAATTCGTTTTAGAGATATGAGTTCGGTACACAAAAGTCGGCATGCACTAATAGGAAGAGAAGATTAAATACAGTGGGGAAAATGTGATTTGTGTATAAAAACTACTACGTATACAAAATATATGTAGAGTAGAACCAAAGAAATACTAGCTCAGTAGAAAAGTGTCGAGTATGGGAAGTAGATATCAGTTGTTCGAGTCCCTTCGCCAGAAGTTTTTGTAAAAAAAAAAGGAGATAGTTAGTTGGGCCCTGCAATATGCTATTAAAAAAGC
Organism: Papaver bracteatum; assembly: GCA_023529315.1. Taxonomy (NCBI): domain Eukaryota; kingdom Viridiplantae; phylum Streptophyta; class Magnoliopsida; order Ranunculales; family Papaveraceae; genus Papaver; species Papaver bracteatum. The sequence goes on from JAJJWX010005152.1 coordinate 1,127,512, forward strand.
CCAATAACAACTTGGTCAGTGTTTCACGGAAGCATAATTGGTCGATTTAATATGCCGATACTCCTCGTTCGGAACGTAAAAATCGTGAATACTTCGGGAACTTGATAAAATACACATATTGGAGTCGGAGTTGCAATCAGATGGGAGAATTGGACGGGAACGATCGATACGTATTAGCTCGTGAATGATTCGCGAATCATTGGACGAATTGCTAACTAGGTTCTAGAGTCAATTAGATCACAAAGAGGGATGAGGGTCGATCTGTAGGAGGGAAGCTGAGAATTTTATGTGAGAGATCAATGATGATCAAAGCATGTGGATGTGTCGTATACTTCTGCATTTTTGTGAACAGTTGAGTTCGAATAAGATAAGTTTTCATTGATTGAATTCTGCTATGTTGAGAGTTATTGTTTAGATGAGAATTCTTGTTGTTCAATCGTGGATTCAGAAACTTATTTATATTACAAGAATAATAGACACATTGATCCCAGTAAGTGTGACGGTTGTAGAAGAATGTGGAATGGAAATCGTGTTTGAACCAGTTCTTCATCGTGCATGAGACTTGGTTGATTGTCCATCCACTAATTTGCTAACTCCTTAAACTTCTTGCATGACTTACTCACATTTCTCATCGTGGTGAATAAGCATCTTGGTTATGTTATCAAGTCCCGAAACCCATAAGTTGTTATTATCTCTGAAAGCTTTAATAGAATTCTTCTTTCTTCTTTGTTTCACCCCATGTGGAAAACTTGGGTGTTTCTGTCTGCATTGGGAATCCATGTGTTTTTGTTCTATTGTGGCCAAAAATTTCTCTCAACCTCCATAAGTTCTTGAATCTTGTTTATCAAATTCGTTTCTTCACTTCTGATATCTCTAATATAGGATGACTTTTGGAATTTTAGTAAGTCCTTCTTGGCATTCTCAACTGCTTTAATCACATTAGAAAAAGTTTTATTTCCCCACTATGCGAGACTATTCCTAGCTTCCCTAATCTTGTTTATAGTGTTACTATTAGCCTTGTCCCAAGATTTTTGAACTTCATATTTGAAATATTGATGGTCTATCCAATGGTACTCAAATGTGCAACCTGGTTTTCATCTTTTGCATATCCAGTGTAGATTTAGGTAGATTAGAGAGTGGTCACTACCTAGTCTCAGAAGATGTAACACATAAGGTTTAGCAAATTATATCTACTAGTTTGTCGAAATAATAACTCTATCCATACTAGCAAAAATTAGAGCAGACACAATAACATTGTTGGTCTAAGCAAAAGATGGACCACAATATCCCATATCAATAAGGCCCTTGTTTTGTATTATTTTATTGAACTATTTGTTGTGTTATTGTTATCTGACTTTCCACCAGATTTCTCCTTTATATCCTTAATAGAATTTAGATCGCCAATTATAATATAAGGTTTTTTTTATATTATCGATGTACCTGGATGTGTCAGGCCAACAAGGATTCGTATCATTTCTTACAGTAGGCCCATACAAACATAACAAGTCTCGTGTAGGGTTCAAAATATGATTAATTTGACAGTGAATAAGGTTTACATTACTCTTAATTATTTACGCCTTGACCGAATCATGCCATAACAGGGTCAAACCACCTTTACTTCCCACAGATGGAACTATACAATACTTATTAGAATTTAACTGCAAAATAAGTTTACCAGCCTTACAATTATTAAATTTGGTTTCAGACAATAAGACGATACTTAGACTACATTGAAAACGTGGGGGTACCAAAATACACCACAACTTTTTTCTTAGGCAATTTGTATGGAAAAACTCAATACAACTCCAAGAGTTAAACTCAATCAAGGAATAGTATCTAGAGTTATATCTCTCTCCCTCTCTCTCTCTTGTGATCATAATGTTTACATAAAAAAATCCCTGAACCTAATCACAAATAGATAACTTGGATGGTACCAATGTCCAAGAATCAATCAAGTCGTATCCAACAAACTAGATTGGATGTCTCTACTATGATTGACTAATGCACAACCTGTGATATTTGAATTATAAAGATAAACAATATAATGCGAAAGAAAGAAATAACACAGACACCAGAAATTTTGTTAACGAGGAAACCACAAATGCAGAAAAACCCATGGACTTAGTCCAGATTGAACACTAAACTGTATTAAGCCGCTACAGATACTAGCCTACTACCAATTAACTTCGGGACGAAATATAGTTGAGACCTAAAAGTATCTCACCAATTAAGGTACAGTCGCGCTCCTTACGCCTCTTGAATCCGAACAGAACTCCGCGGAATTGATTCCCTTAGCTGACGTCACACCACAAAGAGTTGCTTCAACTCAATTGAAGACTTTAAACAAAATCTGCCTCCCACATATTAATCCTATATATGATTTACTTTTACAATCAAATAGTATGATCAAAGGTGTGGAAATCGATAGCAATAGACAAAGTCTAGCTAACCTCAAAATCCAGACTTCTGCAACCCGAAGTGCAACCTAGATTATTATTCACCTCACAAGTATAAAACCCGTGGAATCATAAAGTTTGAGACGAAAAGAACTTTGTGATTTCTATTTATCTTGTTCAAATGATAAATCAACAATCGAACAAGATCAGGATACATGAGTTATCAAGGAAAGATAACTGGACATGGTTGCATGAATCCCTATGAAGACTTTGTAGTCGATAAACCCTAAAAGGGTTAGGAAGTGGAAGACTCTAGATACAACTAGGACACACCAAAAAGTAGTTTCAGTATTCAAAGATCCCAGTTGCTTGAAGTCCTTTTATAGACATTCAAAGCATATGTTGCTTTAGGCTTAAGCTAAGATAGCTTTGGAACTAAGCAAACAATATACACCGTTAGATGAATCTTTGAATCCGATTCACATAAACAAGATATACACTTTGGTTAGGTAAAACCATAACCAAACTGTGTACAAAGACTATTTTCAACATGGTTAGTCGAAACTAGTCGATCTGAACTTAAAAGCTTAATCTTTATTTTCATGAACACACAAGACATTAATTCTGAATCACAAACATGTGATCAAATAAGTCTAGTGTAATAAAGAACTAATAAAATGCTAATTATCTCGTAGAAATAATTTAAACGCACTTGAAAATATAATCGACATGGTTAGTAAGTGTACAAGGTACAAATACCATAGCCGTTCATGAATCGGTTCAGTCACGGTACGCGTACCGGTTTGTAAAATTTAACTAAACCTAGTTCCTGAGTTAATAGAACTTTTTAAGTTTGTGTACCAGCTTGGAAACCTTAAGACTGTCACCGGTTTCGGAGTTCACAGAAATAAATCGATGCGTACCAATTTGGAAACGCTACCTAGTTTAGGAACACATAACTGTTTCAGTTTGCATACTGGTTTAGAAACAAACCCGGTTTCGTAACTACAGTTCAAAAATAGTTTGCATACAAGTATGCATACCGATTCGGTTCACGAGTCACACAATTTTTCATATGATATACATAAGAATATGTGTACCACTTATCTGTAAGTAGATATATAGCTACTTCGCTGCATGTACAAATACATGTAATACGGGTTCAGACATATAACAGTTCTATATTTCTCTAAATCGATTCAAAGTATTCCTGAATAACATCAATGACAAACTTGAATCATGATTTTGATTTAGAACAATAAATTATCCTTGAACGAAATTTATCAAGGGTGAACAAATGTTCATAAAGCTTAGTTATTATATTTCGAGAAATTCGTTAACAAGATAATTAGTTCTCGACTCGAAATTCTTGTCTATGAATAATAGTCTAATTAGTTATGTGACATCGGCTCAAATGATAGAAAGTGAATGTAACTTGAGATATAGGTGGTTTAGTCTTCACTTACCTTTTATTGATGAAGTTCTCCAAAAGCTTCGGTTGATCTTTGCCTTCAAACAATAGAACATAATGATGACTGCCGTGATCCACTATTTCTCAACTACATTTCTATCCTAGCCCGAGACTTAACTAATTATAGACTAGAAATCAAGATATGGTTTTGACAACTAAATTTGACAACAAGCTTGAGAAAGAAACACTTGTGAGTTAGACTGAGCAACACTTGTTAAAGAGGAAACCGCAAATGCATAAAAACCCCGGGTCCTAGTCCAGAATTGAATACTCTCATGATTAAGCCGCTATACAAAATAAACTAACTTCGTATAGTTGAGACCAAGAAACTAAACCTATAGTTCACCTAGTTCCATCTGTATTCCCACGCCTCCAACCTGTAGACAAGTCACGTACTTGGACCAATTCCTTTGGTTCGTATTCCAAACAGTAAATGAACAACAAATCTGTTTGTTATCAACTCTCTTCAACCAAGTGATATGAGTTGTGCAAAGGTTCCCTTGTTTATCTTAACATAAACTCCTTTGCCAGGTTCCAAGATCTATCTTATGTTCAATCATCCAAAGACAATCGTTAAGATTAAGCCAATCAATACCTTTAATCACAAGGAAACTTATTGATGCCGATCTTCCTCAATTAATCAATCCGATCTACCTCAAGGATAAACCGATTATTAATTGGATCCTCTTTTTCCCAAACAAGTATTGTGCACACCAAAGATTATAAAAACCAAGTCAGAAATCTTCAATATCTTCTTTTTCTTCAAATCTTCTTAGATCTTCAATAAACACATAAATCTACGATGGATTATTGAATCTCTTGTAAAAGATCAACTAGTTTGAGTGAATCTATCGAAGAGAAGATTCTCAAGCATAAACAAACTAGGTGCAATCAAAGTTCAATGGATTATCACAAGATCGAAATTCTCAATCCCTTTAGATCTAACAATTGTCTAAAGATACTAGAAATGCAAACTCAAAGTATTTATAGATAAGGAAACAAATTGAACTAGTTTGTGAATCTTAATACTTGGAAAATCTTTAAAGCAAAGAAGATTCTCAAGCATATGAGTTGTGCAAAGGTTCCTTGCCCTTTTTATCTTAACATAAAAGATTTCAAGATCTATCTTATGTTCAATCATCCAAAGACAATCGTTAATATTAAGCCAATCAATACATTTAATCACAAGGAAAATGATGTGTTCATGCTTCGCATTTTTATGTTTTTCAATATGCACGACTTGAAAGATATGTTAGGGAATGAAATAATTGTTAAATATCACTAACCTCAAGTGGAAGGATGATGTTGTGGTTGGTTCTTCTTCACCTTAATTAATCAATCCATTCTATCACAAGGATACTCCCCTAAAGGTGAGATAGGTAAATTTTCAATCTGCGTCTTTGTTATCCAAATCATATGATATTTTATTAATTGGATCTACGAAAAGGATCTTACAAATCTCAAAATAGACTTTTCAGGGTTCCACATACCATTTTTTGATAACCAATATCAAAACCGAACAAAGTAACGTTTTGATATGTTATCACGAGAAGAAATTTCCCAACCAAACAAGTATTATGTTACCTCACATCAAAGAGTTGGTTCAAACACATATGCTTTTATACTAAACCAAAACGATTTATAAAAACCAAGAGGTAGTAAAACTGAAATCAAACATCTCATACACATACATAGAAAATAAATAAAGCATTAAAGTACCGCTATGTAAATCAAAAACTATCACAAGAAAAATTATAAATCAAATAACTTTATTCATAAATCATCAATATCTTCTTTGTCTTTATTAGAGGAATCCATTCAAATCTTCTTATATCTTCAATGTTCAATAATCATTAAGATTAAACCATACATTTAATCACAAGGAAATATAATAACAAAGTGTGTTTACTTGATACAAAGGTTCGGACTTAACCAAACTCAATAGGATTCACATATCAAGTAAATAGGAATTAACATTTGTGCAATTTACCTTAATTATAATAAACAAATTATAATGCGAAAATATAAAGTAAATGCACAACAAGATTTTATTAACGAGGAAACTGAAAATGCAGAAAAACCTCGGGACCTAGTCCAGAATTGAATACTCTCAGGATTAAGCCGCTATAAAAAATAAACCAACTTCGTATATTTGAGACCAAGCAACTAAACCTATAGTTCACCTAGTTCGTGTTTTCCAACCTGTAAACAAGTCACGTACTTGGACCTTAAAGGAACAACAAATCATTTGTTATCAACTCTCTTCAAAGCTTCCCTTGTTTATCTTAACATAAACTCCTTTGCCAGGTTCCAAGATCTATCTTATGTTCAATCACACAAAGACAATCATTAAGATTAAACCAATCAATACATTTAATCACAAGGAAATATATTGATGCCGATATTCCTTAATTAATCAATCCATTCTATCACAAGGATAAACTGATTATTAATTGGATCCTGTTTTTCCCAAACAAGTATTATGCACATCAAAGATTATAAAAACCAAGTCAGAAATCATCAATATCTTCTTTGTCTTCAAATCTTCTTATATCTTCAATAAACACCTGCACACAACTACTTGAATCTATTATGATCAATCACACACATAACGGAGTATGTTAACAATGGATTATCACAAGATCGTCTTTAGATCTAACAACAGTCTAAAGATCCCTGTCGAAATCTTGAACTAGTTTGAATGAATCTTATATCAGAAGAGAATATTCTCAAGCATAAACAAACTATGTGCAATCAAAGTTCAACCACCGTTAGTCAATCAAATCAATACGAAAACTAAAGATAAACCGCAATATCTAGTTTCCCACCAAAAGGTCGCGCTAGAGCTTCTCAATCCCAAAGAAGACTTTAAATTGAGCGTCCGTAAGAGATTTCACCTAATTAGAATACTCTCCTCTCCGATAGGCGGCTTCACCAATAACAAAGACAAAAGTGGAAGTCTATGTTATGCAGGATTAGTTTGCTAGAAATGCAAACTCAAAGTATTTATAGACAAGGAAGTTTGGACACCAAGTAATTTCCAAAACCGAAAATATTCTCAAGATATTTTTCATTACTCCACCAAATTCGGTTTTCATAATTCCTGTGAATGCACTGTCCAAAAATACATGATCGAAATCTCCTTGGAAAATATTTAATTAGCAAATGCACATTACTAATTCTTATTTTCCATATATAATTAAAAACCCTTAATTAAAAAGATTCTTAACTTATTTTAATTCGATCTTGGGATTTACTTCCTTCTTAGCTGTTAAGGAATATCTTTGAACAATATAGAATAAACATTAATGCACCGTGTTCAAAGGGTGTCGACATCTTACTTTTGTAAGCCCTTTTTCATACTTGCTCACTTGAAACCGATTTACCACAGTTCTAAACAAGTTTAGAATTGGTTCACCTGACTTTCAAGAACTATGTGATTGATCAAGTAACACTCAATCACAACTGTATATGGGGAAACATGATTTGCTGGTTTTTAAGGAATTGAGGAGACGACCGTACGGAGGAGACTCCTTGAACCGAGCAAAATGTTCAACCTCACACAGATGCACCGCTGCAAATAGGATGCTTTGAATTCGAGAGATCAATCTGTAGTACTCCGGCCTAAACCAAGACAATGGTCGTTCCAGAGTAAATTCGGTCACAAGAGAGGATGGGTTGATCTGTAGGAGGGAAGCTAAGAAATGTGTGGAATCAATGGGAATCAAAGATTGTAGGTGTGTTGTGAATTCTGAATATGATAAGTTCTGAATGATTGAAATTGCTCAGTTGAGAGTAATTGCTCAATTGATGAGTTGTTGATCTCGTATTGTCAGTGAGACGTGAGATTCTTGTTGTTCATGTCGTTGTTATTTTAATCATAACTCGGAGACTTATTTATATTGTTGGAATTGTAGATACCATGATCCCATGAAGTGTGACAGTTTACAAAATCTAAGAGTGGGGAAGTGGAAATCGTGTTTGAAACCAGTTGCTCATCGTGTGGAGACTTGGTTGATTTTCCATCCACTACTTTGTTAACTACTTCAACTGATTGCACAACTTGCTCACATTCCATCGTGTGTTTGAACACATGTACCGTAGACCACCATACCAAAACCCTAGTTGATATCCTCCCAAGTGACACGATTGACGTCTCGTGGCTAGTTTAGTCAGTTGTTGACTTCATGATTTCATGAAACGATGAGTCCATGTATTTACTGAGTTGAACATGATTTCGTAAAATGTTATGTAACTCATGAATTTAACATGGACATGATTCTCACGTTGATAGTTGAGGCGAGCAAGTGTTGCTCTGATTTGTTGAATATTGATAGTTGAACCAATATTCCTTGATTTGAGAAAGTATTGCTCATCTAAGAAAGTGTTGCTCATCTGATTAATTATTAGTAGCGTGACCAAAATAAAATAGTAATTAAAATACTGGTAGTTGAACCGAGTATAATTAATGAGAATAATGATCATGAGATCGTCATAAAATTATTAGTGTTTGAATTTGGAATTATGATCCTTGGACTTGGAAACCCTAATTTGATCAATTTATGATCCATTGATGGTTTATTCAAAAATTAACCATGGATGAAGGAGGGATGGCTTCATGAGACTGTGGGTCAATCATGTAGCTCCTGCATGCTCGTTTTAGCAAATACCAAGGTCTCTTGAGGAGTTGGTGATTTGTTGATGAAATAGTGATTAAATGCTGGTTTAATCATTTATTCGAAAGTGCTCGTCTGAACCTTAGGTGATAAAACCTAATTAATTATGAAGAGATGAGGGACCGACCAAGGGGTCATGAAACCGTCCATGGGTGGTCACGAGATCAAATGATGATCGTTTCATGAAGTTCCAAGTTGTTTGGAAGAGTTTTGGACCTAACACGTGCAATTGCGCAAATTAGGTCAAACCGTGAAAATACACGGGACCGGCTCATTCCGAGCCAAGGATCCAACCCTAGTCGGTCAAGGTAACATGATCACATTGTCAAAGTGTTCGTATCTCAGTACTGAGAATTTTGATATTTTCTGGCGTGCAGTTGAGCATCCTTTGAGAAAATATGAAGAAATCAAGGATTTTTGATAAAACCGTCAAAACTTCATGAGATGAAGGAAAATAATAAAAAAAAGTGAGTGGATCATGAAGTGTGGGACCGTTCATGGCCAAGGAATGGCCGGCAGGCCAAAGGGCCCAATCCCACATGTTTTCCCAAATTTTTATAATATTTTCATGATTTTTGGGAAATATGACAAAACCAAAGAGTTTGTTGAAACCAAGGAGTTTTTGTTGCAACCAAAGGGTTTCCATGAGATGAAGGAAATAAAAATATTAATAATAATAAAATAAGGGCGTGTGGGACCGGATTGAGCATGGTTAGCTGGCTAGGGCCCGGTCCCGTGAGTTTTCCCTTATTTTATGTGTTATTTCATGATTTGAAGGGATTTTTCATAATTTCGAAAGACTTTTCATAATTTGAAGGAAATATCATGAAATCAAGGAATTTCATAAAATCAAGGAAACATAAAATACGGGGTTTGTGGGACCGACTAGGGCATGACCGGCCAGCTTGGGCCCGGTCCCACAAGTTTCCTTAATTTTACATATTTTGTGTAATTTGAAAGAATTTCATAATGGATTAAGGAAACATCATGAAATCAAGGAATTTCATGGGATTAAGGAAACATGAAAAATATAGTAATATTAAAATGGGACGTGTGTGGCCAGCTAGGGCTTGACCGGACGGCTAGGGCCCGGTCACACGGGTTTCCCTAATTTTATATTATTTTTTCATGGGATCAAGGAAATATCATGAGATTATGGAATTTTCATGAAATTAGGGAAATAATAATAAAATAATGAGGAATCCTGAGTTGTGGGGCCGATTGGGATCGAGACATGGCCGGTTGGCCAATGATCACGGCTCTACCATATTTTCTCAATTTTATATTATTTCCTTGGTGTGAAGAAAGCACCATGAAACTGATGAGCTTTCTCAAAACGAAAGATATTTGTTCAAATGAAAGGATTTTCATGAACTCGGGGAAAATAACAAAATATGATAAAAATATGAAACTGGCGTGGGATTGACCATGGCACATCCGGCCGGTCAGTGGGTCCATGCTCCCGGCACATTGGCCAATTTTTAATTATTTATTATTTTCCTTCCTATTTTGCATAGGTTCATCGTCTCGTCATATTTTGAAATACTCGTTCGTACGGTGATTGTTAGTGCATCATTGTCGAGTACACTTGCACCATTCGAGTCGGGGCTTACTCAGAGGTAGGTCAGATGCACGTGTGTTGAATATTTATTACTAACCCATGGAATTCTGCTGGGAAAAACCATGGTTTGCAGTAATGAAATATTGCATAAATATTTGAATATTTTCGGAAATTCAATGGATGAATCCAAGAATTTAGGAATAATTAACTTGTGGCTCTATACTAGTAGATCAAGCTGTCTAGGAGCATTAATTATCCCGGTATGAGCTTGCTGGAGCTTCATATCCTTTATATAGTCAGGGTAAACTCTTTGTTTGTATCTTGAAGACGTTATCGCTCTATACTAGCAGAGCAAGCTGTCTAGGAGACGTCCATCTTGTGATACTATATAGAAATAATTACTGAAGTGTTCAGTATTCATGAGATATGTTTTTGCCTAGCCGTGAGACTACATATATACATGTACTCTGAGAGAAAGTATTCTCAGTCAGAGGATTCGATGAGAGATCTGTGTCTCGATACTCACGTCTGACTGCTGGATCAGAGGTTCGTATAATTATGGGTTTACGATTTTATCCTTTGTCGAAAATCCACCATCTACATTAAGTCCCCTGCTTAGTGAGGAAATCCGTGTTCCTCAGTCAGCATTGAATGGTGATTTTTCGGCCATAAACACTATAAGTAATTGAACTTAGTTGTAAGTTAAGATGTTACCGGATTTCGATAGTACGAGCATATCATGACTTGAATGAAGATCCTAGTACCATGACAAAGTGTCGTTTGGTGGACATAAGTTGGTGTTGAACCGCTGATTTGGATGACGGGACCTTGGTCGTTTAGGATTTGCGGGCCGGGCCCAATAAGGAAATCCTTAGAAAATTAGGTTTTGGAAATAAAATTTGATATAAAAGGAATTATTCCTTTTTTTTTTTAATTTTTTTCCATGACCAGAGCTTTGATCCCTTCATCATGTTCACACCTGCGCACATGAGGGGAACAGAATTTTTTCACGCCGGAGTTGCCAGCGCCACCGATCGCACCGGCCGGCCGACACCGACTAGGTATGTGCAATTTTTTTTTTACTGATGTTCATGAGTTCTATGAGTTGTTCATATCTTGATCATGATAAAGTTATATACATATGCATATATGAGTGTGGGTTTCGTCGAAAACCTTCGTTTTTGAAAATGTATGTTCGTTAATTTTTTAAAAACTAATAATAATCCCTGATTTAGGAGAGATTTTTCTTCATATATGAATATTTAGGTCCAGTGATAAAACTATGTTTATGAGCTTTCATGTGAACCAAAGTTTTATCATGAAAAGGTGAATTTTCATGAAACCGAAATAAACCCTCGTTTTAAAGAATGATAATGATACGAAGAATAAGTTCTTTTTTTTTATACATGAACTTGTGTCCAGTGATAAAATTTTGTTTATGAGCTTTCACGTGAATCAAAACTTTATCTTATAATGCGTGACTTTTCACAAAACCGGAGTAAACCTTCGTATGACGACACGAAGGAAAAGATTTTTTTTTTATAAAACCATGGTATATCCATGATTTTTTTTTCTTCCAAATTGTTGAGTGTCCACAAATTCATTTTCGTGAGCCTTGCTCATGTCAAAATATTTTTTATTTATTTACGTGAGTAAATCACGTTTTTCTTTGTATGCAAATATATATTATTTTCTTTTAAAATCAAAACTTTTTTTTAAAAAATCCAATCAATTACAGATTTATTTCAATTTCAAAACAATCACAAGTTATTACATAGTAGGCAAGCGAGCAACAAGCTGCGTCGCAAGCCCTTTTTGAATAGCAAACCATATCCTCTTAAGCAAAAACTCTCTCGAATCGGGAGTCATGACATTACTGTGCATGACTCTTTGAACTCTCGCTAGAAGTACAACCGCCTCTGGCGCTAAATACCCAAAAGTGTCAAAGTCAAAGGGAATAAAAGCATGTCCATTATCAATACATGCCTTTTCATGCTTCGTTATCTTACCCGAGGCAGCTTTCAAAGCTGCATGTCCAACTGTGAAAGAGCCTTTCCCGATCAAAACTTGAGTTTTGTGAAGTATTACTTAGAAGTAAACAATTATTTATGATAAAATAATGTTTTAGTTTCATAATTTCATGGTGAATGTTTACACAGTAGAAATATTCATGGTTTTATGAAAAATCTGAGTTTTTTTAATGTCTTTTGTAGGTTCGAAGAGACGAACAATTTTTGGAGTGTTAACTCTAGCATTACTATCACTACTGTTAGTGGAAGCGTGAAAGGTAAGAGTTAAGAGTTACCAGTTTATAGATGCTTGCATGAGCATTTTTCCAATTACTTCATTCCACTGATGTTTGTATGATGTACTGAAGCGGGGCATTGTGTGCATGTTACAGCTACTTTGCAAGATGTCTGATTTACAAACCAATGATGCTTCCAGAGATGATATGTGTGTGGACAATGATGCTTCCAGAGAAGGTTCACACATAGATGATGATGCCTTTATGGATGATTCATGCACGGAAGAGACTTCCATTGGCGAAGATGAAACTCCTGGAATTAAGAACGTTCCGAACATAGAGGATACATTCTTCATGGACAAGAGCCTGAGAAGCGCCTCAAAACTCCAGCATTTTGTCTTTTGATAAACCCCAGAGGGGTTACTCAGAAGAAGTTGGTGACTCCTCAGGGAGCTATTCGGTTCTGCCTTGAGAAAGGATATTTTTCTGCATCAATGATTGAGTTCAAGCTTTCTCGACGGCCCTTGGAAAACTTTTATGGTTGGTCGAGGTACATGCTGGATTTTCCTCGAGTTCGAGCCAAGTTGCATGATGCACGAGTAAAACGATCTATTCAAGCTTCTGGAGATTTGTTCATCATCCATGATGCGCGAGGTATTGTAGATGTACTTTCTCGATGGTGTATTCCAGCTCACTCTTTCATATGCAGATAGGGAGAGTTTACCATTACTTTAGAAGATATAGTCGCTTTTTTACACCTCCCAATCACTGGTAATCTTCCTGAAAATCTTTCTTCAAAGGAAAATGCAATCTCCAACGTCTTGACAACCACAATGGAGGAGATTAATAAGGAATCTGGAAGCAAAGGTTGTTATGCTCATTGGCTGATACATTGGTGTCCGAGAGATACTCGTCCGGGTTTGCCAGTTGACGGTACGTTATCCATTGCTACTTTCTTGTGTTTATGGCTGTCCAGAGATGTATTTGAGGATACTGGGAACTTGTTGAAGCCGTTCTTGATTCCTTTTGCAATTAATATGGTTCAGGGTGAGCAACTCCCAATAGGTAGCTTGTTCTTGGGTTCTCTGTATTCTAACTTGGACCCCTTGATTATAGACTCCAGAATTTCGTATAGTTTTATGAAGATTGAATGTTATGTCAACACAATGTTTCTTCAAGCTTTGATGTGGGAGCGTTTCAAGAGTTATGCACCCATTCCACGGACTGTCTTGCAAGGATTGAACACTGATGCTCGTCGTGTCTTCTCTGAGAAGGCTAATGCCAGAATCATGCGCTAGTCCACAAAGCCACCTCGGCTCAAGACTCGCTTCATTGATGTCTTGGATCGTGAATCTGAATTCATTTTCCTCCCATGGGTATCAGTTCCCTCTTACATCTCTCAGTTGAAAACTTTTAATGATGAAGAGAGCATGATTTTGAAATCTGGTGCTGACTTGGACGATAGTGGGAGAGCTTTTATGCTGAGTTGCACTCCCGGTCATCTGGTATCCATAATTCACGGCGAATTCTTGGTGGAAGAATACAATATTAATAGGGAAGCTCGGAAAATGGGCATGGATCCGTGTGTTTCGACTTTTCGAAGAAGAGAGCCTTCAGTTGAACAATTCATGACCCGTCTGGACCGGACGCATGTAGAAGGAAGTGAATTCTGGTTCCCTAGCTCTGATAGAGTCAAGTATGTAACTCCGGGTTACATAGACTTTTGGGATCAGCAGCTCAAGCGTTTACTTGAGTTCGTGAGAGATGTGCAAAATTTAGTGAAGGAGCCTCCTTTCCCTGAGATCATTGCTACTCGACCAAGATTGAAGCATTTCCCTAGTAGTGATAAACGAAAAACGTCTCCAGGATGTTCACCAGTAAGTATTTTCTGAAGTCTTCATAGGGATGCAACGATTGTGTTTTGATCATTGCATCAAAATTTCTCTTTTTTCACAGGACGGGCGTAATGTAAGACCACGAATTGATGTATACCTCTTTTTTCACAGGACGGGCGGAGAAGGCAAGAGTAAGAATTATAAGATGTTACCTAACACCATAAAGTCCCCAGTGATTTGTTTGGTGAGTTATTGATATTTCTTTCATCATGACTTCTTATTAGACATGTAATTAGGATCTTAAAACCAATCTTTGCTATTCTGTTGCAAAATTTTACTCCATCAAGTATTGTCGGTCTTCAGTTCTCTGCTGCTGGGCAGACAGTTTCTGACTCGGGTGTTGAAGGAGCAGCTGAAGTAAGTATTTGTCCATATAACAAACCATGATGCTTAGTAGATAAAATACTAATTGTCGAGAATATGTCCAGAAGAATGTCTCCATGGAAGTAGAGAGTGTTGGTGATGCTCGCTCGAAGGATGGCGATAAAGAAAACTCCCAGAGTTCAAAACCAAATGAAGGTGATAGAGTTGTCGACGTTGGTGCGAGCAATTCTGATTCCTTGAATGCTTCGGAGACCACCCAAGTAAGTATTCCTCTTATATTTTATCCATATAAGTATATACTTGTTGATCTATGAGTGAATGAATGAGAATTTATGTGAACATATGACAAGTTTTTCCGAAAATACGCCACCAGAAAATTCAGAACTCAGCATTTTAGGAAAAACACCGTTGAATCTTCGTCTGATGTCAGATTTTCATGATCCGCATATGAATCCTTAAGCCCAGAAAATTTCCAAGATTTATCAAAGAATATTTTTAATTTTTGAGCACGTCAGGGGCCAAAATAGACAAAACAGTAAACATCCAGGAGACTTTTAGGAAATTTTCAACTGTCGTGTAGTCTCGAGTACCGACCACATCTTTTCTCTCGTTCATCCGATTGCTATGAAATTTTTACATGTTGTATTTAACACCCATACGAAGATAATGGTATATAACTCAACCATTTATTCTTCACCAATTGCTCCAGTTCGTCATTTCGTACAGGGCAGTATAAAATCTTCTCAGGCAAGCTTGTCGGAAAACGTGTTTTTTGTGACTTTCACGTTATTTGCTGACATCTAGCATGTATAATGAAAGATTTTGATGATGTTAGACTACTTGTATGCTGTAGTTCATGATTTCTTTCGGTTTCATGCTTGGATGATCCTAATCTCATGTAATCTTCGTATTAGGGGCAAAATACCGAAGTTGAGAATGAAAGAACCCAAAATGACGAAACGAGAGACCCTGAGGTTATTTATAAAGAGGAAACTATCTATGCACTTCAAGGCCATGAAAGTGTTGTTGATGAATTCATGGAGACCCAGATTTCCGCTGCTTTAGTGATAGAAGAATCCAGGACACCAGCAGAAAATACTGAAGAAACTGTTGCCCTGATTGTAGAAGTTGCTCAAGTAATTGAAAACCGTATAGTTGTGCATGAATACCCAAGTGAAGGAGTTGATTTTGATCCCCCGTTTGATGCATCACTCCCATACCACAGACTAGTTGGTGGATTTTGCGTTCCCATTGGATATGCCAATTTGTATGAGAAAATATGAAAGAAATTTGGTCACATCGTCATTACTAGAGACCCAAAACGTGCTTATTCTTTAGGGAACATTAATTAAATACCCATAGAATATAAGGTCTTCATAAATACCCTTCTATTTTATTTAAATACCCCTAATAGGTATATTTTAAGTGGATAATGAAAATGAACTAGTATTTTTTTGGATAATGAAAATGAACTAGTATGTTCTTGACGCGTGAAAACGTCAACCCAACCTCCTCCGGAGGTTGAATTGACTTAATATAATTATAGATGTGCCAAAAAACTAGACCCTAAAAACCTAAAATAAACCCCTTAGGGGTATTTGTAAATTTCTTAAGGGTATTTGTGAAGACCCCTGAAAAGGAGGGGTATTTATACAATTTCCACTATTCTTTAACAATGCAGGTAAGTGTTATCTTGCGTGTTGTAAATGATATATCCACTAGGGCCAGGAATACTATGACTCCAGGTATACTCTTTGATTGGGAGTTCAACTTGGAGAATTCTGAAAGACTTAGCTTCAATGTGAAGTGGCTTCGTAAGAAGATGAATATTATTAAGGATTCATGTGAAAATAACATACCCTTTCCCAATGATGCTATGATGGAGAAGGAAGACAAGATCGCCAGGCTGACTGAAGAGCTGAACAAGGAGAAAGCAGCTTTGCAGGCTTTGAAAGATGCAGAGGCGCAAAAATATTTCTTTGATTTATTTTCCATAATCTCTTGAACTTCTGAACTTCTGAGAGATGTGAGGTTTTATTTGGGTTTTGATATCATGGTTTTGGATTGGTAGACGGTTAAGGATTTTCTTTTGTGTTTGATAGAGATTTTCTTTTAAGAAATATGAATTGAATTCTGATAAATTGTTGAATTCGAATACTGAATGCAAGTATTGCAAACATTTTGGAGGAATTGAAATACAATGAAAGAAAATCCTAAAATTCCAAATCCAAACGTCATGAATGCTTAGACACCCAGTACCTCAAATGTCAAATAACTTCAGATAAACGCCTTAATCCAATTCTCATGAATTACTGGTAGGGTTCGTCCATCTGTGTCGATCAACTTGTAATATCCTCCAATTATGGACTTAGAAACCATAAATTGTCCTTCCCAATTAAATCTCCTTGCAGAATGGAGATCTCGTTTAGTCGCCTTGAGAACCAAATCTCCTTCCTTGAATTTGTTCGGCTTTGTAGTATGTGCCTTGAATATTTTTTGTTGATTCAGAATTCTTTGTGTGGTGCGGATCCACGGTTGTGGCACATATGGACACTCACGTAGGAGGGAGTATCCCTCGTAATGCCTGTCATGCTTGGACACATCTTCCATAATGAATCGCTGGATTGGATGATCAACTTGAGGACATTCTGGACTCAACCATGGGGTGAAATATCGCTGTGGCGAGATGATACACTCATAGCATTTTGTAATTGCTAAATTGTTTATGGGGAGAAGTCCCTGGACCAAATTAGCATATTTGAACATTGGTAATACTGGAGCATGAAGAGGAATAAGACCTGCCTGAGCTCGAAACCTTTTGACAAAGGCATGCGGACTCTCTCCGAGTTCTTGCGAAATTCCCATCAAGGTTTCAACTTCCTTCATATGCTCAAATGGTGGGGAGTCCTCCGCTTATTCTTCCGACTCAGAGTCTTGATGCGTTGTCGTAACCACAACAAATTAATTAATATTTACTACCTAATTTACAAGTAATATAGGGTAGTCAAGATCGTTCCCACGAGGATCAAGAGGTTTTAGTTGTCTTATAATATCACAAAAAGGGGGGTATTGGTTCAAGATTTTAAAAGCAAAAGAAAGTAAACAAAGCAATCAAAAGTTTAAGTTGAAATCAAATAAGAGAAATTAGATCAAGGAATCCTTCTTCGTTGCAAAACAATGATTCAAGTTATGTTCTTTTCCACTTTTTATTAGTCACAGATTATCATCAATCGTAGGTATAGCAGCTAGATCAGTGCTAACCCCTAAATCCCTTATATTACCAGATACGGAAGTTCTCGACTACCGGATTCTATTCACCAAACCACCTAGTAGTAGATCACTCAGATGTAATCTAGTTAAACGCATTAAGATTCATGAATTTATTAGGTTGATATTAGTAGTTAGACTCTTAGATCAAGGTCCACTTGCTAACGTTGTTTTCACACACAATTGCTCCACAGAATCCCTCCGCAAGGTCTTGTGTTTTCTACTTATGTAAATAGTCAAGAAACGATTACTTATCCCCTAACTTTCACTAGCTTTAGATTAAATTAACAAATAAATTTAGCGTGCACTCTAAACAACCTATCAATCAATCATAAACATTCTTAATAGTAAAAACAAACGATAATCATATGAAAAACTTCAAGATAGAATTGAAACAAAAACTCAAACCATATGTGAAGAACTAGGAATTCATCCTCAATCAATAAGAAAATTAGCTACTCATAGTTTGGAGTTCACACAATAATAATAATAATTAAGGAAGAAAGAAAAACTTATTGAAAAGATGATGGTTGCTCCTTCCTCCAATCCTTGTGCACTTTTACTCCTTCTCCAAAGTAGATGTATGTATAAAAGTTGTAGAGAACTCCTTTATTTATAGGCTTCAATACTCTCCATATCTTTGTAGGAAAAGATTCCACATTCCATAAGAACACCACTTTCCCAATTTGAGCCATATTCTAATTTCAAATCCAATTCTCCAAAACTTCCAAGTTTTCATCCAATTCCCAATTCTAAGTCTTCACACACATGAGAGAAGTCCACACAAAATTCTGTAATTTTTGCTCACCGGAAAACTGGGTTTATGGCCGGAAGTTGACCGGAATTTGTCACCACCGGCCACCTGAAAATTCTATTCGTTGACGGAATATTCCGTCAGTCCACCGTTAGAGATAACAGTCAGAAAGGTCAAACTAACGGTCGTCGTCAGTCAGTTGGGTCAAAAGAATGGAATCAACAAATCAGTCAGCTGTCGAACTCTGGGCTGAATCAGCTGAGTGTTCTGAGTTTTTCGGTCGGATCGGTCATCGCCGGTACCGAGTCAACTCGCCGGAGTGGAAAACCGGTCGAGTTCTGTTTAATTACAGGACTTCCCAGCCAAGTTCAGGCCTCACTTTTCTTCACCTGTGACACACCTAGCATACATCTAATGCTATGCACTCCAGCGACATTACCACACCCTATCTTGCCATCATCTATTCCTCTGCTACTCAATTCATCAATTTTATACACAACCCATTATAACAACATCTCAGCTCATCTGAATCTGTCACAACTGCATCATTAATCCACAATTTCGACCACCAACAAACCATGTTCATCTATCCTGCTCAAACCCCATTCAATCTCAGATTATATCGAACCATTCTCAGTTCAATTTTAGTTCTTCTGCGACATCAAGAACGCTGCCGTCTCTCTATTTTGCTCGAATCAACAGCGGCAAGCACATCTCGTCAATTCTTCTTACATTAGTCTTTGATTCAACAGCAACGGCTTCACCAAATCAAACCCACTTTAGTTCTTGAGCCATACTTCTTCAGAGAGCTTAAA
Organism: Papaver bracteatum; assembly: GCA_023529315.1. NCBI lineage: Eukaryota > Viridiplantae > Streptophyta > Magnoliopsida > Ranunculales > Papaveraceae > Papaver > Papaver bracteatum. The sequence goes on from JAJJWX010005152.1 coordinate 1,146,916, forward strand.
TTTCTCCTGAATCTCTTCTCAAACCTTGAATCACCTTCAATAACACCACGATCTTCAATTTTTCATCTCTGATTTCATCCGAAACTCACCATCAACAATTCCACTCGAACTCTCATCAGTCGTCACTTCTTCTCTCAATTTCTCTCGGACACAACAGTCATAGCTGCTCTTGATTTCTGCTGCAATGATTTGGGGGAAAAATGCCTCTTCGACTTAGGGTTAGGGTATTAGAGATGGGTCTAGATTTATACACCCCAGAGATATTTGCACCCGTTATTTACACCCATTCATAATGATAAGGGATACCTTAAATGAAAACCCCTTAACCACAGCTAGACTTTATTTAGTACTCCTCCAAATATAGTTGTCCCTTAACATTGACTGGGCTCCCAATAATATTCGTCTGTGAAATGACCTTTTAGCCATTTTTAACTCAAATTTAGTGATTTATTCTTCTTTTCCTCCGTGCGACTCCATAGTACCTAATAACTCAAAAACACACGTAAAATACATAATTTACAAGAAAAATAGCAAAGAAAGCATAAACTCTATAGATAGTAAATAAGATGTATTCTACACCCTATCAAGTCTCTGTCATTAATAGAGTATGCTGAAGGCATTAAGGTTAGCCTTCTAGTATGGATCCAAGTCCTTCCAAGGATCATGTCATATCCAGGGTATTCCCGGATTATGTAAAACTTGGTCTCAGTGCAGACCAAACTTTCTGTCACTTTGAGAGTGATGAAGCCATATGCATCTCTGGAAATCCTTTCATGATCTTTGATTGCTATGGGAGCGTGAGTAGCCTCTTGTCGAGTAATACCGGTAGCCCTAAGAGTTTTCAAAGGGATGATGTTGACAGCAGTACCAACATCAACAAATGCCCTTTTGAATTCATTTCCTTTAATGTGCACCGTGGTGAGCAGTCCCCAGTCATACATTTATTTTTCAGTGGCTGAAGGTTCAGGAGGTACATCTGGAATCAGCAAGCGTTTCCCGAAAACTATGTGATTCAAAGCTGTAAACATGTCTCCCCTTTGCGCTTTCGATAGATAGAGCAATTCGCAGACATGTTCTATCAATGAATGAACTGCTTCCTTGACTGGTGATTCAAAAATAGAGAAAGTCTTGATAGGGAGAGGATCTTTATGCACTCTTTCGGCTCCAAGATTAAGTTCTCCTGACTCAACCTTTTCTCTGAATATGCGTTTTAAAGTCTTGCAATCACTTGTGGGGTGGATGACAAACCTATGGAAGCGACAGTACCGAGGATTTTTCATGGCCTCTTCAGTTGGTTCCTTCTTGACATATGGCAATTTGATTGCACCGTCTTGAATCCAGGCTTCTAGCAATTCAATGAATTCTTCAATGGAGCAAGGAAAGTCAGGTGCTTATGGGTGTTATGTATGCTGAGGAGAAGTTTGCGCGTTATCTATCTTTTGTGCCTTTGAAGGGGTGGAAGAAGTATGCTTGCACTGTGGCTCAGCTTTCCGTGACATCATTTGTGGAAGGCTGCAGGTTGTACTGCTTATTGATCATACATCTGCTCCCTCGAGTGTCTCGTGCTTCTTCAGTCTTTGTAGATTTTTCTCTTTCTAACAGAGTAGGTGCAGTGGTTCCTGACCTCTTCGCGGCTTCGTAGAGCTCTGAGAAAGTATGGAATCGGAGATTCTACAGTAAGGCTCTGTAAACCGGGAGCATGCCATTGATGCAAAAATCTACCAGTTGTTGCTGGATCATGACAATCCAGGGATTGGAATATGAATATTTTCACATAGTCATTGGGATTTTCACTGACTTTCTGAAACATCCTTCCAAGATCAGAGAGAGTGACTTTCTCTGACACAAAGAAGTACTTCCTATAGAAGGCGTTAAACATTTATCCCCAATTGTTGATAGTTCCAGGCGCAATGTTGTCATACAAAGTGTATGCCCTGCCTTTCAGAGATTTTGAAAATTCCTTGAAACGAACAACATGGTTATGCTCATGTTCTCCCAAGGCTTCAATGAAGCGAGAGACGTGTTCTCGAGCATTGCCAGTCCCATCATACAGAGTGAAAGTTGGAGAAACATAACCTTTAGGAACGGGAATCCTCTGCATCGCAGCAGGATAAGGGGGTTGGTGACGATGGACATGTGATGTCTTGTCTTTCCCACGATTCTCCAGAAGACGCTCCAAGTCTTCTCGGGTGATGAAGTTTGATGATTCCTTCGTTGACGAATTGCCCGCAGCTTTGTTGGTTTCGTCGTCATCCACTGTGTGAATTGGAATTACCTCAGGATCAGAAACGTCTGAGGACTTTTCCTTCTCTTTACCTTTTTCTTGAGTTTTCTCTGACAATTTGTAAGTAAGAGTCTTCAGATGGTTAATTTCTGCTATGCTGCAGCCATATCCGTCTGATTTTTTGCAAGAGTCTCTTTCGCTTTGATAAGATCAGCAATGGTAGGTGGTGTACTTCCTCTGACTTCTTCAGGGTGTCGGCCGAACAGAGGATGACCTTCCGTGTTGGCGTGAGGAGGAGTAATGTCACCACCGTCAGTGTTAGTAGCCGGAACAGTTTCCGAGATGTTTTCATTGTTGCTGGTGCTAGCGATATTTGCGTTAGGATTTGTAACCGATCCTGACCTAAGACCAACCATCTTGTGAAAATGAGAGATTGCAACCAAGAGAATGATCTCCCACTGTGGTCGCCAATCTTTAGATGGGGAAAAACGATTTGCTGGTTTTTAAGGACCGAGGATACGACCGTGCGGAGGAAACTCCTTGAACCGAGCGAAATGTTCAACCTCAAACAGATGCACCGCTATAAAGGGGGTGCTTTGAATTTGAGAGATCAATCTGTAGTATGCCGGCCTAAACCAAGACAATGGCCGTTCCAGAGTAAATTCGGTCACAAGAGAGGATGGGTTGATCTGTAGGAGGGAAGCTAATAAATGTGTGGAATCAATGGTAATCAAAGATTGTAGGTGTGTTGTGAATTCTGAATATGATAAGTTACGAATGATTGAAATTGCTCAGTTGAGAGTAATTGCTCAATTGATGAGTTGTTGATCTTGTATTGTCAGTGAGACCAGAGATTCTTGTTGTTCCTGTCATTGTTATTTCAATCATGACTCAAAGACTTATTTATATTATTGGAATTGTAGACACCATGATCCCATGAAGTGTGACAGTTTACAAAATCAAAGAGTGGGGAAGTGGAAATCGTGTTTGAAACCAGTTTCTCATCGTGTGGAGACTTGGTTGATTTTCCAACCACTACTTTGTAAACTCCTTCAACTGATTACACGACTTGCTCACATCCCATCGTGTGTTTGAACACACCTGCCATAGACCACCGGACCAAAACCCTAGTTAATACCCCCCAAGTGACACGATTGACGTCTCGTGGTTAGTTTAGTCAGTTGTTGACTTAATGATTTCATGGAACGATGAGTCCATATATTTACTGAGTTGAACATGATTTCATAAAATGTTCTGAAACTCATGAATTGAACGTGGACATGATTGTCACGTTGATAGTTGAGGCGAGCAAGTATTGCTCTGATTTGTTGAATATTGATAGTTGAACCAATATTCCTTGATTTGAGCAAGTGTTGCTCATCTGATTAATTATTATTAGCGTGACCAAAATAAAATATTAACTAAAATACTGGTAGTTGAACCAAGTATAATTAATGAGAATACTAATCATGAGATCGTCATAAAATTATTAGTGTTTGAATCTGGAATTATGAACCTTGGACTCAGAAACCCTAATTTGATCAATTGATGATCCATTGATGGTTTATTCGAAAATTAACCATGGATGAAGGAAGGAAGGCTTCATGGGACTGTGGGTCAATCATTTAGCTCCCGTATGCTCGTGTGAGCAAATACCAAGGTTTCTTGCAGATTTGGTGGTTTGTTGATGAAAGAATGATTAAATGTTGGTTTAATTATTTATTCGAAAGTGCTCGTCTGAACCTTAGGTGATAAAACCTAATTAATTATGAAGAGATGAGGGACCGACCAAGGGGTCATGAAACCGGCCCTGGGAGGTCATGGGATCAAATGATGATCATTTCATGAAGTTCCAAGTTGTTTGGAAGAGTTTTGGACCTAATACATGCAATTGCGCAAATTAGGTCAAACCGTGAAAATACACGGGACCAGCTCATTGCGAGCCAAGGATCCAACCCTGGTCAGTCAAGGTAACATGGTCACATCGTCAAAGTGTTCGTATCTCAGTTCTGAGAATTTTGATATTTTCTGGCGTGCAGTTGAGCATCCATTTGAGAAAATATAAAGAAATCAAGGATTTTTGATAAAACCGTCAAAACTTCATGAGATGAAGGTAAATAATAAAAAAAGTGAGGGAATCATGAAGTGTGGGACTGGCCATGGCCAAGGCATGGCCGGTCGGCCAAAGGGACCAATGCCACACGTTTTCCCAATTTTTTTATAATATTTTCATGAGATGAAGGAAACAAAAATATTAATAATAATAAAATAAGGGCGTGTGGGACCGGCTTGAGGATGGTTGGCCGGCTAGGGCCCGGTCCCGTGAGTTTTCCCTTATTTTATGTGTTATTTCATGATTTGAAGGGATTTTTCATAATTTTGAAAGACTTTTCATAATTTGAAGGAAATATCATGAAATCAAGGAATTTCATAAAATCAAGGAAACATAAAATAATAATAATAAAATAAGGGGTTTGTGGGACCGACTAGGGCATGACCGGCCAGCTTGGGCCCGATCCCACGAGTTTTCTTAACTTTATGTATTCTGTGTATTTTCCATAATTTGAAGGAAATATCATGAAATCAAGGAATTTCATGGGATTAAGGAAACATGAAAAATATAGTAATATTAAAATGGGACGTGTGGAGCTAGCTAGGGCTTGACCGGCCGGCTAGGGCCCGGTCACACGGGTTTCCCTAATTTTATATTATTTTTTCATGGGATCAAGGAAATATCATGAGATTAGGGAGTTTTCATGAAATTAGGAAAATAATAATAAAATAATGAGGAATCCTGAGGTGTGGGGCCGGTTGGGATCGAGACATGGATGGTTGGCCAATGATCACGGCTCTACCATATTTTCTCAATTTTATATTATTTCCTTGGTGTGAAGAAAGCACCATGAAACAGAGGAGCTTCCTCAAAACGAAAGATATTTGTTCAAATGAAAGGATTTTCATGAACTCAGGGAAAATAACAAAATATGATAAAAATATGAAACTGGAGTGGGATTGACCACGACACATCCGGCCGGTCAGTGGGTTCATGCTCCCAGCCCCTTGGTCAATTTTTAATTATTTATTATTTTTCTTCCTATTTTGCATAGGTTCATCATCTCGTCGTATTTTGAAATACTCGTTCATACGGTGATTGTTAGTGCATCATTGTCGAGTACACTTACACCATTCGAGTCGGGGCTTACTCAGAGGTAGCTCAGATGCCCGTGTGTTGAATATTTATTACTAACCCATGGAATTATGCTGGGAAAAACCATGGTTCGCAGTAATGAAATATTGCGAAAATTTTCGAATATTTTCGGAAATTCAATGGATGAATCCAAGAATTTAGGAATAATTAACTTGTGGCTCTATACTAGCAGAGCAAGTTGTCTAGGAGCATTAATTATCCCGATATGAGATTGATGGAGCTTCATATCCTTTATATAGTCAGGGTAAACTCTTTGTTTGTATCCTGAAGACGCTATCGCTCTATACTAGCAGAGCAAGCTGTCTAGGAGCCGTCCATCTTGTGATACTATATAGAAATAATTACTAAAGTGTTCAGTATTCATGAGATATGTTGTTGCCTAGCCGTGAGACTACATATCTACATGTACTCTGATAGAAAGTATTCTCAGTTAGAGGATTCGATGAGAGATCTGTGTCTCAATACTCACGTCTGACTGCTGGATCAGAGGTTCGTATAATTATGGGTTTACGATTTTAGCCTTTGTCAAAAATCCATCATCTACAACAACTCATGGGTTTACGGTTCTACCAAAACAAGTTTCGGTTCTACCTCCATGTGAGTATTGTGCATAGTTACACTAGCGTACCAAAGATACGGCTGACTAGGTACTAGGATCGGTTCCCCACATATATTTGGTATCTAACTTGTATGAACTGCACATGTCCATAGGATCGGTTCCCCCTTTCCAAAAACGTGTTGCACATGTTCATAGGATCGATTCCCCTTTTTTCCATAAACCTTGCTGCACCTCATACAAGGATCCGTTCCCCTTGTGATGCACTGCACCTCTTACTAGGATCGGTTCCCCTTCTCCCAGTAATAAGTTCAGACACTCACAACCCGATCATACCACATGTGATTACTTAAGATCTGTTTCACTAATAAAAGTCATACCAATACATAAGTCAGGCCTCATGTGAATAGTTTTACCAAGAACACAAACAAGTCATGAGCGGTTATACTAATCACACATATTGGTCGTTCATAAGATATGCAATGAAGAACAGCCCCAATAACGCCTGGCGATTTCCCTTTCGGTTTACAACACATATCATGAACTTACTTCCTTATAACACATGTAAACATTGTTCCCTAGGATGAAATCCTCACCTCCTACCCATGCATAATCACAATAGCATTCATACGATTATGTCGATGTCTTATATACAAAGTTTAATGGTGAAGCAAGAAACTCCTATTGTATTCCTTAATACTATGTCTATCTAGAATGTTCATGCTTCGCAGTTTTATGTTTTCAATATGCACGACTTGAAAGATACGTCAGGGAATGAAACAGTTCAAGTCAAATATCACTAACCTCAAGTGGAAGGATGATGTTGTGGTTGTAGATCTGTTCTTCTTCACTTCTTCAAGTCTTCGCAATACTTCTTCTTCACTTCTTCAAGTCTTCGCAATACTTGTAATTTCTCACCATAATACTTTCAAGCTAACCTATAAGAAGTTGACTCTAGTACATTTAAATAAAACGACTCTTAAATGAGTTTTGGTTCACTAAAATATGACAACCAAACTTGACATACCAACGCTTGGTGGGTTCAACCGAGCAATGCTCTAATATATGGATTTGATGATACTGATTCCATGAGTTAGGTGAAGAGTTATAAAAAAAAATTAAATGAAAAAACAAGTACATAAATGAATGTAGAAGAAGGACGATTAACACAACACAGATGGATAGAGAAGTAATCGGAGAGAGATGAGATCAAAAAAAATCATAAAGAAATAACTAAGAATCAACTGAATAAGTTGAGTAGAAAAATCACCAAAATGATGAGGTCAAGTTGTTTTCACCAGTGGTCAAAACAACGCGACCAAAATCTTAGCCGAGCCAAACGATGTACTCAACAGTTAATAGAGATATTTTAAAATAAATAAATTCCATGTTATTTATCTCTTGCGATTATGTCATCCCACCAGTTCCTCTTGTTGGGACCCTGCTATACCATCTGAGTCGCTACATAGTGGTGTATTTTTCTATTTGAGATTTATGTTAGGGACAACAATGAGTTTGATTTTCCCGAATACTTACGGATCTGAAATTGATAAAAAGACGCGTCTGATACCTAATTTAGTGGACTCGATAGAAGATCTCGATACCCATCAAGTCCGGAAAAATATAAAATAGGAGTCCCCAATGGTTTATTTGATTCTAATGGATCTACCTGCAGTGACGAATCCAGAATAAAAGTTTAGTGAGGGCATACTTTATTCTTGAAGAATATAACTAAAATTTCAACTAAAAATAATATCATACATCAATCGGTAAAAAAATATACAAAGATTAAGTAACTGGAAAACAAAAAAATGAAAAAAATAGAGTACTTAAGAGTAAAATTGCTTACTTGGACATTGAATCGATATAAACAGAAGGATTATATGAACTTTAAACCGTAGGAAATCATTTAGGTTTCCGTAGAATAAGGAGATCGTTACATAGCATTCATGATTTAGTGTATATGTGAAGACATGCCTAAGTCCTTAAATGGCGATAGAAAAATACATACCAAAAGCATTCATTTTGATTCATGTTGATTGTTTTTATACAGTTACGAGGCTTAGAGAGTGAGAGATTGGGAGAATTGGAGGGAAGCATTATAGATGAACAAATTAGCTTAGTACATCTCGTACTTAAAAATATCTGGGGTATTTAAGGGCGATCCCAACAGAATTAGGGGCGACACAAAACGAAAAAATAGGTCATAATCGGTAGGTTATTTCCGGGGCATTTTTTTTAATGGCCAAACTACCATTTACAACCGGTAGGTTATTTCACAATCGGAAGTTAATCAATAATCGGGAGTAAATTTAGTTTGTATAACTTCCGAATATAAAGTATCCCCAAAATAAAATCCTATATCTTTTGAATTTTTATTATCCTATAATCGGTAGTTAATAAAGTTATCTTGACTCCCGATTATACAGTAGACCTTTGACAAAAATGTTACCATAATCGGTAGGGAATTTAGGTTATTTAACTTCTGAATATAGAGTAGCCCCAAAATGAAATTTTGCAAAAATCCTTTTTTTTTTTGAATTTTAGTTGAGCCTATAATCGGTAAGAACGGAAGAGTTATCATGACTTCCGATTATACAGTGACTGTCTTTGCAAATATCCTACCATAATCGGTAGTCAAGATACTTCTTATAACTACCGAATATAGAGTATCCCAAAAATCAGATTTTGCAAAAATCCTCTTTTTTTTTTTGAATTTTGGTTGAGCCTATAATCGGTAAGAACGGAAGAGTTATCATGACTTCCGATTATACAGTGGCTGTCTTTGCAAATATCCCACCATAATCGGTAATCAAGATACTTCGTATAACTACCGAATATAGAGTAGCCCCAAAATCAGAGTTATCATGACTTTTGATAATGAAGAAACCCTATGGGAACATACACGTTTTGTGAAAATTTCTGGAAAACCGAATAGGTTTTCAAATTCATTAACCGAAAAAATATCCAACACATATAACTACCGAATATAGAGTTGCCCCAAAAATGATATTTTTCAAAAATCCTCTATTTTTCTAATTTGGTTGAGCCTATAATCGGTAGCAAAAATATTTCATATAACTACCGAATATAGAGTTTCCAAAATGAGATTTTTCAAAAATCATCTATTTTTCTAATTTGGTTGAGCCTATAATCGGTAGAAAAAATATTTCATTTAACTACCGAATATAGAGTTGCCCCAAAATGAGATTTTTCAAAAATCTTCTATTTTTCTAATTTGGTTGAGCCTATAATCGATAGCAAAAATATATAATATAACTACCGAATATAGAGTTGCCCCAAAATGAGATTTTTCAAAAATCCTCTATTTTTCTAATTTGGTTGAGCCTATACTCGGTAGCAAAAATATTTCATATAACTACCAAATATAGAGTTGCCTCAAACTACCGATTATGGATTAACCTCCCAATTGTGAAGGGGCATATAAGTATTTTCAATCTATTTTGTATTTTGTGTCGCCCCTAAATACGCCAGGTAAAAATACGACCTTGGAGATTATATATAATAGTACAAAATGTAGACAAAGAATCCATATCATTTATACTATTAACTCTTGCAATCATCATTTCGGGCATATGGCCGTTTCTAGTTCGTGGAGATTCACGGATAAGGCTGAAACTGATTTCAGAACAATATCTTATATAGATATTTGCCGTAAATGATGGGGACACCGGGTTACAGTAGAAACTCCATTAATTAATACTCGATTATTTAATAAATTCTCTTAAATAATATTTTTAGCCGGTCCCGAGTCGGGGAGAACGTGCCAAATTAATAATTTGCTAAAATTATAAATTAATACATTTTGATTACCAATGTAGACCCCATATGAAATATAAATTAATAATCCACTATATATCTCCAATACACTAATGTTTTATGAATATTTCTTGAAAAATGAATCAATTGTCTTCTATTTTTTGTTAAAATCAATATAACATTGAACTATTGTAAATAGAGAAAACAGAGAAAGCGACACAAAATAGAGGGGAAGAAGAGAGAGAGAGAGAGATTCTATTAATGTGTACAACATACAGACATTAAAACCTCTATTTATAGGGCTAGACACAAGGGCATCCCAATAATAAACGAGATTTACCCTAGATATTCTTAACATAATTACACGTTTATAACACTCCCCCTGATGACATTGTGTCTAAGCTAATTTCCTCGTTAAAACCTTATCAGGAAAATCCAAAAGGGACAAAACCTGATCGAAGGGAAAAAGAGTACAATTGTTTGAAAACTTAGAAAAAAGTTGGACATGTATATGTTGCCTCATTAAAACCTTGACAAGGAAAAACCCAGTGGGACAAAACCTTGACGAAGGAAAAAAAAGTACAACGTGATAGTCCAGTAAAATACCTTTCACTATGATGCTCCCCCTGATAAGTACTTCAGTTAAATCTTGGCTTGCAAATCTTTGAGTCCAGACTTCCAAATTTCGATGAATGATTTCATGAATGCAGTTGATTGTTGTGCTTTATTGAATATATCAGATAGTTGATGAAGTCTTCTTTTGTGTTGCACAAGCAGTATTGTCTTCGATTAATACTTTTGCAGAGTCTACATTCTTCTTTAACATATTGAGAACTTGTGTCGTGGATTGCTAGCTCCTCGATATGATTTGCAGAAGTTGTTGATGTAGTTTCTTCAACATATATCCAAGATGTAGATAAATTACTGTAAGAGAACAAAATTGTGCTTTTGGTCATACCTTATGTGGATCCGAATGACGTCTAAATTTCCAAGGGATTGTTATGTTGATTTGGTCTAAAAAAATGTTAATGGTGGGAATCCACTAAACAAACAAAATTGATACAATTCCCCCTTGGATGACCACCATGTTGAATTAATTTGCCTCACTAAAACCCAATGGGAAAAAATTTTGACGAAGGAAAAAGAGCACAAATGAAATAAAATTAAACGTCAATGAGATGTTGCCCCATTAAAACCTTGTCAGGAAAACCACATGGGACAAAACCTGAAACGAAGGGAAAAGAGTACAACTTTTGACGTAAATATGGATGCTAACTCAATTACATGAGTTTTCCAAAAAAAATAAGCATCAAAATAATAACTCTAAAGACGAGTTTATGCTAGCATAATTCTAACTGCAGATTTAAGAAAGGAAAGAAAATAGAATTTATGCTGCTAAAACGTGGATTTTTTGTGTTTTTAAGGACCCTTCAAGAGACCAATAAAATTGATATCTTCAACTGATTAATCCGGATTTTTGGTTTTATACCAAATTTCTAAAAACACTTAAAGGATTGTTAAACCTGATAATTGAGTCAGGTGGCTGCCAAAATATAATTTGAATCCCACAAGGGTTACAAATACGAATATGGTCTCTGGATACACGAGTCATTCAAAGACTAGCACGCCAAATGCATCATATAAAGAGAACAATTATTAAACCAATCCTGGGGTTTGATAAAAAAAATAAAACCCTCAAATCGTTTTTACAACGAAAATATTTCTCATATGAAGACGCAATATCACTACACCAACCTATAGTTAATAGGCTTGGCATGATAATTAAGGTGTTAAGTTTGGATCCAAAATTGCATCAATCGAGAAATTAATCCAACCTAATTGTATTGTATGCCAACCAATCACATATGTCGATATTCTTATGCATAGGGGTTAACAACCACCGTCTTTATTATTTTCGTAGCTACCATAAATGAATATTCGACAATCATATTAGCTTATCACGATCTCACACAACTTCCAGTGTATGCATACATTGAAAAATTTAAAATTTACTGGTACCAGTGCCCACTGGCGTGATAATCTCCTACTATTCAAATAAAGAGATATGAATTTTTAGAATGTGAATCGTAATATGATTGACTCGGTAGCCTATATAAAAATGCTACATGCTTGCTAGATGTGATTGAGTTTTCCTTTTCAAACGACATAATCTTAAATGAAAGATAGATGAAATATTTTCACGCCTAGTAAATGACTGCCTTTTTTGATTTGATCAGGATGGGAGAAACGGATATAACTTTGAAGTTTAATTAATACCAAAGTTTGGTAATGTATATTCTCCCCCTGATTATGGCGGAAATATTTTCATCTCATATACGAAAACAAGTTTCGTAGAGTATTATCCGATTAATTCCAGGACATATGCTCATAATAATTTCTGGATTATAAACAACTCCAGATTGGATAGTAGATTCTGATTTAAAGAGTCGTAAAAGAAACTGTCCTAAAAATAAAATAAAATTATAGTCTTCTTGACATACAAAATTAATCATCAACCAAGGATTTTATTGGCTACAACCAAAAAAAATAATAATATAAAATCTATAAATAAATCTCCATATAATTGCGTGAACTCTAAGGCCAACGATCCAACGAGATAAAGATTTGGATTGAGATTATGGACACTTTACTTTCCAAAAGAAACTAAATTTTAAGATCAATTTAGTCACTACAAGGACTAATGATATATAGGCTTACATGCCGGGTGCACCCTTTGATCTTATGTGTCTTTCGGTGTTCCAACAAGTGGAATAATCTGAATTTTGGAGATTATCATGAGGAAACAATAATTGCTCAGCAATTCCTCGTTTCATTGGTATATGTAACAATAACGATATTTTATGGCTACATCCCTTTAAGATCGATAGGGAAAAACCAAACTTAATTGGATAATTGATTTCTTTGAGAAAATATAGAAATCATTGTCGTTATGATATTTAGAGAAAATCCACTTTGTGGTAATTGAATGGTTTTCTTAGAGAAATAGAAGTCAATGGTTTATTATTTAATAAAACCATATTTGATGGCGCATGTTCGTTTTCCCTAAATACGCCAGGTAAAAATACGACCTTGGAGCTTATATATAATAGTACAAAATGTAGACAAAGAATCCATATCATTTATACTGTTAACTCTTGCAATCATCATTTCGGGCATACAGCCGTTTCTAGTTCGTGGAGATTCACGAATAAAAATCGATTTTGAACAATATCTTATATAGATATTTTCCGTAAATGATGGGGACACCGGGTTACAGTAGAAACTCCATTAATTAATACTCGATTATTTAATAAATTCTCTTAAATAATATTTTTAGCCGGTCCCGAGTCGGGGACAACGTGCCAAATTAATAATTTGCTAAAATTATAAATTAATACATTTTGATTACCAATGTAGACCCCGTATGAAATATCATTAGTATAAAACAAGGTTTGTATAAGTTTGCCTTTGTTAGTGGTGGTCAGGATTTGTCTGGACAAAGATAAATCTACGGCTGTGGTTCTCTTGACCACACCCTCATCTCGCACGTGTAAGTGATGGCCAAGATTTCATATCCCAATTGATAAATCTATGGTTGTAATTTGTCCCATAAAACTAACATTTAATGACCCATTAATGGAAATCTAATATAATAAATATAGTAAATGATTAATATAATAAATACCTAACTAATTAGTATTCCACACTAATTGATATGAAATGATTTATTAATTTCTCATAATAATGTTTGTTCACTAATTGCTCATAATAAATAATCTATTAATTTCTTCCATTATAAAATTTCTCTTAGTTAAATTAATAAATTTGTATTTCTTCTATTAATAAATAATTTTGATAAAAACAGAAAAATATCAATAGATATTAGTTGCGATAGTATGTTGTGGAAGAGGTGGCGAAGGTCGAATGAAACACTAATCTAATAATATCAGTAAATTTTCTACAACAGACAAGAGTCTAAAAACACATAGTCTAAAAACACATAATGTGAAGTCGTGAACTGTTAGAAGAGAAAATCTTTAAGCTTGTAAATTCTCCCAACAGCCAAGAGTCTAAAAACACAGAATAACTTCTGATGCCTCCCTTTCTTTGAAAACTTGAACTTCATCAGTAGATATTAGTTACGGCACAGGTTAAGCCTTATAAACACATAAATAACCACTAATCTAAGGAACAAGTACAAGAGACCTGGATCTTCCGGTAACTCATATAATGGAACACTTTATGTTTTGTTTATGCAATCCATTAAGAAAAATCAATACTAATACTTTGTTACTTCACTTTCTTATTATTATCATCAAGAATATAAAGCACAGTTTGGATAACTTTGCTTATGTAAGTGGCGGTTCAAATTTTTCCTCACAAGAGATAAATCTAGGGAGGTAATCGTTTGTCATTGGTGATGGTTGTGATTGAGATTATAAATGCATCTAATGGAAAAAATTTATCATGTCATTAAGGTTCCATAATTCTTCATAATAAATAGTCTATTAATTAAATGTCAAACTAAAAAAGATAATATATAAATTATTCTACTAATGATGATAATAAAAGTATATTTTCATTAGATAATACTTAGAATTAGTTTGGTATTGCTGCGATCTTTACAAAAGTGCTTTTCCGATGTACGTTATTGTGCGGAGCTATGTAAAAAAAACAATTGGTTGCCGATGTAAGTTCTTGTCTTTGAGCTTTGTAAAAAAAACAATTGAACGGTTGCAAATTATAAACTAAAGCTAAAACTATTTTAAAAAACAGACATATCTCTGAAAATATCATGTTCAACTATAGTTAGTGAGAAAATGACAAAAGCAGACATATTTCTGAAAATTGTCTATTCTATTTTATAGTGCGTAAAGTAAGTAAATTTTCTACTATTAGAGTACGTACACATGTAATATTAAATTTACTAATTAGTATTATTACTAAAAAGTATTATTTTTCTAAACCACTTTTTAAAAATCCATAATCTCTTAATATTTATCGTTGAAAATAAATGTATATTTTAGTGATACGATATAACAAAAATTGTAGTTTGAAAATATATAAAAAGCCTTTGAAGGTCAGATTACAAAAAATTAGTTTATATATAGATTGAAAATGTAGTTTGAAAATAAAAAATAATTATCTTTAAAGAATATAAAATATAAAAAATAAAAATTGGTGATCATATATAGATTCAAGGATAATTGTTGTCGTTTATAAATAAAATGGGATAGAATTGGAAAATAAAATATGAAACTAGGGTGAACTATAGCTTTTGCTTTTGAAGCTTTTAAAAGCTCCTTCTCCCCACTTTACAAATTGATAAATTTTGGAAGTGTACACTTTATGAAATCTTTAATAAACACTAAGATGGAAAAATATTGCTATCAAAATGTTTTCAAAATACTTTTTTTGAATGAAAAAAAACACCACCAAACTTAGTTAAATTGGCTAACAATTATATAAGTGGACCATAATGACGGTGGCAAGTATTGGTGCCCAGTGAGTAATTTTGCATCGCCTCACGTATTTCTTGATAAATGGTTTAACGTTATTTTTATTCAATGATGATGGATAGCAGAGTTTATTGTTAGTAGAGCTTATTGTTATTAGGTTAATTACTTAATGATTTGACTAACTAACTAATCATGATTTTATTATTTTTATGCAACAAATAACCTCACATTTGGAGGCATAATGTCGTAGAATGTAATGGCCTGCCCTCTACCGATAATGTCCTTACTAAACCACTGCGTTCATCTGATAGTATTGAGTTTTCAATGGTAACCGCTGCGTTCATCTAGCAACAGCTTCTTAAGAGGTCACCCATCCTAAGATTACTCAATACCGAGCATGCTTAACTATAAAGATTTTTCGCCAACTACGAAGCCAATTATGTTGAAAAGGTCTCGGTTTTAGCAAATGACAAACCATTACCTCTATTCCAACTTAATTTGGAGCCGTCCTCGGGTACATAATATGTTCAATCCTAGACTCTGGCATTTTTTCTCACTCATGAGACTCTGGAATATGTTCAATCCGTCAAGCATACTCTTTATCCCTCGACATGTAACCCGTGGTCGACTCTAATACCATTTTTAAGGAACTGATCTTTTCCAATACTGTTCCCACTTAGTCATTGTGGTTATCCGACAGCGTGGGATTTTCAACTAAAACTGATGTGAACATCCATTAGAAGTTTTCTTGGAGGTAGCCCATACCTAGATTACTCTCGCCCGAGAACTCATAAATTCAGTGATTTTTACCAACTCTGGATCCAACTATGTTGAAAAGGCCACAATGTTACGAAAGGAAAATCCATTACCTATATTCCATTCGGTGAACTCTTCCTCCAAATTGAATTACGTACATAATATTTACGGGATTATTGAAAAACTAGAACTACATCGTATGTGGGTAAAATGATTACCATCGGAAATGACTTAACATTTTAAAGTATAATATATTAAGTGAATGAATTAGATTTTAAGTATGTCATCATCATTGAAATAGTAAGAACATACAATAAGCTTGGACTTCTCCATACATAACACCGAGGCTTTTTAGTTAAAAACCCCACACCTCTTATCCCAAGGTGGTCAAGTGGGGTTTCATGTTATGTGGTTGGGCCCTGAGTAGTGTCTGATGGTCCATGAAGATCCTAATAATTGGTATCAGAACCCGTGGTTGGGGCTACTGTTCGAACATTGAAGTGGTTGTGGATGTCACCCGCTTTAGGGCGCAAGTGAAATCGGACTCAAGGTGAAGAAGGCAAGGCCCAAAGTTGAACTGGCGCTCAAGGTGGAGTTAGTGTCTCACTCATTAACTCAGGTGGACCAAGGTTTTAGATCGGAAAGGCAATGCTCAAGGATGAACTGGCGCTCAATGTGGAGTTAGTATCTCACACATTAACTCTCAAGTAGTAGGATATATGTGGGCAAGGAAATGCTCAAGCTGGAGTTGGTGCTTTCCTTCTCATTAACTCAAGGTGAAGTAGGATTGTAGGGCGCATAATGACAATAATCCTGATTGATGGGTAGCATATACAAATGGTAATCATATGGTGAAGTCTGATTGGACTGGTGAAGTGGTTTAATATCGTCAATGTGGAGATTGTTGGAGTATGTGGCACGATAAACCACTTAATTATAGCTAGGGATAGTCCCACATGGAAGAAAGAGGAGTACATGTTGAGCTTAATAAACTTGAGAATCTCCTTACGTAGCGCTGATGCCTTTTAGATTAAAACCACACACCTCATATCCCAAGGTGTCCAAGTGGGGACATGATCGGTGCTATGTTGTCGGGCCCATAGTAGGTTCCTATTTTCCATGAACATCCTAACACCATTCACTAAATATAAGAAAGATGAAAAAAGGTAATACCATTTCAAAAGATCGATAAGATATCTTTTTAAACTAAACAACATATCAAATAATATTATTTTTTTGGGACAAAATATGTAAAAATTAGTTTCGATATAATTTCATTGTTGGCTTGAGGATACAACTCGAAAAAGGAGAGACATAGTATGGGAGGATGTCAAGACGGAAAATGCTAGAAAGGAGGTGAAGTGAAGAATAAAAATATCTATCGGGTTTCCCTTTACTTTTGCAACGATAAGAAGGGCAAACTTAATAATAATACATATTATATTTGATATTCATATGTCGGAAAATTCATAACTAAATAAAAATTATGCCCGTGCCGTTACGGTACGGGTTAAGACATAGTCTTCTATAATACAAAACAACATAGGTTTCTGAGCCTTGGACGGTCGGATAACATTTGGAAAGACAAACATTACATCCGACCACCCCAGTCTCATCCTAGCAAAAGACATCTAGCGGCTGTGGTGTTTGTAACCCCACGCTAGACCTCTTAATTACTTCCTCTTTAATTAAGAGGTTACAACAATTAAATGCTATCTTTACAAAAAAAAAATGAAAATATAAATGTTACAATAACTCTTAAAAAACAAAAAAATAAAATTAATTAATTAAACAACTACAAAAATAAAAATAAAAAAAATGTTGCCAATCTTCATCAAAAAAAGAATGTTGCCAATCTTTAGCAATCTGCAAAACACAAACAATGTATTCTTTTTTAAGATAATAGAAATAATTTTCATTCTACTAGAGAAAAATTGAAAAAAAAAAGAATCTTGCCAATCTTCAGCAATCTACAATGTATTCTTTTTTAAGATAATAGAAATAATTTTCATTCTACTAGAGAAAAATTGAAAAAAAAAAAAGAATGTTGCCAATCTTCAGCAATCTGCAAAACACAAACAATGTATTCTTTTTAAAGATAATAAAAATAATTTTCATTCTACTAGATAAAAATTGAAAAATACCAAGCATAAATTCGGTTGTACTCATTGAACAAATAGAACAGTCTACGGTGAGGAAACTTACGTGGAGTGCAACACCTGGTGGGTTGCAATATGTAAAACCCCCCAAAAAAAATGGCAATCGAAAAATCCAACCTTAATCAACCTGCAGAACACATATAATATTAGAAGAAAAATGGATAAAAAGGAGGAAAAAAATATTCCCATACGTAAAGAGTAAGAATGGATGATCTTCATATGGAGGTTTATGGACAAACGAGAAACTTTTACATTTTATGAAACATTCTTGATCATCATGTAAATCAAATGATTGTTTTAGTTTCTCACCTGATGGATGAATAAGGAGAAAACGGCTGTAAAGAAGATGATTGCTTTAGTTTCTCACCTAATGGATGAATAAGGTTTTGTTAGAATAATGATATTGTAAGAATAATAATGATATTGTAAGAATAATGAGAATAGGAGAGGAAGAGAATTCACTTTTTAGTAACGTTACATATTCACCTAAGCATACGGATGGCTATGTTAAGGCTCTTGAGGAATGAACGGGTTAATATTCTGTCATAATTATTCATAATTATTAAGGAATGAATGGGTTAATTATTCCGTCACATTCCATAATTATTTAGTTTTTTCTCAATTTGGGTTAATAGTTACCATTATTTGTATTATGACCAATTTTGGTTTTAATGGTGCAGGGAAATTAAGGAATATTTAGGAATGAAAAGACGAAGATCAACCGAAGTTACATGATCTGTGATTTCCTTCAATCTTAGTCACAGTTTCATAATTATTCCGTCAAATTCCATAAATGGGTTAATATTAAGGAATGAACGTTACATGCAGGGGAAATTAAGGAATATTTAGGAATGGTTACCAAAAATTTCCTGTCACATTCCATGAATGGGTTAATATTAATGAATGAACGTTACATGCAGGACAATTTAAGGAATTAAACTAAGGAATATTTAGGAATAGTTACCAAAAATTTCCTCATGTAATTTTTTTCTTTTCCGAATGTAATTAACAGTGCATGAAGTCTAAACCATACGGGCTACTCCTATATTTTCTCATAATGGGCCGAAAAAAAAACGTACAAACAATTAAATGTTACAATTATTCCCACGGTACAATTAAAAGCGTGTATAAATACATGAATGTATTTCTTCAACCACACCGATCCACTCATTCACACATTTTCCACTCATTCACTTATTCCCAACTTTATTTTTTGTGTAAAATTTTCAACTTAAGATTATCAACATGTCAAACATGATTAGCTGCAGCCCCGAGAAAAGCCTTACCCAAAACGTGTTCGCCTACTTTTCAAGAATGCATGATTGCGATGAGAACAAACCTTCGTTGCTCAAGTTTCGTGTTGCAAGAAAATGGGAAGAGATTGATTTCATGGCCACCAACGAAGTCACTACTTTGGATTTACTCATGATTGATGAAAACGTGAGTATATTGTTATTGCGATCTGAATTAAACTATTTTTTTTTTAAATAAAGTAAATATCATTCATGTATTCTAATCCATCTTTACAACCTACACAGGGAGATACCATGCACGACATCGTCCCTAAGAAATTGATATGGAAGTTCGGTCCATTGCTACACGAGGGAGGGCTCTATACACTCGCCAAGTTCAACACCACGACGGAGAAATCCAGATTTCGTCCATCGAAGAATGATCATCGGTTATTCTTCAAATGGGATACCGAGGTTGACTGTTTGTTAGGTTTCCGAACCCTAACCGACATAGATATTGAAAATCCAAATGTAAATTTAAATTCGTAAGTGGTATGTGGGATTATGCACTTAGGAAATGATTTCACAGATGTATTGCTTCTGAGATCACTGCATATCGCCAGATATTGAAATACACGGTATTAATTACCTGATTCAGCAATCTATGACACAAACTATAATTAAGCGATATCAGGTTCACACTTTGCTCTTCCTAATTTAGAAAATATATCCGTTTAAGAGTTCGATAGCTGAAGTCCGAAATAGTTTTCGCCTATCTTATGGTGTCGCACAGGGCGGGGATGAGGTAAAGCAGTATCTGGATGCAAGATATGATGGGCCACCTGAGGCAGCTTGGCGTTTATTGCGACTACAGTTGCATGAGGAGGTTCCTTCAGTACAACGCCTGGCAGTTCACCTACTAGATAACCATATAGTCGTGTACAATTCGGAGAATTTGCTCAGTTCAATAAAGTACAAGGCAGACAACCAGAAAACAACTTTGATGGGTTACTTCGAGTACAATGCCTGTCACCCAAACACGGAAGCCTATACCTATCAAGAATTCCCACAGCATTTTGTATGGGCGAATGGTATGTGGTCACCTAGAAAAAGGGGATTTACAATAGCAAGGATGTACTTCGTGAGTCCAAACGCCGACGAACTCTACTACGTGAGATTACTCCTCACCATCGTCGAAGGGGCACAAACTTTTGAACATCTGAGGACGACGGTCGAAAGTGGAGTGAAAGAAGTCCATCGCACCTTCAAATCTGCCTGTTTGGCTCTCGGAATTCTTGAACACGATGGGGAATGGGTCAAGTGCATGGAGGACGCAGCGGACATAAAAACTGGACACCAGCTTAGACACCTGTTTGTCTCATGCCGTGCCGTTACGGCACGGGTTATTTCTAGTAAATTAATAATCCACTATATATCTCCAATACACTAATGTTTTATGAATATTTCTTGAAAAATGAATCAATTGTCTTCTATTTTTTGTTAAAATCAATATAACATTGAACTATTGTAAATAGAGAAAACATAGAAAGCGACACAAAATAGAGGGGAAGAAGAGAGAGAGAAATTCTATTAATGTGTACAACATACAGACATTAAAACCTCTATTTATAGGGCTAGACACAAGGGCATCCCAATAATAAACGAGATTTACCCTAGATATATTAACATAATTACACGTTTATAACATGAACCAATTTTTCTTATCATCGTAATAATTTCTATTGTTATTTCTCATACGCCAACGAAAACTTATTTAACGTGATTGCCGCTTTAACAACCTTGTTTTGTGAAGGGGGATCTATTGTAGGACTTTCATCATATTTTTCCTCATTTTTTATCAGTTCCCATAACGCTCTCAATTATTTCTTCATCAGTCAACAATTGCGTAACTTCATTTTCTTCCAGATATTCAGGACATCTTGATATTCACTAAATTACGATAACCCAACTTTTCAAACAAATTTTGGAAGTCTTGGGTGATATCACTGTTTAACTGTTCAAAAGAACTTTGGGAGAGCTTAGTGAGGATACTTTGTGCTTTTTCAAGCGTTTAAAAATTTATTTAGTTAGTAATGATTCCATCGGTGGTTTATGTAGTTTTATTTTTTTTATAGATTGGGTATAGCTATTCTAAAAGGTGTTGGAACTTAGCTTGCTGCTAGGCAACCAACCAAAGTTATACACGAATCTTAATCCTTATAATCATGAGTAAAATATATAAATTAATAATTTATCGGTTAATTAATATCTCGCTTAATTAATAAATTTTAATGGTCCCAACAACATTAATTTATAGAGTTTCTACTGTATCTATAACCAAAAATACATAGGATTTTCTTTCTTTCCAAAAAGTTACGGGGCCAGTGGCCTTACCGTTGGTTCGCCACCGTCTACCTGCCAAGTAGTAATTGTTTAATGAGCCAAATTTTAGGACCCTTAATAGGTCCCAATTAATTCGGAACGATGCTACACTGACCAGGGCTGGACACATGAGAATTACCGTATCTCACAGCCCCGGGACCCACCAGGGAGAACTATAGGTGCCGGTTTTCTTTTCCTACTGTGGGACCCATAAATTTTGTTTCACGCCGTTGAATCCTCCGGATTTGATTCCCGGTGGATCAAGCATTGCTGATTAATTCGGGTACGGTTAGTTTCCTGGTAATTGGGTGCCCATTACAGAGTTACTACGAAAAATGCCCCATATCGTAGTCTATTAAATAGCAACCACTTTCTCTTCTCTAAAACCCTAAATTGGATGACTTACAAGTTAGTAACATAAATCTGAGGTCTCCCTAGCATTTTCGGTTGTCGCCTCTTTCACACTAACAGGGCAAAACGAAAAGTTCTCTGAGCTAGGGTTCATCGTTAAATTATCTCAATATGCCTAAACGAAGCAAGAAGAGTAAAAGTAAGAGAGTTCCATTGAAGAAGAAGCATAAGATTATCAGGAAAGTAAAGGAACATCACAAGAAGAAAGCTAAAGAAGCAAAGAAACTTCCTAACCATGGAAAAAAAGTTGAGAAAGATCCTGGAATTCCTAATGATTGGCCTTTTAAGGAACAAGAGCTCAAATCTCTTGAAGCTCGTCGTGCTAAAGCTATAGAAGAAGCGGAACAAAAAAAAGCTGATAAAATTGAAAGGGTATGATTTTTATTTTTATTCATTATTGATTGATATGAAATCTTGACCTGATTATATAAACAGAAATTTACTTCTTGTTGAGTGAGGCTGCTCATGGTTTTTCTTCATAAAGATGCTTGTGGAATTGGTTTTATTTTGTCGATGGAGATATGGTATTGTTATCTTCAAGTTTTTTTTTCTAGTAGATGTTTGGTTTTAATGTTGTGAGGCTTTGTAATATGGTGTTTGAGGTATAATGTATTTCCTTCAAGATTTCTGTCCTCTAAGTGATTGTCTTTATTACTCATTGAGTTTGTATAGTATATAAGTTGTTTGTGGGTCCTTAGGTTTTAGAGTTCACATTTTTGTATCCCACAACCGGTTGAAAAAGTGGCTACAAAATAGTCGTTCCACTTGTTTAGGTAGCGCCATAGCGGTAGTCGTGTGAAGTGGGAATGCCCGCTAAATCAATGTTTTGGTTTGTAAATGTATCTAAGCTGTAATTTGAAGTTAAGAACTCAAATCCATAACAAAGTAGTCCTCTGTTGTTCTTAAAAAAAGATTCTTTCTACTCTTGATCCATGAAACTGTTCTGTTAGTTTTGAGTTTGGTCACTGAATGAAGATGTTCTTGTTTACTTTCTGTAGAGACAAAAGAGAAAGTTGGAGGCACGAGAGGATGATGACGATGATATTGATAATGTTCCTACGAAACAAGCCAAGGCCGAGGAGGAATCACTTGCTGTATTTAGTAAGAGCAAAGGTATGCAGAAAGTTTGGGACTGCTGGAATTTTGAAGGGTATTAAAATGGAGATATTAGTAGTGTTGCTTATGTGGTTTCTTCCTAATTTTGCTTACAGATAATTCAGACAAGGCTTTCTACAAGGAGTTAGTCAAAGTTATAGAAGCATCAGATGTCATTTTGGAAGTTCTTGATGCTAGGGATCCACTTGGTACTCGCTGTGTTGATATGGAAAAGTTGGTAATGAAAGCAGGTCCTGAGAAACATCTTGTCTTGCTTCTGAACAAAATAGGTAAAGATTTAAATGGTTTTGTTGTTCTTTGTTAGTTGGTGTAATATACTGTGGAGGTAAAAAACTCATTTTAACTTGGAATATGATCCTATCCTATCCTGTAGACCTTGCTCCTCGCGAGGCTGTCGAGAAATGGCTTAATTATCTTAGGGAAGAGTTACCTGCGGTTGCCTTCAAATGTAACACCCAGGAGCAGAAATCAAATTATGGATGGAAGTCGTCGAAACCAGGAAAATCTGGGAAACCTGTGAAATCGACTTCAAAACCCTTGAAAGCAAGCAATATTCTGCAAACCAGTGATTGTCTTGGAGCCGAAACTCTTTTGAAGTTGCTGAAGAATTACTCAAGAAGTCATGAGGTACTATTATTGGTTTCTGAAGAAGCTAGGACTCACATGGATTTTTATTTATTTGCATTTGCTAAAAAATAAATGATGCAAAAACCCTGCCTTGTTTTGAATGCTATCATCTAATTATGATCCCAATGCATTTTGCAGATTAAGAAGTCGATAACAGTTGGTATCATTGGGCTTCCCAATGTTGGTAAGAGTAGTTTGATTAATAGTTTGAAAAGATGCCGTGCTGTCAGCGTTGGTGCTACTCCAGGATTAACACGCTCAATGCAAGAAGTTCAATTAGACAAGAATGTCAAGTTGTTGGATTGTCCTGGTGTTGTCATGCTCAAATCAGAGGAGAGCGATGCATCTGTAGCTCTTCGAAATTGCAAAAGAATTGAAAAATTAGAAGATCCCATCGCTCCAGGTAATGTTTTGTTCGGTGTTCCATGAAATCACTTGTTCTTTTTTTTTTCCTTGAGAAATTGCTGAACCTTTTAATAATGCAACTTTGTCAAGTTCTTTTAAAAAAAAAAAGGATTTCAGAAGTTGAGATGTTACAGTATTCACTCATTTTCTTCAATGACTGAGGCTTGTAATGATTTTTTAAGTGGATAATCCAACCACTGCAAAGGTATGGGTGTCTTTGGCGATATGAACTTACTTGTTTTGGTCTTGTACCCTTCGCAGTGAAGGAGATCCTCAAGCTCTGCCCTGCCAAGATGTTGGTTTCCTTGTACAAGATTTCAAACTTTGATTCAGTTGATGAATTCCTCCAGAAGGTGGCTACTGTGAGGGGTAAGCTTAAAAAAGGTGGTGTTTTGGATATTCAGGCCGCTGCGAAGATAATTCTCCATGATTGGAACGAGGGTATGTTGACTTTTCCCTTTGAGACCAAATGTTAGCTTACAATAAAAAACATTGATTGAAGTCATTAAACAAAAGAATCAAATGTATGCTATGTAATTGTTCTCCTCCTTGATAATGTTTCAGGAAAAATTAAATACTACACGATGCCTCCTGTTAGAAACCAAGGAGAGATGTTCGAGTCGTCAATTGTATTAGAGCTTGGAAAAGAGTTCAATGTTGATGAAGTTTACCAGGGTGAAGCATCATTCATTGGTAGCCTTGTGTCTCTTGAGAATTTTAGTCACGTTGAAATTCCTCCTAGCTGTCCTCTGAACTTCGATCAGAAAATGCTTGAGGTTTGTGTTATCTCAACCTTTATTTTTCTTCTGGGAACTAATCTTTGAAATCCTCACAGCTTGGTAACTTATATCTGCACATGGTGTATCTTTTTAAAGTACCTATGCTAGATTTTATGCTTTTGGTGCTAGTTCTCTTAGGCCATATAGTGTGGCCAGCAAAAACTCCCCTGCTAGAATTTGTGCTTTTGGGGCTTGTTCTCTTAGGCTACTTAGTGCGGCCAGCAAAAATTACCCATATATGATTACACTCTAAATTGAAAAGTTAAAAAAGTTATTTAGCTGTGTCAATTGGTTTTTGCTGTTTCGGTATAAAGTTTTCCATCAAGGTGGAATCAGAACTTCTTATAAACTTGTTAATTAATAACTTTATTCCCAACTATCTTTTTTGTGCATGTCTCATCTCATAAAATCCTGAATTGCGCTCCTCAGGATGATGAAAAGCCCGAACTATCAAAACAAGGCAATGAATTGGCTGGAGATGGTGATGTTGAAATGGCCAGCCAAGAGAAGGATATAAACACTACCAGGGCAAAGTCCATAAACAGCAAGCAAAATGAGAAGCTCTATACAGCAGAAGGAATGTTGAATCCCAAGTTAAAGAAGGCTGAGAAAAAGAAGAAGAAGAAAGCTAGTAAATTAGCCTCGGCTGGTTCTATGGACGAGGACTATGATTTTAAGGTAGATTTTGCAAAGAAGGCAGTTGACATGGAGGAGGACGAGGACAATGAGTCAGAAAATGAACTCAGTGCTGAGGTGCCAATGTCAGGAGTTGAGCATGATGAATGAACGAGCGAAATGGTTTACTTCGCACAGCTCTTGTCAAATTTTGACAGATATATCTTTTTGCTTTCCAGTTCGTTTTATTTGGGACAAAAAAAAGAAGATAAATTAAAAAAATGTTGTGTTACTTTGACTGAGTTATTGTTTTATTCTCTATATAATAACACATTTTTTTAAAGCGATCTCATCTACCGAAGCTCCTGGTTGATTCTTGCTTCTGGTTGATTTTGGCTCCACGTTTATTTTTATTTTGGTAATGTTTTAATATTTTTTATTAAGTTTTTTTTTCAATTAATTAATTTCCAAATAACTAAATCTAATGAAATCTTATAAAACTACTAAAAATACAAAAAAAACGAAAAAAATGTGTATAATATATCTAATTATAGAGCAATTATTTTAAAGAGTATAATGTTACCAAAAAAAACATTAAATCAATAATCAATCATGCATTCAAGATTTCATCATAAAAATAAAAAATTTAAATTAATTATGCATCAGAATTAATAACATATTAATGAATTAAAAAAATGTTAAAAAAAAATTGTTAATTCCAATGTCCCCAAATTCACCAATTTTATTCTAAAATTAAAAATTAAAGAAAAGATTACAATTTCAAAATAAGAATTATTAAATAATAAATTGATTTGGGTACTAACCTTTTTATTTTTATTAAGTTGTGTCTTTCTTACCAAATAACTAAATATATTTTTTAAAAATGGTCTTGTATAATATATCAATTATTTTTGAAGAAAATAAAAAATTATCAATAATCAATTATTAGAATCATAAAAAAACACAAGATTAAAGGAGAAATTAATAACATTAAAACTAAATTGTTCAATGTCCAATACAAAAACTTAATTCAATCTATAAAAAAACCATTCAAATAAAAAAAATAATAAACCTCATTTTCATATTATTTTTCTTAATTTTGTTCATTCCATAATTAAAAATACAATTAATTAATAAATTAAATAATACGAATTCTCTAATTTTGTTATGTATTTTTCTTAAATTTGTTCATTCCATAATTAAAAATACAATTAATTTAAAATAAAAAATAAAATAAATAATACAAATTTTCTAATGTATTATATTTTTTATACAAAAATATTTACAACCACAAATTATGGTGATATGATAGTAATTTAGGTATCCTAACTATCCAAAAATAAAATATTATTAGATATTTTTATTCCATTCCATTTGAAAGAATTTTTTTTTTCAAAAGTAATTTTTGTTAATTTATTGTTTTTATATAACTAAAAAGAAAAAATATATATTTAGATATTTTGTGTGTTGAAATAGATGCATACACTAATTGCGGTTATTTAATATGAGATATTATTTCCTGATTTGGGGATTTTTTTTACTATTTAAGATATATTGCGAATTATCTTTTTCGAGTTTCTTTTTTTTTTAAACATTAAATTTGATCCTAAAACCTCGAATAAACAAAAATATATAGAAAGAAAAATCATTTTTTCTTTAAAAAAAAGAAGATTATATTTTTACAATATTTCTTAGTAAATATAAGACATTAATTCCAAAAATACTACTCTTTTCTTAGTAAATATAAGACATTAAGTCCAAAAATACTACTCTCTATGTGTATAAAAACATTAGAGAAAAACCAAGTCTCATTCTTGGCGTGGCTTCAATGCTTTTTTTCGTTATGTTGAATATTGGTATGATATGTGGATTTCGTTTTTGTTTTGCAAATACTTTTTTCGTTATGTTAAATATTGGTCTGATATGTGAATGTCGTTTTTGTTTTGCAGATATAATGCAAAGAGTCGACTGAAGTTGGTTTTTTCATGATTTTTTCCTTTGAACACTGCTCGGGTGAGTTTTATTTTTTTCCTTCGAATTCTTCATTCAAATGGGCAATCACTAGAATTTTATTCTATAATCGAGTTTTGATGATTTGTAATTTTTTTTCTTTTGCTTTTTTGTAGGGTTTATTGATGGATATGCGAGATTTGCATT
Organism: Papaver bracteatum; assembly: GCA_023529315.1. Taxonomy (NCBI): domain Eukaryota; kingdom Viridiplantae; phylum Streptophyta; class Magnoliopsida; order Ranunculales; family Papaveraceae; genus Papaver; species Papaver bracteatum. Next base: position 1,174,782 of record JAJJWX010005152.1, read on the forward strand.
TGACGAGTTGACGTGTGTAACTCAATTTCTTTTCCTGAATGAATTAGTAATGTTTTTGATGTTTTTCTTTTGGTCGTGAATTTTCCGTACGAAAGTTTGATTTTTGTGATTTTTTGATGACTATTGAATTGTTTTATTTTTTTTATTATTTGAAGAACATTCGGATATCAGTACCATAAGGGTACACTAGTTTGATTAAATCATTTGAACCCATGAATATGTTGACAGAGCCGTCTGATGGACCAGGCCAGGCTGTTGCCTAGAGCCTCACATTGTTAGGGCCCAAAATTTTAATTTTTTCCTTGTAAATTGATTATTCAGTGCTCTTATTATATACTACTAGTTGTTGATAGTTATATTATCTACTCCCTTCGTTTCAAAATAATTGGCTTGTTTGACCAAAATTTCGAATGAGAAATTTTATAGCTTGACTTGAGCTAGGACAAACATGTTCGGCTACACGATGTGAAGAACATGTAGCTGGATTTATCTGCAAATATAGTTCGGCTAATGTTTCTGAAGGCACAGTTAATCGAACTTAGTTTTAATGGAGTTTTGCTTTGTTCAGCTATCAGATTTCTAGGACAGGCAACCAAACTTATAGGGCATACAGAGTAATCTTCGGTTTAGTCGAGTTCACCATATTTGTAGCCAAACTTTCAGTTTAAAATAAATGGAAAAACATGGGTTCGGTTAGGAAAAAATTATTGCGACATAGCCGCACTCAATATATAGGTTTTCAGAGAAAGTTCAATAATGAGAAAAAGATTGCGACGAAACTGAACTCAATATATAGGTTTTCGTAGAAAAGTTTGGTAAGGAAAAAAAAATTGCGACATTAACCAAACTCAACATATAGGTTCTTAGAGAAAAGTTGGGTTAGGTGAAGAAAAAAAAAACTTGACCGAACTCAACACTTTTTTCTTACGGGCTAGAGTTCGGTTAACAGAAAACATTTTCAACTTAACAGAACACAACAATGTTATATACAAAAGGTTGCCCTTAATATCAAGAGAGCTCTCGTTTTTTTGACTTCAGTCTGGCGATTTTTAACTTTCTAGGTTTTTTCTTCTTCGTCTATTTTGAGTGATACTTGAACTTATCATGAGATAGAGTTCGTCTATTTTTCTTCTTCGTCTATTTTCACTAAAAGGTATGCGGATACTTGAACTTAGGTATGTGGATACTTGAACTTATCATCGATTATTAGAGCACTGCTTGGTCGAACTCGCAAGCGTTGCTATCTCAAGCTTGTTTGTCAATGTTAGTGATCAATACTATAAGTCTTGATTTCTAGTCTACTTATAGTGATGTCTCGGACTAGGATAGATTGTGTATTTGAGCATTAAACTTCACGGCGTTCATCAATTGAAGACGAAGAACTACTAAGGCGAGCTTGTGGAACTTCATCAATATGTGGAGACTAAAACTCATATATCACTCAAAAGTCTATCTCTCGAGTTCTTGAGTTTGGGTACGGTTATACAAACCCAAAATGTCAAATACATGTGTGTAGGGCAAGCTAAGTTTTCGATCTAACGGTTGAGAGATATTAGCTTGTATCTAATCAGGTTTTTATCTAACAGTAAATATTGAATGCTTTGTTAGTAAGCCAACATTGATTGCAAACCCTGATTTGAAAGACTATATAAGGGAGAACTCTAGAAACTGGGAAACCTAATCCCCATACATTTTGTGTGATACTAGTTTGCTAAAGCTAGAGTCGATTCTCCTTTAACCTTTGGTTTTCTTCTTCTTAAACCAGGTTAACGTCTTAAAGACTTCATTGGGATTGTGAAGCCAGACCGATACTACTTTTCTTGTAGTTGTGTTATCTGATCTTGATGTTTCTATCGTACGACCGTACGAGTACAATTGTAATAATTGGCTTGAGATTTCTATCTCCGATAGGCAAGATAAAAGTAGTCACAAACATCTTCGTCTCATTGTTTGTGATTCCTCAATAATCTTCTTCGCTGCGTCGATTAAGTTTATTGTGAGGTGATTGATGAAACTGAGCTGTTCTTCGGGAATATAAGTATGGTTTTATCGATTGGTTCCTGTTCACCTTGATTTATCAAAAGACAGAACAAAACTCGTAGGTTTATTCGTGGGAGACGAATTTATCTATTACCTGTAGACTTTTCTGTGTGAGACGATTTGTTTATTAAAGTCTTCGACTTTGGGTCGTAGCAACTCTTGGTTGTGGGTGAGATCAACTAAGGGAATCAAGTGCACAGTATCCTGCTGGGATCAGAGGCGTAGGAGAATAAATATACCTTAGATCAGTGTGAGATTGGTTGGGGTTCAACTACATTCCAGACCGATGTTAATTTGGAATAGGCTAGTGTCTGTATCGGCTTAATACAGTGTATGTTTAATCTGGACTAGGTCCCGGGGTTTTTCTGCATTTGCGGTTTCCTCGTTAACAAAATTCTGGTGTCTGTGTTATTTCTTTTCCGCACTATATTTTTATATAATTGAAATAATATAGGTTGTGCTTTGTTCAATCGATTAGAATATCCGACCTTATTGGTTGTTCATTTAAATCGATTGACACTTGGATATTGGTCTTTGGTACCATCCAAGTTATCTCTTTTTGATTAGACTCGCAAATTGTATTTGCTTGAGTAAATCAAATCGAGAGATTGAGATAATAACTCCTTGATTATTTTCTATTGATTGAGTCTAACTATCTAGTTGATTCTCTAAAAAATAACTCGGAGTTGTCCATACAGATTGCTAATCGAAATATTGGGTGAGGTTGTTAGACCCCCGCTTTTTCAATTGGTATCATAGAAGGCAAACACATTAAAGACCTTACAAGTCTGTGTTTGTGGCAATCTGAGTCTGTGGATGAAATCTCTGTTGCGCATACCAAAATGTCTCCTAAAGCTTTTGACCATGTCAAGTGTCTTGGAAACACCTCAAAGTATTATTCCTTAGTTGATTCTTCCGAATACCGAGGTAGAAGGAATGTTCAATGTGATAATGACATTTCTTCCTCTCATGAGGCATGTGAGACTCTGGCAGAAGCTGAAAAGGAACTCACCAGAATTTCAAAACATACAGCTGAAGATATTGATTTTAATGATCATGTTCAGCTCATTGATGAATTTGAAAAATCTCTCAATCGAGAACGTGATCTCTATAATATCATAAAGTCCTTCTCTAAGAACATTGAGAAACTTCTATAAGAAACTACTCTACAACCGGAAAAGATTAGTACTCTTAAGGAAGTTGTTTAAGATGACTCAATTAGAGAAAAACGTTTGCTCGAGACTCATTCATCAGATCTCAACAGACTTCGTGCTGAAAAAGAGAAACTTTGTGCATCTCTTACTCTAGCCCATGAATAGTGTAAATCCTTGGAAAAGGAAAACTTTGTCTTAAGGAGAAATTCTTCTGTGACTAATTCTCAGGAATTACCATATACGAAGAAATGTTCTCCGGAAGAAGATTGTGTCAAGAAAAGTTTGCATAACTTCCAATCTTCTCATATGGCTATGAAGTTTAAACATGTGCCAGTTATTGCTTCACCTCCACGAACCTGTACTTTTTGTGGGAAACGGAATCACTATGTTATTCATTGTTTTGCAAGAAGGAAACAAATTTCTAAGCTTCGTAATTTGCTTCTGTTCACTATCAATGGAACAGAAAGTCAGTCGACTAAAGCAGTGAATCATATGCCCACAAGAAATTAGAAACCTTATGAGAATGATCTCTACCCTAGATATCATCACAGGGATAAAGTTATTTCTGGCAATCCTTTTTGTTGTATTAATAAGAACATTCCTTGTACTTATAAGGATGTTTCTAATAAATCTAAATCTAGAAAATGGATCCCTATCTATTCAGATCCTCTTGAACCTATTGCTAGAGGTCCTAGATTTAGTCCTTATGATAAGAAAGATAATCATTTAGTGTCTTATCTCACAACAAAAAACACATATCAGAGACAGAAGGATAGAGATGAACAATATTCATTTGATGAGCTAAAGGCTCATACTTGTGTGAATTAATCACAAGGTTGAATATCTCACATACAAAAAGCCTAGTTGTGAGAGAAGCGGATAGGTATACTCCATAACTATGTGACTCTAATTATCTAGCTAATTTCTTATCGTTTTTAGAAAGATAATTGTTCAGACACTGGTTTGTGAGTATTTTTATTTTTAATTGTTCATTTTCTAAAACACCTTTGAAAAATAAAAGTGTTTCCTTTTTCCATGTAGAGCTTTGTGAAAAACCATCCTACGGGTTCACGTACGGTTCAAGTTTTCCCTTAAACCTATCCCGTAACCCTAAATCTCTCGAGTTTTTCTTTATATACCTATCCTATTGAGTTACTTTTTTACTCTAGGTTTTATGTTATCAATGGCTTCTTCTTCGTGCTCTTCGGACTTGACTAATGATATCATTGATAAGGCGGTATATTGCGAACTCGATAAAGAAAAGGAAACTCTTATTGAAATTAAAGGTTCTCTTCCTCAATCCTCTGATTCACTCTCGGATATAGAAGAGATTTCATCGGATGTAGTTCTTGACTTCCTAATGGAATTTGAGAAGGCTAAGCAACTACTTGTTGATACAATGAAGTGTCTTGATGTGGTAAGAACTGAGTTGAAAAAGGTTAAGTTTGATCTTGTTCTCATGAAAAACCAAGTTAAAGAGATTCCCAATAAGGATATCATATATTATGTATGACATGGAAGTTTTTCTGTTTGGTTCTTAATGTCTAGTAAATCTTCTATGTTTTCTATTTTGTTTAGAAGAATAACTAGTGTTTTGGAATAGCAATGATTGTGATTACACATAGCTATATCCAATGATTTCATCTTCTTGTTTTTAGATTTATTGGTTTAAATTCTAAAGTTGTTTGGAAGATGATGGTTGCAGTATTAATCTTTATGGTTTTATAAATTGGAATATTTTGATGGGATATGTGTGTTTACGTCCGTGAACTTGATTGTCCCATATTTTGTCAAAAGTAAAGTCGTTCACGTATTGGTATTCAAATATTGATAAAGGAATGAATGGAATTTTGGCAAAACACAAAAGTTAAGCCTATTGTTGATGTAAGATAGGTTAAAATCTTTTGTGATTCAAGGATAAAGTCTATTATGTCACTTTGTGATGGAAAAATAGAATAGGTTCTTGTTTTGTTATCCACGGTATAGAGCTTAATTGTTCCATATTATTATGTATTACCGTGAAGGCTCCATTGTGTATTTTATGTTGAGCTCGATACGACCAAGTCGATTTCTTATTGGCATGTTTGATTATTCCATGAAATGATATATGTTGAGCATTAATAACTAAATTAATCAACTTGTGTGGTTATTTAGTTTGTATTCCATGAGTTCTCTCATGTTGAGTACATGTACGGTTAAGGTTGTCATTTCCTATGATAATCTTAGTCGGGGTTCCATAATCTCTTATGTTGATCCCAAATGAACTAAATCAATCATCTTGTGTGATAATTTAGTTAGCACTCCATAGATTTTTCTCATGTCGAGTGTGGACAATTGAATTGATTACTTTGTGATTAGTTTAATTGTGTAATCCGGTTAGAGTATTTATGGGTTCTCTTGTGAATAATCTAATCGATGTTTTAAGTCTCCATAAGTTTACTTGTGTTGAGCATATTCAGTCAAATTAATCTTTGTTCGCTTTGGTTAATATGATTGAATATTTCTTGTTGGATTCCAAATTCATACTTGTATGTAATTTGTTGAGTCTAAAGAAATCCTTCTTTTCTCTTGAAATTAAAGTCGCTCTTGTTGTTCCTTTAGGAATGACATCTTATGGGGGAGAGTTCTTTTGAACTTGTGCTTAATTTCCAAATATTTGTGGGGAGTGCAGCTGTGGAATATTTTAGGGGTTATCTTGTATCTTTATAAACTCCCCGATGAATGCATTTAGACTCGGCTTTATGATTATATCTAAACAAGATGATAGAACATTTACCTTTGGTCATGAAATGTCTCTTACGGAAATTTTATTAGGATCCCGTTCTTATACCTTTGCCATTTTTATTGACAAAAAGGGGGAGAATTAATTGTAGTTCACACTAAAAATACATATGGTTTTCGGATAATTATGTAAGGGGGAGTGGTTTCCATGTGAGATGAAGTATTGACTAAGGGGGAGTGAAGTATCACCATAGTATTGTTGTTGAAGTTGTGATGCAATTGGACTTTGACGTTGTGTAATAATACTATGACACTGTATAACAATGATTGAGAACCGATGCTTTTCTCATTGTTATAGCTACGAATTTTCAACAATGATGATACTAAACTTACAACCTTTGGGATCATTGGACTACTTGGAAGTGACGAAGATTTCGAGTATTGTTGAAGATTAGACATGTGGAATAGGAGCTATAAAGTTTATTTATATAATTTTTGTATTCCATATGTATTAATAGTTTTGCCACTAATATTGACAAAGGGGGAGATTATTAGAGCACTTCTCGGTCAAAATCGCATGCGTTGCTACCTCAAGCATGTTTGTCAATCTTAGTTATCAAAACTATAAAGTCTTGATTTCTAGTATACTATAGCTAAGGTCTCGGACTAGGATAGAAAGTGTAGTTGAGTTCAAGAACTCCATGGCGATCATCATACAAGACGAAGGACTACTCAAGGAACCAGTGGATCTTCATAGACTAAAAGGTATGTGGAGACTTGAACTTATCTATCAATCAAAAGTTTATCTACTCTATCTCATATCTTGACACAAAAGTCGTTTTACTATATAGACTAAAGATATGCACATGTGACATTTCGAGCTGAGTATATCTCGCTTATCTATTTCTCGAAATGGGTGTTGGTAAAGCTTTCGCTTTATCCAAGTTCATCTTTGCCTAGTGACGAAAGTCATGCTATGTTTCAATCATTTTGGAAATCGCTCTGACGAAAAATAGTTTGTGAATAACAACTATATAACACCCTCTGAGAATGTTTCAATGATTGAAATGATATTTTAGACTATATAACCATTGTAGGATATAAACATTGTTGTGGCAACACATATATGTATAAGTCCTTAGCACTTGAATCGAAGTTTGCGAACTTTGTTGATCAAGTGGAACCGGGACATGAGCAGTCAACTCAGTCCGCGAACTCAGTCCGCGAACCCAGTCCTCGAACTAGCATAAGTTCTCGAACCCGAGAATTTCTACTGGAGTTTATTAACTTCAACCGGTTAGCTTGAGTCCGCGAACTTAAGAGGTTATGTCTGAAAATGTTGTTCGTGAACTTATCTAAATTACTAAGGAATGCTTTTGCAAACCGTGGCTTTATAGTTCATGAAATGATTCGAGTGAATCACATTGTTTTTGATTCCATTGTGTCTTGTGTATTACATGAGATCTCATAGCAATTGAAAAACTCTCTAACTAGTTCATTTGAGTCATTTGGACTAGTTATGGTGAAGAAGAATATGGTTGATATGAAAGTTATCATTTGGCTAACCATTTGGTTGACTAATATTGAACCAACCATTGTACACGTTTGGGTATGGTTACACAAACCCAAAACGTCAAGTACATGTGTGTAGGGAAAGCTAAGTTTTCGATCTAACGGTTGAGAGATATTAGCTTGTATCTAATCAGGTTTTCATCTAACGGTGAATATTGAATGCTTTGTTAGTAAGCTAACATTGATTGCAAACCCTGATTTGAAAGACTATATAAGGGAGAACTCTAGCAACTGGGAAACCTAATCCCCACACATTCTGTGTGATACTAGTTTTCTAAAGCTATAGTCGATTCTCCTTTAACCTTTGGTTTTCTTCTTCTAAAACCAGGTTAATGACTTAAAGACTTCATTGGGATTGTGAAGCCAGACCGATACTACTTTTCTTGTAGTCGTGTTATCTGATCTTGATGTTTCTATCGTATGAGTATAATTTTAATAATTGGCTTGAGATTTCTATCTCCGATAGGCAAGATAAAAGTAGTCACAAACATCTTCGTCTCATTGTTTGTGATTCCTCAATAATCTTCTTCGCTGCGTCGATTAAGTTTATTATGAGGTGATTGATGAAACTAAGATGTTCTTCGGGAATATAAGTCTGGTTTTATCGATTGGTTCCTATTCACCTTGATTTATCAAAATACGGAACAAAACTCATAGGTTTATTCGTGGGAGACGAATTTATCTATTACCTGTAGACTTTTATATGTGAGACGATTTGTTTATTAAAGTCTTCGACTTTGGGTCGTAGCAACTCTTGGTTGTGGGTGAGATCAACTAAGGGAATCAAGTGCATAGTATCCTGCTGGGATCAGAGGCGTAGGATCATAAATATACCTTAGATCAGTGTGAGATTGGTTGAGGTTCAACTACAGTCCAGACCGAAGTTAATTTGGAGTAGGCTAGTGTCTATATCGGCTTAATACAGTGTATGTTTAATCTGGACTAGGTCCCGGGGTTTTTCTGCATTTGCGATTTCCTCATTAACAAAATTCTGGTGTCTGTGTTATTTCTTTTCCGCACTATATTTTTATATAATTGAAATAATACAGGTTGTGCGTTGTTCAATCGATTAGAATATCCGACCTTATTGGTTGTTGATTTAAATCGATTGACACTTGGATATTGGTCTTTGGTACCATCCAAGTTATCTCTCTTTGATTAGACTCACAAATTGTATTTGCTTGAGTAAATTAAATCGAGAGATTGAGACAATAACTCCTTGAATATTTTCTATTGATTGAGTCTAACTGTCTAGTTGATTCTCTAAAAAATAACTCGGAGTTGTCCATACAGATTGTTAATCGAAACATTGGGTGAGGTTGTTAGACTCCCGCTTTTTCACTAACGGTCAATGGGATTCAACTAATGATCAACGTCCAAAGTCAGGTCAACAGTCAAAGTCCAATCAAAGTCAAAGTCCTAATCAAATGGTAAAGGTCAAGTCCGGTCTATGGTCAACTAGTGAACGAGCCATTGAGTCAGTTCTGAGTCGAAACTGATTCAAGTCAGTCAGAAATACCGAGTCAGTTAAAAGAAATGGTCAGACATCTGACTGGGATTTCTGATTCAGGCTTAAACATGCTAAGGCCCTTGCTCTGGCCAAAGATCCTAATGCACAAGACAAAACACAAATGCAAACACCCCTACCATTTAACTCATTTACTAGTCTAATCTACCAATCCAACTATATCTCTAGATACCACCATCCATAACAACATCTCCTAATCAAAACAACCAACTCCACCAGTCTAGGTGAATCATAACCTAACTCAGTTCCAGCAAACTACTATCTAAATAATACACCTTCATTCCCTGTAATTCAATCTCCACACAATCAAACCCAGCACTAACAAACTACCACCTTCACAACCATAGCTTAATTTCCAACTCGATGAACTGCAACCAAACAAACAACACCATTACCCAAAATTCCATTTACACTTCACATTCATTACAATCCTTTCCACCTTACGTGAACTACACTACCACTTGCAACTTGAACTGCAGCTTCAACCCACAAAACCATCTGCAGATCAAAAATAACAGTTGAATACACTCAAACATCCTGACTCGATCCAAATTACCTCAGCCACCAACAGTTTATAATTACATTCATTCAACCCCTATCTTCTTTATAGAATCTACAACACTATTGGCTATAACTAGTTCCACCACTATACATGAATCCCATAACTCAATTACAATACCAATTCCTCAAATCCAGCTCAACCAGACCATTATCCACCATTCACATCTTTACCTACTCAATCTTAGTAGTTCCATAGCCAAATGAACACCCCATAACAACATCTATCTCAATTAGCACAATCACTCATAGAGGATTTCATTCATCCCTTACTGTAGCTTCCATGACATACTTCAACATCACACAATCACTAGTTACACTATGCAAACTAACAACAACACCTCAACAGAGTCATATGGATAACAACAACTTCTTGTTTGCAGTCACCAGCACTTGTTCAATCAACCTGTAATCCCTAATTAACACCACAACTACAACAACCCAATCATTCATATCTTATGTCATTCATACTTCAGTTCCAACATCACCTAGCTCAGTCTCAATTCCGTTCTCATTTTATCTCTATCAATTGTATTCAACTTGTACTTTATTAATCAGACTCCACTTTCCAAATTCTATAGGAAACTCAGTTACCACCAAGAACTCTAACTCTTATTTCTTGCTTCGAGTCTCATTCATTCTCCTTATTTTCAATACAAGTCTTCATAACCTTCTCAAATAGTTCAATTATCTTAATTACATAGGCTAATTTGTCTTCTGTAAAATCCTAAATCAACAATCCCAAATTAGTCACCAACCCTAGACTTAACAACCTCTAATCTTTCACGAGTCACTACCAATTAATTTATCTCCTTCATCTGAGATTCTACATCAACATCTCAATTCTATAAACCCTAACTTTTGATTCAATTAACAGAGAAACTGAAATTAAAACCTATAGAACCAATTATACTTCAATCAAACACAAACCCATATATAAACTATCCATTTATATCAAATCATAAACAAACTTCAATCAAACACGAAATCCTAATTAAACTTACCATTCACTGTGATTACAGTTGTAGATCAGCTTTAGTAATATCACCTTCTTCATCTAATCATCTTGGATAACTGATTCCCCCTAACATGATTCAATCTCATCTCATAAATCGATCAGAATCAGAAGAACATAAAAAGGAAGAAGAAAGAAGAAGAAGAAGAGAACTGAGGAGAAGCATAAGAGGAAAGAAGAAGGAATAAGACAAAGAAGATTTCTTCGATCGGGTTTTGGTGATAAGGCCAAAGAAATGATAAAGGCACCCGAGGAACATATAAGGGAAGCTAGGCAGTTATGATGAAAATTTTACCCTTTGTACATATATGAAGATATCTTCTTTGTCCAGTATCCGATTGACACGTTCGAGTAGTCCATTTCGCATAACTTTTCAAGATCTATCTAATGATACCAGTTTCATATATAGATATTTGTTAGATTAATTCCTATAATTAATGTCCGTGTTAAACAAATCTGGTCATTAGCGATTAATTCGTCTCTTGATCATCGCTAGACCAGTCAATAGCGTTGACGAGCTTGAGGGTCCTTACATTGCGTGTTCTGATTTTATTTTTACTATCATGATTGAGTATTATCTTTGCTAATATTTGCTTGAGAATTATCTCCGATAGGTAAGATTAAAAGTAGTCACAAACATCTTCGTCTCATCGTTTGTGATTCCACAATATCTTGTTTCATTAATCGATTAATATTATTGTGAGGTGATTGATACTTCTAGGATGTTCTTCGGGAATATAAGTCTGGTATATCAATTGGTTCATGTTCACCTTGATTTATCAAAAGACGGAACAAATCTCGTAGGTATTTCTGCGGGAGACAAATTTATCTATTCTAATTGACTTTTCTATGTGAGGCAGATTTGTTTATCAAGTCTTCGACTTTGGGTCGCAGCAACTGTTGGTTGTGGGTCAGATCAGCTAAGGGAATCAAGTGCATAGAATCCTGCTGGGGTTCAGAGACGTAAGGAGCGCAACTGTACCTTGATCAGTGTGAGATTGATTAGGGATCAAATACATCCCAGTCCTAAGTTCACTGGTAGTAGGATAGTGTCTGTAGCTACTTAATACAATGTGGTGTTCAAAGGTGGACTAGATCCAGAGGTTTTTCTGTATTTTCGGTTTCCTCATTAACAAAAATTCTGGTGTCTGTGTTATTTCTTTTCCACATTATATTTTGTTATATAATTAAAATATTACAGGTTGTGCGTTGTATCGATCAATTGGGAAATCCAACCTTTGGTTGTTGATTGAAATTGATTGATCCTTGAACATTGGTCTTTGCTACCGTTCAAGTTATTTATCTTATATTTAATCGGGCTCGTAAAATTTTATTTGTTGATTGCGGATTGAATTACGAGATAGAGATATAAACTCTTTGATATACTTTTCTCTAGATTGAGTCTGACTGTCTAGTTGATTCTCTTGAAAGTATATTGGAGTTTGTCTATTCAGATTGCCAAACAAAATATTTGGTGTGGTTCTTAGACCCCCCGCTTTTTCAATTGGTATCAGAGCAGGAAAACACATTTAAGACCTAATAAGTTTATGTTTGTAGCGATCTGAATATGGACATGAGTGTTATCTCTATAAATGTACCACCAGTCTTCGATAGCTCAAATTACTTAAGGTGGAAAATTGAAATGTGTGCCTTTTTTCAAGCGCGTGATTTTCAATCATGGGTTTATGTGGTTAATGGATTTAATCCTCCGGAAGTTACAGAAGGCGATGTAACAGTTCCAAAGGATATTGGTAGATATGATGCTGCCGAGATTCTTGCTGCAAAGCAAAATTCTGATAGAGTAAATACTATCATTCATGCCATTACCCCAGAGCTCCAGTATCATATGACTACTTGCACAACGTCTAAAGAAGATTGGGATATATTAGAAACCGTATTTGAAGGGAATACCCGTGAAAAGGAAGCTAGGCTTCAAAACCTAAATTCTGATTGAGAAAGCCTTCGTATGGCAGATGAAGATTCATTTGATGAGTTTAATCATAAAGTGTCTGATATTTTTCATGCATCTTTTGCATTGGGTAAGACTATTTCTGAAAAGGACATTGTGATGAGAATTCTCAGATTGTTTCCATCAAGATACGATTCTAAGAAGCGTGCCATCGTTGAAGGAAATAATCTTGATACTCTTTAAATTCCCTTATTGGAAAGTTAAAGGTACTTGATCATAATCAGAATACAGTCAGAACGTCTGCGTTCAATGCTGTGACCATTACAAGTGAAGCTTTTAACTTGTCATGGGATGATGAATGTTGTTCTAATCAATCTAATCCTAGAAGATCACTGATTACACATAAGATCAAGAGTATTATGAAGAAAAGCAAGGGATCCAAGAGATTGACTTATCTCTCTAATGCTTTTGATGATTCTGTTCAAGAAGAAATATCTCAAAGTGTCAATAATATACATTTGGTAGAAGTTTCAGCCCTCTCGACAGAAGTCCATATTAACTCAAATTCTGATTCAATATGCGAGTCTGACACTGCGATTTTATAATTCTTGGATAAAAGTGAAGAAGTTCACAAAGAAAATCTTCAACTGAAAATTTTATAAGAGAAACTTGAATCAACACTTCAGGTGAAAACTCTTGAGATCGATTGTCTTAATGATGAATTCATCATAACCCGATATCTGAAAGAAAAAGAGATCAATTCTCTCAAGTGTGACCTGCAAAGGTTGTCAGGAAGCTTCGACAAGATTTCAGCAATGTTATTTGGTCAAAAGGCATTTGGGAAAACAAAAGGTTTAAGGTTCGAAAATAAGGCTGTGAGCACAATCAACTCATTTATTCCGTCCAGTTCTGGAACATCTTTTCTTGAAAGTTGTGATAAACAGGAGTCATCTCTACAAAGCAAACACACTTCTCTGTTGTGCTCGTTTTTTGGAAGTGCAAGTCATGTTCAAAGTAAGTGTTGGAAATTCAAGATGAATAACACAAGAATTTCTAAACTTCAAAGTGACGTGCAAAGAATAAATCTGACTCTGGAATAACATCAAACACCTGAGTACAAGAAGAAGGTGTCTAAAATAATCAGAGTCAGACGAGGTAAGTCTGTTTATTCAACAAACCTTTATATGTCACCCTGTGACACAAGAAGTGAACAATTTTTCACTCTATTACTATCTAGTCATAGTAATGTAATGTATCCTTATTTTTGACTTGAGAATAAGGATCACATTAAGGTTGCTCAAGTCATGTAAAATATGTTGATTATTTCTCATTATTCCATTAATTACTAAAAGTTGTTTTGAGCAAGTGAATATTTTGTTGTTAAGATAGATAATGGATCATGAACCGTGGAGACTTTTTCAAAGTTTCTTTAGGGTTAATTATCCTATAAATCTATTTATGTTCATTTGTAATCAAAATTGTTCTTCACATTTTTCTCTTTGAAAGATACAGTCTCATGGCACCTATAACTAGACGTATCACAAAAAGGGATGCAGTAGAAGTTGTCAATGTGTATCTTTGTGAAGGAATCCGGTCCTCAAGGATGAAAAAGGTGAAGGAAAAGATTAGTGATTCAGGTTCTTCCTCTAACTGCCTATTGTCTATTTGTCATTTTGATAATAACTTTAGGGCTATGGTGAAAGATTTCATCAAGAAAATAAATAATTTAAAATCTCAAATCGTTTCATCTTTATAAGAAATATCTCACTATGAACAAATGTTGTCTCTTACAAAGAACACTTTTTTGTGGGATGAAAAGAGAACTTAGTGAGTTAACTGATATTTCTAAAGATTTAGAAGAACTAAATGATCCCATTATCAATGGTTTTTTCAATAATGAGAAGGAATTCTCTGTAGATGCCATGAGAAAGCTCTACAATGTCTAGAAAACTTCATACGATAATTTATTCTTGTGTTTTAAGAAGGATAACTAGGGTTTCGAATATCCATTATTGTGAGTACACACAGCTATTTCCAACGTTTTCATCTTGCAATGTTTTTATATTTATTTGTTTAAATTCTAAAGTTTATTTGGAAGATGATTTTTGCAGTATTAATCTTTATGGTTTTATATATTGCAAATTGTTACGGGATATGTTGTTTACGTCCGTGAACCTTGAATGTCCCATATTTTTTCAAAAGTTAACTCTATTATATGTCGGTATGAAAGTATTGATAAAAGGTAGAATGCACTTTTGAATAAAAAAGTTAAGCCTTTTATGTCATTATGCAAATATTGATGGAAGAAAGGATGAACTTTTGTTTACAAAGATTAAGTCTATTATATGTCATTGCGCAAATAGTGATGGAAAACAGAATGAATCTTTGATTATTCTACAATATTGACCTTTCCCTGATCCACATCCTTGTGTATGTACTATGTTGCTCCGTAAGTTTTCTTATGTTGAGCATGACCAATTGAATTGATCATTTTCCTTGTGGTTAATTCAATTGTGATTTTTGGATACAAATTCATGTTTTATGTGATTTGTTAATGTCCAAAGAAATCCTTATTTTCTTGTGAAAGTAAGGTCTCTCTTGTTGTTCTTTCGGGAATGACATTTTATGGGGGGGAATTCTTAATTGAACTTGTGATTAATTGTCAAATCTTTGTGGGGAGTACTGCTGTGAAATATTGTAGGAGTTATCTTGTATCTTCATAAACTCCTTGATGAATACACTAAGTTTCGACTATGTGAAATCATGGAAACAAGTTGGTATGTTGTTCTCTTTTGGTCATGAAGTATCCCTATAAAAATTTCATGAGGATCCCGTTAGTTTTCGTACCTTTACCAATTTATATTGACAAAAAGGGGGAGAATTAATGTGTAGTTCACACTACAAATACATATGGTTCACGAATCATTATGTAAGGGGGAGTGTTGTTCATATTGATATGAAGTATTGATTAAGGGGGAGTGATACATATCACCATGGTATTGTTGTCAAAGTTGTGATGCAATTGGACTTTGATGCTGTATAATGATACTATGACACTGTATAACAATGATCGAGAGCAACTGTTTTCTCATTGTTATAGCTACGGATCTTCAACAACGATTTCGAGTAATGTTGAAGAACCAAGGAGATCAAGCATTTGGATGAGAAGCTACAAAGTTTATTTATTTTGTAATCCATATGTATTGATAGTTTTGTCACTAAAATTGACAAATGGGGAGATTGTTAGAGCATTGCTCGCTCGAACTCGCAAGTGTTTCTATGTGAAGCTTGTATGTCAATGTTAGTGATCAAAACTATAAGTTTTGATTTCTAGTCTACTTATAGTGATGTCTCGGACTAGGATAGATTGTGTAGTTAAGCATTAGACTTCACGACATTCATCAATTGAAGATGAAGAACTACGAAGGTGAGCTTGTGGAACTTCAACATCAAAAGGAATGTGGAGACTAGAACTCATCTATTACTTGAAAAGTATATTTCTACTCTATCTCCTATATTGAGACATAAGTCGTATTACTATATAGTTTTCGATTATGCACATTTGAGATTTCGAGCTGAGTTTAACTCGCTTACATATTTCTCGAAATATGTGTTCATAAGCTTTCGCTTCAACCAAGTTCATCTTATATTCTTGACGAAAGTCAAAATATTTTCATGTGAAAATCGCCGAGTAACATCTTACATGTTTTGTGTGATACAACCATTTGGTATTGACTTGAAATGTAAACATGTTGTGCACTCTTGCATATATGTGATCCATGTCCGGGAACCATAGTATGCATACCCGTATGCGTACCTGTTGGTTTGAGAAGTCCAAGAACCTAAGTGCGCGTACCCGTACGCATACTGGCGTAGGTTTGTGACATGAATTTTCTGTTGGGTTTGGAGGTATACGTACCCGTTCGCATACTGGAGAAAACCAAACTTGGTACAATTATTCAAGTATGCGTACCTGTTTGCATACTTGAGTGGTTAAAGTTCTAAAATCGGTTGTGTCATAAAAAAATTCATTTATATAATAAGAAATGCATTCTTTGAAAAGTGTGGCTATAACGTTCATGAATTGATTCGAGTGAATCAAACCGATTTTGCTTCAATTGTGTTCTTGTATACTTCTATGAAAATATAACAATTGAACAACTATTTAACTAGTTTCATTTGAACTAGTTATGGTTAAGATGAATAAGGTTGATATGAGAGTGTTCATATAGCTAACCTTGGTTAACTACGATTGAGCCAACATGGTTTACACGTTTAGGTACGGTTACATAAACCTAAATGAGGGTATATTTCATTTGTGTATAACAAGCTAAGTTCGATCTAACGGTTGAAAGATATTAGCTTGTATCTAATCAGGTTTTCATCTAACGGTGTATATTGAACGCTTTGTTACCAAGGTAACTTAGATTGCAAAACCTGATTCGAAAACTATATAAAGGAGAACTCTAGCAACTAGGAAACTTAATCCCAACACCTTCTATGTGATATTAGTTGCGACTAGAGTCAATTCTCCTTTAACCTTAGGTTTTTCACGAAACCCTATAGGTTAACGACTTAAAGGCTTCATTGGGATTGTGAAGCCAGACCCAACTATTTTCTATGTAGTTGCGTGTTTTGATCTTACTTTTACTATCATGATTGAGTATTATCTTTGCTAAGATTTGCTTGAGATTTATCTCCGATAGGTAAGATTAAAAGTAGTCACAAACATCTTCGTGTCATCATTTGTGATTCCACAATGTATTATCTAGTTAATCGATTAAGATTATTGTGTGGTGATTGATATTGCTAGGACGTTCTTCGGGAATATAAGTATGGTATATCAATTGGCTCCTGTTCACCTTGATTTATCAAAAGACGGAACAAAATTCGTAGGTATTTCTATAGGAGACAAATTTATCTATTCCAATAGACTTTTCAGTGTGAGACAAATTTGTTTATCAAGTCTTCGACTTTGGGTCGTAGCAACTCTTAGTTGTGGGTCAGATCAGCTAAGGGAATCAAGTGCGCTGAATCCTGCTGGGGTTCAGAGACGTAAGGAGCGCAACTATACTAGGTCCTTGATCAGTGTGAGAGTGATTAAGGATCAACTACATTTCAGTCCGAAGTTCATTGGTAGTAGGTTAGTGTCTGTAGAGGCTAAATACAGTGTGGTGTTCAAAGCCGGACTAGGTCCCTGGGTTTTTCTGTATTTGCGGTTTCCTCGTTAACAAAAATTCTGGTGCCTGTGTTATTTCTTTTCCGCATTATATTTTGTCATATAATTGAAATATCACAGGTTGTGCATTGAATTGATCAATTGGGAAATCCAACCTTTGGTTGTTGATTGAAATTGATGGATCCTTGAACATTGGTCTTTGGTACCGTTCAAGTTATTTATCTTATATTCAATCGGGCTCGCAAATTTCTATTTGCTGATTGCGGATTGAATTAAGAGATAGGGATATAAACTATTTGATATACTTTTCTCTAGATTGAGTCTGACCGTCTAGTTGATTCTCTTGAAAGTATATTGGAGTTTGTCTATTCATATTTCCAAACGAAATATTGGGTGTGGTTGTTAGACCCCCGCTTTTTCAAGGTCAAAGTAGCTACGCAAAGGGACTGAAAGCTCATTCAGTTTTATAAATATAATGAAGTCACCTCCTTCGACCTGAATACCTGATCAACAACGGTATTAACAATATGACCGCCCACTCGCATAATCCTAAAGAGGTAACACCCACATATCATTTGGTCTACCTTCACCTCTTCCATAATAGAGTCTTATCCCTCATAGAAGTATAAATGTTCGAATATCTCATCACAATATCTGGGGAAACATGAACCATATCACTACCCGAAGCAACACTGGAGTAGATACAACATTATTCATGCTTTCTCCACCTGTCCAAGGATTTTTGTTGCAAGCTTCAACTCCTGGGATGACCTTTTAACTTCAAGTATTTTATTATATGCCCTGGAATATTCAAGATCTCCACATGAGATATCTAATACAGACGACGAGGGGTCCAAACTAGCCAAGGTGTCCAACCTATATAAATTGTCTAAGACAGGTGAAATGTCATATCCAATCATTACTACATTTTTCGGTGCCAGACGTCACATTACATGTCCTTGGGATTAGAATTCATCTTCAATGTTAACATTGGAAAGATCCTGCGCTTGGCACTACGAATACAAGACATGAAAGGAAAATTTACAAATCCCCAAAGCCATGAAGCCTTCGCCTCCATGAAGTTATTAATCCTTCACCTCTGCATGAAGCCTTCATCTTTGAAAAGACGAGGGTACCCAAATACACTACAATCTTTAAATTATCCACCTATAAGTCCTCTTACCTAAAGTGATTGTCTATGGACAAAGTCGAGATAATACGACAAATCGGTATTCACACTTTGTGCAATCGTTTATACATACGAGATCGAGACAATACTACAATCAAAGTGTGATTACTTGATAATAGGTTCAGACTTAACCAAACACTATAGGATCACTATCAAGTAAAGCGGAGTTAACATTTGTGTAATTTACTTTAAATTATAATAACAACAATTATAATTGCAAAAAGGAAAAATAAATGACACAACAAGATTTTGTTAACGAGGAAACCGCAAATGCAGAACAACCCCGGGACCTAGTCCAGAATTGAATACTCTCAGAATTAAGCCGCTATACAAAATCTAAACCAACTTTATATAGTTGAGACCAAGCAACTAACCCTAGTTCACTTTGTTTCTTCAGTATCCCTTCACTTCCGACTTCGATGAGTGCACGCACTGGAATAATTTATTTGGATCATATTCCAAGCAATAAAGGAACAACAAATCTATTTGGTAACAACTCTATTGATTCACTAAGATAAATATATCTGAAGTCATATGCAAAGGCTTTTCCGTTTAATCTAATAAACTCATTTTCCTGGTTAGATCAATCTATCCAATAACTACTGAAGAAGTCAAGTTTAGATTTGCAATCAATCAATTTAGATTCCAACATGAAACTATAAGGTGATGCCGATCTCACGCAACTAATCAATCGAATAAATCCTATTATAGTTGGATCCTAGTCGATCAAGGTTTGTGCAACACAAAGATATGATAAACCAATAAGAAATCTTCTTCGTCTTCAAATCTTCTTTAATCTTCAATTGAAACCTGCACAACACCACTTGAATCTCTTGTGATCAATCACGCACAGAACAGAGTTTGTTAACAATGGATTATCACAATATATATTTAGATCTACAAACAGTTCTAAAGAACCAATCGAAAATTCGATCTAGTTTGAGTGAATCTTATATCAGAAGAGAAGATTCTCAAGAATAAACAAACTAGGTGCAATCAAAGTTCAACAACCATTAGTCAATCAAATCAATCAAAAACTAATAAAATTGCAACTATCTAGTTTCCTACCAACGGTACTCGTAGAGCTTCTTGATCCCACTGAAGTCTTTAAACGAGCGGTCGTAAGATATTTCGCCTAATTAGGGAACTTTCCTCTCCGGATAGACAGCTCCACCAGAAACAACAAAAAGATGAAGTTTGCTTGGCTCTTAGGATAGTTTGATAGAAATGAAAACTTAGTTATTTATAGACCAAGGATGTTTGGACACCAAGGAATTTCCAAAACCGAAAGTATTCTCAAGATATGCAGTAAATTTCCATTAGGTTTTCATAATTCCAGCAAATGCTTTGTTTCCTGAAATCTCTCAATAGAAAATCTCCAATTAGTAAATGCACATTACTAGTTTTTATTTTCTAGAGATATGCATTTAATTGCTGGTAATTAAAGCATATAAAACTAACAACCTTAATTAAAAGATTCTTAATTTATTTATGAACATGATCTCCTTGAGTACTTAAGGAATATCTTTGAACAATAAAAGATAAGACTTACTGTTCATGTTCAAAGTATGTTGACATCTTTTCTTTGTAAATCATCTTTCATATTTACAATCTTGGAATCGAATATACCACACTTCCAAACAAGTTTAGAATTGGTTCATCTGTATTCCAATACAACTATTTGATTGATCAAATATCAAATCACATTAATGGGTTCAATTGGTTCTACCAATAACTGGGATCGGTTATACCTTAATGATCAAACTATCAGTATTTCATTGGTCCATCGATCAACATTTGAATCGTCATACAACCATTATTTTAATATTATAATCTCTCTTTATCATTTCGACTGACTGATGACACATGGATTGGAAGATCTTCTATGATAATTCAGTAATGATTATTTCCATAAGTCCTCAGTGCATCAACATAATGGTTTATGATCGATTCAACAATCTCGTCAAACCATATCCAAGTCATTCGACCATCATTATTACTTCAACTAGAATATAACATAATTATGTGTCACGGTCGACCTGATTCAACGTCCATGGTCTACAAAGCATATTGTTATTTCAAAATTCTATGTTTCATCCATCATAACCTTGAAATTTGTATGTTCAGTTCATAGTTAAGACTCATAATCTTAGGTCAAAGGTTGATCACATGTTAAATACACTTTCAAAGCATACTCACACATGAGACATCAATTCATGTCACATGGGGGGATATCACTAGGGGTTTTGATCTGGCGGCCTACATCACGTGCGATGTAAGGTACATCCACGATGAGAGTTTTGGTAAGTCGTGCTCGCAGTTAAGGGAGGAAATGGAATAATGGATGGTCGATCAACCAAGTCTTCCATGCAATGTGGAAGTGGTCTCTCCATGATTCCCCACTTTTCCATTCTTTCACTTTCTTAAATTGTCACCACTTATAGAAGATTGATGTGCTGCAATAAATAGGTTACCGAGCCTGATTTGATAACTAAGACTAACAAGACTCAGCGTAAGTAAACCTACGTCAGTCAAATTTTCAAACACTTTCATAAGGTTTCTCTTATCTACACAAAGAATCATCTTCACGGCAATTCAGTACATCATATCACCAACGGATCAATCTTCATTGGTCTCCAAACAATATCATATTTCCTCCCTATAGACCGACCTTCTCCTCCTCTTGTGACTAAATTGAACTTGGAACGACCATTATCTTGGTTTAGCCCTGTGTCCTACAGTTTAGTCTCTTGAACTCAAAGTAATCCCGTGCAATACATTTGTTTAAAGGTTCATGCGATTTGCTACTTAAAGCATCTACTTCTTCAACGAGCACTTGCCTCCTCCACCACTTTCTACCAGAAACTCCCGCATGTCATTTTTACCCGCAAACACTATTATGCAAAATAAGTAAGTAATGACTAAGGGAGAACATATCGTTGTAGTATTTCTTTGAATTTGTGGTGAAATTGAACTTTGAGGAAGGTGACAATACTACGTTTTGGTATAACAACCATTGAGTTGAGCGATTTTATTATTCAAGAAAAGCATGAATCAGTATTCTCATAAGTTGTTATCGCTACAGATGTTCAACAACAACGGAGCTGAAACGATCATACGCATAACCATAAAAGAACTTGAAGAACGAATAATTCAAGACAATATTGAAGAACCAATGAAATCAAGCATGATGGATTTGGAGATGAAAGATCGATTTATTTTGAGTCTATATGTACTGACAGTTTTTCACTGAAATTGAAAAAGGAGGATATTATTAGAGAACTTCTTGGTAGAACTCGCAAGTTTTGTTATCTCAAGCTTGTTGTCGATATTAGTTGTACAAAACTATATATGTATTTCTAGTCTACTTAAGTCAAGTCTCAGACTAGGATTAGAGTTTGGAAGTTGAGTATCATACATCATTAAATAACCCTCAAAGATTGAAGATTTAAGATCAAACAAAGACATTTAGATAACTTCAACCACAAAGAGGTATGTGAAGACTAAAGCATTCTATTTACTCACAAGTATTACCATTATATCTATATGAGGTAATGTCGTATAAATTCTAGTAGATTTAGTATTGCAAATAAGAAGTTTCGAGCCAAGCTTTCCTTTTTAAACATCTCGAAATATGATCCAAGCAATGGATATTCATAGGTCCTTAGCAATCTTAGTTTCAAAACAATTTAATATTCAAGAACAATTTTTGTGGGTCATTTGAAAATTTCCAAAAGTAATGATATTTATATTTATGACGATTGGGAATGTTTCAAATATCAAAAAGAGAGTTTTCAGAAATACTGAAATCTGGACTCAGGATAGGTACGCATACCCAGTAAGCATACCATGAATATATGAAGTTTCGGAATATAAAACCCCAGTAAGCGTACTTCAAGGGCCTGAGTTCGTGATTAGCCTTAGGGTACGCGTATCTTGTCCATCTAAATTCATAAACTGGTTCATAGGTACGCATACCATTTCGTATACCTACCAAGTACGAATTAAGCAGATGCTCATAAACTATTTTCGTAAATATTTTTAGCATTGCTACAACTATCATGAACACCTCTAAGACATATTTGATGGCCACGACTATGATGTGGTCGGGCGACATACTTCAAGTATATGGCCCCTCTTATTTTTGTGACACCTATTACAACTTAAAACCCGCCCCCTCCAAATCCCTGTCAATATTTCACTTTTTGAGAAAATGTAGGGAGTTAAGAAAAAGAATTAGTTAAACTTTAGGTAATTAACTGTTTTGGAACTTTATTTTCTTCTTTATAATAGGTGTCACGAAATTAAGAGGGGTCAAATTGTAGTCGCACCGATATTTGATCCCTAAAACACCTTGTATATGTGCATCATGATTTAAGTCCTAAGTGTTTAAATGAACACGATATTTCTTATTAGTCCTTAAGGAATAATTTCTATGAACTATCATTATACACTGTTCCGGTACTCCGGACCATAATGTATATTCTTCAATGTAATTTCAAGAAAAACTCCTCACATGCTTACATGAACTCAACAAGAGTTTTATCTAAACAAAAAAAATTGTTTGCTTGAATCTCAAGTTATTTTAGCTTGAATTCTAAGCAATCCTAGTCTTTAAAGTCTATAAATAAAGAGACTCAATCAACTGGGAAATTCAATTCCCGACACTTATATGTCCTAGTTGTTTGTTGGATTCGTCCTATATGTACCTATTTCCTTTTAGAAACGGATCGCTGTCGTAGGAGTCAAAAATAAATTACACTTTCTTACTACTCAAAATATAAATATAGCAAGGCAAGAAAGGATCGCTCCCACATAGAGGACTTAGGTTGTCAATATATTTTCGGTTTCCTATAAATAACACGGGGGATTTTTCCGATTTTTAATAAAGCAAACAAATATAAAAGCAAAGAAAGAAATAAGCAAACAAATCAAATAAAAGAGATATTGGTTAAGGATCTCTTTTTCATTCACAAACATGCTTTTTAACAATAACTAGAATTGATATTTAATCTCAAATTTTATCAAAAGCCCTAGAATACCTTATTGAAAGAATACTCCGTAAATTTCCTAAGTCATAAACACACACATTAGAGCTGCAGATATGAATTCTACCTAAAGAATAACCTAACGCCTTGCGCTAATTAAGTTCAATTCCCAGGAGCATTAAGTTTCAGAAATTAGGCTAATCAATGCAATTGAAATACATTGCGCAAACAATTCGAACAAAGGTCATGGTTCACATATGATTACAAGGATATATCACTATAAGCTATAACCATATTTATGCTACTTGTGTTCAAGGATTATCGCTCGATGATGAACCCTAAACTAGCAATAAATGTGATTACAAGTTCTACCATTTTGCAACTTGACAAAACAAACAATCAATCATGTTGTAATACGTCAATCATACAACTATATTTTCAGAAAATCATGAACGATAAATATGAGACAAAACTAATATATTGAATCAAAGAATCATGTTATGTGAAATCCAACTTTATTCCATAACCAAAAGAAAACTAGGTATTCATATTATAGGAGTTCATAACAAGGAGGAAGAGAAAACCTATCATGTTTCTAAACCCTAGAACAATAGTAGAAGATAAGAGTATTAGATGTTGTTTCTGCCCTTTTATAGTTTTCTTCTTTTCCAATACTCAAGGCCACAATTCAGTTTCAAGCCAGGCCAAGCCAATCCTGCTCCTACACAGCCCACAAAAGTCTAAGCCCATAGCCCATTAATATTTGGCTTGTCAGTTCTGGATAGATGACAGTCTATTGTCTAGTGTGTTCTAGCCTTCCAACTCCACCAGTTCCTTGTAACCCATAATTCCTTGCAGTTCTTGCAACAACTCAATACACACAAAACATTCAATCATTCATATAGCCTTCTCAATTCATAAAAATCAAGTCTTCCCTGCACTGCAGTTCAATTCAAGTCACACATTTCATTCTTCTTACCTTCAACAGCATATGAGCTTCACTTCAGCCGTAATATCCATGGGCATCAACTACCACTGCATTCTACAGAGTCACCAACTTTGTAGCTCCACCTCAAGGACTTAAACACCCCAACAATAAAAACAATATATCACCATCTGTCTCGGCTTAAACCATTTCTATTGTTTCCTTGTCTGCAACACAGTACCCACTGCTGGTTCTTATTGCATTTCCCTACCAGCTGCAATCGGTCCTTGCTCCTCAGTTCACCTCAAACCAACAACATCATTCTTTTCCAAAGACACTCCATTTACAACACCACCAGCTTCAGTTCAAGTCCCATTTCCTTGCATATCAACAACATAATTTCCCATTCTCATGCCATTGCAGTAGTAACTTCAACAACATCACTGCAATTTTCAAGTAACAAAATCTCAATTCCTTCCCTACCTCGGACATGCAATCCACCTTTCATTCACTGCCAACCTCAACTCAAAGCAACAGCTTCAGGCCAACCAATTGATTCTTACCCTGCACAAAATGCACATTCCATACAACTCATTCCCTTCACTGCGCTCACCATTTCTTCAACCACCAGCTTCATTAATCCCTGGAAGAAAACCACAGTTCAGTCCTCGATACATCTCCTTGAGCTCAACATCAACCCAAATTCCATCGAGACAACATCATTATCTTCCATGCCATCTCTATATTGTTCTCACTTCCATCTATGGTGCTGCCGTGTTCCTCTCCTTCCATATCTCTTGGTCTCATAAAAAACTTCAGGTACCAGCACCAGAAAATCACCACTGCAGCGTCGTCTCATCGTCTATCAAACTACCAGCTCTTAACAGTCCCACAGCAAACTCGCAATGACCATTTCCCTTACCACGAGCTGCTGTTAACTTATTCGATCACTATTACAAACTCTGCTCCATTTACTTCACACTGCCTTCTCCATTGATTACTTGTATCTCCATCACTCTTCAACTGAGCATCAACTTCCATTGCTCGAGTACTTCTAAGTTCATAACCCAACAGATTGTAACCCCATTGACTACCAGAACTTCATCCTTGTAATTCACCAACACAAAGGCAAAGTATCATTTATTGTGGCTGCACCTCAAACACCAGGAGATTTATCATCTCCTCCATAATATAATTATTATTCTGAACCTTCTACAACCAACCCCAGCAGCTCAACCTCCTGTAAACTGCTCAACCAAATCCATGTCAGTTCTATCCCATCAGTACTCAAAATACCCATGAATCTCTCCTTCTGTTTTATTCTACAACAAAATCTCAAATCTTGACTATATTAACAAACCAACCCTCAGCTGTAACTCATCTGAACCATTATTCCAGTGCACCAGAACCCATCTCAGTCACATTACACCATTTTGACTCAACCTGCAATGCATGTGAATCCTTAACTAATGCTAAATAAACCCATGTACTCAGTGCACTGGTCGTTCAAGCCTTTAAACAAACACTTGATGTGCAACTTTGAGCTGTTGATGAAGATGTGAATTTGCTGTTGATTTTAAGCACATAATATGTCCTTCTTCATAACCCTTGTCCTAACATTCATCTAAACCTCCGGATTCCTTCGTTTCTCCTCATGAATCCATCTCCCTGCTTTAATCACCCATCTCACGCTGTTCTTCTCGATTTGAAACCTTATCAAACCATTTGAAATGAACCTAAATCTTCTTGAACTCGAGTTTGAATATAAACCCAATTTCCGATCTCATGAAACTCTGAAATACTAGTTCAATTCCCTTCTTCTTCCCTGTTTTCTCAATCAGCAGCCAACAATCATTTCGTTTCTATGTTTCAGATGCAAATGATTGAGAGGAATAATTTCTCTCAATTTTAGGGTTTTTGTGTAGGAATGGGAATTGCTATACCCACTCAGGTGAAGTAAATAGGGGATACCCAGATTGACTCTAGGTACCCATAAAAAGGATAAGGGCCAACCAAAGTTCTATGCTCCATGCTTCTCTAGACTAAGCTGCAGTGGTCGTCTGCTTTTCCCCCATTGTGCTTCCGTTGGCACTTGCGCATGAAATGCTACTTTTGCTCTTTGCGCTCCAAATAGACGTTTTCTCCTTCCTTTACTCAATAAGACTCCAAAGTACCTGATAACTAAAAACGAAACATAAGAGACACAATTCACAAAGACAATAGCAAAGAAAGCATAAATACTAGATATAAAATTAGGTGTTTTAGACACCTATCAGAAACATAATTAGGTTTACGACTTAAAGACTTCACTTGAGGATTCACGAAGCCAGGTCCGAATATGTTTTCCTTGACAGTTCGTGTATCCTGATATTGTTCTTTCTATTATCGAGGTTTTATTAATCTCTTTTAGGAATTAGATAGATATAAATCGCAAAGCTCTCTATGTATCAAACTTTATGATTCCTCAATATAGATATTTAAAACTCTTCTTTATTGATCGGATTAATATTACCTCTAGCACCAACATCATCCATAACTTTATATAACACCTCAACCACCAAGAAAAAAAGAAATGGTGAGAAAGAGTCATCTTTTCTTAAGCCTTTATATGGTTTGATCTTTTTAGTAGAACAACTATTTACCAAGACAGAAATATGAGAAAAACAAATACACCAATCAATCCAAGAAATCCATTTTTCTCCAAAACATCATTTCTCAAGAATATGTACATAAAATACTTTTCCACTTCACGTGATCAAAAGTATTTTTCATATCCACCTTGCACAACACTCTGGATAAGTTTGGTTTCATCATGTTATCAATGCACTCACTTGCAATAATCACTCCATCTAGAATCTGTCTATTCTTCACAAATGCGCCTTGATAGTCAGACACCAATGTTGATATCACAGTATTCCATTTGTTTGCCAACACCTTAGACATTATACATAAGCACTTCCCAATAGGCTCATGGCTCTAAAATCCTTAGGTTAGCAAGATTCTTCTTTCTTTGACACCCAAGACAGAAAAATAAAATAAAATTGGGCATCTAATCCCATGTACCATGAGTGAAGAATTCTTGTATCAGGTTCATGAAATCACCCTTAATAACATGTCTTATATAAATCGACAGAAAATCCATCAAGCCCTGGTACTTTATTCGCACCACTATGCTTCACAACGTCATATACTTCTTCTTCAGTAAACACTGCCTCCATGCTCCTCTTATATTCATCATCAGTCTTAAAATAATAATTCTTCATCTCCAATTGAATATTTATTTGATTGAAACAATCTTCCCCTTCAATCTCCAATTTAGCTATGGTGTTTATCTTTCTCCATGCACTAGCAATCCTATGAAAATAGGCAACATTAGAGTCGTCAAATTTAAAGTCATTTTGTTTAGCCCTTGTGTGCCACTTCTTAGCTTCCAACAACTTAATATTCTTCAGTTTTACAGCACATTGTACAAACATCTCAGAAAGTGGGTTTAACTCCTCTAGCATATCTAATTGACCAATTCTTTTAGTGAACTCCTTCTCTCTTTTCGCAGAACCAAACTTCTGCCTATTCCAATTCTTCAAAACATATTTCAAATTTTGTAATTTCTTAAAAAATGTAAATTGGCAGACTCATGATATTCCGTAGCTCCCCACTACTCTTCCACCTTCTTGATAAAATATTTATAAAATATCCAACTACTTTCAAATTTGAAGTAAGGAGAACATTGAAGAATTCGCTTAGTGACAAGCATTATAGGTTTGTGATATAAAATCACTCTCGCAAAAGAACTCTGCTTGTACTTAGGAAAAGCCATATAAAAATTAATACTCAGCAAGAACTTGTTTAACCTACATAACAATGGGTCAGTATGCGTATACAAGTACCAAGTAAAAAAGCCTCCTACGCAGGGGAGGATCGATCCTATTGCAAGGGTGTACACTTGCATCCCCTGCCCAGCTGTCTCCAAACAATATTTTAGGCCCAGTGAAAAAATAAGTAGGAAATACCATGTAGTCCTAAGAATAATATATTAAAGCTCATTTGGTTCACTTGACTCAGTCAACTGTCTGTTTGGTCCCTTTTAAAAATATATATTACTGTTTGGTCCTAGAAATTATTGTTTGGTTAGATAGGGTGGATAATACCCACACGTGATGATATAATTGTCATTTGGTAGTGGCAGAAATACCCTTTTGGTTTGTGACCATACATATATTCTATTATTGAGAGAGAAGAGAATCATTTTCAAATTTATTTTCTCTCTCTTATTTAGTTCTCTCTTCTTTACTTTTTAGATCTACTTTCTCTTTTTTTCTTCTCTACAATGGAGATGATGATGAAGACGATGAAGATGAACTTTGTTTTTGGTTTGGTTTTTGAAGACAATGACGATGAACATGAACTCTGTTTTAATTAGGTTTTAAAGATGACGACGATCTAGTTTTAATTAGGTTTTGAAGATGATGATAAAGACGATGAAGATGAATTCTTTTTTGATTTGCTGATGTTGAAGAGGATGGAGGTGATGAACCCGATGATGATGAAGACGATATGATGGTGATTTCGTTTAGATCTATGTTTGTTTTCATCATTTTTTTTTTATTCTTTCGATCTTAATTTTGATGATTTAGGTTTTGTTGTGTATTCATTTTTACAAATGACTTTACTTTGTGTTCATAATAATGAACTTTGATTAGATGTTCATTTGAAAGAATGAACTCTGATTTTTGTTCATTATAATGAACTTTGATTAGGTGTTCATTCAAAAAAATGAACTCTATTTTCATATAGGATTTATTAGGTGTTCATTTAAAAGAATGAACTCTTTTTTTATTCATAATAGTGGAGTTTTTGTTGTGTGTTCATTTGAAAAAATGAACTCTGTTTTTGTATAGGTTTTATCGGATGTACATTTGAAAGAATGAACTCTGGTTCTTATTCATAAAAAAGTGGAGTTTTTGTTGTGTGTTCATTTGAAAGAATAAACTCTAATTTTTTGTTTTCAATAACCCAATTTTTTGTAGAATATAATGAAGTTCATACAATATAATGAAGTGCAGAGTTTTCATGAAACAGAATGAACCCAAATCTACAAAAAGACTGATAGTTCATCAAACATAATGAAATGCTACAAGTAAATAAGTAGGAATTAACACGGAATGGTATTTTTGTCTGTTTTATATTTTCAAATAATTATGGACCAAACAGGAAACACGTTTTCCCAAAAGACCAAACAGATTTGGGACCACCTAAAAAAGGACCGAACGATTATTTTCCCAAAAATTAATTTACAAACCTAATTTTGCACTCCCTAAATAAAAAAATTTACACTCATGTTTATGGGTGAAAACAGTTTCTGTTGATTTCGGTAATTTCGGGTGTGTGGGTGAGAAACGAATTTAAACCCTAAACAATGTATTGCATGGGAGTACTTTATATTCGATAGATCAATTTGTACAAGTCCGGTCTAAACCAAGAAATGGTCGTTCCAGACTTGCCTCGGTAACAAAGTGAAGGAGAATGGGTTGGTTTTGGGGAGGGAAGCAAGGAAAGTGATGAGACCAGAATAGTTGATTCTGGAAGAGTAGTTGTGTTACGATTTGTATCATAAAGTGGGAAGCTAGCAGATGGAAATCTAGTAAATATTTTCTGAGTGGTGTATGCTCCTGAGTGAACTTGTTGTTTGGTGGAAATAGGTAAGACCTATTTATATAAGTCGAAGTGAAACGTACTATGTTCTCATTAAGGAATGGTAAAATGGGTGAGTAAATGAGAGGAGGTGGTAACTGTTAACGCATGTAATTGATGTTCCATAAAAAGAGCATTTCACCATTAACTCCCTGTATTTACTAACCGCCTCATCCTTATGACGGGCATATTGTACGCCACACGCTGTAAACTGCCAAACCAATACCCAAAGAGGATCCCCAAGTTTGTGATATGTGTTGATGTCTCGAATATTTTTTGGAAAACATGTAGCATATTGATGTTGCCGGGCAAGTAAAGCTTGGGAGACTTGCTGGCTTGGTGACCTTCGACAGTAGAGATTTTGCATCTTAAGAGGAAAGGTAGCCGTTGATCGTTGCACACTTTCGTTTTTTGGTAGCCGCATAGGGAAGGCCAGCACGGTGGCGCGGTAAAGTTGGCATACCAATGGCATGGCATGCCTTTGCGCGGCCAAACTAGGGTTTTGGGCCAAAGGTTACCATGTGTTATCTGGTAACCTTGGAGGGCTAGGATTTGCTCTTGGGATTGAAGTGCGACCGTTGATTGTCGCACGACTTCGTTTTGGTAGCCGCATAGGGAAGGCCAGCATGGTAGCGTGTCTAGGTTGGCATGCCATCGGCATGGCATGACTTGGCGTGGCCAAACTAGGGTTTCGGGTAAAAGGTTACCATGTGTTGTCTGGTAACCTTGGACGGCTAGGATTTTCTCTTGTGAATGAAGGGTGACCATTGATTGTCGCACACCTCCGTTTTGGTAGCCGCATAGGGAAGGCCAACATGGTGGCGCAGCTAGGTTGGCATGCCATTGGCACGGCATGCCTTGGCGCGGTTTGGCATGGCCAAACTAGGGTTTCGTTCTAAAGGTTACCATGTGTTATCTGGTAACATTGGACGGCTAGGATTTGCTCATGGTATTGAAGGGAGACCGTTGATTGTCGCACGCCTTCGTTTTGGTAGCTGATGAGTGCGAAATAGTGCATATTTCTACACCTTTTTATTGGCATTTAACTCATCTTTTGCGCTTTAAAATCATATATTATCCCAGATTCTGTATTTTCTTTGTTTTCAAGAATAAATACTTGTACTAATTAATTTTGTGTTTTTAGGTACTAAATAAAGCTTAGATGAATTGCGGAGCCAAAAGAGCAGAAAATTGGAGACTAGCGACTGCGGAAGAGAAGTTGCAACCCGCGTGCGCATCCGTTGCAACCTGTTTACAACTACATGGGCTTGAGATACCCATATCCGAACCCATGCCTGAATCCAAACCCGCCTCCGTCCTGAGCCGTTGGATCAAATCAAGGAGATGCATCCAACGGTGTCTTCACTCTACGTATCAACAATAGAAGCGTCCGCCTCACAACACATTTTTTCTACCCCCTTCACCTAGCCGAGCAGCAACCAAACAACCCCTAACCATTTTTCTATCATTTTTCCTCCACGCCCGATAGCACCACCATCATCTTTGCAGAACTCCACACCACCACCATCATCACCCCGACAACCCTCACCACTGCCAATACCTCCACCACCTCACCCACTCATTATCTTCTTCCTCATCGCCCATACTCTTTTTTTATTTATTTGAACTTCAATTAAACTAAACCCTAGGTGTCATCTTTGAAAACAGTTCTCAAGTTCTCGAGCTCTCAACGAATTCGACAGCATCTAGTGGAGAAGAAAAAGAAAAAGCGTGGGAGAAGAACAAGCAGAGGCGTGGGACGATTGAAGAACACAACGTGGTGAGTTCTCAAAAGCAAGAAAAATCCCTATTTTTCTATTATAATTGACTGAAATTAGGGTTGAGAAAAGGGGAGAATTTTGTATAAAAGGGGGGAACAATTGTAATTGTGGGATAAGCCCGGAGTAGCCGGTGCAATTCATTGCTAGTTTTAGGTTTTAATTTCTGTAATTTTGTTACTTCAATTTAATTCATGTTCTAAAACTCTCTGCTAGGGCAGAGATGAAACCCTTAATTCTTTGTTAAGTTAATCAATTCCATGTTATCTTGCTTGCCGTGCTTAATGGATATAGGGATGATTGTTAGTTAATAAACCAAAATAACCTGTGATAAGTTTTACTATTAGAAGACAATCTATACTAGGGGTGAGTTAGGGAGATTGGTTGATAAATCATCCATTAGAGACTTTTTCTTCAATTGATTTAGAATTGGTGATTAGTTAATGAACCAAATGAGCCTGTGATAGGTTGTACCTTAATCAGACAACTTATACTAGGGGTGAATTAGGGAGATTAATTGATAAACCATTCATTGTAGTTTTCTATGGAAAGAAGTAAGAAAATAACTTTAAGTTGCATTTCCTTAGTACAGGATGAGGAGGTGGATTCAACTGCCCTAGTACTCTTTAATTACTTGTTACAACCTGTTATTGCATATCTATTTGTTCAACAGCTATATCTTTTCGTTTCGACACCAAAACCAAACCTTTGTGTTACATTATAATAGAAATCAGTTAGTCTTCCTTTAGCTTCAACTATCACTACCCAAGTTTCTGTGGTTCGACCTGTGCTTGCCCTGTGTTGCTTGTCGATATTGTGCACTTGAAGTTTATAGTTTGTAGGTTGTTTTTCTAGGCCTACCAGTAGCCGCGTAGGGAAGACCAGCATGGTGGCGTGGATAGGTTGGCATGCCATTGGCACGGCATGACTTGGCGCGGTTTGGCATGGCCAAACTAGGGTTTCATGCCAAAGGTTACCATGTGTTGTCTGATAACCTTGGACGGCTAGGATTTGCTCTTGGGATTGAAGGGCGACTGTTGATTGTCGCACGCCTTCGTTTTGGTAGCCGCATAGGGAATACCAGCATGGTGGCGCGGCTAGGTTGGCATGGGGCCATGGAAAGGTGCGTTTTGGCAAGGACGGTTTGGCTTGGCATGGTGGGGCCAAGGGCATGCCATGGGCGCATGGTGCGGCTAGCATGGCTAGGGCCAAGGCAAGGTGCGGTTTGGCTTGGCATGGTGGGGCCAAGGGTTTAGTGTGACCAAGCTAGGATCGTGACCCAGCTAGGGTTTTGTGTCAAAGGTTACCATGTATTTTTTGGTAACCTTGGACGGATAGGATTTGCTTATGTGATTGAAGGGCGACCGTTGATTGTCGCACGCCTTCGTTTTGGTAGTCGCATATGGAAGGCCATCATAGTGGCGCGTCTAGGTTATCATGGTTCGCATGCCTTGGCGCGGTAGGCGTGGTTGGCACTGTTTGCCATTGGCACAGGGGTGCGGATAGCATGGTTGGAATGCCTTGGCGCGGTAAATGTGGCTGGCATGGTTTGCCATTGGCACGGTGGTGCGGCTAGCATGGTTGGCATGCCTTGGCGCGGTAAATGTGGATGGCATAGTTTGACATTGGCAGGTGGTGCGGCTAGCATGGTTGGCATGCCTTGGCGCGGTAGGTGTGGCTGGCACGATTTTCCATTGGCACAGGGGTGAGGCTAGCATGGTTGGCATGGTTGGCATGACTTGGTGCGGTAGGTGTGGCTGGCACGATTTTCCATTCGCACATGGGTGCGGCTAGGATGGTTGGCATGCCTTGGCGTGGTTGGTGTGGCTGGCACGATTTTCCATTGGCACAGAGGTGATGCTAGCATGATTGGCATGCCTTGGCGCGGTGAGTGTGGCTGGCATGGTTTTCCATTGGCACATGTGGCGTGGGAGGTTTTGGCCCATCGAAACCCTAATTAGTGATTAATTAAAAAAAGGTACCCTGGTAATTTTTTCTCGCAAACATATTAAAGGGTTCAAAAATG
Source organism: Papaver bracteatum (assembly GCA_023529315.1). Classification (NCBI taxonomy): domain Eukaryota; kingdom Viridiplantae; phylum Streptophyta; class Magnoliopsida; order Ranunculales; family Papaveraceae; genus Papaver; species Papaver bracteatum. Next base: position 1,209,055 of record JAJJWX010005152.1, read on the forward strand.
CGTTTAAGTCCTGTGACGTCACTATCTGACTAGGGTTTTACGACTTTATCCCTAAGTTAAAACCACCGTAAACAACTCCAAAAACTAATTTTTATACCCCACCTACATATCCTTTCTCTAGTACCAAAGGTAAACCACTCAATTCTTTCTAGTACTATGCTATCTCGTTGCTTTATCTCATCGTTGCTTTACTGGGTTGCACAGACGCTCCATTTTTTGAGCAGTGTCCGCATCCAATCCCGTCGAACACGGGACACGCGTGGGACGCTGATACGACGCGTGTCCGACGTATTAATTTGCGCGTCCTGTGCGCGTCTGGCTTGTACGCACCAATAACTTGGGTTTGACGCGTTTTTTTTTCATTTTCAGTTAAACATTTTCTTTTATTTTTACTACTAGTATATGACCTGTGCCGTAACGGTCCAGGCTGGTGATTATTGTTTTTGTTATAACTTAATCTTTAATGTGGATATAAGTGTTCTTTTTAGGAATTTGGCAAGCAAAATTACTTACCCGAGTTTTGAAACTACTACTAAATAACAATCAGGAAATATTTTCAAATTATTCAGGAAAGAAAAGAAACAATAACAAACATTTCTAACTGCATGTCGACTTTGAACACTTTAAAAAACGCATAGACACATGTACCCCCGCATAGACACATGTACCCCCCCCCCCCCCGAAAATCCATCCATTAGCAAAATTTCGCTAAGATTTTGGTATTCTGCACCTAACTGGAAATTCTTATAGCATGAGGGCATACATTGATTGCCGTTGATTACCTGGTTTATCATTTGTAGAAGCATAATTTTATTATTGAAATAAATCTTGGGAAAACAATCAAAAGATGAAAAACTAAAAGTATTTTCAAAAAAAAAAGAAGAAGGGAAACTTAGGAAAATGCCCCAAAATTCGTTGCCCCGTCGGGAAAATGCCCCATGAAATTTTTTTTATGGGAAAATGCCCCACCGTTACTATTTCCGTTCAAAGGTAATTAGTCAATCTCACTACGTTGACTAGATGAGGATAAATAAAAACCATCTCCTTTTCTCACGAATCTCACCTCCCATACTGTATCTCCTTCTTTGTTAAAAACAGAGAGAAGCTTATTAAAAACAGAAAGAATTCTTCATTAAAAACGGTAGAGTTGTAGTGATCTGTTTCATGGCGAAGAACTAGCGATAGTTAGGGTTTCAATTTTATGTTTTTTTAATTTGATTAGTACTCACATGCAGTTGAATCAAGGATCTGTTTTCCATCACTTGCAGTTGAATCAATGCCATGGTTCATCGAATTTAAGGGTCTTCTCCATCACAGTTCAAGGAAGACGAAGAGAAATCAAACCCATTTCCATTTTTCATAGTTTGTTGCATAGGTGTAGTTTAATTTTGTTTATTTAGAACATGCAGTTTCGGGTTTAAGAAGAACTTGATTTATTACTGATTTCAAACATTTGATTTTTGGGTTATTTTGTTTGTGAAAAATACTAGAATCCCCCTGCTATATGGTTTCAATATTTTGAAGCCCCACCAAATGGATCATCCACTGTCAACTCCGTACTTTCATAAAATGATATTACTAGGCCCGGAATATCAATATTTCTTCAGATCTGGCCCACAATTAATTATTAGGAATTTTAATAATGACAACACTGCCCTTTAGAATATATACAGAGGAATCTCAGAAGATATTTTTCATTTATGTTTCTCTCTCTTCTCTCTCTCAGTTGCAGAGAAAAAAATTTCTAGGGTTTGTTTGTTTCTCATTTCTCTCTGTTTGTTTGATGCGATTACAACCAGAAAATATCATCTGCATCTGAAGATCGGAGCTCTGACGATTTTTTTGTGTGTTTCTTCTTCTGATTCGATATCAATTTGTAGAACAGATCTGAGATCGATTGAATCTTTAACTGCATCTGAAGATATGATATCGATTTTAGTGGTAAAGTTGTTGTTCCAACAATCACTGGCGATGTGCTATTAAAAGTATTATCTCTTTACACTGTACATTTATATTAACATACTCATGATATTCTTTATGTGTTTCTTCTTCTGATTCGATATCAACGAATCATCATCTTTATTACCCGTAGATTTGATTGAATTTTATTCGCTTTTAATTTTCAATTTGATTTTGTGTTTTGTTTCTTTTTTTGTTTATGAAGATTGTTTCTCCATCTCAGATGATGATTCCACCCGTTCTTGAAGAAACTAAAGTAACGTCACCAGATCTTAAATCATCTATGGAGTCTGTAGAGATTCTTGATTCTTATTTTCTTGTTTCTCCAAAAGAAGATGATCAGGTAAAGTAATTATTCACATAATTTTTAAACTTTTTTCAATTTTTTTTTCGATTATTTGTTGTTCTTGCATGTCCGATCCGAGAATTTGTTGTTTATATTTTGTTGATACTGAGAGGAGGATGAAGAAACAATTTTGTTTCAGAAGAACAACTTCAAATCGATGTAGACATGCGCTGTTTTTTGTTACAGTATGTGTAACTTGAGGTTACACATATATATCTTGTTGTATTTTTAGCATGGAATTTGTTGTTTGAGGTTACACATTTTTGTTGTTTTTTGTGAATTTGTGAATTTGTTGTGATTTTTTTGTTTGATACCGAGAAGAGGATGAAGAAAAAATGTTGTTTCAGAAGAACAACTTCAAATTGATGATGTAAACATGCTGTTTTTTGTTTTACAGTATGTCTAACTTCAGGTTACACATATATATCATGTTGTATTTTTAGCATGGAATTTGTACTTTTTTGTTGTTTTTTGTGAATTTGTGAATTTGTTGTGAGTTTTTTGTTTGATACTGAGAAGAGGATGAAGAAAAAATGTTGTTTCATAAGAACAACTTTAAATTGATGATGTAGACATGCTGTTTTTTGTTTTACAGTATGTGTAACTTGAGGTTACACATATATATCATGTTGTATTTTTAGAATGGAATTTGTATTTTTCTGTTGTTTTTTGTGAATTTGTTGTGAGTTTTTTTGTTTGATACTGAGAAGAGGATAAAGAAATAATGTTTTTTCAGAAGAACAACTTCAAATTGATGATGTAAACATGCTGTTTTTTGTTTTACAGTATGTGTAACTTGAGGTTACACATATATATCATGTTGTATTTTTAGCATGGAATTTGTATTTTTCTGTTGTTTTTTGTTTTTTTGTGAATTTGTTGTGAGTTTTTTTGTTTGATACTGAGAAGAGTATGAAGAAAAAATATTGTTTCAGAAGAACAACTTCAAATTGATGATGTAGACATGCTGAGTTTTGAGTTAACGATTGTGTATGCTTCCTGTTACTTCTAGATGAAATTGAAAACCAACAACTCTTTCCTGACTAGTTCGTGTTTAACATTTGTACTTATTGATTGATACATTTGGATTGTTATCCATAATACCAAATTAACACCTATCTCATATCCAGGTGGGGTGAATTTTAATGTTATTGCAAGGCTCATGGAAGTTGATGCACTTGATATGGAGATCATTCCAAACCTTAAGGTAAATGTCTCGTTACCTGAATTTCATCTTTCGAAATGTTCTTGTCTATACTTTGTTGTGATCATTTATAAAACTCTTTTCTTTGCATGATTGAAGTCTAAATTATCATATGAGTTTGGAATTGTATGCTTTCATAATTCCTAGCAATCACATCTTTGTAGTTTGTATTTAATAACCTCGAGTCAAATGCTATATCCATGTGTAACTTTTTATTAGATTTGTAACTTATAGATACACAAGCTAAATAGATGTGTAACTTATAATTACACATGATAATTTGATGTGTAACTTCTAGTTACACATGATTATTGTTTGCTAGAAAGTTGTGGATGTGGTCATCATAGGTAATTTTCCCTTAAGGACGACATATATAAGTATGATGCATGTGTAACTCCTAGTTACACAATTCAGATGCATGTGTATCTGCAAGTTACACATGCTAATTGGATGTGTAGATTATAGTTACACATGCTAACCGAATATGTAACTGCTAGTTGCACATGCTAATTGGATCTAGTGGTTTGTATCTAGGTTATGATTATTTTTGGTTGAATTTACTGGTTTTGTGATGTCTTGTGCAGAGAAACACATTAGGAAGTTGGTTGAAGATGGATTCATCAGCTGCAAACCAAACCGCATTCACTCTTTATCTCATGCACGAAGAATGACAAAAGCCAGATTGAGGGGTTTTCACTCTGTATATGGTACGTTATACATAATAATTCACAGTTTTTTTGCTTTTCAGTATTCATAGTGTGTATTTGGATTCCATCCTGCACTGAACCCTTAGCTAGACATGTACTTATAGATTAACTCTGTCATCATTTCTCAGTAGTATGCAAAAGTATGTGTAACTTCTAGTTACACAAGCTAATTTGATGTGTAACTTCTAGTTACACATGCTGATTGAATGTGTAACTTCAGGTTACATAGATTTTACTTACATATAGTTTTTACACAAGCAGTTGCCAAATTAGTAGGCCTTTCAGAAGTAGTAGTATTGTTTATGATTAAACCTAAGTAGTTACTTGTAATCTTGTATAATAACGCCACTTTGAATGATCCAGGTTCAGTTAGTGATTGAAAATTTATAGCAATTGTTCCTGAAATAAACCTATAGTTACACATGCTAATTGAATGTGTAACTGCTAGTTACATGTGCTAATTATATGTGTAGAAGTTTGAGTAAACCTGAAATGATACATAATTCAGTTTATTGGTGTTGGTTGCAGTTGCAGGACATGGGTTACGATGGAATTGATATGTGGTAAGTTATGGCCTGAGTCTGAGAACTCAATATTGCATGCTAGATGCATGTTAGGATAAACAGGTGCAGAGTTTCCAATGTATGTTGCTATTGCAGTGGATTTGTCAGGAATTGATGCTGGTATGGAATGATGAAATGAGCCATGGTGGTATCTGTAGGATAAATGTTGTTGAAAGTGTGCATAGTGTTGTGTAAATTTCAATTACACTAGATATATGCATATGTAACTCCCAGTTACACTAGACAAATTCGTGTGTAACTTTTAGTTACACATGCTAAGAAATTATTGTAAATAAATCTTAAAGTGTAATAGATGTAATTTTTTTTATGTTTACTTTTTTATGTCTATTTTTTTTTTATGTGTAACTTCTCATTACACATGCCATATGGATGTGTAACCTTTGCATACACATGTTATATGCATGTGTAACTTCTGCTTACACATGTGTAACCCTTTCATGCCATATTCATGTGTAACTTCTGGATACACATGCTCGTTGCATGTGTAAATTCAGATTACACATCCATATATTATTGGTGGGAGGCGGTGGTGGCCGCCGGCGACGGAGGTGGTGGTTTCCGGCGGTGGTGGTTTCTGCTGCTGATGGTGGTCACCGTCGGAGGTGGTTGGTGGTGGCGGTGGTTTCGGCGTTGGTGGTCGGAGGCGCTGGTGGTCACCGACGGAGGTGGTGGTTGGTGGTGGTGGTCGTCGGAGGTGGTGGTTGGTGGCGGCGGTCGTCAGAGGTGGTGGTTGGTGGCGGCGGTCGTCGGAGGTGGTGGTGGTGGCGGTCGTTAAAGATGGCTGTGACATCATATTTTCTATATTTTAATATTTTGGGCTTAAATTTAAATTTTATTTTATTTGGGGTTTAAAAATATACAAAAGGGTATGGTTGTCTTTTAATAATTTGGGGCCTAGATTTAAACTTCTTTTAATTAAGGGCCTCATATTATGGGTTATCCATGGGTTGGGCCTTAGCCTAATTTTCCCATTTTGTTTTTGGTACTCAAGTTTTGACCAACTTTGCTGTTTGGTCTAACATTTGTCCAACTTAGGATTTGGTACTTGGAATTGACGTTTGACCGTGATTGACTCTATTTGACCCAATCTTTTTATATTTCTCTTTTTTTTATTACTAATAATTTAGTCTTTTACTTATTTACCCCTCCATTTTTAATTTTTAATATTATTTTTAAACCTTAACTTTTTATTAAAATATTTTTTTTCTAATTTTTAAAAATTATTATTTTCTATTATTATTTTTAAATTTTTACAAAAATTTTATTTTTTATCTTTTTAATGATTTTTTTTAAAAATAATTTTTTTTATTTAATAATATAAAAACACTTAATATTTTATAAAAAATTTAAAACTTTTTTAAAGAAAAACTTTTTAAAATCTTAAAAAAAATACAGAAAAAAATAAAAAAAAATTAAATTTGAAAAAAAAAATCAAAAAAATTTAAAATAAATAAGTAAATTAATAAATTCATTGAGGGTAACTACGTAATTTCAGACAATTATTAAATTTTATATTAATTTTTAATAAATACTAAACAGAAGTCAAGAGTCAACGTAAGTCCACGTCAATTCCAAGTACCAAACCCCAAGCTGGACAAATGTTAGACCAAACAGCAAAGTTGGTCAAAATTTGAGTACCAAAAACAAAATAACCCTTGATTTTTATTGCAAAAATTTCGGTCAAGCAAATGAAATTTTATTTTTAAGGTTCATAAAATTGGGAATTTTTAAGGCTCAGATGAAGAAGACGACTTCTGAAACTCTCTTTTTCATTTACGGTGGGTTAGTTTGCAGAATCCACGATTTCCAGGATTTATAATCCCATGGGATTACAATCCCTTGTGCATTTGGTAACTCATTTAAAATTCCTAGGATTCATAGAATTATTTTGTTTTAAAGTCCATATACTATTTGATATTACTCTCAGAATCTTAAAATGGTAAATATATGAGATTTAAAGTTAAAAAATGTGGGTCCATAAATCCCTTGATAAGTTTCCCAGCAAATCTTAGGGGGAGGGGTCGGACTCCATATGGAGGATTTGCTGGAAAACTGATTCCCATGGGAAACGTGATTCCAGGGATTTGGACAACCAAACATACCGAAGGAAATGTAATTCCACCAAATCCCATGAACCCATAAATCCCACTTTTAAAATTCTACATCCAAACCCACCATTAGTTTTGCTTTTTCCTCCACGAAACCCTTAATTAATTATTGGAAATCATGACCATTCATGAACTTTGAGATACGAAGTAGGAAAATTAGATGCATATTTGCAGCAGTTGATTACAGAGACACCCGCACATGTAATCCACATGTGTCCCCAGTTTGACCATTTAACTAAGGCCGGACGGAAAAGGTTAAGGTGGGGCATTTTCCCATAACTTTTTTTTTCATGGGGCATCAAAATATAGGGCACTTTCCCAATTTTCCCAAAAAAAAAACACTTTCCTTTCGGATTATCATTCACACCAACTCGACAGGCTTGATTTCTATTGTTGTTAATCCAGCAAGATTAACACTTATGTATGAAAAGCAATTAAGGGCTAATGTTCTTTTTAATTGGAAAAAGTTAACCACTGACTATTTGATACTACACAGTACCGATTCAAATTCTCTTGTTGGAGATGACAATTCGTAACATAGCCCGCGGTATCTAAACCAACAGTTCAATGTTCGACCAAGTCTTATGGGCTAGATTGGAAGTGCTAGATTAGCACTTAAGTGTTGCTAAATTAGCACTGAATTCAAAAAAAAGTGTGGCAAAAAAGTTAATACTAGTTCTCTCTCCTACCAGTTGCTAGCATGCTAGATAGTTACTCTGAATGATTCTGCGCTTGAAAAACCACTTTTTCGCGGAATGGCTCAGCGCTGAGAGATTTATTTTTGATCTGACGACTGAGATTTAAAGCGCTGAATCATTCAGCGCTGGCCTGACGTGGACTGCTAATCTAGCTGCTATATTAGCACTCCCATAAGACTTAGGAGGTAGTTCTGACTGCTAATCTAGCTGCTATACTAGCACCCATAAGACTAAGTCATTTGGGATGGCTCCTTTGGCTATTTGACCACCACTGCAGTCAACTTTACAAAAATAATAATCGAAGCTGGATGTAAACTTCACATAGTAACCAAGGAAAAACCGAAAACACAGCAAAAATAAAGCATTATACTAAAATTGGGATTACCACTGATATCAAGCACCCTGTAGATTTAAAATTTAAAATGGAACTATCAATGATGAATAAGATGACAAAATTGCATCTTAGAGAAATAAGTTATTTAGCCAACACTTATCACATCACCGCCTGAATCTAAATATAAGCAACTCCACTGCAACTACAACCCAGTAATTGGTTGATTATCTCATACGAATGCTAAAGCTTTATCATCATTCAGAAAAATTTGACATTCGACTGGTTAAAATTATGTTACAAATGTATGAATGAATGACTCATCGATGGAACAAATTAGTATACTTAGCTAGGATATGACCCAATCCGAATGACCATACAATGAAGCTTTAACATCTGGATCTGTGTTAATGAAATTCTTATATACTAGATTTTGTGCCCGTGCTACGCACCGGCCGGACTCGCCTTGCCCCGTCCTGATGCATGCTTAGGATTTTTGATTTGGTGTATCTCGGCTTTGCCTTGTCCCGTTCCATGGTAGCTGCATACAATAGCTCCACCATTCCAGCCATATTCTCTTCTCTCCTTTATGCATAAGTTATATCTTCCGCAATAACTCATCTCAAGCACATATTCATTCCCTTCCTTCCATTGCAGACTCAAAACCACATACCCACTACAACCTAACCTGCAGCTTCAATCACCTGCCGTGCTCTTTTAATCGCAACTCCACTCAAACACAGTCCAGCACACATCCAACCTTTTCTGCATTTCAGCTTTAAGCACAACACCATCATCAACTGCAACTCAACTATATGTAGCCATCTTTTACAACACAAACCACCTGCAATCATTTCAACCTTCACTGTAAACAACCATCACCTCCTTGCTGCAATTCAACTCAGCACCACCAACTCATCATAAACTCAGTAGTAGTTCAAACAATTCCAGCTTTTTCTTAGTACCAATCCAACAACACCAAATTCCCTTATTCCCTGTGCGTCTCAACACCATTCATAGGTACTTCTCACATGAAGCCATTCAGAGGCTAGAAAAACTACATCTCACAATTTACACATCGGCACAACGGTCAATCAAGTCGCTCGCCCGCCATAAGGCAGTACACCCAAGGACTTCAAAATGCCAGCAATTAATGGAGCCGCACCAATGCCCCTTCACTCGTTCCAGCATGCAGTAAGCTGATTAAGAAAGGAAACAAAAACAAACATGAGAAAGTTTGGTCAGCAATTAGTGGAGCCGCACCAATGCCCCTTCACCCGTTACATCATGCAGTAAGCCCCGTTCCAGCATGCAGTAAGCGGATTAAGAAAGGAAACAAAAACAAACTTGAGAAAGCTTGGAACAACACAACGATTGCCTCTGCAACAACAAACCGGGTTTCAGTTTATGACAGACATCAACAATACAACACTGGAGCTAAAAATATTAAACAAACATGAGGATACCATTTTCCCTATAGTTATACAGTAGGAGCTTCGCTTGGAAGTTTTGCAACTTGTTTGGGAGTTGAGGCCTAGAAGAAGAAGAAGATTGACAGAAAGACAGTTGAACCCCATTCTTAAGTGTTTAAGTGTAGCGCACTAAGTGCCAATGATTGAATTTCAGCCAATGGAATCAAATTAAAGTTTCAGAATACACGTTCAACTTTCAATAACGAAAACCGATCAACAAACATTATAAAACTACATAACCACAAATAATTTCTAAAATGGAAATCTCCACAGAATGTTAAATTCTTTCAACAAATTTAACATTTTCTGAAGCTTCTCAAAGAATAAAAGGGAAAGTGTGAGGTGTGATGTGAATTTTGAGCACAAAAATATCTATCCCTGGTAACACCAAGTGCAAGTATATAGATCTTGCACAGTTATGCAGATAAAGTTTTGAAGTACCCTTGAAGAAATGCAGCACAAAACAGAGAAGCTATATTTACAAACATTATAAGCACATGTAGCTCGTACCTAGAAAAAGTCGCGTACAACCAAAACAAAGTTCTTAATCTTACACATAAAGCCAAATTCTCATCAGCCACCACCCATTGTTTTATATGGACCAAAAAATAATGGACCACCAAAATCAAAGTGCGCTGCCAACTTACTTCTGCAATTCTTTTTCCTTTTAAAAAAACATACCTAATGATAAGAAGTGTTTCCATCAATTGCAATGATGCCGGTGAGCAAGTTTCTAAAGTCTTGACTACGCATAGAGATAGAAAATCTTGTGTAATTTCTCCACCTGAACATGTTGAAGGAAAGAACATAAATGTAGATTACATAGTAAGAGTGTATAATTTATTGGATTTATAGATATATACAACTGACCAAACAAATCATTCTTTTATCTCTGTAAGCATGGCTGCATACATATAAAAGATAGCGGAAAATCTTGCTAACAATGCATAATTCTAATTAACTCTCAATAAAGAGAAGAGTCTTTCTCACACTGATAATAACTTACCAATACCAAGATGTCAACTGAAAAGATCAAGAGACCTTCAAATAACAACTTAAGAGGCTACACCTAATGACCCATTGCATATGAAGGCACATCAGGGCTATCAAAAGCATTTTTTTCCTCAAACAGCTCCAACGCTAAAGAGTTCAATAATCCAAATAAGCATGTGCCATTGCTGCGATCAATAATTGCTGAAAGAGGAGTCAATAGCAGCTCCTAACAAAAGGTATCATATGAAGGGAAAAAACTTCAATCACTTTATCTCTCTACTCAAAAGGCCAAAATAAGGTTTTGGTAAAAAACTTATGAATCTTGTTATGCTATAATTTTACATATATAAGTGAGAAAAATCAATTTTAATGAAACTTCCATGTAAAAATCAATTTTAGGTAAACCACATCCTAGGTCTGATTTTACTCAAATCGAACCAAATCTTTTATAACTATTTAAACAAACACTTTGAAAGCAACTTAGGTAAAATCAAAATAATCTTACCATTAATACCTCCGTCATTAAAGAGATAAAATAGATAAATATATCAGCATATTTCATAAGATGATTGCTAAACTTGCAATCTGCCAATGAAAATAGTTGATGAAAACTTCTGTATGCATCCCAGAGATGATGAAATCATTATCATCATGGTCTTGGTTTTATCGTTTATTAATAAATTAATTGAGGCAGAGAAAAGTTTGGAGGCAGCAGTTTAGTTGAATAGCTCTGTAACTTAACATTGATGAGAAAGAAACTCGTTCTGCATCTTCTTTCACTCCTCAAACCCTTGGCAGACTCCAAATCGCACAAACCTTGTATTCTCGATGGAAACTCGATCGGTCAATTCCCTGAATCAGAACAACACGATATAATGGTACTTAGGATTTAGGCTTAGATTCTCACGGAAGTACTGTCTTCCTTACCGAAGATTGGTAGTTCATTAGGAAGGACCATGGCCTTGCGGTGAAGAAAATATGGCAGGGATTTGTTGCAGAAGAAGAAGTAAGGTAAGGCAGGAGGAAATCCCTAATAAGTGAGATATCTTACGTGTGTGTAACGCTGTTAAAGATTTCTCACGGGTGTGTACAACACTAAACGGATGTTAATAAAGTATAGTTAAGTTTATGGTGTAAACCAAGTATGAGTTATTTATTTATTTTTTGAAGGAAAACAGGAGCAAAAGCCCTAAATTTCATATATTTTCTAGAAGATTTACATCAATCAAATACATTGTAATGGAAATACATGAAGAAATACAAATATTATGTATTATAAAATATAACAAAAGTACTAAATACATGCATTCCATTGAGGAGGTTGATGATGATTAAGGAATGGTGAGAAACTGCTGATTCCACCATTTGAATTTTCGTTCTTCAATGAGAACAATTTTTTCTTCTTCATGAAGATAAGATGCTCCAAAAAGGAGTAATTTGCGCGGTGCATCGAAATTGCAATCACATCCAGCAGCCATGGATCTTCATAAGTATGCAGATCTACGTCACTCCAGTGTTAATTGCGCTTGAATATATTTGAAACGATTAAATCAATCGATAGAAACGCCTTAAAAGGCTATATGAAATTGAATAATCACCAAACTAGGGATTATACTTTATTTAGATAATAGTAATTAGTATATTTACAAACCCTAAATTCTGCCCAGATTTCTAGAGATATATGATTAAAATCTGGGCAGAAAACTTAATTAAAAAGAAGATTAAACTTAAACTCAAAGTGTTTTTTGATTTGGAATAAGGATGGAGAAGAAGGAGAATAAAAGAGAAAAAAACGGTTATTAAGTAAGTGTAAATACTCACATAAGTTTTGTATACCTATATTTGCCCTAACGGCGTAATTAACATCCAGTTAAATATAGGGTGTAAACATAGTGTAATCCAAATTTTAATGTCTCAACCAATAGAGTTCTGCCACTTGTCCTCTCCAGAATTGCTTTGTGTGAAAGTTTTTATCTAATTTAATTTGAGAGGGGTGTCATATTCACCGTGCGACGTGGGAACTCATATGACTTAGCATTATAAAGGAGGGGAGATTATTAATTGGAGGAATATATGGCTAGCCCAATTTGGGAATTTTTTATATTAGGAGCCCACCATTAAAATACCCTATATTAGAAACCAAAATTAGTTTTAGAACATCTAGTTTCTTAATTTTATATTAGTAATTATCCAGTTTTTGTCTACGGTGAAAAAAGTCCAAAACCAAGAATTTAGGAAAATCCCAAAAATCAAGCTCGCCTAGTTTTAAAACCACAGATTTTACTTTTTAGGGAAAATATAGCTTTGAAAATTCAAAATATACTAAAATTGAAAACGATCTTAAATTGACGTTTTGTTAGTAGATTAATTAAATCGAGAAAAACAGATATTCTTTTATAATTATAATTCAAATTATTCGCGTTTTTCTTTTTTTGAAAAACGTTTATTATATATAATGGGATAAAGGATAATCTCGAAAATATCTCCCAATAAACTCTAATTTCCTATTTTTAAGTTTCTTGTCAAATTAAAACTTTAAAGGTCAAAATATAATTTCTCTGTTTTCTCGTTTCAAATAACCTACCTAAAATCACTCTTTGCCCTAAAAAAAGTCCAAATTATCACCCCGATCTATATATAAAAAGAAAATCCAATTATCACCTCTAAAATAATTCCAATTATCACTCGTAAAATAACTCCAATTAGGCATATTCCTATGCACATGCCAAAACATGATATTTGGCATATATGCACCCACTATGGGTATGCCAAACTCATATGCCAATATGTTTCTCCTGGCATATAGGCATACACGACAGAGTTTCCAGCGAGCGATAGAGTCTCGGTCGCTCGATGGTCAACACAACGCTCGATGGTCTTCAAACCGCCAGCGACAGTCAAGATGTCGCTCGCTACTATGATAATCGCTTATCATATTTTCATCCAACGGCTACTATTCCCCCTATAAATACCTGATTTCAATCCCATTTTAACTAACACCAGAATTTCTAAATCTCTCTAGAATTTCTCAATCTCCAATTCTTTTTTGATCTTCTAATTCCTCATAGAGCATGGATGATAATGTGAGCATGCCTGATATCATAACAAACCAACATGCTGCGGAAAATCAAAGAGTTCGAATTAGGAGGAGAATACCAAAATTTACAATTGAGGAAGATGAATGTATTTGCAGAAGTTATGTTCATTGTATTGAGACTTTATTCGCAGAAGAATCTCGTCAAGTTATTTTTTGGGATAGGATTTTGAGGAGATTTAAAGAACAAACAATGAACCCCAACGATCGTGATGTTAAAGGGTTGAGTAATCGTTTCACTATAATCAGTCGTGATGTTACTAAGTATCTTGTTTTACTTCAGCAAGAAGATCCAAATCTAAGGAGTGGTGAAACCTATTTGGAACTTAAACAAAGGTGTCATGCGGAATATCGTCGCATCTACGAACAAGACTTCAAATATGGAAGTTGTTTCGAGATTTTAAGTTGCTTGCCCAAATATTATCCAATTTATATGTGGTAAAAATTATTTTGTTTAGTCCTAAAATTTCTTAATTGTCCACTTATTTGTAATTGGTAAAAAGTTAATTTTCAACAATACTCAAATTTTCAAATTCAAAATTCAAATTTCTTAATTGTAATTTTTACAAGACATAAAAACTAGACAATATAAAGTTCCAAAATAAATATAACTAGACTTTAAAAATAAAAATTTGGGACAATGTTCTTCATCTTGTTAATCTTCTTCATTTCACCAAATTTCCAATCGATACGCTCATGAACGGAATCTCCTTTGTTTATCTTCTTCTTTGGCTTCAAATTTGTTTTGCCTTGATTTTCCTTGCCCTAAACCTTTCTTTGCTTTCTCTTAGTTGCGGTTTTGACTTGTTTGATATTCAAAACTTGGAGACTTCTTTGCTTCTTACTTATTTCTTTAAATCTATCACATATATTCTCAACGGCACCTTGAAGCACTACTCCAGAAAAATCAAGTTGCGTTGACGAATGAAGTCGGGTTAATTGTGTCATTTGGAGAAAATATAAGAAATAAATTAGATTGAGAAATAGAGAATAGATTGAGTAAAAGAGAAATTTTTTGTGTAAAAAGTTTGGGGTAAGTTTTGAATTTGAAAGTTACATATTTATAGCGATGAAGAACTAGCCGTTGGCGCTATAGTTAATAGCGCTGGCGATATTATTATTATCTCCAGCGATAAAGTCATTATCGCCAGAGATATTATGAATATCGCTCGCTAGAAAGTACGTCGCTTATTGGTTTTCACATAGTGGCTCAGATGGTTTGCATGCCACCTGGTATGCCAAACACCATTTTTTTTGGCATGTGCATGGAAATAGGCCTTATCACACTATAAATATTAGTGAGAATAAAAGTTTTCACAAACTAGTAAAAAAAAACTAACTCAATTATCACCAAAATTGATGAATGTTCCAGTAATGAAAACTCAACTTTTCACCCGTGAGGTCAGCGATGTTCTAATTTTCACAAATCGCTAAATAAATTTCAACTGAAAAACTCCACTTATCACCTTCCGTGATTCGTGAAAATCATAATTATCACCGATTTGTATTCAAAGTAACCCCAAAAATAAAAAATGTAAGAAATTTCACGAACAAACAATCATAGATATCAAACCAACAAAAAAAAACAAAAAAAACATGAAAAAGTGGTAACTGTAGTTGCTGAAATCAAATAAGAACACCAACTCACAGTGACAACACCATTCACTAATAAGATTGAGAGATCAAATGTTATGTTCATCATGTTGGAAATTTGGGTACAAGAGGATGAAAAACAGAGATTGAAAAGAATGTTGTATCACAAGCTTCAAGGCCTTACGATTCTTTTCAGCAATTATTTCGACCATTCCAAAATAATTGGCGAGTACAATTGGTCAGCGAAATATTGCCTTCAGGATACAAATGAATCCCTAACAACGTTGTTGGGTTCAAGAGTTGTACTCCCTAGACCCAACCAAGAACACACAATATTTAGATTCTGATGATGCTTAGAGAGAAAAGAAATCAGAGATTTTGTTGTGTATTTCCATGCTTGAATGGAAATAAATCATCACTATTTATAGGGGACTCATGCCTATTGAAGATACCTCTTCATTTTCAAAAGACACCAATAGTGTCTAATGGGAATGGGTGTGTCTCTTGTGAACCATCACACCCTTTGGAGATGCCATTTCATCTCCAACAAAATTACATTGCATCTATTAGGCTCAGTCCGCTCCCATCGTAGTGGAAAACCAAAAACGAATTTTCTATATTATCGAAAATATCCAACACATCATACAGCTAGCATGGAATTTTGTGTAATCAACTAGTAATCAATTGCCGCCCATTTAATTATGTTCATCGTACAGCTAACATGGATTTTGTGCATGGATTTTATCAGCTAGAGATCAAAAACGCTACTCTATTCAGTAGTATAGAACACCATCTAATTAAGTACGAGTGGAACTTTGAAGCAAAGAGATTTGGATCTTTAGTCTCACTTGGAAAAACTAACTTTGCAAGATTCTTGGCTCCCATAAAACCGCTAACAACAGTCTGACCATAAATTTCTTTTACAAAATGTCGAACAACTTTTCAACGGAATTTTATAAAATACTACACATAACAAACTAAGGGTAAATTAGTCTATTTGAAAATGTGAAGATATAAATCTATTCTAAAACTATTATTCTTAACCGTTAGATCTTGTATTTTGGGCTACACATATATTCAATCTTAAAGACAGGATTTCTAGAAGAGAAAGAAACCAAAGTTGGGTTCTTCGAAAATTTTAATTTGTCCCGAGGTTCACCTTTGGGATTCTGTAAGAATCGTCAATAGTATTTAAGGTTTAAAATAATGGCACTATTGCATTTGAAAGTAACACAAAAATTCTTCATTTTCTTATACTCTACAATCTGCATTATACGTAGTATTTTCATTTTAGAGCAAAAAAGAAAAAGAATGATTAATAATTTTTATATTTTACTTGGCTTGATTGGGGTATACCCAGATTAATTGGGTATACCCAAATTTAAATGGACCTAGTGTCCTTGCTAAGGGGTGGTAAAATGGTCTGTAGTTATGAAAATGAACGCGCAATTGAGGGATATAGCTAGAGGACAAAATTGGTGTCCCAATAGCAATTATGGGTGACCCCCTATGTAATTATTTTTTTAATTCCTAATCTAGCACTGACTAATCCTAATTAGTGAATAATTATAATTACTAAAAATGTTAAGTATTTGGGGGATAGATTAGTTTGATTTTTTATTTTAATTTGTGTGAGTGAGGAGTTGAAGTAGGGGAAAAAAATTGAGTGAAATTTTTTTTTTTGAAAATGGAAGATGATTGTGATGAGAGAATTGCAGTTAAGAGGTTGAAAATTTGATTTTTTGTCTTTGAATCCACCATTGTTGTAGCTGAAAAAGCTAGGTGCCGGCATGGTATTCAACAAAAAAACCCATGCCGGCATTGTTGGAAATGTGCATAAATTATTGCCACTATCCGGGGGGGGGATTTTTTTTTCTGGTTTTGATCTTAAGAATGTTGATTTTTTTTTCTGGTTTTGAACATGTACCGGCATGGTAATCTAGTTTTCGAGCATGCCGGAACTACTTCCGGCATGGTTTCTGCTTAAATTTCTATGCCGGAACATGATGAAAAGTATCCAGAAACTTGATATTTTTTTTTTCACTTGACTACCGGCATGGAAAGATTTATATCGAGCATGCCGGAACTCAGTACCGGCATTGAATTTCATCACTTCCGGCATGGTCTTCATCATCTCCGACATGTTCTTCATCACTTCCGGTGTGGTCTTCATCATTTCCGACATGTTCTTCATCACTTCCGGCGTGGTCTTCATCCTAAATAACCATGCCGGAACTTACTTCCGGCGTGGTATTCATCCTATAATTCTGTGCCGGCACATGATGAAAAGTATCCAGAAACTTGATTTTTTTTTCACTTGACTACCGGCATGGATATATTTATATCGAACATGCCGGTACTTAAAACCGGCGTGGTATTCATCCCAGATCGAATGTCGGTACTTAAAACCGGCGTGGTATTCATCCCAGATAGAATGCCGGTACTCTGTGTAACTCGACTGTTTCAGCTATGTTTGGCGATTCTAACCTAAACCCATTGCTATAAATCGATTAAAACAATCATAAATGAGTTCAAAATCACTAACCTTCTCAAAGAAGCCATGACTGCGAGTGGTTGATCATCCGAGTTCGCCGCGTCGTCCTCTTATTTTTCTTCTTCTTCTTCTTCTTCATCTTCTTCAACAATCACTAACCTTCTCAAAGAACAATGAAGAAGATGAAGAAGAAAAAAAATCAAAACCCTAACTGTGCCGGCAATCAAATGAAATTGGGGGATAAAATTATTTGGTTTTTAGATTTAATTGTTTTAGGAGATAGGGCATAACAGTCTTTTCATAAAGGTTTTTAATTAGGAAAGGGTATTTTGGTATTTTCATATTCAAAAGTTACCCCTTATCAGCCACCCCTGGTTGGGGGAAGTAATTCATATCCCCCAATTAGTTTGGATATCCCCCAATTGCGCGTTCTTGAAAATACCCTTGATATTTATAATTAAAAGTTAACCTAATAATCTGATAACACTTCATCTTCTCTTCTTCCTCACCTCCTCCTACCACCATACCGACTTCCTATCAAAATTTCATAATTGAAACCCAAAAACCGACCTCCCATCGACATTTCATAATCAAACCCAAAAATACTCGTCGAAATTTGTTTTCGACAAATCTTCAAACATGCGGAATCATTTTAAACAGATTCATACAAAATATAAAATCTAATAACGACTGATCCCAAAATTGGAAGAATCAAATCTAATAAAAATGACCCCCAATTGGAAGAATCATTGAACTCAAACCCAAAAAAAATCTGCACTGCAGGTATTTGGCCGGCACGGTAATTATTTGTAAACCTTGCCGGCTTTTCGTGTGTTTTTGGTAGTTGTCTTCCGAGGTTGAATATCATGTCGACGTAACATGAATATCGTGCCGACGTAACAGTTACAGGATCGGCACAGTATTCAACCAACTACCTTGCCGGTTTTTTATTTGGTCGGTTTATTTTGAAGTTTCTACCATGCCGGCCTAACCTTGGTCGGAACTTTTTTCAATTTGCACCTTGCCGGCTAATTGTTGTGCACTACCATAGGTCTATTCAATGGATTTTTTGTTACAAAACCATCACCAGATATCACTTTGTATTTCTTTCTATTGACAAATATATATATAAATATATAGTATACTGAATTACCTTACTTTTCAAGTTATCAACACTATAATGAAAATATCCCATCGAGAGTTTTCTTTAAATACATGAAATCAGATTACATGTCCCAAATTTATCAAAATCTCCATCCAGTGTTGATATGATTTTTCTACAAAATATTTAAACTACAAAAAAATCTCTCCGCTCATTTTATGAATTTAATCAACTTAGCTTTTATAGTTCAACCCATCGACTTGCAATTTTTGATAAATTCGACCTCATGAAATAACATGGAAATGAACAGGCAGTGTTACGATAGCAGGGAATTGGGAGGAGAAGATGAGATTTTCTGATATTGCCTTCCCTGGTCATGCCGTTAGCCATGTTTCAACGTCATTTACAAAATAAAACGAACAAAAAAATTGAAGAAAAATTACAGAGTGAGTCATTGGTAGTAGAAGAACTTTCCACTCAAAATAAAATTAGTAGTAAAAGAATCATTGCTTGTGAAAATTAGAAGAATACAGGAAAAACAATAATCAAATTACTGTAATAAATTTTTTTGGAAGACATAAATTTTTTTATTCCATTACAGTAGGTTCTACATAACACTACAAATTATCTTTGCATTATCCATTGATTTACCACCTTAATTTAACCAAAAAAATCAATGATTCCATCTTTGGATTCTTCTCAAATCCTTTTCTATAATTCTATTTGTAAGTATCCATCTTAGTAGTTACTACGGGTTCTTTTCACACCTTTCGTATATGAGTTTAGCAGTGATTTTTGTTGGGAAGATCATACAGTTGTTGCTATTAAGTTTCTGTAAATGTGTTAAGAAAAGGAAGGGAAGCATAGGACGGGATAACGATGAGTTGAGTTGAATATCTGTGACTAAAATACTATAACTATCCTCTGATGCATGCCAATCCTTTAAAAGGTGTCCAACCCCCGAAGTAGTGGACGTACACATATCTAGTGATTCTTGAGAGACTGGCCATCTTTTTGGAAATCATCATTAAGTTTAATTACTGTTCCGCGTGGCTTCACTGATTCACATTTGTGACTCACGTGGAGTTCTCTTATTGTACCACTCGAAGTGAGCTAGGTGTCGTGACCAAGTTCCCCAACTTGAGAGACTGTCCAGCCTGCATGTTAAGAAATATATATGTAGCCGACCAAGATCTCGCCGGCGGGCTAAGAAATGTATACCCATCCAACCATATTTTTGCCGGCAAGTTAAGAAATGTATACCCAGCCGACCATATTTTCGCCGGCAGGTTAAGAAATGTTTACCCTGCCGACTAATAAAAGTGTTCTCGCCGAGACTGTTATTGTTTCACAAGACGCCGACCTATGATGGTCGGTACGGTCGATATTTGTCGATCTTGCCGACTTTTCATCCTTTCAGTTCTGAAAGTACAATTTTTTTCCTGATTTGTAGTAAGTTTAAACCATTAAACCGCCCTAAGAACTCATTTTAGCAATGTTTAACTAGTGTAGTTTCTTTTCCGTTCACAAAAATAAAAATAAATAATAATAATTTTCCTACACAATCCATAATTTCACTCTACATCATACATTTCTAATCCCGCTAATGAATCTAACTTAATTAATTAAGCTAAACAAAGTTTATTAGTGTTAATTAAAAAGGGTAATTTCGCCATTAATGAAAATATATGGCTAAGGGGTTTTGGGATTTACTTCCAAATAACCCTATTTTGTCTCATTAGATATATCCCAATTAATTTGGGTATACCCCAATCAAGCCAGGTTTTTTATTATCAAAACTTATTGAAACTGCAATAAGTTTTTCTCACATGTAAATGACAGTAAACTCTTCACAAAATCAGTTACAAGCCTAGTTCTAGTTAGAGATCATGTCAGGATTCTGGTCTGCAGGTGGGGATGGAAACAAATCCATCAGAGAGCTTGCTTACGGGCATGCTTCACATTATGAAACTCCAACAGACCATGATGTCAATAGTTATAGGGATTTTTATGGACATTTTCACAAAATCCCGAGCATCAATACATGGACCCTATTAACTACTCACACATGTATCATCCACCACGGGGGTGAAAATGAACACCTTTACAAAGATTGCCCAACTCTCACAATCATCACTTTTGGACCAGTTAGAAGTCGAACTGCAGCTTTAGAAATGCAAATGCATGAATCATCAGATATAATTCGTCTAGGCAATCCGAAATCTATGCTTGTACCTTATGTGGAGGCTTAGGCCATCCTGCTGAGAATTGCTATATTTTGCATGATTTTAGGCAATCTAGAGAATATCATGAAAATACAAAATATGAAATGCCAACAGATTACAAAGCTGATAGTCATTGGGACCATAATCAACCTTTCGAAGGTTGCGATCAGTATTCTATAGACCCTAATAATCCTGCACTCATGTATCATCCACCACAGTTGGAAGTTGAACAATTTTGTACTTCTCAATCTGTGGAGGAAAATCTCATCGAACAAAATAATGCTAGGAGTGTATTGCATGATAAACCATATAGCATTGATTATGAATTTCCTACTATTGATGACTCTCCTTTCATTGAACAACATAATGAAATTTTAGAATTTAATCAAAACCTTGTGCAATATCAAACGTTAACTGACCAAAGGTTTGCGAGTTTAGAACTCAAAATGAGTCAAATCCTTGATGCACTAAATGAGGAGAGGGAGGAATTTTAGGGTGAAATGAATGTTAGTCCTAATGAATTGCATTCTGAAAATAGTGTGTTTAGTCCTACTCATGCTGCTAATGTTAAAAATGAGCCTAATCTAGAGGTAAATGACTGGACTAGAGACACTAGGGTTTTGAATTGGACATTGCATTCATGTATTTTTGATGATGATGATGATGTTATGTTAGAAGAACATGTTTTTCTTTGAAAATATTGTCGAACCTTTGGGTTCGTAGACATTTGGCTTCTTCTCCGCCTCGACCTTAATGAATGATGTTTCTTCTAGTGTTCCATATACATGTGATACTGATCTTGAGCCTGTGGAATTGTCTGTGAAAAAGAGCATGACACATATCTTGTGTCCGACTTAGAAAATGTTGAATCTTCGTAGACACCAATGATATTATGCATGAAAATAACTTTGATGTGTCTGATTCTATGCCTAAGTCACACTGTGATGTTTCTTGTGATATTCCTATGCATGAAACTAAAGTTGTAGTGGATGATTGTGAACTGGGTCTTATTGATTTGTTTTATGAGCATGAGCATGATGTTGTACTTGTTTCTGACTTAGGGAAAGCTGAATCATATAGTAACACAGATAAAAATAACTTGGAGAGTTATGATTCGTTGCTTAAGTCACAACATGGCTGTCTTAGGGTAAACCGAGAGGTTGTCAAACCCATTTTGTGGACAATTTCAAGCTTTGGATTGGAACTGTGTGCCTCTCAAGTCCTCTTGGACTATTTTGCAGCTAAATATAATACCTTTGATGAGCCACAGTTCGAGTTTACTCATGTCTCCCCATCCATCCATGAAAAAATCCACTTTGAACTAGATCTTGTGCATGATGCACCACTGAAATTGTTAGATTTTGTGCCCAAAAGTATATCTATTGAAAAATCTAGGTTTGGGGGTAACTCGTTCACATATGCAGTCTCACTTGCATTGTTGTCCTGTTATAAATATGTAAGGCTGTTGATGTTTCCGCATTCCGTCTTTTGGGTTGATCCTCAACTTTTTAGATTGTTGGTGTTTGGGGAGTCATCATTATATAATCTAGTAGGTAAATTTTGAATCTTGTTGATATATTTGTGTGCTAACCGAACTTTTTATCTTGCGCTCATATTTTTTGCTTTCATAGCATTCATTCAATTATGGTTAGCACCAACCTTTTTGCATTTGGTATTCTCTTTCATTTGAATCTGTTTTGTTCTCACGTTTTGTTGTTGTTTCTGTTATCTTTTGAAACATTGAGGACAATGTTAGATTTAGGTTTGGGGGAGTATTTGCATTTAGTTGCATTTAACGTTGAGTCTTTTTATGACCAGCTGTGGAGCGGGTCTTTTGTAGGTTATCCTTTGTAGTCTTTTGCATTTTTTATGACCAGCTGTGGAGCGGGTCTTTTGTAGGATCTTTTGTAGTCTTTTTCATTTTTGTGTTGTTGGTATCTGATGACCAGCTGTGTAGCGGGTCTCTAAAAAAAAAAAAAAGATGACCAGCTGTGTAGCGGGTCCCTAAAATATTTTTTGTCTCGGATCTTGTGTATGATATCTGATGACCAGCTGTGTAGCGGGTCTCTAAAAAAAAAAATTATGATCACTGTGTAGCGGGTCTAAAATTAAAAAAAAAAAAAAAAAAAAATTTGGTTACAAATTGTCAAGGTTCTACGAAATTCCGAAGTTCATCATCTACAGTTGAAGACCGAAGACGAAGACATTTCTATGGATGCTCTGAAATTGGAGAAGGTTTTGTGGGTACATATTTGGTAGGCCCTCACGAGACTACAACTCATCCACTAGGGACACCTAGGGGTTTAAAGGCTTAGTGCATACGCTAAATGCATTCGAGAGACCAACGCAGTGGTATAGTTAGGATTTCGGATTTCTGTTTCACTTGAGGACAAGTAAAATTCAGGTTTGGGGGTATTTGATGAGTGCCAAATATTGCATATTCATACACCTTTTCATTGGCACTTAACTCATCTTTCGCGCTTCAAAGTCATATATTATCCCAAATTCTGCATTTTGACCATTTTCAAGAATAAATATTTGTATTAATTAATTTTGTGTTTTTAAGTACTAAATAAAGCTTGGAAGAATTGAGAAGACAAAAGAGAAGAAAGTTGGAAGCGTTGCAACCCGCTCGCGCAAGATCGTGGCAACCTGTTTACAAATTCATGGGATTAAACAACCCATGATCCAAAACCCAAGACCCAAATCCATTTCCACCTCACCCCCATTGGATTCTTTCCAAAACATCCACCTCACCCCCATTGGATTCTTTCCAAACATCCACCTCACCCCCATTGTATTCCATTTCATCCATCAATTAAAGAAAACATCCCCATTCTCTCACTCAATCACTCCCAATTTGTTTCCCACAACCAAATATATTCCATTCAATCCATCAATTAAGAAAACATTTTTTGTTGAGTGGATGCTTTCCAAATTTCGAATCCAAGTGCTTGATGGAATTTTGTGTATAAATAGAGAGGGTTGTTGTGTTGAAAACCCATCCAAGAATAGCTTGTTCATGTTAGTTTATCAAATTTCAATTTTGTTGTAATGTTCTTCATGTTCTAATTTCATTTACTAGGGTTTAGATGAAGCCCTAATCTCATTGGTATGTATTCATATCTTGTATCTTGTTCTTGAAAGTTTAGAATTGTTTAAAGATATAATTTAATCCAAGTTTTTCAACATCTTGCTCTCACAATGTATGCCATGTATCCATTGTAGTTAGAATATCTCTATGTTGATTATGCTACAACTCATGCTTAACCAAATATTGATCTTTAGATTAGTTGTGCTTAATTAGACAATTAATGCTTTGGAGAAATACTTTAGTTGTGATTAAATTATCCATTGGAGAAACACCTTAGTTATACTAGACTTGAATCTACTATAAGGACAAGAATAATATTACAAGTTGAATGCATATCATAGGTTATTGGTGGATTTGAATACCCTAGTATCCATATTATCATTGTTTACATATCTTGCTATTTGCATCTTTTACTTTTATTATTTCAGTCACTTGAAAATCATATCGTCGTATCGACAAAAACAAACCCCTTTTGGTTACTCTCTGAATCAGGATTTAGAATCAACTTCTACACTCTCCAAGTCTCTGTGGTTCGACCTGTGCTTGCCCTGTGTTGCTTGTCGACACTGTGCACTTGCAGTTTATACAATAGTAGGCATCTTTCCGATCCTACCATGAAGTTGAGTGGCTGAGATAGATTTGCGACAAAAATCCCATGCCGCAAAGTATTCCTAAAGGGGCGCGGTATGCCACCATCAAGGCGCGCGTTTCGAGATAACCAAGCTTGGTCGGTCTCGGATGATTAGTCCGGCGTGTAGGTGGTAGGCTGATATTCATGCCTATACCTGATTGTCCCATGGAAACATGATCTAAGCCACTCAATTTGTCTAGCGAAGTTGAGTGGTCAAGATCAGTTTGTGATTTGGGAAGTGTGACCATGCAAGTTTGGGCGTGCGATTTGGAGAAACCAGGCATGGTATGCCTTGGTAGGTTGGGTAAGGAGATATATGGGTCCATGGTGATCATGTTGATGCTCACTAGACCTGTTCAGTTGTCTCATAATCCATTCATTCGATCAGGATAAATCGGACGCTCGTGATCGTTACAAACCCTAATTATGGTTTTGGCCGGTCGTGCGTCATACTTGGTTTTGTGCGCACGAATTGGGACAACCAATCATGGTTGGTCCTGACCGATTGGTCATTTTCGTAGGCGGGCCCACAGTGATTGCGTTGACATGCACTGGGCCCTTTGGATCTACATATACACCCTCCATCTATGCCTACGAAGATGGATGGTTGAGATCGTTTTGCGACACATGTAATGTGCTGCAAACCCTAATTTAGGGTTTCTTGTCCATTCTGCTTGGTTTGGACGGTTTGGCAAGCTTTGCCACCCCTTTTGGGGAGGCCGATAATGCGGGGCCCGTGTTGGGTCGGCAATGAATATTCCAATACCTGCTTGGGGGTATTGGATTCGATCTGGGCCATCCAATCACGCTGATGAAGTTAGATGATCGTGATCATTTCTAGACTGCTATGGACAGTCTAGATGCTCAATCGGGCTAGTATAACACACCGAGAGTTATATGCTCAATCGGGCTAGTATAACACACCGAGAGTTACATGCTCAATCGGGCTAGTATAACACACCGAGAGTTATAGCATGTACGGGAATTTCATGCATGCCTCATTGTTGGTACTTGGATATTCATGTTACTCTGCTGCAAGTAACAATCAGTCATCATGCCGCACCAACAATGAGAGTTCTGCTAGGAACATCACAGGAAATACAAGGTATTTTATGCATTGATCAATAATGCTAAAATTCACAGAATATTCGGGGGATTGTTGCTACATGCTCCATTCTAGGTGAATTATTAAAGTGAAGAAGTATTCATCACTTATAAAATAGTCTCATCCTCTGCAGGATGGTTAAATAAAAATTGGTTTTACAACTTTAGCTTT
The DNA here is from genome assembly GCA_023529315.1 of Papaver bracteatum. NCBI lineage: Eukaryota > Viridiplantae > Streptophyta > Magnoliopsida > Ranunculales > Papaveraceae > Papaver > Papaver bracteatum. The sequence continues at coordinate 1,234,966 of JAJJWX010005152.1, forward strand.
GAACTAAAATCCACCATCAACAGAGACTTATGCTGATAAACAGATTTGATATAAGAACCCTAATAATAAACCAAAAACTGTCTCATTCCCGAGAGAACAGTCACTACCTCATTCCTGAGAGAGCAACTCTTTTCTTATCTATTTTCATTCATGAGTTTCCAAATACAGACTCAATAATCTTATAAAGCCATCCCTCCCTAACCTAGCATCTAACGGCTAATAAAACTCCAGGTGGTTACATCCCAGCCCACCGTTATAACTGAAATTAACCTACTAATTACATAATTAAGATAATTAATTCAATCTACTACTAATAATAATACCCAATACTAAATACCGACAGAAGACATGATAAGGTACACCCTCATTTTAGCTAGGTACATGACAATACCTACCCCTCCAAAACATCCTTGTCCTCAAGGATGAAGACCAGAGCTAAATGTATATATGCACCGTCTTCTCGTACTTATGTGGTTTGAATGCACCCTCACTAGCATTAGCTCCTGACTTGAGAATATTAAGTATTACAGCCCACAAAATTGTCACACAGAGCTATTGTTTACTTCCTTGCTGCACAGTAGGCGTATTGATAGGTGTCTAAAACACCTTATTATTTATCTATTGTTTATGCTTTCTCTGCTAGTTTTCTTGTAAATTATGTGTCTTATGTTTTGTTTTTGAGTATTTAGGTAGTGTGGAGTCATTTGGAACAAAAGAGGAAGAAACAGCGCAAAAGCCTCATCTCATACCCAAGTGCTCGGGGACGAATTATTTCTCATTATTTGATTTTATTTCTTCATCTCTGTCTGAAAAGTATGTCGGCTTTAGTGATGCAAATTTCTGTCTGAAAAGCATGACAACTTTAGTGATGATTCTCACTGAAGAGTATAAGTGAATATGAGAAATAAGGGACGGTTGCTGTTAGATGAGGAACTCGAAATATGGAGAAAGCGTTCAATTGGAGCATAAAGGGGCAAACTTGTCATTTCATGAGCGATCACTATCTGGAGCCAGCTACATGTTAAGGGTTTGTCGTCCAGGGTATCCCTTATCACTTAGAGGGTGTAATTATCATTGGGTGTAAATATCCACCCCTGGATTATAACCCTAGAATTGAGAGAACTCATCATTCTCTTAATCATTTCTTTCTTCAGCCACAGATCCCAATTTGATTTTGTCTGAAAGATTTGTAGGCGCAGCCGTAATAAGCAGCGTTGCTGCTGTGGAATCCATGGATGAATCAAAGTTAAAATGAAAGAGGGAAGAACATATTCTGGAACTGTAATGAAGATAAGTGGGGGAGATCGATAATGGTCTATTGTTGTTTTGTTGAGATGAAATTCGTAGTGAAATTTCTGGTTTATTTCAGTGAAATACAGATGGGGTTATTTATGGAATTGAGAGTTGGTGAAGGTGGATTAGAGATCAGAGATGACGAAGCTGCTGTTATGAGATTAACAGTGAAGATAGAGATTTGCTCAATCGAATGTAGATCTAAGAGAAATGGGTGTTTGTCGTTGTATGACGCTGAACTAGATTTGGGTATTTCTTAGATTGATGAGTTCTGCAGTTCAAATGAGAAATGAATGGAGTTCGGTCATGCTGATGAGAAGAACTGAAGAATCTGGTTCAATTCAGAGAAGTGCTGTGTTGAGCCAAAAATTATGGGTAGTGAAGCTAATCATGTTGGGATAGTATGACTGAGCTTTGTTGCAGGGTTTTTTTACATTGGGTACTAACCAATTATGCAGGAATGTAGAGAAGTTGGTTTTTCTAGTCGCCAGGTCATTGCAGGTGCAGGTGATGAAAAGACTGCAAGACGAAGTTACAGGGAAGTACTGAATTTGTGGTGTTAAATGATAGAGATAGAGTCATGTTGCTATTGAAGCTGAATTGCATAAGTTGGAATAATTGTGTTTATGTAATGAAGGGAAGAATGGAGCTGTTGCTGTTGCACAAGTGCAGCTCAACTGAAGCCAAGAAATGCACATAGTTTTTAGATTGAGCTGAAGAATGGCTTTGCAGCTGTGGTTGTTAACAGGGTACAGTGCCTGGGAAAGTAAATAAGATTATGGCGTGAGGACATAGAGATGGAGATACCCATATTCAATGGTGTCTCAGTGATGGCAGTAATGATTTGATGGGTATGAAGGAAGCTACAGATGGAACTGATGAAATTGAGCATATATTTGAGATGGCAGTGTTGTTGGGGTTCTGTTGCTGTGATTGAGAAGCTTGTGTTGGAAATTGGAGCTACAAAGAATAGATGAACCATAGTTAGTTGGAATCAGTAGGAGGAGCTGGTGATTGTGGAATTGAAGCTGAGAAGGACTTGGGATGTTAACTGAAATGAATTGATGGCAATGCAGTGAGCTGAGTTAGCGGTTGCAGGTGCACTGAAATACTGTTGCTGTCAAATATAGGTGATTCTATTGATTGGATGAATGAGAAGTGGAGTTGGTTTGATGGCAGGCTAGCTGGTGTTCGCAATGAATTTGGCTAAATAGGAGAAACAACATGGCTTGGTGGTAATGGATTAGCAGCTGTTATGGCTGGAACTGAAGCTGCATAGCAGGGAATGCACAGCCAAATTGGCCGTGAACTGCAACAGCACCAGCCTTGGCAACTCAGCTCATCTAGCCGAGTCAGTGAGCTAACTCGTTGTGACATAGATTTTGACCCGGTTGACTAACGACGACCGTTAGGTCAACAGTTATCTTTAACGATGGACTGACGGAATATTATGTCAACGGAGAAGAATATTCCGGTGGCCGGCGACAACTATTCTTGCCGGATTCCGGCCAATTTCCGGCCAAAAACCCAGTTTTCCGTCGAGCGTTTTTTGGACAAATTTTCTACATGGGTTTCTCTCACTCGTGGGCCGGGTGAATTTCCAACTAATGGACTTTGAAGACAAAACCTAATTTTGGAAGGAGAAAAAGCTACAAAAAGAAAAGTTCTACTAACTTTTGGATACAACGTTTTATTCTATTCTTGGAGCTTTTGCAAAGAACTACAACTAGGGTTTGCTTTCTTTTATGTTTCATCTTATTTGTTTGAATATTATGATGATGAACTCCATGAATATGAGTAGCTAAATACTATAATTGGTTATGGGATAAAAGTTGATTTCTTCAAACATGTTATTTGATTCTATGAATTAGTTTTGTCTCAATTTTATCGTTTATGATTCATTGTTTTTATTATCATATGATTTGAATGCTAGTTTGGTTGAGTCCGGAATCAATTGGATTTATTTTCATCTCTATAGCTATATTAGGGTTTTCAATACGTAAAAGTTGTTTATCCCTGATTTCTAGTAGCATCTTGTGGTTAATACTTGTAGTGATACATCTTTTTAATCGCATATGAATCATAACCTTTGTTAAAACGAATTAGTGCTTTTACACGTTTGTTTGCATCGATTAGTATTATTTCATAGAACTTATTGCTCTTAGGGAGTTAAATCTAATTGTGCTTTTACACTTTAGGTTGCTTTTTAAGTAGATTTCACAATAGCATCTTTTAATGTTGTTTGTGATAAAATCAGGAAATAAACGGGATACTCTTGCGATCAAGATATCCTAGAACTTTTGATAATTGAGAGATTAAATACCAATTCTAATTATAGATGAAAAATACATGTTTGTGAATGATACTATCCCTTAACCAATATCTTCTCCTTATTGATTATTCCAATTATTTGCTTCACTTTATTTAGTTTTATTTACTTTGATAAAAACAAAAACACACTTGGTTACATAAGAATCTTAAAATTGCATAACAACAATCGCCTCTCTGTGGATACGAACTCTTTCTTATCGAATACTATATTTATAATTAATTAGTAAAGTGAGAAAGTGAATTATTTTTGACGCATACGACACACATCAAATTTTGGCGCCGTTGCCGGGGAGGCATTCGGCTTGTTATCTAGTTTTTAGTTTTTTATTTTTATTTTTCTGCTTGCATACTTGTGTTTCATTTCTTGTCTTGTTTCTCACTTGTTTACGAGAATTATTTTTCAGGTACCTAATCTCTGGCTTCTAAAGATTGGAATTATCCAAGGTGCGGGATATCTACTCGAAAAGGCACAATACTCCAACCAAGGCAAGGCACAACGGAAGAACACAACTTGGAAGTAGAACACGAAGCTCTTCAGCAAGAAGGAGAAGGAGTAGAACACAAGATTCCTTTTGAATAAGAAGTTGAAGAAGAAGAAGCAATGGGTGACGCTGCAAATTGTACACTCAAGGACTTGGATTCGCACAAGTTGGATACACAACGAGGTTATATTCAAACCGACTCTACTTTTGAGATAAAGCCGGGATTGCTTAGAGAATTACCAAAGTTCCATGGCATGGTGAATGAATATCCAAACAAACATCTTATGGATTTCCACACCATTGTCACGGCGATGCTTCCAGCGAATATGGAGCCCGATGGTGCTATGTTGAAGGTTTTCCGATTCTCTTTGGCGGATAGTGCTAAGGATTGGTTATATTACTTGCCTCCCGGAAGTGTCACAACATGGAATGGGTTGAAGAAACTCTTTCTAGAGAGATATTTTCCTGCGTCTAAGGCTACTCAAATTCGCAAGGATATTTTCGGGATGAAGCAAAATGTGGGAGAATCGTTATATGAATGTTGGGAACGATACAAGAGATTGGTGTCAAGTTGTCCTCATCATCAATTTAGTGACGCTATGATTATACAATACTTCTATGAAGGTCTCCAATCAAGTGATAGGAATCTTCTTGATGCTGCAGGTGGTGGTGCACTAGTGAGCAAGATGGTGGCACAAGCTAGAGAGTTGATTGAAAACATGGCAGCAAACTCCCAACAATTCTTGAGTCGTGGTTCGGATGTGCTTCTTAGGCGAGTCAATGAAGTGAGCGAGGTGGAGGAACTTCGTCAACAAATGGGTAACATCTCAACAATGCTACAACAAGTTTCAGCCACGGTGATACCAAATTCTCATGGGTATGAAGACGTCAATGAGCAAGCTAATGCGGTTTTTCCAAATCAGCAAAGACGGTATGATCCTTATTCCAACACTTACAATCCGGGATGGAGAGATCACCCTAATTTTAGCTATGCAAACAAGCAAGGAGCGGTTCAACAACCTACTTTCAACAATTCGGGTGGATATCAACCTCAACAACAACAATTCCAGCCGCGTCAACAATTTCAACAACAACAACAACAATTTCAAAATCAGGGGTCGAGTATGGAAGAGTTGATGAAATCTTTTATGCAAAGAACGGAGAGCACGATGAAAGAGTTGCAAACCCAAGTTGGTTCTATGGCTCTTGAGTTGAACCAAATTAAGGCACAAAATATTGGGAAACTCCCTTCTCAACCTATCAACCCAAAAAGAGATGTGAATGCAATTACATTGAGAAGTGGTACACAACTTGTGCAACCCGAATTTGCTGATTCGGGCAAGGTGGAAACACCAAAGGAACCTATTTTGGAGGGGAAGAACGAGGATTCTCCCCAAACTTCTGAGGTACCTATTCCTAACTCTAAAACTCTGGTTTCTACTTATGTTCCTCCTTTACCTTTTCCTCGCAGATTTGAAAATTCTAAGAAGGAGGCACTAGAAAAGGAGATTTTAGACGTTCTTAAGAAGATTCATGTGAACATACCACTCATTGATGCTATAATGCAAGTTCCAAAGTATGCAAAAGTGTTGAAGGACTTGTGTACCAATAAGCAAAGGCTCAAAGGTAATGAAGTGCTTAGTGTGGGGGAGAATACTTCGGAGATCTTACAACACAAACTCCCACTGAAATGCAAAGACCCGGGTAGCTTTGATATTCCCGTAAAAATTCGTAACACTACATTTGACAAAGCAATGTTAGACTTAGGTGCATCCGTTAATGTTATGCCTGCATCTATGTATAAGTCACTTGATTTAGGTCCTCTCAAAAAGGCTGAAATTGTGTTGCAATTAGCCGATCGCTCTAATGTCTACCCAATGGGTATTGTTGAGGATGTTCTTGTGAAGGTTAATCCACTAGTATTTGCAGCAGATTTTTGTGTCTTAGAGATGGATGAAGGTTCACCGGACTCATCTCTTCCATTGCTACTTGGGAGTCCCTTCATGAAAACGGCGAAGACCATTATTAATGTGGATAAGGGAACGCTAACTATGGAGTTTGATGGAGAAGTAATACGTTTCAACATTTTCGAGACGATGAGATATCCTAGTGATGTCCACTCTTGCTTCTCCGTTGATGTTATGGATACATTGGCACAACAAATGTTTGAATTGAACGGTGATGATGCTTTGGAAACCGTTTTAACTACATCCATTGATAATGGTGTAGAGTGTGGTAATGAGGTTAAAGAAGCCCTTGGTGATCTCAACTCACTACAAGGATGCCCGGAAACTCATAATATCTCTTTTATTTCTTTACCATGCAGTGATGAAAACTTTTACCCTCTATTGTTAAATCTCCAAAGTTAGAATTGAAACCTCTTCCTAGTTACTTAAAGTACTTGTACTTGGGTGACAATGAAGAGTTACCTGTGATTGTTTCTAACGAGCTTAGTGAATTACAGGAGAAAAAACTTCTAAGGGTGCTAAGGAAGCACAAGACGGCCATATGATGGACAATTTCCGATATCAAGGGTATAATCCCTACCGTTTGTATGCACAAGATACGTTTTGAGGACGATGCAAAGCCTACAAGGGAAGCGCAACGTCGTTTGAACCCCCCAATGATGTAAGTTGTGAAAAAGGAGATACTCAAGCTTTTGGAAGTGGGTGTTATCTACCCTATATCCGATAGCAAGTGGGTGAGCCCGGTACAAGTTGTACCAAAGAAATCAGGGGTGACCGTGGTGGAGAATGAACTTGTCCCAACTCGTGTGCAAACCGGTTGGAGGGTTTGTATTGATTATAGGAAATTGAATGCCACTACTAGAAAAGATCACTTTCCATTACCTTTTATTGATCAAATGCTTGAACGTCTAGCTGGACACTCTTATTATTGTTTTCTTGATGGCTATTCAGGTTATAATCAGATTGTGATAGCTTAGGAGGATCAAGAGAAAACCACTTTCACTTGTCCTTTTGGTACTTTTGCTTATCGAAGGATGCCTTTTGGCTTGTGCAATGCTCCAGCTACTTTTCAAAGGTGTATGGTAAGTATATTTTCGGAATATGTTGAAAACATAATCGAAGTGTTCATGGACGACTTTAGTGTCTTTGGTGATGCATTTGACCTTTGTTTGAACAATTTGTCACTAATCCTTGAACGATGTGTTGAAACAAATATTGTGCTTAATTGGGAGAATTGCCATTTCATGGTAACTCATGGCATAGTTTTAGGCCATATAGTATCTTCTAAAGGCTTGGAAGTTGATAAATCTAAGATAGACCTTATTCGTGCTCTAACCCCTCCCATTACGGTGAGGGAGATACGTTCTTTCCTTGGTCACGCAGGTTTTTATCATAGATTCATCAAGGATTTTTCCAAGATAGCATCACCACTTTGTACCTTATTGCAAAAAGATGTGGTTTTTAACTTTGACGAAAAGTGTGTGGTGGCATTCAATCGTTTGAAAGAACTTTTGATTTCAGCCCCTATCATTAAACCACCGGATTGGAGCAAGCCTTTAGAGCTCATGTGTGATGCAAGTGATTATGTGGTTGGTGCGGTGCTTGGGCAGCGTGTGGGGAAGATACCTCATGCTATTTATTATGCTTCTAGAACGTTAAATAAAGCCCAACAAAACTACACTACCACTGAAAAAGAGTTATTATCTATTGTTTTTGCTTTGGAAAAGTTTCGCTCTTATATAATTGGTACAAAAGTTGTTGTCTTTTTAGATCATGCAGCACTTAGGTACTTGCTTACAAAGAAAGAGGCGAAACCGAGGCTCATACGATGGATTTTACTCTTGCAAGAGTTTGATATTGAAATCAAAGACAAGAAAGGAATTGAGAACACCGTTGCGGATCATTTGAGCCGTCTTGCTGTGGATAAGGAAGCCATCCCGTTGTGTGAAAGTTTCCCGGATGAGCAACTATTCTCAATTGCATTTGCGGAACCATGGTATGCGGATATTGTGAATTACTTGGTGTCTAAACAAATCCCAAAGAACTTGTCTCGTGCTAAGAGGGACAAACTTAAGAGCTTAGGGAACCAATATATATGGGATGATCCATACTTTTGGAAACATGGAAGCGACCAAGTCATACGAAGGTGCGTTCCCGAATCTGAATTTAACTCTATCTTGTCTTTTTGTCACTCCTATGCTTGCGGAGGAAATTTTGGGAGTAAAAGAACAGCTCACAAGGTACTTGAAAGCAGTTTTTATTGGCCAACCTTATTTAAGGATGCACATATATTTTGCACAACTTGTGATAGGTGCCAAAGGACAAGCAATCTAGGTGCTCGAAATCAAATGCCACAAACTTTTATTCAATTTATTGAAGTTTTTGATGTATGGGGTATTGATTTTATGGGTCCTTTTGTCAACTCTTATGGGAATTTTTATATCTTACTTGATGTTGATTATGTCTCGAAATAGGTGGAAGCTAAAGCCACCCCAACTAATGATTCTAAAGTGGTTTCAGATTTTGTGCAAGCTAACATTTTTGCAAGGTTTGGAATTCCAAGAGCCATAATTAGCGATGGGGGTTCTCACTTCAAAAACAAGTTCTTACAAGGATTGTTGAAGAAGTACAATATGTCGCACAAGATTGCAACACCTTATCATCCCCAAACCAATGGACAAGCCAAGGTTTCGAATCGAGAGGTGAAATCCATTTTAGAGAAGACGGTGAATCCAACAAGGAAAGATTGGAGCATGAGACTTAATGATGCTTTGTGGGCTTATAGAACTGCATACAAAACACCTATTGGGATGTCTCCTTTTAGGATTGTGTACGGTAAACCTTGTCACTTACCCGTTGAGGTTGAACATAAGGCGTTTTGGGCTATTAAGCAATGCAATATGGAGCTAGATGGCGCTGGAAAATAAAGAAAGTTGCAACTCCAAGAGCTAGAAGAGTTACGCAATGATGCATTTGAAGGCTCTCGCATTTACAAGGAGAAAACTAAGGCATTTCATGATTCTATGATTTCTAGAAAACAATTTTGTGTTGGACAGAAAGTGCTTTTGTTTAATTCTCGCTTGCAATTATTTCTGGGTAAACTAAGGTCACGTTGGATCGGACCTTTTATTGTTACTAATGTGTTTTCTCATGGTGCAATAGAAATTCATAGTATAGCTACAGGAAAGGAGTTTAAAGTGAATGGACACCGGCTGAAACCATATTATGAGAACTTTACTTCCGAAGTTGTGGAAGGTGTGAACTTTGTGGATGCACTCCCTCTGGAGGAGTCTTAGTGAACAAGGAGAACGTCGGGATGACGACTTTAAACCAAGCGCTAAGTGGGAGGCAACCCACCGGTTTTGTATCTTTACCTTTATCTTTTTATTTTTAAGCATTTTCTTTTATCTTTATTTTCTTTGTTTTTGCATATCATTTGCGGAATTTCCCACCTTGAACTCTCTTTGGATGATTCAATTTTACATTGAGGAAAATGTAAAGTTTAATTATGGGGGAGCATTTATATGTTTGTATAGTTTGTTTTAGTGTGTTTTATGCCTTTACTAAAAAAATAAATCAATCAGAAACCAAGAAAAAATTTGTGCTTTTTGAACTCCGAAATCTAGAAACTTGTGCCTTTAGGATGACACCATTAATGGATGGAACCATTTTGAATGCAGGAGTTGAGGAACCAATTAAATAAAAGGGACGAACATAGCTCAGAAATCACAATTAACATGATAGTTGTTACCATATCTCGGAATATCACCATATCGCATTCTATTTTTATTTTTCCATATTTATCTATTGTTCTCTAAGTGTTTTGGTGGGTCACTAAACATCGACGTGTTATTACTGCTAGGATGAAATAGAGTGATTGAGTTATTAGAAAAAAAAGACCGACCAATTAGACCAAACGGAATAAAAGACACTTGGATAAAGCAATATGTGTGTGTTCTCCCTGTCTTCGTCGCCTAAACAAGGGTGGAATGCAGGATCCAAGGGAACTATCGTGTAATCTACTGAAAAGAATCATGCACTTGGATCCAGTTTGATCCAATCATGTTGTCTAAAAAAAAAAAAAGGAAAAAAGAAAAAAGAAATGAAAAAAGTGAAAAAAGTGAACAAGAAAAGAAAAAGAAAAGGAAGTTTTATTTTGGTTGAATAAAGTCACTTCTGGTTCCCTTGTATATGCCAGTGAGTTGATGTAGAATTCAAACCAAGTAGCTCAATCCAATAGGAATAGGTTCATCTTAGCAGTGACCTTCAGACAGATATGGGAAACATCGATCACTTGTGAACATTCGCCAACATCTACATCTATATCCATCTTCTTTATCTTTTCATTGTGATTGTGGTTTGATAGTTTCTGAGTATTGTGGCTTGTTCGACTATATAATTAAAGCTTAACTTACTAATATATGAATTTAAATTGTGCAAGGTACCTCCTCCTGTAGTCATTTTGGATTCGTTCATTGATTTGTCACAAATAGACGAAGTTGGAAATATAGGTTTTGTAGGAAGACCTCTTGTAAACCTTCACGAGACTAAAACTCGTCCACTAGGGACACCTAGGGGTTCAAAGGCTTGTTATTTATGCTTAAAGTGACCGTAGCCTCGACGAGACGGAGTTGTATGTATGATTTATAATTATTCTTGTTTGATTTGCTCGAGGACTAGCAAAGTCTAAGTGTGGGGGAATTTGATAGGTGTCTAAAAAACCTTATTATTTATCTATTGTTTATGCTTTCTATGCTAGTTTTCTTGTAAATTATGTGTCTTATGTTTTGTTTTGAGTATTTAGGTACTGTGGAGTCATTTGGAACAAAAGAGGAAGAAACAGCGCAAAAGCCTCATCTCATACCCAAGTGCTCGGGGACGAACTATTTCTCATTATTTGCTTTTATTTCTTCATCTCTGTCCGAAAAGTATGTCAGCTTTAGTGATGCAAATTTCTATCTGAAAATCATGACAACTTTAGTGATGATTCTCACTGAAGAGTATAAGTGAATATGAGAAATAAGGGACGGTTGCTATTAGAGGAGGAACTCGAAATATGGAGAAAGCGTTCAATTGGAGCATAAAGGGGGAAACTTGGCATTTCATGGGCGATCACTATCTGGAGCCAGCTACATGTTAAGGGTTTGTCGTCCAGGGTATCCCTTATCACTTAGAGGGTGTAATTATCATTGGGTGTAAATATCCACCCCTGGATTATAACCCTAGAATTGAGAGAACTCATCATTCTCTTAATCATTTCTTTATTCAGCCACAGATCCCAATTTGATTTTGTATGAAAGATTTGTAGTTTAAAGCCGTAATAAGCATGATGTTCTCTGTTGTGGAATCCATGGATGAATCAAAGTTAAAATGAGAGAGGGAAGAACATATTCTGGAACTGTAATGAAGATAAGTGGGGGAGATCGATGATGTTCTATTGTTGTTTTGTTGAGATGAAATTCGTAGTGAAATTGCTGGTTCATTTCAGTGAAATACAGATGGGGTTATTTATGGAATTGAGAGTTGGTGAAGGTGGATTAGAGATCGGAGATGACGAAGCTGCTGTTATGAGATTAACAGTGAAGATAGAGATTTGCTCAATCGAATGTCGATCTAAGAGAAATGGGTGTTTGCCGTTGTATGACGCTGAACCAGATTTGGGTATTGCTTAGATTGATGAGTTCTGCAGTTCAAATGAGAAATGAATGGAGTTCGGTCATGCTGCTGAGAAGAACTGAAGAATCTGGGTCAATTCAGCGAAGTGATGTGTTGAGCCAAGAATTATGGGTAGTGAAGCTGATCATGTTGGGATAGTATGACTGAGCTTTGTTGCAGGGGTGTTTACATTGGGTACTAACCAATTATGCATGAATGTAGAGAAGTTGGTTTTGCTAGTCGCCAGGTCATTGCAGGTGCAGGTGATGAAAAGACTGCAAGACGAAGTTACAGGGAAGTACTGAATTTGTGGTGTTAAATGCTTGAGATAGAGTCATGTTGCTATTGAAGCTGAATTATATAAGTTGGAATAATTGTGTTGCTGTAATGAAGGGAAGAATGGAATTGTTGCTGTTGCACAAGTGCAGCTCAACTGAAGCCAAGAAATGCACACAGTTTTTAGATTGAGCTGAAGAATGGCTTTGCAGCTGTGGTTGTTAACAGGGTCCAGTGCCTGGGAAAGTAAAGGAGATGATGGCATGAGGACATAGAGATGGAGATACCCATACTCAATGGTGTCTCAGTGATGGCAGTAATGATTTGATGGGTATGAAGGAAGCTACAGATGGAACTGATGCAATTGAGCATATATTTGAGATGGCAGTGTTGTTGGGGTTCTGTTGCTGTGATTGAGAAGCTTGTGTTGTCAATTGGAGCTACAAAGAAGAGATGAACCAGAGTTAGTTGGAATCATTAGGAGGAGCTGGTGATTGTGGAATTGAAGCTGAGAAGGACTTGGGCTGTTAACTGAAATGAATTGATGGCAATGCAGTGAGCTGAGTTAGCGGTTGCAGGTGCACTGAAATACTGTTGTTGTCAAATGAAGGTGCTGCTATTGATTGGATGAATGAGAAGTGGAGTTGGTTTGATGGCAGGCTAGCTGGTGTTCGCAATAAATTTGGATAAATGGGAGAAACAGCATGGCTTGGTGGTAATGGATTAGCAGCCGTTATGGCTGGAACTGAAGTCTAGAGAGTTGAATGCACGACCAAATTGGCCGTGAACAACAATGAGACAGGCTTTGGCAACTCAGCTCATCTAGCCGAGTCAGTGAGCTAACTCGTTGTGACTCAGATTTTGACCCGGTTGACTAACGACGACCGTTAGGTCAACAGTTATCTTTAACGATTGACTGACGGAATATTCTGTCAACGGAGAAGAAGATTCCGGTAGCCGGCGACGACTATTCTTGCCGGATTCCGGCCAAAAAACCAGTTTTCCGGCGAGCGTTTTTGGGACAAATTTTCTACATGGGTTTCTCTCACTCGTGGGCCGGGTGAATTTCCAACTAATGGACTTTGAAGACAAAACCTAATTTTGGAAGGAGAAAAATCTACAAAAAGAAAAGTTCTACTAACTTTTGGATACAACGTTTTATTCTATTCTTGGAGCTTTTGCAGAGAACTACAACTAGGGTTTGCTTTCTTTTATGTTTCATCTTATTTGTTTGAATATTATGATGATGAACTCCATGAATATGAGTAGCTAAATACTATAATTGGTTATGGGATAAAAGTTGATTTCTTCAAGCATGTTATTTGATTCCATGAATTAGTTTTGTCTCAATTTTATCGTTTATGATTCATTGTTTTTATTATCATATGATTTGAATGCTAGTTTGGTTGAGTCCGGAATCAATTGGATTTATTTTCATCTCTATAGCTATATTAGGGTTTTCAATACGTAAAGTTGTTTATCCCGATTTCTAGTAGCATCTTGTGGTTAATACTTGTAGTGATACATCTTTTTAATCGCATATGAATCATAACCTTTGTTAAAACGAATTAGTGCTTTTACACGTTTGTTTGCATCGATTAGTCTTATTTCATAGAACTTATTGCTCTTAGGGAGTTAAATCTAATTGTGCTTTTACAATTTAGGTTGCTTTTTAAGTAGATTTCACAATAGCATCTTTTAATGTTGTTTGTGATAAAATCAGGAAATAAACGGGATACTCTTGCGATCAAGATATCCTAGGACTTTTGATAATTGAGAGATTAAATACCAATTCTAATCATAGATGAAAAATACATGTTTGTGAATGATACTATCCCTTAACCAATATCTTCTCCTTATTGATTATTCCAATTATTTGCTTCGCTTTATTTAGTTATATTTACTTTGATAAAAACAAAAACACACCTTGGGTTATTTGGTTACATAAGAATCTGAAAATTACATAACAACAATCGCCTCTCTGTGGATACGAACTCTTTCTTATCGAATACTATATTTATAATTAGTAAAGTGAGGAAGTGAATTATTTTTGACGCATACGACACGCATCACGTATCCTCAAATTGTTGGCCTATGGACTTGCCGAGCTCCACCTATTACATTGTTGGCCTATGGACTTGCCGAGCTCCACCTATTACATCGGGTTGTTTCTGACTTCAGAGAGTAACCCTACTTCAAACAATATTCTAGCAACATTGGGCTGCCATTAACTGCACAAATCTCTGCTCGGTAAGCACCCGTTGAAACATCAACCCTGTCTGTGGTTCCAGTGCAACCATGAATAACAACTATAAAATTAGGAGAACCAGTAGCTGCTGGATCAAGTGCTACACAGTCTTGACTGAATGATACTCTTGTATAGAAAATCTGCATAAGAAGTGTATCTTCATTTCTAGCCAAGGCAGGAGCATCTTTCTCTCTTCCTTCTTCTTTGCAAGGAACTACATAAGCTTGTAAGATTATGTTCTCGGTCTCAACCCTTTCCTTGCTAACTAACATAGTGGGGACTGAAAATTCATTTAACTTCCACCTTGTGTCACTTTTTTCCTGTCAATCTTTGCAGCAGAGGTGTTTAGTTTCCAATTACAAGGTTGTTGCAGCTTAGACACCCACCATACTTGATCCACAAACTCCAGCGTAATAAGAATGTGAATTCCCACAAAAAATACCACTTCCTTAATAGGGAGCTCTGACCAGCTATAACCTCCAACTGCAGTGAGCCGGTTCCACCATGGTTGCATCATGATAAAAATATTTCCCACACTCCATAAACATATTAAGCACAATTTGAATTTCCATCTCAAGTGATCTACCAATCTCAATGCAATAGAGAAGTGAGCTGTAACAGTTACGACCTGAATTCCCATTATCCTTGCTGGAAACACCAAAGAGATAAAAATCTTCTCAAGTTGATCTATGAGCTCCAAAATCTGGCGAAAGTAAGAAGTAGAATATCGACTGTGACTACAGATGTAGAACCCTACCCAATAAAAACTCAGTCTCATTCGCAGTTATCTTACTAGCTGAATATCCCGTAAAGCTTTCAACCTGGCTAGGAATTACCACCAGTACATAGCTGAGCTTGGCATAACAATTTGCTGTAACTTCCCTCACCAAGGAGACTACCAACTGTGATACCATTTGAAAATTACCCTTCCCGGTTTGATGTGCCATCCCCCATAAAAAATCATAACACTGATGACCACACCAAGCATGATCGTACTTGCATATACATATCAGTTGGTTGCCAAAAGAAATAAAATACCAGCCATAGTGTAAGGTGTGCAGATTACTCCAACTGTACGGCTTCACTTCCATTAGAACTTTCTCATGAAATGAAAAACTCTTGCAGGCATCAGATGTAATCAAGTAAAAATGCAAGAAGAAGCAACTTGCTGAGAGATAAAATCGAGTTCTAGAAATTCTGGAAACTGGAGTTATAGGCACTAGAAGAATTTCAAACTCATTTAAGAGGACCTGCGGCTCATTAACTTCTTGTTTATCAACTATAACTATCAATGACTCCACATAGAAAACTCTCGTAGCCATAGACAAGAGTATACCTTCTTCACCGCTATGCGAACTCTTGAATTTCCACTTTAAGAAATCCACTCCTTCTTGCAGTTCAAAAAGTTCACTATGAACAAAACACTTGGTTATCATCGTTAGGTCCGCTCGTACGACTTGATAACTACCCCTCTTGGACTTTGCCGAAGTGCAACTATGATATGAGGCACCCTGTACTAGCCACTTAAGTTTTTTCCGGAGCTTGATTGCTCTTCGTTATGAATTCCCCAGTTTCAGCACAACCTGAATCTCAATTCCAAGCAGCAAGTCCTTTCCCTTAACAAGAATTACTGGCCAACTGTAACTCTCTGTTGGGGAGGACCATAATCTCCATAGTTGTCTTATAAGAATTCTCACACTCCATAAAACATCTGAATTCCAAACATTAGGTAGTTGGTAAGAAAACTCAATTACTGGCTTGTAAGCTTCCTTCACAATTAATCCGGCTATAAGATGCAAACTTAGAGCATAAATCTCTTTAGAAGTAGATATAATAGCATTTATAAGAATGACTAACTGCAGCATGCAATAAAACCTTAGAACTGCAGCATCTAGCCCATTATAAGTAGCCATCACTTCTTTAAGCATTTCTCTCGACAGCTTGTGTATTTTGCTTTCCGCGCTATTAACCAGTACCAACATCTCCTTGATTTCTTCTTTCTCTTCACAGGATTCCATCCTTACAACTCTTCTTGAGCCTCAAGAGCTTATAACAATCACTTCCCCCAAGTAAGAGAAACACATAACCTCCATTACCATGAAAGTTTTGTCTGCCAGGATCAAACAACATGTAAGTATCACCGTCTTCACCTTCCTTCATAAGTAAAGTCCCAATCCAATTCAAAAGCAACAAATCATAAAAATATATAGAGAATTCATAAGTACCATCAAGTAAGACTCCAACTGAATTCAAGTACATCATCACTTGAGCAGAAAAATTGATTGTTGGCAATTCAATTCCCTTAAGCAGTTGGTAACAACAAACACCACCATTAGTTAGTATATATATAATTACACCAGACCATGAATCTGACCCATTAAGAACAAGCTCACAATAAGTAATTGTATAATCATGGAGTTCATAAGAACTATCAAAACAATAATATACTTCCATCACTTTGATATCTCTCCCACGATCAAATACTCTACTTGTAAATTTGAAATAAGGGTGAGAAGATTTCTCACTAGCCATTTGGTAACTGGAAACATCTTTTCTTTTGAAACACATCATACCTAATTGAAGCAATTTACCAAACAGATAACCCCTATCACCAGTATTACCATTCTTAACCAATAAATTTCATATTGAATTCATAAACAGAAATTTAAATCGAAACCCATGTTTTAAAACCAGCTCATAAACAATTCTCCCATGGTAATCATCAATCAAAACTGATCCATTAAACCCCTTTCCCCGGTCAAATATGGAATGAGTAAAATCAAGTTGGGGATAAGGATAATTTTTACAATTTAGTTTGAGGTGATTAATGAAATCCTTCGAGTGTTGGTAATACCACTCATTAGATGTAATAGGATTCAAGTTGTCGGAGCCCTTTACCTTCTTGCTGGCAACCTTGTCAATTTGGGGACCCATATTATCAATCAAATGACTGAAATAAGGGATGGGTTCTCCTTCTTCTAAGTCTGCATATACTGATTCCTCATTTTCATCACACAAGAATGACAGAATCAACTCTAAGTTAAGAGAATCATCCTCTTCTTCTTCCAATGGCATTGACGAATTTCGGCTGATATCGGTGACCAACTCTGAGTTAACTGAGTCTCCTTCCGAATTAGTAGTTTCAATCCGTGACTCTTTTATCTTCTTCAAAAGCTCATCCCATCTCGGTGAGGATTCCAAATGAGCTTCAGCTTCACGAGCACGTAGAGCTTCCAACTCCTTCATAGTTTGTTCCAACTCCATGGATCTGTTGGAAATTACTGGATCTGTTGGAAATTACTGGGCTGCAATGGAGATGAAAACAGAAACAGATTTTGGTTGTACTCTAAAACTTTCAAGGCTCTGGATGATTTCTTTTAGACAAATATTTCTACCCTCCAAATGAATTGGCGATTGCAACAGGTATGTGAAATACTGCCTTGAGGATACAATGAAAGCCCTACAATAGGAAATTGGATTCAAGATTTGCACCCTTGACCCAATCGAGAACACATGTAAAAAGATTTCGATGATGCTTTGTTTAAGAAAGAAAACAGAAGAGATTTTCGAATGATATGAAAACGACTCTGGGAGATGCTACTTATAGGGTTTTTCACGTCTGTTGG
Source organism: Papaver bracteatum (assembly GCA_023529315.1). NCBI lineage: Eukaryota > Viridiplantae > Streptophyta > Magnoliopsida > Ranunculales > Papaveraceae > Papaver > Papaver bracteatum. The sequence goes on from JAJJWX010005152.1 coordinate 1,252,844, forward strand.
AAACAGACAAGTTTCTCTTCACGAAACGTCAGGTCCCTTCATCAACAAACATTAATGGTGTCTGTTGGATTTAGAATTTTCTGGAAACGTTTTCTGGGGAGCTACGCCCCCCAGGACCCCCCTTCGTAGCGCAATTGAAAATATTCCAACATTCTCCCCCTATTTTCAAAAACCATAAAACAAAGTTAAAAAAACTTTTAAATCGGAGCGACTGCATCACCGAAGTGACTGCCTACGCACCGAGTGGGATCAAGCCAACGTAGTTCTAGCACGATTGAGACTAAGCATCATCGTTGAAACCAATACATAAATGATAGGTACCTTCTGGGTTTGAACTTTCACTTAGTGTAAGATACTCAAAGCCTTATCGAGATTCTATGGTGAAACTAGTCTTGAACCAAGTATCCCTTATGATAAAACCGGAGTCTCCACACATATTGATTTCATAAATCATGTGTTCTGTAGCCAAGCACTATAAAGGCCTTGTGCTTATATCCTTATTCATGAGTCTTCTTTAGAGAACGGTTTTATTCTCTTAGGAAACGGCCCACATTTCCATACTCATATAGGTAAGTCTCGAAGGTGTTTCTGCGAGACACCTTTTACTAATCACAGACTCATTAAGGATTTACATCCATCCTATTTTCTTCAGAAAAAACCAGCACTAACTTGAAATGGGAATTTTTATGTTAGTGCTCCATAATCTACAGCCATAACTTGTTGGTACCACATTGAACCTTGTTTATCCTTTTCAAAACATAGGTTGGGTTTCTGCTATGGGAGATCAACCTTCCTTCACAGACCTTAGTCCCATTTCATTACATTTTATTGAAGCAACTGAATTTGGTATACTTTTTGTGAATGGGTCTGCCAAATTCCTCTTTGATTCAATAAAGTTAACTGTAACCACTCTCCTCTTGAGTACTTGCCTAACCATTTGGTGTCTGAGACTCGCATGTCTACACTTTCCATTATAAGTCTTATTAGAGACATTATAGATTGTAGCTTGATTATCACAATTAATCAAAACTCCTGGAGATGGCTTCTTCCAAAGTGAAATTTCCATAAGAAGGTCCCTAAGCCATTCTGCCTCTTTACATGCATTCGTTAAGGCTATCAATTTCGACAACATTGTTGAATCAGATATACAAGTCTCCGCTTCTTGGAACTCCAAGATACTGGAAGCACCCCTAAAGTAAAAATCCATCCAGACGTCGACTTGGACTTGGATTCTACCTTGTTCCAGTTAGCATCGTTGTAACCTTCCAATACAGCGGGATAGCCTTGGTAATGCAAAGCAAAATCAATTGTTCCTTTCAAGTAAGCCATAACTCTGGAAACCGCTTTCCAGTGTTCAAATCCAGGATTACTTGAGAAACGACATGATACCCCCACATCATGGGCTATGTCCGGTCTTGTGCAATGCATAGCATACATAAGACTCCCAATAACACTGGAATACTCAAGTTGTGCATGAGTACGACCGGTGTTCTTCTTTAACTTGATAGTATGGTCTAAAGGAGTAGGTCTTTGGATCATCATCAAAGTGATCATACCTTATGAGAAATTTCTCAATATAATGAGATTGGGTTAAAGCCAACTCATTCCCCTTTCTTAGGATCTTAATTCCCAAGATTACATCAGCCTCTCCTAAATCCTTCATATCAAAGTTAGAGCCAAGAAACCTTTTTGTTTCTTCCACCACAGATATGTCAGATCCAAAAATAAGCATATCATCAACATATAAACAGAGAATCACACATCCAGAACTATCATGCTTACTATAGATACATTTATCCGCATCATTCACCACAAAACCATATGACAAAAACACTTCGTCAAACTTCTCATGCCATTGCATGGGATCTTGCTTCAAGCCATAAAGAGATTTAACCAACTTGCAAACCTTCTTTTCTTGGCCTGGAAATATAAAACCTTTAGGTTGTTCCATATATATCTCTTCTTCCAAATCTCCATTTAGGAAGGCAGTTTTGACATCCATTTGATGAATAATTAACTTGTGAATAGAAGCAAGTGAAATTAAACAACGAATAGATGAGATGCGTGCAACAGGAGCATATGTATCAAAATAATCAATTCCATGTCTTTGCCTATAACCCTTAGCAACTAATCTGGCTTTGAACTTATCAATGGAACCATCGGCATTCATCTTTCTCTTGAAAATCCATTTACATCCAATAGGCTTTACGCTAGGAGGTAAATCACAATATATCCAAGTACCGTTGGTCAAAAGAGAATTCTTTTAATCATTGATAGCCTCTTTCCAAAAACTAGCATATTTGGAACTCATAGCCTAAGCATAAGTTTTAGGGTCATCATCAACATGCGCAACATATTTGGTAATATTAAGAATTGTATTCTTATCACCTTCTACAAGATATGTTATAAAGTCTGGACCAAAACTTGTCTATTTTCTTGCTCTCTTACTCCTTCTAGGTTCGATATCTTCTATGGGTTCAGAAATATCCTCTATGTCTTGAGTAGGAATAGAATGATCATCATTCTCATTAGTCTATTCAGATTCTAGACTAGGTAACAATGAATTCTCCATGGGTTGCATTTGAGAACTGTTCCTATTTAAGTTCTCAAAGAATTCCACATCTACAGATTCTATAATCTCGAAAGTATCAAGGATTAAAATCAGAGGTGATACTATTAAGAGAGTATCCCACAAAAGCACATTTATAAGCCCTGTTTCCTAGTTTTGGTCTTTTAGGATCAGGCTTTCGAACATATGCCAAACAACCCCAGACTTTAAGTCTCTTCAAGTTTGGTTTCCTTTTAAACCACAACTCATAAGGAGAAACATTCTTCTTTTTCAAAAGAACCCTATTCAAAATATAACATGCAGACAACATAGCTTCACCCACAAAGAATTAGGCAAACTAGAACTTATAAGCATGCAATTAACCATATCAATCAAAGTTCTATTTTTTCTTTCAGCCATACCATTTTGTTGAGGTGTATAAGGTGCAGTAAATTAATGAATTAAACCATGCTCTTGACAAAAGAATTTAAATTCATTAGTAAAATACTCACCACCACGATCAGAACGTAAAATCTTAATTTTCAGTCCTAATTGTGTCTCTACTTCTGCTTTATATATTTTGAACATGTCAAAAACATCATCCTTAGATTTCATCAAATATGTGTAAGCATATCTAGTACTATCCTCTATAAAAGTGACATAATACTTATTTCCACCACGAGTGGCAGAACCATGCAAATCACCCACATCACTATGTACTAATTCAAGTAAGGAAGAATTTCGTACTACAAACTTATTGGAAATTCTAGTTATCTTTCCTTGCACACATATTTCACATTTAGAAGCATGATCAAAATTGCAATCAGAAATCAAACCTAATCGATTCATGTTTCTAAGGGAACCATAATTTACATGACCAAATCTACCATGCCATAGATTAACATAGTCAACAATATAAGCAGAACCATTATTTATTATATTAAGCTTAATCATCCCAAGCATATCCTTGTCCAATAAACACACCATTTTTGGACAATACAAACTTATTAGACTCATAGGTCGTCTTGAATCCAGCCTTCATAACAAGGTCATTTAGGAAACAAGGTTCTTTATCATGTCAGGGACATGTAATACATTAGTAAGAGTAACGGTCTTTCCCGAAGTAAACGAGAGTTCAACAGTGCCTTTCCCAATGACTTTGTTGTGTTGGCCGTTTGTGGAGACAACTTCGTTTCCTTTTCCACTAACCGGTTCATAAGTCTTGTAAAGATTTATATCCTTACAGATGTGGACGGTTGCACCATTGTCGTACCACCATCCACTCCTAGTTTCAGCAACAGCATTGGCGGCTTGCACTACAATCACAAGATTGTCATCGACCATATTTGCCTCCTTTTTATGGTTCTGCTGTTTTTTCATTTTGAGACGACAGTCACGAGCAAAATGGTTGGGTTTGTCACAGAAGTAGAAATTTCCCTTCTTCTTACTCTTCTTGTTGGGATGATTCTTCTTCTTAAATTGGGTATCATTCTTAGGTTTCAAAGAATTTGGTGTCTCTACGCTATTTACCTTAGAATGGTTTCCAGACTGTGGACTATCCTTAAATTCTCGTTTACGAGAGTCCTCTTCTATGCGAAGATGACACTGTAAGGCCTCTAAATCATAGTCAGTCTCAGCATGCTTAAGTTTCTTCTTATAACCATTCCAGGAAGGGGGAAGACGAGAAATAATAAGAACCCTTCGTAGCGCAATTGAAAATATTCCAACAGGATCGTGGCTGCTCTGACACCAATTGTTATGTACTGAGGTGTACGATAACAAGATTGGATCGAGACTTATGCCGATAAAAAGATTTGATATAAGAACCCTAACAATAAACCAAAAACTGTATCATTCCTGAGAGAACAGTCACTGCCTCAATTTAGGCATGTCAATGGATATCCGTTATCCGTTAACCGAATCTGATTATCCGGTTTCCGTTAGGTTTAGTTCCATTATATCGGTTATCGGTTATCCGTAACCGATAATGTAACGGTTAATTTTATCCTACCGTAACGGTACCAGTTGGGCTATTTCCGTTAGCCTTATTTCCGTTAACCGATAACTTGTGACTAGCACGTGTAAAATCCTATACCTAGGTTACTATACTTCGACAAATTCAGTTCTTCAGCTGGTTCAGTCGACACAAACGGGAGAAGAAAAACTCACCCCTAATCTCCTTCCTTTCAATTTGAGCAAAATCATCATCTTCTTTATACAAATCGCGTGTGATTACTGATTAGAAACTAGGGTTATCTTCTTCTATTTCATTTGAGTTTAATTTCAATCCTAAAAACTAAATTTTTAATTTAGGGTTTCTGAAATTAGTGCACCTCAGAGCATATTGAAATTCGTGAAATTAATCATGTCCCAAAGCGAAAGAGGAGCATCCAATTATGTTGGTTCATCAAGCAGAAGCAATCCGTCTCCCTAACTTTCTGTTGCATCTCAATTACCTTCTGCATCAAACCAAGTTCAAGGTTCAGTAATTCATTCAACACCTGTTGCACCTCCAACAGAAGAAGCAGTAGCAAAAATAGAAGTAGATGAAGATCCAGTTATAACTGAAGAAAAGGAAAAATTACGTTCAGTAAGGTCTGATGCATGGAATGATTTTGAAAGGTTAATTGAAAAGAAGATGGTAAGAGGTAAGGAGATTGGGATAATTATAGATGAATGCAAACATTTTAAGAGGAAAATGCCTACACCCTGTAGCCAACCAGCAAATTGCATTACCATGCTAAAACCTGCAAAGAAAAGCATGAGAACAAGAAAGGACAAAGAAAGATTACTACAATCAAAACAGGTAATGCACAAACTAAGTTAGCTAATTGGAAGTATGATGTTGATGCTACTAGGATACTAGTTACCAAAATGATTGCTAAACATGGTTATCCAATCACTATAGTTGAGCATCCATATTTTGTTGAGTTTGTGAAGTCTTTAAATCGTGCTGCTAAGCTTTACACTAGGAATACAGTTAGGGAAGATATCATGAAACTAAGAACTGAGTTCAAACTGAAATTACAAGAATAATTTGAGACAATTACATCTAAGTGTAGTTTAACAACAGATATGTGGTCATGTAAGCATACAAAGGATGGTTATTATTGTGTGAAAATGCATTACATAGATGATGAGTGGAAACTGATTAAGAAAACACTAGCATATACTTTAGTGCCATCACCACATTCTGGAGAAGTTCTAGCATCTGTAGTGAAATCAGTATGTCTAGATTGGAACATAGACACTAAGCTTTTTGCTGTAGCTGCTGACAATGCTAGATCCAACAATGTTATGATGGAAAATCTGAAGAAATGGCTTGATAGCAAAGATTGTTTAGTTCTTAATGGGGATATGTTCCAAATAAGGTGTAGTAATCATGTATTGCACTTGATTATAGGGTGTGGAATGAGAGTAACTGCTCCATTTATATATGCAGTTAGAGAGTGTGTAAAATATGTCAAGTCAAGTCAGGCTAGAAAAGAGAGATTTGAAGTTGCTATTGCCCAAGTTAAGCTTCCTTCTTCAAGGTCTGTGGGTTTAGATGTGGATACCAGGTGGAACTCCACCTTTAAGATTCTTAAAGATGCAATTTTTTTTAAGACAAGATTTTGTTAAGCTAGCTGATTTGGATAATGACTTCAAGATACTACCAACTTCTCAGGAGTGGCAACAAGGAGTACATATTTGTGAATGTTTGGAATTGTTTGATGTGATTTCAACCAAAATTGCTGGGATTAAGTATCCCACAACAAATTTGTATTATAATGGGGTGCAAGAAGTTAATAAATGCATTAAGATATGGGAGTCAAGTGAGCATGAGTATAAAAGAGACATGGATAAGAATATGAGGATGAAATTTAATAGTTACTGGAAAGAAAGTAACACTTTGATGGGCATTGGGGTTGTTTTAGATCCTAAGTACAAGGCTAAATTGGAGGAGTTTGTTATAAAGAGAGTATATGGTGTGGAAAACTATCAAAGTCACTATCACAAATTTTAGTTTGAACTCAATGCTCTTTTCTGTGCTTATGAAACCAACACTACAACTCCAGATTATTTTGATACTGGAATGCATTCAACTGAAATTGATATCTCTGCAGGTTCAACAACATCATATGAATTTGGTTATGATGATTTTATTATGGAAAACAATATGTTTGAGGTTAAGAGTCAAAATTGGAGACATACTTAGCAGAACCAGTTCTTCCTAAAGGAACAGCCAAGGAATAAATAAGGTTTGATGTCTTAAGTTGGTGGAAGAATCATGCTCCTAAGTACCCAATTCTCTCAAGGATTGCAAGAGATGTATTGGAAATTCCAGTGACAAGTGTAGCATCAGAATCTATGTTTAGTATTGGTGGCAGGGTTCTCACATCTCACATGAGTTCATTAGCTCCAAAAATTGTTGAAGCATTGCTTTGTTTGGGTGATTGGATGCCAAATATCACTCTCAGTGACAATGATAGTTGTGTTACTGGTAAGTTTCCTTACATCTTAATCTTTTATTTTCTTTTATATTTATTGGCTTATTGCACTGACATTACCAGCTTAAGTTGCTTAACTGTCTAACACTTTTGACTTTCTTTTCAAAATACAGAAGTTGAGGACTAAGGAGTAAGGAGGAATGCATTTGCAGATGTAGTTGGAAGTGGAGAATCTGGAGATGAAAGAATGCATTTGCAAATTGCAGTTGCTGCAAGCCTACAACAAATGGAAACATGGTTTTTTATTTTGCTAGAACATCTGAAGTTTTTTAACATGTAATTTGGTTTAGAACATGAACATCTGTATGTTTTTTTTTTGTGGCATGGATTTAGAACTTCTTTTCTTGGATTTAGAAGTTGCTTTGTGTAATTGTTTTGTGTTTTAAACCTATTTTGTGTTTGTCCTGTGACATACCGGATGGTACTGGAAAATTATCCGTTAAACGGTAAGTCCAATGTAACATTAATGGTTTTGGATTTCTTATTTCCGTCGGAACTTAACGGACAACGGTTAACCACTAATTTTAATGTCAACGGCAGCGGCAGAGCCAATATCCGTTACATTAAGTGCCGTTGACAGCCCTATACCTCATTCCTGAGAGAGCAGCTCTTTTCATATCTATTTTTATTCATGAGTTTCTCAATACAGACTCAATGAGCTTATAAATCCATCCCTCCCTAACCTAGCATCTAACGGCTAATAAAGCTCCAGGTGGTTACATCCCAGCCCACCGTTATAACTGAAATTAACCTACTAATTACATAATTAAGATAATTAATTCAATCTACTACTAATAATAATACCCAATACTAAATACCGACAGAAGATATGATAAGGGACACCCTCATTTTATCTAGGTACATGACAAAGTAGAAGCAGGAAGTTCTTGGATCATGAAGAAACTGAAAAACAAAAATTGAAGATTGAAAGTAGAGGAAGCAAAGAAAGGATCGAAAAACCTGAGAGATGCAGAGATCTCTCAGTTTGATACCATAGTAGAACAAAGAATCTGTAACACATTCAAGAAAATCTTGATTTACAGTTTATTGTAATTACACAGAAAGGAAAACATCTTCATTACATTACACAGAGAAAGACAGTGAGTATTTATTACAGGTCAATACACTGATCCATAGTAACTCACTAAGACATCCAATGAGATAGAGACATGTGTACTATAACTGACAGGTTGTAGCTAGGCTGGAATTGACAGGTTGTACTGGTGAATCACTAGCTATGTCATCTGCTGAGGTGGACATGTTATTATCAACAACAAAAACAAAGGATTTACAGGCAATTTCTCATTTAGGAATTCTATCAAACACAGTTAAGGTAAAAATTGATTTAAAAAAAATGAAATCCCTAACTGTGCCTGCCAAACTGAAATAAGAAATATTAATCACACCCTCGGAATCTTCAAGTCACACCCTCCTAATCTAGTGTCCCTTGAACAATGAACTTAGAAACTAAAAATTGAAAATAATTAAAGAAAAAAAAAAGGGCAAAATCAAAACTAAGCTGAAATAAATTTAAGGAAAAAATGGCCATTACCTGGCAGTGTTGAGAGAGAACGCCAATGTAGGGTAACATTTGTAACATATGAGGAACTTGATTAATGGTTTCCTTATTTCGCCCAAATTCTAGAGAAGATGACGGGAAGAATGAGAAGAGAAGATCAGTCGATAATAAGGTAACAGAAGAGGAAAATTAGGGGAAAAGATCATATGTGATATGTAGTGGCTGACTTTGACCATGAATTCTTTTGATAGTGGCATTCATGGACAAAGTTGATAATGTTGTAACGGGTTTTTGTTTGATGGTCGGTAACGCACAAATGTGTCACGGGAAAAGGTGATAATAATGGATGTACGATTTGATATTATGTAATGGAAGAAGTGGATAATAATGGAGGAACCAACCCGAGCGGTTGGATCCGGGCAGTAACGCACAAATTACAGCTAGTTCATCCTTTATTTTAGGATCTAGATTGCGATACTCTCACAATCTTACAAATATATTATTCAAAAACACAATAATTTTCGCAAGATCATCACACTTCTCCCGTGTTTGAGCTGATGTCACTTGTTATGTCATCGTTGTTGTTTATCTGCGACAATTTCGGAACATTGTAGATGAAGGTTTCGCAGGAACGTTGTTGTTGCGATATTCTGATCCTACATCTTGCCTCTTCTCATGTCTTCTCTGCGAAGAAGAGAATGTCATGAGAAATTTTTCTTCAGAACGCCGCAACTGCTCATCTTTTCAATACTTTTCCCTATCGGCCAGATTTCTTAAATTTAGCATAACCGTCTGCACGTGTCACCATTCATTTATTTACCGGTTAAACTGGTCATCTTATTTCGTCTATTTAAAGAGGGATCTGATGAAGAAATAATTTTCTTCTTTTACTTCGTCTTCGTCTTCGTCTTCATCTTTCATATTCTCTATAACTCTTCATCGTCTGCAACTTTCTTCATCCTCCCTATCTTCATGTTATTGCTTCTTTTTGCTCCGATGGAATCAACAAGGTTAGTTTTCTTCCTTTTCTTCTTTTGATTTTACTGAAACTGATCTTATTTTACTAGAATCATCTTGTTTATTTTGTCTTATGTGTAATTACCATTTTGTTTCTGTTTGAGCAAAGACACTATTAATGTTGAATCTACAACTCAAAACCCTAGTTCACCCAAAAAATTGCGTCCCAAAGTTGTTGCGAGAAAAAGAAAGTCTGCGAATAATAAGGTAGTAAGAAATATTATTCTTTTAATAACAATATTGTTGCCTCTGTTTCTTATCTAGATTGTTATTCGCAGGGTGATAAAGATGCCAACAAACCCTCCAAAAAAGCTCGCCTTCTTAAGATTGTTGAAACTTCTGTTCCATTTTCTTCACTTATCCCTTTAAAATATCCTGCGGTATCTTCGCAATCTGAACCTTTACTTCTTATTCGCGAAAATGTTGCCTCAGACGTTTCCCCTTCAACTGGTCTTTTTACAAACGAAACTCATCTTATTAACTCTTCTGCGAATGAAGCCCCTTTTTCTCATGTTGTTAATGCTTCTCAAATCGACTCTTCAGTAATCCCAACTACTAATTTTCCCCAAACTTCACCTTCAAATGACACAATTATTGCGAAAAATGATTCAGTTCCTCAATCTTATAATATCACCACTTCTTCATCTGAATTTTCTTCCTTTTCCAAAGATGCTTTAGATGGGATAGATATTGTGTTCCAAACATTATTTGATGCTTTGGATGGTATCAAGAAATCTTCCACTAACCCTATCACATTGGATGCTTGCGAAATTTTAAATAAGTATGTTGGCTCTGAGAGAATAGTTTCGCAAACAACATTGGAGAAAGAAGTGGAAATTTTGAACAAAAATCTTCAAACGATGACTTTGGAACGTGATGCTCTTCGCCTGGAAAATCAAAAATTCCAAAACATCTCGCTGGATTGTGAACTTCTTCGCAGGAAGAATAATGAACTGAAAGGTATGATTTTCTGATCTTCGCTTTTGATTTATCTTATAAGTAATTCTGTCTTTTTCTCATGCGATTCCCTTAAAGTCTTTTATTCGTACACTAAGTTTTAAACCAGAAACGAATAATGGAGAGATATCAATTTGAATCTGCCGCTGAAGAAGCTCGTGTTGATAGAGATATTTGGATGGATCAGTATAATCGATCAGATAACCTTTATACATATTATGTTGATCAAATATATAATCTTGCCAAAGAAAATACTCAATTAGTTCAGAAGAAAAACTCATTAAATAGTGAAATATCTCGCTTCTCTTATTCTTTGACTAAAGCTAATTTAGAGGTGGAAACTCTATCAGATAAAAAAAAACTTTATCTCAGGAAAAGCGAACTCTCTTAAATAAGGTGGCGACCTCTTCGCAGCAACTAAACATTCTTCAAAAGGTGTGTGATAATCAAGAACAATCTCTTTGTTCACTGAAAAATGAACTTAAGGAGGTAACCGAATCATCTATTGTTGAGAAAAATACACTCATCCAAGGTAGGATAGCTTTAAGTATAAAGGCAAGTCAACTCAAAGAACAATATTCCAAATTAGAAGAATATTACTCTTCACTTGCGAAGCAGAATACTTTTTTCATCTCTAAAGAAAAGAAATTAAAATCTCGCCTGAAGGGTTTGGTTGGAGATAAATTTGATGATGCAATGAATCATTGGGAGAGTACTTGCTTGACACTAATTCAAAACATAATTTCGCAAAAGGAAGGTAGTCATTTTGACTGCCTCAGCCATTCTTTCTTTGTTAAATCTGTTTATAACATGCTGCTTGCTAATTCTTTATTTTAATAAAAAAAAATTGTATTCTTTCACTTCGCAGAATCTGAAATAAATCTTCGTTCTTCCTTTTCTGATTTGGATTTGAAGTATTCTAATATTCGCAAGGAAAATGAACTTCTCGTTGCTCATCTTGCTCTTTCTCGCGATCGAGCGGAAAGGAGACTTGATTATCTTGCATATTTCAAGGATATCCAAGATGGGAATCACCAAAGATCGTTCTTTCGCCAAGTCCACCTTAAAGCTGAAGTTCTTGTGAATGAAATTTCGTTGTCCAATTCTCTTCCTCCTGTATCAATTGCACCTTTATAAGTAGATGATGATGAAGTTCCTCGTGCTGCTGATGTTGATTTTGATTATGAAAGTGATATGGAAACTATTTCTCAGGAAGAAGATGAAGTAGAAGAACATCCTACTAAAGAAGCATCTGTTGGTGATGACCAAGACGAAAATGAAAAAGAAATCCCTCTTAAATAAACTATCACTGGCGAACATCAAGGTGGATATGAAGCTAGAATTAATCAAGTCCTTAAAGAAAATGTTGTTGAGAGTGAGAAAAATAACGAAGAACACCCTTCAACTCCTTCTGGTGAAGTCAACATTGAGGATTGAGTTTCTTATTTAATTTTGTCTTCTTGAGTTATTTCATGCTCTTTACTTTTTTCGAATAATGAACCTCAATCAACTTTGAAATTTACTCTTTAAATAATTTGCGGCGAGAAAGATAATGCCTCTTGTCTATTAATTCACATACTTGCCTCTCATTATCTTTCTTGCGATGAATGATCTGCATAAAGAATAGTTAGCATTTATAATTTTTTATTCTGTTTTGTGGTCTTATTTTTCCTTCCCAATTAAAGGTCTTATTTTCCCACTTTTTGTCATTGCGACAAAATAGCAGGACGTCTCTACACTTTCATGCAGAAACCCATTGATCTTGCCTTAACTTTTTATGATTTTGTCATTTTTTTGCTGCGACAATATGACAGGCCTAAATTTTCTTGCGAAATTAAAGCCCCATAACATTATCGTCTTGCGAAGAAATCGCAGGACGTCTTAACACTTGCATGTAATGACCCATTTATCTCGTCTTCTCTTCTCTTTTGTATTATTGCCTCTTCAGGATTGTCGCACAAATATGACAAGCCTTGATACTCCCGTGAGTAAAAAGCCTCATGACATTTGCGTCTTAAGACACTTATCAGATCCCTAATGGAGGGTGACGCCCTTATCTTCCCTCTGGTTGCCCCTTCAAGGAGATGTAATTCTGCCATACAAGACTAGATCCTCCCATCTAGTCTTGACAACAACCAGTTGTTTTCTCAGCCTCTTATCCCTTTTGCCTATATGGCTTATGGTTACGAGACTGCACCCTAATTGGGGTTTTCTTCGGGCCGAGTGCATCATAGTCAAGACTTTCCAAGAATGTCCAGGGTAGTTTCATATGCCCCGGGCACTCTTAGCTCAACCGTGTACCTCGGCGCCTTGATCATACTCTGCACTCCTTAAGAGAGTCCTTATTACCTTAGTCTCCCAACTTAAGTCATATGCTCAAGTTGAGAATCCAAGGTGCCTCTCTTGGATGGGCTTTCATTGACCCCAAATCTCCATGACTTAGGTTCCAGCAGTGGTATGACCTTATCCCTGGGCCATGCAATAGATACCCCCTTCTATGACGCACTTTAGGTCTTATATTTGCCTCTTTCGAAATTTTATCCGCGAACCAACATCATGACCCGTGCCATTACGGCACGGGTTAAGGCTAGTATATAAATATAGTATGTATATACGTGTCAGCTAACTAGTTTTTTGGAGAATTTTAGAGTGTCCGCGTCGTGTCGCGTCCGCATCTATGCAACCCAGTTGCTTTATCTGATTGTTGCTTTATCAGTAGACCCATCTTGCTTGCTTGTCACAACCAGGATCGCCAATAGAAAGTCACTCTATTCGTCCAAATAATAGCAAATCAACATCAATCAATACATCTAACGGTCCCACATTTTGTTTCATTCATTTGAAGTATGAACGCATATACATTTTTTTTTTTTTTTTTTTGCTCGATCACGCATATACAGTGATTTACAACAGAACTTATTGAGGTAGAAAGGAGATAGTAATTTCCTCCACCGTTGTTGACTAGACACGTGGCAAAACACTAGTACACTCTTCAATACATATCGCTACAAAAACCGGGGTAAACAGTTTCATCCTCTACGGACTTCTTCTTATCTCATAACAAAGTTAACAAGTCCTACTACTTACTTGTGATATGTGTTGTTGTGTCTCACTCTACTGTCAGTCAGTCTATAGATAAAAAAGTGTGTATTTTGAGATTATCGAGAGTGACATATCCCTCTATTCTCCATCCTTGTGAACTCATCGGCATATAATAAACGCTCAAGTCTCAACTGTAAGATTTTATTCCATTTCAATTATACTTACTGAAGTTGCATTCTCTGCTTGTTTCTAAGTTTGGTAACTTTTAATAACTTGTTGGTTCTGAATTATTGAGGTATTCTTGGCTTAATTTTAGTAATTTTATGTTAGAATTTTTGTCAATGATGAAGTTGTTCTCTGGACTAGTATAGTGATCTTCGAAGAAAATAAAATAGTTTTCATGTTTTTAGACTTCGGTGTATATTTCGACTGTCTGCATTGTAATGAACCCGCATGAGAAAAATACTATCCTAGATTGTATGCTTTGGTTCTGATTGTTTTGGAAAATTGTCAAAAAGTTAAGTTTCGAGTAATAGAAATTTGGACCAAGTTGTTTTAATTCAGTTTAGCTCTAGTGTGATCCAGATCTTGAGCGATAACATGTACTTACACATTTTTTATTTTTAATTCCAGGACAAGAATATTACCATGGCGACCATAAGTGCGACCCAGTTTGTATCACGAATCAATTGCGGAGGAACTGCACCAAAATACATACTTAAACAAATCAATATGAAGAACCAGAGCATGACTCATTCAGGGTTAAGATCTTTGAGCAAAGTAGGTTTCTTACAAATAAAAAACACTCAAAAAGCAGCTTCTAGGGAACTGAGGAGGAACGCATTCCAGACAGACAAAGGTACTGTGGCAGGAGAGGTTAAATGTTCTAGTGGGATGAACTTGGTCTTTGTTGCTGCTTAAGTAGTCCCTTGGAGTAAAACCGGTGGTCTTGGTGATGTTCTTGGAGGATTACCACCAGCCATAGCGGTAAGAATTAAGTGAAGATAATATAATATACCTTGTTTGTTTTTGGTACATTATTGAGTGTAATTCACTAATCTCTTTCACATTTCTTTCTACAGGCAAATGGACATCGTGTTATGACAGTATCTCCTCTTTATAATAAGTACAAAGATGTTTGGGATACCAATGTGTCAGTTGAGGTAAATTCTTGAGAAAACCTTCCCTTTTCTTTCAGATGATTATACGTTTAATATCATCGTCATCTTCAAATCTGCATATGAAAATTGGGGACAGAATTGAAACCGTTTATTTCTTTCACTGTTATAAGCGTGGGTTGACCATGTATTTGTGGATCATCCACTGTTTCTTGAGAAGGTAGGCATTTGCCTTTGCTAGTGTGTTTTATGTACTACTTACATACTTAACTATTTATATCCATGAAGAACTCAAATTATGCTGACAAGTCCGGATATGTTTTCGAACTTCAAGGTATGGGGTAAAACTGGATCTAAAATCTATGGTCCAAATACTGGATCAGATTACCAAGATAACCAGCTTAGATTTTGTTTGCTTTCTCTGGTGAGCCATATTCTCTTCTTTTTGTGCATTAACTCAGTCATGTAAATTAACACTAATAACTTGTCATGTACTTCAGTATTTCGAAAATTAGCTTATTTGCAATTTCCTTGGAATTTAGGCAGCTCTAGAAGCACCAAGAGTTCTGAACCTCAATAGCAACAAATATTTCTCTGGAACATACGGTGAGGCCTATCTTTTATGTTCCATGAAATAGAAGCTCTCTCTATTTTTGTAAAAAGTATTTTACATGCTGAAGTAAAATAATTGTAATTCTCCCTCTAGGAGAGGAGGTCATGTTCATCGCTAATGATTGGCATACGTCCCTTCTACCATGCTACCTTAAAATTATGTACCAATCTAAAGGGATGTACGAAACTGCCAAGGTAAGTTAACCACAAAGTTCTAATTATGAATATGAGATCCAAAATTATGTCATTCTTGACTGATGCTGAGTTTTATTATTCTTCTAGGTTGCTTATTGCATCCACAACATTGCTTACCAAGGAAGATTTTCTTTTTCCGATTTTGCACTTCTCAATCTTCTGGATTCATTTAGGAGTTCTTTTGACTTCATTGATGGGTATAAGTCATTGAATTTTCTTCCTATGAGATTATTTCAGGATTTTTCCGGGAAATCCTCATTAAGCACAAATTTTTACTTCTCAAAAAGTTGCTATGTTACAGGTATGAGAAGCATGTTAAAGGAAGGAAAATTAACTCGATGAAGGCTGGTATATTAGAGGTAGACAAGGTCGTAACTGTGAGTCCATACTATGCTGAAGAACTTGCTTTAGGCCCGGATAAAGGTGTGGAACTGGATAGTATTATACGGAAAACTGGCTGTCTGGGTATTATAAATGGAATGGATGTTCAGGAGTGGAACCCATTAACTGATAAATATATCAACGTCACATATGATGCCTCAACTGTAGGAAACCATTTTACATAATTTTTTTACCTCCCACCATCCGGTAGTATTTTTCATGTTGGATTTTAACACAGAAATTTCATCAGGTTACCGGGGCGAAGGCTCTTCTGAAGAAGCACTACAGGCAGAAGTAGGGTTACCTGTTGACTGTAATATTCCTGTCATAGGTTTCATTGGTAGACTTGAGGAGCAAAAGGGTTCAGATATTTTGTCAGCTGCAATCCCTGAATTTATTGACGAAGAAGTGCAAATAAGTTTCTTCGTGAGTATAGGCCTAGCTATCAGAATTTCAATTCATAAATTTGTTTGGTAATCAACAGTTCACTTATTTGTGGATTTATCTCAGGGTACTGGCAAAAAGCCCATGGAAAAATAGTTGGAGCAGTTAGAGACTTTGTATCCTGGAAAAGCTAGAGGAGTGGCGAAGTTCAACGTTCCCTTGGCTCATATGATCATAGTTGAGGCTGATTTTTTGATGATCCCAAGCAGATTTGAACCATGTGGACTCATCCAGTTACATGCTAGGCGTTACGGAACGGTATAGCCCGATTCAACTCTCACTATATATACCACCTCATATCTGTGAGAAAAAAAACTGATTTCATTAAAACAGAGAGACCCTAGACTCCGCTTATGTTTGGGTCAGTTGGTCCTTGTTGTGGGCGCATCATTAGATAGAATTATGTGGAAATGATACTATTAGTTTGTTTTAGCAGGTTTAGAAATTTGTTCAACATGCCATGAACATATGAGAAAATTGGTACAGGTGCCTATTGTTGCCTCGACGGGTGGATTAGTCGACACTATCAAAGAAGGTTTCACGGGATTTCAAATGGGAGCTTTCAATGTCGAAGTAAGTTCGAAGCATTTACCCTTGTCTTGGAAAAGCAATTTGATATTACGAACGCATATAAGTATGCATATATGTATTCTTTATGAAACTAACATCTATATGGTCACGTTTGTGCGAGGCAATTGACCCAGTAGACGTGACAGCAATCGCCACAACCACCAAAAAGGCCCTTGAAACCTATGGAACTCCAACTTTAATAGAAATAATCCAGAACTGCATGGCTCAAGACATCTCTTGGAAGGTGAGTAATTCTTGTCTAGGTATATGAAGGTATCCCACGATCAATATGATTGGTATTCTGAATAGTTCCCAAAATAAAACTATTAATGTTTTGCCCTAGATACCAATGAAATGGTTCACTTGCGCAGGCTATAGTTGGGTGCAAAAATAGCTAGTCGCGTCTGCTAGTGATGATGTTTCTACGAATGCATTTACTAACGACTTCTATGCTTTATGTTATTGCCTTTGTGGTACACAGGGAACTTCCAAGAATTTGGAGGACATGTTGCTGGGCTTGGAAGTTGCAGGTAGTGAACTAGGAATCGAAGGCGATGAAATCGCTCCTCTTGTTTTATGAGTTTTTGTAATTGAATGTTGTTTGTTTTGTGAGCAAAGGGTACTGTTTATTATTGTTTTAAAAATAATTTAGATTTCTTCTCTTACGGTAAATTCATCAAAATTTGATGAATATCACTATGCCATTGGAAGTTCTTTGTTGAATTCTGCATGCTGGCTTTTGCTAGTGCATGGTCGCTTGGTTTTCCTCTCTATAAATATGGTGGTTTGTATGATGCAGCATAGATCGTAGTAAGGCTCTGGTTTTGTTGATCATATCTCACAATTACTATGGGTCTCGATCCGGATTGTGGTGGAATGAATGAGATTTTATGAGTTTGACTCTAAGCCAATTTTTGTCCATTGTCTTTTGTTGTTGTTCTGATCACCATAAGCATGGTCCATGTTTTCGACACTAAAACCGAGGATTCCTAGTGGTCGTGAATTCATGCATAAAATCCCACTACAAGATTGATGCTACAACTAATTGAAAAAGTAATTGAGAAAGTATATCACAACAAAAATCATCAAACTAAAAAAGACCAAAATATAAGTATCAACTCTTTGAAATCGAGATCCCTGTTAAAGAATTGCTTGGTTAAAACAAAAAGTATTGGTATGCCAGCTTGTCGTCAGTGTTAGATGACTAAAAATGTATCATGAGTTATAGCCTACTAAAGTCAGTCTCAGATTAGGATTAGAGCATGGTAGTTATATCCTCGAAGATTGAAGACTGAAGAACAACGAAGACATCTGCGAGAACTTCATCAACAAATATATGTGAAGACTGACTATCTTATTTACTCATTATTTCTACCATTATATCTTCTAAGACAATGTCATATGGCTTTACTATATGATGAATCATACATAAGAAGTTTTAAATTCAAGCTTGTACTTGACAAATCTTGGAACATGAATTCAAGCGTTCTTTGTTCATAGGTCCTATCAATTTTGATGTTGAGTGTTGGTGCAAAAATAATCACTCCAACGATCTTCGAGATGCAGGAAGGTTGATCCAATCGCTGTCGTTTATAATGAGTCTCCAAATGATTGATCAAAGAGGTGGGGGTACCTGCAAAAACACTCTGATGCTAAAATCAGCGGATGTTCTATGCAAGTATGTTGTGGTGAAAGGAATAGAATTCTGTACCTTTTGAGTTGAGATTTAGCCTCTATATATAGGCAAAACGTAGATGTAGCTTTAGGGTTTTGATAGTTATCCAAATAACCTCCCTCATCTGTATAAATCCCATATACCAACCAGATTCATGATAAACTCTAATATTTATCATAATCTTCACTTATCCCAAATAATTATTATCTTGAATAATAATTATAACCACTTAAGATAAATATCCTCTTTTATCATGATTTATCCTAAATAATATTTAATAATTATCTATAATAATTATTCCATGACCTCTTTAATTAAGATCTTTTAACCCATGGACCTATGGGCTTCAACAATAAGCCAAGAGGGTTTCCATAATAAACCGAATTGGGTTTCCATAATAAAACCATTGGTTTCCATAATAAACCAAATCCAGGCTTCCATAATAAGCCTTGTGGGTTTCCATAATAAACCCACCGGTTTGCATAAATAAATCTGATTTAGGCTTCCATTATAATCCTCGTGTGATACACACGTACACTATTTTAATAGGGTACAAACATCGCCCCCTATTCACTCTTGACTTGTCAAAGAGTTAAGAAGATTTAAGTCTCGACTTTATGTCGCAGCATGTCTACGATGACTTCTGTTACTTTTACGAATATGTGGCCGCAAATTTAGCGTTGCTAACTTTTCGGAGTGCGCACAGGTCAACATTTCCAAGTACTGAAAATTTACTTAAAATTTCCATGCACCCTCGTACTGCAACTACCTAGCACACGACATGTGAGGCTTGACGCGTAGATGCTCTCTTTGTTAGCACTTCCTTGTTTTGACCTGGAGTTATTGACCAACTACTTTGTTGTTTATCCGATAACCTTTCGTGGCCTTGGCCAGCTTGTGTGGATTTGCCCCAAAGTCGACCATATGCCAAACAGATTGGCATGTTATGTCCTCTTGCTCTTTATTTAGCTAACAATTGACCGACATATTGGTGTGACATCGACGATACACTTCGCACCCAGTCAAATAGACCCTACCGCCATGATCAATAGGAATTTGACTCTCATTTGAATGCAGGTTGCTCTCGTATCTTGCTAGGCACATTGATTGCCTATATGCTTCGTAGTGGCCTTGAATTTTCTGAATCAACTCTCTTGTATCTGCGAATAATGAATGTGGGACAATCTCTGGTGTACAGGTTGACTGTCATTTTCTTTTTGTCATACATTTCCTTCCATAATAAGCCATTGATTTCTTTATAAACCACCGATCTTCCTTAATAAGTTCGGTTGGGCTTCCTCTATAAGCCAGACTTGGTTTCTTTAATACACAACCGGGCCAGAGTTGGCTTCTTTAATAAACCACCGGGCTTCCTTAATAAGTCCGGTTGGGCTTCCTCAATAAGACAGACTTGGTTTCTTTAATAAACCACCGGGCTTCCTTAATTAATAAGTCCGGTTGGGATTCCTCAATAATCTAGAGTTGGCTTCTTTAATAAACCACCGGGATGCCTTAATAAGTCCGGTTGGGCTTCCTCAATAAGCCAGATAGGCTTCTACAATAATCCAGATGAGTTTCTTTCATATTTTTACTTTGCTCCTTTCGCTCCATTTTAGCTTCATCTTAATTATGTTAAAACACCATGTTTTCGCCTTTTTGTTTATTAGAAAGACATCGCAACAATTTCCATGATAACTAAAATACTTCGCCATTGTCTTTCTCTTTTATAGAAAGACACTACAAGTATTTCCTTGAAAAGTAAAACGCTTTGTTTTTGTTTTTCTCGTTAATAGAAAAATAATGCAGGTATTTTTTTAATAAATACAGTACATGCGAAAGTGCATTAAATTAGGATTATAAACTCGATTTATAATGTAACAATCGGTGAGGACTTACCTTCCCAGGCGTTCTTTCCTTCAACCTTAGTCGCCCCCATTACTTCCAATGATAAAGATGCGTCCTATTATTTGACTTCCTTAACCATGTTGATTTTGATTTCATGCTAGGCGTTACTTTAGCCGCCCCCAATATATGTAGAGATATTGCAAAATAGAAAAGACGCACCCATGTGAAGAAGGATCTAGATCTATTATATCCGATACTTACTTGCTAAATGGATTTGGGCTTATAATCGGATATCTTTGTGTCCATCATGATTTTTTTCTTCTTCTTTGGAATAGCCTTCAAAATATTGTCTTATTGTGGCATGTCTCTCCGATCTTGATCCTTCATCGAAATATCCTTACGTGGTCTTGATCGGATAGTCATGTGAAGTCCTCCAAGTTTAGCTTAATAATTCAACGTATCCAAAATTTACTTAAAACTTCCTCAAGCACCAAACACGTGTGGGAATGACCTCCTGCATTACTTTTAGCTGAGGACCCATGTGTAGTTTTTCGACTCTTTAAACATTGCTTTGTCATGTTGCTTCAATCCGGTACAATTGTTAAGATTCTTGGATGACCAACTATGCTTCTTCTCTTGTAAACTACTTGGCTTAC
Organism: Papaver bracteatum; assembly: GCA_023529315.1. Classification (NCBI taxonomy): domain Eukaryota; kingdom Viridiplantae; phylum Streptophyta; class Magnoliopsida; order Ranunculales; family Papaveraceae; genus Papaver; species Papaver bracteatum. Next base: position 1,273,913 of record JAJJWX010005152.1, read on the forward strand.
ATTTTGATTTCCTCAAAATGTTTGCTACCTGTTTCGGAGAACGAAAGATGCCACCAAATCTTTTATATGGTGGAACTTATGTACAGGGCGCATGGATGCGACTATTTCGTACCTTACTTCTTGACGAGTCGGATTGCATATAAGACCTTTGTTTGGCGTTTGTCACGGTGGTCCGACGTCTGTGTACCAGTGATCCCTTCTAGCTAAGAACAAACATCTTCTACAAAGGCTTGGATTAAGGTTAACCGTCATGCCGTGTAAATTGACGCCTCTTTGTGTTTGTTGAGCAGAGAAGTATATATAATCTTGTGTGGACTAAATGCCCGTTGATGATGTGAACAATATTTATGCACCAAACTAATGCGCATCAATCACCAAACACTTCAAATCATCACCAACGTACTTTAATCTCCTTAAGAAATGGTGCAAGTACCAAATGCGTGGGCATGTGGTGTCCACTTGCTATTCCTGTAATTAATTAATCTCCCACGTGTTAGCCTTCATCACTATGGAGTGCTCGTGGTCATGAAGTCCTACACCTGCGTATAGTTCACAACTAGCGATCAACAACTCCATTGTTCTGATAACGTTCCCACGACCTCATGATCAATATTTGTACATTATGCCTCGAAATGATCTTGGAATCATAGCCGCCAAAAGTAAGAGATTAGTTCCGTGTGGGACTCTAGAACCTTCACCCGGTAAGAACTAAAACACACTCCATGTATTTGTTCCTTGTACAACTCTATGTATGTCTGGCAAAGTTATATAGAATCAGTGTTGCTTCTTTGTTGAGCCTCTCCTATTTTCTTCATGGATTCTCAGGAGGTAAAGACTTCTTTCTTGGGCGATCCTTTTCACGCCTAGACTTCTTTGAGTGACGATCATTATTACGATCAACCCTTTGTCTATGTTTCACATCACTTTTTCCTCCTTGTTTATTCCTCCCGGACGTATAATAATGATCGTTATTGGTGGTATAACGATCATAGTAGCCGTCATCATGGTGATCACGGCTCTGATAATCGTCCTTGACATTCACATCTCTTATTTCGTTAATTTTGCTACGCCGATGACGGTCTTAAAGAGTTTCGTTCCACCTGCGTGGGTTGTCTTGCTCTCGGTGATGGTATGACCTCTCACTCCCGAAACAAGGGATAGCTGCTTCTTCAACCTTCTTTCTTTTCTCTATACAATTTTGAGACGTTTGTTTTCTATTTCAAGCTCTTTCAAATGCTCCTGAACTGTTTCGAGATCGAGATAGAGAGGTTGATTGTCTGTCGACATGACGACATCGACGTCTCTCTGCCGTCCCTTTCGTCATAGTTTTCTTGGACAACATCACATCTCGTTCGTTCATGACATTGAGTCGTGTTCGAGGGTTTGCTTGTTGATTCATCATTCCTTTCGAAGGATTAGTGAAGGTCTAGGAAAAACAATCTAAGTGGAGACTTTTTGTTTTACGATGCCTTCTAGGTGAATGGGTACACGCCCGACTAGTTAGAATCAAGAAGAGTTAATTGAAATACATAGTGCGGCAGACGGTCAAAACCCATCCGAAACAATGGGAGAACCGGTAAACCCAGTCCATAGTCTAAAGGTATCCATTAAAGGGGTTTGAAAAAAATTGATTCTTACGAAAGAGTTCTTCAAAAGCTCATGTAGCATCCATAGATCATTTTTAGCCATGCTGGTTTCTACCGTAGATTCATCAAAGATTTCAGAAGATCTCAAGGCCATTGTGTACGTAATCTACTCAGTAAAGATGTTGCATTTGTGTTTGATGATGCTTGTGTGCATGATTGGGAGGAGCTCAAAACTCTTTTAACCCATTTTATAGTCCAGGCCTCCTGATTGGAAATTGCCTTTTGAAATCATGTGATGATCTGATTTTTTGTTGAGCTGTCTTAGGTCAGCGAGTTGACAAACAACCCTATGTGATCTACTATGCTAGTAAGACACCTAATGAGGCACAAATGAATTATTCAACAATAGAAAAGAGATGCTAGCATTTGTTGTGTTTGCATTAGATAAGTTTAGATCTTATTTGATAGGATCTAAAATCATCATATATTCTACGACCATGCGCATTGAGATATCTTTTATCTAAAAAGATGCCAGGCTCGTCTGAATTCGATGGATACTCTTGTTACAAGAGTTCCACCTCGAAATTCGAGATAAAAAGGGTCGTAGAATGTTGTTGCGATCACTTATCGAAATGCCATGGTTTGCCGACATCGTGAACTACCTTGCTACGGGTAGGATGCCACTTCATTGGTCTAAACAAGACCGGTCTAAGTTCTTGGCCAGAAGTGAAACATTTCTATGGGATGACCCATATCTGTGTTCAAATACTGCCCTGACCAAATCATTAGGAAATGTGTCCCCAACTCGAAACAAAGGGATGTCATCTCTTTTGTCATGATCAAGCATGTGGAGGCCACTTTAGTGCAAAGAATCAAGTGGTTTTTCCGCCAACATTGTTTAAGGATAGCCATGAATTATGTATTTCTTGTGACCTAGGTGCCGAGAAATTGGGGAAGTATATCAAAACGAAACATGATGCCCTTACAACCCATTTTGATTGTTGAGATATTGATGTATGGGGCATTGATTTCATGGGTCCGTTTCCTGGCTCGAAGGAAAGTTGTACATTCTTGTTGCTGTTGACTATGTTTCTAAGTGGATAGAAGCAATTGCAACCAAAACTAATGACACAAGGTGGTATTGACGGTGGTTCACATTTAAAATAGGCCTTTTGAGTCCTTAGTCGTAAGTATGGCATAACTCATAAAGTTGCAACCCCATATCATCCACAGACCGGTGGCCAGGTAGAGGTTTCAAATAGGAGATTAAGCACATTCTAGAAAAGACTTGTCTAGAAAAGATTGGTCTTTAAGATTGAATGATGCTTTATGGGCCTATGCATACAAGACCCCATTGGTATGATGTACTTGTACTGCAGTAAAGCTTGTCATCTCCCCGTAGAGTTAGAACATCGGGCATATACGAAAGAAACTGAACTTTGATCTAGATAAAGTTGCACCCAAAGGAAGCTTCAACTCAATGAGTTGGAAGAGTTAGAAAATGATGCATATGATAATGCAAAAATGTACAAACAAAGAATGAAGGTGTTCCATGACAAACGCATTTTGCATAAGTCATTCACTCCGAACCGAGAAAAGTTCTATTGTATAACTCACATTTCGATCTTTTCCAGGAAAATTACGTTCTAAATGGAGCCCGTTCGTGGTGCGAACAATTTTCCTCCATGGGGGCTGTAGAACTAGAAGATGTAACAACCAAGAATGTCTTCAAGGTCAATAGATGTCGCCGTTCTTGAACCAATTCCACTCGAGATTGAAACAATTCATCTTCTTGATCCGATCTATGTGGACTGAAAAGTTCACCCTTGTACATACCAGGATATCATTTGGTTGCTTTAGACATACTCCATTGTCTTTGGTTTGGCATCCAGTAATCTCTTTCCTTTGAATCTGTTTTGTTCTCATGGTTTTTTGTTGTTTCTATCATATTTTGAAACATTGAGGGCAATGTTAGATTTAGGTTTGGATGGCATTGTATTTGTGTAGCGGGTCTTGCATTTTTTGTTTTTGTTACATCCCTTTTGTAGGATCCTTTGTAGTCTTTTGCATTTTTGTGTTGTTGTTACTAACTCAAGAATCAAGTGGGACATTTTCTTGCATGGCTGGTGAGCTATTAACTTGAGAAACAAATCAAACATTAGCTTGTTCTAAACAGTGGATGGACTGCATTTCACTTGAGGACAAGTAAAATTCAGGTTTGGGGGTATTTGATGAGTGCCAAATATTGCATATTCATACACCTTTTATTGGCACACACCTCTCATTTTTACCATCTTAGAGATATCTTCACAAAAAGAGAAGAAAGTTGGAAGGCGTCGCATTAGTGGTACAATCATGGATTCATAATCCAAAACCCATGATCCAAAACCCAAGACCCAAAACATCCACCTCACCCCATTGGTGTTGACTTTGATATCCTCCTTGATGATGCAAGAATAGCTTGTTCATGTTAGTTTATCAAATTTAAGTTTTTGTTGTAATGTGGTCGGAGGTGGTGATCTATTTATCAAAAACGTTGTTCACATTGTAGTTAGAATATCTCTATGTTGATTATGCTACAATCTAACCAAATTTTGATCTTTAGATTATAGTCCTCTACTTTAGTTGTGATTAAATTATCCATTGGAGAGATAGAGAGAATCTACTATAAGGACAAGAATAATATTACAAGTTGAATGCATATCATAGGATGATTTGAATACCCTAGTATCCATATTATCGACTTGAAAATCATATCGTCGTATCGACAAAAACCGTTACTCCCGGGATTTCGTCATAGTTTTCTTGGACAACATCACATCTCAGTGGGACATTTTGTTCGAGGGTTTGCTTGTTGATTCATCGGGTGTTGACTTTGACTTACGATGGGTACATCTCATCGGATCCATTTCAAATTGATTCGAGGGTTTGCTTGTTGATTCATGTAGTAGCATCCATACGTTTCTCTTTTCTTTTAACTCTGTTTTTAACAACTTTGGTAGAACTTTCAGCGACTTTTTTCGGATATTCTGCAACTCTGAAAATGTTCAGAAACTCTCTGAATCTCCTTCAACTTTCAGATCGCAACGTTCAAGCTGTTGAAACTTTCCTGGACGCAACTTTCTGACTTTCAGCAAAGTTCAGAAACGTTCTGCAACTTTTTGCTCACAACGATTTTGAAACCCTAGTTTCAATAATCGTTTGGGAACAATTTCTTTCTCTCGTGGAACACGATCTTTTCTCGTAGTCCCCTTAGACGGCGCCAAAAGATGTTGGTGCAAAAATAATCACTCCAACGATTTTCGAGATGTAGGAAGGTTGATCCAATCGCTGCCGTTGATAATGAGTCTCCAAATAATTGATCAAAGAGGTGGGGGTACCTCTAAAAACACTCCGAGAATCAGCGGATTTTCTATACAAGTATGTTGTGGTGAAGGGAATAGAATTCTGTACGTTTTGAGTTGAGATTTATCCTCTATATATAGGCAAAACGTAGATGTAGCTTTAGGGTTTTGTTAGTTATCCAAATAACCTCCCTCATCTGTATAAATCCCATATAACAACCAGATTCGTGATAAACTCTAATATTTATCATAATCTTCACTTATCCCAAATAATTATTATCTTGAATAATAATTATAACCACTTCAGATAAATACCCTCTTTTTTTATCAGGATTTATCCTAAATAATATTTAATAATTATCTACAATAATTATTCCATGAAAATCTTAACCTCTTTAATTAAGATCTTTTAACCTATGGACCTCTGGGCTTCAACAATAAGCCAAAAGGGTTTCCATAATAAAACGAACTGGGCTTCCATATTAAGCCAAGTGGGTTTTCATAATAAACCCACCGGTTTCCATAATAAACCAAATCCAGGCTTCCATAATAAACCCATCGGTTTGCATAACAAATCGGATTTAGGCTTCCATTATAAGCCTCGTGTGATACACACGTACACTATTTTAATAGGGTACAAACACTGAGCATCATTTTTATTGTTAAAAAAACCATATCTGTAACTATAAGCCCAAAAACGTCAAATTGTAACTTTGTTCACAAACTGAGTTTTTAGTATGTGAACTATGCAATTTATTAATGTTACCGAAAACCAAGGTGCACAAGTAATCTCAAACCGATTTTTCAGTTTGTGAACTTTGCAACTTTAAGGTGTTACTCGATACTTTTTGAAATTTTGCGTATGCACTTTTGGGTATGTTCTTGGACATTTCAAACATATTGAGTTCGCGAATTACTTTTCTTAGTTCAAGAACGGGCTTATTTTGGGGTGTTACTGAACTCAAATATTGTTTGGTGGTTCGCGAACTCATACTTGGTTATTCATGAGTTAAATTTTATGCACGGTTCCTTAATCGATATGCACAAATGCACATTCTTCTTTGTACTACGACGCAAACTTCTCGCATGCTTATATGGTTTCCATTCTTCTAAATCAATCTATATTGAGAGCTTTAGTTTTCTTGGGATCAAGGTAATACTTAAACATGGAAACTAGTTCACGAACTTTCTTTGATCACAAGAAAGTTTGTTTGAACCTTAATTAATCTAGCATGTTTCATCATTATAAATTGAGGTTTCTCTACAACGTAGTTACTCAATCCCTACACGATGTATGCTAGTTATGATCACGAGAATTGCTACATTGATGTAAATATTTTACAGATAAATATTACTCCCTACGTCCCACTATTAAGTGACCTATTTGATTTTAGATTTTTTTCCAATAAGAAGTGACCTATATCACTAAACAAGGAGATATTTCTAAAATTATCCTGTTAGTTAATTATAAAAAATATAAGAAATATGCATAATTTGATAGGCATGTTTATATTCGTTATGTTGGTGTTTTAAAATTATTTTCAATGGTATGAAGTTTGCGAACATCCGTTGAGTAGTTTGAGAGATAAATCATTTCTAAATTTCACTCGTTATTATCCATAGGGTATAATTGTAAAAATTTCTTAAAAGTACTCTTTTCCTTGCTTGCCTTAAAAATTGTTCAAACTTAAACTAGGTAACTTAATAGTGGGACGGAGGGAGTATAATGTTATAACAAGTTAAGATACTATGAATGCGCTCTTTTCATTTTTTATAATTAAAATTAAAAATTTTATATAAATCTTTTCTAAATTCTCATCTACGTACATTGCTCAGCAGATCATCCGATGTGTTCGTAATTCTCATATATGCTTATTTCTGAATTCTAAATACCTTGGTTTTTGGTAGGGCTGTCAATGGGTACCCGTTACCCGCTACCCGGAACCGGACCCGCCTAATTGTGTCCGGTTCTGGGTCCTAAAGTTGGACCCATTAGCAACTTAGGACCCGACGGGTAATTACCCGATTGGACCCGAATGTTAACGGGTCCAAACGGGTAATACTCGTCGGGTACCCGCGGGTAATGGGTACCCGTTTATTTAACCTTTTAATCATCTTTTTAGCAAAATTATAGGTATTTTGCAAGTTTCGGCTTTGAATTTTTTCTTACATTTAATAATTTTTTATAAAAATAATTTATATTCAAGTTAAAAAGAGAAATAAATTAAGATTTAAGATTGTTTAATAGTTTTTTTAATACCCAACGGGTACCCGGGACTTTAAACGGGTCCGGTTCTGGGCCAACACATTATGGAACCGGACCCGGAACCGTTAGGACCCGGAACCGATGCTGATATGCCGGGTCCGGTTCTGGGCCATGTACTACCCGGGAGGACCCGGACCCGTTGACATCCCTAGTTTTTGGGGTAAAAACTGATTCTGCTATTTTTGGTAAATTTGGGTGTGTTGATGAGAAACGAATTCAAACCCTAAAAAAATGCACTGCAAGGGAGTACTTTTAGATTCGAGAGATCACTCTGTAAGACTCTGTCCTAAACCAAGAAAGGGTCGTTCCAGATTCAATTTGGTCACAAAGTGAAGGAGAAGGGTTGATCTTAGGGAGGGAAGCGAAGAAGATGTTTGAGATCAGAATGTTGAATTATGAAGGTGTGGATATTTTATGACTTGTATCAGAATATGGTATATGGATACTTGTGTTGATAACACTTGTGTTGTTATTGTCGAAATAGATTGAAAACCTATTTATACAAGTCATTGAGCGCACCCTGACCTCGTAGAAAGTGGAGGAGATTAAGTAGTAGAGTAGTGTGGTTATGTAAGAGGTGGTGATCATCACGTTTCCATTATGAGGGAAGACTGGTCACACCTTCACCCATAACTCTCATCGTTGTTAACCGTCCATCCTTTCTTGACACTTTCTCGTAGTGGAAGCGTTGCACGCCGCACGCTGTAAACCGCCAGACCAATACCCCAGTGAGCATCCCCCAGTTAGTGACATGTTTGATGTCTCGAGTAAATGGGTCAAGTCGTGGGACTTGCCACACAAAATGGCATACGACGCTATTAGGTTAAATAACTAAGTTATTTGTGAAGCCGATATTCATAAAATATTGTATGTATTCGATGCACGTAAAGCATCGATTTTAAGCAAGCAACTCAAAATAATCGATGTGCATAGAGCATCGTTGTTTTAGAGCTTGTCTAAATTAGTCGCGAGTCGATTGTCTTAAAAAGAAGAACGTGACCGGACAACTTTGGGTGATCGTTTGGTAGCTCTAGGGGTGAGCTACTGCTTGGTTGATCTCTCCCTGTAGGCGAGTGGAGGATGGTAGCCATTATAAAATCCTTCCGGTTGATCTAAATTAGACCTGGATCGCTCAAATCGGCTAGCCAAGTTGAGTGGCCGAGATGATTTGCAGCAGTTAATGACTTATGTTGAAGCATCACGAATGGACATCTCTGGGCGATCGTTTGGGATCGCACGTGAGAGTTGTAGCTCGACCGAACTCTCCTTGAGGGTGGGGAATGGCCGTTGATCATAGAAGCACCCCATCGATCATCTATTATTCGATATAAGCCGTCCGACCAAGATAGCGAAGTTGGACGGATGAGATGGTTTTGCGATAGCTGCTTGCTGTCGTTGATTTAGGGTTTGGAATCCGTGCGGCCAACCCTAGTTTGGCTCATCGAATCAAAGCGTTGGGCGCTGATTTGAACAGGCCGATCGACCATATGCAAAGACGGGACGCTTGTGAGCACGCTGACATCTGCTGGTCCATCTAAAATTAGATCTAAGCCACTTGATTCGGCTGGAGAAGATGGGTGGTCATGATCGATTTGCGGCAGTATATTTGCGATAGTAGCATACTACCGCAAATATAAATTATGGTTTTAAAACATCCGCGTCCACCCTAGTTCGATCGAATAGTTTGATGCGTCATTGACTTCCCATGAGCAAGTCGATCGGCCGGGAATACAATTGGGCCAGCAGTGAACGCATTGGCATCTTTTTAATCGTGCAGGATACGATCTAGGCCATCCAACTTGGATGGCTAAGTTGGATGGATGCGATGATTTACGATAGTTGTATGTTGTCACATCCCAAATTAGGGCTTTGGAATAGCGCATTCTCCCTAGTTTGGGAAAACGGTTTGACGCCCTCTGGACTTGCCGCGGGCAGGTCGATCGGCCAAGGGAGAAGTTGGGACGCCAATGGGTATGTTGGCGCCTCTTTGATCATTCTAAGGAAGATCTCAGCCGTCCAACTAGGCTGGAAAATTTGGACGGTCATGATGTATTTGAGACTATTTTTGCCGGTCTTAGCTCGTTTGAGCTTATTTTCCAAATAGCGCGAACACCCATATTAGGGTTAACGTTCGAAGTCCTTGCGGGTGTACTAGATGGAATTCATTAGGTCGGGATGTTAGTGGGACCGCCGGTGGTCATCATGATAATCACCTAGTTCCGCTAGGAGTAGGCTAGACCTGTTGAATTGTGTGGCCAAATCATGTGGTCGTGATTGTTTTTTAAGACTGATATGGACAGTCTAGATTTTCCTAAAGGAATTTAAACGCGTTGGATCGCACTAACTTTTAATTAAAAAGTGTGTAAACACGCTGATCTCTTTATAGAGAGTGGTGTGGCCTATGTAAGTGTTTTTATGCAGGTCTCAATACCGACACTTCGGGAGATTCATGCTACTCCGCTGCAAGCGAACATTAATCGTCATGTCATTCCAATATTGAGAGTTCGGCTGGGAACATTGCATAGGAAAATACTAGGCAGGCAATGCATTAGTGAATAATGCCGGTGGAAGATAAAATTCACAGAATATTTTGGGATTGCTGTTGCACGCACCATTATGAGTAAATTTCATATATACAGATATATCGAATTGCTCAATACATATGTGAGCTAAGAGGCTTAAGCACTCATTGCTTTTAAATGGCTTCTGTTCCTTTGCAGGATGACAGCGCATTAAATACAGGGTTTACGATTTTAGCCCTTGAACTAAAAACCACCATCAACACTTGGCGAACTTTCAAGTCTTGGAATATTCTCCCACTCTGTCACGCACTACAACCCTAGTATACACTATCAAAAGACTCCAAACTATAAACACGAAAGAAAAGTGAAAGTCAAACAACTACATAATGTCATCAAAGTAATCTAACAACATTCATAAATGAATGTTGTGTATCCTTGACTTCATATAACTACCAATGTTGTGTCAATATCTACATTAGTTGCTAGCATTACACATTAAAGAGGGGATACTACCAAGTATTCCATCAACTTTTTTTATAGAACTTATAGACACGTCCTTGCGTGAACTTTAGTCAGGATTAAAACAAACAAGAAAATCCTTGGATAATCTCAGTAAAATATTTTTGAATCACAAGGGTTGATTAAAGTACAACTTGTTTGTACTTTTTATTATAAAGATAAGCAAAGCAAAACACATACCAAAGATTTTTGTAAAGAGGAAAACTGCAAAATAGAAAAGCCCCAAAACCTCGTCCATTTTGAAGATACAATGTATTATAAGACTTTAGTCTGGAATGTAGTTGAGAAAGAATAAACCATCCAAGTTTCTTTGGTGTAGCTATGCCCATACGTCTCTAGATTCTAAAAAGAACATGTGCACTTTATTTCCCTAACTGATGTCCATTTACATCCCTAAGATTTTCTCCGTAGTTCATTGTGAAGACTAGGAATACCCCGCATACAACATGATGCCTGATGATTTCCTTTCTAATGCTAGATCAGAGGGACATAAATATATTCCCTGATTTGACGAATCTAAATCTCCAAGACAAAGGTTTTTTCTCTTCAAAAGTTATAAAGACACCTAATCAATTATCTACACAAGAATATCAATCTTGATCAATATCCAAGACGAATTCTTGTGGAAACCTTACAAAAATGATTTCAATAGATAAAATTTATACTTAATCGTGTTTCAAGTTTTCCAAAAAATCTGGATTTGATCAGTAATTCTTGATATAGATTATATCTGAAGAGAAATACCTTTGAATAGATAAGAATTACCAACAAAATAAATACAAATACACATTACGAAGCTACATATCTTTTGAAGATAGGTTGTACCTATGATAAATTCTTTCAAATTCGAAACTTATATCATGAACGTCTTAAATATTTTGAGGTTTTTTTTTAACAAGATACACAAGCGTGTAAGGATTGAGTTTTCAGTATTGTATAGTAATCAATCAAGGATGGGTTGCTTAAGGTGTAAACTGAAAAGGCGGGGGTCTAACAACCACACCCAATATTTTGCTTAGCAATCTGTATGGACAAACTCCAATATAATTCTAAGAGAATAAACTAGACAGTTAGACTCAATCAATGGAAATATATCCAAGAGTTGTATCTTTGTTTCTCAATGTAATCAGCAAATCAAATAGAAAGAATCTGTGAGCCTGATTATCATGAGAAACAACTTGAACAGTACCAAAGACCAATGTTCAAGTGTCAATCAATTTATATCAACAACCAAAGGTTGGATTATCTAATTGATTGAACTATGCACAACCTGTGATATTTCAATTATATAAACAAATATAATGCGGAAAATAAATAACACAGTGTTGATAGTGGTTTTTAGTCTAGGGTTAAAATTGTAAACCTTGCATTTAATATGTCGTCACTCTGCAAAGAAACAGAGCCATGTAAAGCAGTGAGTGCTCAACCTCTCCACTGGCACATTTATTGAGCAACTCAATATTTCCTCATGAAATTTACCTAGAATGGTGCATGTAGGAACAATCCCAGATATTCTGTAAAGTTTGGCACCTTGCATGTATTATTCAGTTCATATAAGTTTCTTTGAATGATTTTTGTGCTATGTTCCCCGGCTGAACCCTTAATGTTGATATGGCATGACAATTTGTGTTCACTCGCAGCAGAGTAGCATGAATTTCCAAGTATCATGGATAAGGTCCTTGCATAAAGTATTCAATCAGAAAACATACTTCTCTCTGGAAATGAACTTAAAGAACTCTGTGTCAACACATAGAATTCAATCAATTTTATGATAATTCACAAGATTCAGATATCATCTTGATTAATTTTCAAAAATTAGGGTTTTGCACACTGCGCAATATATTAGACCTTGCTTGTCGAAATTAATCCTAGGCGAACATGCTATCATGGTCACAAAGACAATTGGCGTCAGATGCTCACAAAGCAAATTGGCTTTCCAAAAACCGCGCTAACATGCCAAACGAGCCATGTTGCGCCAATAAGTTGAGCGGCACGCCACTCCGCCAACGTGCCATAATTAGCGCGCCTATGTGCTAACCTACTGCCTGTTCGTGGCCAACGCCATGATGTGCTTAAGTTAGGGTTTTCTATACATAAGCACGACTCTACTTTAGGCGCATTAACCAAAACCCCAATTTCCAGTAGTAGCCCCAAGTACACCACTTTAGCCCCGCAACAGGCCACGAGCCATCTGGGACCCAGGAAACCCTAAAAATGGCGCCATACCATAACTACTCATAGCAACCCTTGCTCATGTGTCCGTTTCTACATTGTGGCATTGTTATAGTTACTTTGGAATGGCTATGGCACCATTTGCACAAAAACACCACTGTCCCGCATGCCACACGCGCTAATTAGGGTTTCGATATGCCAAACCCTAATTCAGCTAGGATTGCCACGCTAGCCAAGCCAAGTAATTCTCTTAAAGCGGTAAATTTGATATAGCAACAGGGCCAACGTTGCCGAAGCCATATTTGGGTCTAACACCAATATGCCAAAATAGTTAACATGGCTGCGCCAGGTGCCATTATTCCACGGCTACGGCAGGCGCCATTATGCCACCGACACGCCATTATGCCACTGGCATGCATTAAATATTCCATCACACCATTGGCATATGCCAATGGTGCCACTTTGCTATTATCAGGTGTCAACGGAAGTGGCCATAATCAACGACAACTCTTTCTCATGAGTTGTAATCTCAGCCGTCCAAATTCGTAATGGAATTGACAGGCCTGTAGAAAGTTTTAGGCGACCAGCCAAGACATTCCTAATAGCATCAGATGGCACACGTAGCAAGCTGTTACACGTTTTCCACAAAAATATTCGAGACATAAAACATGTAAACAAACTGGGGGATGCTCATCAGGGTATTGGTCTGGCAGTTTACAGCGTGCGACGTACCACACGTGCATCATAAAAAAAGTGTCAGGAAAACAGGGTAGTTAGTAGTGGCAAGAAGTAGTGGGTGTAAACAAACTCGTTTCCTTCACAGTGGAGGCGTGGTTTCTGGCAGTTACACATTTATCCACTCTTCTGTTACTCAATCACTCCCACTTCCTACGAGACTAGGGTGTATTCAATTATGACTTGTATAAATAGGTTTTACCTATTTCCATCGAACAACAAGTTTTCGTGAGAACAACAACACAATATACAAAAATCACCAATGAACTGATAGCTTACATTCTGCAAGCCAGTTCCAAATTCTGATAGAAGTCATAAAATAGCCACACCTTCAGAATTAACCATTCTGGTCTCAATACCTTCTTCCCTTCCCTCCCTAAGACCAACCTTTCGCATGCACTTTGTGACTGAAGCAAGACTGGAATGACCATTTCTTGGTTTAAGCCAGGATTGTACAGATTAATCTCTCGAATCTAAAGTACTCCCGTGCAGTGCATTTGTTTTAGGTTTAGATTTGTTTCTCATCCACACACCCAAATTACCAAAACCATCAGAAACAGTTTTTACCCAAAAAAAATTGGCGACCACAGTGGGAGATTAATCTCTTGGTTGCAATATCAATTTTCAATTTTATTTTTTCAATCCCAATTTCAATATGGTAGAGCTTAGATCCTGATCAACAACAAGCCCTAATGCCACTAGCACTGAAAAACGTCCTTGGTATCAACATCCCTTTCAGTGGCATCAATTTACCACCTGTCAGCATGACCAACACCACCAGCGGCACATGAAATATTCCCTCAGGAGTTACACCTCCGATCACCAGAGCCAGAGCCGATTCCGCCACCCCTAATATTTCTTCAAGCATGAAGCCCCCAGTTGTGTAATACCCTGTATTTTTTTTAGCTACTGTTTCGGGTCGGGTCATACCTGGATTGGTTAACCTTGTGCTTAGATTGTTGTTCCTTAGCCTTAGCCTAGGTGGGTGGATTGAACAAGAAAGGCTACAAGTTAGGGTGGAAATAGAGCCACCCAAATTCATTGTTATTCCGTAGTAATGTTATTAAGGTTTTATAACTAAAAGTTTAGAAGTTTTAGAGAGAGAAACTAAAAGCTAGGGAGAAAAAGGAGATGAAGCTAGGGTTTATTTTAGAGAGGTAAACCATGGAAAATAAGTGGAGAATCAAGAGGAGTTTTTTTTTTTTAAGCAATTGAGGTAGAATGCTAGATCCCCTTTCTCTTGATGTTTTTGTTATACTTGATTTTGAATTTGTATAATTAGGTCTCAGTAATTTATTGATTTAAATCTATGAAGCTAATTGATTATCGGCCTTTTAATATTGATAGATAACATGCCTAGGTATCTCTAGTTAAAATTTGAGAATACTTCACCACAGGTTCACCGTTAAATGTTTGTTTGAACTTGGATGTTGATTTCTGAAATTTCTTTACATTTTTGCTTTATCTGTTCTTGATTGTGTTTAGGTAATCTTGATGAGATCAAAACGATTTTAGGTCCTGATAAAAGTTGTGGATTTATGTCTTATCTTTAATTTTGCATTGAGTTTGCTAAATTTCTAATTATTATGAATTTACTGTGAATAGTTTGGTAAAATGATGCAATCTGTCCAGATTTTAGAATGATCGTATAAAACCAATATCTTTCATTTGAACCGTTGGATTTTCGTAAATATTGGATATGACATACATACATATGTTAGAAATGCTCCCCTAAAATTTTAAGACGATCGGATTGAGGAATCATTATAAAACATGTAATATAAAATTCTGCAGTTGTTGTGCTTGCTTAGATGTTTCTAAGAATTCTTTTTGATTGTTGAAAGTAGTTGTTAGTAATTTTTTTTAATTATTAGACTAGCCCTTAATCCGTGCCGTAACAGCACGGGCCATGATGTTGGTTTATTTTTAATATATCGTATAATTTGTGTCCCGAATACATATCAACTCCTTATGATTTAATATGTGTTTGTCATAAAAATATTTGGGATTTTCCTCTCTTTTTTTCTTTGGCTTTTTCTTTAATATTTTACCGCCGGAGATTTTCTCAAACGAAAGAAATATAATCTTAACTTCCAGACTCTTTTTTATTTAGGTTCATTGCTAATAATGAGATAATGCTCTACATGAACATAGTAGTTTAAATACTTTTTGGAAATATGTCGTCAGCAACGCTCATCTCAGTGAAATCAACTAATCAATATCGTCCATAAAAGTCTCCACATGCTCCTATTTCGCTCCAGCTGACTCATCTATCATGGTCATGTTGTCGATACTCCAAATAGGCAGAGAATAGTATTTTTTTTGCATCAAACGAATGATACAAACTATCCAATGTGACATGATTCTTCTGTAATTTTTCAACACCCATTAGATGACAATGTTTAAAATGTGTACCCATTACCTTTTCGAAGGGATTGTATATATGCGAACCTCTGCCATTAAATCTTCAACAAAGTATTGTGCCCAGCAATTCGTCTTAACGAAGGCTTTGGTAACTTCAAAAGTCTTTGACATTTTTTCACTTCCGTATGTTCCTACCTTCACTTGGAATACAATCTGGCGACATATTACCTCATAAAGAACCTTGAACACATATTGTACTCCCTGATCCTATTTCAAATTAATAGGTTGTCAATAGATCCTTTACCAAAAGTTGACATATTCTACGTTGAATATTTATTAAAATTTTTTTATGGTATTGTGGATCGTTGCATTCTAAGATTATAGTTTTCAAAATTGGCCTCTTCTAGTCCCACGACTTTCTAAGTTTATATATCTTGTTTGTTTTTAATATTTTAGTTAGCCATATTATGTTTGTTACTAACTTTAAACTTGATGTCATCTTCTACTGTGAACTTTATGTGATTTCAGAATCAAAATAGTTATACCTCTTTCATTCGTATCAAGTAATCTGTTGTATATCCCAACAATTCTTCTACAATAATTCCTTTATTTTGCCGTTTCCGGACCATCAATAACCATTATTGTCAAAAGCAATCTGTCTAATTTTTGTTGATGTTATGTATTTGGAATGTTCATTTTTCTTAAATAAATAGATTGTGGAAAAACTAAGAAGAAAAAAAACATAAGTATTACATCGGGTCTAAGTTACTATATCCAAAATACTCCGGACACTGCTTCTGGTGCCTTGTTTCCTCAAATTCCTCCTTGCATTCTAAACAGTACATGCAATACCAATCATTTGCGAAGTGAGCTATTTGCGCAAGTGTGGTCAATGTATCCCTTGCCTGTAATAATAATAACAACACGTCAATTTTTTTCAAGGCATCCAGTTGTAAATGGTATGAATCTAATATATTTGAATTATACCTCAATCTTAGATATCACCTTCTTCTCACATAACATAGCAATTGAGGAAGGACAAATCTTGACCACTCTTTACATAAGCAGAGTTAGCCAAACTATTTTTTGCAATTGTCTTACGTGAAAACTATTATCAAGCCATATTTTAGTCAGCTCCTATCGAACCCGATCTAATTAGTCCTATAGAAAGTTAATCTTAAATTTTTGACCTTATCTCTTGACCAAATTATTAAAGTATTCTCAGTCATGTTCTGCTTTGTGCGATGTACCCATCTGTATCTACTCTACCTTCTAACCCAGTGAATGAAACATATACATATTGATCCGTAATTTGATATTGTTGATTTGTCATCAAGAGGTCGCATTAGTTGAGAATGTAAAATATAAAAAATATTCTATAAACATCGGAGGAGAAATTTAGATTCATGATTTAAAGTTTTTTATGATGATTTTGATGAACAAACATAATTTTCAAACAAATATTTTAGAATGCAAATACATTTTCCCGATCAATAAGGTTTTATATCGGGAATTGAGTGAAAGTTGTTGTCTTTGTAAGTAGTTGTCGCAAAACAACTCGACATTGATGGTCTTTTAGGAAAAAGAATGTAATAATACTTGAGAGATCGATAATGTTCTCTTACGCGGGCACACAAATTTCCTTTATATAATACGGGTAATCAAACAGTCATGATCATACTGTCTTATACGTTCCGGTATCATCCTCGAAATATTTGGTTTTTGTCCTCAATCGTGCTAAAAACAACCAATTACATCTTTCACAATACAATGTTGCATGTTTTTTGAAAATTATTTTTTTTACTTGGTCAATAAAACTCACTAAAAAGCAAAAACTATTATTATACACTACTATTACCAACACCCACCATCATAAAAACCATCCACCGCCACTATTTCTTCCACCAATAGTAATGTTACCGCCTCCACCATTCACAAACACCCGCCACCGCTTATACTAACCCTACTTCCACTACCACCATTAGAATTAATATAGTTTTTAGTAAAATTATTTATAAATAAAATTATGTATTTATGTTAGATTATTAAAGGGACATTTATCATAGAAATTTAATTAATCATTATGAACAATCAATGAGACACTAATTAATAAAACATTTAAAAACGGTTAAGTTGAACAAACCCCAACGATAAATTTATCTTTTCCAAGGAAAAATCCTGACCACTCTTTACATAAACAAATCGATAATAAATAATTTCATATGTTCTGATCTTGATTCATGTCGTTCGTTTAGTTATTACATAACATGGAAATTGATTGCACTAATTTTTTAAAATGGACGTGTTTTTTCGAGATTATTTTAACATTAGAATGATCAACCACGTTTATACTTTATAATATAATGTTACACATTTCGTGGCGTTACGAAATTAGTATAATATGTTTTTGTTCACCAATACCCGCCACCACCATAAAACCATATAAATCCACTTTTTTTATCCACCACCACCTAGTGGCGGAGCCAAGGGTTGACTAACCTGGATCTAACCCCTTAAATTTTTAATAACTACATAATTTTTTTAGTTTATTTTATAAATAGTACTTTGTCCATATATACTATTTATGGTTTATTCCACCAAAGTTTACATGTTTTTTTTTTAATTTAAAATAGGCCTCCTCAGTGTCAATTTTTGACTCATTTGCCACCATCACTGCGCCCATCCCATGTAGGTTGTTGGACGCAATTCTAATTTTCAATCACAAATGCCATGTATGAGGTTTAGATTGAACAAAATTTCGTCAATTGATTAGTTTCATTTTTTTTTCCCGTGTATATATTCTTTTTTGTATTGCAATTAATTTTATTTTAACATTAAAAAATCATGATTTATACGATATAATACCAAAGATAACAGGGGTACCATTTGGGTGATCCAACTACGATCATGAAAATATTTTCTTGTATTATATCATCCCTGAAATTTATGGTACCTTCCTTTATCAAAAGTGTTAAAAACAACCAACCACATCTTCCACACTACGATGTTATCGATGTTGTGACGACAACATAAAATTAATATTTTCCATCACTACTCATCAGCATTCATAGTCACTACTTCTTCTCCCAAAAACCAGGGTCGGAGTTAGGATTTTGAGGAGAGAGGGAGAAAAAATTCTTGGAAAGTTGGATACATGTGAAAAATGGACTTTTTATCCCATTTTACGATAAAATAACAAAAATAAATATAATTGTGCTTGGCTCCGCCCTTAACCACCACTAATCTTTTGGCCTCCACCTCTTCTACTACTCATTGTCGCTAAAAATGTCTATTAATATTATTTATCAAAATTACTTATTAATAGAAATAAATATTATAATTAATTAAGAAAACATTTATAATTAAAAAATGATTAGTCATTTATTATGAGAAATTAGTGAAAAACTAATTAATAAAACACTTTATAATGAATATATTATTTATTATGTGCAATTAGTGAAACGCTAATTAATAAAGCAATTATGGTATTTAAGTTGAACAAACCATCACTATTGATTTATCTTTTCTATCAATTCCAACCAAGGTGGAACACTGGTTAGAGGCCATTCTTATGACACAATAGGTCATGAGTTCGAACCTCCACATTATAATTTTTGAAATTCCATATCTTGACTTGAGTATTCATTTTTCATTCATATTCATAATATTTGACATTGTAAGGAACGCCACACGTGCGAGTTGTAAGGGGTGGTGTGAGGAACCACATCCCTTGATTTATCTTTCCCACGGACAAATCCTGACCACCACTAACAAAGGCAAACTTAGCCTAGCTTTGTTTTGTATTCTTGATTAAAGAATTCTTAGTGGTAGACAAAGAATTCTTTTTGATTGTTGAAAGTAGTTGTTATTAATTCTTTTTTATTATTATTAGATTAAAGAATTCTTAGTGGTAGACAAAGAATTCTTTTTGATTGTTGAAAGTAGTTGTTATTAATTATTTTTTTATTATTAGATTAAAAAATTCTTAGTGGTAGACAAAGAATTATTTTTGATTGTTGAAAGTAGTAGTTATTAATTATTTTTTTATTATTAAATTAAAGAATTCTTAGTGGTAGACAAAGAATTCTTTTTGTTGTTGAAAGTAGTTGTTTTAATAATGAAAGTCTAAGAAAGAATATATATTAATAACTTGTTCTGTTCAAATTTGAAAAATAAAATTCTTTTTGGTTTTTGGTGGAATCCTATGAATCACTCAATGAAATACTTTTCTTTATAGTACTGTTTGATTTAATAAAGAATAAAAGGGAAGAATTATGTTGCAGAGAGAAAAAAATTAAAGGAAGGTGGTAGTGGTAGACATCAATTATTAGCACCACTTTGAAAGACATAATTGTTAGTTCCTTATCTTGACCAAAACTTTTAAACATGCAGACTAAAACTTTGGGGTTAGGTGGAGATCGTTTTAGGTTGTGAGTATATATATATATCTTATACTGAAAATAAAAGAGTAACCTAGCCAACCTTTTCTTCTGTCTTCCATTATTCTTTTGTAGTTGTGAATGATATAATGGAAACTAAAATCTAAATTAGTAGAAATAGCTAGAGATTCTTTTAGTTTATATCAATGACGATTTGTTCGGTGATAAAGCTCTTCCTTGTATTGTTGATAGTTTTTGGATTGCGATTCGGGTAGGCGCAACACAATCTAAAACTCTTTTTATTTATGG
Organism: Papaver bracteatum; assembly: GCA_023529315.1. Classification (NCBI taxonomy): domain Eukaryota; kingdom Viridiplantae; phylum Streptophyta; class Magnoliopsida; order Ranunculales; family Papaveraceae; genus Papaver; species Papaver bracteatum. The sequence continues at coordinate 1,294,109 of JAJJWX010005152.1, forward strand.
TTTTGTTAATTAAATTCATATTTACAAGTTTTCAATAATATATGAATGATAATCGATGTTGTGAGCATGATTATGAAGGTTGGGCTGCGGTCCATAGATTGATTCTTAATTTTTTTTTATTTATGACGGGATACGAGATATCCTTGGGAACGGTTTTGTTTCCTAAACCCACGTGGGGCTCCCTGGGGCGAGCGGATTGATTGAATTTATTGTTGTTATGAATTTGGTGTTTGTTGGATATTTTCAATAATATAGAAAATAAAATGGTTTTCATTTTTTGTTAGCCACTACAATGGGGAGTGTCATGAGCCTAATAGATGCAATGGATGTTAGTTGGAGATGAAAATGCATCTCCAAAGGGTGTGATGGTTCACAAGAGACACATCCATTCCCATTAGACACTTTTGGTGTCTTTTGGAAGTGAAAAGGCATCTCCAATGGGCATGAATTCTCTATAAATAGTGATGATTTGTTTTCATTCAAACAATGAAAAACATAATAAAATCTCTGATTTCTTTTCTCTCTAAGCATCATCAGAATCTACATACTGTGTGTTCTTGGTTGGGTCAAGGGAGTACAACTCTTGGACCCAACAACATTGTTTGGGCTTCATTCTATCATGAAGGAAATATTTCACTGACCAATTGTACTCGCCAATTATTTGGGAAGGGTCGAAATAATTGCTGAAAAGAATCGTAAGGGCTTGAAGCTTGTGAAACGACATTCTTTTCTTTCTCTGTTTTCATCCTCTTATACCCAAATTTCCAACAGTTTTCAACAATTATTGTTCGAGACGATTGAGGGTGAAATTTCTGCGTTAATAGATGGTTACAACGATATAAAGAACACGTTTCGGAGATAAGTATAATATATTTCCAACAATCTTAAAGACAATTCTTTTCTTTGTATTTTCGGTTTCTTAGAATCATTGAATGGTATACGCCTCTTGATGTGATTATGCGATTAGTTATGCATATTCATTTATTGTGAAGTATTTGGTTGATATCCCCTTGTTGCCATGCACTAATTATTTTGATCGTTAGAATTGCATGCATGAAATGTTGGTTTATATCTTTCCCATAGTGGAGGATGAAACAACTAAATTTAAGAAAGTCTCCCAGATTGATTTTGAAATCCTTAAAAAAATATATCTGGACAGATTCTATATAATCACCGATTTTTGAGAAAGGTCAAGGCGTTCATGTAAAAGGAAAAACGCACAGATAAGTTTATCTTTCAAAATATATTTCTTTATTTTTTTGAGAAATATGTTTTAGATGTTTCAGGATGCTAGATTTAGACCAGTGATACTGATTCTGAGAATCATATACATGTATACTTATGTTCTTCATATGACTTGTGTGTACATCCAATACTTTCGTGTTGCAAAATGATGCTCCGTCCATTAATGATGATTAGTTTATTCTATTTTAATCTAATTCATACATGCATCATATGATTGGTACTTACAAATCGCACAATAAATGAATCAATGTTACTTGGAATAAAATAGAAGTCTCGTCGGTGCCCTGTAGTGGAAACTGCATGTTATTGGTACATTGAATCACCGTCTTCTTCCTTCCATATGTTTGATATCATACATCTGATTGTTTATTACAAGCATGATTTCTAACTCCATACATTTTTATATATGAAAATTAAATGTACACATGAAAGTGAATTACCGATAATAATATTAATTTCATTCAGAGTGAAATTCTATATTCTCGGAACAGAACGGTAGATGTACAGTTATACACAGGTGCAACCATACAAATGCATTATGGTTTCACAATAACTAGAGGTTTGACGTCCATTGGTAATAGGAAATCAGAGAAGGGAAATTCAAGTTTCACTCAAATTTCTTTCGGTTACTAATCGGTTAAGATCTGAAATTCATGTTTAGCGAAAGACATGAATGGTGTCTCTTCGAAGAGACGCAAGTGAATCAATACATTGATTCACATGATGTCTGATCAGATCATTATGGTTTTTTATTTTTCCTCTTACTCCCCTTCTTTGATCGTGTTGCACTAATTAAGTCGTACTAGTTTGAGTACGCAGGACACAATTCTTATGGCATTTAAGATTGTGAGGCAAAGGGACAGGGATAGTCATGAAATGTGTGTATCAGGGGTTCCATTATTCTTTATGTGCAGAAACTTCTTTAATAATAATGCTATAAAATGGAAGGGATAATTAATATGACAACGTCATATGAATTCACCTAGTGTGGGGAATCCGTCGATTATTGTTTGAGTACATTGGAATGTTTGCAAAGGAAAGACAAATCCATAACAATGGTACCCGTACCGGTACATTGGATTTGAAGTTTAATTTCTATTTAGAAATTTTGGGTGCACATGTTTGATGCAAATCAAACAAGTATTCAAATCTGTAAAGGATCATATTTCATGACATTGAGTTGCATTTTTTTGGCATTTAAGAATTGTCGTGAATTGGTGGGGAAATTTATATGACAATGTCATAAATTTTCTACTTGTTGGGTTATTTTAAAACCAAAAATCGTCATAATTGTTGAGACAACAACGGTATGGCATGAACATAATTCTTGAATTAAGAATTATATGGTTCCAAATATTGGAAAAGGGCATGTCTTAAATGACATCGAAAAAGTGGAATACCGGTGAATATATAACGTATTGGAAGATTGGGCGGCCGACCAAATATCCAATGATGAGGTGTTACGATATTACCGATGCATAAATTATGAACATTTTCATTACATAATGTAAATTGTAAAAAAAAAAAATAGACATTGTCTATGTTTTTGGGTATAAATTTGTAGAAGATTGGGCATGAGTAGAGGAGTTACTCATCGTAATAATGTGCTTGTTGAAATAGCAAGTAGTTGCCTACAAATTTCTTATGACTCTGGTGAATGCAAGTCTGTAATGACTTCTTGTGAATTAACCGTAAATGTTAATTAGGATCACTAGAGAAGGTACAATTATTTTGTAAAATCAAATATGAACATTTTTTAATAATGTTTTTCGGAATTGATTGCATGAGTAGATGAAATTAATGAGGAGGAATGGCTTAGAACCTAACTTGTAGAGACCCCATTTTTGGAAGAAGCCATCTCAAGCGGTCTTGATTAATTGTGAATCAGGCTATGATCTATAACGTCTCTAACAGAGACTTATAATGAAAGGTCAAGACATACAAGTCTTGTACATTGAACGGTAAGTCAATTACTCAAGAAAGGAGTAATTGCAGTTAGCCATTGAAATGGAGAAAAACTTGGCAGACTTATCCTGAAGAGTCTCCCAAAGGAATTGTTTTCAATGAAGTATACATAAATGGGACTAAGGTCTGTGAATGAAGTTCGATCACCCATAGCAGAAACCCAACCTATGTTTTGAAAAAGATAGACAAGGTTCAATCTGGTACCAACAAGTTATGGAAGTGATTATGGTGCACTAAGTAAAACTTCTTATTTCTGTTTGGTGCAGGTTCTGCAAGAAAATTAGGGATGGATGAAAATCCTTAATAAGTCTAACTTTTACAAGGTGTCTCACAGAAACACCTTCGAGACTTACCTATATGAGTATGGAAATCAGGCCGTTTCCTAAGAGAAAAAGACCGTTCTCTGAGAGACTCATGAATACAGGATAAGCACATGGCCATTAATATGCTGACTACAGAACACACAATCCCTAAAATTAGTATATGTTGAGATTCCGGTTTTATCACATGGGGTACTTGGTTCAAGACTGGTTTCACCACTGAACCCCGATAAGGCTTTGAATTTCTTACACTAAGTGAAGGTTCAAATCCAAAAGATACCTATCATTTATGTATTGATTTCAACGATGATGCTTATTTCCCAACTAAGCTTGAACTACATTGGCTTGATCCCACTCGGGTACGTAGGCAGTCACTTGAGTGATGCAGCCACTCCAGTTTTGTAAATTTTACTTTGTTTTATTTTCATGGTTTTTTGGTTATTGAAAATATGGGGAGATTGTTGGATATTTTCAATAATATAGAAAATAAAATGGTTTTCATTTTTGGTTAGCCACTACAATGGGGAGTGTCATGAGCCTAATAGATGCAATGGATGTTAGTTGGAGATGAAAAGGAATCTCCAAAGGGTGTGATGGTTCACAAGAGACACATCCATTCCCATTAGACACTTTTGGTGTCTTTTGGAAGTGAAAAGGCATCTCCAATGGGCATGAATTCCCTATAAATAGTGATGATTTGTTTTCATTCAAACAATGAAAAACATAATAAAATCTCTGAATTCTTTTCTCTCTAAGCATCATCAGAATCTGCATATTGTGTGTTCTTGGTTGGGTCAAGGGAGTACAAGTCTTGAACCCAACAACGTTGTTTGGGCTTCATTCTATCCTGAAGGCAATATTTCACTGACCAATTGTACTCGCCAATTATTTGTGAAGGGTCGAAATAATTGCTGAAAAGAATCGTAAGGGCTTGAAGCTTGTGAAACGACATTCTTTTCTTTCTCTGTTTTCATCCTCTTGTACCCAAATTTCCAACAATGTTTCCATGTAATTACGATGTTATTAATCATGCAAATTGTTTTGAAAAGAAATTGAAAAACGTTTAAATAAAATGTTTTATTTCTTTTTTTCCTACTGAGTGTCACAACTCACGTCGTATTATGACAAAAATTCCAGATTTTATGACACCACGAGGAGCTAATGGCGGAAAAGCATAGAGATCGGTTTTGGTGTTTTAATTAGTAGTTGCATATTATGATTGGAAAGTTGTAATAAAATATCATCAAACTCTCTTTTGGATGATTTATTGAGTATTTATATTTTGGAGATTTTTGGGTTAATGTATAATTAATGGAACAATGTTTTATTAAGAAACTTTTATTTGATTAGACAATGAAAATTTCTGAGTCATGTTAGTTTGACTGTTAATGATAATTATTCTATAATATATATATGCCTGAATATTTTTTTTTTAAATCTAGAATTCGCAATAAATGAAATAGTTAAAATATTAGAATTTTATGAGTCCCAGAAGTATTTTTAAAATAATTGTTTCTCACTGTAAGAAATCAAAACTTTTTCTGACATATTCAACTATATTGAATTGTTCTTGTTTTTAAATTAGTCTATGTTATGTTTTAGACTTTCGTGTCTTATGTAAACTTGAAGATCTTCATTTGTAATTTTAAAATGGTAAACTAAACCTGAATTGGAGTTGTGAGTGATTTTATATGATTTTTATAAAATGGACTATCTCTGTTTTTCTTTTCTGTAGTTCTGGTCAACTACGTATTTGACTGTGGTCAAAAGGTCCTTAAGATAATCTAAAATTTATATAAAATTTATGAATGGAACTATGCTAGGTTAGGATCCAGAACGTATAATCATAATAATTTTTGGATTTTAATTTGGTTGAGTAAAATTCTTGGGGTTAACTGATGTCTGTTTTTGTTTTATAATTCTTCCTTAAACATGGTATTCCTTTGGATTAAATCTGGAAAGTTTAACGGTGAAATTAATTTTTATGGTAAACTACAATTCTTTAGTGTTCATGTGGGTTAAAAATCACGACAAGTTAACGGTTAGATGTTCCTAAAGGAATTTTTATGTATCCGCTGCGACCGAATTTCTGAATTTAACATAACAAAAATTTAGACAAAGAATTAGTTGTTTAAACTTGGCAAAGTGTGGAAGTCTAGGCTTGTTATTAAAAGTATCATTTCAGATTTTGGGTTTGGATTTGGGTCGAAATCCAGTCCCAGAATTTGGGGTGTTACAGATTGGTATCAGAGCGTGTCTGATCCTTTGGGCAGGCTAGTTTCTGAATAAGTCAATGTGTGTATGTGCTTGTATGTGAATTGCTTGCAGCAATTTTTGATCGTGTTTTGGTAGAATGCATAATAGGTTGCATTCCTTTTTGCATATAGAATTCTCTTTGTGATACTTATGATTTAATGTCACTCATTCAGGACATGTCTCGTCGTAATAATGGTTCAACCGGCCCACAAGATGGGGGTTTTGGTGATGTTGTTCGTGCTTTGAATGTTGTTTCTCAAGCAATGCAGCAACAAGTGACTCTAAATCAGAATGCACCTCCCCCTCCCCCACCACCTAATCAACGGGATTTGTTAGTTAAAAGGTTTATTGAACAAAATCCAGATTCCTTCAAGGGTAGTCCTGATCCACTAGTTGCTGAAGATTGGATAGATAAGATTGAGAAAATATTCACCCTATTAGGCGTGAATGATGAGAATAAGATAGATCTTGCTGTTTATAAGCTTGAGGGTGAGGCCACTCGCTGGTGGGACTTGACTCGTCGTTCTAGGAATGACGTTTTGTTTATTTGGGTGGAATTTCGACTCTCCTTCCTAAATAAGTACTTTCCACAAACTGCACGAAATCAGCGCATGATCGAGTTTATGCAGTTGACCCAGAGGAACATGACAGTAGCACAGTACCAAGCCAAGTTTGAAGAACTCTCTCGTTTTGCTACTCACCTGGTTGAGATTGAAGAAATGAAGGCTTTTAAGTTTCAGGAGGGACTTAGCCCTTCAATCAAGAGTAGGTTGTCTATTCTGAAGATCACCTCTTATAATAAGATAGTGGAAAGAGCAATGATTGCTGAGAGAGACATTGAGGAGGCAAATAGAATTCGAGAACGTCATACTGGGGATAAAAACAAGAACAAAAATAACAACCATCCATACCAGAAGAAAGGAAATGGACCGAATATGGAGTTTCCTGCACCTTCATGTTATCACTGCAAACAACCTGGACATTTTAAAAGGAACTGTCCTGCACTTATTTCTCAGAGGAACCAACAACCATTTCCACCTCAGAACCAGCGTCAAGGGTATCAACAGAACCGTCCTCAGAACAATCCACCACAATACCAAGCTCGAAAACCCCCTCAGCAACCTAAGGCCTTCAATATTTATCATATTGTACAGGATCCGGATAACTCAGTTTTTGAAGGTACATTCTTAGTTTACAATTCTTGGGCTAAGATATTGTTTGATATTGGTGCTACTCATTCATTTATTTCTTCTTCGTTTGTCTTTTCCTTGGGTTTGGAAACTGAATTACTTGATGAGATTCTTGGAGTAGCTAGTGTTGTAGGAGGTAGTGCACGTGTTGATCACATGGAACGAAAATGTGTAGTACGTATAGCTCGGCATGATTTTTTGATCAACCTTTTTGTGATGAATATGTCTAGTTATGACATAATCCTGGGTATGGATTGGTTATCCGCTCATCATGCTGTTTTTGATTGTTTTCAAAAACGTGTGAATCTGCACTCGGGTGAAGGTTCAGTTGTCCACTTTACCGGAACTCATAGTTTTGCAGCTCCCCTTATCTTGTCGGAAAGACATTTTCGACAGACTCATTCTAGAGGTTTGCTTTATCACTTAGAGATGATAGAAGACGAGCAACAAGATTTCGTCTCTATTATGGGTATTCTAGTGGTAGAAGAGTTTGAAGATGTTTTCCCTGAAGAATTACTAGGTTTTCCCCCTAGAAGATAAATGGAATTCATCATTGAAGTTCAACCAGGTACTTCGCCAATTTCGATAAATCCTTATCGAATGGCACCAATAGAGTTGAAATAACTGGACAAACAACTACTCGAGTTGGAAGCTAAGGGTTTTATTCGAGGTAGTACGTCACCTTTGGGTGCACCAGTCCTTTTTGTGAAGAAGAATGATAATTCACTAAGATGATGCATCGATTATAGAAAACTCAATGAAGTTACAGTGAAAAATAAGTATCCCTTACCGAGGATCGAGGATTTGTTTGATCAGTTGAAAGATTCCCAATTTTTCTCGAAGATTGATATGAGATCAACTTATCATCAACTGCGAATCAATGATGAGGATATTCTGAAAACCGCTTTTCGAACTCGATTTGGACATTTCGAGTTTGTAGTGATGCCTTTTGGACTCACAAATGCTCCAGCATCATTCATGGATCTTATGCATCGAATTTTTCGACCGTATTTAGATAAATTCGTAGTGGTATTTGTAGATGACATTCTTATTTATTCACGGTCACGAGAAGAGCACGAGGATCACCTGAGATTAGTGTTACAATTGTTGAGATATTATCAGTTGTATGCTAAGTTGAGTAAATGTGACTTATGGCTTTCTGAAATCCGGTTTTTGGGACACGTAATTTGTAGAGAAGGAATCAAGGTGGACCCATCTAAGGTTGAAGCAGTTACTAAATGGGAAGGCCAAATAATGTGTTTGAAGTTCGTAGCTTTCTGGGCTTAGCGGGTTACTATAGACGATTCATTCAAGATTTCTCAAGGCTTGCTTCACCATTGACGTGGTTAACTCGAAAGGATTCCAAGTTCGAGTGGAATGATAATTGTGAGAAGGCTTTCTCCATTCTGAAGGAGAAATTAACTACTGCACCAGTTTTGACAACACCAGTAAGTGGAATTGGTTATGTGATCTTTTCTGATGCATCGTTGAAGGGTTTATGATGTGTTATTATGCAAGAAGGAAAAGTGGTAGCTTATGCCTCAAAACAATTAAAGACTCATGAGTTGAATTATGCAAATCATAACCTCGAGTTGGCAGCGATTGTGTTCGCTCTGAAGTTGTGGAGACATTATCTGTATGGTGAGAAGATAGACATATTTTGTGACCATAAGAGCTTGCAGTATATTTTTACCCAACGAGATTTGAACCTAAGATAGAGGCGTTGGGTGGAATTTCTTAAGGATTACACGTATACTTTTCATTACCATCCAGGGAAGGAAAATGTTGTAGCAGACGCTCTCAGCCGAAAATTGAGGGCCGGTGTAGCAAGTATGACTCTTCATTCTTGGGATTTGTGCAGACTTATGGAGGAATGTGACTTGGGCTCTGACGATATGATTTACAATATTGTAGTTGTTCCACAGTTACAACAACGGATTGTAGAAGCTCAACATACTGATAGAGAGATGATTTCAATTCTTTCTCAAATAGAGAAAGGTCAAACACCGGATGGCTAGACTCAAACTGATGGTGTACTTCGTTTTATGGGAAAACTTTTTGTGCCAGTGAAATTGGGGATGGAAATACTAGAACAGGCTCACAATTCTAAGTTTACCGTTCATCCGGGAGGATCGAAGATGTACCATGACATGAAAAGACAGTATTGGTGGAAAGGGATGAAGAAAGATGTTGCCTTGTATGTGTTGAGATATCTCACTTGCCAGCAAGTGAAGATTGATCATCAGAAACCAGGAGGGTTACTTCAACCATTGCCCATCTCAGAATGGAAATGGGAACACATCACTATGGATTTTGTTATGGGATTACCCAAAACTGCATATGGCAAGGATGTTATATGTGTTATTGTTGATAGACTTACCAAGTCAGGGCACTTCTTAGCAATCAAGAAGATTGATACGTTAGCCATGTTAAGTCAGATGTACGTCCATGAGATAATAAGGTTGCACGGTACGCCGGTGTCAATTGTATCTGACAGAGATCCTCGTTTTACTTCTCAGTTCTGGAAAAGTTTACAGAAGGCGTTAGGTACACATGTCTCTCTTGGTACTTCCTTTCATCCCCAGACCGATGGACAGTCTGAATGGGTGATTCAGATTGTGGAGGATATGCTACGAGCTTATGCCTTGGATTTCAAAGGAAATTGGAGTGAGCATTTTCCATTAGTGGAGTTTGCTTATAACAATAGCCATCAGGCTAGTATTGGTATGGCACCTTTTGAAGCATTGTATGGACGACCTTGTATATCTCCAGTGTGTTGGACCGAGATCGGCAAACGTATCATTTTTGGACCTGGTTTGGTACGAGAGACGACGGAGAAGCTTCAGTTAATCCGGCAGAGGTTAATGACAGCTCAGAGTCGTCAAAAGAGCTATGCAGACAAGAGACGTCGACCTTTAGAGTTTACTGAGGGTGACTTGGTATTACTCAAAGTGAGCCCGAAGAAATGTGTTAAGCATTTTGGCAAGAAAGGAGAGTTATCACCACGTTACATTTGACCCTTCCAGATTATTCGGCGTGTTGGTGCAGCAGCTTATCAGTTGGAGTTACCTCAGCGAATTTGGAATATTCATGACACTTTCCACGTGTCAATGTTACGGAAGTACGAGAGAGATCCTTCATATGTTATTGACCCTTCACATATTATTGCTTGGTAAGATTTGGATATTCAAGAGGATGCTACGTACGTGGAAAGACCGGTTTGAATTTTGGACTTTAAGGAACATGTGCTTCGCACAAAGATCATCCTTATGGTTAAGGTGCAGTGGCAGCGTCGCCAAGTCGAGAAAGCAACGTGGGAATTAGAGTCCGAGATGCGGAGCAAATACCCTGAGATTTTCCAAGGTAACTTCTAAATTTCGTGACGAAATTTCTTTTAAGGGTGGTAGAATATAATACCATGTATTCTTTTTTTAAGCTACTGTTTCGGGTCGGGTCATACCTGGATTGGTTAACCTTGTGCTTAGATTGTTGTTCCTTAGCCTTAGCCTAGGTGGGTGGATTGAACAATAAAGGCTACAAGTTAGGGTGGAAATAGAGCCACCCAAATTCATTGTTATTCCTTAGTAATGTTATTAAGGTTTTATAACTAAAAGTTTAGAAGTATTAGAGAGAGAAACTAAACGCTATGGAGAAGAAGGTGATGAATCTAGGGTTTATTTTAGAGAGGGAAACCATGGAAAATCAGTGGAGAATCAAGATGAGTTTTTTTTTAAGCAATTGAGGTAGAATGCTAGATCTCCTTTCTCTTGATGTTTTTGTTATACTTGATTTTGAATTTGTATAATTAGGTCTCAGTAATTTATTGATTTAAATCTATGAAGCTAACTGATGATCGGCCTTTTAATATTGATAGATAACATGCCTAGGAATCTCTAGTTAAATTTTGAGAATACTTCACCACAGATTCACCGTTAAATATTTGTTTGAACTTGGATGTTGATTTCTGAAATTTCTGTACATTTTCGCTTTATCTGTTATTGACTGTGTTTAGGTAATCTTGATGATATCAAAACGATTTTAGGTCCTGATAAAAGTTTTGGATTTATGTCTTATCTTAATTGTGCATTGAGTTTGTTAAATTTCGAATTATTACGAATTTACTGTGAATAGTTTGGTAAAATGATGCAATCTGTCCAGATTTTAGAATGATCGTATAAAATCAATATCTTTCATTTGAACCATTGGATTTTCGTAAATATTTGATATGACATACATACATACTTTATAAATGCTCCCCTGGAATTTGAATACGATCGGATTGAGAAATCATTATAAAACATGTAATATAAAATTCTCCAGTTGTTGTGCTTGCTTAGATGTTTCTAAGAATTCCTTTTGATTGTTGAAAGTAGTTGTTAGTAATTCTTTTTTATTATTAGATTAAAGAATTCTTAGTGGTAGACAAAGAATTCTTTTTATTGTTGAAAGTAGTTGTTATTAATTCTTTTTTTATTATTAGATTAAAGAATTCTTAGTGGTAGACAAAGAATTCTTTTTGATTGTTGAAAGTTGTTGTTATTAATTCTTTTTTTATTATTAGTGTAGATGCATTTTACTACAAACTACATCCAAAGGATAGAAACCATCTACTCATGCAAGTGAAAGTAAGAACAATGATAATAGACATAAGGATATACGTGGTTCGGTATGATTACCTACGTCCACGGGGGTGAAAGGATGAGTCTTATTATTTCAAGGGTTATAATGGTGTTGCTCTCCAAGTTGAACTCACTTACAAGATGGGCTAGTTCTCAATTCTCTCCTTCCTTAATGTGATCTCAAGTCTCTCTCTCTCTCTCTCTCCCCGAAATTACAACCTACCTCTCTTGGATACAAGTTCTTCTATTTATAGGAGAGGCTACCTACATCCAAACTAGAGTGTTGATCACAACATATCTAACTTGAAGTCCTGTTGTCGGGCCTGCTTGCGTCGTCCCTTCTTCTGTAATTATGGCTGATGTTCTTTGATTCCTTTTTAGTCTCTCGTCCGAGTCGATCCATTCAGGTATTCTCTTGATGCGATGTCGCCCTTCCAGTCTGTCGCCCATGCAGTTGGCCGATATGACACGTATCTTCTTATCCCTTTGAATATCGCTCCTCGTTTGACCCAATATGTCTCGTCTGTCAGCTTTGTCAGAGGCCTGGGGTCGAGTCTTGTCCGACAGCTGTAGAGTGGTCATGCCCGATCCACGTGGATCCTTAAATCTCGCGCCAGCCAGCCTCTATCATGTGCTTCTCGTCTCTTTATGTTTGGGGTACATCATAGCTTTGAGATGTTGCCGCCTAGCCCTGTGGATAATCTACACCTACAATTAGATTAAAGAATTCTTAGTGGTAGACAAAGAATTATTTTTGTTGTTGAAAGTAGTTTTTTTAATAATGAAAGTCTAAGAAAGATTAGATATTAATAACTTGTTCTGTTCAAATTTGAAAAATAAAATTCTTTTTGGTTTTTGGTGGAATCCTATGGATCACTCAATGAAATACTTTTCTTTATAGTACTATTTGCTTTAATAAAGAATCAAATGGAAGAATTATGTTGCAGAGAGAAAAAAATTAAAGGAAGGTGGTAGTGGTAGACATTAATTATTAGCACCACTTTGAAGGACATAATTATTAGTTCCTTATCTTGACCAAAACTTTTAATCATGCTGACTAAAACTTTGGGGTTAGGTGGAGCTCGTTTTAGGTTGTGAGTATATATATATATATATATATCTTATACTGAAAATAAAAGAGTAACCTAGCCAACCTTTTCTTTTGCCTTCCATTAATCTTTTTTAGTTGTGAATGATATAATGGAAACTAAAATCTAAATTAGTAGAAATAGCTAGAGATTCTTTTAGTTTATATCAATGACGATTTCTTCGGTGATAAAGCTCTTCCTTGTATTGTTGATAGTTTTTGGATTGCGATTCGAGGTAGGCGCAACACAATCTAAAACTCTTTTTATTTATGGTTTTGTTAATTAAATTCATATTTACAAGTTTTCAATAATATATGAATGATAATCGATGTTGTGAGCATGATTATGAAGGTTGGGCTGCGGTCCATAGATTGATTCTTAAAAAAAATTATTTATGACGGGATACGAGATATCCTTGGGAATGGTTTTGTTTCCTAAACCCATGTGGGGATCCCTGGGGCGAGCGGATTGATTGAATTTATTGTTGTTATGGATGTGGTGTTTCCATGTAATTACGATGTTATTAATCATGCAAATTATTTTGAAAAGAAATTGAAAAACATTTAAATAAAATATTTTGTTGATTCTTTTCCTACTGAGTGTCACAACTCACGTCGTATTATGACAAAAATTCCAGATTTTATGACACCACGAGGAGCTAATGGCGGAAAAGCATAGAGATCGGTTTTGGTGTTTTAATTAGTAGTTGCATATTATGATTGGACATTTGTAATAAAATATCATCAAACTCTCTTTTAGATGATTTATTGAGTATTTATATTTTGGAGATTTTTGGGTTAATGTATAATTAATGGAACAATGTTTTATTAAGAAACTTTTATTTGATTAGACAATGAAAATTTCTGAGTCATGTTAGTTTGACTGTTAATGATAATTATTCTATAATATATATATGCCTGAATATTTTATTTTAAAATCTATAATTCGTAGTAAATGAAGTGGTTAAAATATTAGAATTTTATGAGTCCTAAAAGTATTTTTAAAATAATTGTTTCTCACTGTAAGAAATCAAAACGTTTTCTGACAGATTCAACTATATTGAATTTTTCTTGTTTTCATATTATTCTATGTTATGTTTTAGACTTTAGTGTCTTCTGTAAACTTGAATATCTTCATTTGTACTTTTCAAAATGGTAAACTAAACCTGAATTGTAGTTGTGAGTGATTTTATATGATTTTTATAAAATGGACTATCTCTGTTTTTCTTTTCTGCAGTTCTGGTCAACTACGTATTTGACTGTGGTCCAAAGGTCCTTAAGATAATCTAAAAATTATATAAAATTTATGAATGGAACTATGCTAGGTTAGGATCCAGAACATATAATCATAATAATTTTTTGATTTTAATTTGGTTCAGTAAAATTCTTGGAGTTAACTGATGTCTGTTTTTGTTTTATAATTCTTCCTTAAACATGCGATTCCTTTGGATTAAATCTGGAAAGTTTAACCGTGAAATTAATTTTTATGGTAAACTACAATTTTTTAGTGTTCATGTGGGTTAAAAATCACGACAAGTTAACGGTTAGATGTTCCTAAAGGAATTTTTACGTATCCGCTGCGACCGAATTTCTGAATTTAACATAACAAAAATTTAGACAAAGAATTAGTTGTTTAAACTTGGGCCAAGTGTGGAAGTCTAGGCTTGTTATTAAAAGTAACATTTCGGATTTTGGGTTTGGATTTGGGTCGAAATCCAGGCCCGTAATTTGGGGTGTTACTAGTTGTCACCAGAGTTGTCGCCACTCCACCATCAGGACGAGAAATTGGAGGAACTAGAGGAGGCCAACCCACTATTACCATTGCAGATTTGATGGAAAGCCATGAAGTTCTTGCTAAGGCTCAGACGGACATGGCTTCAACTCAAAAGGAGGTACTTACTTTCCTCAAGACGTTAACGGAGCGGCTCACGCAAGAACCATGCCTACCAAAGCTAATGAGGAGCGCTTTTAATACTCCTGGCGCCAGCACCTCAGCAGGGCGCACCCTTGTGGATGAAGAGGCACGACCATTGGAGAGGAATCAGCCATTCAATTTCATCACTCGTGAAGATTTGAAATGACTTCTCCGAAATTAAGACAGATAAAACCTGGTGGACATGCACCAGCATCAACCACTTTATCCTCTCGATGTGCAAAGAGTTCCTCTTCCGAGAGGATATGCTTCTCCTTAATTATCCATATATGACGACACTGATAATGCACGTGAACATGTCTCTCGATTTCTAGAATCCTTGGGTGAACATGAGTACAATCATGTCCTCCGCCTGAAAGAATTTTCAAAGTCACTTACTGGAAAAGCGTACACCTGGTATAATAACATTGCACCAAACAACATATCCAACTGGCGTGAGATGGTCACAGCTTTCTACAAGAAGTATTTATTTGTGTCTGAGAAAATCATCTTTTCAGACTTAGGAAGAATGTTCCAACGAAACAATGAACATCCGAATGATTATGTCAAGGGATACAGAATGCAGGCGATGGATTATCACGACCCAAACGTGACTGAAAAATAATTGGTGGACTCTTGCATCAATGGCATGGTTCCCATTTATCGCGCCTTACTGGAGAATCTACGCTTCGAGACATTCTCTGAACTTCATGAAGCTGCTAAACAGTCGGCCACGACAATACCAACATTGTTAGAAAGAACCAAGCCATCTAGAGGTGAAGACGCACGTGAAACTCGAGGAAATAGACGCCTCATCAACAAGCAATATAACACCGACCCCTCTGTAAGCGTGGTGAGTGAAGGAGGAAAAAGGAAAGATCCAGCGGCAGAATAGCAATCTAAACGTGCAGCACCAGCACATTAGGCGGCTCCACCTCGGAAGGCCGCGACCAAAGCTCTCGTGCAACACCAAGAAGCCGAAGAAGCCACCTTAGATTTCCCATTCCCAATCGAAGAAGTAATTGAACTCTTGGAAGCATGGATTCAAGATGATGCCATCAAGCTGCCTCCTATCAGGCGCCCACCAACTGAAAAGGAAATGTAAAATCCCAAGTATTGCTATTACCACAGGTTCGTCCATCACCTGACTAATGTGTGCAATAGATTGAAGCGCATCTTCAAGGAAAAGGTAGAGGCGGGAGAACTCCAACTGGGCAATGAGGGAGTTCATAGAGATCTTCTTCCAGTCAGGAGTTGTATGCTCTATGGGGACTCCGTTCACAAAACTGTGCAGTCCATGATGCATCATATATGCGAGATCCTATATTTCTCCAAGGCACAGCGTCAAGACATATTTACAGCCCTCAATCGTGTTGTGTTGGGAAAGCGACTCTTTGTTGCTGAAGAATTCGCTCTGAAACCCTAACCTCTCTCTGGAAGCGCTGTGGGAAAGTGCAACTGGGGACTGTTGACCAAGACTTACCTAAAGAATACTGCGTTTGATAGCGCACTGATTGACGCGGCCTATGACTTCAACATTGTTACCGTCAATACTCTGAGAGCTACAGGAATTTCAAAGCAGGAGGCTACCCACTCCCCAATTATGGTCAAAAAACCGGAAGGAGAAGCAATAAGCGCGTACGGCTACATTAACCTCGAAATTAAGGTGGGAGATGCTCTAACACATGGAAAATTCCACATTATCAAATAATGCCCAAATTATGACATGATTCTGGGGCGCTCGTGGGTACATGGAAATAAAGCAAAATTGAGAGTATCCCCTCTGCCAATGTGGGGATTATATGTTGCCGTATCAACAAGCTCTCCAACCCTGACGATTACATGTTGTTGTATCAAGAACTTGCTGGTGTAACCCAATTACCTGGAGAGATCCCGTCGATGTTCATCCGTAGATTCCTAACACAAGTAAGTCTTATTGAACAACCATTTCTGCACCCAGTCACTTTTCCTCTCGGCCAGGCTTGAGGGCTGGATCTAATTATCAACCCTGGCGTCACTAGGAGATGTGAATGGGATGCTGGGCCCTTTAAGTGTTTCATCAAAAATTTGGAGGTTGTCTTAGTCAAGAATAATGAACCCAAGAATCAAGTAGCAGTGCAACATCAAAACCCATTCCAAGTTGGAGATATGGTAGTAAAATTTTCTGCTCAACCTCCTTCGCCCGACTCCACAGACGAACCATACCTAGTAGCAGAAGTTATTTTGGGAGGCTACTGCAAGCTCATCAACGCTGAAAAGTTAGAAGCCATAATAATACATGCCCGGTGGCTCAAACCCTTCAAATCCTGAAAGAGTTACTCCGCCTCTAGCCTCAAAATTCTTCTTAGTATTTCCTTCAGTGATTTCCCTTTTCATGCAATACTTATAATCCCTCCAAAATGATTGCACTGCTTTCATTCATAATTAGGGTTTCAATTTTAATTAAAAGCATCTATATTTCAAAATATGTTTTCCTGAATCTCAAAGAAAAAGTACCCAGTAAATCCAAACCCACACAAAGTCATTACCCACCGATTGGAAACCAGAAAAAATCAAACCCTACAAGAAATATTTTATTCAAAAAAAAATGTACTGAAGAAGGGAATATGCAAGGAAGAAGATCATCAAATGGCGGCACAGACACCTTCCTTAAAGAATATCTAGCTTACACTTCTGCATACCCATGAGGCATACCACAGACGTCCTGTGTGATCGGCAAGGGAAAATACAATGAAAGGTTGGTCGAATCCCTAATTATTGTTACTATTTTCCCCTGTTTTGGCATGCAAGGCGTTGCTATGGAAGTAGCTCAACGGAGAGAATGTGACACACCTACTAGCGTTATTGCTGCACTATTTATGTGATTTCGCTTCCCATCCACTGAATCACTCTGGAAGAATGGAAGAACTTGTCTTCGCAAAAGGGGTTTTGGGATTCTTTCGGGAGATTTTATTCATTCATCAAATTGAAGATATGAAATTATCAAAGCATCATGAATGAAAAAATGTTATTCGGTGAAGCATGGCTCCAGTCACATGAAAAAAAAACCTGAAGTATCAAAAACATCCACACGCTACGAAAAGATTATTTTTCTACGAGAAAAAAATAGCAGAATGGAAAAACTAGTTATTAACAACACAGTCTTCTTCAACAACCTCTCCAACGGCTCCAGCATCTGCTTCAACAACCTCTCAAACGTCTCCAGCATCTGTTTCGTCAGCCTATCCAATGGCTCCAGCTTCACCAGCATCCTCAACGGTTGCTTCAACTTTCCCGCGGGCCCCACCGACACCTTTATCAGAAACTGCTCCAAGAGTCTCTTGAGGATACTCTGATTCATCAACATCAGAGTCGAGGATTACATGTCGTTATGAACAGGGTAATTAAACTTGATTTCTCCTGGGGGTTTCTTAGGCTCGATCCTTCGCCGTTTCAGTCGAGCAGCGAACCTTTCATCCCTGGCACTGGGTCGCTGAGATGCTTCATCATACTGGGACATCTCAACACGCTAGGACACTTCATCATGTCTCCACTTTTCCTCCATGTCCATCGAATCCATGAAAGCTTGAGCACGTGTACGAACAATGCATAGATAAGTGAGAGGCATACCTTGTATGATCCAGACGGCTTCACGAAACAAAGGATCAATTTTGTTCAATACCTCCTCATGTGCAGAAACCCTGGGATTGTCGACTTTAAAGCTTTTCTTTGAAGAATCGGAAGGACGATCATCACCAGGAGTTCCCATTATATACTGCAAAGAAGCATTATGTCTGCATCAACAACCTACGTGGTAAAAGAAGATAAAAGAAGAGCTGTGAGAATATATGAAACGATACCTATAAGGAAGATGAATACAATTCTATAGTGATTGATGAAAAAAGGCTTAAAGCGGTCTTTTATACCATACAGATTGATGAAATCTGAGAGAGAGAAAATCTTTTGCATGCTGTATATTATGGATCTAGATACGTGATATCAACTAGATTAGATACTTATCTATCTGGGATAATTGTCTCACCTAGATTACCTATTGAAGGAAGCTCGCCGATACATAAGCAAAGCCGATGGAACAAGGAATAAAATATGGGTGACGCCTTTTATGTGCATATCACTTTTGGAATTCGAATGGAAGAAGGTCTCCTTTTGGGGAACGCCTGGAAGAAGACATCTGGACCTGCAGTGTCAATGTTACATGACACCAATCACCATAGTCAAGCCAGAAGTACGCTAACACTCCAAGTGCTAGCATCAACAACCCGTGGCCAATCCAGCAGCGTCATCATCACTGTTCCATGGCTAAGCCAGCAGCTCCATCTTCATCATTCCGCAACCAATCCAGCACCATGCTCCATGCCATCAGTTCCTTAGCCAATCCGGGAGCGCGCTAATGATCCAGGCCTCCAACACAAGGACCATGGACCATTCACGCCTCTTACCAAGTTCACTTAAACTCTCCATACCAGTTTTCGCATGTTTTGCCTTTTGGTTTCGTCCCTTTCCGTCACCATATCATGATTACCCTATAACAATGCCACTGTTATGTGCTAAGCAAGGGACTTAATGTTGATGGTGGTTTTTAGTCCAGGGTTAAAATTGTAAACCTTGCATTTAATATGCCGTCACTCTGCAAAGAAACGAAGCCATATAAAGCAGTGAGTGTTGAACCTCTCCACCATTTATTGAGCAACTCAATATTTCCTCATGAAATTTACCTTGAATGGTGCATGTAGGAACAATCCCAGATATTCTGTAAAGTTTGGAACCTTGCCTATATTATTCAGTTAATATAAGTTTCCTTGAATGCTTTTTGTGCTATGTTCCCCGGCTGAACCCTTAATGTTGATATGGCATGACAATTTGTGTTCACTCGCAGCAGAGTAGCATGAATTTCCAAGTATCAAGGATAAGGTCCTTGTATAAAGTATTCAATCGAAAAGCATACTGCTCTCTCGCAATGAACTTAAAGAACTCTGTGTCAACACATAGAATTCAATCAATTTTGTGATAATTCACAAGATTCAGATATCACCCTGATTAATTTGCAAAAATTAGGGTTTTGTGCACTGCGCAATATATTAGACCTTTCTTATCGAAATTAAGCCTAGGCGAACTAGGTAATTAATCCGTCATGGATTAGTAGGTACAAAATCCTACCCAAAGTCAGAAAAAACAAGGAATAAAGGAGACGCGGAACAGGAGCATCATCGAAGAAAGGTGTGGCCATGCCATAGGCCAGTCGGCGCCACTTTCAAGCGGCCACGCCCATGTTGCTCGACCAGCCCCTATTTCCTGTCGACCAATCAGGTTGCCTTAAACCCGCCACACGTTGGCTAGGCCCATACTTGCTGTCCCTATTTCTCATCGACCAATCAGGTCATTTTAAATCTGCCACACGCACATTAGAAGTGTGGCCAAGCCCATGCTTGGCCGGCCTCCTCTTTTAATCGACCAATCAGGTCGCTCTAAACCTTCCACAGTATTAAAAGAGGCAAAATGGCGTCAGATAGTCATAAATCCAATTGGTTTTCCTAAAACTGCGCCAACATGCCAAACATGCCATATTGCGCCAATAAGTTGAGCGGCACGCCACTCCGCCAACGTGCCGTAAATAGCGCGCCTGCGTGCTAACGTACCTCATGTTCGTGTCCAACGCCATGATGTGATTAAGTTAGGGTTTTCTAGCCAGAAGCACGACTCTGCTTTAGGCGCATTAACCAAAACCTTAATTTCCAATAGTAGCCCAAAGTACGCCACTTTGGCCCCGCAACAGGCCACGAGCCATGTGGGACCCACGAAACCCTAAGAATGGCACCATACCATAGCCACTCATAGCAATCCTTGCTCATGTGGACGTTTCCACATTGTGGCATTGTTATAGTTACTTTGGCATGGCTATGGCACCATTTGCATAAAAATACCACTATGTCGCATGCCACGCGCGCTAATTAGGGTTTCGATATGACAAACCCTAATTCAGCTAGGATTTCCACGCTAGACATGCCAAGTAATTCTCTTAAGGCCTTAAGTTTGATATAGAAACAGGGCCAACGTTGCCGGAGCCATATTTGGGCTAACACCAATATGCCAAAATAACTGCCACGGCTACGCCAGGCGCCATTATGCCACCGGCATGCCGTTATGCCACTGGCATGCGTTAAATATGCCATTACACCGTTGGCATATGTCAATGATGCCACTTTTCTATCATCAGGTTCCAACAAAAGTGGCCATAATCAACGGATATTCTTTCTCATGAGTTGCAATCTCAGCCGTCCAAATTCGTCATAGAATTGACAGGCCAGTGGCAAGTTATAGGCGTCCAGCCAAGACAAGCCTAATAGCATCACATGCTATTTTTCTGTGGCAAGTCTATTGACTTTGACTTTCCACACGTAGCAAGATGCTATACGTTTTCCACAAAAACATTCGAGACATCAAACATGTCACAAACTAGGGGATTCTCATCAGGGTATTGGTCTGGCGGTTTATAGCGTGCGACATGCCACACGTCCATCATAAGAAAGTGTCAGGAAAACATGGTAGTTAATGGTGGAAAGAAGTAGTAGGTGTAAAAAAACTCGTTTCCTTCACAGTGGAGGCGTGGTTTCTGGCAGTTATATATTTCCCCACTATTCTATCACTCAATCACCTTAACTTCCTACGAGACCTGGGTGTATTCAATTATGACTTGTATAAATAGGTTTTACCTATTTTCATCGAACAACAAGTTTTGGAGAGAACAACAACACAATATCCAAAAATCACCAAAGAACTGATAGCTTACATTCTGCAAGTCAGTTCCAAATTCTGATACAAGTCATAAAGTAGCCACACCTTTAGAATTAACCATTTTGGTCTCAACACCTTCTTCGCTTACCTCCCTAATACCAACCCTTCTCCTTCACTTTGTGACCGAAGCAAGACTGGAACGACCATTTCTTGGTTTAGGCCAGGATTTTATAGATTGATCTCTCGAATCTAAAGTACTCCGGTGGAGTGCATTTGTTTTAGGTTTAGATTTGTTTCTCATCCATACACCCAAATTACCAAAACCAGCAGAAACAGTTTTTACCCACAAACACACAAACACCAAAAATTTTATTAACAAGGAAACCGCAAATGCAGAAAAAACCCCGGGACCTAGTCCAGATTTGAACACCACATTGTATTAAGCCTCTACAGAAACTATCCTACTACAAGTGAACTTCGGACTGGAATGTAGTTGAGCCATATCCAATCTCACACTGATCAAGGTGCACTCGCGTTCCTTACGTCTCTAAATCCCAGCAGGACTCTGCGCACTGGATTCCTTTAGCTGATCTCACCCACAAGTAAGATTTCCTACGACCCAAAGTCGGAGACTTGATAAACCAATCTGTCTCACACAGAAAAGTCTATTGAATAGATAAATTTGTCCCCCATATAAATACCTAAGAGTTTTTGTTCCGTATTTTGATAAATCAAGGTGAACAAGAACCAATTGATAAACTGGACTTATATTCCCGAAGAATAGCCTAGTAATATCAATCACCTCACAATAATCTTAATCGTATGGTAGCGAAACAAGATATTATGGAAACACAAACGATGAGAGGAAGATGTTTGTGACTACTTTTTATCTTTCCTATCGAAGAATAAATCTCGAGCAAATATTAGAGAAGAAAACAGCAAGATCAGAACATGCAACTACAGAGAAATAGTTGGGTCTAGCTTCATAATCCCAATGAAGTCTTTAAGTCGTTAACCTACAGGGTTTGGGAAAAAAACCTAAAGTTAAAGGAGAATCGACTCTAGTTGCAACTAGTATCACACAAGAGATGTAGGAATTAGGTTTCCCAGTTGATAGAATATTCCTTTATATAGTCTTCAAATCAGGGTTTGTAATCAATGTTACCTTGGTAACAAAGCATTCAATATTCACCATTAGATGAAAACCTGATGAGACCCAAGCTAATATATTTCAACCGTTAGATCGAACATAGCTTGTTACACACAAATAAAAAGTGACTTTATTTAGATATGAGTAACCGTACCTAAATGTGTGCCCCTTGTTGGCCGAAGTTATCCATATGAACACTTTCATATCAACCTTATTCATCTTAACCATAACTAGTGCAAATGACTCAAATGAAACTAGTCCTAGAGTTGTTAATTGTTTATATTCTCATAGAAGTATACAAGACACAATTGAACCGAAATCGATTTTGATTCACTCGAATCAATTCATGAACATTATATCCACGGTTAGCAAAAGATTGCATTTCTTATTATATAAATGTATTAGTTCATGAACAAACCGATTTTAGAACATAACCTACTTAAATATGCGAACGGGTGCGCATACCTAAGTGGCCAGACCAAGTTTGGGTTCTCCGGTATGCGAATGGGTGCGCATACCTTCCAAAACTCAGTTGAATTTCTGGAACTTGAAACTCACGCCAGTATGCATATCGTTCCTTATTACAGTTTTAGTTTCTTTATTTTATCGATAACATGGAAAATCGATTGGAAACTCCATTTGTTTATGGATCAACTTCAATAATTTTTGAAGAAAATACTTCGATGCAATCTAATTCAGTCATGGATTCTGAGAGGAATTCTCATAACCCATTTTGTTTCATACAATATGATCTAATTGATGAAAGTTTGGATGAATGGAGATTTAGTTTAACTGGTAGATTGGATCTTGTTAAGCTTAAATTTGATGTTGCTGTTGAGATTCTTATTAAACAATGGAAATTGAAGGGCAAGGTTCAGTGTATTCCTCTTGGTAAAGGCTTTTTTATAATCAAATTAGATAATGTTGAAGATAAACATTACACTTGGGAGGGGTATTGGCTAGTTGAAGCTCAAACTCTAAATCTAAGATCCTGGGAACCAAATTTCAATCTAACAGGTCAAAAATTAATAACAGCTTTTGTTTGGACTCAGTTTCCTGGTTTAAGTATAGAGTATTGGAAGGAGAATATTCTGATGCATATTGGGAGAGCAATTTGTAAACCAGTTAAGGTTGATGATATTACATTTAAAAGGGAAGCTGGTTTTTATGATAGATTTTTAATTGAAATTGATTTATCAAAGAGCATTCCAAGTAAGGTGCAAGTTGATACTAAGTATGGTAATTTTGAACAGGCATTCCAATACTCAAATCTTCCTAAATTTTTTAATTATTGTTCTGTGATTGGGCATGGTACATTTGAGTGTAGATCAAAAAGAAAGGAGGAAGAGGGTGTGCCAGTTATGCCAAAAGAAGCAAACAAGATTTGGAAGAGAGTGGGGAAAAAACAAAAGAATAAGGGATTTGATATTTGTTTCCCTGAAAAGGAGATGGAAGAAAAACTTCAATTAGACCTACAAACTCCGGTCTCTACACAAAATCAAGATGTGGATAGTATTATTGATTCAATTATTCATCATGTGAGAGATGAAGTAGAATGCTCAAAGCAAAAAGAGAATAATGCTAATTCTGGTAAATTTCAAATACTTCAAAATATGAATGAGTCTATTTTAGAATCTTTTAGTGATTTTCCTTCTTTATCAATTGATCAAGTAATTCAAGATGTTAATAGTTCTACTACAATCAATTCTGTGGTTAAAGTGATACATACTTATGTTACAACTGCTACAAAGTCAGTAGATCAGAATCCTGAAAAACAAAAACAAACTGTGGGTAAAGTCACTACAAGGAAGCAGGCTGCAAATTTGAATAATGTTGGAAATAAATTTGGTACCATGAGAATTAGTTCTTTTCAACGACTTTCATCTAAATGAGAATAGTATATTGGAATATCAGAGGCTTGAGGAGACCTAAAGCCAAAGATAAGTTGAGAAGTTTGGTCCATTCTTTTTGTCCTTCTTTAGTTTTCATTGCTGAGCCAAAAGTAAGAGTATCTTCTGATTTTTGCAAAAGATTGAATTTACCTAATATGCACTATAAATTAATTCATAATTCAACTTCAAGTAAGAAAGGTAACATTTGGATGTTTTGGAGTGCAAGTATTACAACACCTTTAGTTGTATCCATTTCTTCTCAAGTTATAATTGTTGATATTAGGGGTTCATTGGTAACATGTATTCATGTTGCTTGTCTAACTATTGATAGAAGAGAGCTTTGGGAGGAATTGGAATACTTAAGTTCTTTTGGTAAACCTTGGTTAGTCATTGGGGATTTCAATACAATTATGTATGCTAAGGAGAAAAAAGGGGAACAAGTATTTTAACAATTTCTATGAAGGAATTTAATAATTATCTCCATGCTTGTGATTTAATGCAAGCTCCTAAATCTGGGATAGAATTTTCTTCGTGTAATAATAGAGCAGGTTCCAAGAGAATTGTCTGTAATCTGGATAAAGCAGTTTTTAATACTAAATGGCTTGACAGATATCCTGGTTGGAATTATAAAGTGGGTGCAAGAGGGACTTCAGATCATAGTGTTCTTTTAGGAGAAAATGCAATCATGCCAAAACCTGCAAATGCTCCTTTTAGAGCTTTAAAAGTATGGCTCAGTCACCCTGACTTCCTGAAATTAATACAAGAAACATGGGAGATAGAGGTAACTGGAAACCATGCTTTCATTTTTTTGAATAAACTTAAGTATTTGAAGGGAAATATAAAAGATTGGAATTGGAATATCTTTGGTGATGTCAGAATTAAGTTGGAAAATGCAGAAAAATAAGTAGTACAATCTACTCTAATTTCTGATAGAACTCCAGAAGATATTGATTTACTTAATAAACTTGTTACTGCAAGAGGGAAACAAGAACTCTTATTGCAAAGAAGTAAAGAAATTTCTCAACAAAAAGCTAGAGTTCAGTGGATGAAGGAGGGTGCTTCTAATACAAACTTTTTCCGTACTTCTATTAAGATAAGACAAGCTCACAATGCAATCACAGAATTAAAAAGTTCAGATGGTAGCATAGTATCTTCTCGGCAAGATATCTCCAGAATTTTAGTGGAACATTTTAAAAATAAATTCAAAAAACAAGATATAACATTTGCTGAAAATATCTTTGCAGACATTACTCAAGTTATAAATGATGAAGATAATATGAAGCTTAATGCTACTCCAAGCAATGAAGAAATAAAAAGTAGTATTTGAGATGGATCCAGATAGTGCACCTGGTCCAGATGGTTTTTCTGGATGGTTTTATAGAAGTACATGGCATATAACTGGCAAGGATTTCATCTCTGCAATCCAGTACTGATTGAGTAGAGGTTTTATTCCTAAAGGCATGAATACAAATTTTCTTACCTTAATCCTAAAAGTTCATGGTGCTAAGAAAGCTAATCAATTTAGGCCTATTAGATTAAGTAATTTCTGCTTTAAGGTAATAACAAAGATAATTACTTATAGAATGGGTGAAGTGGTGGAAAAGGTAGTTTCCCCTCAGCAAGGATCTTTCATCAAAGGGAGAAATATTCAACATAAAATTGTGTTAGCATCTGAATTAATCAATGAGTTGGAGAAAATAGAAGAGGAGAAATGTTGGTTTGAAATTGGACATAACACAGGCATATGATTCCATCAGTTGGGAATTCTTATTTCAAGCTATACTGATATTTGGTTTCTCTTCCCAATTCATCCAATGGCTCAATGTATTATTTCAATCTACTAGAATATCTATGATGGTGAATGGTGGTCCTAGAGGTTTCTTTTATATTGCAGAGGTTTGAAGCAAGGTGATCCCTTATCACCTATTTTATTTGTGATTGCTCAGGAAATTTTAAGTAGAAGAATTTTATCATTAGTTGCAGAGAGAAAATTGATCCCAATGGTGAACAGGAATGGTATTCAACCAACTCATATATTTTTTGTTGATGATATTTTCTTATTCTGTAATGGAGATAAAATAAATATAACAAAGCTTCTGAATCTTTTGAAAGACTATCAAGTATCTTCTGGACAGATTGTAAGCTTAGAGAAGAGTAAATGCTTTGTAAGGGGTACTTCTGACAATAGAAAGATGCAAATAGCTAATTTATGTGGTATGCCATTGTCACAATTCCCAGATAAATATCTTGGTGTTAATCTGGTACCTGGAAGAATTAAAACAGACCATGTTTGGGGTTATGTGGATCAAATACAGAGTAAGATGCCTGGTTGGATGGGGAAGATGTTATCCTTTCAAGAAAGACTCATTCTGGTGAATCATGTTCTATGTATTATGCCAATTTATACCATGTCAGTATACAAATGGCCTAGGGAAGTGTTACTTGAATGTGATAGAATTATTAAAAACTTTCTTTGGTCTGGATATCCTTCAAAGAAAAAACTTTTAACAGTCAAATGGGAAGAAGTTAATGCACCATTTTCAGAAGGAGGTTTGGGGTTAAGGAATCTTGAAGACATTAATAAATCACTTCTTATGAAATTGGCCTAGAAAATTCAGAATGGTGATGATGAATGGTCAAAAAAAATTCAAGCTAAATTTCAAAATAAAAATGGATTGTGGATAAAATACTATAAGATGTATTCCATATGGCCTGGGATTAAATAGGTGTTGAATGATGTTTTTACAAACTCAAGATGGATTGTTGGAAATGGTGAAAACATCTTAGTATGGGAGGATATCTGGATCACAAGTGACCCTCTTAAAACTATATTCCCTGATAATATTTTTATGTTACAGAACCCTGCTCTTAAGGTACATCATTTGCTAAGAAGTAATGAATGGGTTATTCCTACTAAATATCATCTCTGATTGATATAAATGAGGATTTTTGTTAAAGGGAGAGCAAAAACGGATTTGAGGAGAGAGAAATTCGTTACCGACTCACAAACTAGGACCTATCCATATAATACTCCGACTAGGTCTAAATTACCATTTCTAAATGCACCCACTGATCACTCGAATCTCACACCCATACCCCAAACCACTCCACCACTACCGTCAATTCCATAGAAATTCGAAAACCCTAACTTTAATTACATATCCAAGACTGCAAACACAAATCAAATCCCAGTTTCTCATAATCAATTCCTCTTTCACCATATCAATGAAAGTTTTCAATCTCTCTTGGTCTCTCTGATTTTTTATTCGTGTATTATGCTTATGTGAATGCTTAAAATAACAAAACCTTTAATTGATTGCTTGTAAGGGAAGAAGAAATTGTATAGAAGTGAGTGGGTGGGTACTTTTCTTTCATAATTCATGGAAACAAATGAAAAAGGATTGTCTGAAACCATTAATGGAAGTAAGCATATATAGCCTTGAATTAAGTCTTCACGTGGAGAATAGGTCGAAACTATTATCTCTACAAGACGTTCTTTTGGTAGTGGTCGTGATTAATTTTAGCCATGGTGGGTGGTGTTTGAGTTTTAGTGGGTGTATCAAGTAGGGTAATTTAGTCCGAGTTAGAAAATTATATCGAATAGGCACTAGTTAACGAGTTGATTATGATTTTCGCTCTCCTCGAATCGCTTTTCGCTCTCCCTCTAACAAAAATCTAAATGAGTTACCAATGGTGGATGGAAAAAGGGACAGAAAAATATGGATATGGTCAAAAACTGGTGATTTTACAGTTGCTTCTGCTGTTAACTGTATAAGGAAGAAATTTCCTGAAATTCATTGGTCAAAAAAGCTCTGGAGAAACACATTTCATCCAAGTATTTCAAGTAACTTGTGGAAGATACTCAGAGGAGTTTGGAATACAGATGATAACATGAAGAAGAAGAAGGGTTTCAAACTGGCTTCAAGATGTCCATTTTGTAAACAATCTGAAGAAACTACAGAACATATCTTGTGGTATTGTAACTTTAGTGAGAGGATTTGGCAATGGTTGGGGGGTATGTTTTCTTTCTTTAACCCTTTATCAATTGATGAAATATTTAACCAATCAAAATCCAAAAGCCCAGCTGTTAAAGAAATCTGGACAACTGCTGCTTTCATTACTATAAAAGAATTATGTTTTATGAGAAATAAAGCAGTGTTTGATAATATACATCCAAATGCAGTGGCTCTGAAGCAGAGAATAATGCAATATACTAAGGAATATGAAGTCGGAATGAATGTGGAACACGGTGGAGGATCTTCAAATCTTAAAAACCTTTGGTATAAAATGCAGGAAAGTGAAACATATCAGAATTCAAGAGTGCTTCTTTACCTTTCCCATAGGTGATCAAATATTATTATGTTATGATGGAGCTGCTATAAACAATCTTGGAGAGGCTGGATATGGTTTTGTGGGAAGAAATTCAATTGGTGCTGTCCTAATTGTTGTTGCAGGTGGAATGGGAATTGCAACAAATTTCATGGAAGAAGTTTTTGCAGTTATCAATGCTTGTGAATGGGCTATAAGCAAAGGGTTCTTCAAGTTATGCATCAGAACATATTCCCAAGCAATCATAGGTTCTTTTTCAGCAGATAAAATCCCTTGGTATGTGAAGACAAGGAGGAACAAAATTGTGGAAGTACTGATAAGCTGCCAATTCATCCATAGTTATAGAGAAATCAATTTCTCTGCTGATGGTCTAGCAAAAATGGGTGCTTTAATAGCTAGAGGTGAAAAGAAAATATTCCTAATAAGACCTTCTTTTACGATTCAAATGGAAAACCCTGACATTACATATTATAGGTTTAGTTAATTGAAAAATGGATTGCTTGCCTGTAAGATCTCCTTTCTGTTTTTGCTTTATTTTTGAACAAAATTTGTAACCCATTTTTGAAAAATCAATACAAATTATTATTAAGCAAAAAAAAAAAAGTACTGCATACCGGTATGCATATTAAGTTCCTGGACTTCCATAAACCAACCAGTACGCATACTAGTGTGCATACTATGGTTCCCGGACTTTGGATATCTTGCAATAAGTACGCATACTATGCTATATACAATCATGGTTATTTGTTCTAAACTCATTTCAATCATTGAAACATTCTCGGAAGACGAAAATAGCCGTCTCACACAAACTATTAACTTCGAAGCAATTTTCAAGTGATCGAATGATCAATACGAAACATTCCGAGTCTACATCAAATGACTATCTCACACAAATCATGTAAGATGTTACAAGATGATTTTCACATGATAATATTTTGACTTTCGTCAAGAATATAAGATGAACATTGGTTAAAAGCGAAAGCTTACCAACAAATATTTCGAGAAATATATAAGCGAGTTAAACTCAGTTCGAAATATCAAATGTGTATAATCGAAGTCTATATAACTATACGACTTTTGTCTCAAATAGGAGATAGAGTAGATAGACTTTTGAGTGATAGATGAGTTCAAGTCTCCACACACCTTTTGTTGATGAAGTTCCACAATCTACCCTTAGTAGTTCTTCGTCTTCAATCGATGAACGACGTGAAGTATAATGCTCAACTACGCTTTCTATCCTAATCCGAGACTTAGCTATAAGTATACTAGATTCAAGACTTATATTTTTGGAAACTAAACTTGACAACAAGCTTGAGATAGCAACTTGCAAGTTCGACCGAGCAGTGCTCTAACATAAACAATGAATTTCTTACAACCAAAGTTAATTGCCGATTACAAAAATCCAATTTGTTTCCTTAGATACAGAGAATATATTTTTTTGGTAAGAGTTAGACTTGCAATGAGGTTCTTGTTATATACAATTGTTAGCTCAAGTAAATTCTATGAAAAGAGTTACTACCAAAGATAACTCCTAACTACTAAGAATAGACAATGTGTATAAAGAGGCAATTGTATAAAAGAAGATCTAAAAGTTTGAATCTTAATCTAGATAAATTCTAAGAAAAAACTCAAAAAATTTCATACAAAGGAATTACCTAAGAAAAACAATTTGTAAGCGTGTGAAAAGTTCGCCTTGAAAATTACAAAAAGAAAAGAAAAGAATGAATCCGATAGTGTATTAGTTTGAGACATTAAGGTTTTAGGTTGGTGAGCTCAAGTAATGAGTTCGTGAACTCATAAGAGAGAAAATAAAATTCAAAATCATTGTAGGTTCGCAAACTCAAATGTAAATAAAGTTATAGGAAATATTCAAGCCTTTAGGTTCGCGTACTCATATGCTCAAAAAATCACAATAGAATTTTCTTGTACTAGATTCGCGAACTCACCCTTTAAGTTTCCCAAAATCGAATAACATTAAGTCCTAGGAGAAATTTTCTTCACTAGGTTCGCAATTTTAAATGTCAAAAAAGTCTCAGAAGAAATTCTCTACAATAGGTTCACGAATACACCTATTTAATTTTGATTATTGACTTTATTTATTTTTAAGTTCTACAAGCAATAGATTCGCAAACTCAAACTTTTGAGTGAGTGAATAACATCAGTAGGAAACTACCAACATAAAACCTTACAAACTCAAGTGAATGAATAATATCAGTAGGAAACTACCAACATAAAACCTTACAAACCCAAGAATGAATTTGCAAGTCTCGAGGTTTTCATTAAAAAAACTCGTGCTTTCTCTTTAAATCTTTTTCCAGTTCTCGACAACAAAGAGCATCGGAAGTTGAAACATCACTATAGTTATTAAAATCTAATCCGTGATATGATATTCTTTGAATTTGATCATTTACTAAAGTCCTAAACTTTTGCTACGATAGATAGATAGACAGAATGGAAAAAAGCCCGAAAGGAAAGGCCAATCTTTGTTACTTACCTCTATGAAGTTTCTTCAAATTGATGTCTTCATGGGATCTTCAATTTTTCATTCTTTTTGTGTAAATTGGAAAATCCTAGATTCTTTTACCTAATCTATTCCAAACTAAAGCTGACTTTAGTAGGCAAAACTAAGAAATAATTGACATAACAAGGTATATACGTTCAACCAAGCATTCACTCTAACATACCTTCTTGAATGAGATTGTAAATATATGTTAATACTTACGGTTGAGTCGATAAATTTGGATATTATTATATCACCTATTATCAGACGTGTTTAGTCCTATTCGTATTAAAAAAAATGGAGATAATGTTTACCCATAACAAATTGTAAATTCATAACCATCTGGTGTTAGCCCAGTTGGCCAGGAGCCTGACTCTCAAACAAGAGGTCAGCGGTTCGAGTCTCCGCTCAAACACTAACAAACTAACATTAACATAACATTCTTTACCAATAAAAAAAAAAAAAAAAAAAAAACAAATTGTAAATTCATCTTTACACACTAAAGTTCTTTTAATTAACATTTACCCACACTTTCGGAAACGGATTGCGCCACTCTAGATTGTTGAAGAAAAGTATATATTTGGAAAAGTTTGTTTACACAAGCGAAATATTGTAATGATTTATTTTCTTGCATTTGAATATTTACATATGAATAGTTTTTACTGCATATAAAATTTCTTTGTAGCATATGAGTACATTTACTATTTACATTACTACTAATTTGAATATAATTGCCAACACGTGTGAAAAAATAATGTGTCATAATAAGAACTTTTGTTTTTGTTGATGATACACATACTTTTGAAACAACAATGTGTCATAATAAGAACTTTTGTTTTTGTTGATGATACACATACTTTTATAGTACAATATGATTCATTTTCTTTTCGTATAAATATTTTTAAAACATACTTTGTTTTTGTTGGCTTTGGGAGCAACCAACAGCTGTGCAGAGAGTGGTTTACACAAGAATTGTAATCTTTTCAAAAACTAAAGGTACATTTACTTGTTTGACTTAGGGTTTCTCAAAATTTAAGCCTACACCATCCCTCTCCCAAATAAATCAATCGCGGCCTCTTTCTTTTTTTGACACATCATGGTAAGTTTTGTTTCATTCTTCTTTTTTGTTATTTAACACAAGGAGAGGGACTGACTTGTAAGAAATAAACATTTTGATCACAGTATGACTGTTTTTATAGGGTCTTAGGAGTAGATGTGAGACTCCAAACTGAAAAGAAGACATCATTCAGAACCTCCATTGTTGCTTCTCCACCACTGAAGTCTCGAAAAACTCACTTTATTTTATTAGTCAAATTAATCAATCAATCTTCTAGCTAGAGGAGAGAGGTGCATCCAAGATAGATAAGAAGAAGAAGTTGAAGAGAAAAAAATGTGATGTTGGTTAAAGATCTTTGTTCTTGAGATTGTTAATTTCTAGTGAAAACACATGTGCGATCCACATGCTCTAATTTGATTCTTTTAACAAAACCAAAATTGATAGCAATGATATTTTTTTCGTAATATAAAATTTAATGTTCTTATTTGTACTCATTACGTACGTAATCCAAAGAGCTTTCGAAATATGTTAATTTTACAAAAATCCGATTTGTAT
This sequence comes from Papaver bracteatum, assembly GCA_023529315.1. Lineage (NCBI taxonomy): Eukaryota > Viridiplantae > Streptophyta > Magnoliopsida > Ranunculales > Papaveraceae > Papaver > Papaver bracteatum. The sequence continues at coordinate 1,326,918 of JAJJWX010005152.1, forward strand.
TTTGAACGATATCAAGTTTTTAAGAATTTTGATATATTTTTAAAACCATGGTATTTTTGTGAATATGTAAATATATAAGGTTGAATATGTAAATATATTAATTTAATGTACGTTTTTATTCTTAAATATCCTAGCGTTTTTTGGGGCCAATCAAAAGGATTTAGGGGCCAACAATAAAACAAAATAAGGTCACCCAAACCTAAATTGAGTTCACTCCTTATCATTTTTTTTTCGTAATGGCAAAATTTTCCTCCAATAATCGGAAATTAAACATGAATTCGGTAGTTACTTTACATTTAGTTATTGTTAGCAAAAAAAAAAATTCTTCGCGAATTTTGGTTCTACCATAATCGGTATATAAAAATCTATATTATCTACCGATTATGGATGATGTTCTTGGAATTACACGAAACGAAGAACATCAACCATAATCGGTAGATAAAATAGATAGTTATCTGCCGATTATGTTTCTGCTAGTGTAAATCCAAGAACATCATCCATAATCGGTAGATAAAAAAGATTTTTATCTACCGATTATTCTTGATTCAAAAAATTCAATTTTTCTGCACTAAAGTTAAGCACAATCGGTAGATAATGAACACCATTAATAACCGATTGTGAACGTAGAAAATTTCAAAATTTTATTAAGTTTTGAAAATTTGAATTTGGGTCCATGAACACAATCGGTAGATAATAACCATCACTTATTAACACAGTTTACTACCGATTATGGTAGTATCAAAGTTCGAAAATTTTAGGATTTTGACAAAATCTCATTTTGGGGCCAATATACATTTGGAAGTTAATATAGATTTTTATCTACCGATTATGGTAGTACTAAAGTTCGAAAAATTTAGGATTTTGGGGCCAATATACATTCGGCAGTAAATTGTTTTACTTTAACCTCCGAATGTACTCAATTTTCAAATTTTGGTACTACCATAATCGGAAGTAAATTTAACTTCCCTCGACAAACAATATGGAAAATGTATTATTTGGTAAAAAGTGATAAAATTAAAGAGAAGTATATAGAAATAAAGAGATTTTATTGTGTGGCACGTAGTTATATTTCTCACAAACAGAAAAAACAATCATGAAATGTGAAATGGTAAAATTCTAAATATCTAATTAAAAAGAATCCGTGGCTAAATATGTAAGCAAAATTACCTTTGTAAACCTTTTTTAGGTAAACATACAAATAGCTCACTGTAATTTCCTTTTTTATTACAAAAATATTCTTCTTGGCTTGGCGACTCTCTATAAAACGTCCAAATCTTATTGTTTAGTTGCGCCTTTTTATTAGGGTTTTATTGTCTGCATCCTGATACTGATTTTTAGATCCGTGGTTATATTTTTTGTTTGTAGATGATCACAAAAAGTGCACGCGATTAATATTGTCTCCCTTCTTCGTGAACAGCTCAGGTAATCTTCTTTGTCTTTTTTGTTTGTATTATCAAAACCTAAATTTGTCTTTATTTTCAAGACTATCAAAATTTAAATTTAACATCTTGATCTTTCTTTTTTTGGTTTTTTGGGCAAGTTATTTTTGGGGGAGAGATATTTGCAGGCTGCTGTAATATCATTCCAGAATATTTACCCGCACCGGATTGCCAAAATCACACAATAAGGTATACTTTCTTTTACTGGTTTAATTGGAGGCCATTCACATTAAATGGGGGCCATGACATTTTGTTTGCACCCCAAAAAGTCAAGGAATTGATTATGCATATGACGACTCTAAACCGTCGTACATTAACGACGCTTTTTAAAGCCTAACGACTGTTTATAACGACACTGCAATATAATTAACGACTGTTTACATTTGTCCTTTAAGTAATAAAACAATAACGACCCTTTCAAAGGGTCGTCAGGGAATTGAATTTTTCTTGACGACTCTAAACTGTCGTACATTTCCGCCATTAATGAATCTTCGACAGTTAAGAGTCGTCACTGAAACAGTCTTAGCATTAACGACTGTTTAGGGTCGGCAATGAAAAAATTCAATACATTGACGACTTTTCATACTGATCTGGGCAACAAAAAAAATGGACTAAAAATTGCTGACAAAAAATCTGAAAAAAAAAAGTTAAACTCAAATTAAGTAAGATTATCATTAATTAATTAAATTTTAACTCTAATCACTTAGGGGCATTTTAACCATTTAGAAAATATTTTTATAAGGGGTGGCTCAAATTAGGTTGGGGTGACCTTTTTTGTCCTCTAGTGCCTGGTCCCCATTTAATATGAATGACCCCCAATTAAACCAGGTTTCTTTTCTACATTCATCTCTTTCTATGCACACTACGCGGTGTACACTCATGGCATCAATTTTGCTATACTGATCTTTTCTCATCGACTATAACCGAAAAAACAAAAACTCTAATTGTTCGGTTTCTCATCTTCCTCTTCATCACCACCAGCAATAAAATTCATCTACCACTTTTCTCCCACAACCTCTACAATGGTAACTTTCTCTCCCACTCTCTAATGATTTATTTTTTATACAAAATTTTGAAGAATTATGGAATTTTTTATTTTTTGTTCGTTCACCGTATAAATCATCTATGCTTATACAACATGAGGGTTCAGTATGTCACCCAGCGGCCAGGATACATTGAAATTTCTAACTACTTGCCAGGATCTTCGCTTCCCTCCTAGAATAAAGTTTTGATTTGGTTAATCCAATGGCTTATCTCGCATCCCAAGATAGGTGTATTAATTCTGTTTATTAAATGGCGAATGATAAATTGCGTTTCCTATTTGTATGTAACGGAAGAGATGTGTGAATGATCTAGGCGTTTTCTCTCTTCATGTTCGCAATTTCGATTATGGAAATCTCATCAAGTAATTTATTGCTTCTGCCCTTCTGTATTCCATAACGGATCATAAACCCTAAGATACAGAAGGTTTTACCAGTCCATAATGATTTTTCCCGTTGCTTCCGTTTTCTATCCACTTTCAATCCGGTGATTCTTTTCTTTTAATTCATTCAAATTTGTTTAAATTTATGTTTTCAAATCCTATTGAGATGTTGTGTTGTTATTTTTTATTTGCATTCCTGTTTTTATTTTCTCATTTTTGTTAATAACCGTTGATTCGGTTTACATTGTATCGCTCTATCCTATATTTGAATATGTTTCTGATGAATTTTCTTTGCAAATTTTTATGGCATCGCTGATCAATATCAAACACCTACCCTCAATTATCCAGGGCAAGTTCAAGAGTTTGCGATTCCTTGCCAAAGAAAAATCAAGCGTGGTTACTAAAGGTCCATTTACAGGCCAGGGACAAATTGTTGTTTGAATCACCTCTCAGTTTTGTTTGTTTCTTTTTCTTTTTACTTTAGCTATATATCAGATACCTTTTTGTCCATTTTTCCATTTTCAGGATCTGTATGAATTCAACTATGATTTTGTGAATTTTCTTGTGAGGAATAGTTTATTTTTTCTATCCGATTTACAAATATTGGAAGTATTCCGGTTAGGTAGAGATCTCTTTGAGAGATAGGACTATGTATCTGAACTTTATCTATATTGCTCGACTTATTATGGTTAAAAACCTCCTTGAGGTTTTTTTTTTAGGTGAAAACCGGTGGAACCGCAAAAATAATGGCAGAAGCTAGCCTCTTTCACTGATCCCATTCAATAACAGGTCAGCCCCCGGAATAGGTTTCAGGTATTACTCAAATTTTATTTTTGCTGGTGCAAATAGTATGGATAGAAATATGTGAATCACGTACATTGCTATACGGACAACATATGAATCAAACGGTACGTTTATGTTATAGTTATCTGTGTTTACAATCAGATTTAAGGGATTGACCGTGGCTGTAGATGTTAAAAACCGCTGGCCGTCTCATAAATTTGGTAATCTATTGTGTCTATGAACATGAACAATTACCACTAAGGATAACTGCACTAAAGACAGTATGTTCCAAATTAAATGATTACATGAGAATGTGATCTTTACCTATCAAACATTGGATTCCATACTATAGAAATACAAGAATCACTAATATATTTTTGGAAACAAAGCACAAGAAATTAAATTACAAATCTCAAAACAGCTGAGTCGCGGACTAGGTCGCTATCTTTAAGGTGTTTCGCGACTCTGCCTCTTGATTGTGTGCTAGCAGTCAATTCTTGTCGAAAACCCTATGAGATAAAACAATTGATAACTCTCTTGTTCGATTTCTCTGCACTATGAGAAATCGAATCACAATACTCCTTCTAACACTTGCTCAGAACACGAAAATAGATGAAAAACTATTGTATTTCATCTTCTCAAGAAACTGTTCTTTTATAACTCAAAAGAAATCAATATGGTTTTAATGAAAATAAATTTTGCAATTAGTGCCCAAAAATCCTCCATAACAGTCATAAAACGGTAACAGTATAATTACCAAAATTAATATTAAGTTGAAAACCGTTTTTGGAAACCAAGAGTTAAAACATCAAAAAATAAGGCCCCATGGCCCGCTCTCCCGGATTTTATTTAAATAATATAGATATATAAATATACCTAGTCAAATGCATAGGGTGAGACTTGAACCCAAGTCTATAGTGTGGGAGCCCAAAATTATACCACCACACTATTTCTCTAAATTTGATATAATATTACAAAACCATGTTTTCAAATATATATCCCAACGTATATATAGCCTGATCTAAATTCTGTTGAATGAATTCTTATGAATATTACATACTAACATCCCGGTTTTCTGGTACGCATTTTTTTTATTTTTTATGGTCAGCACATCTGTTTTTTTTTTTTTTTTTTTGTTAATTTGAGCTCATTTTTAAGCAGGTTATTGTGTCACCGGAAAGACAGGCTCTCAACCCTGTTCACATTATGACCGAAGTATAGTTTTATGACTTCGTTACATAGGTTTGCTATATTTTTTTATTTTTTTTCTCGATTTCTCGCTTACTTTTGCTGATTTTTTTTTTAGCTCATGTAAAGGTAACACTTACTCTTTGAAACAAGTATTCAATGAAAGAAGTCCAAGGTGCATCACAAAAGGGGAAAACGGTGTATCCTGACATCTTACTCTTTGAAACAAGTATTCAATGAAAGAAGTCCAAGGTGCATCACAAAAGGGGAAAACGGTGTATCCTGACATCCGAGGCAAGCATAAGTACGATGATGCTGTATTTTTATTAGTTCTTAGCGAACGGTTTTGCTTCTCGGATTGTTGGGCGTAGCACTCACCAATTCTACCTATAGGTTTGTTATTTGATTTTCTAGAAACTTTTTAGTAAGTACTGTTTTGGTTAATATAGTGAAGCTATAGTTTTAGAGGATTTGGTGTTTAGTCGTTTATAGCTTCTCCAATGATTGTTGTATGTATTTCCTATGTGTCAACACAAATAAGACATCTTTATTCCAAATTTTCCTTAAGTTTAGGTGTAAAAAGTTACTCCATCCGTTCTTAAATAATAGGCTGGTTTCATGTGTAATTTGTACATGAAACCAGCCTATTATTTAAGAACGGAGGGAGTATTCATCTCCAATAGTGTTGTTTGTGATCATTTTCTTATTAAATGTAAGTTTTATGTTTAGTAATTTTAAAATTTTATTAGATCTAAAAATGATTATTTATTGTATTAAAATTAATTTTAGTAAATAAAATATATTTTAAATTTTAAAAAGCAGACTAGGATGATAGACAATATCAAGGGAAATGTGGGAAACTAGACATTCCCCTTGACATTTTCTACCTAAAGTCATGCATACATTGATTTATGACATCCGGGTTGGAGAATGATTTTAGAGAAAATGGATATGCATTCTAGGTGGATTTTGACATTTATCTCCACACATGCAATTGGAGAAGCTCTTACTTATAGTTGATAACGAAAATTTTGTCGTTTATTAATTTATAAGTTCTTAGTTGAGATTAATTTGTTCGTAATTATTCGAAAATTTTGTAACTTTATTAGCATACTAAATTTGTAAGTCGAACTTTGTTTGTCATTAAAAGACTAAGTTTGTTGTTAAAATGTTTTAGGTTGGTTATTTTTGTATCTCACTTCATATTAAATACTTCGACCAAGTTACTAGGTATTTCCAAAATGCTTTCTGTTTTGTGGTACCAGAGGCCAATATAAAAGAACCATGGATTACTGAGAGGGATTTGCTGGTAGTTATTGAAGAAGTTTGAGTTGTATTTGGATCTAATAATAGAGTTTTTTCGAGCGCTCTTATTCACCGGAGCTCCCGGTTGATTCTCGCTTTTGGTTGATTCACGCTTCTGGTTAATTCTGCCCCACTAATTTTTCTTAATTTATTTATCTGGCCCCACGAGATTTATTTTATTGGAAAACAAATAATTTATTAGCTAAAGCAATTCTCTACAAAAATACAATGTTGCCAAAAATAAATTGGATTTAATAATAGAGTTTTTTCGAGCGCTCTTATTCATCGGAGCTCCTGGTTGATTCTCGCTTTTGGTGAATTCACGCTTCTGGTTAATTCTGGCCCCACTAATTTTTCTTAATTTATTTATTAGGCCCCACGAGATTTATTTTATTGAAAAATAAATATTTTATTAGCTAAAGCAATTCTTTACAAAAATACAATGTTGCCAAAAATAAATTAATACAAAACTCAAACACACAATTTCATCGTAAAATCAATCATGTATATATCAATCATCGTAAAATAAATTAATTATTAGCTAAATTAATCGCATGATTAATGAATAAATTTTTTTATCCAATGTCCGATTACATTTCTTAGAATCATTTTTTTCCTAATTACAACACCATTCTATCGGTTAAAACAAAATTAGATTACATTTTCAATGAGAATTAAAAAAAAAAAATTGATCAAATAAATAAAATAAAATTGGTCGTGGGTACTAACCTTTGAATGAACGCGCAATTGGGGGATATGAATTACTTCTCCCAACCTTGGGTGTCTGATAAGGGGTGTTTTTTTGGTATGAAAATACCAAAACACCCTTAGATTAATTAAAAAAACTTATGAAAAGACTGTTTGACCCTCCCCACAAAATTAAAAACTTAAAATCAAAACCAAACACAAAATCAGTTATCCCCCATTTCTATACCGGCATAGTCGTGTGAGGGTTCCGAATTTTTTTTCATCTTCTTCATCGTTCTTCATCGACGATGAATAGTTAAATCAAAAATTTCTTCGTCGATTAACTTAATCGAATCATAACCATGCCTCCACGGAAGAAAACAACTTCCAAATCGAACCCAAGTCAAGTGAATCCAAGTCAATCGAACCCAAGAACGATTGCTCAACAGAAATTGAAAAAAAAAACTTGATTTGATTGCTCAAGAGGAGGAAGACAAAGAAGCAGAGTTATCGGACGATGAACTACTAGCTAAGATGGCTTCTGTGAGAAGGTTAGTCATTTTGAACTGTTTAATTAGTGTTTCACTCGATTTGTAGCTATGGGTTTAGGTCAAAATCGCAAAAACCTAGCTGCAAATTTTCAGTTTCAGCAGTTCCGACATTTAATTTAGTATGAATGCCGCACCGGTAGTGAAAACCGGCATGCAATCTAGGATAAATACCACGCCGGTAAATATCCCGGCATAAGATTTAGTATGAATACCACACCGTAAATTGGTACCGGCACTCAATCTAGGTTGAATACTACGCCGGTATTAAACTTCTAATATACAGAGACCCATTGTTTAGTGAGTTGTACCGGCACTCAATCTAGGTTGAAAACCACACCGGAATTCTTTTTTTGGTATCCAGGATTTTTAGAATTCTTTCCGGAATTTTCGACATTTAATTTTGTATGTCGTTACTTCAATCTGGCATGGACGTTTATTATATAAAGATGCAGGTATTGGTGTAAATTTATCCAGGAAAATTTCTGAAGTATACCGGCATTTTCGACGTTTAATCTTAAATGCCGACATTTATTCCTGGCATGAAAGTTTATTACACGGATATGCCGGAACTAGCTAACGGCATGGTTTGTATGCCGATACTAAAAATGAAAGTTAGTGGTATTAATTTCGTGCTTCTTTTGAAATAGATCTAAAGCCAAGGAGACCAAAGCAAAGGCGGCAAACAAAGGAAAATCTAAAGTTGTTGCGACTAAGAAAAAAAGGAAGGATGGTCTTGATACTCCTCTGTCTTTGCCTCCTCGATGGAATAACAAAAAGCGTTTGGGTTTTGAGACAAGAGGGGATATTTGGGAGAGTGGTCGTGATCGTAGTATTCTTGTAATCCGTGAACCTGCTGCAGCTGTTGAGGAGGAATACGAGGAAGATGAGCAACATGTGCAAGATGAATAGGAAAGTGAGGATGAAGACAATGATATTGATCCAACTCAATTAGCAAACCAAAGCCAAGGAGTAGTTGAACAAGATGGTCCAAGTCAACAACCAACACAAGGCAAGGGGAAAGGAAAACGCAAAGCAAAAGTTAAAGGTGAACACCTTCCTCATGTTGATGACATGATACCCGACCTTGAATGTGGTCAAATTTAGGGCGCGGCTTCAGTTGTTCCGGGCCATCTATTTGGATACAAGCACTCATGGGCTCGTACTATATATCATACCTATGTAAGAATTTCTCTTTCGTGCATATGTAATGTATTAATGCAAAATCTCTTAAAATCTCTTAATCATTATCTCCTAATTGTAGGATCATGAGAAGGTTGTGCGTGTTTGCTGAAACCAAGCCGCGGCTGATTGGTATTTGTCTCTAGAGCATGATGATGTCCAAGCAATAGTAAATGAATCTGGTCTATATCCTTTAGTTGAAAATTATGTGAAGCCCGATATTGTAACCGTCAATTCCTTCGTCGAAAGGTATCATGGTGAAACTGATACAATGCACTTCCCATTTGGAGAAATGACCTTGATCCCTGATGATGCTCAGAACATTCTAGGCTTGAACGTTATCGGCAAATCAATTGCAGAAAGAGGTGACTTTGAGCTAGAATGGACGAAGTTGCACGAGCTTACTAACAAGTTGTTTGGTTGGGACTACAAAGAGTCTGTGAAAAGCTTTTATGTATCAAAGGTTAGTAGGACAAAGACATTCAAACTGACCCTGCTTAAGAAGAAGTTTGCAAACACAAAGAAAATAAGTGTTGAGGATGGATGGGACCCCGCACAGATTCGTTATACGGCCACCGCGTACCTGTTATACATCTTGGGCACTCGTGTATTCCTTGACACTAGTAGCAACATGGTTAATGCAAATTTCCTTCAGTAATTGGATCCGTTGGATGAGGTCTTTACCTATTGCACTTGATACCTCCAAAAATACAAAAAAAAAACAACGTTAGGTCCAAGACATCTCTCTAATGGATTATCAATCACCAACTACCAAGTTCAAGTTCATCAATTCCCTCGAAAAAGAAAAACGTATGAGGAACATATTGTGCACTGCGATAGGAAATCAATCACCAACCACCACCAACTCAGTCGACACAATACTAGAAAAACTAAGAAGGAAGGAAGAAACCACCAAGTCAATTGCTGCAATGGAAGAAGAGATAGTTAAGAGGAAAAGAGAAGAAAAATAGGAAGCAATGCTTGAACATTATCGTGAAAAACTAACTAAGATTGAAGCGGATGTTGAGGAAGCGGGTAAACGTCAAAAAAAAGCTAAGATAGAAGCGGATGTTGAAGAAGAAACCCAGTGGATTAAAAACTTCTACATAGTATCGGATTTGCCGGAAGTTCACCGGCCTTCAATTTTTTTTCGGGTCTAGAATGCAGAGATCTTGTTGTACTCAATCGAACAACTGCACTCATCAAATTATGTCGCAAATACAACGAGTTTCTTGCAAGATATAGAGGTAATAAGTATGAAGCTCAGGAGGCCTATTTGAAGTTGTTCAAAAGGACTTTTAGGCATTTTGAAGCTGCTTTGTTTCTTGAATATCGTTCCGAGAACTGATGTTAGTTGCAATTGGCCATTTGTTGATGTTTCATTTTATGTGTTCAATGTTGTTTAGGTCGGTTTGTTTGCTTAAAATTGAGTGTCAAGATAGTGTTTCGGCTTTTAGTGTAGCAAGTCAATGTTCCGACGTACAATGTAACATGTGGGTGGTGCCGGAATTCTGAGATTTTTTACCTTTGTAACTGTCGCACCAATTATTTTTTACCTCGATCTAAAATATTCGATCCTAGGATTGAGTCTCACAAATATTTTTTTTTTTTGGTGAAGTGGTATCTGTGGAAGATTATATTCTTGTCCAAAGGAGGCAAGATTACTTTGATCCTAAAAAGAGGTACGCATAATATAATCATTTGTAGTTCACAGGAAAATGGTGGCTTAGGCATTCGTAGCTTAAGAGAGTGGGTTAAGTTTTTTGCAAATAAAACTAAAGTTTTTTTTTTTATTCCTAAAAGTGGTACGCATACTATAATTGGGTTGCTACCAGGTTGGTACCAACCTAAATGTTTTTAAAATACACATCTACTGATTACACATTTATTATTGGGTTACTATCATCTTGGTAGCTACCTAAATAATTGTATTAGATTATAACGCCATACATCGGCCAAAATCACCGTCCGTGAAAAAAATTCCAGTGAAATATTCAGAAAACAAGATTGGTGACAGCAAACATTGAGCATGTACACCGTATGGGTTTAGTATAAAATACACATCTATGATTGAGTTGCTGTCAGTTTGGTAGCAACCTATATACACATCTATGATTGGGTTTCTATCAGTTTGGTAGCAACCTATATGATTGTATTAGATTATAAATGCCTTACATCGGTCAAAATCACCGTACGAGAAAAAAAAATCCAGTGAAATGTTCAGAAAACAAGATTGGTGACAACAAACATTGAACATGTACACCGTATGAGGTTAGCACAAAATACACATCTATGATTTGGTAATTTAGGTTGCTATCATCTTGGTAGCAACCTATATACACATCTATGATTGGGTTTCTATCAGTTTCGTAGCAACCTATATAATTTTATTGATGAATATAGAAAGTTGGAAACACTGGACATGAGTAACATGTTGGTATGATGGTTGGAAGTTGAACTAAAACGTGCGATGTTCTTCGGTTCGAATCATAGCTGGCGTGGTATTCTTCACCAACACACACTTGTTATTAAGAGTCGTCTCTTTTGCCCAAGCAATTGATTCCTCTGGAGATTTAATTCCCTACATTAGGACAACAATGGAAGATTATAAGGTTCATTACAAGCAATCCGCATAGAACGTTCTAAAAACTAGGTGAAAAGTATTGTTTGGTAACATACCGGGGGCATCTTATAGTATTCGGCCGTATCCGGACCAATCGGTTTGGAATTTGTAGGATCAATGTATGTCACAATCTAAGGAATAAATGAAAAAAAAATTGAATTAGTTCATAGAAAATAAAAAAATTACCATGCCGGGTACCATTTACGGCGTGCTCGACCACAGTTCCGGCATTGAATGTTCTAGAATACAAAGGCCGGAAGAGTCAATACCGGCATTTTATCTAAATAGGGTACATGCCGGTAACAATAACCGGCATTCTCGACATGTGAGTTTTCCAACCGGAACCGAGTGCCGGCATTGAGGTAATCTTAACAGAAAGCCGGGAATAAATACCGGCGTTCCATATATTTTATATACTACGCCGGTATTGGAGTTCAAGAATCTTAAACTCCTAGATGCTTTTCTGTAAGTACCGGCATCGTCAGTTAGGAGTAAGCTATGCCGGTTGGAATATTCTATGGAATATTCGGTGTTAGGTAAAAAGCATAACTAAATACCGGCATACATAGATTGTTTCAATAACACGCCGGGAAACTTTTGAAATGGGGGATATACTATACCGGCATGGACAAAAATATGAAAAGAATGCCGGGAAATATTTTGAAATGGGGTATATATTGTACCGGCATTAAATGGAGTTGGAACACAACGCCAGGAACGTGTTTAAAATGGGGGATATATTGTACCGGCATGCGTATTGTATGAATACCAAGCCGGTAGCGTCAGTTCTGGCATATAATTCATACTACGAGTGTGCCGGTACTAAGCTTTTTCAGAGAAATAATGGCGGTTTGAAAAAGAAAAATCAAATTTTCGACCTCTTTGAAGCATTACCTGTGTGTTGGGGTTGCTTGTATGCTGAACATGTTTACTTTCTTGGGTTGGTTCTTCACAAAACACTTCATGCTCACGAAAATCATGATTCAAGGGTGTTGGTTCATCATATAACTCTAATTGTGAGTTATTATCATACACCGAAGATTGAACATGTGATTGTTGTTGTAGTAGAGCTAAATATTCAGCTGCTGCAATACTCTCATCACAATCATCTTCCATTTTCAAAAAAAAAAAATTCACACAATTGTTTTTTCCCTCCTTCTACTCTCAACTAACCCACACAATTAAAAATAAAACTAAAAACAAACTAATTTATCCCCCAAATACTTAACATTTTACTAATTAAACTTAACCACTAATTAGGATTAGTGAGGGCTAGATTAGGAATTAAAAAAATAATTACATAGGGGGTCACCCAAAATTGCTATTGGGACACCGTTTTTGTCCTGTAGCTATATCCCCCAATTAATATGGATATCCCCAATTGCGCGTTCCTTTGAATCTGACGTTATATCTTTCTCGCAAATAAAATTTTTAGTGACCCTGTCCAACAATAGAGAATTACAAAAATTGATCAAAAAAAAAATGAAGCAATCAATTTAAAGCAAACAAATATTAAAACGAGCATACAAAAATTCAATCGAAAACAAAATAATAAACCTTATTTTCACATTTATTTTTCTTAATTTTTTTCATACCATAATTAAAAGCAAAATAAGTTTAAAATAAAAAATATATTACAATAAAGCCGATTTCTAAAAGTGTTGAGTATTTTTCTTAATATCGTAATAAATAAAAATAATAAAAAAAAAATCTATATTCCTAAAAATATTTCAAAGAATAAATATGACTACCAAAAATAACCGTGATTGCTCAATATTATTAAAAATGCACAAATTTAAGACTCGAATTTAATGTTATTTCCAAAATATCTTCTTCTATTTATGGAATCATTCATAAAAATATTTCAAAAAATATATATGGGTACCAAAAATGACTGTAATTGCTAAAAATTATTAAAAAAAAATATACATAAATTTGAGAATGTGATTTGATATTATTTCCAAAATATGATATTCTAGTCGTCTTCTATTTATGGAGAATCTGGGCATTGTAAAAATCTATATAAATCACTCGGCGAACTCTCATCATTTCCACTTTTTTTCCCCTTCTTCCTTGCATTTATTATTTGATCCTACTATTGAGGTCTTTCAACACTCCTTCAACCCAAAATCTTTTATACATTCAGTTTGCCATGCAAAAAAGAAGAACTTTTAATTGGGGGATATGAGAATTAATTGGGGGATATGAATTACTTACCCCAACCAAAGGTGGCTGCTAAGGGGTGTTTTTTGGGGGAGAAAATACTAAAACACCCTTAGATTAATTAAAAAACATTATGAAAAGACTGTTATGCCCTTTCTACCAAACATAAAATCTAAAAACCAAATCAAATATCCCCCATTCTCAGTACCGGCACAGTTGGGGTTAAGGTTAGGTTTCGATTTTTTTTTCTTCATCTTCTTCGTCGTTCTTCATCGATGATTAATCGTTAAATCAAAAATTTATTCGTCGATTAACCTACCCAAATTATAATCATGCCTCCACGAAAGACAACAACTTCCTAATCGAACCCAAGAGCGATTGCTCAAAAGAAATTGAAAGATAAACTTTCTTTGATTGCTCAAGAGGAAGAAGACGATGAACTACTATCAAATATGGCTTCTGTGAGAAGGTTAGTCATTTTAAAGTGTTTAATTAGTGTTTCAATGGATTTGTAGCTATGGGTTTAGGTCAAAATCGCGAAAACCTAACTGCAACTTTTGAGTTTCAGGAATTCCGGCATACACCTTAGTTTGAATATCGTACCGGTAGTGGATACCGGCGTGCAATCTAGGATGAATACCACGCCGGTAGACACACTCATCATTCAATTTTATATGAATACCACACCGTTAATAGGTACATGCACTCGATCTAGGTTGAAGACCACGCCGGTATTGAACTTCTAATACATAGAGAACAAAAGGGTTTAGTTGGTTGTACCGGCATATACTTTAGTTTAGATGTCATGCCGGAACTATAGTTTTGGTATCTAGGAACTTCAGAAGTACTTCCGGCATCTTCGACATTTTCTTTTCAATGCCGGTACTCAATACCGGCATGAATGATTGTTTAACGGGCATGCCGGTATTGGTGTTTAGTTATGCAGAAACTTCCAAGACTATACCGGCATCCTTGACATTTTTTTATTTATGCCGGTACCTAAATCCGGCATGGATTTTTATTATACATGAATGCCGGTAGTCTTGTTTTTTTATCCAAATGCAAAGGACTTGTGGAATCCAAAGAAGATGAAGAAGTTAGAAGAAGAAGATGATGTCAACTGGCTATAAACGTTGCATTCTTTGCTATATATGCATAAATTTTGCCACTTCTTCATTGGTAATCCAAGTAGATCTATTGAGCGGTTTCCATATTAAAATGGTCGGCTTACTCTGAAAAGTGGTGGGGGCTTGGATTATCTAAGCTGCAACTGACAATGGATTAAGTGGGTACTCGACTAAGATCCCACTTCCTCTCTAGAATGATCCTATAAAAGAGACATATATTTTGAAATAACTTCTCTCAAAATAAAGTCTATCTTTACTGTTCTTGATAATTTCGAAGAAGCTAGCAGGAGTCTATATGTTTTATCTTCTAGCAGGAGTCTTATAATGGCAAAAACTAAGGAATTGAAGGAAGCAAGTAATGGAAGAACCATTCGCGCCTTGTACGAAGACAGTAATGTGCGAGACGTAGAGACTATCCAACGACTTCTTGCTTCAGACATAGAGTGGTGGTACCATGGTCCACCAGGTCACCAGCATATGATGCGGTTTCTCACTGGGACAAGTTATAATAGTTGTACTGGTAGTAGAACCTCCTCAGTGTCTTCATCATCGTCCTCAGATGACCATGAATATATTGAAGATTCGTTCCCATTTGTACCAAGTTCTATCACTGCTTTTGGTTCATTTGTCATAGTTGAAGGATGTGATCTCAGTCGTCTAGTATCGTGGGTTCATGTTTGGATAGTCAGTGATGATAACGGGATAGTTACACAATTAAGAGAGTACTTCAATACATCCCTTACGATTGCGCGTTTTGAGCATAATTGGAATGGCAACACCAACCAGTCTTCATCTTCCAAACCATCACGGACTTCTCCATTGATTAACTCGGCAGTCTGGGAGAGCAAGTTGCCTAGTTCAATCGGAAACCAGAATCGCAACAACATGTCTTTTTGGTTTGTACTGTATGTTCCGGCATAGTAGAGATCAGTTTTAGAAATACAGGTACACATACCGGCATATACGAAATGCTCAAAACACTGCCAGTACCTCGTCCCGACATAACAATTTCTATGCCGGAACAATCAGTTTACATTATTTGGTTTCTGTATAGAAACTAACATGTATCATCATGGTGGTGTTTGCTAGCTTCCATGCCGGTATTCAAAATTTCCAAATACTCTTAAATATGTGATAGAAAACCGGCATGCAATCTTGTTTTGAGTACCACGCCGGTATGTTCTTGAACAGTTAGGGATATTTTGTCCCGGCATATAAATTTGTATGAATACAATGCCGGTTATAGAGGTTCCGGCGTAGTATTCATATAACGAGCATGCCGGTATTAAGCTTTTTCAGACAGAAATGGCGGTTTCGAAAAAAAATAATCAAATGTTCGACCTATTTGAAGCATTACCTGTGTGTTGGGGTTGCTTGAATGCTGAACATGTTTACTTTCTTGAGTTGGTTCTTCACAAAACCCTTCATGGTCACGAAAATCATGATTCAAAGGTGTTGGTTCATCATATAACAATTGTGAGTTGTTATCATTAACCGAAGATTGTTGTTGTAATTGAGCTAAAGATTCAGCAGTTGCAAGTCTCTCATCACAATCATCTTCCATTTTCAAAAAAAATAATTCTACTCAATTTTTTTCCCTCCTTCTACTCTTTACTAACCCACATAAATACACAAATTATATCCCCCAAATCATTAATATTTTACTAATCATAATTAGTTACTAATCCTAATTAGTGAGGGTTAGATTAGGAATTAATAATTTAATTATATAAGGGGTAACCCAGCTAGGATATTTGGATCACTATTTTGTCATTTAGCTATATCCCCCAATTACTTTCCATATCCCCCAATTACGCGTTCAAAAATAAGGCTAAATGGCAAACAATAATCTGCCTACATGAAGTTTAGAATTTTTTAATAACTTTTAAACTTAAAGTCTCTCCTTTTGTTTATTTATTATTTTATTATTTTGTCTTTCTATTTTTTGGTAAACGGCTCATTTTCCATCCAGGGTAACTTTTACATTTTTCTCATAGTAGCTTGTCTCCTTTATACCATAGGAATACTCTAACAAGCGTTCAATATTCCATATTCCATAAGCAAGAAACTGACCCGTGCATCGCATGGGTGAGAAATTAGTTTTCATAATTTAAGAGGAATAATAAAATAATGGGGACGTGAGGTGTGGGACCGGCCACGGCCAAGGCATGGCCGGTCGGCTGGTGCTCGGTCCCGCGACACCTTTCCCTAATTTTTTTATATTGATAAAATCATGAGATTAAATATATTTTTTGAAATAAAGGAGATTTGCTCGAACGAGAGAATTTTTGTGAGATTAGAGAAAAATAATAAAATGTGATAAAATATAAAATCTGGCGTGGGACTGGTCACGACATGACCGGCCGGCTGGTGAGCCCAGTCCCCTAGCGCCTTTGCTAATTTTTTTTTTATTATTATTCCTTTCTATTTTGCATAGGTTCATCGTTTATTCGTATTTTTGAAATGCTCGTTTGCGCATTCAAAACGCTGGTCTGTGCATTATTTTCTAAGTACACTTGCACCATTTTTGTCAGGGCTTATTCGATGCTCAGTTGCCTGCTTCGTTGAATATTTATCACTAACCCGTGGAGTTCTGCTGGGAAGAACCACGAAATGAAGTGACGAAATATAACGAAGAATCATAGAATATTGTTGGATATTCAGGCGATTAACTGATGGCTCATAGAATATTGCTGGATATTCAGACGATTAAAGATAATTAATTTATGGCTCTATACTAGAAGGGATTCCTATCTAGGAGCATTAATTATCCGAGGGTTGAGCAATATGAACTTGCTGGAGTGTCATATTCCCCTTGTATAGTCAGAGAAAACCTGTTTGCATCCCGAAAACGTTGTCGCTCTATACTAGCAGGCATGCTATCTAGGAGCCGCCCAATCTTTCGATTCTATACAGTATGAGATGTGTCGTTGTCTCAGCTGGGAGACAACACATCTGCATCTTCTCTGAGAGACTTTCTCCATCAGAGGTTTATGGCATGAGCTTTCATGCTTAGAGACATGAGTCTCAATACTCATCCGATTGCCGGTTCCTGAGTAATCACTGAAATTGCTCAGTATTCATGAGATGTACCGTGGTCTCAACTGAGAGACTACACATATACATGTACTCTGAGAGACAACCTTCTCAGTCAGAGATTTATGGCATGAGCTTTCATGCTTTAACGAGAGACATGAGCCTCAATACTCATCTGGTTGCAGAATCTGGAGTATAGTTTTACAATTCTATCCTTTGTCGAAAATCCACCATCTACATACCCAAATAACATAATATACAATCTTTGTCACTTAGTTACATATGGTTGTTCACTAAATACGACTTGCCAACTCCATGTGTACGCTACAACTACCATATTGTACAAACAAGAATCTATTCGATACCGTAAATTTCATTTATGGTAACACAAAACGTAAACTGAAAATGGGTGTACACGGAGTGTAAACCAAAAAAGGTAAAGGAACGACTAGCCATTAACCGTCAAAGGAAATAGAAAACGGTGGATGGTTAGATGTTCCTTGGAAATGGCCAATGATTCACCGTTATTTGAACAATAACGGTTAATGGATAACCGTTTTCTTCTTTTCGGGAACGGCTAACCATTAGCCGTTTTAGGAGTCTTCCCGCTGGGATTCCCTCACACTAGGGAAGCTTTGCGGGAATCACCCCTTTAGGCCATGGTTTTTCTTCTTGGGAAGTCCTTGGGCATGCCCATAAGACCCAGTCGTAGAAAGTAAACATTTGTTAACAAAAACTACACAGAACTAGAGATGATTAATATATACTTGCATGGACATAAGTAGATACACTAAATGAAATTAACAAAAGTCAAAAAAAAAATTGAAGCATAAATTAGTTCTTTTGTGCAATTTCTCTATATACATCTATGAGTTTAGGTTGTAGATCGTTTATTAGTCTAAATTCCAGTAACTGAAAATGTAACTGGCAAGCCATTGAACAAATTCGAATGAACATCGGCATTTATGTTTACCGCGAGTACTGAATATTAGCTGTGAATAATCATGCCTTTAACACATCATGTTATGCAACAGTCCAAAACCCGTGCCATTTGGACGGAGATTTACAGTTTGGACACATAAAGAACGGCCCAGATTGAGGCACCTATTTAAGTTATTCAGTTACATTTCTAGCATATAAAGAACGGTCCACACTGAGCTACATATTTAAGATTCTCAATCTATATTTTAGGCATATAAAGAAGGGCCAAGATTAATTCACATATTACCGAAGATAGGCATATAAAGAAGGGCCCGGATTAATTCACATATTAATTTTATCTAAGATAATGAATTTAAAATTAATTACCCATTCATTTAATATCATTTATTTGGGAGTTATTCCACCCATTTAATGTTAAACCGTTTCCTTTTATAATCCCTTTTATAATCAAATTTCTTTCCCATTTAATGGTATGAAAACTTGCAGATAACTGATATTGTACCTTGACCTAAGAATACATAAGAGACCTAAACCGCTTTTAGTTGATTTAGATAATTATTGTTAATGGAAATGAATCATTTTCTTAGTACTGTTTAATATTGGCATAATAATACAATATCAGCCTAATTTTTGTCATTTATACAGTTTAATTTCCCTTTGATTCTTTTCATTAATATTGAATTTTTTTAACTCGATTTTGTTTAGGAGATGGATTATTAAATTATCCATACATAGTCAACCATCTTGCTAATGTTGAAATTTAGGAAGTCTCAAAATAAGCAACACGGAACTGGATTATTGAAGCTCACCTATGATCATTCATTTTATGATATTAAGAGATTATTTTTAAGCAATGCACAAAACGGTTTAGGGAGCAATATATTGATGCAATTTTTTTTTTTTTTTTTTTGTGGAATTCAACACTATACATATATGTATCGGGTCATAAACAAATTTCCATTATATACATTTTATCGTTGACGAATATGAAGAAGTTTTGGTATGCCAGAAAGGTACAAGTCTAATTTTTGCTAGAATATGTGGTTCATTTGCACATATGTGATTGCCATGACTAAAATGTCGAGTTTTCTAAAGATTATCTTGGTTCAAGAGAGCTTAGTACATAGGAACACATTTCGATCTTGCATCTAAATATACCATGACTAATACTTGATCCATCACCTGTCTTTTACTCAGTGGATATCATCTAATACTCGATCTTCCTTTATTTCATTTAAGATACCGACAAACCAAAATATGTATAAATATATTACACTTTATATAAGTTAATTCAAGAAATATTTTGATACTCGGTTGTAATGTCATGTTCATTTTGTGCTAGCAAATTATAGAATTATGGGTTTTTTAGGTATCTTATGTACTCTTAGGTCAAGGTAGAATATCAGTTATCTACAAGTTTTCATACCATTGGTATTTATACTGGGTCTCTTATTTACTTCTAGGCCTCAAACGCATATGATGGCAAAGAGAAACTCTCATATACATGTACAGTATATCGATTCATGTATTAAAGGGAGAAATTTCTTTTATTTGGATATGTAATTTATTTAATGAGAGTCTTTCACTATTTAGTAAGACAACAAGATTGTATTATCAATTTGCAAGGAAAAGCATACTTAGCATATGATGTATGCAATTGCATCAAACCCATCATTTTTCGCCGCTAAGAAAGATTCAAGGACACTTCATATCCCTGATATCCAAGGGAATGATGTAGGATTTAATGTTTTACATTTTTTTATATTTTTTTTTTCGTATTTGTGACACTGTAAGTTGGGCGTTTTTCATGTGTTAGTTTAAACCATAAATGTATCTTTTTCAAGAGGCTTCACAGTACATTGTAACGTCTCTCTAACCTAGAACACTCTAGGGAATGATATATATATATATATATATATATATATATATATATATATATATATGTGTGTGTGTGTGTGTGTGTGTGTGTGTGTGTATTTATGCAAATGACATGTTTAGTGGCCATAAAATGACAAGCCATATATTATATTAACCTAGCAGTTAAACTATTTTACCATGGGCTCATGCCAATTATACATTGATACTAGCACAAAGTCAATATTCATTTTTAAAAACAGTCAATGGTTCCAAAAACTAATGCATATGTAACACTTTTTAGGCATATAAAAGAAGGATTCCCAGCTCGGATTCAACTTTTCGAATTTCGAAGAAAAAAATTGCACTATTTTTTTTAGCACAAAATAACAATCTAATTAAATGATGACTACTCTGCATTTGTAATTTGGAATACAACCGACAAGTTAATTTTATTCAAACAAGAAATTTCTACGAGTTCCCGCTTAGGAATTTAGGTTTTCAATTTTGTTGGTATTATTTGCAACAACTGTAAATGGATAGTTACCTAAATAAGCATATATGAAACTAGGTGCAAATTCCAGTATACACACTTACATTGGATATTTTTACCACCAAAAAAACTACTCTCTAGGGTATATATGTCTGTGTACATCCATATATGGATATCCTAATCACCATCTAACAAGAAACCGATCCCGTTGATGTTAATAATATCGATCAAAGATTCGAATTCAGTTTAATAAGGATTACCATTCCCCGAGTTTCCTACGCTCATCGCATGGTAGTCTCGCAAGAAAAGAAATATACAACTAATACAAAAACAGCTCAGAGCCACGTGCCATTATGGCACGGGTCATATCCTAGTACTTTTTATAGTACAATATAATTCATTTTCTTTTCGTATAAATATTTTGTTCGCATATAATATCATTATGAATTCTTATATTTTGATAAGAATTTTTAAGAAATAAATTCCTTAATTTCAAATAATTCATATAAAAAACAAATATCGGTTTAAAATGCTAATTATTTTCTCTAAAACCAAGCAACGGGAATCTTGATGTATTAAATATAGATAAATATTAATAGGAGGGAAACAATGGAATATTATTTTGTAGAAAATCATACTTTGAAGGTTGTGTGTGCAACCACTAATTACTAATTTCATATATGTATAAACACTATTTAAAAAAAATAAAAAAATCGAGTGTATTGGTGACACATTAAAAGCCCAAATTTAAAGTCCGCCTAGAGCCTCCGGGAACTATGAGACGAACCCTGTATGTTGAGAATCGATAATACATGTTTTGTCGTTTTTTACTGTGCTGATATACAGAGTTTGTTCATGGTCCAGTTATCCATGGGAAAATGAGACCTATTTTAAGGGTCGTCGACCATGTTTTAAGTTAGTAGAACTGGAAGGATATGAGTTGACTCATTTCATTTTTCAAAGTTTGATTTTCCACTATTAATATGATTTTATGATTCCTACTTTGCAATTAAAATCTTCATTTTTTTCTTGTTTATGTGTAAGTGATTATCTTTAGATCGATTATGTTTCACGTTTTATTCCTGTTTGAAAACTTTATTATACTTCTATTTTGTTTTTATATTTAAATTTTCCTTATGTTGCTGCTTTTTTTCTTTGTTTAAGATCTAATGGAAATTCAAGTATAGGTAACCAATTATGGTCTTTCAGTAGTATATTGCTTCTGAATCAAAAAGCAGGTGTGTTATTTTGGCACTACTGCTATCCATTCGTCTCATGATGGCTCATATTAGAATGTTGAAGTTATGATATCAGGTTGTTGATTCTACAAAAATCTTTACCATTCATCAAAACCATTTTCCGATCCACTATTCAATCCATAGTTCCCGGATTATTCACACACAAAAAAAATACAATAATTTCTTCAATAAAGATCCTTATAATTTTATCTAACATGCAATTTTTAGAGTATCTCCAATAACAGGTATAAAATATCTGGGTTTACACACGCGGAAAAAGTAAGATAGTATTTCTAATAAACCACCGCCAAGAGTTCAGGGTCTTTAACTTTAAAATTTAATATGTGGATAAAAAAATTCCCTTTATTTTAAGTTTTTTTTCTATTTTGTTTATAATTAAATAGAAAGAATGAAAAAGATGATAGGGAGGTCTAAACGAAGTCTAGTTAAGACTTTCTAACGAGTTGGAGGGATGTCCAACTTGCCACTCCTACTGTGTAGGATTTAACTATTGGAGATGAATTTTACTTATATGAGAGTCTAAAGCCCATGTGGCATAAAATAACTAATTCTACATTCTTTGTTGGAGATGCTCTTACCATGTCTGACTTCTTGTTAATCGACCTTCAAATTTCCTTTTCACAAGCCTCTTAATGATATTCTCCCAAATACTTTGAGCTGTATTTTATAAATCAATAATATTTTTGGACTCTCCTATCTGCTATCCTGATAAAAGCTTAATCACCCTTTGCAAAACTCATCTTCTAAAACTCTACATCATGTACCTCATTAAAGTCAACTCTGAAATGATTCCAAGTTTTCAAAGTCATGTCATAAATATCACTAGACTACTTAAAAGTGAAAGGAGTGGTTGATGCGTGTCGCGAGTGCAATCAAATTAAATTACTTATTTCCACACAATTAACTGGTAATATAATGGAAGTAAGGATCGTTCCCACGAAGAGCAAGGAGTTTTAGTTGTTGAAAGCGTCACAAAGGGGGGTTTTGTTTTTAGGTTTTGAAAACAAAATAAATAGCAAAGCAAATTGAAATAATTAGGTTGAAAACAATGATGAGGAATATGATCAAGGAATCATTTTTCGTTACTAAATATTCATTAAATTAATATATTCATCTATTTATTGTTAATCATAGATTTTCACCAACCGTAGGATAACAGGTACGCATAGTTAACCCAAAAAATTCCATAAATCACTGGAAAACAGGTACGCTTAGTCGCCAGATTCTATCCTTCTGAGCCACCTTGAGGTACGCTTACGAGATGTAACTCATTCGAATGCCTTTAGGTTTGTGAATTTATGTTTGATCCTAGCAGTTAAACTCAGTACGCTCGGTCCACTTACTAGGGTTGTTTTTACTTGCGATTGCTCCACAGAATCCCTCTGCAAGGTTTCGCAATTTCTACTTGTGTAAGAGCTATTCAACAATTAAAGATATCCTAACTATTTACTAGCATTATATTAATTAATAAACTAATTTAGTTGGCCACCCAAACAATTTAATAATTAATCATAAATATTAATCTCGGTAAAAACAAGCGAAAATCATGTGAAGAACTCAAAATAGATTTTTATAAGAATTTAAATCATAATTAGAACTTAGAATTCATCTGTAATCAAATAAGTAGATTGTCTAGACATAATGGAGGTTATAGAAATCAAACTGCAGTTTTTGAAGAATTCCAACTACTGCTTATGTTGCAAGAGATCAGCCACTGTCGCCTTGTTGCAAGAGAACTTTAGCTTACGAACTCTTTATGCTTCTATTCTTCTTTGAGTACTTCTGTCGAGAAGTTTCTGGGCGTGAAAGTGAGGGTGAGAAGATACTTTTGGGTTGCGATTTCGACCCCTATTTATAGTATTTCGACCCTGAGAATTCGAATCTGATAATCAACCAACAATTCTAAACATAAACAAACACTCAAACACGCTTTAATCTTCACCGTTTATCTCCAAAATCGACCGCAAATACCCCTCTTGGTGCTGTTTTGTAGGCTTGAATATTAATCCAAATCCAAGTATATCTCATCAGTTCTCTGAATTGTTGCTCAAGTAGTCGAATCCAACACAAACCCAAGTTACCAAACCGACTTAAACTCTCAAAGAACTCCTTAATTTCTTCAATCGATTGACATATCATTGGCAGCAAACTTATCCCTTTTTTCAACTGAATTTTAGGTCAAGTTTTTGGTGTTCTAAAACAATCCAAACTCCTATAATTCGTGCCCACGTTTCCTTCTTTATCTTGAACTCAACAGCACCTTTAATCTCTCCATTTCTCGCTCAAATCCACGGCCGGAAATTAGCTCCGGGACTGGTCATGAAGAAGAGAAGAAGAAGCACTGGCCACGACTCACGACCAATGTTTCTGTCAAAATTAGATTCAAAAGGGAGGTGCCCCTTAACGGAAGTTAGAGTGCCTATAGTATCCGCCCTTAAAACCATTAAAATCTTCACTTCTTGTACGTGTATTTCAAGAGATAAAGGGGACCTCCCCTTAGCGACTACTGGAGTGTCAATAATGAAAAACACCCCTTATCATTTCCTGAGCTGCTCATAACATTTTCACGTAAAATGACATTTTTGCCCTTTTGCCTTCCAAGTTCTTGTTTTGATCGTAACTTCTTCATACGATGTCGGAATGACTCCATTCTTTCGCCCTTGGCTTCATCTTTTCGTCATCTTCAAGTTGAAAAGTAGAAATCTTGTACTTTAATGAGTTTCATTTGGTCTTTGGCCCTTCTCCACTTGTGGCTAGCTTCTTTTAGTGCACAATTAAGTGTCAATTCATTTCTTTTGGATGATTCACCTAATAAAACATAAATAATAGAAAATAAGCGTAATATATAATAATTCGCAAGAAAATATAGCAAATACTAGCATGGATTCGACACTAAACATGTGCAAAATATGCACTTAAAAAATTTCCCCACACTTGGATTTTGCTAGTCCTCGAGCAAACTATCTAAAATACAACAACTCCATGTCGCCGAGGATACGGTTACTCTTAGCATGAATAACAGGCCTTTAAACCCCTAGGTGTCCCTAGTGGACGAGTTATAGTATCGTGAGGGCTTACGAGAGATATATCCACAAAACCTACTCCAACTTCAAAGCGTTCCAGCTTCCCAAGCATCCCAAGAGCTATGAGGACATAAAATTTCTGCATGCTAGTAATAAGAAGTTAGAAATACCAAAGAACATATTCATTCTTTAATCTTGAGTGAGAAATAACCATACCATAATGAGAGAAACGCGTGTTTGACAACGATCAATAAGCATTTCGCCTCGACTTCTGCCTCACTTAAAAGGATTTTATGATAATTGCACTCAATAAGACGGCTTTTTTATGGGTCTCACATGTGTGTAGGTAGGAATGAAGATAGAAATCCTACACACGTTGAATGGTGGGAAGGAAACCTTCCGAATTATTTTTGGAGACTCCACAAAATCGTGGAAAATAAAGACTTTTTTCTGATGATCTCTAAGAAAGGAAATCAACCATTATTATTAAAAATAGAGGATAAGAGTACTTACCACCTTCACATCTGATTGCAATGATGAAAGCACCACTCTCACAACATCCAATAGAAACGACTTCCTTCGGCTCGTCATCTTCATCTTCATCTTCTTGGTCTTCGGTCTTCAACTGTTGATGATAAACTCTTGAACTTGTAGAACTTCGACAATTTGTACTCTTTCCTCAATTCCTTGTTGCTTGAAACTTCTTTATATATGTTTCTTCCCCATGGCCTTATTAAATAAATAACAACCTAAATGCAAATATTTTTGTATTTTTGTATATTTTTTTTGTATTTTTGTATTTTTTGTATTTTTCTTTTTCAATTTTTTTTATAAAAAGATTGCAACTACAAAAATAATAATAACGAAATTAAAATTCACATGGCCATGAAAGAAGTACTTTACCACTTTGATCTTCACAACTTGTATTGTCTTTGTATCTTAAACTTCAATAACTCTCATTTTTTGATTTTCTTCGCTCTTGTAAATAAGTCATCATACTTGGATATAAATTACGCTCCTTATGTGTAAGTCTTCAACATGTATATAAAAATCTGCTCATTTATATGTTTCTTTACTTGGATATGAAATTTGCTCTTCCTTGTATTGTTGCTTGTAAACCTCAAATGTCTTCAACTTTCCTTGTAGATTTTGATGTCACTCCATTGTTGATGATGATGTGTTTCTATGGATCTGTTGTTGGCGAGAGAGAGAATGGTGCTAACTGCAAATCAAACTACAAGAAGGTGGTTTTCATCTATAGACGTCACCCTCATGATTGACAAAATTAGCACTCAAGAGATCAAAAATAATGCTGAAAATGGTGTGAAGTTGGGTAGCTCACCATTTTACCCGGAATTAACGTACAGTGACACACACTCAAAAGAAAGCTCTTTAGTCAGCTACAAAGAAAATTTGGTCTGGTGCCTTGGTTGATATGAAAATGGGTAGTCTCCACTAATGATTGATCAATAACTCTAATAATGCATTTCTCTCTGCTCCTAATTTGCATCACCGGCATGATTAAATCCATTATTTAACACTCCAATTCGTAAGAATATTCCGAACGTAGTTCCCTAACACTTCCAAGTTCAGTTATGTCGGTCAGAATCTCTATGTAAACATACCTAGAAGTATGCTAGTGACTCTAAAATCTCTACAAGTTGGAGGTTTTATGCAAATATTTACAAAAAAGTGAAAAATCTATATGCAAAATACTCCCCCACACTTAAACTTCACATTGTCCTCAATGTAATTGACTCATCCTAAGTAAAATCAAGGTGGGAAATCAAAAATATGATATGAAAAGCTAGGAAAAATAAAATACAAAAGATAGAGATACAAAACCGATGAGTTGCCTCCCATTTAGCGCTTAGTTTTACGTCCTCAACCCCACTTGGAAGTCCCCAAACTACTCCTCCAGAGGGAGTAAATCACGAAGCTCAATCACTTCCACATTCTCCACAGGAAAGTTTCGGTAATAAGGCTTCAATCTATGGTCATTGACTTTTGAAACCATTACAGTTTTCATGCTAGTGATCTCAACTGCACCATAAGGAAAAACATTAGTAACAACATATGGTCCAATCCATTTGGACCTTAGCTTACCAGGAAATAATCGAAGACGAGTATTGAATAAAAGAACTTTTTGTCCCACAACAATTTTTTTCCGAGAAATCATCTTGTCATGGAAAAACTTCGTCCTTTCCTTGTAAATATGAGAACTCTCGTAAGCATTATTACGTATCTCCTCTAGCTCATTGAGTTGTAACTTTCTATGTTTCACTGCATCATCATAATCCATGTTGCACATCTTTATCGCCCAGTAATCCTTGTGCTCAATTTCAACCGGAAGATGACAAGCTTTTCCATAAACCAACCGATATGGAGACATACCAATCGGTGTTTTGTATGCCGTTCTATACGCCCAAAGTGCATCGTTGAGTCTAAAACTCAAATCTTTCCGTGTTGTGTTTACGGTTTTCTCCAAGATGGACTTGATCTTACGATTTGAAATTTCATCTTGCCCACTAGTTTGTGGGTGATATGGCGTACCGACCTTGTGAGTTATGTTGTACTTCTTGAGAAGAGCAAGAAAGGATTTCTTGAAGTGTGAGCCTCCATCACTGATAACCACTCTTGGTGTACCATGTCTAGAAAAAATATATTCCTT
Source organism: Papaver bracteatum (assembly GCA_023529315.1). Lineage (NCBI taxonomy): Eukaryota > Viridiplantae > Streptophyta > Magnoliopsida > Ranunculales > Papaveraceae > Papaver > Papaver bracteatum. The sequence goes on from JAJJWX010005152.1 coordinate 1,354,664, forward strand.
CACAAACTCACAAACAACTTGAGAATCATTAGTAGGAGTAGATTTAGCTTCCACCCATTTTGAAACAGAATCCACAACAAGAAGTATATAAAATTTTCCATTCGAATTGACAAAAGGTCCCATAAAATCAATTCCCCACACATCGAAAATATCTACAGCAAGAATTGGTGTGATTGGCATTTGATTTCGAGCACCTAGATTTCCCATTCGTTGACATCTATCACAAGACTTACAAAACATATATGCATCCTCAAATAGGTTTGGCCAATAAAATCCACTCTCAAGGACTTTGAGAGCGGTACGTTTAGAACCAAAGTGACCACCACATGCATAAGAATGACAAAAAGATAGAATTGACTGAAATTCAGAGTTAGGTACGCACCTGCGAATAATTTGATCAGCACCATATTTCCACAAGTAGGGTTCATCCCATACATACTGTTTGGCTATTTTCTTAAGCTTTAGCTTTCGAAAAGTAGACATTGTACTAGGTACTTGCCTTGTAACCAAGTAGTTCACTATATCCGCGTACCAAGGTGTCGAATCTTCAATTGATAAAAGTTGTTCGTCTGGAAAACGATCGTGTAAGGGAAGTTCTTCTTTGGAGGCAACAAGTCTACTAAGATGATCAGCAACTGTATTCTCAACACCTTTCTTATCTCTGATTTCTATATTGAATTCTTGCAGCAAAAGAATCCAACGTATGAGTCTTGGCTTAGCCTCCTTCTTTTTCAATAGGTACTGTAATGCTGCATGATCAGAATATACAATCACATTATCACCCACCAAATAAGCTCTAAATTTTTCCAATGAAAATACTATAGCTAGCAACTCCTTTTTAGTAGTAGAATAGTTGATTTGAGCATCATTTAGGGTCCTTGATGCATAATAAATCACATGTGACCTCTTGTATAATTTTTGACCCAAAACAGCTCCGACTGCATAATCACTTGCATCACACATTAACTCGAACGGAAAACTCCAGTCAGGTGACTTAATAATTGGTGCAGTGGTCAACAATTCCTTCAATTTATTAAAGGCATCCATGCACTCCTGTTCGAAGTTAAAGGCAACCTCCTTTTGCCATAATTTGCACATCGACATTGAGATTTTGGAAAAATCTTTGATAAACCTCCTATAAAAACCTGTATGACCAAGAAACGAGCGAATTTCCCTCACCGAAGTGGGGTATTGTAAGTTCCTAATCACGTCTATCTTTGCTTTTTCCACTTCGAGCCCTTGAGAGGAAACGATGTGGCCAAGTACAATTCCATGGTTCACCATAAAGTGACATTTTTCCCAGTTTAAAACCAAATTAGTGTCTACGCATCTTTTAAGCACAAGTTCAAGATTACTTAAACAAATATCAAATGAATCGCCATAAACACTAAAGTCGTCCATAAATACCTCAATGATGTTCTCCACGTAATCATAAAATATACTAACCATACATCTCTGAAAAGTGGCAGGCGCATTGCAAAGACCAAATGTCATTCTTTTATATGCGAATGTACCGAAAGGACAAGTAAAAGTTGTATTCTCTTGATCCTCTGGTGAAATAACAATTTGATTTTATCCCGAATAACCATCCAAAAAGCAATAAAAAGAATGTCCCGCTAACCTCTCTAGCATCTGATCAATGAAGGGCAAAGGAAAGTGATCCTTGCGGGTAGCCGAATTGAGCTTTCTGTAGTCTATGCATACTCGCCATCCTGTTTGAACTCTTGTAGGAACAAGTTTATCATCTTGATTTTTGACAACAATGACACCTGATTTCTTAGGCACCACTTATACCGGACTAACCCATTTGTTGTCAGAAATTGGGTAAATCACCCCCACACTTAGTAATTTAAGGATCTCTTTCTTCATGACCTCCATCATTGGTGGGTTAAGCCTACGCTGAGAATCATGTACTGGCTTCACATCATCTTCTATAAGGATTCTATGCATGCACGTGGATGGACTAATGCCTTTGATATCAGCAATTGTCCAACCAATAGCCGTTTTGTGCTCTTTCAGAACCCGAAGAAGGCGTTCTTCCTGTATTGTTGTGAGATTCTTTGAAATAATGAATGGAAGCTCTTCCCCATCACCCAAGTAAGCATACTTTAAGTGATTAGGTAGAGGCTTCAGCTCTAATTTAGGTGCCTGCATAACAGAAGGTAACGGAACTTCATCAGTAATAGGTAAAGAGATATATGAAATATTACCTGTTTTGAATTCTTGTGATGCCGTTAAAGCACCACATGTCTCAAAAATATCCTTGGGAATATCAACGTCCAATTTAGGAATTCCATGGACGTCCAAATCAATACTATTTTGTAGCACAGATTCAAGTCCATCTTCTTTGTTCAAATCAAACATCTGTTGTGCCAACGAACCAATAACATCAACAGAGAAAGCGGAGTGCACATCACTAGGATAACGCATGGCCTAAAATATGTTGAAGCGTATAACCTCTTTGTCAAATTCCATAGTGAGTGTACCATTGTCCACATCAATCTTCGTCTTTGCAGTTTTCATAAATGGTCTCCCAAGAAGTAACGAAGTAGATGAACAATTATCTCCATTATGCATATCCACAATGTAGAAATCAACCAGAAAGATTAACTAATTCACTTGAACTAACACGTCCTCCATGACTCCTTTAGGATATATATTGGACTTGTTTGCCAATTAAATAGTAATCTTCGCCTCTTTCAAAGGTCCAAGATTCAAAGAATCATAAACATCGGCTGACATAACACTTATGGATGCTCCCAAATCAAGCAAAGCACACTCAAACCTATTGGTACCAATAGTGATTGGCATGGTGAAACCCCCAGGATATTCACACTTTGCAGGCATCTTCTTTAGCAACATAGCTGTAGAACTTTCGCCCACTTGTGTAATCTCGTTGGCAATCAACTTATCCTTCCTTGTACACAAATCCTTCAAAACCTTAGCATACCTGGGTACGGTTCTGATGGCATCAATAAATGGAATGTTGATTTGTATCTTGCTGAAAATATCCATGATCTCCTTATCTTGAGCTTGCTTCTTTGATTTGGCAAAACGACTAGGGAAAGGAGGTGGTATGGTAAAAGTGGGAACCGTGTCCTTAGTTTGCCCGGTAGGGGTTGGATTTTCCTTTGGGATGGTTTCCTCATCTACTTCCTTTTCAATGTCGTTATTAACCACTTCTTGATGTTGTTTTGGTTCTTCAGCTTTCCTCCCACTTCTTAGAGTTACTGCATTAACGTGACCTTTTGGGTTCACAAAAGGTTGTGATGGCAACTTTTTCGAAGCATGTGATTTCAATAGATTCACATCCGTAGCCAACTGCCCCATTTGAGTTTGTAGATCTCAAATAGCATTATCAGTTTTTAACTGATTTTTTTCGGCTATATGTTGACTTTGTTGGAACATAGACGAAAGACCTTGCATCATGGTAATCATCTTTTCAGAGGCATCCTCCTTTGAAGCTTGTGGTTGCGGTTGTGGTTGGAATTGTTGTTGATAACCACCTTGCCTTGCATAAGGATTAGGAGCTGCAGCTTGCTTATTTGCATAACTGAAATTAGGATGATCTTTCCAACCTGGATTATAAGTGTTAGAATATGGATCATATCTTGGACTTGGATTAGGAAATAAAGAATTAACCTCGGCCTCTTCTTCATATGGTGTAGCTACTACAAAAGCTATACGATGAATCACCTTCTCAATTGTACTTAACCGGTGCTCTGTATTCGGAGACTCCCCTATCTCTCCAACCCTTCTAACATTTGAGTCATGTCTTGTATAAAATTGTTGGGCATTTGATGCCATAATCTCAATCAAACTAGTTTCTTGCGAGATTATCTTCTCAGTGAGTGAACCACCAGCTGCTGCATCAATCAAATTCCTCTGTTCTGGAAGTAATCCTTCGTAGAAATATTGAATAATAAGTGTTGAGGATATATTGTGGTGAGGGAAACTTGCCAGTAACCTCTTGTATCTTTCCCAGTATTCATAAAGAGACTCCCCAGTAATCTGTAGAATACCACTAATCTCCTTACGAACGGATGCCGCCTTGGAAGCAGGAAAATATTTCTCCAGAAATAGCTTTTTCATGTCATTCCATGTTGTAACACTCCATGGAGGAAGACAATACAACCATTCTTCTGCTAAGTCTGTCAATGAGAATGGAAAGACTTGTAGCATATCCATATCTCTGTCTGCAGTTTCATGCCTCAGAATGGAAAGACTTGTAGCATACCCATCTCAGGCAGACTCTTCTCGATCTTAATACAGACCAACTCTTCTCTATCTTGATCTTAATCTTCTTCTGCTGCATGTACTGAGAACCACCACCAATTTATCTCGATCTTCATCTCTCAGAAGTAAATAACAGTGGCCATCCTCAACCAAAAACCCATTTAGAAGCACTTATTAACTCTCAATCTCTCTGCATGTTTCTCGATCTATTTTGTCGGCAGTAAATAACAACAGCTGCTTTTCTCGTCTCACTTTCAGGTTACAAATGATTGAGAAGAAATGCTTCTCAATTTTAGGTTTAGGTAATGATTTGGGAAAGGATTCAGACACCCAAGCTTTTTAGATAAGGGTCACTCAAATGACAACCCCTTAACCCCTGCGGGCCTGACTTTAATACTCTTCCAAAAGAGAATTGCCCCTTAATCTCGACTAGGTGCCATATAGTGTTCTCCATGTGAATGATAGTTTTTCCATCCTTGTGTAATTTAGATGATTTCTTCTTCTTTTCCTCCGTATGACTCCAAAGTAGCTATAAAACTCAAAACAAACATAAAATACATAATTTACTAGAAAAATAGCAAATAAAGCATAACAATATATAGTAAATCGAGGTGTATTCTGCACCTATCACCATCTAACAGTGGAGATTGATTGCTTAATTTCTAAGAAAACTTAGCTTGAATGCTTTGGTATAAGCTATCTTAGCTTTTATTGTAAGCAACCCTGATTTGAAAGACTATATAAGGGAGAACTCTAGTATCTGGGAAACCTAATCCCGAAACTTCTGTGTGTCCTAGTTGCAAACTAGATTCGATTCTCCTTTAACCTAGGTTTTTCAAAACCATTATTAGGTAAACGACTTAAAGACTTCATTTGGGATTCGTGAAGCCATATCCAACTATTTTCTCTATAGTTGTGTATTCTGATCTTACTTGTTCTATCGGATTGAGTTTTATCTTCTCTAAGATTTTCTCGAGATTTATCTTTGATAAGTAAGATATATTAAAACTAATCACAACAGTTCTTTGTCTCAGACTCTTATGATTTCGCAATAACTTCTTCTGTTAGTCAGTTAGGTTATTGTGAGGTGACTAATATTTCTAGGCTGCTCTTCGGGAGTATAAGACCGGATTATTAGTTGAGTTTCCTGTACACCTTTATCTTTATCTTAAGATGGAAACAACCACCTGAATAAACTTATCTGGGGGAGACATATTTATTTATAAGTCTTCGACTTTGAGTCGTAGTAACTCTTAGTTGTGGGTGAGAACAACTAAGGAAATCAAGTGCGCAGAGTCCTGCTGGGATTCAAGAGGCATAATGAACATGAATGTACCTTAATTAGTGTGAGACTTGGTTATGGATAAACTACATTCTAGTCTAAATTTAACTTGTAGTAGGCTAGAGTCTGTAGCGACTTAATACAGTGTGGTGTTCAAATTTGGACTAGGTCCCGTTTTTTTTTTTTTTCCAGTTTCCTCGTTAGAAAAATTCCTGGTGTCTGTGTTATTTCTTTTCCGCATTATATTTGTTTATAAAATTGAAATATCACAGGTTGTGGGTATTTCAATCGTAGTTGATAAATCCAACCTTGTTTGTTGGAAATAACTTGTTTGACACTTGGGCATTGGTCTTTGGTATCATGCAAGTATTTCTCATAGCAATCAGGCTCACAGATTTCTACCTGTTCGATTTGTTGATTATATTGAGAAAAAGATAAAGTTCCTTGATATATTTCTTGATTGAGTTTCACTTTTAAGTTGGTGCTCTCGGAATTATATTGGAATTTAGTCCATACGGATTGTCGAACGAATTATTGGGTGTGGTTGTTATACCCCCGCTTTTTCACTACTACCAACTTAGTATAGTTGAAACCAAGTAAACTACCCCTAGCTACCTAGTTTTCTCAGTATCCCTGCGCCTATGACCAATCTGACCAATACACGTGAATCGTAAGATAGATTCCACCATCTTAAGTTGCTTCAGCCGTTGTGAATACTTCAAGCACTATGAAAAGATGAGGGTACCCAAATACACCAAAATCTTTAAAATATCCACCCATAAGTCCTCTTACCGAAAGAGATTGTCTATGGACAAAGTCGAGACAATACGACAAATCGTTATTCACACTTTGTGTGGTCGTCTATGGATACGAGATCGAGACAATACAACAATCAAAATGTGATTACTTGATAATAGGTTCAGACTTAACCAAACTATATAGGATCACTATCAAGTAATTCAGAGTTAACGTTTGTGTATTTTACTTTTAATTATGATAAATAATTATAATTACGGAAATAGAAAAGTAAAAGACACAGCAAGATTTTGTTAACGAGGAAACCACAAATGCAGAAAAACCTCGGGACCAAGTACAGAATTGAATACTCTCGGAATTAAGCCGTTATACAAAATCTAAACCAAAATTCGTATAGTTGAGACCAGGCAACTAAACCTAGTTCACTTAGTTTGTTCTGTATCCCAGCGCTTCTGACATTCAATAAGTGCATGCATTGGAACAATTTCTTTGGATCGTATTCCAAACAGTAAAGGAACAATAAATAACAACTCTATTGATTCTTTCCAGATAAAGATATCTCAAGTCATATGCAAAGGCTCTTCCGTTTAAACTAATAAACTCCATTGCCTGGTTAGATCAACCCAATCTCTATTACCTAAGTAATAAGATTCGGATTTGTAACAATCAAAATATAACTCAAGAGAACTATTAGGTGTTACCGATCTCAAGTAACTAATCAATCGAATAAATATGATTCTAGTTGGATCCCAGCCGATCAAGGTTTGTGCTACACAAAGATATGAGAAACCAATCATAAATCTTCTTCGTCTTCAAATCTTCTTTAATCTGCAATTAAACCTGCACAACACCACTTGAATCTCTTGTGACCAATCACGTGTAGAACGGAGTCTGTTACCAATGGATTATCACAAGATGTCTATAGATTTACAAACAGTTCTAAAGATCCCGTCGACACTTCGATCTAGTTTGAGTGAATCTTATATCAGAAGAGAAGATTCTCAAGAATAAACAAACTAGGTGTAATCAAAGTTCAATCGAAAACTAACAAACTACAATTATCTAGTTTCCCACCAATGATACTCGTAGAGGTTCTTGATTCCACTGAAGTCTTTAAATGAGCGGTCGTAAGAGATTTCGCCTAATTAGGGTACTTTCCTCTCCAGATAGACGGCTCCACCAGAAACAAAAAAAAGATAAAGTTTGCCTGGCTCTTAGAATAGTTTGATAGAAATGCAAACTTAGGTATTTATAGACCAAGGATGTTTGGACACCAAGGAATTTCCAAAACCAAATATTCTCAAGATATGCAATAAATACCCAAATCGGTTTTCATAATTCCTGGAAATGCTTTGTCCAATATTTTCCAAAATCTCTCAATAGAAAATCTCCAACTAGTAAATGCACATTACTAATTTTTATTATCTAGAGATATGCATTTAATTGTTGGTAATTAAAGCATATAAAGATTACAACCGTAATTAAATGATTATTAATTTATTTCGGACCGGGATTTTCTTGAGTAATTAAGGAATATCTTTGAACAATAAAAGATAAGAGTTATTTTTCGTGTTCAAAGTATGTTGACATCTTTTTCTTTGTAAATCCTCTATCATATTTACAATCTTGGAATTGATTATACCACACTTCCAAACAAGTTTAGAATTGGTTCATCTGTATTCCAAGACAACTATGTGATTGATCAAGTATCAAATCATAATCATGGGTTCAATCGGTTATACCAATCACTAGGATCGGTTCTACCTCAATATGGATTACTTGTGATCGAACGCACAAGTTACCAGGACCGGTTACATCAGTTACCAGGATCGGTTACGTCAATTACCAGGACCGATTACTATATACTCATGGTATTGCTTGTGAACGGTTACACCAATTACCAGGATCGGTTACACCAATTACTAGGACCGTTAATAAGCCGGTTACACCAATTACAAGGATCGATTACACAATTCTTTTGTGATCGGTCACACCAATTACTAGGACCGGTCACACTAATTACAAATATTGATCATACCATCTCAGGTGATTACTTAGTATCGGTTACGCTAATTAATAAAAACCAGTCTTACCAAATCATAAGTCAGGCACTGTGATTAGTTATACCAAGATACATAACAAGTTATGATCGGTTCTACTAACTCACACATATTGGTAATCCAAAGATATGCAATGAATAACAATACCAATGAGCCTAGCGATTTCCCTTTCGATTCATAAAACAAGTTCATGAATGTACTTCCTTTAAAAAAATGTAAACATTGTTTCCTAGGATGAAATCTTCACCTTTACCCATACACATAATCACAATAGCATTCATACGATTATGTCGATATCATATATACGAAGTTTAAAAGATAAGTGTTATACTTCGTATTCTTATTTCTTAACACTATGATCATGTGATCATGTCTCACTAATAGAGTATAATAATCATTCACAGCTTCGCAGTTATGTTTTCAATATAAACACGACTTGAAAGATACGTTAGGAATGAAACAATTCAAGTTAATATTACTAACCTTAAGAGGAACGATGATGTCGTCGTTGTAGCTTGTTACTTCTTCACATTCATTAGGTCTTCGAGTAATACTTGTATGTCTCATAATCCTATACTTTCTATTCTAAGAACTTGTTTGTTTGCAGCTGACTCGGCATCTGGATCTGAGTCAAACCCTGACTCGGGCCGAGTCAGCAGTCAGACTGTTTGTTTTGCATTTTGAGTTAGATCTGACTCGACCTCTGACTCAGACATAACCCCTAACTCGGACCTATTTGAGTCAGGTAACAAAATATCCCTTAATCACGGGACCAAACCACTGACTCATGTTTTTTGAGTCAGATGAGTCACATCTGACTCTAAACAAACATATCGAGTCAGTTCCAGATGAGTCAGGTGATTTCACTTAGATCCATATGACTCAGATCCAGAGCACTCAGATGAGTCAAGAGTAAACAAACATGGTGTAACCTATACGAAGTTGTCTCTAGTACATAATCAAGCGACTCTTAGATGAGTTTTGATTCACTAAAATATGACAACCAAACTTGACATACCAACGCTAGGTGGGTTCAACCGAGCTATGTTCTAACAATCTCCCCCTTTTCCAATTTTAGTGATAAGACTCTTAATACATATTGAAAAGGCGAGGGTACCTAAATATACCTCAAGCTATAACTTTTCCTTTCTATAAGTCATTTCTCCGAAAGTGATTGTCTATAGATTAAGTCGAGACAATACAACGAATTTGGTTCACACTTCGTGTGATTGTCTATATATACGAGATCGAGACAATACAACAACGAAGTGTGTTTACTTGATACAAAGGTTCAGACTTAACCAAACTCAATAGGATTGCGTATCAAGTAAATAGGAATTAACGTTTGTGCAATTTACTTTAATTATGATAAAACAATTATAATGTGGAAATATAAAGTAAAGGACAGAACAAGATTTTGTTAATGAGGAAACCGCAAATGCAGAAAAACCCCGGGACCTAGTCCAGAATTGAATACTCTCGGAATTAAGCCGCTATACAAAATAAACCAACTTCGTATTGTTGAGACCAAGCAACTAAACCTATAGTTCACCTAGTTCCGTCTGTATTCCCACGCCTCCAACCTGTAAACAAGTCACGTACTTGGACCAATTCCTTTGTTCGTATTCCAAATAGTAAAGGAACAACAAATCAGTTTGGTATCAACTCTCTTCAATCAAGTGATGTGAGTTGCGCAAAGGCACTTCTGTTTATCTTAACATAAACTCCTTTCACAGGTTCAAAGATTTATCTTATGTTCAATCACCAAAAGGTAACCGTTAAGATTTTGCTATCAATACGTCTAATCCCAAGGAAATGTATTGATGCTGATCTTCTCAACTATTCTATCAAAATACCATAAGGATATATCGATTATAGTTGGATCCTCTATTATCGAAACAAGTATTGTTCACCCCAAAGATTATATAACCAAGTCAAAAATCTCCTATCTCTTCTTTGTCTTCAAATCTTCTTAGATCTTCAATAAACACCTGCACACAACTAATTGAATCTCTTGTGATCAATCACACACAGAACAGAGTCTGTTAACAATGGATTATTACAAGATCGTCTTTAGATCTAACAACAGTCTAAAGATCCATGTCGAAACCTTGAATTAGTTTGAGAGAATCTTATATCAGAAGAAAAGATTCTCAAGCATAAACAAACTAGGTGCAATCAAATTTCAACCAACGTTAGTCAATCAAATCAATATGAAAACTAAAGATAAACTGAAATTATCTAGTTTCCCACCAACGGTATGCACTAGACCTTCTAAATCCCAAAGAAGACTTTAAACTGAGCGGTCGTAAGAGATTTCGCCTAATTAGGTTACTCTCCTCTCCGAATAGGCGGCTTCACCAGTAACAGTACAACAAAGGAAGTTTACTGTCACGAAGAATTAGTTTGCTAGAAATGCAAACTCAAAGTATTTATAGACAAGGAAGTTTGGACACCAAGGAATTTCCAAAACCGAAAATATTCTCAAGATATTCAATATTATTCCAAATTCGGTTTTCATAATTCCTGAGAATGCACTGTCCAAATTTATGATCGAAATCCCCTTGGAAAATCTTTAACTAGTAAATGCACATTACTAATTTTTATTTTCCATATATAATTGAAAACCTTAATTAAAAGATGCTTAACTTATTTAAATTCGATCTTGGGATTTACTTCCTTCTTAGTTGTTAAGGAATATCTTTGAACAATAAAGATACACATTAATGCGTGTGTTCAAAGTGAGTCGACATCTTTCCTCTTCTAAGTCCTTTTTCATACTTACTCACTTGAAACCGATTTACCACACTTCCAAACAAGTTTAGAATTGGTTCATCTGACTTTCAAGAACTATGTGATTGATCAAGTAACACTCAATCACAAGTTATGGGTGTAACGGTTCTACCAAAACAAGTTTCGGTTCTACCTCCATGTGAGTATTGTGCACATGCACACTAGATTACCAAATTTTCAGTTGACTAGGTACTAGGATCGGTTCCCCACATATATTTGGTATCTAAATTATATGTGTTGCACATGTCCATAGGATCGGTTCCCTTTACCTAAAAACATGTTGCACATGTTCATTGGATCGGTTCCCCTTTCTACTATAAACCTTGTTGCACCTCATACAAGGATCGGTTCCCCTTGTGATGTACAACACCTCTTACTAGGATCGGTTCCCCTCTCCCAAATTTGGTCAGACACACAAACCCGATCATACCCCAGGTAATTACTTAAGATCGGTTTCACTAATAAAAGTCATATCAATACATAAGTCAGGCCTCATGTGAATAGAACACAAACAAGTCATGAGCGGTTATACTAATCACACATATTGGTCGTTCATAAGATATGCAATGAAGAATATTCCCAATAACGCCTGGAGATTTCCTTTTCGGTTCACAACACATATCATGAACTTACCTCCTTAAAACACATGTAAAAACATTGTTTCCTAGGATGAAATCCTCACCTCATACCCATACATAATCACAATAGCATTCATACGATTATATTAATGTCTTATATACAAAGTTTAATGGTTAAGCAATAAAACTCATATTGTATTCCTTAATACTATGTCTATCTAGAGTGTTCATGCTTCGCAGTTTTATATTTTCAATATGCACAAATTGAAAGATACGTTAGGGAATGAAACAGTTCAAGTCAAATATCACTAACCTCATGTGGAAGGATGATGTTGTCGTTGTAGCCCCGTACTTCTTCACTTCTTCAAGTCTTCGCAATACTTGTAATGTCTCATCCTAATACTTTCAAGCTAACCTATACGAAGTTGACTCTAGTACATTTAAATCAAGCGACTCTTAAATGAGTTTTGGTTCACTAAAATATGACAACCAAACTTGACATACCAACGCTTGGTAGTTCAACCGAGCTATGCTCTAACAATCCCCTCCTTTGTCAATTTTAGTGACAAAACTCTTACAATCATATGGATAAACAAATTACAATAATTCATTACACATACGCTTGATTCTCTAATTTAACAACACATAACCTGCATTCATTTAATCCTTAAAATGCCGTTGTTGACATTATAATAACAAAGCGCATACTCCCCCTAAATGTGAGATAGGTAGATTTTCAATCCGTGCATCTTTGTTATACCAATCATATGGTATGTTAATCCCCCTTAGTCTGTGCTTTTCCTCTTTCGTTAGATAAGCGTTCAAGCACCATTGTCCTCTTCCCTAGTGACACCAATCAATATAAAATTGATACCAACATCACCTGTTTACTCCATATATTTCTCCCCCTTTTTGTCACAAAAATAACAAAGAAACGAAAAAATAAAGGACAACACGAAAAGGATCTAACAAATCTCAAAAAAGATTTGCAACCTGTTGAGTCAAGCACGAGGGTTCCACATACCATTTTTGATAACCAATATCGAAACCGAAACTACAAAGTAATTATGTTTTGATATGTTATCATGGAAATAATTTCCCGAAGAAATTTTCCCAACTAGTTTAGCAAACCAAAAATCAACTAAGAAATTTAGTTCCTTTGCTAAACCGATTGTATAAATACAACCGCTTCATTCGATAAGACCAAAACAAAGATAAACTCAATTTTTCTCATCAGGTTCTAATTATCCATATAACTTAGACCTTTAGATTTCAAACAAGCTAAATACTAGGTTAGTTAACTAGCATTTCCTTGTTTATGCATTCGGCTAGACTTGAATAACCGAAACCTCCACTTTGATAAGTCTAACTAAGATCAGAATTAACTTAGTTTATCTTATCCGGAATTGAATTGGACTAAATAACTCATCCTGTCAATATATTTATTCGTTAAGCCATAAATAATTCATACAAACCAATAAATAAACTTGCATAATTATTCACCTCAATCGGAAGCAATTGAAACAACATATGAAAGTTCCACTATCGCACCGAAATTTTGTAAGCCTAAACAATTGATACTACACAATAAAGCAAAATAACAATTCTTTTACTTAACTGGAAGCAATTGAATTAACATAGACATTAAAGCGCCGCAATTGCACCAAAATTTTGTAAAGCCTAAACGATTGATATCACACAACAAAGCAAGATTACAATAGTTTTACTTAACCGGAACCAATTGAATCACACATATATCCACCCATTCATAATGGAATAAACACATCAATTGTACCGACAATTTCATTTAAGCAAAAGCAATATATATATCAAATAAAAACATGCTTTTCTTAAACAAGAAAACAATTAACTAACAAGATTGTTACCTCAATTTCGCATCCAACTTCTCCAATATGATTGAATCTTCTTCTTCCAGGGAGAATTGATATCGAAATACCATTATGTTGTCATCCTTATGCAAAAACAAAAGAATAACAACAACCAACATTTTCCAGAGAAAAGTTGAAAAATCGATTTTAAAAATTGCAAGAAAAAGTTGAAAACCGTCGAAACACATATGCTTCTATGCTAAACCAAAACCGATTCAACATATTGTGACTTTTTCACATATTGTTTCTACAGGAACCCCTCATGATCCTTTGATAAAGCCTACCAACATGGGCTAGAATTTAATCCTGCTAAATCAAAAAGTCACCCAAACCATAAGGGTTCACAACATATTATGAGATCGAAAGGTAATAAAACCGAAATCAAACATCCCATAAACATCTATCGCAAATAAAGATTTATAATACTAAAATTAAAACATCATGCTATTACACATAAAACCAGAACATAATATAAAGTCTTACAGTACTTAAAACAAAATGTTCAAAGAGTAAAATAGTATTATGGGTACAACAAGAACCAAATATAATTAGACACAAGTCTAAGACCTTGAACTAGTGTCATTCAAGTAAAAATCTTCATCAGATTCAGTATCTTTATAATCTTCAGCAATCTGAGATAGGTCTAAAGAAATTTTTGGATGCTTGAGAGATGCCAAGCCGACTTGTCGTTCTATACATTCATTTCTCCTAATAAGCCTTCGATAGTAGGTTTCAAGATCAGTATCTTGCATGTGAGTGTTATTAACACCACTTGTGCTTGATCTAACACGACTTTGTGCTCTCATTCTATTGATGATAGTGTAATTATGCGGTTTTGGCACAAGTCGTTGAGAGTTATTTGCAGCAATTTCATAGGTGCTGCAGATTCTTGTGATGAAACATGGAAAACCCATGCCTTTTCCATTCTTCCAAATTCTTATCATCTGTTTGATAATAAACCCACAAAAATCAAAGTTTGGAGTTCCAATAACCATATGATAAATCAGTTTTGCCACATCTAAGCTCCATCCTACTTTATGCATATTTCTTGGTGACAGATTGGGTACAACAAGTTTACCAAAAAACTTGAGATGCTCTGGTATATTATCAAAACAAAGAATATTACCTTTCCAGGTACTTACACCAAGGATTTCAGCAATTTATTGTTTGTCAAAAACACCGCTTCTGGGTAAAACAACATTCTCCATATTGCATCCCAGAAGATATGCTAAAATGCTTCTGTTTACTTCAAAGCGACATCTCCTAATCATAGTAAAGAACTTACAGTTCTTTTCATCAATACGATGTATGTTACCATAAAATTCCCTAGTCAACTATGGAGAACCAGGATAGCTACCGGAATGAATATCACCCCAGTCATTGCGGTTAAGAATTAACTCATTATAATACTCCATATCAACATACACATATTTCTTTTCACAAATGATTTGTTTATCATGCATTGAACCATATTTCTTGAAGCAACTACGATCAACAAAATAAATTCCACTACTAACATCAAAATAAAGAGATGGAAATGAATCAATAGTTTTATCAGAAAAGTTTAAATTTGGTGCAGCTCCTCTATGTGTTTGATTACAACCTTCTCCTCTTGTAAAATCCATATTGTGCATGTTGCTAGAATACCCAAGTTCGAAATAGAGATGAAAACACTTACACTCGAAGATGACTGTTGAAGTTCGAACTACACCTTTAGTTGTGAAGTTGATGAAGATGACGAGTACCCCTAGAAAAAACAAGTTGGATCGAATCAAATTTTTCTTTCGAACACAAGAGGAAATATGATTTTTTGAGTTTTGATTTCGAATTAACTATCTCTTTTTCTGTCGGACTGTTCGAAGAAGAGGTTATAAGAGAATTTATTTCTCTCTTTGTTAATATCACAGAACAACATGTCGGTTTCAATTCAGTCTTGGTCCTTGAGTTTGACCATGGGTCTGAACCATTTTCCTCAAGTGGGCTAACCAATTTGAGTTCGATATTCCTAGTGGGCTTGGAGTTTGTTGGATTTTTAACCAAACTACTTTGAGTTTTGACAATTTTAGTCGTTTGTCCCTATTTAGAAACAATATTTGTAGATTGTGTGTTGACACATATATCTGGCATGTTTTCAACAGCCTTTGGAATCAACTCCATATTTTCTAGAGAAAAATTCATACAGTAGTCATGTAGATATTGACTTCTTTCGGATATTGGTTCTCTAGAAGCTTTTTTTATGGATTCTAATTCCAAAAGAAAAGTATCCACTTCATCCTATGGTTCCTGACTATTACTGAGAATTTTACATGTTTTTCTAAAAGACTCATCTTCCTTTAACTCGTAAAGTTCAAGTTCTAAAGAAAGATCACTGATTTGCTTTTCTATTTCGGCAAACTCGATGAGTTTTCTACTCATTTTTTTGTTTAGGGTCTTCAGTGAGTCCAAGATACAATTGGCATTCTTCTACAGACCAAATTTCTTTGGAATATAGACACTCAACAATTTCATTGTCTGACATACCTTCAAATGATTTTGAGCAATCAGATCTTGTCATTACGTTAACTGAATCAGACATAGATTCGATTCTTATAGAATGGATCATACCAAACACGGATTATTATATCTTTTCGTGTTTTCCCGCTTTGATACCAATTGAAAAGGCGAGGGTACCCAAATATACCTCAAGCTATAACTTTTCCTTCCTATAAGTCCTTTCTCCGAAAGTGATTGTCTATAGATTGAGTCGAGACAATACAACAAATCGGTTCACACTTCGTGTGATTGTCTATGGATACGAGATCGAGACAATACAACAATAAAGTGTACTTAACCAAACTCAATAGGATTGCGTATCAAGTAAATATAAATTAACGTTTGTGCAATTTACTCTAATTATAATAAAACAATTATAATGCGGAAATATAAAGTAAATGACACAGCAAGATTTTGTTAACGAGGAAACCGCAAATGCAGAAAAACCCCGGGACCTAGTCCAGAATTGAATACTCTCAGAATTAAGCCGCTATACAAAATAAACCAACTTCATATTGTTGAGACCAAGCAACTAAACCTATAGTTCACCTAGTTCCATCTGTATTCCCACGCCTCCAACCTGTAAACAAGTCATGTACTTGGACCAATTCCTTTGGTTCATATTCCAATTAGTAAAGGAACAACAAATCTGTTTGGTATCAACTCTCTTCAATCAAGTGATGTGAGTTGCGCAAAGGCTCTCCTGTTTATCTTAACATAAACTCATTTGCCAGGTTCCAAGATCTATCTTATGTTCAATCACCATAAGGTAATCATTAAGATTTTGCTATCAATACCTCTAATCCCAAGGAAATGTATTGATGCTGATCTTCTCAACTATTCTATCAAAATTCCACAAGGATAGATCGATTATAGTTGGATCCTCTATTACCGAAACAAGTATTGTGCACACCAAATATTATATAACCAAGTCAGAAATCTTATATCTCTTCTTTGTCTTCAAATCTTCTTAGATCTTCAATAACCACCTGCACACAACTACTTGAACCTTTTGTGATCAATCACACACAAAACGGAGTATGTTAACAATGGATTATCACAAGATCGTCTATAGATCTAAAAACGGTCTAAAGATCCCTGTCAAAACCTTGAACTAGTTGGAGAGAATCTTATATCAGAAGAGAAGATTCTCAAGCATAAAAAAACTAGGTGCAATCAAAGTTCAACCACCGTTCGTCAATCAAATCAATATTAAAACTAAAGATAAACCACAATTATCTAGTTTCCCACCAATGGTACGTACTTGTAGGATCAGAATATCGCAGGAGCAACAGTCTTGTGAAGCTAACAACAACACTCTTGCAAAATTTTAACAACTCATTACAAATGTCGCAGAATGGTTAGGAAAGTGACGTAATAGATGAAGATTGTAAAAACATGAAGAAAGTGTGATAATTTTGTGAATGGTAGAGGTTTGCGAGGAAGTATCTCTAACAAGCTTGCGAGAACATCGCAAGTCAAATTCGAAATTAAAGGACAACTTAGCTGTCATCCACTATGTAAATCCCTATATAAAGAGTTGAATAGGCGTAAGGGAGAGAGAGAGAGAGATCTTTTCGAGTGTTGAGAAAGTCATTAGGAGAGAGAAAGAAAATAGGGTAATTATATTCTTGTTTTCTTCCATTCCTTGTAATATTTCTGTGAATCAATTAATAAAAGTGTTGTTCTTAATCTTTCAAAGATGTGTTGATTATTATGAATTCTTGTGAGGGGTGTAGTGTGGGATTTACTGCTACTAAATATTAGCGCTAGAAACAGGGATTCGTCCTTGTTGATAGTGTGGAAATTAATATTGTGATTTGAAAGAACTTGGAGTAGTTTGTGATAGATTTCATATAATTTTTAACAATTCATTGAAATTGAAAAGATGGCTAGAAGAAGAAATGCTTCAAGGCAACCAACTACTGTAAGAAGGAGTAAGAGAATTGCTAGAGAAAGAAGAACTGAAACTGGAGAATCGTTAAGAATGAATACAAGAAATTATGGAGAAAATCAAATTCAACAACCAACACAATGCACACCAGCACAGAACAGAACTTTGGATTATGATAGAGTGAGTGTACATACTTAGCGATCAGATTCAGCGGAAGAAATAGAAGAGGAGCAACAATTAAGAAGTGAAAGACATGAAGAAAGAGTTGAAGAAGCAATTGGAGGAATAATTCATGGAGATGAAAGAATTGGAGTATTAGAGGCAATGGAGGCATTAAGGCAAAGAATACACGAAGAGAGGAGGTTAGAAGCGGAAGAACGCGCAAATTTGACAAGACAAAACCATGAATTGAGAATGGAAAACATGA
The DNA here is from genome assembly GCA_023529315.1 of Papaver bracteatum. Lineage (NCBI taxonomy): Eukaryota > Viridiplantae > Streptophyta > Magnoliopsida > Ranunculales > Papaveraceae > Papaver > Papaver bracteatum. Next base: position 1,373,111 of record JAJJWX010005152.1, read on the forward strand.
GGTTACAAAATAGGAGATCAAGAAGTACTACAAGATCAAGTTCAAGATCAATCAGAAGGGAAGAAAGACGAAACTCACTTGTAGAAAATGTTGATGGAAATATTCGGCAGGAGGTGAAAAATCTAGATGAAGAACGTCGCGGAAATAAAGAAATGATTGAAGATCGATACATTCCACATGGAAAAATTCCACAAAATAGGCAGCGTCAGGAACGAAATAACCAAGGTGATGAAGGAAGAAGAATATTACAGTGGATAGACAATCGCAGAAATGAGCAAGTAATTGAAAAAGAAATTGAGAGACATTATGATGAACAAGCACGTTTAGCCTGCGAGAGAGAGAGATTGAGAGCAGAAGTGGAGGAAAGAGAATTACAAGAAGTAATACGTCAGAACAACCTTGATAATTGAGAAAGAAGATGCGAGCAAAACCGCAATAATGGTAATATCAATGAAGATTATGATAGAATACAAAGGAGAATCGAAAGACAACAAAGAGAATAGATAAGGAGTGAGCAAAATCGCATAGGAGAAAATGAAAGATACAATAGTGTGCGAATTCATGAAAGAAATGAAAGGGAAGATCGCAGAGAAAGACAAGAAGAAAATACTGGGGAAGGAAATCAAACTCTCGCAGTACAAGACAAGAAAGAACGCAGGAGAAGAGAAACAACATTGAAGAGACCAATGGAAACAACATCCGGGGTAAATGAACAAATCTTAAGAGAATTGGCAGAAATGAGAGGAATGCTGAATAATAGGAGGGAAGGAGGTAGGAGACAATTGGATGAAGCCATAGAAGAAGCTGCGAAAACTCCCTTCTCCCAAAAAGTACAATTAGGAGGAATACCGCCAAAATGCAGTTTGCCTGCATTAACTAGCATCTTTGATGGGAAAACTTGTGCGATTCAACACATTAAAGCTTTTGTGAGGTGTATGTTATAATGGGAGAATCATGATGCTGTGTTGTGCAAGTATTTTGCATCAAGTCTAACAGGAGAGGCGCTAAAATGGTTCGAGGGTCTACCCAGGAATACTATAACATCTTTCAACCATTTGCAGACTACATTCTTGGGGGCATATATAACTAACAACTCCTCGCGACCAGGAATAGAAGATGTATTTGGATTAAAGCAGAGAATTGGAGAAATTTTAAAACATCTAACCATAAGATGGAAGACAATGTGCAGTGAGATGGCTGGACGTGTGGATGAGAGATATCTCATTTTATCCTTCATCAATGCAATGTTCGCAACCAATCTGCTATACATTCAAATTTTTAGAATCAAAAATACAATCACAATGACTGAATTACGGGAGTTACAGGAGGAGTACATTGTTCTTGAAGAAAAACAGAATGAAATGGAATCATATCCTATTGCGAATACAAGCTCATCAGCAGCGAATGCGAGTTTGCTACCAAAATTGATAAACACAGTTGCGAGCACTTCGCAGGTCCAACAAGAAAATAAGAATGACAGTCAACAGAAGTTGGTAGCTATGGAAATCAGGGATCAAGAAGAATTCGAAAGATAGAGAAATTTTTATAGTCAAGGAGGGAACAATAAAATTCAAAGGCTTGGTCAGCCACAAGAAACCTATGGAGGACAAAGACAAAACTATCAGAGAGGATCAGGAAGTCAAAGAATGACATGGGAGGAGATCAAGATGCCGCCTTTGAATACTAGTGTGGATAAAATTTGGGAAGCGATAATTTTAATGGAAAACATTCCAACACCCTGGATCATGGGAAAAGAACCACTTTCAAATAACAGGAGCCAAGAATTTTGCTCTTATCATCACTTTCATGGACATTCTACAAATAATTGCAGAAACATAAAGAGAATCATTCTCAGAATGATAGACCAGGGAAAGCTAAATCATTTTCTAATAGGGGATCCTCAATCTTAACTCTTACCACCACTACCAGAGATTCGCAGAGTTAATACAACAAAAGGAGGAGAAACATTTGTCATAGAAGTTTGGGCAAAGGCAAAAAAATTGTTTTATAACTCTATTGTACACTCATACAAAATAATCAAAGATTTCCACGATAATGTTCTAAGCAGAGTTTGCGCAAGAGATGCTGACGGGAGAGAAATAATGAACATTACGAAATCTTCGCCATTAGAAGAGTGGAAAAATCAGACTATTTTTTTCACTGCATAAGAGGTACCTGAACCTGGAGAAATGCATGACAATCCATTGGTAGTAAGACTAAAGATAAACCCAAAACAAAGAGAAGATGAAGATGATGAGGTGGAAGATTCATGGGCAATAAATATAGTTTTAATTGATACAGGGAGTTCAGTAGATATCATATTTTATCATACTTACAAGAAAATGGGAGGCAGAGATGAGGATCTAATACCTTCAACCTATAAAATTTATGGTTTCAATGGCAATGCCAATAAACCTAAAAGGGAGATCACAATGTGAATTCCATTAAAGGGGATATCTTCCAAGATTCTATTATGTATTGTCGATGTGGAGTCGCCCTAAAATGCCTTAATTGGTCGACCATGGCTACATGGGATCTTTGGTGTGGCATCAATGTTCCACTAGTGCATTAAGTTTCTACATCCTAGTGGCATTGGAGTAATAAAGGGAGATTAGGTTGAAGGAAAGAAGTGCTATGAAATTGATGTGGAATCTTGCGAATAAAGAGCTGCGAAGAAGGGGAATTGGAAGTATAATATCAAAGAAAGACAGAGAAGTGAGATATTGATGGTCGATTAAGTAGAACAAAAGAAAGAAGAAATGCTGCGAAATCAGAGTTGGCTGAAAATAACAAATGAAGAAAATATCACAGAGGAAAATATTGTAGAGAAAAACAACCAAAGGACAGAGGCAGAAAACAACAAAGGTAAAAAACTCAAACTAAGAAGTGAAAGAAATATTGAGAAAAAAAATGTGTATGATTGATTTGTTGCAAAAATTTCAAAAAACATATTTTTTTTAATGATAAAAATAAGATTGAGAAGTTACAACAAAAATGAAATGAAAAAGAATAATCTGGAAAATATGCGAAAATTTCGTAAGAAACAATCATTTAAGATCCAGAATGGGACAAACCTTTATGGCGTACACCCTAGGTCGCGAGTAAAATTTCTCAAGAGGCAAATATAAGACCTAAAGTACGTCGTAAAAGGGGTTATATGTTACATGACTCAGCAATAAGGTCACACCGCTGCTGGAACCTGAGTCATGGAGATTTGGGGTCAATGAAAGCCCATCCAGGAAAGGCACCTTGGATTCTCAACTTAAGCATATGGCTTGAGTTGGGTGACTAAGGTAAGAAGGACTCTCCTTAGGAGTGCAGAGTATGACCAAGGATCCGAGGTACACGGTTAAGCCAAGAGTGCCCGGGACGGATGAACCAACCCTGGCCATTCTTGGCAAGTCTTGGCTATGATGCACTCGACCCAAAGAAAACCCCACTTAGGGTGCAGTCTCGTAACCATAAGCCATATAGGCAAAAGGGATAAGAGGCTGCGAACACAACTGGTTGTTGTTAAGACTGGATGGGAGGAGCTAGTATTGTATGGCCGATGTACGTCTCCTTAAAAGGGCAACCATGGGGAAGATAAGGGAGACACCCTCCATTAGGGAGATGATAAGTGTATTAAGACGCAAATGTTATGAGACTTTTTACTCACGAGAGTATTAAGATTTGTCATATTTGTGCAACATTCCTAAAGAGGAAATAATATAAAACAGAAGATAAGACGAGATCAATGGGTAATTACATGCAAGCGTAAAGACGTGCTGCGATTTCGTCGCAAGACGGAAATGTCATGGGGCTTTAGTTTCGCAAGAAAAATTAGGCCTGTCATATTGTTGCAACAAAAATACAAAAGAACAAAAGGTTAAGGCAAGATCAATGGGTTTCTACATGAAAGTGTAGAGACGTCTTGCGATTTTGTCGCAAAAGAAAAGATGGCAAAATAAGACTTTACTTAGGAAGGAAAAATAAGACCACATCAGAATATAAGAAAGAATGTAATTGTGATTTTATAACAATTTATGACTGCGAGATTCTGCAGAGATAATTGTGATTTTATCGCAAACTATTTAATTAAACAAATCCAGCTTGCTCAATCAATCATCTGAATACAAATAACAAAGGCAAGTATGGTAATGCATAAGATAAATTAGATGTTATTTGTTTCCATATGATAGATTTACGCAACTGTATTTTGATTAATCATATTGCATGAAAGAAAATTTTACTAACACATGCAGGGTGAAACAAAAAAGAACTTATATTAAATATTAGAGAAATTCACAGTGATAGATTACAAGAGTAAAAGACCAAAGAATGAATGTACAAGTTTACAAGGGAGCAAGCAAGGAAGCAAAATCTATTTCAAGCTAGATTCATCATTATCTCTTCACTAGAGCCTTTTTCCTTATCTTCATCAGATTCATCATTTCCAGCATCTTCAAATTCTTCTTCTTCATCAGCTTCACTATCAGAGATGAACAAGTTAGGTGCATTCTCTGGGATGTTGTCTAAAAGACAAGGATATTTGGAGTGAGGAATCTGGTTGTCATCAAAAACCGCTTTGATAGTATCATTACGATAAGAAATTATGTCATTCCCAAAATTCTCAATAGTGATCTTCATTTGAGCCTTCAGTTTTGAAAACTTCTCATTGCGAGCAAAAAGATCCTTTGCGAGCTTCGCCTTGTCATTCTCTAGTTCCTCAAGTCTATTGCGATATCTCTCTTCAGCTTTTGCGAAGATACAACAATAAATCAACAATTTGATAGAAAATTATGAAAAATAAATAATCAAATAAGGAGGAACAATTAACAACCTTCTCTGCTAGAAATCATATCTCTAATTAAGGTTGTTTGCTCGACTTGAAGACTAATATTTACACCTAAATTATTTCTGGCATTATCAAGGATCTTCGCAGCCCAAGCAAATTCATCATCATTACTAATGAGAAGGAGGGAGCAAACTTGGTTTTCCCTCTCAATAAGAGTATTATTCTCGAAAATAAGTCTATCTCTTTCGATTTGAACTTCGAGAAGGGATTTATGGAATTCCGCTAAGGTTTGAGCACCTTGTCTAGATATACGATCTTTTTCGTCTATGAGGTTAATATTCTTGGCTCTTAAACTGTTGATTTCTTCTTTGGAGTTTAGATAGCGACGTTTAGACGTATTAGCTACACTCAAACTAGACCTATGGTAAATTTATAAAAGATGAAGTCTGGATCTGAGGTCATTTATGGAGAGAGAATTAATCCTATTATTTGAAAAACTATTTAAAGATGTATTTAGATGTCAAGAAGGGTATCATCATCCATGAGATTGGGAAATGTATGAAGAAGAATAGCTTCATCTGTAAGGCTGTAGACGTCTGCGAAATGGTGAACTCTATAAGGAGAAAATTTTAAGAAAATAAAATAAAGGGAAAAGAAGAAGAATCCCATACCATAGAGTTGCTTGTTGGAATTTTGAAGACTAGATATTTTGTTTGCCTGAAGAGAACTATCTGATTCCAATTGTTTGATCTTCTCGCGAAGATCATCAGCTTCAGTCTCTAATTTTTCATTTTGCTTACTCTTTTCGCGAAGACCAACAATTTCAGTCTCTAATTCTTCATTTTTCTTGAGAAGTCTAAGATTCTTCGCTGCGAGAGCCACACGCCTTTTCTCTAAATCTGAGACAACAACATAAGAAGCTTTCCCTGCCTGCGAAATAATACGGAGAATTTATTATTAATTAAAGGCAAAGTAAAGAAAAGAAAAATACAAATTTGAGAATTTACCAGGCTATTCAGCGAGTGTAGGAAATTGGGAGATATAGATCTTGAAACCCCACGAAGAGATTCGTTGTTCTCTAAGAGAGAGGCATCACAGATAGTTGCAATAGAATGGCAAGCATTAGTAAGAGGAGTATCACCAATTCCCTGCATAGTATTGGAGAAGATGCTGGAAAATTGTGCCATAGGAGATTCAAATGGGGAATTCTATTGGGCAAAATAAGCATCAACATCATCATCATCATCATTAGTGGAACTTTCATCTGGATGAGAGTTTGCAGGAGAAGGAGATTGGACTTTTCATTTCTTTGAAGAAGGGGCAGCAGATTTGTCTTTGCGAGAAGAACTCTTGCCTTTACCTTTAGTTTTCGCAACTTTGACAGGTTGCTCTTCCACTTCAACAATAACCTACACACACAAATGAATATAAGAAATAGAGGCAACAATATATTGCGAAGAATAATAAAAGAATATTTCTTACTTCATCTGTGAATGATCGAAGAGCTGTTAAAATACTGATTTTTCCGGTCTTGTTATAGCTCAATTTCAACCTTTTGACCTGATAATTTCGCAGATACATGAAAATATTGGAATGATCAGCAAAATTATACATGTGAATAAAAAGAATAACAACTCGAATAAAGTTTGGAAATATACCTCTTCTTCCCTCTCTGGCCAGTTGAATACCCAGGGTAGATACGCTGCGAGACTCGCAGGTAAATCATGAGATCCAGAGATGTATGGACATTTTAAGATTAAAGGGTAGATACACCACCTATCATTATTGGAGTAATGCGGGGATATATTCTTGCCAGGGTGCCAATCAATATCTTGCATGAGTATCTTGTCATCATCAACATCATCCTTTTTCCTTAAACGAACGCCCCAGCAAGTGCAATCTTTCTTCATAGGAATTATCTCATAATTCTCAAAGAAGTTTCCGACGGTATATTTCGCAGGGACAATCGCAATGTCTTTGAATTTAGGATTTTTAGCTCCATCAGGATAACAAGATCCCTTGCCAGCACCACGATTGGCGAACTCAAGCAGGATACGAATGCAATCTCCACTTAGATGATATATAGCTCGCGAGAATTTCGCATGAGAAAGGATTTCATAAAATAAGGGAAGTTCAAGATCATAAAGGGGAATGGGAAGGCCAGCGAGAAGCTGACCTAGCGAGACTATGACCTCTTGGCGACTGCAGGGATAATCAGAAAAAAGATCGATACAAAGCTCTGATTTAGGGCTTTGACCAGGATTGGGAGATAGATCAAAACCTTTGGTTTGAAGTTTCTTTTGGATTTATTTGAAAGCAATTTCATTTTTACGACCGGCTGGAGGCATTTTTAGTATGGGAATGAATGAAGGAAATAAAAATCAAAAGAATGAGAATCACAAAAAATTACAGTAACAGGAGCGGAATTCGCGGAAGAACAGTGAAGAAAGTTGCATAGAAGATAACAAAGGAAGTAAAAAAAAAAAAAAAAAAGAATGAAAAGAGTATATATAGAGAGAAGAATACTCGAGAAGATAAACACATTTAATGCGAAGATTTGACGTGAACAGTTGAAATACAACGGTTGAAAAGGACGTGTCAGAAGCTGGATGGAAGAAGAGATACGTGTAATAAATTTGATGAAGAATACAGAATCGTGTCAGAATAGAAGAATATGGAAAGATAGGAGGTTGAGGCATTCTGAAGAAATAAGATTCTCATGATCTTCTACCCTTCGCAGAGAAGATATGAGAAGAGGAAAGATGTAGGATCAGAATATCGCAGGAGCAATAGTCTTGCGAAGCTAACAACAACACTCTTGCGAAATTTCAACAACTCATTACAAATGTCGCAGAATGGTTAGGAAAGTGATGTAATAGATGATGATTATAAACAACATGAACAAAGTGTGAGAATCTTACGAATGGTAGAGGTTTGCGAGGAAGTATCACTAAAAAACTTGCGAGAACATCGCAAGTCAGATCCGAAATTAAAGGACAACTTAGCTGTCATCCACTATGTAAATCCCTATATAAAGAGTTGAATAGGCATAAGGGAAAGAGAGATCTTTTCGAGTGTTGAGCAAGTCATTAGGAGAGAGAAAGAAAAGAGAGTAATTGTATTCTTGTTTTCTTCCATTCCTTGTAATATTTCTGTGAATCAATTAATAAAAGTGTTGTTCTTAATCTTTCAAAGATGTGTTGATTATTATGAATTCTTGTGAGGGGTGTAGATTGGGATTTCCTGCTACTACAGTACTAGAGCTTCTCAATCCAAAAGAAGACTTTGAACTGAGCGGCCGTAAGAGATTTCGCCTAATTAGGTTACTATATTCTCCGAATAGGTGGCTTCTCCAGTAACAGTACAACAGAGGAAGTTTACTGTCATGAAGGACTAGTTTGCTAGAAATGCAAACTCAAATTATTTATAGACAAGGAAGTTCGGACACTAAGGAATTTCCAAAACCGAAAATATTCTCAAGATATTTAATATTATTCCAAATTCGGTTTTCATAATTCCTGAGAATGCATTGTCCAAATTTATGATCGAAATCTCCTTGCAAAATGTTTAACTAGTAAATGCACATTAATAATTCCTATATTCCATATATAATTAAAAAACTTAATTAAAAGATTCTTAACTTATTTAAATTCGATCTTGGGATTTACTTCCTTCTTATCTATTAAGGAATATCTTTAAACAATAAAAGATACACATTAATGCGTGTGTTCAAAGTGTGTCGACATCTTTCCTCTTGTAAGTCCTTTTTCATACTTACTCACTTGAAACTGATTTACCACACTTCCAAACAAGTTTAGAATTGGTTTATCTGACTTTCAAGAAATATGTGATTGATCAAGTAACACTTAATCACAAGTCATGGGTGTAACGGTTCTACCAAAACAAGTTTCGGTTCTACCTCCATGTGAGTACTGTGCATAGTCACACTAGCTTACCCAATTTTAGGTTGACTAGGTATTAGGATTTGTTCCCCACATATATTTGGTATCTAACTTATATTTGTTTCACATGTCCATAGGATCGGTTCCCCTTTGCCTAAAAACGTGTTGCACATATTCATAGGATCGGTTCCTCTTTCTACTATAAACCTTGTTGCACCTCATACAAGGATCGGTTCCCCTTGTGATGTACCGCACCTCTTACTAGGATCGGTTCCCCTCTCCCAAATTTGGTCCGACACACAAACCCGATCATACCCCAGGTGATTACTTAAGATCGGTTTCACTAATAACAGTCATACCAATACATAAGTCAGGCCTCATGTGAATAGTTTTTCCAAGAACACAAATAAGTCATGAGCGGTTATACCAATCACACATATTGGTCGTTCATAAGATATGCAATGAAGAACAGCCCCAATAACACCTGGCGATTTCCTTTTCGGTTCACAACACATATCATGAACTTACTTCCTTAAAACACATGTAAAAAAATTGTTTCCTAGGATGAAACCCTCACCTTATACCCATACATAATCACAATAGCATTCATACGATTATATTGATGTCTTATATACAAAGTTTAATGGTTAAGAAATAAACCTCATATTGTAATCCTTAATACTATGTCTATCTAAAGTGTTCATGCTTAGCATTTTTATGTTTTCAATATGCACGACTTGAAAGATAAGTTAGGGAATAAAACAGTTCAAGTCAAATATCACTAACCTCAAGTGTAAGGATGATGTTGTGGTTGTAGCTCCGTACTTCTTCACTTTTTCAAGTCTTCGCAATACTTGTAATGTCATATCATAATACTTTCAAGCTAACCTATAGGAAGTTGACTCTAGTACATTTAAATCAAGCGACTCTTAAATGAGTTTTGGTTTACTAAAATATGACAACCAAACTTGACATACCAACGCTTGGTGGGTTCAACCGAGCTATGCTCTAACACATATGGATAAACAAATTATAAGAATTCATTAAACATACGCTTGATTCTAAGTTTCAACATCATAATAACTTGCATATATTCAATTAATAAATGTCGTTGTTGACATTTGAATAACAAAGCTAATACTCCCCCTAAAGGTTAGATATGAAGATTTTCAATTCGAACGTCTTTGTTATTCCCCTTTTGTAGTCAAGATAACTACAAAAGCAATATGATATGTTGCCCCCCTTAGTCAATGCTTTACTCTTTCGTTAGATATACGTTTAAGCACAATTGTCCTTTCCTTAGTGGTTACAAATCACTTGTTTATTCCATATATTTCTCCCCCTTTTTCTCACAAAAATGATAAAGGTTCGAGCAAATAAAGGTCAAACCGAAAGGATCTTACAAATCTAAAAGACTTGTACAACCTATAAGAGTTAAGCACGAAGGTTTAACATACCACTTTAGATAACCAATATCAAAACCGAAACTACAAGTAATTTGGTTTTAATATGTTATCAAGGAACAATTTCATGAAGCAATTTTCTCTAATAGTTTTACAAATTGACTAAGAAACTTAGTTCTCTTGCTAAACCGATTGTAAACATACAATCACTTATTTCGAAAAGACCAAAATAAAGGTCATAATTAACTTTATTTTTCTCATTAAGTTCCAATTATTCAGATAATAACTTAGACCTTTCACTTTGGATAAGACAAGTACTAGGTTAGTTAACTAGCATTTATTGTATAAAAGCTAAATGTAGTAGTAGTAATTTTTGGTTTTTCAAGTCTATACATAGACTAAGTAATAATGTAGCTCACTCTCTCGCTCGTAAAGCAGGAGAAGAGGAAGGAAACTTTCATTACACTTCGGGTTTTCCAGATTTTATTGTCCAACTTGTTGAAGATGACTACTGCAATTTGCAGATTAATTAGTATCAAAAAAAAAACTAGCATTTCTTGTCAAGTTATTCGATTAAACTTGAATAACCGAATCCTTTAATTTGATAAGTCTAACTAAGATCAGAATTAACTTAGTTTCTTTTATCCGGAATCGAATTGGACTAAACAAATGTTCCCGTAATTAGTTAGAGCTTCCACAATGGGCGAGTACAACCAAATATTTGGTCCAAAAATGAGACACAACGGGACAGTCTATCGATTAAAATCCAGACCAAGACCAAATCCCAGACTATATTTGGTCTAGGACCAAGACCAAAACTAGATATAGTCGAGCGAACGTATAGTTGACGCCCCACACCAGGCAAATGTATAGTTAACGCCCCATTTTTTTTTGTCTTTAGTAGTGCGGGTGTTTATACCCCCGCTGTAGGATCAGAATATCGCTACAACAATATTCTTGCGATATTAATAACACTTCTGCGAGGACATCGCGAGTACTTCAACAGCATCTGACGAGTGTTGCAGAATTGCTTAAGGAATGACATAATGACTGATGAACGAAGAAACATGTAAAGAGCATGTGTTGACCTGCGACAGTTATAAAGTTAGCGAGAAGGAAAATCATGGTTGTCACGATGATGATCGCAGTGTAAATCTGAGATAAAAGGAAGACTTATCTGTCATCCATTATGTAACTACCCTATAAATAGAGACCCAATATGTCCAGAAAAGGATGATGTATTTTTTAGAGTTGAAAGAGTCTTGAGGAGAGAGAAACTTCAAGAGAATAATTTTATTCTTGATTTCTTCCAATTCTGTATACATTTTTGAGGATTAAATGATAAAGTGTCGTTTTTAATCTTCAATTGTGAGTTGATTATAGCAAGATCTTAACAAGGGTGTAGTGTGGGATTTCCTGCAACTACATTTTGGCGCCCGAAACATGGAATGAATTAGCGAAATCATAGAAAAAGTGAAGAAGAAGATGAGAATTGTTCAAGATTAAGAAAATTATAAAACAAATCAGTGAGATATTTGAAGGAAGAATGGTCAGAATCAAAGAGGATTGTAGAAAATTGGAGTGTGGTATGGTAACAAGAACAATGATTGATAGATTTCATGAAAATATTAAGGGGAAGATACACAAACGGGATTTTGAAGGAAGGAAAATTATGACGGTGGAAAAAATATCATCATTGAAAGATTGGGAAAAGCAGGAGATCACATTTACAACAACAGAAATACCAGAAGAAAATCTAAGTCATACATCTCCTTTGGTAATCACGGTATCCATTATACCAATGAGAAAGGAAGAATCAATAAAATCTGTAGAAGAATGGGCTATGAATAGAACTTTGGTGGATGCAGGAAGTTCTGTGGATATAATATTTTATCATACTTTTAATAAAATGGGATATAAGGATGAAGAAATGTCTTGTTCAACATATCATATTCATGGCTTTGGAAAATCTTTAACAAAACCTAAAGGCGAGATAGTGGTACGAATTCCACTAGGAGAGATTGAAACACAAGTAACATTATGTGTGGTAGACATGGAATCACCGTATAACATGATATTAGGAAGACCGTGGATACACTCAATCAGGGCTATAACATCAATATTGCATCAATGCATCAAATTTCCTATACCCAGTGGAATTAGAGAAATTAGAGGAGACACAGATTTTGCGAAATTGTGTTACCAAATTGAAGTAAGAAATTGTGAAGAACGTCCAAAGCTATGAAAGGCTCGCAGAAAATTGGCGAGAGAAACAAAGAAGGAAGAAGAATTTAAAGTTTACATGATAAGAGCAAAAGAAGGAAAAGGAATACCCAGCGAAATCTCACGAGAAGGAGATGAACTCGCGAGAGTTATGAAAACACCAACACCAATGGGAGAACCTGAAGCTAGTTATACTGCAGCAGAACCAACAAAGGAAGTAAATATTGGGAGTGAAGAAGAGCCTAAAATGCTGAAAATTGGGACTAGAATGGAGGAAGATGAGGAAGAAAGAACTATAAATCTCTTGCGAGAATATAAAGATATCTTCGCGTGGAGCATGGATGAGATGCCAGGGATAGATCCATCAATAGCATGTCATAAATTAGAAATCAACAAAAATATAAGACCATTTAAGGAAAGAATAAGGAAAATCGCAACAACATACCATTCTCAAATAGAAGAAGAATTACAGAAAATGCTCGACGGAGGAATTATAAGGCAAGCAAAATATCCAGAGTGGATTGCAAATATGGTGGTGGTCCCAAAGAAGAACAATGGGATAAGAATTTGCATAGATTTTACTGATTTAAACAAAGCTTGTCCTGAAGATAGTTTTCCATTACCAGATATCCCACAGATGGTTGAATCAGCAGCGGGAAATGCAAGAATATCTTCTTTGGATGGATATAAAGGATATAATAAAATCCCTCTCGCTGAAGAAGATCAAGAACATACCGCATTTTTTGCTCCAAGAGGATTATATTGTTATACAAAGATGCCCTTTGGCTTACGAAATGCTGGTGAAACATATCAAAGAATGGTGGAGAAGGTGTTTGCAAAGTGGATACATAAAACATTAGAAGTGTATGTAGATGATATGTTGATCAAAAGCAAAGAAGCTGAGAATCATGTGCAAGATTTGAAAGAAATTTTTGATCAAATGCGATAATTTAATATCAAAGTGAATCCCGATAAGTGTACCTTTGGAGTAACTTCAGGAAAATTTCTGGGGTATATTGTATCAAAAGAAGGAATACAAGTTGATCCAGAAAAAGTGCAAGCAATTCGCGATATGCCAACGCCTGCGACGGTAAAAGATGTGCAAAAGTTGAATGGACTCTTAGATTCGCTAGGAAGATTCATTTCGCGATCTTCAGATAAATGCAAAAAAAAATTCGATATACTCAAGAAGGGAACAAAATTCAAGTGGACAGATGAATGTGAAAAGGCTTTTCAGGGAATAAAAGAACATTTAATGAGCATAACTATCTTACAGAAAGCTGAACCGAGAGAAGAACTATTGATTTATCTCGCGACAACCACATACGCACTAAGTACCGTGTTTCTGCGAATAGATGCGGGGGTAGAGAAACCAATTTATTATATCAGTAAAACATTCAATTCTACAGAGAGAAATTATTCAAAAATTGAGAAATTAATTCTAGCATTAGTGCATGCAACTTTCAAACTTCGTATATATTTTCAAGCACATAAGGTTAAGGTGTTAACAAAAGTGCCAATTGAGTCAGTAATGAAAAATTCAAAAAGATCAGGCAGAGTTGAGAGATGGAATGCACAAGTAGGACACTTTCATATCAAATATGAAATTCTATCCTCGCCAAAATCACAAGTCATCGCAGATTTCTTAGCTGAATTTCCTTTGGAAGATGATGAAGCTAAGGAAGAGATGATGGATGTAGAAGAGGAACATGGATATCTAAGAGAGCTATTAACATAACCCAACAGATGGGAGATATTAGTGGACGGATCATCGAATGGAGAAGGAAATGGAATTGGAGTTATTTTTATTTCACCAGAAGGAGAAAAAACAGCTTTTTCATTCAGATTGGAATTTGCATCCACTAATAATGAGACAGAATATGAGGTTGTGATTCATGCTTTAAAATTTGCGATAGAAATGAAGCTGGAAAATGCTAGAATCACTAGCGATTCACAATTGGTTATTCGCCAAGTAAAAGGAGAATATACAACAAATGAACCATCTTTGAGAAAGTACAAAAGACTTGTTGAAGAATTATCTGCGAGAATCCCAAAAATAAAATGGAGACACATATCAAGGAAAGATAATAGGCTCGCAGATGCTTTTGCTTTCATATCCAGCATGATGACAAACCCAGCTGCGAGATGCATAAAAATTGAAACACTTTTATAGAAGCTGGCGAGGAAGAATCAAAAATCAATAATACAGATTGGAGAGCAGATCTTCATGCTTACGTGGTGAGAGGAGAAATCCCAAGAAATCAATTAGAAGCACATAAATTAAAAAGTAGGGCAACAAATTATGAGCTAAGAGGTGGAGTATTATATTGCAGATCTTTTAATGGATCATCGCTAAGATGTTTGACAAGGGAAGAAGGACAAAAGGTGTTAAAAATATTGCATATTGGTGATGCTGGTAATCACAGTGGAGGAAGATATTTGGCATATAGAACAAAAATGCAAGGCTATTATTGGCCATATATGCATGAAGATGCAAAGCAACTCTCAAGGTGTTGTGAAGATTGCCAGCGATTTGGAAAGAATATACATGCACCAGGAGCACCATTATCATCTTCAACAAGTGTATGGCCTTTTGGGAAATGGGGATTAGATATTGTGGGACCATTTATACCTGGTTCTGGACAAAGAAGATATCTAATTGTCACAACAGATTATTTCACAAAATGGGGAGAAGTAAAAGCAGTACAACATATTCGCGATAAAGATATTTTTACATTCATATTTGAGAATATAATTTGCAGATTTGGAATTCCAGCACCGTTGGTGTCTGATAATGGAAAGCAGTTTGAAGGGCAGAATATAGAATTGCTACTTTATACATTTAAGATCAAGTGTGGAAAATATACTCCTTTATATCCACAAGAAAATGGTCAGGCTGAGGCAACTAATAAGACAATAGCAGACATCTTAAAAAAGAATCTAGAAGGATATCACAGGACATGGTGCAAGCAAGTGCATAATGCCATATGGGCTTACAATACAACTAGACGAGAAGCTACTGGAATGTCGCCTTTTTGTTTGACATATGGGGTTGAAGTTGTGTTACCAACAGAAGTTGCTATTCCTACAACAAAAAGAGAGGCTTGGGAAAGAAATCTAAGTGATGGAATGATTCTAAACAAATTGGATGAATTAGAAGAGAAAAGAGAAAAGACTTTGCAACATATGGAAAATTATCAGCGACGAATAGCTCGCGAATACAACAAACGTGTTAAAGAACGAAAATTCCAACCAGGTGATCTAGTACTGCGAGAAACACCGAGTTATCAACGAGAAAATGGTGGAAAATTGACGAGAAAATGGGATGGACCGTACATCATTAAAGAGATAGTTGGAACTGGGGCATACAAATTAATGGATCCTGAAGGGAGAAATGTTGGTCAAAGACTTGATAGACCATGGAATAAATTATATTTGAAAAGGTATTATCAATGACAGCTTTTGCGAGGTAAGATATACTGGTATATTGTATGATGAAATAGATAATAAATTCTTCTTTCTCTATTACAAATCAAAGCAAGAGCTGCGATAATAATCGCAAGAAAGGAGAATAAAAATTCACAGAGATTAAAAGAATAGGACGAACCTTTATGGCGTACACCTTAGTTCGCGAGTACAATCTCGCAAGAGGCAAATATAAGACCTAAAGTACGTCATATAAGGGGGTATCTGCTAACATGATTCAGGGGTGAGTTTATACCGCTGCTGGATCCTAAGTCATGGAGACGTTGGGGTTAAACAAAACCCATACAGGAGAGAGACCTTGGATTTCCAGCTTTATAAGGTTATACCCTGGTTGGACGACCGAGGATCTCTTCTAAGAAGTGCAAAGTATGACCAAGGAGTCGAGGTACACGGTTGATCCAAGGGTGCCCGGGGCGTACGAAACTACCCTGGCCATTCTTGGTAAGTCTTGGATATGATGCACTTGGCCTGAAGAAAACCCCACTTAGGGTGCAGTCTTGTAACTATAAGCCACATAGGCATAAAGGACAAGAGGCTGCGAAAAAAGCTGGTTGTTGGCAAATCTGGATGGGAGGATCTAGTCTTGTATGGCCGATGTTCCCTCCTTAAAGGGGCAACCAGGGGGAAGATAAGGGCGGCACCCTCCATTAGGGATCTGATAAGTGTCTTAAGACGACAATATCATGGGGCTTTATGATCGCAAGAACATTTAGGCTTGTCATATTGTCGCGTGACGTAAATTATACAGAGGAAACAAGCCATAAGAGATATTTTTAGATGAGATCAATGGGTTTTTACATGAAAATATAAAGACGTCCTGCGATTTCATCGCAAGACGACAATGTCATGGGACTTTATTCTCGCTAGAGGATTTAGATCTGTCATATTGTCGCAGAAAATTCAAAGAAAAATGGATAAGGCAGGATCAATGGATTTTTACATGCAAATGTAGAGATGTCCTGCGATTTTGTCGCAAAAAGAAAAATTTGGCAAAATAAGACATTTAACTAGGAAAGAAAAATAAGACCAACAGAATAATAGTAAACATTAACTATTTTCAGAATGAAGGAAATATTTGTTCATCGCAGGAGAATATATGAGAAGGCAGCTTTCTTCAGAATTTTTCATAATATCGCAAGAATTCATTACATTGCAGATATATTCCTACTTTCGCAAGAGGTATAGTCACACAGTTCGCAAAAAGAAGATACAGGAAATAATTCAACATCTCAAGAAAGTTAATGAAGGGCAAGTAGGGGAATGAATAAATAAGATCTCATTATCTTCCTTGAGAATATTCAAAGTAAACAAAATTAAAAGTTGAATTCTAAAAGTTGCAAAAGTTACATTGCTCGCAAGAAAGAAGAAGAAAAAGAAAGCAAGAATGAAATTCAAGCTTCAGCGATGGTCTCGCCAGACTCAGGATTTTTGCCATTATTGTTAGCATCACCAACATTTTTCTCATTACG
Source organism: Papaver bracteatum (assembly GCA_023529315.1). Classification (NCBI taxonomy): domain Eukaryota; kingdom Viridiplantae; phylum Streptophyta; class Magnoliopsida; order Ranunculales; family Papaveraceae; genus Papaver; species Papaver bracteatum. Next base: position 1,390,371 of record JAJJWX010005152.1, read on the forward strand.
AGTTTCACCTTCTCTGGGAGAACTTTTTTCTTCTTCTTCTGGATTATCCTGAGAAATATCTTCTTCAACATCTTCTTCAACAAGTACATATTCTAAATCCTTGTCCATGGGAAGAGGGATTTCATCATCATCAACTTTTAAAGGAAGAACAGATACAGGAGGGAGAGAATGGGATATCAGAATATCGTTCACAAGAACTTCAACACTAAGGTGAACCTTGCGAAGGAAACCTCTGTCACGATTTCTAATCTCTATATTTTTGAAGTACTCGAGATAATTAAGTCTTCTCTCTGCCTTATCGCGAGCTTCTATAAAATCGGAAGTGAGAATCCTATTTTCTTTGCGAACTTTGTCCAACTTATCAGTAAGATTAACGATGGTAGAATGAAGACTTCTTTCAGATTCTGCGAGCAACAAAAATGATTAAATATTATTCAGACAAAGATCTCGCAAGAAACGTAACATAAAATTTGACAGAAAGATCAACAAATGAGGCAGTCAATTGACTACCTTATTTTTGAGAGGTTAAGTTTTGGATTAATGTAAAGAAACAGTTCTCCCATTGGTTCATAGCGTCATCAAATTTATCGCCAACCATACCCTTCAGACGAGATTTCATGTTTTCTTCTTTGGTGCGTAGATACGAGTTTTTCTTTGCTAATAAAGAATGAGATTTCTCTAATTGGGAGTATTGGTCTTGAATCTTGCTGGACTTTAAACTAAGAGTTAATCTACCCTTAATAAGTTTATCCTTCTCAGCGGCAGATGATTCAGTTACTTCCTTGAGTTCATCTTTAAGGGAGCGAAGAGATCGCTCTTAATTATCACATATTCTTTGTAGATTACTCAATTGCTGCGAAGAAATCGCCATCAAGATTGAAAATCTATGTTTCTCTTGGGATAAAGTTCTATTTTCATCTGATAAAGATTCTACCTCCAAGTTAGACTTGATTAACAAATATGAGAGACGAGTAACCTCGTTACTTAATAAATTTTGACTTTGCGATAGTTGATTATTCTCATTAGTAAGATTATATATTTGATCGATCGAATATGTGTAGAGATTATCTAATCTATTATACTAGTCCATCCAAGAATCTCTTTCAACACGAGCTTCTTCAGCGATAGATTCAAATTTAAGTATTTCCATGAAACGAGTCTGATTTGAAACTAATATATGAACCAAGAATTTAAGAAGGAGGTTTGAGTATAGAGGATATGAAACCAAAACAGAAAAACAAAAGGGTAGAGGCAAGAAAATTGTACCTTTTATCTCGTCATTTTTCTGCGAAGATTCTCGCAGTTAAGTGAAGAGTTGCGAAGCATATGGTTCTGAGTATCACATTCAAAAGTTTTGACTTGAAGGCTTTTTCTTAGAGCTTCAACTTCATTTTCTAAAGATGCTCGCGAAGCAGTACTATCAGAGCCAAAATATTTGAGTAAATTCTTGTAAACTTCATATTGGAGAGAGTCAGTAGAATATTTTCTAGCATCGTCTATTTGATAAAAGCAACGTCAACTCCTGCTAAGGTTTCATTTGATGAAGGAAGAGATGCAGAGAGTGAAGTAGTAATGAGGGCAAGTTGACGATTTGAGTCATTTGAGATGGTTGTATTATCTGAAGGAGGAGTATTTGGAAAAACAACAGTTGAACGCAATAAAGGGCTAGAAGGAGTTTCAGTCACATCAATTTCAGGAGCTTGATTTGTCAAAGAATCAGTAGAAATACAGGTATTGGCAGCGATATTCTCGCAGATAAAAGAAAGAGGATCCGATCGCGAGGGTGTGGGAATAATTCTCGCAGATGTTAACGTGGGAATAATTATATCAGCCTCAAGAGCTTTAAATTGACGAGTTCTTTTGGGAGGATTAGCGATATTCTCGACATTCTGCGAATAATAACTTAGATAAGAAACAGAGGCAACAATATTGTTATTAAGAAATAGGATGTGTTTCTTACTACCTTATCATTCGCAGAATTCCTCTTCTTCTTATCAGTTGGCCTTTTGCGAGCATTAGGGTTTTGAATTGAGGATTGGGTGTTAGGGATAGTTCCACCGAAGAGAAAACATAATATGGGAGTTATGAAGGATCAAATAGAGAAGATCGAAGAATATAAGTAAAAATTGACTCAAATAAAGATTATAATCAAAAAACATACCTTGATGACTCCATTAGAACAGTAGCAGGAGAATATGAAGAAGAAGAAAAGTTGCAGACGGAAGACAAAATAAACAGATGAAGAAGATAGAGAAATAAAAGAAGAAAATTAGTTTTAAAGTCTAACTATACCTTTTATAGGCAAAAAGGAATGACCTGTTGAGTAGAGACATGCCAGTAAAAAGATGAATTTACAACATGTGTAGGCGGTTAAGCTAAATTAACGGAGTCTTGTCGAGAAGAAAATATGGAAAGAAAAGAAGTTGCGAGCTCTATAAAGAGTCTGGGATTCTCATGATCTTCTCTTCTTCGCAGAAAAGACATGAGAAGAGGCAAGATGTAGGATCAGAATATCGCTACAACAATATTCTTGCGATATTAATAACACTTCTGCGAGGACATCCCGAGTACTTCAACAGCATCTGACGAGTGTTGCAGAATTTCTTAAGGAATGACATAATGACTGATGAATGAAGAAACATGTAAAGAGCATGTGTTAACCTGCGACAGTTATAAAGTTAGCGAGAAGGAAAATCATGGTTGTCACGATGATGATTGCAGTGTAAATCCGAGATAAAAGGAAGACTTAGCTGTCATCCATTATGTAACTACCCTATAAATAGAGACCCAATATGTCCAGAAAAGGATGATGTATTTTTTAGAGTTGAAAGAGTCTTGAGGAGACAGAAACTTCAAGAGAATAATTGTATTCTTGATTTCTTCCAATTCTATATACATTTTTGAGGATTAAATGATAAAGTGTCGTTTTTAATCTTCAATTGTGAGTTGACTATAGCAAGATCTTAACAAGGGTGTAGTGTGGGATTTCCTGCAACTACACCCGCCCCATTCTTTGTTTTTGGTTCTCTTTAGTGGGGAAGGCTTTATACCTCCGCCCCATTTTTTATTTTTATTTTTCTTTATGCTTTATATCTCCCCCCCTATCGGGCGAACATATAATATACGCTCCACCAAATTTAATCTTCTACCGTAGCGTCACACAACGGACTAAACTCAAATTTGGTCGTTCTTTTTGGTCTTTGATCTTTGGTTATACTCGCACCACTGTAGTTGCTCTTAAGTCATAAATAGTACATACAAACCAAATAAATTAACTTGCACAATTATTTCTCTTAACCGGAAGCAATTGAAACAAACATAGACATTATAGCATTCGTTAAGCAAAAACACTTGATACCAAACAATAAAGAATATATCAAACAATAAGCCAAATAAATTAATACAATTTTTCTTAACCGGAAATAATTGAATCACACACGCACATCCATACACACATAATGGAATACATATCAATTGTACCGAAATTTTGTTAAACAAAAGAAAAATATATGCAATATAAGCAGGCTTTTCTTAAACAGGAAAACGATTAACTAACAAATTTGTTACCTTAGATTCTGTATCCTCTTCTCCCCATAAATATATATCATTAAGCGCAAGTTCAAGTTAGAACTCTCCCCAAGTATGTTTTCATTCTCTCACAAGAACAAAAGAACAACAACAAAGAGAAACCTTTACCAGAGAAAGGTTGAATCGGTTTTAACTAATGCGTGCCAATAGCAAAAGTTGAAAACCTGAAACACATATGTTTATGCTAAACACAAATTGATTCAACACATTGTGACATTTTACATATGAGTTTCAATCGGAACACCTTATTATCCTTTGATAAATCCTACCAACTTGGGCTAGAACTTAATCCCACTGAATCAAAAAGTCACACAAACCATAAGGGTTCACATCATATGAGATCAAATATTAAGGTTATGAAAACCGAAACCATTCATCCCATAAACACATAGTAATAATATAGACATTCAGGCACAGGCTATGTAACCGTAAACTATGATAAGAAAAATTATAAAATAATAATTTTATTCAAAAATAGACCTTATACAATAATCGAAATAAATCAAAAATTGATGTCTATTTTTCTTGGATTAAGTATTACAGCATATAACTTAATCCCTAGTTGTGCTCTTATTGTTCACTGAGGTTTCTTCAGTGTTCAAACTCTTGAAGCATGTCTCGAGAGACTTGTATGCAACCACTTCCTGTTTTTCAAGCTTTTCAACTTGAACCTTCATGTTTGCAAGATCAACTTATGTTTCCTCAATCCTATCCTTGAGCCAAAAGTATTTTCCTCAAAAATAGTTCATGTCTCTCTTTGGAAATTTCTGCCCAAAGTATTTTATCCCAAGAAGATGATCCTTCCTTGATCTAAAGGTATGATCATGTGGAGAACCAATACTGATGTGAGAATTTTCAGAGATAAATAAATCTCTCTTAATTTTGTCAATGAGATTTTCATAAGATTTTCTCATTCTAAGGATTTCCTTATGATGTACATCAGTATGATTATCTGAAACAATTATTGGAAATTCCTGATTATTTCCTTTGGCAGAGATTCTCTCTTTCCCTCTCTTCTGGAATCGTTCTTCATGTATACAGGGACTATTTCGACATAAGTGAGGAAGAACCTTTTTCCATAAGTGATTATCAACTCTTACTTCAGATCCTTTTGAGTTGATCTTATCAATTTGGGATATATTCTATCTTCCTACTGAGGAATGATCTTTCAGTTTTTTAAGACAAGAAACATCTTTCAATACTTTTACCACAGTATTTTAAAGAAGTATAAGTTTCTTGTCAACTGGCTGAAAGTTGTATTCCTTAAGATCTTTTTCATGGAATCGGTTCAAAGTTTCATTTGGACAAGATTTCATTTGATCATCAGTAGTTGTAGAAGATGGTTTCTCATTCCGTTCTGACTTGATGTAGTTAGACCGACTTCCATCATCATGATTTGTTTCAAATGTGATTAAACGAGTTTTGTTATCAAAATTTTTAAAAGTCGAACAAGGACTGTTTGTTTCTTCATCGGAAGAAATTATAACATAATCATTAGTTAGAGTCATAGGATGAGTCTCTTTATATTGAGTAAGAGATTTACCAAGAGCTTCTAATTTGACAGTGAGATACATATTCTCTTTGGATAAAATATTTAGTTGAATGTCTTTTTCTCTGATCTCATGCTTAAGAAGATTAGATTTTGTCTTTAATATTAACATCTGTGTATACAAAGATCTTATTGGCCTTAGGAGTTTTACCAACTCTTTATCAGTATCTTTTTTTTTCATCAGAGATAGACTCAGATATTTTCGTAACTCATGGATCATGAGTAAACGAAGTTGAAACATATTCAACATTTGAGTATTCGTACTCTTGCATAACATTAACTGAATCAGAATAGATTCAATTCTTATAGGTTGGATCGCACCAAACACAGATTGTTAGATATTTTCATGTTTGCCTGCTCTGATACCAATCGAAAAGACGAGGGTACCCAAATACACCACAATCTTTAAAATATCCACCTATAAGACCTGTTACCAAAAGTGATTGTCTATGGACAAAGTCGATACAATGCGACAAATCTGTGTTCACACTTTGTGAGATCTTCTATGGATACGAGATCGAGACAATACAACAATTAAAGTGTGATTACTTGATAATAGGTTCGTACTTAACCAAACTCTATAGGATCACTATCAAGTAATACAGAGTTAACATTTGTGTATTTTAATTTTAATTATAATAAATAATTAAAATTGCAGAAATAGAAAAGTAAAAGACACAACAAGATTTTGTTAACGAGGAAACCGTAAATGCGGAAAAATCTAAACCAAATTAAGCCGATATACAAAATCTAAACCAAACTTCGTATAGTTGAGACCAAGCAACTAAACCTAGTTCACTTAGTTTCTTCTGTATCCCTGCGCTTTTGACATTCAATCAGTGCACGCACTAGAACAATTCATTTGGATCGTATTCCAAACAGTAAAGGAACAATAAATCCGTTTGGTAACACCTTTATTGATTCTTTCCAGATAAATATATCCCAAGTCATATGCAAAGGCTCTTCCGTTCAAACTAATAAACTCCCTTGCCAGGTTAGATCAATCCAATCACTATTACCTAAGTAATAAGATTCAGATTTGTAACAATCAAAATAGAACTCAATAGAACTATTAGGTGTTACCGATCTCATGCAACTAATCAATCGAATAAATCTGATTCTAGTTGGATCCCAGCCGATCAAGGTTTGTGCTACACAAAGATATGAGAAACCAATCAGAAACCTTCTCCGTCTTCAAATTTTCTTTAATCTTCAATTAAACCTACACAACATCACTTGAATCTCTTGTGATCAATCACGCAAATAACAGAGTATGTTAATAATGGATTATCACAAGATATATTTAGATCTACAAATAGTTCTAAAGATCCTGTCGACACTTCGATCTAGTTTGAGTGAATCTTATATCATAAGAGAAGATTCTCAAGAATAAACAAACTAGGTGTAATCAAAGTTCAACAACCGGTAGTCAATCAAATCATTCGAAAACTAATAAACTGCAATTATCTAGTTTCCCACCAATGGTACTCGTAGAGCTTCTTGATCCCATGGAAGTCTTATACGAGCGGTCGTAAGAGATTTCGCCTAATTATGGTACTTTCCTCTCCGGATAGACGGCTCTACCAGAATCAACAAAAAGATGAAGTTTATCTGGCTTTTAGGATAGTTTTCTATAAATTCAAACTTAGGTATTTATAGACCAAGGATGTTTGGACACCAAGGAATTTCCAAAACCGAATATTCACAAGATATGCAATAAATGCCCAAATTGGTTTTCATAATTCCTGGAAATGCTTTGTCCAATATTTTCCGAAATCTCTCAATAAAAAATCTTCAATTAGTAAATTCACATTACTAATTTTTATTCCCTAGAGATATGTTGTAGGACCAGAATATCGCTACAATTATGTTCACGAGAGATTAAAGACATTTCTGCGAGCGTCACAGCGAATTCTCCAATAACACTTTGCGAGTGTCACAAAATAATGATATAACAGTTGACGATGGAAGAAACACAAAAAGAACATGATTGACTGGCGATGATTACGATGCTTGCGAGAAGGAATAATATAGCTACTGCGATATTATCGCAAGAGATATCTGAAATTAGAGGACAGCTTAGATGTCACCCATTATGTAATTTCCTATAAATAGTGATCCCATAGATTCAGGAAAGGATGAGGTATTTCTTTAGAGATGAGAGAGTCTTGAGGAGAGAGAAAAATTTAGGAGAGAGAGATATTTTGCAGAGAGTTTTTTAGAGAGAGAAAGTGTATTTTTCTTTATCATCTTCTTCCCTAAAACTAGATTTAGAACTCCATTAATGGAGATTATCAAATGTAAATTTTAACAATCATAGTAGAGAATCATGGATGTAGATCAAATTGATCGAACCATGTAAAAATCCGTGTGTCTATTTACAATTTTTAGAATTTTAATCATACTTTCAATATCAAAATAGTTTAGATCAAGAGATTATTATCAAGATATTACAAGGGGTGTGTTGTGGGAAATCCTGCAACCTGTGGAATATTGATTCAAGAAAAATATCCAAACAATTTGACGAAGTTTGGTCAAGAGTTTCAACGAAATACTAATGTCCATTAGTTCCAGTGGACTAATGAGTTATGAAGACCAAAAAATGGAAATGAAGTCTCAATAAAGTTTCAACCAGCATCGTTAACCTCACCATAGCAGAGAAGGATTTGAAGTTTCAAATCTCAAACAAAGCCTTCACCAACAATCTATTCTCAAAAGGATAAATTTCTTCCTTATTTAACTATCCAGATCTGGGAATTTTAAGCCTTTTGTTCTTCATAGAAGCTTGATTTTCTTTTGTTACCTTTAACACAAAATTGATTTTCTTTACAGATTTGGAACAAACAAATCTTGTTTTACAAATCCATTTAAATGAATTTGAGAAAATTTAGAGTATCAAAAATTCTCACTTGATTTGGGGATTTTCCCATGAACAAAGCCAAACGGATTTTAGATGATAATTTTCATTACAAGTCTAGGTTTGGCACAATTTTTTTACAGATTGTTTATTGAATTAATGATCTGTTGTGTGCAGCGATGTGTGATTGAACATATTTATAATTCCCAACAAAAATTTTGACGATGAATGAAGAGATGAATAATTTCGCGAGGAAGCTTTACAGTTGAGGCAATAGCTGAATGGAGAGGACATCTTGTGGATTTTACACAAACTATTATTCACGTACAACAAGATTATTTTACAGCAGCAACAACGAAGTCACGACCTATCAGCGAGCAAAACTAGCGAGCAAAAGGAGATGGTGAAGTGCCACTTCATATGAATATGAGCAACAAACCAACAAAAGAACCACGAGCTAGAGAAAGAACCACGAACAAAGTAAAGACTCAAAGCAAAGGAGGAAGATGAATCAATTAATACTACGTTGTCAATAGACCCAATAACAAGATCAGCGATCAAGAGAAATAATTATTTTGCCGTCAGCATTGGCAACGCACAGAAACTTCATAGAGAGATCAACAATTTAGAAAGAATATTTTCTCACAAAGAAGCTGCGAGCAACACATTACAACGGTTAAATCCACGTCAAACAAAAATCACAAAGAATGGGAAATAGAAAGCAAATGCATAAAATCCATATAATCATCAGAATATTTAAGCCAAAGAAGAATATCAAGGCAAAACATGTGATGTACGGTGAAGAGAATTAACATTGCAGTGTGAAGAGAGTTTTAAATCCCACCAGGAGACGAGAAAATGATGACCTCCCAACTGCAGAGTGTTGAACAAACTACTTCTCAATGGACAATCAACAAGGACGGTGAAATAGCAGCAAGGAATATTATCTACAAACTCATCGAGAGATAGCAGATGGTGAAGAGGAAAGTTCCAGCGAAGTTCAATCGTGAAAAGAAGAACATAGGCGAAGCTCTACTTCATCAGAAATTCCAACGAACGTCAACTCCAGTGATTACTTATCGATCATCAACAGTGGCAAACCGATTGAGAGTAATAATCTCAAGCTGAAAGAACCGTGAGCTAATACAGCAAGGAGGGTTGTACTTCACAGAAATAACTAGGGAAGAAGACCTTATACGAAGTAGTAGGATAGATATTTTGATTCTGTTCATATGAGCTGTCAAAAGGCAAAAGATGAAGAAATTTTGCTCGCAAAACCACATTCTGCGAAGTAGCATGAGGGATTTTTTGATTTTGCGCTACAACATGAAGCAGCGAATCTTACATTTTTATGGATTCCTAATAATGGATACTTAATTTCATTTCACTACATTTTTATACATTTCACGATATATACATTCTCGCAAAAAACCATTCACAGACGCAAAAAAGGAAAACATAAAGAAAAGGAGCACAAAGAATTCAACAACACGGAGATTTGTCAACAATCTTAAGGGCGACTCTAATGCTAAACAACATGATAAATAGTGAAATAATAACAAATTTTTGTGCAGGAATAATGAATAAAAAGAACAGGAAACGCTAAAAAGAAGTAACAGGAGAAAATGAAAAATTAGTAAAGCATCACCAACAACAAAGAGGCCACAGGGGCGTTAGAATGCTATTTTTACATCTTAAGCATTATTATTTTGCAGTATGAGAACGATGGCGTAAGTCACCCAGTTTAAAAACGAAGAAAATACAAAGAAAGGGGAATATGTGAAGAACACGTACAGGAACAGCCAAAGGCTAAAGTATAGGGGACAGTGAAGAAAGGTTTTTTGCGATGAAAAATCTTACGAAAGAATCTACAGATACATTATCAATAATATCCTATCTAACGTGACGAACAACTAACCAACATGTTTATATGAGAAGGAGATAAGAAAAAGTGAATTTATGAATATATAAATGAAGATTAACCTTCCCTTTTTCATAATTATTGGCGAGGTTACATTACATAGAGGCACGGAAATATACAAGCTACAAAGGACGACAACAAACTATACAAAGGTACATCTGAAATTAGATCCTATGAAGAGTAAAGGAAACAGCGAATCTAGCAAGATGGAGTCACGAGCAAATTATCCGTAGAGAAAGAAGAAAAAGAATGCAGAGATATCAAACCTGCGCAGAATAACTATCATTTCTGCGAAGCTTTAATATAGGTTACGCGAAGATAATCGCACCAGTACAAAGAGCTGCTCCCACAGATGGTCAAGGTTACAAAGTATGAGATGGAGGTCATGCACTCGATTTCATATGTACACTAAGTTTTTGCATATTTTTGATAAATGAAGAGCGAAGATCATGATTAAATTGAAGAGAAAAAAGTAAAGATGTACATGAAGAAGAAGTAATAGGGTGGCGGCAATATAATTTTCTTTCACAAACAGAAGGTGTAACAATTGGTTAGTAGCGAGAAGATCAGGGTTAAGATCGCAAGTTCGAATCTTCACATTTACACAAATTTTTTTTTTGCCAACCAAAGTTTTTTCCGTGCAAATATTTACGTCGCAGATGTTTACCTAACGAATGTTTGCATTCAAAAATGAATGCTTCACATACATTTCTGTACTTCGCAAAAATATTTGCTACACCAAAGTCATTACCAGTGAAAAGAAATAATGGATAGTAGGCAATCTCAGTTAGTCCAAGCCCATTAAAGTTTACCCAACAACAAACAAAATATCAAGGCTTAAATTTGCACAAAAGTTGTACAATTGCGAGTTTCTAGTACAGTTAGTTGGACAAAGGCATGAATTTGGTATTTCATTACTTCGCCAAATCATTGATTATTTCGCAAGAAAGGGTTAGAACAGTTGGTATGATGTGACAGTATACAAGAAGCAGGTCAAGATTTCATTTCTCATTTCTTCTCATTTCGCAGGCAAATCAAATATTTCGCGAGAAACGGCAGCAACAGAAAATCGCAAGAAAGCTAAGTACCTCTTCCTTGAAAAATTTTCTTACAGAAAATGAAATTGTTTGATTTATTTTACAAAAAGCGATACTATCGCAAGATTTCAAAGAAGGTTTCTAAAATTCTAAAATTTCAAAACATTTCAAAAAAAAAATTTGATTTGATTGACAAACAGCGATACAATCGCAAGACTTCAAAAATTGTAAAAGATTACAAAAAATGAGATCATCGCAAAAAATTTAAAGATCGCAAATTTTTTCAAAGATTTCAAAGATTACAGAAAATGGAATCATCGCAAAAAATTTCTAAGATTTCTAAGGTTACAGAAATCCTAATTATCGCCAGAATTTCTAAAATTTTAAAATTTTAAGATTAACAAAGAGTGATACAATCGCAAGATTTCACATATTTTTCTAGCATATTTCTTTTACAGAAAAAGATTTTTGATTTAACAATGCGATACAATCGCAAGATTTCAAAGAAGATTTCTAAGATTTCAAAAGATTTTAAAGAATATTTACTTCCAATATGATGTTATCGTGAAATGACAGAAGTGAAAGACTGAATGAAAGAATAAAGAAACGCAAAGCTATCGCGAGAAACGCGAATACAATTTCGCAGAGACATAAGAATGGGACGAACCTTTATGGCGTGCACCCTAGTTCGCGAATAAAATTTCGCAAGAGGAAAATATAAGACCTAATAGTGCGTCATATAAGGGGGTATCTCTTGACATGATTCAGGGGTAAGGTTATACCGCTGCTGGATCCTGAGTCATGCAGATGTTGGGGTTAAAGAAAACCTATCCGGGAGAGAGATCTTGGATTTCCAACTATATAAGGTTATACCCTGGTTGGATGACCAAGAATCTCTTCCAAGAAGTTCAAAGTATGACCAAGGCGCCGAGGTACACGGTTGAGCCAAGAGTGCCCGGGGCGTATGAAACTCCCTTGCCATTCTTGGTAAGTCTTGGCTATGATGCACTTGGCCTGAAGAAAACCCCACTTAGGGTGCAGTCTTGTAACTATAAGCCATATAGGCATAAAGGACAAGAGGCTGCGAAAACAACTGGTTGTTGGTAAATCCGGATGGGAGGAGCTAGTCTTTTTTGGCCGATGTGCCCTCCTTGAAGGGGAAACCAGGGGGAAGATAAGGGCGGCACAATCCATTAGGGAGCTGAGAAGTGTCTTAAGACGGCAATGTCATGGGGCTTTATGATCGCAAGAACATTTAGGCCTGTCATATTGTCGCGTGACGTAAATTATACAGAGGCAACAAGCCATAAGAGATATGTTTAGATGAGATCAATGAGTTTTTATATGAAAGTGTAAAGACGTCCTGCGATTTCATCGCAAGACGGCAATGTCATGGGACTTTATTCTCGCAAGGGGATTTAGACCTGTCATATTGTCGCAGAAAATTTAAAGAAACATGGATAAGGCAAGATCAATGGGTCAATACATGCAAATGTAAAGACGTCCTGCGATTTTGTCGCAAAAAGAAAAATTGGCAAAATAAGACCTTTAACTAGGAAGGAAAAATAAGACCAATAGAATAATCTCAAACTTAATTATTTTCTTTTAAGAATGCAGGAAAGATTTGCTCATCACAAGAGAGATAGCAAGTACTATTTAGAACCCCTCATAAATACTATTCAGAGTCTCTCAAAAGTATTGTTCAAGATTGCTCAGAAGTATTATTCAGAGTCTCTCGAGAGGAATGTCTACAATCTCGCAGTACTATTCATCGCGACACTATTCAGCACTATTCGTGATTTTGCAGAAACATTCAGAAATTTGCAAACTCATTCAATATCTCGCAGACTATTTCAGAATTTCATAGGAGAAGTCATTATTTCGCAGAATGAGGCAGAGGCAATTCGTTCATTTAACATTTTCTCAAGGATTCTTCCTTCATAGATAAAGAACAGAGGCAACTATGGATTACCAAGAAGACATTTTATGTTCTTTATCTTCTCGTCAAGAATCATTTCCAAAATGGGAAAGAATTTTCACCAAAAATGAGGTAATAATTTCACATGGACAGAGACAATACTTATGAGTTTCATTAAAGGACAGATACTTCTTACATTTTGAAGATTGAGTACTTCTTATATTTCTTCAAGGATACTTCATACTTCGCGAGAGCTTCAAGAGTTAATACTTCTTATTTACTTAGCAAAGATATGGAACTTCACAAAAGAATAGAGGCAAGTACGTACTTTTCAAGGATAGTATTCTTTCGCTCGTTCCTTCATCAACAAAGATCAAAGACTACTACAACAACAGATTTTTTCTTAAAAATTACTTTTCAAGCAATATTCAAGAAAAAAGAGGCAAGATGTAGGACCAGAATATCGCTACAATTATGTTCACGAGAGATTAACGACATTTCTGCGAGCGTCACAACGAATTCTCCAACAACACTTTGCGAGTGTCACAAAATAATGACATAACAGTTGACGATGGAAGAAACACAAAAAGAACATGATTGACTGGCGATGATTACGATGCTTGCGAGAAGGAATAATATAGCTACTGAGATATTATCGCAAGAGATATCTGAAATTAGAGGACAGCTTAGCTGTCACCCATTATGTAATTTCCTATAAATATTGATCCCATAGATTCAGGAAAGGATGAGGTATTTCTTTAGAGATGAGAGAGTCTTGAGGAGAGAGAAAAATTTAGGAGAGAGAAATATTTTGCAGAGAGATTTTTAAAGAGAGAAAGTGTATTTTTCTTTATCATCTTCTTCCCTAAAACTAGATTTAGAACTCCATTAATGGAGATTATCAAATGTAAAATCAAATGTAAATTTTAACAATCATAGTAGAGAATCATGGATGTATATCAAATTGATCGAACCATGTAAAAATCCGTGTGTCTATTTACAATTTTTAGAATTTTAATCATACTTTCAATATCAAAATAGTTTAGATCAAGAGATTATTATCAAGATATTACAAGGGGTGTGTTGTGGGAAATCCTGCAACTACATTTTGGCGCTAGAAACAGGGAACATAACCTGTGGAATATTGATTCAAGAAAAATATCCAAAAAATTTGACGAAGTTTGATCAAGAGTTTCAACGAAATACTAATGTCCATTAGTTCCAGTGGACTAATGAGTTATGAAGACCAAAAAATGGAAATGAAGTCTCAACAAAGTTTCAACCAGCATCGTTAACCTCACCATAGCAGAGAAGGATTTGAAGTTTCAAATCTCAACAAAGCCTTCACCAACAATCTATTCTCAAAAGGATAAATTTCTTCCTTATTTAACTATCCAGATCTGGGAATTTTAAGCCTTTTGTTCTTCATAGAAGCTTGATTTTCTTTTGTTACCTTTAACACAAAATTGATTTTCTTTACAGATTTGGAACAAACAAATCTTGTTTTACAAATCCATTTAAATGAATTTGAGAAAATTTAGAGTATCAAAAATTCTCACTTGATTTGGGGATTTTCCCATGAACAAATCCAAACGGATTTTAGATGATAATTTTCATTACAAGTCTAGGTTTGGCACAATTTTTTTACAGATTGTTTATTGAATTAATGATCTGTTGTGTGCAGCGATGTGTGATTGAACATATTTATAATTCCCAACAAAAATTTTGACGATGAATGAAGAGATGAATAATTTTGCGAGGAAGCTTTACAGTTGAGGCAATAGCTGAATGGAGAGGACATCTTGTGGATTTTACACAAACTATTATTCACGTACAACAAGATTATTTTACAGCAGCAACAACGAAGTCACGACCTATCAGCGAGCAAAACCAGCGAGCCAAAGGAGATGGTGAAGTGCCACTTCATATGAATATGAGCAACAAACCAACAAAAGAACCATGAGCTAGAGAAAGAACCACGAACAAAGTAAAGACTCAAAGCAAAGGAGGAAGATGAATCAATTAATACTACGTTGTCAATAGACCCAATAACAAGATCAGCGATCAAGAGAAATAATTATTTTGCCGTCAGCATTGGCAACGCACAGAAACTTCATAGAGAGATCAACAATTTAGAAAGAATATTTTCTCACAAAGAAGCTGCGAGCAACACATTACAACGGTTAAATCCACGTCAAACAAAAATCACAAAGAATGGGAAATAGAAAGCAAATGCATAAAATCCATATAATCATCAGAATATTTAAGCCAAAGAAGAATATCAAGGCAAAACATGTGATGTACGGTGAAGAGAATTAACATTGCAGTGTGAAGAGAGTTTTAAATCCCACCAGGCGACGAGAAAATGATGACCTCCCAACTGCAGAGTGTTGAACAAACTACTTCTCAATGGACAATCAACAAGGACGGTGAAATAGCAGCAAGGAATATTATCTACAAACTCATCGAGAGATAGCAGATGGTGAAGAGGAAAGTTCCAGCGAAGTTCAATCGTGAAAAGAAGAACATAGGCGAAGCTCTACTTCATCAGAAATTCCAACGAACGTCAACTCCAGTGATTACTTATCGATCATCAACAGTGGCAAACCGATTGAGATTAATAATCTCAAGCTGAAAGAACCGTGAGCTAATACAGCAAGGAGGGTTGTACTTCACAGAAATAACTAGGGAAGAAGACCTTATACGAAGTAGTAGGATAGATATTTTGATTCTGTTCATATGAGCTGTCAAAAGGAAAAAGATGAAGAAATTTTGCTCGCAAAACCACATTCTGCGAAGTAGCATGAGGGATTTTTTGATTTTGCGCTACAACATGAAGCAGCGAATCTTACATTTTTATGGATTCCTAATAATGGATACTTAATTTCATTTCACTACATTTTTATACATTTCACGATATATACATTCTCGCAAAAAACCATTCACAGACGCAAAAAAGGAAAACATAAAGAAAAGGAGCACAAAGAATTCAACAGCACGGAGATTTGTCAACAATCTTAAGGGCGACTCTAATGCTAAACAGCATGATAAATAGTGAAATAATAACAAATTTTTGTGCAGGAATAATGAATAAAAAGAACAGGAAACGCTAAAAAGAAGTAACATGAGAAAATGAAAAATTAGTAAAGCATCACCAACAACAAAGAGGCCACAGGGGCGTTAGAATGCTATTTTTACATCTTAAGCATTATTATTTTGCATTATGAGAACGATGGCGTAAGTCACCCAGTTTAAACACGAAGAAAATACAAAGAAAGGGGAATATGTGAAGAACACGTACAGGAACAGCCAAAGGCTAAAGTATAGGGGACAGTGAAGAAAGGTTTTTTTCGATGAAAAATCTTACGAAAGAATCTACAGATACATTATCAATAATATCCTATCTAACGTGACGAACAGCTAACCAACATGTTTATATGAGAAGGAGATAAGAAAAAGTGAATTTATGAATATATAAATGAAGATTAACCTTCCCTTTTTCATAATTATTGGCGAGGTTACATTACAGAGAGGCACGGAAATATACAAGCTACAAAGGACGACAACAAACTATACAAAGGTACATCTGAAATTAGATCCTATGAAGAGTAAAGGAAACAGCGAATCTAGCGAGATGGAGTCACGAGCAAATTATCCGTAGAGAAAGAAGAAAAAGAATGCAGAGATATCAAACCTGCGCAGAATAACTATCATTTCTGCGAAGCTTTAATATAGGTTACGCGAAGATAATCGCACCAGTACAAAGAGATGCTCCCACAGATGGTCAAGGTTACAAAGTATGAGATGGAGGTCATGCACTCGATTTCATATGTACACTAAGTTTTTGCATATTTTTGATAAATGAAGAGCGAAGATCAGGATTAAATTTAAGAGCAAAAAGTAAAGATGTACATGGAGAAGAAGTAATAGGGTGGCGGCAATATAATTTTCTTTCACAAACAGAAGGTGTAACAATTGGTTAGTAGCGAGAAGATCAGGGTTAAGATCGCAAGTTCGAATCTTCACATTTACACAAATTTTTTTTTTTTTTTCCAACCAAAGTTTTTGCCGTGCAAATATTTACGTCGCAGATGTTTACCTAACGAATGTTTGCATTCAAAAATGAATGCTTCACATACATTTATGTAATTCGCAAAAATATTTGCTACGCCAAAGTCATTACCAGTGAAAATAAATAATGGATAGTAGGCAAGCTCAGTTATTCCAATCCCATTAAAGTTTACCCAACAACAAACAAAATATCAAGGCTTAAATTTGCACAGAAGTTGTGCAATTGCGAGTTTCTAGTACAGTTAGTTGGACAAAGGCATGAATTTGGTATTTCATTACTTCGCCAAATCATTGATTATTTCGCAAGAAAGGGTTAGAACAGTTGGTATGATGTGACAGTATACAAGAAGCAGGTCAAGAGTTCATTTCTCATTTCTTCTCATTTCACAGGCAAATCAAACATTTCGCGAGAAACGGCAGCAACAGAAAATCGCAAGAAAGCTAAGTACCTCTTCCTTGAAAAAATTTCTTACAGAAAATGAAATTGTTTGATTTATTTTACAAAAAGCGATGCTATCGCAAGATTTCAAAGAAGATTTCTAAAATTCTAAAATTTCAAAACATTTCAAAAAAAAAAAAATTGATTTGATTGACAAACAGCGATACAATCGCAAGACTTCAAAAATTGTAAAAGATTACAAAAAATGAGATCATCGCAAAAAATTTAAAGATCGCAAAAAAATTCAAAGATTTCAAAGATTACAGAAAATGGAATCATCGCAAAAAATTTCTAAGATTTCTAAGGTTACAGAAATCGAAATTATCGCCGGAACTTTAGTATTTTGCAAACCCAATTTCCAAAATCACACACCCTAAAGTGTATGTGACATTAAAAATCGGTTTTACTTATGAGGATTGGTTCTCATAGTTCCCCATATAGGAAAGGGTAGGCTCTACCTTATTTCCCTATATATGTAAGGATTGTTCTACATTGGTGAAAAGACCGAGGGGTACAAGTACACCACCAAATTTTTCGTTTGGAAACATGTATGGACTGAACTCAAAAATACAATTCGAGAGTTACAACTTAATGAATCTCAATCAAGGAATAATAAAGAGTCCATATCTCTTTCTCTCGCAATCAGTATTAAAATTGAAACAAGTCCATGAACTTGATTATAGTGTGAGAGTACTTGGACGATTCCAAAGATCAATATCCAAGATCAATCAAGTCGTATCCAACAAACAAGGATGGATATATCTACTTTGATTGATTAATATACAAACTGTTATATTTGAATTGTATAGATAAACATATATAATGTGGAAAAGAAATAACACATATACCAGAAGTTTTGCTAACGTGGAAACCGCAACTACAGAAAAACCACGAGACCTTGTCCAGATTTGAACACCAAACTGTAGTAAGATGCTACAAACTTTAGCCTACTATCAATAACTTCGTACTAGATTTCAGTTGAGACCGAACCACCATCACAGCGATTCAGTTACAGTCGCGCTCCTTACGCCTCTTGAATCTTATAAAACTCTGCTCAATTGATTCCCTTAGTTGACCTCCTTTACAGCCTAAGAGTTGCTTCAACCTAAAAGAAGACTTTAAACCAATCTGTCTCCCATAGATAAGCCTATTTTGATTTATGTTTGATCGTTAGGTCAGGTAAGATAAGAAATCGTTTGCAGTAGAGAAAGTCTAGCAAACCTGAAAATTCGGTACTTACGATTCCCGAAGATAAGCCTAAACTATTATTCACCTCACAATTAAAACCTACTTGATATCAATTAAGAATATCGTGATAGAGGTAATGTCTTATGGAATCACAAAGTCTAAGATGAAGAACTTTGTGATTTCTATCAATCTTACTAGTTAGAGCTAAAGGCTTAATCAACAGTAGCAAGATCAGGATACACAAACTATCAAAGATAAGAAAATCATACCTGGATTCACGAATCCCTTAACGACGTCTTTAAGTCATTAAACATAATTATGTTCCTCAGTAAAACTAGAAACCTAGGTGTTTGAGGGTGAAAACGGTTTCTGCTGATTTTGGTAACTTCGGGTATGTGGGTGAGAAACAAATTTAAACCCTAAACAATGTACTGCAAGGGAGTACTTTAGATTCGAGAGATCAATCTGTACAAATCTAGCCTAAACCAAGAAATGGCCGTTCCAGACTTGCTTCGGTCACAAAGTGAAGGAGAAGGATTGGTTTTGGGGAGGGAAGAGAAGAGAGTGTTGAGACTAGAATAGTTAATTCTGGAAGAGTAGTAGTTTTACGACTTGTATCAGAAAGTGAGAATCTAACATATGGGAAAGCTAGCAAATTATTTTCTGAATGTTGTATTCTCATAGTGAGAACTTGTTGTTCTGATGAAATAGGTAAGACCTATTTATATAAGTCGTAAGCAAAACGTATTATGGTCTCGTAAGAAATAGAAACAACTGAGTAAAGTGGAAGGAGGTGGTAACGGGTAACGTCTGGAATTGATGTTCCAGAATGAAAGAAATGTTTCACCATTACTTCTTGTATTTACTAACCAACTCATTCTTATGACACTTTCATGTAATGGGCATAGTGTACGCCGCACGCTGTAAATCTCCAAACCAAAACCCTAATGAGCATCCCCCAGTTTGTGACATGTGTTGATGTCTCGAGTGTTTTTCGTGGTAAAACATGTAACATGGCGTTATGTGTGGCATGGTGGCATGCCAGTGTCCATGGTAGAGTCGACGTGTCTTTGCCATAGAATAAGCACGACCAAATTAGGTTTAAGATGCAAACCGTGGTGTTTGTCCTTGGACAGGAAGTTTGTCATGCGTTTTGGTGGCAAAATTGTAGGGTCGAGATCTGTATCTCAGGTGGAAGGGCGTATGTTGATCGTTGCAACCCTTCTGGTAGCCAGTGGCATAGTTTAAGCCGGCATGGCTTTTCCAAAGAGTGGGCGCGGCCAAATTAGGGTTTATGTGCAAACCGTGTTATTTGACCTTGGGCCGGAAGTTTTTCATGCGTTTTGGTGGCAAACTTGGAGGGCGAGATCTGCATCTTAGGTGGAAGGGTGTCCATTGATCGTTGCAACCCTTTTGGTAGCCAGCGGCATAGTTAAGGCATGCATGGCTTTGGTATTGAGTAGGCGCGACCGAATTAGGGTTTAGGTGAAAACCGTGTTATTTGACCTTGGGCTGGAAGTTTGGAATGTGTTTTAGTGGCAAACATGGAGGTCCGAGATATGCATCTCAGGTGGAAGGTGGACGTTGATCGTTGGAACCCTTGTGGTAGTTAGCGGTATAGTTTAGGCTGGCATGGCTTTGGTATTGAGTAGGCGGGACCAAATTAGGGTTTAGGTGCAAACTGTGTTATTTGACCTTGGGCCGGAAGTTTACCATGTGTTTTGGTAGCGAATTTGGAGGGCCGAGATCTGCATCTCAGGTGGAAGGGTGGTCATTGATCGTTGCAACCCTTCTGGTAGCCATCGGCATAGTTTAGGCCGGCATGGCTTTGGTATTGAGTAGGCGCGGCCAAATTAGGGTTAAGGTGCAAACCGTGTTATTTGACCTAGGGCCGGAAGTTTTCCATGCATTATGGTGGCAAACTTGGAGGGCCAAGATCTGCATCTCAAGTGGAAGGGTGGTCGTTGATCGTTGGAACCCTTCTGGTAGCCAGTGGCATAGTTTAGGCCGGCATGGCTTTGGTATTGACACGATGGTGAGGCCGGCATGGTTGGCATGCCCCAGCATAGGGACGTGGCTGGCATGGTTTGCCATCGGCACGGTGGTGTGGCTGGCAGGGTTAGCATGCCTTGGCGTAGGGAAGTGGCTAGCACGGTAGTGCGGCTGGCAGGGTTGGGATGCCTTGACGCATGGATGTGGCTGACACGGCTTTCCATTAGCACGGTGGTGCGGCTGGTATTGTTGGCATGCCTTGGCGCAGGGACATGGTTGCCATGGTTTTCCATTGGCACGGTGGTGCGGCTGGCATGGTTGGCATGCCTTGGAGTGGGGATATGGCTGGCATGGTGGTGTTGCTGGCATACCTTGGCGCGGGGATGTGGCTGGCATGGTTTGTCATTGGCACGATGGTGCGGTTGGAATGATTGGCATGCCTTGGCGCAGGGATGTGGCTGGCATGGTATTCCATTGGCACGGTGGTGCGGCTGGAATGGTTGGCATGCCTTGGAGAGGGGATGTGGATGGCATGGTTTGCCATTGGCAGGGTGGTGTGGCTGGCATGGTTGGAATGCCTTGGCGCAGGTATGTGTCTGCCATGGTTTTCCATTGGCACGGTGGTGCGGCTGGCATGGTTGGCATGCCTTGGTGCATGGATATGGTCGGCATGGTTTCCAATTTGCACGGTGTTGCGGCTGGCATGATTGGCATGCCTTGGCGCGGGGATGTGGCTGGCATGGTTTTCCATTGGCACGGTGGTGCGGCTGGCATGGTTGGCATGCCTTGGCGCAGGTATGTGGATGGCATGGTTTTCCATTGGCACTGTGGTGCGGATGACATGGTTTTTCATTGGCATGGTGAGAGAATTAGGGTTATGCATATACAAAGGTGATGTCAGTTAATACTAAGGGTTCTGCCTTGGAACATGACGCATGTATATATATAAAGGTACACTGGTAATTCTTTCATAAGCACGTTGATTGGTTCAATAAATGCGCTATTGTTCATAGTGACGTCATGTCAGATATGCGGTTTTACGATTTTATCCCTAAGCTAAAAACCACCATCAACAGTAAGTCCCCTGCTTAGCGGGAAACAATATCATTGTTGCGAGGTAGGCATGAGATGGTGACAAACGATAGCAAAATCGAGAGAACAAGACGTGAAGAGATTGTCGAGGAAAATCAACTAACCTATAGTGAAGGTGTTAGAAGCTTGTGATCCTTGTGCCAGTGGATTTTGGATAGGTTCACTTTGACCACAAGATATTTGCACTGTTGGCTTGAAGTAGCGAATGGGCGACTTGGGCATGTCTTGGCTCGGTGCGGTTTGACTGTGGCTTGGGCATGGCTTGGATCGCCGCAGCTTGGACGCGACTTGGATTGGGCGGCTTGGATCATCACG
Source organism: Papaver bracteatum (assembly GCA_023529315.1). Classification (NCBI taxonomy): domain Eukaryota; kingdom Viridiplantae; phylum Streptophyta; class Magnoliopsida; order Ranunculales; family Papaveraceae; genus Papaver; species Papaver bracteatum. The sequence continues at coordinate 1,412,338 of JAJJWX010005152.1, forward strand.
GCTTGGCTTGGGAGCGACTTGGGCGAGGAGATAGTTGCGTTGTCTTGGCCACGGAATGGTGGAGCCATGGAGCATTGCTTTCGCGGGCCCAGTTGCCTTCTCGTTGTGTATTTTAAACAAGAAACCCTTTTTCCATCCTAATTCCAAAAGGGTTGTGCTCATAAATGGAAACCTTCTTTTATCCAAACTCCAAAAGTAATGTGTATATAAAGGGTGCTTCGCCTCTTGTATTTTTGTAGTATTGGCCTTGTTTTCACGTCTCCGCGTTAGCAGCAAAGCAGAGAAGTAGGCGAGCGTATTCCAGGTATGTGCTCTGATGTTTTTCTCCTCTCTTTTTTTTTTTGTCGGTGCAAACCCTAGCCATAGATATATTCTCCATGAACCGGTAGAGATACTTTTATATGAATGATTCTTCCTTGCTAGCAGTATCATAGTGACATTAGTCGTTATGCCGATAGTAAGAAAACCAAGTATTATGCAGAACATGTGTGCGTGAGTAGGTTGCCGTCATTAGTTGTTTTTTTATGAAACCTAGCTTCATGGTTTCGTTTCCCTTTTGTGGATGTATGAAAATATTCTTTTTTTTGGTCGTAAGCTTGTTCTCGTAACTCGACCCAGGTTGTATTTTTCGCGACCTTGCATGCTTCCCCATTATTTTTGTCGTGAACATCGTGACATATGTCCAAATGGAAATCTCTGCAGCAAATGTGTTGTTGTTCATAACCGATTTTGATAAGACTTTATGCATGTTTTTCTCTAAGGTAGTAATTCCTCATTTCACTTTGTTGTAGTTTCTTCAAAAGTATAAGGAATTTTGTTAAGATGTCACCTGAAAAAAGTCTTGCCACTTCAAAGAAAAATGTCGGCAACTCCAAGCCAACACATATGATGAATTCTTCACGATATTTTATGTTAGGAGAAACCATCCCAAGTATGCGCCGATCCTTCTGATGGGTTCGGAGAGCGAAGTTGTACGCCTGGATACATACTGTCCTTCTTTCGAGGTTCGTGTTAGGCAGTCTCTTACAACATTGATAGTGCAACTCGGCATATGGGTTTCGACCAATAAGTCCCTCTTGTTCGTCAGTCGGTTCCTCCAGAGAATTTTTTACCAGCCGTTCTTGATGCTAGTATTCTCGTGCCGGGTAAAAGTCTCCATTTCTTGCTTTCGAAAAGATATTTATCGACGACCTCCAAGTACAACATATTATGGCAGGGTGTGTTTCTTTCCATCCAAAAATTTGTGAAGGCCGTAGTGGAGAATACTCTTGGTAAACCTTCCTCCGAGACTTTAGCAGAGCACCCGTTGTTGAGAGAACTTTTTTCTGCTAAGCGAAAGTCTTCTAGTCTGGATGCGGGTCATTCTCAGAGAAAAGAACGAAGGTCCAAAAACCATACGGGTGGTTTTCGGTCATATGCAGAAGTTCCTGTGACCTTCAACTCTTCCAACATACGGGTATGTATGACTCCCTACTGATTTACGCAACTCTGTCGTTCCCCCCCCCCTTTTTTTTTGAAAGTCTTTTCTTCTTTCGTAATTCAGGGCCTTGACAGCACAAAAGCCTTTGCTAGGCTTGTACAGAAGTTAACTAATAAGTTTCCTGAAGATGCAGAAGATTCCGGAGAAGAAGAAAACTCGGGATCCAGCAGTGACAACGAAAGTGCTTCTGAAAGTAACGCTGAGTCCTTTTCTGGCGAATCCGCAAATGAGTTGGTAAGTTTTTGTATCCCCTTTCTCCTTTTCACTTTTGAAACAAAGATAAATCATAATGTCGTAGGGAGGAATTATTTTTGAAGATGGCCTTGAGATGGAGACTCGCCACGATAAAAGTCCAACCGTGGAAGCCGCGCTTATTGGTGATTTGGAAATAAATGTTGATAACGTTGAGACCCAGATGACGGAAAGTACTCTAACAACCATTGGCGCAATCGTGGTCAGGAATTTTTTGGCAGTCACAGATTCAGTTACGGGCGCCTTTTTTGTGCCTCCATATTTGACTCCCCACGAAGACCATGTGTTGATTGGAGGCTTCAGTGTACTAGCTAAGCATGCGGGGTTGTATACCAGGATATGGAAAAAAAAAATATGGTCATATTGCCACGACCAAAAAACTCACTAGTCGATTTGCATTGGCCAAGCATGTGGAAGAAGCTCTGTTCTCAATTCACCATATGCACAACGTGAATGGCCATACCGTCTCCGAAGATATGGTCTCGAACTGGAGTTTGTATCGTCATATGTGCGTAGATTTTGAGTTTAATGCTTCCTGGTTCTGCAAGGGTTTTTCTAAGATCCAAAGACTTCAGGATAAAATGGTTGACGGTCCTTCGGAGGATTCAATTAATCTCCAGGCGGCAGAAGTCGATAAGTTATCCCAGGAGTTGGAGAAGTTATCTCGGGAGTTGAAACTAAAACAGGCGGTCCTTCAAGATATGCGGGACGTTTTCTCCAAGAGGTACGAGCCGTTGTTGAGTGATTTTCCTTGAGCGTGTTACTTTTCTGAAACTCTTTTCCTCAGTTTTTTTTAAAGGCAGAGGAACGCCTAGTTTATGGTTCGGTTTCTCTTTTTGGATTGATAGATGATTGCTTTTTATGGGAGTTTTTGGATTATTTTGGGATAACGGTCTTTTGATATGTTAAAGTCTGAGTTGCAAGTGTAGTTAGCAAATCATCTAAGAAAATTATGAAACCGTGAATATCGCATGATGGGGAAATGTATGAGATGAAACTTGGGAACAACATGGTGTTTGGTTCCAACGTGGAAACCCATAGTAATCGGTTATGTATCCTGACCAAACTTACTTATTTTCTTTTATCACCTGCTTCAATAAAACGGATCCTAAACCGCAAGTCCGTGTTTTATGGGCTGCGTCGAATTGGCATGAGAAGTCCCTAGTTGTTCCTAATTTCGCAATTATTGATAATTGGGCCATCGATCCTGAGCGGATTGTTTGATCTTTCCACCTTGGAAGTCCCCAATCAGCTCTTTGTTGTATCACGACTGGTAACTTGGTCGTTGATCCCTGAGCGGATTATTTGTTGCTACCGTTCCGAGATCTAAATCGAACAATGAGATCGAGAGTTGACAACGTAACTGAAAGATCAATCCTCCCACTGTGGTCGCCAATTGTTTGAGGGTGAAAACAGTTTCTGCTGATTTTGGTAATTTTGGGTATGTGGGTGAGAAACAAATTTAAACCCTAAACAATGTACTGCAAGGTAGTACTTTAGATTCGAGAGATCAATCTGTACAAATCTAGCCTAAACCAAGAAATGGCCATTCCATACTTGCTTCGGTCACAAAGTGAAGGAGAAGGGTTAGTTTCGGGAAGGGAAGCGAAAAGAGTGTTGAGACCAGAATAGTTGTTTCTAGAAGAGTGGTAGTTTTACGACTTGTATCAAAAAGTGGGAAGCTAATAGATGGGAAAGCTAGCAAATTATTTTCTGAGTGTTGTATGCTCCTGATGAGAACTTGTTGTTCTGATGAAATAGGTAAGACGTATTTATACTAGTCGTAACCCAAACGTACTCTGGTCTCGTAAGAAATAGAAACGGCTGAGTAAAGTGGAAGGAGGTGGTAACGGGTAACGTCTGGAATTGATGTTCCATAATGAAACAAACATTTCACCATTACTCCTTGTATTTACTAACCGACTCATTATTATGACACTTTCTTGTAACGGGCGTAGTGTACGCCGCACGCTGTAAACCACCAAACCAAAACCCTAATGAGAATCCCCCAGTTTGTGACATGTGTTGATGTCTCGAGTATTTTTAATGGGAAAACATGTAACATGGCGTTATGTGTGGCATGGTGGCATTCCAGTGGCCATGGTAGAGTCGACGTGTCTTTTCCATAGAATAGGCGCGTCCAAATTAGGTTTCAGATGCAAACCATGGTGTTTGGCCTTGGACCGGAAGTTTTCCATGCGGTTTGGTGACAAACTTGGAGGGCCGAGATATGTATCTTAGGTGGAAGGGTAGTCGTTGATCGTTGCAACCATTATGGTAGCCAGCGGCATAGTTTAAGCCGGCATGGCTTTTCCATAGAGTGGGCGCGGCCAAATTAGGATTTAGGTGCCAACCGTGTTATTTGACCTTGGGCCGGAAGTTTTCCATGCATTTTGGTGGAAAACTTGGATGGACGAGATATGCATATCAGGTGGAAGGGTGGCCATTGATCGTTGTGACCCTTATGGTATCCAACGACATAGTTTAGTCCGACATGGCTTTGGTATTGAGTAGGCGCGACCAAATTAGGGTTTAGGTGCAAACCGTGTTATTTGACCTTGTGACGGAAGTTTGCCATGCGTTTTGGTGGCAAATTTGGAGGGACGAGATCTGCATCACAGGTGGAAGGGTGGTCGTTGATCGTTGCAACCCTTCTGGTAGCCAGTGGCATAGGTTAGGCTGGCATGGCTTTGGTATTGAGTAGGCGCGGCCAAATTAGGGTTTAGGTACAAACCGTGTTATTTGACCTTGGGCCGGAAGTTTTCCATGCGTTTTGGTGGCGAATTTGGAGGGACGAGATTTGTATCTCAGGTGGAAGGGTGGTCGTTGATCGTTGCAACCCTTCTGGTATCCAACGGTATAGTTTAGGCCGGCATGGCTTTGGTATTGAGTAGGCGCGGCCAAATTAGGGTTTAGGTGCAAACCGTGTTATTTAACCTTGTGCCGGAATTTTCCCATGCATTTTGGTGGCAAACTTGGAGGGAAAAGATCTGCATCTCAGGTGGAAGGGTGGTCGTTGATCGTTGCAACCCTTCTGGTAGCCAGCGACATAGTTTAGGTCGGCATGGCTTTGGTATTGACACGATGGTGTGGCCGGCATGGTTGGCATACCCCAGCGCAGGGACGTGGCTGACATGGTTTTCCATTGGCACAGTGGTGCGGAAGGAAGGGTTGGCATTCCTTGGAACAGGGACGTGGCTAGCACGGTTTGCCATTGGCACGGTGGTGCGGCTGGCATGATTGGCATGCCTTGGCACAGGGATGTGACTGGCATGGTTTTCCATTGGCACGGTGGTGCGGCTGGCATGGTTGGCATGCCTTGGCGCGGGGATGTGGCTGGCATGATTTGCCATTGGCACTGTGGTGCGGCTGGCATGGTTGGCATGCCTTAGCGCGGGGATGTGGCTGGCATAGTTTGCCATTGGCATGGTGGTGAGGCTGGCATGGTTGTCATGCCTTGGCGCATGGATGTGGCTGGCATGGTTTGCCATTGCACGGTGGTGCAGATGGCATGGTTGGCATGCCTTGGCGCGGGGATGTGGCTGGCATGGTTTGCCATTGGCACGGTGGTGCAGCTGGCATGGTTGGCATGCCTTGGCGCAGGGATGTGGCTGGCATGGTTTGACATTGGCACGGTGGTATGGCTGGCATGGTTGGCATGCCTTGGCGCGGGGATGTGGCTGGCATGGTTGGCATGCCTTGGCGCAGGGATGTGGATGGCATGGTTTGCCATTGGCACGGTGGTGTGGCTGGCATGGTTGGCATGCCTTGGCGCGGGGATGAGGCTGGCATGGTTTTCCATTGGCACGGTGGTGCGGCTGGCATGGTTGGCATGCCTTGGCGCAAGGATGTGGCTGGCATGGTTTTCCATTGGCACAGTGTGAGAATTAGGGTTATGCATATACAGAGGTGATGTCAGTTAATACTAAAGGTTCTGCCGTGGAACATGACGCATGTATATATATGGTACCCTGGAAATTCTTACGTAAGCACGTTGATTGGTTCAATAAATGCATTATTGTTCATAGTGACGTTATGTCGGATATGCGGTTTAACGATTGTATCCCTATGCTAAAAACCACCATCAACACTAGGTTAAGAGAGAATTGACTCTAGTGAGCAACTAGGACACACGAAAGCATTAGGATTAAATACCCATCTGCTCGAGCTTTTCTTTATATAGACTTTCAAGATCGAAGGTTGCTTACGAATTAATCTAAGATAACTTTTAATAAAGCAGACACTTTTTACCGTTAGATGAAATTTGACTTGAGTTTCAAGATAAGATGACTTGGTAATCAAGTGATCATTCTTCACCTTTAGATGATTTAGCTTGAGATAAACAAAAATAGAATATACACTTGGATAAAGATAAACCGTAACCAAACCATGTACAATGAGTTTGTTCAAGAACAGTTAACCAAAGTTATCCATACGAACATAATAAGCTTAGTTATTTTCATCAAACACTTTAGAATAACTTTATATACAACCATAACTTAATAGGTGATCAATTATGTCTTATGTGTTTGAAAAAGCGGGGGTACAACAACCACACCCAATATTTAGTTTGGCAATATGAATAGACAAACTCCAATATACTTTCTAGAGATTCAACTAGACATTCAGACTCAATCTAGATAAAAGTATATCAAAGAGTTTTATATCTCTATCTCTCAATTCAATATGCAATTAGCAAATAGGAATTTGCGAGCCCGATTGAATATAAGAGAAGTAACTTGAACGGTACCAAAGACCAATGTTCAAGGATCAATCAATCAACAACCAAAGGTTCGATTTCCCAATTGATCGATTCAACGCACAACCTGTGATATTTCAATTATATAACAAAATATAATACGGAAAAGAAATAACACAGACACCAGAATTTTGTTAACGAGGAAAACCGCAAATACAGAAAAATCCCGGGACCTAGTCCAGCTTTGAATAACACACTGTATTAAGCCACTACAGACACTAGCCTACTACCAATGAACTTCGGACTGGAATGTAGTTGTGCCCTAATCAATCTCACACTGATCAAGGTATAGTTGTGCTCCTTACGTATCTGAACCCTAGTAGGATTCTACGCACTTGATTCCCTTAGATGATCTCACCCACAACCAAGAGTTGCTACGAACAAAGTCGAAGACTTGATAAACAAAGTCTCACACAGAAAAGTCTATTGGATTAGATAAATCTGTCTCCCACAGAAATACTTATGAGTTTTGTTCTGTCTTTTGATAAATCAAGGTGCACATGAACCAATTGATAAACCGAACTTATATTCCCGAAGAACAACCTAGTATTATCAATCACCTCACAATAATATTAATCGTATGGTAGCGAAACAAGATATTGTGGAATCAAAAACGATGAGACGAAGATGTTTGTGACTACTTTTAATCTTACCTATCGGAGATAAATCTCAAGCAAATCTTAGCAAAGATAATACTCAAACACGATTGAAGAAGTAAGATCAGAACACGCAACTATAGAGAAAATAGTTGGGTCTGGCTTCACAATCCCAATGAAGTCTTTAAGTCGTTAATCTATTGGGTTTCGTGAAAAACCTAAGGTTAAAGGAGAATGGACTCTAGCTAGTATCACACAGGAAGTGTGGGGATTAGGTTTACCAGTTGCTAGAGTTCTCCTTTATATAGTTTTCAAATCAGGGTTTGCAATCTAAGTTTCCTTGGTAACAAAGCATTCAATATTCAACGTTCGACAAAAACCTGATTAGATTCAAGCTAATATCTTTCAACCGTTAGATCGAACTTAACTTATTATACACACATGAAATGTACCTTCATTTAGGTTTAAGTAACCGTACCTAAACATGTACACCATGTTGGCTCAACAGTAGTTAACCGAGGTTAGATATATGAACACTCTCATATCAACCTTATTCATCTTAACCATAACTAGTTCACATGACTCAAATGAAACTAGTTAAAGAGTTGTTCAACTGCTATATTCTCATAGAAGTATACAAGAACACAATTGAAGCAAAATCGGTTTGATTCACTCGAATCAATTCATGAACATTATATCCACGGTTTGTAAAGAATGCATTCCTTAATATATAAATATATTAGTTCATGAACAAACCGATTTCAGAACTTTAGTTACTCAAGTATGCAAACGGGTACGCATACTTAAGTAGTCGGTCTGAGTTTGGGTTCGCCAGTATGCGAACTGGTACGCATACCTTAGTACACTTCCAAAACCCAACAGAAATTCTTGACTTATACCTTACACAAGTATGTGTACCGGTATGTGTACTTGGTACACGGAATTTCACAACTACAAGTATGCATACTATAGTTCCGGTCATGGATCACATACATGCAAGAATGCATACTATGTTCATAACCCAATAGTTTTAAACTCTATTTCAATCATTGAAACTTTCGTAGAGGATGACAATAGCCGTTTTCACACACTATTAGCATCAAAGAAATTTTCAAGTTATTGAAATAATCATAACGAAACATTCCAAGTCTACACCAAATGATTGTATCACACAAACCATGTAAGATGTTACTCGGCGATTTTCACATGATCATCTTTTGACTTTCGTCAAGAATATAAGATGAACTTGGTTGAAGCGAAAGCTTACCAACACATATTTCAAGAAATATGTAAGCGAGTTAATCTCAGCTCGAAATCTCAAATGTGTATAATCGAAAACTATCGTAGTACGACTTTTGTCTCAATATAGGAGATAGAGTAGAAATAGACTTTCCAAGTGATAGATGAGTTTCAGTCTCCACATACCTTTTGTTGATGAAGTTCCACAAGCTCTCCTTAGTAGTTCTTCATCTTCAATTGATGAACGTCGTGAAGTCTAATGCTTAACTACACAACCTATCTTAGTCCGAGACATCACTATAAGTAGACTAGAAATCAAGACTTATAGTTTTGATCACTAATATTCACAAACAAGCTTGAGATAGCCATGCTTGTGAGTTCGACCGAGAAGTGCTCTAATAGTGTGTTTCAGAGAATTATTCAAATGCCAAATATGTCATATAAATACTTTGAAATGCATCTACAACTGTTTGACTAGGTAATTACATGTATCGGGTACCTGTACTGCTTTCAGTTCGTGAGACACTCTACCAAGGTACGTGTATCGGGTATGTGTACCCTTAAGGCAGTTAAAATCTAGGGAATTTCAGTGTGCATACTGAGTACGTATAACCCTTGTGTTCACGAGCAATAAAACTTTTTGGTAAGCATACCGGGTATGTGTACTAAGAAGTCCTTACCGAATTTAGACCTAGGTAGGTACGTGTACTGAGTACCTGTACCGCTTATCTGGACCCAAACAATTACGCCATTACGTGTACTAGGTATGTGTACTATCCCTGTATCCAGATTTCAATAGTTCTTAAAACTCTTAATAATCAATTTGAAACATTCCCGGATAACATCAATGATAATCTTACACATATCACTGTTCCAGGTTATTTTCAAATAATTAACTCGAATCCTGATCTAGTTTATAAAAAATAAATTATTTTTAACTAAATTCATCAAGTAGATAATTGGCTTATATCTTAATTCACATTTCACGAAAATATTAAACAATATAACTTGGAACGAAATTTCTATTGTGCTATAATTTAAAGTCCACTTAGTCATACGACTATGTATGATAGATAGAATTGTGAATACTTGAGTAAATAGAAATGGTTCAGCCTTCACATACCTTTTGTCGATGAAATCCTCCAAAGTCTTCAGTTGATATTCATCTTCAATTGGTGAATGCAGTGAAGTATGGTACTCAACTACACACTTCTATCATAATCCGAGACATCGCTAAAATATATACTAAAAATCAAGATATAGTTTTGATCAACTAAATTTGATAACAAGCTTGATATAAAAACACTTGTGAGTTCGACCGAGCTATGCTCTAACACTTAATTCCCCATATACCTAGGCATCGTTTCTGCCTTAGATATTCAATGAAAAGCGAACCACCAATCCACTTTATTTCTTTCAACTATGATACAAGTTCGTAAGTCTACTTCCTTAAACTCATGTAATCAAACATAGTTTTATAGGCATGAAATCAATCATAACTCCTAAGTTTATTACAAAATCTAGTAAAAAGTTACAAAGATTATGTCTATGTCGCAATTACGAAGTTCAAAAGATAATCATTATACTTCGTAATTCAATATACCTAAGTTGTAAAAAAACTTGTACATTCTTCCTTGACACTTTGATCATAATAAGATGATCAAGTCTCTAATACTAGAGTTTCATGTATGTAACTTCACATGTTATGTTTTCAATCTAAACAATTTGAAAGTACCGATTGACATGAAAACAAGTCAAGTCTTGTACTACTAACCTCAAGTGTAAGAATGAATTCGTCGTTGTTGTCGTTATGTCTTCGGATTCTTCATGTTCACAATAATACTTGCATGTCTCAACATTCACTACACCATTTTTAGGGATTAGCAACAGAGTCTGGTTGTTGCTGACTGGGGTCGTAACGGCAGATCGCCGTTACAGAACATGGTGTTGTATTTTTTCGCAACGGAGCTTGGTCAGCAACGGGGATTCGCAACGTATTGTGCCATTGCGACGCTGTTTATTCGCAACCAAGGTCTGTCATTGCTAAGCTATTTCTAATTACAGGAATGCCCCTACCTAGAACTAAAATTTTATTGGTTCTGGTTCTAATTTAGAAACAGACCAAAGACATTGCTAATATTTTGCAACATAAAAAAAAAGGTCAGGTCTTCATTGACCTTGTCAAAATCCATTTCCCCCCACATTCCCCCATGCAGTTACCCAATTCCCCATATTCATCATTTCCACAGATATACATCCATTCATTCAACATACAAAACTGTATCATATTATGAAAAATGGATTCTTCAATTGATGTTAAAAAAAGTATGAGTATTTGTTACAAATGTATTCTAAGTACCACAACAAACTAGTGTACATATTAGAAACATACTTAGTTCCTAAGTTCAGTTCATGGAAAGTTACGAAATTCCTAAGTTCTTCTAACTAAAATCACTATAAGGAGATACTACATAAACTTACAAATCTTGCAGTTGCTCCTACATAAACTTACAAATCCAGTATGCTTCAACTGTGTTGTTATTTCATCTTCAAACTTTGAACTGCATAAAGTTAAAAAGATTGAGTCAAAGACTAATAAAGAAATAATAGGCTATATAAGCAAATCAAAAGAACCCAAATACTTCGCACTAACACGTAGCTCATGCAAGAGATTGATAGTATCAAATTACACTCATATTTACATCTGCACTTACCGTGGAAACGGTTACTAGTTTACCCCCCCCCCCAAAAAAAACACCTCCTTGGTTTCTCTTCATTACTTGGAAAAACTACAATGCTACAAAAAGTTTGGACACCCTAATTCCATCAAACGCAACAAACATCTAAAAACCAAGTTTGAGTAAACTAACCATACCCAAATCACGAAAACAACAGAAACCCTAGAAATTGAAAGAAGAAGGAAGAAGATGAATAACCATATATAGATATGAAAAGAGAATCTTACGTTTTTCATGAAATTGGCAAGCATCTCCTCTAACTCTGTGACCATATTTTGAGTATTTAAGAGTTGATCTTCCACTCGTAAACGGAAAACTCTCTCTTCTTGGCACTTGTTCTCATTCATCTTTCGTTGCTCATGCAATTTATCAGCAACTTTAGTGGATTGACATTTAGGCTTCTGAAAGGAGATCATATGACTTCTAAACTTTCCAGAGCCTCCAACTGGAGTTCTTAGACATATCCAGTGGACTCTCACTAATGACAATCTATGGCTTAATTTGAGCACAAGATGATTTATGACCTCTCCAACAGTAATTAGTGCATAACCAAGCGTTCCAGCAATGACAAGTGCACCACCAAGAAGAGGAGCCGACCCACCTGGAAATGATTTCAATTAGTACCCGGACAACTGAACAAACAATATTGCTTAATGTGATATTTAAATCATTGAAGTCGCTATATAAATCCATTCACTTGCTCACTTAATATACTTAATTGAACTAAGAAAATAAATTCTCTGATGATCCACCACCGGCCGAATCCGACAAGAGCACCAAACGAAGACCCACCACACACATAACTGCACCAAAGAACTGACATATACTATATCTAGTCCATATGAATATCCATGTTAAGATCATAATCCATGGTGTTGTCCAGCAATCCAATTGCGTGACACTCATAATCAACGAATATTGATATGCCTTAATCACTTCAAATCAAAACACATTCCAAATTTAGTACCAATGATTACACCAAAAGACACCCAAATTTCAATTTTGCTACTTATTTCTACCAATAAAACATAAATTCTTCTACTACTTACACAAAAAGTTGGCTTGAACATCGATAAAACCCAATAAGATATACCAATACCAAGGTACCTGCAAAACCAAAGATTCAATTTTTATTCAAAAAAATTGACAAATTGATACTGAGTTGATAAACTGAACCACCCAACTGTTCTTACCATCAATTTCTGTCGACGGAACCAAATATAATGGCTATCAAGATCATAAGAATACAGTAATATACATAAGAGACACATTAACAACGAGAACTATGGAATGACTAGTAGGAAAAATGGTACACCGACACATTTGAGCACAAGGAAAAATTAATGCTTCATATACAACATTGTGCAATAAAGACACTTACCAATCCAGAATCAAAAGGAACAATACGAAAACCAGAAGGTAAGAGAGGTGCATCAGGGTTGACAAACATAAGTAAGCATTATTTCAGCAGTCACGACAAATATTTAAGACAAACTTCGAGTTTCAGAATACAATACCGCCAGTATAAAACTGGGTTTTGGCACTATAATTAATTGCGTGTTGCTTCTCCTTTTTCTCCATTCCTTGTTTTGCAGTGCAGTATCATAAGCACCTGGTTGCTCAAAGAGATTATCATTACAAGAAGTTGTATAACAACATCACAAAAACACAGAGAGTAATCATAGATCACTGATATCCAACAACTAGAATTGTAGGACAAGTGTTGTGAACTGCAATAATGAATTACTACAAAACTGAGTTATATCCAATTGAAAGATCCGATTGTAGGACAGAATGGAACAGAAATTATGGACAAGCTAAAAATATAAAAAGTAAAGAGGTTATGTTGAATGATGGAATGGATGTTATACAAGGTGATAGTAACAATGAAGCACTTGATACAGTTACATGACTATGTAAACTAATAAGCTATAACACGCAACTGACTTGACTTACAGAATGGTATGATACAGGACAAAGGAGAAAACTGAGAGACAGCTATGTGACAGAGAATGACGTACTTGAAAATGAGAAGTTACAGCTAATAATGCAAAACTAAAATGCAGACTGTAACTACAAAAAGATTATGCGTGAACAACCACATGTTTTAAATTCTAACTCTACTTATGGTAACATAGTATAATTTTTACACTAAAACAATAATTTTGTAACACCTATTGCTACTCATGATTCAGCCAACACAATGAAAAGTGCAGAAAGTTCAGGATGGATGCTGCAATGCAGCTAAGATAGATGCAATTCAGGCCTGCAGGATTGAGTTTAGGTTATGCCAAAATGCTAAATGATATAGCAGGTGTTAACAAAGTGCCAATGAACAGTTAAACACTATGATCCTACTGATTCCTATGTGACTAAACTTATTGATGGATATACACAGATGGTAGTATGTCTTAAATTTTCAAAACAAAGGAATCCTAATGAAGTACAACAAAGCTACAGAATGCAATATGCAGTAAACTGGGAAAATTAAAACCAAAATAGATGCAAATTTGTACTGAAAGTGGATGACTGAGATTAAGAGTTACATCTAACACTAAGATGCAGGCTATAATTATAGACAAGCTAGGTGAAAAACAACTACAGACTCTCTAACCTAAATTAATATTATGCTGACACAATAAAAAGAACAACAGTTATGCAACACCTAATAGTACATAGAAATTAAGACGATATGAAAAATTACAGGGTTACAATAACTAAAATCTACAGCAAGGAATGACCGACATCTTTTAACAGGGATGCAGGGCATGGTAAAAGAAAAAATGACCAACTAAGCTATACTACAACAGCAAAGTTACAGATGAACTACAAACTGAAAAACAAAAACTATAACTAACATTAACAACAAGAACATGATGCAGATTATATAACAGATGGGTTATTGAGTTACACTACAATTGTTGAAGACAATAATCATTAGGGTTTAAACAATATAACAAGGTCGGACCCCCAATTCCTATTTTACTGCAACAAGACCAAATCTAAACCAATTCATACAACTCCCACATTCCAATGAAACCCTAGGATTCGATAAAACATAAACTTAAATCAATAAAATCGAAAAGTAGAATCAACTGAAACCCTAAAAATAGAGCTGAAACCCTAGAATCAACTAGATTCACATATGAAACCCTAAAACCGAAAGAAAGAAGAAATTGAAAAACTGAAATCGAAAAAAACAGATTCACAAATGAAATCGGAAAACTGAAATCACAACTGAAACCCTAGATATCAAAATTTGTAAACCTTAAAAATTAAGTGAAAGATTATACCTGATGATAGATTTCTACACGATGATAGATTTCAGAGATTGAGAAGAGAATAAGGAGCTCAACTGAGCAGATCGAGATGGAGATAGAGATGGAGATGGAGATGGAGTGGAGAGGAGAGGTGAGGAGATGAGAGACTGAGTCTGTGGTTTGTGGCAGAGAAAAAATGAAGATGAAATGGAAAATATTTTGATCTAGCAGCACCAGCGGAAGCCATCTGTTAACTTTTGACGTCATCTAACCTTAGGTTTGACTATAGTTATACCCACCATTTTCCGCCGTACTTAAATACGAATTTTTAAATGCAGTATATTCTGCCAAACCGTTTTATCTTCCCTTGTTCATTTTTGTATGAGATACTGAGACACCCCGTCACCCTTCCCTTGTTTACACTTCTTTCAGATAAACACTAGCATTTTCCAATCGAGATTAGTATTTTATTGGTTTACATTTCTTTCAGATATCCTAATTAATCAAAGGGTGCTCGTACCCTCCATTATACCTGGCAAAGCAAAACCGTACTAAAGTACTTAATTAAACACCAACAAAATCAGTGTGACTGGCCAAAAATTGGTGACCTACTTGACTATTCTGAAAGCACTACTTCTCTTCCTCCTGCCTATATTGGTACTTCTCCTGAAGTGGTGTTTCCCACATCCACTTAGTGGTGTTTCCCACATCCACTTAGGTACGACCAAATTATTATTTTTAGCCCCCCTATTTGGGAATCCTGGTTCCGCCAAAATGTTAAAACTTTGCATTCATATGAAGATAGATTGCTTACATGGTTAACAGATCATGTGACAAATACCCTTTTTTCGAGCAAAATCAAGTTTGATTCTAGCAGGAAATTGCAACTGTTGAAAGAAAACTATTATATACTAATACGTTCGAAAGTATTATAACATCCACAACTGTAAATTATTCTTGCTTCGGCCATTTTATACAGAAACGTCGGGATTGCTCCGTTGATGATCCTACTTGACACTATTATCTCCATCCTGCCACGGAAAGTATTTAATAGTTCATTTGAATGTAGAGATATTTTATAAAAGGGTCATATGTTTATTATGTAATTAGGGTTTAGGTCCTAGAATATGCAGTTGATGCATTAGGGTCGGAGACTGACCAGAGACTATGTTGACCGTCTGAAATGTTTGCCAAAATGCCCTTAGGAAGTTGTAAAATGCCATTGTATCCTAACTCCGTTTCACATCTGAATAATCTCGGGTATTTTATTTAGGCCGTCGATCTTAAGTACTAATTGACGGTTGAGGATAATTATTGGTTGATTAATTGACTTTTAGTCGTTGATGATAGAATTGGCTTCTCTCACCACTGTCTTTTTATGCTGTTGTAGAAGAAATGGAGTCCGGCGATCTTCTTTTGTCTCCCTGGAAATAACCATCGATCCTAACAATAAGAACCTGATTACTTGGATGTATCTCATTATTCCCTTCTCACATACCCATTAGTCTAATGAAGCTTTAAACCTTTTTAACCAGATGATAGAAATAAGGGCGCATCCTAATCAGTTTACTTTCTCAAATGTATTACCAGTATGTGGTGAAACAACTAGTGCATTACATGGGAAACTGATACATTATTTGGAAATGAAATCTGGGTTTGATTAAGATGTGTTTGTTGAGAGTGGTTTGATCGATATGTATGCAAAGTGTTATAAAATGAGTTACGCGGAGAAATTGTTCGATTAAATGCCTGAGAGAAATTTAGATACATTTTAGCGAGGGAAAGAGGTGAAGGAGTTCTCTAGCTGACGTATTAGTACAGGTTCATCTTTTTCATCATTTATGTCTTATGTTGGTTAATATTCCCTTGTTATTAGCTGATTTTTTTTTCTGTATTAGGTCCAAACAAGGCTAATAACTCTTCTTGGTTTTTTATTTTACATTCTCCATAGGCTAGACTAGTACTGTGATTTACTTTTCTTAATATTCTTTTATCTGTATTGCTTCATCGAAAGTTAACGAAAGTTGCGTTTGAACTTTTCAGTCAGAATCGTTCTTTGACAAAGCCCGGCTTAACTGTCGGCACCGGAAGAGACAGACGGTTTATACCTGTCCAAATAGCAGCAGCTGATTTGTGGACGGTTAGATAAGAGAGAATATTTGGGACCTTTGGGTGATGATTTAGGGACGAAATTAAAACCCATTTTATAATGTTCAAACAGTCAGCGTCAGTCAACCCATAGTCAGGGTGTTAAACAAAACATGATAAGTCAACTGATAGTTTTTAACGGTCCTAGGTTAGTCTACGACCCTAACACATCAACTGCATGTTCTACGACCCAGACCCTAATTACACAATAAACTTACAACCCTTTTACAAAATATCTCTTGAATGTATATAGAAGATTTAAGGAAATCAAAGTATACAAAGTAATTTGGCAATTCCATACAAAATCTCACACATTCGTATGATGTAACTAGCATTTTCCTCGGAATTGTTGATTAAACGGAACTCGATTACAGTCTGTCGTGTCAATTATTGGTATAGCCATTCACTACTACTGTGTACAAAATAAAATAAAAAAACTCTTAAAGATCGAGGAGAAGAGTTTTTTATGGATGCAAAATCTTGAAGGATTTTTTTTTATGAGCTTTAGGTTTTCCACGAAATAAGAAACTTTCAACTTCCCTTGCTGCCAAAAAGTTCTCTTTACAACATAAATAAAAATATTTTTGGATATTCTCCCAAAATCCGGCAACAAAAATACCTGGTAGCTAAAAATACGGTGGGGTTTAACTATAGTCAAACCTAAGGTTAGTTGACGTCAAAAGTTAACAGATGGCTTCCGCTGGTGCTACTAGATCAAAATCTTTTCCAGATGAAATCGACTAAGGGGAAGGATATAGGCTAGATTGAGATTAAGGGTGGAAAAAAAAAAGAACTCTTGACCAAAGTTTGATTGGGGCGTGTTTATCAGCTCTAGTGTTCCGACCGCACACGCGCTTCACATGCTTGAACAAAGCGTAGTTGCAATTCGCAACAGATCTTGGGCGTTGCGAAAAATTAGCAACGGGGATTAGCAACATCAGTTTCGCAACGGACCTAGTGCCGTTGCAAATTCCTTAAAATGGTGTAGTGATTTCTAGGCTTTCTAGTATAACCTAATGAAGTTGACTCTAGTAATTTAATAAAGCCACTTTTGAGTTTTGATACTAAAATATGACAGCTAACCTTGGCATACCAATGCTTGGGGGTTCAACTGGGCAATTCTCAAACAATCTCCCCATATGTCAATTTTAGTGACAAAACTTTAAGCATGAAAATTTTAGATAGGAATTGTCAGGGCTCCAAGTCTAAAGTGACTAGAAATTATCTGAAACAATTAGCTAAAACGCATAATCCTGATATCAAATTTTTGTCTGAAACTAAAATAAACGTTGACGAAGTTATTAGTCTCTTTAAATTTCTTGATTACCCAAACAAGATCATTGTCACGTCTATTAGTCTTGTTGGAGGTCTCCTTTTCTTATGGAAGGATGGATTTCAACATCCTAAATTCCTCTGAAAATATAATTCATTGTATGATAAATCATGATCCATCTAAGAAAGAATGTTCTTATGTATTGTATTTATGGGTCCACCTTAAAAGAAAAATTGGGAATACATTAAAATCTAGGTTTTGTTGTTACATCCCTTGGGTCCTTATAGGAAATCTTAACATCACTTTCAACAATAAGGAGAGATTCAATAGGAACAATGCCTCTAGATCTACCTCTCCATCTATTATTCAATGCATTAATGATATTGGCCTTGTCAATTTAGATTTCAGTGGCATATCATTTACTTGGTCTAGTAATAAACATGGCACATATAGAATAAAATCTAGGATATAAAAAGACCTCAGTAATGATGATTGGATTATTTAGTTCTCTGACTCAAATCTTTCTCACTCCCCCATTTTGCTTAATCTTTATAACAATTTTGATAAAAGCTCTAGAACTGGAAGTTCTTTGCTTTTTGGCTAAAGGACTCTACTTGCAAGGATCAAGTACATATCGCATTGAACTACAATGTAAAGGGGTCATCTGCCTTTAAACTTCAGAAAATGATGTGTGCAACCATAAAGATTCTCTCATAATGGAACAAGTCTATTTTTGGAAATATCTAAGAGAATAATAAAGCTTTTTAAACAAGGTTGGTAATATGCATCTAATCTCTACTTCTGACCAAACCTCTTTTATCGTTCAAATGAAAAAAGATATTGAGAAACGGGAATCCATTAACCATGAATTATGGAAGCAAACCAATAACTATAATTTGAAGGATGCAGACAAGAACACTAAGATCCATCATGTTAATGCAAATAAAAGAAGGTCCAGAAACATGATAGACTCTCTTCATAATCAAGATGACACTTGATGCAATGACATAAATAGTTTGGAATATTTGCTTACAAATCATTTCAAAAATATAAGTACTTATTTAAATCTTGTAGTTGATAATGACTTTCTCAGCAACATTCCTTCTATCATCTGATACTGATAATGGAAGATTAGTGTTGGAATTTCAGTTTCATAATCATATTTTATTACCTTAAAATGATCATATAACCCATATGCTGAAGAGATACTAAACATATTCTACAAGATAGGAAACACATATGTATAACTATTAATTCATGCAAGAATGATTCATCTTCTTACTTCTAATTTAGCTATAATATTAATATGACTGAAACCACAATCAATACATGGTTATTTCTGAATTGACTAACATCAATAAGAGAAAAACAACAATATCATGTGAGCATTATACAATTTAAGTAGAAGTAAAAGAAAACATCACAAATCAAAATAGATTCAATGATTTAGCTTTCAACTTCTATTTCCTCTTTCTTGACTAATGATAATCAGAAAATTTTGGATATAAAAATAAGAGGTTGGAAGAGGGCTTAGTCATCACTTTCATAGCTATGTGTTGTCTAAATTGTCTATCATTAGATGTATGACATCTCATTAGGTGAATCATGCTTAGTCAACATGATACCTAAGCTAACATTAAACTAATATTAAATCCTTGATTTGGCATATACTTAATCCAACTTAAATTAGAAATAATCTAAGATTAACTTAAATTAAGTCTATTTTGTTGCTAAACCCACATAAAGTCTAATAATTAATATCTACACCTTCTAAAGATGAAGTCGATAAAACCTGAATGAGTATGGAGCCATGGAAGGCACATAGGCCAGATGGATTTCCATGTGGTTTCAACCTGACTCAACGTGACATTTTTGGGTGATGATGTAGTTCAAATGGTACAAGACTTATTCAACTCTGGATATCTAAACATGAAGATTAATCAAACTAAACTTAGACTTATTCCTAAAGTAAAAATAAATTCTAAAGATACAAACTGCGGGTTCATATCCTTATATGATAATTCTTACAAGATAATATCCAAGCTTATGGCTAGAAGAATGAAGCCAATCATGGATATGATCATCTCTCCTATTCAATCAACATTTGTTCAAATTATAATAATCTCTGAGAATACATCACTAGCTCATAAAGTTGTTAACAAACTCAAAAGGACCAAGAAGCAAGGGGATACTGCTTATTTTTCTCTGAAGTTAGATATGTAAAAATGGGATTTGGCAAGGAGTAGTGCTCTCTCATCATGCAGAACATCAGTACCATACATAATTTTTATTATCTTGCTGTTGATGGTGGTTTTTAGCTTAGGGTCAAAATCATAAAATACTAAACCCTAGCAGACAGTAATGTCACAACATTTAAAGCAACAAGCATTTACCAGGCACATTTACTGATATCTTTAATGTGTCTCTAAAATAATTACCCGGGTATATTTTTTCAAAATTAGGGTTACAACGAACCAAACCCTAATTCCCACGTGTGCCAAATGGAAAATCATGCCAGCCACACCAACCGCGCCAAGGCATGTCAACCATGCTAGCCGCACCTCTGTGCCAATGGCAAATCATTCCAGCCACACCGACCGCGCCAAGGCATGCCAACCATGCTAGACGCACCTCTGTGCCAATGGAAAATCATGCCAGCCACATCAACCGCGCCAAGGCATGCCAACCATGCTAGCCGCACCTCTGTGACAATGGAAAATCATGCCATCCACACCAACCGCGCCAAGGCATGCCAACCATGCTAGCCGCACCTCTGTGCCAATGGAAAATCATGCCAACTACACCAACCGCGCCAAGGCATGTCAATCATGCTAGTCGCACCTCTGTGCCAATGGAAAATCATGCCATCCACACCGACCACGCCAAGGCATGCCAACCATGCTAGCCGCACCTCTGTGCCAATGGAAAATCATGCCAGCCACACCAACCGCGACAAGGCATGCCAACCATGCTAGCCGCACCTCCGTGCCAATGCCAAATCATGCCAGCCACACCTAGCCCAAGCTAGCCATGCAATGCCAAACGCACTCTGCCTTGGCCCTAGCTATGATAGTCGCACCAAGCCAAGCCAAAAGCCCCAACCTTGGCCCTAGACGCACCTCCGTGCCAATGGAAAATCATGCCAGCCACACCTAGCCCAAGCTAGCCGCGCTATGCCAAACGCACTCTGCCTTGGCCCTAGCTATGCTAGTCGCACCAAGCCAAGACAAATGCCCCTACCTTGGCCCTAATCGCGCCATGCCAAACCATGGCCCCTTATGCCGTGCCACCATGCGGCTACCAAAGTGAAGCCAGGCGACAATCCACGGTTGCCCTTCAATCCCAGGAGCAAATCCTGGCCGTCTAAAGTCCCCTCATGACTTTAGGCCCAAAACCTATCTTGGTCACGCACCTAGCCAAGCTAGCTGCACCATGCCAAACCATGGCCCCTCATGTCACGCCACCATGCTGGCCTTCCTCATGCGGCTACCAAAGTGAATCCAGACGACAATCCACGGTTTCCCTTCAATCCCAGGAGAAAATCATGGCCGTCTAAAGTCCCCTCACGACTTTAGGCCCAAAACCCTAGCTTGGTCACGCACCTAGCCAAGCTAGACGCGCCATGCCAAACCATGGACCCTCATGCCACGCCACCATGCTGGCCTTCCTCATGCGGCTACCAAAGTGAATCCAGGCGACAATCCACGGTTGCCCTTCAATCCCAGGAGCAAATCCTGGCCGTCTAAAGTCCCCTCACGACTTTAGGCCCAAAACCCTAACTTGGTCACGCGCCTATTCCAAGATAGTCACGCCATGCGCCCATGGCTACCCCTTGGACCCACATGCCAAGCCAAACCAAACCTATCCAAGCTAGTCGCGCCATGCCCTGGCCCTAGCCGTGCTAGTCACACCACGGTTATCCAAGCGCCCTTGCCTTGGCCCTAACCATGCCATACGACCATGGCAAACCCTTGGCTCCACGTGCCAAGCCAAAACTAACTTAGCCAAGCTAGCCTCGCCATGCCAAACGCACTTTGCCTTGGCCCTAGCCACGACATGCCAATCCAAGCGCTCTCGCCTTGGCCCTAGCCATGCCATACGCCCATGGAGAACCCTTGGATCCTCACGCCAAGTCCAAATACACCCTAGCCGTGCCACCCTGTTGGACCTCACTACGCGGCTACCAAAATGAAGGCGTGCAACGATCAACGGTTTCCCCTCCTCTCAAGATGCAACATCTCGACCATCGAAGGTCACCTGGCTAGCAAGTTCCCTAAGATCGACTTTCCAAGCCACAACAACATTTTACATGTTTTCCAAAACATTCGAGACATCAACACAAACAGGGGGATTCTCTTTGGGTATTGGTTTGGTGGTCTACAGTGTGCGGCGTACACTACGCCCCTCATAAGGAAGTGTCATAAGGGTGAGGCGCCTAGTAAATACAAGAGTTATGTGGGAAAACGTTCATGGGACATAAAGGTTAACAAACTTTATGGAACATCTATTCCATAACGTTAACAGTTTCATAAAAACCAATTTCATGCGTTAACCACTTTATGGGACATCAAGTCCATGCATACGGTTACCACCTCCTCACATTTACTTCCCCACTCCTTAATGAGACTAGGGTACGTTTCTACCTCGACTTGTATAAATAGGTCTTACCTATTTCCATTTGGACAACAAGTTCATTCGGACCACACAACACTCAGAAGTACTTACCTTCTAGCTCTCCTCGCGAGCTCTCATACTTCTCTAACAACAAGTCGTAAAAACCCAATTGCTCTCCCAGAATCAACTATTCTGGTCTCACCACTCTCCTTGCTTCCCTCCCTAAAACCAACCCATTCTCCCCCTCTTTGTGACCGAAGAAAGTCTAGAACTGCCATTCTTGGTTTATGCAGGACTTGTACAAATTGATCTCTCGAATCTAAAGTAATCCCTTGCAGTATATTGTTTAGTGTTTAAATTGTTTCTCACTTTCACACCCGCAATTACCAAAACCAGCAGAAACTATTTTCACCTATAAACAATTGGTGACCACAGTGGGAGGATTGATCTATCGGTTACAATGTCAATTTTCGACCATTGGTCTCGTTCTTCAACCTAGAGACCAAGGTGGTAGAAAGATGATCCACCCCGACTCAGTTACTCGACGGCTCGATTATTAGTCATGACACGACAAGGGATGACTGGGGACTTCCCCGAGGATAGAAGAAGACGATCCGCCCGATGATCGATGGCTCGGTTATCATACGGCTCAGTAATGATTGGGGACTTCCCATAGCGATGTTTCCCACAAAACTCGGTCTTACAACCGGAAGGTCCACTTTTCACCAGGAGACCTAAAAACCGAGTAAGTCTTACCTAGACAAGATACGTGGTTTACTCTTTCAAGTTTTGATAAAACCCGTAGTCATGATTCATCCCATGTCATTTATCAACACAATTCCATGGTTTTCTTGGGATGTTTGTGACACTTTTAATCATAATAAAAAATAATCCTAAACAATTCAATTCTAAGCCTTTCATTCAAAAATATATAATCCAAAATTGTCAAGGTAGCATTTATCTATTAACCTGAGAAAACCATAAAATCAAAAACCAAAAACCAGGCGTCTCATTTGCCTTTCAAAAAAAAAAAAACCTAAAGGTAAGAGGTCCAAATGATAGATATATATTCAAGGAAAGTTTTCCAACAACGGCTTGCTCCTCTTGGCAAAGGCCTCCTTTGTGCTCTGGAGAGCCGCCATTTTTCAATTTCAATTGTCGGCACAATTTCTTGAATTCTGCTTCATTCTTCTTCACCAAGTCCGCGGATGGACCTTCGACTGTTTCGATCAGCAACCTTTCAACATCAGAGAGACCTTCAATGAACCAAGGAATGTTAAATTCGATGCCCATGCACATGTCACGATGGAACTTCCAGCTCGAGATTACATCCTCAGAAACTGTATGACCAGTCACGTTGCACATCTCATCAACGAAGACAAGGCCTCCTCCACACGCTTGACCAACGCATGTCGATTAGTGATCTTCTTAGTCGTGGCAATATTACCGTAGCTTTCCCAAATCTTGGTGTACAGTGTCGCATGTTTAGCGGGCACGCTAAATCCACCAATCAACACATAACCCGGGAAAGGGTCCAGATACGGAGGATTGAAGGTGGCATCCGCAACTGAATCAATAACTGGCAGGAGATTCCTAACTACAATTTCACCCCCCGAAGCGCCTGAGTCACGGCGGCGCCCTCAGGACAATGAATTTCCATGTTCAAATTGCTGGTGCAGTTTCCGCAGTAGGAAATATGGTTACATCTTCGCTCTGGTGGTCTTCCCCTTCAAGATCATCCTCAAGAACGGTTTCCTCCTAAAAATCAAGATTTAGTTTGCTGCAAAAAAAAAAGGTGGGGGGGAACGAAGAAAACGTGGGGAAGACTCACTGATTCACTTTCAGACTGACTAGAGGAAGACTCATCACTGTTGTCAGAAAAACTACTCTCACCATTGCCAGACTCAGAACTTTCATCCTTCTTGAATTCTTCATCACTATGGGTAGGCTCGACGACGCTACTCTCAGTCTCGGAAAATGACACTTTTTGACCGCTCGCAAGTTTAGCAAAGGCATTTGTACTACTGAGACACTGAACGGAATACAAGAATGTACTCTCAAAAAAGGAACAAAAATATAAACGTTCCAAGATAAAGTCAAGAGGAGGGTCATACATACCCGCATGTTAGACGAACTAAAATTTGGTAGAATCGTGGAGTCCGACTGAAGACCACCAGCACGATTCTTAGACCTTCGCTCCATCACTTGGGGACTGTCCACGACCAGGCCAACGAGTTTCCTTTTGGTTAAATAAGTATTCCTCAACAACGAATGTTTTTCTAAAATCTCGGCAGAAGGCCTACCACGAGTGTTCTTCACTACGGCTTTCACAAATCCCTCGATGATGAGGAATTCACTCTGCCAGAATGCGTTATACTTGGAGGTTGTTGATGGATTTCGTTCCGCGAGTAGGAAATGGAGACTTTTACCCAACACGAGAGCACCGGCATTAAGAACAGTTGACAACGGGACTTCCGGAACGGCCGGCTGACGAACAAGTGGGACCCCATGATCGAAACCCATGTGCCGAGCCGCTCTATCGATGTTGTAAGAGGTTGCTTTCCAAGATATTTGGAAGAAAGACGGCACGTGACCAGGCGTGCAGCTACGCATGAACACCATTTCTCCGACACTCAGGTCCTCTTTATCAGAAGTCAAAGACATGTTTGGAACAGGAGAAAAGGTAGCAACCTGGGTTATAGACCCATGCACCGGAGCCTACGGACAGAAATTAACTGCGTGCGAGCTGTCGAGAGGTCCAACCAGGTTCGAACCAGTTTTGGGGTGCCTGTTCAACCAGCACAGTATCCTCGAGTCACCCCAAGACTCAGGGAGTACATCCAACGGTTTCAGGGCATACTTCTCGAAGTGCACCCATAGCCACGCTTGGATAAAGGCGTCATGAACATAGGAATAAACTTTCATATAGCCGTTTGAGGCACGCATGTCCGAAACCAGTTGATCCAAGTGTGCATACAGAGAACCAAGAAACAGACCTCCAATGGGGAGAATGGCACCCTTTGCCAATTTTATGGCAAACTTAATAAGACCATGTCTTATCTCTTTCTTGCCCGAGCCATCATCAAAAATATATCTGGATAGCCAAAGAGCCAAGAACGCCGCAACGTGAAGTGTAATGTTCTTCTGGTTCGACTCTAATGCGTCAGGAAACCACTGAGACACCCACCAGTTATAGAAGCACTTCGTCTCATTTTATTTTCGAACAAATCCTTTTGATTTCGCGACCAGGGCGTCATGCATCTCTTCTTCATCTGCGGACAACTTAACGTCAAGGTTTCCAACTACGGGAAGAATTAGCAGTACAACCACGCTTTCCAAGGATATAGTCATTTCACCCTATCTACATACGGCTGTATGGGTGTCCGGACACCATCTGGAAACAAAAGTGACCAAGCCTGGAATATCTCTCCTAATCTGAAGCACTGTGGAAGCCGCAACAGCATCAATGATCTGCGCCTTGGCCAAATTAGTTCTTAATGCTCTTGGCTCGTCATGAACCACATCCATTTCTCTAAGGAACGCAATGGACTCACTGGGGCCCTAAAATCAATAAAAGAAGCAGAATACTCTCCCCTATGAAGACAAAACCGTATCATATTTTCGGGAGGAACCGAACGATCCCCTCCCTCACTCTCCAGGACGGTCATAAGTAGCGGCACATGCTTAAGGGGACTCCTCCTAGCGGAAATTATTGTGAAAAATTCATCAACCACGTTCATCTTGGAGTTACCAACATCTTTCGCGGAACTCTCCTCAAGTGACATCATAACGAAGATTTTTCTCAAACAACTACAATGGAGCAATGCGAAGGGACGTTATTAAAGAAGGTGCACAAAATTTATTTTCACCCAAGACACAAGCCAATTCGTTTCAAGACCGTATACTATGGCATAGAATTCTTGTCCAACCGAGGAGGAATGACCCACCGGGGAAACCATACACACGGCCACACCAAAACGAGGAGTAACCCCTAAAAAGCTAGGGTTTCGTGAGAAGACAGGGCCATTGCTATCACGTGCCTACCTTGCAAGGGCGGTCAACATTACTATGGTATCCATGCCTAAGTGTTATGACAATCTAGGGGAAAAAAATACCTAAGATTCACGCCAACATTTCCACATGGTTATGAAAAGGTGCGCCTACAACTAGGGTTTACACCAGAAAAAAAAAAGTTAAAGAGAAGTGTTAGAAGGCGTACCTGGGATTCACTAGTCCGCTATTCTTTACTTCTATCACACGGCTGAGAGGAATTTGTAGACGTGAAACAGAGAGAAGCTGGCCCTCCTTTTATATACACATGGTATGTGGGAGTTTGAACAAATAAAGGATTTCCTATTTTGAGCCAAAAAGGGAAAAGAGGAAACCGGTCCAAGCAAAGGCCAATCTCCACGTCCAAGACCTCGCTCCATACCGCGGCCCCACTGCACCTAGACACTTCCATGGCTCCGTACAAGACCTCGCTCCATCACCACGGCCCCACCACGCCTAGCCGCCCCTGCACGTTTCACCTTGTCACTGCCGTAGCCAGGACCACGCCACCTCTTGGCCCTTCGAGCCAAGCCGTCCACTTGCTTTGCCTTACACAACTGCGCCCCCCTTTCCTTGGAGGTGTACGACCAGACCAAGACGGTAACTTTCTCCTCACAACTCCACGGTCTGCATTTCAAATACAACTTACGCAGGGCCGTAAGCCAAAAATTCTCTTTACCGCTCAAAAAGGTTAGTCTTATTCTCCTGACCATCTTTGAAGTGATTTAAATCTCGATTCCGTCCTTGTCTGACACCATCATATGCTTACCTCGCAACAAGGTACCTGTTCCGAGCTAAGCAGGGGACTTAATGTTGATGGTGGTTTTTAGCTTAGGGTCAAAATCGTAAAACACTAAACCTTAGCAGACAATAATGTCACAACATTTAAAGCAACAAGCATTTGCTAGGAACATTTACTGAAATCATTAATGTGTCTCTAAAATAATAACCCGGGTATATTTTTCCAAAATTAGGGTTACAACGAACCAAACCCTAATTCCCACGTGTGCCAAATAGCAAATCATGCCAGCCACACCGACCACGCCAAGGCATGCCAACCATGCTAGCCGCACCTCTGTGCCAATGGCAAATCATGCCAGCCACACCGACCGCGCCAAGGCATGCCAACCATGCTAGCTGCACCTCTATTCCAATGGAAAATCATGCCAGCCACACCATTCGCGCCAAGGCATGCCAACCATGCTAGCCGCACCTCCGTGCCAATGGAAAATCATACCAGCCACACCGACCGCGCCAAGGCATGCCAACCATGCTAGCCGCACCTCCATGTTAATGGAAAATCATGCCAGCCACACCAACCGCGTCAAGGCATGCCAATCATGCTATCGGCACCTCCGTGCAAATGGAAAATCATGCCAGCCACACCTAGCCAAAGCTAGCTGCGCCATGCCAAACACACTCTGCCTTGTCCCTAGTTATGCTAGTCGCACCAAGCCAAGCCAAACGCACCTACCTTGGCCCTAGACGTACCTCCGTGCCAATGGAAAATCATGCCAGCCACACCTAGCCTAAGCTAGCCGCGCCATGCCAAACACACTCTGCATTGGCCCTAGCTATGCTAGTCGCACCAAGCCAAGCCAAACGCCCCTACCTTGGCCCTATCCGCGCCATGCCAAACCATGGCCCCTCATGCTGCGCCACCATGCTGGCCTTCCTCACGCGGCTACCAAAGTGAAGCCAAGTGACACTCCACGGTTGCCCTTCAATCCCAGGAGCAAATCCTGGCCGTATAAAGTCCCCTCACGACTTTAGGCCCAAAACCCTAGCTTGGTCACGCACCTAGCCAAGCTAGCCGCGCCATGCCAAACCATGGCCCCTCATGTCGCGCCACCATGCTGGCCTTCCTCATACGGCTACCAAAGTGAAGCCATGCGACAATCCACGGTTGCCCTTCAATCCCATGAGAAAATCCTGGCCGTATAAAGTCCCCTCACAACTTTAGGACCAAAACCCTAGCTTGTCACGCACCTGGCCAAGCTAGCCTCGCCATGCCAAACCAGGGCCCCTCATGCCGCGCCACCATGCTGGCCTTCCTCATGCGGCTACCAAAGTGAATCCAGGCGACAATCCACGGTTTCACTTCAATCCTAGAGCAAATCCTGGCCGTCTAAAGTCCCCTCACGACTTTAGGCCCAAAACCCTAGCTTTGTCACGCACCTAGCCAAGCTAGCCTCGCCATGCCAAACCATGGCCCCTCATGCCGCGCCACCATGCGGCTACCAAAGTGAAGCCAGGCGACAATCCACGGTTGCCCTTCAATCCCATGAGCAAATCCTGGCCGTCTAAAGTCCCCTCACAACTTTAGGCCCAAAACCCTAACTTGGTCACGCGTATAGTCCAAGCTAGTCACGCCATGCGCCCATGGCTACCCCTTGGACCCACATGCCAAGCCAAACCAAACCTATCCAAGCTAGTCGCGCCATGCCCTGGCCCTAGCCGTTCTATTCACGCCACAGTTAGCCAAGCGCCCTTGCATTGGCCCTAACCATGCCATACGACCATGGCAAACCCTTGTCTCCACGTGCCAATCCAAACCTAACTTAGCCAAGCTAGCCGCGCCATGCCAAATGCATTTTTCCTTGGCCCTAGCCATGACATGTCAAGCCAAGCGCCCTCGCCTTGGCCCTATCCATGCCATACGCCCATGGAGAAACCTTGGCTCCTCATGCCAAGTCCAAACACACCCTAGCCATGCCACCCCATTGGACCTCACTACGCGGCTACCAAAACGAAGGCGTGCAACGATCAACGGTTGCCCCTCCTCTCAAGATGCAACATCTCGACCGTCGAAGGTCACCTGGCTAGCAAGTTCCCCAAGCTCGACTTGCCAAGACACAACAACGTTTTACATGTTTTCCAACACATTCGAGATATTAACACAAACAGTGGGATTCTCTTTGGGTATTGGTTTGGTGGTCTACAGCGTGCGGCGTACACAACGCCCCTCATAAGGAAGTGTCATAAGGGTGAGGCGCCTAGTAAGTACAGGAGTTATGTGGTAAAACATTCATGGGACATAAAGGTTAACAAATTTTATGGAACATCAATTTCATAACGTTAACAGTTTCATGAAAACCAATTTCATGCGTTAACCACTTTATGGGACATCAAGTCCATGCATACGGTTACCAGCTCCTCACATTTACTTCCCCACTCCTTAATGAGACCAGGGTACGTTTCTACCTTGACTTGTATAAATAGGTCTTACCTATTTCCATTTGGAAAACATGTTCATTCGGACCACACAACACTCAGAAGTACTTACCTGCTATCTCTCCTTGTGAGCTCTCATAGTTCTCTAACAACAAGTCGTAGAAACCCAATTGCTCTCTCAGAATCAACTATTCTGGTCTCAACACTCTCCTTTCTTCCCTCCCCAAAACCAACCCATTCTCCCCCTCTTTATGATCGAAGCAAGTCTGGGACGGCCATTTCTTGGTTTTGGCCGGACTTGTACAGATTGATCTCTCGTATCTAAAGTACTCCCTTGCAGTACATTGTTTAGGGTTTAAATTATTTCTCACTTTCATAACCGCAATTACCAAAACCAGCAGAAACTATTTTCACCTATAAACACTTGCATGAAGCTACTTGCTCACTAATGCAAGGTGACCCAATTTTCTCTTACTTTCTTTCATCATTATTATGAAAGCTTTCTCAAAAGCCATGAGGGTTGCTGAATCTAAAAAACAGATAAAGGGTGTTAATATTGCTAGAAAATCTCCACGAATAAGTCACTTGCTTTCTACATATGATTGTTTATTCTTCCTTAAATATGATTTCAATAATATTAGGAATCTTCAATCCATCAGGGATAATTTCAGCAGTTGCTCTGGCCAATTAATAAATTTTCAAAAGTCAAGCATGCGTTTAGAAAAACCTAAGTACTGAAGGAGGTAATGAGATCACCAATCTTCAAGTTAAGAAGTTGGATGAAAATGAAAAATACTTAGGCATAATATTTTTCGTGAAGAACAATATTTTTTAATGGCTTAATTGATAACATGAAGAATAGACTCACTAGATGGAAAAAAAAGATGCTTCATCAAGCTGGGAGGTCCATTATGGTTAAATACGTTCTAAATTTTCTGCTCATTCACCAAATGAGTAATTTCAAACTTCCTGATGCTCTCTGATGATACGATTAAATAAATGAACTCCATGCAGCTTAGATTCTGGTGGGGTAACCAAATAAAAAAAGGTGGCTTTTCACTTCTTGGTCTAGCGTTTGTAGAAACACTGCAAATGAAGGACTTCATTTCAGAGGTTTATCATGTTTCAACCATGCTCTTCTAGATATATTTGTATGAAACATATTTACTTCAAAAAATAGTGTAAGGGCTAACTCCATAAAAGCTACACACTTCCCATCTAGATCTCACTTTCACATTGGCTATGATAAAAAAAGATTTTACATGGAATTGGAAAAGCATTAGCAGTGAGTTTGACTTCATTTGAAAATATAATTCTTGGTATCTGAGTAATGGTAAAGATAAATAGATTTCGTGCATTGATACTCCTCAAACTCCTAACACTTCGGGTGAAGACCCCTACAACTATACAAAGGTTGCAGACTTAATTGATCACTCCAGTCATAAATGGAAGCATGACTTGGTCTCAAATCTCTTTGATCAACATACAACTCAGCTCATTCTTTCCATGAGGATTCCAAAATGTTGTAGTGATAAACTAATCTAACTAGAAGCAATAATGGTTGTTTCTGTGTTAAAACACCTTACCATACTCTCTATGATATCGTGAGCCAGATAAATGGGAATGTTAAGCCTAAACATCACCCCCAAGAGTAAAGCTCTTCTTATGGAAGCGTGTCAAAGGCGTTATGTTTGCCAAAGAAAGAGTTACTAAATACTTCTGCACTGAAGATCAATTTTGCAATAGGTGTAACCAATTGAAAACGTACAAGCACATTATTCTGGAATGCCCTATATCCAGACTCATCTAGTTCACAATTACTAGAATTAAGATATCTAATACTACGTGGAATTCACTCAAGGATTGGATATCTAGCTGGATGGATAATGATAATTTTGAAGAGGATAGTAAGATTCAGATAGCCATCACTGCTTGATACTTTTGGATGGAAAGATGTATACTAGTCTTTGATAAGAAACTAGTTAAACCTGAAAGCATTGTCAAGAAAATTCAGATTTTCTTGCATAACGTTGCTTCTGTGGATGATTCTGCGAGCCATAACAATCGAAGTGGAAGAGGCTTGTGATGTTTCTTTTTGTAGTAGAAGAGGCTTATTACATAGGAGCCTCCTAACCAAAACACGGTAAAAATTAATTATGATGCTTCTTTTTGCAATAACTATAAAGAAGGTGTGATATGATTAATTGCCCGCAATTTTGTAGATGGCCATTTTGGGTCCAAAATATTATTGCATAAATACACGACTTCACTTCAAAGCAAAAGACACACAATCAGAAAGAGAAAAATACAAGAGTTCATACTTGTAACCAATCTACAGGGCGGAGCCAAGGGTTGACTAACTGGATTTAGCCCCCATCCAGTTAGTCAACCCTTGGCTCCGCCCTGTAGATTGGTTACAAATATGAACTCTTGTATTTTTCTCTTTCTGATTGTGTGTCTTTTGCTTTGAAGTGAAGTCTTGCAACAATATTTTGGACCCAAAATGGTCATCTACAAAATTGCGTGCAATTAATCATATCACACCTTCTTTATAGTTATTGCAAAAAGAAGCATCATAATTAATTTTTATCGTGTTTTATTAGAGGCTCCCCATGTAATAAGCCTCTTCTACTACAAAAAGAAACATCACAAGCCTCTTCCACTTCGATTGTTATGGCTCGCAGAATCATCCACAGAAGCAACGTTATGCAAGAAAATCTGAATACTTCTGCACTAAGAAGAGGATGATTCTGCGATCCATAACAATCGAAGTGGAAGAGGCTTGTGATGTTTCTTTTTGTAGTAGAAGAGGCTTATTACATGGGAGCCTTCTAACCAAAACACTATAAAAATTAATTATGATGCTTCTTTTTGCAATAACTATAAAGAAGGTGTGATATGATTAATTGCCCGCAATTTTGTAGATGGCCATTTTGGGTCCAAAATATTATTGCGTAAATACACGACTTCACTTCAAAGCAAAAGACACGCAATCAGAAAGAGAAAAATACAAGAGTTCATACTTGTAACCAATCTACAGGAGGATCCAAGGGTTGACTAACTGGATTTAGCCCCCCCCCCCCCCCCCACAATCCAGTTAGTCAACCCTTGGCTCCGCCCTGTAGATTGGTTATAAGTATGAACTCTTGTATTTTTCTCTTTCTGATTGTGTGTCTTTTGCTTTGAAGTGAAGTCGTGCATTTATGCAACAATATTTTGGACCCAAAATGTCCATCTACAAAATTGCGGGCAATTAATCATATCACACCTTCTTTATAGTTATTGCAAAAAGAAGAATCATAATTAATTTTTATCGTGTTTTGGTTAGGAGGCTCCCATGTAATAAGCCTCTTCTACTACAAAAAGAAACATCACAAACCTCTTCCACTTCGATTTTTATGGCTCGAAGAATCATCCACGGAAGCAACATTATGCAAGAAAATATGAATACTTCTGCACTAAGAAGAGCTTTACTCTTGGGGGTGATGTTTAGGATTAACATTCCCATTTATCTGTGGATGATTCTGCGAGCCATAACAATCGAAGTGGAAGAGGCTTGTGATGTTTCTTTTTGTAGTAGAAGAGGCTTATTACATGGGAGCCTCCTAACCAAAACACGATAAAAATTAATTATGATGTTTCTTTTTGCAATAACTATAAAGAAGGTGTGATATGATTAATTGCCCGCAATTTTGTAGATGGCCATTTTGGGTCCAAAATATTGTTGCATAAATATACGACTTCACTTCAAATCAAAAGACACGCAATCAGAAAGAGAAAAATACAAGAGTTCATACTTGTAACCAATCTACAAGGCGGAGCCAAGGGTTGACTAACTGTATTTAGCCCCCCCCCCCCCCAAATCACTAAAACCACAAAAAAAAACCTTGGATTTATTATATATTTTGCATTTAGTCTACATAATGTTTGTTTGTTGGTTTTTAAGCATGAAATTTATTAAACTACTGAGGGACTATTACATGAGAGTACATAATACCCCGAGATTCATCAATTACAATTACGTTGATAAGCCACGCGTCTGCAGTAACTTGATATTTGATCTGAAAAGCGGTTTCCGGGTCAGAGTTGCATTGGGGGAGGATGTTGGTGTCGAAAGTCGAAAGACCTTCGGTCAATGCTTTCCACAAGAAAAGTTGTATTTTTGATAGACACTGCAGTGTCCATAGTAACTCAGATGGAGGTAGAGGTGTCTGATGCAATTGATTTAGGTTGATATTCATGCCTTCGTATCTTGATGTTGCGGTAAACTTCCCAAATGATATTTGTCCACTCCTTTGTTTTGCGGCTTCATCCATAACTTGAATTGAGTCTTGAAGTAGAATCTAATCTCTGCCCTTGAAGGAAGGAGTGCTAAAGCTAGTAATACTATTACTAAGTATATCAAAACTGTAACTACGAAACAAACAAATTACAAACTCAAACTAGATTATACTAATATCTTAGAACATAAATGAAACAAAACAATTGTAAACGTGCTTTGAAATCTAGGTTTACTACTACAAGAATATAGTTAAAATGTTGAAAGATTATCCAGAAAGGTAGATGTTCCACCGGCCCATTAGCACCCTAATTAGGATTTGTTGCTTGCTCTTGTGATATCAAAATAACACCTCATGGTTTATCTCAATCTTGTTTATAATCAGAACGAGGTTGATTGTTCAACTTATGCTATATTTGCGAAGTTCAATCTTGAATGTTGGGTTTGTTGACTGGCTCTACCACTGATGTATGAAATATGTCGACTAGCATGGTTGGATGTGAACATGCCAAATCTTTATTCTCCAAGGTTTCTCCGAAAATACTCTTTCACTAGATATTGATCTTTGATACAGGGTTTAGATACGTGGCAAGAAAACTTTACTAAGGCGGATAGAAACTATTTCCAATAGTATTTGGCAATAAATCACCGTGAACCATCCAACATAACATCAAGGCATAAACACAAGAAAATGCCTTCCAGGGGGACACAAAACAGGTTCAAATAATCAAGATAAGAAAAGGATCAAACTTGAAACATCATCATCCCACAACTCCGCTTAAAGAATCTAAGAGTATTTAGTCCACTGATATTTGATTAAAAAAAATAATAGTTCCCCTCTTTTTCAATATCTGGCTCCGCCCGCCACTGCCAATATAAACAAAGAATTAAGCTTGATATACCTAGTTAAATTACTCGCGCTTAGTAGTAATCAAATAGCTCAGTTGTGATCAAAATACTTTGTAATTCATATCCAAAATCATAATACAATCATATATCATTTCCCCCTAGATGAAGACGAAAGCCGAACCACGTAATTCTGTGTGAGTTGTTAACTTGGTTGTACTTACATTATTTTTTGTACTTAGTTAATTATTTACTTAATTGTATGATAATTTGTATCATTTCTCTAAAGAATGTATATTTAACATGTTAATTTGATTGGTTGATTAGTTAACGGATTGTTCATTACCCATCATCCATGTTTAGAATTTCGACACCTGTCGCTTAGTTACCCATCATCCATATTTAATTTGATTGGTTGAGTTGTTAACTTGGTTGTACTTAAATTATTTTTTGTATTTAGTTAATTATTTACTTAATTGTATGATAATTTGTATCATTCTCTAAAGAATGTATATTTAACATGTTAATTTGATTGGTTGATTAGTTAACGGATTGTTCATTACCCATCATCCATGTTTAGAATTTCGACACCGGT
Source organism: Papaver bracteatum (assembly GCA_023529315.1). NCBI lineage: Eukaryota > Viridiplantae > Streptophyta > Magnoliopsida > Ranunculales > Papaveraceae > Papaver > Papaver bracteatum. Next base: position 1,447,641 of record JAJJWX010005152.1, read on the forward strand.
CGCTTATTTAACGAATTGTTCATTACCCATCATCCATGTTTAGAATTTCGACACTCATACATAACTCCCTCCCCAAATTAGATTAGGAACGCATATTTAACTCTTAGTATCAGCTCAACCGAGACATCTGGTGGTATAGGATCTCATTACTAGACTTACCGGAAAATTAGTACATTTCAGGAAGGGAGATTGATTCATCTTCTCGTCCTAATAGAAACCAAATGATAAAGTGTTAAACAACGAATGAAACAACTCGGTTTATTTACTTTCTCTCCCAATGTTACAGTTCCAAACTTGAATTAAGATTTAAAATTTGATTTCCAGGTTTTTCCTCATCATCTTCATCATCGTTTGATACCAACGCTTCAGATTTTATTCGCGAAATTTCTGATAACTCATCACCACTGCCACCATTAGTACTCAATCCCAGAATACCCAAGTTGCAGCTCTCATTATTATCGTCCGTCGGACAGTCTCTAGTGCCGGAATCTGAAGGAATCACTGATGGTAGTTTAGATAACAGAACTTCAAGACTACAAGACATATTAGTAGTTGGCAGAAGAGATGGTGGTATTGAACAAAAAGGAATTCCTCCTTGACTGTGAACATGTGGACTATTCCATCCAATATTCATGGATTTGTTTGGATATTCATCTTCAATTCTATCTCCATAACATCTTTTTCCTCCTCCCAGTTGAAGCTTCTCATCCTCACAGAAATCTGTCATTTGAGTATGGAGCTTGTATGTGTTTGGGTATGAATGAGGAGGCATCAGATATGGTCTCTGCATGGTGAATGCGCTTGGTATGCTGTGAAGGTAGCTGAATATCCTTTGTATGTTGATCACTAGATTGAGATCTTCCATAACCTGATGAAGAAACCCATTAGACCATTAGTTGAATGAGAGCAAGAGTGAGACATTGAGATTGAGAGATAGGGTGAGAGAGAGATACCTTTTCTAGTGAGCCTAATTGAATTAAGCCTTCTCTAACTGAAATGATAGCAATAGTCTGAAAAGGAAACAAAAAGAAAAAGTTCTCTTAAGGAACCCCAAGGCCTCAAGGAAAAATTTCTAGTGACTATGAAAAGTGAAACAGTATGTCTGAAGCAACCCCAAAATTTCACTTAGGTTGTTGATCAAAGTAAAAAAATTGCTCTTGCATTTGTCAATAAGCACAAAAGTATGTACATCGGTATATGTTGCTGCGGTTAATTGGTTCAGAACTTTGGCCACCTTAAAAAAAAAAGAAGAAGATACTGTTCTTTGATATTTTTTTCAACTTACTTGAATGCCTGAACTGAACTGAAAATCCCAAGCTCTTGGTTGCTGTTCACAACAAGAATTAAAGAGAAAAGAATATTATTCTACTTAAAAGCAAATTTAACATTCTTGAAGGAAAAAAAAGGAGAGACTGTCAGAGGATCGAGTGGGAATTTGTGCTTTCCAGGTTTGTTACTTACAGAGTCATTTGATCCATTCCAAGAAGATTGATGGTTATGATCTTTATCAACTGAGTTTTCTCTAAATACCCACTTGTGACTGTTTTCTGCTGCAGTTTTTCCTATTAATCTGCACAAAATGGCGCTCATAACTTACATTTTCTTCTAGCTTTATAATCTTAAGTAAACAAATTTACAAACTAATTAGAGATTGTTTAGTTCACCCTTCTCCATAGTTATAAACTTCATGAGACATCTTAAAGAAAACATGAGCTCCAAATCTTCCTTTAATGTAGTCACTTCCAGCTCTATCACATTCCAAAAAGTCACAATACCCATCTTCCCATGCTAGAATCCTGAAAAAGAAAAAAGAATCCCCTCATCAACTCAAGTAAAGGAATGAAGTCTGTCTTTTGGGTTCTTTGATTAGTATATCAGAGGAGTTAGAAGTTGAGTTTACCAGTTCCTGTTGCTTCCTTTAGAACGATCAAGAAAACTGCCTCCGAAATCCCACCTGCAAAAGTTTAATGATAATCCAAGAATTAGTCTCTAAATATGTTTATATCAAGGGAAAATTTCTACACAATGTAGCTCAATGATAGAGTAAATGATTGAAGTTGTTTGCTTACTTGGGTGGTGGATAATTCCTAGGCAGGATCCTCCAAAAGACTGCATAAACCCACTTTGAAGAATCTGAACAAGAACATAGATTTCTCAGTGTTTGTTGCAAGAGACAATTGATCATGGGAGCCCGGCTTTCCATTGTTGATCCAGAGAGAGGGAGAGGGAGAGAGAGAGCTTGTTGTGGGTTAAGTAAACAGCTTCTGCAGTACTACTGAACGCATTAAGAAGGGGAAGTAATGGGACCTGTAACTGTAATACACACAGCCAGTATCAATTTAGGCCCACTTTTAACTGACTGGTGGTACTGGATGCTGTGCCATTTCATTAATGCAATTTCAAGTGTGTGCCCACGGAAAGCCATGTATGCCGAGGAGTGACAACAACAACAGCATACATGTAAAGCAATAGTTTGCCACTTGACTAGTAGTAAATGTGGAGCCAGAGAGTAACATGATCCCTGGATTTTATCCTCCTCACTCTGTTTCACATCATGGGTTTTAGCTTTTAGGGACTGGACCTACAACATTAAGAAAAAACCGTATCACTGATCTAGTGAAATGCAAATAGGCTCAAGAAGACATTAGACATTACAAACAAAAATGCTAAACGCACCGAGATGGTGTCCCGCGGAGAGAGTGACACAATTTTTTTGATGGACCTACATAATGGCCCACCCCTGTTAGCTCCCTCACATGGCGCCCCTAGCAGCCGTTCGATCCCTTCGTTGTACAGATCGCGGTGCAAAACGTTGTGAGGTAGAATCACTCCATTACAAAGCCTCCTTGTGTGAAGAGATTAGGGTAAAGTGTTGTAGGACTGTGTGGTAAGTGAAAAGATGGGTGAAGAGATTGACAGCAGAAGGCATATAAATATGTAAAGCAGACTTGATTGATGAGGTACCCTAATAGGGAGGCAAATGGATCGAGACAACTACACAGCTAATGGACCCTAACTCTGTCAGCTCAACTGTTTATCAAAAAAAACAAAGAACACTCTCACTCAAGTTTTCTCGATTCACACACAGACATAATATTATTCAAAGGCATCAAGCATCGCCACTAATTCATCTTCCTCCTCACCCATTGGTGATGGTCCCGGTGAATCAATTGTCGTTCATCTTCCTCCTCACCCATTGGTGATGGTCCCATTTGGTGTTAGTCAGTCTCCAATTATCAACCTTTTCTTTTTCCCTTCATCACTAGATTCTATACCAGGCATCCATGTATCTTATCTCCTTGGAATAAAAACACCCTTCAATTTGCAACTGGGGCTTTCTTACTTTACAGCTGTGTCTCCCTTGTACCAGCAAGCTAAGTTTTGAAACTGTGCTTCATTTTTCTTGTTCGTAGTACAACTTAGTCAAGAAAACGTACACACTTCGTTCATCAAAAATAAGATTCGAGGGAAGGGTCGATTAGTTAGTCAGACAAGCAAGCGTGCTTTTCATTATGCTCGGATGGACAATTTTTACATATTATGACAGGAAAGAGACGAGGGAATAATAGCAGAAAGCGCGTCACATATGGAAGTGCTGATTCCTGGTAGAAAGCAACAACTCAAGCAAAAATCTTCAACGTACAGTTTCAACTTTCAAGAGGCTTCTTCTTGTCGCACTTAAGTGAGTGATGCTGAATCTCTAAGAATTCGGGAGGTGGGGAATAAATCAATTGGATAAAAATGGGGGAAATATAAATAAAAAATCATTTGATGGGGGATGTGCTGCAGCTGCTCCCCTGATGTAGGCCACAAAGTAGATCACTAGACGACATGCATTTCGGGGAGCATTGCATGATGCGCATGCCCCAGCCATGTCAAAACTCTGAAAGGACGCAACTACAATCGACCTGTACAAACAGTTGGGCACTTATGATGTCAGCCGATTGATCTCTTTAGATCCAAACCTGAAGACACCGTGCTAAAAAAAACTAAGAACGCAAAATGTCTATATGTTCTTGTTTCTAGTTACCAATCACCATTGGAATGACAAGCACCTCCAAAAATACCCCTCTGGTTCACCAGCCTAAAAAAAATCCTTCCTTCACTTTACACCTCCAAAAAGGAAAAATAAAAATAAAGGAAAGTACTAGAGAACATCAAAATCGTAAAATCCCCTAGCTAGGGTTCCCTTCTATTATAAAATGCTCATTGTGCATGGAACAAATTTGCTAAATCAGTATCCAACTGCCTGGGCTTTGTAACATCATCCCTCTATATGAAGAAGAAAGGGAAAAGCTAAAGATACCAACAAATTAATAGGACATTTTAAGTAAAAGAACCATCTACCATCATGCTGCAATTATTGTTAAGGGGCTCATAACTAGCCCATAGTTCTGAATAAATGACATGGATGGAAACTGGAATTCCAGGCAACTTTTCCACCTATCTTGTACCCAAATGCTCCTGCGTTTTAGATGAAAGAAGCATGTTACTCTATGCAAAGTGTTTTGTTACTGATTAATTTGATATTTTTGAACAGGCTGTTACCAATGTTTAAGGGGTTATACCTGAAGTTTCAATCTCTAAGAAGACGTATCGTCAGTAACTACTTTCTTTCCCGTGTACCGCTGAAAAGAGGTAAATTAATACCCGGAGATGAGGAGTCATTCTAAGTAATTGTATAATTGTAAGAGCATCCAGAAGACAATAATTTGGTGCTAGAGAGAACTATTGCCTACCTGCTTGCCCAGGGAAAAGGGAACATATCTGTATTTGATCATGTGCAATATTTGTCTCTTCATGGTGAGGAAAAAGAGCACCAGCCAGTAAAAGAGAAGTATTGGCCAAAACACAGGCACGTCAAATGCGCTGAAGAATGTCATAACAAAAGCAATGCAGAATGCTTTTGTGATCGAATACCTAGCAGGGGAAACAAGACACAAAAACTTAAATGTTAATATCCCTCCTCTTAGCAAATATTGAACTGTATTCAAACATCTTCTGGAGATTTAGAAAATAGGAGTAAAATGAATAAGTATGAACCATAACAAATTTATACATCAACCAAGGTAGATAACAAAAGAATAAACTCAACCCATTAACTATTCTTTCACAACTGACTGTGTGTGCGTGCAACTGTTTGTAAACTGCATTAAGCTACTTAACCCCAATTAACAACAAACACAAAAAAACACCTCATACATCTCTCTGGTTTCTGAAGAATGCAGTTTGAAGCTGAATATTGGCGACCCTCAAAGAATTACTTGGGCAATTGGAAAGTATATGTCCAAGAATGATTATACTCTGACAGAATCTTAGAATTCAGCTTGGTTTACTTTGTTTCAAATATGTACCTAAGAGAATAGCCACTGCTCGCCGAATACAAATCAAGTAGAGGTGCAAAATGTAAATCAACCTCAACTGCCCAATATGAATGGTCGCATCGTTTAATCAATGAAGTCTCTTTATATACTAACCAAATAGAACACTGGAGCTAATACGTAATCATATGGAAATTGTTAACTAGTACCCTGGCCTTTCCCACCTCATCAAAAATGTGTACCTAGTTGTAAGTTTGTAACTATGTAGTCCTATCTAATGCAAATATATGGCACATATATGAAGGTAAAAAGTGATATAACTCAATGAAAAATACATAAAAATTGTATAACTTCTTGTATGCAACCATTTCCCTACACAAAAAACAAATGCCTATTGCCTAATAAGTATAACAAAACTACACATCTGCAAGTATATCAACTATGGCACACTTTTAACTTATGGATTATCACCTATTTACCAGATCAATAAAACTCACTAAGTATATGACGCCTAAGACAGCTACCCACAATATCCTTTGCGTATGTTGCTATTAAAGAATTGCCATATCAGATGCTAAATCACAAGGACCAACTAAGCCATACAGTTAGCATATTCCCTAATGATGACAACCGAGTTCCCTGTCAGGAAATATGAACCAGTCAATCTGAAAATCAAACCCTTTATTTATTTTTCTTAGCGTACCTAAGGGTATGGAATATTCATTTTTGAATCAAGAAATTCATTCAGATTCTAAATCACAAGCAGCTGAATTACAACAAAAAGAATAATTAAAGCCTAAAATTAGATAGACAAAATTACCAGAATTTGAATTCAGGAAGACGACGAACAAAGGGACGAAATTCATCAGAACCTCTAGTAGGAAGTGTTGGACCATCATCACCGGTAATATCTTGAATTTCTGGATCAACTTGTGGTGATAAAAATGCAATCAAGAGATTAAGAATATAAATCCCAAGTCCATAAGAAATTATATAAAACCCTTGAAGAAAATACACACGAATCATATAAATCACAGCAACAAAACCAAATCCGATCCAACGTCTTAACACATGTGGTGTTGATTTATCTAATAAATATTGGTATTTTCTTGATACTCCATTACTCCACTCAGAAAAAAATCCTCCTGATGATTGATTTTCATCAATACCAACAGCACCAACACCAGATTCCATTGGATTCTGATGGATTCCCTCTCTCTTCTCTAACTTGTTTTGGGTTTCCTTTCTCTCTTTTTCTGCAGAGAAGAGAGGTGTAAAATTGCAGATCTGTGTTTATTTTGATTTTCTCTGTGTTTTTCTTTTTTTGTTTTACCTCATGATGCTCCTAATTTTGCGCTGATTAATCGGTTACATATTGTTTGTGTGGGGGAAGAGAAAAAAATGGTTGACTTTGGTTCAGAGCATTGACTCTTTTGACTATTTTTGTCTGTTTGACCAGATACCGACAAAATTAGCATTTCTTTTTCTTTTTTTGTTGAAAGTAAAGAGCCATACCACGAGAAAGTTCTTGGTTATATAGTAAAACCTCTATATAAGAATACTCTATAACGGAATAAACTCCATAAATGAATAAAAAATTCTAGTCCCGATTTGGTTTAATCTTTGTAAAATTTACCTCTATATAAGAATAAACTCCATATAAGAATAATTTTATACGGTCCCAATAATATTCTGAAACAGAGGTTTTACTGTAATCGTCTCAGGTATGGAACTTGGAATCCAAGTAATTTCGATATGGATGGTTATTCAGATGGGTATCAACCCCAATTCGCTATGGGTGGTTATTCAGATGAGTATCAACCCCAATACCATGAGGTTGAGGTGTCAAACAGGCCGGGCCGGCCAGGTCTGGCCTGGTTTTTGTCAGCCTAGCCAGGCATGTGGCCTGGCCTGGATAATAACTAGCCCGGCCTGCTGTGACTATAGCTAAGCCCATCCTGAGCCTGGCCTGCTTTTACTGGTCCAGGCTTGACCGGGCTCAGGCTAGCCTGTCTTCTCCCCTTATCTTTTGTGAAAACTACTACCACACCCATTTTTCAGTTTTTTTATACTAAGAAACTCATGCCTAGAAAAGTTCAGGCGAGCACCCATTTTCTGGGTTAAAATTTCGTCACACCCATAATTTCTGAAATTGTTTTTCTTCTTCTTCTTTTATTCTCCGGTTCCAATCGTGCGTTGTTGCACTTTTTTCCTAGCCGCAGACCATGGATTCGATGGGTATTCACCATGGATCAAGACTTCTCCCTGAAGCCGAGAAGAAGAAGGAAAAATGGAGTGAATTGCTAGCTTTCTTGGCCTGAAATTCCATTGAAATTGGTTTGTTGTTGTAGTTAGATGAGTAATGAATGGAAGAGATACATATACAGAAGCTTTAATGGGGGTTAGACTTAGGTTCTGGTGTTGATACTTCTTATTGCTGAGACCAATTTGTCGCAAACCTAGCACTGATTTTAGAAGGTGTTTACAAAAGGATTTGTTGCAGTGATTTTAATGGGTTCTGTTGGTTCGATTTGGAGGAGATGTAGTTTGTTCTTGAGCTGAACTTCAGCTGGAAACAAGTCGTTAATGTGACTAATTCTATAGACGCATTGAATGGGTTTTGTGTTGTTGAATTAATGGTTGTGGTGTTTGTTTTTTAAAGGGGTTACACATTTCAGAAGTACAACGAGATGAAACTGTAATGCTAATTCAAGAGAATGAATCTGGGTGAGTTTGAAAGCTGTAGAAGGTTGAAGCTACAGCAAGATGAGTATGGCATACAACCTGTTCGAGTATATTCCTGAACCACTTCTGCCTAAGTTGTTTGCAGCTGCTAGCAATGATTTGATGGCTGTGCAAGGGGGATGTTTGGCACTGGCTAGTTTGAGAAGAGAGGAAAGTACAAGTTGTACTTCTTCTATTTTCTTGTCTCTAATACTGTGAATTTCATAACAACATCATACTATTATGCATGCATACGGGACTACATACAGAAGAAGAGATGGAGATGGTAAAGTTTCCATTTTGAATGTCAATTCAATAGTAGTTGCCTCATTTAATGGAGAGACGGAGCGGGTAAAGGTTTCGTTTTGCATGTTGGGAGTTGGGTCATTCATTCATTTTTTTTTTATTTTTTTTTTGGTGTCATCCAATATATAAGAGAGTGAAAATGGTTCACATATCATTGAAACACCTACTTTCAAAGATATTTTGACTCATTGCATGCAGCAGCTACTCAGAGATATCATTTTGTTGTATACGATGCCTCCAGTGACTAGCATCTTGATGGATTATGTATATTGTATGCCTCCAAGGAGATATCATTTCCTTTGTAATGTTAGTAATATTTTCTGTTTGATAAATATGCAGTAGGAGTTCTATCTCTGATTTTACATATTTCAGTGTCCCACTTCTTCTATGAAAATGGATCTACAAAATTTGTTGCATAACTCGTTATGCAGTCCAGAAAACGGTTGCATAACACGTTATGCAATAACTTTTTTGTTAGTATTGAAACAAAAAAAAACTGCATTACCTGTCATGCACCAATAATAATAGCTACATAACATGTTATGCACTTGTGAAAATTGATGCATAACCTGTTATGCATCCGAAAATATGGCTGCATAATGCATTATGCATCGAGAAATTGTTGCACAATCTATTATGCATCGAGAAAATAGATGCATAACCTGTTATGCATTCGAAAATGTGGCTGCATAATGCATTATGCATCAAAAAAAATTATGTACACACTAAAATCAACCAAAACAATGGTTACATAACTTGTTACAAATGCATAACTTTGTTATCCAAATGCATAATTTGTTATCCAAATGCATAATTTGTTATGCAGTGAAGAAAATAGTTGCATAATTTGTTATGCGTCTGCAGAATGTGTTATGCATTTTTTTTTTGTGGTTGCATAATGGTTATGTATCAAGTTTTCGAAAATTTTGCCTAAAATGATGATCCCCTCCGATTTTTTCGTAAAAAACAAAAATTTGATATTCTTGTTTGTACTCTTTGCGTAGCTCTCTTAAAAAGATTTTTAACGATATACAATTTGTAAAATTCTAAGGCGCAGATTTTTAGATATGTTATATCCAAGTTGCGTTGCCAATTATACCCCTGAAAAATTAGGATGCATAACGAGTTATCCCTGAAAAAATATTATGCATAAATCATCATGCAGACAAGTTTTAATAATTTCGGATAATTATGGGTGTCACGGTATCCAAAATTAATTGTGGGCTTGAGAATGAGAATTTTTTTTTTTTAGGTCTCCCCCTAATTTTCCCTTATCTTTTTAGTTTAATATAAAAATATTGTTAAAGCTATCGGGATTTGAGGTCGCAACCTACAACTCCCTCCGCAAATTGAGAAACCAACTTAGCCACGAGCGGTTGTTGGTACGCTGTGACCCTGAAACAAACATATAGATACACTACTATTTTTTATAATTATTTGGATATATTTTGATGTGATGATTAAATAGATTTTTTTTTTAAGCATAAAAAAATAAAACAGGAAGCTAAACAGAAATTACACGCGGGTATTTAATACCCATGAAGTCATTTAAAAGAATTTGATTGATGCACGGGGGGATTGCCCTATCCCAAATTGGGGTGGAGTAATTTCATGTTTGGCTAGCATCCGCTGCGTAGTTTGCCAGTCCCTATGCCGCCTGGTTTCCTTCTCGATAGGTGTGTTGGATGTCGCATTCTGGTATTTGACTCATTCGATGTTTTATTTCCGCTATCATTTCTGAGATATACCAAGGAGCATCTGTATGGGTCTTGATTAGGCGCATTAGATTTTCTGAGTCCGTTTCAAATAAAACTTTACGCCATTGTCTTTATGTTGCCGTTCTTTTTTGCTAGCACCGTTGCCCATGTTTCAGCAGTGATGGCATCTGTGATTCCTAATAGCTGAGCAACGGCCATCACAGTTTGAGCATTGGAATCCCTTCAAATGAACATTGCTCTCGCTAATCAGCTCCATCTGTATTTATCTTTACCCAGTCTGATTTTGATCTGGACCATCCGACGTGTATTGTTACTTTAGTCCTGATGTTGATCGTAGTACTTCTGGTAGGTGGTTCTCCTGGCATAATTGGAGGAGTAATACTTTTTGCCCATTCATATTCTTGTTGTTGTTGTATAGCTCTTGTTAAAATATCCCTAGGCTGAGAGTCGGTTCTTCCGAAAACAAGATCATTTCGGGTTGTCCAAAGGGACCACATGAGATAGCAATAAGAAGTAATAGTTGAAGTTGTGGCCGGGCTTTGTAGAATTTGGGATATTGTGGTTTGATTTGTGAAGTTAAGTGGCTGGTTATGTTCATTGAGCTGATTTGTAATTATGTAATTAAACAAAGTAATCCAAGTGTCCAGAGCCACTTGGCAATGTATAAGCATGTGTTCTGTTGTTTCTGGATTGGTTTGGCATCTTGGGCAAAGGTTGGAATTAGTGAGGTTGATGTGGTGTAAGAGAGAGAATGTGGGAAGACCCTCGTTGATAGCTTTCCACAAGAAAAGCTGAATTTTTGGTGGACATGGTAATTTCCATAGGAATTTGGTGTGTGGAAGAGGGTTTTGTTGAGCAAGTGTATCATGCTGAATTAGACTATTATATCCTGAAGCGGTAGTGTATTTTCCTGATTTAGAAAGAGGCCAAATTACTTTATTTGAGGAGTTCTCAATTGGAAGGTGGATATTGATTATATGTTGGATTGTTATAGGTGGGAGATTAAATAGTTGGTCATGTTTCCAGTTATGAGTGATATCAGCCACTGTTTGGATCGGGTAACATTGGGCTGAATCAAGGTTTTGACAATGAGGTATCCAATTAGCTTTTATAGGTGTATTTAAACCATTTCCTATGTGGTGAAAAATATTCTGCTTGAAAAAAGGTATCAGGGATGTCATTTGTTTCCATTGTGGGCTGGCCGTAGCAGAAATTTGGTTAGTATTCTGGAATATAGGTTGTTTTTTAAGGTATTTCTCTCTATAGAGTTTGGTGCAGATGGATTGAGGTTTGTCATGGATATTCCATATCCTGTTCATGAACAAGGCTTTATTATGATGACTACTTTTCCTAATACCTAGTCCTCCTTGGGCAATCGACTTGTATAACTTATTCCATCCCATAGGATGAAGTTTTCTAACAGAGGAATCATGACCCCATAAAAAATTCCTTGTTATTTTATCAATCTGATTGTGGACATGTGTTGGGAACATTTGTGTTTGTATAAGATGATTTGAAGTAGGAGTTAGAGAGGTTTTAATAAGAACTAACCTTCCAGCAGGTGTAAGACATTTTGTCATCCATCCTTGAGATTTGCGCGCCAGCCTTAGAAGTAATGGTTCAAATATATGCCGAGAAGTTCTTCCATGCTTGAATTGAACTCCTAAATATATTGGTGGTGTTGATGTGGTTGGCATATTGAAAAATTGGTGAAGGTATTGTATATGATGTGGTTGAAGTCTCGGGTGGTGTATGATGGTTGATTTTGCGGTATTAATGCGTTGTCCTGCATGAGAGCTATAGGCTTGAAGTATTTTTTGCAAATTGTTGTTACTTTCAGTTGATGCTCTGTAAGAGATGAGAAGATCGTCTGCATACATAAGATGAAATATCGGTGGAGCCTTTTGTGAAATTCGGAGTCCATTTACTAACTTTTTTTCCTCCAAGTTTCCCAAATTGGTTGATAGGATTTCTGCACAGATAATGAAAATATAGGATGATAATGGATCTCCTTGTCTGATGAAACCATGTGGTGTTCCATTGATGTTGACTGAGTAGGTAACTAAAGAGATACATAACATGATATAATCTACAAAAATGTTTGGAAATCCTAGCTTAGTGAGAGTTTTCCGGATGAATTCCCAATCAAGGCTATCATAAGCTTTCTCAATATCAAATTTTAGAGCTATTTTTGGATTCTTGGTGATTGTCGAAGTTCTTATGTGATGGGATAGTTCTCATGCAATTGCTATGTTATCATGAATGGACCTTTGAGGAACGAAAGAACATTGATACGGACTGATTAAGAATGGAAGGAGAGGTCTTATACGGTTGACTAGGATTTTTGATATGATTTTGTATGTGACATTACATAAACTGATAGGTCTGAAGTGTGATGGTTTTTTTGGCGAGTCCACTTTTTGGATAAGGGTGATGTTTGTGTGGTTCATGAGAGGGTGAATATTTAAGGATCCAAAAAAACTGCGAACCATGTCAACTAATTGAATATGAGTAGTTTCCCAGAAAACTTTAAAAAACTTATTGGTATATCCATCAGGACCGGGCGCGCTTTTTGAATTTATAGAAAACAAAGCTTGTTTGATTTCTATTGTAGTTACCTCTGCTGTCAGTTGTGCGCATTGAGCTTGCGTCAACCTTGGGGTCATTTTCGCAAATAGATCCTCATCAATTATGGTGGGAGGCGCCGTGTATTGTTTTGTGAAGTGATCCAAGATGATCTGAATTACCTAAGATTTTTCGTCGACCCAATTGTTTTGTGGATCTTGTAGTTGTTGTATATTATTGCGGCTGCGGTGAATCGCTGCTTTTGTGTGGAAGAATGTTGTATTGTTGTCTCCTGATTGAAGCCATTGTATTCTGGATCTTTGTTTCCAATAGGTTGCATGACATTGCAGCAGACTTAAATGTTTATTTCTCAAATCTTTTTCCTTCAATGTTCAGTACTCCATATCAGCTCCATGACTAGTAGCACATTAATGTTGTGCCCATTGGATTTGAGCTGTTGATTTTTTTTATCAGATTTGGTAGGTGACCAAAGGTTTCCTTATTCCACTCCATAAGTACTTGTCCCGTGGTAATTAACTTCAGCTGAAGGTTTAGTGTTGGGTCTGAATCGTTTGTTGAGGCCATGCAGATTCGACTATTTGCTTGAGCTGCGGATGATACAACCACATACGTTCAAACTTGTAATTTTTCTGTCCTTGCCAATCCATAATTTTGGTGTGTAATAGAATGGGTGCGTGATCAGAAACAATTCTGGGGAGATGAGTGACCGCTGCATGAGGATTGGTTGTACGCCATTGTGGAGTTGCAATTGCTCTATCCAGTCTTTCCAAAATGTTGTTCTGTCCTTGCTGGTTGTTTGACCAAGTGAAAGGATCTCCTCGGAATCCCAGGTCGATGAAGCCCATTTGATCCATCATTGTAAGGAACGGTTGCGTTTGACTATAGGTCACTAGCATGCCGCCTTTTTTCTCCGATTGATTCATTATCTTATTGAAGTCACCAATGAGTACCCAGGAATCCGGAATGTTATTGATAGGAAATATGGATGGGAAATCTTGCCATAAATCGATTAGAAGGAGTGATTAGAATATGGATATAACTTTGGCATTGTTTAAGAATACAAATGTTGATGTTGTTTTTCCACACAAGGCATAGGCCTCCGCGTCTTCCAGTTTTGGGTACAGTGGATAGGTTTTGGTATTGAAGTGTTTGGGCCACTCCTGACATATGCCTTTCATTTTCAAGAGTTTCATAAAGGAATAATATATCAGGTTTGTGTAAGGAAATGATTCCCTTCAGATGTTGAATTGTGGTTGGGTTATTTATTCCTTGACAGTTCCAAGAGAATATATTCATTTTATTTTGGTTTGCCAGAAAGGGTGGAATATGGGTTTGAGTGGTAGTGTAAATGTATATAAATAAAGGTTAACTAAATCCGTGAAATTTTGGGCTTTGGTTTAAAAAGACAAGAGAAAAGATGAAACTAAGGAACTAAGTTGGATTTTAGTGGGCTTTAAGGAAATGCAATTATGAAAATTGTGTTTGGGGAGGAACGGGTGTGGGTGTATGCTGGTGGATAACTGTTCAAACTCTGTCTCCTTTTCGCCAGTAGAACCGAGCAATGAAAGTAAATAGACTAACTATTTCTATCCAACACTATAGAAAAAAGAAGATACTCGGAGATTCTAAAAAAGATTATTAGAATCCTACTAAGAGATTCTAAAACACTCCCAAAAACACTCTACTAAAAAAACAAAACTTGACTTACTAGTACACACCCAAAATCAATCTGGAAGACCAGAGAAGACTCGATTAATATTACATATTAACACTGAACTAACTTTGATAACAAAAGCACTCTGTAGAAACAGATGGAAAGGGCAGACAGCTAAAACACAAACCTAGTAAAGTAGACACTATTGTAGGTAACCTAAAGAGTGACTAAAAAGATAATAAATGCAAATGACAGAACCTGCAAGGTTAGAGTGAGACCAAAAACTGTCAGCTGCTAATAGAAATACAGAAAAACAAACAAGATAATTGCAAAAAGATTATATGTGGAGTTTCACCGGCCCCAGATATGTTGCCTCACTTCTGTGTACTTGATTGAGAATTGATATGGATAGTCTTTATCATACTTTAAATGCTAGCAAAGTAACTTAAGAAGATGTTGTAGTTTGTGTTGATGTTGCTGCTGCTGCTATTGTTGTTGATCGAGATATCAGGGATGGTTGGTTTAACTACTGTTGTTTTGTACCTTTTTGCAGGAGTCCGTTGAGATGTCCATTGATGCAATTCCTCAATATCCAATCTTCTTGATATGTTTGGTGCAGAAGATATCCCAATGCCGGATGATTGCAGATATGCTTGCTGCTCAGGATTAGCTCTTTTATGACCAGTCTTAGTCATACTATCTGCAGACCTTGAAGAGGCGTCAGAGACCAGCTCAAAGTCTGCTTCAATTTCTGAAGTTAGGAAGTTGGTAGGGCTCTGTTGAGTTTGTTGTTGTTGAGACGAATTCTCATGTGGTTGTTGAGTTGAGTTTTGCATATTTATATCCTCCTCATCAGTACTTGCTGCTCTGTTTCTTCCCCTTCTCTGATTTGTGTTGTTTTGGCTGTTTCTCATCCACCCATAGAATTCATCTGAATCAGTTGATTCAGAGCTAGAAGCCATGAAAGAGTTAAAACCTTCTTGATTGTACCCTCTATATGCTTGTTCTGCTCCCGAAAAAGAGATTGCAGATTGTTCTTGACCTGAAGAGATTGGAGAGGGATGAACTTCAAGGCTCCAATCAAGATCCGGAACATCTAAATCAACATTAAATCTCTCTTCTTCTGAGTAATTGTCTTTCGGTGAAGGTGGAGGAGCATGAATTAACTGATGAGGTGCAAGTTGAACTGGTGGTGGAGATTGCATTCTACGATGGGTAAGAAGATATATATCTATGCAATGCTGAGTTAGGTGTCCCAATCTGTGGCAGTAGTTGCACAATAGTCTCGGAAGTTCAAGGAATTGGAAAGCAATCCAATTCATCTCGTTATTGTCATTAGGAGCTCGGGTACCATAAACTAAAGGTTGATAAAGATTAATTCTTAACTTGACATACATGCTGCTGAAACCAGAGTGAGAGGCTTTTGAATTGTCATAATCGATAAGTTCTCCTAGAATAGAGGTATTATTTCTGAGATGTAAGTATTAGGTTTGCTCAGGAAGAAGATTATGCAATATGATTTCAAAGTTTTCACTATCTAGAGAGAAAGTTTCAGGGTTCAGATATGGGTTCCAAGGGTGAAGCATGAAAATATCACCAAAAATGACTCTAGTTCCCTGATCAAGCACTCTTAACATTTCATGACGATATTAAAACTCAATAAGGTAGTAGTACTGACTAAATTTGCTTACAGAAAA
The DNA here is from genome assembly GCA_023529315.1 of Papaver bracteatum. Classification (NCBI taxonomy): domain Eukaryota; kingdom Viridiplantae; phylum Streptophyta; class Magnoliopsida; order Ranunculales; family Papaveraceae; genus Papaver; species Papaver bracteatum. The sequence goes on from JAJJWX010005152.1 coordinate 1,463,647, forward strand.
ACCACCTTCAATAAACCACCTATAACTTAAGGCACATCTAACATCAAAAGATTTTATGAATAGTGATCGGTTGTCAATCGTCAAAAATAATTCATTTTCTTACTCAACAAAATATGAATGAAGTATAAAGTAAGGAAGAGTTTGTATCCACAGAGAGGCGATTGTAGTTATCAATTTCTAGTTTCTTAGTAACCAATATGGGGGATTTCTGATTTTTGTAAAATAAAAGTAAATTAAAAGCAAAGTAAATAGTTGGAAGTAATCAATGAGAGAAAGATATTGGTCAAGGAATTCATCTTCAATCTTAAACATGTGCTTGCATATATGATTAGAATTACAATTTAATCTCTTTTATTATCAAAAGCCTAGAAAATCAAGAGAGCAAGATAATCTGAAAATTTCCTAAGTTCATCAACACACACATTAGAGCTGCGTATGTGAATTCTACCTAAAGAATAACCTAACGCCTTACGCTAATCAAGTTCAATTCCCAGGAGCATTAAGTTTTGGAAATAGGCTAATCAATGCAATTGTCATACATTGCGCATAACAATTCGGACAATGGTCAAACTCTACATATGATTATAAGAGTGTATCACTACAAACTATAATCATATCATACTACTTGTATTTGGGGTTATCGCTCGATGAAAAACCCTAAAATAGCTATGGAAAAGATGCAAGATCAATTAATTGGCCACTTAACTAACCAAACATCTAAATCCTATCACAATACATCAATCATGTGATTATTAAAAGCAGTAGAGATTTGAACGAAAACAAAGAGAGAAAACTAATACATTAATCAAGCACAAGTTTTAGAAATAGGACTACATCCTTAACCAATAATATTAAATTTAGCTACACATATTCATGGAGTTCATCATAATCAATAATCAAATAAAGGAGATGAATATTACATACGAAAGCAAACCCTAGTTGTAGTTCTCTTCTCTGCTCCAAGGATAGAATAAAACGTGATATCCTCAAGTTCTAGAAACACTCTCTTTTTATAGCCCCTTTGCTTTCCAAAAATAGATCAAAGTCTTCAAATTCCACCACTAAAAAGTCCACCAAGCCCATTAAATTTGTGTGTAAGAATAACCCAGTAAAAATCTCTGCCAAAAATAGCCCGCCGGAAAACTGGGTTTTCCGCAGGAATTGGGCCGGGATCCTGCACCGGTCGCCGGAATTTATCACCGGAAAAATTATTTCAGGCCACTGATCGATCTGAAACTGTCACCAACAAGTGCACACTCCCAACAGCTCATCTCTGCTTCTCTATAGTTCATTCATTCTCAAAAATCATCTAACCAAAATTCTTAGTTATTGCGAAAACATACCCAAAAGCGCGACTCCAAACTCATACATGACGCGGCCGACTCTTGCATCCGACTCATACCCCTTTCATGATTCATTGAATCTTTACGATTCCCACTTTCGGTTCCGAAATCCGGCAACCCGGCCTAGTACCACCGGCTCACCATTCTCACTGCGTTTTCGCACCGTATTTGGAGCATTGGTTTCTATTTCTCAGGCCAAGTTCGCTTCAGTTCATGAACTCTCTGAATACGTCCATTCATCCAAGCCGTAACTGCAATGCTAATCTTCCCTACCTAGCATTCTGACCATTCAACCATGGCTAGCATATCATCAACTCTTCCTCAATTGCACTTAGCATCAGCATTTGCTATCAACATTACCACCACGGCATTAGTTCCATGTCGATCTCGGAAAACTAGCTTCATTTCCATTTTCTACAGCTCTTATAATTTCCAACACTTGCCTGCAATTTCATCTTCCCTTTCCAATCCATGTAATGCATACACATTCACAAATCTGTAGCTCCAACTTCATTGCATTCACCACCTCTTCGGTCGAACTGAACCGCTCATCTACAGCTGAAGCAGCAACACAACTCCACCAGTTCCATTCTTGACTGCAATTAATTCAAACCACCGCTATCTGCAATGAGTTTATCAGCTACACAAAGTAAATTCACTGCCAACTGGTTCCAACTGCAATACCATTTCAGTTCCACTGCTAGTACCACATGCTCCATTCATCCCAGTACTCATGAGTGACTGACACCACATGACTGCAGCTACATGGCATCACCTACATCTCCAACACACCTCACAGTACACCTGCAAAAATACATCACAACCTCTCTTTGCATCACCAACTGAAGTTCAGCTCCACCAAGTGCAACCATTGAACCCAGCACACCATTTGTCTATTCCTGAACAGCTAAAGAGTATCTCAATTTGAAGCTTCTGGGACTGCTTCTATACCACCAACAACTGCTCCAGTTAGCATCAGTACCACCAGTAATAGCTCAAACTCTCCAACTGCACACAATGCTAACTGACTGCACAATCACATACTTTGTCACCAATCTCAACCCTCCTGCAGGTTACAAACTTGTTATAATCTCTGCATTTTACATACTGTAGCATCAGTTCAGCTAAGCACCGCATCAACCACAACTGCCATCACCCTTAACAGCATCACACAACTAGAAAAGCATCCTCAATTATGAACTTCTTTATGAACCAAACATAAACAACATTCACCACTAGTGCTTTTGTAACACTTCCTCAACCAAGAATGCACCCATCTGAGCTTCAACAACAACCCTTGCAACCATCAATTCATGACTACACTCTCATCTTCTTGTCCCTCGCTTCACATTCCCTGGTTGTATTTCAGGAATTTCTTCAAACACACTGTATGCCTGAAACTGATAATTGATATTTCATCCATTCTACTGTTATATGAAGTCTCCTTTGACCTGTAACTTCAAATTGGAGACAAACCCATGCTCATAAACCTTCTCAAACACACATTCATCCAATCATCACACAAGGTGGTTATCTTCTTGCTGGTTATTTCTCGACAGAATATGCACAAAACTCTTCTCCTTTGTCGCCAGTATGAATCTGAAAACAACCCACTTCTAAGTATTCATTAGGGACCTTGTAATCTTCACTTCAAATCATCCACCAAAATCATGAATTTGTTCTTCTCGGCATCAGAAAACACTACTATTCCAACAGCCTCAGATCCCCTTTTAGATTCAAATAACATCAACTAGTTCTTTAATTTCACCAACAGAACAACAATCCACCCATCATTCATCATTCTTCTTCCTTAATTTCTATCTCATATGCACTTTTCTCAGACAACAACACACAGCAGCAATGGTTGCTTTTCTTTCTCAAATTCAGCTGCTAATGATTGAGTAAGAGAACTGGTTTCTCCATTTAGGTTTAGGGAATGACTTATCCAGGATTCGGACACTCCAGCACTTAGACAAGGTGCACCCAAGTGACAACCCCCTAACCACAATTGGCATGTCCGTAATGCTCCTCCAAAAGAGTTGTCCCTTAACCTTGACTAGGCTCCGGATAGTGTTTTCCTGCGCATTGACAACTCTGTCCTTTTTGCTCCATGTGAACGCTTTCGCTCTTCTCGAATTATGTTGCTAACGATATCGTCTCTTACTTCTCATTTTCACTTCTTCCCTTCAATGTCTTTTCATCACTAAAGTTGTCATGCTTTTCAGACAGAATTTGCATCACTAAAGCCAACATACTTTTTAGACAGAGATAAAGAAATGAAAGCAAATAATGAGAAATAAATCACCTCCAACCGCAGTTGCACTTGAGATGACGCTTTTTCCTTGTTTCTTCTCATTTTAGTCCAAATGACTCCAAAGTACCTAGATACTCAAAAACAAAACATAAGAAACATAATTTACAAGAAAACTAGCAGAGAAAGCATAAACAATAGATAAATAATAAGGTGTTTTAGACACCTATCAGATTCCCCCACACTTAGACTTTGCTAGTCCTCGAGCAAATCAAACAAAATAATTAAAAATCATACATACAACTCCGTCTCGTCGAGGCTACGATTACTCTAAGCATAAATAACAAGCCTTTAAACCCCTAGGTGTCCCTAGTGGACGAGTTTTAGTCTCGTGAAGGTTTACAAGAGGTCTGCCTACAAAACCTATATTTCAAACTCCATCTATTTGTGACAAATCAATGAACAAATCCAAATTGACTACACGAGGAGGTACCTTGCAAATTCAATTCATATATTAGTAAATAAACTCTAATTAGATAGTCGAACAAGCCACAATACTCGGAAACTAACAAACCACAATCACAATGAAAAGATTAAGAAGATGGATATAGATGTAAATGTTGGCGAATGTTCACAAGTGATCGATGTTTCCCATATCTGTCTGAAGGTCACTGCTAAGATGAACCTATACCTATTGGATTGAGCTACTTGGTTTGAATTCTACATCAACTCACTGGCATATACAAGGGAACCAGAAGTGACTTTATTCAACCAAAATAATACTTTCTTTTTCTTTTCACTTTTTCACTTTTTTTTTAGACAACATGATTGGATCAAACTGGATCCAAGCGCATGATTCTTGTCAGCAGATTACACGATAGTTCCCTTGGATCCTGCATTCCACGCTTTTTTAGGCGACGGAGACAGGGAGAACACACACATATTGCTTTATCCAAGTGTCTTTTATTCTGTTTGGTCTAATTGGTCGGTCTCTTTTTTTATTTTTTATTTTTTTTCTAGTAACTCAATCACTCTATTTCATCCTAGCAGTAATAACAACTCGATTTTTAGTGACCCACCAAAGCACTTAGAGAACAATAGATAAATATGGAAAAATAAAAAAAATGTGATATGGTGATATTCCGAGATATGGTAACAACTATCATGTTATTTGTGATTTCTGAGCTATGTTCGTCCCTTTTAGTTTATTGGTTCCTCAACTCATGCAATCAAAATGGTTCCATCCACTAATGGTGTCAACCTAAAGGCACAAGTTTCTAGATTTCGGAGTTCAAAAAGCATAATTTTTTTCTTGGTTTTTCTATTTTTCTGATTTTTTTTTTTTTTTAAGTATAAAACAAACTTAAAATAAACTATGCAAACATATAAATGCTCCCCCACACTTAAACTTTACATTGTCCTCAATGTAAAATTGAATCGTCCAAAGAAAGTTCAAGGTGGGAAATTCCGCAAATGATATGCAAAAACAAGAAAATAAAGATAAAATGCTTAAAGAATAAAAAGATAAAGGTAAAGATACAAAACCTGTGGGTTGCCTCCCACTTAGCGCTTGGTTTAAAGTCGTCAGCCCGACGTTCTCCTTGTTTGCTAATACTCCTCCATAGGGAGAACTTCCACAAGGTTCACTCCTTCCACAACTTCCGAAGAGAAGTTCTCATAATATGGTTTCAACCGGTGCCCATTCACTTTAAGTTCATTTACTGTAGATAAACTACGAATCTCAACTGCACCATGAGAAAACACATTAGTAACAACAAAAGGTCCAATCCAACGTGACCTTAGTTTACCCGGAAATAATTGCAAACGAGAATTAAACAAAAGCACTTTCTGCCCAATGCAAAATTGTTTCTTTGTAATCATATTATCATGAAATTCCTTCGTCTTTTCCTTGTAAATCCTTGAGCTTTCGAATGCATCATTGCGAATCTCTTCTAGATCTTGAAGTTGCAACTTTCTTTGCTTTCCAGCACCATCCAACTCCATATTGCACTGCTTAATAGCCCAAAACGCCTTATGCTCAATTTCTACGGGTAAGTGACAAGGTTTACCGTAAACAAGCCTAAAGGGAGACATCCAAATAGGTGTCTTGTATGAAGTTCTATACGCCCACAAAGCATCATTGAGTCTCAAACTCCAATCTTTCCTTGTTGGATTCACCGTCTTCTCGAGAATGGATTTCACCTCTCGGTTGGAAACCTCGGCTTTTCCATTTGTTTGCGGATGGTATGGTGTTGCAATCCTATGCGACACATTTTACTTCCTTAACAAGGTTTGCAAGAACCTGTTTTTGAAGTGTGAACCTCCATCGCTAATTATAGCCTTTGGAATTCCAAACCTTGCAAAAATATTTGCTTGCACAAAATCTGAAACAACTTTAGAATCATTAGTTGGGGTGGCCTTAGCTTCCACCCATTTCGAGACATAATCCACAGCAAGCAAGATATAATAATTTCCATTAGAATTTACAAAAGGACCCATAAAATCAATTCCCCAAACATCAAAGACTTCAACAAATTGAATAATAGTTTGTGGCATTTGATTTCGAGCACCTAGATTGCCGGTTATTTGGCACCTATCACATGTAATACAAAATGCATGTGCATCCTTAAACAAAGTTGGCCAAAAGAAACCACATTCTAGTACCTTGATAGCAGTTCTCTTGCTCCCAAAGTGTCCTCCACATGCATATGAGTGGCAAAAAGACAAGATAGAGTTAAATTCAGATTCGGGAACACACCTTCGTATTACTTGGTCACTACAATGTTTCCATAAGTATGGATCATCCCATATGTATTGGTTTCCTAACTTATTAAGTTTGTCCCTCTCAGCACGAGACAAGTTCTTTGGGATTTGTTTAGACACTAAGTAATTAACAATATCAGCGTACCATGGTTCTCCAAAAGCAATTGAGAATAGTTGTTCATCCGGGAAACTTTCACGTAATGGGATAGTCTCCTTGTCCACAGCAAGACGTCTCAAGTGATCCGCAACGGTGTTCTCAATTCCCTTCTTATCCTTGATTTCAATATCAAACTCTTGCAAGAGTAAAATCCATCGTATGAGCCTCGGTTTCGCCTCTTTCTTTGTAAGCAAGTACCTAAGTGCTGTATGGTCAGAAAAAACAACAACTTTCGTACCAATTAGATAAGAGCGAAACTTTTCCAAAACAAAAACAATAGCTAATAACTCTTTTTCAGTGGTTGTGTAGTTTTGTTGGGCCTCATTTAACATTCTAGAAGCATAATAAATAGCATGAGGTATCTTCCCCACACGCTGCCCAAGCACCGCACCAACCGCATAGTCACTTGCATCACACATGAGCTCAAAAGGCTTGCTCCAATCCGGTGGTTTGATGATAGGGGCTGAAATCAAAAGTTCTTTCAAACGATTGAATGCCGCCACACACTTCTCATCAAAGTTAAAAACCACATCTTTTTGCAATAAGTTGCAAAGTGGTGATGCTATCTTGGAAAAATCCTTGATGAATCTATGATAAAAACCTGCATGACCAAGGAAAGAACGTATCTCCCTCACCGTAGTGGGAGGGGTTAGAGCACGAATAAGGTCTATCTTAGATTTATCAACTTCCAAGCCTTTAGAAGATATAATATGGCCTAAAACTATGCCATGAGTTACCATGAAATGGCACTTCTCCCAATTCAGCACAAGGTTTGTTTCAACACATCGTTCAAGCATTAGTGTCAAATTGTTCAAGCAAAGGTCAAATGAATCACCAAAGACACTAAAGTCATCCATGAACACTTCGATTATGTTTTCAACATATTCAGAAAAGATACTTACCATACACCTTTGAAAGGTAGCTGGAGCATTGCATAAGACAAAAGGCATCCTTCTATAAGCAAAAGTACCAAAAGGACAAGTGAAAGTGGTTTTCTCTTGATCCTCCGGCGCTATCACAATCTGATTATAACCTGAATAGCCATCAAGAAAGCAATAATAAGCGTGTCCAGCTAAACGTTCAAGCATTTGATCAATAAAAGGTAATGGAAAGTGATCTTTTCTAGTAGTGGCATTCAATTTCCTATAATCAATACAAACCCTCCAACCGGTTTGCACACGAGTTGGGACAAGTTCATTCTTATCATTCTCCACCACCGTCACACCTGATTTCTTTGGTACAACTTGTACCGGGCTCACCCACTTGCTGTCGGATATGGGGTAGATAACACCCACTTCCAAAAGCTTAAGTATCTCCTTTTTCACAACTTCCATCATGGGAGGGTTCAAACGACGTTGCGCTTCCCTTGTAGGCTTTGCATCGTCCTCCAAACGGATCTTGTGCATACAAACGGCAGGGCTTATACCCTTGATATCGGCAATTGTCCATCCTATGGCCGTCTTGTGCTTCCTTAGCACCCTTAGAAGTTTTTTCTCCTGTAATTCACTAAGCTCGTTAGAAACAATCACATGTAACTCTTCATTGTCACCCAAGTACAAGTACTTTAAATGACTAGGAAGAGGTTTCAATTCTAACTTTGGAGATTTAATAATTGAAGGTACAAGCTTTTCATCATTGCGAGGTAAAGAAACATATGAAACATTCTTAAGTGCAGATTTTTCCGGTAATGAGTTAAGAGAACCAATGGTTTCCTTAATCTCATCACCATACTCCAAACAATTATCAATAGGTGTAGTGAGCACGGTTTCCAAAGAATCAACGCCATTCAACTCAAACATTTGTTACGCCAATGTGTCCAACACATCAACAGAGAAACAAGAGTGGACATCACTAGGATATCTCATCGTCTCGAAAATGTTGAAACGTATTATTTCTCCATCAAACTCCATAGTCAGCGTTCCCTTGTCAACATCAATAATGGTTTTAGCCGTTTTCATGAAGGGACGCCCAATTAGCAATGGAAGAGACGAGTCCGGTGAACCTTCATCCATCTCTAAGACACAAAAGTCAGCTGGAAATACAAGTTGATTAACCTGCACAAGAACATCCTCAATAATACCCATTGGGTAGACATTAGAGCGATCGGCTAATTTCAACACAATTACAGCCTTTTTGAGAGGACCTAAATCAAGTGAGTTATAAATAGATGCAGGCATAACATTTACGGATGCACCTAAGTCTAACATAGCTTTCTTAAATGTAGTGGTACCAATTGTGACGGGAATATCAAAGCTACCCGGGTCCTTGCATTTTAGTGGGAGTTTGTGTTGTAAGATTACCGAGGCATTCTCCCCCACACTTAGAACTTAATTACCTTTGAGCCTTTTCTTATTGGTACACAAGTCCTTCAACACCTTTGCATACTTTGGAACTTGCTTGATTGCATCTATGAGTGGTATGTTCACATGAATCTTCTTGAGAACATCTAAAATCTCCTTTTCTAGTGCCTCCTTCTTGGAACTTGCAAATCTGCGAGGAAAAGGTAAAGGAGGAACATAAGTAGGAATAGGAGTTTTAGAGTTAGAAATAGGTACCTCAGAAGTTTGGGGAGAATCCTCATTCTTCTCCTCCAAAACAGGTTCCTTTGGTGTTTCCACCTTGCCCGAATCAGTAACTTCGGGTTGCACAAGTGTTGTACCACTTCTCAACGTAATTGCATTGACACCCTCCTTTGGGTTGATAGGTTGAGAAGGGAGTTTCCCACCAATTTGTGCCTTCACTTGGTTCAACTCAGTAGCCATGGAACCCATTTGAGTCTGCAAATCCTTTATTGCACTCTTAGTCTCTTGTTGTCTGTATTTAAACATAGAAGAAATGCCTTGCATCATTGTTTGAAGCTTTGTATCGATATCGGAGCCTTGATTTTGCATTGATTATTGTGGTTGCTGAAATTGTTGACGCGGCTGGAATTGTTGTTGTTGAGGTTGAAATCCACCCGAATTGTTGAAAGTAGGTTGTTGGACTGCACCTTGCTTGTTGGCATAGCTAAAATTGGGGTGATCTCTCCATCCCGGACTGTAAGTGTTGGAATAAGGATCATACCGTCTTTGCTGACTTGGAAAGACCACGTTAGCTTGTTCATTGGCTTCTTCATACCCTTGATGAGAACTTGGTATCACCGCACTTGTTGTATCATTTCTGTTATGTTCCCCATTTGTTGACGAAGTTCCTCGACCTCGCTCACTTCATTGACTCGCCGAAGAAGCACATCCGAGCCACGACTCAAGAATTGTTGGGAGTTTGCTGCCATATTTTCAATCAACTCTCTAGCTTGTGCCACCGTCTTGTTTACTAGTGCACCACCACCCGCAGCATCAATAAGATTCCTATCACTTGATTGGAGACCTTCATAGAAATATTGGATAATCATAGCGTCGCTAAATTGATGATGAGGACAGATTGCTACCAATCTCTTGTATCGTTCCCAACATTCATATAAGGATTCTCCCACATTTTTCTTCATCCCGCAAATATCCTTGCGAATTTGAGTAGCCTTAGACGCATGAAAATATCTCTCTAGAAAGAGTTTCTTCAACCCATTCCAAGTTGTGACACTTCCGGGAGGCAAGTAATACAACCAATCCTTAGCACTATCCATTAAAGAGAATCGGAAAACTTTCAACATAGCACCATCCGCCTCAACATCAGCTGGAAGCATGGCCGTGAAAATGGTGTGGAAGTCCATAAGATGCTTGTTTGGATCTTCTTCATTCACCATGCCATGGAACTTTGGCAATTCCCTAAGCAACCCCGGTTTGATCTCAAAAGTAGAGTTTGTTTGAATACAACCCTGTTGAGTATCAAGCTTGTGCGAAGCCAAGTCCTTGAGTGTACGATTTGCAGCGTCATCCATTGCTTCTTCTTCTCCTCCTTCTTCTTAAAAAGGAATCTCGTGTTCTACTCCTTCTCCTTCTCCTTCTTGCTGAAGAGCTTCGTGTTCTACTTCCAAGTTTTGTTCTTTCGTTGTGCCTTGCCTTGGTTGGAGTATTGTGCCTTTCCGAGTAGATATCCCGCACCTTGGATAATTCCAATCTTTAGAAGCCAGGGATTAGGTACCTGAAACACAATTCTCATAAGCAAGTGAGAAACAAGACAAGAAACGAAAAGCAAGTATGCAAGCGGAAATAATAAAAAGAAACTAAAAACTTAAAAACTAGCCGAATGCCTCCCCGGCAACGGCGCCAAAATTTGATCGGTTGTCAATCTTCAAAAATAATTCACTTTCTTACTCAACAAAATATGAATGAAGTATAAAGTAAGGAAGAGTTCGTATCCACAGAGAGGCGATTGTAGTTATCAATTTCTAGTTTCTTAGTAACCAATATGGGGGATTTCTGATTTTTGTAAAATAAAAGTAAAATAAAAGCAAAGTAAATAGTTGGAAGTAATCAATGAGAGAAAGATATTGGTCAAGGAATTCATCTTCAATCTTAAACATGTGCTTGCATATATGATTAGAATTACTATTTAATCTCTTTTATTATAAAAATCCTAGAAAATCAAGAGAGCAAGATAATCTGAAAATTTCCTAAGTTCATCAACACACACATTAGAGTTGCGTATGTGAATTCTACCTAAAGAATAACCTAACGCCTTGCGCTAATCAAGTTCAATTCCCAGGAGCATTAAGTTTTGGAAATAGGATAATCAATGCAATTTTCATACATTGCGCATAACAATTCGGACAATGGTCAAACTCTACATATGATTATAAGAGTGTATCACTACAAACTATAATCATATCATACTACTTGTATTTGGGGTTATCGCTCGATGAAAAATACTAAAATAGCTATGGACAAGATGCAAGATCAATTAATTGGACACTTAACTAACCAAACATCTAAATCCTATCACAATACATCAATCATGTGATTATTAAAATCAGTAGAGATTTGAACGAAAACAAAGAGAGAAAACTAATACATTAATCAAGCACAAGTTTTAGAAATATAACTACATCCTTAACCAATAATATTAAATTTAGCTACACATATTCACGGAGTTCATCATAATCAATAATCAAATAAAGGAGATGAATATTAAATACGAAAGCAAACCCTAGTTGTAGTTCTCTTCTCTGCTCCAAGGATAGAATAAAACTTGATATCCTCAAGTTGTAGAAACACTCTCTTTTTATAACCCCTTTTCTTTCCAAAAATAGGTCAAAGTCTTCAAAGTCCACCACTAAAAAGTCCACCAAGCCCATTAAATCCGTGTGTAAGAATAACCCAGTAAAAATCTCTGCCAAAAATAGCTCGCCGGAAAACCGGGCTTTCCGCCGGAATCCGGCACCGGTCGCCGGAATTTATCACAGGAAAAATTATTTCAAGCCACTGATCGATCTGAAACTGTCACCAGCAAGTGCACACTCCCAACAGCTCATCTCTGCTTCTCTATAGTTCATTCATTCTCAAAAATCATCTAACCAAAATTCTTAGTTATTGCGAAAACATACCCAAAAGCGCGACTCCAAACTCATACATGCCGCGGCCGACTCTTGCATCCGACTCATACCCCTTTCATGATTCATTGAATATTTACGATTCCCACTTTCGGTTCCGAAATCCGGCAACACGGCCTAGTACCACCGGCTCACCATTCTCACTGCGTTTTCGCACCGTATTTGCAGCATTGGTTTTTATTTCTCAGGCCAAGTTCGCTTCAGTTCATGAACTCTCTGTAAATGTCCATTCATCCAAGCCGTAACTGCAATGCTGACCTTCCCTACCTAGCATTCTGACCATTCAACCATGGCTAGCATATCATCAACTCTTCCTCAATTGCACTTAGTATCAACATTTTCTATCAACATTACTACCACGGCATTAGTTCCATGTCGATCTCGGACAACCAACTTCATTTCCATTTTCTACAACTCTTATAATCTCCAACACTTGCCTGAAATTTCAGCTTCCCTTTCCAATCCATGTAATGCATACACATTCACAAATCTGTAGCTCCAACTTCATTGCATTCACCACCTCTTCGGTCGAACTGAACCGCTCATCTACAGCTGAAGCAGCAGCACAACTCCACCAGTTCCATTCTTGACTGCAATTAATTCAAACCACCGCTATCTGCAATGAGTTTATCAGCTACACAAAGTAAATTCACTGCCAACTGGTTCCAACTGCAATACCATTTCAGTTCCACTGCTAGTACCACATGCTCCATTCATCCCAGTACTCATGAGTGGTGACACCACTGACTATGGCTACATGGCATCACCTACATCTCCAACACACCTCACAGTACACCTGCAAAAATACATCACAACCTCTCTTTGCATCACCAACTGAAGTTCAGCTCCACCAAGTGAAACCATTGAACCTAGTGCACCATTTGTCTATTCCTGAACAGCTAAAGAGTATCTCAATTTGAAGCTTCTGAGACTGCTTCTATACCACCAACAATTGCTCCAGTTAGCATCAGTACCACCAGTAATAGCTCCAACTCTCCAACTGCACACAATGCTAACTGACTGCACAATCACATACTTTGTCACAAATCTCAACCCTCCTGCAGGTTACAAACTAGCTATAATCTCTGCATTTTACATACTGTAGCATCAGTTAAGCTAAGCACCGCATCAACCACAACTTCCATCACCCTTAACAGCATCACACGACTAGAACATCATCCTCAATTATGAACTGCTTTATGAACCAAACAGAAACAACATTCACCACTAGTGCCTTTGTAACACTTCCTCAACCAAGAATGCACCCATCTGAGCTTCAGCAGCATCCCTTGCAACCATCAGTTCATGACTATACTCTCATCTTCTTGTCCCTCGCTTCACATTCCCTGGTTGTATTTCAGGCATTTCTTCAAACACACTGTATGCCTGAAACTGATAATTGATATTTCATCCATTCTACTGTTATATGAAGTCTCCTTTGACCTGTAACTTCAAATTGGAGACAAACCCATGCTCATAAACCTTCTCAAACACACATTCATCCAATCATCACACAAGGTGGTTATCTTCTTGATGGTTATTTCTCGACAGAATATGCACAAAACTCTTCTCCTTTGTCGCCAATATGAATCTGAAAACAACCCACTTCTAAGTATTCATTAGGGACCTTGTAATCTTCATTTCAAATCATCCACCAAAATCATGAATTTGTTCTTCTCAGCATCAGAAAACCCATCTATTCCAACAGCCTCAGATCCCCTTTTAGATTCAAATAACATCAACTAGTTTTTTAATTTAACCAACAGAACAACAATCCACCCATCATTCATCATTCTTCTTCCTGAATTTCTATCTCATATGCACTTTTATCATACAACAGCGCACAACAGCAATGGCTACTTTTCTTTCTCAAATTCAGCTGCTAATGATTGAGTAAGAGAACTGGTTTCTCCATTTAGGTTTAGGGAATAACTTAGCCAGGATTCGGACACCCCATCACTTAGAAAAGGTGCACCCAGGTGATAACCCCCTAACCACAATTGGCCTGTCCGTAATGCTCCTCCAAAAGAGTTGGCCCTTAACCTTGACTGGGCTCCGGATAGTGTTTTCCTGCGCATTGACAACTCTGTCCTTTTTGCTCCATGTGAATGGTTTCGCTCTTCTAGAATTATGTTGCTAACGATATCGTCTCTTACTTCTCATTTTCACTTCTTCCCTTCAATGTCTTTTCATCACTAAAGTTGTCATGCTTTTCAGACAGAATTTGCATCACTAAAGCCAACATACTTTTTAGACAGAGATGAAGAAATGAAAGCAAATAATGAGAAATAAATCGCCTCCAACCGAAGTTGCACTTGAGATGACGCTTTTGCCCTGTTTCTTCTCATTTTAGTCCAAATGACTCCAAAGTACCTAGATACTCAAAAACAAAACATAAGAAACATAATTTACAAGAAAACTAGCAGAGAAAGCATAAACAATAGATAAATAATAAGGTGTTTTAGACACCTATCAAATAGTCTGGTGAAAAAACCACCAACAAGCTTATTCTCCCAAGAGCTAACATGATTATTAAAACACCTACCTCGTCTTCCATCTTGACAACGATTAGACATGGAAAAAAGATAATCTAAAACAACAGAACATACAGGAACAAACAGATAAACAGTAGAACAAGAGAAAACTACAAGCAGGGGGACTAGAGATAAAAATATTGGTAATATGCATAAATCTTAACAACTTGAGTTCCATTTATAAGTGAACGCACCGATTAATAGAAGAAGCATGATGATTTCAATCCGAAAAAGATGGGTTTTGGTAGAGTGTTTGAATAGATAAACGCAGTAAACAAGATTGTGTAAGAGAATGGATTTGGTAATGGTTATAGCAGCATCTAAAATCTAATTAGTTTATGTGAACGGTGAGGCTATAAAACGATGCCACCTAGAGCACTAAATTGGAACTTTGAATAATTTAAGATCCCTAATTGCAAAGTAAGGCTAAAGTGATCTGAAATAAAGAGGAAAAGTAATACCTCGGAACTGGGATATCAAATCCCTCTTCAACAGATCGATAAAGGAATAGCTTTTTGGCCCATGTCCAAATTCTTGCCAAGAAATTTGAGCAGAAATGCAAGAAGGAGAATTCGAGAACCCTGGTCTTCCGGTTGAAAGAGTTTGATGTGGGACATATACGGATCTCAGTTCATGTAGCAGCAGCAACAAATCTTCAGTAAAACTTCTTTTTACCATTCAATTAGCAAATCAGAAGATTGAGGTTGAAGAGCGACATAGATTTTAACGACAGAAGCGGCAACACCAACATACTTCGAAAAACTATCTTCAAATTTACCATCCATACAATAAAACAATACGTATACTCATCTGTGAAAACTTCATGGGTTCTGGGGCCGGAGGATCGAAGATTAGCCAATTAGGGAAGATGAAATCATGGCCGATTTTTGGTATTGGCTATTAGGGTTTGCAGAAAAAAAAAAAACCCCAAAATATCTAGTTTCAGGTGTGGAAGCGAAAAAAAGCTGTTGGGTTCTTTATCTTTCTTCGATGATTAAATAGATGATTTAAATAGACGATATTTGTGATGTAATTATTTAGCATTTTTTTATAATTTGTGTTGTGAAAATAACGACATTGTTTACTTAATTTCGTTTTTGAAATCACAAATTTAAAATTAATTAAATCTTATTATTATGAAAATTTATGAAATTTATTAAGATAAAATAATGCTAATAAATACTCTCTCCGTCTCACTATTAAGTGACCTAGTTTAAGTTTGCACAATTTTTAAGGCAAGCAAGGAAAAGAGTACTTTTAAATATTTTTTATAATTATACCCTTATGGATAATAAATAGTGAAATTTAGAAATGATTTATCTCTCAAACTACTCCACGGATGTTCGCAAACTTCATACCATTGGAAAACATTTTAAAATACCTACGTAACGAATATAAACATGCCTATCAAATTATGCATATTTCTTATATTTTTTATAATTAACTAAAAGGATAATTTTAGAAATATCTCATTGTTTAGTGATATAGGTCACTTATTAGTGGGACAAAATCTAAAATCAAATAGGTCACTTACAGGTGTTTACTCAATTAATACATTTGTAGATTTGTGAAGATTTGAAAAGAGTCATGAAAATTAATAACTTTGCGAGAATTATACAGAGTTGGGCAAATTTTTGTGGAGTTATGCAGAGTTGTCTAATGTCTTGCAGACATTAGTAGAGTCCTTAAGAGTTGTAAAAATAAATTTTATATGAAAATATGCATGATAGACATAAATACAAAATTTATTGTAGCTTATTTACTATAGTAACTTCAACTAAATTAAAATATATTATTATTATTTTATATATATAACTTATTTATTTTGTTCAATAAAATACAATAAAGTGTAACAATAAATTAAAATAATTATTATTGTACAAATGTGCATAATAATTAAAATTAAAAAAATATTAATCATATCATATAATTTATACTCATCTATAATTGGAGTTTTATAGATTGTGTATACATGAAATAAAATAAAAGAGAGTAAAAATAAACTTTACATAAAATTTGGAAGTCTTCCAAATTCTTACATATTTTGCAAGACTTTTATCAAGGCAAATATATACACAAAAGTCACTCAAAGTCTTGAAAATAGGTAAGTATGCAAAGTCTTTGAATTTTCAAGTTTACAACGAGTAACACAAACTTTACAAGACCTTTTGACAATTTACAACGAGTAACTTAAACTTTGAAAGAGATTTTAAAAGTATACAACCAATAACACAATACTTTGTAAATCCATTAAACTCTTTGGAAATCAATAAAAGTATTTATTGAGTAAACCCATGTTAATAGTGGGACGGAGGGAGTATCACATATAGAAACGTATTATATTAATTAATAAATATTTGTATCAAGGAAATAAAGATAAAAATGGTAATAATTGATCAAGATGTTAAAGAATTATGTAAATATGGAAATTTAGAAAAATTTGTATTAATTAACGATTTGTTATGGATTAATTTAATTATTATTGTTAGACGTACTTATTATTAATTCAGATCCAAGGTAAACACAAGATCTAACTGTTCATGATGGCAACGTGGCTGGCAAGGGATCGGGAGATGGCGAGTTCGAATCCCTCCCATCAATTCCATTTTTACGCTACTGTTCTATCATCACAGGCCTAAACAGGCTCAGGCTTAAGCAAGCCAGGCTTAACAGGCTACAAGGCCAAAAACTACAGCCCAGCCAGGGCCTGTATTGAGCCTGGGCCTGGCCAGGCCAACCTTTAACACAGGCCAGGCCATGCTTTAGCCTGCTTATACAGGACGAGCCAGAGAGGCCCAGGCTAGCCTGGCCTTTTTGACACCTCTACCATGAGGGTTAAAATGAACTTGACACTAGAAGTGATTTTAGGAATTATGATACTGATATAATATCTGAATCTATTATATCTTACCCAACTCATGATCATTTGACTGATTATATGTCTATTCAAAAGGACGAGAGTTGTGTTAGAGACGCCATTTATTCTGATAATGATGATTTAGAAAAACATATTTATACAGAAGATACTATTGTTGAGTCTGATGACTTAGAGACAGTAGACGTGCATAATGATATATTTTCTAATCATTTGAATAATGAGATTCATATAAGTCACTTAGTTGCAGATGATAATGAGGCGATTATTCATTATATTATTGCTCCATTGAGCTCCTGTTTTGCTGGCTCATCTTGTGATTTCTTGATTGCATTTGTGAATGTGGAGGCGATACTGGTCAGGTAACTTCTGATTTTGAACCAATCTCAGTTTGCTTAGCCCGCTTTGCAGATTCTGATGATCCTATGCTTATTGACATTGACAATGCATTGCGCCCTCCAATGGTTAATCAAGGTAACTGCATAACGGAAATTATTTTCGCGGACTTAGAACCAGATTTAGGAGTTACTGATTTTGATAAACTTGCACCATTAGAAACAGGTTTAAACTGTTGTGCTGAGTTTGATAATCCGATACCTTTTTGCATTGTCAATACATTGCTTCCTATGATTTGTAGTGAAGATAATGTGTTGACCGAATGTATTTCAGCTGATTTAGAACCTGATTTAGAGTGTGTTTCCCGAATAGAAAATAATAGAAATTCTATATTTGTCGTACATGTGAGTGATTTATTTATCTCGACTAAGGACCGTTTTCTTTTGGGAATGGATTTACACATCTTTTTGGAAGTTTATAGTGTTTGCAGGTTCATGTTCGCAGCTGCACTGATTTGTTGGATTGATCCCCAACTTTTCAGATTTTATATATATGCTTTGAAGATTACTTTGGTGTTTCATCACCTTATTTGAGATTTTTTGCGTGCGCAAACAACGATACAAAGATTATGCTTTATGGGAGTCAACCCATACGATTTTGCTTCATTAGAGTCAACCCATCAGATTTGTTTTCTTTCCTCTATCTTTTTATTTGTTTGCTCGAATTTCCCATCTTAATTTCTACGTTGGATGACTCAATTACATTGAGGACAATGCAATGTTTAAGTGTGGGGGAGTGGTTTATTTGAGCATATAGATTTTCGTAGCTTTTCTTTCAAAAAAAAAATACATATTATGACCAGCTGTGTAACGGGTCTCTTAAAAAAAAGATGATCATATGTGTAGCGGGTCTTAAAAAAATACCAAAAAACATTTATTATGATTGTTCGGGTAATGACCAGCTGTGTAGCGGGTCTAGCTCTCTCTTATGATATGACCAGCTGTGTAGCGGGTCAATTCTTTGTTTTGCTCGAGGACTAGCAAAATATAAGTGTGGGGGTGTTGATAAGCACGTAAGTGCTACATTTTATACCCATATTTATATTAGTTAGGACTCGATGTTTTGGCTAATAACTCTATTTTAGTGCTTTTGTAGAAAGTACAAGTGAACCCGATCACCCATCAAATAACTAATTAAATTGGGAATTATAACGAAGTTTGCGACAAAATGTACTAATGTTGCTGTCCACGTCATGGGAGACAGTGAGCTGCCAATACTTTCCACACCACTTCAACATTTCAAGGTCAGAAAAAGTGAAACAATTGCTGGTATGTACTGCAAGAATTCCACCATGGGTTAAAGAAATAATGGCACATGAATCACGTTAGTAGGCTAAAGAAAATGGTGAGATGTGGCATCACTACTGCTACATGTCGTTAGTGGGATATGTCTGTGTCACTTATAACCACAAACATTTTATGGGGTTGCATCACCATCTCGTATCAAAACAAGAAATGAAAGGGAGAGCTGATATATGAACTAATTTGATTTGTGGATAGTAACTCGCTGTGAATTTTGGTCTCGCATGGGAATCAGTTCTTTGCACAAGCTGTGAGAGAAGGTTTTGCCGGTGATTGAATGGGAGATGAGTGTAAGTACATATTTTCACCACTCTCCATGTGTCCTCGGGTAAACACGTGGAGAGCACGTGACGCGGGGCATCAAAAAATGATGCCACCTGGATATAGCCAAGAGACGTGTACCAGTAGGAAGGGGCCCTCATCTCGCGGATCCAGTGGCTACAAATCAAGGAGCACCGAAATAAAGCACCACTGCGAAGGATCCACTACACCTTCAGATCTGCTTTATCCCATCTCGAGAGAGATCTTAGATCAACAGTCAGGGCCCAACTGACTGACACGGATATGACAGAGGCAGGAGACCGTGGTCTGGCGCGTGCAGAAGACCCAACCACCCGCATTAAACACCTGGGCCAGCACACGCATCAACCAACCAACGGAAGAGACGACCAAGCCTCTTCGGCAATAACGAAGAAACGATGGGGGCATCGAAGGAACCGAAGAGGTCTGCGTATTGGCACAAAGCACAAGACGATAAGGTTACAATGGCTCCATCAGTGGACCCCATGTCAGAACCCCTATAAATACCCCTCCCCCCTAAGAGAGAGGGGCAGGTCGATTTGAAGAGAAAAGAAAGAGAGATAATTAGGAAGAGTAAGTAATCCCCTAATCCCGCTGCCTAAGTTAGCACACCCAAAGTTATTTGACTATGCTTGTAACCAATTTACATATAATGAAACCCCTCTTTTACCTCGTGGATGTAGGCCTCTGTTCCGAACCACGTAATTACTTCTCATTTACATTTCGCACCTTATATTACGCACTTTACATTCCGCACTTTACATTTCGCACTTTATATTCCATTTGATCCGTGATTTCCTTCGTACAAATCCGCGGATTGCTACCCATTATGTTATACAAACATTGTTAGGGATAACTATGCGATAAGACAAGGACGAGTCCGAAGACACAGAGTCGATGAATCGTTAAAGTCACTACGTTTTACACACGTTATATCTAATTTATGAATTTCAGTATGTGCGAACATTGTTTATGGACACGTAGATGCCAACGTAATTTACATGTTCACAATATGGCGCTAGAAACAATGAGCTTTTTCCCGATAAAAGATTTATCTTATCCTATGATTTGAACACTCTGGCCGCTCCGAGCATCGCTCTCTGAAAATAGCGGTGCTTTGAGCATTTTTATTTATCTCTTCCAGCTCACAAAAAACACCTGCATTTTAGTTTTCCCACTGGTTATCTAGTGGATCTACATCTTCGAAACGATTTTCAAGTTTTATCTTTGGAAAATCAAGCGTGTGGACATATCCACGCATATTTAAGTAGATCTACATCTTCGAAATGATTTTCAAACTTTTATCTTTGGAAAATCAAGCGTGTGGACATATCCACGCATATTTAAGTAGATCTACATCTTCGAAATGATTTTCAAACTTTTATCTTTGGAAAATCAAGCTTATGGACATATCCACGCATATTACAGTAGACCTACATCTTCGAAAAGTGTTTTAGCGAATAAGTCCCTGCGTAGATATACCTTCCGTCATATCTATGTTACTTTTACGAACTACACCTGCTCGTGGTCTTACTTCGCAAAATAAGCCGAAGGAATTAAGAGATCCGATACCCTTGAAAAGGGGAATAATAGCCGCATAATCTCTTCAAATCTCCGGAATCTGATTTCCAGGACTCTACTAACGGGTTCCCCTTGAACCACTCCTTTATTTTGTACATGGTAACCTTTTCATAGAATATCAAAAATGGAGAAGAACAAAGATACAGGAAAAACAAGAGCCTCATCAAAAGAAACACCGCGGACAACACCGGTAATGACTAGGAGCAAGCAAAAGGGCGAAAAGCTCAAAGCCGCAGACAAAACGCAGAATGGAGCGGAAAGCTCAAGGCCTTTGGATGCAACCGCTATTGCAGCGGAAGCCCTAAAGGCCGCGTCTGCTATAGCCGTAGCATTAAAGACCAGGGCATCCAGAGGAGCAACCTCCAAAGTGACCGCTGCCACTCGACCGCATGAACCGCGTGAAGGGATGGCAGAGTCAGGAATACAGCAGCCACTCTACGGGATGCCTCTCACCAATGAACAGAACGTACCCCTCCGAGTAAACCAGCCACTACTAATAGCAAGCCTACACGCCCAGCATCTAGCGGAGCAGCTACACCCACAGACAGATACACCTGAACCCCTGATTCAAATCATCGACGAAGATCAAACGATAGCAGCGGAAGAGCAATTGCAGGGAGGGACTCCTAATCAGGAGTCGAATCAATCTGCCCAGATGAGGGTAGAGCTAGAAGAGTTGAGGAGAGCGCGAGGCATCCTTAATAAAGCTGCTCACGGAGCATGCAGATATCTTCGCATGGAAACTAGGAGACATGCCTGGAATCGACCCTAAGACTATCCAGCATGAGCTTTGCATAAAGCAGGGCACACCACCCTTCAGGCAGAAGGTACGAAAAGTCGCCTCAGAATATCACAAAGCCGTCGAGATGGAGCTTTGCAAGCTACTAGAAGCCGGATTTATCAAAGAAGTCAAATATCCAACATGGATCTCAAACATGGTCATCGTACCTAAAACGAATGACGGGGTGATAATATGCATCGACTTCACCAATCTCAACAAAGCGTGCCCAAGGACAGCTACCCTTTACCAAGCATCGACCAACTGGTCAAAGCGGTCGAAGGGTACAAAGAGATGTCATTTATGGATGGATACTCCGGGTACAACCAAGTATTCTTGTCAGAATAAAACCAACATCATACAGCATTATACACCCCGCATGGCCTCTATTGCTACGTAAGGATGCCCTTCGGACTCCGAAACGTAGGGGCAACGTACCAGAGGATGGTTGCCGCCATTTTTAAGCCATGGATTGGAAATACTTTGGAAGTCTATGTGGACGATATGTTGGTCAAAATAAAGCTGCGAAAAGATTATCATCAAGATCTGAAAGATATCTTTCAGGAAATGAGAGAACATAACATGAAAGTAAACCCGGAAAAGTGCACCTTCGGTGTCACTTCGGGTAAATTCCTCGGATATCTATTAACAAAAAGAGGCATCGAGGTAGACCCTGCCAAAATCCAGGCTATTACGGAAATGCCCTCTCCAAGGAACCTGAAAGAAGTCCAAAGGCTCAACGGCTCCCTAGCAGCGCTAGGGAGATTCATATCCAGGTCCTCAAATAGATGCAAGCTCTTTTTTAACATCCTTAAAAAAGGTACCAAATTTGAATGGACAGCAGAGTGCGAGGAAGCATTCAAAAAAATCAAAGACTACCTTGTTGGAATCCCCATCTTGCAAAAACCCGACCCCGATGAGGTTCTGGCCCTATACATAGCAGCAACGAAGAATGCAGACAGCGCGGTGTTGGTTAAAACCAACACGAAGATAGAGCATCCCATCTACTACATCAGCAAGACTCTCAATATGGCGGAAATGAACTACACAAATATCGAGCAACTCATATTGGCATTAGTATGGGCCACCCAGAAGCTAAGGACCTACTTCCTAACACACTACATCCGCGTCCCCTGCAAAGCCCCGCTAGAGGCCGTCCTCAAAAGCGCGGGAAAATCAGGGAGAATCGCAAAATGGAATACTCATCTCGACCAGTACAACAGCATACACGAGTTCCAGCATTCCCAGAAGTCTCAAGTCTTAGCAGATTTCCTGGCTGACCTACCACTGGACAACGATGAAGAAATCCTTATTGAGGGGATCAACACAGTAGGGTTACCATAGGGCAGCGGAAGCAAAGATCCCGTCGATGTCCTCGAGCCGACAAACCCAAGACAATGAGAAATATTTGTCGATGGCTCGAGGAACAAAGAAGGAGCGGGCATTGGCATTGTAATTACTACCCCCACTGGAAATCGAATCATACATGCATTCAGACTAAAATTCAAAGAATACACCAATAACATCGTCGAGTACGAAGCCGTTGTACATTCTCTATGTCTGATAATAGAAATGGGTGTAACAAATGTACGCTTGACCAGTGATTCACAACTGGTCATCCGACAAATAGAACTGGAATATAATGTGTATGATGAAACCTTGTCAGCATACATGAATTTATTCCAGACACTGGCACATCAAATACCAAACATTATATTCCGGCACTTAAGTAGAAAGGAGCTCGGGCACGCGGATGCTTTGGCATACATCTTATCTATGTTGAAAAACAAAGATGTAGAAGCAATTAAAATCACCAGGGTTTATGAGCCATCAATCCCTTCCCGAGATCTCTGCACTGCAAACAAGAAGCATAGCACGGGAAGGGACGTAGCAGAAGATGATGTGGGAGAATACATCATGGATGACTTTCAAGAGGATGGCATCATGACAAGAGCAGATGACGACGAAGACTTCAGCAACAAAGAGGACTGGAGGTTTAATATCCACCGCTTTCTCAAGGAAGGAACACTGCCCATGGACCTAAAACAAACCAGTAAGGTACAATAGAAAGCAGGGAGGTAAGACTTAAGGGGAGAGATTTTATACAAAAAGTCTTTCCTCGGACCTTTACTACGCTGTCTATCCAGAGCCGAAGGTCACCTGGTGCTAAAAGATATTCATCGAGAACACGCGGGAAATCACAGCGGGATGAGATCCCTTGCCGACAAAGCGAATACCCAAGGGTATTATTGGCCGAAGATGATACGAGACGCTGCAAGGATGTCAAGAAGATGCGAAGAATGCCAGCGGTTCGCCAGAAGAATCAACGCGCCAGCAACGATGCTAAACTCAATAGATATTCCTTGGCCATTCTTAAAATGGGGCATAGACATCGTGGGACCCCTGATCGAAGGATCATGGAAAATAAGATTTTTGATAATGGCCACGGACTATTTCAGCAAATGGGTAGAAGCTAAATCTTTGGCAAGAATCCGCGACTCAGACGTCTTCACATTCATTTTCCAAAACATGATCTGCAGGTTCGGAATCCCGGCAGAAATTGTTTCTAACAATGTTAAGCAGCTACAGGGAAAAAACATCGATTTACTATTTAACACCTTCAAAATCCGAAAGAACAAGTCAACACCGATATACCCTCAAATTAATGGCCAGGCAAAGGCCAAAAACAAGACCCTCGCTCTCATTCTCAAAAAATAATTAGACGAGCACAAAGGACGATGGTGTGAGCAACTACATAACGTCATATGGGCATACCGAACAACCCGAAGATCAGCCACATGAGAATCTCCTTTCTTTCTCACCTACGGAGCAAAATATTTTATCCCCACGGATATCATCATGCTAACCACAAAGACGGAAGCATGGGAAAAGAACCTCACAACGGACATGATGTTAGAAAGACTCGATGACCTCGAGGAGAGGAGGGAAACAACGTTACAAAAAATGGAAAACTATCAAAGGAGATTAGCAAGGGAATACAATAAAAAGGTCAAACTTAGAAATTTTGTAGAAGGACAGTATGTGCTGAGAACCATACCCCAATACCAACAAGAAAAAAAGTGGGGCAAATTGGCGCCAACATGGGGAGGACCTTTTATCATACAAGATATCACGGGAAATGGATCCTATTACCTACGCAACCTAAAAGGGGAAGTCCTCCGACATCCTTGGAACGTTAAATACCTCAAGCCATACCATCCTTAGATTACAGCGCAGCGTTGCAACTGCGTAAAGAACACCAGAAGAATAAGAATAAGATGCTTCTCGTCAATATGTTTCTATCTCTGGACGAGGAATAGCAGACCTCGACAAATCAATGAAACGAACTTTCTTGCGTATATCTACGAATAATAATTGGCCTAAGGCAATACAAGGGGAGGAATACTAGCAGAACTAAGACTTGCAAATGCACTTAAGAGCATGCTACCCAAAACGACGCATCTATATTAAAGATCTCTCAGGACTCCCCTACTAGCGTCTATAAGTGTAAGACCATGGGGAGGACATCCAGTAGAAAGATATCTCCAACTGTTCTAAGTCAGCGGGTCTACGGAATGGGGGCATGTAAATAACACCCCATATCCTAGAACGCTACATCGACCCCCACCGTATGGGAATCCTCTTGCTAAGGGTTAGACAGCGGGGTGACGGGTCTCAAGATGCTCACGAAGGCACATACCTTCGGCATCACACTCAAAAATCAAGTCAGCGGGTCGACGGAATGGGGACATGTAAATAATAACACCCCATATCCTAGAACGCTGCATCGACCCCCACCGTCTGGCAATCCTCTGGCCAAGGATTATCTAGCGGGGTGACAGGTCTCAAGATGATCACGAAACTAAACCATGGAAAAACATAGCTAACAAACGATGATCCATTCCATGAAAGTTGATTACAAGTTCGACAAAATAAGCAAAAAGGAAACAAAATAAGCAAAAGAAGTTTGAAAGATGCAGCAAAAACTCTATAATCAATAAGGATCAACTTTCTATAACTAGCACAAGAATCTACTTGGATGATTCGGTTCCACCAGCAGGGCTTCCTCTCTGCGACGAAGGTACACTCCCACCTGAAAT
Source organism: Papaver bracteatum (assembly GCA_023529315.1). Classification (NCBI taxonomy): domain Eukaryota; kingdom Viridiplantae; phylum Streptophyta; class Magnoliopsida; order Ranunculales; family Papaveraceae; genus Papaver; species Papaver bracteatum. Next base: position 1,489,511 of record JAJJWX010005152.1, read on the forward strand.
GGGCCCCGAAGAACCGGATAGGGATGGAGGTTTAGGACGGCGAGGATAGTTTTTGATAATGCCATGCTCAGTCTTGAGATCATGATCTATCTTGGACAAAACCTTGTTCGTATCTTCTGCAAGTTGACAATGAGCCTTGTATGTAATAGCGGTGTTTCTCATTTCGTCCTGGGACAACATGGTAGACAGGCGGTTAACTTCCGAAGAGGCCAAGTGAGCTGACTGTTCGTTAGACGTAGCCAAGCCTTTGAAATACGAGGTCTGACCCTCCTGTTGCACCAAGGCAGTCTGAGACTGCTCTATATCAGATTGAGCCTTGTCAAGTTTTTCATTTGTAGCGAGAAGCTGTCCCTGGAGCTCTGAAAAAGAAAATGAAGAGTTAGGACCACGAAGCACTAAATCACACCCGACAAATAATATATATACCTTCGACTCTAGCCGAAGCTATTTCATATTCGTTAACGACCGCATCTCGAGCCTCGTCAAGAAAATCATACTCGTCGGATATTTTCTTATAATCCATTTGAAGAATGGAAAGAGCAAATTGACTAGCGTCTAACTCTACCTGCTTCATTGAATCCAAATGACGAAGATGGTTGACTTCGTTATTCAGCTCCTCCATCCCTTTATTAAGTCGGTACATATTAACTTCGAGATTTATCTCTGACTCGGCCTGACGAGCTACGTCGGACCGGGATGCGGCTAAGGCCTTGCCAAGGGCAGAGGCTTCAGACCGAGCATCGTCTCTTTCTTTGGCAAGACGTTGTATGTACCCCCGTATGTCGGAATCCTGGGAGGAACGAGCCTGCCGTAGCTCTTCCTCCAGAAGATTCGTCTTAGTCGACAAAGACGAAGCAATCTCGCGGGCTTCACGAATATTGTCGCGCGTCCACGTTAAAGTACCATTAAAGAGACGACGATCCGCGTTATATTTATTTTGCATGTCAACTATCTGAGTATGCCTTAAACGCCATACCTCGGCCTTGGCATCCCACCTCTCGGCCTCACTCTTAAGTTGTCCCACTAGCTCGGCAATACGGGTCTTCTTCCGGTCTCTCTCATTCCGAAGCCATATCAACTCGGGGACTCCACCCACTGAAGATAGGGTGGGGATACTCAGACAGAACATGAATTGCTAGAAGAAAACAACGATAAACAAGAACAAGGGACAAACTTATGAAAGATGAGGCATTTTTCCGAACTGCCTCCAACTCACTACGCACCATAGCAAGCTCCAAACGAAGTTTCTCTTCCTCGTTGCCCAACTGCTCCTTCCCTTTAAGATGGTTCTTCATCTCACTTATCTCCTTATCTCTGGCAGAGATAACCGCCTCAGCCGCAACTAGCTCCTCCTCTCTGTGACGAATCTTACCCTCTAACTTAAGAGACTTGGCCTTGAAAAACTGGTACAAGTTATGATTACAGTATTCGCTCCTCATCACCTACGTTCCAAGAAAGAGCACCATGTCAGAACACCGCAGAGTGCCCACGGAAAAGAAAACGGAAAAACACGATGTACCTCTAACATCCGCTGGTGAGGATAACCATACTGATATCCATCATCTATGTCCATGATGTCAACAATGGTGGCTGGAGGGTCAACCACTAAGGTAGCCTCCATTGACCTCAGATTCTTGTCCCACACCTCCGCAACTCGATCTTCAGCGGATAACTGCATCATCTTACGGGTATAGGCGTCGGAATCTTTCTCCCCAGCAACTACGGGAGCCGGGTTTGGGACAAACATCAAATTTTTATTCTTCAGCCAAGCAAGGACAGCGTCATCACCCTCCAACATCAAAGATTGTGGGAAATCATTCGAAGGGGACCAAGTAGATGATTCCCCAACAACGGGAACCTTCCCGGCTGCTGCCTTCTTAACAGATCCCTCCCCTTCATCAACTAAGGTCTTAGCAGCATCAACATACGCGATAGTCTTATCCGAAGATTTACCCTTACCAGAGGTGTCCAGTACGTCCCAATCATCGTTTGGGGAAAGCAGAGAAAACTCATCAGCAAGACCCATGGAAGTATTCACATCAAAGGTCTGCCCCGCAGAATGGGCTCGCCCAAAATAGAATTCTTGGCCAACCGGGTCCCCAATACCATCGCCAGCAGCGGTAATATCCTCAACGTCATTACCACCAGGGGTACCCTTCGTACCATCACCATCACCAACATCGGTAATGTCCTCAGCATCTTGACCACCAGGGGTACTCTTCGTACCATCACCATCACCAACATCTTCACGGATAGGGGGAGAAGTTTCAGTACGCTCCTCCCCATCATACATATCCTTATCTTACTCAAAGTCTTCATTAGAAGGACTGGTAACCTCCTCTTGGACCTCTACCGCATCAGTAAAGATGGTGGAAGAGCGCTTGGAACCAATCTTTCTTTTCTTCGTCACCTACAGGACAACAAGGGAACCAAGTCAACATTTTCCTCCTTTACTCAAAAAATATTTTTTGGGTAAAGAAAAAAAAGGGGCAAGTAAAGGATCCGCACCTTCGCAGTCGCGGTACTCATCGAAGGAAGAAAAGCACCAGAACCTTCTTATTCATCGCCATCAACGACATCAAAGGCATAAGGAAAATTCATACCTTTGAAATTCAGACGCCAAGGGCAGAAACTTCCATAACGAGCAAGGGGAACCTCAAGAGGAATACTATCAATGGTAGGACGCCATCCTTGGGGACCGGGAATACAAACCCAAGCCCATGGACCAATGATCTCGATAACGGTGGCATGCAACTCGTAGTCATGATCGCGCTTAATCCTCTCACGAGGAGGGAAAAGATTCTTGTTAGCAGACCCTGCAGTATCAGGAACATACTTCAACTTAGCATCGCTCACCTCACTTAAAAGACGAACCTCGCCACGGGAAGCAGCAATATTACGAAGACCCACACTCCACGGCTTGCGGTTCCTAATATTAATATAATCCCTGAAGGAATTATTGAAATTCTGGGGAGTGTACCATTCCTCTCAGCAGGATCGGGGGTATAACAGGTCATCATCATTTATCCCTTACTCCGAAGATAGCACTCCTTCAGAGCACGGAGATAATTCCTAGTCAACTGTGACACAGAACGACTGTGGGTATTCGTGGAGGAACCCTCATGACCAGCCAACACGTCATAATAGAAAGGATCACCTGACTTATACAAAGGCAACATAAGACCCGCCTCGAAGGCCCCCACAGTAGTCAACAGATGTAACTCTTCGAATTGGTAACCCGAGATGAGATCGTAAGTAATGTCATCACCGGGGGCATAAAAACGAACCTCAAAGGCTTGAAGCTCATGTTTCTCCTTGAACATCTCCAGATCAATATGTTTGAAAGTAACCTTTTTCTTACCAGCTGGAACGCTCTGTATAACCAACACGACGTCTTCCTCATCAGAAGGGTATTGCAAGGAGTCCTTTGGAGGGCTTGTATCCTGGGACTTCCTTTTTAAAGGAACATTCTTAAACGGTTCAACCTTCGAGGCAGTACCCCTGATAGATTTTCCTCTGGAAAGGATCGCCGGAGGAGGAGGTAGAGGATTCTGCTGAGATAACGGAGAAGCCATGGAACGAAGAGGAGGAACATCCAAAGCATCGTTGCGCGGAATAGCCTGCGTGATTTTTCGCTCATCAAGCGGGCGGGAAGAAGCGCGGGTAGTTGCGTACCTAGTGCCGGGGGGATCCCGTGGAGGATCTCCTCTCCTTGAAGAGTGTCGATGACCAGAAGAAGCTGATAGTAATGGGGTTGTGTAGCGGAAGGAGTTAACGATGGTTATGATGTTGTTGAACCTGACTTGCAGGCATGTGTGGATAGTGATTCTCACAACAAATTGAAATTGAGCTAGGCAGGATATAAGTGCAGTTGACTTGCAGGGGGATAAGCCATGTTGGTGGTTATCTAATAGAGTTGTTCGTGGAGAAGTATGTGGATCTGAGGCATAGAATGCGAGGTTGGTCGGCAAGAATTTCGTAGCCGAGTGCAGGTATATGCAGTAGCAGATGGGGGTTGAGCTAAAGTGGAGTAGTTGGAAGTGTTGGATTGAATTGAGTATGAAGGACTGCCAGTCTGCTGGAATAAGGGCTGGGAAGTTTGAAATTTGTGGAAGTGATGTTCTACCATCCTGGCTAGAGATGAGTCTATGAAACCCAATGATGGTGCGATACAGGTTTGGCTTTCGCAAAATGACTTTGGCCTGGTGCAAGTCAGCTGACTAGCAGTGACTCAGATCTGATTTAGCTTCCTGATTCATATCTGACTCGGTATGAACAGGGTGACCGGGTGGACTTTGCCGATCACCTGAGAAATTTTCCGGTGATGGATTCCGGCCAAATATCCAATACTAAGGTGTTACGATATTACCGATGCATAAATTATGAACATTTGCATTACATAATGTAGAATGTTAAATAGACATTGTCTATGTTTTTTGGGTATAAATTTGTAGAAGATTGGGCATGAGTAGAGGAGTTACTCATCGTGATAATGTGCTTGTTGGAACAGCAAGTAAGTTTCCTACAAATTTTTTATGCCTCTAGTGTATGCAAGTCTATAATGACTCATTATGAATTAACGGTAAATGTTAATTAGGATCACTAGAGAAGTTACAATTATTTTGTAAAATCAAAGAGGAACATTTTTAATAATGTCAGAATTGATTGCATGAGTAAATGTAATAAATGAGGAGGAATGGCTTAGAACCTAACTTGTAGAGATCCCATTTTTTGGAAGAATCCATCTCAAGCGGTCTTGATTAATTGTGAATCAGGATATGATCTATAACGTCTTTAACAAGACTTATAATGAAAAGTCAAGACATACAAGTCTTAGACAAGGAACGGTAAGTCAATTACTCAATAAAGGAGTAATTGCGTTAACCATTGAAACGGAGAAAAGCTTGGTAGACCTACTTATGAAGAGTCTCCCAAAGGAATTAATTTCAATGAAGTATATAGAAATGGGACTAAGGTCTGTGAAGGAAGGTTGATCTCCCATAGCGTAAAAACCCAACCTATGTTTTGAAAAAGATAAACAAGGTTCAATGTGGTACCAACAAGTTATGGTGTAGATTATGGAGCACTAGCATAAAACTTCCCATTTCAAGTTAGTGCTTTGGTTTTTCTGCAAGAAAATAGGATGGATGTAAATCCTTAATGAGTCTCGTGATTAGTAAAAGGTGTCTCGCGAAACACCTTCGAGACTTACCTATATGAGTATGGAAATGTGGGCCGTTTCCTAAGAGAAGAAGACCGTTCTCTAAAGAAGACTCATGAATAAGGATATAAGCACAAGGCCTTTATAGTGCTTGGATACAGAACACATGTCTTATGGAATCAATATGTGTGGAGACTCCGGCTTTGTCATAAGGGATTCTTGGTTCAAGACTAGTTTCACCATAGAATATCGATAAAGCTTTGAGTTTCTTACACTAAGTGAAGGTTCAAACCCAGAAGGTACCTATCATTTATATATTGGTTTCAACGATGATGCTTAGTCCCAATTGTGCTTGAACTACGTTGGCTTGATCCCACTCGGGTACGTAGGCAGTCACTTTAGTGATGCAACCACTCGGTTTTATAAGTTTTATTTTATTTTATGTTTTTGGTTTTTGAAAATAGGGAATTGTTGGATATTTTCAATAACTTAGAAAATAAAACTGTTTTCGTTTTTGGTTTGTCACTATGATGGGAAGTGTTCTGTGTTGGATAAACACAATGGATGTTAGTTGGAGATGAAGGGACACCTCTAATAGGTGTGATGGTTCATAAAGGACACAACCATTCCCAATGAGACACCTTATGTGTCTTTTGGAAGTGAAGAGGCATCTCCAATAGGCATGAATAACCCTATAAGTAGTGAAGGAATTCTCCCATTCTTAAGTATGAATTCAACCTGTTTTCTCTCCATCTAAAGCATCATCAGAAATCTCTCTCATGTGTTCTTGGTTGGGTCAAGGGGTGCAAACCTTGAATCCAATTTCCTGTTGTAGGGCTTTCATTGTATCCTGAAGGCATTATTTCGCATACCTGTTGCAATCGCCAATTTATATTGGGAGGGTAGAAATAATCGTCTAAAAGAAATCACCCGAGCCTTGAAAGCTTTTGAGTACAACAACAATTTCTTTTAGTGTTATCATCCTCTGTTTTATACCCAAAATTTCCAACAGTTTTAGACGATTAATTTCACTCGACTACGGAGGATGAAACTTTGCTGTAAGGCAAGATCGTTGTATCTTGGAAGGCGACATCCGTAGAACCGTTAGCACCGTATGCGGGTGAATTGTCTTTAAGGAAAGAGTGATCCTCGCCTCAATCAACCAATCCGATAAGTCTTTGTAACTCTCTTGTTATTAGTATTTTGTTTGTCGCATGAACATGATTTCCGAGAAACCGAAATTACATATTATTTCGAACAATCCTTTCGTTGGCGGTCAAAAGGATGGAAATATTAAAATAATCTTTTAGCGCATGGGTTCACTTTGATTCTGTGAAATAGATAGATTACAATTTTGTATGCTTTATCTAATCTATGTTGTTCAAAACTAATTAAGCACTATGGACGAGACCCACTGTTTACTGAATACATACATGATATATTTTCTCTATGCATGTATCATTTGTTAAGTGATGTGCATGCATCCTTTGGTGCATTTTTTACTCGTTCATATCAACTGTTCGTTTGGCTCGTTATGCATGCTGGTAGAAACGAAATTGTAATATGGGATCTTCTTGTCTTAATATTCATCCTTTCAATTTCTATTTGGAGTTATTACTTGAGAGATACATCAACTTTGAACTGGTTGCGAAGTTTAAAGGAGAAGATCAGTATTTTAAGATTCCTTAGGGGGACATCTTTAAACGGTATCTTCATGAAATTGGAATCAGTGGATTCACAAAAGACGGGTGACATAGTAAACCAAAAGAAATGCCAATTAAAGCACTCTGAGTTTTCTTTGGTGAAATTGCTACCCTAATTAAAGTTGGGACCATTAATTAATGGTGTACAGTAAAGAGGCAAATGATGAGTTTGTCCGTTACTGCGTGAAACGAACAAGGGTTGTAATCAGATGAAGGTCGTCTGGTCTTTACTACCATTTGAAAATCCGAATGTCAGCATTAGCAACCATTGGTGTTGAAGAGGCATGGGACATCATGAGAAACGGTTGCTAGTTTAGTTATTTGAATTTGAATTTCATGTCCGTTGGAGGACATGAGTGGCGTCTCTTTAATATTTGAGCAGCAGCTTTTTGAGGGGACACGTAGGGAATTTAAATGAATAATCAGGCATTTGAAGACATAATTCACCCGTCTTTTATTTGGTATTTGACAACATTTGGGTTGGTGTTATAGTAAGTACCATCTCCTAAAGTTAATCCAATTGTTGGCTAGTTTCCATTAGTGGGAGTTTCTACTTTCACGAAAAGTAATTTGAGACTGTCGACGAACCATCGTCTCATGACTATTGGGGATAGCCATGAATGATTAAGATTATTGTACATAGAAAATCTTAATGAAGTGTAATTGGATAAATGATTTGGAATTGAAGTTCATTAAAGTCTGAAACCGTAATTGTTAAGATAACAATTGCATGAAATGAGCATAATTCTTGTGATAAGAATTATAGGTTCCAAATTTGGAAATTGGAATGTATTAAATGACATTGAAAGGGAAAAGTGGAATACCGGTGAATATGTAACCTATTGGAAGATCACAACACGACCAAATATCCAATACTAAGGTGTTACGATATTACCGATGCATAAATTATGAACATTTGCATTACATAATGTAGAATGTTAAATAGACATTGTCTATGTTTTTTGGGTATAAATTTGTAGAAGATTGGGCATGAGTAGAGGAGTTACTCATCGTGATAATGTGCTTGTTGGAATGCAAGTAAGTTTCCTACAAATTTTTTATGCCTCTAGTGTATGCAAGTCTATAATGACTCATTATGAATTAATGGTAAATGTTAATTAGGATCACTAGAGAAGTTACAATTATTTTGTAAAATCAAAGAGGAACATTTTTAATAATGTCAGAATTGATTGCATGAGTAAATGTAATAAATGAGGAGGAATGGCTTAGAACCTAACTTGTAGAGATCCCATTTTTTTGGAAGAAGCCATCTCAAGCGGTCTTGATTAATTGTGAATCAGGATATGATCTATAACGTCTTTAACAAGACTTATAATGAAAAGTCAAGACATACAAGTCTTAGACAAGGAACGGTAAGTCAATTACTCAATAAAGGAGTAATTGCAGTTAACCATTGAAACGGAGAAAAGCTTGGTAGACCTACTTATGAAGAGTCTCCCAAAGGAATTAATTTCAATGAAGTATATAGAAATGGGACTAAGGTCTGTGAAGGAAGGTTGATCTCCCATAGCAGAAACCCAACCTATGTTTTGAAAAAGATAAACAAGGTTCAATGTGGTACCAACAAGTTATGGCTGTAGATTATGGAGCACTAGCATAAAACTTCCCATTTCAAGTTAGTGCTGGTTTTTCCGCAAGAAAATAGGATGGATGTAAATCCTTAATGAGTCTGTGATTAGTAAAAGGTGTCTCGCAGAAACACCTTCGAGACTTACCTATATGAGTATGGAAATGTGGGCCATTTCCTAAGAGAAGAAGACCGTTCTCTAAAGAAGACTCATGAATAAGGATATAAGCACAAGGCCTTTATAGTGCTTGGATACAGAACACATGTCTTATGGAATCAATATGTGTGGAGACTCCGTCTTTGTCATAAGGGATTCTTGGTTCAAGACTAGTTTCACCATAGAATATCGATAAAGCTTTGAGTTTCTTACACTAAGTGAAGGTTCAAACCCAGAAGGTACCTATCATTTATGTATTGGTTTCAACGATGATGCTTAGTCCCAATTGTGCTTGAACTACGTTGGCTTGATCCCACTTTCGGTACGTAGGCAGTCACTTTAGTGATGCAGCCACTCCGGTTTTATAAGTTTTATTTTATTTTATGTTTTTGGTTTTTGAAAATAGGGGAGATTGTTGGATATTTTCAATAACTTAGAAAATAAAACATTTCGTTTTTGGTTTGTCACTATGATGGGAAGTGTTCTGTGTTGGATAAACACAATGGATGTTAGTTGGAGATGAAGGGACACCTCTAATAGGTGTGATGGTTCATAAAGGACACAACCATTCCCAACAGACACCTTATGTGTCTTTTGGAAGTGAAGAGGCATCTCCAATAGGCATGAATAACCCTATAAGTAGTGAAGGAATTCTCCCATTCTTAAGTATGAATTCAACCTGTTTTCTCTCCATCTAAAGCATCATCAGAAATCTCTCTCATGTGTTCTTGGTTGGGTCAAGGGGTGCAAACCTTGAATCCAATTTCCTGTTGTAGGGCTTTCATTGTATCCTGAAGGCATTATTTCGCATACATTTGTTGCAATCGCCAATTTATATTGGGAGGGTAGAAATAATCGTCTAAAAGAAATCACCCGAGCCTTGAAAGCTTTTGAGTACAACAACAATTTCTTTTAGTGTTATCATCCTCTGTTTTATACCCAAAATTTCCAACAGTTTTAGACGATTAATTTCACTCGACTACGGAGGATGAAACTTTGCTGTAAGGCAAGATCGTTGTATCTTGGAAGGCGACATCCGTAAAACCGTTAGCACCGTATGCGGGTGAATTGTCTTTAAGGAAAGAGTGATCCTCGCCTCAATCAACCAATCCGATAAGTCTTTGTAACTCTCTTGTTATTAGTATTTTGTTTGTCGCATGAACATGATTTCCGAGAAACCGAAATTACATATTATTTCGAACAATCCTTTCGTTGGCGGTCAAAAAGGATGGAAATATTAAAATAATCTTTTAGCGCATGGGTTCACTTTGATTATGTGAAATAGATAGATTTCAATTTTGTATGCTTTATCTAATCTATGTTGTTCAAAACTAATTAAGCACTATGGACGAGACCCATCACATCCGAATACATACATGATATATTTTCTCTATGCATGTATCATTTGTTAAGTGATGCGCATGCATCCTTTGGTGCATTTTTTACTCGTTCATATCAACTGTTCGTTTGGCTCGTTATGCATGCTGGTAGAAACGAAATTGTAATATGGGATCTTCTTGTCTTAATATTCATCCTTTCAATTTCTATTTGGAGTTATTACTTGAGAGATACATCAACTTTGAACTGTTGCTAAGTTTAAAGGAGAAGATCAGTATTTTAAGATTCCTTAGGGGACATCTTTAAACAGTATCTTCATGAAATTGGAATCAGTGGATTCACAAAAGACGGGTGACACAGTAAACCAAAAGAAATGCCAATTAAAGCACTCGAGTTTTCTTTGGTGAAATTGCTACCTAATTAAAGTTGGGACCATTAATTAATGGTGAAATAAAGAGGCAAATGATGAGTTTGTCCGTTACTGCGTGAAACGAACAAGGGTTGTAATCAGATGAAGGTCGTCTGGTCTTTACTACCATTTGAAAATCCGAATGTCAGCATTAGCAACCATTGGTGTTGAAGAGGCATGGGACATCATGAGAAACGGTTGCTAGTTTAGTTATTTGAATTTGAATTTCATGTCCGTTGGAGGACATGAGTGGCGTCTCTTTAATATTTGAGAAAGAACTTTTGAGGGGACACGTAGGGAATTTAAATGAATAATCAGGCATTTGAAGACATAATTCACCCGTCTTTTATTTGGTATTTGACAACATTTGGGTTGGTGTTATAGTAAGTACCATCTCCTAAAGTTAATCCAATTGTTGGCTAGTTGCCATTAGTGGGAGTTTCTACTTTCACGAAAAGTAATTTGAGACCTGTCGACGAACCATCGTCTCATGACTATTGGGGATAGCCATGAATGATTAAGATTATTGTACATAGAAAATCTTAATGAAGTGTAATTGGATAAATGATTTGGAATTGAAGTTCATTAAAGTCTGAAACCGTAATTGTTAAGATAACAATTGCATGAAATGAGCATAATTCTTGTGATAAGAATTATAGGTTCCAAATTTGGAAATTGGAATGTCTTAAATGACATTGAAAGGGAAAAGTGGAATACCGGTGAATATGTAACCTATTGGAAGATTGGGCGGCCGACCAAATATCCAATACTAAGGTGTTATGATATTACCGATGCATAAATTATGAACATTTGCATTACATAATGTAGAATGTTAAATAGACATTGTCTATGTTTTTTGGGTATAAATTTGTAGAAGATTGGGCATGAGTAGAGGAGTTACTCATCGTGATAATGTGCTTGTTGGAACAGCAAGTAAGTTTCCTACAAATTTTTTATGCCTCTAGTGTATGCAAGTCTATAATGACTCATTATGAATTAACGGTAAATGTTAATTAGGATCACTAGAGAAGTTACAATTATTTTGTAAAATCAAAGAGGAACATTTTTAATAATGTCAGAATTGATTGCATGAGTAAATGTAATAAATGAGGAGGAATGGCTTAGAACCTAACTTGTAGAGATCCCATTTTTTGGAAGAAGCCATCTCAAGCGGTCTTGATTAATTGTGAATCAGGATATGATCTATAACGTCTTTAACAAGACTTATAATGAAAAGTCAAGACATACAAGTCTTAGACAAGGAACGGTAAGTCAATTACTCAATAAAGGAGTAATTGCAGTTAACCATTGAAACGAGAGAAAAGCTTGGTAGACCTACTTATGAAGAGTCTCCCAAAGGAATTAATTTCAATGAAGTATATAGAAATGGGACTAAGGTCGTGAAGGAAGGTTGATCTCCCATAGCGAAACCCAACCTATGTTTTGAAAAAGATAAACAAGGTTCAATGTGGTACCAACAAGTTATGGTCAGTAGATTATGGAGCACTAGCATAAAACTTCCCATTTCAAGTTAGTGCTGGTTTTTCGCAAGAAAATAGGATGGATGTAAATCCTTAATGAGTATGTGATTAGTAAAGGTGTCTCGCAGAAACACCTTCGAGACTTACCTATATGAGTATGGAAATGTGGGCCGTTTCCTAAGAGAAGAAGACCGTTCTCTAAAGAAGACTCATGAATAAGGATATAAGCACAAGGCCTTTATAGTGCTTGGATACATAACACATGTCTTATGGAATCAATATGTGTGGAGACTCCGGCTTTGTCATAAGGGATTCTTGGTTCAAGACTAGTTTCACCATAGAATATCGATAAAGCTTTGAGTTTCTTACACTAAGTGAAGGTTCAAACCCGAAAGGTACCTATCATTTATGTATTGGTTTCAACGATGATGCTTAGTCCCAATTGTGCTTGAACTACGTTGGCTTGATCCCACTGGTACGAGGGCGTCACTTTAGTGATGCGACCACTCCGGTTTTATAAGTTTTATTTTATTTTATGTTTTTGGTTTTTGAAAATAGGGGGAGATTGTTGGATATTTTCAATAACTTAGAAAATAAAACTGTTTTCGTTTTTGGTTTGTCACTATGATGGGAAGTGTTCTGTGTTGGATAAACACAATGGATGTTAGTTGGAGATGAAGGGACACCTCTAATAGGTGTGATGGTTCATAAAGGACACAACCATTCCCAACAGACACCTTATGTGTCTTTTGGAAGTGAAGATGCATCTCCAATAGGAATGAATAACCCTATAAGTAGTGAAGGAATTCTCCCATTCTTAAGTATGAATTCAACCTGTTTTCTCTCCATCTAAAGCATCATCAGAAATCTCTCTCATGTGTTCTTGGTTGGGTCAAGGGGTGCAAACCTTGAATCCAATTTCCTGTTGTAGGGCTTTCATTGTATCCTGAAGGCATTATTTCGCATACCTGTTGCAATCGCCAATTTATATTGGGAGGGTAGAAATAATCGTCTAAAAGAAATCACCCGAGCCTTGAAAGCTTTTGAGTACAACAACAATTTCTTTTAGTGTTATCATCCTCTGTTTTATACCCAAAGTTTCCAACAGTTTTAGACGATTATTTCTACCCTCCCAACAATTTCTTTTGGAAGTGAAGAGGCATCTCCAATAGGCATGAATAATCCTATAAGTAGTGAAGGAATTCTCCCATTCTTAAGTATGAATTCAACCTGTTTTCTCTCCATCTAAAGCATCATCAGAAATCTCTCTCATGTGTTCTTGGTTGGGTCAAGGGGTGCAAACCTTGAATCCAATTTCCTGTTGTATGGCTTTCATTGTATCCACGAAGGCATTATTTCGCATACTGTTGCAATCGCCAATTTATATTGGGAGGGTAGAAATAATCGTCTAAAAGAAATCACCCGAGCCTCGAAAGCTTTTGAGTACAACAACAATTTCTTTTAGTGTTATCATCCTCTGTTTTATACCCAAAATTTCCAACAGTTTTAGACGATTAATTTCACTCGACTACGGAGGATGAAACTTTGCTGTAAGGCAAGATCGTTGTATCTTGGAAGGCGACATCCGTAGAACCGTTAGCACCGTATGCGGGTGAATTGTCTTTAAGGAAAGAGTGATCCTCTTCTCAATCAACCAATCCGATAAGTCTTTGTAACTCTCTTGTTATTAGTATTTTGTTTGTCGCATGAACATGATTTCCGAGAAACCGAAATTACATATTATTTCGAACAATCCTTTCGTTGGCGGTCAAAAGGATGGAAATATTAAAATAATCTTTTAGCGCATGGGTTCACTTTGATTCTGTGAAATAGATAGATTACAATTTTGTATGCTTTATCTAATCTATGTTGTTCAAAACTAATTAAGCACTATGGACGAGACCCATCATTTCATCGAATACATACATGATATATTTTCTCTATGCATGTATCATTTGTTAAGTGATGCGCATGCATCCTTTGGTGCATTTTTTACTCGTTCATATCAACTGTTCGTTTGGCTCGTTATGCATGCTGGTAGAAACGAAATTGTAATATGGGATCTTCTTGTCTTAATATTCATCCTTTCAATTTCTATTTGGAGTTATTACTTGAGAGATACATCAACTTTGAACTGGTTGAGAAGTTTAAAGGAGAAGATCAGTATTTTAAGATTCCTTAGGGGGGCATCTTTAAACGGTATCTTCATGAAATTGGAATCAGTGGATTCACAAAAGACGGGTGACATAGTAAACCAAAAGAAATGCCAATTAAAGCACTCTGAGTTTTCTTTGGTGAAATTGCTACCCTAATTAAAGTTGGGACCATTAATTAATGGTGTACAGTAAAGAGGCAAATGATGAGTTTGTCCGTTACTGCGTGAAACGAACAAGGGTTGTAATCAGATGAAGGTCGTCTGGTCTTTACTACCATTTGAAAATCCGAATGTCAGCATTAGCAACCATTGGTGTTGAAGAGGCATGGGACATCATGAGAAACGGTTGCTAGTTTAGTTATTTGAATTTGAATTTCATGTCCGTTGGAGGACATGAGTGGCGTCTCTTTAATATTTGAGCAGCAGCTTTTTGAGGGGACACGTAGGGAATTTAAATGAATAATCAGGCATTTGAAGACATAATTCACCCGTCTTTTATTTGGTATTTGACAACATTTGGGTTGGTGTTATAGTAAGTACCATCTCCTAAAGTTAATCCAATTGTTGGCTAGTTGCCATTAGTGGGAGTTTCTACTTTCACGAAAAGTAATTTGAGACTGTCGACGAACCATCGTCTCATGACTATTGGGGATAGCCATGAATGATTAAGATTATTGTACATAGAAAATCTTAATGAAGTGTAATTGGATAAATGATTTGGAATTGAAGTTCATTAAAGTCTGAAACCGTAATTGTTAAGATAACAATTGCATGAAATGAGCATAATTCTTGTGATAAGAATTATAGGTTCCAAATTTGGAAATTGGAATGTCTTAAATGACATTGAAAGGGAAAAGTGGAATACCGGTGAATATGTAACCTATTGGAAGATTGGGCGGCCGACCAAATATCCAATACTAAGGTGTTACGATATTACCGATGCATAAATTATGAACATTTGCATTACATAATGTAGAATGTTAAATAGACATTGTCTATGTTTTTTGGGTATAAATTTGTAGAAGATTGGGCATGAGTAGAGGAGTTACTCATCGTGATAATGTGCTTGTTGGAACAGCAAGTAAGTTTCCTACAAATTTTTTATGCCTCTAGTGTATGCAAGTCTATAATGACTCATTATGAATTAACGGTAAATGTTAATTAGGATCACTAGAGAAGTTACAATTATTTTGTAAAATCAAAGAGGAACATTTTTAATAATGTCAGAATTGATTGCATGAGTAAATGTAATAAATGAGGAGGAATGGCTTAGAACCTAACTTGTAGAGATCCCATTTTTTGGAAGAAGCCATCTCAAGCGGTCTTGATTAATTGTGAATCAGGATATGATCTATAACGTCTTTAACAAGACTTATAATGAAAAGTCAAGACATACAAGTCTTAGACAAGGAACGGTAAGTCAATTACTCAATAAAGGAGTAATTGCAGTTAACCATTGAAACGGAGAAAAGCTTGGTAGACCTACTTATGAAGAGTCTCCCAAAGGAATTAATTTCAATGAAGTATATAGAAATGGGACTAAGGTCATTGTGAAGGAAGGTTGATCTCCCATAAAAAACCCAACCTATGTTTTGAAAAAGATAAACAAGGTTCAATGTGGTACCAACAAGTTATGGCTGTAGATTATGGAGCACTAGCATAAAACTTCCCATTTCAAGTTAGTGCTGGTTTTTTGCAAGAAAATAGGATGGATGTAAATCCTTAATGAGTACGTGATTAGTAAAAGGTGTATCGTAAAAACACCTTCGAGACTTACCTATATGAGTATGGAAATGTGGGCCGTTTCCTAAGAGAAGAAGACCGTTCTCTAAAGAAGACTCATGAATAAGGATATAAGCACAAGGCCTTTATAGTGCTTGGATACAGAACACATGTCTTATGGAATCAATATGTGTGGAGACTCCGGCTTTGTCATAAGGGATTCTTGGTTCAAGACTAGTTTCACCATAGAATATCGATAAAGCTTTGAGTTTCTTACACTAAGTGAAGGTTCAAACCCAGAAGGTACCTATCATTTATGTATTGGTTTCAACGATGATGCTTAGTCCCAATTGTGCTTGAACTACGTTGGCTTGATCCCACTCGGGTCGTGGCAAGTCACTTTAGTGATGCAACCACTCGGTTTTATAAGTTTTATTTTATTTTATGTTTTTGGTTTTTGAAAATAGGGGGAGATTGTTGGATATTTTTAATAACTTAGAAAATAAAACTGTTTTCGTTTTTGGTTTGTCACTATGATGGGAAGTGTTCTGTGTTGGATAAACACAATGGATGTTAGTTGGAGATGAAGGGACACCTCTAATAGGTGTGATGGTTCATAAAGGACACAACCATTCCCAACAGACACCTTATGTGTCTTTTGGAAGTGAAGAGGCATCTCCAATAGGCATGAATAACCCTATAAGTAGTGAAGGAATTCTCCCATTCTTAAGTATGAATTCAACCCCGCTTTTCTCTCCATCTAAAGCATCATCATAAATCTCTCTCATGTGTTCTTGGTTGGGTCAAGGGGTGCAAACCTTGAATCCAATTTCCTGTTGTAGGGCTTTCATTGTATCCTGAAGGCATTATTTCGCATACCTGTTGCAATCGCCAATTTATATTGGGAGGGTAGAAATAATCGTCTAAAAGAAATCACCCGAGCCTTGAAAGCTTTTGAGTACAACAACAATTTCTTTAGTGTTATCATCCTCTGTTTTATACCCAAAGTTTCCAACAGTTTTAGACGATTATTTCTACCCTCCCAACAATTTCTTTTGGAAGTGAAGAGGCATCTCCAATAGGCATGAATAACCCTATAAGTAGTGAAGGAATTCTCCCATTCTTAAGTATGAATTCAACCTGTTTTCTCTCCATCTAAAGCATCATCAGAAATCTCTCTCATGTGTTCTTGGTTGGGTCAAGGGGTGCAAACCTTGAATCCAATTTCCTGTTGTAGGGCTTTCATTGTATCCTGAAGGCATTATTTCGCATACCTGTTGCAATCGCCAATTTATATTGGGAGGGTAGAAATAATCGTCTAAAAGAAATCACCCGAGCCTTGAAAGCTTTTGAGTACAACAACAATTTCTTTTAGTGTTATCATCCTCTGTTTTATACCCAAAATTTCCAACACTCCATAGCTATGAGTAGCTAAATCTTATATTATTGGTTAAGGATGTAGTCCTATTTCTAAAACTTGTGCTTGATTAATGCATTAGTTTTCTCTCTTGATTATCGTTCATATATCTACTGTTTTTAATATCACATGATTGATGTATTGTGATAGGATTTTGGTGTTTGTTTAGTTAAGTGGCCAATTAATTGAACTTGCATCTTGTCCATAGCTATTTTAGGGTTTTTCATCAAGCGATAACCCAAATACAAGTAGCATGATATGATTATAGTTTTTAGTGATACACTCTTATAATCATATGTAGAGTTTGACCATTATCCGAATTGTCATGCGCAATGTATGACAATTGCATTGATTAGCCTATTTCCAAAACTTAATGCTCCTAGGAATTGAACTTAATTAGTGCAAGGCGTTAGGTTATTCTTTAGGTAGAATTCACATACGCAGCTCTAATGTGTGTGTTGGTGAACTTAGGAAATTTTCAGATTATCTTGCTCTCTTGATATTCTAGGCTTTTGATAATAAAAGAGATTAAATTGTAATTCTAATCATATATGCAAGCATATGTTTAAGATTGAAGATGAATTCCTTGACCAATATCTTTCTCTCATTGATTACTTCCAACTATTTACTTTGCTTTTATTTCACTTTTATTTTACAAAAATCAGAAATCCCCCCTTTTTTAGTTACTAAGAAACTATAATTTGATAACAACAATCGCCTCTCTGTGGATACGAACTCTTCCTTACTTTATACTTCATTTATATTTTGTTGAGTAAGAAAGTGAAATTATTTTTGACGCATACGACTGCGATCAAATTTTGGCGCCGTTGCCGGGGAGGCATTCGGCTTGTTATATAGTTTTGGTTTCTTATTTTTACGTTGTTTTTAATATGGTTTTGAGAATTTTGTTTCAGGTACCTTACTGAAATACAACTGGGAGAAGCAATGGGTGATGCAAATCGCACACTCAAGGAGTTGGCTTCTCACAAGCTGGATACACAATAGGGGTGTATTCAAACAAACTCTACTTTCGAGATCAAGTCGGGGCTGCTTAGAGAATTACCAAAGTTCCATGGCATGGTGAATGAAGACCCAAACAAGCATCTTATGGACTTCCACACCATTGTCATGGCCTTGCTTCCATTGGATACTGATGTGGATGGTGCAATGTTGAAAATTTGTCGATTCTCTTTGACGGATAGTGCTAAGGATTGGTTATATTATTTGCCTCCCAAAAGTGTCACAACATGGAATGGGTTGAAGAAACTCTTTTTAGAGAGATATTTTCCTGCATCAAAGGCTACTCAAATTCGCAAGGAGATTTGTGGGATGAAGCAAAATGTGGGAGAATCTTTATATGAATGTTGGGAACGATACAAGAGATTGGTGGCATGCTTCCCTCATCACCAATTTAGTGACGCAATGATTATCCAATACTTCTATGAAGGTCTCCAAGCAAGTGATAAGAATCTTATTGACGCTGAAAGTGGTGGTGCACTTATGAACAAGACGGTGACACAATCTAGGGAGTTGATTGAGAGTATGGCAGCAAATTCTCAACAATTTTCAAGTCGTGGATCAGAACCACCTACCAAGGGAGTTAATCAAGTTGACGATATTATTGAATTACGTCAACAAATGAACAATATGATGGCAATGATGCAACAAATTGCAGCAGTGGTTGTAAAACCATCACGCCCAGCTTATGAGAACGTATAGCATGTCAATGCTATATTCTCAACTCAGCCGTATGGTATTTACTCCAATGCTTACAAGCAAGTTGTAAGTGCAAGTTCTGTTTACAACCATCCGCATAAGTTCCAACAACAAGTGCAACAACCACAACAAGGGCATAATCCAGAGTTGGAGAAGATGGCTACTTTGGTGGAGGCTCTAATGTCCGTGGTACAGCAAAATCAACAACTGGTGATCTTAAATCATCAGAAAACGGATAATGCAATTAAGGAGTTGCAATCACAAGTTGGTCAACCGCAAAAACAATTCCAGCAACAACAACAACCACCTGAAAATCAAGGGTCCAATATGGAAGAGTTGCTAAAATCTTTTATGCAAAGAACAAAGGGTGTGGTCCATGACTTACAAACACAAGTAGGTTCAATGGCCGAGGATATTAATCAGTTGCATGCACAAAAGGGTGAAAAACTCCCTTACCAACCTCTTAACTCAAGAGAGGGGGTCAATGCTATTAAGTTGGGAAGTGGTACACAATTTTTGCAACCCGAAGTTACAAATTCGGGTGAAGAATAAGCGCCAAAGGAACCAATTTTGGAGGAAAAGAACGCAGATTTTCCCCAAACTCCCGAGGTAACTAAATCAAACTCTAAACCTCTTGTTTCTACTTATGTTCCTCCTCTACCTTTTCCTGGCAGGTTCGCTAAAGCTAATGAGAAGGTGGAATAAGATAGGGATATTTGGGATGTTTTTAAGAAGGTCCAAGTGAATATTCCACTCATTGAAGTAATTAGGCAATCTCCTCGCTATGCAAAGTGTGTAAAGGAATTGTGCACTAACAAGCACAAGCTAACCGGTAATGAGGTAATGAGTGTGGGGGAAAACGCTCACAGTATCTTACAAAGAAACTCCCACCTAAATTGAAAGATCCCGGTAGTTTCACTATTCCATGCACTATTGGTAAAACAAGGTTTGCGAAAGATATGTTAGATTTAGGAGCGTCTATTAATGTTATGCCTACTTCGATTTATGATGCTTTAAATCTTGGTCCTCTCAAGAAAACCGGCATAGTTATTCAACTTGCCGATAGATCTAATGTTTACCCTAAAGGGATTGTTGAGGATGTTTTGGTGCAGGTAAAAGGACTAATATTTCCAGTGTATTTCTATGTTTTAGACATGAGTGATGTGAATTCATCCTCGTCTACACCTTTACTGTTGGGTAGACCATTTATGAGTACCGCTAGAACGAAGATTGATGGCCACAATGGCACCTTAACTATGGAGTTCGATGAAGAAGTCATACACTTCAATATCTTTGAGGCGAGGAAACATCCAAGTACCATTCAATCAGATTTCTATAATGTGTTGGAAGCCGGCTAAGGTGTAACAAACAAGGAGCAAGTTGGGATGACGACTTTAAACCAAGCGCTAAGTGGGAGGCAACCCACCGGTTTTGTATCTTTACATTTATATTTTTATTTTTAAGCATTTTATCTTATTTTTCTTGTTTTTTGCATTTCATTTGCGGAATTTCCCACCTGGAACTTTCTTTGGACGATTCAATTTTACATTGAGGACAATGTAAAGTTTAAGTGTGGGGGAGCATTTGTATGTTTGTATAGTTTGTTTTATGCCTTTAGTAAAAAAAAAATCAGAAAAATAGAAAAACAAGGAAAAGATTGTGCTTTATGAACTCCGAAATCTAGAAACTTGTGCCTTTAGGATGACACTATAAGTGGATGGAACCATTTTGATTGCAGGAGTTGAGGAACCAATTAACTAAAAGGATGGACATAGCTCAGAAATTATGAATAACATGATAGTTGTTACCATATCTCGGAATATCACCATATCACATTCTATTTTTATTTTTTCATATTTATCTATTGTTCTCTAAGTGTTTTGGTGGGTCACTAAACATCGACTTTTTATTACTGCTAGGATGAAATAGAGTGATTGAGTTTCTAAGAAGAAAAAAAAAGAGACCGACCAATTAGACCAAACGGGATAAAAATGACACTTGGATAGCAATATGTGTGTGTTCTCCCTGTCTTCGTCTCCTAAACAAGCGTGGAATGCAGGATCCAAGGGAACTATCATGTAATCTGCTGACAAGAAGCATGCACTTGGATCCAAAAGATTTAATCATGCTGTCTAAAAAAAAAAGTGAAAAAAAAAAAGAAAAAGAAAAAGAAAAATTATTATGTTGAATAAAGTTACTACTGGTTCCCTTGTATATGCCAGTGTGTTGACACTAGAATTCAGATCAGTAGCTCAATCCAATAGGATGCATAGGTTCATCTTGGCAGTGACCTTCAGACACTTATGGGAAACACCGATCACTTGTTAATATTCGCCAACATCTACATCTATATCCATCTTCTTAATCTTTTCATTGTGATTTTGGTTTGTTAGTTTCCGATTATTGTGGCTTGTTCGACTATCTAATTAAAGCTTTATTTACTTATATATGAACTTAATTTGCTCAAGGTACCTCCTCATGTAGTCATTTTGGATTCGTTTATTGATTTGTCACAAATAGACGGAGTTGAAAATTTAGGTTTTGTAGGCAGACCTCTTGTAAACCTCCACGAGACTAAAACTCGTCCACTAGAGACACCTAGGGGTTCAAAGGCTTGTTATTTATGCTTAGAGTAATTGTAGCCTCGACGAGACGGATTTGTATGTATGTTTTATAATTATTTTGTTTGATTTGCTCGAGGACTAGCAAAGTCTAAGTATGGGGGAATTTGATAGGTGTCCAAAACACCTTATTATTTATCTATTGTTTATGCTTTCTTTGCTAGTTTTCTTGTAAATTATGTATCTTATGTTTTGTTTTTGAGTATTTAGGTACTTTGGAGTCATTTGGAATAAAAGAGGAAGAAACAACGCAAAAGTCTTATCTCATGTGCAACTGCTGTTGGAGGCGGACTATTTCTCATTATTCGCTTCTAATTCTTGATTCCTGTCTGAAAAGTAAGTCGTCTTTAGTGATGCAATTTTTGTCTGAAAAGAACAACTGCTTTAGTGATGAATAGAAATTAAAGATATGAAGTGGGTTTGAGAAGTAAGATGCGGATATTGTTGGTGGAGGAACTCGAGAGAAGGAGAAAGCGTTCAATTGGAGTGTAGGGGCACAGGCGAACGACATAGAGTCGAGCTAAGTCAACATAGGGGATGCCATTGGTTGGCCCTTATCCTATTCACGTATGCCGGGTATCCCATATCTACTTCATTTGAATGGGTATAGCCATACTCATTCCTACAGTAAACCCAAAATTCAGAGGAATCATTTGCTCTTATTTTCTCATTATTGCTCTGACTGAAACCGAGAGTTGAGAGTGGCGGCTCCGTTAACATTCAGAAAATGGAAACTGGGAGAGGAACAGAGTGATGTTAATAGTGAAATCAAAAGAAGAATTCAAGGAGGTGATGAGGAGAAAATCACAGGAAAGAATTAGGGTTTGATGCTATTAACTTGACAGGGAGTCGGATCGAGAAATTCACAGAAGAGTGGGAGAAGAAATTCAAGCTGTTGTTAGATCGATGAAGAGTTTGCAGTCGGAGAAACAATGAAGAAATAAAAGTTGGGTTCTGTTGAAATGGGGTTTGCTGTTGATTTGGGGGTTTCACAGAAACTAGGGTTCGAGAAGCAAAAATGATTTATATTGCTCCTATGAAGATCTGAAATGAATGGAGAAGAAGTTTCTAAACTGGGGGTATTACTGTGACTGAGATGGAATTGTTGTATTGAAGTTCCGTGAATGCAGAGATTGAACTGGGGTTGTATTGATGATGTTCATGGGTTAGTGGCCTGAGCCTGAGATGATGGAATTAAGAAGGAATTAGAAGTTGGCAGGAATTGAAATAGATCTGTAGGTGAATTGAGAAAATGGAGAGTATGCTGCAATAGTTGGTGGTATGATGTCACAGGGAAGATGGAGATGTAAATCAAGAGCAGGAGAAATGGCATTGCAGGGATACATGGAACTGGTGGTTGAATAGGATGGAATTGTAGCTGCTGCTGCTAATGTCTTGAAGTAATACAGTGGACAGTGGAGCAATTGCAGCTATAGGTGGTATTTAAGGTGCTCAAGGAGAAGAGTCTCTGCAGAAAATAGGTTGTGCTAAATGGTGGTACAAGGAGGTGCAAGAATAAGCAGGCAGAGATTTGATGTAAAGCTGAAGCTGAGCTGCTGGTCTGGTCATAATAAATTGCAGTGGTGATAGTGGATTGTGCTGTTGTAGAATGGGTCAGTGAGTGATGCTGTTGGATTGTAAATGGATATGAGGGAATGAGGCAAGTGGTGGCAGTCCACAGTTCTGTCATGGTTACCTGAGTTAGGGGATTGAGGTTATGAGTGAAGTTGTTGCAGGTGAAATGCAACTGGTAAGAATGGAGTTGTAGATGCTATTGAAACAGCTGAGATAAAGATGGTTATGAAATTGAAGCTACATAGCCAATTGAGCTGATAGTAATGGGGTTGTGTAGCGGAAGGAGTTAACGATGGTGATGATGATGTTGAACCTGACTTGCAGGCATGTGTGGATAGTGATGCTCGCAACAAATTGCAATTGAGCTAGGCAGGATATAAGTGCAGTTGACTTGCAGGGGGATAAGCCATGTTGGTGGTTATCTGATGGAGTTGTTCGTGGAGAAGTATGTGGATCTGAGGCATGAATCTGAGGTTGGCTGGCAAGAATTTCAGAGCTGGTGCAGGTATATGCAGTAGAAGATGGGGGTTGAGCTAAAGTGGAGAAGTTGTAAGTGTTGGATTGAATTGAGTATGAAGGACAGGCAGTCTGCTGGAAGAAGGCCTGGGAAGTTTGCAGTTTGTGTAAGTGATGTTGTACCATCCTGGCTGGAGATGAGTCTGTGAAGCCCAATGATGGTGCGATACAGGTTTGGCTTTCGCAAAATGACTTTGTCCTAGTGCAAGTCAGCTGACTAGCAGTGACTCAGATCTGATTTAGCTTCCTGATTCATATCTGACTCGGTATGACCAGGGTGACCGGGTGGACTTTGCCGATCACCTGAGAAATTTTCCGGTGACGGATTCCGGCCAAATTTCGGTCAGAAACCCAGTTTTCCGGCGACCACTTTTGGGACAAATTTTCTACACGTGTTTCTCTCACTTATGTGCTTGGTGGACTTTTTGGTGATGGACTTTGAAGACTTGGACCTAATTTTGGAGAAAAAGCTACAAAAATAAAAGTTTTCGACAACCTTCATATCACGTATTTTCTACTTGGAGCAGAGGAGAGAGCCGCAACTAGGGTTTGCTTTCGTATTTATTTTTCATCTTATTTATTTGATTATTGATTATGATGAACTCCATAGCTATGAGTATCTAAATCTTATATTATTGGTTAAGGATGTATTCCTATTTCTAAAACTTGTGCTTGATTAATGCATTAGTTTTCTCTCTTGATTATCGTTCATATCTCTACTGTTTTTAATATCACATGATTGATGTATTGTGATAGGATTTTGGTGTTTGTTTAGTTAAGTGGCCAATTAATTGAACTTGCATCTTGTCCATAGCTATTTTAGGGTTTTTCATCAAGCGATAACCCAAATACAAGTAGCATGATATGATTATAGTTTGTAGTGATATACTCTTATAATCATATGTAGAGTTTGACCATTGTCTGAATTGTCATGCGCAATGTATGATAATTGCATTGATTAGCCTATTTCCAAAACTTAATGCTCCTAGGAATTGAACTTAATTAGTGCAAGTCGTTAGGTTATTCTTTAGGTAGGATTCACATACGCAGCTCTAATGTGTGTGTTGGTGAACTTAGGAAATTTTCAGATTATCTTGCTCTCTTGATATTCTAGGCTTTTGATAATAAAAGAGATTAAATTGTAATTCTAATCATACATGCAAGCACATGTTTAAGATTGGAGATGAATTCCTTGACCAATATCTTTCTCTCATTGATTACTTCCAACTATTTACTTTGCTTTTATTTTACAAAAATCAAAAATCCCCCCTTTTTTGGTTACTAAGAAACTAGAATTTGATAACAACAATCGCCTCTCTGTGGATATGAACTCTTCCTTACTTTATACTTCATTTATATTTTGTTGAGTAAGAAAGTGAAATTATTTTTGACGCATACGACTGTTGATTAAAGAATTTCCTTGGGTTATTTTGAAGAAAATTTTTGTTTATTGTTTTGGTGTGTTTTTTTGTTGTTTAATTAATTTATTTGATCAATTGTAGGTATGGTTCTAAAAAGAAAACAGGCTTCTGGATGTCAATATAGGAAGAACAAAAAAAGAGGTTAGAATCTACTAAATCTCTTGCAGGTTCTTTTATAAGTTTTTGATTAGGAATCAACCAATAGTTAAGAATGGGAGCAATGAAAATGGTTGCACAACTGATAATGGTATGAATGAGGCCCTTGAGAAAGATAATGATATGAATGGAAGTAGGAATGATGGTAATGATGAGAAAAATATAAATAGGTGCAGTAAATATGATTATGTTTGTAACGAGAATGAGGAGAATGAAAGTGTTGATGATGAAAATAGAGAAAAAAAATGAGAGTAGTGCTGATATTGATTTGAACGAGTGCAGTAAGAATAATTTTGTCTGTAAAGAGAATGAATGTGAAGTAATAGATTGAAAAGACAGACAGGCAGACATGTTTGATCCGGGTAATTGGAAGGAAATATATCAGAAACTTGATGAATTTTTGGTAGAGAAGTGCTCGATAAGTTGATAATATTGAATTCCATAAAGATGCCAAAGACAATTGTCTCTCCATCTATCATTACTCTCAGAAAATGAATAATTAGAGAAACAAGATAGGAGGTGGTTAGTGTATTCAAAATCTTTGGACATAGTTTTTTGTTTTTGATATGGGACATATCCAGAGAATTCGTGTGCATTCCAAGATATGGCTAATATCTTGGATATCTATTAGTTTTAGTATCATATTTATTGATATTTATCATAATTTTAATCAGTTTGGTATTTTATTAATTAGGATAATTAGTTTCTTTATTAAGTTTATCTTGTTAGGAAAGTTTCTAGACTTTAGGGGTTTAATTTTGGAGGCTATAAATGGCCAATTACATTATTATTGTAATTAAGCTTGGATTATCTCGCTTTATTGATTAATGAAACTATTGAGTTGTTTGGTTCACTACCGTCGTTTGCTTTCTTAAACTCTTGGATTAGAGTATATTTGCTCCTGGATTGGAGTGATTATCTGTTACTTGAATCAATGGATTCTCCTCAATTTAAAATCGCTTATGTGGCCCATATCAGGTGGTTACCAGAGCAGGCCTTTCCTGTGATATACATCTGTGTGTTTTACCTAGAAGAATCAATTGAGGAGTCCCATGCAATCTAGGTATTTTATCAACAAAAAAAAATATCAAAAAAAGAATAAAAAAGAAGAAGATAGAGACGAGGCCGTTGAAGTTTGGTTTCTTTTTATCATCTTATTTGGTTGTTCTCATCATCGCAACCGCTTAATTACTTCACTGTTGGGTACGATTTCTAACTCTTTCTAACCCTTCTGTTGATTATTCGAGTTTTTGAGATCAAGATTAATTACATGCTGAGAAGTGAGAACTGAGAAGGTCATGTTCGGTTAAGCTAATTTGGTGGGTTTATTTATTTCTCCATTATATACTCGTTAGTATAATCCAAAATCCCACTAGTTAGCTACTTTACTCCATTAATCCATATACCACACCGATACCAACCATCTCACCTTACACTTTTGGGAACCATTTATTCACCCTTGTTTACCAATACAGACTGATCATTCCCAATCACCTAAAGACGTACGTGGTTATGCACCCTGCTGGAGTAATTGATATGCAAGATGGATGAGTATCCTAATGCTATTCGCCAGAGAAATCAAATTTTCCAGGGAATTATTGATGAAAGTACTGTTTGTTTTATAATCGATAGGGGTGCATTGACAACTTGGTGTCGAGAAAGATGGTGGAGGCATTGGGTCTCAAAATAGATTGGTACCCGCATCCGGATCAGATTGAATGTGTCAAAAATGGATCGATTACTTGTGTCTGTGTTTGCAGGTTTTCGTTGTCTATCGGTAAGAAAATATTTTGAATCAATTGTTTGCGAGGTTGTCGACATGGATTTATGTGATATCGACATAGTGCTGGGAAGACCGTGGTTTTCTGATGTTGGCGCGGTTCATAGCAGCCGAGGAGACAACGCTTATGAGTTTATTTGGGGGAAGACCAGGGTAATTCTTATACAAGGTCCCAAACCAACAGAAGAAACAAAACCCATTGGGGCTAAAACTGTACGTCAAACTGTAGATAAAGAAAGTTGTGAAAAAACAATTAATTGGAGTAGATGATACAATTGTTGATGCGTTGGTATATAGAGATCCTACTAAAGACTTCAAATTTACTCCATATTCACAAGAGGTTACTGTTTCTGTCCATGGTGGCATGTTGGTTTCATCCAAAAAGTCAATAGCAACGGAGGTTGCTTTATTTGTTCCCTACCATTAAGTAGATCCATTTGTAGCGCAACCCGTTTCTTATGGATGCTTTTATCTTTGGTGTTAGGAAATTGTTATGGGAGTTTATACATCCTAAACAAGAAATCAAGCTACATGGGGAACATAAGTGGGTTTCTTACCCGAACCTTAGTTCGTTTTGTGAACACTTGGTTATTCTAATGCATAATTCGAAGTCAGGTTGTGTTTTAGAAGTGCCAAAGTTCTTTCTTCAACTTGCCATTTTCAATATAAACTCGAGACGAGTTTTGTCGTTGAAGGGGAGCCTGATATGGGACATATCCTGAGAATTCGTGTGCATTCCAAGATATGGCTAATACCTTGGATATCAATTAGTTTTAGTATCATATTTATTGATAATTATCATAATTTTAATTAGTTTGGTATTTTATTAATTAGGATAATCAGTTTCTTTATTAATTTTATCTTGTTAGGAAAGTTTTAGACTTTAGGGTTTTACTTTTGGAGGCTATAAATGGCCAATTACATTATCATTGTAATTTAGCTTGGATTAGCTCGCTTTATTGATTAATGAAACTATTGAGTTGTTTGGTTTACTATCATCGTTTGCTTTCTTAAACTCTTGGATTAGAGTATATTTGCTCCTGGATTGGAGTTTTTATATGTTACTTGAAGGAGTGGATTCTCCTCATTTTCAAATCGCTTCTGTGGGCCATATCAGGTGGTTACCAGAGTAGGCCTTTCCTGTGATATACATCTGTGGGTTTTACATAGAATAATCAGTTGAGGAGTCCCGTGCAATCTAGGTATTTTATCAACAACAAAAAAAAATCAAAAAAAGAATAAAAAAGAAGAAGATAGAGATGAGGCCGTTGAAGTTTGGTTTCTTTTTATCATCTTATTTGGTTGTTCTCATCATCGCAATCGCTTAATTACTTCACTGTTGGGTACGATTTCTAACTCTTTCTAACTCTTCTGTTGATTATTCAAGTTTTTGAGATCAAGATTAATTACATGCTGAGAAGTGAGAACTGAGAAGGTCATGTTCGGTTAAGCTAATTTGGTGGGTTTATTTATTTCTCCATTATATACTCGTTAGTATAATCCAAAATCCCACTAGTTAGATACTTTACTCCATTAAGCCATATACCACACCGATACCAACCATCTCACCTTACACTTTTGGGAACCATTTATTCACCCTTGTTTACCAATACAGACTGATCATTCCCAATCACCTAAATACGTACGTGGTTATTCACCCTGCAGGACTAATTGATATTCAATATAGATGAGTATCCTAATGCTATTCGCCAGAGAAATCATATTTTCTAGGGAATTGTTGATGAAAGTATTGTCTGTTTTATAATCGATGGGGGTGCATTGACAACTTGGTGTCGAGAAGGATGGTGGAGGCATTGGGTCTCGAAATGGATTGGTACCCGTATCCGGATCAGATTGAATGTGTCAACAATGGATCGTTTACTTGTGTCGGTGTTTGCAGGTTTTCGTTGTCTATCGGTAAGAAAATATTTTGACTCAATTGTTTGCGAGGTTGTCGACATGGATTTATGTGATGTTGGCGCGGTTCGTAGCAGCCGAGGAGACAACGCTTATGAGTTTATTTGGGGGAAGACCAGGGTAATTCTTATACAAGGTCCCAAACCAACAGAAGAAACAAAACCCATTGAGGCTAAAACTGTACGTCAAACTGTTGATAAAGAAAGTTGTGAAAAAATAATTAATTGGAGTAGATGATACAATTGTTGATGCGTTGGTATATAGAGATCCTACTAAAGACTTCAAATTTACTCCAGATTCACAAGAGGTTACTGTTTCTGTCCATGGTGGCATGTTGGTTTCATCCAAAAAGTCAATAGCAACGGAGGTTGCTTTATTTGTTCCCTACCATTAAGTAGATCCATTTGTAGCGCAACCCGTTTCTTATGGATGCTTTTATGCTGGTGTTCGGAAATTGTTATGGGAGTTTATACATCCTAAACAAGAAATCAAGCTACATGGGGAACATAAGTCAATTTCTTACCTGAACCTTAGTTCGTTTTGCGAACACTTGGTTATTCTAATGCATAATTCGAAGTCAGGTTGTGTTTCTAGGGGGTGCCAAAGTTCTTTCTTCAACTTGCCATTTTCAATATAAACTCGAGACGAGTTTTGTCGCTGAAGGGGAGCCTGATATGGGACATATCCTAAGAATTCGTGTGCATTCCAAGATATGGCTAATACCTTGGATATCAATTAGTTTTAGTATCATATTTATTGATAATTATCAGAATTTTAATTAGTTTGGTATTTTATTAATTAGGATAATCAGTTTCTTTATTAAGTTTATCTTGTTAGGAAAGTTTTAGACTTTAGGGTTTTACTTTTGGAGGCTATAAATGGCCAATTACATTATCATTGTAATTTAGCTTGGATTAGCTCGCTTTATTGATTAATGAAACTATTGAGTTGTTTGGTTTACTATCATCGTTTGCTTTCTTAAACTCTTGGATTAGAGTATATTTGCTCATGGATTGGAGTTTTTATCTGTTACTTGAAGGAGTGGATTCTCCTCATTTTCAAATCGCTTATGTGGGCCATATCGGTGGTTACGGAGAGTAGGCCTTTCGTGATATACATCCAGGTTTTACATAGAATAATCAGTTGAGGAGTCCCGTGCAATCTAGGTATTTTATCAACAAAAAAAAAATCAAAAAAAGAATAAAAAAGAAGAAGATAGAGATGAGGCCGTTGAAGTTTGGTTTCTTTTTATCATCTTATTTGGTTGTTCTCATCATCGCAATCGCTTAATTACTTCACTGTTGGGTACGATTTCTAACTCTTTCTAACTCTTCTGTTGATTATTCGAGATTTTGAGATCAAGATTAATTACATGCTGAGAAGTGAGAACTGAGAAGGTCATGTTCGGTTAAGCTAATTTGGTGGGTTTATTTATTTCTCCATTATATACTCGTTAGTATAATCCAAAATCCCACTAGTTAGCTACTTTACTCCATTAAGCCATATACCACACCGATACCAACCATCTCACCTTACACTTTTGGGAACCATTTATTCACCCTTGTTTACCAATACAGACTGATCATTCCCAATCACCTAAATACGTACGTGGTTATGCACCCCCTTTGGACTAATTGATATTCAATATAGATGAGTATCCTAATGCTATTCGCTAGAGAAATCATATTTTCTAGGGAATTGTTGATGAAAGTATTGTTTGTTTTATAATCGATGAGGGGTGCATTGACAACTTGGTGTCGAGAAGGATGGTGGAGGCATTGGGTCTCAAAATGGATTGGTA
This sequence comes from Papaver bracteatum, assembly GCA_023529315.1. Taxonomy (NCBI): domain Eukaryota; kingdom Viridiplantae; phylum Streptophyta; class Magnoliopsida; order Ranunculales; family Papaveraceae; genus Papaver; species Papaver bracteatum. Next base: position 1,520,145 of record JAJJWX010005152.1, read on the forward strand.
CCCAGATCAGGATCAGATTGAATGTGTCAAAAATGGATCGATTACTTGTGTCTGTGTTTGCAGGTTTTCGTTGTCTATCGGTAAGAAAATATTTTGACTCAATTGTTTGCGAGGTTGTCGACATGGATTTATGTGATATCGACATAGTGCTGGGAAGACCGTGGTTTTCTGATGTTGGCGCGGTTCATAGAAGCCGAGGAGACAACGCTTATGAGTTTATTTGGGGGAAGACCAGGGTAATTCTTATACAAGGTCCCAAACCAACAGAAGAAACAAAACCCATTGAGGCTAAAACTGTACGTCAAACTGTTGATAAAGAAAGTTGTGAAAAAATAATTAATTGGAGTAGATGATACAATTGTTGATGCGTTGGTATATAGAGATCCTACTAAAAACTTCAAATTTACTCCTGATTCACAAGAGGTTACTGTTTCTGTCCATGGTGGCATGTTGGTTTCATCCAAAAAGTCAATAGCAACGGAGGTTGCTTTATTTGTTCCCTACCATTAAGTAGATCCATTTGTAGCGCAACCCGTTTCTTATGGATGCTTTTATGCTGGTGTTCGGAAATTGTTATGGGAGTTTATACATCCTAAACAAGAAATCAAGATACATGGGGAACATAAGTCAGTTTCTTACCTGAACCTTAGTTCGTTTTGTGAACACTTGGTTATTCTAATGCATAATTCGAAGTCAGGTTGTGTTTCTAGGGGGGGTGCCAAAGTTCTTTCTTCAACTTGCCATTTTCAATATAAACTCGAGACGAGTTTTGTCGTTGAAGGGGAGCCTGATATGGGACATATCCTAAGAATTCGTGTGCATTCCAAGATATGGCTAATACCTTGGATATCAATTAGTTTTAGTATCATATTTATTGATAATTATCAGAATTTTAATTAGTTTGGTATTTTATTAATTAGGATAATCAGTTTCTTTATTAAGTTTATCTTGTTAGGAAAGTTTTAGACTTTAGGGTTTTACTTTTGGAGGCTATAAATGGCCAATTACATTATCATTGTAATTTAGCTTGGATTAGCTCGCTTTATTGATTAATGAAACTATTGAGTTGTTTGGTTTACTATCATCGTTTGCTTTCTTAAACTCTTGGATTAGAGTATATTTTCTCCTGGATTGGAGTTTTTATCTGTTACTTGAAGGAGTGGATTCTCCTCATTTTCAAATCGCTTCTGTGGGCCATATCAGGTGGTTACCAGAGTAGGCCTTTCCTGTGATATACATCTGTGGGTTTTACATAGAATAATCAGTTGAGGAGTCCCGTGCAATCTAGGTATTTTATCAACAAAAAAAAATATCAAAAAAAGAATAAAAAATAAGAATATAGAGACGAGGCCGTTGAAGTTTGGTTTCTTTTTATCATCTTATTTGGTTGTTCTCATCATCGCAATCGCTTAATTACTTCACTGTTGGGTACGATTTCTAACTCTTTCTAACTCTTCTGTTGATTATTCGAGATTTTGAGATCAAGATTAATTACATGCTGAGAAGTGAGAACTGAGAAGGTCATGTTCGGTTAAGCTAATTTGGTGGGTTTATTTATTTCTCCATTATATACTCGTTAGTATAATCCAAAATCCCACTAGTTAGCTACTTTACTCCATTAAGCCATATACCACACCGATACCAACCATCTCACCTTACACTTTTGGGAACCATTTATTCACCCTTGTTTACCAATACAGACTGATCATTCCCAATCACCTAAATACGTACGTGGTTATTCACCCTGCTGGACTAATTGATATTCAATATAGATGAGTATCCTAATGCTATTCGCCAGAGGAATCATATTTTCTAGGGAATTGTTGATGAAAGTATTGTCTGTTTTATAATCGATGAGGGTGCATTGACAACTTGGTTTCGAGAAGGATGGTGGAGGCATTGGGTCTCTAAATGGATTGGTACCCGTATCCGGATCAGATTGAATGTGTCAACAATGGATCGTTTACTTGTGTCGGTGTTTGCAAGTTTTCGTTGTCTATCGGTAAGAAAATATTTTGACTCAATTGTTTGCGAGGTTGTCGACATGGATTTATGTGATGTTGGCGCGGTTCGTAGCAGCCGAGGAGACAACGCTTATGAGTTTATTTGGGGGAAGACCAGGGTAATTCTTATACAAGGTCTCAAACTAACATAAGAAACAAAACCCATTGAGGCTAAAACTGTACGTCAAACTGTTGATAAAGAAAGTTGTGAAAAACAATTAATTGGAGTAGATGATACAATTGTTGATGCGTTGGTATATAGAGATCCTACTAAAGACCTCAAATTTACTCCAGATTCACAAGAGGTTATTGTTTCTGTCCATGGTGGCATGTTGGTTTCATCCAAAAAGTCAATAGCAACGGAGGTTGCTTTATTTGTTCCCTACCATTAAGTAGATCCATTTATAGAACAACCCGTTTCTTATGGATGCTTTTATGCTGGTGTTCGGAAATTTTTATGGGAGTTTATACATCCTAAACAAGAAATCAAGCTACATGGGGAACATAAGTCAATTTCTTACCTGAACCTTAGTTCGTTTTGCGAACACTTGGTTATTCTAATGCATAATTCGAAGTCAGGTTGTGTTTCTAGGGGGTGCCAAAGTTCTTTCTTCAACTTGCCATTTTCAATATAAACTCGAGACGAGTTTTGTCGCTGAAGGGGAGCCTGTTATGGGACATATCCTGAGAATTCGTGTGCATTCCAAGATATGGCTAATACCTTGGATATCAATTAGTTTTAGTATCATATTTATTGATAATTATCAGAATTTTAATTAGTTTGGTATTTTATTAATTAGGATAATCAGTTTCTTTATTAAGTTTATCTTGTTAGGAAAGTTTTAGACTTTAGGGTTTTACTTTTGGAGGCTATAAATGTCCAATTACATTATCATTGTAATTTAGCTTGGATTAGCTCGCTTTATTGATTAATGAAACTATTGAATTGTTTGGTTTACTATCATCGTTTGCTTTCTTAAACTCTTGGATTATAGTATATTTTGCTCATGGATTGGAGTGTTTATTTTTTACTTAAAGGAGTGGATTCTCCTTATTTTCAAATCGCTTCTGTGTGCCATATCAGTTTTTGTTGTAAATTGTTCAAGAAAAGAAAAACTAAATTTTAGTTGTGTAATACTGGGTACAACGATTGGCTGAACATAAGCGGAAGAATTGGAATTCATGAAAACTGTCAAGAGCATATCAACTGTATGAATAGGTGGCTTGATTTGGAATTAAGATTGAGAAAGAAAAATACCATTGACAAAAAAAATAAAAAAACATATTAGGAAAGAAAAAAATACATTATAAAGATGGTTTAAAGAGGATGAAGGATGGTGTGTTGTTGTAAGGCCCCTCAATGTTTCTCGGGTTTTTCTAAACCCATTGACGGAATTATGCACTTAGAGTGCCTAGAATTCTGATGTTAAGAGTGTCTTTGCATTTTTGTGTGCCTTAATAATAAATAATGGTGCCTAGATACAAATTTCTGCTCTAATTGAAAGCCTATGTGCCATAATAAGTTGGGATGTGTTATGACACAACAGACACATACATGTTGCACACATCTCTAATAGAGAGGGGAATTAAGGGTATGTGAGTAATTCGTTGTTTTTAGTGGTTGAAAAACAAAAAACATAAAAGAAATTAGGGGAGCTCATTCTTTTCATTATCCTTCCCCTATTTTCTGGGCGCAGATCCACTGTACCATGAATTTGATTGTCCCCCCGTCCCGACCTATTAAGGGACGCCACATGTGCATATTACTTTGATGGTTAACAGTGTCTATTCACTCATAACTAATCACTTTTTTTAATTATTGAAGAACGGGCCCTAGCTCAGCTGGTCATCCCCGTTCCCCAAAGTTTCATGCGTTCCCGGAGGTCCCAGGTTCGAGCCCCCAATGGCGTAATATTGCAGGAATTAACATGGAAGGTAGTGTTAGTTTGACCCCTTGTGACACAATCTCAGCCCCCCATCCGCTTCGGCTCCATTGGCTAGGTTACCCATGAGGCTCGCTGGTAGGTTAGCACAACAACCTGTTCAATTAATGTAGTAGTATGTTGTTGGAGCTTAGCTTGTTAGGCTTCCAACTAGTTAATGTAATACTCTATATCCAATAATAAAAGATATTTTAAAAAAAAAATATTGAAAAAGAAAAAAAAATGTCTTCGTCTTCTTTCTTTTTCGGATCTTAAGAGTTAATAGCAAACTTCACAAATTTCTGTGTATAAGAAGATATATCACAAGCAAACCCAATTTCTCATTCAGATCTCAGATTTATATAAGACCTTTAACCCACAGTTAATTTACGAATGGCTATGAAAGGAATTAGTTATGTCTACAAATCTAAAAACCATGAATTTAATAAAATCAATCAATCAAGTGATGAAAAAAAAAAACAAAAAAAACAAAAAATTTGAGATAAAGTTGGAATTTATGGATCCAGAGGATTTGGTAGAATTATGTTTCCTCCGAATTTTTGGTTGCCTGAATCCTTGGAATCACGTTTCCTTCAGGATTCAGTTTTCCAGCAAATTCTCCATATGGAGTCCGACCCCTCCCCCCTAAGATTTGCTGGGAAACTTATCAAGGGATTTATGGACCCATTTTTTTTAACTCTACATCTGTTTGAGGATAATCAGGGGTGAAGGAAGAAGATATAGAGATAATAAGAAGAACCATCATATTAGAGATTAGTAATCATATTACATAGGTTACAGTACTATATACATATAAAAGGGTAAGTGGATGGACCACACATCCATGGGACATAGGCCCTGTAACACTCCCCCTTGTGCGGTTCAATAACAAAAATTTATACATAGTGCTTCACATATAGTGCTTTGAATGTATTTATTAAAATGAAGTCCTCTCCTTGATGGCTTGTGTCGAAATCAATCGCCTCATTAAAACTTTGACAAGGAAAACCCAGTGGGATAAAACCTTGGTACAATGTTGTAGTACTTCACATGTTGACTCGTACTTTACATGTAGTTCATCACATGTAATACAATCTTCAAAGATCGATGAGTCTAAGTTAATTGCCTCGTTAAAACTTCTTCAGGAAACCCCAAAGGGACAAAAACTGAACCAAAGAAAAAGAGAACAATAATAAGCAAACTCAGAACATAGTTGAACTCGAATGTGTTGCCTCATTAAAACCTTGACACGGAAAAACCCAGTAGGATAAAACCTTGATGAAGGGAAAAGAGTACAACGTGACAGATGCAGGTAAAGGTGACCCATTGCGGATGATCACTTTTCTCTATTGAAGTTTACTAGTTTCTTCACAATTCCTAAGACATAAAATCTTCGTGGGAATAGCCTTAGCTGGGAAATTACATTTTCGGTGTTTGTTGTTGTCTCATTAAAAACCTTGCCGAGTAACAAAACCCTGTGGGAAAAAGCAACTTCGGTGAAGGAAAATAGTTCAACACACCATTAGATGCTCCCCCTGATATCAGAAAATTTTATTAGTCTAATGCAGTCAAAAGGAGTTTATCACACTTTACTTTGGTGACTTGAATGTTTATAAGACCATGTTGTTGATTCTGGAAGTTACGTCACTTAAGAGAATATCGTGTTTCACTTGTTTGATTCATATATTCTCAGTACTATGCGATCTTTATGTCTTCAAATTTCAACATACTTGATGTTTTTTTAGTGTTGTCTCGCTAAAAACCTTGTCGAGTAACAAAACCCTTTGGGAAAAACTATTCTCGATCGAAGGGAAAAAGAGTACAACACAACTTCAATTTCGAAGTAAAATATGTCGACATCATATCCTTGGATCCCCCCCCCCCTGATGTCGGCATCTCCCCCTGATTACTTTCAGAGTTGTTCTAGACAGTTCCTTTAGTCATGTACTTTTCGAAACTGAATATCGGTAATAACCTAGAAAATAATCTACCATATCTCCTTCTGATTACATTCGTTGGAGAAGAGATTATTGTTCCTTCATAATTAACAAATTTTTGATTGCTCTTTCATTAGCATTCCTTTTAATGTCTTTGTAGGGATAAAACAAATTTATGTCAATGGTTTTATCTTTTAATTACGTAATTACATTCACTATACCATTCCAATGACATTGCGTTGGCGCTGAGCTATATCTAGCTAACAAGTTCCTTGAGGATGCAAAATTTTAACTAAGTACATTATTATACTAAGTACAACAATGCATCTATTGTACTTAAATATGGGAATTTCATCTCCCAACACATCTTCGTCATATTCTTTTGGACGAAATGGTTATTTACTTACATTTGAACCTCGACTAATCATGGGAGTGCTATCAGGATGCATGTCTTTGTTAAATTTCTTGACAATTTTTGATATATGCAAACTGGTGGATTAATATACCACAAGCTCAGTATTCGATCGAGCTTTCCCTAGATTTTTCATCTCAAATTTGGATTTTAAATAGCTTTTAAAGTTTCTTATTACATAAAGAGTACACATCATGTATGTAACATCAACATAAATAGCTACAATTCCAAATCAGGAACTTTCTTATGAATACGCAAGGAAAAATAACTTACTTGTCTATCCCCTCCAAATCAAATAGCCACTTAGACGGGTATACCACATCCGTCTGATTGCTTGAATCTATAAGTGAGCGTTTTATCTAACTGTAAATGCACTCTGTGGTTTAGAGTCATTTGATTTTGGAAATAATAGTCTATCAAGTACTTTTGTAAATATCTTCTATCTCTTGATTCTTTCAGAGATACGTAACAACCACATACATATTCTGCATTTCAAGTCCATTTGAAATTACCAAGCTAACTAAGTAGCAAAATGCTATAATGCTCATTACAACAAAGTAAACAATTCCAGGGCTTTGTAAGATACCTCGCGCCACAAGGAGAGTTATACCATTACGACTTCATTATTCTCACTGTGCTTTGTGACAAATAATTATGTATGTCCACGGGATTTACACTTGGTTGGTTAGCACTACCACACCAAATACCTATATATTTGTCAAAGAATTACCTAGATTGTGTAGGCCAAATATGCTCTTTATTTTTGATATTCAAAAAATAAGAAACATGGTTCGATCTCATCATGCTCGATTTCCTTTAGTAACTGTATATGAAAATAATAATCAGTAATATGCTCACACGATCTTTCCATTGACTCGTGTGTGTTCTCAAAATCCACTTGGGATGTCATTGTTCTCTGGAATCGTTAAACTTCGGAGCGTCCTCCATTATTGATTCATGGACATAGTCAGAGACAATCAAATGAGATGATTTCATTAATGATACAAATTAGGTTGTGCCTTACTCATCTAATTCCTTTCTAGGTGAGTATTGATTGAACCTAGTGGAATCTCCATTTTCCTTTATGGATCCACGACCTTAACTACACTTCCACCAAGTGTAGTTGCAACACCGTAGTCTATGGTGTACCCCATACTGAGGATTTCTAACCTTGCAGGAATATTTGCAGCTGGTATGTGTGATCTTGTCACTCTAGAGACATCAGTGTACATTCTGAAAATCGATTATTCTTTGTCACTTCACATTTAAATTTGTGGAGTACAAGAATGAACATGAGACATAGTGGGAACACACCACGACAATTTCTGTCGTTCCCTTAGAAAATACTTTTTCTTATCTCCCCCTAACGACGGGAAGAATGTCTCATTAAAATGACAACCCACAAATCTAGCGGTAAGAGATCTCCTGCCAAAAGTTTTAAAATGCGGATAATTATTGGGAACTCATTTCCAACATAACTACTTAACATTTTTGAAGACCCATCATTGTACGATGTGGAGTAGTAATGGCACATATATAGTGTGACCAAAAATGCGTAAAAACACGAATGTCATGCTTAAATCCAGTTACCAACTGGTATGCAGAAAAGGTTGACTAATATTGGGTTCTAAAAACAAATTGAGTAAGATGCGTGTAATATTGCATATCCCCAAAGCAATAAAAGATAGGTTGGTATGCATAACCTATTCCTTGGACACCATCCGTAACCTTTGATGGTAGCCTCTGCGAGACCATTGGGTATAAGATGTTCTATATTGATCTTATAAAACATGCAATATTCATCAAGTCCTTTTGATGTAAATTCTCTAGTATTAACAAGGGTGGTTAGCCTTTGCACTTTGCATTGTGTGATATGTGCTAGTAGTTTTCAAATGCAAATTTCTTAGGAACTATAACTAGTCCAAAAAATCAAAACATTCACCAGATCCATCAGTTACTTTAATGGTCCGCATTCTGCATGAATATTTTTCTAAAGTTCACATTGTTTTCTTTGTAATATGGAACTTTTACCATTTGCACCTTAAGATGGTCTCGATCCTGTTTTACTGAAGACTTTGTAAAAATGAGTGATATGCTTTCTTACCTAAAATCATAATGGTAAGGGGGGTTGTGCATTTAGTAATTTAGAAAAATACTTATTGAGAGATATGTCGTTACTTTGCATTCTATCAATCTTTTTCCCATTTTCGTTCACTCAAATGAAGTGATATTTGTATGAGTTCTTCCAAAACAATCATCATGTCATAACCAAAGTTTCTTTATGGTTATTCCCAAAGCCTATATGAGTCAGTTTCCAACATTTCATCGTCGGAGTCAATTTGATTCAATAATCCAAATATTACAGTGAATTACATTGCACTAGATTGACTCATTAGTTTCTCTAAAATATATTCCCTTCCAAATATATTAGAGACTATAAAAGATGCAGTCGATTACATTCTCATCATTTTGATGTTCCACATGATATCCATTTGCACTGGTTACTTGGGAATTCAACAAGGTGTGATTATCTCTTGGTACATCTAGAGATTTTTCTACGTCTTTGTTCTATCTTGAAAGAAAAATGAGCAGTGTTGCGCTCGATAAGATAGTCAATTGGCCAGGAAAAGTTCTTGTTGCCGTTAAAGTTGATGTGAAAATTGGTCGATACTATGATACACACATTACATTGTATATGTCAACACATATGACCATGTGCATTTCCAACTCTTTCATTTATGATGGAAGCTATAATTACATCTTAGCTTCATCCCATATTCAGCTGATACCTGTACTTTGGTGTCATTACTACTGGGAAAAAATACATCTTTGTCTCATGATATATATGTCCCTTTTCACATGCTTTATATGAGTCATTGCATGTAACCTTTATTACTTAAGGGTTCTTTCCATTTTCAATTTTGCTACATTTAGCTTAATTTGAGAAATTTCTTTATCTCAATAGGCCAAGAGAGTCTCACTACACATGTAAACCAATTACTTTAGGTTGAGTAGATTAATAAAGATAGTTCTCTTGTTGTCATATTTCAACATATACTGGTTCGTTAGTATCATGGATGAAGTAGAGAAAATGGAAATTTTCTGACTCATATCATCTTTTGTGAGTTCTTCCACAAAATTTGGAATACATGTGATTTTATTTGCAATGTATCTTTTGAAAATACCAACTCTTAATAGTCGAACCAATGGATTGCATCCCACGGAACATTTCAAATTTGGGGAAAAAATATCAAGTACACAATAATGGTGCTCAAGTACTTCTAAACCCCAAATAAATACATTGGAATCGAGTTGGTACAACCAATTAAAAAAATACATCATTCAACTATAGCCAATATCGTATTCAAGAGAACAAATAGCATTAAGACCAAAATACTTAATGATTGAGATCAATAAAAATAATTTAAATTGACCGCTTATGGACTTATCTTAAGAAAAAGAAGGAACTAGGCATGTTCTTCAAATAAATAAATAAGCCCAATAAACATCCAATAAAAACGCACATTAACATTAGAAACGTACCTCAAGTCGTGCTTTAGGTGCCACTTTACAGTGCATATAATATACCAAACTTCTGTGCATATATCTGCATCTGTGCATATACTTTGGTTCCCCCAGTGCATATACAAAAACCGGAACGACCTTCATCATGCACGCCCCGGAACAAAACAAACATGACATAACAACCTGGGAGTCTAGGAGTGGGGACAGTTGGAGCCGGAACAGGACAACACCAGGACTGAAAAGGACAGCCTGAGACTGGGGACAGCTACAGCCGGAACATGACAGCACCCGGACTGGACATGACAACCTGGGACTAGGGACAGATGTAGCCGGAACATGACAGAACCGTGACTGGACAGCTGTAGCCGGAGCGGAACAGGACCAGCTGGATTTATTTTACTTCCAATTTCCATAGCTTCTCTTCTCCACGGAAGCAAACGGGCGAGTTTTTCCCCCACAGATTCCCCACCGATCTAAATCCACATCCAACCAAATCCCAAATTACAGACTACATAAATCAAAGTAATTTCAAAGAAAATCCCTAACTGATATGATTGATACAGACACGGTATTCGACAATAATCCCTAATCAGTACGACCAATCAAAATAACCTATTCATAATCAAATCAATTTTATTTATTTTTGCCTATAAACGAATTAATTAAATCAAATAATCCCTAATTCAAAATAAATTTTTTCATGGATTTAATAGATCCAATATATAAAGATACAATTATATTGGACTAGTAAAGGGCACGTGCGTTGCACGTGTTGATTAAGTTGAATAATTTATATTTGTTTTTATGGAAAATGCTACTAAAATGTTTTTTCTTGGAAATTAGTCGGCTTATAAAAGAAAAAGCTAGATGATTAAAGTTCATCAGAGGCATTAAAACAGTTGGCCTTGGCATTACAACACACCAACACCTAAACTGTTGTTGCGGCAATCTACACTGAGTTAATGAAAATAAATGTCAATCAATGTTAGAAATGAGAAAAAGGTTTCTATGTGTGAGTTCTCGTCCGGTTAAAGAATATTTTGCCTCTGTTGACAATAATTGAATATTTTGCCTCTGTTGATTGGCAACGTATATTTTTCCAATCAATACGTTGTGTACATGCCTTTTTTTTATTTTCTTTTGAGGAAAAAAAGGTGTTTACGTAGATAAAAGAATTTTCACAAAGATTTGAAAAGAAAAAATCAAGAAAAACGACTTAAGAAACTACACCACAACATATTGTTAGGCCAAAAGACGAAAGAACTTGCGGCACCGAATACCTATGCAACGTGTCGTCCTTTGAACATTCTTGATCAACAAATAAGCTCCTTGTAAGCTGTTTTTTCATCGCCCACCAACCACCGTGAACCCTGGAATTGTGTTCTTTCCATATCTGCCACATAACAGCATAAGGCATCAATGGGCTAATGATGTTACGTCTTCCACTTAAAGAAGAAGTAATAACCTCCGATCTACTGAACAATCTCTAAAAATTATCAACTGCCACACGACATATACCCACTGGAAAAATAATAAAGCAAGTCCATATTCTCCACATGAACTCACAGTATAAGCACGATATCATCTTCAACGCTATTACATAGTAAGACACAACCCAAATGGTTAGTTACTTACTGGCTGGCCATGTTGATCATTCTTAAACGTCTGATATTCCACATGTGGATATGTAATGGTTGAAAAGTAATCAATTGCAAATTCAAAAGGATTTGTTGATTGGCATAAAGATGCAGCAAACGATATAATAAATTACCTGTTATTGATGCGCTATGCCGATCTCTAAAGGCAATGTTTGTTCATAAAGTGCCAGGAACTTGTAATATCTCTAAAGGCAACCCCTTTGTTTGTTCAAAAAATAGAAATAGACATTAAGTCTGAGATCCCAAATGCATGAACTGTAATATTGTCCTATTTCTTAAAACATCAAGAGAAACAAATATATCAAAGCGGTATCTAACTATTGTTGTAACGCCCCGGTTTTCAAACAATTGAGAAGACCCATTTTTGAAAACTAAAAAAAAAAATCATAATGCTTTACACAAAAATAAATAGACAAAAGGATTATAAAGAGTTCATGAGATCCCAAAATAATTTTGGATGATCAAATTATTAGTTACCCTTCTCCCCCATAGCCATATGGAAACACCACATCCATAAATAATAATTAAATTCAATCAATCCGCTCGCCCAAGGGAGCCCACATATGGAAACACCACATCCATAAACAATAATTAAATTAAATCAAACATATGGAAACACCACATCCATAAATAATAATTAAATTCAATCAATCAAGCTGCCAAGGGAGCCCACATACACGTGGGTTTAGGAAACAAAACCGTCCCCAAGGATCTGTCAAGGGAGCCCCACGTGGGTTTAGGAAACAAATACCGTTTCCAAGGATATCTCGTATCCCGTCATAAATAATCTTTTTGACCCAACATTCATAATCATGCTCACAACATCTATTATCAAACTACCTCGAATCGCAATCCAAAAACTATCAACAATACAAGGAAGAGCTTTATCAATCGTCTTTGAGAAACATGGAAAACAGAAGAAAAGGTTGGTTATACCTTCGGTCTTAAAAAATCGATATATAACCCAAACGAAACATTCAATGTTATTCAACACCAACTCTCACAAGCATGAAGCTATTGTCGAGACAACCCCAAAAGTAAAGACAACCCCAATTTCCAGGACAAGAGCGATAGGTATCTTTCAACAAACCACAATTACTTGAACAGAGATTCAGCTCTTAAATAAGCTCAAACATACTATTGACCATTCAAACTTACCAAACATATTCATACAAAATTCAAGCTTCAACTCAATAAAACAATCGGGGAATAGGGCAAAGTCTCTGTACTTGCCAAAATCATGTCTTATACTGATCAGAATATGGTGAAACTTTTACTACAGACTCAATACTATATCAGAGACACTTCATAAATATATCAAGTAAACAGCTAAATATAAAGATAAGAGATTTTATAAGTCATGAAAACGTACGATCACAAAAAGGAAACTTCATCTAATTAGGGTACTTATGGACATCAAATTTCCATTTGTAATTATACGTAACAAAACTCCTAATCCAGGGTATCCAACCTACTCTAACTACCTAAAGTTGCCACTAATGAAACTTTGGTAGAGTCTTTGGAAAGATTATCCAAAATTCAATAATTTCTGTTCAGATTCATTCTTACCTCGGATTTGAGATCCAAAAACAATCTCAAAACCCAAACTAGGGATTTAAATTCAAAAGGTTCACCTATATCAACAAAATTGAACTCAATGCTTAATAATAAAAATTGATATAGCAAGAGAAAACTTGCCTTTGGCTTGAGCTCCAAAACCTAGTTGAGCTTTTAAATTTCAATCCACCCACCTGCTAAGGCTAAGGAACAACAATTTAAGCACAAGACCTTTGTAGCGGGGTATTACAATTGTTGGCGAACGTCCTTCCAGAGGATCTAACTATTGCCATAATCGTAAAAGATTTAGAATGAGACCTACCTGTCTCTGATTTCATGAACTTCAGGTGTGTTGAGATTGAAGTAGACCTTTGTAGCATTTGTTGAGAGGATAACTTCCCTGCAAAGTAGTTTGGTGGTTGTAAGTTCTCTCATTTTTGAAATAAAAATAAGAAACGAAAACTTAAGGCCTACCGGAAAATGCTTACTCCATTGATAATTTTGAATCAGCTGAAACAAAAAAAAACAACCACAAAACTTAAGGCTCAATTTAGTGATACAAAAATTCAATTTTTAATAATTGTAAAGAAGTAGAAAAAAATGCAAAGAATTATTGAAAAATAAATTAAAACTGAAAGTTGTGAGTAATCTTTACATCTTTCCAGCTTTGGGATGTATAACAGTAGCACAGGCCACTCTAATAAAGTCTGATATTTAGTAGAGGCCACCGTAATAAAGGATCATACGAATCCTTGCTGGCTCTATATACTCTTGCTAATTATAAGATGTTTCTGCAATTCCCTGTGCAAATTCATCAGAGACCATATTAAGAACATACGTTAAGCTGCTGCAGAAAATCGAATTTCCTATCAAAAATTCTTTCTTTTCAACAAATCATTGAACACTTTATATACTTCCACATTTCACAAAAAAACACAGAATTGAATCCTAATTCAACTGAATATACATCCATAAATCACAATTACTACAAACCCATCCATTTACAAAATCGAATCCATACACAAAAACGCCAAACCAACTCATAGCAAAGTAGAGAAAGATATAAACACAGAGAAGTGAAGAACATTACCCTGGGAGATTAACCCTTAAGTGAATAATCAATCGAATGAAAAGCTCATACATCTAACCAAGTCCGACGGCATTACCATTTGATCTCTGTAATCCGTAACAAAAATAAATCAAAGAGTGTTAAAGACATGATATAAGATACTAATCCTAAAATCAATACGGTTATGACTCAAACAAAAAAAAATGTTACCTTATTATGTACCTCGGTCCTCGGAAGAAGTTGAAGAACGCATAACTGATAGTCTCGGTGATTCTTCAAAAAATAAAGAGAGAGGATCTGGAATCTGAATTTTGAATTTTGAACTCGTCTCGAAACTCGAAAGACCAGTTTATCCTTTGGTTTCTTCAGTATATAAATTGACGAATTTGTCCTAGGTTTATTTATGCTTTTGATTTTATAGCGGGGACAATGTTTGTAAAAAGGGCCTAAATCGCCTCTTTGCTTAATAATAGTAAAGATATGCCAAAATCAAAAACGGGAAAAAGGGAAACAAAATATATAGGAAAAAGTAGATGCAAACTTATCTGATTGATTTGATTCCAACGAAAAATTTCTTAGCTAACTAATTTCATTCCAGCGATCCCATTGATTCCAACATGATGTATTTGATTGAAAGAAAAAAAGAAATACATATCCAAAACAATCCTCACGGATTTGATAGCAACCTAAAAAAAAATCCATTGCCGCAGGGTTAGAGCTCGTGGTGATAACGTGTTTGAGGATAATCAGGGGTGAAGGAAGAAGATATAGAGACAAGAAGAAGAACCATCATATTAGAGATTAGTAATCATATTACATAGGTTATAGTACTATATACATATAAAAGGGTAAGTGGATGGACCACACATCCATGGGCCATAGGTCCTATAACAAAATCGCATATATATGCAATTTTAAAATTTAAGGATAATGCCAAATGGTACAAAGGCTTTAATACAAGAAAACTCTATAAATCCTAGGAATTTTAATTGAGTTACCAAACACACAAGGAATTTACATGAATCTCAGAATTTATAATCTCACGGAATTATAAATTCCTGGAAACAGTGAATTCTGCAAACAAACCCACCATAAAAAAAATTAAAAGAATACATAAGAATCAATTTTTAGATTATCCAATTGATGAATTATAGTTCTTCCATAACTTAATTAATGTGATTTTTATCAAAAAAAAAAAGTAACTTAATGGGGAGTTTCGCATAGATTATTTTTTTCGATCATCATTCATCACTGATAGTAAGTACAGAAAATGGTTTTGGGGGTTGGTTTACATAAAATTTGTGAAGAAAATATTGTTTGGATTGTTTTGATATTTTTATTAAACAATATTAATCGCGAAATCAGTTTCGCTTCGCAAATTGGTAGACGGCAAGTTAAACGGTGTTAAAACTCTGAACACGTGATATATCCGGATAGGCCGGGACAGGGGACATGCAAATTCCTGGTACAGAGGATCTGCTGCCCTCTTTTCTTACTAAAATCCTTCAGAAAGAACATTAGAAAAATTTATTCATGAAAGTAAAGAAGTTATGTTTGAAATTGATCTGAATTTGGTTCCTTGAACCATTGCTGGAGCAGAATTAAAGGTAGGGATCATCTTCTCTTGATATATCAAGTTGATTTTTTCCCAAATGATATTCTTCATAGGTTTTGAGGAAATTGTATATTGATCTTGATGTTTTACTTAGGGATGGTCATGGGGAGAGTATGGGGCGGGTAATGCCAATCCCAGTCACTGTCCCGTTCGTAAAAAAAATACCCATACCCGCCTCGTTACCCATATGAATTGGGGCGGGGCAGGTATGGGGAATACCCATATGGGGCGGGTTTCCTATGGGTTACCCGTAACATTAAATTTGTTGATAATCAAAATTTAAATATGACTTAAAAAAAAATAATAACGTAAGAATAATGCATTCTTAAAAATTTAATTCAGAAATTCATCTTAAAGGGAACAAAAGAATCTTTAAATGACTTATTAGTTTTTCTACTTTTTCCTTTCTCATTCTACCTTCGTCCATGTTAACCATTTTATTATCTGCTTCATTTTCTCTATTTTAACTTTTAATGTTCCTGATCACAATAAAAGAGCGAAAATGATGAACATACAAAAACAATCAAGAATATAATAAATGAAAGAAAGCTCGATTAAGTGGTGGAAGTATAAAAATTCGATACAAATTTTTGCTTAAAAGTCTAAACCCCTACGATAATGAAGTCTACGGGGCGGGTATGGGGCGGGGAGCTTAAATCCCGTCCCCGCCCCATCCCCATAACTTAGGTTTCGGGTATTACCCATACCCGACCCCATCCCCATTTGTACGGGTAAAACCCTACCCAAACGGGGCGGGTACCCACGGGGATGGGTTTGGGTGGGGCAAATGGCCATCCCTAGTTTTACTTGATCTAGAACTTTGGGTAAGTTGTAAGGAACGTCAATTTCGTAAATGTGTCTTGATTCAAGTATTTTGAAATTAGGGTTCTTCATGTAATTTTGGGGGTTTCAATACAAATCATGTGATTATGCAAATATATGAATTGGGTTATTCAATCTCTTACTTAATTTGTGTTTAACGAGCTCTTGGTAAGAAGCTTCATGATTTGATTGTATTTCCACTTTGTGAATCCTAGATTGTTTGTTTTAGTTTTACTGATATCTTGAAATTCAACCGGTGGAATATGATAAAATTTTACTATGTTATGCTTTATTGATTCATAATGATACTGTCAAAATTTCATAAGGATCAGGTCCCGTTTACTACTAAAAAGATATCATAATCTATGACTGCCTTCTACAGATTTTAAATTCTGAACAGCCAAGTGATCTTAGTGGTTTTCGTTAACCGTACATCGCATGAGGCTGAATTTTTAGTATGTTAATCAGTACTTTGGAGGTAACTTGCTGTAAAAATTTCAAATGAATATGATCAGTATAAGTCCCTCAATGAGTGGGAGGACCTGGACTGAATTGTGCATGATGATTCTGAAAGTAGTCAGCTTGTGATGTATTTATATCCTTAACGAACCATTATAATTTCATGAATTTTTGATATGTTCTAGTTATATATGTTAGGAAGACTCGATAAAAGTTTCAGAATGATCGGGCTCGGGGAAGTGGCTTAAACGCTTATAGTACAGAGAACCGTTTGCACATAATTTATACAACAAGGCAGACTTCTTGTGATTAATATAAGGCCCTTAGAGTGCATGAATTTCTCTGATTTTGGATTGGAGGAACCTTTTAGTATTTGAGGAACAGTAGTCGTATTTCATGATTTATAAAGGGTTACATCATTTCACTTTGTTGGATTTGAAACTAAACAACTGATAAATAATTTGCTTGTGTATTTGAATGGGTGGGCTCATGCACGCATATTAAATATATGTTTTGTGATAGTAATTAAAATGCGTGGTACTGAAAAGGTGAAATGTGATTTCAAGTGCTAGTTTTACCCATTTGTAAGGAGGTAAAGGTGCTTGTAGAAATGATTGTTAGAACCTTAGCTCTTTTATCTCAGGTTTTGTAGAATTCATTGTTAACACCTTCTTTTAATTTATCGTTCTATTTTGATGAAAAGCTAAATTATTTCGTGTCGCTAAATGCTGACTTCAAGCATTAACCCTTGTTCATATGTGAATAAGTTAGCTACTGGTTGATGGCCATGTGCATTATCAGAGGCAATCGATGCTTCTTTTTTTCTTTTTTTTTTGGCATGAGGCCCAAGTATGGACAGTGAAGCACACAGTTATGCTTGAGTTTCTTATGAAGTTTGGCGGCATTATGGAACTTCACTATAGGGCATGCATAGTTTAAAGGTTATGGAACATTTTCCGTGTTCATTTTATTTTGTTAGCCGTATGTCCACTTTGTGTCTGAATGCTTTGTTGGTTTAATTAGATTGTGAGCACTCTAGAGATATCTAGTATTCAATGAAGAAAAATGGAGGCATATTTGTTTCATACATCTCATATTCTTGTTCAGATTGGTTTTAGCCACAAGTCCCTTTTATTTGTTATTTAAAATTCCTATATCTTGACTAGATGAAATGGTAACGGCAATAATTGCAACCTTTGATGGGTATTATGTTGCGTAAATTCTTAAATGTATATGTAGCGTCATTGTAAGTATAATCTTGACTGCTCCGGGTGCTAAAGCGATAGAAAACTGTATAATGGGTTTTAGTATGGGGTTCTTGTAAAATTAATAGTATGTCGTGTCCTTTCATTTCTCTTGTATTACATGAAATGGAAATGTCATTTTAGTTGATATTTTATATATACCAAGAGGAGTATGAAGAGCAGAAAACGAAAAAGAAGACATTCACAGAGTAAAATTCCATTATTTACTTATCGATAATTGTTTGGAGTCGTAATCTTATTTTCTGTTTTGTAGTCCGTTGTTAACAACTCTGAATCTAATACAGACCTATACGTTGAAGGTGCTCTAGTTCTTTGAACACATAGGCATATTTTGTAAAATTACCCAATAGATACATGATTCATATACTCGCTTGTTAAAAGGTAAATCTTGAATTCCGATTAGCTTTCGTTTGATGTGCTATACTAGATATGATATTTTTAGATAATGTTCTGGTTATAACTGTATGTATGGGATATGATTCTTTTATCATCAAGAGGTTGAGTGTTTGGTGCTTTTAGTACCTTGGGCTTATTCGTATATATGTATGCTGCCATTTGAATCAATTTACTTGATAGCTGATAACAAATAGTTGCTAATGGGGGTAGTTCATACTATCTAAAACTAAGATGACGAACTACGGTCGTGCTTGATCCCTTTGAGCAATGGAGAGGGTACGTAGGCAGCCGCTATGCGGTTCAGCACAACTCCGCACTGTTGTTCATATCATTTGAAAGTGGTGGTTGTTGTTTGACAGTTCATACTACCTATTCGTAGATGATTGCAACCTTGACATTGGAAATTGGCCATATATATTGTTAGAATCGGCAACTGGCCGTATAAATATTTGGAGTTGGCAACTGGCCATCTCCCGTTTTTGGGCAATTGGCCCGTGTTGATTTTGGCAACTGGCCGTCTGTTTGGGCAATTAGCCCGTGTTAATTTTGGCAACTGGTCGTCTGTCGTTTTTGGGCAATTGGCCCGTGTTGATTTTGGCAACTGGCTGTCTATTTGGGAAATTGGCCCGTGTTAATTTTGGCAATTGGCCGTCTACCATTTGAGCAACTGTCCAACTTTAATTTTAGGCAACCGACCGTCTCTTAGTTTTTGAAATTGGAACCTTGTCGAATTTTATAAGTATTATGGTATGGGACATATGCTCATAGAATTACGACCTTGAGACTAATGAGATTTCTACAGTATGCAAGATTAAACGAAATTTTCACTTTAGTGGCGTATTAGAGAGTAGGAGCTTGCCAAGCGATCCGTAATCCGACCCGCTGGAAGCAAAATTCTCTGGTCCGTCACAGTTGTTTCTTTCAAAGAGGGGTTTAGCATTTTTGTAAAAATGGTGAGAAAATTTATACGTAAAACAATGGTAACTTCTTAAGCTTCATAGAGACTCTTGGAAAACATGATCATGTTTTAAAATATCATCCGTAGAGCATCGAAAAGAATAAAATGCGCACCCATTATCTTATGCACAAGATTCAAAATGAAATGATTTCAATGCTTGCCGATGCGACGAGAAATCTTATTCTCAACAAAATCCACGAAGCCAAATACTTTTTAGTTATTCTTGATTGTACGCCTGATGTTTCTCGCGTGGAACAAATATTTATTATAATCCGGTGTGTATATGTTTCAACAACAAGAATCGAAGAGTACTTTCTCAAGTTTTTGGAGAAATTTTATTTTTTGAACTTGAAGATGCATTGATAGAGTTTGGGTTAAACATTGATGATAAAAGAGGACAAGGATATGACAATGGAACAAACATGAAAGGAAAACATAAAGGTGTGCAGGAAAGATCACTCGATATCAATCCAAAAGCATTATACACAACATGTGCTTGTTATAGTCTTAATCTCATACTTTCTCATATGACTAAGTCTTGTCCTAAAGAAAGTTCTTCTTTTGGACATATACAACGTATTTATACAAAAAAAAACTCAGCTTTTACGATCGGTGGGATGTGTTTAAATAGGAGATTGTCAAAAAGGATAGACACTTAAACCGTTGTCAGATACTTTTTCTTAGGAAACTTGTATGGACTGAACTTGAATACAATTCCGAGAGTTCAACATAATAAATCTCAATCAAGGAATTATACGAAGAACTTATCTCTCTTTCTCTCATAATCAGAAAGTTTACAGAACCAAATTCGTGAACCTGATTATTTGTGAGAGTACTTGGACGATCTCAAAAATCAATATCCAAGAATCAATAAAGTCGTAAGGATGGATATATCTAGTTTGATTGATTTACGTACAACCTGTGATATTTCAATTATAAAGATAATCAATATAATGCGGAAAAAGAAATAACACAGACACGAGAAATTTTGTTAACGAGGAAACCGCAAATGAAGAAAAACCCCTGGACCTAGTCCAAACTTGAACACCAAATTGTATTAAACCTCTACAGACACTAGCCTACTATCAACTTCGGAATGGAATAAACTGAGACCGAATTAAACCATCACATCAATTCAGTTACAGTCGCACTCCTTACACCTCTTGAATCCTAGCAAGAATTTGTGTAAATGATTCCCTTAGCTGACGTCCTTTACATCCTAAGAGTTGCTTCAACTCAATTGAATACCTTAAACCAATATGCCTCCCATAGATAAGCTTATATGTGTGATTTCCATTCCGATCAAAGATCAAGGTGAGGTAGGAAATTTATTGCAATTATTAAATTCTAATAAACCTCAAAATTCGGTCTTTTGACTCCCGGAGAGCATCCTAGATTATTATTCACATCACAAGTCGAAACTTGTGGAATCATAAATTCTGAGACGAAGAAACTTTGTGAATTCTATTTATCTTGTTTGAGTGACTCAATAATCATAACAAGATACTAGAACTATCAAGATGATATAGTTGGACCTAGCTTCACGAATCCCCAAGTGAAGTTTTTTTGTCGCTAAACCCTAAAAGGGTTTGAAGGAGAGGACGACTCTAGTTTACAACTAGGACATACAAGAATAGTGGAAAGAATTCAAAAATCTTAGTTGTATGAGGTTCTCCTTTTATAGACTTCAAGGTTAAGGTTGTTTTAGGTTTAAGCTAAGATAGCTTTGGAACCAAGCAATCAACAATCAACATTAGATGAAAAACTTGACTTTGAGATTAATATAGTAGAATATACATTATGGTTAAGATGGACCATAAACATCCGTGTACAATGACAAAAATGAGTTCAGGAACTCACAAAACTTTTCCGGTTTGTGTACCGGGTATGGATACCACTCCTGTTTCAAAACTAACAGTTCCTTTACGGTATGCATACTAGGTATGCGTACCATTCCTGGTTCACGAGAAACATACTTTTTATGGTGTGGATACCAAGTACGCGTACCGTAAAACTGCTGTCGAACTATAGATATGCCAGTACATTTACTGGTTACATGTACAACAGCTCTGGACTTATAATAGTTCTCCTAGTTTGTGAATTGGTATGTATATTATCTTGTATCCATATTAGCAGTAGTTCTATATTTCTCTCTAAATCAATTCGAAACATTCCAAAATAATATCAACGACATATATCACTGTTCTAGGCTATTTTCGAATTATAATCATAATTAGGTTATAAACAATAAATTTTTCTGAACCAAATTCATCAAGTATGAACACATGTTCGAGAAGTAATCATAATTAGCTTAATGTCATATTTCGAGAAGATATTTCAAGATAAACTTAACTAGAAATTTCTATTATGCATGCGCTGTCTAATTTAGTCATGATATAATGTCTCAAACATAAAAATGGTGAAAACTTGAGATATAGGTGGTTCATTCTTCATTTACCTTTTGATATTGAAGTTTTCCAAATCTCTTGTTGATCTTCGCCTTCAAACGGTAGAACGTAGTGATATCCGAATCTCAACTACACACTTTTATCCTAATCCGAGACTGACTAAATGTATTCTAGAAATCAAGATATAGTTTCGACAACTAAATTTGACAACAAGATTGAGATAGCAAAACTTGTGAGTTTGACCGAGCAATGCTCTAACAAATACCAAGCTCCAAAAAAAAAAAAAAACTTTCGAGAGACTGCGAGCTTCATCCCCTATTTCTCAAGAAGTCATCACTGCCGACAACTTAGTATGTTTTGAATTGCATACTTTCAAATTTTATCTTAGCTTGAGTATTTGGTATAAATTTATGTTTGTTGTTAACACTGTGAGTAAGTCGTTGCAATCTAAAAACATGGACAACGATGTTACTATACAACAAATGAAAGGTCTTATGATTTTTTTAAAGAGTTTAGAGAAAATGGGTTACAAAAGGCGTTAGATAAAGCTAAGG
Source organism: Papaver bracteatum (assembly GCA_023529315.1). Lineage (NCBI taxonomy): Eukaryota > Viridiplantae > Streptophyta > Magnoliopsida > Ranunculales > Papaveraceae > Papaver > Papaver bracteatum. Next base: position 1,542,705 of record JAJJWX010005152.1, read on the forward strand.
ATATTACAAGTGCAATGGACACTGAACCTACATTTTGTGAAGTACGTACCGCTCGTACTACCCAACCAATATCATGTGAGGAATTTTTAGAAGAAAATACTTTTTATGTATAGTAGACAATGCTATATCTTCATTTTGGACCAGATATGAACAACTTCAAATGTACAAAGAAATAATTGGATTTTTGTTTGACTTGGAAAAGTTGAAATCTATGAGTCACGATGAGCTGATGAGTGCATGTATTGCACTTGAAGGTTATTTGAAGCATGTTACATATAGTTATATTGATAGAAAGGAATTATATATGAAATTAATGGTCATGCGAACTATACTACCTAATGCGTATAGTAAGCCAATTGAAGTTTTATAATTTTTACTAATAATGGATGGTTGTTACACATATGCATAGATTGCTTATCGGATATTGCTTACGATTTCAGTCACAGTTGCCTCGATTGAAAGAAGTTTTTCTAAGATAAAGTTGATTTTGTCGTATCTTCGATCAACTATGTCATATGAGAGCTAGTAGGATTATCTATGTTAGAAGTTGAACGTGATATGGCTATGCAAGTTGATTTTAAAACTCTACTTACTGATTTGCATCTAGAAATGTAAGAAGAGTCATTTTTGAATAAATGGCAATCTGAATTATTATTCGAACCAAATGAACTTTTATTATTATTTTTTGAACCATACTTTGTTATGTGTACAATCGAGAAATTTTACACACTTATGGAAATATTTGGAAGCTTAATATATGACTTTAATGTGTAAAAATAACCCCCTCTAGAAACAAGATTCTAAAATTGCCGGCCTTAAGTGAAATATACAAATAACACCCTTTTGGTGTTTTATAGACATTTATACCATTATTTAGAAAGGTCTGGACCCTATAGCTACCACCTCAGGATTAAATTTGGTAGAGTCAGCTGCCACCTCAACAGGGATATTTACCCCTTTTCTCGTTTTTTCCGTCACAAAATTTTAGAAGCAATTCGTTCGTGATCTCCGCCTATTTTATTTCCTTCTTTTCCTTCTCAATTTTTAAAGAAAAGTTCTTCAGTTCCATCAACTTCCTTCTTCAGAGATTTCTTATTTTTTCAATTTCGTCTCAGATTCAATCTGCTGCATACCCAATTTTTTAATTTCGTCTCAGTTTTTTAATTTAGTGCGGTTTGTAGAAGAGAAAAGAAGAGCAGATCGATGGATTGGGAAATTTTGATGTTTTCTGGATTATGAAACAGGTATTTTCATCAACTTTATAGGTAAATTCAAGAGGGTTCTCTTGGTTGTGCTCAAGGAGAATCTTATGGATTGGTCAGTTACTTCAATTTTACTTTTCTTGTATTTGTATTCAATCAAACTCAATTTCTAGGGCTTGTTCGATTTTATGTTGTAATGTGCCTTGGGATTTTAGAGTGAATTTTTGTTTTATTTTTCCTTGGATTTTGCAGGAGTATAATGTTCGTGCATGTTCTACTAGTGAGAAGAATTACTTTGTAGGCAGATTTGTTTCAGGTGTCCTAGTGTTTTCTAAGAAGAAAAATGCTGACAATAGATGGGCGCTTCGAAAGCAAGGACTCGTGGGGCGTCAAGTTACAGATACCTTGCGGGTAGGCACTTGTTTTATTAGTTTTTGGTCATTGATTAGTATTTTTTGGTTTCTGATTGAAATCATGCCACATAAGAGTTTTAGGTAGAATCTGTTTGAACTTGGGGTCCTTGTACTGTTTCGAAAATCGAAATGATTGGATGTACTACCATTTGAAATTAGAATGAAATGGAATTTTAAATGAGCTGAACTGTGTTAAGAGTTTGCTGACTTCTTGATGATGAAAAATTGATATAGATTGGGAGCTCACTGTTGTTTCAATTTTTGTGTATACAATATGTCAATTGATTTGGGGTAGTATTGAAATTAATCAGGACAAGTTCAAAAATAAACCTTGGCTTTTGGAGGATGAGACCGGCCAATTTCAATATCATGGATACATTGAAGGTGCACAATATGCAAGTTATTATCTGTTAATGATGCAAGGGAAGGAGTTTGTAGCTATTCCTGCTGGTTCCTGGTAAGCTAAATGATACCCTACAATGGGTCACTCTTTGTACTTGTTGCTGGTTTCTTGTTTCCTTTAACAAAGTCTGCACTTCTACTTTAAGATAGTTGGTCTTATCATATTTCATGTTGTTTGGCTCCTTGTTTTTGTATGATTATTTTGTAACTCCAATATATCTGTCATTCGTTTCATATGTAGGTACTACTTTAACAAAGTTGCACAGTATAAGCAACTAACTCTGGAAGAAGTCAAGATAAGATAAAGAACAAGTACAAAGACTGCTGAGGGATTTCAAATATGGATGATGAAAATAGCAAATAGTGGAGCAGCTGCTTTTGGTGGAAAGGAGAAGGATGAGAAGGAGGCTGTTGGATCTATGGGAGGGCGTAGAAAAGAAAATGATGATGAAGATGAAGGAAATGTCTCGGATAAGGGGAGCGAGGATGAAGAAGAGGAAGCACAAAGGAAAAATAGACTCAGACTCAACAAGAGAGATGTCAATGATGATGAAGAAGGTCAAAGAGGAGGTGATCTTGACATGGATGACGATGATATTGAGAAGGGTAAGAACCTTTGTGATGTTTCATTTGCTCTTACTTATCCTTGTACCAGATAGGTTTATTTTGTTGTGCCCAAACTGTCGTCTTCTATGCTTCCCACGATACATCAGTTATTATTATTTTACGTTTTAGTTCTTGTTTTTCGTGAGTCATTCTATTCATCGATTACAAGGAAAACCTCGGGTCAAGATATATACATGTAGCAAATAGTTTAGTAATTTTTCTTTTTCTGTGTTCCTTTTGTTTTGAGCTGTTCTGTTCACATAATATTCTTAATTATGGTCTATAGTTTGTGGCTCACCTGACGCTTTATGGGATTCATTAATTCAGGATCCATAAAAGAAATCTCTCTGATATATCACCTAATTGTAAGAATCGGTGATTGCTAAAGGATTTAAGATGTTTATCAAGTCACTTTAGGCATGTGCGTGTGGTATAAAAGTTTGATTTTCAGTTTGTATTTTTCTGAAATTCTGCTAATGCTTCGTAGGCGATGACTGGGAACATGAAGAAATATTCACGATGATGATGAAGTTGTTGGTAATGATCCTGAGGAACGAGAAGATTTGGCTCCGGAAGTTCCTGCTCCCGAGAAATCAAGCAGGTTCACCCTCATTTTATACCTACATCAATCACTTTGGCATATCATACATTACTCTTCTATACTCTTTCAGAGCGCCATCTTCTGTTGGAATTTTAAAAAATAAATAAATTATAGTATCCTTGAATTTCCATGGAGATTTAAATATATTGGCTTGGAAATAATTTTGTCTTTGGGTAAAACTAATGTTTATAATGTATATTACTTTCAACTTTAAGTCTTACCTATGGTGTTGGTGGTTTTCAGTAGGCTTTTCTAGATTATACATTAACTGGAGGTATACATGTAAATGTTAATAGGAAGTAGTTGTTGTACTTGAGTCGACTCAGATTCTCATAGGAGCTTCAGGTTAAATAAACCCATTACATGATTGGTGTTGAGGATGATTTTGGAAGTACCATACTGTAAGCATGAATTGGTAATCACCATGTTCTCGACAGTCAATTAGGGAAATGCCTAATGCACTCTAAAATGCTTCAGAGAAATTCATGAGATGACTTGGTTAATTTCTCCTTTGGGCTGCATGGTTATTTAGGTTTTTAGGATTCTGTGGTCTTAACTAGCCGGTTGTGGTTGACTAGAAGGTTCAAGGATTTATGCAATTATTAGGTCAACTGATTTTATTTATTTTTGTTATTAATTTTCAAGGAATCTAGTACAGTTCTATTTCATCTGACCTTAGGTTTGGAGTTATTATACTACTCATAAGGTGAGCAGATTAGTGTTTGCAAGCAAAGGATGTAACTAATCGTGTCATCATATTGATATCCGAACCTAGTAAATGACAAGAAAATCTATTTAAACTTGTGGCAGTCTATATTATATTAGTGATCTTTTGTCGCATTACAGTTTTGTATCTTTAATGTGTTCATTGCTAGGATACCTATGTGATCTTAACAGTAGGATGACAATTTTCGTCTTTTGAGTTAATTGTTGATATCTTTTAGAATTGGGGTTAATAAATTGATGTTAGTGGATTCAACTCATGTTATTTTGGAGTAACTGAACACTCGAACTTACTCATCCTACGGGGATTACTCAAATCTGTGTGTTGGACTATTTTGAGTGGATATCAAACCCTAGGATTCATGCGGTTTTACATACTTCCAGGATGAAGATGATGATGATGATGAGACTAATGAAGAGGATGGTGGAATGAGCAAATCTGGGAAGGAGTTAAAAAAGCTTCTAGGACGTTCAGCTGGAATGAATAATTCAGATGCCAAAGATGACGATGTAAGCTCATATTGTTTCACTTAGGTTTCTGAAATTCATCCAATCTGCATGTATTCTATTCCGTCTTTGGATGGCATTTTCTTGCCTGAACTTTTTGAAGTGAGAAAGTTTGTGCTCTGTAGCAGACAAAGCGGATTACATTCCTCCAATAATCCAAGATGGTTTATCTAATTATGTGATTTATTTGCAGGAAGCAGATGATGATATGATAAATAGCTTTATGTTTGTCCTGTCGGTGATAAATATCAACGTCGTTGATGATGGACTGTATAAGTTTTTTTTTTATGTGTTAATCTGACTTAGCTACTGTATAACTGGTGTGTGGGAAATGTTTTTGTTTGTAAAGCTACGCCAAGTGGTCGTCATCCGTTCTCTCTGCTGTTAGATTGTATTTTAGAGTCCTTGTTGCTGCATATAATATATTCCAAGGTTTCGAGTCTTTATTCTGCACCCCTTGGTGGATTCATCAAGTTCTTTTAGTTTATACTCCCCTTATAAGTATGTGAAGTATGTGGTGTAGCTTCTAATTGGGTTTGTGGCGTTGTGATTGTTCAGGGTGTTTTCAAACAACAAGAATTTTGGTCTATTGGAACATTTCCTTGCATGGTTAGTTTTCAAACTTATATTCATTCAAATAGTTTCTTGGTTTATCTCTTTATCATGATCCTTTCTCCTGACATATATGTTTTTCATGCTAGAAATCCAAGAAACTGGTCATGTTTAAGTGAGACATCCCACCATACTTTGGCAAACTAGGGGTATGTCCTGGAGATGTAAGAAGTACTTGATTCATTTCTTGTTTTCTTTAAACCTGACTGATTGATATATCTCTTATTTATAGTTTTATAGTCTTCTTGTTTACTTGAAGTGCATTTGCTGAAACCTGCATTATTCTTTGACTTCAGATACTATAATAGGATTTCAGGGACGACATGTTCGTTGAAGAAGTTGCATTTTTTCCCAAAAAACAAGAAGCCCTAACAAAATGTGATTAGTTTTTTTTTTTTTGCAGGATCTGCATAAAATGCTATCTATAAAAGATGTTGAGCCTCTCTAAAATCCTTGAAGAGTATGTGAATTTATGTTATTTGTCTTTGTTTGGTTTGTGTAGAAGACCAAGATTTTGTGTGGCTAGAATAATTTGTGAATAGATATGGTAAACATAAAATTTAACACATCGAAGATGGACGGTCCAGGGGTTGGTTCACTGGTTCACTCATGGTTTCAAGTCTCACTAGTCCATGCTTTTTTGTATTATATCATTTCATTTGTCCAGTTTACTCCAGCAGGCTATATTTATATGTAATTTAATGAGAAAATGGCATTAGATATTTTGATTTCCATCAGTCTATTATTATTTTCATTGTAGTAGATTTAGGGACATTCTTTCTTTCAGTGTGATGAAACAAAATCAGAGCGCATTAACCATATGGTTATTTATGTGGGGTTTTATTCACATGCAAAAATACAACAAAATTACAGTTATTTTGTCTAAACAAAAGTAGAGCACATTCTTTTAATTTTAAAAAAAAAAATATATAGTAGACTGGAAGAAAAAAAACTAGCAGACTCTAGAATCTTTGGTAAATTTTTTAGCCGTCCAATTTTAGAATCAATTGCTACTTGTCTCTTATTCTTCCAGTGCTCAATGTTGGATTCTTTGGTAAAGATCACCTAATTAAGATGAAGGAGAAAAGTTATAGATGTGCATGTTCACAAGATTATGATATTCTGATTGAGTAGATGACAAAAAAACAGACCAGCTTTGTACAAACTGTTTATCTTCTCTGGTATTGATTGGAACATCATGGACCATGCATCTGTACCGATTCTGTAGTTCAAGAGTAACATCATATGGTCAATGTATGGAACTAGTTTTAAACAAGTTAAAGGAAAAGGTTAAGATGTAAAGTAATTGGAAAAGAAAACAAACAACCCTCATTCTTTAACCTTCCTTAGTTATACACTTTCAAATGGGATCCAAGGAGGACAGGTGTGGAAAATTTGAAAGAGCAGATGAAACATGACCCAAAAATTTGTGATCTTGGACATGGCATATAATACAGGAAATCCAACAGAAGAATAAGAATTTAAGAGTCGAAACGGTGGTTGTTTTCATAAAAATTACATTACCTTCTCACATCGGTGTTTTCAAGACAACCATCAAAATCAAATTCGGAAATTTTTCATGAATCGCGAAGACCATCATCCTATGAAAAAGGCGAGATCATTAACAAAATTATTAGTGTCATTTGCTAGGAAACCTTCTTAATCTGCATAGAACAACTACCATAACTGAACCACAAAACTCATAACAACACTTAATAGAACTATGGGATACAAAAACAACTTTTGGTGAAAAACTGATGGTTCAGGCATTATTATAAACACTTGATATGCATTCTTTCTCAAATTCCCTGCAAAATCGATTTGGATTGAAACCCAATCTTCCTAAGCATATAATGGCTTGTATTACTCAGTCGATCTCAGATAACCCTTCTCAAACATTTGCTTGTTAAGCCCATCTAAATAATTTGTAGAAGGGTTTTGCTGTATAAGAATTAAGCTGGGTTCGTGAAGAAGAAGAAGAAAAGAATAATAATAAGAATTGATGTTTCGTTGAAAGAGCAGGAAGCAAGAAATGTATAAGATAGTGAAAGACTAAAAGAAGAAAAATAAAAAAAGAATAATAAGAATTAATTTTTGGTTGAAAGAGCAGGAAGAAGAAGAAAGATGAGGAAGAAGAAGACTTAGCAAAAAAAAAGAATGAGGCCGCACAAATTAACCAATAGAAAGGTGTGGTCGCCCTAGTTGACCCATAGAAAATAACCCCTTACATTGACCAATAACAAAAAGCTATGCTTCAAAAAAAAAAAAAAACTTTTATAATATTATATTTAAAAGAATTATATTTAAATAAAACACATGTCCCCCTTTAACTGGACGTAAGGAAGGTGAAGGTGAAGCGTTAGGGCCCTCGCAACTGAGGTCCTGACCCTATTTGAAAACGGTCCTCACTTTTTCGTCCTTGTCACCTACATGGCGCCTAGGTGGTCAAGTTAGAAGGTCCTTAATGTTGAGTGACAAGGTCCAGACTATACATGCCGAGGGTCCAGACCCCTAAAATATTATTTAATTCCATTTATAAGATTATTTTATTACTAAAACAAGAGTCCAGTAAAGGGTCCAGTAAAAGGTCCTGGACGTTATCAATAAAATATTAACAAAAATATTCTTATTTTAATATTTATATTTATATTAGAAGACTAGAGTGGGGTCCAAAAAGGTCCTCTTCAAGGTCCAGACCCCCTTTCGAGGACCCTAAATAATTAAATATCATTTTAAAAAGGTGATTTTTGGAATTTGAACTCTCTTCTTTCTCTCTTCCTCTTCCTTTCTCTCTTCCTCTTCCTTTTGGCATATTTCTTCGTCGTTTTGGGACGATTTTTCTTCGTCGTTGTAGGGCGAGTTCTTCAAATTTCTATGGCTGGTTCGTGGCTTGCTATTCTTGCATCAAAAACATCAACGATTCATCACGACATCGCTTTGAATCTGCATACGTGTTCGTGTGGATCGACAAATTTATGGGCAAAGTACTCCATTATATTTGGAGCATCTCTTATCGAAGAAGAAGAAGAAGAATACATTCATATTAAATGGTCGGAATATTTTTCTGGATATACCATCATCTCTCCCTTATACATAAAATTTCTTTGGATATCTTTGCGGTTTATCGCTCTTTCTCTTCGCGATCTACGTGTAATTGATGTCCTTATTTGTATTAGGGTTTTGATTATCTCTTATTTTGATGTTTTTGTCATTCTTGTAAGCGAACATGTAATCACTGTTTTGATTTGAATGAATTGAAATATGTTGATTGTCCAAAAAAAAAAAAGGTGATTTCTAAATTTTTTAATTCATATAATAAGATTTTTTAAAATAATGATAGAGTACGGTATATAGTCTTGACCCTTTCATCAGGACCCTTGCAGTGAAAACTACACAGAAAAATACTTATTTTAAGTTTTGAAAGTTGGAAATAATATTAAACAATTAAGGATCCTCTACTATCAGGGACATAAATGTCATATAGTGGCATTTTTGGTAGGTTTGGGGTTAGGGTGGCACTTTTGGAAACCTATTTCCAAGAGTGGCAGTTTTAGGAATTACCCCCTTAATATATGTACTTACATGCTTAAATATGTCAGAAAATTATGCTAACATAGCTATACTCCTGACAATAGTTCCTTTTATAAAATGGGACAACATTTTTTGGGTATGCTTTGCGGTAGTAAAATGTCAGGGCCAACCATGCTTAGGTTATTGGAGTTGAAAGGGTTTTAGTGGATGAACAGGAACTAGCCATGTTGAAAAAAGTGGTTTAGAAAATTGATGGATTTGAATAATAAAAGCAAAGGCTGGAAGATTACTAAATATGGAAGAAAAACGAAATCGTAAAGAAAATGAAAAGCTATGCAATGAAAGGGTATTAAATAAACAATGATAGTGGGTAAGGGTTAATAACAGATTGAATAATAAAAGCAATCCACAAAAAATGGTGGGATGAATAATATAAGAAGATGTTACAAAAAAAAAAAAAAAAAGCATTATAGTAGTTTGCAGGCAAAAAGCCGAAAAGTCACAACCAAACAGACCAGAAGAATTGATGAAGAAGGAGATTGTAAAGGAGACTGATGAATAAGCTTTGGATTTAAAGATTAATGAGACCTTTGAAGATAAAACAGGGATGAATCATGGACGTGTAAAAGACCTTTCCAGAGAACACATACCTCCAAAAACCACCAAATCCAACACTGAAAAGCTCGGGCAATGGAGTTGAGGCAAAATGATAAATGACATTGTTAGGATAATAGAAATAAGAAGAGAATGGAAGAATATAAAGAAGAGAAAAGGACTCTAAGAAACAAGAATAGAAAAGGTATAGGATGAGAATAAAGCAATTGAAATGATCAAACCTGAAAAATGAGCTAATAGACCATTATCATTTATCAAGATGAAAGAATAAATCTACATAAATTCAAATATAGAGATAAATAAGATTAAAATGAAATGATGCCTAGACTTCAATCCAAGATGGAGGTCAGAAATTGCTTAGTTTCTAAATTTGTATGAAAGTACTCTGATCGAGTAGTAGTTTTTCAATGATAGCTCAACTCCAAATGCATCGTCTGGTCTTCATTCTAATCTAACTATTGCCCTTTAAATCTCCATGGTTGATGAGAAGTGCAATAATTAAGTTGATTTCTTCAATATAACTCGACTCATGTGGGTAGTGAATCCTTAAAATGGTAACTTGAACATGAAAGAAAACCCATAACTAAATAGAGATGTATGACTATAAAAGATAATTAGAACAAGGTCTCCTGAATTTTAAATAATGATCATGGATTTACATAAATCAAACAAGGAAGCGGTCTTTAATAAAGTAGAACCAGAGAAACAAAGAAAAAGATGAGGGAGAAAAATGTCGACAAATCAGCATCCATTCATATTTTTGGATTGGTAAATTGATGCTTTAAGTATAGGTGAAATAAAAGTCCATGAAACCTTAAGAAAACACTCACACACAAAAAAAAAATCTAAATAAAACGCCCATAATAAACAAACACCAGAAAAGTCTATAAACAACCAGTCCAAATCGAAAAAAACATCGGGAAATTTCAAGAAGGATCAAAAACAGTAAACTTTCATTTGCTCATAAAACCTTTCAAGAGTTATTGTGAAATTCAAGTTGTTGACATATCCAATAAGCTCGTATGTATGATTTTTTGAACTCGATTCCAGTAAGAACCAAAAACTTGGTGTTGAAAGCTTAATTGTTCATTTTCTTCCACAAGTTCCATGTAATAGCAGCCGGAAGAGCTTTAATGACGAGACATTTACGATTATTTGTCTTAAGAAAAGATCATTATGAAGAGCTACATGAATTGGCTGAGGCAACACCAAAATAAGACTGAATTTAGCTCTGAAATGATTCCAAATGTAGCTCACGGTTGAACAATGTAAGAGCATATTGGAAGCAGTTTATTTATCCTCACACAGAGGTAACAATGATTAACCCAGTCTTTCCATGTACTTAGGTTTGCGAAGCTTATCTTGCGTGAGAACTTTCCCCTTGGAACCACCCACATGAAGAACCCGACCTTAAAATACCAAAATTTCCACCATAGCTTTTTGGGATGCACAAACTTTGATCTTCAACAAACATATATTCAAAATCAAGCCAATTATTACACTTATTCATTTAGAAATCTCCACGGTGCTGCGAACCCATGTACACTGTAGATGACAAAATATAGCATCTTTCCGAGAACTGACGGCTGAAGCGTAATACAACTGTTGAGACATTAAATAAGATGTCGAAGACCCGAACTAGATATCCAAGGATCGATCTATAGACGACCAAACGAGACAGAGATAAGAAGTTAGGTGCGGAATACATGAGTCCAGGAGTGAAGCTAGGAAGATTCTCGATGTTGTCTGCTGAAGGGAGTCCTGGAAAGCTATCCCAGGTTGGTACAAGCACAAGGTGGGAAACTATCAAGTCTAAGCTATCACATGCTTATTCATCGACATGTAATTGTCGTGTTCATATCATGCATAAATAGCCAGAAAGACTGATAATGTAAACCAGTTCATTCAGATAATGAAAGATAGACTTCATACAACTTTGTCTCTCTCTCTATGATTCCCTCCAAACCGCCATAAAACCATAACCAACTTAAAAGATAATCAGGAAACCCTAACTTGGCATTACCGGAAATGTAATCGGAGATCAGATAACAGAGTGATAATCAAGAACGCATCTTAATATTAAGGACAAAGATCACACATTGTGAAGGTATGTGTCGTAGCTAGAAAGACGTATCTTCACACACTAAAAAAGACAATTGTTATTATGGGACAAGGTGTTGATATCAAGAAGGTGTAAAATAGCGGCAATGTCAATTTTAGTAGCACTGTCATTGTTATCATTATCACAAACTATTTGAATAATTATCCAATTCTAATTTTTGAGATGTGTTATTGAACATTTGAGTCACTATAGAAATAATCGAATGCAATTGAGAATTGCATAAAAAGAGGATTTTGTCCAGCCTAAAAATTCTTCTAAAAAATTATTTTATAACCATTCCTAGCAAGAATTTGCTACTCGAATTGAATCTGCCATAGAAATTATGAATTCCTCTCCAAATACTTCACTCATAAGCTTGTTTGAGAGGTTTAGTATTCTAATCCAAGTGATCAAGACCATAATTTTGAGAAATTAGTTGTTTTACGGAGAGAGATATTATCGTCGCCAAATCTCGATAACCTCTATATGCATAACGTGATATTCACCATTATAATACCTACCACACCTAAGTTTTTTGGTTTCACTAGTAGCTAATAGTAGATTTAAGGATTTTTTTGAGCAGTCAAATATGTGCCCAATGAGTCATGTACAACACTGTTCCTGACTCAAATACATTTATGTTATATTATGAGTCGAGGTCAAATATCAAAATTTTCAAAAATAAACAATCTGATTCAGATCGCAATTCATACATTAAGTTAGGTTCAGATCCCAAATCAGAACCAAACAAACAAAGTGCTAAAAATGAAAAAGTGTCGAAAAGATGGATCTCTTATTATCGGTAAAAAAAAACTTCCCAATTTGAGGGTTAATGGAAACTAATCTGGATCTGCGAATAAAACCAAATACGGTCACCAAAAAGTAATATCAACAAAATACGGTCACCAAAAAGTAATATCAAGACCCCTTATCCAACGAATTTTCATAATAACTAAATTGCCCTTAATTAGTGTCAATTAGTTGTTACGATAAACTGAATTGATTATATAGTTATGTATGCGGGAAATTAGAGTTTTATTTTTGTGGAGAAACCTAGGTGATGACTGATGTAGAACATCTAGACCAAGTCACCCCTATTTGACATTAGAGTCAAACCGTATTCTATTTCTAGTATTATTTCTTAATTTATGATTTCCTTATTCTAGAACTATTCTAGAACATATTGGTTTCCTAGTTTAGTATGATTTCCTTTTTCTAGTTTTATTACTTTAAGGAAATAGTGAAGCCTATATAAGAAGGCCTAGCCTTGTAAAATTTCTACACATTGAACATTATTATCTTATTTGATTTATCAAAGATATTTTATTTAGTTATTGTTCTCTAATTTTCTTATAGATTTTTTGAATCTATTGATTTCACACTAGTTTTCACTATCTTTTGGATCCTTGATCCAAATTATTACTCTTTCGCTATGTTAAGTGGTACCAAAGCCACTAACATGGGTGATAAGAAGATTGAAGAGTTAAGGAATAATTTGAATAAAGACCTAGAATCTTATGCGCAAGCAATGGGAATCATACTAAAAACGGAGTTAACCACTGAGCTAACCACTGTGATAGATGAACGTTTTGAAGATTTCAAAGAGTGGTTTTCTACCAAGTTCATGGGACATGAAGGAAAGAAGGTAATTGGAGAATTACCTAAAACCCAGGCTGAAATTGTCCATCCTCGTACTTCTATCCCTCCGAACTCCACCACCCATGTTCAAACCCCTCCAATCACTTCCTAACCTTCTTACAACCATGATACTTCCAAAAAACAAGTCATATTACCATCCGTTATTCATTACTCCAACTTACTCTTCTTGTCCACCTTACACAACCCCACAATTTGAATTCTTTGAAGATTTCAGCTCTTACTCTACTCCTCAAAACTTTCTCAATCTTCTGCAAAAAAACAAGCAATTGGTGTTGAAGATTATGAGCCATATTATTATCCTCCACCGCCGTGCCAGCAAAGGAACATGGGAAATCCACAAAACTATCGCCCCAAATATGATATAACCCCGTTTGGTGGACTCTTACACATTGAATATTTTTTAGATTGGTTGTGTATAGTTGATCGCTTCCTTTATTATATGTGCATACTTGAAGATCAACAAGTAGAACTTGTTGCTTTCAAGTTTATTGGACCATCTTCCTCATGGTGGGATCATCTTCAAATAGAACGATCCAATCAAGGATTGCGACCAGTTCAATCCTGGACAGCCATGAAACAACTGTAGAAGAGAAGATTTCTTCCTCCCGACTACATGCAAACCTTGTTCATCAGTTTGCAAAACTGTCGCCAAGGAAACCGCAAAGTATAAGTGTATGTAACAAAATTTTCCCGTTTGTTATCTCGGAACCATCTGAATGAGACGGTTGATCAAATAATTGGGCGGTTCATCAATGGACTTGATTGGAGTATAAAAGAAAGGTTAGATACTCAATAATATACTTTTCTTTGCAAACCCTACCTACCACAAAGACTGCATCACTTCCACTACCTCCACCCCAACTTAATAATGCTCCATCTATTAGACTAAAACCTCAAAACCCTTATGCATACCCAACTGAAAACAAGCGCTATAAGTGTAAGCAACCAGGTAATACATCAAGCCAATGTAGAAGTGGGCGCACATTAATGATTGAAGAAGAATCTGCTGATGTGTATGTACACGAAAGTGAAGAATTTCCTCAAAATATCGGAGATATACCTACTTATGGGGATCAAGGAGAGGAAGGAGATTATGCCACTTGTGTTATTCAAAATATGTTATATATTCCTCGTGCAGACGATCCAACTCATAATCGTCTATTTCGCATTCAATGTCGTGTGCAAAACAAGATCTGTGATATGATTATTGACAGTGGAAGTTGTCAAAATATTGTTTCATCTAGATTAGTGGAACACTTGCAATTGTCTACTCATCCACATCCTAAACCATACTCCATTGGATGGGTTGATGATAACAACAAGAAGAATGTAGATTCTCATTATCTCGTGTCATTCAAAATTGGGGTATATAATGAGACAGTGGTTTGTGATGTTGTGGATATCACTGCTTGCCACATATTACTTGGTCGTCCATGGATATATGATGTGGATGTGACTAATAGAGGTAAATCTAATATGTATTCATTCATGTACAATGAGAACATAATCATATTACAGTCATTTTATGGGAAACCTAAACCAAGTCCACAACAAGAAGAGACTACGATGTTGGTTTTCTCGGACATCTTAGCTGATGCACAAGAATCAGGTACGATTTATGCCTTAGTTATACAACCTTCTACTCCTGACCTTCCTACAACTATTCCTACTCAAGTGAAGTCTTTGCTAGATGAGTTTGCATGTGTTTTACCATCTGATATGCCTGATTCTTTGCCACCTATGAGAAATATTCAACACCAAATAGATCTTATGCCCGGTGCAAGTTTTCCTAACCTTCCCCACTACCGTATGAGCCCTAAGGAGCATGATATACTTCGAGGTCAAGTGGATGAATTGCTGTCTAAAGGTTTCATACAACCTAGTTTGATCCCTTGTGATGTTCCCGCCCTCCTTGTGCCTCAAAAAGATGGAACTTGGCATATGTGTATCGATAGTAGAGCTGTCAACAAGATCACGATCCGTTATTGTTTTCCAATTCCAAGTTCAGATGATATGCTTGACATGCTTCAATAAGATTTTAATTGTTGTTGTAGTAAATAGGTTGTCGTTCACTCGAACTTTGTTGAGATTAAATTTAAAGGTTAAACGAAAATAATAAAAGAGAGACTTACTGGGTCTAGGATTCCACCGAATTCATATCAATATGTTCAATTATTTATTCTTCAGCAGTTATAACTCAATAAATAAAACAACAAGGACTCTTATTTTTGCCAAGGTAGATTCTCCAAATATTAGTTATAAATCGTAAGCATGGGACATCAAATATCTAAGCAAGCATGACCCATCTCATAAAATGATAACTATTTATTTTCAAATCATAATTCTATTTTAATTAGTGCAAAAGTAATATTGAAAATAAAATAAATTCACCCATGTATGAAGTTTGGCTTCCTCTGTCGACCCAGTGTAGGGGTCTAGCTTCTCATGATAAAAACACACTCAAATATATAATTCATATCTCAAATGGTATTTTTATTAGAGAAAAATAATTATACAACGAGTTTGCAACGCTGTAAAGCCGTTACAAAACTGTTACAATGGCTGTTACAGAAAATAATTATTTTATTCTGTCGCAGAAAACTGTCGTTCATGGAAGAAACAGTGACAGTTTTAAACGACAAACTACAAGTGTAGTCTGTTCTTCTTCTTTTCTGCAGCAGCACAGAAGTTGCTCTGCAACTCTCTGTTCTTCACCCCAACTCTCGATATCCTTCTCTGGTCCCCTAGCACCGTTTATATACTCAACATGTAAAGAAAATCATGTGAAATAACTCACAGTAATCTCCTTTCCTTATGCAGGGAGATACGGCAATAATTCCTTTTTTTCTTCTCTTCTTCATGCTTGAATGAGCTGTAAAATATCTCCCCATCAATAGTATAGAATCCCCAATCAATATATTTTCTTACTGCATGTATCTTTCCCAAAATAACACCAACAAAGAGAGTACGCAAATAATAATTCCTTATTTAAGTTTATCACGCAATTTCAGCAGCCATAATCTCCATTTTTATCTCCTACATGCTTCCATCACGTTGCCAACACAATATGGATATAGCCAAAACTCTCAGCAACCCGTGCAACTGCCAAAAATATCTCAATCCATTCGTGAAAAACTAACAAAAAACCCGAGAAAAACTCAACCCTGTTTTGTTGGAAATCCACGTTGCAGCCTTATTTTCTCGAGTCTTACTGACGTACCATCCCTGTTTAATCAAAACAGGATATATCCAAATAAAATCCATGAGAAAATCTCATGAAATCTAGACTGAAATCAATAATAGAACCCTGGATATTTATGCTCCCCTGTTTCACGAGATATCAATGAAAAATTCCTCTTCCTTCCATTGCACGACAATTACCAACCCTGTTTAGCTGTAACAGACCCATACAAGTCCAAAACCAAGATTAATTTGTACCCGAACTCCTCCAAATCTCTAACTGAACTTTCCGGCAGGGAATAAACCCGAGAATGATATTTTCTCCAAATCCGTGATTCCAGCCAATTATGATCGAAACAAAACACCTTACCACTCCTGTTAAACTGATTCAAGTTATCCTTAATAGTTTCAGCCATTTAATCTCCTTAAAACACGATTAAAACTTCAACCCTAATTCTGTTCCTTTGAAACCAATTTTCCCGTCAATTTCCTTTTCAATCTGTATGCTTCAAATCACCATTCTAGACAATTTTGATCCAATCAAGCGGTCATACCAGTCTTGTTTAGGTTCAAGGAAGATTCTTATTCAATTTCAGCGCTTTAGTCTCACTCGAACACCTCCAAAAGCCAAACCCTAATTCTGCCACCATTTTTCCCGCCAAAATTTGAATATTCAAAAGGAAGAAGATGACCTCCCTCTTATCCTGTTCGGGTATCCATTTAGCACTTGCCTTATGGGGTGTAAATAGTAAGGAAGGTGTCCCTTATCCATTGAGGTGTTCCTTAGTAATTGAGGTGTTACTTAAACAACCTTGAGAGTGTGAATAACATGTGTCCTTCGGGGTACAAAAACCACTTTTCGAGCAACTTTCTCCATAAGATCTTACTTCACAAACAAGTTTATTAGTGATAAAATGAGTCACACCTAATGTATTTATGGGTGAAAATGCGTCGCACTTTCGTGCTCATCAAATTCCCCCACACTTACATTTTGCTAGTCCTCGAGCAAAACAGAAAATTGACCCGCTGCTGGTCATGACAAATGCCATACATAAGATGCGACACAATTTTTTTTTTCAGAGACCCGCTACACAGCTGGTCATAACATGCAAGAAAAAAGAAATGACCCGCTACATAGCTGGTCATAACCCTAACAATCATAATAATGATTTTTTTAGACCCGCTACATAGCTAGTCATAATAAGGAAATACATAAAAATAGACCCGCTACATAGCTGGTCATAAGCTTAACAAATATAATATTTTTATTATCTTTTTAGACCCGCTCAAGAGCTGGTCACAATACGCAAGAAAATTCCTGAAAAAAAATTAAAAGAAAAAGTTAATACCCACTCCCCCACACTTAAATATTACATTGTCCTCAATGTAATTGAGTCATCCAACGTAAAAACTAAGATGGGAAATTCAAATATAAACAAAAATAAAATAAAAAAATAATTATACCTACTGGAATGTACGAAAACGGATTCCCATAAACTAATAACCTGAAAACTTGGGGATCGACCCAAAATAAAATATTTACAAACGACAGCTTCACACTTATGTCATGAAAACGCGGAGACGCTGAAACTATCGAAAAACAAGATTTACCCCTAAACCAAGTTTTTACTGCACATGGAAGTGCGTAAAGAACAAAATATGACTATTGTGACTGGGGAAATATCAATTGATTCATGCACGATATCAAGAATATGCAAGTCCTCTGGGTACTTAGATGCAAAGTAATCCAACAACACTTTAGAAGCACACAATTCTAACCCTAAATTAGGCAACTTTTGGAAGTCTCTTTTATTTCCTTCTTTTCCTTCTCGATTTTTAAAGAAAAGTTCTTCAGTTCCATCAACTTCCTTCTTCAGAGATTTCTTATTTTTTCAATTTCGTCTCAGATTCAATCTGCTGCATACCCAATTTTTTAATTTCGTCTCAGTTTTTCAATTTAGTGCGGTTTGTAGAAGAGAAAAGAAGAGCAGATCGATGGATTGGGAAATTTTGATGTTTTCTGGATTATGAAACAGGTATTTTCATCAACTTTATAGGTAAATTCAAGAGGGTTCTCTTGGTTGTGCTCAAGGAGAATCTTATGGATTGGTCAGTTACTTCAATTTTACTTTTCTTGTATTTGTATTCAATCAAACTCAATTTCTAGGGCTTGTTCGATTTTATGTTGTAATGTGCCTTGGGATTTTAGAGTGAATTTTTGTTTTATTTTTCCTTGGATTTTGCAGGAGTATAATGTTCGTGCATGTTCTACTAGTGAGAAGAATTACTTTGTAGGCAGATTTGTTTCAGGTGTCCTAGTGTTTTCTAAGAAGAAAAATGCTGACAATAGATGGGTGCTTCGAAAGCAAGGACTCGTGGGGCGTCAAGTTACAGATACCTTGCGGGTAGGCACTTGTTTTATTAGTTTTTGGTCATTGATTAGTATTTTTTGGTTTCTGATTGAAATCATGCCACATAAGAGTTTTAGGTAGAATCTATTTGAACTTGGGGTCCTTGTACTGTTTCGAAAATCGAAATGATTGGATGTACTACCATTTGAAATTAGAATGAAATGGAATTTTAAATGAGCTGAACTGTGTTAAGAGTTTGCTGACTTCTTGATGATGAAAAATTGATATAGATTGGGAGCTCACTGTTGTTTCAATTTTTGTGTATACAATATGTCAATTGATTTGGGGTAGTATTGAAATTAATCAGGACAAGTTCAAAAATAAACCTTGGCTTTTGGAGGATGAGACCGGCCAATTTCAATATCATGGATACATTGAAGGTGCACAATATGCAAGTTATTATTTGTTAATGATGCAAGGGAAGGAGTTTGTAGCTATTCCTGCTGGTTCCTGGTAAGCTAAATGATACCCTACAATGGGTCACTCTTTGTACTTGTTGCTGGTTTCTTGTTTCCTTTAACAAAGTATGCACTTCTACTTTAAGATAGTTGGTCTTATCATATTTCATGTTGTTTGGCTCCTTGTTTTTGTATGATTATTTTGTAACTCCAATATATCTGTCATTCGTTTCATATGTAGGTACTACTTTAACAAAGCTGCACAGTATAAGCAACTAACTCTGGAAGAAGCTGAAGAGAAGATAAAGAACAGTACAAAGACTGCTGAGGGATTTCAAATATGGATGATGAAAATAGCAAATAGTGGAGCAGCTGCTTTTGGTGGAAAGGAGAAGGATGAGAAGGAGGCTGTTGGATCTATGGGAGGGCGTAGAAAAGAAAATGATGATGAAGATGAAGGAAATGTCTCGGATAAGGGGAGCGAGGATGAAGAAGAGGAATCACAAAGGAAAAATAGACTCAGACTCAACAAGAGAGATGTCAATGATGATGAAGAAGGTCAAAGAGGAGGTGATCTTGACATGGATGACGATGATATTGAGAAGGGTAAGAACCTTTGTGATGTTTCATTTGCTCTTACTTATCCTTGTACCAGATAGGTTTATTTTGTTGTGCCCAAACTGTCGTCTTCTATGCTTCCCACGATACATCAGTTATTATTATTTTACGTTTTAGTTCTTGTTTTTCGTGAGTCATGCTATTCATCGATTACAAGGAAAACCTCTGGGTCAGCATATATACATGTAGCAAATAGTTTAGTCT
Source organism: Papaver bracteatum (assembly GCA_023529315.1). Lineage (NCBI taxonomy): Eukaryota > Viridiplantae > Streptophyta > Magnoliopsida > Ranunculales > Papaveraceae > Papaver > Papaver bracteatum. Next base: position 1,562,488 of record JAJJWX010005152.1, read on the forward strand.
GTTTTCTTTTTCTGTGTTCCTTTTGTTTTGAGCTGTTCTGTTCACATAATATTCTTAATTATGGTCTATAGTTTGTGGCTCACCTGACGCTTTATGGGATTCATTAATTCAGGATCCATAAAAGAAATCTCTCTGATATATCACCTAATTGTAAGAATCGGTGATTGCTAAAGGATTTAAGATGTTTATCAAGTCACTTTAGGCATGTGCGTGTGGTATAAAAGTTTGATTTTCATTTTGTATTTTTCTGAAATTCTGCTAATGCTTCGTAGGCGATGACTGGGAACATGAAGAAATATTCACTGATGATGATGAAGTTGTTGGTAATGATCCTGAGGAACGAGAAGATTTGGCTCCAGAAGTTCCTGCTCCCCCAGAAATCAAGCAGGTTCACCCTCATTTTATACCTACATCAATCACTTTGGCATATCATACATTACTCTTCTATACTCTTTCAGAGCGCCATCTTCCTGTTGGAATTTTAAAAAATAAATAAATTATAGTATCCCTTGAATTTCCATGGAGATTTAAATATATTGGCTTGGAAATAATTTTGTGCTGGGTAAAACTAATGTTTATAATGTATATTACTTTCAACTTTAAGTCTTACCTATGGTGTTGGTGGTTTTCAGTAGGCTTTGCTAGATTATACATTAACTGGAGGTATACATGTAAATGTTAATAGGAAGTAGTTGTTGTACTTGAGTCGACTCAGATTCTCATAGGAGCTTCAGGTTAAATAAACCCATTACATGATTGGTGTTGAGGATGATTTTGGAAGTACCATACTGTAAGCATGAATTGGTAATCACCATGTTCTCGACAGTCAATTAGGGAAATGCCTAATGCACTCTAAAATGCTTCAGAGAAATTCATGAGATGACTTGGTTAATTTCTCCTTGGGGCTGCATGGTTATTTAGGTTTTTAGGATTCTGTGGTCTTAACTAGCCGGTTGTGGTTGACTAGAAGGTTCAAGGATTTATGCAATTATTAGGTCAACTGATTTTATTTATTTTTTTTATTAATTTTCAAGGAATCTAGTACAGTTCTATTTCATCTGACCTTAGGTTTGGAGTTATTATACTACTCATAAGGTGAGCAGATTAGTGTTTGCAAGCAAAGGATGTAACTAATCGTGTCATCATATTGATATCCGAACCTAGTAAATGACAAGAAAATCTATTTAAACTTGTGGCAGTCTATATTATATTAGTGATCTTTTGTCGCATTACAGTTTTGTATCTTTAATGTGTTCCTTGCTAGGATACCTCTGTGATCTTAACAGTAGGATGACAATTTTCGTCTTTTGAGTTAATTGTTGATATCTTTTAGAATTGGGGTTAATAAATTGATGTTAGTGGATTCAACTCATGTTATTTTGGAGTAACTGAACACTCGGACTTACTCATCCTACAGGGATTACTCAAATCTGTGTGTTGGACTATTTTGAGTGGATATCAATCCCTAGGATTCATGCGGTTTTACATACTTCCAGGATGAAGATGATGATGATGATGATGAGACTAATGAAGAGGATGGTGGACTGAGCAAATCTGGGAAGGAGTAAAAAATGCTTCTAGGACGTTCAGCTGGAATGAATAATTCAGATGCCAAAGATGACGATGTAAGCTCATATTGTTTCACTTAGGTTTCTGAAATTCATCCAATCTGCATGTATTCTATTCCGTCTTTGGATGGCATTTTCTTGCCTGAACTTTTTGAAGTGAGAAAGTTTGTGCACTGTAGCAGACAAAGCGGATTACATTCCTCCAATAATCCAAGATGGTTTATCTAATTATGTGATTTATTTGCAGGAAGCAGATGATGATATGATAAATAGCTTTATGTTTGTCCTGTCGGTGATAAATATCAACGTCGTTGATGATGGACTGTATAAGTTTTTTTTTTTTATGTGTTAATCTGACTTAGCTACTGTATAACTGGTGTGTGGGAAATGTTTTTGTTTGTAAAGCTACGCCAAGTGGTCGTCATCCGTTCTCTCTGCTGTTAGATTGTATTTTAGAGTCCTTGTTGCTGCATATAATATATTCCAAGGTTTCGAGTCTTTATTCTGCACCCCTTGGTGGATTCATCAAGTTCTTTTAGTTTACACTCCCCTTATAAGTATGTGAAGTATGTGGTGTAGCTTCTAATTGGGTTTGTGGCGTTGTGATTGTTCAGGGTGTTTTCAAACAACAAGAATTTTGGTCTATTGGAACATTTCCTTGCATGGTTAGTTTTCAAACTTATATTCATTCAAATAGTTTCTTGGTTTATCTCTTTATCATGATCCTTTCTCCTGACATATATGTTTTTCATGCTAGAAATCCAAGAAACTGGTCATGTTTAAGTGAGACATCCCACCATACTTTGGCAAACTAGGGGTATATCCTGGAGATGTAAGAAGTACTTGATTCATTTCTTGTTTTCTTTAAACCTGACTGATTGATATATCTCTTATTTATAGTTTTATAGTCTTCTTGTTTACTTGAAGTGCATTTGCTGAAACCTGCATTATTCTTTGACTTCAGATACAATAATAGGATTTCAGGGACGACATGTTCGTTGAAGAAGTTGCATTTTTTCCCAAAAAACAAGAAGCCCTAACAAAATGTGATTAGTTTTTTTTTTTTGCAGGATCTGCATAAAATGCTATCTATAAAAGATGTTGAGCCTCTCTAAAATCCTTGAAGAGTATGTGAATTTATGTTATTTTTCTTTGTTTGGTTTGTGTAGAAGACCAAGATTTTGTGTGGCTAGAATAATTTGTGAATAGATATGGTAAACATAAAATTTAACACATCGAAGATGGACGGTCCAGGGGTTGGTTCACTGGTTCACTCATGGTTTCAAGTCTCACTAGTCCATGCTTTTTTGTATTATATCATTTCATTTGTCCAGTTTACTCCAGCAGGCTATATTTATATGTAATTTAATGAGAAAATGGCATTAGATATTTTGATTTCCATCAGTCTATTATTATTTTCATTGTAGTAGATTTAGAGACATTCTTTCTTTCAGTGTGATGAAACAAAATCAGAGCGCATTAACCATATGGTTATTTATGTGGGGTTTTATTCACATGCAAAAATACAACAAAATTACAGTTATTTTGTCTAAACAAAAGTAGAGCACATTCTTTTAATTTTAAAAAAAAAATATATAGTAGACTGGAAGAAAAAAAACTAGCAGACTCTAGAATCTTTGGTAAATTTTTTAGCCGTCCAATTTTAGAATCAATTGCTACTTGTCTCTTATTCTTCCAGTGCTCAATGTTGGATTCTTTGGTAAAGATCACCTAATTAAGATGAAGGAGAAAAGTTATAGATGTGCATGTTCACAAGATTATGATATTCTGATTGAGTAGATGACAAAAAAACAGACCAGCTTTGTACAAACTGTTTATCTTCTCTGGTATTGATTGGAACATCATGGACCATGCATCTGTACCGATTCTGTAGTTCAAGAGTAACATCATATGGTCAATGTATGGAACTAGTTTTAAACAAGTTAAAGGAAAAGGTTAAGATGTAAAGTAATTGGAAAAGAAAACAAACAACCCTCATTCTTTAACCTTCCTTAGTTATACACTTTCAAATGGGATCCAAGGAGGACAGGTGTGGAAAATTTGAAAGAGCAGATGAAACATGACCCAAAAATTTGTGATCTTGGACATGGCATATAATACAGGAAATCCAACAGAAGAATAAGAATTTAAGAGTAGAAACGGTGGTTGTTTTCAGAAAAATTACATTACCTTCTCACATCGGTGTTTGCAAGACAACCATCAAAATCAAATTCGGAAATTTTTCATGAATCGCGAAGACCATCATCCTATGAAAAAGGCGAGATCATTAACAAAATTATTAGTGTCATTTGCTAGGAAACCTTTTTAATCTGCATAGAACAACTACCATAACTGAACCACAAAACTCATAACAACACTTAATAGAACTATGGGATACAAAAACAACTTTTGGTGAAAAACTGATGGTTCAGGCATTATTATAAACACTTGATATGCATTCTTTCTCAAATTCCCTGCAAAATCGATTTGGATTGAAACCTAATCTTCCTAAGCATATAATGTCTTGTATTACTCAGTCGATCTCAGATAACCCTTCTCAAACATTTGCTTGTTAAGCCCATCTAAATAATTTGTAGAAGGGTTTTGCTGTATAAGAATTAAGCTGGGTTCGTGAAGAAGAAGAAGAAAAGAATAATAATAAGAATTGATGTTTCGTTGAAAGAGCAGGAAGCAAGAAATGTATAAGATAGTGAAAGACTAAAAGAAGAAAAATAAAAAAAGAATAATAAGAATTAATTTTTGGTTGAAAGAGCAGGAAGAAGAAGAAAGATGAGGAAGAAGAAGACTTAGCAAAAAAAAGAATGAGGCCGCACAAATTAACCAATAGAAAGTGGTCGCCCTAGTTGACCCATAGAAAATAACCCCTTACATTGACCAATAATAAAAAGCTATGCTTCAAAAAAAAAAAAACTTTTATAATATTATATTTAAAAGAATTATATTTAAATAAAACACATGTCCCCCTTTAACTGGACGTAAGGAAGGTGAAGGTGAAGCGTTAGGGCCCTCGCAACTGAGGTCCTGACCCTATTTGAAAACGGTCCTCACTTTTTCGTCCTTGTCACCTACATGGCGCCTAGGTGGTCAAGTTAGAAGGTCCTTAATGTTGAGTGACAAGGTCCAGACTATACATGCCGAGGGTCCAGACCCCTAAAATATTATTTAATTCCATTTATAAGATTATTTTATTACTAAAACAAGAGTCCAGTAAAGGGTCCAGTAAAAGGTCCTGGACGTTATCAATAAAATATTAACAAAAATAATCTTATTTTAATATTTATATTTATATTAGAAGACTAGAGTGGGGTCCAAAAAGGTCCTCTTCAAGGTCCAGACCCCCTTTCGAGGACCCTAAATAATTAAATATCATTTTTAAAAGGTGATTTTTGGAATTTGAACTCTCTTCTCTCTCTTCTTTCTCTCTTCCTCTTCCTTTTGGCATATTTCTTCGTCGTTTTGGGACGATTTTTCTTCGTCGTTGTAGGGCGAGTTCTTCAAATTTCTATGGCTGGTTCGTGGCTTGCTATTCTTGCATCAAAAACATCAACGATTCATCACGACATCGCTTTGAATCTGCATACGTGTTCGTGTGGATCGACAAATTTATGGGCAAAGTACTCCATTATATTTGGAGCATCTCTTATCGAAGAAGAAGAAGAAGAATACATTCATATTAAATGGTCGGAATATTTTTCTGGATATACCATCATCTCTCCCTTATACATAAAATTTCTTTGGATATCTTTGCGGTTTATCGCTCTTTCTCTTCGCGATCTACGTGTAATTGATGTCCTTATTTGTATTAGGGTTTTGATTATCTCTTATTTTGATGTTTTTGTCATTCTTGTAAGCGAACATGTAATCACTGTTTTGATTTGAATGAATTGAAATATGTTGATTGTCCAAAAAAAAAAAAGGTGATTTCTAATTTTTTTAATTCATATAATAAGATTTTTTAAAATAATGATAGAGTACGGTATATAGTCTTGACCCTTTCATCAGGACCCTTGCAGTGAAAACTACACAGAAAAATACTTATTTTAAGTTTTGAAAGTTGGAAATAATATTAAACAATTAAGGATCCTCTACTATCAGGGACATAAATGTCATATAGTGGCATTTTTGGTAGGTTTGGGGTTAGGGTGGCACTTTTGGAAACCTATTTCCAAGAGTGGCAGTTTTAGGAATTACCCCCTTAATATATGTACTTACATGCTTAAATATGTCAGAAAATTATGCTAACATAGCTATACTCCTGACAATAGTTCCTTTTATAAAATGGGACAACATTTTTTGGGTATGCTTTGCGGTAGTAAAATGTCAGGGCCAACCATGCTTAGGTTATTGGAGTTGAAAGGGTTTTAGTGGATGAACAGGAACTAGCCATGTTGAAAAAAGTGGTTTAGAAAATTGATGGATTTGAATAATAAAAGCAAAGGTGGAAGATTACTAAATATGGAAGAAAAAACGAAATCGTAAAGAAAATGAAAAGCTATGCAATGAAAGGGTATTAAATAAACAATGATAGTGGGTAAGGGTTAATAACAGATTGAATAATAAAAGCAATCCACAAAAAATGGTGGGATGAATAATATAAGAAGATGTTACAAAAAAAAAAAAAAAAAGCATTATAGTAGTTTGCAGGCAAAAAGCCGAAAAGTCACAACCAAACAGACCAGAAGAATTGATGAAGAAGGAGATTGTAAAGGAGACTGATGAATAAGCTTTGGATTTAAAGATTAATGAGACCTTTGAAGATAAAACAGGGATGAATCATGGACGTGTAAAAGACCTTTCCAGAGAACACATACCTCCAAAAACCACCAAATCCAACACCTGAAAAGCTCGGGCAATGGAGTTGAGGCAAAATGATAAATGACATTGTTAGGATAATAGAAATAAGAAGAGAATGGAAGAATATAAAGAAGAGAAAAGGACTCTAAGAAACAAGAATAGAAAAGGTATAGGATGAGAATAAAGCAATTGAAATGATCAAACTGAAAAATGAGCTAATAGACCATTATCATTTATCAAGATGAAAGAATAAATCTACATAAATTCAAATATAGAGATAAATAAGATTAAAATGAAATGATGCCTAGACTTCAATCCAAGATGGAGGTCGAAATTGCTTAGTTTCTAAATTTGTATGAAAGTACTCGATCAGAGTAGTAGTTTTTCAATGATAGCTCAACTCCAAATGCATCGTCTGGTCTTCATTCTAATCTAACTATTGCCCTTTAAATCTCCATGGTTGATGAGAAGTGCAATAATTAAGTTGATTTCTTCAATATAACTCGACTCATGTGGGTAGTGAATCCTTAAAATGGTAACTTGAACATGAAAGAAAACCCATAACTAAATAGAGATGTATGACTATAAAAGATAATTAGAACAAGGTCTCCTGAATTTTAAATAATGATCATGGATTTACATAAATCAAACAAGGAAGCGGTCTTTAATAAAGTAGAACCAGAGAAACAAAGAAAAAGATGAGGGAGAAAAATGTCGACAAATCAGCATCCATTCATATTTTTGGATTGGTAAATTGATGCTTTAAGTATAGGTGAAATAAAAGTCCATGAAACCTTAAGAAAACACTCACACACAAAAAAAAAAATCTAAATAAAACGCCCATAATAAACAAACACCAGAAAAGTCTATAAACAACCAGTCCAAATCGAAAAAAACATCGGGAAATTTCAAGAAGGATCAAAAACAGTAAACTTTCATTTGCTCATAAAACCTTTCAAGAGTTATTGTGAAATTCAAGTTGTTGACATATCCAATAAGCTCGTATGTATGATTTTTTGAACTGATTCAGTAAGAACCAAAAACTTGGTGTTGAAAGCTTAATTGTTCATTTTCTTCCACAAGTTCCATGTAATAGCAGCCGGAAGAGCTTTAATGACGAGACATTTACGATTATTTGTCTTAAGAAAAGATCATTATGAAGAGCTACATGAATTGGCTGAGGCAACACCAAAATAAGACTGAATTTAGCTCTGAAATGATTCCAAATGTAGCTCACGGTTGAACAATGTAAGAGCATATTGGAAGCAGTTTATTTATCCTCACACAGAGGTAACAATGATTAACCCAGTCTTTCCATGTACTTAGGTTTGCGAAGCTTATCTTGCGTGAGAACTTTCCCCTTGGAACCACCCACATGAAGAACCCGACCTTAAAATACCAAAATTTCCACCATAGCTTTTTGGGATGCACAAACTTTGATCTTCAACAAACATATATTCAAAATCAAGCCAATTATTACACTTATTCATTTAGAAATCTCCACGGTGCTGCGAACCCATGTACACTGTAGATGACAAAATATAGCATCTATCCGAGAACTGACTGCTGAAGCGTAATACAACTGTTGAGACATTAAATAAGATGTCGAAGACCCGAACTAGATATCCAAGGATCGATCTATAGACGACCAAACGAGACAGAGACAAGAAGTTAGGTGCGGAATACATGAGTCCAGGAGTGAAGCTAGGAAGATTCTCGATGTTGTCTGCTGAAGGGAGTCCTGGAAAGCTATCCCAGGTTGGTACAAGCACAAGGTGGGAAACTATCAAGTCTAAGCTATCACATGCTTATTCATCGACATGTAATTGTCGTGTTCATATCATGCATAAATAGCCAGAAAGACTGATAATGTAAACCAGTTCATTCAGATAATGAAAGATAGACTTCATACAACTTTGTCTCTCTCTCTATGATTCCCTCCAAACCGCCATAAAACCATAACCAACTTAAAAGATAATCAGGAAACCCTAACTTGGCATTACCGGAAATGTAATCGGAGATCAGATAACAGAGTGATAATCAAGAACGCATCTTAATATTAAGGACAAAGATCACACATTGTGAAGGTATGTGTCGTAGCTAGAAAGATGTATCTTCACACACTAAAAAAGACAATTGTTATTATGGGACAAGGTGTTGATATCAAGAAGGTGTAAAATAGCGGCAATGTCAATTTAGTAGCACTGTCATTGTTATCATTATCACAAACTATTTGAATAATTATCCAATTCTAATTTTTGAGATGTGTTATTGAACATTTGAGTCACTATAGAAGCACTGTATGCAATTGAGAATTGCATAAAAAGAGGATTTTGTCCAGCCTAAAAATTCTTCTAAAAAATTATTTTATAACCATTCCTAGCAAGAATTTGCTACTCGAATTGAATCTTCCATAGAAATTATGAATTCCTCTCCAAATACTTCACTCATAAGCTTGTTTGAGAGGTTTAGTATTCTAATCCAAGTGATCAAGACCATAATTTTGAGAAATTAGTTGTTTCTGGAGAGAGATATTATCGTCGCCAAATCTCGATAACCTCTATATGCATAACGTGATATTCACCATAATAATACCTACCACACCTAAGTTTTTTGGTTTCACTAGTAGCTAATAGTAGATTTAAGGATTTTTTTGAGCAGTCAAATATGTGCCCAATGAGTCATGTACAACACTGTTCCTGACTCAAATACATTTATGTTATATTATGAGTCGAGGTCAAATATCAAAATTTTCAAAAATAAACAATCTGATTCAGATCGCAATTCATACATTAAGTTAGGTTCAGATCCCAAATCAGAACCAAACAAACAAAGTGCTAAAAATGAAAAAGTGTCGAAAAGATGGATCTCTTATTATCGGTAAAAAAAAACTTCCCAATTTAAGGGTTAATGGAAACTAATCTGGATCTGCGAATAAAACCAAATACGGTCACCAAAAAGTAATATCAACAAAATACGGTCACCAAAAAGTAATATCAAGACCCCTTATCCAACGAATTTTCATAATAACTAAATTTCCCTTAATTAGTGTCAATTAGTTGTTACGATAAACTGAATTGATTATATAGTTATGTATGCGGGAAATTAGAGTTTTATTTTTGTGGAGAAACCTAGGTGATGACTGATGTAGAACATCTAGACCAAGTCACCCCTATTTGACATTAGAGTCAAACCGTATTCTATTTCTAGTATTATTTCTTAATTTATGATTTCCTTATTCTAGAACTATTCTAGAACATATTGGTTTCCTAGTTTAGTATGATTTCCTTTTTCTAGTTTTATTACTTTAAGGAAATAGTGAAGCCTATATAAGAAGGCCTAGCCTTGTAAAATTTCTACACATTGAACATTATTATCTTATTTGATTTATCAAAGATATTTTATTTAGTTATTGTTCTCTAATTTTCTTATAGATTTTTTGAATCTATTGATTTCACACTAGTTTTCACTATCTTTTGGATCCTTGATCCAAATTATTACTCTTTCGCTATGTTAAGTGGTACCAAAGCCACTAACATGGGTGATAAGAAGATTGAAGAGTTAAGGAATAATTTGAATAAAGACCTAGAATCTTATGCGCAAGCAATGGGAATCATACTAAAAACGGAGTTAACCACTGAGCTAACCACTGTGATAGATGAACGTTTTGAAGATTTCAAAGAGTGGTTTTCTACCAAGTTCATGGGACATGAAGGAAAGAAGGTAATTGGAGAATTACCTAAAACCCAGGCTGAAATTGTCCATCCTCGTACTTCTATCCCTCCCAACTCCACCACCCATGTTCAAACCCCTCCAATCACTTCCTAACCTTCTTACAACCATGATACTTCCAAAAACAAGTCATATTACCATCCGTTATTCATTACTCCAACTTACTCTTCTTGTCCACCTTACACAACCCCACAATTTGAATTCTTTGAAGATTTCAGCTCTTACTCTACTCCTCAAAACTTTCTCAATCTTCTGCAAAAAAACAAGCAATTGGTGTTGAAGATTATGAGCCATATTATTATCCTCCATCGCCGTGCCAGCAAAGGAACATGGGAAATCCACAAAACTATCGCCCCAAATATGATATAACCCCGTTTGGTGGACTCTTACACATTGAATATTTCTTAGATTGGTTGTGTATAGTTGATCGCTTCCTTTCTTATATGCGCATACTTGAAGATCAACAAGTAGAACTTGTTGCTTTCAAGTTTATTGGACCATCTTCCTCATGGTGGGATCATCTTCAAATAGAACGATCCAATCAAGGATTGCGACCAGTTCAATCCTGGACATCCATGAAACAACTGTAGAAGAGAAGATTTCTTCCTCCCGACTACATGCAAACCTTGTTCATCAGTTTGCAAAACTGTCGCCAAGGAAACCGCAAAGTATAAGTGTATGTAACAAAATTTTCCCGTTTGTTATCTCGGAACCATCTGAATGAGACAGTTGATCAAATAATTGGGCGGTTCATCAATGGACTTGATTGGAGTATACAAGAAAGGTTAGATACTCAATAATATACTTTTCTTCGCAAACCCTACCTACCACAAAGACTGCATCACTTCCACTACCTCCACCCCAACTTAATAATGCTCCATCTATTAGACTAAAAACTCAAAACCCTTATGCATACCCAACTGAAAACAAGCGTTATAAGTGTAAGCAACCAGGTAATACATCAAGCCAATGTAGAAGTGGGCGCACATTAATGATTGAAGAAGAATCTGCTGATGTGTATGTACAAGAAAGTGAAGAATTTCCTCAAAATATCGGAGATATACCTACTTATGGGGATCAAGGAGAGGAAGGAGATTATGCCACTTGTGTTATTCAAAATATGTTATATATTCCTCGTGCAGACGATCCAACTCATAATCGTCTATTTCGCATTCAATGTCGTGTGCAAAACAAGATCTGTGATATGATTATTGACAGTGGAAGTTGTCAAAATATTGTTTCATCTAGATTAGTGGAACACTTGCAATTGTCTACTCATCCACATCCTAAACCATACTCCATTGGATGGGTTGATGATAACAACAAGAAGAATGTAGATTCTCATTATCTCGTGTCATTCAAAATTGGGGTATATAATGAGACAGTGGTTTGTGATGTTGTGGATATCACTGCTTGCCACATATTACTTGGTCGTCCATGGATATATGATGTGGATGTGACTAATAGAGGTAAATCTAATATGTATTCATTCATGTACAATGAGAACATAATCATATTACAGTCATTTTATGGGAAACCTAAACCAAGTCCACAACAAGAAGAGACTACGATGTTGGTTTCCTCGGACATCTTAGCTGATGCACAAGAATCAGGTACGATTTATGCCTTAGTTATACAACCTTCTACTCCTGACCTTCCTACAACTATTCCTACTCAAGTGAAGTCTTTGCTAGATGAGTTTGCATGTGTTTTACCATCTGATATGCCTGATTCTTTGCCACCTATGAGAAATATTCAACACCAAATAGATCTTATGCCCGGTGCAAGTTTTCCTAACCTTCCCCACTACCGTATGAGCCCTAAGGAGCATGATATACTTCGAGGTCAAGTGGATGAATTGCTGTCTAAAGGTTTCATACAACCTAATTTGATCCCTTGTGATGTTCCCGCCCTCCTTGTGCCTCAAAAAGATGGAACTTGGCATATGTGTATCGATAGTAGAGCTGTCAACAAGATCACGATCCGTTATTGTTTTCCAATTCCAAGGTCAGATGATATGCTTGACATGCTTCAATAAGATTTTAATTGTTGTTGTAGTAAATAGGTTGTCGTTCACTCGAACTTTGTTGAGATTAAATTTAAAGGTTAAACGAAAATAATAAAAGAGAGACTTACTGGGTCTAGGATTCCACCGAATTCATATCAATATGTTCAATTATTTATTCTTCAGCAGTTATAACTCAATAAATAAAACAACAAGGACTCTTATTTTTTCCAAGGTAGATTCTCCAAATATTAGTTATAAATCGTAAGCATGGGACATCAAATATCTAAGCAAGCATGACCCATCTCATAAAATGATAACTATTTATTTTCAAATCATACTTCTATTTTAATTAGTGCAAAAGTAATATTGAAAATAAAATAAATTCACCCATGTATGAAGTTTGGCTTCCTCTGTCGACCCAGTGTAGGGGTCTAGCTTCTCATGATAAAAACACACTCAAATATATAATTCATATCTCAAATGGTATTTTTATTAGAGAAAAATAATTATACAACGAGTTTGCAACGCTGTAAAGCCGTTACAAAACTGTTACAATGGCTGTTACAGAAAATAATTATTTTATTCTGTCGCAGAAAACTGTCGTTCATGGAAGAAACAGTGACAGTTTTAAACGACAAACTACAAGTGTAGTCTGTTCTTCTTCTTTTCTGCAGCAGCACAGAAGTTGCTCTGCAACTCTCTGTTCTTCACCCCAACTCTCGATATCCTTCTCTGGTCCCCTAGCACCGTTTATATACTCAACATGTAAAGAAAATCATGTGAAATAACTCACAGTAATCTCCTTTCCTTATGCAGGGAGATACATCAATAATTCCTTTTTTTCTTCACTTCTTCATGCTCGAATGAGCTGTAAAATATCTCCCCATCAATAGTATAGAATCCCCAATTAATATATTTTCTTACTGCATGTATCTTTCCCAAAATAACACCAACAGAGAGAGTACGCAAATAATAATTCCTTATTTAAGTTTATCACACAATTTCAGCAGCCATAATCTCCATTTTTATCTCATACATGCTTCCATCACGTTGACAACACAATATGGATATAGCCAAAACTCTCAGCAACCCGTGCAACTGCCAAAAATATCTCAATCCATTCGTGAAAAACTAACAGAAAACCCGAGAAAAACTCAACCCTGTTTTGTTGGAAATCCACGTTGCAGCCTTATTTTCTCGAGTCTTACTGACGTACCATCCCTGTTTAATCAAAACAGGATATATCCAAATAAAATCCATGAGAAAATCTCATGAAATCTAGACTGAAATCAATAATAGAACCCTGGATATTTATGCTCCCCTGTTTCACGAGATATCAATGAAAAATTCCTCTTCCTTCCATTGCACGACAATTACCAACCCTGTTTAGTCATGAATGAGACCCATACAAGTCCAAAACCAAGATTAATTCGTACCCGAACTCCTCCAAATCTCTAACTGAACTTTCCGGCAGGGAATAAACCCGAGAATGATATTTTCTCCAAATCCGTGATTCCAGCCAATTATGATCGAAACAAAACACCTTACCACTCCTGTTAAACTGATTCAAGTTATCCTTAATAGTTTCAGCCATTTAATCTCCTTAAAACACGATTAAAACTTCAACCCTAATTCTGTTCCTTTGAAACCAATTTTCCCGTCAATTTCCTTTTCAATCTGTATGCTTCAAATCACCATTCTAGACAATTTTGATCCAATCAAGCGGTCATACCAGTCTTGTTTAGGTTCAAGGAAGATTCTTATTCAATTTCAGCGCTTTAGTCTCACTCGAACACCTCCAAAAGCCAAACCCTAATTCTGCCACCATTTTTCCCGCCAAAATTTGAATATTCAAAAGGAAGAAGATGACCTCCCTCTTATCCTGTTCGGGTATCCATTTAGCACTTGCCTTATGGGGTGTAAATAGTAAGGAAGGTGTCCCTTATCCATTGAGGTGTTCCTTAGTAATTGAGGTGTTACTTAAACAACCTTGAGAGTCTGAATAACATGTGTCCTTCGGGGTACAAAAACCACTTTTCGAGCAACTTTCTCCATAAGATCTTACTTCACAAACAAGTTTATTAGTGATAAAATGAGTCACAGCTAATGTATTTATGGGTGAAAATGCGTCGCACTTTCGTGCTCATCAAATTCCCCCACACTTACATTTTGCTAGTCCTCGAGCAAAACAGAAAATTGACCCGCTGCTGGTCATGACAAATGCCATACATAAGATGCGACACAATTTTTTTTTTCAGAGACCCGCTACACAGCTGGTCATAACATGCAAGAAAAAAGAAATGACCCGCTACATAGCTGGTCATAACCCTAACAATCATAATAATGATTTTTTTTTAGACCCGCTACACAGCTAGTCATAATAAGGAAATACATAAAAATAGACCCGCTACATAGCTGGTCATAAGCTTAACAAATATAATATTTTTATTATCTTTTTAGACCCGCTCAAGAGCTGGTCACAATACGCAAGAAAATTCCTGAAAAAAAATTAAAAGAAAAAGTTAATACCCACTCCCCCACACTTAAATATTACATTGTCCTCAATGTAATTGAGTCATCCAACGTAAAAACTAAGATGGGAAATTCAAATATAAACAAAAATAAAATAAAAAAATAATTATACCTACTGGAATGTACGAAAACGGATTCCCATAAACTAATAACCTGAAAACTTGGGGATCGACCCAAAATAAAATATTTACAAACGACAGCTTCACACTTATGTCATGAAAACGTGGAGACGCTGAAACTATCGAAAAACAAGATTTACCCCTAAACCAAGTTTTTACTGCACATGGAAGTGCGTAAAGAACAAAATATGACTATTGTGACTGGGGAAATATCAATTGATTCATGCACGATATCAGGAATAGGCAAGTCCTCTGGGTACTTAGATGCAAAGTAATCCAACAACACTTTAGAAGCACACAATTCTAACCCTAAATTAGGCAACTTTTGGAAGTCTAGGGGTCTAGAAACAACCTCTAAGTCAGTTGAATAATATTGTGAGGTAGATTCATCTATGGAATTAGGCGAATCATCCAAAGGGTCATCTATATGTTCTGTTTGGAACAGAGAGTCACTACCAGATATCAATGGAAACTTCCTCTTCCTTCCATTCCATGATAATTACCAACCATGTTTAGCTGTAACAGACTCGTACAAGTCCAAAACCAAGATTAATTCGCACCCGAACTCCTCTAAATCTCTAACTGAACTTTCCGGCAAGGAATAAACCCGAGAATGATATTTTCTCCAAATCCGTGATTCCAGCCAATTATGATCGAAACAAAACACCTTACCACTCCTATTAAACTGATTCAAGTTATCCTTAATAGTTTCAGCCATTTAATCTCCTTGAAACACGATCAAAACTTCAACCCTAATTCTGTTCCTTTTAAACTAATTTTCCCGTCAATTTCCTTTTCAATCTGTTTGCTTCAAATCACCATTCTAGACAATTTTGATCCAATCAAGCGATCATACCAGTCATGTTTAGGTTTAAGGAAGATGCATATTCAATTTCAGCGCTTTAGTCTCACTCGAACACCTCCAAAATCCAAAGCCTAATTCTGCCACCATTTTTCCTGCCAAAATTTGAATATTCAAAAGGAAGAAGATGACCTCCCCCTTATACTGTTCGGGTGTCACTTTAGCACTTGCCTTATGGGGTGTAAATAGTAAGGAAGGTGTCCCTTATCCGTTGAGGTGTTCCTTAGTAATTGAGGTGTCCCTTAACCAATATTGAGAGTCCGAATAACATGTGTCCTCCAGGGTACAAAAACCACTTTTCGAGCAACTTTATCCATATGAGCTTATTTCACAAAAACACCTACAAACAAGTTTATTAGTGATAAAATGAGTCCCATCTAATGTATTTATGGGTGAAAATGCGTCGCACTTTCGTGCTCATCATGTATCGATAGTGGAGCTATCAACAAGATCACGATCCGTTATCGTTTTCCAATTCCAATATCAGATTATATGCTTGAAATGCTCTCTGGTGCCTGCTTGACATGATTGAACTTAAAAGTGGGTAGCATCAAATCAGAATTCGACTTGGAGATGAATGAAAGACTGCATTTAAGACAAGGGATGGGCTCTTCGAGTGGCTTGTTATTCCATTTGGTTTGTCTAATGCACCAAGTACATTTATGAGGCTTATGAATAAAGTTCTACAACCCTTTATTGGTAGGTTTGTTGTGGTTTATTTCGATAATATCCTTATCTATTCAAAATTTGAAGAGGAACACCGCTCTCACTTGTGGGATGTTTTCAATGCTCTCAAAGAGAATGAATTATTTATCAATCTAAAGAAGTGTCAATTTTTTACTTCTAAGGTTCTGTTTTTGGGTTACGTTATTTCTGCTGATGGTAATCAAGTAGATGATTCCAAAATCACATATATTCGTGATTGGCCTACTCCCAAGACAGCCTCCAAAGCTCGAAGTTTTCATGGTCTAGCTTCCTTTTACCGTCGATTTATAAGAGATTTCGGCTCTATCGCAGCTCCTATTACTGAAAGTTGGAAGGATAAACATTTCCTATGGAGTGCTGAAGCTGAATCAAGCTTTCAATTACTAAAACAACGACTTACTTCTTCTCCTATCCTTACACTACCTGATTTCAACAAGCTTTTTGAAGTACATTCTGATGCTTCCATATTAGGAGTTGGTGTTGTTTTGTCCCAGGAAGGTAAACCCATTGAATTTCTTAGCGAAAAACTCACCGAAGCTCGTCAAAAGTGGTATACCTATGAGTTAAAGTTCTATGTTGTGATTCGTACACCACGAAAAATGGAGACACTACTTATTACACAAGGATTTTGTCGTGTATACTGATTACCAAGATCTCAAGTATATTCAGAATCAATCACCATCCAATCGAATGCATACAAGTTGGATTTCTACCTTATAAGAATATACATTCTCTATTCAACACAAGTCTGGTTTGAACAATAAGGTTGTTGTAGTTGTAGGAAATCCCACACTACACCCCTCACAAGAATTCAATCATACAATCAAGTCATTTTTGGATGAACAATCACAATATTTATTTAATTAATCTCACAAATTTTACAAGAGAGAAAAGAGCTGAAACTAAGAAATTAACAACTGCTTTGGAATTTCTCTCTCCTAATGACTTACTCAATACACGAAAAGATCTCCCTTCTCTTAAGCCTGTTCGGCTCTTTATATAGGGAATTACATAGTGGATTACAACTCACATATAATGGAGTACAACTCATAAACTCTCAATCTCTGCTACATTCTCTCAGGCTCTGCTACATTCGCTCGAGCTCCCGTTATATTCTCGCGAGATTTTACTGTTGTGCGATATTTGGATCCTACATCTTGCCTATTTTTCCTTGAATATTGTTTGAAGAGCGATCTTTAAGGAAAAATCCTCTTTGTTGTAGTTGTTGGAGGAACGAGTGGAAGAATAATGGACTTGAAAAGTACGTACTTGCCTCTATTCTTTTGTGAAGTTCCGGAGCTTTGCGAAGTAAATAAGAAGTATCAACTCTTGAAGTATGCGAAGTATGAAGTATCCTTGAAGAAGTATAAGAAGTACTCAATCCTTGAAATATAAGAAGTATCCGTATTTGAATGATAGTAATAAGTATTGCCTCTATTCATGCGAAATTATTACTCTATTTTTGGTGAGGATTCTTATCCACTTTGGAAATGATTATTTCCGAGAAGATAAAGAACATAAAATGTTTTCTTAGTAATCCATAGTTTCCTCTGTTCTTTATCTATGAGGGTAGAATCCTTGAGAAAATGTTGAATGAGCGAATTTTTTCTTCATCCTTATCTTGCCTCTGCCTCATGATAGTATAATCTCTTCAAGGTGATTTTAATTGTCCGAAATAATTGAGCGAAATAACCACATTCTGCAAAATAATCACATTCTGCGAAATTCTGGCACATTCTGCGAAATTCTGGCTCATTCTGGCACATTCTGCGAAATTCTGGCTCATTCTGAGAAATTATGAATACTTCTGCGAAATTATGAATAATCCTGCGAAATTATGAATACTTCTATGAAATTATGAATATTAATCCTGCGAAATTCTGAATAATACCCCTGAGAGATTTTAAATAATACTTCTGAGAGATTCTGAATAATACTTCTGAGAGATTCTGAATAGTACTCCTGAGAGATTCAGAATAATACTTCTGAGAGATTTTGAATAGTACTCCTGAGAGATTCTAAATAATACTCCTGAGAGATTCTAAATAATACTTCTGAGAGATTCTGAATAATACTTATTTGTTATTTTCGCTGTCTCAGATTCATTTCCATGTATATATTCGCAAACTTATTTGCTTACATATAATCATTTTCGCAAGCTTATTTGCTTACTCATTTTCTTATGTGGTCTTATTTTTCCTTCCTAGTTAAAGGTCTTATTTTTCCACCTCATGTCATTGCGACAAAATCGCAGGACGTCTCTGCACTTTCATGCAAAAACCCATTGATCTTGCCTTAACTTTTTCTTTTGTCAATTTTTGTTGTGACAATATGATATGCCTAAATTTTCTTGCGAAATTAAAGCCTCGTGACATTGCCGTCTTGCGATGAAATCGCAGGACGTCCTTACACTTGCATGTAATGACCCATTGTTCTCGTCTTATCTTTTCTTTTGTATTATTGCCTCTTCAGGATTTTCGCACAAATATGAAAAGTCTTAATACTCCCTTGAGTAAAAGCCTCATGACATTTGCGTCTTAAGACACTTATTAGCTCCCTAATGGAGGGTTCCGCCCTTATCTTCCCCCTGGTTAACTCTTCAAGGAGACGTAATTCTGCCGTACAAGACTAGCTCCTCCCATCCGGTCTTGACAACAACCAGTTATTTTCGCAGTCTCTTATCCATTTTGCTTATATGGCTTATGGTTACGAGACTGCACCGTAAGTGGGGGTTATTTCGGGCCGAGTGCATCGTAGTCAAAACTTTCCAAGAATGGCTAGGGTAGTTTCATACGCCCAGGGCACTCTTGGCTCAAACGTGTACCTCGGCGCCTTGATCATACTCTGCACTCCTTAGGAGAGTCCTTATTACCTTAGTCGCCCAACTCAAGTCATATGCTTACGTTGAGAATCCAAGGTGCCTCTCCTGGATGGGATTCATTGACCCCAAATCTCCATGACTCAAGTTCCAACAATGGTATAACCTTATCCCCGAGCCATGCAACAGATACCCCCTTCTATGACGCACTTTAGGTCTTACATTTGCCTCTTGCGAAATTTTATTCGCGAACTAGGGTGTACGTCATAAAGGTTCGTCCCATTCTAATATGTCATTAATATCTGTGAAATTTTATTCGCGTTTCTGCGAAATTTTCGCGTTTCTTTATTCTTTCATTCATTCTTTTATTTCTGTCATTTCTTTGCGAGATATCTATGCGAAATAATCATCAACTCTCTTCTTTGCGAAATAATCAAAGACCAAATTCATGCCTCTGACCAACTAATTGTACTAGAAATTTGCAACTGCACAGCTACATGAAGAGTAGCTATTGGGTGAGCTTTAGCGGACTTGGGAAAACTGGGCTTGAACGAAATTCTTGTGCGAAAATATCTCTTGAAGTGTACAAATGTCGCACAGCACCCTTTGACGATTCCTCTTGAATGCATAAATGCCGTAACAAAAATAAACGGACAAGTGGCGAGACTTGAACCCGCGTCCTCATATTTGTATTCTACCGCCCAGACCAACTGTACTAGCTTCCTGTTTGCGACATAATGGAATAACTGCTTTCTTTGATTGGTAATTTCGTTCCTTTGCTATTCAAAAATCTGCGAAAAGATACGCTTGATGGGTTTCGATCTTGCGTCTTTAAGCTCATTGACTACAACACTATTCTCTTCATCATCGATAATGCTTCGTCGAATCTTGAAGATCATTACTAATGATTATATGAGCTCCTGTGAATTTTAGTTAGTTAATATTTGCGTAATTGAAGTAAAGAATACAGAATAACATCACCATTTTAATTTATAATAATCAACTCTATCAGTTCTTAAACTGCTTAATTCTAGTGACTGTTAAAATCATAGATACTAAGGGATGGGTACTTCCTTTTTGTTTGTCTTGCTCTTAGCATTTTAAATTGCGATATTTAAGAAAACTTGTGTTTAAACCAGCAAGACCCTGCGTTTATCTGTTGAGAGATGGATGTTCTCATTAATAGTTTGAGATTTGGTATTTCGAACAGCTCCGATGAGTTCGAAGTGACCACTCTCCGAAGTTGTGATGCACCTAAGTTTTATTTGATCTGGTAGATCTTCTTCACTTTGAATCTTGGTTGTATTCGCTGATTTGTTGAATATGCATGAAGCAATGGATCAACACACGATGTTTGATTGTTGGCGAAGTGAACTTGACTGTTGTATCCTTTCTTTATTCTCTCATTCGTCAATGGCTTTGCGTTCTCTTCATCACATTGCTGTATTGCTTTGCTGTTATGTATGAGTATCATGGGATCTTATGACAATGACTTATTCTGAAGTAGCTGTTTCTAATGATGAATATTTTCCTTTATTTGCGAACTTAATTCTTCTTCTCATATTCTGATAACCTCTCCGGGTTTTCCCTTCGCCTCAGACGAACTTCAATCATCCTTTTCTTCGCAATGGATGTTTTGTGTGTCTTCTATTTACCCATTGATAATTAAATGAACGTATATTTCTGCCTCATCTAATTGATAATGTCAACTTCGCTGTATACTGACGAGTTGTTTAGTTTTTGTTATAAACTCAATTTTTGTTTCTTTTAGAGTTATTCTCTTTCCTTGAAATTGTACTTCGCTGGAGCAACTTTGAGTACGTGAATTCTCGCTAATGAATTTTCTTTGACTACTGAAACTTTTTCCTTTATCCGTGGCTCGTTTTGTTCTCGCTGGACTATTGATCTGCCCGTGAATTATCATGGCTTTGCTATGTTGGTAACAAAGTAGGTTTTGCTGGTATATGTTTTCCTGATGCCTTTGGTCTTCCACGAAGTAGATTTCATCTTTGTCAAGTCTTCTCTTCGCTGATCATTCTAGTTGGATTCTATTTGTTGGTGACGGTATAGTTTTTTCATGAGTTCAATTATTACTGTGATGAGATAAATTCGATGTTTGCGAGCAGTACTTCACTTCGTGTTATTGGATTAATGAGCTTTCACCGAAATCTTGTATCACACAAATTTTTCAGCTTGTTTAATGATACGTATTGATGAATGAATTCATCCAGCTAACTAAGATCCTCCTTCATTTATATCGGTTCATGCACTTGAAACTCGCAATCCCACTTTGTTGTTTCCATTTTGGCTCAATTTCTAGATCTAATCATACAGCAAACAACCAATCAAGTTAGTGAACTATCTGTGTAAGTTAAGATAGTTGTTATTATGCCAAGGATGTATGTTCGCCTGAATTATTTTGCGAAAACTTCTTCAAATCGATTGAAGATTTTATATTCCATGTTGTTTTTTTTTTTTTTTGAAATATGATGATTGAGTTTATAAAACAAGGTTTGGTGGTTGTAAATCTATGAACAAAACTTGTTTTGATTCATGATAACATAAGAAAATCAAATTTTCATGAAGATAAACTTTTACTGCGTATCAAACTTTTTTCAAACTTTTTGCTTTAAAACTACCAGATCTAAATAGATGAACAGAAAATTAAATAGATAGAGAAGAGATTTGTCCTTTTGAGACTAATTATTCGTGTGGATTTGTTCGATTTCATCTTGGTTATTGATATTTTCTCGGAATCCAACTCTGCTTCTGCTGATGCCGTTTGTTTGTCTGTAAGTATGTAGTTTTGTTTTTCCCTTCCGTATTTGCTCTCCCAAACTCGTTAACTAATTGGAACCAATGGATATCTGTAGATGACTTTGCTGGATCTTGCTTGACCAAACTTCATTGAAATTTCTGGATCTTTTCTTTGATTCAACAAATTGGAGGTGGATAAGTCTCTGTTTCTAGCGCCAAAATGTAGTTGCAGGAAATCCCACACTACACCTCTCATAAGAATTTATACAATCAAGTAATTTATGGATGAACAATCACAATCTTTATTAATTAATCTCACAAATTTTACAAGAGAGGAAAGATATGAAACTAAGAAATTAAGAAATTAACCACTGCTCTTGACTTTCTCTCTCCTAATGACTTACTCAATACACGAAAATCTCCCTTCTCTTAAGCCTTTTTGGCTCTTTATATAGGGAATTACATAGTGGATGACAGCTCACATATAATGGAGTACAGCTCATAAAATCTCAAGCTCTGCTACATTCTCTCAGGCTCTGCTACATTTTCTCAAGCTCCCGCTACATTCTCGCGAGATTTTACTGATATGCGATATTTGGATCCTACAGTTGTGGATACACTAAGACGTTTCACAAATCATAGTGCTCGTGAATTACTCCTTGTTACTATCCGTGCTGAAGTGATTGCCTTTGACTCCCTTAAAGAGTTGTATCCTAGCGATCTAGACTTTTCCTTACTATGGCAGAAATGTTCCTCTGCACAACAAGGTACGAGAAATTTTGTTTTACATAATGGTTTTCTTTTCAAAGGTAGTCGCTTATGCATTCCCGATGGTTCCATTCGTGAACACCTTATTAAGAAGTTACACAGTAGTGTTCTTTCTGGCCATTTCGGGCGAGATAAGACTGTATCTCTAGTCGAAGCTCGTTACTTTTGGAATTCTCTCAAAAAGGATGTTCATGATTTTGTACGATGTTGTATGGTTTGTCAATGAAATAAGGGTCATGCACAAAATACAGGATTATACATTCCTCTTCCAGTTCCAGATGCTCCTTGGGAAGATATATCAATGGATTTTGTGCTAGGTTTACCAAGAACCCAAAGGGATCATGATTCTGTTTTTGTGGTTGTTGATCGCTTCTCAAAAATGGCAAATTTTATTCCTTGCAAGAAGAATATGGATGTTGTGATTACGACAAATCTTTTCTTCCGTGAGATAGTCCTTTTACATGGTATTCTAAAGACCATTAGTTCTAATCGAGACACTAAGTTCTTAAGTTGGTTTTGGAAGACACTTTGGACTCGTCTCCAAACCAAACTACAGGTTAGTAGCATATCTCACCCTCAAACAAATGGGAAAACTGAAGTAGTAAATCGATCATTAGGGAATCTTATTCGTTGTTTATCCGAAGACAAGCCTAGAAAATGGGATCTATCTCTCGCTCAAGCTGAGTTCTCCTATAATTCAATTCCTAATCGGTCTACAGGTTATGCACCTTTTCAAATTGTTTATTCCAAGTTTCCTAACCATACATTGGATCTCGTCTATTTACCATCCATTCCTAGTTCCAATGTTGCGGCAGATCACATGATAGAGTCTCTACAAGTGCTACATGATAAGGTAAAGAAAAACTTGGAAGTTGTTAATGTCAAGTACAAGATAGATGCTGATCGTTGACGTCGTTTTCAATCCTATGAAGTTGGTGATCTGGTTATGGTGTATTTAAGCAAGGATCATTTTCCGATGGGTACTTACAACAAGACGAAGTATAAGAAGATTAGTCATATCCGCATTCTCAAAAAGATCAGCAACAATGCATATGTTGTCGACATCCCAACTAATATGAATATTTCGTCCACATTCAATGTTAAGGATATCTTTTCTTACTTTCCTGGCGATGACGTTTCTTTTCCAACACCAAACTCGGGGTCGAGTTCTTTTCAAGAAGGGGGGCCTGATGTAGAACATCTAGACTAAGTCACCCCTGTTTGACATTAGAGTCAAACTGTATTCTATTTCTAATATTATTTCCTAATTTATGATTTCCCTATTCTAGAACATATTAGTTTCCTAGTTTAGTATGATTTCCTTTTTCTAGTTTTATTACTTTAGGAAATAGTGAAGCATATATAAGAAGGCCTAGACTTGTAGAATTTCTACACATTGGACATTATTATCTTATTTGATTTATCAAAAATATTTTATTTAGTTATTGTTCTCTAATTTTCTTATAGCTTTTGTGAATCTATTGATTTCACACCAGTTTCACTATCTTTTGGATCCTTGATCCAAATTATTAAGCTTCCGCTACGTTATGACTTTTTTTAAAAACAAAATAAAGAATCATCCTAATTGAATTCACAATAATGCATCAAACAAATAGAAAAACCTTACTAGTGTTAAGGAAAAACTCAGATACCCCCTTTATATGTGATCGTTAGAAGGAAAAAAAAACTCAATTTTTGAATACATTCAATGTTATACATGTCCCAGAATTGGTACTAAAAGAGCATGATATTTACCAATTATACACTTATGAAAATAGCCACAAATATAAAATTTTCAAAACTAATAAGATTTCAAATATTTTTACTTTCACAATCGGTAGTTTTGGAAAAGTTGAAAAATTATATATATGTCAATTGTGATAGTAGCTCCAAATATAAACTTTTCAAAACTTATAAAAATTTCGAATTTTTCTACTGTCATAATCCGTAATTGTGAGATATCTACCTGTTTGATAGTATCCCCAAATATAAAACATTTAAAATTTTAAACTTTGTCACTTTCATAATCGGTGGTTTCGGCAAATTAGATATCTACCAATTGTAGTAGTAGGCCCAAATATAAAATTTTGAATTTTTCTACTTTCACACTCAATAGTTGTGGCAAATTAGATACCTATCGATTGTGATAGTAGTCCCAAATATATTTTTTTTCCCAAACTTGCAAACTTGCAAATTTTCAATTTTTTTACTTTCATAATCCGTAGACACAAATTTATTTTAATTACCGATTGCAATGTAGCCTTCAAATTATTTCATTTTCAAAAAATTGCGATCAGTAGTTAATATCAGAATCTATCTACCGATTAAGTCGATTTTTTTGTTCCTATACTTCCTCTAATCTTCTAATATAATCGGTAGATGTAAATGACTTATCTACGAATTATTTCTAAATTTAGGTACATTACTGTTAGAGCACTGCTCGGTCGAACTCGCAAGTGTTGTTATCTCAAGCTTGTTTTTCAAGTTTAGATGATCAAAACTATAAGTCTTGATTTCTAGTCTACTTATAGTATGTCTCGGATTAGGATAGAATATGTAGTTAAGCATTAGACTTCATGGCGTTCATCGATTGAAGACGAATATCTACTGAGGGTAGCTTGGGGGAACTTCATCAACAAAAGGTATGTGGAGACTAAAACTTATCTATCACTCAGAAGTCTATTCTATTCTATCTCCTAATGATACTAAGTCTTACATCTATATAGACTTTTATATTATACACATTTCATATTTCGAGTCGAGTTGAGTTTATCTCGCTTATCTATTTATCGAAATACGAGTTGGAAGCTTTTTGCTTTAGCAACGTTTATCATTATTCTTGACGAGTTTAGTTGGAAACAATTTATTTGTTGGAAACAAAATAATAAGTAAAAAAATGATCATGTGAAAATTGCCTTGAAACATGTTACATGATTTGTGTGATACAGTCATTTGATGTCGACTCGGAAAGTTTCGTATTGATCATTCGATCACTTGAAAATTGCTTATGAGATAATAGTTTGTGTGAGACAGTTATTGTCGTCTTCTAAGACTGTTTCAACGATTGAAATGGGAGTTTAGAACAATTAACCTTTGTCTAGATACAACATAGTATGCATACATGTATGCAAATTATTTTGGTATGATTCAGGTACAGAAACCTTGTTTGCATACCAGTATGCGAATGATTTTAACTGTTAAAATCCGGGAACCAAGTTTGCATACCAGTTTGCGAGCGGTTCTACCTAAGTTAGGTACGGGACGCCAGTTTGCATACCCATTTGCAAACGGCTGGACAAGACTAAAGTCATGAACTATAGTTTGCGTACCAGTTCATGACTTTAGTCTAAAATCGGATTAAGTATGTTTTCATACTCATGAACAAATACATTAATAAATTAAGGAACGCAATCTTTGCAAATCGTGTCTTAATGTTCATGAATTGATTTCGTTATAAGTACTTTGTACAACTACGAATCAATCCTGAAAAAATGGGGGTCTAACAACCACACCCAATATTTCGCTTAGCAACTGTATGGACTAACTCCAATATAATTTCTAGAGAATCAATTAGACAGTCAGACTCAATCTTAAGAAAAGTATATCAAAGAGTTGTATCTTAATTTCTCAATTCAATCCACAATCAAACAAATAGGAATTTGCGAGCCCAATTGAATTTAAGAAATAACTTGAACGGTACTAAGACCAATGTTCAAGTGTCAATCAATTTATATCAACAACCAAAGGTTGGATTATCTAATTGATTGATCTTACGTACAACCTGTGATATTTCAATTATATAAACAAATATGATACAGAAAAGAAATAACACAGACACCAGAAATTTTGTTAACGAGGAAACCGCAAATGCAGAAAAACCGCGGGACCTAGTCCAGATTTGAACACCACACTGTATTGAGCCGCTACAGACACTAGCCTACTCCAATTTAACTTCAGACTGGAATGTAGTTGAGCCCTAATCAATCTCACACTGATCAAGGCACAGTCACGTTCCTTACGCCTCTAGAACCACACCGGATTCTGCACACTTGATTCCCTTAGGTGACCTCAACCACAACTAAGAGTTACTACGACCCAAAGTCGAAGACTTGATAAACCAATCTGTCTCACACAGAAAGTCTATTGTATAGATAAATCTGTCTCCCACAGATAAACCTATGAGTTTTGTTCCGTATTTTGATAAATCAAGGTGAACATGAACCAATTGATATACCAGACTTATATTCCAGAAGAACGGCCTAAAAATATCAATCACCTCACAATAATCTTAATCGTATGGTAGTGAAACAAGATATTGTAGAACCACAAACAACAAGACAAAGATGTTTGTGACTACTTTTTATCTTGCCTATCGGAGATTAAATCTTGAGCAAATCTTAGAGAAGATAGTACTCAATCACGATAGAAAACAACAAAATCAGAACACGCAACTACAAAGAAAATAGTTAGGTCTGGCTTCACAATCCCAATGAAGTCTTCAAGTCGTTAACCTACAGGGTTTCGTAAAAAACCTAAGGTTAAAGGAGAACCGAGTCTAGTCGCAACTAATATCATACAAGAGGTGTGGGGATTAGGTTTCCCAGTTGCTAGAGTTTTCCTTTATATAGTTTTCAAATCAGGGTTTGATAGCTTTGAAACAAAGCAATCAATATTCACCGTTAGATGAAACCTGATATAAGAGGCAAGCTAAGTTTGCTTGAAACCAAAGCCATATCTCTCCATCGTTGGATGATCTTAGCTTGTTACACATAAATGAAATGTACCTTCATTTAGATATGAGTAACCGTACATAAACGTGTACACCTTGTTGGCTCAACAATATTTCATCAATATTTACATAGAGACGTATAATAAACTTAATCTTTGTAAACAAAAGTTCATCCTATCTTCCATCAATATTTGCATAATGACATAATAGGATTTGCTTTTGTTGTCAAAAGTTCATTTTATCTTTTATCAATTAAGACATATGATAGACTTAACTTTTGATCAAGTATGGGACAATCATAGTTCACGAACGCAAACACACATATCCCATAACAAGTTGCAATATATAAAACCATAAAGATTAATACTGCAAAATCATATTCCAAATAAACTTTAGAATTTAAATAAATAAATCTAAAAACATTGCAAGATGAAAATCGTTGGAAATAGCTATGTGTACTCACAATAATTTCTATTCCAAACCCTAGTTATCCTTCTTAAAACACAAGAATAAATTCTCATAAGAAGTTTCCTAGACAATAAGGCAAATCAAGTTTCTTTGAAAACTTCATACCTTTGAAACAATCCATCACAAAAGGTATCGCTGATGTCCTTGATTCTTTTGACGGTAGAGCATGTTCATGAGTTAGAACATTAACTTTCCGATCAATAATACGGGCAAGATATCTAGCTTTAACATAGTCCAAGATTAGTTCTTCTGATTCCGGATCAAGATCTTTTGATTTTTAAGGATTTTGGTATGACCATCAAGAAGCTGATTTATTTACAGTTGAAGACTTGCAAACTCGACCTTAGAGTCATTCTAAAAAAGAATTAAGTCCTTAACATATTTTCCAATCTAGGAGTTATACTTTTTCATTTCAATTATCTTCTTCAAGATAAGGTCTTGAACGGAATCGCATCCTTTAATGTCTTCTTCCATCTCAAGATTCACCACTTCTTGAGGTCTTGAGAAGATTTCCATTTTTTTTAATTAGGGAAGGCAAAAAAATATAATATATATATATATATATATGTGTGTGTGTGTGTTTACAAACAAGAGAGGACCACCCTTGTTTAAGGAAATCCTAAAAACTCCCAAGTAAGACACGAACGTTCTTGGACCGAAAAAGGAAGATTGATGAATCAGAAAAGATCCAAAACTAGGAAAATACATTCTGTTTTTAGATATCTCTTACCTTTAATGCTCAATGATTAAGAGTTTTAACCAGAGCACAGGATAAAGATGCATAAGTTACTTGTAGTTAAGAAATGACTTTTTATTCACAAATGAAGAAAACATCTAAACAAACCAAAGCCAGGTGGTAACTTACATCCCACTTGAGCATCTCACAAATGTCATCCTTGCAACTCCCAAGTTAGATACAAGGATGAAATTACCTATAGATAGGTAGCAAAGTGAGATGTAATCCCACCATGATTATTGAAAGATGAGTTGTAAATACCATCCGACTGTTTGACCATTGTATTCCTTACCTTCCTTCGATTAATTCTCATCCTAGAGGAATAAGACATAATCTGTTTAACGTATCCATTAGAAGGATTTTTTGAGGACATAATCTAGGACCTCTCGATATTGGTTCCATAGGATCAGGATTCAGAGAAATCCACTTCCTAGACTTAGATCTACCAGACTTAATAAGCACTGGGAATGTTTATATTTGCAATGCAAGAATTAACACATTTAAGAGGAACACAATTCCCGTAGAGATTTCGAAAAGAGTGACTTTTGAACCCTTGTACAAGAGACTTCTGGTTCTCTGTAGGGATGGAATCCATTGTAGATGTCGTTAGACAATTTACTTTATCAATAGTAAAAAGAAGTAGATTTTGAAGATATGAAATCCGTTTCTTTCTAACAAGATAATGTTAACAAAATGATTCTTTTTCCCACAGAAAGAACGTGTTCTTGGAAAATAAACATTGGATGGATCATACTTTACATTCATATCCCTATTAGAAGACTGCAAGTTATGTAAACACTTCCTAACAGGAACTTCCTTGGGAGAACTTTTCTTCATGTGTTGTAATTCTGTCTGAGAATTAGAGAATGACACAGAGGATTTTCTTATCAAAACATAGTTTTCCTTTTTCAAGGATATGTATTTTTTTTGGGCTAGAAGAAGGGAAGCAATAAATTTGTCTTTTTCAACACGAAGACTGTCCAGATCTAATGAATGAGTCTCGATCAAACATTTTTCTCTAATTGAATATTCTTTAACAATATTCTCAAGAGTACTAATCTTTTCACGCTGTAGAGTAGTTTCTTGAACAAGTTTTTCGATATTGTAATAAATGGACTCAATGATGTTATAGAGTTCACGTTCTCGACCAAGAGATTTCTCAAGTTCATCAATAAGCTTATCATGTTTCTCTTCAAGAGATTTAGCACCTTGAAATACAATAGTCTCAACTGTATTTTTTTATATTTCTGGTTAGTTCCATTTTAGTTTTAGACATGGAACAAAATGTCTCATCAGAGGGAATGTTATTAGAATATGATAGCAAGAAATTCCAACCTCGGGATTCAGAAGAATCAGAAAGGAGTTATCCTTGGAGGTAAGCCCAAGACATTTGGCATAATTAAAACTTTTAGAACTCATTTATAAGTGTGCGAGTTTGTGATACACAATTATCCATACAAATCATATTGCCAAAAACACAGACTTATAAGGTCTTAACGTGTTTGCCTACTCTGATACCAATTGAACAAGAGGGGGTCTAACAACCACACCCAATATTTCGCTTAGCAATATGTATGGACTAACTCCAATATACTTTCAAGAGAATCAATTAGACAGTCAGACTCAATCTTAAGAAAAGTATATCAAAGAGTTGTATCTCAATTTCTCAATTTAATCCGCAATCAAACAAATAGGAATTTGCGAGCCCGATTGAATAAAAGAAATAACTTGAACGGTACCAAAGACCAATGTTCAAGTGTCAATCAATTTATATCAACACCCAAAGGTTGGATTATCTAATTGATTGATCTTATGCACAACCTGTGATATTTCAATTATATAAATAAATATAATGCGGAAAAAAAATAACATAAACACCAGAAATTTTGTTAACGAGGAAACCGAAAATGCAGAAAAATCCCGGGACCTATTCCAGATTTCAACACCACACTGTATTAAGCCGCTACAGACACTAGCCTACTATAAGTTAACTTCAGAATGGAATGTAGTTGATCCCTAACTAGTCTCACACTGATCAAGGTACAGTCGCGTTCCTTACGCCTCTAGAACCACCCCGGATTTTGTGCACTTGATTCCCTTAGATGATCTCACCCACAACTAAGAGTTTCTACGGCCCAAAGTTCAAGACTTGATAAACCAATCTATCTCACATAGAAAATTCTATTGTATAGATAAATCTGTCTCCCGCAGATAAACCTATGAGTTTTGTTCCGTCTTTTGATAAATCAAGGTAAACAGGAACCAATTGATATACCAGACTTATATTCCCGATGAACATCCTAGAAATATCAATAACCTCATAATAATCTTAATCATATGGTAGTGAAACAAGATATTATGGAATCACAGACGATGAGACGAAGATGTTTGTGACTACTTTTTATTTTTCCTATCGGAGATCAAATCTCGGGAAAATCTTAGAGAAGATAGTACTCAATCACGATAGAAAATAGCAAGATTAGAACACGCAACTACAGAGAAAATAGTTGGGTCTGGCTTCACAATCCCAATGAAGACTTCAAGTCGTCAACCTACAGGGTTTCGTGAAAAACCTAAAGTTAAAGGAGAATCGACTCTAGTCGCAACTAGTATCCCACATGAGGTATGGGGATTAGGTTTCCCAGTTGCTGGAGTTTTCCTTTAAATATTTTTCAAATTAGGGTTTGATAGATTTGAAACAAAGAAATCAATATTCACTGTTAGATAAAACCTGATCTAAGAGCCGAGATAAGTTTGCTTGAAACTAAAGCAATATCTCTATATCGTTAGATGGTCTTAGCTTGTTACACACAAATGAAATGTACCTTCATTTAGATATGAGTAACCGTACCTAAACATGTACACCTTGTTGGCTCAACAATAGTTAACCGAAGTTAGCCATATGAATATTTTTTTATCAACCTTATTCATCTTATCAACAACTAGTTCAAATGACTCAAATGAAACTATTTATAGAGTTGTTCAATTATTTATATTCTCATAGAAGTATACAAGACACAATTGAAGCAAAATCTATTGTTTTGGTTTTAAGAAAACTTAGCTTGAATCTTAAATCATATTTTCATCTAACGGTGAATATTGAATGCTTTGTTTCTAAGCTAACCTAGCTTGATTGTAAGCAAACCTTGATTTGAACGACTGTATAAGGGAGAACTCTATCAACTGGAAAACATAATTTCGACACTTTCCTGTGTCCTAGTTGCGACTAGAGTCAATTTTCCTTTAACCTAGGTTTTTCCAAAACCATGATAGGTTAACGACTTGAAGACTTCATTTGGGATTCGTAAATCCAGACCCAACTATTTTCTCGATAGTTGTGTGTTATGATCTTACTTGTTCTATCGTATTAAGTATTATATTCTATAAGATTTGCTCGAGATTTATCTCCGATAGGTAAGATATAAAAAGTAATCACAAAGTTCTTCGTCTCATTATTTGTGATTCCACAATAACTTCTTCTACTACCATATAATTAAGTTATTGTGAGGTGATTGATATTTTTAGGCTATTATTCGGGAATATCATACTGGATTATCAATTGGTTCCTGTTCACCTTGATTTATCAAAAGACGGAATAAAAACTTCATAGGTACTTCTGTGGGAGAAAGATTTATCTTTCAAAATGGACTTATATGTGGGAGACAGATTTGTTTATGAGTCTTCGACTTTGGGTCGTAGCAACTCTTAGTCGTGGGTGAGATCAGTGTTGTATCCCTATAATGATTAACAATAGAAAAATGATAGAAATGGTGATAAATCACCTCTTGAGTCAAGATCCAAGCCAATTTTGTGCTCACAGGTGCTGAAATTTTTTCTTGTCTCAATAACAAATCTAGGGTAATGAGACCTTATATTGGATATATCTTCCCAAGTGGCATCATCTGCTGTGGAGTTTGTCCATTGTATGAGAACTTGGCGCACCAGCTTGCTACCTCTAAGGACTGTTCTTGACTGCAACACTTGTTCTGGGAGCATGATGATATCACTATGTAGATCCACAACAGGGAGAGTAGGTGAAGGTGTGTGCTCCATACCAATATGCTTCTTGAGACATGAAACATGGAAAACAGGGTGTATCCTGGAAGTGTAAGGAAACTGAAGTTTATAGGCCGCTGCACCTACCTTCTGTAAGACTTTGAAAGGTACATAATATTTGGCTGAGAGATTTAAGTTTCTTCTTAAGGACACCGAAGCTTGCATGTAGGGTTGGAGTTTGAGGTAGACCAAATCACCTTCAACAAAAGATCTTTCCACTCTTGAAGAATCATCATAGAGTTTCATTCTTTCTTGTGCCTGATGCAGAGATTCTTTGATGATGTCAAGGATGGAGTGCCTAGATTTTAAGTAATCTTCCACAGCAGCCACAGAAGTAGTAGAAGTAGAAGGAAAGGCCAAATGGGGAGGTAGATATCCATACAAGGCCTGGAAAGGAGACATTTTAAGCCCTCTGTGAAAGTTGGTATTATACCACCATTCTTCAAGTGACAACCAATTACTCTAGCTGCTTGGTTTGTGACCTGTTAAACACCTTAAATAATTTTCCAAGCAAGCATTTACCCTCTCAGTTTTACCATCTGTCTGAGGGTGATATGCAGAGCTTAAATTTAAACTTGTACCTAAAGCTTTGAACGAGTCAGTCCAAAAGTGGCTTGTAAATACCTTGTCCATGTCTGACACAATAGAAGCACCATGAAGTTTGAATACCCGATTGGGAAAAACCTTGGTTACAGATGAAACAGTGTATGGGTGTTGCAAGGAAATGAAATGAGCATACTTAGTTAGTCTATCCACTACAACCAGGATGACAGTTTTCTTATTTCTAGATGGAAGGCCATCAATGAAGTCCATTGTGATGTGTTGCCAAGCATGATCAGGTAAAATTAAGAGGTTGCAGAAGGCCAACAGTATTAGTCTGATCACTTTTGTTTCCCTGGCATGTGTCACATTGAGAGACAAAGAGCAATATATCTCTTTTTAAGCCCTACCAATAAAAATGTGATTTTTCTCTGGCATAAGTAGCTTGAATACCAGAATGGCATCCTACAGCAGAAGTATGAAGAGGGTGCAATAAAGCTTGTCTTATGTTACCACCAGTATCAATATATAGTTTGGTCTTGTATCTTAAGATGCCTTCCCTGTAAGTGAAATTCTCAAGACTGTTAGGGTGGATCAAAAGTTTAGAAATGATGATGTTGGTTTTCTCATCATTGGTATAACTGGAAAGCACTTCTTGAGCCCAAGTAGGTGTAGAAGCAGCTAAAAAATTGCAAGAAGCTGTGTCCCGAGGTATTCTAGAGAGTGGATCTGCCATAACATTCTCAGCTCCCTTCTTGTAACTTATATCATAGTCAAATCCCAACAGCTTGATCAACCATCTTTGCTGTAATGGTGTAGTGATTCTCTGTTCCAAGAAAAACTTGAGACTTTGATGATCAGTTTGAATAATGAATTTTGCTCCTTGTAAGTAATTTCTCCACCATTGTACTGCTATGAAAATGTCCAGAAACTCCTTTTCATAAGTGGAGAGTACTCTAGCCCTTGGACCTAGTGGTTTGCTAAAATAAGCAATTGGCTTCCCTTCATGAAGTAAGACATCTCCAATACATAATTCACTAGCATCACTTTCAACCACAAATAGTTTTGTGAAATCTGGTAAGGCCAAGATTGGTGTTGTGGACATGGCCCTCTTGAGGTGTTCAAAAGCTGTGGTAGCAGCTGTAGTCCAAAGAAAAGAATTATTCTTGAGAAGATCAGTGAGTGGCTTACTGATTGCTCCATAGTTCTTGGAAAATTTCCTATAATAGCCTATAAGGACAAGAAGACCTATTAATTCCTTGAGAGTGGATGGTGTTGGCCAAGATTGCATGCAAGCTATTTTACTTGGATCAACACATACACCTGCAGCTGTTACAATATGTCCCAAATACTCTAGTGATGACTGGCCAAAATAACATTTAGATAGCTTAGAAAAAAGTTGATATTGTCTGAGTAAGGAGAAGGTAAATCTTAGGTGCTCTAAATGGTCAGACATGCTTTTGCTATAGATTATAATATCATCAAAAAAGACCAGAATAAATTTGCTTAAAGCTGGTTGAAATATCTCATTCATTAGAGCTTGAAATGTAGCTGGTGGATTAGTAAGGCCAAATGGCATCACTTTAAACCCATAATGGCCTTGATGAGTTCTGAAATATGTTTTGAAAATATCTGAGATATGCACCCTGATTTGATGGTATCCAAATCTCAAATCAATTCTTGTGAAAATAATAGCTCCATTCAATTCATCTAATAACTCTTCAGTAATGGGTATAGGAAATTTGTCTTTGACTGTAATGTTGTTTAGTTTCCTATAGTCAACACAGAATATCCATGTGTTGTCCTTATTTTTGACTAATAGGATAGGTGATGCAAAAGGGCTATGGCTAGATTGGATGATGCCAGTGGAGAGCATTTCCTTGACAAGCTGTTCTACTACATCTTTCTATAGATAGGGGCATTTATAATCTCTTTGATTGACATGGACTGAATTTGGTTGTAAGGGAATTTGGTGATCCAAACTCCTCTGAGGGGGTAGCTGAGTTGGCTCTGCAAAAATATCATAGAATTCCTGAAGTAAAGGGAGGATCTTAGGAGGTGTGGGTGTTGGTTTAGTGGTGGTAGAAATGGAGTAGAAGTGACCCACCAAGCCATGAAAATTGGTATCAAAAAATTTCATGACTGCATCACTGCTCATCATTGATAAAGAACATTTTGGTGTGGTATCCTGTAGTATAATTTTCTTGTTCTTATATTTGAAGGAAATACATAACTTGGAGAAGTTAAAAACAACATCACCTAAGGTTCTCAGCCAGTCAGCTCCAAGCACAATGTCACAGCCTCCCAATGGTAATACTATGAGATTTTCTACAAATTGTTGGCCCTGCATGGTCCAAGTAACCTGTGAGCAAATACCATTGCTGAAAGTTCTCTCACCATTCTCAACTGTGACAACCATTGGATCAGTGGAATCAATATGGCAGTATAGTGAACATGCTAAGGCACTATCAATGACACTTTTAATGCTACCTGTATCAATCAAAATGGAGACTGTTTTGTTTTTTAGAATACCAGGAATTCTAATTGTATCACTAGTAGAAGTCCCTGTAAGAGCATGTAATGATATTTCCACATCAGATTGCACTGGAGAGTCAGTAGTTTCTTTAAAAACCTCCTCTTCATACTCAGTTTCTGGAGAGTCAGCAGTGTCCATTTGAAGTATGAAAATATTTTGTTTACCCTTACAAAAGTGGCCAATCTTATACACCTCATCACAGTTATAACATAAACCCCGAGCTCTCCTTCTATTCATTTCCTCTGGTGTAAGTATTTTAATTGTAGGAGATGTGGAATTAAGTTTGGTGGGAAGGTTGAAAGAAGATTTAGGGGTGAGGGGGGGAGACTTAGGAGAAGTTAAAATTGGTTTGGGTGGAAAGTTACTGTAAGAGTACTGCCTGTTAGAGTTGAATGAGGTGTTGAATGACTTCTGCAGTGGTTTAGGGGCAGCTGCAGCTAGAGCAATTTTTTGTTCTTGTAATCTAGCAAGGGAAAACGCATCTGCTAAAGTTTTTGGATAAAACATAGAAATAGTTTTGCCAATTTCATCTTTCAACCCACTTAAGAAACTCATAACAAAGTATTCTTCACTCATAGAAGGATTCATTTTCAGCATCAATGTTTTGAGCATCTCAAACTCTTCATAGTAGTCATCCACGGATAAAGTTTGTACTAATTTATTGAAACTACCAACAAAGTTTTCTTCAAGAGGATTTTCAAATCTAGCACAGAGGTTATTAGCTAAATCTTGCCAAGTAATTCGATGTCTATTTACTTGAAAATTTAAAAACCAAGTTTCATCCTTACTCTCAAGGTAGATTGCAGAAATATTCACCTTCTTGTATTCTTCAATATCATTCAAATCAAAATATCTCTCACTCTTATGTATCCAAGCTCTAGGATTCACACTATCGAATCTGGGAAAGTCCAATTTAGGAAGACGGTGATGGTGAAATTGATGCTGCTTCGAATTTGAAAATTGATGAACTCCATGAGCGTCTAACTGTGAAGAACTAGCCGGTTCTAGTATTTTTTTCAACCTCTGGAGTAGTAAGTTGAATCTAGAAGTCAGATCAGAAGAAAAGGTTTTGAAATTGAACTGTAAACTAGCAATGGCAGCGGTGTTTGCTTCCACCTTATCATTTACATCCTTGAGAGTCATCGGAAAAAAAAAATGGTAAATTTTTTAGTGGATATGAACGGCTATGATGCCAATTATTATATCCCTACAACGATTAACAACAGAAAAGGATAGAAATGGTGATGAATCACCTCTTGAATCAAGATCCAAGCCAATTATGTGCTCACAGGCGCATCCAATAGAGTTTATTAACAACAAAACCGTAGCTGAAGAGAATAAACTCTTCTTACAGATTTAACAACGAATCAATGAGCCCTAATAAGACTCCATCCACAACTGACACGTGTAAAACAATCTACGATCCTACTAACAACCAATGGACAGCTAACCTAAGTGAGTAAGGCACACAACTTAATTGATAGGGGCATACCACAATGTAATGATAATGCAGAAGGGATACAACAATCAGCTAAGGGAATCAAGTGCGTAGAGTCCTGCTGGGATTCATAGGCGTAAGGAACGTGACTGTACCTTAATCGGTGTGAGACTTGGTTAGGGCCCAACTACATTCCAGTATAAAGTTAACTTGTAGTAGTCTAGTGTCTGTAGCGGCTTAATACAGTATGGTGTTCAAATCTGGACTAGGTCCCGGTTTCTTTCTTTTTTTGCATTTGCGGTTTGCTAATAAGACTCAATCCACAACTGACACGTGTAAAACAATCTACGATCCTACTAACAACCAATGGACAGCTAACCTAAGTGTGTAAGGCACAAAACTTAATTGATAGGGGCAGACCACAATGTAATCATAATGCAGAAGGGATACAACAATCAGCTAAGGGAATCAAGTGCGTAGAGTCCTGCTGGGATTCAGAGGCGTAAGGAACGTGATTGTACCTTAATCGGTGTGAGACTTGGTTAGGGCTCAACTACATTACAGTCTGAAGTTAACTTGTAGTAGGCTAGTGTCTGTAGCGGCTTAATACAGTGTGGTGTTCAAATCTGGACTAGGTCCCGGGTTTTTTTTTGTATTTGCGGTTTGCTCGTTAACAAAATTTCTGGTGTATGTGTTATTTCTTTTCCGTATTATATTCTCTATATAATTGAAATATCACAGGTTGTGCGTAAGTTCAATCAATTGTGAATCCAAACTTTGGTTGTTGATTAGATTGATTGACGCTTGGACATTGGTTTTTGATATTGTCCAAGTTATTCTCATACCAATCAGTTCACGGATTCCATCCTGTTGATTTGTTGATTGATTTGAGAAAGAGATATAACTCTTGGACATCTTTCCTTGGTTGAGTTTGACTGTCTAGTTGATTCTCGTGGAATTATATTGGAGTTAGTCTATACAGATTGCCGAACGAAATATTGAGTGTGGTTGTTAGACCCCCGCTTTTTCAATAACTATGGATACAAGACATTATCGGTGGATAATTAAAAATTATATCTACGGATTAAGGTTGAAGTTCTTCAGGAATAAAGAACACAATGCATAATTGGTATATAAATACTGATACATAGCTACATTTTTTTTGTTGAGAAAGTCACTTAATTGAAGCAATAAAAACCCAAAAATCAGTAGAATCTGAGCTTATTGAGACCATTTGAGCTTGGCGGAGAATTATATTGTCAGAAAATATATCCGAAGAACAACCAATTATTTGATTTTAGGATCGTCAATTAGCGATAATGATTTTGTTTTCGAAAATAAAACAAGATTTATTTTTTTTTCTCTCAATCTTTAAGCGGTTGATGGAGAAAGAGAAAGAGAATAGCTGGTTTTGTTTTGAAATGTTAATGTAAGTGATAGATTTAAAGTAAAGGGTAAATACATTTACTTGCTACTCCCTCCGTCCCTAAATAGATGGCTTAGTTCAAGTTTGTACAATTTTTAAGTCAAGGATGAGAAGGGAGTACTTTTAAGTATTTTTTTTACAATTATACCCTTATGAATAATAACTGGTAAAATTTAGAAATTATTTATGTTTCAAATTGTACCACGGATATTTGCAAACTTTATATCATTGGAAAGCATGCTAAAACCCGTACATAACGAATATAAACACAACTATCAAATTATATATATTTTTTATACTAACAACAACTAATTAAAATGGTAATTTTAGGAATATCCTTTTATTTAATGATATATATGTCATTTATTTTGGGACACAATATAGAAATATATTTGTCATCTATTTCGAGACGGATTCTAGATATCCCAAAGCCACCTATAGCGGATAAGGAACCCCAAATTAGTCCTCGTCGGGCCTCAAATTGGGAAGGGAAAAAACTAGGATCTCTTTTACATTTTTGTAGTGTTGCCGTTTGCATTGATGCAAACCTATAAGGTTGAAATTGTAATTGCGGATGACACTTGATTCACTGAACCACGTTGCTACCGAATTACACTCGTGCCAAAAATTTGCAAGGTGCATTGCAGGTGTGACAGACGGGTATATGTTAGAGCATCTGCAGCGGGCGACTAAGACCAAAATTTTGGTCCGCGAACGAGACGTAGTGGGACGTACTATCGACTAAACAAATACCATCCACTAAATCCCATACTATATTTGTTCCGCGACCAAGAGTAAACCCAAATATAGTCGGGCGTTGATATAGTTTATGCCCCACCACAGGCGTTCGTAAAGTTTTCGCCCCACGGAGGGCGTGGTTTATACCTCCTCCCCACTTCAAAATTTGCATGCATATTTTGGGGCGTGGATTATACCAACGCCCCATTGTTTTGGTTTTTTTTTTTTTTTTTTTTCTTTTAAACTTTTCGGCACCAGGCGAACGTATACCCTCCGCCCCACATCAGGCGTTGATATACTTCACGCCCCACACCAGGTGTTGGTAAAGTTTACGCTCCACCAAAATTTAGTCTTCCTCCCACTGCGTCACTCAACGGACTAAACCCAAATTTAGTCTTTTTTTTACTCTTTACTCTTTAGTTTTGGTCGCACCGCTGCAAACGCTCTTAGCAGCCCCAAATTAGTTTTTATCGGCCCTCAAATTGTGAAGGGAAAAAAAAGGGATCGTTTAGTCCTTTTTAGGTGGTCCCAAGTCTGTTTGGTCCTTTAGAGAAACCGCAGTGGGTGACCAAGACCAAAAATTTGGGAAGAGATAGAGACGTAGTGGGACGGACTATATATCAAATATCAGACTATACCTAAATCCCAGACTAAATTTGGTCCGCGACCAAGACCAAACCCAAATTTAGTCGGGCATTTATATAGTCTACGCTTCTCCACGGGCGTTTGTATAGTCTATGCTTGACATCAAGCGTTGGTAATGTGTTCGTCCGCAATCAGACGTAGATATAAAGTACGCCCCAATGGCGCGTTGATTAAATGTACGCTCCATCGGGCGTAGCTGAAGTTAACGCCTTTCATCAGGCGCAAATATAAGGTACGCGCCATTCGCGCGGTGATATTGTTCACGCCTAATTCTAGGCGTTCATATAGTTTACGCATCATACATGCGTAGATAAAGTCCCCAACTGCTGCCAGGCGGTGCTAAAGTTCACGCACCATCGTTGATAATGTGTTGATGTAAGCTAATACGATTGCTCCAATAGCAACATTTCGTATATTGACAATTATTCTGATAATATATACCGACATTATTTGTCAAACCATTTTGTTCAACCATCCCGACACTTAATTATGGTTAATATCAGTAGTTGTTATCCATATATATATAAATATTTTAATTTCTTGAGCACTACATATAGAGAAGCTAGTTAGTGTTACTTGATCATAATCATTTGTTGCTACCTAAATCATCATCTATAGTATCCAAAAAGAAGAAGAAAAATCATTTGTTCAATCATGGCCAAGATGATCAGTATGTTCTTTTGCTTCTTCTTATTTGTCTTGATTATCATGCCAAACCCTTCTTCTTCGAGCAGTAAGTTACATAATCTAAATCCTTTCAGTATTACCCATCATGTAAAATATAATTAACTAATTAATAAGTTTCCTAAATTTCTGTTGGTATATATATATATATACCTAATTGTTAACCAATCTAATCAGGGATGCTACTCGTCAAGGAAAAGTGGGATAATGCCCACCGCCAACCGAAGTGCCTTTGCTATGCAGAACCGCTTGAATGCCCATGGGGCGTTTATTATACTTACGCCAGATGACATGCGTTGAGTTTACGTCCGCATCATCGGGCGTTTGATTATACCAACGCTCCATCTCCGTGAGAAGGGAATTCAAATCCTCACCAAAAGACGTTAACCAGATCACTTGAAAGTGTTTGATTAGGTCATTTGTTCATATCCCAAAAGATCAGAGATCAAAGCTTGACGACAAAGCAAGCCAACATCTAGGCTATGGAACAGAGAAGTTTGGTTACGATTTTGGGATCCAGTTGAGAAGAAGGTTATCATTCCTTGAAGACCAGACAATCAAGACTTTGAGAAGATTGAGATGCCAAAGCTTCAAGATGATATGACCTTGGATCCAAATCCACCTTGTTCCTACTCTTGAACAACATGATTGATGTTGATGGTAATGGAAATGAAGATGAAGCTCATGAAGATGTTCCAGTGGGTGATGTTGAGCAAGAAGTGAGCAACAACAACCGAAGTTTGAGTTGAGAAGATCCAAGAGGATTACACCTTCAACAAAGTATCCACCACATGAGTATGTGATGCTCACATGCAGGTGAACCAGAGTCTTATGAAGAAGAAGTGTTCCTGAAAGTCAGAAGTGGTTGAAATCCATGAAAGAAGAG
The DNA here is from genome assembly GCA_023529315.1 of Papaver bracteatum. NCBI lineage: Eukaryota > Viridiplantae > Streptophyta > Magnoliopsida > Ranunculales > Papaveraceae > Papaver > Papaver bracteatum. The sequence goes on from JAJJWX010005152.1 coordinate 1,604,054, forward strand.
GTTGGATCTTTAGATGAGAATGACACTTTTGATTTGGTCGACAAGCTCCAGAACCGAAAATTCTGAAGAACAAGTGGGTGTATAGAATCAAGATGAAGATGGTAACTCACAACCAAGGTACAAAGCACGCTTAGTTGTGAAGGGTTATGAGCAGAGAAAGGGTGTTGACTTTGACGATTTTCTCACCGTGGTGAGATTTTCTTCTATTCGGTTGTCTCATAAGCACATAGCAGCCTAGTTTGGATCTTGAGATAGAACAACTAGATGTCAAGACAAAGATTTCTTCACGGTGAGTTGGAGGAAGATGTGTATATGGCACAACCCGAGGGTTTTGAAGTCAAAGGCAAAGAGCACATGGTGTGCAAGTGAAGAAGAGTCTATATGGTTTGAAGCAAGCTCCAAGAAGATGGTACAAGAAGTTTGAATCGCGTACAAGAGGATCTTTCTTTTTGCTATATGTTGATGACATGCTTATTGTTGGCAAAGATAAGAAAAAGATTGACAAAGTTGAATTTCGAGCAAGTTCTATGAAAGACTTGGGTGCAAAGAAAGCGTATTCTTGGCATGGAGATTACTCGTGATAGGAAGGCGAGGAAGTTGTGGCTATCACAAGAAAGCTACATTGAGAACTTATGCGTCCGCAGTTGGTAGTTTGATGTATGCCTTACAAGGCCGGATATAGCTCATGCTTCGAGATTTCTATCAAAGTATGGAGCATTGGGAAAAAAGAAATGGATACTACGGTATTTGAGGGGTACTTCTAATATGTGTTTGTGCTATGGAGGTGATAATCCAGAGTTAGTTGGTTACAGATTTGGCAGGTGCTCAAGAAAAGTCTCAAGTCTACATCGGGTTACTTATTTACCTATGCAGGGGGAGCTGTGTCTTGGCAATCCAACGCTACAGGCAGGGTTGGTGGTTTGAGTACCTTGCCATAAGTCGTGAGGGGAGATTGTTGAATATCCCTCCTTATGGGTCCAACAAGTGCTTCCCCTTAACAAATGGAAGGAGCTATCTAGCAGTTGTCTTGTTATGTTTATAACAAGTGAAAACATCCAGGAGATGTTTTATTCGAGCTCTTCTTGTTTTGAAGAAGAAAGAGAAAGAGAGGAAGAAGAAAATAGAGTGAGTGAGGTAGAGAGCATCTTGAAGAGAAGGAGAAAGGGTTCTTAGCTAAGGATCTTTTTGTTGTTTTTGTGGAGAATTGATTGATCAATTTCCACATCTCTTCAAAGGGGAAAAATCACCATATTATATATGAATGAATTGTTGATCCATCCTTAGGGGTGAGTATAATTAGGCAATTGATATCCAAGTGCTATAGGCACCTTGAGGTTGTTGCAAATTTGGGAGTAATCGTAAGCCTCCCCCAACAGTTCAATCATGGCCAAGATGATCAGTATGTTCTTTTGCTTCTTCTTATTTGTCTTGATTATCATGCCAAACCCTTCTTCTTCGAGCAGTAAGTTACATAATCTAAATCCTTTCAGTATTACCCATCATGTAAAATATAATTAACTAATTAATAAGTTTCCTAAATTTCTGTTGGTATATATATATATATATACCTAATTGTTAACCAATCTAATCAGGGATGCTACTCGTCAAGGAAAAGTGGGATAATGCCCACCGCCAACCGAAGTGCCTTTGCTATGCAGAACCGCTTGAATGCCCATGGGGAGTTTATTATACTTACGCAGATGACCGTTGAGTTTACACCGCTTGATTATACCAACGCTCCATCTATCCCGCTTGACACGTAATCTTTATCCCCGCTTGAACGGGGCGCATTTTATATTACCGCTCTGTAACCAGACGAAGATTATACGTACGCTTGACCAAATATACTCTCCCCCACTGCGTCACTCAACGGACTAAACCCAAATTTAGTCTTTTTTTTTTACTCTTTACTCTTTAGTTTTAGTCGCACTACTGCAGATGCTCTTAGGAAAACACGTTTCCTGTTTGGTCCATAATTATTTGAAAATATAAAATGGACAAAAATATCCTTCCGTATTATTTTAGCATTAATGTTCGTAACTTTTCTATTTCCGTAATGTGTTCATGCTCTCTGTTGAACTCTAAACTTCCTTTTTTTTCTTTTTGAAGGAGTTCATTCTGTTTGATGAACTATCAGGTGTTTGGTAATCCTTTTTGTAGATTCTAGTTCTTTCTTAAAAATGAACACACAACAAAAAATTCATTAATATGAACAAACATGGTTCATTCTTAAAAAACAGAGTTCATTCATCAAAATGAACACACAGTCAAAGTTCATTATTATAAACAAAAATCAGAGTTCAGTCTTTCAAATGAACACCCAGTCAAAGTTCATTATTATGAACAAAAATCAAAGTTCATTCGTCAAAATGAACACCCAATCAAGTTCAATATTATAAACAAAAATGAGAGTTCATTCTTTCAAATGAACACCCAATCAAAGCTCATTATTAAATCATAGTTCATTTTTTCAAATGAACACCTAATAATTCAAGATCTAAAAACAGAGTTCATTTTTTAACATGAACACACAACAAAAATCCATAAAAATTGAAAGTTCATTTGAAATCGAAGAACAAATATGAGAAAAACATAAATCTTCATCATCTTCAACAACAACAACAAATAGCAACAAAAGCACGTAAAAATCTTCATCCTCTTGATCATCATCGTCTTCATCATCATCATCACCACCGTCGTCGTCTTCATCATCATCGCCTTCATCGTCATCTTCTTCATAAGAAAAAAAAAACAGAGAGAGAAAGTAGATATGGGGAAAAAAACAAAAAAGAAAAAACAAATTCTAAAATGATTCTCTTCTCTCTTAATAATTAAGTATATATATGGTCCACCAAAAAGTTATTTCTGCCACTACCGAATGACAATTACATCATCCATGACGTCATATCGCGTGGGTATTGTCCATCCTAAGACCAAACAATAATTCCTAAGACCAAACAGTAATATATATTTTAGAAAATGACCAAACATATAGTTGACTGAGTCAACTGGACCAAATGAACTCTGATTGGGTCGACCGATCGGAGGGCACAAAGGAAAGAAGTCCCTTTTATGGCCATTTTTTTTTGTAAATTGAAGAGTATCGCAAATGTTCAATTTGATAAAAAGATTGTAAAATTCTGTGTAACCTTTTTTGGTTACTTTTTTTTTCACTAGACAAAATTGTCCCTCCCTTTTAATCCAATTACTATAACTATTTAAATATTCAATTACTATCACTTGGAGTGAAAGTATCATTTTTTTCGAAACGGGTGAAGTATAATTTTTTGATAAAAAGATTGTAAAATTCCGTGTAACCTTTTTTGGTTACTTTTTTTTCTTCACTAGACAAAATTGTCCCTCCCTTTTAATCCAATTATTATAACTATTTAAATATTCAATTACTATCACTTGGAGTGAAAGTATAATTTTTTCTGAAACGGGTGAAGTATAATTTTGTCTAAAACGAAGCAAAAGTATCACTTTTTCTAAAACGGAGCGAAAGTATCACTTTTTTTGAAATGGGAAAAGTATCATTTTTTTTCTGAAACGGATCAAATGTATCATATTTTCTGAAACGGAGCGAAAGTATCATTTTTTTTTAAATGGGAAAAGTATCACTTTTTTCTGAAACGAGGCGAAAATATCACTTTTTCTGGAATGGGACGAAAATATCACTTTTTCTGAAATGGTGAAAGTAGTCGCAGACAAACCTCATCTTCAGATTTTTCTTCGGTTAACCCTCCCACCATGGCAACGGCGATACTAGTAGTTTACTATTCTGAGGACTAAATAGTATTTCCTACGGATTCGAACCAGTGCCACCTTACTCCCATACTCGGGGAATCTCCACTGAGCCAATGATTCTTCGGTGCTAAGTTGTCATATATTTTCTATATGTACAATATTCATACACAAACCACATTTTCTCCATATTATTTAATCTTCTCTCCCAACCGGTATATGCCGGTTTTTCCGTACCAAACTCAAGTCTCTAAAACGAATTATGCACGTACGTGTGTCGTTCCGTATTACTGCCGTATCACGAATCGTTGACCGGATTCTTGACCGAACTCGACTTTTACAAATCCGAATAATACCCGTACGTATCCGTTCCGAACGTCTCTCGTATCCGAATTGCTAACTAGGCTACGGAGGGTGTAAAGTGTAAACAAGTAACAAAAATTCAGCAGTTTGATTTCTTCAGAAAGTGTGACGCGTTGACGGATCAGTACATTAGGTGACGCTTGCAAAACCAAAAATAGGAAAAACACTTTAAGAAATTTTTGTAATGCAAATCAAAGCCAAGCACGAGAAACCTCTTCTTTCATCACACGAGGTAATCATTTCTACACAGCTCGAAACCCTAGAAAAATCTTGAAACGAATTCCACTAGTTTTTTGATTTCTCTAATCAAATTCTGTCTTGAAAAGATATAACTGAACCTATTTGTGATTCCTAATTCATGATTCTTTTGTTGAAATTTGGTAATTGTCGATTATACTCCTTTGTTTAGTAATTTTGTTGAAATTCTTGTGACTTGGTATGCTATTAAGTATGAAGTTCAATTGCTTGTTTCTGGTAGAAATTTACAGTTGATGTTAGTGTTTATCTTTAGGGAGTGGAATTCTGAACAGGCATAAGATTGTTATTACTTTACATACGTGTCTTTTGATGTATTTATATTGTCTTTTGATATATATATTTGTCGTTCGATTAGTTGCATATGCCATTGAGGATGGATGATGATTTTGTGAGCTTAGGATTTCTGGATTAGAGATTGATAAATTCTGGAAGCAGAAAACATTAAAAGAAAACATGATTGGAAATGAAGAGTCCTGTTTACATATTGTGTTTTCAGGAGGAATACTTTGTTTTGAATGGTTTATACTGTACTTGCAGACACCAATACTACATGCTGAATAGTTGGACATCTTGATCTAGTTGCTATTATTTTTGAGACGGCTTAGGTGTGGGTAAAAGATGGAATCGGATTCTTCGCCTGCTGTAAGAGCTCCTGATGCTCATGTTCCTCTTGCTCCCAGGAAAGATAGTTCTCCACGTGAAGGACCATCCATATTATCTGCTTCTGGCCTATCATCTTGGGCCAAAAGCTTAAAAATCCAACAGCCTTCGCCGGCTGCTCCAGAGGGTTCACCGACGAGCTCTGCAAAGGCAACTCTTGCACGTCTTACCAGTGGGTTGGGCTTGAGATCATCCCCAAAAGCTGCTGTTCCAGATGAAACTGAGGGAACCTCATCAAACGCACAACCTGGAGTTTTTGAGTCGCTTGCGAAAGGTTTTGTTGACTCATCAAAGAGTGCGGTGAAGGCTGTCCAGGTCAAGGCTCGCCATATGGTCTCACAAAACAAAAGAAGGTATCAGGTAACCCGTTAAGTCAGCATGATGGCGAACCTTTTCTTAACTTCTTCCTTATCTAGTATAATATAAATAATGGGATTTCTCGTATCAGCTGATATAACAATCCACTTATTTTTGCATAGTCATGAATAGATATCACTAAATCAGCCTTATATTTGTGATTACGTGCTTCCCTTTCTACTTTGCTGGGGATCCCACTTTTTAACTGGAAACAGGGAACTACTAAATTAATTTGAACTTGGAAACAAGTGATAGGTGGAGCTATTCTCCATTAATGTTGTTTTGTGGTTTGAAGCAAACAACTCCTGTAACAGTTCCGCTTCCAGTTACTATTCCAGTATTTCCTTGTTTTGCTATAAGTTCTTTAGCCATTCATTTTTCTATAACGAGTACCTTTTATCAATCTTATCCAGGAAGGAGAGTTTGATCTGGATATGACGTATATCACCGAAAATATTATTGCTATGGGGTTTCCTGCTGGTGATATGAGCTCTGGATTTTTTGGATATGTTGAGGCGAGTCATTCAACTATATTAAACTTGCTTATCAAAAAAAAAAAAAAAAAATTGATCAGAGTTATGTCCATCCATTTTGACTACATCAACTTTTCCTTATTGCTTAATTGAAAAATGTTATGCAGGGATTCTACAGGAACCACATGGAAGAAGTAATCAAGTTTTTTGAAACTCATCACAAGGTGAAAATGTGATTCCTATTTTCAGGGCTTAAGTATAACTGTATCCTTGAGGCTCTAGTAGATTGACTCTCAGCAATTATCTGATGCCAATCTAGTGGTGCTTCAATGTGAAATTTAGTAGTTACTGCTGGTTTTTTGTCTTGTTCTGTTCAACCTAGACGTCGATCTACATCAATGTGGACTCAGTATGAGGTGTTAAGATACCTTGAGACCCAATATATTGTCACCTTCACCCCTCTTCGTACTTTTGGAAAGTAGTAATACGAAATTCTTGCGGCCTTAGTATTATATACTTTTCTGGCCAAGAGGCATCATTACTCCCTCAAATGCTTCGCAGCTGTTCACAAACTCACTCTTAGGATTCTCTTAAGCTCTATAAAACACATGTTTTGCATTGATATATTTATTATGGCTACAAAGTGCTTAATCAAACTTCATTGACAGGACAAGTACAAGGTATATAATCTTTGTTCAGAAAGGCTGTATGATGCTTCATTATTTGAGGGAAAGGTGTGTTATTTTTCTTTCAGTCTCTTTCTTTTTCCCTCTCTTTTTCTTGTTGTATGTAAAGAACCAACTGTCTTAGGTTTTTATTCTTTTAGGGTTCATTTGAAGCATAAACCATGGGTTACAATCTTTCCCACTACCAAACCTGTTGGTTTTTTCCAATGTTCACGAGATACTCAATTGACATTCTGGAACAGCTATTTTGAAAAAGCACAAACATTTGCTCTTTTTTGTGGACTTTACTATCCGAGGGAGGCTATACGGACCAGTCTTCCTGACTCTGATCTTTTGAATTACCACACTACTGCAGAATAATTGCTCTACTCCTTTTTCATGTTGCTTCTAATTGTCTATGATGTCTTACTGGTCCATAGGTTGCTTGTTTCCCATTTGATGACCATAACTGCCCTCCAATTCAACTCATCACATCATTTTGTCAAAGTGCATATTCATGGTTAAAAGAAGACATAGAGAATGTGGTTGTTGTTCATTGTAAAGCTGGCATGGCAAGGACAGGATTGATGATCTCTAGCCTTCTTCTATACCTGAAGGTTATCTGATGCTTCTGGTCTTAATTCTCATTAAATTTTCTTCTGTCTATAGTCATTCTCTTACTTACTATGTTTTGGTCTGAATCTTGTATTCATGCAGTTCTTTCCAACAGCCGAGGAATCAATGGACTACTACAACCAGAAAAGATGTGTGGACGGCAAAGGACTTGTTCTTCCGAGTCAGATTGTCAGTATATTTATCAAAATAATTATTACTAATAACTAGAATATTAGAAAAATCTTTCAGAAGTACACATATACTTTCATATTTACAAGGATCCTGGTTTCTGTTTCTTCTAGAGGTATGTCAAATACTTTGAGCGCATCTTAACATACTTCAATGGAGAAAATCAGCCTGGACGCAGGTAGGAAATCTTTAATGTTTCATGGTCTAAAACTAAATGTCAATATGCCAGCGACATTACTGACAGTTCTTTCTGTTCAGATGCATGCTTAGGGGATTTCGTCTTCACAGGTGTCCTTACTGGATAAGACCCTCCATTACTGTTTCTGATCATAATGGTAAGCTGTGAAGCTCTTTCCATCAGCATTCTTGAATGTTCTTTTGATATGATTGACATGTTACATGTTATTCCTACTCACAGGTGTTCTTTTCTCTACGAAGAAGCACCATAGAACCAAGGATTTGATGGTACACCTTCTAACTGTCATTGAATTTCTTAACTTTTCATTTCTAAATGTCCAGACGGGTGTGTTGTAGTCTGCGTCATGGATATGTTATGTTTCATTTTTGCAGCCAGAAGATTTCTGGTTTAGTGCTCCAAGGAAAGGCGTCATGGTTTTTGCTTTACCAGGGGAGCCTGGTCTAACAGAGTTGGCTGGCGATTTCAAAATCGAATTCCACGATCACCAAGGGGATTTCTACTGGTATGTAAAATTATTCATATTGTTGATGTAGGGGCGGTTTAACTCCTACACGCTGCATTTTTGTTTGTCCTTTTGTCACTGTCATAGTTTATTTCCTGAAATGAGTGATCCTAGCTAATCAATAAATTTTCTCCCTTCCCCTTTTAACAGTTGGTTGAATACGACAATGATAGAAAATAGAAAAATCTTAAACACCTCGGATCTTGATGGATTTAACAAGGTAATGCTCTAGCTGTAACTCTCTCTCATGCTCTTTTTTTTTCCTTCTTTTGTTTGGTGGGAACTGTTGAAGTATGGTATATGGATTTTGTTCTGTAGAGAAAACTGCCTTCCCCAGGATTTCTGCTTGAGGTTGTGCTGGTAAACTGTGATGATAGTATTCAAACAACCCCCACAACCGCTGATGACACCAAGAAGGGAATGGGAGGAACTTCAGCTAGTATTCCTGCCAACATTGGTGATCGGGAAGCTACAATACCAGATACGAGTAAAAGTATCAGTAGCACTGATAAAGATGATGTATTCTCCGATGGTGAGACAGAAGAAACTGGTCATGCAAACAGACAAGCTCAAGTTGCTTCCAAGGAAGCCGCAGCTACTGGTATTACTGCAGATTCCAAACCTAGCTCAGTTTTTGAGGAAGTGGCAAGCATATCACGCAAAACTGAACAAATTTCATTGACAAGCAATGGACCCCCAGAAACCCCAGCTGCACCTGTACGTAAAAGCAGTGAAGTTGGCTCAACAAGCGTTGAGGCATCAACAGAAGGGATAAGTGACTTCAAGGCAATTGCAGCAGATATTTCTGTTTTCAGCTTTGGTGATGAGGACGATGATGAAAGTGACTGAGGTGGTGAATGTTTTCTATTATTCAGATTGTTTCTTTGTACATAAATGATCATAAGAAGTTCATCAAGAACTTGTATATGCAGCAAGTGTTTAATAGAGAGTGCCTGCGATGTTCACACTTATTTCTCCATGTCATATGTTAAAAATGCTCTCCCTACTTCTCTTACATGTATTTATCCTACTTCTCTAACATGCATTGATATGGCCGGTGAAACCACGTACATGAGATTCAAAACCTACTCAATATCAGGCCAACTGCTCTTTTCCAAATTTCAATTTCATTCCAGTAGGGGTGGGATTTTTGAAAGACAGAATGCATGCAACCACATGGGAGGGCTACGAATCCCGTTATCCCTCAACTGAGGCTTACACTAAAACATGGGTTCATCCTGTAAAAGCATGTACCTAGCGGTTTGACTAAGCCAACCGATTAACCACAGTTTTCCATTATTAGCATAAGATACCCAAAACAGGAAGAGAGATTAAGATGATTTTTTTTTTTTTTTTTTTTGAAGCATAGACTAAGATGATATTGTTTATGAAGTAGAAAGAACATTAGATACAAAGTAGGATAGGAAACCATGCAATCATTGATTTCTGAAGGACAATTAGATACAAAGTAGAAAGAAAAAATGCAATCTCCACCATCTTCATATCCATATCAAACACCGCCATCCATGACCGTTTCTGGCATTCATGGCCAAACCCTTGAAGTTACAGGTACGCAGAATTTCATCAACTTTCACTCAAATTTTATCGATAATCGATATTGATGGAATACTATACCTTTTTCCAGGTTATATGTTAATTCATTGTTTTATCTGGTTTTTGTTGGATGTATAGTTGTTGGTTGTAACAGATTGAAAGACACAGAATGGATTTCAAGACAGGATCCTTATGTAATTCTTGAATATGGGACTACAAAGTTTAGAACCAGGACATGTACAGGTTAATTCGAAACCACCCAGATCTCCTGAAAAACCAGTCCAAGCTTTCCACCAAGATTTTTCATTTTAAAAACTGGCACATGTTATTCATCCTGATTGCACCCTTTTTCCTCTCCCACAATGACAGATGGAGGTAAGAACCCAAAATTTCAAGAGAAGTTCATCTTTTCTCTAGTTGAAGGGCTGCACGAACTACAAATTTCTGTGTGGAACAGCAATACCATCACCTTTGACGATTTCATCGGCACTGGAAAGTAATAACCCATTGATCAAAACATGTCCCTCATTTTTTGCCTTCTATTTTTTAGATATTTTTTTATGGTGTTTCAGGGTTCAACTCCACAAGGTTCTGACCCATGGCTATGATGACACCCCCTGGCCGATACAAAGTAAACATGGGAGGTTAGAGATACTATAATGCAATATCCGTAATTTTATATGCAACTAGTTCAACATTGTTATTCTGAATACTATTTTCAAATATTGCAGATGCACTGGTGAAACCCGGCTCATACTTCACTACGCTAATGCTGCCAATGTAAGTTGCCTATGATATGAACTCAGAATAAGATTTTTAAGTAACCCCAACCTAAGCCAACTAAGCTTATACATTCTCACACTTTAATGATGATGATGTGCACGCATTGGCCCACTCAATTTGCGACATATCCTACTCCGCAGTGTCGTTTCTAATGCCAAGCTATTGATATAAATTATCCATGACAGCATGCACCCCTGTAACCAACTTCCAAGGAACCAAGAAGCCATATACACGCATAATCAATCTCATAGTTGGCAGGTAGTGAAGCGATAGGCTCCCAACAGTTTCCAGGATTCAGTAAAATCATGTCTAAATGATTCTGTGTATATTTGCAGAAACTTGCAACAAATTTCGGACCGTCCGCGCCACCATATTTAACACCCAGTACACCATATGGCTCTCCACCTCCATGTGCAGCTCCGTACCTTCCGTACCCCATTCCTTACCCTTATCCATCAGCTTATCCACCTTCAGGCTACCCTCCTTCAGCTACTGGATATCCTCCTCCCCCTCTGCCATACCCACCTACAGCCTATCCTCCCTCATATCCTCCTCCACTGCAAGGAACATCTTATTACTCACCAGGTAAAATCTCTGTGAACTCTTAGCTCGGGTTATTTGTTTTTGGTACTGCCATTAACATGACTACATATTTGACTATTTGTTGCATCTTTTCTAACTTGCAGGCCCATATACGGGACCGTACCCACCACCTCCTTACTAAGATAAAGATCCTAAGTAACAGAAGTTCTTAGTGAGATAAATTACATGCTCAACTTACGAGTAGATGTAAAAGGTGAAAAATATTTTGTTGTATAACAAATTGTATCACAAATAACTAATAGTTGACAAGCTTTGAGGTTAACATACAAGGTTTCCAATGCTTTTCGATGAACTAATACCTGGGTTAGCATGACTATCTGTTGAACGTCCTCCAAGCTGTATGATGCATGTAACTGGATCTTCTGAATCAATTTGTTCTACACACTGATGACTCAAATTAAATAGTACGGAAAAAAGAAGCATGGCAGCATTTTTGATGTATCAATGGATCAGAGTCCACGTTTCTTTATAAGATCAGCAATGATATTGTGAGCATTAGTGAGTTCAGAATCTGTTTCCTTGATTTCTTTTTTCAATCTTTGAATCTCTTCGTCATGATCACATTGATCTGAGTGTTTCTTTTGTTTCTTGTTCTGATCCTTGGTTTCCTCAACTTGAATAGATCTTTTGCCGGCAGGACTTCTGTCAGATAAATCCTTTTCTGATCTTTGAATCTCCTTGACATGATCACATTGATCTGAGTTTTTTGTTGGTTTCTTGTTCTGTTCCTTGCTTTCCTCAACTTGAATAGATCTTTTGTCTGCAGGATTTTTGTCAGATGAAACCTTTTTTAAAACTTTACGAACATAGAAACTGACAGAACCGGCATGTTTTCCATACTTGATGTCAAGGGAGATTAGTTTTTGAGGAACTCCAGAAGAGTCCTACAAAAGAAAAGAAAAGTTAATTCTACTTCTTTCACAAGGAGAGACAGGAAATATGATGACTTGCCCTTCTATTCCTGTAGCAATATCAGTAAAGGACAATCTATCTGAGACTAAATATTAACTGAATATGTGCGAGTGTGCAATTGACAAGGTGGAGTAGACGGAAACATTTGCTTCATGGGTATCCACACAACTCAACAGAAAATCTAGAAGGAGACAGGCTTCGAAGTTCTTCTAATTTTTTAAACAGCAGGTAAAAGCGTATCAAGATTTTCCAAATAAAATCATTACGAACATGCAAATGCACCACGCATTCCAGAATAGTTACGTAGTGTAAAGCTACTTGTATGAATCAACCGTGGTGTTTACCTTTCCTTCTTCTCCTTTGATACTTTCAAATGCATTACATGCCTCCGTTGAATCTTTGAAAACAGCAGAAGAATTATAAACATCTTCACCGGTCAAGCTTGCCTGCCAGCCAACATTTAGCAAAATAAGTGTGCTTAAATTTCCAGTTTATACTTGATAAGAACAGGGAAAGCCTAAACTAAAGCTTTTGCCATCCAAATGATCTAAAGTTCTCTACAATGAAATTTGGCTGTATATAACCTGAAGTTTGACAGTAGAGTCCTTCGCAAATAGTCTTCTCAATTGTCTCTGGGGAACCGCTATAGGTACCGCATGAAAGAAAAGCTCTACCAATTCAATCTCGAACACCTATTTCCCAAAGAGAACAGTCAGTTCGCAAATATCTAACAATTTAATATATATAAGAATAAGATTACATTTCCATTACATCTTTGCTTTTCAAGGGAACGACTCCATCACTCTCGAGCACCTAGTTTCCCAAAGAGAGCGGTGAGTTAGCAAACATCTAATAATTTAATACATATTAGAACTAAGATTAGATTTCCATTACATCTTTGGTTTTCAAGGGAACGACTCCATTACTCTCGAGCACCTAGTTTCCCCAAAAGAGCAGTGAGTTAGCAAACATCTAACATTTTGCTACATATTAGAATAAGATTACATGTCAATTACCTCTTTGCTTTTCAAGGGAATGACTCCATCACTCTTGAGCACCTATTTTCCCAAAGAGAACAGTGAGTTAGCGAACATCTAGCACATATTAGAATAAGATTACATTTCCATTACCTCTTTGACTTTCAAGGGAATGACTCCATCAAATTTATTTTCCAGCTTGGCAAGAACTAATTTCATTGCAGCCTGTGCATCGGCTAGACAATTATGAGGAGCATTACTTTCCCTAAGATCATAACCAAGCACAGTCTGTCAAAATAAGACAAGAAGGAATTAACAACATTCAGCAAAACAAGATCCATAAAACCAGCTCATAATCAAGAATGGTTTCAAACACCAAACCTATTATTAATAATTAGATTATTGCAAACGTAAGTTAGAAAGTTCTTTCCGCAATTTTTTCTACATTGCAAGGACTACAGTGCATAGATCACTCTCTTTGTCCACCAACTTTTCATACAACCTAGAAAGTAGGAAAAGTATACACGCTTCATTGTTCAACAGGAGTTGATCACTCCCAAGTTTGATGGTTGCACACTTGCACTTGATGAGTATAACACTGGACCAATAGATCGCTAATATCATTCTCAAATGTTGTCTGCACCTTTCTATGAAAGCACTGTTTACGCCATTAAAATATAGTAAACAAAACTCACCAATTCAGATATACGTTTTGAAGGATCACGCATAACATAAAACCAACTAGGAATCAGGTTTATAACATTAGTTTTTTCGTCAATATGACTGAGAAGTGGTACCAAAGAATACTTAATAACATTGCATCTGTATTATTTTTCCAGCAGTAAATAGAAAAAGACTGACATAAAAGCAAAAACTGGTGATCATGCTATGAAATGTAAAGATTCTTAACGAACTTGCCTTGCAGAGATGATTCAACGAAGGCCTCTTGTGAGTATGCCCTTCAGGATACTTAAAGATTAATGATGTGTCGATCACCCTCGAATGATCCACTTTCAATGCTACGAAATACACAAATAAAAAGGAACACAGAATTATCAAAGATTGCAAAATCAATTTCAGCAGCAAGTATTCCACAAAACTGGTGTCTAATAAGTTTGTAAAACCCACCTTTTAGATCCTTATCCAAACTGTGGCCAATTAAAACGACTCCATCAGATAACAGCTTTTTCATTGATTTCTGCAACAATAACACATCAAATTTTCGAAAGAAATGTTTTCAGACTAATAACTCCAGAAAGTCCTTATATATATACTACCTGTATATCTTCTAACGAACAAGTAGCTCTTTCCAAATCCTTAGCACTGATTCCATGAATCTGAGTTCTATAATCTATAACAGGTTTGTCGAGTTTTACAAGTTCATTGAGCTTAACCTGAAAGAACAATACTGACTTCAGCAATAATAGATGATGATACAAGAAAGCAAGTATATATAAATGGTTGTACCAGCAACTTCTACCTCTAAATTTCGATTCACAACACACACTTGTACTAGAGATTCTGTTTTATCTTCACAAAGAACCATTTCACAATCAACAGAAAGCATTCTGGTGGACTTAATTGCTTTGGAAACTTTACCGATCTTCGTCATTACCCAGTCCTGTTTGAACATCCACAGCCAAAATAAGTAAGACATAGGAAGTTCAGATATTACATGTTGAAGGGAACTAACAGGAAGGACAACCTTTGAGCACACAACCATATGTTTTGGAAATAAATAACTAAACTTACAATAGAAGCAATAATGCAGGGTGGAAAATATATGCACAATATTCTATCCTAGCATGTTCTAGAGTACAATAACCACCTCTATCGCTCTGAAAAAGTCAAAAAACTATCAAACAGGAGTTGAGAGTAAGCTTGAGCAGTACCTCATCATAAGATGGGAATGAAAAGCACTTTGGATATTCCGGGTGTTCAAATGTTAAGCTTGCCAGCTTCTGCAGAGTCACAAATAAGAGTTATTAGGTTCATAAATAAAAGGCTCAATGAATAACAAAGGCGCAGCAATAATAAAATGCAAATGAAAGATGAATAAATTTCACCAATAGAACGAAAATTCATTAACAAAATGAACTAGAAACAAAAATCCAATAAAATAAAGTTCACAGTGACTAAAGTTTGTAGCTAGTAAAAAAAGACAATTCACTATATAGCTACTCTGATGAAGCCATAGATTCATCTTCTATGAATGGCTAAAGTTAGGAAATTTTAGGCAAATTGAGAACAAGTACACTACAAAAAGGACCACTGAAAACTGGAAGAACTTCACTTTTTTTTTTTCAATGAACTAATAACTAGAAGAACTTCAATAGGTTTCTGACACGCACATACACACATATGTTGGTTTTTATGCTAAGCAATCCAGCTTGCGAACCAAACAAAAAAACATACCTACTGATTCTCATAACCAGCAACACAACAGCTTAAACAAAGCCCTACCTGAGGAGAGGATTGAACATCAATACAGCTCTTATTCAGTTGCTCAATTGCTTTACGATTAGAGTGGTACGTCATTATTTTTTCAAAAAACTGCAAGCAAGCAAATAGAATTCGGTTAAACGAATCATTATATTAAGTAGTTAATTCTCTAAGTTATTAGTATATCTTCCAGTTTTGTATTAGTCACCTCTAAATCTTGCTCTTTCGTAAACGTATTCAAAAATGCAACCAAGCAAGCAGGTGGCCTCTTATTAGGATCCAATAAACTGTCGCCTAATTGTGAATCATACTCTACTAAAAATTCCTTCCATTCTCCTTTCGCACCCTTCATTTTTCTCTTTTGTACATTTTTCACTATGTCAATAAGCACCTGACAAGAACAACAATGTTTATTAAACAGTCAAGATTCCAAGAAAGAAAAAAACAAACAAACTCATCAATACAAGCATAGAAAAATAAGAGAGAAACGAATACCTCCTTCTCTGCTAATGCTAAAATCTTCCGAATCTTCTCCATTATCGATAGAGAGAGAGGCAGAGAGGTTTATGTTGATGGAAACTGATTCGTTTTGGTGTTAGGGTTTATGGAGCAGCGCCCCAATAGAACGTCTTTTGTTATTACTTTGCTTGGGTTTTCTCGTGAAAACCCTGACCCTGTAAGGTTAGGCCCTGGGTAATGAACACCCACTATTAACAATGGGTTAAAAGAACCCACTTTATACGGCAGTGGTCCCCACTGGTCGGAGACTTTGGGATTTGGGACTTTGGCTGGGCGAATAATTCTTCTCAAAATTGGCCCTAAAATCAATATCTTTCAGGGTTCGTTCCTTCTTCTTCTGTTGGGAAACAAGAAAAGAATCTTTCTGTGAAAATTTTGAATTGAATACGATGAAGATGGAGATCTTTGGGATTGATTTCGGATGTGCATTAGGATCGTTGAGTGATCGAAAGTTTCCTGAGAAGGATTGCTTGCTTCCGTTGATATCTAAGATCCTTGGTTATTGTATCGTTGCTGCTTCTACCACTGTCAAAGTCCCACAGGTAATTCAATTCTTTCTTCTTTAGAACCAAGTAGAATTGTAACGAATCGGAAATTGAAAATTGCTAATGTTTGTTTCCCGGAATCGGATTAGTTGCAGAAAAATCATCACTGATCTAGGTGTGTTTCTTTCTTTGATTTCCTAGATACTTAAAATTTTGAAGAACAGTAGTGTCAGGGGGCTTAGTTTGGCAGCTTTTGAGCTTGAGGTTGTTGGTTATACTATTGCGTTGGCATACTGCCTTCACAATGGACTTCCATTTTCAGCTTATGGGGAGTTGCTTTTTCTTTTAGTTCAAGGTATGTGTATCCTCCCGTTCTTTTTCATATGAAACATCTAGTGTGTGTGTGTGTGTTTTAACTATATCAACAACTTGATTCCTGGTAGTGCCAATCTCACTTTAGACCGGTTTATGTCTATAGCAATAGGTATGTTTTGGTCCTGTGGCAGTACATTGTCTAATTTTGTTCAGTGGATAGTGTGGAACTAGTAGTCGTGCTTCTGCTTCTTCCAGAGATGATGATGAATAATGAGATTGAACTTCTTATTCTTCTGCATCATTGTATCCTTTCTGTCACTAATTAGTTTACGTTTAGTAACCTTTCTGAACTGCTTTTCGTTGCTGCACTCTGGTTATATTATGTTAATGATGGTAATATGGAAAATAACATTGATGACAATTGTGGTGGTGGTTGTAGGAGTAATATTACTTTTGTGTCGAAAGTAGAAACACCAAGAACAGTGACACGAGAATTATAAGTATCACCACTGCGACTACTATCAGTACTGGAACCAAGAACATTATATGACTATGCCCACCTGCATTATATTATATCCTGTTTGGATTTTTCTAATTTGCACCATCATTTTGCTAGCATAGAAGCTGATTTCTGAATGAAAGATGCATTTTTCCAGAGTTTTCAGAAAAACATTAAAAGATACGATTTACTAACTAAGCTTCTTAGGGAAAAAGGCCTCTGAAGGTCATTAACCTCGTTAGAAACCACTTAACTGAACTGCGGGACTGCGGCACAAAACGGAATGATTAACTTTTGTCTGCAGTAATTATCAAACTCTGAGTTCCTGGAAGAGGTATCAACAGAGAAATTTCTTACATCTCTAAACCAACTTTAAAATCAACTTCTATAATGTTCAACTGTACTAATTATTTTCTCAGGTAAAACAAAGAAAGTTTATACAAATTTAAGAAAATTCACCCAAAACAAAAAGTAAATAGTCTGAGAAAGCCTTTAGTTTGTGTATTTCGTCTTTAGAAAGACTTATTGTTTATGGATTTCATATTTATCTAACAATTATATGACGGGGTGGACCGATTTCAAAATGTACGGTAGATTACAAGGTTGTTATCTTTACAAACTTCAGCCCGAAGTATCTTCTTGGCACGGCTTATCAAATGATGTCTCCCAACTCTCTGTGAATGCATTTATTGCCTAGATGGGAATATATCCTGCTAACATAACATCATAGAATCTGGCTCACTTTTTGTTTATCTTGTCTGTTTCAGCCATAGTTTTAGTTGCGATCATCTACTACTTCTCTCAACCTCTGGGGATGAAGACGTGGATCCTGGCATTAGCGTATCCTTCATTTTCCTATTTATTTTTGTTATTGAATAGCTTATATGTTATGATTATAGTTATGTGAGGAATCACTATCTTTTAAAGTGGTAGTTCCCTGGATAAATGCTTATATGCCTAATGTGATCTCTCCTAAATAGCTTGTAATGTTTTTCCTTCCGACTGCTGGTTCAGATATTGTGCACTAGCTCCCACCGTTCTAGCTGGTCAGGTTGACCCTGTACTTTTTGAAGCCCTGTATGTAAGTTGAATATTATCTTCTCTTATCTATTATGTTATAGACCCATCATCTGCTTAATAAAGATAAAAGAATAGTCGACTATTGTAGTGGGTCCAACCACAGTATTCAGACAACATTTTAGTTTGGTCTATCTTGATCTGTTTGTCTATCACTCCTGTGAATTAGAAATTTCTACAGTCCTACTGGTTAACTGCTGCACCAAATAAATGGCCCAACTTTATCGGTTAAGCATGTACCAGCACATTCATGCACGGTTTTGGGTAACTTGTTACATCATTTTGCTGGCTTATCTAATATGGTGAATGTTAACAGGCTTCTCAGCATGCAATTTTCTTTTGCGCTAGGGTGCCCCAGATATGGGAAAACTTTAAAGTAAGTGAATCCTGAGTTTATTTCTTCAGCGTCATATACTGATCCAGTTTGCAACTATTATATAATCTCAGTGCCTCCATTGACTTGTAGATGACACTCGAGCTTTAACCAGTTATGTTTTT
Organism: Papaver bracteatum; assembly: GCA_023529315.1. Taxonomy (NCBI): domain Eukaryota; kingdom Viridiplantae; phylum Streptophyta; class Magnoliopsida; order Ranunculales; family Papaveraceae; genus Papaver; species Papaver bracteatum. Next base: position 1,622,743 of record JAJJWX010005152.1, read on the forward strand.
TCTTTTGTAATCAATCCATGTAATTAAGGTACCTTCCACCGCTGTTCCAGGAGGCGCTGCCATATGACTAGGGGTTGTTTATTTATTTATGCTTTAAGTTAGACTTTTCGTTTTCTGCAGTCTTTCATGCATCGTAACTTAGTGACACCAATTTGTATTATAACTCTTCTAACGCGCATGACCTTGGCAGAACAAAAGCACAGGGGAGCTCAGCTTCTTGACTTGCTTAATGAACTTTGCTGGCTCCTTGGGTACATGCACACTTTTGATCTAAATCTCCTCACACTATGTTATACATTTCCTATTATAGCTCAATTGTGTAGGTCTCGTGACATTAAATTCTTTGACTGCAGTGAGAGTCTTTACCAGCCTCCAAGAACAAGCTCCAACAAGCAGTATCCATACATTTCCGTCATTATGAATTTTCTTTTGATTTTTTTTTTTTTTTTTTTTTGCTTTGATTACTCACATTTATTTAGCATGAGAAAGTAGGTCCGGTGTGATCTATTTCTGCTTCCGCAAGGAATCAGTATTCTTTAGTGGTGGTTTTAAAACACATGCTGGGACCACATCAATATAAATGAATTCACATTAGTACCATAGATGACCACCAGGTAGGACCGAATGTCAACATTATCTTTTCACGAGACTGTATCGAATAGTCTCCAAGTGCTTCTCAGTTGATAGATTTTGAATATGCTATGTCGATTAAGCACGATTTTCCAGATTTTTACGGGTGCTGATACCTTATGTTTGCTATCTTAAAGTCTATCTGCTATCCTTAACTTGTTTGAAGTGATTATGGGTTCTGTGCTCGGTATCGTGACGAATGTCACCATTCTCAGTCAGATAATATTATACCAGAGACCACCAGCGAAGAAAGAGAAGAAAGTTCAATAGAAGCTAGGTTGCCTGCTTATGCTGGTAGTTGTGCATAGTCATCACTATGCAATGGAATTGTATGCATGTTTCTCACCAGCGGTCTTCTACAAACATATGTGCTTTTGTTAGTTTGGGGTTAAATCGAATCCTATATGTTTTTTCTTATGTTATTGGGCCGACCGACCGGAGGGCCTGTAATGAGAGAGTCCCTTTTATCACCATTTTTTTTTGTCAAGTAGACCCTATCGCAAATTATGACCATTTTTTTTTTTTTTTTTTTTTTTAGAATAAGTTTTACTTTCATTTAATTTCCAAATTCAGACAAGAAACTAGTCGGAAGCCTAGCAACAAGCTGGGCTCCAACTCCTTTTTGAACTACCACACTTAACCTATGAAAAAGGAAATCACCTACACGCACGTTAGCATCATGACTAGCAATATAGTTGCGGAGCCGCTGAACGAAGTCTGTTGTTCCGTCCCCAAATTCACCTAGAGTAGTGAAAGCCAAAGCACCAAATCCATATCCTTGTGCAGTGCATTTTTCTAAATACTTGGTATTTTTGCGATCGACAAAGATCCTTGATAGCCTGCCCCCTTCCAAAGTACGACCATTACTCCCAAAGAAAGGGCGACACAATCGTAACATCGAAGCAAACGTCCCGACCATTGTCCCAATTGAGCACAAGAACATCTCACGGTCTCAAAGAAGTACCGTTGTTCGCAAGCATACCCAAGTCCACCTCTTTCCGTGCAACCACCCCGGCTCGATAACAGAGATATGTCCGCAATCGTGTCGCGTACTAAATCATGTCGAAATTTTAAACCAACTTCATTTGTACGAAAGGCACTCGCATGGTCACCAAAAGCATCCATCTCTCTCTTGCGGAAGGGGCACAAACTACCTGGTTCAAACAAGGGAATACCAAGTCTATAACATAATACCGCACTAAAGCGCTCGAACCAATTTCTTTGATTTAAACCAGGGATGGGGATAGCCATTAAGAAATCCAGGGAATGCTTCATTTGGTTGCTCTGCCATAGGAAAGAATCACGTTCGAGACAACTTGAATTGGGAAGTCAAGTTCTTCTTTTACCGCATCAAAATAAAAACAGTTGCGAGTTGACATAGAATGGTTGGCGGTGTTATCGACGCATATAGGAGAAACAGGACTACACGAGAGAGAGTTGAAAGAAGTCGCAAAGACGCTCAAGATGGGAGCTAAAACCACCGATGCCGGTGTGCCTCAATATGACAGATTGCGATTCTAGTGTTTCCAAGCACGACGCAAAATAACGGTAATTCATAGTGTCTTGCATCGAGTAAACACCAAAACCACCTAGTCCGAGGGCGGCGTGGAAAATCGCATTTGCAAGGGGCCGAACCTTGGACCATCTCCTCGTTATTATATGTTGTAGGAACTTGTAGAGACGAGAGTCAAACAAATATTGAGCCGCAAAAGTGCGATCTGGAAAGGTAGTGCGTAAAGAAAAATATAAGCGAGAAACTCCAAAGACAGGCTTTCTAAACAAAAGAAGCTCACTTTGTGGATCTTCAAGTTTTTCCACCGAATCAATGAGCTCTATAGTTTTTTTTACTCTTTTAACAAACCAGATCCGCATTAAATTGGGCATCAAGGCTAACAGAGCACCTAGCAGCTTAACTCCCTTCTGGCCTACAAATATCAGGTGGAAACATACCTGCAACGGCTATCCTGGGGTCTATAGAGGGCCAAAACAATTCAGTCTTCTTGATGTTCAAAAACATCCCCCTAGCAACACCTTCTTCTTGAATTATTCTCAGAGCTCTAGCAACCATCATAGTGTCCCCAATAACCGTACCATCATCAAGATACCAAGCCTGCAGTTCTAGATCACACCTTTCTGAAATACTCAAGACTAGCGGGTGGAGAGTAAGAGCGAACAAAAGTGGCCCTAAAGGATCACCTTGTTGCACTCCCTAAGCAGAAGAAAACACATGGTCCATATAATATAGTCGTGCTGGTGAAGCGTAACAAAACTCAACCCAACGAGATATCGAAGGACATAACCTACGTACCTCTAAGATCATGGTTGTTCTATCTATGAGATTGAACGCATTAGAGAAATCTACCAGCAGCATGGAAAGCGTATTTTGGTCCCCTTTCTCTTCCAACACGCGATTCACAGCATGTAGAATTGCTTCTCCACCACACTTAGCCCCCACTCCAAACTGGAAATCACCCAAATATGAGTTCATTTCCTTGCCAACAAAAGATGCAGCGCATTTAGAGACAAGTCTCCTCCATATTGTGCCAACCGCTATAGGCCGCAAGCCACCACCAGGTTTGATGAGTGGGGTGAGAGGATCACTGGCCACATATTCTCCCAAAACCGACGGGCAAGAGCCTGATAGCCATAAGTTAACCACTTCGTGATGGAGGAGGCAAGTAACTCATCCGAAATAACATGCTGGCCCACCGAGAACATCGAGAAGATGTTGTGCCGGAAACCGTCTCTTCCACAAGTCTGTCCCCTTAGGGAAACTCTTTAGTCTACTTAGCACAAGATCCGTCGTAGATACCATAGCCTCCTGTGAAAGTGAAGAAGAGGGGATGACCGGCAAGGCAGCAGTGGGATGTTTGGAACGAAGTTCAGCCCGTGTACCTTCATTATTGGACGCAACTCCGGTAGAAGTGAGAGTGCGAATCGCAGCAAAGATATAAACCATGTCGGAGCTTACCCTTACACAACCTCAAGTTCACGACTTCCCGATCATCCTGTTTAGGTTTCTTCTTGGCTTTCTCTTGTAATTCCTTCATCTCGGCATGTTTCTCAAACACACATTGAACCAAAGCACCATACACCCATTCGGTTCATTCCATATGCGCAATGCATGATTAACGACTTAATCTGCAGCTTTTCTCCGGTGTCGGCTTTCAACTCTTGGTACTCAAAGCAACATGGAGAGTACACACGGGGAAGAGCATTAGATGTATCCATGAAGACAGATCATTAGGTGCAGCCACCACTTTGCAACACAGACTTGAAGGTTCGTGCAAAGTGCAACCTACATTTAGCCGGAATACTAGAGATTGTAGGGATCTGAGCTAGAAACACCATGTTCAATAGCTCAAGACTTAAAGTAGGCGCAGCAACCTCAACATCGTAGGATCGGAAATATTAACAGCGGCAGGAGCAGCAATGCCGTGAATTGTAGCCGTAGAAGGAGCGAGCTCACCTTTCTCAATGTGTGTACACTTTTTATTCCAGATAAACATGCATACAAGCAGTGCACAACCAACTCTCGAGATGTAACAATAAGGACTCCCAGGCGTGGTAGACTTCTCTCAACAAGCAATCTTTCACGACATCTCTCGGTCCCCCTTCTCTCTTGTATTGTAAATTTCTCAAGTGATTGAAAAGTGAAACCTTCAATAACCCCTTCCCTCCAGTCCCGTTTTTGCACCCATCATAGCCTTTGAAAGGACATTGAAAAAGATCGGCTCTGCCATCAGAAATATCAAAGCCATGGTTTGCACAGGGGGTAGCATAAGCAGCAGAAGATTTAGGGTTTGCATAGGTAGAACTTCCCGTCATTGAAAAACTTGAAAAGCTTTAAAAAAAAATGGACCCTAACTCAAATTGCAAATTTGATGAAAAGATTTTAAACTTTTCCGTGTGCAATTTGGATTTGGTACGTTGGATCAAATAACTTAAAACACGGAATTCAATGTAAACCGTTCATCTCATAAGAATTTCAAATATGATTTCCGTGTGTAGATTCAATATGTGTCGTTGGATAAGATGACTTTAAGGATTTTCATCCAGTACCATCACCGACATCATCACCACCAGCAACATAATAACGACAGCAACCACCTCCATTACTACCACCATCACCAGATCCACAATAAAACCACCACTGCCACCATTACCCTAACCATCACAACCACAACATTACCACCTCCGCGCCATCACCGTACCGCCACCATAGCACACAACGACACCACCTATTTCACTTCCAGCCCCATCACCAATTTATACAGTACTTTCTTAATCATCTATTTCTAATTCTGTCACAACCAACACCCTCCACCACCACTATCATCACCACCAGCACCAGCAACTAATTTCGATTACAGTTTTCAGTTTCACCAATTCCGAATTTCAATTCACAGTCACTGCCACCATCCTCCTCCACCTCTAGTTTCATACACGAAACACTTCAATGCATACACCAATTCTGGTTTTTGAGATCAAATTAAAGTTAATTGAATAATCCAATTCAATCGGATACAAAAATTAACGCACAAACCTTGACTTCTAATTCCAATCGAGAAGATTGTACGGCGTGAGGCTGCTTTGTGGTGGTGGTGGAACGTGGAGACCGTGTAATATTTGTGATAAAAAAAAATTTGTTGCAAAGAACAAGATACAATTAATCGAGTCAGAGAGCGGTAGATTCAAGTAATTGTTGAACAACTGGTGTACCGGGGAGTAATCTCGCAGCCATCACCGTGAGACACAGAAAAGAAAAGTGGCCCCTACCTGATGGCCCACCCCTGCAAATCCCCACAAAGTTTCCCCTCTCTCAGCCGTTGGATGATCCTGCGGGATTTCTCACGGTTATTTTGGGCGTGAGTGTAGCATCACTCATTGTTGAATGAAGATCTCTTTTTCTCAAATGTGCGGCTGGAAATGTGAGTGAAAGAGGAAAAGTGAATAAGTTAGCTAGGTTTTCGTTTTATTACTTTTAAGAAAATTACAAACCTACCCTTAGATGAACACCTGCCCACGCGTCCCAGACAAAGACACATGTCTCTAGCGAATTAAGTAGTCTTTGTAGTGTACACTGTAGCGTGCATATTTCCTACAAAGTTTAACCATTCACCCTCTGATGTTTTACCATGCAGTTGCCCGTGTGTGTGCAGCAAATGTACACAAAGCTAGTTTAGTAACCGTACACAAACATGATTTATTTATTTGCGGTTGATACCAGTTCATAGCGTCAGCAAACGTGCACAAAGCTAGTTTAGTAACCGTACACAAACATGATTTATTTATTTGCGGTTGATACCAGTTCATAGCGTCACCAGCACCACCAAAAGAAATCCCGTCAGAATTACAATAATGTCGTGCCATTATGGCATGAGGTATCCACCATAGTATGAAATACTCCAAAGTCAAATGATATTTTCTTAACAGTCTCATTGTAGTTGTATTAAAAAGAAATCGGTCGGCCTTTCCTATCGTGGCAGCGGTGTTCTAGTTAGTTATTTCATTTGCCTCTTGTGGCAGTTGTGCATGTACTAAATTAGGGGTGGGACTTAGGTCGGGCCAACCCAACCAACCCGTGCCCAACCTGAACATTGGGCGGGCATGGGCAACGTATTTCAAAACTTTGGGCAAGCTCGGGCAAAATTTTTATAAACCCGAGTTACATTTGGGCAAGCATGGGCACAAATATCTCATACCCGAGCAACCCACCCAACCCGAGAAACTATAATATAATTATATAAATTATTTTTATAATTGGTATATTTATCTATCAAGAGCAATTTTAGCTATTATCATTTATAATTCATAAGAGAAAATTTTATATTATGGTAAAGTATCTTAAGTTATTTAGAAATTTAAGTTAAATACACTAATTAAATCATATTATTACTAAAATTTGTTACTATCACATTAAATTAAAAATAAATCGTAAGGCTTAAATTAAGATAATTAGGTTTTCTACATGTGTATATATATGTGTACATAAACTAACCCATTTTCACCCACACCAAGAGCACCATCGCTTACTTTCTATCAAGGAATTCATTAGTGCATTACCATCCATTTTTCTGGCTCTTTTAAGATTTTCATCTCTTATTTAATAGTAATAGACTAATTGTAGATCATAATCGTATTAAATAATGCATATGCTAATTTTCTTTGTCAAATGAAAAACTTTACTTTTCTCTTGTTTTTGTCGGTGCTCCACAGTCCATAGAGTCATGGTCTTCGGTCGAGTTCTCTTAATCATGTTCTTATTCTTATTCAGTTGGCTGCACCTCCATCATACTTTTGATCATACCTTATTTTTACATACCTTCGTAACATTACAATTTTTTTAGTTAGATCAGTATCATTTTACATTGAGACCTTTTAACAAACAGTTAACATGCACCAATTTCATGTAACTTAATAGCAAATAAGAAGCTTGATTTAAACCAAAGTATATTAACCCATTGCACCTTCTTGTTTATCTTAAGTTTTATTGTTTATTTCTTTTATATATTAGACTAATATTGTTCCATTGTTTTTTTTTTAATAGCTTCACCATGTCTGCCATGGGTAACCAAGATACCATCACAGCTGTTGTGACTGAAGACGAGGTTGTAGAAGTGACCCAAGAAGTTGAGAATCAAGATACAATGGTACCTGGAACTGGGGTGGTATCTGCATTGACTGGGAAGAGAAAGAAAGTATACAAAGCAACATATGAAGTTTGGAAACATTTTACAAAGATTTCCAAGGAAGATGGAAGTGAACCTACCCACTGCCGATGCAATTACTGTGACCTTATGCTTGGTTGTGTTTCTGCAAATGGAACAAAGACACTTTGGAGGCATTTTCACAAATGTGGCAAATCTCCAGATAATAAAACAGAACACAAGCAAACATTATTATGTCTTAATGCAGGTAATTCTTCTGTTGCTAGTTGGAAGTTTGATCTCCAATTGTGTCGTCAGGAGCTAGCTCGTATGATAATTATTGATGAATTACCATACGAGCGTGAAGTTAGCTTTTTCGTATTCGTGAAAGCGTGAAGTATGTGAGAAGCTCACCCACCCGAGAACAAATTTTTAACCAATGTGCTGAAGAAGAACGGATTACTTCTAAACGATCATTATGCCTTGATGTAAGGAATCGCTGGAACTCAACTTACTTAATACTATCTGCTGCAATTGAACACCAGAAAGTTTTTGAGCGTTTAGAAGATCGTGATATTAACTTCGGGGTGGAAGCTGCTCACCATCATGGTGTACCAGCAGAAAAATATTGGGAAAATGCTAAAGACTTGCACTTGTTTCTACAATATTTTTATGATATGACTATTCGCATTTCTGGCTCGAAGTATGTCACTTCTAACTCCTACTTTCATGAAGTTTATGGTATGCAGTCTATCTTCTTGAAATGGTCACAGAGTGAGAATACATTTTTGCGTGATGTTACTACAAAAATGAAGGTGAAATTTGAGAAGTATTGTAGCATTCAGAAGATCAACCCCTTGCTCATTGTTGCCGTTATTCTTGATCCTCAATATAAATTGATCTGGGTAGAGTTTTGCTTTCAGAAATTTTATTCAAGTGCTGAAGTGGTGAGCCTAATCAATAATGTCAAGAATCTCTTAGAGAGGTTGTCTGGTTATTACTCGATGAATGTTGCAGCTAGTGAAGATGCTCAAGTTGACAAATCCCCCATTGCTCCAAGTGAACCAAACCTTATTTTTTCTGAGTCCCATGAGGATTGGGACAATTTCTTGCAGCAAAAAGAAAGTGTGGGTATGAAATCGGAATTGACTAGGTATCTTGAAGATCATCTTGAGAAAATGAGTAATGATTTCAACATATTGAGTTGGTGGAAAGAACATGCCGGCATCTATCGTGTTCTTGCTTCTATGGCTCGTGATATATTGGTTATACCAGTATCAAGTGTTGCTTCTGAATCTGCATTCAGCAATGGAGGACGTGTACTTGATCGTTTCCGAAGCTCTTTAACACCCAAGATTGTTGAATGTTTAATCTGTGCACAAGATTGGCTTAAGAATCCATCAAAACAAGTTGATGTTGAAGAGACACTTGGGGAGCTTGAAGAAATGGAAATAGGTGAAATCAATCTTTGCGATCCAGGGAGGTCTTTGCTCTTCCTCTGGATTAAAAAGAATACTGAAGATCTGAGCTAAGAACAAACCTTCAATTTGGCATTTGCTTAGTTTTTAGTTGTTTATTTTCAATTATGAAATATCATGTCTCCTTTATTAGTTAGTAGTTACTAGTATGCAGTTTTCTTTATCATATGAAACATCATGTCTCCCTTATTAATTTGAATGAATAAAAATGCCAAAGAGTTTGTTTATCTATTTTTTTTTAATGTTTGCTTTTTTATAATGTTTGTTTAAGAAACTACCATAGAATATATATACTGAGTCGAATGCTCCTGTACATAGTCATAAAAATGTCAAAGAGTTTGGTGGATAGTTAATTGTCCATAATTTTTGTCTTGCGAAGTATTACAATGGGCTAACCCGTGGAACCCGAGGAACCCGGGGAATCTAACTTGGGCGGACTTGGGCAACACCTCCACAGGTTCCACGGGTTTGATGGGCAATCTGGGCAAAGGATTTCTATCTCGGGTCTGCCTCGGCCAATCCTTCTAACCCGACCAACCAACCCAAGTCCCACCCCTATACTAAATAATGATCTCCACATCCCAAATCTCTCTCTCTAAGAGGAGAGGTTTATTGGTTAGAAGTTAGGATACAGGTAAGCTTAGATCTTGAATGCTGGATTCACATCCATAGTGCCATCTCTAATATACAATAGAGTCACCGATCAAAAAAATAAAATAATATACAATAGAGTCCCGAATCTTTGGCCGTCTCTTTTGAGTGTACAAGGTTCATGCAACTTGTTATGAGTAACTGTGGTCATGGGATTATGGAGGGATTCTATTCTTTTTTCAGATGATAAGAGGTAAATGGTGATGTTAACAGTGAATCTGATGCCAACTATATCATTATGGAAATGGTGGGTGGATTGATAATTGTTGACTGTGAATTAAACACAAGACTTTTTCATGCTCTTTTTCTTTATCAAAAGAACCTTTTTTATCAACAATCTGATAAAAGAACTTAATGACCTCGACAGAAAGCGAGATGATACTTATGAACTGAATTGATATTTCAACCCTACCTTATAAAGGGAGCAGTCCTGCAACTGCAACACAACATACTGAGCTTTCATTTACATTTTTAAACATTGGCAGAATTTGAGTCATTAACAAGCCACCAGAATTAGGCCCAAGGGTTTTGCTCAGTTTGCATAAAATCAAGCTGACTTTACTCTCCAGCCTTCAGCTGATATGCTTTCAGAAGATTGAGAGTCGAGATAGACAAATTCCACAAGCTTCGAAACACCAAGAACCACCAGTCTCAATTCTAGAGTCTAGACAATACAATTGATCCATCACAAAATCTTGTTACCTGGACTGGAAGTTTAAATAATAGCACAGCTAGTACCGTGATTAAAAAAAGAGCCAATATGGTTATGGGTAAACCACATCAGAGTTTTATTTTAGCATTCCAAGGTCCTAGGAATTGCATTGAACTACTTCTGGAGCATAACTGGATAAGCACACTCACTGGAACAGAAACTTTATATGCTGGAAACTAAGATGTGAATGCAGGATCAACTTTACTTTCCATATTAAAACTTGATGAATAATGAAACAGAAAACCATGCAGTGGAAAAACACAATCAAAACAACAAATGCAACTGTTGCACAAGCTCTATTATCGGCAAACCAAGAATCACAAAACAGAGCATGGAGATGCAAAACATAACAGAACAACAGAGATTCACCTGCAATAATAAAACACATTTAATGATTAAAATAACAAAATTCTGCGGACAGCTAAAAATTGTAAGAGATGTCGTTTCCGTCTATTGACATTTAATCTTGAAGGTAGTTTCAACTTTCAACAATAACATACATTATAACCAAAGAAACCTGACAAACACATTTAACAATCACAACAAGAATGTATTTTTCTTTCCAATATTTTCCTTCTGTTCATCTTTGGTTACTAGCAGAGGTATTATGGTTATTGCTTGTGCTTGACCACCTTCTCAAAGTACAAACAACAAAACTTCTCCCGGCCAAAAAACCTAGCCTTGCTTTAGCCAAGGCAGATCGACTACTTCTGCTTGAAGATGGAACACCACCGACTGTTAACTGACTAAGCACAGAAGCAAACTCTCCAGCATTTTCTAGAACCCCACCATCACTAGTACTTGCTTCTAGGGGTTCCATCGAACCCGTATCCAAATTTACAGCTAAAGAACCTCTACTAGCCCTTAACCAATCCGCACCCTCACAAGTCACTCCCCTGCATTTCTTAACCTTCACTTTCACCAAATTCGGGCAGCCCCCAGCCAACGCCTCCATTCCATGATCAGAGACAGGACAAGCTTTTATACACAGTTTTCTCAATGCTACGCATTTTGTCGCGATACAGGAAATTTCAGCATCACCAATTGATTCACTTCCACACAAGGCCAACCTCTCTAAGTTTCGACAATTTGAAGCCAGAAGCCCTAAACTCGAGGTGGTGGGATTTACACCAATTAAAACAAGTTCTTGAAGATTAGGGCAACGATTAGCTATAGCGATTAGTCCTTCATCACCTATTCTATTTGTTTTCCATCCATCTATATGAAGTTTTCTCAAAAGCTTACAATGATCAGCTATCGAAATTAATCCTAAATTTGTGCATTCAGGTGTTTTAACAAGATGTAATATTTCAAGATTAATGCAATTTGAAATCGATGAAAGTCCGCGATCACTTACCTGAAGTCTCTCTAAATGAACTTCTGTTAAGCAACTATTAACACGATCTGAAATGGATTCCAATAGCTCATCCCATGCACCTGAACACCTAAACAGTTTTAGTGTTTTGAGATTCTTGGAACCAGCTATAACAGGTCCAAAACATTGCCCATTATAAAGCTCCTTCAAACATATCGTCTTTAATGCAGCACTAGCTAAACCAGGTCCAATTAGTTGAGCAGCAGCACCATCAGTAATACCACGGAGACGCTTCACAGAAAGCTCCTCAAGATGTGCACAATGATCCAATACTGCGTTCATTCCTTTAGCTCCAAAAGTACAAGATCCACAAGAAAGTTTCTTCAAACCCTTGCAATTCTTAGCAAAAACAGTAATCCCTGAATCAGTAAGTTCCCGGCAAGCTCGAAGCTTAAGTCGAGTTAGATTTCTACATTTCAGTGAAATTAGAATCAAAGCATCATCACCAATACTTGTAGAACGTCTTTCACATTTCAAAGCGAGTTTGGATACTGAATCAAATCGAGAAAAAAGTGATGGAATTAACAGAAATAGATCAGATCTAGCATCGAGAGATAATCTATGCCGACTTTGTCCTTCGATAGTAAACCATCTCTGACATACTAACGAGCACCGTTTCCGGTCACCTGAACCTAAAGATTGAAAAATACAAGCTAAACATTCATCTGGAAGTTCAGAAATGATGTCTGGAGAATCGAATAAGGTTACATTAATATCATTATCATCACTCTTTTCTTCTGCCTGAATAGGAGCAATAATAGCTGTTGATTTGTACTTTGTTCGATGGATTGAGTTGTTGTTCCGATTGGATCCAGATATTGTTGAACTTGACTGGCCCATTCAGGGCGTTTCTGATGACTGTGGAAGACTCTCTCCTTGCTAACCTCAATACTCACCAGCAGAGAAGGAGAAGGAGAAGAAGAAGAAGAAGAAGAAGAAGAAGTTAGGGGATTTTTCTGTCTCACTCACTCACTCACTCACTCTCTACCTTCCCTGGAATAGGCGGAGACGGACTTGAAAGAACCTTTAAATCCAGTTTTTGTTAACCTCATTTTGAATTAAAACTAACAAATTAGATGGAGATTATCTAAAATGTTAGGTCAATTGAAACAAGTTTTGTCCCGAATGAATTGGTCACCAGCAATACCACGATTCTGCCACCTGGTTAAAATGGAAGCTATGACTGTGCAACGTGGGCCAGTGATGCCCGTGCCTCGGATTATGGCTGGTTTCAGCATGGCTGCTAAGGGGATATCAGATTACTGGGAGGGATACCACATCTAGAAAAAACACTTTTTTGTTTGTCCTATATGGAATTTGGTACCCTCCTCAATAATCTAGCACCCCGATTAGCAAAGTTGTGGTTTCATTGTTTTATATGAATGTGCACAGAACGTCCCACGGGCTAAGAAAGGGATCGTTGTGATGTCGCACCTCATGCCTCCGACTAAAAGAAACCGTGACGTTCTACGGAATACAATGGCCTCTTCTAGCAACAGTTTATTAACAGAGAACATGTTATCTCCGTTTCTAAAAGATATGTTTGTTTGATTTTGTGCAAAGATTAAGAAAACTGTTATAATATGCATGGGATATGGTAGCTATCCACTTAGCACCATTAGTTACACCAAGCACCTTGCATAAGCACCTTGTTACACCAAGCACATTGTATAAGCACCTTGTATAATCTACTTAAGCAATAGTAAGCTACTTTGTTGGATGGGATTAACACTTAAAGCTAGTGGGTGTTGAATTGCATGGTTTACATGCAAGCTAGAGGTGTTATTGCTACATAACATTCTACATGTTGTGTAACATGTAATACTAGGTGGTGTATACAAGCTAACACCTTAAGACTTGTATAAATAGCTCCCTTAGGCTATTGTATTTGGGGTATCCCAATTTCTTAAGTGAATAAGAATTTATCCCTTCTCCCTTATTACTTCTCTTAATATCCATTTTGAGTTTAGTGGTTAATTAGTATTTGCTTTAATTATTGTTAATATTATTTTGGAAACGTAATACGTTATCAGCATGACTTGCTCGTTCTAAAGTTATTGTTCCAAAGTCTTGGTTAACAAAGCGCGACTTGCTTGTTCTAGAGTTGCTGCTCTAAAGTACTGTTTAACAAAAATAGAGAAAGAAAAAAAAGAGTTTTCTTAGTTATTTCAAGTTGCAGTCGATGTACAAAAAGTAAGTTTGTTTAACCTTACGATGTCGAATTTAATTGAATTTGACTTTGCTCCTCTTTTGCCTAATGGAGGGAATAATATTTCTTGGGTGCTCGATGCTGAATTGTATCTTGAAGCTAAAAATCTTGGTCACACGATCAGGAACGGAGATAGCATGTCAAGTGAACGTGCTTGTGTTTCATCGGATCTACGCAGACACCTCTCTGCAACTCACAAAGATGAGTTTATGGCATGCTGGGATCCCCAAGTACTATGGGACTCCTTGAAAGAAAGATATGATCACTTAAAGGTGGTCATGTTGCCAAACCTTAGAAATGAATGGATTCATCTGAGATTCCAGGACTTTAAATCTGTTTCAGACTACAATTCTGCATTGTACAGAATTACTACACAATTACAGTTGTGCGGTGACACGGTCACAAAGGAGTCTAAACTGGAGAAAACTTTCAGTATGTTCCATTCATCTCAAATCGTACTTCAACAATAATATCGTGAACCTCGTTTCACTCGATATTCAGAGTTGATTGGTGTCCTTCTCCTAGCGGAACAAAATAATAAACTGTTGGTGAAAAATAATGAATCTTGTCCTTGTAGTTCTGCTCTTGTGCCAGAAGTAAATGAAACATATTACTCCGGACATGGACGCGACTCTGGTAAACGTGGTTCTCGTGGAAAAAAGAATAAACGTGGAGGTCGAAAGAAAAAAAATACCCGTGGTAATCCGTATAAAAGGAAACATGATACACATGTGAAACAAACAAAAGGGAAGGAATTAGCTGTCAATCCTTCCAAGAAAACTGACAAAGATCAGCATTGCTTTCGTTGTGGTCGTAACAACCACTTGTATAGTATTTGTCGAATTCCTGACTATCTCTGTGAACTTTTCATGAAGAATGAAAAGAAGAAGGCATCAAAAGCATAGATGAATCTAGCTGAAGCTAGTGTTTCCACCAAATCTCCAAAGCTAGATGTTGCTAGCTACTTGGTTGATTTTGAAGGCAATAAGTACGAAAGTGATTTCAATCAGTTTGTTAATGGTTTATCTAGTATAAATTAAACCGGCACCTTGTAACTGTTTTAGTTTTTGTTTATATTGCTTTTTGCTTTGCTTGTGTATAATATGTATATATATATATGTGTGTGATATATACATCTTTTGCTCAAACATGTTGTGCACTCTTTTTACACCTTATTTATTTTGAAGAGGAATGGACTTAAAGGGTCAATCAGATGGTGACATTTGTCTTGTTGATAGTGGAACGACAAATTCCATCTTTCGAAGTACTAAATACTTTGTTACCTTGAAAAATTTCAAGGCTAATATAAATACCATCTCTGGTTCATCCAGTCTTATAGATGGTTCTGGTAGAGAAAGTGTCTCATTACCAGGTGGTACCATATTCACTATTAACGATGCTTTATATTCCTATGGATCCCAAAGGAATATGTTGAGTTTTAAAGATATACGTCGTAATGGTTATCACCTAAAAACTGAAGATGAGAACGATATGGAGTATTTGTATATTACTTCATCAAATTCGTGTGGAAAACACGTTGCTGAGAAGCTTATAGCTCTCGCATCTGGGTTGTACCTTACAAATATTCAATAGGTTGAATCTTATTTTGTCATAAGCCAAAAGTTTTATGACCCGAATGCTTTCATGTTCTGGCATGATCGGCTCGAACACCAAGGTTCTACTATGATGAGTGGAATAGTCAAAAACTTCCATGGACATCCTTTACAAAAAAAACTGTTTAACAAAGAACTTGGTTGTACTGCCTGTTCTTTGGGGAAATTGATTACCAAACCGTCAATGACGAAAGTGGTTCATGAATCTCCTACTTTCTTAAAGAGAATACAGGGTGATATTTGTGGTCCTATTTATCCCCAAAGTGGACCATTTCAGTACTTTATGGTTCTAATTGATGTATCTTCTAGATGGTCGCATGTTTGCCTCCTCTCGACACGTAATCTTGCATTTTCTAAGCTTCTTGCTCAGATTATTAGATTACGTGCTCATTTTGCAGATTATTCCATCAAGTCTATTCGTCTTGATGGTGCAACAGAGTTTTCTTCAAAAACTTTTGATGCAATATTGTCAGTCTTTGGGTATTGATGTTGAGCACCAGGTTGCTCATGTGCATACACAGAATGGTTTAGCTGAATCGTTCGTTAAGCACCTTCAACTCATTGCGAGACCTATGTTAATGAAAACTCAACTCCTTGTTTCTGCTTAGGGACATGCTATTTTACATGCTGCTGCATTGGTACGTTATCGACCATACGCAAATAATCAATGTTCTCCTTTGCAACATGTGTTAGGTCATCAACCCGACATTTCTCATTTGCGTGTTTTTGGTTGTGTTGTTTATGTTCCTATAGCACCACCACAATGCACCAAGTTTTTCCCACAACATCGACTTGGGATTTATGTTGATTTTGATTCACCATCTATTATTAGATATCTTGAACCATTAACAGGGGATGTCTTTACTATAATATTTGCAGATTGTCATTTTGATGAGCTAATTTTTCCACCGTTAGGGGGGGGGGGGAAGCTACCGCTTGAAAAAACAACGTGATTTATCATGGTATACACCAGATTTATCTCATCTTGACATTCGCACCAAGCAATGTGAAACAAAGGTGCAGAAGATTTTACATCTTCAAAACATTGCTAACCAAATGCTTGATGCATTTGCAGATACAACAAAAATAATAAATTCAAACGTACCAGCTGAAAATGCTCCAGCACGTGTTGTTGTCCTTACATGACAAGTTGTGGATGTGGTAGGAAATGAGTCGTCTAAATTATGCCTTAAGCGTGGACGACCAGTTGGTTCAAAATATTCTGTTCCTCGAAAGAGGAAAATCCAATCTTAATCATTAAAAGATAGTGCTCCTAAAGAGGCTATTAAAGATACGTCTGAATTCTCTGAGCATAAATCTCCTGACGAGGAGAGTGTTTTTACGAAAACAGTGGAACCTCAAAACGAGGAAATTTTCATAAATTATGTTCCAAGCAGAGAAGTTTGGGATCGTAATACAATGATTGTTGACGACATATTTTCATTCACAATAGCTACTGACATTTCCTTAGATAATGATGGTTTTGAACCACACTCTATAGGGGAATGTCGTCAAAGTAATGATTAGCCAAAATGGAAAATGGCAATCCAAGCATAATTACAATCTCTCGCTAAATGCAAAGTTTTAGGAACTGCAGTTCAAACACCATTTAATATCAGTCATATTGGATGTAAATGGGTGTTTGTGCATAAGAGAAATGAGAAAGGTGAAGTTGTTCGCTATAAAGCGAGACTAGTGGCACAAGGTTTTTCACAAAAACCTGGGATTGACTACGAAGAAACATATTCTCCTATTCTGGATGCAATTACCTTTCTGTATTTGATCAGTCTGGTAGTCCTTGAAGGGCTCGACATGCATCTAATGGATGTGGTTACTGCCTATTTATATGGAAAATTAGACATTGATATTTACATGAAAATCCCTGAAGGTTTTCAGTTATCAGTAGATAAACCATGTCATATGTATTCACTAAAAATTAATCGAGCGTTGTATGGCTTGAAACAATCTGGACGAATATGGTACAATCGTCTCAATGAATACTTAACAGCTCAGGTATATATATGTGAACAATCCTATATGTTCATGTATATTCATTAAAAAGGCAAACTCTGGATTGGCTATAATAGATGTATACGTTGATGATATCAACTTGATTGAAACTCCCTGTGAGATCCAAAAGTCTATAGAATGCCTTAAGAAAGAATTCGATATGAAGGATCTCGGAAAAACGAGATATTATCTTGGTTTGCAGATTGAACATTCTGCTAGCGGAACTTTGGTCCATCAAATGACGTATACTGAGAAAATTCTCAAACGTTTTGAAATGGATAAAGCATACCCTCTCAGTACTCCTATGGTTGTAAGGACACTTGATATTAATAGTGATCCTTTTCGTCCTAAAGAAGAGGATGAAAAACTTCTTGGTCCAGAAGTACCATATTTGAGTGCAATTGGTGCATTGATGTACTTAGATCAATGTACGAGACCTGACATTTCTTTTGCAGTAAACTTACTAGCCAGGTTTAGATCCTCCCCAACAAAAAGACATTGGAAAGGAGTGAAGCATATATTTCGGTATCTTCGTGGAACAACTGACTTAGGCTTGTTTTACTCAAGAAATCCATTAGAAGGTTCTCAAGTAAAGGAAATTATAGATGCTGGTTTTCTATCTGATCCACACAAAGTTGTTTCTCAAACAGGGTATGTTATTACTACTAGCGGAACTGAATTCTCACGGAAATCTTGCAAACAGAGTTTACCAGCTACTTCATCAAATCATTCAGAAATTATTGCTCTTCACGAAACAAGCAGGGAAGCTATATGGTTAAGATCGTTGATAGGGCATATCAGAAATTTATGCGATTTGCCTTCAATCACTAATGCACCAATGATTATCTATGAAGATAATGAAGCATGCATATCACAATTCAAATATGGTTACATTAAAAGTGATAGAATAAAGCACATTTCACCAAAGTTCTTTTATATTCTCACCATCTTAAGAAGAACAAGGAGATTGATATTCTGAAGATACAATCATGTGAAAATTTAGCTGATCTATTCACCAAGGCGCTACCAACAACAGTTTTTCGGAAACTCGTTTATGGTATCGGAATGAGACATCTTTATCAACAAAAGGTTTGATGTCAGAATCAGGGGGAGTAACTACTTTTGAAGATCCTTGGAGGTACTGGATTTATCGCGTTGTACTGTTTTTCCTTTTCAAGGTTTTTCTCCTTTTGGATTTGCCTTGTCAAGGTTTTAACGAGGCAACTGCACGAGTCCAACATTGTTCAATTTTTGGTATTGTACTATTTTCCCTCGCTCTGGTCTTTTCCCTATGGGTTTTTCCAAGCAAGGTTTTTAATGAGGCGATATTTAGAATAGTGGATATCCAAGGGGGATGTTATAATATGCATGGGATATGGTTTCTATCCACTTAGCACCATTAGTTACACTAAGAACCTTGCATAAGCACCTTATTATACCAAGCACCTTGTATAAGCTACTAAAGCAATAGTAAGCTACTTTTTTGGATGGGATTAACACCTAAAGCTAGTGGGTATTGAATTGCATGGTTTACATGCAAGCTAGAGGTGTTATTGCTACATAGCATTCTACATGTTGTGTGACATGTAATACTAGGTGGTGTATACAAGCTAACACCTTAAGACTTGTATGAATAGCTCCCTTAGGCTATTGTATTAGGGGTGTCCTAATTTCTTAAGTGAATAAGAATTTCTCCCTTCTCCCTTATTACTTCTCTTAATATCCATTTTGAGTTTAGTGGTTAATTAG
This sequence comes from Papaver bracteatum, assembly GCA_023529315.1. Lineage (NCBI taxonomy): Eukaryota > Viridiplantae > Streptophyta > Magnoliopsida > Ranunculales > Papaveraceae > Papaver > Papaver bracteatum. The sequence continues at coordinate 1,641,820 of JAJJWX010005152.1, forward strand.
TATTTGCTTTAATTATTGTTAATATTACTTTGGAAACGTGATAAAAACTAATCATTATAACCACTTTTTCATATATTCTCCTAATATGTCCTTGGTCGATTCGTTTGATAATAGAGAAGAGAAAAGCAGACCCTTTTTTGTGTTAAGAACTTAAAGAGAGAAAAAGAAGAGAAAGAAGTGGTCCATTTTTGTGTTAAGAGATAAAAATAAGAGATAAATCTTGTTGTAGTTGGAGTGTGAAACGGTATCAGAGTTATGATACTTATAAATTTTTATGTTGAATGAAACTTTGTTAATGTTGCTACCCGTGAAGGACCTGAAATTTAAGTAGACTCTGTTGACGTGAAAATCTTGTGCTCTTTGATTGGAAAATCAAAAGATCTTAAACATAATCTTTAACTAAAACCCACTTCAATCAACAAACTCCTGCAAGATTTAAAATCACAACAATAAAGATAAAGACCCAAGCAGGGAATACTGAAAATAAGTGTTGGAATACAAAACAAACAAGAAAAAATTTGAATACAAAACAAACAAACAAAAAAATTGAATAAAAAAAAAACAAAAAAAAAAATAGATGGATTCAAGAAGAGAGAAAGACTAAGAGAAGTTGTTGAAGAACGTAACACAAGTCGGAGTACTCAATCTTAACTACATAACAACTCAAAACCTAAAATAAAGAGGGGAAATAGTAGAAAAAGCATAGGGTGGAGATGGGTTGAGATTCTCCTGCTCATATCTGCTCTAAAGAAGTCGATATGAGGATGAGAAAGCTCAAGACAACTAGGTTGTCGTCAGGGACAGAGCTAGAACTTTTGTTTAGGGGGGGAAAATATATATATTGAAAGTCATGATCTAATTAAATACGGCTCGGCGGCCAAAGGTCGCCAAAGTTTTTTCACCTTCCCTTAACTATATTTTGGATTACAGACAAATTGTAACATATTTAGAATTTAGAATCATAAATATATGAATTCGTAAATATATATATATGCAGTAAAGGGAGCATAATTGTATTTTTCTTAAATTTGGTGGTAATACGAAGCTTTCATCGATTATCAATTACCCATTTAATCCACGAAATCATATATATTACAATTTTCCAATATTTTTCCATGAATTTGTCCTCATATGTACTAAAATAAGCAAATTATTATACATGTATTGGTAATATCACAAAATATAGTGGGGACAACCGTCCTGAATAGACCCTTAGTAAATTTGTCCCTGGTTTTCGTTAGCTTTTGAACGAGCCAGTTTTTCTGTTTTGAATGAGTGAGTTTCATATTATGTGGCATTTCATCATCCGTCTACAAGAAAAGTGTAGGCGTCACTTTATTTTTTAATAAATATTTTTTGCTTCAAACTTTTATTTTCTTCACGCAACATTTTAATTGTCATAACACTTTTGAACACTCCTTCGTATGAAAAATATGGTTGAGTTTGTATGTGTGTGGTGGTGGACTGGGTGGTGGTGGTGGTGGTGGTGGCGGGATGGATACTTTGATTTTGGTCTATTTTGTTAAATTCTTTCATTTTGAAAGAGGTTTGTTAACCCTACAACCCTTGCTCTTAACTGTGGTTTTTATAGAAAGTTGATCGAGTATGATTTTGAGTATATTCTCTACAGAACGTCCATGTATATTCAAATCGCGTATTTTAATTTAATTTTGGTAGTTATAAGATGAGGAACGAAATTCTCATAATAAGACCAGTTAATAGTTATTTATTTGAAACTAACCAATTAAAAATTAATGTCACTGGAAACTCATTAAAGGATTATGTATAAAATTTAAATACCGATTATCCTAGCTTTTCAGGACAACTATGGTTAAGCAATATAGCAATATATATATCCAATAAAATAAGCTTTATTTGTACTTCTTGGGTGAATGGAGTTTTCGCAGCTTCTTCAATGGCCTCATCAAGTTGCCTTCTGCCTCCCTCTCTTATGTTATTTAATATTCCCCTCATTTCTACTAACTCTCTCAAGATCTGTTCATTCCCAGCTGAATTTTGCTCCATTGGTCTTTTCAGTGCAGCTTCCCTTCTTCTGCGTTCATGTATTTCTTGCCTTGCGAGATTTTGTGCTTCTTCTTCAGCATCTTCATTCTGCCTTCTCCCGCGATTTTCTTCTTCACCTCCTTCTTGAATTCGCAAATGATCATGCCTTCCATTTTCTTTTCTGCGATTTTCTTCATTTCTCACCGTTTCTCTTCGTTGTCTTTCTATTATCCTTTGTATTCTATCATATTCCTCATTAATATTATCATTGTTGCGATTTCTTGCACGTCTCCTTTCTCGATTGTCATGATTATTCTGACGTATTGCTTCTTGAAACTCTTGTTCTTCCACTTCTGCTCTCAATCTTTCTCTTTCGCAAGCTATACGTGCTTGTTCAGCATAATGTCTCTCAATTTCACCCTCAATTATTCTTCGTTTTCTTTGAATTTCTCGCTCATGTAATATTCTCCTACCTTCTTCTCGATTTTCTTCACCATATTGGTTATTTCCACCCTCTTGATTTCTATTATCATGCCTATCATCCAAAGTTTCACTACGTGGAATGTAGAGATCATTAATCATCTCTTCTTCTTCTTCTTGATTTCTAGCATATTCTCTGATACTATGTATGGTATTGGTAATGATGCTCTCACTAGCATATGTCAACCTCTAGTAAGTGTCTGCGATGCTCCTATACTAGTTGACAATGAATCTCTTCATGGGATTTCGAGATCTGTGAGTCCCAACCTCTTAAATTCACTCAGCACTCTGGTATGTTCTCTTTTCTTCTCCACATTTGTGTATTCTCATTTCCTCGCAAGGTTTTAATTTGTATTTGTCTTGACTATTTTTTTCTTTCCTCCGCAGGCTGGAAGAGATTCTTTTGCTATTGCCTCGGACTTGGAGAGGAGGCGTGCAACCTTTGAAAAGAAGAATGAAAAATTAGAATCTGAGTCTGCTAGTCTTCGCAAGAAGGATGAACAGCTAGAATCTGAAGTTGCTAGTCTTCGCAAAAAGGTTAAGCAATTAGAAATTGAAGCCTCCTCTCAGTCAGACAAAGTTTCTAGTCTCCAAGCTGCGAATAATCAACTTTATGGTATGAAACCTCTCTTCTTTCTTTTATCCCTCTGTCCTACGACTTTATCTTATTTGATTAATCATTCTTGCAGATGTTTATGGTCTCTCTGATGAGGCTTCAACCCTTCGTTCTTTCCCTACTTTTATGGATGATAACCCTATTCTTGAACGTCTTAATAATTCATTAAATAGTTTTTCTAATGACCAAATTACATCTCTCTCCATAGATGAACTCAGATCAAAATTTCGCCTCTTAGAGGTTGAACATAGATTCAGTTTGAGCTTAACCAACAAATTTAAGCGTCATTATCATGATTCTAAAAAAGAAATCAATACTTTAAAAGCCAAGAATATTAAGCTTTCAGATGATAAGGACCGTATTGCTAACCAAGGTGCTCAAGCTTTAGCAGATTTCCATAAGACTCTTCTCGATGTTCAAATTGAAAGAGATAGGCTTATCTGCGAGAATAGTACTCTTGTTGAAAGAGAAAACCAAGTTCGCTCTTGCCTTCTCATTAGTAATGATGATGAGTTTTCTTGGGCTGCGAAGATTTTTGATAACGCCAGAAATAATTTAGGTGTAGATGTTAGTCTTCAAGTTGAGCATTCTACCTTGATTAAGGATATGATCTTTGAAAGAGAAGGTGGTTATTCTTGTTTTTCCATTAATCTATTTTTTAACTGAATCTCCACTATTTTATTAATAGATTGTCATTTGTTCGCAGCATCTGAAGGAAATTTTTGCCAAAGAGTTGAAGAGTTGGAAGCAGAAAAAGGAGAACTTGCAAAAAATTTGTCTTCTCGCAACGAGAAATGTTCCAAGTTCAAGAAGCAGTTACAGATTACCCTGGCGAATTTTAGTAATGTTCTTGTTGGTGTTCGAAATGATTCTATTAAGATGGTATGTAATGATCATAAAATTCCTCATTTTGCATATCTTTATCTCGCGGATGAAATACCAGAGAACGTTCCTAATCTTGTCATCTCTGACAGTGAAGCTGAAGAGTCTGAAGAAGATGAAGGTGAAGGGGGGAAATCTGATGGAAATGATGAAGGATCTAATGAGAAATAGTTTTATCTCCTTTTCTAATCTCTTTGTAATATTTTTACATTTATTTCCTTCTCCTTGTAAGATATTCCTTTGAATTTCTCCAGCTTCTAACATTCCTTGGTGTATAGATTTCTTTTGTTTCTATCTGCATACATTAGAAAACAATTCTTTTTTGCAATATGGTTAATCAATATGATTATTAATTTTTAACTATCTGTGTAAATCTGCCATATAATGATGAATAACAATTTTATCATTCTTTTCATTCCCATACTTGCCTCTGTTATTCATCTGCAATATGAAAGATTGAGAAGATTACTTTCTGAATAAGATCTGTTTTTAAATTTTGACCATAATCTCGCAGCCGTTTCTTGCTCTCTTGTATGGTCTTATTTTGCCTTCCTAGTTAAAGGTCTTATTTTGCCATGTTTTGTTTTGGCGACAAAATCGCAGGACGTCCTTATATTCGCATATAAAGACCCATTGATCTTGCCTTATCCTCATTTTGTCAATTTGTTGTGACAATATGACAGGCCTAAGTTTTCTTGCGAAAACAAAGCCCCATGACATTGCCGTCTTGCGATGAAATCGCAGGACATCTTTACACTTTCATGTAAAAACCCATTGATCTCATCTTATCTTTTTCTCATGGCTTTTTGCCTCTGTATAATTGTTGCACAAATATGACAAGCCTAAATATTCTTTTGAACATAAAGCCTCATGACATTTGCGTCTTAAGACACTTATCAGCTCCCTAATGGAGGGTGCCGCCCTTATCTTCCCCCCTGGTTGCCCCTTCAAGGAGGCGTACATCGGCCATACAAGACTAACTCCTCCCATCCGGTATTAACAACAACCAGTTGTTTTCGCAACCTCTTATCCCTTTTTCCTATATGACTTATGGTTATGAGACTGCACCCTAAGTGGGGTTTTCTTCAGGCCGAGTGCATCATAGTCAAGACTTGCCATGGTAGTTTCATACGCCCCGGGAACCCTTGGCTCAACTTTGTACCTCGGCGCCTTGACCATACTTTGCAGTCCTTAGGAGAGACCCTCGGTCTGTAGGATCAGAATATCGCTACAACGATATTCTTGCGATATTAATAACACTTCTGCGAGGACATCGCAAGTACTTCAACAACATCTAAAGAGTGTTGCAAAATTGCTTAAGGAATGACATAATGACTGATGAATAAAGAAACATGTAAAGAGCATGTGTTGACCTGTGACAGTTATAAAGTTAGCGAGAAGGAAAATCATGGTTGTCACGATGATGATCGCAGTGCAAATCCGAGATAAAAGGAAGACTTAGCTGTCATCCATTATGTAACTACCCTATAAATAGAGACCCAATATGTCCAGATAAGGATGATGTATTTTTGAGAGTTGAAAGAGTCTTGAGGAGAGAGAAACTTCAAGAGAATAGTTGTAATCTTGATTTTCTTCCAATTCTGTATACATTTCTGAGGATTAAATGATAAAGTGTCGTTTTTAATCTTCAATTGTGAGTTGATTATAGCAAGATCTTAACAAGGGTGTAGTGTGGGATTTCCTGCAACTACATTTTGGCGCCCGAAACAGGGACTGAATTAGCGAAATCATAGAAAAAGTGAAGAAGAAGATGAGAATTGTTCAAGATTAAGAAAATCATAAAACAAATCGGTGAGATATTTGAAGGAAGAATGGTCAGAATCAAAGAGGATTGTAGAAAATTGGAGTGTGGTATGGTAACAAGAAAAATGATTGATAGATTTCATGAAAATATTAAGGGGAAGATACACAAACGGGATTTTGAAGGAAGGAAAATTATGACGGTGGAAAAAATATCATCATTGAAAGATTGGGAAAAGCAGGAGATCACATTTACAGCAACAGAAATACCAGAATAAAATCTAAGTCATACATCTCCTTTGGTAATCATGGTATCCATTATACCAATGAGAAAGGAAGAATCAATAAAATCTATAGAAGAATGGGCTATGAATAGAACTTTGGTGGATGCAGGAAGTTCTGTGGATATAATATTTTATCATACTTTTAATAAAATGGGATATAAGGATGAAGAAATGTCTTGTTCAACATATCATATTCATGGCTTTGGAAAATCTTTAACAAAACCTAAAGGCGAGATAGTGGTACGAATTCCACTAGGAGAGATTGAAACACAAGTAACATTATGTGTGGTAGACGTGGAATCATCGTATAACATGATATTAGGAAGACCGTGGATACACGCAATCAAGGCTGTAGCATCAAACATTGCATCAATGCATCAAATTTCCTATACCCAGTGGAATTGGAGAAATTAGAGGAGACACGGATTTTGCGAAATTTTGTTACCAAATTAAAGTAAGAAATTGTGAAGAACGTCCAAAGATGCGAAAGGCTCGCAGAAAATTGGCGAGAGAAACAAAGAAGGAAGAAGAATTTAAAGTTTACATTATAAGAGCAAAAGAAGGAAAAGGAATACCCAGCGAAATCGCGCGAGAAGGAGATGAACTCGCGAGAGTTATGAAAACACCAACACCAATGGGACAACCTGAAGCCAGATCTACTGCAGCAGAACCAACAAAGGAAGTAAATATTGGGAGTGAAGAAGAGCCTAAAATGCTGAAAATTGGGACTAGAATGGAGGCAAATGAGGAAGAAAGAACTATAAATCTCTTGCGAGAATATAAAGATATCTTCGCGTGGAGCATGGATGAGATTCCAGGGATAGATCCATCAGTAGCATGTCATAAATTTGAAATTAACAAAAATATAAGACCATTTAAGCAAAGAATAAGGAAAATCGCAACAACATACCATTCTCAAATAGAAGAAGAATTACAGAAAATGCTCGACGCAGGAATTATAAGGCAAGCAAAATATCTAGAGTGGATTGCAAATATGGTGGTGGTCCCAAAGAAGAACAAGGGGATAAGAATTTGCATAGATTTTACTGATTTAAACAAAGCTTGTCCTAAAGATAGTTTTCCGTTACCAGATATCCCACAGATGGTTGAATCAGTAGCGGGAAATGCAAGAATATCTTCGTTGTATGGATATAAAAGATATAATAAAATCCCTCTCGCTGAAGAAGATCAAGAACATACCGCATTTTTTGCTCTAAGAGGATTATATTTTTATACAAAGATGCCCTTTGGCTTACGAAATGCTGGTGCAACATATCAAAGAATGGTGGAGAAGGTGTTTTCAAAGTGGATACATAAAACATTAGAAGTGTATGTAGATGATATGCTGATCAAAAGCAAAGAAGCTGAGAATCATGTACAAGATTTGAAAGAGATTTTTGATCAAATGCGACAATTTAATATCAAAGTGTATCCCGATAAGTGTACCTTTGGAGTAACTTCAGGAAAATTTCTGGGGTATATTGTATCAAAAGAAGGAATACAAGTTGATCCAGAAAAAGTGCAAGCAATTCTCAATATGCCAACGCCTGCGACGATAAAAGATGTGCAAAAGTTGAATGGACTCTTAGCTTCGCTAGGAAGATTCATTTCGCGATATTTAGATAAATGCAAACATTTTTTCGATATACTCAAGAAGGGAACAAAATTCAAGTGGACAGATGAATGTGAAAAGGCTTTTCAGGGAATAAAAGAACATTTAATGAGCATAACTATCTTACAGAAAGCTGAACCGGGAGAAGAACTATTGATTTATCTCGCGACAACCACATACGCGCTAAGTGCAGTGTTGCTGCGAGTAGATGCGGGGGTAGAGAAACCAATTTATTATATCAGTAAAACATTCAATTCTGCAGAGAGAAATTATTCAAAAACTGAGAAATTAATTCTAGCATTAGTGCATGCAACTTTCAAACTTCGTATATATTTTCAAGCACATAAGGTCAAGGTGTTAACAAAAGTGCCAATTGAGTCAGTAAAGAAAAATTCAAAAAGATCAGGCAGAGTTGAGAGATGGAATGCACAAGTAGGACACTTTGATATCCAATATGAAATTCTGTCATCGCCAAAATCACAAGTCATCGCAGATTTCTTAGCTGAATTTCCTTTGGAAGATGATGAAGCTGTGGAAGAGATGATGGATGTAGAATAGGAACATGGAGATCCAAGAGAGCTATTAACAGAACCCAACAGATGGGAGATATTAGTGGACGGATCATCGAATGGAGAAGGAAATGGAATTGGAGTTATTTTTATTTCACCAGATGGAGAAAAAACAGCTTTTTCATTCAAATTGGAATTTGCATCCACTAATAATGAGAAAGAATATGAGGCTGTGATTCATGCTTTAAAATTTGCGATAGAAATGAAGCTAGAAAATGCTAGAATCACTAGCGATTCACAATTGGTTATTTGCCAAGTAAAAGGAGAATATACAACAAATGAACCATCTTTGAGAAAGTACAAAAGACTAGTTGAAGAATTGTCTGCGAGAATCCCAAAAATAAAATGGAGCCACATATCAAGGAAAGATAATAGGCTAGCAGATGCTTTTGCTTTCATATCCAGCATGATGACAAATCCAGCTGCGAGATGCATAAAAATTCAAACACTTTTATTACCATCGATAAACAAAGAAGAAGAAGAGACGGATGTGATGATGATATAAGCTGGAAAGGAAGAATCAAAAATCAATAATACATATTGGCGAGCAGATCTTCATGCTTACTTGGCTAGAGGAGAAATCCCAAGAAATCGATTAGAAGCACATAAATTAAAAAGTAGGTCAACCAACTATGAGTTAAGAAATGGAGTATTATATCACAGATCTTTTAGTGGGCCATCGCTAAGATGTTTGACGAGGGAGGAAGGACAAAAAGTATTGAAGATGTTGCATAGTGGTGATGCTGGTAATCATAGTAGAGGAAGATCTTTGGCATATAGAACAAAAATATAGGGATATTACTGGCCATATATGCATGAAGATGCAAAGCAACTCTCAAGGCGTTGCGAATATTACCAGCGATATGGAAAGAAGATACATGCACCAGGAACACCATTATCATCTTCAAGAAGTGTATGGACTTTTGGGAAATGGGGATTAGATATTGTGGGACCATTTGTGCCTGGTTCTGGACAAAGAAGATATCTAATTGTCGCAACAGATTATTTCACAAAATGGGGAGAAGTAAAAGCAGTACAACATATCCGCGATAAAGATATTTTTACATTCATATTTGAGAGAATATAATTTGCAGATTTGGAATTCCAGAACAGTTGGTGTCTGATAATGGAAAACAGTTTGAAGGGAAGAATATAGAATTGCTACTTAATGCATTTAAGATCAAATGTGGAAAATCTACTCCTTTATATCCATAAGAAAATGGTCAGGCTGAGACAAATAATAAGACAATAGCAGACATCTTAAAAAACAAGCTAGAAGGATATCACAGGACATGGTGTGAGCAAGTGCATAATGCCATATGGGCTTACAATACAACTAGGCGAGAAGCTACTGGAATGTCGCCTTTTTGTTTGACATATGGGGTTGAAGCTGTGTTACCAACAGAAGTTGCTATTCCTATAACAAAAAGAGAAGCTTGGGAAAGGAATTTAAGTGTTGGAATGATTTTAAACAAATTGGATGAATTAGAAGAAAAAATAGAACAGACTTTACAACATATGGAAAATTACCAATGAAGATTAGCTCGCGAGTACAACAAACGTGTTAAGAAACGTGAATTTCAACCTGGAGATTTAGTGCTGCGAGAAACACCGAGTTATCAACGAGAAAATGGTGGAAAATTTGCGAGAAAATGGGATAGACCGTACATCATTAAAGAGATAGTTGGAACTGGGGCATACAAATTAATGGATCCTGAAGGGAGAAATGTTGGTCAAAGACTTGATAGACCATGGAATAGACTATATTTGAAGAGGTATTATCAATGACAGCTTCTGCGAGGTAAGAGATACTGGTATATTGTATGATGAAATAGATAATAAATTCTTCTTTCTCTATTACAAAGCAAAGCAAGAGCTGCGATAATAATCGCAAGAAAGGCGAATAAAAATTCGTAGAGATTAAAAGAATGGGACAAACCTTTATGGCGTACACCTTGGTTCGCGAATACAATCTCGCAAGAGGAAAATATAAGACCTAAAGTACGTCATATAAGGGGTTATCTGCTAACATGATTCAGGGGTAAGGTTATACCGCTGCTGGATCCTGAGTCATGGAGACGTTGGGGTTAAAGAAAACCCATCCAGGAGAGAGACCTTGGATTTCAAGCTTTATAAGGTTATACCCTGGTTGGACGACCGAGGATATCTTCTAAGAAGTGCAAAGTATGACCAAGTAGCTGAGGTACACGGTTGAGACAAGGGTGCCCAGGGCGTACGAAATTACCCTGGCCATTCTTGGTAAGTCTTGGCTATGATGAACTTGGCCTGAAGAAAACCCCACTTAGGGTGCAGTCTTGTAACTATAAGCCACATAGGCATAAAGGACAAGAGGCTGCGAAAAAAGCTGGTTGTTGGAAAATCTAGATGGGAGGAGATAGTCTTGTATGGACGATGTGCCCTACTTGGAGGGGCAACCAGGGGGAAGATAAGGGCGACACCCTCCATTAGGGAGCTGATAAGTGTCTTAAGACGGCAATGTCATGGGGCTTTATGATCGCAATAACATTTAGGCCTGTCATATTGTCGCGTGACGTAAATTATACAGAGGCAACAAGCCATAAGAGATATGTTTAGATGAGATCAATGGGTTTTTACATGAAAATGTAAAGACGTCCTGCGATTTCATCGCACGACGGCAATGTCATGGGACTTTATTCTCGCTAGAGGATTTAGATCTGTCATATTGTCGCAGAAAATTAGAAGAAAATGGATAAGGAAAGATCAATGGATTTTTACATGCAAATGTAGAGATGTCCTGCGATTTTGTCGCAAAAAGAAAATTTTTGCAAAATAAGACCTTTAACTAGGAAGGCAAAATAAGACCAACGGAATAATATTAAACATTAACTATTTTCAGAATGCAAGAAATATTTGTTCATCGCAGGAGAATATATGAGAAGGCAGCTTTCTTCAGAATATCGCAAGAATTTATTACATCGCAGATATATTCCTACTTTCGCAAGAGGTATAGTCACACAGTTCGCAAAAAGAAGATACATGAAATAATTCAACATCTCAAGAAAGTTAATGAAGGGCAAGTAAGGGAATGAATAAATAAGATCTCATTATCTTCCTTGAGAATATTCAAAGTAAACAAAATTAAAGGTTGAATTCTAAAAGTTGCAAAAGTTATAATTCTCGCAAGAAAGAAGAAGGAAAAGAAAGCAAGAATGAAATTCAAGCTTCAGCGATGGTCTCGCCAGACTCAAGATTTTTGCCATTATTGTACATATTCTAAATCCTTGTCCATAGGAAGAGGGATTTCATCATCATTAACTTTTAGAGTAAGAACATATACAGGAGGGAGAGAATGGGATATCAGAATATCGTTCACAAGAACTTCAGCACTAAGGTGAACCTTGCGAAGGAAACCTTTGTCACGATTTCTAATCTTTATATTTTTGAAGTACTCGAGATAATCAAGTCTTCTCTCTGCCTTGTCGCGAGCTTCTATAAAATCGGAAGTGAGAATCCTGTTTTCTTTGCGAACTTTATCCAACTTATCAGTAAGATCAGCGATGGTAGAATGAAGACTTCTTTCAGATTCTGCGAGCAATAAAAATGATTAAATATTATTCAGACAAAGATCTCGCAAGAAACATAACATAAAATTTGACAGAAAGATCAACAAATGAGGCAATCAATTGACTACCTTCTTTTTGAGAGGTTAAGTTTTGGATTAATGTAAAGAAACAGTTCTCCCATTGGTTCATAGCGTCATCAAATTTATCGCCAACCATACCCTTCAGACGAGATTTCATGTTTTCTTCTTTGGTGCGTAGATACGAGTTTTACTTTGATAATAAAGAATGTGATTTCTCTAATTGGGAGTATTGGTCTTGAAGCTTGCTTTCCTTTAAACTAAGAGTTAATCTACCCTTAATAAGTTTATCCTTCTCAGCGGCAGATGATTCAGTTACTTCCTTGAGTTCATCTTTAAGGGAGCGAAGAGATCTCTCTTGATTATCACATATTATTTGTAGATTACTCAATTTCTACGAAGAAATCGCCATCAAGCTTGAAAATCTATGTTTCTCTTGGGATAAAGTTCTATTTTCATCTGATAAAGATTCTAACGCCAAGTTAGACTTGATTAACAAATATGAGAGACGAGTATCCTCGTTACTTAATAAATTTTGACTTTGCGATAGTTGATTATTCTCATTAGTAAGATTATCTATTTGATCGATCGAATATGTGTAGAGATTATCTAATCTATTATACTGGTCCATCCAAGAATCTCTTTCAACACGAGCTTCTTCAGCGATAGATTCAAATTTAAGTCTTTCCATGAAACGAGTCTGATTTGAAACTAATATATGAACCAAGAATTTAAGAAGGAGACTTGAGTACAGAGGATATGAAAGCAAAACAGAAAAACAAAAGGGTAGAGGCAAGAAAATTGTACCTTTCAGCTCGTTATTTTTTCTTCGAAGATTCTCGCAGTAAAGTGAAGTGTTGCGAAGCATATGGTTCAGAGTATCACATTCAGAAGTTTTGACTTGAAGGCTTTTTCTTAGAGCTTCAACTTCATTTTCTAAAGATGCTCATGACGATACTATCAGAGCCAAAATATTTGAGTAAAGTCTCGCAAACTTCATATTGGAGAGAGTCAGTATAAGATTTTCTAGCATCGTCTAAAATGTTAGATAAAATTTAAAAAGCAACATCAACTCCTGCTAAGGTTTCATTTGATGAAGGAAGAGATGCAGAGGGTAAAGTAGTAATGAGGGAAAGTTGACAATTTGAGTCATTTGCAATGGTTGTATTATCATAAGGAAGAGTATTTGTAAAAACAACAGTTGAAGGCAATAAAGGGCTAGAAGGAGTTTCAGTCACATCAATTTCAGGAGCTTGATTTGTCAAAGAATCAGAAGAAATAGAGGTATTGGCAGCGATATTCTCGCAGATAAAAGAAAGAGGATCCTATCGTGAGGGTGTGGGAATAATTCTTGCAGATGTTAACGTGGGAATAATGATATCAGCGTCAAGAGATTTAAATTGACGAGGACTTTTGGGAGGATTAGCGATGTTCGCGACATTCTGCGAATAATAACTTAGATAAGAAACAGAGGCAACAATATTGTTATTAAGAAATAGGATGTGATTCTTACCACCTTATCATTTGCAGAATTCCTCTTCTTCTTATCAGTTGGCCTTTTGCGAGCATTAGGGTTTTGAATTGAGGATTGGGTATTAGGGTAGTTCCACTGAAGAGAAAACATAATATGGGAGTTATGAAGGATCAAATAGAGAAGATCGAAGAATATAAGTAAAGATTGACTCAAATAAATATTATAATCAAAAAACATACCTTGATGACTCCATTAGAACAATAGCAGGAGAATATGAAGAAGAAGAAAAAGTTGCAGACGGAAGACAAAATAAACAGATGTAGAAGATAGAGAAATAAAAGAAGAAAATTAGTTTTGAAGTCTAACTCTACCTTTTATAAGCAAAAAGGAATGACCTGTTGAGTAGAGACGTGTCAGTAAAAAGATGAATTTACAACACGTGTAGGCGGTTAAGCTAAATTAACGGAGTCTTGTCGAGAAGAAAGTATGGAAAGAAAAGAAGTTGAGAGCGCTATAAAGAGTCTGGGATTCTCATGATCTTCTCTTCTTCGCAGAAAAGACATGAGAAGAGGCAAGATGTAGGATCAGAATATCGCTACAACGATATTCTTGCGATATTAATAACACTTCTGTGAGGACATCGCAAGTACTTCAACAGCATCTGACGAGTGTTGCAGAATTGCTTAAGGAATGACATAATGACTGATGAATAAAGAAACATGTAAAGAGCATGTGTTGACCTGTGACAGTTATAAAGTTAGCGAGAATGAAAATCATGGTTGTCACGATGATGATCGCAGTGTAAATCCGAGATAAAAGGAAGACTTAGCTGGCATCCATTATGTAACTACCCTATAAATAGAGACCCAATATGTCCAGATAAGGATGATGTATTTTTGAGAGTTGAAAGAGTCTTGAGGAGAGAGAAACTTCAAGAGAATAGTTGTAATCTTGATTTTCTTCCAATTCTGTATACATTTCTGAGGATTAAATGATAAAGTGTCGTTTTTAATCTTCAATTGTGAGTTGATTATAGCAAGATCTTAACAAGGGTGTAGTGTGGTATTTCCTGCAACTACACAGTCGTCCAACTTTTAATATATATATATATATATATAGTTGGAAGTCCAAGGTACCTATCCTGGATGGGCTTCCATTGACCCCAAATCTCCATGACTCAGGTTCCAGTAGTGGTATAACCTTATCCCTGAGCCATGCAAAGAGATACCCCCTTATATGACGTACTTTAGGTCTTACATTTGCCTCTTGCGAAATTTTATCCGCGAACTAGGGTGTACGCCATAAAGGTTCGTCCCATTCTAATATGTCATTATTCTTTGATTTTATCTTTTTGCATTTCAGCTCTTGTATGATTTTTCAATTTCATCTTTTTCATTAAGTTAAAATATACTTTTGTAAAATTTTCTCCAAAAAATCATTCATACATCTCATGTATTTCACAATTTTGAAACTTTAACTTTTCTACTTACTATTTTCTGCTTCTTCTTTTTTGTTGCGCTTTGCTACTTTTTCTCTATCTGCGAGACGCTCGCCATCTATTGGTTTCAGTACATGTTGACTTCACAGCATTCATTCTTCTCGTCATTCTATTGTATCAACCATCAAATTTTCACTTCTTTGCTTTTGTTTGATGTTATATTTCCAATTTCTGTTCTTCGCAGCCCTTTCCTCGCAAGATTCCATATCAATTTCATATCACTTTTTTCCATCAATCCAATCTCCTTTTATAACTCCAACACCGCTGGGATGAGGAAACTTAATGCACTGGTGGAAGGTTGACGCTACACCTAGAATCCCATGCAACCAAGGTCGTCCAATCAAGGCATTGTAAGGAGATTCATCATCGACAACACAGAATAGAATTTTAGAAGATATCCCCTTCGGTGGAATTCGCATAGTGATTTCCCCTATAGGTTTATTGGCAGTACCATTAAAACCATAGATTTTATAGGTTGAAGGTATTAGATCCTCATCTCTGCCTCCCATTGTTTTATAAGTGTGATAGAACATGATATCTACAGAACTCCCCGTATCAATTAAAACTCTATTGATTGCCCATGAGTCTTCGGCCTCATCATCCTCATCTTCCTCTCCATCTTCTCTTTGTTTTGGATTTATCTCTAGTTTTACCACTAATGGATTGTCATGCATCTCGCCAGGCTCAAGTACTTCTTGTGCAGTGAAAGAAATTGTCTGCTTTTTCCATTCTTCTAATGACGAAGCTTTCGAAATATTCATTATTTCTCTCCTATCATCATCTCTCGCGAAAACTGTGCTTAAAACATTGTCGTGGAAATATTCTATAGTCTTGTATGAATGTATGATGAAATTACAGAATAGATTCTTCGTTTTTGCTCCAACTTCTATCACAAACGTTTTTCCTCCCTTTGTTGTATTCACTCTGCGAATTTCTGGAGCTAGGGGTAGCTGCTGAGACTGTGGATGACTTATTAGAAAATGGTTTAATTTTCCCTGATATATCATCCTCAAGATGATTCTTTTTACATTCCTGCATTCATTTATTGAGTGACCATGAAAATGATGATAAGAACAAAATTATGGATTTCGATTATTTGGGTGTGGCTCTTTTCCCATGTTCCATGGTACTAGTATGTCCTCCATCAAGATTATAGCCTCCTAAATTTTCTCTATGCTAGCATTTAGAGGTGGCATCTTAATTTCTTCCAATATTGTCTTCTGACTTCCTTGCCCTCTATAATAATTTTGTCTCTGACCACCATAAGTCTCTTGCGGATGATCAAGCTTCTGAATCTTATAATTTCCACCTCGATTGAAAAAATTTCTTTCCCTTTCGAACTCTTCTTGATCTCTGCTTCCCATAGCTACTAATTTCTGTTGACCATCATCCATACTCTTTTCTTGCTTCACCTGCGAAGTGCTCGCTACTGTATTTATTAACCTGGGAAGTAGACTTGTGTTTGCTGCAATTGAACTGGTATTCGCAATAGGGTATGATTCCATATCATTTTGTTTCTCCTCCAAAGCAATGTATTCTTCTTGCAATTATCGCAGCTCTGTCATTGTGATGGTATTCTTGATTCTGAAGATTTGGACTATAACAGATTGGTTGTGAACATTACATTAATGAATGATAAGATGAGATATCTCTCATCCACGCGGCCTTCCATTTCGCTGCACATTGTTTTCCACCTTATGGTTAGATGTTTTAAGCTTTCACCAACCCTTTGCTTTAATCCAAATACATCTTCAATGTCAGGTCGCGAAGAATTGTTACTTATATATGCTCCCAAAAATGTAGTATGCAAATGATTGAAAGAAGTTATAGTGTTCTTAGGTAAACCTTCGAACCATTTTTAGCGCCTCGCCTGTTAAGATGGATGCAAAATATTTGCACAATACAACATCATGGTTTTCCCACTGTAGCATACACATAACATAAGCTTTGACATGTTGAATAACACAAGTAGTTCCATCAAAGATACTGGTTAACGTTGGCAAATTGCATTTTGGGGGTATTCCTCCTAATTGTACTTCTTGGGTGAATGGAGTTTTCGCAGCTTCTTCAATGGCCTCATCAAATTTCCTTCTGCCTCCCTCTCTTCTGTTATTTAACATTCCCCTCATTTCTACTAACTCTCTCAAGATCTGTTCATTCCCAGCTGAATTTTGCTCCATTGGTATTTTCAGTGCAGCTTCCCTTCTTCTGCGTTCATGTATTTCTTGCCTTGCGATATTTTGTGCTTCTTCTTCAGCATCTTCATTCTGCCTTTTCCCGCGATTTTCTTCTTCACCTCCTTTTTGAATTCGCAAATGATTATGCCTTCCATTTTCTCTTCTGCGATTTTCTTTATTTCTCACCGTTTCTCTTCGCTGTCTTTCTATTCTCCTTTGTATTCTATCATATTCCTCATTGATATTATCATTGTTGTGATTTCTTGCACGTCTCCTTTCTCGATTGTCATGATTATTCTGACGTATTGCATCTTGAAACTCTTGTTCTTCCACTTCTGCTCTCAATCTTTCTCTTTCGTAAGCTAAACGTGCTTGTTCAGCATAATGTCTCTCAATTTCACCCTCAATTATTCTTTGATTTTTTTGAATTTCTCGCTCATGTAATATTCTCCTACCTTCTTCTCGATTTTCTTCACCATCTTGGTTATTTCCACCCTCTTGATTTCTATTATCACGCCTATCATCCAAATTTTCACTACGTGGAATGTAGTGATCATTAATCATCTATTCTTCTCCATAATGCTGCTCTTCATTTGGATTTTGCATTTCCTCTCAAATATTTTCACTAGCATTTCTCACAAGGGAATTTCACCTTGCTTCTTCTCTAAATGATCTTGAACTTGATATTGCAGTACTTCTTGATCTCCTATTTTATAATCTCAAATTCTCCATTCTTAACTCGTGATTTTGTCTTGTTAAATTCGCGCGTTCTTCCGCCTCTATTCTTCTTTCCTCTTGTATTCTTTGTCTTAAAGCCTCTACTGCTTCATTTTCGTCATCTCCATGAATTAATCCTCCAACCGCTTCTTGATCTCTTCCCTCTCGCCTTCCATTTCTTAATTGTTGATTTTCTGCTTCTTCTATTAAATTTGATTTCCAAGTATGCACGCTCACTCTGTCATAATCCACAGTTCTATTTCGTATCGGTGTTTGTTGATTTGGTTGTTGAACTTGATTTTCTCCATTATTCCTTGTTTTGTTGCTCCTTGTTCTTAATCTTGAAGATTCTCCTATTTTATTTGTCTCTTCTCCATCAAGTCTTCTACTCCTCCTTACGGTTGTTGGTTGTTCCGATGTATTTCTTCTTCTAGCCATTCCTTCAATTTTGATGTATCACTGTAAATCACGTAAAAATCTTTTCCAATTTCTTCAAATTCTTACAAATCACAATTTCAATCTTTGCTCAGAAACATCCCTATTTCTAGCGCCATTATGTAGTTGCAGGAATTCCTACACTACACCCCTCACAAGAATTCATAATAATCAGCACATATTTGAAGATTAAGAACAACACTTTTATTGATTAATTCTCATAAATATTACAAGAAATGAAAGAAAACAAGAATACAACCGCTCTCTTAAACTTTCTCTCTCCTCAAAACTTTCTCAATACTCTCCAATTGATCTCTCCTTTTTTGAGTCTACTAGTTCTATTTATATATGGTAGTTACATAGTGGATGACAGCTAAGCTATCCTTTAATTTTGGATCTGACTCGCGATATTGTCGCAGTAATTGTAATGTTAATTTTCGCAGATGATATAATCTTCGCAGGATCGTCATGCTCTTCTCGTGTTTCAGTTACCATCATCTGTTATGTCATTCTTCGAGTCATTTTGCGACACTCGCAGTGTGTTGTTGAAGAATTCGCAGAAATGTTGTTTATAAATTTCACAAGAGTATTATTGTGGCGATATTCTGATCCTACAATCCAAGTTGGAGTTGTCAATAATCTGAAAGCCGTACTCATATAAATGAAAGAAGCATAAAAAAACAACAATGAGGATGAAATATCCTCACATGCAACTGCTTAACAATCATGGAAAAGTTGGATAAGACGTGCATGAAAGATTTTGTCGCATCACTCTCCTTGGATCGAATATATTACCACTATCATCATTAATTAATCAATAATACAAAACTTTGTTAGTATACAACCAATTGTACACCTAAAGAAAAACCATTTTCATAAATCCTCAGACATAACAATCCTACTCAATTACCTTGACATTGTTTCTGCCATCTTGGTTCATGTGATGATCATTGTTAATCATTGTATCGCTTGTCGCAAGTCTTTTGCGCATGAAATTGATATAAAAAATGACAATGGGACGGAGGGAGATTACCAATTATAATCTGTAAAATTATATGAAAAAGTTTAGTTTGGTAATCCATCGTTTGTTCCTACTCAATTATAATCTGTATTACCATGCCTTTCTGAAAATAAGGCTCCTTGGACACCCTTAGAAGGATTCTTGTTCATGAATATCACAATAACTATAAATAAACATGTTCAATGATCTCAACATCAGGGTTTTAGGCTGAAAAACTTATAGGACTTAGAGAGTAAGCAATATGAAGAATTGAGAATGATAAGGAAAATAAAGTGCCATTATAAGATAGTTAAAAATTCCGCATAGTTAAATATTAGTGGACGTACCTACACCATTACACGATAGACGACAATCGTCATCCAAGGAATTTTTTCCACTTGCGACAACAACTTGATTCTCCTTACAGTGGTACACCTTGATAATATCTCGTGGTTCTCTATGCAACCTTGGTGTTTGTTGCATGATTATGATCACTAATTTTGTCAGCTAACTCCCAGCATAATAAGAATCAGGTTGCACAACACAAACATAGAAAACCCACAACCAATTGCAGTTGAGATGAATAGCAAGAAATAAAAAAAGAAACTTTCTCGTTAACCAACTGATATTGCGACAAAAAGAAAAGTATCATCCTTTTCAACACAGTTACTAATTGTCTCCACTTTCTTGATCCTCATCATGTTCCTGCTACAAAGTAAGGAAAAAAAAAGTAAACTTCGCTTGCCATTTATATTAGGAAAAAAAATAGCTTGCTGAATAGAAACAGGCTACGTATTATTATCTTTTTTTTTTTATGTTGTAGCATTGGAAAATGTTGCTTTCTTTTATTTGGATTTATCGTAGTATTATACCTTTTCTCGATTGAAAGCATTATGAAATTCTATTAGATATCATGAGGATAGAAGGGATATTGTCTATAGATTGGAGAAACTGAGATATCCTTCTTTTTCTCTTTGGTCCTGCAAAGTTATACCCTTCTTTTTCTCTTTGGTTCTGCAAAGCTGACAGTAGAAGGAATTGCAAAAACACTGAAATTTCAAGCTACTTGGGGTTTGACTCATTGTTGCTCAGTTGGGAAAATTCTGTAAAGATCCTAGTTTAATCAGTTTAGGTATGTAACCAAGAAAGGGGAAAATTCTTTGCAAGCTCATACCAATTAAGAGTTCAAACATTGGTCATTCGGATATGTTGTCAAACAGATTCATGTAGCTTATGAGATTCCTATTTATTATTCTTAATCTTAATCGAGAGGTCTTATAATCAACAAAAAATCATGCAACAATAATATATAAAAGTATAAATTTGTACCTTAATTTCACAGCTGAATCATGTAAATGATTACGGGATACCAAGAACAGAAATAAAGAAATAATCACATGAAGAGAAAAGCATTATTGGTTCCTTATGTGGATTGACTTCATCTCCATGTTTTGCAAACTACAACCAAGATAAACCATCAACCGCTACAAACATGTGAAATTGTGTAAGATCGAAGATCAAATGGAAATTAATTAATTAAGATGAGAAAACATCCCTCAAAACCTGAACAAAAAAATGAAACAAAATTTTAAGAAAAATTAAAAAATGAAACTTACAGAATTGGTTCAGAAACAAATTGAGAACCTTTTATTACGAACGCAAAATCCTATCACCTTTGCAAGATCACCTCTTTTGAGGTTTATATAGTCGAACATATGAAAGGATTGATTAGATGAAATTAGTGAGATGTCAATGGTGGTGTTTTTTTCTTCCCGTAACGTATGAAAAATTGATGAAGAGATGAACCCTATTTTTCATTATTGGAATCAATGTGATTGAATAGAAAATTATACAGTATAACGTATGAGTATTGAAAACAGAATGAATAAATCAAAGATGAGACGTTGGATTAGGTCGTAAAAAGGGGAAGCACTTTTCAGCCATGATTTATCTTTAGAACTTCGAAACCAATCGAAACCGTCCATCGCTCAAAATGGCATATTTAAAGCCGTCAGATTGGACAAAAACCATTTGTTTTTGTAAGATAGATGCTTGTTATGTATTTGGTTGCTCATTCGTGCATTATTGTTAAGTACACTCGCACCATTTTCTCAGGGCTTACTTGGTGGTGGCCCAGATGCCCGAACAGTGAATATTTATTACTTATTCGCGGAATTCAGCTGAGAATAAGCCACGAAACGGAGTAATAAAGTAGATTGATTATCTATTACTAATCCATAGAATTCAGTCGGGAATAAGCCATGGAACAAAGTAATGAGATAGATTGATCATCTATTACTAATTCATGAAACAGAGTAATGAGATAAAATATATTATTTTTCTAGGAATTCGATTGATAAATGTTGCGCTAGAATTTAATCCATGAATTTCTCTACACTAGCAGGCGATGTGTCTAGGAGCGAGTTTATTCGAACATGAAGTATGAGATGATGGAAGTATCATACTCATTCTGAATATTGATTGTGCATAGTCGGGGAACAATGTGGTATCCCGAAGATGTTAGCGCTCTATACTAGCATGCAATATATCTAGGAGCCGTCCAATCGTTAATAAATTTTATACATATTCTCTATATATAGTCAGGGAACAGTGTGGCATCCCGAAGATGTTAGCGCTTTACACTAGCATGCAATATTTCTAGAAATCATCCAATCATTTCGATTCTATATAGAGGTGCTGATGAAATATGTGAAGTGTCGAAACCTCAGCCGGGGAAGCTTTACGAATAACATATTCATATAAGGCTCTGAGATGGTGTACACTCAGTCAGATATTGTGAAATGAGCTTTCACGAATCCTAAAATATGAGTTTCACATACATTCCTAAAGTCGTGTCAGAAACATGCAAGATCATGATTTTACGATTTTAGCCTTTATTGAAAATCCACTTTCAACATTAAGTTCCCTTCTTAGTGAGGGACAGTCATGTTCCGCGGTAAGCACTGGATGGTGATTTTCCTGTAAACGAAATAAGTGGTCGCACTTAATCGTAAAAGACGTTACCAGATCCTCGATTTGCTCTAATGATGTCATGTACGAGTGATGACTCGAATAAGAACTCTGGTAGTATGATAGAGCGTCATTCAGGGAGTGTGGAGGAGTGATACATCGCTGATTTGGTCGGTCGAACGTTCAATTTTGGTCACTTTAGGAATCACGGGCCCGACCCAAAAAGAAATCCTTGTTTAATTAGGTTTTTGGAAATAAAATTGTTATAAATGGGAAGAAAAACTTTTTTTTTTTTAATTGTGACCGACCAAGCCTTCCTATTTAACCTTCTCTCACGTCCGAAAGAAGAAGAATAAAATGTGTTCGTCGGAGCTCGCCATCACCAATCGCCGTCGGCTGACTTCCGGCCAACTCCAGTGACGACAAAGGTATGTATTTTTTTTTTAAGTTCATGAGTTGTTCATAAAACAAAATCTCATATGTGTATATTGTTAGAGCATTGCTCGATCGAACTCGCATGTGTTGCTTTCTCAAGAATGTTAGTGATCAAAACTATAAGTCTTGATTTCTAGTTTATTATAGCTAAGGTCTCGGACTAGGATAGAAAGTGTAGTTGAGATCAAAAACTCCATGGCAATCATCATACAAGACGAAGGACTACTCAAGGAACTGGTGGATCTTCATCAACTAAAAGGTAAGGGGATACTTTAACTTATCTATCACTCAAAAGTATATTTATCTTCTATCTTGAGACAAAATTCGTTTTACTATATAGACTAAGATTATACACATTTGGTATTTCGAGCCGAGTTTACCTCGCCTATCTATTTCTCGAAATATATGTTGGTAAAGCTTTCTCTTTAGCCAAGTTCATCTTTACCTAGTGACGAAAGTCATGTTAAGTTTCAATCACTTTGAAAATTGCTCTGACGAAAAATGGCTTGTGAATAACAACTATATAACGTCTTCTGAGAATGTTTCAATGATTAAAATGGGAGTTTAGACAGTATAACCATTGGAGGATATTAGTATTGTTGTGAAAACACATATATGTATAAGTCCTTATTCCTTGAACCAAAGTTTGCGAACTTTGTTGATCAAGAGAACCAGAGAAGTGCGTGAGCTTCAGTCCGCAAACTGGCGGAAGTTCTCGACCCGAGAATTTCTGCTGGATTTTGTGAACTCCATCCGGGAACTTAAATCAGCGAATCCAATCCGCGAACTTGAGTAGGTTATGTCTAAAAACGATATTTGTGAACTTATCTTTATAAACTAAGGAATGTTATTGCAAACCGTGGCTATATAGTTCATGAACCGATTCGAGTGAATCAAATCATTTTTGTTTCAATTGTATCTTGTGTAGTACATGAGATTTCCTTGCAATTGAAAAACTCTCTAACTAGTTCATTTGAACTAGTATGGTGAAGAAGAATATGGTTGATATGAAATTTATCATATGGCTAACCATTTGGTTAACTATTGTTGAACCAACTAATGTACAAGTTTGGGTACGGTTACACAAACCTAGAAACGTGCATTTCATGTGTGTATAACAAGCTATGTTTTCGATCTAACGGTTGACAGATATTAGCTTGAATCTAATCAGGTTTTCTTCTAACGGTGAATATTGAATGCTTTGTTACTAAGATAACATTGATTGCAAAACCTGATTTGAAAGACTATATAAGGGAGAACTTTAGCAACTGGGAAACCTAATACCCACACATTCTATGTGATACTAGTTATGCTAAGATAGAGTCGATTCTACTTTAACCTTTGGTTTCTTCTTCTAAACCAGGTTAACGACTTAAAGACTTCATTGGGATTGTGAAGCCATACCGATACTACTTTTATTGTAATTATGTGATCTGATCTTGTTGTTTCTATCGTACGAGTATAATTGTAATAATTGGCTTGAGATTTCTATCTCCAGTAGGCAAGATATAAAAAGTAGTCACAAACATCTTCGTCTCATCGTTTGTGATTCCACAATATCTTTTTTCACTGCATAGATTAAGACTATTGTGAGGTGATTGATAATACTGAGTTGTTCTTCGGGAATATAAGTTAGGTTTATCAATTGGTTCTTGTTCACCTTGATTTATCAAAAGACGAAACAAAAACTCGTAGGTATATTTGTGGGAGACGAATTTATCTATTACTATATACTTTTCTGTGTGATACATATTTATTTATTAAAGTCTTCGACTTTGGGTCGTATCAAATCTTGGTTGTGTGTGAGATCAGCTAAGGTAATCAAGTACGTAGTATCTTGCTGGGATCAGAGGCGTAGAAGCATAATTGTACCTTTGATCAATGTGAGATTGATTGGGGTTCAACTACTGTCCAGACCGAAGTTAGTTTGGAGTAGGCTAGTGTCTGTAGCGACTTAATATAGTGTATGTTTAATCTGTACTAGGTCCCGGGGTTTTTATGTATTTGCGGTTTCCTCGTTAACAAAATTCTGGTATCTGTGTTATTTCTTTTCTGCATTATATTTATTATATAATGGAAATAATACAGGTTGTGAGTTGTTCAATCAATTAGAATATCCGACCTTTTGGTTGTTGATTTGAATTGATTGACACTTGGATATTGTTCTTTGGTACCATCCAAGTTATCTCCTTGTATTCGATAAAGACTCGCAGATTTATATTTGCTTGAGTAAAGATTAAATCAAGTGAGAGAGATATAAACTCTTTGATATACTTTTATATTGATTGAGTCTAACTGTCTAGTTGATTCTCATAAAAGTATATTGGAGTTTGTCCATTCATATTTCTAATCAAAATATTGGGTGTGGTTGTTAGACCCCCGCTTTTTCAATTGGTATCAGAGCAGGCAAACACGTTTAAAGACCTTATCAGTCTGTGTTTGTAGCAATCTGAATCTATGGACAGAGGTGTTATCTCTATTAACGTACCACCAGTCTTCGATGACTCTCATTACTTGTGGTGGAAAATTGCTATGCGAGCTTTTCTTCAAGCGCGTGATTTTCAATCATGGGTATATGTTTTTAATGGCTATGATCTTCCCGTTGTGGAAGTTGGAGATGTAAACGTTCCCAAGAATATTGGTGAATACATCCCTTCTGAGATACTTGCTGCAAAGCAAAATTCCGACTGTTTGAATGCCATCATGCATGCCATTACCCTAAGTCTTCAGCACCATGTGTCAAATTGTGTTAAGTCTAAAGAATCTTGGGATATCTTAGAAATTGTATTCAAAGGTAATAACAGTGAAAAGGAAGCTAGGCTTCAAAACCTTAATTCCGATTGGGAAAACCTTCGTATGGCAGATGAAGAAACATTTGATGAGTTTAATCACAAAGTGTCTGAAATTGTTAATGCATCTTTTGTATTGGGTAAGACTATTCCTAGAAAGGACATTGTGATGAAAATTATCAGATCGTTGCCATCTAGATCCGATTCTAAGAAGCATGCCATCGTTGAGGGAAATAACCTTGATAATCTCTCCAGAAATACGCTGGTTGGAAAGCTTAAGATCTTTGATCATGAACATTCATCCAAGTCTAAGGATGTTGTGTTTATAGCACTAAAGGACACTAAATTACTTGATAAAAGTAAAAAAGTGTATACCTGTGAAGATGATCACTCTGAGACAAATTCATTAGATGAAGATCTTGACAAATCAGTCTTGATGATCACAAGATAGTTTAGGGATCTTCTACTGAAGATAAGTAAACGGTTCTCCAGAGATAAGCCTAAGGCATCAGTCAAACCTCATAATCGTGTTCCTCCTAAAAATAGGGATATTGATGAAACTGATGATGAGGATATGCTTCAGTGCTTTAAGTGTAAGGGATTTGGTCATTTTGAAAATGAGTGTCCAAATCGTAGAAAATACATTGGGAACAAAGGTCTTGCGGCAACACTTGATGAAATGTCTGATAACTATAATTCTAATGAAGACGAGAAATCAAGTGTTGCACTTATTTGTGAAAATATTGATTTTGATAATTGTAGCAATACATACATCGATCTTGATATTCTTTCAGAAGATAATCCAACTATTCTGGAAGATAAATTTGACCCATCCTTTGGAAACTCTGTTTGTCATATTTCAGGTTCCACCATATGCCTAGATGCTGGCACATCTCAAAAGCCTAATTTTTATCCTAAATTGACGTGTTCTTATTGTTCTTTAAATGGTCATGAACTTTCAAGGTGTTACAAGTACAAACACCAACAAAGGCACGTCAACAAACTTCAACAAAGAGCAAACCATTTAGCAAGAAAGCTTAAACTTTCTCAGAAGACCGCTGAGGTATGTAGGATTTTATCTTCGTCTAAGAAGTTAGTTTCCAAGGATATGGCTAGACCATTTGAGAAGAAAGTATGGTCAAGTCGTTTTGATAGATAAAAGTCTGTGGATTCCTCTCTAGAGGAAAATGGTGGACAAATTGATGTTCTCCACAACGCTACTTGATTGTGTTGTTTTTGAAAATCTTGTCTCATGTGCCTGATCAAAAGAGACAATGATTTTGTATCCTTCAGGCTTTTGGAAAAGTGTTTTTTCTTTTCTTAGTTTCTTCCTTTTTGTCTATCAAACAAAAAAAAGGTACTATCGACAATTCTACTCTTTATAAGGTTGAGAGTTGGTCGTGTACGAAACTGTTTAAAGGTTTCGAAACCCTACATTCCTTTTTCCTTCTCTGTAACCTCCTTATATCTCAAGACTACTTGTTAAGAAATTTGTGATTTCCTCTCACAAACCCATGTGTTTATGGATACTCCAAGCATGATGTCTTCCGATGTAAAGGAGGTTAATTTGATTGTTAACCATCAATCATGAAGGAAAAAGAAAAATCTCCGCTAGCTCCAACATTGAAAAGAAAAAGAAGGAATGTGAGATAGCCAAGAGCCGTTCCTTCAAATTCTCAGAAGTTTTCTGATGTTCTTGAAGTGTAGAAAGAGATGCAAAAAGAGATTCAACAAATAAAGGCTTTTGTATATAAGACTCTTGAGATTCAGAAGGACCTGGTTCGACATCATCAACCAAGAAGGTTTATTGATATAAACTCTTACCTTAATGAACCTTATGTTCCAATGGCTGTTGACGACAAGGAGTTCGGGGACGATAAAGAATTCTATAAAGTGTTCCAATGGATGTTGACGACAAGGAGTTTGGGGACGATAAAGAATTCTATAAAGGTCTTATTGCCTAATAAATCTTCTATTTTTCTTGTCTTTGTTTAGAATAATTACTAGAGTTTGGAATAGCCATTATTGTGATTACACATAGCTATGTCCAATGTTTTCATCTTCATGTTTTTAGGTTTATTTGTTTAAATTCTAAAATTGTTTGGAATATGATTTTTGCAGTATTAATCTTTATGGTTTTATATATTGCAATATTGTTATGGGATATATGTGTTTACGTCCGTGAACTTGATTGTCCCATACCTTGTCAAAAGTAAAGTCATTCACGAGTTGATATGCATATATTGATAAAGGAATGAATGAACTTTTGACAAATACAAAAGTTAAGCCTATTATGTCAATTTTTTGATGGAAGATAGGTTAAAATCTTTTGTTTTCAAGGATTATGTCTATTATACGTCATTGTGCAAATGGTGAAAAGGAGAAGGTACCCAAATATACCTCGAGCTATAACTTTTCCTTCTTATAAGTCCTTTCTACGAAAGTGATTGTCTATAGACTGAGTCGAGACAATAGAACAAATCGGTTCACATTTTCTGTGATTGTCTATGGATACGAGATCGAGACAATACAATAACGAAGTGTGTTTACTTGATACAAAGGTTCGGACTTAACCAAACTCAATAGGATTGCGTATCAAGTAACTAGGAATTAACGTTTATGCAATTTACTTTAATTATAATAAAACAATTATAATGCGGAAATATAAAGTAAATGACACAACAAGATTTTTTTAAAGAGGAAACCGCAAATGCAGAAAAACCCCGGGACATAGTCCATAATTGAATACTCTCAGGATTAATCCGCTATACAAAATACACCAACTTCGTATAGTTGAGATCAAGCAACTAAACATATAGTTCACCTAGTTCCGTCTGTATTCCCACGCCTCCAACCTGTAAAACAAGTCACGTACTTGGACCAATTCCTTTGGTTCGTATTCCAAACAGTAAAGGAACAACAAATCTGTTTGGTATTAACTCTCTTTAACCAAGTGATATAAGTTGCGCAAAGGCTCTTCTATTTATCTTAACATAAACTCCTTTGCCAGGTTCCAAGATCTATCTTATGTTCAATCACCAAAAGGTAATCTTTAAGATTTTGCTATCAATACCTCTAATCCCAAGGAAATGTATTGATGCCGATCTTCACAACTATTCTATCAAAATACCACAAGGATAAATCGATTATAGTTGGATCCTCTATTACCAAAACAAGTATTGTGCACACCAAAGATTATATAACCAAGTCAGAAATCTTCTATCTCTTCTTTGTCTTCAAATCTTCTTAGATCTTCAATAAACACCTACACATAACTACTTGAATCTCTTGTGATCAATTGCACATAAAACGGAGTCTATTAATAATGGATTATCACAAGATCGTCTTTAGATCTAACAACAGTCTAAAGATCCATGTCGAAACCTTGAACTAGTTTGAGTAAATCTATATCAGAAGAGAATATTCGTAAGCATAAACAAACTAGGTGCAATCAAAGTTCAACCACCGTTAGTCAATCAAATCAATACGAAAACTAAAGATAAACCACAATATCTAGTTTCCCACCAACGGTACGCACTAGAGATTCTCAATCCCAAAGAAGACTTTAAACTGAGCGGCTGTAATAGATTTTACCTAATTAGGTTACTCTCCTCTCTAAATAGGCGGCTTCACCAGTAACAGTACAACAGAGGAAGTTTACTGTCACGAAGGATTAGTTTGCTAGAAATGCAAACTCAAAGTATTTACAGACAACAAAGTTTGTACACCAGGGAATTTCCAAAACCGAAAATATTCTCAAGATATTCAATATTATTCCAAATTCGGTTTTCATAATTCCTGAGAATGCACTGTCCAAATTTATGATCGAAATCTCCTTGGAAAATCTTTAACCAGTAAATGCACATTACTAATTCTTATTTTCCACATATAATTAAAAACCTTAATTAAAAGATTCTTAACTTATTTAAATTTGATCTTGGGATTTACTTCCTTCTTAGATATTAAGGAATATATTTGAACAATAAAAGATACACATTAATGCGCGTGTTCAAAGTGTGTCGACATATTTCCTCTTGTAAGTCCTTTTTCATACTTACTCACTTGAAACCGATATACCACACTTCCAAATAAGTTTAGAATTGGTTCATCTGACTTTCAAGAATTATGTGATTGATCAAGTAACACTCAATCACAAACCACGGGTGTAACAGTTCTACCAAAATAAGTTTCGGTTCTACCTCCATGTGAGTACTGTGCATAGTCACACTAGCTTACCATAATTCGACCGACTAGGTACTAGGATCGGTTCCCCACATATATTCGGTATCTAACTTGTATACACTGCACATGTCCATAGGATCAGTTCCCCCTTCCCAAAAATACGTTGCACATTTTCATAGGATCGGTTCCCCTTTCTTCCATAAACCTTGTTGTACCTCATACAAGGATCGGTTCCCCTTATGATGCACTGCACCTCTTATTAGGATCGGTTCCCCTTCTCCAAATAATTAGTCAG
This sequence comes from Papaver bracteatum, assembly GCA_023529315.1. Classification (NCBI taxonomy): domain Eukaryota; kingdom Viridiplantae; phylum Streptophyta; class Magnoliopsida; order Ranunculales; family Papaveraceae; genus Papaver; species Papaver bracteatum. The sequence goes on from JAJJWX010005152.1 coordinate 1,671,622, forward strand.
ACACTCACAAACCCGATGATACCCTAAGTGATTACTTTAGATCGGTTTCACTAATGAAAGTCATACCAATACATAATTCAGGCCTCATGTGAATAGTTTTACCAAGAACACGAACAAGTCATGTGCAGTTATACTAATCACACATATTGGTCGTTCATAAGATATGCAATGAAAAACAGCCCCAATAACGCCTGGCGATTTCCTTTTCGTTTCACAACACATATCATGAACTTACTTCCTTATAACACATGTAAACATTGTTCCCTGGGATTAAATCCTCACCTCAATTCCAAACATAATCACAATAACATTCATACGATCATGTCGATGTCTTATATACAAAGTTTAATGGTTAAGCAAGAAACTTCATATTGTGTTCCTTAATACTATGTCTATCTAGAGGGTTCATGCTTCGCACTTTTATGTTTTCAATGTGCACGACTTGAAAGATACGTTAGGGAATGAAACAATTCAAGTCAAATATCACTAACCTCAAGTGGAAGGATGATGTTGTGGTTATAGCTCCGTTCTTCTTCACTTCTCCAAGTCTTCGCAATACTTGTAATGTCTCACCCTAATATTTTCAAGCTAACCTATACGAAGTTGACTCTAGTACATTTAAATCAAGCGACTCTTAAATGAGTTTTGGTTCACTAAAATATGAAACCAAACTTGACATACCAACGCTTGCTGGGTTCAACCGAGCAATGCTCTAGCAATCTCCCCCTTTGTCAATTTTAGTGACAAAACTCTTACAATCATATGGATAAATAAATTACAATAATTCATTACACATACGCTTGATTCCCGAATTCAACATCACATAACCTGCATTCATAACAAAGCTCATACTCCCCCTAAAGGTGAGATAGGTAGATTTTCAATCCGCACGTCTTTGTTATTCCAATTATATGATATGTTACTCCCCCTTAGTCTGTGCTTTTCCTCATTCGTTAGATAAACGTTCAAGCACCATTGTCATCTTCCCTAGTGACACTAATCAACCATAAAATTGATACCGGCATCTCCTGTTTATTACATATATTTCTCCCCCTTTTTGTCACAGAAAATAACAAAGAAACGAAAAAATAAAGGACAACGCGAAAATGATCTTACAAATCTCAAAATAGACTTGCAACTTGTTGAGTCAAGCACGAGGGTTCCACATACCATTTTTTATAACCAATATCAAAACCGAAACTACAAGTAATTACGTTTTGATATGTTATCATGGAAATAATTTCCCGAAGCAATTTCCCCAACTAGTTTAGCAAACCAAAAATCAACTAAGCAACTTAGTTACTTTGCTAAACCGATTGTCTAAATACAACTGCTTCATTCGATAAGACCAAAACAAAGATAGATCATAATTAACTTAGCTTAGCTTATCCGGAATCGAATTGGACTAAACAACTCATCCTGTCAACATATTCATTCGTTAAGCCATAAATAATTCATACAAACCAATAAATAAACTTGCATAATTATTCACCTCAACCGGAAAGCAACTGAAATAACAAATATATCAAAGTTTTACTATTGCACGGAAATTTTGTAAGTCTAAACAATTGATACTACACAATAAAGCAAAATAACAATTGTTTTACTTAACTGGAAGCATTTGAATTAACATAGACATTAAAGCACCGCAATTGCACCAAATTTTGTAAGCCTAAACTATTGATATCACACAACAAAACAAGATAACAAAAGTTATAAATGAAGTCGTTGTAGTATAGTGGTAAGTATTCCCGCCTGTCACGCGGGTGACCCGAGTTCGTTCCCCGGCAACGGCGCCAAAATTTGATCGCAGTCGTATGCGTCAAAAATAATTCACTTTCTTACTCAACAAAATATAAATGAAGTATAAAGTAAGGAAGAGTTCGTATCCACAGAGAGGCGATTGTTGTTATCAAATTCTAGTTTCTTAGTAACCAAAGGGGGGGATTTCTGATTTTTGTAAAATAAAAGTAAAATAAAAGCAAAGTAAATAGTTGGAAGTAATCAATGAGAGAAAGATATTGGTCAAGGAATTCATCTTCAATCTTAAACATGTGCTTGCATATGTGATTAGAATTACAATTTAATCTCTTTTATTATCAAAATCCTAGAATATCAAGAGAGCAAGATAATCTGATAATTTCCTAAGTTCACCAACACACACATTAGAGATATGTGTGCGAATTCTACCTAAAGAATAACCTAACGCCTTGCGCTAATTAAGTTCAATTCCTAGGAGCATTAAGTTTGGGAAATAGGCTAATCAATGCAATTTTCATACATTGCGCATGACAATTCGGACAATGGTCAAACTCTACATATGATTATAAGAGTGTATCACTACAAACTATAATCATATCATGCTACTTGTATTCAGGGTTATCGCTCGATGAAAACCCTAAAATAGCTATGGACAAGATGCAAGTTCAATTAATTGGCCACTTAACTAACCAAACATCTAAATCCTATCACAATACATCAATCATGTGATTATTAAAAGCAGTAGAGATTTGAACGAAAACAAAGAGAGAAAACTAATACATAACTCAAGCACAAGTTTTAGAAATAGGACTACATCCTTAACCAATAATATAAGATTTAGCTACTCATAGATATGGAGTTCATCATAATCAATAATCAAATAAAGAAGATGAAAAATAAATACGAAAGCAAACCCTAGTCGCTGCTATCCTACAGAGCTCCAAGTAGAATACGTGATATCAAAGTTGTAGAAAACTCCCTTTTTTATAGCTCTTCTTAATTCCAAAACTAGGTCAAGTCTCAAAATCCCATATCCAATGTGTCCACCAAGCCCATACAAGAGAAACCCGTGTAAAAATCTGCCCCAAAAGTGGTCGCCGGAAAACTGGTGAAAGTACCGGAAGTTTGCCGGAATCCGGCACCGGTAAAATATCTCAGGTGACCGACAAAGTCCATCCGGTCACCAGTCATAGTCAGGTCAACTGGTTCATCTGAGTTGGTATTGGCCAAGGCCATTGCACTGGCCTATGCTCTGTTGCACAACCATTGTATTGTAGCAATGCTCTACAACCATGATGGTTGTGCCTTCCCTGCACACTTCTCATCACCTGCTCCAGATGCTACTTATCCAACAATTCTTATGCGCAAATCCATCACCATTCAGTTGCAACATCACAACTTTAACCACCAACACACTTCCATGCTAGCTCTTCCACCTGCAATCACCACCAATCCAGCAAACCTCCATTCTGCAATCAAACCCATTAGCTCTCACCAAGAATCACCTCCTACGGTTCCATTCTAACACTGCTTCAACTGCAACTATCTTGCTATGCCATACATTTCTGTGCATTAAGACTAGCAACTCTCCAATTCTTCCATTAGAAATTCTTGCTTCTTTGTAACCAATTCAATACCAGCTTCATAATCATGCAGTAATTGCAATTCCTCCTTTAGCTAACGGTGATCAATCGCAACATTACGTAGCTACTCCTTTCAATTCTCTGTAATCATCAATAGCCCACAACCATCTCAACTGCTTCATTCTACCATCATCCAACCCATTGCATCACAACCTGCAGTTAACCCCAGCAATACACACCTTAAGAGCAACTTTAGTCATGAGTTTCTATATTCCTAAATTCCTATCCCAAATATGGCTTTTCTTTTTAGCAATTTCATCTGTGACGCAGTAGAAAATGAATTCTTATCCACCAACGTAGTTAAAATCTGCGTTTCACAATAAACGTTATCGAAAAGTCCGTCCAAGTCAAACGTGATTTATAAATGAGTTTGATATTATAATTTGCATTTGGTATATGACGGTATTTAAGAATCCGTGTGAACATTAAACGGTTTTTATAATGGCGTTTCCTAAAACGGATTCTATGACTACGTCTAATGTAGACGGCTTTTATAACTATGTTCACTTTCAAATGGCTTTTATAACTACGTTATTGTTTTTGTTTTTGTTTTTGTTCACGAATTTTTAATCTAGGCTACCACAAACATCTAACTGAGAATTCATAAATTGTTAAAGTCTTAATCAACTCAGTGCGTTGATACTTGGACGTTGTAACACAGACATGGATATGCACAACAATCAATATAAAACATCAAACTATTCAAAGCACCATATACTATAATAGATCGCATAAATAAAATGGGACATAGATAACGGAGAGAATACTCTCTCTTAACATTTCCTTACGGCTCACTAATAATGTCGTATTACAAAACTTAAATTTAGGCCGCGTTTGAGTTTCACGGATTTATAAAGAGTGTTTAATGAAAACTCAGTTTATATAGCCGTTTATATAAATGTAACTTAAATGACATCCAATTCTCACGCAATTATAAAACGCGTCAAGTGGCATACGCTGTTTTAAACTGCGTTTCCTTAAACGTGGTTTTAATAACCGTCTACACTAGACGGGTTTATAAAGCTTGTTTAGTTTCGAAACGTGATTAAAAGTTGCGTTTATTGATAGACGTTATTTAAAAATTCGTTTGAGGTTGGACGGACTTTATAATAACGTGATGCTATATATGAGAATTTCCAAAAAGAGTTCTCATATATAGAAACTCCATTTGACAACATAGGATTTTGGCAACAAATATAGCTTTTGGCAACCAACGTTGCCCTTGGTTTTGTTGCCAAATATGGCTTTTGAGAACCACATTACGGTTGCTCTAAGACTGCCATCGAACCATAACATCAGCCAAATCACCACAAAATTCAGCCTTTCCTCCTCACTGTAATACTAGACCAAGACCCATGTCAGCAAGATCAACTCTTTTGCCTGGTAAGAACTTGACCACACCTCACAAACTCGATCCATATTGCCTGTGCAAACCATCTCTGCCAGGAAAAACCATCAACATCAAGCGTTGTTCTTCCCATAGCAACCTGAGCTTCATACACTCTTCTACTGCTCCACAAGATTCATCTCAGTTGCAATTCTTCATTTACCTGTCCTAACATACATCTAGGTTTAGGCCATTTCAAACTCATTATCAAAAGCAACCCCACACTCTCAAGCTCAAGTTCATCAAACCCTACATCCATTACAACCACCAATACAGAAGACCCAAATGCAACCAACAATTATCTTCTAACAAACCCTTCTTTGTCACCATCTTAATCAAGCCACCAGGTCCTATGAGCATCAGCAACATCACTTCAATTCCATCTGACCAGCTGCAACAAGCTTTGCATCAACAACCAACACCAGCTCTCCATTCCAGTATCACTGTCTTTTATTTCATGTATCACATGCAACTCATACTAACTACAACCACACATCTTCTCTGAATTCTCAAAATTCATACTTGCAACACAAAACCTAAATATGAGTCATACCCATTCTTCCAATTTCAACATCCCTATAAGCCATTCATTCAAAACCCAGAATTTCATCATCACAGAGAATTCAATTCCCCAATCAAACCCTAACTTCCTCCTCCTTTTATGTTTTCCTCCATCTCAGATTCCTTTTAATTCTCCTTCTATGTAACACCAAATTTCAGAGATTAAATACTATCTCAATCACCCATTTCTAAAAACTTCATCACTGAAATCAACATCAACCCACTGCTTTATTCTTCCAGGAACTCTTAGATTCGAACCCATCAGATCAACAACATCGCCTTTTCTTCCTCCCTGATTTTGGTGAATTCAGATCTCATATAATTTGAACACCCATCTTCCATGGCTTCGACAGAAATCACTATGTTCATTCCCTTCTTCTCTCAGAGTCAACATCATCATATTTCTCGATCTCTGGCTCTCGATTGCAATAGTAGCATCTATTCTCTTCAATCTTTCAATTTCATACGCAACCACTATTTTATTTGCTCTCTCCATCTCTTTCAGGTGCAAATGATTGAGAATTGATTTCTAAATTTAGGGTGTAGGAATTAGGGCTAGATAATCACACCCCACTCAATAAGAGCCACCCCAGATTGAGTGCTAATCAACATATATCTTCTGGATAAGGGATAACCAAGTATGTAGCCCCTTAACCCTGACTGGGCTCCGGATAGTGTTCGCCCATGAAATGACACTTTCATCTTCTTTGAATTCTTTCACCAACAACAGCCGCCTCTTACATCTCAGACCAACTTCTTTTCTTCAATCTCTTCATCACTAAAGTGTTCATGCTTTTCAGACAGAAATTGCTTCATTAAAGCCGACATACTTTTCAGATAGAGATGAAGAAATAAAAACAAATAATGAGAAATAGTCCACCTCCAACACTTTTGCCCTTTTTTCCCTGTTTTCTATCCTTTTGTTCCAAATGACTCCAAAGTACCTAAATATTCAAAAACAAACATAAGATACATATTTTACAAGAAAACTCGCAAAGAAAGCATAAACTATAGATAAATATCAAGGTGTTTTAGACACCTATCAACATTAAAGCACCGCAATTGCACCAAATTTTGTAAGCCTAAACTATTGATATCACACAACAAAACAAGATAACAAAAGTTTTACTTAACCGGAAACAATTGAATCACACAAACATCCACACATACATAATGGAATAAACACATCAATTGTACCGACAATTTCTTTTAAACAAAAGCAATATATATATCCAATAAAATAGGCTTTTCTTAAAATAGGAAAACAATTAACTAACAAGATTGTTACCTCAATTTCGCATCCAACTTCTCCAAATATGATAGCATCGTTTCTTCTTCCGGGAGAATTGATATCGAAATACCATCATGTTATCATTCTTATGCCAAAAACAAAAGAATAACAACAACCAACCTTTACCAGAGAAATGTTAAAAATTGGTTTTAACAATTGCAAGCAAAAGTTGAAAGCCGTCGAAATACATACGCTTTTATGCTAAACCAAAACCGATTCAACATATTGTGACTTTTTCACATATTGTTTCTACATGAACCCCTCATTATCCTTTGATAAATCCTACCAACATGGGGTAGAACTTAATCCTGCTAAATCAAAAAGTCACCCAAACCATAAGGATTCACAACATTATATGAGATCGAATATTAAGGTTATGAAAACCGTAATCAAACATCCCATAAACATAAATGCAATACATCATAAATTTTCAAAAAAGAAGCAAGTATTACAATTACCTCTATCTTTTAGGTAATTGAATTGCGAAAACAACGCAAAAATAATGAGGTTATTCCGAGTTCGGACGAAGAAGTTATGGGCAAAACAGTTTTACACTTCTTCGTATGGGGACCTCTCCATAGGATCAGTAATCGGTTACCCCCATTGCACCTCTCCATAGGATCGGTTCCTCCCAAGTGTTACTTGTGACGAATCACAACACTATACTATTTTTGACATAACTTTTGCATACGATGTCCGAATTCAGTGATTTTTGTCTCGTTTTAACCGTAAAAACAAGAGCTACACATATATGATCAGAAGATAGCGACATCATAAACTCACAATTACCATTTATTTCAAAACCCAAATATAGATAGAGAAAGTATGAGTATAGAAGAAAAAAAATCTCCTAAAGATGTTAATTAGTCATATAATAATCGAGAGATCATGTGCTCAGCTTCATGTGCTTCCTCACATTTCAAAATTAAGCACCAAGGTGAGCATGCACATTCTAACACAACTAGGTTGTGTTAAGTTTAGTCTTGTCTTGTTCGTCATGAGTGACTAAGACCGAATCATCATTCTTGACCTCTTGCTTGGTTTGTTTTCTCTTGTTCCATCTCTTGTTTTTCTTCTTTGAATTGTGATGAAGAGTGTCATTATCACAACCTTTACTAGTACAAGAGATTTCAGACATGATGTCTTTCTTTAGTTTTTTAAGAAGACTCTTGTAATTATTGTCACCAACAATTAACAGCTGAGAGTCATTCTTGTGACTAAGTTTTGGTCCCTTCTTGGCTATGGAGGACTTAGGGACCCATTTAGATATGGTTTTCGCAGGAGTAGCTTTCTCCTTCATACCACTAGGATCAGTGTCCTTTTGAATATTTTGCGAAACACCATTTCTCCAATTTGGAACATCAGATCTTGTTTTTGCATTTAAAAAATCATCGCTCTTTCTATAATTGGGTATTTCATGAAATAACTTTGTCGAGTTATATGCAAAATTTGAACTATCATTATAATAATTCTTTTGCCTAAACTTAGGACAATACCGATCTCAGTTCTTATGAGGAGAAAACTTAGCCAATTCGTTTGATACAATATAAAGTGCATCTTGCATCTTACGAACTTTGCATCCCCATTGCAAGTGTCATTTATTACCACAATAATAACAATGCTTAGTATAAATATACGAAGTATGAGTTTTAGTGTTACCTTTTTGCGGATCCTCTTGCATTGGAGCTTGACGAGTTTTCTTCTTCTTCTTCTTTTTATCCTTGTTCAACATTGTTGCTTTCTTGACATTAGCAGAAGTGCTTTCGTTGATTGCTGTTGGTTGAACACAATTCTTAGGCTTGACTGGCTTTACTTCTTTACAAGAAATAGTATCCTTTTTGACAACATTGAAAGCCTCTGGTTGAGAAGAATTAGTAGTTTTAATAAATTTTACCTCTTTGTTAATATTTGAAGCATTTATTCCCTTATAGCCCAATCCTAGCTCGTGTATCACGATGATTTCTACTTGCTTCTAACATTGAGGTTAAATTGTTTGAGCTGGCACTGAACTTTTTAAGGTCCAAAATTTCTTCTTCCAACGTCTTTATTTTATCAAGAGCACCGGTTAGATCAGCCTTAAGGTGTTTTTCTTGTGAAAGATATACACCTTCTTTCTCTTCAAAACTCTCTAGTTGAGAATTAACCCGTGCTTCAGATTAAACAAGTTTTTCTTCAAGACCCTGTATTTGTTGAGAAGTATCTTCCTAAACTTCTTGTGATTTTGATACATCCTTTCATATTCAATTTTAATTGCTTTAAAATCATCCTGATTTTCTTCAAGTCTTCACAATACTTGTAATGTCTCATCATAATACTTTCAATCTAACATATACAAAGTTAACTCTAGTACATATAAATCAAGCGACTCTTAAATGAGTTTTGGTTCACTAAAATATGACAACCAAACTTGACATACCAACGCTTGGTGGGTTCAACCGAGCTATGCTCTAACAAATGGTGATGGAAAATAGAATGAATCCTTGTGTATTCCGCAGTAATTGATCTTCTCTAATCCATATTTTATGTATTAATGTGAGGCTTCGTAACGTGTCTTATGTTGAGCACTAAACAACCAAAGTTGATTATTTTTATGATTAGCTTTGTTGTTGTTCCATAAGGTACTTTATGTTGAGCATATTGAACTAAATTAATCATCTTGTTTGGTTATTTAGTTATGTCTCCATAAGTTTACTTGTATTGAGCATATTCGGTTAAATTAATTGTCACTTCGCTTATGGTTAATTTAATATTTTGGATTCAAATTCATACTTGTATGTAATTTGTTATGTCCAAAGAAATCTTTCTTTTCTTTTTGAAATTAAGTCCGCTCTTGTTGTTCTTTCGGGAATGACATATTATGGGGGAGAGTTCTTAATTGAACTTGTGCTTAATTGCCAAATCTTTGTGGGGGAGTGCGGCTGTGGAATATTATAGGGGTTATCTTGTATCTTTATAGACTCCTTGATGAATGCATTTAGCTTCGGATTTATGATTACATCTAAATAATATGATATATACTTGCTTTTGGTCATGAAATTTCTCTTACGGAAATTTCATTAGGATCCCGTTCTTGTACCTTTGCCAATTTTATTGACAAAAAGGGGGAGGATTAATATGTAGTTCACACTACAAATACATATGGTTTTCAGATCATTATGTAAGGGGGAGTGGTTTCCATGTGAGATGGAGTATTGACTAACGGGTGGTGGGGGGGGGGGGGGGGGGGGGGGGTGGGTGATATATCACCATAGTATTATTGTTGAAGTTGTGATGCAATTGGAATTTGATGTTGTGTAATGATACTATGACACTGTATAACAATGATTAAGAACTCTTGTTTTCTCGTTGTTATATCTATGGATTTTCAACAACGGTGATGCTAAACTTACAACCTTTGGGATCATTGGAGTACTTGGAAGTGACAAAGATTTCGAGCAATGTTGAAGATTAGACATGTGGAATAGGAGCTACAAAGTTTTTTTATATATTTTTTGTATTCCATATGTATTGATAGTTTTGTCACTAAAATTGACAAAGGGGGAGATTGTTAGAGCATTGCTCGGTCGAACTCGCATGCATTGCTATCTCAAGCATGTTTTTCAATGTTAGTGATCAATACTATAAGTCTTGATTTCTAGTCTACTATAGCTAAGGTCTCGGACTAGGATCGAAAGTGTAATTGAGATCAAGAACATGGAAATCATCATACAAGACGAAGGACTACTCAAGGAACTGGTGGATCTTCATCGACTAAAAGGTATACGGAGACTTGAACTTATTTATCCCTCAAAAGTGTATTTATCTCCTATCTAAAGACAAAAGTCGTTTTACTATATAGACTAAGATTATACACATTTGGTATTTCGAGCCGAGTTTACCTCGCCTATCTATTTCTCGAAATATGTGTTGGTAAAGCTTTCGCTTTAGCCAAGTTCATCTTTACCTAGTGACGAAAGTCATGTTAAGTTTCAATCACTTTGAAAATTGCTCTGGCGAAAAATAGCTTGTGAATAACAACTATGTAACGTCCTCTGAGAACGTTTCAATGATTTGAATGAGAGTTTAAACAATATAACCATTAGAGGATATAAGCATTATTGTGGAAACACATATATGTGTAAGTCCTTATTCCTTGAACCAAAGTTTGCGAACTTTGTTGATCAAGAGAACCGGAGAAGTGCGTGAGCTTCAGTCCGCGAACTGGCGGAAGTTCTCGACCCAAGAATTTCTGCTGGATCTTGTGAACTCCATCCGGGAACTTAAGTCCGCGAACCCAGTCCGCGAACTTGAGTAGGTTATGTCTAAAAATGATGTTTGTGAATTTATTTTTATTAACTAAGGAATGCTATTGCAAACCGTGGCTATATAGTTCATGAACCGATTCGAGTGAATCAAATCGTTTTTGTTTCAATTGTGTCTTGTGTAGTACATGAGATTTCCTTGTAATTGAACAACTCTCTAACTAGTTCATTTGAGTCATTTGAACTAGTTATGGTGAAGAAGAATATGGTTGATATGAAAGTTATCATATGGCTAACCATTTAGTTAACTATTGTTGAACCAACTAATGTACAAGTTTGGGTACGGTTACACAAACCTAGAAACGTGTATTTCATGTGTGTATAACAAGCTATGTTTTCGATCTAACGGTTGACAAATATTAGCTTGAATCTAATCAGGTTTGCAACTAACGGTGAATATTGAATGCTTTGTTACTAAGCTAACATTAATTGCAAACCCTGATTTGAAAGACTATATAAGGGATAACTCTAGCAATCGGGAAACCTAATCCCCACACAATTCCGTGTGATACTATTTATGCTAAGCTAGAGTTTATTCTCCTTTAACCTTTGGTTTCTTCTTCTAAACCACGTTAACGACTTAAAGACTTCATTGTGATTGTGAAGCCAGACCGATACTACTTTTATTGTAGTTGTGTGATCTGATCTTCTTGTTTGTAAATTACGAGTACAATTGTAATAATTGGCTTGATATTTCTATCTCCGATGGGCAAGATATAAAAAGTAGTCACAAACATCTTCGTCTCATCGTTTGTGATTCCACAATATCTTTTTTCACTGTGTCGATTAAGACTATTGTGAGGTGATTGATAATACTGAGCTGTTCTTTGGGAATATAAGTCTGGTTTATCAATTGGTTCATGTTCTCCTTGATTTATCAAAAGACGGAACAAAAACTCGTAGGTATATTCGTGGGAGGCGGATTTATCTATTACCGTAGACTTTTCTGTGTGATACAGATTTGTTTTTTTAAAGTCTTCGACTTTGGGTCGTAGCAACTCTTAGTTGTGGGTGAGATCAGCTAAGGGAATCAAGTACGTAGTATCCTACTGGGATCAGAGGCATATGAGCATAACTGTACCTTGGATCAGTGTGAGATTAATTGGGGTTCAACTACAGTCCAGACCGAAGTTAGTTTGGAGTAGGCTAGTGTCTGTAGCGGTTTAATACAGTGTATGTTTAACCTGGACTAGGTCCCGGGGTTTTTCTGCATTTGCGGTTTCCTCGTTAAAAAAATTCTGGTGTCTGGGTTATTTCTTTTCCACATTATATTTGTTATATAATTGAAATAATACAGGTTGTGCGTTGTTCAATCAATTAGAATATCCGACCTTTTGGTTGTTAATTTAAATTGATTGACACTTGGATATTGGTCTTTGGTACCATCCAAGTTATCTCCTTGTATTTGATAAAGACTCACAGATTTGTATTTGCTTGAGTAAAGATCAAATCAAGTGAGAGAGATATAAACTCTTTGATATACTTTTCTATTGATTGAGTCTAATTGTCTAGTTGATTCTCATAAAAGTATATTGTAGTTTGTCCATACAGATTGCTAATCGAAATATTGGGTGTGGTTGTTAGGCCCCCGCTTTTTTATATATGCACGCGTAGATTTTCATAAAATATTTGCTTTAGGAAACGATGTCCGTCCGTCCGTTAGTTTAGGAAACGAACAATAATCCCTAATATGAGAGACATATATGTATTTTTGAATAGACATGGTCTAATAGTAGTGATGAAAATTTATTTATGAGCTTTCATGAAAACAAAACTTTATATTGAATATATGGAATTTCACAAAAATAAAAGATCCTCGTTTTATAGATGAATGCTCGTTCGAGCGAAAAAAAAATTTTATATCAATTTTTTTTTAAAAATAAATAAAAGGGTGAATTTCGTGTTTTTTTTTGTTAAAATTAAATTTTAATTTTTGAGCAATTGTTAAAAGCAAATAATTATTTATGATGAAATAATATTCACATGAGTTTTCGTGATTTGATAGTGGATGCTCAACAATAGAAATTAGTGTATGTTCACATGGTTGAGTATTACGTGAGTCGTTCACGGTTTTATAAAAAATCAAGTTTTGATTTTTGAATAACGAACTTTCCTCAGCTTTGCAAGTTTAAAGAAATGAGCAAGTTTTCGAAGTTTTTGCGTTATAGTCACTAATGCTAGTGAAATTGTAAATAGGTAAGAGTTAGAAAGTTACCATGATGTGAGCATCCTTATTATTCCATTATTGCATAATTCCAGTGCTTAGCTAAAATTTGCATCTATGAATAATATATTGAAGTAGAAATGTTGTATGGATATCATAGCTACTTTGCAAGGATGACTGATTCTCATGATGGCACTTCGAGGAATGATACCTCCACAGATGCAACTTCTAGAGATGATACCTCTGTAAGTAAGACTTTCATTGCTGAAGAAGAAGAAGAAGCGCCTGGAATTAAGAACATTCCGAACACTGATGACGACTTCTTTGTGGTTCAGTATAGACCTGGAAAATATCTCCCAGGTTCTTCGTTTCATCTCCTTGTAAATCCCAGAGATATTACTCAGAGAAAATTGGTATCTCCTCAACCAATAATTCGGTTATGTCTGCAATGAGGGCATTATTCTACTTCCCATATAGAATTTAAGCTTTCTCGGAAACCTTTGGCAGACTTTTCTGGATGGGCGAGACATATGTTGGGTTATGATCGTGTACGAACCATGCTAGTTCGTGCACATGTGACACGGGCTATTCAAGCAGCCGGAGACTTGTTTATTTATCATGATATATTAGGTATGGTAGCTTTACTCGCGCGTTGGTGTATTCCTACTCATACTTTCATATGCAGATGGGGAGAATTTACCGTCACTTTCGAGGATGGAACTGCTTTATCGCATCTTCCAGTTACGGGTAATTTTCCCGAAGGACTTTCAGCAGAGGAGACTCGAATGTCTGATATCTTGACAACTACGATGCATGACTTTAATAAATTATCCAACAAATTTTGTTAGCACTGGTGGCCGAGAGATGAAGTCCATGAAATACATGTCGACGATACATTAACCATTGCTGCCTTCTTGTGCTTGTGGCTGTCCAGAGATGTACACTTGAAGATAGTGGACACTTTTTGAAGCCATTTGTGATTCCTTTTGACATTAAGATGGCTCGAGGTGAGAAAATTCCCATTGGTAGTCCGTTCTTGGGTTCATTATTCTCCAATTAGACTCTTTAGTCATAGATTCCTTCATTTCTAATGGCTTCATGAAAATTTAAACGTATGTTAATATAATGTTTCTCCAAGCCTTATTGTGGGAGCGCTTCAATAATTATGCACCGATTCCCGTAGCGTTTTGCAAGGACCGAATGTTGATACTCGTTATGCTTTCTCTGAGAAAAATAATTCTAGGATTATGTGTTGGTCCATGAAGAAGCCTTGACTCAAGACATGCCTTACCGATATATTAGACAACAAGACTGAGTTTAATTTCCGTCCATGGGTGTCGGTTCCTTATTTCGTCTCACAATTGATCACTTTTAGTGCTTCTGCAGAAACATCACTTTGAAATATGGTACAAACCTGAGTGATGGTGAGAGATCCTTTATACTGAGTTGCACTCCTGGTTATTTAATATCATTAATACAAGGAAAGTTTCCGGTGGAGGAATATAATATCGATAGAGAGGCTCGACAAATGTGCCTTGATCAGTGTGTTCCATATGTTCAAAGGAAAAATCCATCAGTCGAACAACTTAAAACTTTTTTAGACTGTACACATTTGAATGGACGCGAATATATGTTCCCTTGTTATGACCGATTCGCCTACGCAACTCCAGTTTATATAACTTTCTGGAATCAACAACTTGAGCGTTTACATAATTTTGTGATGGTTGTTCAACCTCTGGTACAAGAACCTCCTTCTGTTAAGATGATTTTTGATCGACCAAGATTGAAGTATACCTCCTGTGGTGATAAACGAAAAGTACTCCCAGGATGTCCACAACTAAGTATTCTTCTTATGACTTTTATAAATACATGATAATTATATCTTAATCATTTCCTTAACTTTACCACAGAATGGTCGTGATGTGAGACCTCGGATCGATGTAGACTTCATGGAAGTGGAAGAAAGTCTTCGGGGCGGAGAAGCCAGAAGTAAGGATTACATGATATTACCAAAAAATATAAAGTCCCCAGCTGTCTCTTTGGTGAGTTGTTAACGCTTCTTTGATAGACACATTTTTGTGTCTGAATTATCCTCAGTGTCTCCATAGTTAGTGTTTCATTTTGTACTTATTATGGTATTTTTATGTTTGTGTAGGTGTTTTTGGAGAAACACACTTGTGTGGGAAAAATTGCTCAAAAGGTGCTATTTGGACCCCCCGAGAAAAGTACTAAATGCACCCTCATTTCGGATAAGGGGCACCCCAGGTCACCCCTTAAGGCAGTTGCTATCGGCACCCCAGATGTTGTATAAGGGGTGACTTCTTATTCCTCTTTTGAATTAAGTTTTTGGAGGGGAAATGGATTAGTAGTCGCCTTAGAATCAGTTAAATAAGGCTGTGTATGTGGATTCGAAGTTGGCAGGTTGCACGAGTTATTCACGGGATACTCTATGATTAAAACGAGTATTACTCTGTCTGGGGCGTGTATACTTAGTTGAGATACTATTTAAAGCGTGAAGGATTTAAAAAAGAAAGAAAAGAACGCAAGTGATTTGCAGCTGCAGAAAAAAGAAAGGAAAAAATATTTTTTCTTTACTGTCAGAGTTATGGTGAGGATTTGGGGAGTTATTACGCATGATATGTGGTCATGTGAGGTGTATAAAAGGTTTAGAAGTCGAACAAAGTGCTTAGAATCGAGTTGCAGACAATCACCATTGCTGCAGTGAAGAAGAAAAGGAAGAACACAGAACATTACATATAAACAGTTGTAGAAACCGTTACCTATACTTTCAAATTCATTATCTTTGTAACAATTATTTTGGATTCGCAACAGCCTGTTAGTGTTTCTCTGTAACAGTGGGATTTGTAACAATTATATTTGTTACAAACATACTATTTTGTACCTTTTCTCCTTGCAAACACCTTTTTGAGCAATGAAAAATTCCTTTGAGTGTGTTACCAACATGATGAGCTAGACCCCTTCATCGGGATAAGGAAGGAAGCCAAATATCACTAATGCGGTAATTATATTAATTATTTTTATGACTAATTGCATAATTATTTAAATGAATTATGATTATCTTTGAATGGCTGTCATTTAAATTGATGGGTTATGCTTGCTTAAATATTTTGATATCCCATGCTTTAGATTTACATCCATTACTTTTGAAATCTACTTTAGGCAATGAATTAGAGTCAATGAAACTTTATATTATGGGCTATTATTGTTTAGAATTGGTATTTAAACTGCATAAAATTGAAGTCTGGTGGAATTCCGAGTCTCGGTCCTCTCTTCATCATGTGACAATATTTTGTATATATTTTTCTTTTATTTTAGTTTATTAATTCTAAAAATCAATCTCATCAAGTCCGAGTGAACGACAACCTTCTTACCACTATTGAAAATACTTATCAATTTTTGGCGCCGCCAACACGGACTTGTCTTTAGGCTAGAGTTTTTAGATTTTCTTTTCTTTTATTTGTTCTATTTTACGTTTTTAGGTATTTGTCTTTTTATTACAGATTCTTAGATTTTGGAGCGAAAGAAAAAGGAGTTGCCAAAGCTTTTGGTGACCACTTAAAGATTTGGAGTCAAAAGACAAAGCGAAAAGAACAAAAAAAAAATCAAAAAAAAAAGAGAGATAATTTTATTAGATTTTGTTTTTATCTTTTATATTTTTTCTAGCTTTTAGAAATTGTATTAGGATATTCTCTATTTTTGTAATTTTCTTTTTATTTTGGACTTGGACATTCTTTTATTTTTAAACCCTACGGAAGGGTAGTATATTAAATATAAACTGTTTGCAGAGAAGGACGCCGATTACGATATCGCCTCGGCCCCTCGGGTTCGTACATGACGTAGGAGTCGTGGCCCGAGTCGACTTCAACGGTTCATACCCCGTCTGGTACGGGAGGTAAGTTTATCGAAACACCCGCGAATCCCCTGTCAGCGGGTTTATTGTATTCCTTCGTTTGCATATATGCTGAGGAATCAAAAGCGACTGCTTTAATTTCCTATTAAAGGGCAAGGACTGGCCATACAAGATAAGGGTTCGGATTTCATCATCGTTCTCTTCTTGCCCGCCTTAGGAAAATGATACTTAACGCGAACCTAAGCCTTAAAATTTGGAATAGAACGAGACCGATAGGGTAACGAGCTTACTAGGAAAGTCGTTCGAAAAATATTGGTTACTCTTTTGAGCATACTTTGAAGTTCATGATGGTTTCTGTAAGTTGAATATGCCACCTTGTAATGCCGGTGAGGCCTTGGGTATCGAAGCTCCATGCAACTTCCCTCGTCTCTATTTAACTTACTTTAACTCAGATTGATTCCAGAGAGGTTTGCTCAGATTGTAACGAATTCCTTTTCGAAAGAATATAAGCTGGTCTAGAAACAATCTAAGTAGAGCCATCATGCTTTTTGTTTGCTAGAAATCAGCAGGTTTGCTGTGGTGGAGTTAGCCTTGTTTGTGTTTGCATAGAACTTCCCTTCTTGTTAGGATTTTTTTTATTTTTTTATTTTTATTTTCTAGTGTATGCCCGAGGTTATTAGAGAACGGACTTGTAAAAGAAACACTTTAGGTCGTTTGATTAGTGACAAACCTAGTAGTTTTTCTTCTGAAGGCGGGGAGCTCGAAGACTCTTCTTTTGAGAGCCCCGTTTTTGGAAACTTCAGTTTTGAGAATCTTTCTCTTCGTGAGGAAAGTACTTCAGTTGTGCCAGCAATGGATACTTTGAAAGACTACATGTACCCAACTAGGACCAACCGAGCATCGTGCATTAAATTGGCAGCCTCTACGGCTAATTATGAGTTGAAACCTGGTATCCTTCAGATGGTCCCTATATTCTTAGGAAAAGATGAAGAAAACCCTTACTTTCACATTAGGGACTGATGAAGTCTTGAAACTTAGGATGTTCCCCTTTTCCTTAAGAGATAAATCCAAGACCTGGCTTAACAACCTACCATCCAAATCCATAGAAACATGGAAAGAACTTATTGATGCTTTTTATTTGAAATTCTACCCTAAGCATAAAACTGCAGCTGTTAGGCAGAAAATTAGCTCCAGTATGCAACAAGAGGGAGAATCTCTTTATGGGTTTTTAGAGAGATTCAATGATCTCCTATCCGAATGTCTTCACCATGGGTTTGAGAAAATGAAACTAGTAGATATTCTTTATGATGGTTTAGACTATTCGACCAAAGCCATGGTCGAATCTATGTGCGCTGGTGAGTTTACTAGTAAAAATGCCGATGTGCTTTTACCTTCTTAGGAGTTGTTGCTGAAAAATCTCAACAGTGGGAACCTTGTGTTCAACCCCCTAAGAGACTCTTGGTCAACAAAAGTAGCACCAATATGGTAGGTACAAGCTTTGGGTCAGATGCTAAGTTTGTTGCTTTGTCTAGAAGGTTAGAAGCTTTAGAAATGGGTTAGTCTAAAAATAGGTCCCTTGTTGAACCTAATGATAGAATTAAAACCTCTCAAGTCTCTAATTGTGGAATAGAACCCGATAACTTGTTTTGGGAAAGTCAGGTTAGTGAAGAGCACGCCAATTCTATCTATAACAACTCTAGGTTTGAAAATCGTCAGGAATTTGACCCATACTCAGAGACCTACAACCCTGGTTGGAGAAACCATCCTAATTTCTCTTGGTCTAAAGTCCAGAATCAAGGTCAATCAAGTAATTCTCAGCCTTCCCCAGGTTTTGGTTATAATAAGAATTCTTCAGGTCAAGCCCAGTTCCAGAACCCTTCTGAGAATAGAATAACTAGCTTAGAGGAATCTCTTAGTATATTAAAAAGATCCAGGTTAGTTTTCAACAGGGTACCAAGCAGAATTTTCAAACTAATTCCCAGACTCTTGCTAAGTTAGAACTTCAAGTTAGTCAAATAGCCAAGACTCTAAGCGACAAAGATAACAGAAGTTTCCCTAGTCAACCACAACCCAATCCTAGAGGAGTTCATCAAATATCTTTAGTTGGTGAGAAATCATCAAATCATGTGAATTCAATAACAACCCTTAGGAGTGGTAAAACTATAGACAATAAGGTAGCCATGCCTAGTGGACATACTATAGTTCCACCTTCTACTTCCAAAGAGGAGGATCCCATAGATGAGGAAACTGAAACAATTCCTAAGGAGTCCCAAGAAATTCCTGATAGGATTACCTTTGTGCCTAGAGCCCCATATCCACAGTTACTAGCCCCAACAAAGAAGGAGTCAACTTTCAACGAGATAATGGAAACATTTAAGTAGGTGAACATCAACATTCCGTTGTTAGAAGCAATTAGGAAAATGCCTGTTTATGCCAAGTTCCTTAAAGATATTTGTACATGAAAGCGTAAGCTTAATGTCCATAAGAATGCGTTTTTAGCTGGCCAACTAAGTTCAATTATTTTGAACCAAGCACCCCCTAAGTATAAGGACCCTGGATGCCCCACCATATCTTGTGCAATTGGTAATCACATGGTCGATAAGCCATTACTTGACTTAGGAGCTAGTGTTAACTTACTCCCATATCATGTATACACCCATCTAGGTCTTGGTAAGTTGAAACCGACTAAAATGACACTACAATTAGCTGATAGGTCTGTCAAATTCCCTCGTGGTGTCATAGAGGATGTTCTGATTAAGGTTGATAAGTTTATTTATCTAGTGGATTTTGTTGTTCTAGACACCCAGCCTGTTCAGGACCCAAGTGCTTAAATCCTGGTGATTTTAAGTCACCCATTTTTAGCCACAACTAACGATGTAATCAACTGTAGGACCGGGATGATGAACATATCCTTTGGTAATATGACCACTGAACTAAATGTCTTTAATATTACTAGACAACCTTCTGAGAATGATGATTTAGAAGAAGTGAATATGATTAGCACTTTAGTTCAGGATAATTGGCATGATACTCTACTGGGAAATTCTTTAGATGAATTTGAGGAAACCATTCTCTAAGACCAGATGTGTGATCACTCTTAGAAGAAGCCCTTGAGTATTTTAAAGACTCTACGGACCCAGAAATCCAGGCAATAATGTTAGGTATTTCTGAGAGTAATGATGACCTTAAATTTGGGGGTAGAGAACTAGAAGAAGATCTTGAGTACTTTAGGGACTCTGAGGATCCAGAAATTCAAGCAATATTTAGAGGTTTGTCTGTGAGTAGTGAAAACCCTAAGTTTGGGGGTAGTGATGGTTCTTGTGATTGTCACGTATCCCTAATTAGAGTCCTTAACTTGGGACTCGAGCCTTGTGCGTCTGAGATATTACTTGAGTCTATTCAGACTCCGCAACCCGATCCTCCTGATACTGTCCAGGAGATAAATCAGGCATTAGAGACCCGTTTTTCGGATGAATCTATTTATCGAGACACACATATGAAGCTCAATTATGCGTCCCAAATAAACCCAGTTATCTTGACAGAAACCTTAGATGAGGATGTGATCCTTCTATTCATTTTTCTGAACCAGTGAAGTTGTCTCATATTGGTGTTAGCTCTATTTGGTCTTATGGACCCACAACTATTTTGGATATTGGTGTATGACTTTGGAAGGTGAAGATCATTTTTTAGTTATTTGATGTCTGGATGAAGACTTTAAACTTAGCACTCCTTGGGATGTATCCCTTTCTCTTGCAACACGGTAATATTTTTCCTCATTTCCTTCTAGTGGTAACGGTTTCTCCTTGTTCATGTTTTTAATTTCATCTTTAGAACATTGAGGACAATGTTAGATTTAAGTTTGGGGGTATGGGGGAAACTTTTTAGTTGCAATAAATAAAACTCTAGAGCCTATAAATTTATGCCTATTAAGGATGGCACTAACCAATCTAAGTGGATGGAAACATCTTGGTTGTAGGAGTTGAGGAACCAATCTGAGTTGGATGGAAACATCTAAATAGAGTCTATTCATAAAAGCATAGAGCTCAGGTGTTAGAAAAAAAAACATGGTAGTTTCGCCATATCTTGTTGAATCCTTTTCACTTCTGTTTTTATTTTTATTTTTTTAATATATTTCTAAGTGATTTGGTGGGGCCCACGAATCAAGTTGTTACCATTGCTAGGTGAAATAGAGTGATTGAGATACCATCAAAAAAAATTTTGAAGAAATTGAGACCAGATCATCAGACCAACCGGAATAAATTCAATAAAGTCGACCACTGGTGCCCTTGTATATGCCAGTTGTGTTGACCTAGAGTTAGGATTATCGACCGCTGGTCCCCTTATATATTCCAGCTGTGTTGATATTAGTCAGACCAGTATCTTAGTCCATTAGGATATGTTCACCTTGGTAGAGGCCTTCAGACATATATGGGAAACACCGTTCACCTTAGTCAACATCAAAACCATCTACGTTTTTCTCTACATCCATCTTCTTAATCTTTCCATGTGATTGGTCGACTTCGGTTATGATGTACAGAAACTATGTGAGTAGAGCTCTATCACTTATATATGAATTTTAGTATGCTTGAGTGCAAACTCGTGTACAACAATTGGAATTTCGCATCAGGGTACTTCCTCCTGTAGTCAATTAGTACGCCAACCAAGGAGATTCTTTAGTGCCTTCCAAGGTTCTGCGTAGATAGCTAGGGTCTGGAGTATAAAGGTTTTGTGGGTACACCTCTAGTAAACCCTCCGGAGACAACACTCCATCGCTAGGGCCACCTAGCGGTTTAACGGCTTGTTGTACGTGCTAAGTGTAGTCATTTTATTTTCTAGATTAAATTTGCTCGAGGACTAGCAAATAAATAAGTTTGGGGGTATTTGATAGACACATTTTTGTGTCTGAATTGTCCCCAGTGTCTCCATAGTTAGTGTTTGATTTTGTACTTATTATGGTGTTTTTATGTTTGTGTAGGTGTTTTTGGAGAAATACACTTGTATGGAAAAAAAAATTGCTTAAAAAGTGCTATTTGGACCCCCCGGAGAAAAGTACTAAAGGCACCCTCATTTTGGATAAGGGGCACCCCAGGTCACCCCTTAAGGAAGTTTATATCGGCACCCCATATGTTGGATAAGGGGTGGCTTCTTCTTCCTCTTTTGAATTAAGTTTTTGGCGGGAAAATGGATTGGTAGTCGCCTTAGAATCGGTTAAATAGGGGTTGTGTACGTGGATGAGAAGTTGGCATGTTGCACGAGTTATTCACGGGATACTCTATGATTACAGCGAGTATTACTCTGTCTAAGGCGTGTATACTTAGTTGGGATACTAGTTAAAGCGTGAAGGATTTAAAAAAAAAAGGAAATAAAGCCCGTGTTTGCAGCTGCAGAAAAAAGAAAGGAAAGAAAATATTTTTTCTTTACTGTCAGAGTTATGGTGAGGATTTGGGGAGTTATTACGCATGATATGTGGTCTTGTGAGGTGTATAAAAGGTGTAGAAGTCGAACTAAGGGACATGGAGAGATTGGGAGAAGAACAGAGTGCTTAGAATCGAGTTGCAGACAATCACCATTGTTGCAGTGAAGAAGAAAAGGAAGAACACAGAACAACACATATAAACAGTCACAGAAACCGTTACCTATACATTCAAATTCATTATCTTTGTAACAATTTCTGTAACAATTATTTTAGATTCGCAACAGCTTGTTAGTGTTTCTTTGTAACAGTGGGATTTGTAACAATTATATCTGTTACAAACGCACTGCTTTGTACCTTTTCTCCTTGCAAACACCTTTTTGAGCAATGAAAAATTCCTTTGAGCGTGTTACCATCATGATGAGCTAGACCCCATCACCGGGATAAGGAAGGAAGCCAAATTTCACTAATGCGGTAATTATATTAATTCTTTTTATGACTAATTACACAATTATTTAAATAAATTATGATTATCTTTGAATGGTTGTCATTTAAATTGATGGGTTATGCTTGCTTAAATGTTTTGATATCCCATGCTTTAGATTTACATCCATTACTTTCGAAATCTACTTTAGGAAATGAATTAGAGTCAATGAAACTTTATATTATGGATTATTATTGTTTAGAATTGGTATTTAAACTGCATAAAATTGAAGTCTGGTGGAATTCCGAGTCCCGGTCCTCTCTTCATCCAGTGACAATATATTGTATATATTTTTCTTTTCTTTTAGTTTATTAATTCTAAAAATCAATATCATCAAGTCCGAGTGAACGACAACCTTCTTACCACTATATAAAATTCGATCAATTTTTGGAATTTCGCATCAGGGTACTTCCACCTGTAGTCAATAAGTATGCCAACCAAGGAGATTCTTTAGTGCCTTCCAAGGTTCTGCATAGATAGCTAGGGTCTGGATTATAAAGGTTTTGTGGGTACACCTCTGGTAAACCCTCCGGACACAACACTCCGCCGCTAGGGCCACCTAGCGGTTTAACGGCTTGCTGCACGTGCTAAGTGTAGTCATTTTATTTTCTAGATTAAATTTGCTCGAGGACTAGCAAATAAATAAGTTTGGGGGTATTTGATAGACACATTTTTTGTCTGAATTGTCCTCAGTGTCTCCATAGTTAGTGTTTGATTTTGTACTTATTATGGTGTTTTTATGTTTGTGTAGATGTTTTTGGAGAAATACACTTGTGTAGAAAAAATTGCTCAAAAAGTGCTATTTGGACCCCCCCCCAGAAGAAAAGTACTAAAGGCACCCTCATTTCGGATAAGGGGTGACTTTTTCTTCCGCTTTTGAATTAAGTTTTTGGCGGGAAAATGGATTGGTAGTCGCCTTAGAATCGGTTAAATAGGGTTGTGTACGTGGATCCGAAGTTGGCAGGTTGCATGAGTTATTCACGGGATACTCTATGATTACAACGAGTATTACTCTTGTCTGGGGCGTGTATACTTAGTTGGGATACTAGTTAAAGCGTGAAGGATTTTAAAAAAACGAAATAAAGCCCGTGATTTGCAACTGCAGAAAAGAAGAAAGGAAAGAAAATAATTTTTCTTTACTGTCAGAGTTATGGTGAGGATTTGGGGAGTTATTACGCATGATATGTGGTCTTGTGAGGTGTATAAAAGGTGTAGAAGTCGAACTAAGGGACATGGAGTGATACGGGCAAGAACAAAGACGAGAGAATCAAGAAAATCAAAGTTGCAGAGAAAACAGTTCTGCTGCTGAAGAACACCAAGAATAGATGCTTCAAGACAGTCATTAAATAACTGTCGTTATTACTCAGCTTTGTAACAGTTTTCTCGGCAACAGACAAATAGTGTTTGCAACACTTTATTATTATTGTTCTATGTAACAGTTGATTAGCAATATTTATTTTCGTTGTAATTTTCTGTTTCATTATATTTTCACCTCTTGTAAGCACTTTTGAGCGTGTTTCCAACATGAGGAGTTAAACCCCATCACCGGGATGACGGAGGAAGCCAAATTTCACGAATGCGGTAATTCTATTAATTCTTTTTATGACTAATTGCACAATTATTTAATCAAATTATGATTATCATTGAATAGTTGTCATTTCAATTGATGGGTTATGCTTGCTTAATTGTTTTGATATCCCATACTTTAGATTTACAACAATTACTTTCGAAATCTGCTTTAGACAATGAATTAGAGTCAATGAAACTTTATATTTGAGATATTATTGTTTAGAATTGGTATTTGAACTGCATGAAATTAAAGTCTGGTGGAATCCTGAATCCTGAATCCCTATAATCTCTTCATCTTGTCAACTTTTGTATATATATTTTCTTTATTTTTAGTACTTTCTTTTATTAAAACTTAAAATCAATCCAACAAAGTCCGAGTGAACGACAACCTTCTTACCACTATCTAAAATTACATCATTCTTCCATCATGACTTTTTCTTATCTGTGTAATTAGGATAATAAAATGAATATTTGTTACTTTGTTTCATAATTTTTCTCGATCAAGCATTGACAGTCTCCGACTCGCTCCTGGACAAGCGACTCGTGAATCTATTACCGATGATGAAGAAATCGATGTAAGTACTTCTTTGCACAACCAATTATGATATTTATTAAATAAAGTAATAATAATTGTTGTTGATGTATCCAGGATGATATTATCGTGGATAAGGAAGGTGTTAATGATGATCATTCTTCTTCGTAAAATGGTGAGAAAGAGGATTCTCAAGAGTTGGAACCGAATGAAGGTAATAATGTTCCTAATGGTGGTGCCGACAACATTGCTCCCTCTAACGGCTTGGAGACCACTCAAGTAAGTATCCATCTTTCATTTTCTTCATAAAAGTGTAAAATTGCTGATTTATGAATGAACGAATGAGAATCCATGTGAATAAATAAGAAATTTTGTCGAAATACGTCACCTGAAAAATCAGAATTCAGTATTTCAATAAAAATACTGTAGAATCTTCAACCGACATCATATTTTCACGATCTACCCCAGTTTTCTTATGCCTAAGAAATTTCCTAGATTTAATACAGAAGTTTTTTGAGTTTTGATCATTTTTAGAGGTCAAAATCGATGAAACAGTAAACCTCCATGAAGTTTTTAGAAAATTTTCAACTGTCATGTTGTTCGATGTTTCGGCCACATCTTTTTTCTCGTTTATCCAATTGCTATGAATTTTGGATATGTTGTAGAGAACATTCATACGTAGATAATGAAATATGGCTCAATCTTAGAATCCTTACCAATTTCTTCCATATTACCATCTTATACAGGGAAGCGTAAAATCTCCTCAGATGAGCTTACTGTAAAACGCTTTTTTGTGACTTTTACACCATATGCTCATGTATTGAATGCATAATGAATAACTTTGATGATGTTAGATCACTTAAATTCTAAATTTTATGATTGATTTTAATTTCCATGCTTGGAGTTCTCTAATCCCCTGTAATCATCATATTAGGTGCCAAATGACGAAGTTGAGGATAACCGACCTACTGATGATGGTACGAGCAACCTGGTGAATCAAAGTGATGGTACAGACATCTATTCACTTCATGGTCATGAGTATGTTACTACTGAAGTTTTTTAAGAGAACGAGGCTCAAGTCACCATTACTTTAGAGATAGAAGAAACCGGGCCAGGAATAGAAGAAACTGCTCCTGCTCCAGTGATAGAAGAAACTGCTTCAATTATTGAGACCCGTATTGTGGTGCACGAATACCCTAATGAATGGATTGCTTCAATCCTCCATTTGGTGAGTTAATCCCATACCATGAACTAGTTGGTAGATTTAGCGTTCCTACTGGATATGATGGCATGTATGAGAAGTTATGGAAGAGGTATGGTCATATCGTCGTTACTAAAGACCCCAAACGAAGTTACTTCTTGACAATGCAAGTAGGTTGTATCTTGCGTGTTACAGATTATACACGAACCAGATCTATAAGTGTTGTTACTCTAGATGTACACTTTGATTGGGAGTACAATTTGGGGAATTCTGAGAAACTTGGCTTCAATGTAAAGTGGGTTCGTCAAAGAATCAACATTATCAATGACACACGTGAGAAGAACATACCCTTTCCCAGTGATCCCGTGGTGAAGAAGGAGGCCATGATTACTATATTGACCGAAGAGCTGGAGTTGGAGAAGGCGGATTTGCAAGTCTTGAAAATTGCAGAGGAGAAGAAATCTTACTTTGCCGGTTTCCTTTAATTTTCCTTCTATAATCTCTTGAACTTTGAACTCCTGAGAGATGTGAGGTTTTATTTTAGTTTTGATTTTTTGATTGGTTTTGGATAAGTGAACTGAGGATTTTCTTTTGGATTTGATAGAAATTTATTTAAGTAAAATGAACTTTGATAAATTGCCGAATTCCAATACTGAATGCAAGTATTGCAAACATTTTGGAGGAATTGAAAATACAGGTGAAATAAAATCCTAAAATGCAAATGTTAGATGTCTTGAGCATTCTAACACCCCAAATGCTAAATGTCTCAGATGCCAAAGGCTTTGAGCCAATTTTTCTGTATTACTGGCACACTTGTCTTGGCATCCATGTCAGCTAACTTGTAATATCCACCAACAACGGATTTGGTAATCATGAAAGTCCCTTCCCAATTGGAACTCTTTGCAGAATGGAGATTGCGCTTAGTTACTTTGAGAACTAAATCACCTTCATGAAATTTGTTAGGCTTGATTGTTTTTGCTCTGAATATCTTATGATGGTTCGGTATTCCTTTTATGATGGGATTCCATGCTCGTACGGTAGAAGTCTTCCGATTTTTTGGCACATGTGGACACTCGTGCAAAGTTATGGGAGAATATCCAAGATAATGCTTAGACATCATTTCAACAATGAATGTCTCAGTAAGATGCTCGATTCGGAGAGGTTCCAAATTCAAACACTTAGCAAAATATTGCTGAGGCGAGGTTACCCACTCATAGCATCTTGCAACATATAAGTTGTTAACGGAGTAGAACCCCCTGGCTATGAGAGCATGATTGAAAGTAGATAATATGGACGCATGAGGAGGAATGAGACTTGCCTGAGTGCGGAATTTCTCGAGAAATGCTAACGCATCTTCTCTAGTTTCTTGTTTCAAATTCATCATAGCTTTGAATTCCTCCAGGTGCTCTGGAGTGTCCATCATGTCTTCCGAGTCAGAGCTTCCCATATCAGAGAAATGAGAAAAGACGAGGGTACCTAAATATACCTCAATCTAAAACTTTTCCACCTATAAGTCCTTTCTCCAAAAGTGATTGTCTATGGACTGAGTCGAGACAATACAACTAATCAGTTCACACTTCGTGTGATCGTCTATGGATACGAGATCGAGAAAATATGACAACAAGATAACTTATGTGATTGACTATGGATACAAGATCGAGACAATACAACAACGAAGTATGTTTACTTGATAATAGGTTCGTACTTAACCAAACACAATAGAATTGATATCAAGTAAATAGGAATTAACGTTTGTTTATTTTACTTCTAATTATAATAAAACAATCATAATTGCGGAAATAGAAAAGTAAAAGACACAACAAGATTTTGTTAACGAGGAAACCGCAAATGCAGAAAAACCCCGGGACCTAGTCCAGAATTGAATACTCTCAGAATTAAGACGCTATACAAAATCAAACCAACTTCGTATAGTTGAGACCAAACAACTAAACCTATAGTTCACCTAGTTCCCTCAGTATCCCTGCGCCTCCAACTTGCAATAAGTCACGCACTTGGAACAATTCCTTTGGTTCGTATTCCAAATAGTAAAGGAACAACAAATTTGTTCGGTAATAACACTTTTATAACAACGTGATATGAGTTTGATAAAAGGCTCTTCCGTTTATCCCAATAAACTCCTTTGTCAGGTTCTTAGATCTATCCAATAACAACTACCAAAGTAATTGTTTAGATTTTGCAATCAATACTTTGAATCACAAGGAATTGTATTGATGCCGATCTACTCAACTAATCAATCCAATCCATCACAAAGATAAACCGATTATAGTTGGATCCCTTTCCAGCCGAAACAAGTTTTGTGCACATCAAATATTATGAACCCAAATCAGAAATCTTCTTCGTCTTAAAATCTTCTTTAATCTTAAATAAACACCTGCACACAAATAACTTGAATCTCTTGTGATCAATCACACCCAGGACGAAGTCTGTTAACAATGGATTATCACAAGACGTATTTAGATCGACAAACAGTATAAAGATCTCCCGTCGAAACTTCAATATAGTTTGAGTGAATCTTATATCAGAAGAGAAGATTTTCAAGCATAAACAAACTAGGTGCAATCAAATTTCAACAACTGTTATTTAATCAAATCAATCGAAAACTAATAATAAAATGCAATTATCTAGTTTCCCACCAATGGTACTAATAGAGCTTCTCAATCCCAAAGAAGTCTTTAAACCGAGCGGCCGTAAGAGATTTCGCCTAATTAGGTTACTTTCCTCTCCGAATAGGCGGCTCCACCAGTAACAACACAAGTAGGTAGTTTTGCTGGTTCTAAGGATTAGTTTGCAAGAAATTCAAACTTCAGTATTTATAGACAAGGAAGTTTGGACACCAAGGAATTTCCAAAACCGAAAATATTCTCAAGATATGCAATATATTCCCAAATTTGGTTTTCATAATTCATGAAAATTCTCTGTCCAAATATTGACCGACATATCAGTAGAAAATCTCCAACTAGTAAATGCACATTACTAATTTTTTATTTTCTAAAGATATGCATTTTAATTGCTGGAAATTAAAAGCTTATAAAACTAAAAACCTTAATTAAAAGATTCTCAATTTATTTCGATATGTGATTCTCCTTTAGATATTAAGGAATATCTTTGAACAATAAAACATAAGAGTTACTGCACATGTTCAAAGTATGCCGACATCTTTACTTTGTAAATCCTTTTTCGTATTTACAATCTTGGAACCGATTTTCCACACTTCCAAACAAGTTCAGAATTGGTTCATCTGACTTCCAAGAACTATGTGATTGATTATCCTATCAAATCGCCATTAATGGGTTTCACGGTTCTACCTCAACATAAATTTTAGGTTCTACCTCCAAGTGGGTACTAGGATCGGTTACCACTTCTAATGGTAAAACTTGTGATTGGTTGACCAAGTTATAGGATCGGTTACACCAACTTACTAAAACTTGTTAAACCTCTTACAAGGATCGATTACACTCTCTCTTGTGGTTGGTCACACCTCTTACTAGGATCGGTTACCCAATGTCCAGTATTTAGTCACACCAATTTCAAGATATCGATCTTACCATTTCAGGTGATTACTTAATATCGGTTTCACTAATAAAAGTCATACCAATACAAAAGTCAGGCCTTGTGAATAGTTTTACCAAGATACATAAACAAGTTATGAACGGTTATACTAAACACACATATTGGTAATTCAAAAAGATTTGCAATGAATAACAATACCAATAAGCCTAGCAATTTCCCTTTCGATTCACAAAACAAGTTTATGAATTTACTTTCTTTAAACGAATGTAAAACATTGTTTCCTAGGACGAAATCTTCACCCATACCCATACATAATCACAATAGCATTCATACGATTATGTCGATGTCTTAGATACGAAGTTCAAAAGATAGACGTTATACTTCGTATTGTAATTCCTTAATACTATGTCTAACTAGAGTATAATTATTCACAGCTTTGCAGTTATGTTTTCAATATGCACGACTGGAAAGATACGTTAGTAATGAAACAGTTCAAGTGAAATATTACTAACCTCAAGTGGAAGAATGATGTCGTCGTTGTAGTTCTTTACTTCTTCGCGTTCTTCAAGTCATCACGTAATACTAGTAAGTCTCATATCCTAGTAACTTTCTAGCTAACATATACGAAGTTGACACTAGTAAATAATCAAGGGACTCTTTAAATGAGTTTTGGTTAACTAAAATATGACAACCAAAATTGGCATAGCAACGCTTGGTGGGTTCAACTGAGCTATGCTCTAACAAAATGTGCAAACGAAGGCGTTTCCTCAATATTCATCTTTTCAGCATGAATCCACGTTCGTCCAAGGACCATGTCATATCCAGGATCCTTCTTGATTATATGAAATTTGGTTTCTGCCCAGGTTGGACTAATTTTAATTTTGAGAATGATGTAGCCATACGCATCTCTTGGTATTCATTCGTGATCCATGACTGAGATAGGAGCATGGGTACTTCTTGTCGAGTAATGCCTACAGCACTGAGAGTCTTTAAAGGAATAATATTGACGGTCTGATAGGTGTCTAAAACACCTTATTATTTATCTATTGTTTAGGCTTTCTCTGCTAGTTTTCTTGTAAATTATGTATCTTATGTTTTGTTTTTGAGTATTTAGGTACTTTGGAGTCATTTGGATCAAAAGAAGAGGAAACATGGCAAAATCTTTGGAGGCGGATTGTGTCTCATTAGTTGCTTTTATTTCTTCATCTCTGTCTGAAAAGTATGTCGGCTTTAGTGATGCAAATTCTGTATGAAAAGCACGACATCTTTAGTGATGACTCTCATTGAAGAGAAGAAGTAGATTTGAGAAGTAAGAGGCGGCTGTTGTTGGTGGAAGAATTCAAGAGAAGAAATGAGCGTCCATGTGGAGAGAAAAGGAGCACAAAGGACCAATTCATAGGAGAGCGAAGCTAGCTACGGTTGAGAAAGAGGATGGGCGTGTCAGTTCTCTGAAACCGAAAAATAGTCTATCATTTGGTTACCCCTTATCTACCCTCACTGGGTGGCCATATCTAAGCCCATTCCTACATAAGACCTAAATTTCAGAGAAGGGATAATTCTTCTCATCATTACCTTCTCTACCTGAAATCAATGGAAGAAAGAAAGGCGGCTGGCAGAGTTGGAGATCGAGAAATTGATGCTGAGAAGAACAATGGGGTTTTGGTGATACAAGAAATAGAGGAACATGTTAACACATAGTCTGGTACGTGTGTTCTAGCTGAACATGGATTGAAACTGAATCTCAAATATGGAGGAGGAGATTGATGAAGCTACTGTGGTTGATTAATGTAAAATCAGGGTGTTGGGTTTGATTGGAAGATGAAGATCGAGTGGGAGTTTGGGTTGAATTGAGTGGGTATGTTGCAGATTGAAAGGGTTTCTGAAACTGGAATTAGGGTTTGATGCAAGTTCTGAGAAATGGAGGATTTGATTGAACTAATATGGATGCGTGGGTCTAGAAATTATGAAGAACTTTTGGTTGTTGTTGAATGAATGTTGTAATGAATCCAAATCGAACAGAATGGCAAGAGAAAAAGATGGAATTGTTAATGGGGGGTGGTCTGAAATGTTGATGTTGTTGATCAATTTAAATTGAAGATGGTCTGAGATGGGTTCTATCTGTGAACTATAGAGCTTTTATTGAAGATTTGGTTGGATATTTACTATATGGATTGTGAGTTTGTGTAAATGAAGTTGATGATGCTGTTGGTTTGAGAACAAGGTGTTCTGATAAAGGGTTGCAGCTGTGAAGTTGCAGTGAAGCTTAGGAATTGGCATTGCAGTGGTGGATGTAGTTGGGAAGTAATTTGAGTGTGAAATGTGATTGTGTTTATGTGTAGTGATATGCATTGGAGGTGTTGCAACTGAGTATAGGGAGGACTAGCATTTGCGCAGTTGTAGTTGAAGTAACTGCTATTAAAGCAACAGAGGAGACTCAGGCGCAGGTGAAGCGCTGAGAAGATGGATGCAGTGCTGCAAGCCATGATCTGAGGAGTGTTGTTGTTGGTGTTGAATGGTGGTGTTTGAGAGTGAAGCTTGCGATGGCATTCAAATGGGTCTGATGATGTGTGCTATTTGGAGAAATTACAAGGTCGTGGTGGTGGTTTGTTGCTTAACTTATTGGCAGCTGAAGTGAGGGCACTGGGGATTACAAATGGAGCTTGCAATAGAGCAGCTGGGAGTGAAAGGTGCAGGCTTGTAAGCTGAGTAGGTGCTGGTGAGTGTCGCTGGAGTTTTGCAATGGAACAGCAAGGAAGTAAAGGCATATGTAGTGACTGGATCTGGTGGTGATAAGGCTACATGGTTGCTGCTGCTGGTGCAATGATATTGTTGCAATGCAGGGAAGCAGTGAAGGGTTGAGATATAATGAAGAATAAGGAAGTTGCGCGGTTAGAATGGCAGCTGGTGTTGGTAATGAAGAATTAGATGCATGTTAGGAGCTTTGTAGGAAATAAAGCCGCAGGATATTGGTGCACCTGAACTGAAGTACTGGGTGAATTCTGTGAACTATATGGAGAAATGGGTTTGCTTTTGGTGGTGGTTATGAGCTGGAATTACAGGAAATGGAGGATTCAATGGAAGAAACAATCCAGTTCAGTTGGTTTATAGTTTGCAGTTCAGGATTGGGTGTTGCCATGGTTCAGCAGTTGGATGGCTCAAGTGTGTTGTTGCTTCGAGTTCAAAGATGCATAGATTGCAGGGACTTAGGAGTTGAAGATAGTGGTGCTGCTCTGGTGAAATTGCAGAAGCTACAACAAATGGAAGTGCTGGTCAGAAATGGTAGATGCTACTGTTGTTAAATAAGTTGCAGGGAAAGCTGGAATAAAGAAGCTGGTGGTAATGCACAACCAACATGGCTGGATATGAGGCAGTGAAGCACAATGCATTAGTTATGGCCTGTGCAAGTGGCATGGATAGGCCTAGTCAGCTGAGTTAGCCAACTGAATCGGTTCTAACTCAGTTTCTGACTGGCTCGCCGTTAATGTCCGTTAACTTGACCGTTAGTTTTAACAGCTGACCGTTATGTTTGACCGGTGACCGGGTGGACTTTGCCGGTCACCTGAGCTACTTTCCGGTGCCGGATTCCGGCCATATTCTGGCCAAAACCCCAGTTTTCCGGCGACCACTTTTGGGACAGATTTTCTACACGGGTTTCTCTCACTTGTGGGCTTGATGGATTTCTGCCTAATGGACTTTGAAGACTAAACCTACTTTTGGAACAAGAAGAGATATAAAAAGGAAGTTTTTTACAACTTTGGGATCACGTTTTATTCTATTCTTGGAGCTTTTGCAGAGAACTACTTCTAGGGTTTGCTTTCTTTTATGTTTCATCTTCTTTCTTTGAATATTATGATGATGAACTCCATTAATATGAGTAACTAAATATAATTATTGGTTATGGGATAAAGTTGATTTCTTTAAGCATGTTATTTGATTCTATGAATTAGTTTTGTCTCAATTCTATCGTTTATGATTTATTATATTTATTATCATATGATTTGAATGCTAGTTTGGTTAAGTCCGGAATCAATTGGATTAGTTTTCATCTTTATAGATATATTAGGGTTTTCAATACGTAAAAGTTGTTTATCCCTGATTTTTAGTAGCATCTTGTGATTATTACTTGTAGTGATACATCTTTTTTAATTGCATATGAATCATAACCTTTGTTAAAACGAATTAGAGCTTTTACACGTTTGTTTGCATTGATTAGTCTTATTTCATAGAACTTATTGCTCTTAGGGAGTTAAACTTAATTGTGCTTTTACACTTTAGGTTGCTTTTTAAGTAGATTTCACAATAGCATCTTTTAATGTTGTTTGTGATAAAATCAGGAAAAAAACCGGATACTCTTGCGATCAAGATATCCTAGGACTTTTGATAATTGCGAGATTAAATTACCAATTCTAATCATAGATGAAAAATACATGTTTGTGAATGATACTATCCCATGACCAATATCTTCTCCTTATTGATTATTCCAATTATTTGCTTTGCTTTACTTTATTTTATTACTTTGATAAAAACAAAACACACTCTTGGGTTATTTTGGTTACTTAAGAATCTGAAAATTGCATAACAACAATCGCCTCTCTGTGGATACGAACTCTTTCTTACCACGTACTTCATTCATATTTAGTAGAGTGATAAAGTGAAATTATTTTTGCTCGGCTGACAACCGGTCAAATTTTGGCGCCGTCGCCGGGGAGGCATTCGGCTTTTTATATAGTTTTTAGTTTCTTTTTATTATTTCTGCTTGCATACTTGTGTTTCGTTTCTTGTCTTGTTTCTCACTTGTTTGTGAGAATTGTTTTTCAGGTACCTAATCCCTGGCTTCTAAAAATTGGAATTATCCAAGGTGCGGGATAGCTACTCGAAAAGGCACAATACTCCAACCAAGGCAAGGCAAAACGGAAGAACACAACTTGGAAGTAGAACACGAAGCTCTTCAGCAAGAAGGATAAGGAGTAGAAGCAATGGGTGACGCTGCAAATCGTACACTCAAGGACTTGGCTTCGCACAAGTTGGATATACAACGAGGTTGTATTCAAACCGACTCTACTTTTGAGATAAAACCGGGACTGCTTAGAGAATTACCAAAGTTCCATGGTATGGTGAATGAAGATCCAAACAAATATCTTATGGACTTCCACACCATTGTCACGGACATGCTTCCGGCGAATATGGAGGCCGATGGTGCTATGTTGAAAGTTTTTCGATTCTCTTTGGCGGATAGTGCTAAGGATTGGTTATATTATTTGCCTCCCGGAAGTGTCACAACTTGGAATGGGTTGAAGAAACTCTTATTAAAGAGATATTTTCCTGCATCTAAGGCTACTCAAATTCGCAAGGAGATTTGCGGAATGAAGCAAAATGTCGGAGAATCCTTATATGATTGTTGGGAACGATACAAGAGGTTTGTGGCAAGCTGTCCTCATCACCAATTTAGTGACGCAATGATTATCCAATACTTCTATAAAAGACTCCAATCAAGTGATAGGAATCTTATTGACGCTGCGGGTGGTGGTGCACTAGTGATCAAGACGGTGGCACAAGCTAGAGAGTTGATTGAAAACATGGCAGCAAACTCCCAACAATTCTTGAGTCGTGGTTCGGATGTGCTTCTTAGGAGAGTCAATGAAGTGAGCGAGGTCGAGGAACTTCGTCAACAAATGGGTAACATGTCAGCAATGATGCAACAAGTTGCAGCCGCGGTGATACCAAGTTCTCATGGGTATGAAGACGTCAATGAGCAAGCTAATGCAGTCTTTCCAAATCAGCAAAGACGGTATGATCCTTATTCCAACACTTACAATCCGGGATGGAGAGATCACCCCAATTTTAGTTATGCGAACAAGCAAGGAGCAGTTCAACAATCCAATTTCAACAATTCGGGTGGATTTTAAGCTCAACAACAACAATTCCAGCCGCGTCAACAATTTCAACAACAACAACAACCTCAAAATCAGGGGTCAAGTATGGAAGAGTTGATGAAATCTTTTATGCAAAGAACGGAGAGCACGATGAAAGAGTTGCAAACCCAAGTTGGTTCTATGGCTCTTGAGTTGAACCAAATGAAGGCACAAAATAGTAGGAAACTCCCTTCTCAACCTATCAACCTAAAAGGAGATGTGAATGAAATTACGTTGAGAAGTGGTACACAACTTATGCAACCCGAAGTTTCTGATTCGGGCAAGGTGGAAACACCAAAGGAACCTGTTTTGGAGGAGAAGAATGAGGATTCTCCCCAAACTTCTGAGGTACCTATTCCTAACTCTAAAACTCCTATTCCTAATTATGTTCCTCCTTTACCTTTTCCTCGCAGATTTGCAAATTCTAAGAAGGAGGCACTAAAAAAGGAGATTTTAGACGTTCTTAAGATGATTCATGTGAACATACCACTCATTGATGCTATTAAGCAAGTTCCAAAGTATGAAAAAGAGTTGAAGGACTTGTGTACTAATAAGCAAAGGATCAAAGGTAATGAAGTGCTTAGTGTGGGGGAGAATGCTTCGGCAATCTTACAACACAAACTCCCACTGAAATGCAAGGACCCGGGTAGATTTGACATTCCCGTCAAAATTGGTAACACTACATTTGACAAAGCTATGTTGGATTTAGGTGCATCCGTTAATGTTATGCCCGCATCTATGTATAATTCACTTGATTTAGGTCCTCTCCAAAAGTCTGAAATTGTGTTGCAATTAGCCGATCGCTCTAATGTCTACCCAATCTACACCTTCATGTAGAAACCCATTGATCTCGTCTTAACTTCTCTTTTGTATTATTGCCTCTTCAGGACTGTTGCACAAATATAACAAGTCTTAATACTCCCATGAGTAAAAAGCCTAATGACATTTGCATCTTAAGACACTTATCAGCTCCCTAATGGATGGTGCCGCCCTTATCTTCCCCCTGGTTTCCCTTTCAATGAGACGTACTTCTGCCATACAAGACTAGCTCCTCCCATCCAGTCTTAATAACAACCAGTTGTGTTCGCAGCCTCTTATCCCTTTTTCCTATATGGATTATGGTTACGAGACTGCATCCTAAGTGGGGTTTTCTTCGGGCCGAGTGAATCATAGCCAAGACTTGCCAAGAATGGCCAGGGTAGTTTCATACGCCCCGGGCACTCTTGGCTCAACCGTGTACCTCTGCGCCTTGGTCATACTCTGCACCCCTTAGGAGAGCTCTTATTACCTTAGTCGCCCAACTCAAGTCATATGCTCAAGTTAGGAATCCAAGGTGTATATCCTGGACAGGCTTTCATTGACCCCAAATCTCCATGACTCAGGTTCCAGCAGCGGTGTAACCTTATCGCTGAGCCATGCAACAGATACCCCCCTTGTATGATGTACTTTAGGTCTTATATTCGCCTCTTGCGAAATTTTATTCGCGAACTAGGGTGTACGCCATAAAGGTTCGTCCCATTCTAAAGATTATTCTTTTGCATTTCAGCTCTATTGTAATTTCTTAATCTCATTTTTGTCATTAAGTAAAATATATTTTTGAAATTTTCGTAAAAAATCAAGCATACATTTCTTTTCTTTTTCTCAATATTTCTTTCATTTCACAGTTTAAATTTTTTACCTTTGCTATTTTCTGCCTCTGTTCTTTTGTTAACTTTCGCTACAGTCTTTCCTTCTGCGATATTTTTGCCACTTGTTGTTTGTCCTCTTCGCAACATTCTTTCTTCTCCCTGTTCTATTGCATCAACCATCAACCTCTCACTTCTTTGTTTTTGTCTGATGTTATACCTCCAATTATCCTTCTTGGAAGCTCTTTTTTCGCAGGATTCTACATCGATTTCATAGCACTTCTTACCTTCAATCCAATCTCCATTTATGATTCCAATACCGCTGGGATGAGGAAACTTGATACACTGGTGGAAAGTTGATGCCACACCTAGAATTACATGTAGCCAAGGTCTGCTAATTAAGGCATTATATGGAGATTCAACGTCGACAACACAAAATAGAATTTTAGAAGATATCTCCTTTAGTGGAATTCGCATAGTGATTTCCCCTCTAGGTTTATTGGCAGTACCATTAAAACCATAGATTTTATAGGTTGAAGGTACCAAATCCTCATCTCTGCCTCCCATAGTTTTATAAGTATGATAGAACATGATATCCATAGAACTCCCCGTATCAATTAAAACTCTATTGATTTCCCATGAATCTTCGACCTCATCATCCTCATCTTTTCTTTGTTTTGGGTTTATCTCTAGTCTTACCACTAATGGATTGTCATGCATCTCGCCAGGCTCAGGTACTTCTTGTGCAGTGAAAGAAATAGTCTATTTTTGCCACTCTTCTAGTGGCGAAGCTTTCGCAATATTCATTATTTCTCTCCCGTCCGCATCTCTTGCGAAAACTCTGCTTATGAAATTTTCATGGAAATCTTCGATTGTTTTGTACGAATGTACAATAGAGTTACAAAACAGATTTTTTGCCTTCGCTCCAACTTTTATGACAAATGTTTCTCCTCATTTTGTTGCATTAAATCTGCGAATTTCTGGTGGTGGTGGTAAGAATTGAGATTGAGGGTGCCCTATTAGGAAATGATTTAATTTTCCCTGGTATATCATTCTGAGAATGATTCTCTTTACATTCCTGCAATCATTTGTGGAATGTCCATGAAAGTGATGATAAGAGAAAAATTCTTGACTTCTGTGATTTGGAAGT
This sequence comes from Papaver bracteatum, assembly GCA_023529315.1. Classification (NCBI taxonomy): domain Eukaryota; kingdom Viridiplantae; phylum Streptophyta; class Magnoliopsida; order Ranunculales; family Papaveraceae; genus Papaver; species Papaver bracteatum. The sequence continues at coordinate 1,710,018 of JAJJWX010005152.1, forward strand.
GGTTCTTTTCCCATATTCCAGGGTGTCGGTATGTTCTCCATTAAAATGATAGCTTCCCAAAAAAATTCCACACCAGTATTCAAAGGTGGCATCTTGATCTCTTCCCATATCATTTTTTGACTTCCTGATCCTCTATAGTAATTTTGTCTTTGTCCTCCATAATTTTATTGCGGCTGATCAAGTCTTTGGATTTTGTTGTTTCCATCTCAGCTATAAAAGTTTTTTTCTCTCCAAATTCTTCTTGGTCACGACTTCCCATAGCTACTATTTTCTGCTGATTAGCCTCCATATTCTTTTCTTGTTGGACCTGCGAAGTGCTCGCAACTGTGTTTATCAATTTTGGTAGCAAACTCGCATTCACTGCTGTTGAACTTGTATTCGCAACGGGATACGATTCCGTTTCATTCTGTTTCTCTTCAAGGGCAATGTACTCCTCCTGCAGCTCCCGTAATTCAGTCATTTTGATTGTATTCTTGATTCTAAAAATTTGAATGTATAACAGATTGGTTGCGAACATTGCATTGATGAATGATAAAATGAGATATCTCTCATCCACACGTCCAGCCATCTCACTGCACATTGTCTTCCACCTTATGGTTAGGTGCTTCAAACTTTCTCCAATTCTCTGCTTTAATCCAAAAACATCTTTAATCCCTGGTCGCGAAGAGTTTTTCCTTATATATGCCCCTAAAAACGTAGTTTGCAAATGGTTAAAAGACGTTATCGTGTTCTTGGGAAAACCCTCAAACCATTTCAGTGCCTCCCCTGTTAAACTAGATGTGAAATACTTTCACATCACAACATCATGATTTTCCCACTTTAGCATACACCTCACATACGCCTTTATGTGTTGAATTGCACATGTCATTCCGTCAAAAATGCTAGTTAACGCAGGCATATTGCATTTTGGATGTATTCCTCCTACTTGTACTTCTTGTGTGAATGGAGTTTTCGCAGCTTCTTAAATGGCCTCATCTAATTGCCTTATGCCTCCTTCTCTCCTATTATTCAGCATTCCTCTCATTTCTGCCAGTTCTCTTAAGATTTGTTTATTTACCCCAGACGATGATCCCATTGGTCTCTTTAATTCTGCTTCTCTTCTCCTGCGTTCTTGCCTGTTTTGTGTTGCGAGATTTTGATTTTCTTCTCCATCATTTTATTCTTGTCTTTCTCTACGATCTTCTCTTTCATTTCCTTTATGAATTCGCAAACCATTATATCTCTCATTTTCTCTTCTGCGATTTTGTTCACTCCTTATCAACTCTCTTTGTTGTTTTTCGGTTCTCCTTTGTATTCTATCATATTCTTCATTGATATTACCATTATTGTGGTTTTGTTCGCGTCTTCTTTCTCGATTGTCATGATTGTTCTGACGTATTGCTTCTTGAAGCTCTCTTTCCTCCATTGCTTCTCTCAATCTTTCTCTCTCGCAAGCTAAACGTGCTTGTTCAGTATAATGTATCTCGATTTCTTCTTCAATTACTTGCTCATTTCTGCGATTTTCTCTCCCATGTAATATTCTTCTTCCTTCTTCTTGATTTTCTTCATCACCTTGGTTGTTTCTTTCTTGACGCTGCCTGTTTTGAGGAATTTATCCATGTGGAATGTATCGATCTTCAATCATTTCTCTATTTTCGCGACGTTCTTCATCTGGATTTTGCACCTCCTGCCGAATATTTCCATCAACATTTTCTATAAGTGAGTTTCGTCTTTCTTCCCTTCTGATTGATCTTGAACTTGATCTTGTAGTGCTTCTTGACCTTCTATTTTGTAGCCTCATATTCTCCATTCTCAACTCATGATTCTACCTTGTCAAATTAGCACGTTCTTCTGCTTCTATTCTCCTTTCTTCGTGTATTCTTTGTCTCAATGCTTCTAATGCTTCAATCTCTTCATTTCCATGAATTATACCTCCAACTGCTTCTTGATCTTCCTCTACTCGTCTATCGTTTCTCAGTTGTCGTTCTTCCTCCGCTGAATTCGACTGCCAAGTGTACATACTCACTCTATCATAATCCATAGTTCTATTTTGCGCTGGTGTATGCTGAATTGGTTGTTGAATTTGATTTTCTCCATCATTTCTTGTATTCATTCTTGATGGTTCTCCAATTTCATTTTTTCTTTCTCCAGTAAGTCTCTTACTCCTTCTCACAGTTGTTGGTTGTCTTAAAGCATTTTTTCTTCTAGCCATCTCTTTAATCTTAATGAATTTTATGAAACTTTTCACCAACTTCTCCAAATTCTTTCAAATCACAATACTAATCTTTACACTAAAAACAAGGAAAATCCATGTTTCTAGCGCCAATATGTAGTAGCAGAAAATCCCAAACTACACCCCTTACAAGAATTCATACAATCAAATCATTTTTTAGATCGATAATCACAAATTGTATTGATTAATCTCACAAATTTTACAAGATAGAAAGGAAATAAAGCTAAGGAATTAACAACCGCTCTGGACTTTCTCTCTCCTAATGACTTGCTCAGCACTCGAAAAAGATCTTTCCCTCCTTACGCATGTTTAACTCTTTATATAGGGGATTACATAGTGGATGACAGCTAATATGTCCTTTATTTTAAGATCTGACTTGCGATATTCTCGCAAGAGTTCTATTGTTAATCTTCGCAAATACTCTAATTATCACAAAGTCATCACACTTTTCTCATGTTTCTGCCATCGTCATCTGTCATGTCACTCTTCAAATCATTCTGCGACGCTCGCAAAGTGTTGTTGACTAAACTTCGCAAATATGTCCTTCTTGCGATATTTTGATCCTACATAGCCTTCCAATCATTTTGATTCTATGTAGAGGTGTTGATGAAATATGCGCGTGTCGAAAACCTCAGCATGGGAGGCTTTACGAATAATATAATTCATAAAAGGCTCCGAGAGGGTGTACGCTCAGTCAGAGATTGTGAAATAAGCTTTCACGAATCCTAAAATATGAGTTTCACATACATTCCTGAAGCCGTGTCAGAAACATGCAAGATCATGATTTTAGCCTTTGTTGAAAATCCACCATCAACAACTCTATCTTAGGATTCACGTGCTTTAGCCAGATTGGTTGTAGGCACAGAGATACTGAGGAAACTAGGTAACTAGGGGTAGTTTATTTGGTCTCAACCACACGAAGTTGGTAGTGATCTTTGTATAACGGCTTAATTATGAGAGTATTCAAAACTGGACTAAGTCCCAAGGTTTTTTTGCATTTGCGGTTTCCTCGTTAACAAAATATTATTGCGTGCTTTTAATTTACTTTCTGCATTACAACTTGTTTAATTTATAATTAAAGTAATTGTACTTGTACGTTAATCCAACACTTTGGTTGATCCCTATAGTTGTGTTCGGTTTCGAACTAAAACTATATACCAAATGTATACCTTGTGGTTTGTTATCTTCTTGACAGTCTCTGTCTATATTAGATCACGCAAGGTATGGACTTATCTGTTGATATTAAAAACATTGTGGTGTGCTTGATACCCTCGTCATTTCACTACCAGTACCCATAGTAACCCCATATTTTTAGTGGATGCGAATATGATTGATGATATTGATTCAATTGAGGATTATGATAATTCTGAGAAGAAAAATATGGTGCATCAATTGAATAGTGAAAGAGAGAAGTTCATAAAGGCAATTGATATCTTAAAAGAATCATCTGGAAGATTGACTGCATGTAATCAACATGGAGGATTTGCTATTCCATCTAAGGTATTTTCTCAAAAAAAAAAATTTTAAGTTTTAATTTTGATAAAGTGCTTTATACTAACAAGTATAAATCATATCTCTCTGATTTGAAAACCCTTTGGCTTGATTTTACTGTTTTCGGTCACTGGTATATTTTTTCTGGTATTGGGTTTGTTAAGCTTAAAATCAGGATGAAGATTTTGTCTTGGAATGTTTAAGGATTTGGGAATAAGTACACTAGATATTTCTCAAGTGATTTGATAAAATCAAATGACCTTGATTTGATTTTCCTTTCTGAAACCAAGAATGATGACTGTAAAATGTTGAGATACACCTACAACCTAAGTTTCATGAATTATTATTATTATGTGAACTCTGTAGGGGTCTCTGGTGGTATTTTCCTCCTATGAAAAGATGGAATTCAACTCGATATGGTTGATTTTAATCCAAATTTTATAGTTTGTCATACTACTATTGATGCTAGGAGAGAAAATATTTTGATTGTTTGCATGTATGGTGCCCTTGGTGATGAAGATATTAGATACCAGTGGGACTTTCTCTATAAACTAGCTGGTAAATTTAATTGTCTTTGCATAGTCGTAGGTGACTTAAACTTTATTACTAGGAAATATGATAAATTGAGAGGTAACATGCCATCTCAATCTGAACTAAATTAGGCTAATGAACACCTAGAAAATTTAAACTTAAGTGATGTGTCATTTGTAGGTAATCCTTATACGTGGTCCAATAGAAGGTCTGATAATAACCCGATTTTATAAAGATTAGACAGGGCTTTAGGTAATGGTATATGGTTTAGTAATTTTCCTGATAATATAGTGTATCATCTCATTCCTGACCACTTCCTTGTGCTCATAGTCAGTGATAGAGGGTTTAATAAAAATAGGAAACCTTATAGGTTTAACAAGTGTTGGTTTCTAGATATGTCTTGTGTTGATTTGGTAAGGAATAATTGGTCTGTGAATTGATGGACCGCATGCTTTTAAATTTACCAAATATCTCCAAAATGTTAAGTTAATTTCAAGAAATTGGAATGTTAATAAGTTTGGGAACTTTCAAACTCTGATTAAAGATATTCAAGGCCAAATAACTTCCTTGTCTCATCAAAATAACACTAATAGTTCTAGGGATATTCTTGTTGAACTTGAAGATAAGCTAAATTATTAGTGATGTGCAACATGATAATTATATGGAATGAGATAAAGAGAATGTTTTGACTTTTGATGATAGAAACACTAAGTACTTGCATGATAAATTTAAGTTCAGGAAAAAATGAACTCAGATTGAATCACTTCAATCCAACATTGGAATCTAGTTGACTGGGAAGAATTATATTGTTAATGAATTAAAAAAGCAATTCTTTGATATTAACAAGTCTACTAACCCTCCAGACTCTAGTAACTTTATGTCTGATTTGTTTCCATGTATTACTGAGGATGAGAATAATATGCTTATTAGGAACCTTACACCTGAAGAAATTAGAAATAATGTTTCAAATACAGCCATGGACCTCTCAAGGTCTGGATGGGTATCCCCAAGGTTTCTAAAAAATATGGGATGTTTCAGGTGAGGATACTGTGAAGATCGTTCAAGCATTCTTTCACTCTAAACACCTGCATAAGCAACTAAATCATAGTTTTGTGTCCTTGGTCCCTAAGAATACAGCTCCTAAAAAGGCTTCAGATTTTACACCAATAAGCCTAGTAACATGGCTTATAAGATAATTAGTAAGCTATTATATAGTATGCTTAAGTTGGTTGTGGATAAATTCATAAGTCCTTATCAAGCTGCGTCTCTTTCTTCTAGGCAGATAACATACAACATAATAATTACCCATGAACTTATTGACACTATGATAAAAACTAAAGCTAAACAAGGGCTAATAGCAATCAAATTGGATATGTCTAAAGACTTTGATCGAATAGAATATAATTTTTTAATCGCAATCTTTAGGAAATTAGGATTACGTGAGGATTCGTGTAAAATGATTCATGAATGTATTTTGACTGTTTTTGCTTTTGTCTTGCTCAATGGTTCACCAGGCGAATTTTTTTATCCAACAAGGGGTCTTAGGAAGCGAGACCCCTTATCTATTTATCATATGTATGGATTGTTTTTCAAGATTACTTCTTAAAACGGAAAATTCTAACTTGATTCGGGGAATTAAAGATGCTAAAACTTGTCCACTTATAAGTCATCTGTTTTTTTCCAGATGACTGTCTTATTTTTGCCAAAGCCAATGTTAAAGGTGCTAGGCAGTTAGATAACATTACCAAGGAGTTTAGCACTTTTTTAGGTCAGTCCATTAATGTGGATACATCTGGAGCGACTTTTATCCCTATAATGGATAATGATGTCAAAAACCAAATTCTTAGTATCCTAAATATAGAAAAACCTGGCGCTTAAGGATAAGTATATAGGTGTCACATTACCCATTAAACAAAATAAAATGGAGACATTTGGTTACTTGCAAAAAAAAAAAATGAGAGGCTTTCTACTTGGAAGGCTAAGAATTTAATCAACCTACTAGAAAAATTATGGTCCAATTTGTTCTTGGGATTTTTTCTTCTCACCATCTTGTTGTTTTCCCCATGCCCAAGAAATTGACTGACATGTTAGATGGTATACAAAGGAATTTCTGGTGGAACAAAAAGCAAGGAGAAAGAGGTATGTTTTTTTTTTACTAAATGAGATTCTGTCACTAGGTCTAAGGTGCAAGGAGGTATGAATATTCAAATAACTGATGTTTTGAATGAAGCTCTACTAGCTAAGTTAGTATGGAGAATGTTAAAATATCCTGATTCGAAATGAGCCCAGGTAATGTATCATAAGTACTTTTTTGACTCTAATCATCTCCATTGCAATTGATCAAATGGTTCTTTGGTTTGGAAATGAGTGTGTAGGGGCTTAGTGTTGATAAGGAAACACTATTGTTGGGAAGTAGGTAATGAGACTAAAATTTCCTTATGGAAAGATAGGTGGGTCCCTACTTTAGATCAGTTACTACCATCGACACTAAGTTTTTCTAATATACAGACACTAGATCGACTCATTAGTCCTGATAGTCACACTTGAAATGTTGATATTTTGAATGCTTTATTTGATAATGATATTTTTAGAGAAATATGTGAAATTGGGATTCCTATTATAGGAGATGATAGAATTGTATGAAAACCTATATGAATGGTATATTCGCAGTTTAGAGTACTATATGGTTGCTGACAGTGCATGTAATACTCAATTTGTGGATGATGGGCTTAATATTTTTCGTTGGAGAACATTCTGGAAGGAGGACATTCCTCATAAGATTATACATTTCCTATGGAAGTGTTTGCAATGTTGTCTCCCTCTTAAGGACAGACTCCATAGATTGATTAATATTGTGGATCCTAAATGTATTTTCTAAAATGCTAATATTGAATCCTATGACCATCTATATTAGTCCTATATGTAGTACTACAAAACAAATATGAGCTAATATAGATCCAATATTTTTGAATTTGATCAATAATGTTGGATTGAAAGATTAGATAATAAGTTGGTATGGAAATGGAATCAATAATAGGCACGACATGATTTTAGATGAAGGTTATACTCTTTGGCACATATGGAAATTGAGGTGTGCCATTATTTTTGATAATGGACATGTGCAGGTGGATAATTTAGTAAGACAACTTAAGAAGGATTTTGTTGCTTGGAAGGAGAACTGAATGAGACTGACTATGAGAATAAGTAAAAACCATAACATCACAAATGTATCGCATAGTGCCATAACCTAATTTCATTAAAATAAACTATGATACTTCATCATTCTAAAAAGAAACTAATAAACATATGGGATCTGTATTGATTGGTATAAATGATGCAGAATAATTCAAAAGAGCCTGGTATATTCTAGGGGTAGCAGAGGAAGAAGATAATGAAAAGGAATTAGCGACATATGAGACCATAAAGCTAGCTAGGATGAAGCAGATTTCAAATCTACAACTGGAAGGAGATAGTCTAAATATCGTTAATGCTTTAAATTGCAAAAAAGGATCTGTTAAAGCATCTCCAATGCTAAGGGTGAAATTCATCCTATGTGGGGGTCTTATCAATACTTTTTTATTGGGGGTCAATCCTATGTGGCTAAAACAAATAAAAGTTGGACATTTTACCTCAAGTTTCATCTCCAATCCTAAAGTCTTCCTAACCTAAAGTCAATTTTGGAATAAGTTTTATAAGGGGTCATTACTATGAGGAAAAAAATATTTGAAATTATCACCCAATAAAAATATTTTCTAATTAAGAAAAATTAATTTTGGAATAAAAAAATTGATGATGTGTCAAGAGACCCAGGGTCATGGAGAAGGTGAAGATTTGACTTTCTCCTTTACCCCTTGTTATGAGATGGCATCCTTGTCATGGTTTTTCATTAACCTTGAACCTAGCATTGGAGATTAATTTTTGGTCAAAAAAGTGTTAAATCCTAGGTCTCATGTCTTATTAAGATTTTCACTCCTAGCATTGGAGATGCTCTTATGTGGACAACCAACCTTACTACTCCCTCTTTTCCATTTTACTTGATGTTCTAGAGCTTATCACGCAAATCAAGAAACAATATAGAGAATAAAATATTTCCAAATCTACCCATATTAATAGTTTCCTAAAAATTTAAAACACATGGTTTATAGTCTCTAGATTTAGTGTAAATTACGATTCCCGTTGTAATTTACTAGGACTAAACTTACTAGGACTAAACCAAATATTCCATCCAAGATAGAGTATATATCTTCCATGGAGTAGATTTAAAAATTGAAATAATTATCTATCTGTTGATTACAATGAGAATTAATGGTATGGTGTTGATTACAATTGAAATAATTATCCATATGTGAATTGACTAATCATTTCTCCAAAATGAGTAAATCCACTAGACTCATCATTACTTATGATTTTATGAGCGATATTCAGGCTTGTGTTAGCAATGAGGATAATTTGAGGTTACTAGTTATACCTAGTAGTGAAGAAATCAAAGATGTTGCCTTCAAGATGAAACCATGGACCTCTCCAGGTCCGGATGGATTCCCACCTGGTTTTACCAGAAGATGTGGGACATTGTAGGTAATGATAAGGTGCGTATGGTTCAAGCAGTCTTTCATTCCAAGTACATTCTTAAACAATGTAACCATAATTTTATCTCTTTAATTCCTAAAGTTACTTGTCCTAAGAGTGTATCAGAATTTAACCTATAAGCCTATGTAATACCTCTTATAAAATGTGTCAAAAATTATAGCCAATCATCTTAGGCCCATTCTGAACAGAATTATACGTCCTTTTCAAGAATCTTTTCTGCAAGGTCGTCAAATGTCTAATAATATAGTTTTAGCACACGAATTGGTATATACTATGAAAAAGAATAAAACTAAGATGAAAGGGCTGATGGCTATAAAGTTAGACATGTCTAAGGCTTTCGATCGTGTTGAATGGTGTTTTATTATTCATTCCTTACTTAAACTTGGATTTCATGAAGATTTTTGCAGAATTATTGAGCAATGTATCTCAACAATCTCTACTTCAGTGCTGCTTAATGGATCACCAGGTGATATCTTCTACCCTGAGAGAGGTCTTCATCAGGGAGACCCTCTGAGTCCGTATCTTTTTATCCTATGCATGGAGTTTTTCTCAAAATGTTTGTTATCTACTGAAAGCAAGGGCCTTTTACATGGCATTAGAGTTACGCCTGATTGTCCTCCTATAAGTCATCTATTTTTCGCTGACGATTGTCCGATTTTCCTAAATGCTAGGTCTAGTGAAGCTAGAGTTTTACATGATATCATAAGGAAGTTTAGTAACCTTTCTGGACAACCTATTAACTTTGAAAAAAATCAGGCTTGGCTTTTATTCCTAAAACATATAATAGGTGTTGACACCCCATTTCCGCACCTTCCATAGAAAATATCATTCTTGTACTTCGGAGCAGAATACAAGAGAAATTATTTGTGGAGCAATTAAGGATTTTCATATCCTTTAAATCAAGCCCATAATCTCAACCAATCAAGCTCACAAGCTCTCAAGCCCACCAGCTCTACCAATCAAGCCCACAAGCTCTACCAATCAACCCCACAAGCTCTACCCAATAAAGCCCACAAGCTCTACCCAATCAATCCCACAAGCACGGCTCCTACCCATTTTATCATCCTTCCAAACCTGGGAATTCTTGCTTTCACGTTAAAGAGGGAAAAAAATGCAAAGCCAATGGTGAAAAAACGGAGTCATTCTGAATCCGTATGGAAAAATTATGAGCAAAACAATAACTCAGAAGACGTTAAGGGACGACCACCTTTTCATCCTCCCCTTATCATCACCAAGGCTTTAATTAGTAGGACTAACTCTTCATATACGTGTCATATGGAAGAATTTGTCAAATTTGGTTAAAGAAAAATAATCAAGTGGGACCTACATATGTTGAAAAGAAAAATATTCCTTTTCAAAGGACAATTGATTTCTTCGCGCAGGCATTTTTCATCCAGATTAGGCGCAGGAAAAGAAGGAATGATGTCGGGGATTTGCGTATATAAAAGGAGGTCGAATGAAGACTTCAAAACACACCAATTTTCTCACGAAACCTCTTCATAATAATTTTCTCTCACGGAAACCTCTTCCAACAAACATTTTTCTCGCTATAAAGTCTGAGAGAGAAAAAAACACTCTTTATTTCTCCTCATATATTCTAAATTTCTATGCGTTTTGTGATTTAATCAAAGAGAAACCAAGTTTTCTTTCTTATATAATAGTTATTATTGTCCTATACATTTCTAGTTTATTTCCAGAAAACCCAAAAAAATATAAGTAGAAGTATCAAAATCAAGTATCGTCTTTAAGTTCTTAAAAGATTAGCATTAAATTGCTGGTACTTTAATTACTTTCTGAATACTTAACAGAAGCGAGAAATCATCGTAAGAATCTTTCCAAGTCTCTGTATCATATTTCAGGTATACTAATTGCTTATCTTTTCGGTAATTATGTAGTTATACGGGAACGGAATGGTTTTTCCATTTCGTAGTAACACCGCAACTACTCTTTACATGCATTATATAAAAATAATTTGTTTTTTTCTTTAGTAATCTTACAAGTGGGATAAATCAAAGTGTGGGTATAAAGCGGAATTCCATCCCACATTAGATCCATTGCTAAGAAAGTAATAAATAAAGCAGGTCACTATTCAAATCACTGTTCACTATTCGGTCACTATTTAATTACTATTCGTCACTATGCATCACTATTTGTTTTTATTAATAATTAATTATAAACATTCCCCTTTAATCATGAAGTAGAGGCCAATCCTACGATTGGGCGGCTGATGGGTGCCTAACACCTTCCCATCCCGTACTAGAATCTCCTTACCCAGACTCTCTGATAGCAGACCATAAACATGAAAGTCATAACTAGGTTTTGTTTTCCTCAAAAGAATTCAAACTAGTTAAAAGGGTCCTGACTCCCCTTAGTCAGGTGGCGACTTCAAAACATCTCTTTTCCTCTCTGCAGAGTTGGCCCTCTTACTAACAAACTAGTAAGAAGTTATCTCTGGCAGACCCTATGTGATAAACATCCACGAATGGATGAGCACATGGACTTCGCCCCATAACAATTATGGATAAAGGAAATAGACCGGCACCTCGACCCGTGATACGAAACCTCGATTTCTACAGTGGCGACTTCTGCTGGGGAATAAATAAGAGATTCGACTTGAAAAATGATTAAAAGGAAAATGTTTTTTTTACTAATATTTATTTGAGAAAGGTTCATATTTCAGGTACCATCATTGGTTGTGAACCATTGAAGCTTATGGCTCCTACAACTAGAAGTGTTACCAGAAAAGATCTTTGCTGCAATTTGTTAAAGTGTACTTCTGCGAAGGAATCAAGTCCTCAAGAACGGAGAGGTCTTTTAAAAATGATGACGCTCCTAAAACATTTCATGGTGACACAAGCTTTCCTGAACATGAAAAGCATGTTATCAACTTAAAAGATGTTACAAATGAATTCCTCAACCGGAAAAGGAGTTTCAAGTATCGCATCAACTCCGCCATAAAGAAAGTAACATCTTATAAGGATAAGTTGAAAAAATCTGAGAAAGCTCTATCCAATCTAGAAGCTCAACTCAATGATTTTTTAAGTCTCTCTGACAATGAAGAGGATTTTTCCGACAACCATAGCAAAGGAGAATAAATGCAAGAAATAGAAATCTCCAGGTTGCAAGAAGTCACAATGACGCCAGATCAATTACAAGAAGGAACTACACAAGTATGCATGGACTCTACGAGTGTTGAGAAACAACCTTCTGAGGCGGATGATTTCGATCTACGATGGCGTGGAATCACCAATTCTTCACCTTAACTCATATCTTTCATGCATGGAGAAATGGGAGATGAACGAAGAGAGATATATAAAGAAATACTTCGGCTATAGCCTAACTGGCAGAGCAACAATATGGTATGCAACCAACGACCATGTTCAATCTGCAACATGGCCGATAACCATCAACTTGTTCATAAAATATTTCTCAGAAAAGCAGCATCCGACCATCCCCAACCATACTAGGGCAAAGTTGCACGCAGTTTCAACAAACACGAGCAACCACGCAACTTCGACAAAGGAGATCTCGTGCTCAAAGAGATCCGTCCAGTAAAGCACACCGACCCAAGGGGCAAGTTCAAGCCAAAGTGGGAAGGCCTATTCATTGTCAAAAAGATTTTTCAGGGGATGGCAATACAATTAATGGACCTAGATAGAGAAGAACATGCAAGTCCCACGAATGTAGATCAACTCAAGAGGTATTATGCCTAATCGAAGGAAACATCCCAGCATAACCAATCCTTGCACATCCTCAAAAGAACAACTGGTTTGTCAAGCACTTATCATTGTTCTCTACTTTATCAACTTGTTTTTCAAAAAAAAAAAAAAAACAGATTGCTAAAACTTGTTTTCCAAAAAAAAAAAAAAAAACAGATTGCTAAAATTTGTTTTCAAAAAAAAAAAAGATTGCTAAAATTTGTTCAAAAAAAAAACACAAATTTCTAAGGTTTTGTTTTCAAAAAAAAAAAAAAAAAAATCGGAGAGTTTATCAATGATGTAAAGCTTAGGATTTGGGTATGGTGTTATGAGCAACCAGATAGGCAGCTGAGACAAACTCTCCAAATCAAAATTTCAGTTTTGTAAATTTTTAAGTTTTTTATTTTGTTTTCAAAAAATAAAAATAAAATAAATGCTGATGATGATGAAAGCCCTAGGATGATACTGTGCCTTGCACACGTACCAAATAGGCAACTGAGGCAAAAGTTTCTTGAGTTATTTTAAGCCTAATCATGTTCTAACCATGCTTTAAGCTTTTGTGAACGACGAGTTATCTGAATTAAGGCTTCTCCACCGGAGTCAACGGTCTGCACAGTCAGTGCAAGTCAAACCAAAGAATAAAAGCACCACCAGAAAGAAAATATTTCATTCACAAATGAAGGAATTACAGAATCTTCTTCTACAACAATGAAAAGCATGAACTCTTCCTTATCTGAAGGATACATGATTCAGATCGAGAAAAAAAAAAAAAACAAGAAACAAGAAACAAAAAATGACCTGACAGCAAACCAAAGAAGAAGAAATGAAAAACAAATAAGGAAAGCTGGTGATTTTATCTGAGTCTAGACCAAGATCCAACTTCTTCACCATTTCCCATTGATCGAAACCAATGTGTAATAGTGGTAAAAGTGTCCATGTGACACACTAGATCTAGACATCTTCATCATGGGCAGATCATCCATACTTGTCAGAATACATCTAAATCTAAATCCGATTTCAACTTTGAAATCTGGGTTTATCTTTGTATGTATTTTGAAGATGCATATGGAACGATCCCGCATCTTCCCCTAAATCATCAGATCTTCATCTTCGAGCCGAACATTAATCTGGATCTCAAGATGCACTACCATCAAGCACAAAAAAGAGAAGATTCATATAGATCTATACTGAGATTCCACCAAAATCTCACTTCAGTTATCATTACTTTCAGCCGCTCAAACTGCATCTCGCATACTCCACCAGTAAATGATTACTATGGCGATAAACCAAACAAGCAGAAAGTAGAAGAACATGAAGACGGTGATCAAGAAAAGAAAGTTCACAGTCCAGATCCGGCACATACAAGAAGGATCTGACGAAAAGATGGAGGAAAGAGATAGATTTGCAGAGAATAAAAAAAAAAAAAAAAAGAGGGAGAAAGGGAAACTGATGGTCGAGGAAGAATAAGGCGAGGAATTTAAAGCAAAGGATTAGGGCTCCATCAAACTGCTATTCGGGAAAACCGAAACTAAACCCATGACCCATTGGGCTTCTCCAACCCATTAGGGTCATTCATCCGATCCGCTAGCTCCTTTTCCCTTTTCCAATTTCTTAAGAGACTACGTAACTATATGGCTAGTAATGATGCAAATGTCAAAGTTGGAGATTTTCTGTTCCATAGAATAGGTGTTGTCATTCAAAAGGCGGTTGGGGCTCAGCTTGTTGCTAGACTCCCTTCCAATTTCTTACCACTTGATATTGTATCTGACAATTTATTTTGATTAATTTAAGCCTGCTTGGGCCTTTTCTAAAAAAAAAAATGCAGTCTACCTCATAAAGAAGTCGAAGCGTGGATAATTCTTCAGAGAGAGTATAAATACGCGCCTGCCTCCCCAGGGATTCTCTACTGACTTCATCATATCTCAACATGATACCGTACATCTCATTCACCACCGATGTCAACTGGCGCCCACGGCTATCCACCAAACGGAGCAAGTATTCTTGAAGAGGTCTGGAAGCCTGAAGCGAGAAAGGAGTCAATAAAAAGTATTAAGTCATTAAGTCAAGAAGAGCAGAGTAGCAACGGTACCTCAGGAATATCATCCGGGAGAGGTAAACCAATAATATCTTCACGGTCAACAGGGCCACCTGCAATTGGAACCACATTTGAAGTCCCCAAGATAAGTATTTGAAAATCCCATGTTGGAAGAAGATGACCGAAGCCCGTTAATGGAACTTGTTGAGAAGAAGCATTGCTGGAAGATCCCATCAATAATGGACGAGGGGCAAAACCCGGATCACCCACTACAAGATTCTCTCGGCAAGATTGGATAGCAAGAGGTGGACCTAAAGAAACCGATCTCCAATATGATTCAAAATTCATTCCCCGATCAACGGAATCTTCATAGGAACGTTGCGGTTGACGTGAAATCTCGTCCATATCACTAAACGATGCATAAGGAAAACATGTAACGTTGGGAGGAGGAAAACGGGGTGTAGCGTCTGGTTGACTAATTTATCTCCCAAATATGTCACCAAGATACCAAGCACAATAATCCGGGCCACGTAACAAGTACCGAAGCATGCTAGACGACATGGCATGAATGGCCCTTTGATCACACCGAATCAGATAATCCTTCCAAGGATCCCAAAAAATATGCGATCAAAATGGAGGTATATAAAAAAAAAAAATGCGGTTTCTTACAGATTCAACTGTCGCTCCCTCCAAACAAAGGCGTGTATATGCAGTCGAGTGCCTTCGAAGTGCACCCTTCCATCTAGCCATTCGAGGAAATGTTTGACTATTGGATAAGCTTGTATCAAAAGGAGGGCGACTAAGAGGAAAATATTCGTAACACCAATACTGTTACAAAGAAAAATATGGATGTTTAAAAAGGAAGTCTAAGATAGTTCAACCTGAAGCAAGGAGAAATGTACTTACATTCAAGATGGTCGAGAATCCACATAAGGCTTTTGTTTGAAGACGTGTTGCTCGAGTCAGATAGGTGTAAAGTCGCGCCATTGCACAACTTCCCCAATCGTAAAAATTCACCAAGTCTAGGTCAGAAAATTCTGCCAAGTAGCCTGATTTGATATAGCCACCAGAAGAGTCAAGGAAGGTATGACCCTCAACAAAGATCAGGAAAGCTCTGGTAACTGTAATAACTTTAGCATCATATTTTGAAGAGTCAGCAGTGAGATCCATCTCAGGGACCGAGAAATTCGTCTTCAAGCCTGCTAAGCTGACATACCAAGTTTTAGGGAAGATATCCCCACAATGTGGTCCCAACAGGTTTCGGACATTCTCCTCTGTCACGTTTTCACCTATCGGGACGGGAGATCCTACCCCCACACGGATGCCAGTAATCATGTAGAAATCCAGATGAGTGATGGTTAACTCACAATGTGGCAGGTGAAATGAATTAGTATCACCCCACCATATTTCTGCCACGATTAAAGCATTCTCACCATCATGGAACGGTTCCAAAGCTTCAATAAAGTCGTACCAACCGATCTGTTGTACAAGCTCACGTACACCTTTGCATCGTCTCAACATCATCCACCATTCTACTATGCCAGTGGTCCCTCCGCGAATACGCGCCCAAGCGTAATTCTATGAAAGAAAGCAGTGGTTGAGAAATAATGAAAGGAAACTTGGAAAACAAAGAAGAAAATTTCGATCAACAAGGAAACTTACAGTGGTCTTCCGGATTCTTGCAGAAACGTGATCATCCACATCGTTTAAAACCCCAACTCTTCGTCTTCTACGCAGCGTAGGCAAAGTTGGAGGATCAGGAATAATGATAGCCATCCGCCTAGACGACATATTGAAGAAAAGAAAAGGAGTTTCTTACCTAAAGAAAGGTCTTTCTCCCCTATCTTATATAAAAAAAAAGGGTAATTACTTCCTCAAGAAGTTTTTTTTTATCATAATCGTCTCGTGAAAGAAAAGCAAGTCATGTCAAGACAAAGTGTGGAACGGAAGCCAAGAAGATGCACTTTCAGAATGTGAATGAAACCGACAAGCTCAACTGGGGAAGACCCAGCCAACGTTAGTATATTTCTTCATCAACCTATTCAACTATTTCAATTGGCTCGAACAAAGGGCAATCCAACTGAATCAACCGCAAAGGTTCAAAAATCAATAAAATGGAGCTGACAAGCTTAACTGGGGAAAACCCGGCCAACGTCAGAATTTCTTCATCAACTCATCAAAATCACCTCTTGGAAAAGATAAGGTGCGAAAGGGTGTTCAGGGCTTTGTTCGTTAACCGAAAACGGTTACTCTCAAAGAGGGGCAACTGTTGACACCCCATTTCCGCACCTTCCATAGAAAATATCATTCTTGTACTTCGGAGCAGAATACAAGAGAAATTATTTTTGGAGCAATTAAGGATTTTCATATCCTTTAAATCAAGCCCATAAGCTCAACCAATCAAGCCCACAAGCTCTCAAACCCACCATCTCTACCAATCAAGCCCACCAGATCTACCAATCAAGCCCACAAGCTCTACCAATCAACCCCACCAGCTCTACCAATCAAGCCCACAAGCTCTACCAATCAAGCCCACAAGCTCTACCCAATCAAGCCCATAAGCTCTACCCAATCAATCCCACAAGCACGGCTCCTACCCATTTTATCATCCTTCCAAACCTGGGAATTCTTGCTTTCACGTTAAAGAGGGAAAAAATGCAAAGCCAATGGTGAAAAAACGGAGTCATTCTGAATCCGTATGGAAAAGTTATGAGCAAAACAATAACTCAGAAGACGTTAAGGGACGACCACCTTTTCATCCTCCCTTTATCATCACCAAGGCTTTAATTAGTAGGACTAACTCTTCATATACGTGTCATATGGAAGAATTTGTCAAATTTGGTTAAAGAAAAATAATCAAGTGGGACCTACATATGTTGAAAAGAAAAATATTCCTTTTCAAAGGACAATTGATTTCTTCGCGCATGCATTTTTCATCCAGATTAGGCGCAGGAAAAGAAGGAATGATGTCGGGGATTTGCGTATATAAAAGGAGGTCGAATGAAGACTTCAAAACACACCAATTTTCTCACAGAAACCTCTTCATAATAATTTTCTCTCACGGAAACCTCTTCCAACAGCATTTTTCTCGCTACTCCGTCTGAGAGAGAAAAAAACACTCTTTATTTCTCCTCATATATTCTAAATTTCTATGCGTTTTGTGATTTAATCAAAGAGAAACCAAGTTTTCTTTCCTATATAATAGTTATTATTGTCCTATACATTTCTAGTTTATTTCCAGAAAACCCAAAAAAATATAAGTAGAAGTATCAAAATCAAGTATCGTCTTTAAGTTCTTAAAAGATTAGCATTAAATTCTTTTGGTACTTTAATTACTTTTCGCATACTTAACAGAGGCGAGAAATCATCGTAAGAATCTTTCCAAGTCTCTGTATCGTATTTCAGGTATACTAATTGCTTATCTTTTCGGTAATTATGTAGTTATACGGGAACGGAATGGTTTTTCCATTTCGTAGTAACACCGCAACTACTCTTTACATGCATTATATAAAAATAATTTGTTTTTTTCTTTAGTAATCTTACAAGTGGGATAAATCAAAGTGTGGGTATAAAGCGGAATTCCCTCCCACATTAGATCCATTGCTAAGAAAGTAATAAATAAAGCAGGTCACTATTCAAATCACTGTTCACTATTCGGTCACTATTCAAGTTACTATTCAGTCACTATTTAATCACTATTCGTCACTATGCATCACTATTTGTTTTTATTAATAATTAATTATAAACATTCCCCTTTAATCATGAAGTAGAGGCCAATCCTACGATTGGGCGGCTGATGGGTGCCTAACACCTTCCCATCCCGTACTAGAATCTCTTTACCCAGACTCTCTGATAGCAGACCATAAACATGAAAGTCATAACTAGGCTTTGTTTTCCTCAAAAGAATTCAAACTAGTTAAAAGGGTCCTGACTCCCCTTAGTCAGGTGGCGACTTCAAAACATCTCTTTTCCTCTCTGCAGAGTTGGCCCTCTTACTAACAAACTAGTAAGAAGTTATCTCTGGCAGACCCTATGTGATAAACATCCACGAACAGATGAGCACATGGACCTCGCCCCATAACAATTATGGATAAAGGAAATAGACCGGCACCTCGACCCGTGCTACGAACCCCGATTTCTACAATAGGATCACGAATGACATTGCAAACATTTTAGGTATTAAAAGAATGGGACAACATGATAAGTATTTGGGTGTCCCATTACTTATACAGAGAAAAAAAATGGATTCGTTCAAACCTTTACTAGGTAAGTTTAGAGACAGATTAAGTAGGTATTTGGAAACCAAAACATTTAAACTTAGCTGGTAAAACATTTATGTCTCAAACTGTGCTAGGATCTTTAGCCTCTCATCATATGGCTGTATTTCCAATGCCTAAGGACCTAACTAGGAAAATGGATTCTTACCAAATGATATTTTGGTGGAATCAAGACTATGAGTCTAGAGGTTTAATTTTTAGAAAATGGGATTAGGTTGCGATTCCTAAGAAGTTAGGTGGTCTGAAGTTTAAGAAATCTGACATTTTTAACATTGCTTTGCTTGCCAAGCTAGCTTGGAGGATGTTAGATCATCCGAATGCTCCTTGGGATGTTATTCTTAGACATAAATACTTCATGAATCTAGATCCCCTTACTGATGACTTGTCTACTCATGGCTCCTGGATTTGGAGAGGTATTAGGGAGGGTCTAGAAATAGTAAAACCTAATTAATGCTGGGAAATAGGGGATAGAACTAAAATTAGTGTATGAAAACATAAGTGGGTTCCCTGGTTAAATAACACAGTTGACACTAGAAGATGGTCTATGTGCATTAGCAATGTAAGTGACATGATAAATAGTGAAACAAGATCTTGGGATGTTAATTTGCTGAGTGCTCTTTTTAATGAGCAAATTGTTAGTCAAATCACCCAAATCAGGATTCCCCTCCATGGAATTGATAGGATTAGATGGACTTTGACTAATAACGGTTTTTTTATTGTGAAATCTGCTTATAGGTTTATTCTAAATAGCAGAATTGATATGTCTTCTGTTCCTAATAGCCAATTTCCTTGGACTAAGTTCTGGCAGGTGCATCTTCCTCAAAAGATTTTGTTTTTCCTTTGGAAATGAATCCCAGTTAGAGATCGTCTGCATAAATTCATGAACAATATAGACAGTTCTTGTCCTTTTTATAGGAACTGCTCTGAAACTGCCCAACATCTCTTCATTGAGCGTAGCTATGCTAAGAAAATGTGGATATCTCTTGATTCTGATTTACATAATAGATTTCAAAACAAAAATTTGATTGATTAAGTTAGGTAATGGTTTGT
The DNA here is from genome assembly GCA_023529315.1 of Papaver bracteatum. Classification (NCBI taxonomy): domain Eukaryota; kingdom Viridiplantae; phylum Streptophyta; class Magnoliopsida; order Ranunculales; family Papaveraceae; genus Papaver; species Papaver bracteatum. The sequence continues at coordinate 1,729,899 of JAJJWX010005152.1, forward strand.
TAGTCTATCAGGTGTAAATGCTCAGATGAAGAAAAGCATTCAACTTGCAGGAATAGTACTCGGGCATGTTTGGAGACTAGGTGCCAGCTAGTATTTGATAATGTTCGCATTCCTGTTGTAACTCTTTCTCTACAGGTGAAGATCATTTCTGACTGGGACAAAAATCTAACTTCAATGTCTATTAATGGGTAGAATATCCAGGGAAGGACAGACAAAAGCATTAGATGGACTGGTCCTATTAACCCTTTTGTGAAAATTAATTTTGATGCAAGCTTCAAAAATGATTGTAATAAATGTAGACTTGGTCTAATCATGAGGTCTTTTGCAGGCAGTCATATGGGCAAAAGAAAATAATATTGATCACCTACATATGGAGGGTGACAACTCAAACGTGGTAGCGACGTTAAATGGTACATCTACGACTGTGAAGTGGACTACGAGTTCAGTTATTGGTGATACTTTGGTTATTCTTTCCTCTTTTAACTCTTGGAAATGTAGCTATGTTCCAAGAGAAGCAAATAATACGGCTCATATACTAGCCAAGGAAGCTTGTAATGCTTCAAATAGTTTAGTTAGATTATTAGCTGAATCTGATTTTCCTATTTGGTTAAAATCCTCTCTATAGGAAGACAATGTTCTCTAATTTTTCTATCAATGAATCTCTTTTCCTAGTAGAAAAAAGAAAAAGATGAGTTGTATTAAGTAATACTTAATCCCTCAACTATTTTGGAACACAAAAAAATCCCTAGAACATCAAGTTAAACGAAATGGAAGGAGTATAAGAGATTGTCATGAATCGCTTAAAGTTTTTAATAAGTTGTTTGTTTCTCATATTCCAAGAGAAACCAACTATGTAGCCCACGAATTAGCTAAAAAAAGTTAATAATATAGTGTGTTCCGGGATACTTGCTCCAAATTGGTTGGTCTCTTATTCAAGAAAAAAAATTAATATCAATATTAATTTTCTATTAAAAAACAAAAACAAAAAAACTATACAATACTTTTCGAAACACCTTTATGATGTCCTAAATATCACACATTTTTTATTACTGATGGTGTGTGCATAAGTGTCAGGAAGATGAAGGGATAACTTGGTTGACCAAGTTTTTCAATAGCATCTTCCAGTCAAACGGATGCCGGATGAATAGCGAAGAAGCGTTATCATACAGATCTTAAAAAATAAATGGGATATCCAGAGATGCGCGAACTACAAAGGCATACAACTGATGAGCCATACCATGAAGCCATGAGATTGGATTATCGAGCGTCGTCAATGAAAGGAAACGTGCCTAACAAAGATCAAGTTTGGATTTATGCCCAGAAGATTTTCCACGAAACAGTTTTCCTGGTAAGACAACTAATGGATAGATACCGGGAACAAAAGCAAGACCCGCATATGGTGTTTATAGACCTCGAGAAATCATTCGACAAATTCTCGTGCTCGGTGATGTGGTGAGCACTGGAAAATAAGAGGGAATCACCGAAGTACATAAATTTAATCAAGGATATGTATGAGGGAGCTGTAACCAGTGTCCGGACGTGTGACGGAGTTTCGAGTGATTTTCCGATCAAGATAGGGCTATATCAGGGATAAGCCTTGAGTCCCTGTATATTTTCTCTTGTGGTAGACTAAGTTAAGATGGACACACAAGGTGTGATCCTTTGGTGTATGCTCTTCGCAGATTATGTGGTGCTAATTGGAGATTCCAAGACAGGGTTCGAGGAAAAACTAGAGTGGTGGCAGCAAACTCTAAAATCGAAGGGTTTCAGACTCATTAGGACCAAGACTGAGTATTTGAGGTGCGACTTCAACGATACCAGGCCCGATGATGGGGACGTTTTGCTAGACGGGTAGTTAGTACCAAATAAGGATTCCTTTTGATATCCGGGATCGATGATCCAAAGAGATGGTGGAATCGACGAGGGCATTCGACATCGGACCCAAGCAGGATGGCCGGGGATTGGCAACGGGCTTATGTGACCGTAAAATCCTACTGAAGTTAAAAGGAAAGTTCTACAAAACGGAGATTCGACCTGTGATGTTGTATGTGGAGGAATGTTGGGCGAATAAAAACCGGGACATCAGAGAGTTGCATGCAACAAAGATGTGTATGCTGAGATGGTCATGCAGGCACGACCGAATCAGGAATGAATATGTATGCAAGAAACTTGAGGTAGCACCAATTCGAGGAGATGCTCACCCAACATCGGTGGCGCTGGTTTAGGTATTTCCAGCGAAGACCGTCTGATGCACCGGTTCACGCAGGACGCATCAAGCGTGTTGAAGGAAGGATGAATAGTAAAATGTGAACGGGGAGAATCCCCCGTAGCTCTGCAGCTAGCATGATTGTGATGGGAGGCGGGAGGGATCCAGCATAGCCCCGCATCCTGGGCAGGGATGTTACACAATTCCATTGAAGTGGTGACTACTTCATCCTCTGTATCAAAAACGAAGGCGTGGAAAGTGCCAAGAATTTGCTCTTGCCTTAGTGCAGGTTGTGATGAGGCTGACAAGAAGACGTAATATTTGCCATACTTTCATGAGATGGAATTCATTCCAGCTCTAGCCTACCATGGACTTGTTCTGGGACAAAAGGCCTTCAAATATCATCGGATATCGGGGTGTGCATAAATGCCAATCTAGGAGACCAGTGGAAACTTGAAACCGCTATGGGTTCTTCTGGCTGTGTCCTGACTCGTGAGTTTTAACTCGCCGTTTTGCTGCACCAAATAAGCACACGTGCGGAAAATGAAGTTGAGGAACTGTACAGCGCATATAGGATCCATATGACAGATGAATTTTCTGGAACAGAAGATAGAACAGAACAGCAGAGGAGACCCTCTCTGAAACACTCTGAATCTGATGGCTACTCCTCTGCTTCTGAGAGGTATTCCACTACTTCGTCTACAACTTGAGACTAGAAACTTACCCATTAGATTCCTAGCACCATTTTGGAAGCCTTCATTTTGTACAGCCATCAAAACGTCAAATTTTCATGATAATCTTACCACCACCACTCTTGTAACTGATGATAACAATACTACCACTACTGATACTGGAGATTTTCCCAATTACCCTAGATGGGATAATCCAGATTTTAGGCATTGGAAAGATAAGGAGTCGGAAATTCTTAACGATATCGAACCCATTATTCTTCTCACTAAAGAAATTCTCCACTCAGACAGGTAATTTTTGTACCCAACTTCAATTAGAATGGATTGTTTTGAAAATTTCGTGGTTTTGAATGAGAAAGTTTGAATTTTTTCAGCTGTTAATGATGACCTATATTTATAATTTTGTTATGTAGTTGTCATATGGATAATGTAAGGTTTTGTGGATAACATGTAGATATTCAATTGTGATATTTTATCATTTGCTGTTCTTGGATGTAAGAAGCATAACTTTGAGCAACATATATGTATTTTTGCGCTTATGGTAAATTTTGCTTTGTTTGATATAGCCATCTGTGATTAGTAAGGTCTTCTGTTGGTACTCACTAACTTAGACCCGCAAGAAACACATTGTAATACGTCTACTGGAAAAACTAAGCTGACTACCAGCCCCAATCGAAGTTTGAAATAATTATTATATGTACATCACATTTGGAGGGTTGATTAACAGTATCACCTGCTGAGCATTTAGGTTTATAGATATATTGCCTCTACAGATGCATGAACTGGTGCGACTGCCAGTGTTGGTGAGAACTTGTTGTTCTAGGAGGTCTCTACTTGCTTATGAATGGAGATGCATTATGGCATCTTACAAATTGACTGTAGTAAAATTTTCACATGTTTGAAATTTGAATATGCAGACGTACACATATGTTCATGAGATAGTCAACTACATGCTGCTTCCTTTTGAATCCGTTGGTTTACAATGTCCAGACTGGCAGCAATGCCGGTTCCATGTTATTCAAACTTTGCAGAGTACATACTAGAGAGCAATTGTGTTATTCAATCCTATTTTGTTTTGATTAAGTAGGCTTACTATGAGGTGTCAGAGTAATATGTTGAAATTCCAACAGCGGATTAGGATGCTATCCAATTATCTATGCTTGTAAAGGTACTTTGGATTTTAACCCTTTGAAGCCGCTAATCCTTATCTGATCAATAGCGGTTTCCTCAGTAAGTCATCCTTGGCTCCTTGCTTCTGCCTTGAATTGTTGATCTCATGCATGAACAGTTTATTCCGTGAAATGATTATACACTTATCTAGTAACTATCTTATCCAAATACAAAGATGCATAGCCAAGAGTCTGGTTCAATGGCTCTATACAAATTACCCGTTTTTGGTCTTTTTTTCAAGAATCAAGACTCATCAGTGAACCACCTCAAATCTAGTTTAGCTTTTGGAGTCAATTTATAATATTCTTGATTTCTGTCTGGAAATCTTATTTTATGAGTGGTTACTTGGTGCCAGGTATATGGATGGGGAAACCCTGTCGGCCGAGGATGAAAAAGCCGTGGTAGAGAAACTTCTTAGTTATCATCCACATTCTGCCGATAAAATCGGCTCCGGACTCGATTCCATCATGGTATGCTGCGGCATCTTGTAAACCTTTCATAAAATATTTCAACATTTCTTGGTACAGGTGAATTTGTGCTGTCTATACACTGTACATGCTTCTGCAGGTTTGAGCATGAGGTTTTTATTAGCCGTGTGAGTGTCGCACAATCCACATGGAAACTCAAGTGTGCTCTATGACTGTATCTGCTAGGAATTTCTCCTGTTAAACTCTACGGAAAAATGAAACAAATAAAACAAAAATTTTAAAACATGTTATGCATAAGGAGTCTGCAACTCCACTGTATCTGCTTTTTGTGCATAAGAATTTGTACTTTTAATACCGACTCATATGCAACTATTTACACGATGCTTTATTTTGACTCGACTAGAGTAAGAGTAGTAAGCCATTGATGCACATACGAGAACCATACTTTTGCTTCTGTGAATGCCACTGTAATTTTCCTTTATGACGTTGCATGTGCCATATTATACATAATACTTGCAAATCTTTAAACAACATGTCTTAGAGTACCAACCATTTCCCAGTGTTGGACTTGGTGACCTTCTACTAAGCCGATGTGTCAGGGTTACAGGGGTTTGTGTCTGGTTCAAGTAGTTCCACATGACCTGATGAGAGACGTGGTTAAGGTCCTCAGTTTTTGACCTCATTTCTTGTGTTGCATGAGGTCCATCTTGATGTGTTCTACAAAAACCTATATTGCGAGCAGTTGCAAAGCTGAAACAGTATCAGGTGGCAGTGGCACTGGGAGAGGGTTGTTAAACTTACTTCACTCAAGGCCTGCTCGATTTTTCATTTTCAAAGAAAATTGAGGTTGTCTTCAGAGAACACATGAGTGTCAAAACATTAGTTTATATTGCTCTTCTTCACTTGAACTGCTTTCTAACTTTGGTATTGCTTACCTCCTCTATATCAACCTATCTGTTAGTAGATTCTTTCTTGATTCTATGTGCAGTTGATTTTTTTTTTTTTCCTTCCGTCAAAATAAGTCTGCAAAAAAAAATAAACACCTGATATCTAACAAACTCTTTTCTACTTGATAGGTAGACCGGCATCCACAGTTTAAGTACTCGAGATGCTTGTTTGTTGTCCGAACAGACGGTGGATGGATTGACTTCTCCTACCAGAAGTGCCTCCGTGCTTACATTCGAGATAAATACCCATCATATGCAGAAAGGTTCATTAGAGAGCATTTCAAACGTACCAGTACCTAATGGCTGATAGGTCTTCCACCTTATCTAAGAAGAAAGGTTATATGCAGCAGAGGTTTAGTTCGCTGTTCAACCAAGTGCAGATGTTCCTGTTATTGGAATGCGGAATCCCTGGAATGCTAGGTATTTAAATTGACTCGTCTCAGCCCTGCATTGAATGCTTAAAATGAAAAGCCTTGCTTATTAAGGACCTATGTTCGTCCATGAAACGAGCTATGGCTGATACTTGTGTAAAAAACACTATCTTTATCCTCAAGTTACTAGGTTCATTTTGTAAAATATGGCCATTGCGCTGTTCAATTGCAGTGTCGCAAGCAAGATGTACATAATACTTAGCAAGGTGAAATTCTAATTTCTACTCTTACTGTGTATCGTATTCCACGCATTTTTTTTCTTTTTTCTAGGTGTTTTTTTTTTGTTTTTTAGTTCCGATATAATTGTGCCCCCTTGTAGGTTTTGTTGCCGTAATGGTTCAGAGAGCCGTAGTTGACATAACACCAGCAAATTTAAAGATTGAAATCAGAATTTTCTTTTGCAAGCTACGACAGAGCTTGCAAATGCAATTGGGCTGCAAGTTTGTTATTCCTTTGTAGTTGATTCAGAATCTTAATTCTTTCAGATCCTGGACAGATTTCTGCTGTTGGTGTTTTTGTTATGAAAAAACGTTTTTCTTGGGACTGAGCAAGCAAGATCACTGAGGCAGGTAATGGCTGGAGCAACTGCCCCTTGCAGGGCTGTCTTTAGACCTTGTTAAGCTAGGCGGTCGCTTAAACCCCGAATATTATTAGAAGCCCAAAATGTTGAACATTCTGAGTCTCTGACATGGTAATATATAAATCATGTATAGAATACGTCAATTAAACTTAGGTCGGCCACCGGCGGTGATCGTGTTACTGTCTACGTAAAGTATTTAAGTAGTAGCGTAAATGTGATGGTATCAACTATCAGCCATTAAACACTACACCGTGCATGAGTGTCACACCACGTCCCTACACTGGTATGATAACTATTGAACACTGGTCGACTGAGTAAAATGGGTCAGAGACTCAGAGGTGTGTGCGTGAGAATCAGCAAGCTCTTGTAATAGAAAAGAGTGGGCATAGCAGATGACTTTGACCCAAAAGAATGACAAGTCATCATCAACAATAAAGGGAGACATGGTATGATAGTTTTGTGTTTTTGGTGATAATTTGATGTTCGGTAAAGATGGAAAAAAAGAAGTAAGAAATGATTATACGACTCGATCGACATAGTTTTGATAGGCTGGTTTTTAGTTGACAATGGGTTTTGTTCGTGGGAATGTTATTTATGCCCCTACTATTTATGGGTCTTCAATAATGCCCTTATGGAACTTTATAAATACCCCTAATGGTATAAAAGAAATTTTTATTAAAAACAGAATTTCCATAATTCCTTTTTTAACCTTCCATTTCATTTCCTTCTTCTTTAACAAAGCCAGAAGAAAATTCTGCATCGCCTCCGTCACTCCCACACCACCATCTCCATCGCTCCATCTCTATCACCATCGTGACCGCCTCCACCACAACCAGCACCACCACCTTCATCACGCCTGCAACTACTATTAACAGGTTAAAGGTTGATTTTCTATCATTGATTCAATTTCTTATTAATTGTTCTTCTAGGTTAAACATTTGATTTTCGAATCCAGATTTAGACATCGATCTGACTTTTTGTTTTTCTCGATTTGATTTTTGAATCCAAGATAAAAACTAATGATTATGTTTTCAATTTTCAGATCTGGAAAATTGATGATATGGTTTGAAGATTTTGAAAGATAGATCGATGTAATTCATAATAGAACTCGACATGATGATTAGATCGAAAGGTGAACAAATCTATTCGGTGTTTTAATTTTTTATGATTTTGATTCAATAAACTTCAGCAAAATCAAAATTTTCAGTGTTTACTGTAATTTAGTTGATTTCAAGTGTTTACTGTAATGATTCAGTTGATTACGAATCCCTAATGTTGGATTTCATTTTTTTGCAGATTGATAATAGATTCAGCTAATTGATTGTTGTTTGATTCTTTATTTTGATTTAGAACGACGCTAAAGTTTCTGCTGGTGTTCCTTTGAAGTTTCTACTGGTGTTGGTGGTTAAGATTGCTTATTGTGGTGGTTGAAGGTGCTGGTGGTGGTGATATGAGGAAGGGAAAGAATAAGAGTATACAAATGATGGTGGTGGAGCTTATTCCCAAGGTATGGTTTCTTTTCCAATGCGATTCGAGACAGAGATTTGAGTGATTGGGTGATTCGGTTGAAATCATCAACCACCAACAGGAGCAGCGAAATTTGATAATTGATCCCGTTCCCAGATTTTCTTACTGCCAAGGTATGGTTTCCGTCCTGAAATTATTTTATTGTCGATTAAATTGATTTTAATTGAATTATGGTTAAATTGAGTAATGCAAATTTGGGTTCATATGAATGAACTGTGTTGAAATAGGAAGAAGGGGTATGAAATTAATGTTGGGGGGTGTGGCGAGTTTGGATGGATCTGTAAATGAATGTGTGGAATGGGAGTAAATAGTTGCAGGAGAGAACAAGGTGAAAGAGAGCTAATACAAGAGCAGAATGAGCAGGTGTTGCAGTGGGTATGTGGTGCTGCAGTTGAACTGCAGCTGAATTGCAGCTGAATAGAAGTTTGTTGGTCAATGGAAGCATCTCTAGTAAAAGTGATTCATCTCGGTTGAATTCAAGGCTTTCTCCCAACACCACTAGCTTGAAGATACCCTGAAATTTAATGGTACCGACTGTGGTAACGACTATGTTCATTAGTAACTCTCAATCTCAGTATCGGTAACTCCCAGTCTCAATCTCTGTAACTCTCTATCTCATTCTCACTAATTTTTCTTGATTTCTTACTGATTCGTTAGTATATTTCATGGAAATTTAGGGTTCATGTTAGTTCATTTTATCTTGATTTATTAATGACAAATTATTAATGTTATTGTTGTTTCAATCCAAGGCGGTTTGTTAATGTTTCATGCAACTTTAGGGTTATATACGTTATTATTCATGTTTATTGAATCATTCATCTGTATTCGTGTTGTTGATTTGAAAAACTTAACTCTCCAGATGAGAAAATTCTTTGATTTTAGCAGTAATTAAGCTTTAGAAATTGATGTTCTGGTTTTAGTTAGCTTTGATATTCTGATTTTAGTATGAGTCAACCTGACAAGGAAGGTAGCAATGAATCTGGGTAACAAAATGGTGTTTGATGTGTTAAAATGCAGAAGCATCCTAGTCAGGTCCAAGTAGAGAAGGAAATAGAAGATGAAGCAGCAGAAGTTGGATTATGCAGGATAATCAGAGATGGTAAGCACATGAAAGAATGATGAACTTGAATTTTGTGGAATCAATTGTGACTGTATGAAGCTTTGAAATGGTTTTCAGTAACCAGACTTTAAATGATGAAAACAATCACATTAGTGCCTCACATTTACATAACACTGCTGGTGTTTCATCATTTTGGTTTGCAGATGGGATGGTACATCATGTGTTTGAGATGAAGGTGGTTTGCAGTAGAGATGCTATCGAGTCTGAAGCAGAGAATGAATTATGAAGCTTATGAAGTGCATTTGGTGGGAGATGTTGATTGATGTTGCAGAAGATGAATGCCAGCTGAAGTGCAGGAATGAATCTCAATAATGGTTTGTGCATCAAAGCTTATGATGTGATTTTGATATGTTGTTTTATATTGATGAATCTGTAGTGCAATGGTAGCACAACCGACTATATGTTAGTAGATGTGTGTTCGATTCACGTCAGGTTCATTCAACTATGTATAAATTTATTTTTTTTTGAGACAACTTGTGCGAGTTGCCTCCATATTTGGATACAACTCGAACAAGTTGCTTCTAGATTTGGGCACAACTAGGGCTAGTTGCTTTCACTTTTGAAGGAAACTTTGAGCTAGTTTCCTTCACATTTGAAGACAACTTGAGATAGTTGCCTCAGATTCGGAGACAACTTGAGCTAGTTGCCTCAGATTCGGTGACAACTTGAGCTAGTTGCCTCCACATTTGAAGACAACTTGAGCTAGTTGCCTTCACATTTGAAGACAACTTGAGCTAGTTGCCTTAGATTCGGAGACAACTTGAGCTAGTTGCCTCCATTTTGTTTTGCAACTTATTCGTGTACACTATTTATTGGAGACAACTTAAGCTAGTTGCCTCCACTTTTGGATACAACTTGAACTAGTTGCCTCCGATATGGACATTATTTATTGGAGACAACTTGAGCTAGTTGCCTCCTATATGGACACAACTTCAGCAAGTTGACTCCACATGGTAGTGGTAGTTGGCGGCGGTGGAAAGTGGTGGTGGTTGGCGGCGACGGTGGTGGTTGGCGGCGACGGTGGTGGTTTGCGGCGACGGCGGTGGTCGGTGGTGGTGGTTGGCAGTGGACAGTGGTGGTGGTGGTTGGCGGTGGACAGTAGATGTAGTCTTTTTTATTTATTTTTTAAAAAAATAGTGGTTAGTGGTTTTGTATATACACTATATAAAGGAGAGTATTTTTGTAATGTATTAGGCTTAGGGGTATTTGTAAAGTTCATAAGGGTATTTTTGCAAGGGGTCTCATAATAGGGGTATATAGATAATGTTCCCGTTTTGTTTCGGTATGGATGACTCGTGGGGAGTAAAGCAAAAGACTTGAAAATAGGAACAGTTAATCCTTTTTTTTTTGCTCGGTAAGTAACATTCAATCTTCTTATCAGGATCTGCATATGGTTCAAATCGCGTTGGTTACTGCCGATAAGAAATGGAGTACTACTTGTCTATTGAACAGTTTCATTTTTCGTTCCAGTAGAGTGGTGACGACTGTCGGAAACGGATTTGGTAGCTTTAGTTAGAACTTAAAAGAGTCATATTTAATAAATGCAACGATTCTTATCTAAAATCACTTGAAATGAAATGCAACGATTCAAAAATTGTTATTAGCCTAAACACCACGTAGATGAATAAATGCGGTTTTCCGCTATAGGACAAGTAATTCGCGACAGCAGAAGAGAGACATAGCATATGTGACTTGGGAGGACGCGCGACATGACAAGAGTCGTTGGCCGTTGAATAAGTGACTCCAACGGGTTATCTGCCGACGATTCTATCTTTTAAATAGTAAGAAGTTATCTTTTCCAATCCATTTCGCTCGCATCACTCTACTTCCTATTTCCTCATTTCTCTAAACAATTTTTTTTTATTTGTTCTCTACAATTCTTAGCAACAACTAGTTTACAAAATGAAGCATCTTAAACACTTTAAGGCCTTTAACGGTAAAGAAAAATCATAAAAATGAAAAAACATCATCGCTTGCAACATATATCAATTCCTTTTCAAAAAAAATAATGTCGTAGAGTTTGGTTCACCGAGTTTAATTGCTAGTCTAGAATTAATTCCAGGTCATGCGTCAAGGTGTCAAGACCAATCTAGATATCACGGAATGAAAGGCAATTACAAAGAGTTATGTATTGTTTATTTATGGCTACCCCGTCCAGTTCGAGAGTGAGCGGACATATATCCTTTGCATCAATTTCAGTTCCTAGATTCCAAAAAAGCACACCGACGTAATCGTTCAAATATTATTATAAAAGTGGTGGCTTACGATGCAGGCATTCTATTTTCTGGATTTTGAAATTGGTAAGTTTTTTACCATTTAAATTTACTTTCATATGCATATGATGTCAATTATTTTGGAAATTGTAGATTAAACCAAAACTATAAAAATTATGTAATCGTTGTTTTAGGAATCACCCTCCTTGATTTGTATTTTATTTGTGGAATACCAAGTGGTGCCGGAGCCACAAACCATTCAACCAAAACGAATGGCTGTCAAATGAAAAATGGAAAATGACTCATCCATTGTGTTTGCAAACCATATACGAGCGGATCATAAAAAGTTGAAAGGAGATAGAATATACTACTCAGCGTTGAAGGCTTTCCTACAATCCAAGGAAGGTTCAAATAATGAAGCGGAATATGAAGAAATCGAAAGAGTTTTTGTGCCATGGTTACGAGCCAAACGTTCTTTCCTAACTCAACCACTGTTTTAAAAATTGGTTGGCTTGAAGGGTTGAGGCATCATATTATGACTAGGGGTCTGCAATTTTAACAAAAATGCACCCAGACCTCAATACAACATCCAACATCCATAGGCACGACAAATTTTAACGGTTTCCGGGGCATCGTTGATGTAAATGTATGAATTATGCTTTCTAAATTGTGTAATTTTTTTTTAACAAAAATAGGGATAAACACTAATATATTTCTTAAACACTAAATCATGAATTTGTTTCCAGTATTGGTAGTATACTTACTTTCGTGGTGGTGAACCATCTCTTATTGACAACACCCAAAAGGTTCAAATAATGGACAAGTACATCAAGAACAATTGGGAAAAGAAAGAACCAAAATTTGGGGGATACCCCACAAATTAAAGGATACTTTTCGTTATAGTCAGCGTTTGTTTTCAATGTCCATTGATACAGTCGGTATTGAAAAAAATGTCGATTCTTGCGGTCGATATTGAAAAACAATGCCGACTACAAAAAAAATCCCCCAATTCTTGGGGGTATCCCCAAATTTATCCACCAAAAGAAACCTTAGTTGAATGCTTCTGTTTTTGCCAAAATGATTTTCATCCTTAATTTGGTTTTTCTGAGTTTGCAGATTCTGAGGTGTAATGTAGTACACATTATTCACTGAGAAGAGTTATTCTATTCAGGCCGGTATCGAACTACGGTATTTTACACTTAGGGGAGATGCTTATTTTCCAGTTACATAGTACGTCTACACGAGCTATTAATCCACAAGAGAGTTTCACATCTTTGTTATTACGACATAAGACATGGGAGCGATACGATGAAAACGTCAAAACGAACATTATTGAAGCACAATATCTCAAATGGTATCAAAGAACTGCAAAGACGGTAAATTTGTGTTAATATTATGCATATGTATGGATTTAGTATGCCGAGATTAGCTCGGATAGACCATGATAAGTCAGTCATTCTTACCCAGACACCTCCAGAAAAACCATGCATAATGGCTTACCTCACAAATGGAAGTTATTCATATTCTTCATCAAATATGCCAGAAGTAAATTGGGGGTTGCCAAGTATAACTTCACAGAGATATCTAATCATGATTCCATTAGTTTCGACAACTACGGAACGTACTTATCTTTATTACAAAGTAAATACCACTGAAGATCAATTGGAGATAGAGTGTAACAATCTTGGCGGATAAATTAACAAATGACGACTTTGTACTTGGAAACAATTCAGAATTTTCGAATGGACACCACCCTATTTGGATTGAGCCGAAGTTCAAATCAAAATGATCGTGCAAATTTTGACAGTATTTCTAATCCCCATTTGTCATGATACAGGAATAAGAGGGATATACTAATGACAGATATTGAAGTATAAACATGCATGTGACACAATATCAAGTAATGCAATCAGACCCGAGACGCTTTTCTCCATCATATTTGACCAGGAAACAAAATGAAGCTTATCATCATGCTGCACCGTAACCAACCTCTACTACGTTTTTACCAACCACTTCTGCTTTCCGACAATATGAAGATATATGAACTATTCCAGGTCTTGTTGATGTGGAATCAAATTGATGGAAAATATGATGATCAACATTAAAAGACTTATAACTTATATTTATATTAATTAATGTAATTCTAATTTTAATTAATAAAAAGTATTGATCTCTGTTGAAATCAAATTATATCTAACTTAACTTAAGCATTACATTTACTTCTTATTAGAAACAGTCATTCAATTAAAATAACCATTATATACTATTAGAACTAGTTTACCACTCAATTGACATCTTCATTGAGATGTAGTTGGTGTAACATCCCAAAAAAAAGTGGTTAAATTTGTTCAACACCTTAAATATTTCAAAACAACATTCGAAATGGAAAACTATATTTTTCCATCTTTGTCATCCTGAAAAAGAGGGGGTCTAACAACCACACCCAATATTTTGTTCGGAAATCTGAATGGAAAAACTCCAATATACTTTCAAGAGAATCAACTAGACAGTCAGACTCAATCTATAGAAAAGTATATGAAAGAGTTATATCTCTATTTCTCAATTCAATCTGCAATCAAACAAATAGGAATTTGCGAGCCCGATTGAATAAAAGAAATAACTTGGATGGTATCACAACCCAATATCCAAGTGTTAATCAATTCAATCAACAATCCAAAGGTCGGATTCAAGAACTGATTGAAATTAATGCACAACTTATGATATTTCTTTTATATAACAAAATATAATGCGAAAAAGAAATAACACAGACACCAGAAATTTTGTTAACGAGGAAACCGCAAATGTAGAAAAACTCCGGGACCTAGTCCATCTTTGAACACCATACAATATTAAGTCGCTACAGACACTAGCCTACTACAAATGAACTTCGGACAGGAATGTAGTTGAGACCTAATCAATCTAACACTGATCAAGGTACAGTTGCGCTCCTTACGTCTCTGAATCCCAGCATTATTCTACGCACTTGATTCCATTATATGATCTCACCCATAACTAAGAGTTGCTATGACTCAAAGTCGAAGACTTGATAAACAAATCTGTCTCACACGGAAAAGTCTATTGGAATAGATAAATATGTCTCCCACAGAAATACATATGAGTTTTGTTCCGTCTTTTGATAAATCAAGGTGCACAGGAACCAATTGATAAACCGGACTTATATTACCGAAGAACATCATAGTATTATCAATCACCTTACAATAATCTTAATTGTATGGAAAAGAAACAAGATATTGTGGAATCAGAAACGTTGAGACGAAGATGTTTGTGACTACTTTTAATCTTACCTATCGTAGATAAATCTCAAGCAAATCTTAGCAAAGATAATACTCAATTACGATAGTAGAAGTAAGATCAGAACACGCAACTACAGAGAAAATAGTTGGGTCTAGCTTCACAATCCCGATGAAGTCTTTAAGTCGTTAACCTACATGGTTTTGGAGAAAACCTAAGGTTAAAGGAGAATTGACTCTAGTCGCAACTAATATAACACAGAAGGTGTGGGGATTAGGTTTTCCAGTTGCTAGAGTTCTCCCTTATATAGTTTTCAAATCAGGGTTTGCAATCTAAGTTACCTTGGTAACAAAGCATTCAATTTCACCGCTAGATGAAAACCTGATTAGACTCAAGAAAATACCTTTCAACCGTTAGATCAAACTTAGCTTGTTATACACATATGAAATGCACCTTCATTTAGGTTTGAGTAACCGTACCTAAACGAGTACACTCGGTTGGCTCAATAGTAGTTAGCCAAAGTTAGCTATATGAACACTTTCATATCAACCTTATTCATCTTAGCCACAACTAGTTCAAATGCAAATGAAACTAGTTATAAAGTTGTTCAATTGCTATATTCTCATAGAAGTATACAAGAACACAATTAAAGCAAAATCAGTTTGATTCACTCGAATCAATTCATGAACATTATAGCCACGGTTTGCAAAAAATTGCATTCCTTATTATATAAATGTATTAGTTCATGTCACAACCGATTCTAGACCTTTAACCACTCAAGTATGCAAACGGGTACGCATACTTAAGTAGCCGAACCAAGTTTGGGTTCGCCAGTATGCGAACGGGTACGCATACCACCAAACTCATCAGAAATTCTCGGACCCAAACCTTACGCCAGTACGCGTACCGATATGTGTACTTAGGTACCAGGACTTTCACAAACCAACAGGTATGCATACGGGTATGCATACGGGTATGCATACTATGGTTCCTGGACATGGATTACATATATGCAAGAACACATACTATATTCATAATCCAATAATGGTTAAGTGTTCTAAACTTTATTTCAATCATTGAAACATTCCTAAAAGATGACAATATCTGTTTTCACGAACTATTAGCATCAAAGCAATTTTTGAGTTATTGAAATAATCATTACAAAACATTCCAAGTCTACACCAAATGATTGTATCACACAAATCATGTAAGATGTTGCTCGGCGATTTTCATATGATCATATTTTGACTTTCGTCAAGAATATAAGATGAACTCGGTCGAAGCGAAAGCTTACCTAAATATATTTCGAGAAATATGCAAGCGAGTTAAACTCAGCTCGAAATCTCAAATGTGCATAATCGAATACTATATAGCAATACGACTTTTGTCTCAATATAGGAGATATAGTAGAAATTGACTTTCCAAGTGATAGATGAGTTTCAGTCTCCACATACCTTTTGTTGATGAAGTTCCACAAGCTCTCCTTAGTAGTTCTTCGTCTCCAAATGATGAAAGCCGTGAATTCTAATACTCAACTATACAATCTATCCTAGTCCGAGACATAGCTATAAGTAGACTAGAATTCAAGACTTATAGTTTTGATCAATAACATTGACAAACAAGCTTGAGATAGCAATGATTGCGAGTTCGACTGAGCAATGCTCTAACACATACCTTTATAAATCATCTTACCAACTTCGTATCAGTTTCACCCCTCACTCTTAGTTGATTGACTTGTATGGTTAAAGCTATAGATTCATTTAATTCTTTGTTAATTGTCACAAAATGAAACTGTAAGTCACATATAGTTCGATGACTTAGGTTTCGGGTATTACTGCAAAAATAATCATGCATACTCTGCTATAAATCCACACTTTGTGTTCGTACTGGAGCAAGTTGAGTTTGTAACACATGTTTTCTGCAAACAGCTAAATATTTTTCTCGAATATAATAATCTTGAAGAACTAACAAGCATCGAGACATCTTTCAAAAATTACATTGAAATTATAAAATATTTGTATTAATAAATAATGGTGTTGGATTAATTAATAATAATATTTACAAGGACTTAAGTATAAATAGTTTTAAAATTGGTATTTACGAAAATATCGGATTTTTATAAATTTTATATATTTGGAAAGATCTTTAAATTATCTACACGAAGAACATAAATAATAATAAAAGTTAGACATACTTTAAAGATATATTGAAAAATCCATTAAAAAAAG
Organism: Papaver bracteatum; assembly: GCA_023529315.1. Lineage (NCBI taxonomy): Eukaryota > Viridiplantae > Streptophyta > Magnoliopsida > Ranunculales > Papaveraceae > Papaver > Papaver bracteatum. Next base: position 1,746,690 of record JAJJWX010005152.1, read on the forward strand.
ATTAATTTGTACATGTTTTGAAATACGGGTAAATTATTTTAAAGTAAAAGAAATTATTTCTGACGTGCAACACACTTACTCACAACTTGTGTGATTTATGGTCGGTAACCGCAAACTTGATTGGACTTGCTAAACAAATTATAATGTTTTGTCCTATTTGAAGAAAACCTAAAATGTTTAAGATATTAGATTAAATGTATCGGATAACCTAACAATTCGTATTTGACCATTTTCTTAATTAAATGTTTGATTATTATTAGAAGAACAAAATGATTTTATTTTTTATGTAAATTTTTTTTGATTGATTTTTTATGTAATTTAATTTCTTCTTTATGGATTCGAGATTATTTTTTATATAGTTTTTTTCCCCGATGAATTCGAGAATTTTTGTTGTTTTCTTTCTAATCTAATCGATAAAAAACTTGGTGATGGCGAGTTTCGAACTCATGTTACTAGTATCATCACCAATGACTTTACACCACTTTAATAAAATGACATCGACGTGTTTCTGGTGATTTGTTGATTAGATACTAAACTTTTAGGTACAAATTCTAGTCCCGCTCTTGGAATATCTCAAAATCCAGGTAGCTAGTAGAGCTTTGTTGATAGTTCTTAAGTTTCAGACTCATAGACCATCATAATTCCTAGAGCAACTCTAGTAGGGGTGGGTAAATGAGCTAATTTTCCTATTTCCTCCTCGCGATGGAATTGGAAAATGGAAAAAATGTATGGGCAAAGGATCAAATATGATAAGTTGCCAATTCTGGCTAAATTTTAGTTGACTGAATCAAATAGTGATACTCGGCCATAGGAAAGCTGTGGCGACAACCGTCTCAAGTTGAGCTGATCATCCTTTTATAAGCCTATAACGTCTAGTTCATCCAACATATCTAATTTCATTCCCTATAAATTGAACTATTTTAAACTCTAAAATCACACTTTTTATACCAAAAATTTCTTATAACTTCACTTTCAATCTCAAAATTTTAATTTCTAAATCAAAAGAAGAAGAAAACTCCAAAAACAATTACCAGTTCATCAAAAACACAAAATAATTCAACAGAAAACATTTCATCAACAAAAGTTCGCGGTCCAAAGTATAGTCTGGATGAAGATAAGGCTATTTAAAGATCTTGTGTAACATTTACACTTGATTCTATCAATTTGGCTCTACAACAACGTAATACTATTTGGAGGAATATTCATACGTTTTTTAGTCATGAAACTAAAAATATTAAAAAGGTGATGATGTTGGGTTGTCGGATCATTTTAATACAATCAACAAAGACATGAACCTATGGGTAGCTTTGATGATGCAAATGAATCGTCAAATAACAAGCGGTGATACTATCGCCGATGTGGTAAGTCGCATTTCAGATGGCTTAATTGATATTTATAACATGTTATGTTTGTTATAGTAATTAATTTTTAAATATTCAAACTACAACAAGAAAAAACTCGAGAGGAATGGAAAATAAAATAGCCTTCGAGTTTCAAGCACGAAGCATGTTTTCACATCCTTCAGAAAGTTGAACCGCTATAACCCTGATCTATTGAATGGATATCAAGTACCAAAAGAATCACCTTAGAGTCTGCAAATGTTTCTCAAGGGTCTCCTTATTCTTCACAAAAAATAAACTCGAAACCTCATCCCAACACTAGCGGATCCATCCCCACGTGGTAATTCTAATCTAAATGTTACAGGAAATTGAGAAAGACATGATGAACCGGGTGTTAAAAAAAATGACAAAGATGAAGCTCAAGATGTTACACAATCATCAATTTCAAAACTCAACCTTCAAGAACTTTTTGAAAAACAAGAAAAAACCGATATTGTGAAAATAGTAGATCATAAGAATATGGTTTCAGAAATGAGAAAAAGTCATCAGGCAGTTGAGTGGAATTTGTTTAATGCGCACATAAGAAGAATCTTGAGAATGTACACATCAAGAATAAACATTAAAAAGTTATGAGTCTGGCAAGATGTTAGAACATTGCTCGGTTTAACACACAAAACGTTCGTATGTCAAGTTTGGTAGCCATATTTTAGTTCTAGAACTTTAAGCTCCTTGATTTGATTACTATAATCAACTTCAGTAGGTTAGACTAGGAACATAGAAATGTTCATACTTGCTCGTGTCAAGGAATATCCTAAATACGTATCAGCATCAACAAACACATCATCCTTCAGTTGGAGGTTAGTTTGACTTGTTCCATTTCTATCTATATTTTTTTCAAGTCAATTTAATTTGAAAACATAACATACGAAGTATAGTTTGTTTACTTGTCTATAGTATTGATAACTTGGTCATTCTATGATCAAAATGTCAAGAAAAGACATACTAGTTATTATATACAACTTTGGTATATTGAGTTACGAAGTATAATTTGGTTATTCGACTTCGTAGAATCGACATAACACTAATTGTTAATTTGTTACTTTTTACTATATTAGTAACTTATATATTGTATGCTAACTAATATTAGTTGTTATCCAAGAGGGATTTCGGTACATGAGTTGGATTACAGTTGGAATTTACCAAAACAGAAAAATTATTATTATTGCATTTCTCTAGGATTTTCGGATACGGTAATTCCTTGTTTTCCAAACAAACCTTGATCGTTACATTATAAATAATGGATATTGTATTCTTACTAGCTCATCCCATGACACACTGCCTAACTGTTTGTGTGGGAATCCCACTCGTAGTATTTTACATACTTGTTGATAGAGGAGAGTAATCTAATTAGGTAAAATCTCTTACATGGTTACTCCTTTACTGAGGTTGGACGATACATACCGAGGTGGTTACTGAAATAGGTAACTCCTTTACTATTTCGGGTTACGATCCAATTGAGTTTAGATAGTGAAAATCTTCACAGCAGGTGAAGCAACTTGAGATAGTGGACTCTATCTTGGGATTCACGTGCGTAGACCATATTGGTTGTAGGCACATGGATATTTAAGGAACTAAGTAGCTAGGAACAATTTACTTGGAGTCAACTATACGAAGTTGTTGTAGGCAATTTGTATAACAACTTAATTATGAGATTATTCAAGACTAGACTAGGTCCCATGGTTTTTTTGCCTTGCAGTTTTCCTCGTTAACCAAATCTTGTGTTCCATATAATTTACTTCACTTCCGGATTATATAACTTGTCTTTATAATTTAACTAAACACACATGTATGTTAATCATACACTTGGACCGATCCTATAGATTGGTTCGGTTTCGAACTTACGTTATACCAAGTGCACATCTCTTTTAAATAGTCTTTTGACATATATTGTCTTTATAAGATTAAACAAGGTGTCTCTGTAATAGGTTGACATCGAAAAGATTGTGGTGTGCTTGGTATCCTCGTCATTTAACCAGATGAATTTGATGAAATTAAGCAGGAAGACAGGACAACTCCCGACTGCAATTGAGATTGATTCTGATGATGAGGACTTAAATGAGAATGAAACTAATACAATTACACTTGTTTATTTGTAGTTTAAAATTCTGGATGTCATAATTAGTTTAAAATTCAATGTAATCCTTAGTTTTAAATTCAATGTAATCTTTAGTTCCAATTTCAATGTTTGTTTATTTCAAATCGCACAAATCAAACTACACATACCAAATTACATTAATATAACTAAAATTAATTAAAGGCTAACTAAATCCTATGAGATTCTTCTTCAGGATTCAGCTCAATTGTGCGTAGTGAGATCCTCCCTTAGTTTTAGTTTTAAATTATTTATTTATTTTTATTCTTTCTCCTGCCATTCTACGCTCTCTTGCGGGCACACATTGAAAAGATTAAACTTCTTTCCACAAATCTGTATCTGCATAACTTGTCTATATGGTATTCCATCAGGTCTCCTCGATTACCATATTATGCAAAATGATGCAGGTAAGCATAATCCTGTTTATTTCTATTGGATTAAAACAACTATATGATCCACAAATTATATGGAATTTCCTCTTCAAAAATACCAAATGCTCGTTCGACATCCTTCACACACCAAATATGTTTCTTGTTAAAATACCTTCATCAAGGTTCTCCTTGTGATCGCGTATCTGAGAGTAAGCTTGAATTAAATTGGACCACACTGGATAAATTATGTCGGCCTGAAAATACCCTTGTTATACTTATTTTTATTGATTATGAAATTTACAGTTGAAGGATCTCCATACTTCAGTTTTTCAAACAAAGACAATTTATGCAAAATAGATGTCGTTATTTCAACCAGGGAGTCCAAAACAAAGCGTGCCATATCCAACAATCATAAGAAGCCGCCGCTTCCAGGAAAACATATGGTTTTTAATAGTGGCCCTTATACTGACCTTACCAACCATAATGACATACATGCCACACCCAGTGCATGCAATCAAGACTACATAGCATTTCGATAAAACCTCTCTTCGCATTTTCAACTAGTATTCGATCGGTTGGCATCATCTTTCGTTGGTTGTGGTAAAAAATGTGGACCTAAACGGTTGACTATAGTTTTGCAAAACACACTTAGATTTCCGTATGCTGTTGTTTTTGCTATACGAATGTACTCATCACAGACATCTGTTGGCACACTAAGCTAGAATTCTTAGGGCTACAGTGACCTTTTCATGCATTCCATGCATCAAATTTATAGTCGAATTTATGGTTTACCTGGAAAAGTTCTCCAAAAAACCTAATAACCAAGTGATGCAGCATACGAAAACGGTGTTAAAAATATTCATCAGAGTACACATATTTGTTGATAAAATAATCACACATCATTCATTGATATCCTTCCTCTTGAAATCTCCACGTATATCTTCTTGTCAATTTAGCTTTTGCTTTTGGAGCTCGCGGTACTTGTTCCGTATATAATTGTATCATGGTGTTGATCATCGTTCTCTTATCATTTGAATCTTCATCCATTTGATTCAAATGATGCATCCCCGCCTGTTATCACTGAAGAACGGGTAACGCAACTATGTTTCCTTCGTCGTTTTCCAAATCAGGATGCATAAGAAAAAATTAATTTATTTAAACAACTGAAAACAAGTAATATGTATATGTTGAACAAATTGGATGAGTTTCTGTGAAAATATAAAATAAATAAAAATTGTGTGTGCTAATTGGTGGACGAGAGGAGATTTATATAGGTAAGTTGAAGATATAACCGTTGGATAACGGCTAAAAATATAGCCGTTGTTGTCAAAGATTGAGATGATTGACTCTAGTTGTTTGGACGATCGATGGGTTTATGTTGCGTCTAGGCTCGACTCAACCTGGAACAAGTATCCCAGCTAAGGCCAACCGAGTCAAATATCATCGACATTCTTTATTTCTACCGTGAGAAAATGAATTTACCTATCCATGTGGACCATCAAACAAGTTATTTAGCCGGTCTCCGCTGGACTTGCTTTTAGGGGTGTAAATTTTGAGGGTTTACTGATTTCGATTCTCTTTACTTTGCATGTACTTATGCTTTGCTATGCAGATCATGCTACGCAGCCCCACTTATACCCCACCATTTGACCTCATGATGTGGTATCTCTCCATGCTTCCAGAGTAAACAGGGGTCGTTAATGTTGAATTAGGTTAATAAGGTACCGACGCTTCACACAAAGGATTTGGGGGAAGAATTTTGGAGGTATAAAGCATTTTCGTTCTTTTTCCAAGCCAGAAGAATTGTTAGACTTTGGCACAGTCCCATATATGAGAATAGCAACCTCAACGTCAATCCTGAATAATGAAGTTAAAAGGGAAAAAAGAAGATCATCATCAGTCTCACACACACGCGTATAAGGCTACATGGTTATGTCATGCTCATATATGTTGAAGCTAGGGAGAGAGATCGTTAAAAAAGGAATATGGGATGCAGCAGATTGGTTTATTGTTGCCCATTACCTGCTCGTCGTTTACTATTTTGATCAGCTTTTTCTTTTTCGTACCATGCATGTTGCTTATAAGTAGAAGTTAAAGAAGTTGTTGAATGAAAAATGACCAAACACGCATGGGAACTTGGAAACATATGCCATTTCGTTTGAATTTTCTTTTTCTCTCTTGTGTTATAAATAAGTTACGTAATCTCAGAGTATGGATATTTTTCCTTTTACATAAGAAAAGAAGAGGAGAATAGGGATCGAGATCTCTTTATGTTTTCCCTTTCCTTTGGATCATATCATGATCTAAGAGATCATAAAGTAAGCGTATATGTAATTTGATTTTTGGTGGTCCAGTGATCGATAAGAAGTGCTCAAACGTACCTGTGTTCGTATGATAGTAATAGTATAATAACGAATCATATTGGGACGTGGGAGCGAGCAGCAAAATGACTCCTGGAGAACTCAAATCTCGATAAAGCGAAAGAAAGATGAGACGAAAGAGCCCGAAAAAGAGATAGAAATAAGCAACGTTCTAATTTGAGTTAGTATTAAAAATGTTCCGAGTATTCCCGGAAACAAGATACTACCATTCGGGAACTGAGACAAAAGGAAAAGTTTAGCTAATCAAAATATATCCTGGAGCTCGACTTTATATATAAGCGAAGATTCTTTTTCGTGAGCAACGTTTCTTAGTTTAAGAAAGTATAGATTTCTAGAAGATTCAAATGTTGGCCTATGCAAAGGAGGTCCTCGCCCTACGGATATGCCAGTATACTACTACTATATACATACACATCCGGCCCATGCTTATAAAGTACTGGTACACACCATTGACGCAATTTTCAGAATCCAAACAGTGTGTCCCAATAGGAGATATTCTACGTGAAGCTAGTAGAGTTTGGCCATAAAAATGTGGACCAAGCAAATCCGTGCGATTTTATAAAACGGGACCAGTTTATTCATTGGCCAGTTCGATTCATTGTGAAGGTTGACACCCGTTTGGTGAAGGTATCCATATCTTCATATTGAGATCTCAATACTGTCTGGTTGAAGTAATAGTTTAAATCTCAATACTGTCTGGTTGATGTTAAGCATATTTTGACGCTCATTTTTAAAATGCGCCAAGGTATTTAAATCGTTTTGCTAGCTTTGGGCAATGGAACCCCGTGGTCCTACATCCTAGTCTCCCAATCCAAGGCTTGATACACTATGTGTCCACTCAGATTTTCCATTTGCCAATGTCGAACTTCCTGGTCAACATTTGCAAGATTACTAATAGGGGTACCAAATTGCTCGGGGATATATCAATCCCTTACCGATACTATATTTTGTCCTATGTGTATTTTTATACACTTCCTAAGAAATTTGGTATTCCTATTAGCAGTCTTGAACATTTGTGCCTTTTTCTTTGTTTTTTGATAAGCATATCTTCTCCTTGTTCTCGAAGACGAGCAAGGCGTTCCCCAAGAAGCAAATCCGGTATAGTAATATAGTATGCTTTGCTGTGTTTATGTGTGGGTTTAAGGTTTTTAAATGAGGGAGAAGGTGAAAATTGTAGCAGAAAGAGGGAGCAACATCCGTCCATGAGTCCATCCCATGTCCACCAAATGTGCATACAGTATACATTTAACAAGGAAACCCGAATTCTAGAAGGTGGAAAAGTAAGGATGAATAGGGTCTGTTTTAAGGGGTTTAGAGCAGTTTTTATGGAATGAACAAATTTGAAAATGAATACACCAAGTTTGTTCATTTTTCTCCCACTATGAAATGAATAAGCATAAAAAATGGATGTTCAAATCAACAAATCTGTTGCTTTGAAAATCGAGATGGACAGCCCAGCGCGTGTCTGTGGTAAGGACGGGCGCGTGTCTGTTTTGGTTGATGGGGAAGATGGGGTTCAACTTTTTGATGGTAATTTTTCAACAAAATCTTGTTATGATGTCTTGGCAGGTACGATGGAGAATTGTAACTTTATTAAATTCTTGTGGAGGAATATCATTCCTTCAAAAGTTAGCTTTATTTTGTGGGCTGCTTTCAACAACTCTTTGCCTACAAGAGATGTGTTGATGCACAGAGGGGTGGATGTAGAAAGTGTTATTTGCGTAATGTGCAACATGGTGGATGAAACAACGGACCATTTATTCATTCATTGCCCTACAACTTTCAAAATATGGGATTACTTTATAAAGGCGTTTCATATTGGTGGCCACTTAAGATGCAGTCCTGAATCTTTTTGAAGCGTGGGAATGGAATGCTCTTAATGGAAGATGCAAAGATTTGTGGAAAATCATGCATTTTGCTGATCTGGAACGTTTGGGAGGAAAGAAATAGTAGAGTTTTTGGAGGGAGGCATAAATCGGTTTATGAGATAATCATGCACACTAAACAGACTCTCATTCTCTGGTGTTTTGAGAAAGATACTTTTCGTTCTTTGGACAGTACGCTAATAATGCAAAACTGGGAAATTGTTCTTCATATGTAACCTGGTCTGCTGTGACTAGTTTTGTATTTGGTTAATTTTCTTTTAATATAACCTTTTCATTCTCAAAAAAAAAAAAGGACGGGCGAGCTTACTACGAACGCGGGCATTTGATCTTACGTCGTACGTACCTCGCGAACAAACAACGATCGCCAGTGTGTCAAATTTTCACGCCCGCGCTTATGCCAAATTCGCCCGCGTTCATGAAAGAAACACCAACTACATTTTCTTATCAAAAGTTAACTTATATATTATTATTCTATTCACTAACACATTATTATATTATATATCTTATACTTATTTTTATATATATTATTATTATTATTATTATATATTTGTACTGGGATGCTTGAAAATCAGTAGTTGGCGCGGCTTTTTTGACCGTGCGTCTGATGGTAGAGTGTCAACTGATAGTTGTCATAGTGGAGAAATGGGTTTGTCCATCCACCTGACTCAACAAAATTCTTTTCTTGTTCATTACCATAGGAATTGCTCTTAATTCCCTAACAAATAATGACTCGATTCTTAGAAACCTCAAATAATTAGTGGTTGGGCCCAACTTTTGCCATTGCTTAGCCTAATGATATAGGGCTGCTTAGACATCATCAGATCGTATCTCAGAGTTTTTCGAAGGATATTTAGCGGGGGAAATTTGGCAGCAGGTTTAGCATTGCTCCTCTAATGGAAAAGATAAGTTAAAAAATTTCGTAATTTCACTTTTCTTGACAAGGGGTGGAAGAAAGAACTTTTTTTTTTTTTTGACACGATCAGCGCGGGAATTGAACCCGTAACCTATAGGTTGGGAGCCCAACCCCTGGGCCACTGGCTAATGCCAGTTGGTTTGGAAGAATGTATGTTACCGGATAAAATATTTAAGGAGATCATTTTCATCACTTTTCCTTTTTGATAAATAAAGAAGGATTGGGATATATTAGATCTCCTTAATTTTATGCAAATATGTTTTCAAGTCTTATGGTTTTTTTTCTTTTGAATAATCAACATATTTCAATTCATTCAATTCAAAATACAAAAAATCAAAATAAAAGATAATCAAAACCCGAATACATATAAGGACATCAATCACAAGTAGATCGCGAAGAGAAAGAGCAATAAACCGCAAAGATATCCGAAAAAAATATTATGTATAAGGGAGAGATGATGATATATCCGAAAAGAAAATATAATGGTATTTTTTTTTCCAAAATTTTACGGAGCCAAGGATAGTTTTAAGAACACAAATATTAGAATATATATGGACTTTCACATAATTTAGAAAATATTATAGGGGACATGAGATCCTACAAACAGTCATTTGGATTCGCCGCTCAAAACAACTAACTTCTATATTATCTATTTTTTGGCAGGAGTTTTTTTTAACATAAATCATTGGCTAACAAAAGGTTTATTGAAACAGATGATCGAGAACCTAAATTTATTAGGGATAAATAATTTGGTCAACAATTATTGGGTTTTTATTTGGGTTTAAGCGTACAGTTATATTAGGTCGTAAGTGTCAAAGTAGTTTAATTCGTTCCTCAGTCCAATTCGATAGGGGAATGAGAAACAATGAGTTCAGATTTGGAACTCGCCAAAACTCGGTTTATTGAATATACTTTTTAAAGACTCAGAGTCTTGTTGATCACATATATATTGCTAGTAACATCAAAACTAGGGAATATCGGTGGTGTATATCAAAAATTTTGGAAAGCAAATTTGGAACTCGCCAAAGCTCGGAAAAATCAAACTTGGAACTCGTTGTACTCGGTAAATGCGAAGAATCGAAGATTGCCTCGGCAAACTAGCGAGTATCGCTTAGAAATGGGCCTCGAAAACTATTTTAACTACATAAGCAAGTGCTCGCACGGAAAATATATGAATTCATGCTTTTATAAGTATGTATCAGCTAATATTTTTCGACGGGTGTTTCCTTAAATGTGAAAACCATCAACAAATACCTTCACGACACTACTCGACAACAAAAATAATCTTCCCGTTAAATTTTTATTATTATTGATAAATTATATTATACCAATAAGTACAGATACAAAATTCTTAGGACAAATCCAAGATTTATTCATTTTGATTCCGCTATGGGATGAACAAACAACAAAAACGGATGGTCAAACCAATACATCCAATGGTTTATGCATTGAGTTGCAACATCTGTCGTAAGGCAAATGTTCTGTCATTTATGCCTCTGCGATAAAACCTGCGTCGCTCAATAGAGCCCGCTTAGACACCCAAGGTTCACGATTCAATCGTAAAAGTAGCGCCTTGCCAATAATGTGTCAAGGGCGCAAATACGTGAGTCGTTACCATTAATTATTTGGTTTTTTGATCGCCTTTTGTGTATAAGGTGAGAAAGACACCAAAATCCGTGGATTTTACTCGACCCGGTTTGTATTTTGTCCAGTAGACATCTGATTCTTTTCTCGACAGGTTGGACGTGGGTGAATTTTTGAAACCCGTAATTTACACGAATCAGCCGTGGAAGCATGGCCCATCCACTGAACACCAGACCCTATTGATTAGGGCTTAGTATTTTCTCTCCAGAGAACTTTGTTCCCTACTTTCCCCGTTCACTGATTCCTCCCTAATTCTCTGAAAATTTTGTTTTCCTCGTATTAAATCTTCATTTATTTCGTTGTGGGTAGAAAATTTTCACCTTTTTCTTTATGAATAATTATTTAAATTTCGGTAACCCAAAAACGTTATGTTATTCTTGTTATGTTGTAGTTACTCAAATTTCAATAATCTAAATTTTAAAATTGCATTACTCTTGTTAAACATTACCTATTTTTGTTTATTTATTTTTTAAATTCGCAAATCCAGCAGCATCAAGTCCATTCATCCACTTGCATGCGGATGTCAAATCCAACAGGTAGTGGGCTGGACATGGGTGGAAACATCAAATATATCATTTGGATGGACTAGACACGAGTGAAAACAAATCTGAATCCACTCATCCACCTCAGCCCATGCAAAGTACGTGCGGTAGGCTTGGCACCTTACCTCGCGCCTCACATAATATAGCTTTGCACAATATTTTACATAATAATATAACTTAATCTTATAATATGTTAACTTTTATCGTATTATGTTAATTGTTTTTATTTATTAAGAAAAATTTGATAATCGGGCCATAATGGACAATTCAGTTCATTTTAAATAAATTTTTAAATTCGTCCATCTACGCGGTCGGTCAAATTTGCTCACTTCAGCACTTATGTATCATTATTTTTTTATCGAAAATGATTTTTGAACAGCCTTTGTAGCTAGCTTGGTTGGCTAGCTGCTCATGTGGCGTCCAGCTGTACCAAAAACAAAAATAACTTTTGACTGGTTGATTTCAGAGATGATTTTTGTTTTGGAGATTCTACACTGCGCCGGATTTTTGTTTCTCTCTGTCTTTTCTCTTTCCAAGTTCTTCGATTGTGTCTCTGTAGTTTACCATCACAATAATCATCTATTCTGATCAAAAAAAGATCATCTATGTTTCTCAAAATCCCTATCACAAATTTCATAAAGGGAGATCGGTCACTTAAACCAATTAATCAATTTCATTATTTCTCAATCCCAAATCAGTTTCAATCAAATTAAAAGTTAACTCTCAATTTTAACGATTGGGTTCTGATGAAAGCACGGGGTTTTCTGATTGCTAATAATTTTATTTTGAAGCATATTACAAAAATTTTGCTTGAGAAATTAAATCGGTTTTCTACCAACAGACCTTCCGAGAGATTACAAAGAAAAGAGAAGAAATCTATTGATTTAAAATACTCCAAATTATCTTACTGATTTTGATCAAAGATTGGTTTTCCAATTTTCTTTGTCAACAAAGAGTTAAAGAAGATACCGATCAAAAAAAAAAAGAGTTAAAGAAGATGAAGAACAGAGATATGACCCAGGTGGTATGATTCAAAACTTGAATTCAAAAAGATCAAATTTCGTGTCGTTCCTAGAATCTAAACCCGTTTTAATCTTCGTCAATCTCCAATTAATCTTAATCAAGCTCCAAAGATGATCAAAACCAAGCGGACACCACCAAATCGGAAGTGGAGAAGAAAATTCAGTTGGAACTTTTAAGCAAACATGTTATGGTCAAGAATTGTTGATGGAGAAATCAAAATAAACAATACCCAAATTACAATCCAATCAAATCGAATTCGAATATTATCTGAATATAGAAATCATCTCCAAATTAGGATTAGATCCAACAAAACAATCAAAACACAGTAGCCCAAAAAAAAAAAAAAATTGAGACGATGAGGATGAAGAGCTAAAAAAAACAAACTAGAAACGAAAATGCCAAAGAAATAGAAAAACAAGACAAAGTAGCCCCCAGAAAACTTACCTCGTTAAATTCACACTAAAAATAAAATAATAATAATCCAGATCTTAAAACAATAATCTACTGAAAACACACAAAAAAAAAAACTAACTACAAACACACTGATCGAAATCAAGACGATGATGATGAAGACCTAGAAAAACTAAAAAGCAACAAAAAAAAAAAGATGAAATACGGACCAGAAACATGGCAGTCCATACCTCGATCATAGCTAATTCGGTGGCTCCATACAAGTAAAATATGGATGATAACCAGATCGAGATAGATGAAGAGGAAAGTACCAACATATTTACCAATTGTTTTGGGAAAGAAAAAAGTCAACAATTCAAAGTTTCGGTTATTTTTAGTGTTTTCTGGTCTATTTGGCTGCCACGTAGGGGAGCTAGCCACCAAAGCTGTTTAAAAACGCTGTCTAAATAGCACGGTTGTTTTTTTATATGATTTTGCTACATACCTATAACAACTATCCCCACTTTCCTCACTACAATGGCGGGACTAGACATTAGTATGGCCCACGCTTTGAACATTTTGTTAGCATTGGCTTAAGCTAAATATCTACTCCCAAGCTATACCCTAATATAAATTTGGCTATATCATAATATGGACGCACAAATTACAGCTTACTCCATCCGTTTTTGGAAAAGAGATTCTTTCGTTTATTTATTTTAACTTAAAAATAGTCTAAATTGAAAAAGTGGATATTTTTTTTTTTTCCAGAAACGTAGGGAGTATAAATTAGGCTACATCAAACTATGGACCTGGGGATGGGCTTCCTTAGGGTGTCTTCGGACGGGAAAAGCATGGTCGTAGTTTCACCCCTGCTCGATGACTTGATATTAATCCAAACTTTTCATATCAAAATGGTGAACTTTTGGCACTCCGGGTGGATCCTAGATGGATAATTTTTTTGGTCACACCATCTAGGAATATTTGGGGGATAAAAATGGATTATCTTGTCCGGGGATGTGCTGACTAAAACAGACTCGCTATAAATTTCTTAGTCAGTCTAAAATATCCTTCTAACCAAAAAAATAATATAGATAGATAGATATTCCTTTCTCTCTATTCTTTCTCTTCATCTTCCCTTTCTCAAAAAAAAGAAAGATTAAACTCTTGCTCAGATTTGGTCTTTTTGGACCAGATCTGAGCAAGGATTCTTTTTCTTTTAAAGTTTTTGGTATTAGGTAATATAATAAGATGTTTTTACATCATTTTTGATGTATTTTTACATATTTCTTCGTCGTTTTGGGTTGATTTTTCTTCGTCGTTGTGGGGCGAGTTCTTCAAATTTTAATGGCTGGTTCGTGGCTTCATATTCTCGATTCAAAAACATCGCGCATCTGTGTTCGTGTGGTCGACAATTTTATGAGCAAAGTACTCATTTGTTTTAGGAGCATCTCTTATGGAAGAAGAATACAATTAGATTAAATGGTCGGAATATATTTCCGGATATACCATCATCTTTTCCTTATACATAAAGTTGTTTTGGATATCTTTGCGGTTTATCGTTCTTTCTCTTCGCGATCTAAATATAATTGATGTTCTTATTTATATTAGGATTTTGATTATCTCTTATTTTTGTCATTATTCTAAGTAAACATGTAATCACTGTTTTAATATATATTATTCGAAATATGTTGATTGTCAAAATATATATATTGGCCAAGACGGTTGGATATCATTATCAGTAGGGTTTCCGTATTATACCAACATGCTCCTCTATACGGTACTTAGAACCGTGGGATCAGATGGAGCAGAGATAATGTACGACGTATGGTTCAGTCTATACGACAGAGGCAGGCAAGACGGAAACAGTATATTAATCGTCCTCTCTCTCCACAATCTTCTAAACACTTCACTTTCCTCCTGTGATTCTCTCGCTTCACTCTTCTTCACAGCCTAGTTAGCAATCCGGGATACGGGAACCGTTCGGAACGGCATACGTATGGGTATTATTCGTTTTGACGGATTGTAAATTCGGTCCACTATTCGGTCAACCAATTTTGATTCGGGAATAATACGGAACGGCATACGTACGTGTATAATTCGTTTTCGAAATCTTAATTCGGTACGGAAAATTCGGTACATATAAATAGTAGGAAATGTCATTTTTACAAATGATTTCAATGTTGAAATGGAATATATTTGTAATATTTGTAGCGTAACAAACAAAAATCTTCTAGCTCGGTGGTTGGTTGCCTAGAATGTAATCACGAGGTCGTTGGTTCGAATCCAACACATTTCATTTTTGAAAATTTCAGTGAAATATGAGCTGTGGGCTTTAGAGGGGAGGCTTATTTCAATGAAATGTGACTTTAAATGAGCAGTGGGCTTAGAGAGGAGGCTTAATAGATGAGCCCATTAGAAATGGGCTGTCTAAACATGGCGTACTTAAGTCGCGTATTCTAGTACGCAATCCCAAATTCGCGGACAATACGGCTTCTCCACAGAATACGCGAACTGGGGTCGGAGTTTCAATTGAACGCCCGAATAAGTCGCTCCCGTTCGATACGCAATAATTTGCGAATCATCCGCGAATGATTCGGCGAATTACTAACTAGGCTTCACAGATCACAGTTCACACTGTGTAAGACTTCTGTTTTCGATGTCAAAATAGGAGAGTAGGTTGTAGACCAGTGTTATAACTTGCTCTACCCGCCTTGTCTTTTTGTTTGACCGAGGCTAATTACTTCCTTCCATCCCATTCTTTCATTGTTTCATAAATTCCATCAAATAAACATTTTTTTATATCACGACAAATATTCACTGTTCCAATGCGCTGCTTAATTCGTATGTAATTAAGTACCGCATTAATCACTAGTCTCAACTATTAATCATTTCTTCATCATTGTGGGTCATAAGGCATTCATCAGTAGCTGCAACTTAGGATAGGACAGTTTTCAACAATACCAGCAAGTGTTTTTCATTCGTCGTGAATTGCGGTTCAGCTGCTTCAGCACAACCATGAGCCTAATGAGAAGTGACATTGTAACTATATACTAGTCGGAGCTCAACCAAACCCTTGATATTATCAGGAACACATCACCGAGATTCGAGGGACAAGTGTTTGGTTGTTTCAGGGAAGCCTCTTTCTAGATGGGATCTGTTACGTTGGAGCAAGTATTTTCCGCTGCTGTGAAAATAAGTAAAAATGAAGTTCTATTGGTTTGTGATAATTCTGCTTTTTTTTTTAAAAAAAATCTTGATAATTGGACCCCCCTTATTCCATGGTAAGTATAATGTACAGTACATATATCAATATCAATACATATATGTAACCGGCATCTTCCTAGCCATGCATTACACCGTATATCTGGTGTTTTACAAAATGGTCGCGCTATTTTAATTTGGTATACAAAATGATCATATTTTAAATTAGTGATTACAAACGGTTTTTCTCCATCCGACACATAGAAATTGAAAAAGTATCAAATTATCTGACTAATCTATCCCTTGTTCTCTTGTAACCGTGGTAGTTAAACCATGGTTAACATAGTCTATGTGGCAGCTCTATGCATTTGTGGCATTGACACGCCACCTGACAGCTTGAAGACGTGGCACTCCACCTGACAGTATTACACGTGGCGTGTTCTATGTGGTTGGAAATGTGACCGTTCCCAACGGTTTGATCTGATTTTCACTATAAAGCACACACACCTGCAGACAAAACTAACACTCATTCATTATCATTCACAATCCTCATATACTAATATATTTAGAATGGGTGGTGGCAGGATGGAAGAATGGTGCAGCAGCAGTTCAGGGGAGACATCAAGTAGCAAGAACAAGATCAGCAACATCAACAACTATTGTGGTATGTGTGAGAAAGGTATGCATGAGGCAATAGACTGTCCATGGATCTATTCTAGATGCAAAATGGTACCTTGCAATGGTTTGAGGAAGTTATTGAAAGCATAAACTGATGATCATCCTAGTGAGAAGTTCCTCAGCTGCTCCATATGCCCATACTTTGAGTTGTTTGCATATGCTACAACACCTGGAAAAGCAATGCAAATTCCGCTTCCATCTCCACTTTCCTGCTTTGCTTGTGGTGACAAAAGCCATACAAAAATCAACTGTCCATGGAAGAAATGTAAGGGACAATAACATTAAATATATGTAATAATGAACATAACTCTGGAATAGCTTACCTCAAATGTACCAAATGTCTCGAGTTTCAATGGCTTTTTGATGCTCTTTTCCATGAAATCAAAGTTGTAACCCTGAAAATGGCAGAACTATGCAAGCAGATAGGCAATCTAAATATGTAAAATGTAATCAGTGACAATGAACAATCAATAAAGACAGAAAATTAAGTTAATTACATATATTACCGATTAATAATTAATATAAGTCTGTTTCAGTTAAGTTAACTGCAAACAGATGCAGTGAAATCCATTCAAACATCCATTGAAACAAGCAAGGAAAAAAAAAAAAAAACAAGGAAGTGAAACTGAACTAAACCCAACACAGCATCATTTAACTACCAACAACTAGTCTTCATTGAGTAGTAGAGAAGGTCACCTTCTTTGTCTTTGGTTTAGGGACTATGAATGTCTTAGAAAGATTTTGAGACAACCCAACATCCCCACTGATGGTCTGGCTCAATGTCTGTTGCATAGATCTACCACCAGATATTGTGAGTAGTAAAGAATTGATCTTTCAGTGCATATGGCAGTCTCCCCTATTTATCTTGTCATACAAATACTCAGCAACAAATTCTGCATTCTCTGCTCTATTCTTGGTCTTCAGTTGAGTTGTACATGTATGCTTTAAGTTGAACCTCCTCACAGTAAAAGTTGGTTCACCCCTTGTAACAGTTGCCCAGATAAAGAACTTGCAGTCTTGAGATTTGTTAAACCTGCATATAACTTTAAGCTTGTACTGGGATCTCTTCTTATTGGCATAACCCCTTAGGTGCTTCTTGAAGTCATCTTTGTCCATAAACTGCATTCCCACAAAAATTATGTCAATATCAACCATGAGTAATGTATTCCCATCAGCATCAGGAAACAACTCTCCATTGCCATATACATCAATATCTAGACCATGTATTTTCCCAAACTGATTGTACCATGGATTATGTTTCTGATGAGTTGGCTCATTACCATAATCATTGGGTCCTTGGACTTCTGTTACACCTACATACACATGAGGACTTGGTTTGTAAGTTCTTTTATATGGAAGCAAACATACTAATGATTAAAACAAAACCCTATAAGTTAAACAATTACCTTCAGAGATTGAACTGTCATCATCACTATTGTAATCCTCATTACCCTTAGCATCATAAGGAACAATTTCTTTTCCATTTGGATCTTCCTGCTCACCTTCCTGCTACACACCACTTGCTTGTGCTTCATTGACTGCTTCCATATACTGTTTTGGATGTACAGAGTCAACCCAGTTGTGGTCCTTAAAGTAATTGTTGACAAATTCATAGTATACACCAATGCACATTTCTTCAGTATCAGAAATTGGACTTCTAGGATCATTATTTGGATAACAGGCATCTTCAATATCATTAGGTAGTTGAATGTCCTCATACTCCATCTCAGCTTGGAGTGTTTCAGCATTAAATACAACATTCTCACAATCATCATCATCAACATTCACATAATCATCCACATTCTCAAATAACCTCTTGCTACTGCCAGTACATCTAGTAAATGCATCAACAGATCTCTTAATTAACCTTAGACTCCTTCTGACCAGATGTGGTGATGTAATGCATGTTAACTTCTTCTTAGGTGTGTCCAACATCTCTGGATCAAGTCTGACTGGTGAAGAGGCATAGTTAATGCATATTACTTAACTACTTCTAACCTTTGATGGTGTTGAGTCCCTCTTGTTTGATATCCCGGAATTTTTAGCACATCTGTCAAAAGGAGGCACAATCTTATCACTAACATTACACCATAAATTTACATACCCTTTCTCAGCAACAGCCTTATCCCACATCTCATACCAATGTGAATCATTAACTATATATTCTGGTTTATTGTTACCAATCCAAATCACCTCAACCTTCTTATTTGGTGCTAACTTAAAAGAAGCATGAACTTTATCACAAAATTCCTTCAACCTACCAGAATTAACATCCACATTTTCAAAATACTGAACCTTATTAGTCCAAAACCATTTTACCCTAGAACTCCTAGTTGGGTACTTCACATACTTCATGCACAAAATTGAACTGACAATGAGTGAATAGTTACCATTTACTAACATATAATCAAAATCTATTAAATTTTATGAAGAAAATCCCAAATCCCCGATTTCATAAAATTAGGGTTTATGAAGAAAACCCCTATTAACACAAATTTAAGGCTTATCAGTAAAAACTCAAAATTCGGAAATTTTTTATCAGTAAAAAAACAAAATTCCGAAAATTAGTTTCTGAATTGAGTTGATAATCTACAAAAACAGTATAACGAGGAAGGGTATTTACCTGGTGATGTTTGTAAACATCTTGATGGCGAAAACTAACACTGATTATATCTTCACAGTTCGATAACTGATTTGTAGAACTCTCTAAACTCGTATTTCGCTTTACAACTTTAGTAGATCGAGATGAATAGGAAAACATATTGAATAAATCTCTGAAGAAACATATCGATCTATACAGGCTCATGGGATCGCCATCATCATCTTCATTTCTTCAGAGAAGAATCTATCGAACAGAGGCGGCAACAAATGAGGTGGGAAATGGACGTTTCTCGTATTTGTTTTAGGGTGTTCTTTGGTTTTGATCCAACATCCCACAATATTTAGAGATTTGTTAATCGATCCCACATGCAAATGCCACGGTTTAGGGGTATTTAGGTAACTTAACAGTCCGACAAAAGTTGGACACGTGACATAACTCCGCAGTTACATGTCTAGTAACCATTTTGTTAATACTTTGTTACAGTGGGATTGATTTGTAAACCAGAATAGGAAAGTGTGACTGTTTTTGTAAATACCCAAAAGTATTTACGGTTATATGATAATTATATCATGGGTAGCCACAACCTATCATATAGGTAGAGAAAATGTTTTTTCTTGTCCAAATGGATAGCCGGAGTTCATATTTCAACAATATTTTTGACATATACGTCCCTATTAATGTTGTATGGATATCATCAAAATTAGTTTATTGTGTCTAGTTATTGGGAGTATGCTAGGGATAAATCAGAAAAAGGTATAAAAATTTATGAAACCTATACTTTTTTCTTAATCAAAGATATTTGAGAATTGCGCCTATAATACTTGGACGGAGGGAGTATTACATACCGAATACTAGGGATGTCAATGGGTCCGGGTCCTCCCGGGTATCGTACTACCCAGAACCGGACCCTATTATTTTTTCTGGTTCCGGATCCCACCGGTTCCGGGTCCGGTTATTAAATTAATAGGCCCAGAACCAGACCCGATTAACCAGCCGGGTACCTACCGGTTCCGGGTATTAAACGGGTATTACAAGTTCTGTGTTGGTCCACATTGATTAGTCATAAAAATCTAAGTATCGATACATTATACATTCTTACGAATCTTAATTTTTAACTGCCCCCTCCCAAGTACACATCACCAATACAATTCGTACAAAAAGGGAGTATTAGATAGATTACCATTTACTTTTTGCGGAAATTGTACATAGAAGAACATCAAACTACTACATGGGATTACAACAATTCAGCTGATATCATCTACGGAGCAAAAGCACTGATGTTGTAAACAAGGAGAGCTCCTCCAAATCACCTCGAGTTACTGCCCAGATCGCTGGACCAGTTACACCTCCAGCGTACTTATCACCAATTTCGGACCATTCCTCTGGTAGATTATAAACATTAATTAAATCCCCACCCATTATCTTCCCAATCTATGAACAACAGCCGCCATCAACCATGACCAGTAGAACCACCTCCCTCCATCTCAAGTTCTACAACTGAAAATAGATCGAAAACAACGCCATCACCATCAAGATCTAGCTATTAGTTAAGATGAACTTCCAATTAAGCATGAGTAGAAGATAATTAATTAATAAGTAAATACAGTCACCAACAATTTCAAAAACTAAGTAAGGAATTTTATTATAATCAGTCAAAATCCTCTAATTGATCAAGAAATCAAAGACATACATTTATCATAACATAGAAAAAATTTGCAGTAAACAACTACAAATTACAGAACATAACAACTTTAAATTTCAACTTGTTGCACACCCATCATTAAACATGACTCGTAGCTCGTAAAAAGATGAAAGTTTATCAAGGTGAGAAATAATTACCCAGGTGAAGAGAATGAAAACACCAATTTTGAGGGGAGCTTTGAAGAGAGGATGAAAACAGAAGAGTTAGATGCGGCAGGTTTAGGTTATGTTTGTTTGTAATCGTTACACACTATATATATAACCCTTCAATGACAAAATTAGCCCTTGGAAAACTAAAATATACAATACCCGGTTACCCGCGGGTACCCGCCGGGTAGGACCCGTTTGGAACCGTTTATTAACGGGTCCAATCGGGTAATTACCCGTCGGGTCTAAATTGGTTAATGGGTCCAATTTTAGGACCCGGAACCGGGCCCTATTCTCCAGGATCCAGGTCCGGGTAATGGGTACCCATTGACAGCCCTACCGAATACTCTATAATCTATAGAGTATGTAAATCAGAATATATATAACTTCCAGAACCTTAGTGATTTTTATTCACCGTAAACTTTAATAAAATGGGGATAAATACACCATCACATAATACAAAATAATATGCCTAAAAATTAGGATAAGACGACATCTCATATAAAAGGGATGGTGCTTACAAGTGTACCGGCCTAAAACAAACCTGACCCCGATAGCAATATGATGATCAAATGTTTAACTTCAAGAACCTTCTTTTTCTTTCTTTCTTCTTCCAAAAGCTTTTCCATATCTTTCCTTCCACAAAGTCCAGAATATTGCATAAGGCAGCATGTTCCATAACTTTTTGTTTTTTTGTTGGCACCTTGTTATAAATTCACGCTTCAAACTCCTGAAGTAGTGTTTCATGCATACACCAAGAGATTTTGATTTTATAAAGTGAAACCAAATTTCCATATATGTTCACAGTGATCCCGTCTTCTTTTCTACAAAGTTTGCACAGAATGTCAGGAGTTTGAGTTCTTCTATGTTGTAGATTTTTCATTGTGGGCAGTGAGTTATAAAATAATGTCAAGGGAAGAATGAATAACTTTAGAGGGACTTCTTTGCTCCAAATGTATTTTTGTAGCATACCAATTACAACTACAAGAAGAATTCAAGGTAACCGACAACAAGCTGCATTATCTCTGATAAATCATAGCCTAACTTTAATTGAAGCAATTTTAGTTTTTCATTACATAAGTTCAGGAAAGAAGAATGATTGGTCTTTAATAGACCAATCCTTACTAACGGTATCAACATCTAATATTACATCATAACTCAATACAAAACTCGAGGAATGACTCTAGGATTATTACACCCTATCTGAGCTTAGTTACACCCATTCAATAGTTAATCAGGAATACAATATGTGTGTGGTGAATCCTGTGGAACATGACACTTCCCCTCTCATTTAGAAATCCTTGTCCTTAAGGATAAAGTCTGGAAACTGAGCTTGGATGTGATTAGCATCTTCTCGAGTTGAATCTGCTGGATCTGAATTGCACAACTGCACTAAGACTTTGGGAATTTGAGAAGTGCCTCTGACAGTAGTTTTAGTGTCCAAAATAACAGCAGGTTCAATGAAAAACTATCATGCATGGTCCACTAATGGTAGCTGAGGTGATATAATTTCTTGCAAGCCTATTTTCTTCTTTAACTGGGAGACATAAAAGATTGGGTATATCCTAGACCCCACAGGAAGTTTCAGTTTATAAGCAACAACTCCAATTCTTTTAAGGACTTCAAATGGACCAAAGTATTTGGTAAACAATTTGAGATTCCTTCTTATAGCAACCGAAGTTTGCATGTAAGGCTAGAGATTCAAGAATACCAGGTCACCACCTCAAAAATTCTGTCAGATCTATTTTTATCTGCAAAGAATTTTATTCTGCTTTGGGCCTTGGAGAGTTCTTCTTTGAGCAATTGCAGCATAATGTCCATATCTTGTAAATAGTTGTCTATAGTGGAAACAGAAGTAGAAGTAGGAATATGAAAAACCAGGTGAGGTGAGCATACCCATACAATGCTTGGAAGGGATACATCTTCAAGATGGAGTGGTAGTTGGTGTTAAACCACCATTCAATTAAGGCTAACCATTGGACCCACTGTTTAGGATGAGTGTTTGTCATGCACCTCAAGTATTATTCAACACAAGCATTGGTTCTTTCAGTCTGGCTATCAGTTTGAGGGTGATAGGCATAACTGAGCTTTAATGTGGTGCCTAAAGTCTTGAATAGTGCTTGCCAGAATTGGCTAATGAAGATTTTGTCCCCACCACTGACAATGGAACTAGGAAGTCCATGGAGCTTGAAAACATGAGCAAGGAATTCCTTAGGAACTGTAATAGCAGTAAATTGGTGGCCAAGGGAAATAAAGTGACTATACTTAGTCAGTCTATCCACAACTACTAAGATGATATTCTTTTTAAAAGACATTGGAAGTCCCTCTATGAACTCTAAGGAAATGTGTTGCCATGCAGTGACAGGTATAGGAAGGGGTTATAGTAGACCACCTGGAAGTGAGTTTTCTCCCTTATTGCATTGACACACATCACAAGTTGTTACAAGTTGAATGATATCAGTCTTCATGTTAGCCCAAAATAAGGAGGTCCTATCTCTGTGATAAGTACCATTGATGCCAGAATGGCCTCCAATAGCAGAGGCATGTAAGGAATGTAATATGGAAGATATGAGTGACGTACCTGGGCCAATATAGAGTCTCCCCTTGAATCTTAATATGCCTTGTGCATAAGAATATTTGCCCTGAGTTGGATTCACAGTGAGTTGAGTAATAAGTTCTTGTGTTGCTGTGTCTGACTCATAGCTAGAATAAATGTCTTGCACCCACCGAGGCTGAGATAATGACAATGTTGAGCAAGAAGCAGTAGGAAATATAGATAAGGCATCAACATCCTTATTATCCAACCCTTTTTTTGTACTTAATAATGACATAGTCAAAACCCATCAATTTGACTAACTACCTTTGCTGTAATGCAATAGACAATTTTTGGTCCATTGTATGCTTCAAACTCTGATGGTCTGTATGAATGATAAATTGTTGACTGTTTAAATAATGCTTCCGTTTTTGAACATCCATGACAATGGCCAAAAATTCTTTCTCATAGGTAGATAAAGCTAATGCCTTAAGACCCAATGGTTTGTTGAGGAAGGCATGGTTTACTATTCTGGATAAGCACAACACCAATCCCTTTTGAACAAGTATCAGTTTCTAAAGTCAATGGCTGAGAGAAATCAGGCAGGGCCAATACTTGTGCTGAAGTCATGGCATGCTTGATGGAAGAGAAGGCATGAGTAGCAGCATCAGTCCATGCAAAAGAATCTTTCTTGAGCATATCAGTTAGTGGCTTGCAAATATTGCCATAGTGTTTAATAAATTTGCGGTAGTAGCCTGTAAGCCCCAAGAATCCTCTGAGCTGCTTCAGTGTTTGTGGTTGTGGCCAATTAACCATAGCTGCAACTTTATCAGGGTCTGCAACAACACCATTGGCAGTAATAATGTGGCCAAGGTGTTCGAGATGTGGCTGAGCAAATGCATATTTGGATAACTTGGCAAATAGAGAATGCTTCCTTAGCAAGGATAATGTGAGCTGCAAGTGCTCCATATGTGCTTCAATAGATGGACTGTTAACTAAGATATCGTCAAATAATACAAGTACAAACTTACGTAGATATGGCTGAAACACTTCATTCATGAGGGATTGAAATGTCGCAGGGGAATTAGTAAGCCCAAATGGCATGACCCTAAATTCGTAGTGGCCATGATGAGTACGAAAAACAGTCTTGGGAATGTTCGGTGCATAAACTCGGATTTTGTAATAACCCGAACGAAGATCTATCTTTGAAAACACCACATAACCATTCAACTCATCTAACAATTGTTATATAAGAGGAATTGGGAATTTATCTTTGACAGTAATGTCATTGAGTTTACGATAATCGACACAGAAATGCAAGTACCATCTTATTCTTGACTAGAAGAATAGGAGTAACAAATGGACTATGGTTGTGTTGGATCATACTAGAGGATAGCATCTCAAAGACTAAGGACTCCACTATAGACTTATGTACATAAGTGCACTCATATGGCCTTTGAGAAGTTAGGTCAGACCCATTTTTGAGTAAAATTTTATGGTCGAGTGACCTAGAAGGTGGAAGTCCAGTAGGTTATGTGAAAACATCTGAAAAAGTTTCTAAAAGTTCAGTGACTGTAGGTGGTGGTGGGAGTATAGTGGTTGCATAAATAGAGAAAAATTGGCAAATGAGGGTTGGGGTATTACTATTAATAAACTTCTTTAAAGAATAACTACAAATTAGACTCAGAGAAGGTTTAGAAGAGTTACCTTGAAGTGTAATGGGACTGCCTTGATGTATAAAAGAAATTCTCAGCTGACTGAAGTTAAAAGTAACATCACCAAGTTGGCGCAACCAATCAGCGCCTAAGACAATGTCACAACCACCTAGGGGAAGGGCTCGTAAATTTGCAGAGAATTGATTCCCTTGCATTTCCCAATTGAGGTGTTGGCAGATACCTTTGTTGATGGTGTTGTCCCCATTAGCAACTGTAATAAGGACAACATCAGCAGTTGCCCAGTTGGAGAGATATGAAGGCCCAATTTAGAGGTTAATGCAACATCAATGAAACTATGTATATTGCCTGTATCAATAAGGACAACCACATGATGCTTATTGAGATGACCAGAAATTCTGATAGTGTCAGGAGCAATATTCCCTGTCAAGGCATGTAAAGAAATCTTGATGGTAGAATCAAAAGTCGACGGGGATACATCAGAGATTTCTTCAATG
Organism: Papaver bracteatum; assembly: GCA_023529315.1. Classification (NCBI taxonomy): domain Eukaryota; kingdom Viridiplantae; phylum Streptophyta; class Magnoliopsida; order Ranunculales; family Papaveraceae; genus Papaver; species Papaver bracteatum. The sequence continues at coordinate 1,772,364 of JAJJWX010005152.1, forward strand.
GATAAGGATTCATGCTCTTCTATGTCTTCATCAGCAATTAACATAAACAGTTGTTGAGTTTTACATCTGTGACCCTGTCTGTAAAACTCATCACAATTATAACAAAGCCCTTTATCTTTCCTCACCTGCATTTGTGCATGAGTGAGTCTCTTAACAGGAGGAAAATAATTGTCATGTGAAGTTTTAGTGGGGGTAGTAGGGTGAGTCACAATGGGGGATGATGAGGAAGTATTGTTCTTAGAAAATATATAGGATGGAGTGAAAAAAGGTTTGATGGTAGATGGTGGGTGGGAAATAGAAAGTGGTGAGGGTGCAAAGGGTTTAGAGAAGGATTTAGTTGGTTTAGGCTGATGATGCATAGAAACTTGCTGCATTCTAGCCAGATAAAGAGTTGTTGCAGTGTTGTTTGAACATTTGCACCACTGTACGGATCTCATCTTTCAAAGTGTAAAAGCTCTCAGGTAAATAAGGATTGTTAGCAACCATGAAGCTTTTATAATGTTCCCAAAGATCATAGTAATCCTCTATAGTGGTAGTTTGGTACAGTTTATTGAAACAACCTATATAATTATCCCAAGCAATATCTTCGAATCTAGCACATAAATCATTGAAAAAGGTATCCAATGAAATGAATTCTTTACCCTGTTGATAGTTTAAAAAATAACTAAGAATGACTTTCGTTAACCATTGTTATTCTTAGTCATTGCTTTGATAGTTCATCTGAGTCATCTGGACTAGTTATGGTGAAGATGAATAAGGTTGATATGAAAGTGCTCATATGGCTAACCATTGGTTAACTAATGTTGAACCAACTAGGTGTACACGTTTAGGTACGGTTACTCAAACCTAAATGACGTATATTTCATTTGTGCATAACAAGCTAAGTTCGATATAACAGTTGAAAGATATTAGCTTGAATTTAATCAGGTCTTCATCTAACGGTGAATATTGAATGCTTTGTTACCGAGGTAACTTAGATTGCAAACCCTTATTTGAAGACTATATAAAGGGTAACTCTAGCAACTAGAAAACCAAATCTCCACACCTCTTGTGTGATACTAGTTGTATAAGCTAGAGTCGATCCTCCTTTAACCTTAGGTTTCTACCGAGACCCTGTACGCTAACGACTTAAAGACTTCATTGGGATTATGAAGCCAGACCCAACTATTTTCTCTGTAGTTGTGTGATTTGATCTTGTTGTTTCTATCGTGATTGAGTGAAATCGTAAGATTGGCTTGAGATTAATTTCTCCGATAGGCAAGATAGAAAAATAGTCACAAACATCTTCGTCTCATCGTTTGTGATTCCACAATATCTTTTTTCGCTAGTCGATTAAGATTATTGTGAGGTGATTGATAATTCTAGGTTGTTCTTCGGGAATATAAGTTCGGGTTATCGATTGGTTCCTGTTCACCTTGATTTATCAAAATACGGAACAAAACTCATAGGTATTTCTGTGGGAGAAAGATTTATCTATTACTGTAGACTTTTTAGTGTGATACAAATTTGTTTATTAAAGTCTTCGACATTGGGTCATAGCAACTCTTAGTTGTGGGTGAGATCAGCTAAGGGAATCAAGTGCGTAGTATCGTGCTTGGATCTGAGACGTAAGGAGCGCAACTATACCTTGAATCAATTTGAGATTGATTGGGGTTCAACTACAGTTCAGACATAAGTTAGTTTGTAGTAGGCTAGTGTCTATAACGGCTTAATACAATGTGGTGTTTAATCTAGACTAGGTCCCGGAGTTTTTCTGTATTTGCGGTTTCCTCGTTAACAAAACTTCTGGTGTCTGTGTTATTTCTTTTCCGCATTATATTTTGTTATATAATTGAAATGTCATAGGTTATGTGTTTGCATCAATCAATTGGTAAATCCAACCTTTGGTTGTTGATTGAAATTGATCGATCCTTGAACATTGGTCTTTGGTACCGTTCAAGTTTATTCTCTTGTATTCAATTAGACTCGTAGATTTCTATTTGTTTGAGTTGGGATTGAATCGATAAATTGATATATAACTCTTTGATATACTTTTTATTAAGATTGAGTCTGACAGTCTAGTTGATTCTTTTAAAAGTATATTGGAGTTAGTACATACATATTGCTAAGCAAAATATTGGGTGAGGTTGTTAGACCCTCGCCTTTTCAATTGGTATCAGAGCAAGCAAACACGTTTAAAGACCTTATAAATCTGTGTTTGTAGCGATCTGACTATATGGACAGTAATCTCTCTGATAACGTAACACCAAATCAGAGTTCTTTTGAGATGTTTCAAAATCCTGAGACATCTAAGAAACCTCCTGTATCTGCCTCTGTGTCTGAATATGTCTTCAACTGGGAAAAGTGTCTTGATGAACAGTTGGATGATCTTTCATATTAGAGTGATTCAGAAGAAGGACAAACTATTGATGAGGAAGTCTCTCAATAAATCAAGCTCTTTGACCATGCTTTGAAAGAAAAGAAGTCAACAGCTTGCTTGAGTAAATATTTGGCACCTCTCTGTCAAGAAAACTGAAAAATTAGAAAACTCTTTAAAGGTTATGATTGTGGATATAAACTTTTACAATCTACCGTTCAAGATCGAGAAGAAGACTTACGCTAAAAAAGATCAGAATGTGATAATCTCCTTCGAAATATCTTTGTGTTGAAAGAAAGACTTGCAGAATCTGAAACAAAGTGTGACTCTCACAAAAATGTTTTAATGACAGAGAACTCAGTCTCCTCGCCAGAGAAAAAACTTTGGAGAATGATCTCGTTGCTTCCCTTAATAAGTTAAATTCATTGGAAGAGAATCTGAATAAATTCAATTCTATCTCTACAAAATTATCTTTTATGCTTGGATCATGTAAAGAACCTCGTGATACACGTGGTCTGGGATATAAGGGAATAGACGCTCCAAGTACTGGTAAGATCAATTTTGTTCATGCTAATGATAACTCTTCATGTGAAAAAACTTTTCCTGCAGCCGACGGTCTTAGGAACAAGTATTGTATTCCTTTAAATTTATCTCACGTGAGAACAGTCAAAACCAATTCTTTTAAATGCTATTATCATGGAAATAAAGTACATCTTGAACGAAGATGTCGTTTTCGACTGAGGAATGAGAAACTTCACAACATTCTTGCATGGATGTCTAAAGAAGTAATTAAAACTGTCTCTCATATTGCTGGAATAAAAGGGAGTGTCTACAATCAAGAGAAATGTTGTGATGAATCATTTCTAGATTTTGATTTTGAGACAAAAAATGCCTACAATGGTAAAAGGAGGAACGTCAAGTGGACAACTGACTCCTTAAATTATTATGAGAAGAGAAAAAGGCATATGAGATAAAAAAGAAAGGTCAAATTACTTATCTCTCTCCGAAGAAGACCGTGAACCAGAGGTGTCTGCTCCATACTTCATTCATATCAATAATAGAGTCTCTGAGCTCGAGATAAGCATAAACAGACTCAAACGGAGCATCAAAAAGGCAATGAAAACAGCAGGTTCAGGTATTCCTTGTTCCACTCTGGTTGAATCTCTTTCAACTAATCCTAGTGATTTTTCTGAAAATCTTCACAAAAGAAAGAGAGAAGAAGTCAATTTTCTTGATGAGCAAAATGCTCATCAAAATACAACATGACTGCTCAATGTAGCATCCTTCTTGTAATGTGGAAGGATGCCCTTGTATCTTGATAAAGTAGTTGTTATTTTATTTTAGTTTTTTTTCTCTCTGCTCTTACGAAACAATGATCATAAAACAGTTGATCCTTGCTCCAGTACTTTACATGATGTAATGTTTTTGATCGTTTACTCTTGAGAATAATTCCTTGTTTGGTTGTCTTGGTTTTCAACAATTATTTTTTGTTCCCTTGAACAAAGAATGTCATCTTTTGGTTTAGAATGATTCTCGAGTTTTTCAAGACTTCCTCTAAATTTGGCTCCATTATTCTCCTGGTCTCGTACCATGGTTGTATCCATGTGTGCATGTACACCTGACCCACACGGAACATATACGAGTAACCCTAGGGTTTCCTATGAAACACTCACATATATATATATATATATGTATATATATGTATGTATGTATGTATGTATCATTCTCCTTTTTGATACGTACATGTTCCGTAACGTCAAAAGGTTCATCTGACTTCTGTGTACACAATGGATGGATGCTACAAAGAAGACAATGTTGAGAAGGAAAAGATTATCGAGTTTCATGAGAATCCTATTTTCATAACCTGCTATCATGTTGTTGATCATGAAAAAAAACTACCAGTTCAGATGTCATCACAACTGGTAGGAAATATTCTTCGAGATTATGAGGTTGTATGTGAACAACTTGGAATTATAATACAGAATCTTGATTATTTGAAAAATGAACTGAAGAAAGCAACTAATGAGATCGTCTATGTTCAATCTCTAGTTGTTGGCCGTGTTTAATGTTTTTCGAATCGTGTTCTCTAAGAGTTGTGTATTTTTTCTAGGAAATCTTCTTATGAGAATTTTATTCTTGAGTTTTTAAGATGAATAACTAGAGTTTGTAATAGCCATTATTGTGATTACACATAGCTATGTCCAACGATTTTCATCTTTAATGCTTTTAGATTTATTTATTTTAAAGTTGGTTTGGAAGATGATTTTGCAGTATTAATCTTTATGGTTTGATGTATTGCAATTTGTTATGGGATATGTGTGTTTGCATCCGTGAACTATGATTGTCCTATACATGGTCAAAAGTTAAGTCTTTCGTACGTCGATATGCAAGTATTGATAAAAGAATGAATGAACTTTTGACAAAAACAAAAGATAAGCCTTTTATGTCATTATGCAAACATTGATGAAAAAAGGATGAGCTTTTGTTTACAAAAATTAAGTCTATTATATGTCATTGTGCAAATAGTGATGAAAGATAAAATGAATCTTTGTTTATTCCGCAGTATTTATCTTCCCTGATCCATATTTTATGTATATATTGTGCAGCTCCGTAAGTTTTCTTATGTTGAGAATTTCCGATTGAATTAATCACGGGATCTCTTGTGGTTAATTTAATTGAGTATTTTGGATACAAATTCTTATTCTTATGTGATTTGTTGTTGTCCAAAGAAATCCTTTTTTTTTTAAAGTGAGGTCGCTCTTGTTGTTCTTTCGGGAATGACATTATATGGGGGAGAGTTCTTAATTGAACTTGTGCTTAATTGCCAAACCTTTGTGGGGAGTGCGGATGTGGAATATTATAGGGGTTATCTTGTATCTTTATAAACTCTTTGATGAATGCATTTAGTTTCGGCTATATGATTGCATCTCAAAAGTTGATATGTGCTTTCTTTTGGTCATGAAATGTCTCTATGTAAATTTCACGAGGATCCCACTAGTTTTCGTACCTTTGTCAATTTTATTGACAAAAAAAAGGGGGAATTAATATGTAGTTCACACTACAAATACATATGGTTTTCATATCATTATGTAAGGGCGAGTGGTTTTCATGTGGAAGTAATGACTAAGGAGGAGTGATACATATCACCATAGTATTGTTGTCAAAGTTGTGATACAATTGAACTTTGATGTTGTGTAATAATACTATGACAATGTGTAACAATGATTGAGAGCTTTTGTTTTCTCATTGTTATGGCTACGTATCTTCAACAACGGTGATGTTGATTTGAATATCTTTATAATCATTGGAGTACTTGGAAGTGATGAAGATTTCGAGTAATGTTGAAGAACTAAGGAGATCATGCATGTGGAAGAGAAGCTGCAAAGTTTATTTATTTTTTATTCATATGTATTGATAGTTTTGTCACTAAAATTGACAAAGGGGGAGATTGTTAGAGAATTGCTCGGTCGAACTCGCAAGCGTTGCTATCTTAAGCTTGTTGTCAAGTTTAGTTGACAAAACTATAAGTCTTGATTTCTAGTCTACTTATAGCTAAGTCTCGGACTAGGATAAAAAGTGTAGTTGAGCTCTAGACTCTACGGCGTTCATCATGCAATGACGAAGAACTACTCAAGGAATTGATGGAAATATCTTGAAGTTTTTCTTTGGTGGCCATGGTTACAGGTTCCAGGATGGAGTCTGATAGCAATTGTAGCGTACTAATTACAATTACAAGAAGAATTCAAGGTAACTGACAGCAAGCTGCCTTCTCTCTGATAAATCAGAGCCTAACTTCAATTGAAGCAATTTTAGTTTTTCATTACATAAGTTCAGGAGAGAAGAATGATTGGTCTTTAATAGACCAGTCCTAACTAATTGTATCAATAACTAATATTACATCATAACTCGGTACAAAACTCGAGGAATGACTCTAGGATTATTACACCCTATCTGAGCTTAGTTACACCCATTTAATAGTTACTCAGGAATACAATGTGTGTGTGGTGAATCCTGTGGAACATGACAATTTTGTCACGTCAACTTGTTGAGTAGCTTGTCCTAATTGGTTATAGGCATCACAATATTTATTGTTTGGAAATTTTCACGCAGTTGAGCCAAATCAAGCTATAGAGTATTATTATTGTGTCAGTGTTGGTGGAGATCCTAATGTTCTTGTCAATTGTATATAGCGAGATTTAGCCTCATCAAAGTGTAATTTTCCTACTTTGAGTTCATAATACCCATTGACATAAATGCTCTCTTTCATTGTGTACCATTTTGTACCAACTCTTGTGTAATCCGTTGGAAATGAGTTTTCGAGTATTCTATCTCCCCTCAAATTATCATGCCATAATCCATTGCTTTTCCTAAGAGATAGTTTTAAATGAGGTGCTAGTAAAGCTTTTGTCTTCAACATACTTTTCATAAGCCCTTGCCTTGAGAGATATTCATATCCATTGGTAAGGTTTAATCTTCATTACTACTTGTTCTTTGTTGCACCATAGTCCTCCATGAATATTGTTTTTCCCATGCATATCCCCATACCCACTTTAATTTTGCATAGCCTTGTTTGTTGTTCTCAAAATTTTTTTATGCCTAAGACACCATGTTTTTATCTTTGAAAATATTTTCCCAAGATATCGAGCACATTTTTAACTTGTTTTCTCTACTTTCCCAGAAAAATATTCTCACGATGCTCGCCATCTTTTTTTCTACCTATGTTGTAAGTATTAACAATGATAAATAATAAGCAGGGAGATTAGATAAAGTATTTTTTATTGGCATAATCTTTCCTGCTTTTATTAAGAACTTTATCTTCCATTATGTTAACTTTTTATCTAGATCTCTCCATTAACGCCTCCCAAAGTGAGAAAGTTCTTAATGAAACTCCGAGCGGAAGACCCAAATATCTGATTGGAAGTTTTTTAGTTTTACATCTCATTTCTTCTGTTAGCGGCTCCGCTTCATTATTTTCACCCATACTAATAGAGTACTCTTATCCATATTTAACTTTTTAGGCATATTTGCAGCCTTAAATATCATCAAAAGAACCACCGCAGTAATTATATCATTTTTTTATATCTGCGTTCAAATAAATGATTGTGTCATCAGAAAACTTGAAGTATGAGATGTTTATACCTTCTAGGGACACCTCGAAACCTTTAATTATATTCATTTGGGAGGCTTGATTCTTCAACTTTGTTAGGTACTCAATTACTAATAGAAACAAGATAGGTGATAAGGGGTCACCTTGTCTTAAATCCTTAGTTGCTTTGAACTTTTTGGATGAATTCCCATTTACCAACAGTGCCAAAATGAGATGTAAACACACACCATTGGATTTATTTTATCAGTTTACTTCCATATACATGTTTCTTAAGAATCTTAAACAAGGAAACACACCTGACATTATCAAATGGCTTATCCATATTAATTTTACTTAAGATTCCAGGTTTCTAAAGTTTCAATATTGCATCGATACATTTACTTGCTATAAAAGCACACCATCTGTAATTTGTTGTTCATTAATAAATAAATTTTGGAAGTCTGAGATAAGCTTAGGCGCTACTGTTAGAGCATTTCTCGGTCGAACTCGCATGCGTTGCTATCTCAAGCATGTTTTTCAATGTTAGTGATCAAAACTATAAGTCTTGATTTCTAGTCTACTATAGCTAAGGTCTCGGACTATGATAGAAAGTGTAGTTGAGCTCAAGAACTCCATGGCAATCATCATACAAGACGAATGACTACTCAAGGAACTGGTGGATCTTCATCGACTAAAAGGTATGTGGAGACTTGAACTTATCTATCACTCAAAAGTCTATTTATCTCCTATCTTGAGAGAAAATTCGTTTGCTATATAGACTTAGATTATACACATTTGGTATTTCGACCCGAGTTTACCACGCCTATCTATTTATCGAAATATGTGTTGGTAAAGCTTTCGCTTTAGCCAATTTAATCTTTACCTAGTGATGAAAATCATGTTAAGTTTCAATCATTTTGAAAATTGCTCTGACGAAAAATGGTTTGTGAATAACAACTATATAACGTCTTCTGAGAATGTTTCAATGATTAAAATTAGAGTTTAGACTATATAAACATTGGAGGATATAAGCATTGTTATGGAAACACACATATGTATAAGTCCTTATTGGTTGAACCAAACTTTGCGAACTTTGTTGATCAAGTGAAACCGGAGAAGTGCGTGAGAAAAGTCCGCGAACCCAGTCCGCGAACTGGCGGAAGTTCTCAAACCCGAAAATTTATGTTGGAGTTTGTGAACTCCATCCGGGAACTTAAGTCCGCGAACCCAGTCCGCAAACTTGAGTAGGTTATGTCTAAAAACGATGTTTGTGAACTTATCTTTATAAACTAAGGAATGCAATTGCAAACTGTGGATATATAGTTCATGAACCGATTCGAGTGAATCAAATCGTTTTTGGTTCAATTGTGTCTTTTGTAGTACATAAGATTTCCTTGCAATTGAACAACTTTCTAACTAGTTCATTTGAGTCATTTGAACTAGTTATGGTGAAGAAGAATATGGTTGATATGAAAGTTATCATATGGCTAACCATTTGGTTAACTATTGTTGAACCAACTAATGTACAAGTTTGGGTACGGTTACACAAGCCTATAAATGTGCATTTCATTTGTGTATAACAAGCTATGTTTTCGATCTAAAGGTTGATAAATATTAGCTTGAATCTAAATCAGGTTTTCATCTAACAGTGAATATTGAATGCTTTATTACCAAGCTAACATTGATTGCAAACCATGATTTGAAAGACTATAAAAGGGAGAACTCTAGCAACTGGGAAACCTAATCCCCACACATTCTGTGTGATACTATTTGTGCTAAGCTAGAGTCGATTCTCCTTTAACCTTTGGTTTCTTCTTCTAAACCAGGTTAACGACTTAAAGACTTCATTGGGATTGTGAAGCCAGTCCGACACTACTTTTCTAGTAGTTGTGTGATCTGATCTTGCATATTCTATCGTACAAGTACAATTATAATAATTGGCTTGAGATTTGTATCTCTGATAGGCAAGATATAAAATTAGTCACAAACATCTTCGTCTATTCGTTTGTGATTCCACAATATCTTTTTTCGCTGCGTCGATTAAGATTGTTGTGAGGTGATTGATAATACTAAGCTGTTCTTCTGGAATATAAGTCTGGTTTATCAATTGGTTCATGTTCACCTTGATTTATCAAAATACGGAACAAAACTCTTAGGTATATTCGTGGGAGGCGGATTTATCTATTATCGTAGACTTTTCTGTGTGATATAGATTTGTTTATTAAAGTCTTCGACTTTGGGTCGTAGAAACTCTTTTTTGTGGGTGAGATCAGCTAAGGGAATCAAGTACGTAGTATCCTGCTGGGATCAGAGACGTAGGAGCATAATTGTACCTTGGATCAGTGTGAGATTGGTTGGGGTTCAACTACAGTCCAGACCGAAGTTAGTTTGGATTAGGCTAGTGTCTGTAGCAGCTTAATATAGTGCATGTTCAATCTGGACTAGGTCCCAGGGTTTTTCTGCATTTGCGGTTTCCTCATTAACAAAATTCTGGTGTCTGTGTTATTTCTTTTCCGCATTATATTTGTTATATAATTGAAGTAATACAAGTTGTGCGTTGTTCAATCAATTAGAATATCCGACCTTTTGGTTGTTGATTTAAATTGATTGACACTTGGATATTGGTCTTTGGTACCATCCCGGTTTATCTCACGTGTATTTAATCGAGACTCGCAGTTTGCTTGAGTAAGATTTAAATCGAGAGATAGAGATATAAACTCTTTGATATAATTTTCTATTGATTGAGTCTAACTGTCTAGTTGATTCTCTAGAAAGTATATCGGAGTTTGTCCATACATATTGCAAAGCGAAATATTGGGTGTGGTTGTTAGACCCCCACTTTTTCAGTTACCTTTTAAGTCTCGCATCAACAACTTTGACAAAATCTTGTATATACTGCCTACTGATCCAATGGGGTGAAATATTTTAGTGTACATGAATATTTCCTCATAGGTACCAAGTAAATGAAGGACCCGTTTAGTCTCTAGTTTAGCTCCTTAGTTACATAACATTTCTATAAAATATACCCTGTGTTCCAAAATAGATGATAGTTTTAGTATTTTTCTCATATTCTCACAATATTTCCCTTGCTTTGGAATTACACAATATTATTAATTTTTATTGTAATCAGTACTCTAATTTTAAATCTAATCTAATTTTTTATTGTGTTCCAAAATGATAGGAATTTGGTAGTACATCCCAAGTATATTACTACGGGATTGATAACTTTCCCTAGAGTCTAAAAACTAAAAACTAGGTCATTTAAATCTTTAAGAAGAATTAATATGGGTAAAATTGGAAAGATTTACTCTCTCTCCGATATTTCTTAATCTTCGTGAAAAACTCTACAACGTCAAGTAAATCGGAACGGAGGGAGTATATTTAATAGATCACTTTTAATAATGTTCCAACACTTCAAGAAGAACTCCATGATGTACTCGTCCGGTCCTGGGGATTTGTGGTGTCCAAAGTGTTTAGTGATGTTAAGCACTTTTTTTTCCTTCTCCAGACACTGCTTTCAACGTCCACTTATCATCTTAAGAGACCTTATTGAACTCTGGTCTACTAAATGCAGGTGAATAAGAATACTTTTCGTCATGTGAATCATAAGAATAAGAATCATGTGGTTTTTTCTTTATTCTTGGCTGCTGGAAACGGTCTTCACCGGTTATTTCCAATTTTGCAATTGATTTTTTTTTTTCCGTAGTTCACAATCTTATTGAAGTATTTAGTGTTTTTGTCTCCTTCCATTAAAAGTTGACTTTTTAGCCCTTCACAATTTTTTATTTTTATTTTCTTCACTATCTTTAACTGTTTTAGGTTAATTTCAGCTTCTAATTTTCCAGCAAAACGTTGTTGAGTTAGGGCCGCCCCTTCTTCTATATTCCATTAAAAAAACTTGATTTGATGTTCCCAGTTCACATTGTCTTCTATATTCACCCAAAAAAAAACATGTCTCACTTCTTGATTTTTTTTTAACTTCAGTGCAAAAATATAGATGAGATTCCCTGTAAAAACTATTACATACCACCATTTCTACGTATTTGGAAAAAATCTTTGTGCTCCAACCTATGGGATTCAAATTCGAAATATGGCTTGCTCTTTGTTTTTGGGTTGCAATCCAAATAACTGGAATGTGAGCATAATAATCTAAGCAATGCAATCTATATATCCTAATTACATTAATCTTCAAATCAATGCTCAAAAGAAATCTATCTAGTCTACACAAAGAGGATCATCTCTTATATTTGTCCATACGTAATAAACCTCATTTAAGTGCGATATATTTAGGCTTCATCATGAAAGGAGGCGGATAGTCTCACCTGGAATTATAGGTTGACCCCTAATACTCAATTTTTCTCATATATTATATACGGGTGAGGTTACAAATGTCATGGCCTTTTCCCTTACAATTATTTAGCTTAGATGTTTGTATTTCTTTCATAATAATTTCAACAATAATCTAGTAAATCTAAAATTCTTTAATGAAGTATTGCATTATATTTCCTATGAGAATGAGCCAGGAAGTGATAAGTGATCAACAAGTTCATAACTGTTTAGGCATAACGACTATTGTACACTTTGTAATTTTTCACTCGTGTGTCAGCAACATATGCAAAGTAATGAATTACTTTTCACTACCAACTACATAAAAGGTACCTTAAAGGGAATCTTGTTTTTCTATTAGGTTAATAAGGTTATAATAATATCATATATTCATGTTCTTTAGGTTTCGGTATCTTCGACCATCCTACCCATTACGTCTTCAACTTATCATTTATGGCCCACTAAAACCTTCATATTATGTTTACCATCTTGTTTTATACCGATGTGGGTAATACGAGAGACATGTAGTGCACTGGAAGACATAAAAGAAAAAAATTGATCAAGGTTATTCTGTAACATTAGATTAATTTTTTCTTCTTCCGATGAACGAGTTCTTGTTCCATCCTTATCAAGACAGGTTACCAACTGTTCTTTAGTGTTGCCCCATACATATTCCAAAGAATGGAAACTTGGATATTCTATTTTCACGCCTTTTCAAATTGCATATCTTTGATCACATCATCATCACCAACCTACATCATCGAGCTTTTATCTAAGTTCAATTCCAATCTCGTCAAAATTTCAAATACTTAAAGGTTGATCAAAAGTTATTTCATTTCATTTTTATTTCTATCTATCAACCCGATCTAGATTTTTAAATCGTAAATTGTAACATGACATGTTTTAGGTTTTTATGTATTAAATCGTATGTTGACTCGTGAACCGGAGATTCATGGTCAATTTATATATATAATATTTAGTCAATATAATGTATTTTATGAATATACTAGTACATACGTTATAACATAATAATATGTGAAAATCATATGATTTAAATATGGTATATTTTTCATATATGCATTATAAACCAAATGTTAATTGACTTAATGACGATTAGAAACTTGTACGGGTCTAAATGTTATTATTTTGACAAGAAAAGGGCAATTTAAAAAAAACAAAAAAATAGTGTTACAAGAATAGTGATGAGTCTGATGACCGGAGTTACAAAAACCATGATTTAATCATCTTAAAAAAACATTTTAATTACATACATATCAATGTCGAGAGAGAATAACCATGAATTATATTTAATTCCTATTTGTATTTAATTCCCATTTGTACAGAGTGCGCTTAACAACAATAATTATAAGTTGTTTGTAACTCCTATTCTTGCTGTTATGACATATGTCATTTCTTTTTCTCTGCAAATTCCATCAAATAACATAATTGCTTATATGTTTTTATACTCTTCTGGTTATTCCATTCCTAGAGAGTAGGATTCACTTTATTTATGCAAGAACCTAGTTCAGGCCAAAGTTGTTGAAAAAATAAAATAAAATTTAGCAAATATATATATATATATATATATATATACCTGATATACCAGAAGAAATGTTCACTTGTCTCAGTTTCAGAATTACAAAGCAAACAAACATCACTTTGAATCTTGTCAACTCTTCTAAGAAAATCCACAGTTGGAGCTCCTGGCATCATAATGTCCATACTAAAAAGCGACCTTTCAGCGACACTTTTTGATTCCAAAGCTACTTATAATGGAAATTTATGAGCCCACCAGTTTCTACAATTTTGTAAGCATTAATAAAAGTAAAATCATTCCCTGAACAACAAACATATCGTGATCAAATAAAATATTGTGAAGAATATCCAATAATCTTCAGCATAATACTCACCTCGCCGATATAGAGCAATTTTTCTTTTTGAATAATTTGAAAATATAAGAATAAGCTAACTGCAGAAGCTTGTTACTAACCCAAGTATATTTCCAAAACTTCATACCCATATCCGTTGATAACTTATAATCTGGAATCGAAAACCAAAATGTCTCCGGTCTTGAGAATGCTTGCCCAACATGACCTCAGATTCTAGCTCCACCAAAATTTTGTAGAATGATCTTATTCCAAGAAGAATTTTTATATTTGCCATATCTCCAGACCCATTTCGAACGCAAGGCTTATTAGCTAAATTTAATTTATAATACCAAAATCTCCATCACATTTTAGATCTGTCGCTTTTGCTCAAGTAACTCAGTTTTTCTTTCTAAGAAGATCCAGAAAATCCCTAGAAAAAATTTCACATAATTATGTATATTCCAAGGTAGTTAATATCGCGTATCGATATCGTATCTGTCGGGTCCTATACACCTATACAAATGATAATTTCTATTTTTACAGGCGATACATCATTTAATATAGATTTTCAAATAATTATAAAACCATAATAAGAATCATACACATATCTCAAATTTCCAAAATACAAGGTGGTTTATTAGAGCTTCTCCAATGGTCATTGTGTGTGTTTCCTATGTGGCAACACAACTAAGACATCCTCAATCTATTTTTACTTAAAATTAGGGAGAGAAAAACTCCATCTCCAACAATATTGCATGTAACATCTTCTTTTAATTAGTATAAATTTTATTTTCCATAATTAAGATTTTATTAGAGCTAAAAATAGTTAGTTAATATATTAAAGTCAATTCAATTAAGTAAAAGCTGACTAGAATGGTAGACATTGTCAAGGTGAATGTCTAGTAGACATTCCCCTTGACAATGTCTACCCAAAGTCATCTATACATTGGTTTAAGACATCAGGGTTGGAGAATGATTATAGAAAAAATGGATGTGTATCCTAGGTGGATTTTGACGTTTATCTCCACACACATGCTATTAGAGAAGCTTTTAGCCAACGTTGTGATTTTTGTCCCATTATGCCAGTAAATCTTTTTTTGTTATCCTTCATATTTATCTTTTATATTTCTCTACCTTGCAATTGAAATATGGCTTCCATCTTATATCCTACCATTAGTCATTGATTTTATATTATAAATATATTAAGGCTTTTTACCCTTTTTAATTTACACTTTACTTGTCTGTAAAGACTACATGCATGTTGATGATTTTTTTTTCTTTACGAAACTTATATTATCGATGTATAAGTAAAACCGATATATCGGTATGTACCGGCCTGTACAACCGATAATATCATTTCGTCTTTGTATCGTCGATATTTTCGATATAGTATAGGTATTTTCCGATATCCGATAAAAACCCGTAATATCGGCATGTACAACCGATATTGACTACCTTGGTCTATTCCCTTAGCTGCAAAAATTGGCATCTGAAACATATACAGATAATATATAGGCGCGCTAGATAAAACACTATTGATCATGATTAGACGTCTACCACCTTTAGACAAGTATATTCTTTTCCAATATAAGAGGTTTACTAGAATTTTTATCGAAATTCATACTATATACCCTTGCATAGAGAGTTACCCGCAGAGAAATTACCAAATACTTGATTAGAAAGTTAGTTAGGTTTTTCAATTCCCTCCATAACATTCTTCCTGAAATTAACTTTCAAACCAGGTATAATTCAAAGCCAAGCAGAATATTATTAGATTATGCACCTATTCTGCATTGTCACCAAGTAACATAATAAGGTCATCAACATATTGTAAATCACCTATAACAGTCGCATGTTAAGTAACACTAAAGCTGAAATACGACCATTAATTTGCTGCTGATTTTTGACCATTAAAAAGAAAATTTCATCTACAAGGATAAAAAGAACTAGAGGTATAGGGTTGGTAATAACCCTCTGACTTTCAAAATTTTTATTTTTTTGTAATTTTTTCTTTTAACGCCATAATAAACCTTGAGTTAAATATGCGCCATTATATCCAGCTTTTCAAAATATTTCCTAAACAAAATCTAGTAAGAGTAGTACCCACACAATCCTAACTATCATCATAAAATATTTTCTAAAAATCAACATTACAGATAAAACCAGGTGTACACTCTCTAAGCCCCGACTCATTGGGCTCATAAGAAATTAAAATACCATCATTAATTTGATTTTCATAAATAAAGATAGTTTGATAATCATAAAATGTAGTTGAAACAACTAGTTTTAACCTTTCAACAAGTATCCTAGAAATAGTTTTATACACACCACCTATTAGGCTAATAGGTGGGAAGTTGTGAGAAGAGTAAATTTTACGAACACAGTAAATACTATTATTGTGTGTGTAAAGTTGCAGGGAATGAGGATTGTTACATGGATTAAGTATGAAAAGTATGAAAATTACGATAATAAGAATAATTTGGCCAACCTCAATTAAAATTATGAACGGCGAAGTGAGTCGACTATACCTTGCTTGGATAAAAAATTCTCTCTCCTAAAGAAAAAAAAAAACTAAAACTTTAGAAAACTGAAACCTCATTCTGCTCATAGCATATCACCTTCATCACAACCCTTTCAGCTTTTCAATCTATATTAACTTTCAGTTTGTTTTTTTTCATCAGTTTTTCAGGTTTTAGTTTATTATTTATTTGCAATCATTTTAGTTTTGATGGGTGGGGATCGATCTACTCCAATATCAAGAATATCATTAACACCATTGTCTGTTTCAACATCTTCTTTAACAACCTCTACAAACACCAATTTCAAAACCGATTTATGATTCCGACTCAGACTGTCTCCAGTAGTTTCAGACCAATTTCAGTATGATTTCAGATACATGTGTGACCTTTACTACTTAGTTCTTGTTATAATCCTTGAGAAACGACTGATGTTTCAATGATTATAGCATTTCCACAAAATGTTGATTTGTTAATAAGTTTTGCTTTGTTTCTAAACTACAATGACCATTTAACCTAATTACTTTACCTTTTATTCAGATTTATGGACTGATTAAAAATTACTTGAAGAACTTCTGTTGCAACACTTTAAATTGCTTTTTTTTTTTTTTTTGCTAGGAAAGAAAAAATTCATTGATTAGTGAGAAATTACAGCTTGAGGGAAAAAGTAAGGGAGGTTAGAATCATCCCATTCTCCTGAAATTTTCAAAGTTCTGCTGTGTTTTGCAGCTATGTCTGCTAAATTATTAAGGTTTCTCTTGAGATGAATAAAACCAAGAGAAGGAGTATCTTTTAAAAGAAATAGACAATCATCTAAGATAGAGCAGGAGAACCAACTAGCTTGGCCTTTGCTATTATTCAAATAAGCCATGATGTTTTTGGCATCACTTATAATGTAAAAGTTCTGAAAGTTGTTCTTCTTAATCCAAATGTCTGCTAAATTGCTTTCATGTTTGTAAGATCGTTGGGTCGTTATGTCCAACTCAAGATGGTAACTGACCCTGTTTTAGGTTTTAGGTTTAATACTATTATAATTTATTGTTTTTGAAAAAAAGAAAAAGATCGAATCCTAACCCCGCTTCCTATAACAAAAGTCTTTCTGAAATTATCTCATTGAGTATTATAGGAGCCAAAACATTAAGGATCTCAACTTTGACC
Source organism: Papaver bracteatum (assembly GCA_023529315.1). Classification (NCBI taxonomy): domain Eukaryota; kingdom Viridiplantae; phylum Streptophyta; class Magnoliopsida; order Ranunculales; family Papaveraceae; genus Papaver; species Papaver bracteatum. Next base: position 1,789,674 of record JAJJWX010005152.1, read on the forward strand.
TACGAGCCAATAAGTGATGGACAATAAAACAAAATGTAATTTCGAGGAGACCCCTACACATGGACAAACAACCAAATGGGGGAAGACAACATTCTAGAAAGATTAGATAGAGCTCTAGCAAACCAACATTGGAGGACGGAAAATCCTCATGCAGCAGTTACTCATCTCCCAAGAATCGCATCTGATCACGCACCAATATTAGTACAAGAGAAAATAATAGATTGGCAAGGAGAAAAAAACTACAAAATCGAACATTTATGGCTCTCTCATCCCCAACTCATGCAAGTGGTTGAATCGGCTTGGGAGAAACTACAAGATAGTGAACCTACCCTCGACCTCCAACTCAAACTCATCACAACCGGTCAAACTCTCATGGAATGGAACAAAGTAACTTTTGGTCACTTACCAACTATGATCAAAAAATCGACAACCAAGATAAAGCATGCTCAACATCAATGTGCAACCCAATTGGGACCCGACCTGGAATATTGGCTACATCAAGAAAAACAGCTAAGAATAGCGCATGAAGAATTATTACAATGTCATGCGACTTACTGGCAACAAAGATCTATAATTCAATGGCTATAATCTGGAGATCTCAACACTACCTTCTTTCACACGAAAGCTAAAAATACATAGAGCATGCAATAACATACAACAACTACAAGACTCAAAACAATTGGATTGACAAAAAAGAAGACGTTGTTCAGCTCATTCTAGATCACTTCTCTCAACAATATACAACACAACCTACATTAATAGATGAAGAACTCTTTATAAATATCAGACCAAGATTAACTCCCAGACAATCGGAACTACCTACAAGGGAAGTAACTACAACAGAAATCAAACAAGCCCTCTTCTCCATAAACTCTGAAAGTGCCCCGGGTCCAGACGGATATACAAGTAAGTTTTTCAAAGTTTTTTGGGAAACAACCCACACCCAACTGATAGCAATGGTTAGAAGTTTTTTTGATAACTTAAATATGCACCCCCTCATGAATCACACGAACATAACACTAATACCTAAAATCGAACATCCTTCAAAACCTTCACAGTTCAGACCCATAGGACTCTGTAACGTCACATATAAAATCATACTCCCTCCGTCCAACTATTAAGTGACCTATTTATTTTTGGATTTTGTCCCACTATTAAGTGACCTATATCACTAAACAAGGAGATATTTCTAGAATTATCCTTTTAATTAATTATAAGAAATATAAGAAATTTGATAGGCATGTTTATATTCGTTACGTAGGTGTTTTAAAATGCTTTTCAATGGTATAAAGTTTGCGAACATCCGTGGTGTAGTTTGAGAGAAAAATCATTTCAAAATTTCATTAATTATTATCCATAAGGGTATAATTGTAAAAAATGCTTAAAAATCTCTTTTCCCTCGCTTGCCTTAAAAATTGTGCAAACTTCAACTAGGTCACTTAATAGTGGGACGGAGGGAGTATCAAAAATCTTAGTCAACCGAATTAGACCAATTTTACCATTTATAATAAGCCCTTACCAAAGTGCTTTCGTACCACAAAGATCAATACATGACAATATAACAATAGCTGGAGAACTCTTCCACCATATCAAAACATCAAACCTAACTAAAGATCCAAAAATAGCTCTCAAACTAGACATCCAGAAAGCTTATGATAGCTTAGATTGGAAATTCATCAAAACTTCATTCACAAAACTTGGATTTCCGCAAGCATTTATAAACTACATTATGCTATGCATCACAACAGTTACATACTCGATAAAAATAAATGGTACACCCCATGGATACATCATCCCCAATAGAGGTATAAGATAAGGAGACCCACTTTCCTCCTATATTTTCATCATATGTGCTGAAATCCTATCTACAAACCTAGGAAACCTTCAAAACCAAAAATTAGTTCAAGGCCTTAACATATCAAATAAAGCACTACCAATTCTTCACTTAATGTATGCGGATGATTTACTGATCACATACAAAGCTTCCAATCAGAGTAATCAAGACCTAAAAAACCTCCTCCACTCCTATAGCACTTCTGCCGGTCAATTAATTAACACCACCAAATCATTTATCATCCATCACCCAAACCTGGACCCGATCAAGATAAATGATCTTCAAAATGCCAACCACATCAAAACCCTCCAATCTATCTAGGAGTCCAGTTCAAACATGGAAGGGAATCCAATCAAACCTTCGCACCCCTCTTACAAAGATTAGCCCGAAAAGCTAAAGGATGGATGACAAAATGCCTGACTCCGGCCGGAAGACTCACGCTAATCAAAACATCCTTAATACCCACAACAAATCACATCATGCAAACACAAAACCTACCTAGCAATATTCACAAACAAATAGATCGTATCACCAGAGATTTTTTCCGGGGACACGACTCAACTACCAAAAAACTACACCCAATAGGATAGGACAAAGTAGCAAAACCGATATCCAAAGGAGGATTGGAAATAATGAAGAGCAATGATCATAATAAAGCTTTACTCATGAAGAGAATCTGGAATCTTCATGAACAACCTAACTCTATCTGCGGAAGTATCTTCAGTGCAAAATATCTTAACCGACGACCAATACTAGAAGTCATTGATTATATACCCTCCTCCGCCAGTCCTCAATGGAGACAACTAGCGGCAATTGTTCCAACCATGTAAAATCTAATTTTCCATCGTATTGGAAATGGATTATCAACTCCAATAGAAGCCCACACTCGCCAAACTTAGACCCAACAAAATGCTACGCAATCCGATTAGTAGCAGATATCATTGACCCAATAACACACACATGGAATCATAAAAAATTAAACACCCTTCCCAACCCTATAATCCAAAAAATCATAAACATCCATCTCACCCAAAATGGCCCCCAAGATAAAATTATTTGGCCTCACTCAAAATCTGGAAGCTACACTACTTCGACGGGATATAAATGTCTAACCTAAGGTCAACCAACACACAGCCCACTACCGCCTACCAAGTTTATATGGACCTTACCATGTCCACAAAAAATTCGGCTTTTCTTGTGGAAAGCCATCAATGAAGGATTACCAACCTTCTCCCTCCTACACCACATCCATTTGACCAACTCAGACATATGCCCAAGATGCAACACAAATCCAGAACTAGCAAGTCACATTCTAATTCACTGTCCAACGGCAACTAATTCCTAGAACACCTTATTTAATCAATCTACAAATTCATCAAACTCCAATCCACTACAAGCTTTCACCTTAACACAACACACAACCATTCTCCAAATCCTTCAACAACTGCATCGGCATCGGTAATCTCCTCTTGATGTTTTTTTTTCTGGACCTTATGTCTAGCTAGAAATGAACTAGTATACCAACAAAAGAAAACAACTACGGAAGAAATCCTAGCCTGGGCACAAAAAATGCAACAAGAATACTATCGGGCCATTCACTCCACACCGCCAGTTTTTCCAGGAGATACACCAAAATTTAATCACCCAATAAAAGATAAAGGACTATCCACAATATCGGTAAGATGGACAATGCCGAACATCAACTGGATCAAAATTAACACGGATGGAGCAGCTAGAGGCCATCCAGGATTTGAAGGAGCAGGATTCATCTGCAGGGATTTAGACGCACTAACTCTATTAGCTCTGGCTCAACCACTGGGAATTACGACTGCTTTAACTTCGAAAACTTGGGCGATGCTCTTAGCTACAAGAACAACAACAGAAAGACTATGACCAAAAGTTATATTTGAAACCGACTCAGAAAACCTATTGAGTTTCATCACCTCATCTACCCCTCCACCTTGGCACATAGCAGAAATGATTGAAGAAATAAAAAATGAGATTCCGACGGATCCCGCAGGCAACCATCCAACACAACTATAGAGAAGGAAACCAGACAGCCGACGGATTGGCCAATCACGCGGCAGATGGAAGTCAAACGGGACACTATTCAACCAAAATATAGGACCAGACAATCCCATCTTTTATTTCTCAAATCTTATTTTCAGACTCAGTGGGTACCACATACCCACAACAAATTATAAACTAATTTCACTTAATAAATTACATGTTTCAAAAAAAAAAAAATTATAATTTCCCCAAAATGGTTTTTGAAAATCATTTAAGTTTCAAACATAAATATAAAAACAAAAGTAGAGAGTAATGTTCGAAATAACTTTCGTCTTTTCATTAAAAACTTGTATAAATAAATAGTCATAAACCGTTCTTGCGCTAAAAACAATGTACATAAAAACGATATCTATATAAAATCTCTGTTTTTGGCGAAAATTCAGAAAGAAATATGCATATCACAGAGATATCTAATTAACGTATTAACCTTTTACGGTAAAAAAAAATCTGAAAACTAAAAAAGAAAGTCGTAAACAAAATCCCAAAAACAATGACTAGTCTTTCACCACTTTCTCTTTCTTCTAAAAACCACACTCTGTTTTACACAGTGTCTCTTTATTTTGTTTTCTCTTCTTAGGTTGTTTTCATGGGGTCGGGCTCGGTTTGTGTGCCCCGTATTACATTCCTGCCCGCCAACGTTACCTAATTAATTATTCATAAATCATACTTAATGCTCCATAGTTTAAAATACTTGCTGAAATTTTAAATAAATAAAACCAAAATACTGTAAGAAAAAATACAGTGTAGGCGTGAATTCCTCTTTGTTACTGTCTCTCTCTGTGTGTCATCACCAAAGACCCAAATATAATCCTTTTTTTCTCCTTTCTCTGTCTCCATCTCTCTTGTAAAAGGAAAAGAGTGAGCAAGAGAGACTGGGAGATTAGTTCTTCTGTGCTGCTTCTTCTGGTTCTGTGATGAAGTAATGAGCAAAAGATCAAACTTCTTCTGCACAGAAGAAGCTGGAAATGGATCAGCACCAACTCCTAAACAGCAATCTGCTCGATTTACTTTTCTGTGAAGAAGAAAGATTTGAAGACGAAGAAGAACAAGAAATAAACAATGATTTTATAAAGAACCCATCTTTGTTTTTACTAGAACAGGATATGTTTTGGGAAGATGATGAACTAATATCTCTGTTTGCTAAAGAACGAGAGACTTATAATCTAATCATTAGTAATCTTGAAACTCATCAGCTCCCATCCCTTGAATCAGTTCGTAAAGAAGCAGTGAAATGGATATTAAGAGTCATTTCTCATTATTCATTTTCTCCACTTACTGCTATACTTTCTGTTAATTACTTAGATAGATTTCTCTCTAGTCATCATTTTCAAAGAGAGAAACCATGGATGACTCAACTTGTTGCAGTTTCTTGTCTTACTCTAGCAGCTAAAGTTGAAGAAACTCAAGTTCCACTTCTCTTAGATTTCCAAGTATGTAAAATCTGTATAAAGTTTTGATTTTTATTAATCTGATGATATCTTTCTCAATATCTCATGATTAAATCTGGGTTTTGTATAGGTTGAAGAATCCAAGTATATCTTTGAAGCTAAAACAATCCAGAGAATGGAGCTTTTGATTCTTTCAACACTTCAATGGAAGATGAATCCAGTAACTCCTATTTCATTCCTTGATCACATTATTAGAAGACTTGGGTTTAGCAACAATCTACATTGGGAATTCCTCCAAAGATGTGAACATCTTCTTCTGTTAGTAGTTGCAGGTAAAAAATTAGACCAGAAAAAAAAACACCCTTTTTTGCGGTAAAACTAAAGTTATCTTTGTTTTCTGACTGTTTTTTTCATCATTTTTACGTTTCAGATTCCAAGTTTTTTCATTACCTTCCATCAGTATTAGCAACTGCAATAATGCTTCACGTTATTGACGAGGTTGAACCTGAAAACCGAATGGAATATCAGAACCAACTCATGACCGTTCTAAAACTCACAAAGGTTTGTCCTTTATTCATCTCATTCATTGCCATTTTCGATAGAAGTTATACTTCAATTCAAAATTATCTAATCTGGATTCATTGATTGATTGATCACATTGCAGGAGGATGTAGAGGAGTGTTATCAGTTCATAATGAAATGGGCATTTAGCTGCAATGGCAATAAACGAAAGTATGGATCATCAATTCCATCTAGTCCAAATGGAGTCATTGATGTATCATTCAGTTATGGTTCAGATAACTCAAATGAATCATGGGCAATTGCTACTCCATCTGTTTCTTCATCACCAGAATCTCATCTTCCTCTGTTCAAGAAAAGCAGAACTGAAGATCAGCAAATGCGATTACCATCTTTCAACAGAGCTGTTGTCATTGATGTTCTTAGTAATAGTCCTCTTTAAAACTACCCTCTAGCTTCTTATTTACGACCTTTTGTTTATGATCTTCTTATTAATCATGTCCTAAGCTTAAATTGCCCTTAATCTCTGCATTTCCATGGGAAGCCATTATCTGTAATGGATCATAAAATGAGAGATAACTGGCATTTTATCCCTTAATGAGACTTAATGAGAAGTTAATGATGATCTAATAGATACAATTAAGAAATGAAAAATAAAATTATAAATGTGTATGTGTATGTTCTCATAAATTCTAGTAGCAATAATTCCTTGTTTTTGTCATGGTAAGATCTTGCTGTAGGGGCTTTAATCACTCTGTAGAAAGCAGAATTGAATTGAAATCGAATACTAGTACAATGGGGTTACGAGAATATCTTAGAGATGGAAACTTTGGAAGATATGATGGAAGAAAAGGAGAACAGAGATTCGTACAAAAACTCTGGATAATAATTAATAATAGTCAATGGAGTCAAAACAGCTGGATTTTTATAGGAAGTGTCTACAGTTGGGACATTAGTCATAGTCCAAAACTGGGACAATGAATCTGAGACTTTGAGAGAGGAATGATTCTAGCATTGAGATTAGTAGTGGGTGAAAATGAGAATAATTAAAGGTTCAGATTCATTGTCCAAGTTTTGGACTATGCCTATTGTCCAAGTTCTAGACTTTTCTTTCCATTTTTATACATTAACCAAAATCTCATCTTAAAAATGATTTTAATCTAACGGTCTGACCTTTATACACGAAGATTCTTCCCGGCTGACACTTAAATGCTTTTCTTTTTGACTTCCAGTTCCTCCTGCTAGGCGACTAATAAATCAAGAAACGGCATATACAGCATATTCAACGGAAAAAAGTTTGCTCTAGCACTTTTGATCTAGCGCTGCTAGAGCCGTTGGATGCACCAATCCAACGGTGGTGGTTCCCAATGCAGTTTTTTACTCCAAGGGCAAAAATGTAATTTCCATCATAAACCACCACCACCGTTGGATTGGTGCATCCAACGGCTCTAGCAGCGCTAGATTAAAAATAGAGCAAAATCGCTTCCATATTCAACACCCTCAGTGAATTTTCCCAGTTAGCTTACACCCCTTGATTGTACAGTTTATTTTTGAAAGTCCTCTAATGCGCGCATCAATTAACTTTCCCATCCAAGGCTTAAAACTTTTCATATTCTTCATTTGTAAGGTTAACTAGGCCAAAAACTTTTCATATTCCCCATTTGTAAGGGTAACTACGCAAGAGCTCTTCGGAAAACACCATTAGCCATTACCCATCATTATTTGATTTGGCCGGTGTCATTGTAGTTGTAGTGCGGTGGTGAAGTTATTAAGTAATGATACTAGTAATCTGAATTCGAAACTCAGTAACACCAAATTCTCTACTAATTAAAAAAAAAAAAAAAAAAAAAAACCCTATGATTTGAAGACTTCTCGTGGTTTCAAAGCAACACCAGTACAAGTGACCGAGTCTCTCTAGTACAACAGTGATTGTATCCGTAGTTCCATTTAGTGATCGTTTGCATCTTACTCTCTGGTTGATCGTTTGGATCTAAAACAACCTAATTACTGTTATTGGCACCATTGTTTTCACTTAATTTTTTTTGATAATCCCATTTTTCTCTTTTGTTATTATGTCTGCCACTTCGGCGTTCTTGTTTGGTTTTTAGTTATAAGTAACTTTATTTGGCTTTGACCTTAGGTAAAGAAAAACTCAGGGAGAGGGTGGAATCTCTTGCCCTACCTCTGAATCAAAATTTCGTAACAGGATGTGACCTTAAACTTTCCTCAAGTTGCTCCACGTCATATTATGTTTCGGTTTTTCTCTAATCTAGTAGACGTAGTAGTTACACAGTGTCAGTCCCCAGTCCCCACTAGATCTTGGTCTTGGCTACAAGTTAATACTATAATTAAAAAATAAAATATACTAAAATGGCGAAATTAATCATATGATTAATGGAACCCACAAAGATGATTTTGTTTGTGTTCAATTGGACTTCTCTGTTTGTACACAAACTGTTCTTACTAACCGACACTCGCTACAGTTTTTTCATTTCCTTTCTTCTCCAACTACTAAATTAAACTCATTATTAGATTTAGTTTTTTTCAAACTTGATTCCCCCCCCCGGGTTTTTTAGTTTTAAAATGTCTAGTACTCTTGGATACATTACAAAACAGTACATGTCGTCTCCTTCATGACCCTTATTCTAATTATAGATGGAGGTGGGGTTTGGACAATAATAGATCATTTATTCTGGTCTTAAATTGTTTCTAGATTTGTGATCGAATTAGTCAATCCTATGTTCTCACTTCCAATACAGTTCTATTTGGAACAATGGTTCCGATTAAGGAATCCGATCACGTGACTTTTGTAGAATTCATCATGAAATGATGCATGATTGTGGTGGTAGGTTAAATGATGCACATTGCACACAAAGATGACACAATAAGGCACCCACCCACGGAACAAAACCAAAACATGATAAGTCCAATGATGTGCACATTGTAAATGCATACATAATCTTAACTAGTTGGTATATTCTTCTTAAAGACAGTACGAAGATATAAGGTTACCCTTAATAATTTACTAATTAGGAAATAAACATAAAGAATAAGAATCTGTTAAGTAGCACCAAGCTTTGATCCTCCTAATGATTCAAACATGTTGTATGTTGTGATTCATTCATTGATTAATAATGTGTATTATATAGTATATGCGATTAAGAAATGTTAATAAAGTTTTTCTGACATGATAAGGGTATGTTTGACTAATCTAGCTTACATATGTCTTTAACATTTTGACAAGTACAATGGTGGGTATGAATTATGAAACCAAGCTAACCAACTTTGAAGACCCAAATACACACAAAACCTAAAAGAGAGAAAGAAAAGAAAAAATGGTTAAAGGCAGAGAGAGTAAGGGAGGGAGTTGAATTCAAAATATATTTGAGTACGAAGTGGGAACAATGGCTTTTGATTTTGTGGGGTATTTTGGTGTTTATTTTTCTTTATAGAAAGAGAAAGAGGGTGCAAGAAAAAAAAAAAAAAAAAAAAAAAAAAGATGGTGAGACCCTTGCTACACCCAATAATTGTGGAATAATATGATAGGGTTGGGTTGGGTTGGGTTGGGGGTTAGGCTTAGCTCTTTTGACCTCCCCTCCCTTCCTTGATGTACTAGCAGAACCCTCCACTCCACTTCCCTTCACTCACTGAGCTGAGGTCTATTAACTTTCCCACTGTTTTATATCATACAGCCTGTAAAAGCTAAAAAGACAAAGAAAGAGTGAAAGTGTAAGAGAGATATGATGTGAGTCTTTTCTTTTATTTCTTTCTCTAATTTATGCAAGCAGAAACTGAGAGTGCAGCGCAGGCGAAACCAGCTTTCTGGTTGGGGTGGAGAAAACGTTTTCTCCCCTCTTTTCTATGCAATAACAGCTTTGCAGCCTCTCTATGTCAATGGTTAGAAAACTTAAAATAAAAACATTGAAAGAGAAAGATAGAATTCATTATTACTATTCATAATTACTGGACGGTAGACATTCCCTCCTTTCTTTAATTTTCTTGTTCTTTTCTTTTAGTAATAGCTGCTCATCACTTCTTTAGATGCATTTATACTGCTCATATTTGACCTTTTACTCTCTCGGTTTTGCTTTTTATTTATGGCATTTGTCTCCATTTACCAATGCCCGTTGTTGTTTTAATCTAGCTAACAATGTTGTTGGGGATGATTGACCGATATAGAAGTGAACTTTGTAACGTGGTTCCACTGGCGGAGCCATAAAAAATTCTTAGGGGTGCTAAAAATAATATTTTGATTTTTGTAGGCTAAATTAAAAATATTTGGTGGGCTAAATAAGAAATAATACATAAATACAAAAGTATTTTGATGATTTTATTTGTTTTAGAGGGGGCTATACCCAGGGTTAGTTAACCCTTAGTTCCGTCTCTCCGTGGTTCACGTGGTTATAGCAGCATGTATGGGAGGTTTTAGTTCTTAAAAACACATCTTGATTTCAGAAGTCAGAAATAAATTATTTGTTTTATAAAAAATTAACTTTTTTACTAAAAATCATTCTGAAATTGTATAGTTAGAGAATCAACTTTTATTAATTAAAAAGTAACTTATAAATGTGCACCGAAGTAGAATATTAGTGTTCAAAATGTTTATAAATCCAAATGTTGTTCCGGAGACAATTTGGTTCAAAAAATACTTCTCCTATAAATTTGGTTCAATTTTATGGCTAACCCAAAAAAAAAATATGAAAACGAAGGGGCTGGTCAGGGATGCGTTGTCCAAAGTGCATATGATTATGATGAGACATCAAGAAACAGATTCAGCGTCACCAGAGTTTACATGCATTTGATACAAAAAAAAAAAAAAAAAAAAAAAGAGTTTACATGCATTCCTCTCACGTGACTAGAGTTATTGCGTAGTCCTCTCGAAACAGCGAAGACTGAGTTTCTTATAAGGGCCCCACTAAATTTTATGAAGCCCAAGATTGATATCCAGTGGGCCCTGTTTTGATACTACGGTCTTCAAATTAATTGGATATGGGTTGTTGGCACTGAGAATATGGACCAAATATTAACTCTTCAACAAGAACAATTCAAAAATCGTGGGACCAAACCAAAGTGCATCTCTTAAACACCTGAATCCCACACTAAACTAAACCTGATTAGCTTCTAGTCTCTCTATGGTTGATGATGATTAACAACGAGTAATGACACTACTTTGATTGTCTCCCCACCTATGGTATCGTCATTCATCATAAAAGAGAGACACAGATTTTATGTACGTAGTGGTGGTCCTAAATAAATTCATGGAGGTTTGGTTTGAAACACTGTTTTTTTCTTCTCGTTCTACTACTACCTCTGTTTGGGAGACAGTGGATAGGGGTTATTAGACCTGTCTTTTTAGGCTGCAGCTGAGCTGTAGGGCTCTCTAGAATGTCACATTTACTTTGTTGAGTAGATAAAGACAATAGGACGTTGTTTTAGCCCTTTTAGGGGACCAACTCCTTCAAATGCAATGACCGCATATCACACTGACTCGACTTCCCGCCTTTGATATTTTCAACTGCAAAGGGTTAAACCTTTATTGATGTTTACAACGCCCCCTGTGCCTTTCTTCATCTTAGATGCGTCATATGCCAAGTCAGTAAGTTTGTCTTGTAGAAACTAGAACTTACAAGTTACAACCGCAAGGACCACGCTACTCCTGTAGTTTTTTTCTTTTTCTTTTGTACGTCTGATCTTTTGATTCTGTCACGAGGACCCAGTCTGCATAGTCACCTAAACTTGATTCAGTGACAGTCTTATAAGGAGGCTAGGGAAGCAGCAGTGGAAGTTAATAAATAGGATTGTGCATGATAATGCGTGGATATTGCTAATCTGTCGAGCTTTTTCTTTGTGGTGATGAGGCATCTCGCGGTAATCCTGGAGTTGCTGAGCAGGTAACGTACCTGAGAGGAGCTGATTGCAGTGTCACCGGTGATCAATGCTTGGGTTGGGACTCCTGACCAATTAATTACATGGCAGAAGAAAGGGCAGAAATGTTTTCTGATTGCAGGATTGGGATGGGCTGTTGATGCTGTTTAAGATTATGGGTTTGGGCGAGAGCCCAAGGATGAGTTTGATCTTATTCCACATCAGAAAACCAATTTGCGGAACGCACAGGGTAATCGAAAAATTGTGGATAAAAAAACAGCGTGACACTCACTTTACCTTAAAAGTTTAATCCTTTTGCCAGAAATAAATATGAGCATAAATAGGAAGCCATGAAAGTTTTTTTTATTGCATAGGCTACAAATGACTTAAACAGTGAATGATTTTATGATTACAGATAGTAGTAACATCACTTTGCGATTTCTTACGTATACAAATACCCACCAGATCCCCAAAACAGTAATTAGCATTTGAACTATGTGATACATATATACGAGATATTTTTCCTATGCTAGTCTGTATACAGACTTCTGTTTGAGTATAACATTCAAGCTAATAACCGGATAATAGATGAACAACATTAGCATATCAGTCCGAAAGTAGGAACTTACGGCATCAGAATGCATCTTAATGGAGATCCCTCCGAACCAACCAATCTCAGAGGTAAGCAATGCAAGGTATATAGCCCAGCGTCGATATCATCTAGTTTCAGGGCTTCCACAAGAATGATGTTCTGAAAGATTTTGGAAGCATTAATTTGCATTTACAAAATCACATGATACTACTTGGGAGCAAAATATATCGCGACCATTTTTAAAAGGCCATGGACATTATTTCTGAAATAGAGAAGTCACAGCACAAACAAACATACTGATTAAGGTATTTCAAGGTGGTTATTTTCGTAAAAGTCGTCCTCCACACAAATAGAGGTCTATTTTGTTCACATTTACATACTACTATTATCCACCAGTGGCATAGACTTCAAGGTTCAGGGTAGAAACGATATTTTAACCATATTTCACTCGAAATAAAAGAAACGTTCGATACAGATTACTTAGTCAACAGTAAATAATTCTTTGACAGATTAGAAAGAAGTCAAATTGGAGAAGAATATTTACCCTGCTTTTAAGAAAGACACGATGAGCAGTTACCAAGTCGTCAAATGAAGCAACGGATAAGTAATCAGTTCCTACATCAAGTGTCACAGCAACAAGCATATTCGTGAGCTTTGGAGACTGGAAGAGTCGAGACAATAACAAAACCAGACCCAGAAAGAGGCAAAGATACTATGAACTTGAGTAACTCATAGCACAACATAGAAATTTACATGATGCTATGTTTAAAAGATAGTTGCTATTTAGTGATTGAGCTTCAATTGTACAAACTGACATAGAATCACTTTGAATTAATAAACACACCATTTCAGCTATCAGTAGTGAAAGGAGATCAAGGAGTTCAAGAAAATTGAAAACCAATCACAAAACCGGACCCAGAAAAAGGTTAACATTTAGATTTAAGCCGCAGCCTGATTATCCATGCTGTCATCATCAGTGTGCAAATTTCCAAACTATTTGGTACACTATTCAACTTTAGGTCTCAAAATTTCACTGATATCACTCCTTCATTCTTTAACAAGTTTATGATCTTCCATATTGACCGAATATTTAACAGTAATCACGCATTTGAAGAACAATAAAGAATGTTCTTATGTACGAAGACAATTTTCTAGAGATGCTATAATGCTTTCAAACTCTATAACCTCTACATCATTGTAAGATGATTGGCATCTAATAACAGAACCGAGACACATCACACCATTTTGTTATTTACTAAGCATTTCAGTATATATCTTACCAACCATCTGGATATCAGTGTGATCTTTTAGCCACTGTGCTCCATCCTCCGTGAAACCAACATAACTGCTGTCGAACTTTTTCCACATAAGGAACCTGTAATAAATCATTAAGGTAGCCACTGAATCACATAACGAGGACTGAGGAATGATGGTATAGGCTGATTATTGACTAAAATTCCTAGCTCACACCACTATTTGTATATCGCTATGCAAAAAATCAGATTAGACGTTGTGTTCTAGATTAATGACTTTCATTTTAGATGAAACTTGTCCATCTGAACACAAGTTTCACATACCTATGCACAGTTTCTAGTTTGCTTTTTGTTGAAAGAATCAGAGTCTCTAGTTTATTGACTTCGATTCATGTGAACCACGGATAAGTGGATCCTCCAATATTTTCGCAAAAGCCTATATACTACATCGATCTTCAGCTGTATCATGGCCCGAGAAAATTATTTGATATTTTTGCTTAACCGGTGACCACCAATTCACAATCACAGAGACATTAGACTACTAAATGATAGACATAAGATACCTGTCAGTGTTTAGTGTTCTGAATAGCACGCGACGCACTCCTCTTGGAATATGTAACGACTTCATAGCTTCAGCTGTTAGAATTAAGCGATCAATAATGGATGTCCACAAACACGCAGCAAAGACACCAAAACAGCAAATACCAATCAACTCATTTTGAGGTTAGACCAGAACTTACCAGTAATGTTCATATTTCTAGGAACATCCACCAACAGTGCAGGACCTATTACAATCAACAGCATAACAGGGGTAAGTAGTCACATAAATAAGCTTGTATAGCCAAGAAAAAAGCAAACTTATACGGATGAGTTCTGCATTCCGCGCCCATCAAGACCCTAGTTAAGTCTCGAAGTTGAGATTCTAAATAAAAGGGGATGTCAGGCCAATGACCCATGCTCATAGGTTAGGCTTTTCTGCTGTCCTATTTGAAGAACAAATATGTACTGGCATGAATATGAGGTTTTTCAGAATGACCCATGTTGAGTTACAAAGTGGAAGTCATTGGGAACTAATTGATAGCTTAACTAATTAGAAATGAACTTATAGAATTGAATTCAATTTGCAACCCTGATCTCAATAGTCAAACATATAGTCAAAGACAAACGGATATCTTAGAAATATAGTCAAACATATTGTAGATTCAACTATTCAAGTAATCAAACAGAAAAGTATACCATTGAGAACATCCAGATCGAGTGTATCAATATCAAAACAAGCATCAAAATAGTTTTCGTAGAAGTGTCCAGGTGCATCAACATGAGTACCAGTATGAACCCGCAACTTCAACTCAGAGACGTTATACAAAGAACCATTTTTCATACTTACTGCAAGCTGTAAGAGCTGACCCACACTTTCTGTTGATCCAAAATTTGGTAAATCAGACCTCATTTTGTGAGTGATATCAATTATCCTTCCATTTCCAAAAACTTCTTTCTTTGGTGGGACTATTTTGCATTCACCTCCATAGCTAGGATACGCTTCAATTGGTGATGCCAAGGAAGAAGAAGACGAAAAACCCAGGATAAAAACGATATAAACGGTGCATATCAGTATAGAACTCCACTGAACCTCCATTGTCGTCGAGCTCTATTCTCTTCTGCCTTTCCTTTCTTTCTTTTCTCCTTTTATTTTTTTCTTGTTTCTTTGTTTTGTTTTGACACGACTTTTTCAGTCAAAGAAGGAGTTCTAAAATGTCTGCCGGCCGGAGTGAAACGAATGAATATTGTTATTCCACGTCAAAATAGTTAGGTGGCAGTTGGCACCTGGCAGTTGATGTATGTGTTTCGTTTCTGATGACAATGCACATACGGACTCGAGTAGCAAGTCTTGAAGCCAACAGAAATGAAGGCTGTTTTTAGTCATACACAAAAATTTCTGGCATACAAAGTTATTTTCCCATTTAGGATGACTTTATAAGGGCGGTAATAATTAATGGTAGTGCAATTATTTATATGTCCTCAAACAATTTAAATTACTAATATATTCTTACCCTTAAAAAAAACAACTAAAATCAAAATCAGTTTACTATCATATACATCTCTTCTTCTTCCTTCTTCCTTTGACTCAAACCTCGTGAACCGTCGACAATTTTTTTCCCATCGCTATAAGTAATCATCGATTGGTAAAAATTGATCATGGATTAAATTCAACTATATAATGACTTGCAGAATGCAAAAAGTTGGAAGTAGGCATTCTGAATCCTTTTCAAATCCATCAATCGAAGAATAAAATAGAAGTTGAATGTGCAAAATATGAAATTGAACCAAAAATTCAACTGATTGAAAAAACAACTCCTAAAATGGAATTAGAAGGTATTTATCACAAACCCATCTCTTATTTTATTGTTTATGTTTAATTCGGAACAAAGTTGGTTTTTAACGATCACAGATTGATGTTCGGCTGATAATTTGTCTCCGTTATCAACCGAATTGTTCTTTATTTTTCACCCTGAAAGTGTTTATGAACAGTTCGGCTTATTCGATTGTATGAAATTTCAGCCGAACATTACTTGTGTATTTGAAGTTACGAAGTTCGGCTTATATTAATTTTTCACCTATCAACCGAACTACTCTCTGTTTCATCAACACAATGAAAATTACCTTAGTTCGGCACATATTTTGTATCTCGGGACAACCAAACATTTTTAGATACTACAAAGAAAAATTAATGGTTAGGTTTGGCTTGTACGATAATCATAATATGTGCCGAACCTAGTGCATTTATAAGGTTCAGCTACTATGATAATCACAATATGGGACGAATCATTAACAAATTATGAATGGTATGCTTGGCATGTATACTACTTAGGTAACAATCCGAACCAAATATTTCAAACAGGTTCGGCTCATACGATATTCATTAAATAAGCCGAACTAGTAACATATTTTCTGCCAAAACTCTCAGGAATATGTTCGACTTGTTATTAGACTTTAATATAAGCCGAACTAGGATCTTGCAAATAGGTTGGAAGTTGGAAAATGAAGGTTCGGCGTATTACGTTAACAAATTCATCCAGCCAAACTGTTCATCAATTTAGTGGGTTCAGCTTATATTTTTAAGCCGAACGTAGTCCTAGTTCGACGAACCATGATTAAAAATACAATCTTTACATGATTTCAAGCTACAAAAGTGAGATTAAACATAAAATAGAAGTGTACATGTGTGTTAGAAGCATTGGGTTCCTCATCTATTTATTCATCCTCCATTCAATCAAGATTTTTTTTCTCTCCTTCTCTCCTTCTCAATAAAAACTTGATTCTTTCCCCAATTTTTTTCATCTACCCAAAACTTTATAATTCTGAAAAATTATCTTAATCACTAAGCAAAAATTTTAATCACTAAATAAAAGTTTTAATCACTAATCCAGATTACTAACACTAATACATAAAGGGCAGATTTTCCATTATAAAAAAAATTGGTTAAGGGGGTTTCTGATTTTGTTATTTGACATCCTTTTTTGTCTTCATTAGGTATGCCTAGAAATTTTTGTGTATGCCTAAAAACAGCCTTTACATAAATGAGCCTATGAGGTGAACTGATGGTTAATGGGCTGAAAAATTAGTTTTCACTCTCCTAGTGTTGTGTACCATAGGCTGCCTCCTTCTATCGAGTCTTGTTAATAAAAGGGAAAGAATAATACGAAGAGGGAAGGATCAAGAGGAGGGAACTAAAATTTGAGGGGAGGGATTGACTTGTTAAAATAATGTTGAAATGTCTCTAGAACTCCTTTCCACAAGAAGGTTGAGCTAACGCAAAAACATGATGGTATAAACCATACATGAATAAATAGAACTATGTTAATAATATATATACAGTTTGAACTTGTAAACGTAAAGTTCGCTGGAAATCCCCAGTCCGCAACTATTTTGTGTACATCTACATATCAACTAACGAATCATTTATCTAGCTGTCGAGCACCTCGAGGTTGTAGTTTTTCTCTGGCTATTTATTTCACCCAATAATTCTATTTAGCCCACCAAGTCAATCCAACCGTCAAACCCACCGCTGATGTGGTGCTGACGTGGTTGACTTTTCCATTTCGTTTTCTTGTTTCTTCATTTGGCCAGCGTTTGTACTAGTGCCATGTATGCCGACAAAGTTTCGTCGTATACATTATACTCCAGCTCTATTTGCCTGATGACCAGTTGTGAGTCGCTGGTTAAGCGCACATTTGTTATACCCATCTCGATTATCATACGTAGGGCATGCACAACATCTTCGTATTCGACGATGTTGTTGGTATGTTCTTTGAACTCTAGTCTGAACGCGTGGATGATTCGCTCTCCCGTGGGGGTAGTAATTACGATGCCAATTCATGTGCCTTCTTTGTTCCTTGAGCCATCGACAAAGATTTCCCATTGCCTTTGGTTTCTTGGCTCGAGAAAATCCACGGGATCTTTGCCTTCGCTGCTTTTTGGTAAACCTGTTGTGCTGAGACCTTCAATCAAGATTTCTTCATCGTGGTTCAGTGGTAGGTCTGCTAGGAAATTTGCTAAGACTTGTGACTTCTGGGAGTGTTGGATTTCGTGTATGATGTTGTACTGATCGAGATGAGTGTTCCATTTTGTGATTCTCCCCGTTTTTCCCGCGCTTTTGAGGACAGCTTCTAGTGGTGCTTTGCAGGGAACGCGGACGAAGTGTGTTAAAAAATAGGTCCTTAGCTTCTGGGTAGCCCATACTAACGCCAGAATGAGTTGTTCAATCTTTGTGTAGTTCCTTTCCGCTGTATTGAGAGTCTTGCTGACGTAGTAGATAGGATTCTATATCTTCGTGTTGGTTTTCACCAATACTACGCTGACTGCATTCTTTGTTGCTGCTATGTATAGGGCTAGGACTTCGTCGGGATCAGGTTTCTGCAAGATGGGGATTCCGGTAAGGTAGTCCTTGATTTCTTTGAAGGCTTCCTCGCACTCTGACGTCCATTCAAATTTACTACCCTTTTTGAGGATGTTAAAGAAATGCTTGCATCTATCCGAGGACCTGGATATGAATCTCCCCAGGGCTGCTAGGGAGCCGTTTAGCTTTTGCACTTCCTTTAGGTTCCTTGGAGAGGGCATTTCTGCAATAGACTTAATTTTGGCCGGATCGACTTCTATGCCTCTTTTTGTCACCAGATAACCGAGGAATTTCCCCGAGGTGACACCAAAGGTACATTTTTCTGGGTTAACCTTCATGTTATGCTCACTCATTGCTTGAAATATATCTCTCAGATCTTGGTGATGATCTTTTTGTAGCTTACTCTTGACCAGCATATCGTCTACGTAGACTTCCAGAGTATTTCCTATCCACGGCTTAAAGATGGTGTCAACCATTATCTGGTATGTTTCCCCTGCGTTTCGGAGTCCGAAGGGCATCCTTACATAGCAGTAGATACCGTGCGGGGTGTAGAATGCTGTATGCTGTTGATCTTCCTCAGATAAGAACACTTGGTTGTATCCGGAGTATCCATCCATAAATGACATCTCTTCGTATCCTTCTACCGCTTCGACCAGTTGATCAATGCTTGGAAACGGGTAGCTGTCCTTGGGGCACGCCTTGTTGAGGTTGGTGAAATCGATGCATATTCTCACCCCGTCGTTCTTTTTAGGTACGATGACCATGTTTGAGATCCATGTCGGATATTTGACTTCCTTGATGAATCCAGCTTCTAGCAGCTTACAAAGTTCCGTTTCCATGGCTTTGTGGTATTCCGAAGCAACTTTACGTACCTTTTGCCTGAAAGGACGTGTGCCCTGCTTTATATGAAGCTCGTGCTGGATAGTCTTTGGGTAGATTCTCGGCATGTCTCCTAGTTTCCAAGCGAAGATGTCCGCGTGTTCTGAGAGCAGCTTTATTAAGGATTCTTCGCGCTTCTTATCCATTAGCGTTCCGATTTTAATCATCCTTGGTTCTTTTTTAGTTCCTATATTTACCTCCTTTACTGCTTCTACAGGAGTAAATGTGGGCTTGGATTCCCCTAGGAGAGGAACCTCCTTTAATTGCTATTTGATAGGCTCATCGCTTTCCTTTGCGGCTGGAGTGCTAGCCTTCGTGCTTTCAGTTGTATGCCCATTTGGAAGGCTTTTTCTGGAGATCTCTTCTAGGTAAGCATTGATGGCTTTTTCCTTTGCGTTATCCTTGTTATGGGATCTTCGGATCTTTCTCCGTTCGTCTTGTTCGTTGTTGAGCTGGCTTTGTAGGGCTTGGCACTCTCTTGCCAAGACTTGATCGCCTTTTATCTCCATTACCCCTTGGGGGGTTGGGAACCTGAGGTACTGGTGGTAGGTTGCGGCCACCCCTTTGAGCTTATGCACCCATCTTCGCCCTATTATAGCATTGTACGGCGATGGTGCGTCCACCACGCTGAATAGGGTGTCAACCTTCATTGGTCCCGCATCAACCTGTAGGATAATGTCTCCTAAAGGCTTCGTGGATGCCCCATTAAATCCGTAGATGGTGTGATACGAAGATAGTAGATGTTCATCGTTGAGCTCCATTCGTTTAAATGTACCATAAAACATAATGTTGACGGAGCTTCCACCGTCGATGAGGATTTTCTTGATATTGCATCCCGCCATCGGTAGTGTGAGAACAAGGGGATCGTTATAATCTTCCATGTCCTCACCTATATCTTCTGTGTCGAAAGTCAGGGATGCGTCCATCCATTGCTCATGCTCTTATAATTCTTCCCCATCGATTTTGTAAAGATCGCAGTAGTCTTCGAATTGTTTCCTCAGCCTTTTACCTATTTGAGCCGTTAGGGAGGGTCCCACGGACTCAGAACATGAGATGGTGTTAAGGGTGCGGTTGCCTTCGGGCAATTGGACTAGCTTGCTTCGTTTAGATTTATCTTCCTCGCCGGTCCTTTGCACGTATTGTTGAAGGTCTCCCGCGTCTACCAGCTTCTGAATCATTATCTTTAGGTTTTTGCACTTCTCCGTCCAGTGACCGTTGAAACAATGGTACTCACAATATTCTTTGGCATGTTGTGATTTAGGTGGTTGTTGCCCCTTGGTCCATGGCCACTCCAGTTTTTCGCGGCCCTTTATTTCTCTCAAGATGCGCGAGTAACTGGTGTTCATCTTTGTATAGACTTGATCCTCAAATTTTCTGACATCTCCTCGGTGGTCATTCCTGCGTTCTCCCCAATCTTCGTTGAATTTCCCATTGGAACCGTCTTCTGTAGGTCTGCTGGATTTTTCCGCAGAGTTTATTCATGGTGGACGCTGGGTCTGAGCTCTGGGGTTCTCCCGTTGTATTTCTTCTAGTCTTGCGTGCTTTTATATGATTACTCGGATATCTCCCTCGGTGGCTGGGGCGATTCCGTGGATTTCGACAAAAAGTGGTCTCATCCTGTCGAGCCCCCACTTGTAGCAGTTGACGCTGACCACTGGATCTACATTTCCAATTGCTTGGAAAATCTTGTGCCACCTGTCTGTGTATTCCCTGATTGTTTCCTTGTATTGGACGGCTAGTGAGAAGAGCTTATCCATCCCGGTGTTTACCACCTTTTTGTACATGTAAGTTGTTAAGAACTTCTCCGTAATCTGGTCATACGAGTCGATGGAATTTGATGGCAAGTTATCAAACCATGAGAGCGCGGACTCCTTAAGACTTGAAGGTAAGTATCTGCATAGTATGGTTCGTCATAATTCCATCGTGCCATCATCCGATCGTAATATCGAAGATGGGCGGCGGGGTCGCTAGATCCGTCATAGCATTCGAATGCTAGAACTGGGCACTTTTGCGGAATAAGAGCCTTGGATAGGTGTGGCGTGATGGGTGTAGTGCTTGCTTCCTTCATCATTTTCTCCAGTCTTCCCCATCCTTGCCTAGCCTTCAGTTGCTTTATCTCCTCCATCATCTCGGCGCAGAGATCTTCCATTGCTCGTCGGTGCTCTTCCTTGTCAGAATGTTGCTCCGTGCGCGGGGGATAGTTGTCAAAGTAATCCGAGTCATGATGGCTATGATTCGGGTCAGGCCTTCGTTCTCTTCTCGCATCTCTTCATTTCAATGGGTCTGGGTTGTTTGCAAGCACCATTCTTCGGTCCTGATTTGGTCTTAGCGCCATGGAACTTGCCTCGTCACGCTGGATTCCTGCGTCTTCGCTACGGGTAGCTCTGAGTTGCTGATTTTCCTGTGCCAACAGAGCTACCGCCTCTGCGTACGTCTTTTAAGTTCTCCTCAATTCTTCTAATTCTACCCTCAACTGGGCAGATTGGATCGATTCTTGATTAGGAGTTCCTTCCGGTAATTGCTGCTCCGCGGCCATTGTTTGGTCTTCGTCGATGATTTGAATCAGGGGCTCGGGTGGATATGGCTGTGGGTATAGCTGCTGCAGAGGTTGCACAGGCTGCGGGAGGAGCTGCTGCACGGGTTGTGGGAGGAGCTGCTGCACGGGTTGCGGGAGGAGCTGCTGCACGGGTTGCGGGAGGAGCTGTTGCACGAGCTGTGGAGGTAGCTGTTGCACAAGCTGTGGAGGGTGTACGCTTGTCGTTAGGAGTGGCTGGTTTACTTTGAGGGGTACGTTCTGCTCATCGGTGTGAGGCATTCCGTAGAGTGGTTGTTCTACCCCTGATTCTGCCATCCCTTCACGCTGTTCAGGCCGTCTGGTGTTCGTGGATGCTCTGGAGGCCGCTCCTTTGGATGCCCCGGTCCTTGATGCTGCGGTTTTTGCCGCCGCGGCTTTGAGGGCTTCCGCTGCAATAGCGGCTGCATCCAAAAGCCTTGAGCTTTCCGCTGCTTGCTGAATTTTGTCCGCGCCTTTAAGTTTTTCTCCCTTTTGCTTGCTCCTGGTCATTACTGGTGTTGTTCGGGGTGTTTCTTTTGATGAGGCTCTTACTTTTCCTGTAGCTTTGTTCTCCATTTTCGATATCTTCCTGAAAGAGTCACCATGTACGGAAAAGAAAAGAGTGGTCCGCAAGGGATCTGTTAGTAGCGTTCGGGAAATCAGATTCCGGAGGTTTGAGGATGAAAACTTAGAAACCGTTTCGAAAATGCAGATCTGCAGAAATATACGTGGGTATGACCACACATTCGATTTTTCAAAGACGGAAACTTAGTAATTATTTCGAAGATGCAGATCTGACAAAATATACGTGGGTATGTCCACACGCTAGATTTTTCAAAGACGAAAACTTAGTAGTTATTTCGAAGATGCAGATCTGACAAAATATACGTGGGTATGTCCACACGCTAGATTTTTTAAAGACGAAAACTTAGTAATTATTTCGAAGATGCAGATCTGCCAAAATATAGTGGGTATGTCCACACGTTAGATTTTTTAAAGACGAAAACTTAGTAATTATTTCGAAGATGCAGATCTGACAAAATATACGTAGGTATGTCCACACGCTAGATTTTTTAAAGACGAAAACTTAGTAATTATTTCGAAGATGCAGATCTGCCAAAATATACGTGGGTATGTCCACACGTTAGATTTTTTAAAGACGAAAACTTAGTTATTATTTCGAAGATGCAGATCTGCCAAAATATATGTGGGCATGTCCACACGTTAGATTTTTTAAAGACGAAAACTTAGTAATTCTTTCGAAGATGCAGATCTGCCGAAAAATAAGTGGATATGTCCACAAAAAATGCTCCAAGCATTGTTATTTTCAGAGAGCAACGCTCGGAACAGCCAAAGTTTTCAAAATCACAGGACAAGATAAATCTTTTACCGGGACAAGGTCCCTGTTTCTAGCGCCAAATTGTGAACACGTAAATTATGCTGGTGATCTGCGTGTTCCCAAACAAGATTAGTTCGAACTGAAATTCGTGGTTTAGAAGATGTGTTCAAGACACAGCATATCTATCGATTCATTGACTCTGAGTCCACGGACTCGTCCTTGTCTCATCGCATAATATCACTGGGTTTGAACGACAACATAAATAAAACTCCGCGGGTTTGTACGGAAATAACCACGGAATGAGAAAAGAGTATAAAGCGTAGAATGTAAGTAGCTATCTATAACGTGCATAATAAAAGTGCGGAATATAGAGTGCATAATGTAAAAGCGGAATATAAAGTGCATAATGTAAAAGAGACCAATAATTACGTGGTTCAGCACTGAGGCCTACATCCACGGGGTAAACGAGGGGTTTCATTATATAACGATTGATTACATATAGTCAAATGACTTTGTATTCTCTTATTGAGGCTAAGGAGTCTTGGGGGTTACTTACTCTTCCTAATTCTCTCTCCTATTTTTGTGTTTTCAATCGACTTGCCCCTCTCTCTTAGGGAGGAGAGGTATTTATAGGAGTTCCATTGCGGGGTCCACGGAAAGAGCCGTTGAAATCTTATCGTCTTGTGCTTTATGCCAACGCGGACTCCTTCGAAGCCTGTGAGGATCCTTCGCTCTCCTCGTCATTCCCGAAGAGGTGCGGCTGTCTTCTCCGTTAATTGGTCGACACGTGCTGTATCAGGTGTTTAATGCGGGTAGTTGGACCTCTGGCATCGTCTGACCACGGATTTCGACTCCTGTCCCATCCGTGTCAGCTGTTGATTCCTGACCGTAGATCTTTGATTTCTCTCGAGATGGGTTAAAGTAGGTCCGAGGGTGTATCAGGTCCTTTGCGGTGGTGCTTTGTCTTAGTGGCCCTCGACATGTGGCCCTAGGATGTGTGAGATGCGGATCACTCCCTGCTGGTACACGCTTCTTAGTTATACCCAGGTGGCATCACCTTTTTATGCGTCGCGCCACATGCCACCCACGTGTTCATCCGCGGACACGTGACGAGTGGTGAAAATATGTACTTACAACTAACATCCAGTGAAATGAAAATAAAATGTAAGCAGTCAGACCCGTCACAAATATAAGGATTTTCGCTGGAAAAGTCTAGAACTTGGACAACTGCCATAGTCCAATCCTAGGACATTAAATCCAAGCCTTTGATCATTCCCTCATCACACCATTACCAATCCCGATGCTAGAATCATTTCCCTCTTCACCGCTCAGATTGTGCCACATCGGTGTCCCAAGATTGGACTAAGACAATTGTCCCAGCCGTAGACACTCCCATTTTCGCTAGCTAATATGTCTGTTTTGCAGGTATTTGACAAAACTATCTTCCATGTTTAACGAAAGGAAAAGTTAATACGACCCACCGAGTCATTTACGTAGATACGCACGTGGAGGTGTGTACGTTTATGACTCTGCCAAAACTATAATGTCAATGAGTGAACCTCACTCGCGTGGGACGCGTGGCTGCCGACTTAGATTATCATGCATATGAAACTTGGAAAAGCTTTTCACGGGATATCTTTTTGAGAGGCGATGTCATCAAGTTATTTAGAGGAGGAAGGAACAAGACCCCGGGACCCCAAAAATCTCAACATGTAGCCAGGGATGGCAATGGGGCGGGTATGGGGCGGGGACCTTGAATCCCATCCCCTACCCCATTCAAAAAATCAAAACCCATCCCCTACCCGTACCCCGTAATAATGGGTCGGGGACGGGTATGGGGAATCCCTGTAGGGGATGGGTTTCCCATGGGTTACCATAACACTATAATAAATATTTAGAATTTTGTAAATAATAATAGTTTAAAAATAATTTAGAATTTTGTAAATAATAATAGTTTAAAAATAATTGTAATGTTTCAAATAATAATAATAACCTATGCAGTGCATTTTAAAATTTTAAATTTATCATAACCAACGAAAACCGAAAAATAAAGGAAACAACAATTAAGAATCATGGTTCTTTTTACTTCTTACTTCTTCATTATTAACCATCTTTCTCCATGGTAATCATATCATCATGGACTTCTTCACTATCTTCCAATGTTTTTGAATGAATTCGATTAGGTACGTCGGATACTAACTTTGGACAAGAGATTTATCAGCAAATACTTTCAGTTCATACTATTTAGCTATCAAAACATAAATTGCTTACACCAGTAATTTCGAAGTCTGAAAAAGCTGGACCATAATTTGCGGGAAATAAAACTGAATCAATTTCATCTTAAACCTTGGATCCAACATAATTGCTACTGCCATTATGATATGGGGCGGGTATGGGGCGGGGACCATGAATCCCATCCCCGCCCCATCCCCGCATCACTAATTTCGGGGATTCCCCGTTCCCCGTTAATACGGGTGGGGCAAATTGCCATCCCTAAACGAAGGAAGGAAAACCCAAGCTGATCACTACCTCTTAGTAGTAATAAACATGGAGATTCTTGCTGGTACCACGAAAAATTCTCTGCTTATTTCGCGCTGCTTCTACTTATTCTACATATATAGTTGGTACCAAAGAGAAAGGAACCGAGTAAAAACTAGTATTTGTTTTTCCAAACAAACCAAACGAGAACGGCGGAGAAAAACCGAGAGAAACCATGTCAGCGTCACATCAGAGGTGGGTTTGACGGTGGGATTGACTTGGTGGGCTGAATAGAATTATTGTTATTTCACACCAAAGTATTCTTCAAAAAAGTTATCCAATTAAACAACTCAACACCAAACTTCAATGATATTCTCATTTGACGGCCAATCTAGACTAAGAACATTTTTCAACTGTGAGAATACATTCTCAGGGTCCCGGGTACAAGATGTTTTTTGTCTAAGGTAATTAATATCGCGTATCGGTATCGTATCGGTCAGGTCCTATACACTTATACAAATGATAATATATGTTTTTACAAGCGATACATCAGTTAATATAGAATTTCAAATAATTATAAAACCATAGTAAAAAATAATAAGAATCATACACATATCTCAAATTTCCAAAATAAAAGGTGGTTTATTAGAGCTTTCCCCAATGGTTATTATGTGTGTTTCCTATGTGGAAACACAAATAAGACATCCTCAATCTATTTTCCTTAAAATTAGGGAGAGAAAAAAATCCATCACCAACAGTATTGCATGTAACATCTTTTAATTAGTATAAATTTTATTTTCCATAATTAATATTTTATTAGAGCTTAAAATCATTAGTTAATATATTAAAGTCAATTCAATTAAGTAAAAGTTGACTAGAATGGTAGACAATGTCAAGGGGAATGTCTAGTTTTAGACATTTCCCTTGACATTGTCTACTCAAAGTCATCTATACATTGGTTGAAGATATCAGGGTTGGAGAATAATTTTAGAAAAATGGATGTATATCCTAGGTGGATTTTGACATTTATCTCCACACACATGCCATTGGAGAAGTTTTTATTCAACGTTGTGATTGTTGTCCCATTATTCCAGTAAATATTTTTTGTTATCCTTCATATTTATCTTTTATATTTCTCTGCCTTGCAATCGAAATATGGTTTCCATCTTATATTTGACCATATAGTCATTGATTTTATATTATAAATATATTAGGGCTATTTACCTTCTCCAATTGACATTGTACTTGTCTGTAAAGACTAGATGCATGTTGATGAAAAATTTATTCACGAAACCGATATTATCGGTGTACAAGTAAAATCGATATATCAATCTGTACCGGCATGTACAACCGATGATATCATTTCGTATTTGTATCTCCGATATTTTCGATATCGTATAGGTATTTTCCGATATCTGATAAAAACATGTAATATTGGCCTGTACAACCGATATTGACTACCTTGTTCTTGCCTTGCTCGTTATTTTTCACGATTTTTCGGGATAAGGAAATAAGGTTGTTCGGTCTCGTTTTGACAAAATAATTAGGGTCTTGGGTCGAAAAAGACGAACAAGGAGAAGGAGTTATAGGGGGAGAGATTTGACGGGTAAGTTAGTGAAGGTAGGGTTGGATTTCATGTACATTACATTTTGGTGTTGTAGGACCAGAATATCGCCATGGCATTATTCTTGCGAGATTAACAACACTTCTGCGGGCGTCACCGCGAGTTCTTCAACAATACTTTGCGAGCGTCATAAAATAACTTAAAGGGTGATCCAAAGAATGATGTAATAGCTGATGATTGAAGAAACACGAGCAGAGCATGATTGATCTGCAATGGTTACAATGCTTGCGAGATTTCATATTATAACTGTTGCGATAAGATCGCAAATTAAATCCGAAATTAAAGGACAGCTTAACTGTCATCCATTATGTAACTACCCTATATATAAAGACCCAATATGTCCAGAGAGGGAGAGATGTGCTTTTTTTTTAGTGTTGAGAAAGTCTTGAGGAGAGAGAAAATTCAAGAGAGAGGTTGTATTCTTGATCTTCTTTCGTTACTTGTAAACATTTATAAAAATCAAATAAAAAGTGTTGTTTTAATCATCAAATATGTGTTAATTACTGTAAGATCTTATCAAGGGTGTAGTGTAGGATTTCCTGCAACTACATTTTGGCGCTAGAAACAGGGATGAAGTGATGATTGTTTGAAGAAAAAGATAAAAATTGACATTGTGATTGGAAGGAATTTGGAATAATTAGTGAAAGATCTTACGCAACATTCAACAGATTACTAAGATTAATGGCTAGAAGAAGAAGAAACACATCAGAACCACCAACAACCGTAAGGAGGAGTAAAAGACTTGCAGGTGGAGAAACAAATGAAATGGGAGAATCTTCAAGGATAATAACAAGAAGAAATAGAACAAGGAATAAAGGAGAAAATCAAGTTCAACAGCCAAATCAGCAAATACCAATACAAGATAGAGTTGTGGATTATGATAGAGTTAGCGTGCATACTTGGCGATCAGACTCGATGGATGAAGCAGAAGATCGACAGTTAAGAAATGAGAGAAGAGAAGAAATTGATCAAGGAGTGGTTGAAAGATTAATTCATAGAGAAGGCGAGAATGAAACAACAGATGATTTAAGACAAGGAATACAAGAGGAAAGGAGATTAGAAGCAGAAGAACGTGCAAATTTAACAAGATAGAATCATGAGTTAAGAATGGAGAATCTGAGATTGCAAAATAGGAGATCAAGAAGTATTGCTAGATCAAGTTCAAGATCATTTAGAGAAGAACCAAGGAAAAATTCCCCTATGAGAAATGTTGGAGCAAATATCCGAGAGGAAATGCAAAATCCAAATGAAGAACAACATCATAGAGAAGAAGAGATGATTGGTGATCGCTACATTCCACGCGGAGAAACTGTGAATAGTAGATGTGACAATAGAAATCAAGAGGGAGGAAATAACCAAGATGGTGAAGAAAATCGAGAAGAAGGAAGAAGAATATTACATGGGCGAGAAATCCAAAGAAACCAAAGAATCATTAAGGAGGAAATTGGGAGACATTATGCTGAACAAGCACGTCTGGCTTGCGAAAGAGAAAGATTAAGAGAAGAAATTAAAGAACAAGAGTTTCAAGAAGCAATGCGGCAGAATAATCATGACAATCGAGAAAGAAGACGCACACAAAATCTCCATAACCATAATATCAATGAAGAATTTGATAGAATACAAAGAAGAATAGAAAGACAGCGAAGAGAAGCAATGAGAAATGAAGAAACTCGCAGAGAAGAAATTGGGAGGAATAATCAGTTACGAAATCTAGAAGGAGATGAGGTGGAAAATCGCAGGAGAAGGCAGAATGAAGATGCAGATGAAGATACACAAAATCTCGCAAGACAAGAAAGACATGAACGTAGAAGAAGAGAAGTTGCACTGAAAAGACCGATGGAGCAAAATTCAGCTGGAAATGAACAAATTTTAAGAGAATTAGTAGAAATGAGAGGAATGTTGAATAACATAAGAGAATGAGGCAGGAGACAACTTGATGAATCCATTGAAGAATCTGCGAGAACTCCATTCACTCAAGAAGTACAATTAAGAGGAATTCCTCTAAAATGCAATTTACCAGCATTAACCATTATCTTCGATGGGACTACCTGTGATGTTCAACATGTTAAGGCTTATGTTAGGTGTATGCTACAATGGGAAAACCATGATGCTGTGTTATGCAAGTACTTTGCATCTAGTTTAACTGGCGAGGCGTTAAAATGGTTCGAAGGCTTACCTAAAAACACAATAAGTTCTTTCGACCATTTGCAAGCTACATTTATGGGAGCATATATAAGCAACAATTCTTCACGACCAGGTATTGAAGATGTATTTGGATTAAAACAGAGGATTGGCGAGAGTCTGAAACACCTAACCATAAGATAGAAGACAATGTGTAGTGAAATAGCAGGAAGAGTGGATGAGAGATACCTCATTTTATCTTTCATCAATGCAATGTTCGCAACCAATCTGCTGTAATACAAATTTTCAGAATCAAAAATACCATCACAATGACTGAGCTACGAGAACTACAAGAAGAATACATTTATTTGGAGGAAAAACAAAATGAGATGGAATCATATCCAGTCGCAAACACCAGCTCAATAGCGACGAATGGGAGTTTACTTCCTAAAATAATCAGCAATGTGGAGAGCACCTCGCAGACACAACAAGAGAAAGTAGTGATTGAAAAACAGCAGAAGTTAGTAGCTATGCGAAGTCGAGATCAAGAGGAGTATGAAAGAGAAAAGAATTATTACAATCGCGGTGGAAATAATAAAATTCAAAGACTTGATCAGCCGCAAGAGACTTATGGTGGTCAGAGACAAAATAATTTCAGAGGACAAGGGAATCAAAGAGTAATATGGGAAGAAATTAAGATGCCACCCCTGAATGCCAGCATAGAAAAAATTTGGGAAACTATCATTTTGATGGAAAATATACCATCACCCTGAAACATGGGAAAAGAGTCACATCAAAATAATCGAAATCAAGAATTTTGTCCTTACCATCATTTTCATGGTCATTCAATAAACGATTGCAGGAATGTAAAAAGAATAATTTTGAGGATGATTGATCAGGGAAAGTTAAATCATTTTCTAATAGGATATCCGCAATCTCAGCAACTACCACTAGCACCAGATATTCGCAGAGTGAATACTGTAAAAGGAGCAGAAACATTTGTGATAGAGGTTGGATCCAAGGCGAAGAATTTGTTATGTAATTCCATCGTACGTTCATAAAAAACTATTGAGGATTTCCACGAAAATGTTTTAAGCAGAGTCTTCGCGAGAGATGCAGATGGAAGAGAAATAATGAATATCGCGAGAGTTTCGCTATTAGAGGAGTGGCAAAAGCAAACTATCTCCTTCACTGATCAAGAATTACCAGAGCCTGGAGAGATGCATGATAACCCACTGGTGGTAAGATTATAAATAAATCCAAAACAAATAGAAGAAGAAGATGAAGAAAATGATAATGGTGAAACTGAAGATTCCTGGGAAATTAATAGAGTTCTAATAGATACTGGAAGTTCAGTTGATATATTATTTTATCATACTTACAGAACCATGGGTGGAAGAGACGAAGATCTGATACCATCTACCTATAAAATCTATGGTTTCAACGGTACCGCCAACAAGCCCAAAGGGGAAATTACAATGCGAATTCCATTAAAGGGGTTATCTTCTAAGATTCTATTCTGCGTTGTGGATATTGAATCACCTTATAATGCCTTGATTGGTTGACCTTGGATACATGGGATATTAGGTGTGGCATCAACCTTTCACCAATGTATTAAATTTCCTCATCCTAATGGTGTTGGAATAATAAAGGGAGACTGGGCTGATGGGAAGAAATGCTATGAAATTGACATGGAATCTTGCGAGGAAAGGGCAGCAAAGAACAGAGATTGGAAACGAAGCATCAAGCAAAAACAAAGAGGTGATAAGCTGATGGTTGATACAATAGAGCGGCGAGAGGAGAGAATACTGTCATGAGTATGTGAATGGCGAGTAGATCACAGATGCAAAATGCAAAAGAGCAGAAGCAGAAAATAGTAAGTAGAAAGGTAAAATGAAGAAATTTATGAACGATTTGTTGAAGAAAATGTTTCAAAAGAATATTTTATTTGAATGAAAAATATGGAATTGAAAAGTTGAAATGCAAATAAAAAAAAGATCCAAGAAAAGAAATTTCATCACTCGCAAGAAACGCGAATAAGATTTCGCAGAAACATAAGAATGGGACAAACCTATATGGCATACACCTTAGTTCGCGAATACAATTTTGCAAGAGGCAAATGTAAGACCTAAAGTGTGCCATATAAGGGGGTATCTCTTTGCGTGGCTCAGGGATAAGGTTATACCGCTGCTGGAACCTGAGACACGAAGACTGGGGTCCATCTCTTTGAGATACCTATCCAGGAGAGATACTTTGGATTTCCAACTATATAAGGATATACCCTGGTTTGACGACCGAGGGTCTCTTCTAAGGAGTGTAGAGTATGACCAAGGCGCCGAGGTACACGGTTGAGCCAAGGGTGCCCGGGATGGACGAACCTACCCTGGACATTCTTGGTAAGTCTTGGCTATGATGCACTCGACCCAAAAAAAACCCCACTTAGGGTGCAGTCTTGTAACTATAAGTCATATAGGCATAAAGGACAAGAGGCTGCGAAAACTGGCTGTTGGTAAATCTGGATGGGAGGAGCTAGTCTTGTATGGCCGATGTTCCCTCCTTGAAGGGGAAACCAGGGGGAAGATAAGGGCGGAACCCTCCATTAGGGAGTTGATAAGTGTCTAAAGACGGAAATGTCATGGGGATTTACGCTCGCAGGAGCATTTAGGCCTGTCATATTATCGCGTGACGAATATTATATAGAGGCAACAAGCCATAAGAAAAATTTAAGATGAGATCAATGGGTTTTTATATGAAATCGCAGGACGGCAATGTCATGAAGTTTTGTTCTCGCAATGGAACTTACACTTGTCATATTATCGCAGAGAAATTGAAAAAATACGGTTAAGGCAAGATCAATGGGTTTTTACATACAAGTGTAAGGACGTCCTGCGATTTTGTCGTAAATAAAAAAAATGGCAAAGTAAGACCTTTAACTAGGAAGGCATAATAAGACCACAAGAAATTGAATGACTGCGATATTTCTGCAGAGATTATGAAATTTGCGATATTTACGCATAGGTCATAAAAGTAAACAACTGTTACTTGCGATGATGCTCGCAACTCAACTTTATTTACAACTGATATCTAAGATCTACTCAATTTTTTCATATTGCAGATGAATAACAGAGGCAAGTATGGGAATGCATAGAATGATAAAATTGTTATTCATCATCATATGATAAATTTACCTAGACATTATTATATGACACATTTACACAGATAGTTAAAGATTAATAATTATGTTGATTGATTATATCGCAGAAAAGAATTGCTTTTCGATTTACAGGTAGAAGCAAAAGAAGTTTATACATTAAGGAATGTTAGAAGTTGGAGATACTCGCAGCAGTACAATACAAGGAAAAGGAGATAAATGAACAAATATTACAGAGGGGTCAAGATTAATTAGATCCATCATCATCTTCACCAAATTTTTCTTCTTCTTCACTTCTACCATCAGATTCATCCTCGTCAGATTCCTCGGCTTCGCTATCAGAGATAACAAGGTTTGAAGTATTCGCTGGAATTTCTTCTGCGAGATCAGGATATATAGAATGAGGAATGTTATGATCATTGCAGACAATTTAAATACGAACACCAATAAGGGCATTACTAAAATTCGCAGCAGTAATCTTCAATTGATCTTTCAACCTTGAATATTTTTCATTGCGAGCAACAAGAGTATTTGCGAGTTGATTCTTATCAGATTCAAGTTCTCCAATTCTTTCAGTATATCTCTTCTCAACTCCTGCGAATATATAACAACAAATTGAAAATTCTGCAAAGATAAGAAGATTAATGACAAGAAATTAATGAGGAAGAACAATTAGCAACCTTCTCTTTCAGAAATCATGTCCTTAATTAAGGACGCCTTTTCAACATGAAGACTAACATCTATACCTAACTTAGCTCTGGCGTTGTAGAGAACCTTTGCAGCCCAAGAAAATTCATCATTATCATTAATAAGAAGACGGGAACGGATTTGGTTTTCTCTTTTAACAAGATCATCTCTCTCGCGGATAAGTTTAT
Source organism: Papaver bracteatum (assembly GCA_023529315.1). Lineage (NCBI taxonomy): Eukaryota > Viridiplantae > Streptophyta > Magnoliopsida > Ranunculales > Papaveraceae > Papaver > Papaver bracteatum. The sequence goes on from JAJJWX010005152.1 coordinate 1,823,113, forward strand.
CTCTGTTAATTTGGACTTCAAGAAGGGTTTTATGAAAATCTGCTAAGGTTTGTGCTCCCTGTCTAGAGATGCGGTCCCTTTCATCTATAAGATCACTTTTTTGAGCCCTTAGAATCTTGATTTCTTCTTTAGAGTTAAGATATTGACGCTTGGATGCATTGGCCGCTTTCAAACTAGATCTATGTTCAATTGCTAAACCATGAAATTTGGATCTAAGATCATCTACAGAAAGGGAGTTAATCTGTTCATTTGAATAACTACCTAAGGATTCATTAAGGAGACTGAGAAGTGTATCATCATCTATTGGGTTTGGAAAAGAACGAAGGAATACAACTTCGTCAGAAAGACCATAAACATTTGCGAAGAAGAATAATAAGAACAAAATGCAAAGGAATACAAGGATAAAAAGAAAGGGAAAGATTTCTTACCATAAAGATGATCATTCGCAGCTTGGAGGCTTACGACCTTTTTTTGCGAGAAAGTTAGATCAGTTTCCAACTGCTTGATTTTTTCTTGAAGGTCAGTTGACCCAGATTCCAATTGCCCGCGAAGACTAGCGGACTCAGATTCCAAATCCACATTCTTCTTGCGAAGAACGACATTCTTATTGCGAAAAGATGCACACCTCCTTTCCAAGTCTGAGGCAACGACAAAGGAAGCTCTTCTAGTCTGCGAGAGAATAATGTAAAATAAAGATGGCGAGCATATGAATACATAAGTATAGTAAAGAAATGAAAACGTACCAGAATACCAAGTAAATTTAAGAAACTGAGAGATATTGATCTTGAGATTCCTTGGAGGGAATCATTATCAACCAGTATCGGAGCATTGCAGACTTTAGCGAGAGCCTGGGATACCCCATTAAGAGCTTCATATCCATAATCATTTGTGATACCATATGTAATATCGTCGAGATCTTGGACAGTTGAGTCATGGAGGAATCAGATTGGGAAGACTCCATGGTAGAAGGGATATCAACATTAAAATCATCAGAATTATCACTCGAGTTTTCCGCATTAACTTGAGGAGTTGAAGAAGAAGAGAATTTGTTTTTTCTCTTCTTTAAGGGAGGAGCACCAGATTTTTCTCTGCGAGGAGCAACAGACTTCTCTTTGAGAGGAATAATAGATTCTTCCTTGCGAGAAGCATATTTGTCTTTCCCTTTAGTCTTCATAATCTTCACAGGTTCTCTTTCTTAGATTTCCTGCGAACACAGATAAAGATAAGAAATAGAGGCAACAATATATTGTTAAGGTTTATAAAGAAATATTTCTTACCTCATCTATGAGAGATTTGAGGGCTAAAAGAGTGCTGGGTTTCCCAAATTTTTGATAGTTCAGTTTCAGCTTGTCAATCTGGAAAGAGTGAAGTAGTCAGCGAGAGTATGAAAATATGAGGAAGATAATAATGATAATTATGTAAAAAATTGGAGGGAACATACTTATTTAGTCCTTTCAGGCCAGTTGAAAACCCACGGTTGATATTTTGAAAGATTCGCAGGCAATGTATGAAGACCAGAGATGTAGGGACCCACAAGACATAATGGAAAAAAAAACCATTTGTCATCGCTAGAATGGCGAGGTCCTTGATTAGTACTTGTATGCCAGTCGATATCTAGCATAAGAACTTTATCTTCAGCGATATTATCCTTCCTATGTAAGCGGACACCCCAACAAGTGCTATCCTTCTTCATAGGGATTATTTTGTAATTTTCAAAGAAATTCTCCACAGTATAATTTGCGGAAACAATTGGAATATCTTTAAATTTTGGATTCTTCGCAGTATCAGGATAGCGAGATTTTTTACCAGCACCGCGATTAGCATATTCAAGCATTAAAGAATAGAATCCCCGCTCAGCTGATAGATTGCTCGCGAGAACTCTGTGTGAGAGAGTATCTCATAGAATAAAGGAAGATCAGGGTCATAGATAGGAATGGGAAGACCAGCTTCAAGCTGACCTAGCGAGACTATGATTTTCTCGCGATTACATGGAAAATCATAGAATAATGGAACAGAAAGTTGAGACTTAGGGTTTTTATTGGGAATGGTGGATAAAGTAAAGCCTTTATCTTGAGATTCATTTTGAATCTTCTCAAAAGTAGCCTCATATTTGTGACCAGCTACAACCATCTTTAGTATGGGAATGAAGATTGAAAGAGTAAAAGATCGAAAGAAAAATTATAACAGTAGCAGATCCGGAATTTACGGAAGAACAATAAAATTGTAGAGAAATTGCATAGAGGAAGAAGAAAGTAAAAAGAAGAAAAGAAAAGAATGAAAGAAGTATTTATAGAAGAAGAAAGTTCTCGAAAAGATGAATGCAATTAATGCAAGGAAAGGACGTGAACGGTCAGATCGCATCTATTGAAAATGACGTGTCAAAAACCGAATGGAAGAAGAAGTATGTGAAAACAGTTGGCGAAGGATACAGAAACGTGTCAAATCATAAGGGTGCAAAAAGATAAATAGTTGCGGCATTATGAAAGATTCAATTCTCATGATCTTTCCTCCTTCGCAGAAAATACATGAGAAGAGGCAAGATATAGGACCAGAATATCGCCATGGAATTATTCTTGCGAGATTAACAACACTTCTACGAGCGTCACCGCGAGTTCTTCAACAACACTTTGCGAGCGTCATAAAATAACTTAAAGGGTGATCCAAAGAATGACGTAATAGCTGACGATTGAAGAAACACGAGAAGAGCATGATTGATCTGCGATGGTTACAATGCTTGCGAGATTTCATATTATAACTGTTGCGATAAGATCGCAAATCAAATCCGAAATTAAAGGAAATCTTAGCTGTCATCCATTATGTAACTTCCCTATATATAGAGACCCAGTATGTCCAGAGAGGGAAAGATGTATTTTTTTTTAGTGTTGAGAAAGTCTTGAGGAGAGAGAAAATTCAAGAGAGCGGTTGTATTCTTGATCTTCTTTCGTTACTTGTAAACATTTCTAAAAATCAAATAAATAAGTGTTGTTTTAATCATCAAATATGTGTTAATTACTGTAAGATCTTATCAAGGGTGTAGTGTAGGATTTCCTGCAACTACAGGTGTATCTTTATTTAACCCAATGTGGACTTTAAATTCGGTCCATATCTTTCCCTTTTCAAACCCAGTCTTTCCGTCCGAATAGCATGACTCTTTCTATTTAGAGGGATACATAATGATATTTTTTAGAGCTGCACAGGAATCAGACTATACCGATTAAACCGGACCAGAATAGGAAAATCTAGAATCGGACTGGAACGAATTATGAACCACGTAATGGGACTAAAATTCAGAACTTGTAGATTAGGGGGTATAGTGGTTCAAGTCTCATTTCCTATCATACATGTACCCATTGCTTTAATCTAATTTAGTTGTTCATCTTAGGAATCTAGGTTTATCACTTGTTTTCTTCTTCATCTATTCTCTTATTCTTCACATTCACAGCCGCCACTGTCACTCACCATCACAATCACTAGTCTGAACAATAATTGGTTTCCTTACCTAATTTAGGGTACATCACACACACACACACACACACACACACACACACACACACACACACATATATATATATATATATATTACTGACATATAGGTTTACAATGGGGTGCCTAAAGGGGTGTTCATACTGACACATACAACTTTACACCCTCCCGCAAGATGAACAGGGGAAATATACAGTGAAAGCATGTTACATAAAGCTCAAAAATAAGAAGAATCAAGACCTTTCGTGAACACATCCACAAGTTGAATATAGGTAGAAATATGACGAACAATGAGACTCCCATTGGTGATACGTTCGCGAACAAAGTGATAAGCAACATGAATGTCCTTTGCACGTGAATGTTGTATTGGAGTAACCAAGGTAGTTAATATCGCGTATCGGTATCGTATCAGTCAGGTCCTATACACTTATACAAATGATAATATCTGTTTTTACAGGCGATACATCATTTAAAATAGAATTTCAAATAATTATAAAACCATAGTAAAAAATAATAATAATCATACACATATCTCAAATTTCCAAAATAAAAGGTGGTTTATTAGAGCTTTCCCCAATGGTTATTGTGTGTGTTTCCTATGTGGAAACACAAATAAGACATCCCCAATCTATTTTTCCTTAAAATTAGGGAGAGAAAAAAATTCATTTCCAACAATATTGCATGTAACATCTTCTTTTAATTAGTATAAATTTTATTTTCCATAATTAATATTTTATTAGAGCTTAAAATTTTTAGTTAATAATTAAAGTCAATTCAATTAAGTAAAAGCTGACCAGAATGGTAGATAATGTCAAGGGGAATGTCTAAAACTAGACATTCACATTGACAATATCTACTCAAAGTCATCTATACATTGGTTTAAGACATCAGGGTTGGATAATGATTTTAGAAAAAATGGATGTGTATCCTATGTGGATTTTGACATTTATCTTCACACACATGCCATTGGAGAAGCTTTTATCCAACGTTGTGATTGTTGTCCCATTATGCCAGTAAATCTTTTTTGTTATCCTTCATATTTAGCTTTTATATTTCTATGCCTTGCAATCGAAATATGGTTTCCATCTTATATCCGACAATACAGTCATTGATTTTATATTATAAATATATTAGGGTTTTTTACCTTCTCCAATTGAAATTGTACTTATCTGTAAATACTAGATGCATGTTGATGAAAAATTTATTCACGAAACCGATATTATCGGTGTACAAGTAAAATCGATATGTCGGTCTGTACCGACCTGTACAACCGATAATGTCATTTCGTCTTTACATCGCCGATATTTTCGATATCGTATAGGTATTTTCCGATATCCGATAAAAAACTGTAATATCGGCATGTACAATCGATATTGACTACCTTGGGAGTAACAATTAGCACCGATGTTACTGCAATATAAGTAACAATAAGTAATTAATCTAAATTAGATCGGCAACAATGGTGGATAAATCTAGGTATTATGGCTCGGTACTAGATTTAGAAACTGTGGGTTGTGTCCGAGAACCCCTAAGAAATATACAATTACTTGAGGTCGACCAAAAATTATATGGATCACCTTCCTAATCCACATTTGAAAAAGTCGTTAACTGATGTAGTTTTGAAAGTGGTGAATAAGATTCGATTTTTAGACTTGTGAAGGTTGATTTTTTAAGACTCAAACTCTAATAATAAAACTAGAATGTAGTAGCAGGAAATCCCACACTACACCCCTCACAAGAATTCATAATAATCAACACATCTTGTAAGGATTAAGAACGACACTTTTATCAATTGATTCACATAAATGTTACAAGAAGGTGAAGAGAACAAGAATACAATCGCTCTTTAAACTTTCTCTCTCCTAATGACTTGCTCAACACTTGAAAAATATCTCTCTTTCCTTACGTTTATTCAACCCTTTATATAGGGAATTACATAGTGGATGACAGCTAATATGTCCTTTATTTTAGGATCTGACTTGCGATATTCTCGCAAGAGTTATATTATTATATTTTCGCAAACATTCTAAACATCACAAATTCATCACACTTTTCTCATGTTTCTACAATCGTCATCTGTTACGTCATTCTTCAAATCATTTTGTGACGCTTGCAAAGTGTTGTTGATCAAGCTTCGCAAATGTATCCTTCTTGCGGTATTCTGATCCTACGTCTTGCCTATTCTCTTGTCTTCTCTGCGAAGGAGAGAATGTCATGAGAAACTATTTTTCAAAATTCCGCAGTTGTTCATTTTTTCTTTCAACTTCTTTTTCTATCGACAAAGCCCCGTGAATTAAGCATAACCGTCAACACGTGTTGAATATTCCTTTAATTACTGGCACGTTTTATCATTAACCGGTCATCTTTTTTTGCCTATTTAAAGAGGGATCCGGAAGAAAGAGAATTTTCTTCTTTTGTTTCGTTTTCATCTTCTTCATATTCATATCTTCTGCAAATCTTCATTATCTGCAAATTTCCTTATTTATCAAATTCATCTTCCTGCTACTGTTCTCTTCTATTTCCATGGAGTCACCAAGGTTAGTTCTTCTTCTTTTTCTTCTTTTGATTTTGCTGAAACTGATTTTGTTTTACTGAATTCATCTTGTTTGTTCTTTGTGTAATTCCCATACTATTTCTGTTTCAGCAAAAGCGCTTCCAGTACCAAATTTACAGTTCAAAACCCTAATGCTCCCAAAGGATCACATCCCAAGGTTCATGCGAAAAAGAGAAAGTATGCGAATGACAAGGTAGTAAGAAACATGGATCTTTTTAATAACAATATTGTTGCCTCTGTTTCTTATCTGAGTTATAATTCGCAGGGTGATGGGAATGCTACTAAACCTCCCAAAAAATCTCGCCAAGCTAAAACTGTTGATGCTTCCGTTTCTTTTCCCAAACTTGGTTTTTCAACCTCTTCTTCGCAAACTAAACCTCCACTTCCTGTTTGCGAAAATATCGCAATAAGCTCAGATATTTTAACTAATCCTTCTATGGATGAAATACTTATAGTACAACCTATTGCGAATGAAACCTCTTCCTCCCCTACAACCAATACTTCTAAAGTTCATTCCACCATAACCTCAGCCCTTGATCTGCCTCACACCTTACCCTCAAATGACATCTCTTTACCAGAAGATGACAATCATCAACTTTCTATTGTTACCACTTCTTCATCAGAGTCTCTCCATTTCTCCAAGGAAACTACAGACGGAGTGGCTCTTGCCTTAAAGGTCTTATCTGATCTTTTGGTTGACGCCAAGAAGTCGTGTATGGACCCTGTCAAATATGGTGTTTACGAAATTTTAGGTAAATATCTTGGTTCTGATAGGACAACTTCGCAAACATACTTAGAGAAGGAAGTTGAAGTCTTGAAGAAGAGTCTTCGCTTTAAACAGCAGAAGTTTCAAAATGATTCTTTGGACTGCGAACTTCTTCGCAAGAAAAATAATGAATTAAAAGGTATGAATTTCTTTTCTTCGTTCTTAACTTTCCTCTTAACAAATTTGTTCTTTTCATGTTGTTCATTCTTAAATGCTTTTTTCGCTTGTTAAGCTTTAAACCAGAAACGAATGATGGAGAGATTTCAGTTTGAATTTTCCGCTGAAGAAATTCGCGTTGATATAGATAGTTGGATGGACCAATATAACCGATTAGATAATATTCATACATACTCTGTTGATCAAATAGATAATCTTACCAAAGAGAATACTCAATTAGTTCAAGAGCAAAACTCATTAAGCATCGAAATATCTTGTCTCTCTTATTTTTTGACTAAAGCTAACTTAGAGATGGAAACTTTATCAGATGAAAATAAAACTCTATCTCAGGAGAAGCGAGTTCTATCAAATATGGTGGCGATCTCTTCGCAGAAACTAATTGTTCTCCAAAAAGTGTGTGATAGTCAAGAACAATCTCTTCGCTCGCTGAAAAATGAACTTAAAGAAGTAACTGAATCATCTATTGCTGAGAAAAATACACTTATGCAGGGTAGGATAATTTTAAGTGTGAAAGAAAATGAACTTCAAGAACAACACTCCAAATTAGAAGAATCTTACTCTTCTCTTGCAAAGGAAAACACTTTTCTCATTTCTAAAGAAAATAATTTAAAATCTTGTCTGAAAGGCCTAGTTGGAGATAAATTTGATGATGCCATGAGTCATTAGGAGAATACTTGCTTGGCACTAATTCAAAATCTAATATCTCAAAAGGAAGGTAGTCATTTTGACTGCCTCAAACAACTTTCTTTTGCCAAACTTCTTTGCAATATTTCCCTTGCGAGGTGTTCACCTAAATAATTTTTGTTTTTACCTTTCGCAGAATCTGAAAGAAAGCTTCCGTCTTCTATTTCTACTTTAGATTCTAAACTTGCCAAGGTTCGCAAAGAAAATGGTTTGCTTGCTGCTCATCTTGCCCGCTCTCGCGATCGAGCAGAAAGAAAGTATGATTATCTTGAATATTTCAAAAACATGGAGATTAGAAACCGTGACAGAGCTTTCCTTTGCCAAGCTCATCTCAGTGCTGAAGTTATTATGAATGAGGTTCTGCTGTCCAAATCTCTTTCTCATGTATCACTCAAACCTCTGGAAGTAGATGAAGATGAAATTCCTTGTGCTGGTGACAGTGACTTTGATTATGAAAGTGGTGAAGAAAGCGTTTCCCAAGAAATTTTATAAGAAGAAGTAGAAGAAGTAGAAGAAGAAGAAGAAATCCATACTAAGGAAGGAGATGCTGGTGATGAAGCAGTTGCTGGTGATGAGCCAAATGCAGAAGAAACCAGAGTCGACCAAGATAAGGAAAACACTGGAAAAGATAATAAAGTTGGTGGAGATGATAAGGTTGGCAAAGAAGATAAAGCCGGTGAATAAGATCTTGAAGTCTGAGTTCTAGTTTTATTTTCTTGAATTAGTCTTTCTCCTCTGGCGAACAATGTACTTTGGACCTCTTTTGGAATCAATTTTGCTTTTGGTATTTTAAGAACTTGCGAGAAAGATAATGACATCTTATTTATTGATTCCCATACTTGCCTCTCATTATCTTTCTTGTGATATATGATCTGCATGAAAAATAATTAGTACTTTACAAAAAGAATTTATTTTATTATGTGGTCTTATTTTGCCTTCCTAGATAAAGGTCTTATTTTGCCATCTTTTGTATTGCGACAAAATCGCAGGACGTTTCTACACTTTCATGTGGAAACCCATTGATCTTGCCTTAACTTTTTATTCTTTTGTATTTTTGCTGCGACAATATGACATGTCTAAATTTTCTTGCGAAATTAAAGCCCCATGACATTGCCGTCTTGCGACGAAATCGCAGAACGTCTTTACACTTGCATGCAATGACCCATTGATCTCGTCTTATCTTCTCTTTTGTATTATTGCCTCTTCAGTAATGTTACACAAATATTACAAGTCTTAATACTCCCGTGAGTAAAAAGTCTCATGACATTTGCGTCTTAAGACACTTATCATCTCCCTAATGGAGGGTGTCGCCCTTTTCTCCCCCCGGGTTTCCCTTTCAAGGAGACGTACATCGGCCATACAAGACTAGCTACTCCCATATAGTCTTAACAACAACCAGTTGTGTTCGCATCCTCTTATCCTTTTTTCCTATATGGCTTATGGTTACGAGACTGCACCCTAAGTGGGGTTTTCTTCGGGCCGAGTTCATCATAGCCAAGACTTGCCAAGAATGGCCAGGGTAGTTTCATACGCCCCGGGCACCGTTGGATCAACCGTGTACCTCAGCGCCTTGGTCATACTTTGTACCCCTTAGGAGAGTAATTATTACCTTAGTCGCCCAACTTAAGTCATATGCTTAAGTTTAGAATCCAAGGTGCCTCTCCTGGATGGGCTTTCATTGACCCCAAATATCCATGGCTCAGGTTCCAGCAGCGGTGTAACCTTATCGCTGAGCCATGCAACAAATACCCCCTTTCATGACATACTTTAGGTCTTACATTTGCCTCTTGCGAAATTTTATTCGCGAACTAGGGTGTACACCATAAAGGTTCGTCCCATTCTGGATTTTAAATGATCATTTCTTGCGATATTTTTGCACATTCTTATTTTAGTTTGATCTTGAATAATCTCGCAATAATTTTTTCATAATTTTTTTTTGTTAATATTTAATTTGTTGCATCATTTCATCAACTAGGGATTCTCAAAGTTCCTCACGGGTAATATCTCTTTAAATATAATCTATTCCATGGTCTACCAAGTCTTTGACCAACATCTTTACCCTCTGGATCCATTAATTTGTATGCCCCTGTTCCAATTATCTCTTTTATAATGTAAGGTCCATCCCATTTTCTCGCTAATTTTCCACCACCTTCTCGCTGATAATTTGGCGTCTCGCGAAGAACCAAATCACCTGGCTGAAATTCACGTGGTTTGACACGCTTATTGTATTCTCGTGCTAATCTCCGTTTATAATTCTCCATATGTTGTAAAGCTTTTTCTCTCTTCTCCTCTAATTCATCCAGTTTGCTTAGGATCATTCCAGCACTAAGATTTTTCTCCCAGGCCTCTCTTTTTGTCGTGGGTATAACAACTTATGTTGGTAACACTGCCTCAACTCCATATGTTAGACAAAAAGGTGACATTCCCGTTGCTTCTCTCCTAGTTGTGTTGTAAGACCATAATGTATTATGTACTTGTTGGCACCATGCTATATTATGTCCCTGTTTCTAGCGCCAATATGTAGTAGCAGGAAATCCCACACTACACCCCTCACAAAAATTCATAATAATCAACACATCTTGTAAGGATTAAGAACGACACTTTTATCAATTGATTCACAGAAATGTTATAAGAAGTGAAAGAGAACAAGAATACAACCTCTCTTTAAACTTTCTCTCTCCTAATGACTTGCTCAACACTCGAAAAAGATCTCTCTTTCCTTACGTTTATTCAACCCTTTATATAGGGAATTACATAGTGGATGACAGCTAATCTGTCCTTTATTTTAGGATCTGACTTGCGATATTCTCGCAAGAGTTATATTATTATATTTTGGCAAACATTCTAAACATCGCAAAGTCATCACACTTTTCTCATGTTTCTATAATCGTCATCTGTTACGTTATTCTTCAAATCATTCTGCGACGCTCGCAAAGTGTTGTTGATCAAGCTTCGCAAATGTATCCTTCTTGCGATATTCTGATCCTACATAGAAAACTCAAAAGATTATAAAAATCACCGAGACTCGGAATTCCACCATTAACCAATAAAGTGATTCTATCTAATCAACATTCATGCAATTCTTTACGTTAAAAGTAATTCTAATATATTTCCCGTAGTAGATATTCAAAGTAACAATTGTAATATCAAGTATGGAGCATCAGAAGTAGGGCAGTCAATAATTCATTTGTTTATGCATGTATTTTGGTTTAATTTTACTATGTATTTTTGAATGTGTTTGAAGACATTTTAGAACCTGAACACTTTTTTTAGGTTTTAGATATTCTGGGCAGATAATAGAACACCTATCGGAATTTATCGGAATAAAATACGACATCCGATAGCTCAGCCTATCAGAATCGGATTTGATTTTTAGAATTCCGTCGGATGTTATCGGATTTCGGAATTCCAATAATTCTTAACCTTAACCATATCGGTATGGTCAAAATCCGACGGATTTTTGTCCGTTGACACCCCTAATCAGAAGTATTAACCTAAGCATGATCCATCAAAATAAATCACAATCATTCAACAAAAATCAATGATTCAGTATTATTTCAATGCAAATAATCATAAAAGAAATTGCAAAAGTCAATTAAAATATAAATATACCACTTTTATTGAAACAATGACTTTCTGCGTCGCCTCAGCAAAGGGGTTTAGAGCCTCATATTAATCACTTGCTCAAAATAATAGTTCATGGCTCAAAAGTGTACGAGGAGGTGAAAATAATATAAAATAGAGAATCTGCAACGCTGTATAAGAACTGGCAAACGGGCGGGCCGGGGTTGGCCCGTTGCGGGTTACACGGGTTCGGGTTTACACGGGCCAAAACCCGCGGGTTGAAATTCTTCACGGGTGGTCATTTCTTCAACCCGTGACCGTAACGGGTTAAACTTGTGGGTTCACGGGTTAGCCCGCCCGTTTACCAGCTCTAAATTTGACGGAGTTTCTATGATTTCTGGTCTATTTTCGGCCATATTCAGGCCATCTAAAGCTCCTTCTCTGCAACCTAACATAAATTTCATCTAATTCATTTGATATTTAGATACATCAATAAATAGATTCAACAGTCGCAACAAATTTAAAAACTTAATGAAAGGAAATGCTCAAGAAAATTGAAAAACTTCACAAGTAACAACACTAGTTTAGTAGTTCTGCAGTATGCACCTTAAAAGGAACACAGTTACATATCTTCTTCAAAAAAGAAAAATACCCTTCGAGACCATAGTAATACCATATTACACCATTGTTTGTACTTTGTGACTTTCCAACAATAAAGATATTAATAACCACTTCCTGCACAAAATATATATTGTGGTTAATCAAAAAAAGTGATAACTGTCCAAAAAAAACATCTCCAATATCTTTTCTATACAAAATTTGGAGACACTGTGATATCTGTCTGTCCAAAAAACATCATGTCCAAAAAACATTCTCATTTTCCATGTCTATCTTTGAGTTGCTCCAACTAATCAATATGAATCTGTCATTTCAAGCAAAAATAAATCAAATAAAAGAAAAGATTCAAGTCAAAAACATGGAATTTGCATATTTACCCCGCTTTATATTGAAGAAATACGCATACTAATTAGACGCATAAGAACTTACTTCGCCATCCTCCACTGCCCCATCCTCCACTACACCAAGTTCAAATCCTAATATATCTTCTCCAATAATCCCATTGTCCTGATCCAAATCTTATTTTCCTACATGGATAAAAACAATCAAAGTTATATATGAAATTTAGACATTCAAGTATTCAACTAAATAAAATTTTACTGACTTACGCGGCGCGACTTGGGTACACTTACCAACTCCAAGGTCCCAATCACGAGTTGTTATCACCGCCTCAGCATTTTCAGGTAATAAGGAACTGCGAAATCGATCAATTACTCTTCCACCAATGCTAAATGCAGATTCCGATGCGACGGTTGAAATAGGAATTGACAAGATATCCCCAGCCATTCTTGAAAGTACTGGAAATCAATGCTCTTGGCCTTTCCAATACATTAGGATGTCGAATGGTTAACTCCGTTGACATCCGTGTTTCTCACTAAGATATAGATCTAACTCTGACAAGTCAGATTGCAGATCATCACCATTTTCATGTGCTGCAACATATTCCTACATGAAACAAGCAAGAAGTTAGAAATGAGTTCAAGGTACTAGTTATCTTATATGAGAACATAGAATACAAGAAGTTCACAAACGCACTTGGTTAAAACATAAAATAATACAAGACCACATGTTATATTTACTTCATAAATAAGCATTAAAATTACCTGGAACCACTCACTTCCTTGATGGGCAGAATTCCCACCGGTTTGAATACCCAAATTATGAGTTCCAGTTCCAGAAGCTCTTGAAAAGGTATAATACTCATTATAAAGTTTTTTCATTTCTTCACGCACATCATCAACTTTTATTTCTAATTCTCTTACATCAGGATACAACTTGGAGTAAGCAAAATTTAGATACTGCAGTTTACATCTAGGATCTAACACAAGTGCCATAGCCAATATAGGACTCAAGTTCGTCCAATAACTATTAATTTTTTATTGCATCTATTTTACCATGTCCCTAATGTATTCAATTTCATTTGTGCTTTCTTTTTTTAGTAACACCTGAACTTGACAAACTCCTTCAAAATATAGATTGGAAGTAGGATACTTACTACCAGAAAATAAAGTTGTGAGATCATAAAACGTCTTGAGAAACTTTGTGACAACTTCAATTTGCTCCCATTTTTCATCAGTTGGACAGTTTTCATAGTCTGCATCCACCTCCTTCAAATGGGCAAAAACACCTCTATAAATAAGACAACTGTCCAACATGAGATAAGTTGAATTCCACCTGTATAAAACAACAACAAAACAACATTTAGTGAGTATACATGCAAGAATTTTTATAAGAAAAATTCACTATGGACTTTTCAGTGCTTGGAAACTGAACAGAAACCTAAGTAAAACTAGGTACCATGAAGTGAGTAATACTAGTACTTTTTACTATAAGATTGTGGCTATCTTTACATGATAAATTCAATTTAGATTATAGAGACATGAGCTTTGAACAAAAAGATGTAACGCGAAGTAGTACAATTGCAGAGAAATGAGTTAGCATACTATAAACATTAATACAATTTTCTAACTATATAACAAAAGTAAAGTGGAAAAACACCTTGTTTTAACGTCTTGACGAATACCCCTTCTTGTTCCAGACATACCTAAATCAACAACAATATCCAAGAATTTTTGTTTTCTTACTTGGGACTTTTTAAGGGCCTTCACTGACTTTCTTATCTTAAGCATCTGGATCAATCTTCAGAAGTCCATCTTTTACAATAAGAGCTAATATGTGAGCACAACAACGCACATGAAAGTATTTTCCCTTGTTAAACTGGATCTTCTTTGCATAAAGTCTACTTTGCATAATTCTAGCACAAGCTCCGTTATTTGCAGCATTATCCAAGGTGATATTGGATACTTTTTCTTCAATTCCCCAACCTTCTATAATTGCAAATAGCTTGGCAGCAAGGTTTTCACCTGTATGAGGTAGTGGAAAAGGGAAAAGTTAAACTCCCAAGAATCAAGTAAGATATAAATATCACATGCACATAAAATAAAAGATATCAACTCTCAAGACTCAAGTGCTTAACCTGTATGAGGTGGTGGAAGTTCACAAAAATTCAGAAGATACTTCTTCAAATCCAAATTTTGATCAAGAAAGTGCACAGTTAAGCTTATATACCCTGTAGTCGTAACAGAAGTCCACATGTCTGATGTTAGACACATCCTACCTGTAAGGATAAGTCATACACATCAGCAAATATTATCATAATCAATTACTCATACATAAAAGTATAAAACAAAACATATGTTGTTTTATAATATGGATCATACCTGGAGCAAGTTTCAATATTTTTTGAAGACTTTCTTTTCGTGTTTTATGCTTTTTGACAACATCAGCTTTCCCAGTATTCCTAGATATTGGTTTAACATCCTCATTTAGATAAGCACATATGTCCCTAAATTCTTTCCACTCCACCAACGCAAATGGGACATTTCTTGCAATGAGTAATGCTGACGTAAGATCCCGAAATTTCATCTGATTCACTCTGCGTACGCGGGAAGACAGCTGACCATTCTTTGCAGATAACATCATCTGCCCTATGTCCTGAGACTGAGCTCCGGGCACACATGTCTTATCATAGATGAGGTTTTGGCTTTCATATTTATATATTGCATTACAAGCCTTGCACACTCCACTATTTGTTTCATCTTTATTTTTAACAATATTAAAAAAAATTCCCAAACATCAGATCTAAGTTTAGATTTCTTTTCACTTGAAACAGGTACAGGTGCAGGTGCAGCACAACCAACACTTGCAGAGATATTCACCGAATCTACCATCTCAACATCATCATCCTCACCACCACTACTTATAACATCGTCATAATGGTCTTGTTCTTGTACACTTGACATCATGGATGGAGCCACAAAGAATAGGTCAAAGACTCAAAAATCAGTACATTACTTACTTGCAGGAAATAAAAGAGCACACTGCAATGAAATGCATTATGCCTAATGGTGAGCATAAGAACATGCATTTACTTACACAAACCCTCTCATATATCAATTAAAAAAAGCAACCAAGAACATTTGAAATCAGTTAAAGTGTAACATTTGAAAAACTTACAACTTTCAACTTCACAACAACAACACCTGCATAACTAGCTTATGTCTTAACATCATTTCAGCTCAATCTACATTCTACACAACCAGGCTAACTCTAATTTCATCTTCAACAATAACATGTACACTTTAACAGTTTCATTCCATGTAAAGTATAAACTCAATTCTTAGCTTCATCAAAGATTACAACAACACAAATATCTCAATGTTGTGACTCCAGATTCTCAATTTAACATAAACAATCAAAGCCCATAAAATACAATGTCTCTGGGTTCTAGATGGCTACCTATCAAATGATGTTGATCCATGTAAGGGTACTTCTCATACACTTAAAGCATATAGAGAGATGAGAAAACATTCTCAGGTTAAGGAAAAGATTCGCTTACCCCCCCCCCCCCCCCCCTTATTTCTTGGTTTAGACTTTAGCATCCCTCCACTGGTTGCAATAAGCTGGTAAGCAGAGAATAATTCAACTTGCGCTCACTTACAGGACCTATAATTCATAACAAAAAGCGAATAGAAACTATAAGGGTACTTCTCATACACTTAAAGCATATAGGAAGATGAGAAAACATTCTCAGGTTAAGGAAAAGATTCACTTACCCCCCCCCCCCCCCCCCTTATTTCTTGGTTTAGACTTTAGCATCCCTCCACTGGTTGCAATAAGCTAGTAAGCATAGAATAATTAAACAAGCGCTCACTTACAGGACCTATAATTCATAACAAAAAGCGAACATAAACTATAAGGGTACTTCATACACTTAACTTAAAGCATATAGAGATGAGAAACCATTCTCAAGTTAAGGAAAATATTCACATACCCCCCTTATTTGTTGGTTTAGACTTTAGCATCCCTCTACTGGTTGCAATAAGCTGGAAAATAGAGAATAATTCAACTTGCGCTCACTTACATGACCTATAATTCATAATAAAAAGTGAATAGAAAATATACAACTGAAGAGCAGCATCGTAGCTAAATGACTTGAATCAATTTCTTCATTCTATGCCAATACAGAATATCAACACAAATATCTTCTTCATTATATACCTACATCTCAATTTCTTCTTAACTCCATCACTAAAAAAACCCTAAGAATTCATATAAATTCATAAACCCCTAATAGTTCTAACTAAAAATTAAAGAGTTAACATCAAGTTATCCAAATTCTGAACAAACATACATTTACAATGACACAGGTTGTATCTCATGATTCTTATCACATTCAGATAACCCCAATTAAAATTTAAAACCCCAAATCAGTGATCATCAACAAATACACACATCTACAAATACATAAGATTTGGGGGTAATATATCCTCAGCTGAATTAATACTTTTGTAAGTAAACTTGATTATTATGAAATTGATGAATCAATACTTCTCAAATTGATTATTAATTTGTACATAAAACAACTGAGCTCATTGGATGCAATAACAAAGTAAACCCTACTTCCCAAAAAAAAAAAAACTAATTTAAACTGTCAAATTAGGTTAAGAATAATCAAAACTAAGGAAAAGAAAACCTAATTCTTTTAGTACGAAAGAGTTAAAAGAAGATTACCTCTCCTTCATAAATAACCAAGTTTACACCTTTAAGAATCTGTGACCCTGAAGCATCAATCCACGAATTTACTTACTTGCTGTCGCTAACCATTGTTATCGTTGTTAATTGTAATTATCGAACAAGAAGAAGATGAAAAAATGAGAACTCAGAGCACTGGTGCGATGCGGCCGCTGCAGAGAAAGAGAAAGAAAAGAAAGAAGAAGAATAAAAGTAGAACGGCAAGGGTTTTTTCTTTTTATACAGGAGAGATATTAATCAGACACGTATAAAACTGAGGGAAACGCGGCAGTATGTGGAAAGATGCGGGTAACGGGTTGTACCCGCTGTTTTTGCGAGCCGGTCCGGGTTGACACGTTCTTCTATGGGCCATGATTTTTCCAACCCTAACCCGGCTTGTTTAGCAACCAGCCGAGCCGGGTCGGGTTTTTCACGGGTCGGGCCGGTCTAACCCGCGGGTTTTGGCTTGTTTGAAAGCTTTAGTGTATTAGCGTTTAAAATATGAGTGTTGCAGAGAAACATTTGCTAACTACAGATAGGTGTTGATGCGACTGATCTTGATAGTCAAATGTTTTTCGTATTCAACATAACAACATCAGAAAATAATTCTTGCAACTCGATTTTTCTCTCTGTTCATTTCTAAACTTCTCTAAACCCTCTTTAAAGTTGTGTAGCTTCTTCTGGGACTCGACTACGCCTTTTATACACCAAAGAAACCCTAAAAATCCCGATTAAATCTCTTTTTTTTTTTTCCTTCTCCAAGTTATGAGACTTTCTCCCAAAATCTTCTTTACGTGTCTATGGGTTGTTAAACTTTCCCAAATAGGTCTGATAGAATCCCAGCAAAATATTTCCTCCTATTGCACGTAAATACCAAAAAATAAACCTAAACAAACTCGTACTTATTTATCACCATGTTTTACCGAAAACCCAATAATCCAGCCCAATTATTTCGAATAAATCAACCATTTCATCCCTGCTTAGCCCAATCAAGTCTATCCAAACAAAATTATGCGATTGAATCTCCCCTAAAGACCTTCAAAAATCGAACCCAAGTTCTACCAATATTTTCCCTCTAAAATTCAAATTTTAATTTGAGAAGAAGATGGTGTCCCCTTGTCCTCGGCTGGGGTATCTTTAGCACTCACCCTGGGGTGCCTTCAGTAATTTTTAGAGTTACTTTTATAACTTTTCTGGGGGTGCAAATATCACTTTTCGAGCAACTTTTTCCGCAAAAGTTTATTTCTTCAAAAACACCTACATACACACAAAACACCATAATAAGTACAAAAATGACCACTACCAATATATATAATTGAGATAAACAAGGCACAAAAATATGTCTATCAATCACCCCCGAATTTATTATTTGCTAGTCCTCGAGCAAATCTAATCTAGAAAATAAAATCCGAACTCACTTTCGCAGGCGCAGGCGTCACGATTTGACTTAGCTTGTGCAACATGCCTTTGAACCCATGTGTGTCCCTATTGGCCGAGTTATAGTCTCTGGAGGGTTTACAAGAGGTGTTCCTACAAAACCTTTACATAGTAATACTGATAGTCGCACAATGGACATCAATATCCAGAATCAAAAAAATCACATGAAGAGATTAAGAAAATGGATATAGATATAGATGGCGTATAAATGGACTTCAATGCCAAGATGAAACCTAATGGATTGAGATACTGATCTGAATCCTAACTCAACACAGCTGGTATATACAAGGGTCCCAACGGTGATTTATTTATTGAACAATAATAATAATATTTTTTTTAAATATCTCCATCACTCTACTTCATCCCAGCGGCGATATCAACATATAAAATTTGCAAAAATAAAAATAGAACGTGAGATGGTGACGACTCCGAGATACAATGACAACTACCATGTTATTTCCAACACCCGAGCTATATTATTTTATGAATAAACTCTTTATTTTGGGTCCCTCAACTCCTACAACTAAGAGTTTTCCATTCAGTTAGATTGGTTAGTGTTATCATGAATTTACACAAGTTTCTAGGCTCCGGAGTTTATTTATTGCGGCTAAAAATTAAAAGTTTCCCCCTTACCCCCAAACTTAAATCTAACATTGTCATCAATGTTTTTAATGAAAGAACAATACCAAAAGTATAAGTAACAAGAGGGATCAGTTAAGAAAGGAGTCATGAATATAGTACCTAGGTGAAGCTTAACAATCCTTCTACGGAGAATAAATTTTTTTCCCTTACCCCCAAACTTAAATCTAAAAGTATCCTCAATGTTTCTAATGAAAGAGCAATACCGAAAGTATAAGTAACAAGAAGAATCGGTAAAGAAAGAAGTTAAAAAGATAGTACATGGCTGAAGCGTAACGATTCTTCCATGAAGAAAAATGAAGAAAATAAACACCTATAAAAAATTAACAAAAACCTACAAAAAATAATGTATAACATACAACCGCCTTGATGGTCAATAAAGGTAAATAGGGACCTCCAGATGGACCTCCTCAACATTACCTATAGGAAAAGGCTCTAGAAATGGCTTCAATCTCCGACAGCTAACCTTTGAAGAACTACTACCATGCGGTGTCTCAATTTCAACAGCGCCATGAGGAAAAACATTGTGAACTATAAAGGGACCAGTCAACCGAGAACATAACTTCCCAGGGAATAGATGCAAACAAGTATCATACAAAAGAACTTTTTGACCTGGAGAAAATGACTTTCTTAAAATATTCCAATCCAATATCCAAAGCCCATTTTCCAGTAGCAAGTACCAGGTTGGGCAAAGATAATATCTCGTAAAGATCTTATCTCCAAGATATGGTTGAGTTTCTACGCCGGCTCACCTGCCTGGGCAACCTGTCGGAGATAGTAGTAAGTCCTTGGCACTTTCCGTGCCGCGGGTGGAACAGGGAGTGGTCTCACCATTTTAGTAGGGTTTACGCATTCGCGACCATTCAAATAGCATTCCCACTTTATCCCTGCCCATAGAAAGCAGGGATACAGGGAGGAGTCCCCCCTTTCACTATCTTGCTGCCTTGCATAGCCACAGGAGAGAGTCCCTCCTT
This sequence comes from Papaver bracteatum, assembly GCA_023529315.1. NCBI lineage: Eukaryota > Viridiplantae > Streptophyta > Magnoliopsida > Ranunculales > Papaveraceae > Papaver > Papaver bracteatum. The sequence continues at coordinate 1,843,082 of JAJJWX010005152.1, forward strand.
TCACATATGCTAGGATGGTTTCACATGTTCACTGTTGTAAGGGACAATAGTCGATAACTTTTTGACAGCTAAGCACAATGGACCAAACTATTATTTCTCTCGGGTGACCGAGGAGGAAGCTGAACAGGTAGTCGGGCTAGTTGTCGCCGCTTGAGACGGGGACCAACCAGCACCGAAGACCAAACACCACTCATATGCCAACATATATTGTTCCTCTAGGATAAACGTCCCAGGAAGAACTAGCAACTCATGTCAGTGGTGACAAGAGGAGCACGCGCTCCCGAGACAAATCCTTCCCAATGGACACGCTGTGCGCGAACTTAAAATATTCCATCATGCATAAATTCCGTTTTGATTTTATACTCCTTAGCACAATCGTATGCATCTCTACAAATTTCTTACAACTTATTGAGTTGTAGATTTCTGTGAGCCCCTGCATTGTCAAGTGAAAAATGAACATGTTTAACAGCCCAATAAGGTATATGTTATAACTCAACATGAAGATGGCCTGCCTTGACAAATACTTCCAAAACGGATCGATAACCTCAATAGGTATCACTTTTTCATAATTCAAAAGCATATGATGACACAGAAGCCCCAATGAATACATGTCGGGACAACTACACACATCACCCGGTTTGCCGTAGTTTATCTCCTTTAGCATTTCTCTCATCATATGTTTTATTTCCCAATGAGATACATTGAATTCTATTCCTTAGAGCAACTTACCATATTGAAGATATTGAGTCATCCTTTCCATTGAGATTTTCTCAAAATCCTTCGTGATCCTATCGATATCACTTTTGAAGTATTTCTCCATTTCTACGGTGACCGTAACCACATCTTCTTGGTTAGACTCGATGAGATCTTTAAATCTCCCATGAGAGGACTCCGCTACACTAGTTTCTTCACTCTCGTAGTGTCTATACCTATTTGTCCATGCACGTACAAATTTTTCCTTATACTTATCTAACCATTGCTTCCGACAATACGAAACGGCACTTGGATACCCTTCGTTCCAATTGGAAATAAAATTGTTCAAATTATTTTCATACGTATCCTCGGAAAGAGACCAATAAACTTTCTCCCTATTTCTTTGAAATTCCAACTACTTTTTATGATTTTCATCGTGATTTTTGTCCACCGCTCTTTAATCTTTCTTCTTCTTCTTCTTCTTCTTCTTCTTCTTCTTCCAGTGATAGATTGTTCGTCTGAATTTCTTCCTCAAGTTGAGCAATCATTTTCTTCTTAATATCCCCCTTTGTGGGTTCAAACAAACCATGACAAGTTTTTATCACCTTTTGACGTATATGATATGTACACAGGAAATTTTGTGCATCCGGGAAGACGTCGAATATGGCATTCATTAATGAGTCATTATTATCGGTTATGATGACCCTCTGAAGATGATTTTCCCGGAAGAGTAATTTCAATTGTCGTAGTACCCAATTATAATTATAATGGGGAAATACCCTGTTGGGGGACACTAATATTGTGATTGACAAAATAAGGGGCGATATGCAACGGTTAAATTGCCTCTTTTGAAAATTATCGCCATATAGTTATAACCGTGCAATTATGCGTTACTTTTTCAAATAATGCATGCTCATTAGGAACGCGACCATTAGTAACAGGTGCATTTTGTGGGACACGTATTGGATGTATATATAAGCTTTGCTCGTATCTTCTTGTAGCATTCTGCAATAAGAAAATCCTAAATGCTTGTAAAAAAAATTTGATAATCTTTCATTAGTAATAGTGATGGGTATGTTGTCGGGATTGACTACTGAGATATTACAGCGCCTTCAAACTATAGAAAGCGTTTTAGCAAGCAAATGGGTATGCAAAGAGTGGAATAATGTCCTTGCGGAAAAAATAACTGGACTATTTTTTGGTGTCACACAAATAAAGGGGAAATACAAAGTTGCTCAACTCTTGTATAGAGAACATATTAATGAGGAAGATTTCTACCCGATCGTAACAGCCAACAATATTCACGTCCTGGATGATGGCACCTATGAATGGACTAGTTTACACCCTATAGTTGGATCTTGTAATGGTTTGGTATGTTTTTATGTTTCATACCACAACATACAAGATCTTGTTTACATTATGAATCCAACATCGCGTGAGCACATCCATCTTCCACAAGTGTGCATCCCAATTGCACGAATTCAAGTACTTTCGTGGTATCCATGATATAACGTAATTAGGGGTTTCAACTACTGTCAACATACCAATTTGTACAAGGTAGTTCGTATTCACAAGGATGGTAAAGGTCAAATACACACTCTAGGAGACGAGGGGGGATAGAGGAACATAAGGGAGATTCCTTATATTTTTCGGAGTTTAGGTGTGTATGCACATGGTTGTATTTTTTGGAAGGATCGTCCTCCGCGGGATACTGGCATAGTATATTTCAATTTGGACACTGAAACGTTCCTTGAACATTCTCCACCCCCGCATCATATTTGTGAGAGTGAATTTTGGGTATATTCTTACCCAACACTTGGGATGGTCATGTTCGGAGTTCATTTTTTATTTTACTACATCCATGAGGTGGTTAATGATCCCCGGATAGATTTTTGGGCACCCATTTCCGAAGAAAATATTCATACATGGGCACCTGGCGGGGAATGAAATTGGAATCATAAGATGAGCATTTTATTGGAATAGGATGGGGATAAATGGTGGCCGACTTATGACCCGATATCCTTTGGAAATAACAACGACCTCTTATTGTGGAAGAATATGCATTTATTGCGTTACAGAACACTCACCAGAACTTGGACGGAAATTTGGGGGACACTACCGTCGAAAACATGGGTTGCAATTGAGCGATGTGTCGTTGAATAATTTTGGTGGACAATCGGAAACGTATACTCATGATGTCCATGCCAGTAACACATTTCCTAGGTCATCTATTTAGCTTTTTTTTCTTCTTCTCTTCTGTTGTTTTTGTTTTCCTAAGTTGTATTTTTTTTTTGTTTTAACATAGATCGTCATTTATTTATTTACACATTCATTGTATAACTATAATATATTTTCCAGATAACAATTTTTGTGTAAACGTTTGTGAATTTTGCCGTGTTTCCTTATCGGTTTGTTTTTTTATTGATTTTAGTTCGAATGGTAGTTGTTTATCTATTGGATTGCACTAATGCATATTTATAGTGCTACGACATCCTTTTCATCATAGTAGGTTTAAATGTTGAACCAATGTATTGAAATAATTCGACAAATATAGATTTAAGACACTCCCAAACCACATCTATACATATAAACTCAACATGTAAATGGCAAGAACCCTCTTTTAAACTATTGATAACACATAAACATATTTCGCGTTATGTAAACTCAGACGTTTTAGCTAGCCTCCTATTGAAGTTTAATCGTTTATTAGTTAAATACCAAAGCATTGATGTATTGGCATCAACACACCTTAATGAACACTGGAAACTTTGAAGTATATACCTTTTACGGATCTCACCCTAGTTCAAGAAGAAACAAGCAACTTAATTTATAGAAAAAATCTTTGTAGCAGGCTTCTCAACCAAATAGTATATGTTGAAGCCCATACTGAAACAATCTCAATGACTTGTGTAGTTGAACAAGATTCACCATAACATGGAACGCCTTTCTATTTACGGAAAGTGTGTTCAACGGGTGAAGAAATAATTCTCCAAGAGCGAACCTCTTGATCTGAGGCAAACCCCAAATCATAATTATATTTGGTATCACCTCAGTGGTTTATATATTTGAACCACCGAAGCATGCGTGAAGTGTGATTTGTATTTAATTTGGACAGATGGTGAGGCACGTACTTCGTTATTAGAAGACGTTTCTTTCTCATATATTTCGTGGACCCGTACACAATAACATCTCTAGATTGTATCAATCTCCTGTACCGTATTGGTTTTACCTCTAAATTCAGGAGGCAACACCATACCTTAGTGAGCGCTAGAAACTAAGAAGTACTTGGACGATCGCACTAACCAAGATAATAAAGTATGTCACTTAACCTTGAACCACAGAAGCATGTAATCCCCTAGACAGATGTCAAGGCATGTACTTAGTTCTCCTTTGCAGGAGTGGAGATGAAGAAAGTGAGCCTTCTACATAGGATGGGATAGTCTATGATGGTGATTCAGATGAAGAGTTATGTGTATAATTGCATCATTTTTATGAAAACCACTAAAACAGTGTTGATTTTTCCCCTTGATGGATGGCTTCTACATCAACACTAATCACCCCTTCAGAATAGTGGACATGCTCACAAACTTAGGTCTGCGGTATCACTCCATCAGAATAATGTATAATTGCATCGATTTTATGAATAATCATATGAAAACCACTATTGATTTTTTATGATCTTCTTATCTGGTGTTTCCAAAGCTTTACAGAACCCCCCCTACGAACTACATAAACAGAAAAACAACAATATGATCAGTCTGCGGTATCACTCCATCGCCTATATTTGCGATAACATCTTCATTATCATGTACAACAAAAGGACTTACTGGTCATTATAATATTTGTTTTATCCCATCTCGGTGTAGAGTTCCTTAGTTCGGTAATATGAAATGGCACGTCCATACGGGAGCATTATTAAAAAATCACATCCCTATCTGAACCCTTTGTATCTATGGGTGATATGGGTTAATTACTTCGTTGGTAATATCATTTTTTTTAATTAAAAGTGCAAACGGTCTACCACAAAAGTGTAACCCTTCATCACTGATTATAGCTCGCGGTGTACCAAAACGTGTAAGCATATTATCTTTCAGAAACTGGACTATGATCTTCTGTTCATTTTTTTTACGCGAAACCACCTCAACTCACTTAGACACATAGTTTACAACGACAAGTATGTAAAGATAACCAAAATAATTAGGAAATGACCCTTAAAATCATGCCCCACACATCAAATACCTCAATCTCTAAAATAAGGTTCAAAAGCATCATATTTCTAGGGAAAATGGTCCCTAACTTCTGGCAACACTCACAAGAAACACATTAACTATATGGGAGTCTTTAAACAACGAAGGCCATTAGAATCCACAATGCAATATCTTAGAAACAGTCTTCTTAGCACTAAAGTGACTCTCACAAGCATGATCATGACAAAAGGAAATAATATTAGACTGGTCACTCTCATGTACACATCTCCTAATAATCTTATATGTAAAAATACTTAAACAGATAAGGATCATCCCAAAAGAAACGCTTAACCTCAGCTAAAAATCTAGAACGATCTTTCTTACCCAATGTTGGGGTAATCAACCAGTAAGAAGATAGTTCATTATATTTTCATACCAAGGTAATTGAGTAACAAAGAACTATTGCTCATCAGAAAAGCTATCCCTTACAGGAGGGGAATCATCATAGGGATCCACAACAAGCCTAGACAAGTGGCTTGCTATTATATTTTATGCAACCTTTTTGTCTATAATATATATCTAACTTGAATTCTTGTAACAAAAGGATCCATCTAATCAATCTAGGTTTGGAATCCTTCTTAGACAGAGGATACTTCAAAGCAGCATGATCAGTAAAGATTATGACCTTAGAACCTAATAGGTAGGATCAAAACTTATCTAAGGCAAAAACGATAGATAACATTTCCTTCCCAGTAGTTGTATAGTTCAGTTGTGCATCGATATCATTCAGAGTTTTGGTAGCATAGTAAATCACATGAAATAATTTGTTTTCTCGCCGACCTAACACAATACTTATGGATTAATCTAAAGCATCACATATAATATCAAAGGGTATGTTCCATTTAGGTATCCGGACTATGGGGGCGGTAGTTAAAGTCTTAACCTTCTCAAAACCCTTTAAACAAGCATCATCAAAGACAAACTTAACATCTTTTGCAAGTAAATTGCAAAGAGGTCTAGAAATCAAGCTAAAAATCTTAACGAATAGACGATAAAAACATACATGCCCTAAGAATGACCTATTATGGTTTTTTGGACATGTAAAGTCTTAATAAGGTCTGAAAATGCATGGGTACCCAAATATACCTCAAGCTAAAACTTTTCCACCTATAAGTCCTTTCGCCGAAAGTGATTGTCTACGGACTAAGTCGAGACAATACAAATAATCGGTTCACACTTCATGTGATCGTCTATGGATACAAGATTGATACAATACAACAACGAAGTATGTTTACTTGATAAGAGGTTCGGACTTAACCAAACACAATAGGATTGCTATCAAGTAAATAGGAATTAACGTTTGTGTAATTTAATTTACTTTAAATTATAATAACAACAATTATAATTGTGGAAAATAAAATTAAATGACACAGCAAGATTTTGTTAATGAGGAAACTGTAAATGAAAAAAAAAACGGGACCTTATCCAGAATTGAATACTCTCGGGATTAAGCCGCTATACAAAATCAAACCAACTTCGTATAGTTGAGACCAAGCAACTAAACTTATAGTTCACCTAGTTCCATCTGTATTCCCACGCCTCTGACCTATAATAAGTCACGTACTTGGAACAATTCCTTTGGTTCGTATTCCAAACAATAAAGGAACAACAAATCTGTTTGGTATCAACTCTTTTCAACCAAGTGATATGAGTTTGACAAAGGCACTTATGTTTATCTCAAATAAACTCCTTCGTCAGGTTCTTAGATCTATCTTATCCACAACTACCAAAGGTAATTGTTAAGATTTTCAATACTTTTAATCACAAAGAATTGTATTGATGCCGGTCTACACAACTAATCAATCAAATCCACCACAAGGATAAACCGATTATAGTTGGATCCTATTTTACCGAAACAAGTATTGTGCACACCAAAGATTATAAACCTAAATCAGAAATCTTCAATATCTTCAAATCTTCTTCGATCTTCAATAAACACTTTCACGCAAAAACTTGAATCTCTTGTGATCAATCATGCACAGAACGGAGTCTGTTAACAATGGATTATCACAAGATCATCTTTAGAACTACAAACAGTCTAAAGATCACTATCAAAACTTCGATCTAGTTTGAGTGAATCTTATATCAGAAGAGAATATTCTCAAGCATAAACAAACTAGGTGTAATCAAAGTTCAACCGTCGTTAGTCAATCAAATCAATCGAAAACATAAGATAAACCGCAACTATCTAGTTTCCCACCAACGGTACTAATACAGCTTCTCAATCCCAAAAAATACTTCAAACTGAGCGGACGTAAGAGTTTTCGCCTAATTAGGTTACTCTCCTCTTCGAATAGGCGGCTTAACCAGTAACAACACAACTGAGGAAGTTTGTTGTCACAAAGGATTAGTTTGCCCGAAATGCAAACTTTAAATATTTATAGACAAGGAAATTTAGACACCAAGGAATTTCCAAAACTGAAAATATTCTCAAGATATGCAATAAGTTCCAAATTCGGTGTCCATAATTCTTGGAAATGCTTTGTCCAAAATATTGACCGAAAATCTCTTTGGAGAATCTCTAACTAGTAAATGCACATTACTAATTCTTATTTTCCTAAAATAAAATTAAAAACCTTAAATAAAATATTCTTAACTTATTTATTTCGATCCTGGGATTTTCTTCCTTTAGCTATAAAGAAATAACTTTGAACAATAAAAGATAAGCGTTACTGCATGTGTTCAAAGTATGTCGACATCCTTACTTTGTAAGTTCTCTTTCATACTTACAACCTTGAAACCGATTCACCACACTTCCAAACAAGTGTAGAATTGGTTCATCTGGCTTTCAAGAACTATGTGATTGATTAAGAACACTCAATCAAAAATCATGGGTTAGACGGTTTTACCAAAATAAGTTTCGGTTCTACCTCCATGTGAGTATTGTGCATAGTCACACTAGCTTTCCAAAATTCAATTGACTAGGTACTAGGATCGGTTCCCCATATATATATGGTATCTAACTTGTTTGTGTTACAAATTTCCATAGGATCGGTTCCCCTTTGCCTAAAAACGTGTTTCACATGTCCATAGGATCGGTTCCCCTTTCTGCTAAAAACCTTGTTGCACCTCATACAAGGATCGATTCTCCTTTGTGATGTGTTTCACCTCCTACTAGGATCGGTTCCCCTTTACCAGAGATGGTCATACACAAAACCACAAAATCGATCATACCATCTCAGGTGATTACTTAAGATCGGTTTCACTAATAAAAGTCATACCAATACAAAGTTCAGGCCTTTGTGAATAGTTTTACCAAGAACACAAATAAGTCATGAGCGTTTATACTAAACACACATATTGGTAGTTTATACGACATGCAATGAATAGAAATACCAATGATGGCTGGCGATATCCTTTTTGATTCACACAACAAGTTATTGAATTTACTTCCTTAAAACACATGTAAAACATTTTTTCCTAGGATGAAATCCTCACCTCATACCCATACATAATCACAATAACATTCAAACGATTATGTCGATGTCTTATCTACAAAGTTTAATGGTTAATAAAGAAACTTCATATTGTATTCCTTAATACTATGTCTATCTAGAGTGTTCACGCTTCGCAGTTTTATGTTTTCAATATGCACGACTTGAAAGATACGTTAGGGAATGAAACAGTTCAAGTCAAATATCACTAACCTCAAGTGGAAGTATGATGTTGTCGTTGTATCTTCTTACTTATTCACTTCTTCTAGTCTTCGCAATACTTGTAATGTCTCATATCCTAATACTTTCAAGCTAACCTATACGAAGTTGACTCTAGTACATAATCAAGCGACTCTTAAAATAAGTTTTGATTCACTAAAATATAACAACCAAACTTGACATACCAACGCTTGGTGGGTTCAACCGAGCAATGCTCTAACAAGGTCATCTTTGGCCTTGTCTACCTCTATACCATTGAAGATACGATATGCCCTAAAATAATTTCTGGTTTAACCATTGATGATGTTGGGAAAGGGCAAAACAATCATTTTGGGTAAATTTTTAATCAATGGGTAAATTAATTTTTATATTAGGGTAAAAACATTAATTTTGTAATTCGAAATAAAAAGTCACATTCATCAGACAGGAGGAAAATTAGTCATTTTGCCAAAGTTCTGCCGAAAAGGACATAACGGTCGTGTTGGGATTTCTCCCTCAATACATGGATGTCATTTTGTTGTAGTGCTACATTCCCCAGCTGAACTCCTAAAGCTTACCTGACATCCATGTTCATTCTCAGTTGAAGTGTCTGTTCAAGCTATGCATGAGGGTACCTGATTAAGAGCATCACATCTATGTTAACAAGACCAGGTAGTTCCCATGCTAGACACGAGAATAATTAAATTTAACGATTTTGTGTCAACATTCAAAATTTGCTTAGTTTATTCAATTTTGTGTCAATACACAAAATTTGCTTATTTCACTCAATTTTGTGTCAATCCACAAAATTTAATTATTTCACCCAATTACGTGCAAGCACACAAATTAGGGTATTTTTCTCAATTTTGTGTCAACACACAAAACTTGATTATCTAACTCAATTTCATGAGAAGACTCAAATTCATGTGAAGACATGAATTTCTCTATTTTTGCTCAATTTAGCGTGAAGCATAATATCTTGACTCATATTGGTCGTAGGCTAGCTTGCCCAAGCATGAAGTGAAGACCTCCCATGATTGGTTGCAATAAAACCCTAATCATGGTCGAAGATAAATAACATTGGGAATTAGGGTTAACCGTGAATTCTTAAGTTAGTCACAGATTGGTTCCAACCACCCTACTTGGACGGCTAGTGATCGACCAATCAGGTCTCATGAAGTTCACCTGTCACCCCTCTTCTATTCTGTCCAATCAGAATGCTCGAAGCTGACCTGAAAACTTGGTCGGCCATCCCTATTTCACACCAACCAATTTGTTAGAGCATAGCTCGGTTGAACTCACAAAGCGTTGGTATGTCACGTTTGGTTGTCATATTTTAGTATCAAAACTCATCTAGAATCACTTGATTAAATACTAGAGTCAACTTCGTTTAGGTTAGACTAGAAAATCTAGGAATGTTGAGACATACAAGTATTATTCCGAAGACCAGAAGAATGTGAAGAAGTAATGAACTACAACGATGACATCATCCTTCCTCTTGAGGTTAGTAATATTGACTTGAACTGTTTCATTCCTAACATATCTTTCAAGTCGTGCTATATTGAAAACATAACTGCGAAGCTGTATATATTGTACATATTTTATAATACTCTAGTAATGTGACATAATCATAATAGTATGATCATAGTATTAAGAAATTAGACTACGAAGTATAACGCTTATCTTTTGAACTTCGTAGATATGACATCGACATAATATTATGTATATTGTTATGATTATGTGAATGGGTTATGGTGAAGATTTCATCCTAGGAAACAATGTTTTACATTTTTTTAAAGGAAGTACATTCATGAACTTATTTCGTGAATCGAAAGGGAAATCATAGGCTTATTGGTCCGGTTATTCATTGCAAATATTTGGATGACCAATAAGTGTAAGATGGTAGAACCGATCTTAACTTATGTTATGTATGTAAGTATAACTAATAACAATGCATGACTTATGATTTGGTGCGACTGGTTTTTGTTAATTGGTGTAACCGATCCTAAGTAATCACCATGTGATGGTATGATCGATCCTTGTAATTGGTGTGACTGATCCTAGTAATTGGTGTGACCGATCATGAGTATGTGTGACCTATCCTTGTAATTGGTGTAACCAGTCCTGGTAACTGGTGTAATCGGTCCCAGTAACTGGTGTGACTGATCACAAATAATACCTGAAAAAGCGGGGGTACAACAACCACACCCAATATTTCGTTTAGCAATCTGTATGGACTAAATCCAATATAATTCCAAGAGAATCAATTGAACAGTCAAACTCAGGATCAAGGAAAGATATCCAAGAGTTATATCTTTTTCTCAAATCAATCAGTAAATCAACATGAATGAATCCGTGAACTGATTGGTTATTAAGATAACTGGAAAGGTACCAATACCAATGTTCAAGTGTCATTCCATTTTATGTCAACAACCAAAGGTTGGATTCACCAATTGATTGAACTACGCACAACCTGTGATATTTTAATTATATAAACAAATATAATGCGGAAAAGAAATAACACACACCATAAGTTTTGTTAATGAGGAAACCGCAAATGCTGAAAAACCCCGAGAGCTAGTCCATATTTGAACACCATATTGTATTAAGCCGCTACAGACACTAGCCTACTACAAGTTAACTTTGGAATGAAATGTAGTTGATCCCTAACCAAGTATCACACCAATTAAGATACAATCGCATTCCTTACGCCTCTGAATCCCAGCAGGACTCTACGCACTTGATTCCCTTAGCTGATCTCACCCACAACTAAGAGTTACGACGACCCAAAGTCGAATACTTTATAAAAAAATCTGTCTCCCACAGAAAAGTATATCCTGATAGATAAATCTATCTCCCATAGAAATACCTACGAAGTTTTTGTTTCGTCTTTTGATAAATCAAGGTGAAAAGGAACCAATTTATAATCTGGTCTTATATTCCCGAAGAACATCCTAGAAATATCAATAACCTCATAATAACTTAGATATATGGTAGTAGAAGAAGTTATTAAGGAATCACAAAGAATGAGACAAAGAGCTTTGTGATTACTTTTTATATCTTACCCAACGGAGATAGATCTCGAGCAAATCTTATAGAATATAGTACTTGCTAGAGCATTGCTCGGTCAAAATCGCAAGCGTTGCTATCTCAAGTTTGTTGTCAAGTTTAGTTTCCAAAACTATAAGTCTTGATTTCTAGTATACTTATAGCTAAGTCTCGGACTAGGATAAAAAAGTGTAGTTGAGATCTAGACTCCACGACGTTCATCATACAAAGACGAAGAACTACTTAAGGAACTGGTGGAACTTCATCGACTAAAAGGTATGTGGAGACTTGAACTTATCTATCACTCAAAAAATCTATCTACTTTATCTCCTATCTTGAGACAAAAGTCGTATTGCTATATAGACTTCGATTATACACATTTTCTATTTCGAGCCGAGTTTATCTCGCTTATCTATTTCTCGAAATATGTGTTGGTAAGCTTTCGCTTTGGCCAAGTTCATCTTTACATGTGATGAAAGTCATGTTGATTATTTCAATATCTTGAAAATTGCTTTGATGAAAAATAGTGTGTGAATAACCTATATTTCACATCCTCTAAGAATGCTTCAATGGTTGAAATAAAGAGTTTAGAACATGTAACCATCTTTGGATATAAGCATTTAATGTGTTTGCACATTAGTGTATAAGTCCAAAACCTGGAACCAAATATATGCATACTTGTGTGTGTACTAAATGGTTGATGGAGACTGGGTAAGTATGCGTACCCGTACGCATACTAGCGAAAAGTTCACGTCCGTGAATTTGTGCTAAGTTTGGAAACCAAAACAAACTCAAATCCGGTTACTTAAGTACGCATACCAGTACGCATACTTAAGTGTGTTACTTTCTAAAATTGGTTTGTTCATGAACTAAAACATTTATATATTAAGGAATGTAATTTGCAAACTGTGGCTATAATGTTTATGAATCGATTTACGTGAATCAAAACCGATTTTGCTTCGATTGTGTATGGTATACTTCTATGAGATCTAAGCAATTGAAAAACTCTCTAACTAGTTCTTTTGAGTCATTTTAACTAGTTATGGTAAAGATGAATATGGTTAATATGAAAGTGCTCATATGGCTAACCATTTGGTTAACTACTGTTGAACCAACTAAGTGTACACGTTTAGGTACGGTTACACAAACCTAAATGAACGTGCATTTCATTTGTGTATAACAAGCTAAGTTCGATCTAACGATTGAAAGATATTAGCTTGCATCTAATCAGGTTTTCATCTAACGGTGAATATTGAATACTTTGTTACCAAGGTAACTTAGATTGCAAACCCTGATTTGTAGTTTATATAAATGAGAACTATAGAAACTGGGAAACCTAATCCCCACACCTCATGTGTGATACTAGTTGTATAAGCTAGAGTCAATTCTCTTTTAACCTTAGGTTTCTACCGAGACCCTGTAGGTTAACGAATTGAAGATTTCATTGGGATTGTGAAGCCAGACCCAACTATTTTCTTTGTAGTTGCATCGTCTGATCTTATTATTTCTATCGTGATTGAGTACAATCGTAAGATTGGATTGAGATTATTTTTTCTAATAGGCAAGATAGAAAAGTAGTCACAAACATCTTTGTATTATCGTTTGTGATTCCACAATATCTTGTTTCGCTAGTCGATTAAGATTATTATGAGGTAATTGATAATTCTAGGATGTTCTGCGGGAATATAAGTCCAGGTTATCAATTGGTTCATGTTCACCTTGATTTATTAAAAGATGGAACAAAACTCGTAGGTATTTCTGTGGGAGATAGATTTATATATTCATGTAGACTTTTCTGTGTGATACAAATTTGTTTATTAAAGTCTTCGACTTTGGGTCGTAGCTACTCTTAGTTGTGTTATTTCTGCATTTGCGGTTTCCTCGTTAACAAAACTTCTGGTGCCTGTGTTATTTCTTTTCCGCATTATATTTTGTTATATAATTGAAATATCACAGGTTGTGCGTTGTATCGATCAATTGGTAAATCCAACCTTTGGTTGTTGATTGAAATTGATTGATCCTTGAACATTGGTCTTTGGTACCGTTCAAGTTATTTCTCTTGTATTCAATCAGACTCACAAATTTCTATTTGTTCGAGTTGGGATTGAATTGAGAAATTGAGATATAACTCTTTGATATACTTTTTATTAAGATTGAGTCTGGCTATCTAGTTGATTCTCTTTAAAGTATATTGGAGTTAGTCCATAAAGATTGTTAAGCGAAATATTGGGTGAGGTTGTTAGACCCCCACATTTTCAATTGGTATCAGGGAAGGCAAACACGTTTAAAGACTTCATAAGTCTATGTTTGTAGTAATATGATTATTATGGACGAGTCTATCTCTAATAACGTATTAGGTCAGAAATTACCAGATGATATTCAAAGCTTGAATTCACCCGAGAGAACTGTCATATCTAAGTCAATATCTAAACATTCTCTGAATCTAGAAACTGTTGATTTGGAAACACGTCTAGAAGAACAGTTGAATGAACTTTCTAATGAAGGTGATTCAAATATTGATAGAGATGTTGATGAGGAAGTGTTGATGGTGGATTTCAGTTCAGGGATAAAATTATAAAACCAGTATTTTTACGCGTTGTCACCCTGCAAAGGGAAAGCCGATTAAGAAGTGATGACTGCAGAAAACCTCTTCACTTTATTTATTTGAAGCAATTCAATAAATACACAAAATTCACCCAGAATGGTGCGTGCAACAGCAACCCCAAATATTCTGTGAATTTTATTAGTATTAACAATAAATGCATGATCTGCCTAGTATCTTCAGTGATGTGTTCTCAGTCGAACTCTCATTATTGACATGACATGATGACTGAGTATTCACTCTCAATAGAGTAGCATGAATCTTCGTGTCAATATTGAGACATGCACGAAGTACTCACGCAGGCTACATCACTCTCTGACAGATAGAGTCTCGCATCGATGCGCTTTGGTTAGCCCGATCGAGCATACTTAATTTCCTTACGGGAAATCTATACTATCCATATCAGTCTCAGAAACGATCACAGCCACGCAAGTTGGCCGCATGATTTAACTAGCCTAACCAAATCCTGGCAAGAATAGGCAATTACCGTGATGACCACCGGAGACCCACTAATGCCCTAGCCGGCCGAACATCACCATGCATTCCCCAGCTCATCAAAACGCTAACCCTAAATAGGGTAGTTGCGCTGGCTAAAGAGAAACTCGAAAGAGTTTGATCTCCCAAGACGGTCTCAAAATCATCGTAACCGTCCAACTTTGCCATCTTGGTTGGACGGGCTAGATAATCCGACGAGCAATTAGGAGAATGCTGATATACACAGCGATGACCCCACTTTCTCCTTGCTCGAACGATTTTCCAATGGTGGGGCCATTGAGCAGTGAAACGTTCGCTCAAACTATGGCAGGCGTGATGCTTCCAAGCCCTAAGCGTCTTAAATAGATCACAACCATACAACTTAGGCAGCCTATTTGGATGGCTTAGATCGTATTTAGGACCATCAGGAAGGTACGCATGTGTTCTCCATCAGCCCAACATTGTCCCTACGAGATCAATCTCCCCAAAGGAGGTCGATAACATGCCAAACCGCTTGTCCAAAGTAGCGTGGACGTGGGTGTTTCGAAACCCTAATTAGGGTTTACGACAATGAACATCTATCGCAAATTGATCGCGTCCATCCATCTTCGCCAGCCTAAACGAAGGGTGTACATATAGACTCAAGAGGTCCCAAGGATGTCGACGTGATCACCGCAGGCCCACCTGTGTGTGTGACCGGCTGACCTAGGCTAACCATGGCCGAGCGCCTCGAAAAGCACTCCCGAAGGTGGTATCTCACGCGGCTTCCAAATCCTTTGCGGCAATGGATTCCTGTCGCAAATCGATCATGGCTACTCATCTTTGCCAACCAATTTGAGTGACCTAGATCAAGTCTTCATGAGACAAAGTGGTATGGACATGTACATCGGCATGCCGTCTACACGCATGCCCGGTCGGTCCCACAAAAAATAACACCCATGCTTGAATTCGGTCAAGCCAAAGAGGGATGCTTATGCACCTCTTAAAAACCCTAAAAATCCATCAACGGTCGCAGATTTATGTTGTAAACCATCTCGTCCGTCCAACCTTGCCAGCTTGGTTGGACAACCTAGGTTAAAATCTAGACGACCAATGAAGCACCT
Source organism: Papaver bracteatum (assembly GCA_023529315.1). Taxonomy (NCBI): domain Eukaryota; kingdom Viridiplantae; phylum Streptophyta; class Magnoliopsida; order Ranunculales; family Papaveraceae; genus Papaver; species Papaver bracteatum. The sequence continues at coordinate 1,858,881 of JAJJWX010005152.1, forward strand.
TGGTGATCACCGTCCGCCACTCTTCCACAAGGAGTGATCGACCAGGAGATGGCTCGTCCATGCGGCCTCCAAACGATCACTCGAAGATGGTTTAACGTGATGCTATTTTAAGACGCTTAATCTGCGACTCATTCGGTTAAGATTTAAAACAACGATGCTTCATACATATTGATTATTTTCGATGCATTACATGCATTGAGTATACATGATATTTCATGAATATCAATTTCTTAAATAACTTAGTACCATGTGTTATTTCCCACGGCAGGTCCCACGATTTGACTCACTCATTCGAGTCATCAAGCATGTCACAAACTGGGGGATACTCACTGGGGTATTGGTCTGGCGGTTTACAGCGTGCAGCGTGCAACGCGCCATTACAAGAACATGCTAGGAAGAGTAGACGGTTAACAGTGATGGGGAAGTGGGCAAAGGTGTGAACGTGTAACAATCACTCCTACACGACCCCACTACTCCATCACTTCACCTCCTACACTTTCTATGATATGAGGGTTGCGCTCAATGACTGGTATAAATAGGTCTTTCACCTATTTCCAAACAAAACAGACAAACACAAAAAAAATCAAGTGTTGTCACGTATCCAGAAAACAATCAGAACTGATAGCTTATATTTTTCAAGCCAGTTCAACATTCTGATACAAGTCATAAACAGACAACACCTTCATAATCTCAACACCTTATTCGCTTCCCTCCTTAAGATCAACCCCATTTCCTTCATTTTGTGACCGAAGCAAGTTTGGAACGGCCATTTCTTGGTTTAGGAAAGAATTGTATAGATTGATCTCTCGAATCAAAAGCACTCCCGTGCACTGCATTTGTTAAGGGTTTAGATTCGTTTCTCATCCACACACACCCAAATTTACCAAAAACCACAGAAACAGTTTTTACCCTCAAATAATTGGCGGCCACAGTAGGAGATTAATCTCTCGGTTGTGAAGTCGATTTCTGCAATACCCAATCCTATTTGGTTGATTTCATAATGGTTGGTCTTAGGACTCCCCCAACAATTTCAAATCCCAGTCGAAGTTCCTCCAATGAAGATACCCCTCTTACCAACTGTGTATCTGATGGTGTAACCGGAGAAATCCCAACATTGATCGAGTTAGCATGGGTGCAGGAGATTCACACGAAGAACATGGACCTGATCAAAGAAACAATAAACGGCATACTCGATCTCCTCATCAAGATGACATCAGATATGAGCGGTTCTCCTGTCACGGAGATTTCTACACTGGGGACTGATCCTCGCAATGATCCTCCTCAAGTCAATAGTTTTACTATGAACCAGAGGCCGGTGGATCAGGAAGCGGCTTCTCTAGTGGAAAGTTTATGCGACCTTTTACACCTCTCGAAGAATCAGCGGACGGAGACGTTTGCTGCAATCAACTAGATAGCTCTGGACGTGCATTTAAATCATTTGCATCCAGAAGCCTCAAAAACACCAGAGATGTCTGTGAATAATATTACATTTACATAAGAAGATATGATGGCAGAAGAAGGTCACAACCGGGGCCTACACGTTTCTACACACATCAAGGATTCAGAGTTCAAGAGGGCACTCATCAACACAAGAGCGTCTTCAAATGTGATTACTCTCAAGACACTCAGGACGGACAAGGTTCGCCCAAGAAATATCGTGCGACAGCCTACCACGATGATAGACTTTGAAGGAAACCAAACCAACACGTACGGGTATGTCAATCTGAATTTATCAGTAGGGCCCGTCCAATCAAAGGTTAAATTCGAAGTCATAGAAAATGAGCCGGACTACCATATGATACTAGGAAGACCATGGCTTCATGACAATAGGATCGTCCCCTCGACGTATCACAAATGCCAGAAAACTATGCTGAATAAAAAAGTCATTTGTATTCCTGCATCATTGTCTCCTTATGCACCAATATGTGGAGTGGAATTGTTTGAACCAAGAAAATCTCCGCGAATAATCAGAAAAATTTCATCGCATCCCACTCCCCAAGTGGGCGTCAATCCAGGAGAAAGACCGTCTTGCATCATTGAATGCTAAGCCCCATGATGCATATTTGCTGACAAGGCGTCCCAATTCTTCTTCATCATGTGAAGACGCGACCCACGCTCACACTAAGAGGGAGCAAACTTTTGTGGTGAGCCGTGATCAGAAAGGGAAAACCGTGTACCGACACCGCTATTATCAATTAACAGGGGAGACTGTTACCTAGTCTCTCCGCCAAACGAAATGCTAAAAAAAAGACGACCCACAATAAGAAGTCCTAGATGCTCCATGATAGCTTCAATATGGCACCAATTCCAAAACTGATGAGCTCGAAATCGTTTACATCGGGAATGAGGAATCTCTTAGGCCTATCTCCACCAGCTCAACCTTGTGTACGGATGAACGCACGAAGCTCGTGGAACTTCTCAAAGAGTACCATGACATATTCTCTTGGACGTATGAAGAAATGCCCGATTTCGATAAAAAATTGGTCACCCATCATTTACATGCCATTCCTGGATTCAAGTCGGTTAAAAAGTCTCCGAGGCAGTTCAAACACGAGGTAGAAGACCAAATCAAGACTGAGATTCAGAAGTTGCTAGCTGATGGATTCATTAAGCCCATTCATCATCCAACCGGGTTGGCTAATGTGGTTCCGGTAAAAAAGAAAAATGGACAGATCAGGTGATGTGTGGATTTCAGAGACTTGAATAGATGCTTCTCCAAAGATGATTTTCCTCTACCTAACATCGACATGTTAGTGGATGCCACCAGTGGACACGGCATGTTCTCTTTCATGGATGGATATAATGGCTACAATCAGATAAGGATGTATGAGCATGACGCGATCAAGACAGCTTTTCGAACTCCTCTCGGAAATTTTTATTATATTGTAATGCCATTTGGTTTAAAGAATGCCGGTGCAACGTATCAACGTAATCTTCCACGACATGATGCATAAGTAAGTTGAAGACTACGTGGATGATATAGTAGTCAAATCAAAAGCGTAGGCGGCCCACACAGGAGTCTTACGACAAGTGTTTGAGTGTTGTGAATACAAGTTGAAGATGAATATTTTAAATGCGCTTTCGGCGATTCTTCAGGAAAATTTCTGGGATTCTAGGTGACTGCTGAGGGAATCAAAGTGGACCCATCAAAGACCCAAGATATCCTCATGATGATTCCTCTGCAAAGTTTGAAGGAACTCCAAGGCTTCATGGGCAAGGTGAACTACATTCGACATTTTATACCTGGTCTATCCCAGCTTGTTGCTTCATTCACCCCCTTGATGAATAAATGAGAAAGTTTCTTCTGGACCGCACTACAACAAGAAGCTTTTCAGAAGATTCAACGAATATTGTCATCTCCAAATCATCATAAAGGGTTCTCCTATTATGTCAGCCCGGACGAGAGCGAGCGCGTGAAATATTCAAATCTACTGAAGCTGACACCTCAAGGGAGAAACCTCAAGAAGATAGCGGTATCCGCAACATCGATGAGAGATGCTTTCTGAATTTCGTCTCCCGTAGAAGAAGCAGTTGCGTTACCAAAGGAGATTGCACCTGGGATTTAAGAGGTACATACTGATTCTCCATGAAAAGAGCTTCATCATATTTGCAGAGTCTATTAGTTAAGTTATTCGCATGAAGGAACTTCCCTACTCCTCAAAGACACGATCCAAAGGTGATAATGGCAGAGGAGTGTGACCGGGGACTGCTTAGCACTGCCCATCTCAAAGATGGTGAATTTAGAGAGATGCAAGCACGCTATCATTATGATTCCAAGATGTCCAAAGATGACGATATACTCAAGAGAGCAGACGTATTGTCAAAGACTGGTGATATTCCTGGACGTCTATGAAACAGATGTAAAGATGGCCTCATGAACCCAGCGTGACAACGTCCATCAAGTCAAAGGCTCAATGGATACTCGTGGGCAGGGGATTGTCTCACTCTTTTTCATTCCATGAGGCAACATCAAGGAAGCTATCGGTTCCATCATTAGCTTTTCCCTCAAGACAAACTCTACCACTACATGAAGACCGTCACGTTCGTTCCCGTAGCTATCACGCCTCTTCCTACCAGTCTCTTCTGATCACAGCTGCAGCTAAGAACCATTGTTCATTTGTTGATACCAGTGCCCGAGATTCACCATAACAACAGCCACTACGGACAGAGGTAATCCGAACTTCTGCGTATTTTATTTTCCCACAGATAAGTAATAGAGTCACAGAGGAGTGATGGAAATATCTTTATTATGGTATACTTATCGACCATACAAGATAGAACCATATAAATCACGCTTGGGGACTGAGGCTCAGCATGAAATTCCTTCGCCATCAGTCAAGGAATTCTTCAACATAAGAGAGATGGTCAATCAAGGAGCGTGTAATTCGCAGGGGAAAATTAAACTGAAGAAGAAGCCGCTTCAATGCTCTCTCCGGGAGCCGCCCTCCAGAAGCTGCTTCAACGCTCTCTCTAGAAGCCGCTTCGACGTTCGCTTCAGAAGATGCTTCAACGCTCTCTCCAGAATAAGAAGCCGCTTCAACGCTCTCTCCGGGACCCGCCTCGGCGTTCGCTCCAAAAGATTCTTCAACGCTCTCTCCGGAATTCGCATCGACGTTCATTACAGAAGATACTTCAACGCTCTCTTCAGGAGCCGCCTCGACGTTCATTTCAGAAGCCGTTTCAACACGCTTTCCGGAAGCTACATAACCGTTCTCTTTGGAAGATGCTTCAATATCTTTTTTCAGAAATTTCTTCAGCAGCCTTTTAAGGATATTACTCATGATAGGGCTCATCATCATCAGAGTCGGGGATTACGACATTGTCATGAATAGTTTGAGAATCCAACCAACCATATGACTAATCTACTTGGACGCCTCTTGAACATGACATGCTCCAAGGACAGGACGACCCATCTCTCCTGGTAACATCTAACTTTGTTTCATAAGTTTTATGCTACACCACAATAGTGCAACCATTGCGTGCTAGGCAGGGGACTTAATGTTGATGGTGGATTTTAGTTCAGGGATAAAATTGTAAAACTAATATTTTTACGTGTTGTCACCCTGCAAAGGGAAAGACGATTAAGAAGTGATGAGTGCAAAAAACCTCTTCACTTTATTTATTTGAAGCAATTCAATAAATACACAAAATTCACCCAGAATGGTGCGTGCAACAGCAATCCCAAATATTCTGTGAATTTTATTAGCATTAACAATTAATGCATGATCCGCCTAGTATCTTCCATGCTGTGTTCTCAGCCGAACTCTCATTATTGACATGACATGATGACTGAGTGTTCACTCTCAGTAGAGTAGCATGAATCTCCGTGCCAATATTGAGACATGCACGAAGTACTCACTCAGGCTACATCACTCTCTGACAAAGAGAATATCGCATTGCTGCGCTTTGCTTAGCCCGATCGAGCATACTTAATTTCCTTAAGGAAAATCTAGACTATCCATATCAGTTTCATAAACGATCACAACCACGCAACTTGGCCGCATGATTTAACCAGCCTAGCCAAATCCTGGTAGGATTAGGCAATTACCGTGATGACCACCGGCGGGACCACTAATTCCCTAGTCGGCTGAACATCACCATGCATTCCCCAGCTCATCAAAATGCTAACCCTAAATAGGGTAGTTGCGCTGGCTAAAGAGAAACTCGAACGAGTTTGACCGCTCAAGACGGTCTCAAAATCATCGCAACCGTCCAACTTCGCCAGCTTGGTTGGACGGGCTAGATGATCCGACGAGTAATTAGGAGAATGCTGACATGCACACCGACGGCCCCACTTTTTCCTTGGTCGAACGATTTGCCCACGGTAGGGCAATTGAGCAGTGAAACGTTCGCTCAAACTATGGTAGGCGTGATGCTTCCAAACCCTAAGCGTCTTAAATCGATCACAACCATCCAACTTAGATAGCCTATTTGGATGGCTTAGATCGCATTTAGGACCATAAGGAAGGTACGCATGTGTTCTCTGTCAGCACAACATTGTCCCTACGAGATCGATATCCCCAAAGGAGGCCGACAACATGCCAAACCGTTTGGCCAAAGTAGCATGGACGTGGCTGTTTCGAAACCCTAATTAGGGTTTACGACAATGAACATCTATCGCAAATTGATCGCGTCCATCCATCTTCGCCAGCCTAAATGAAGGGTGTAGATATAGACTCAAGAGGTCCCAAGGATATCGACGTGATCACCGCGGGCCCACCTGTGCGTGTGACCGGTCGGCCTAGACTAACCATGGCCGCGCGCCTCGAAACGCATGCCCGAAGATGGTATCTCACGCGGCTTCCAAATCCTTTGCGGAAATGGATTCCTGTCGCAAATCGATCACGGCCACTCATGTTTGCCAACAAATTTGAGTGGCCTAGATCAAGTCTTCATGATACAAAGCGGTATGGACATGTACACCGGTAGGCCGTCTACACGCATGCCCGGTCGGTCCCACCAAAAACAACACCCATTTTTGAATTCGGTCAAGCCAAAGAGGGATGCTTGCGCACCTCTTAAAGACCCTAAAAATTCATCAACGGTCGTAGATTTATGCCATAAACCATCTCGTCCGTCCAACCTTGCCATCTTGGTCGGACAACCTAGGTTAAAAGCTAGACGACAAATGAAGCACCTTGTGATCACCGTCCGCCACTCTTCCACAAGGAGTAATCAACCAGGAGATGGCTCGCCCATGCGGCCTCCAAACGATCACTCAAAGATGGTTGGACGTGATGTTATTTTAATACGCTTAATCCGCGACTCATTCGGTTAAGCTTTAAAACAGCGATGTGATCGCTGTCGTATGCGTCAAAAATAATTACACTTTCTCACTACTCAAAATATAAAATATAGCAAGGGCAAGAAATGATTGATCCCACAGAGAGGACTAGGTTGACTCGTTGTTTCGGTTTCCTATATAAAACACCGGGTATTTTTCTAATTTTTATATACTAAAATAAAATAAAAGCAAAGCAATAAAACATAACACGCAAATCAAGGTAGTGAGAATATTGGTTAAGGATTCATCTTCATTCACAAATATGTTTTCTTCACAATAACTAGAATTGATACTTTAATCTCAACTTTTATCAAAAGCCCTAGGATATCTTGATCGCAAGAATATCCCGCTAATCTCCTTTTGTCATCAACAAACACATTAAAAGATGCGAGTATGAGTTCTATCTAAGAGAACAACCTAACGTGTAAAAGCACTAATCAAGTTTAATTCCCTAGATGCATTAAGTTCTATGAAATCAGGCCAATCAAAGCAATTGAACGTGGAAAGCGCACTAATTCAATTTAACAAAGGTTACAATTCACATATGATCATAAGAATATATCACTACAAACTATAATCATATTTATGCTACTTGTATTCAAGGAATATCACTTTTACGTATAATAAACCCTAAACTAGCAATAGATGTGATTAGAAGTTCTACCAATTTGCAACTTGACAAAACAATCAATCAAATCATAACTATATTTTCAGAGAATTGCAAACGATAAATATGAGACAAAACTAATATATTGAATCAAAGAATCATGCTTTGTGAAATCCAACTATTCCATAACCAATAATAAAACTCTAGCTCATGTTCATGGAGTTCATAACAAGAAGAAAGAGAAACCCTAGCATGTTGCAAACCCTAGAAACAAAAGTAGAAGAGATGAGAGCCCTTAACATTGTGCCTAGGGTTTCCTATATATAGAGTTTTGTAACCTCTTCTTTAAGAAAACTAGGAAACCTAGGAAAAATAGGAAAGTGCATCTCCTTAAAATTATATCCCGTGCATAACACCCCGTGCAAAGGATTGCCAAAACCCTAGCACAACTCACGGCCAAGGCCTGGTCATAAAAATCTTAATTCTGGATGTGTAGAATATTTTGGCTAATAGCCTATTGGGCTCACGCTACAGCTATAGAATCCCAACTGATGTCTTCCTTGGCCTGTTCGCATATAAATTGGCTGAAACATCCAAGTGGCTTGCAAGGACATAAGAAAGCCCAGTCCATTACTTCAAACTACGCATCTTCGATTCTGTGAACTGCAGACTTCGAGCATGTTCTTCTACAGCCCCTCCTGCCATCTTTTTTATGCTCGAAATTCAAACCCAATCAAGCTTCTCTAGTTCGAGTTCATTAGCTCGAGCTCTTTCTCCATCTACGATCAACGAACAACCATCATCTTCTTACAGTGCTTGACCCAACAAACCGAAACTCCATCGACATTCGAGCAACACTTCCATCTGTTCCGTCATAGCTGCCCTGACCTTCACTGCCCTGACTTCCAGCTCGATCCACAGCAACAAAGCCTCAATCCCGTACGTGTTGTTTTCTTCAATCAATCCGTTCTCGAGCTCCTCCATGTTCATGACAGCAAACCTCCCTGTATAGATCCACTCTCGTCACTGCTAACCACCATTATCCATCATGACCATGCATGCCATCAACCTACAGCATTCTCATCTTCGTAAACCCATCACCTCAACCAATACAGCACTAATCGTCCTATCCCACAGCGAAAACACCACTCATCAGCATCCATAAATAACCATCACCGAAGTGGAATTAACTTCAAGTTCGACCTTCGACTCATCATGCATTAATAAACCCACAACAAACAACTCCATACATCGTCGACTATTCTTCATTATCATCACAGCTTTTTTGACCAGTTTCTCTCGCCATCGTCACAGTTGCTATGCTATCTTTCTCTGATGTAATGGCAGCATCTCTATCGTTTCAACCTTACATCATAACTTCTACCATTCTATAACGTCCAACTTCATCTCAGTTCTCCATTAACACTGCAGCTCCGTTCATCTTTCTATAATGGCAGCAGCACAAATCCATAACCCGTCGATCAACAACCTAGCAGCTCGACATCTTCTCTGTCACTGTCCTCATGCAACTCGAGCTTCTATCTATTTTTGGTAAGCTAACAACAATGTCCATTACAGGTAGCAGCTCCACCACAGCATTATCACGTCACTATTGCCATTGCTCACTGCCAACATTCTTCCTAACTGGTTTTAATGTAGCAACCATCGAGGCCAACCACCAAACTCCAGTTTTCCATCACCGGCCATGCACCATTCCCGTATGATTCTGTTAGGGAAGAGGGAGACGACAAGGTGCCCCCAACCATTGTATTGGTGCTCTTAACCATTTCAATTTCAACTGTTAGTGTTAGAAGACTGACAGTTCAGTTTTTATGTACTGGTCTGCCCCTTAACGAAAAGTAATCTGTCTTTAGCGATATCTCATATGGTCCCCCTTATCCTCATCAGGATGTTCTCTAACACTCCTCCGCGTTGGCCCATAACCTTGACTGGGCTCCAGATAGTGTTCGTCCATGAAATGGCAAGTTTTGCCCTTTATGCTCAAATTGGGTGACTTCTTCCTATTTTCTTCTGCATGACTCCAAAGTACCTAATAAACTCAAACTCACACATAAGATACATAATTTACATGAAAACTCACAAAGAAAGCATAAATACTAGATATAAAATTAGGTGTTTATCACACCTATCACGATGCTTCATACATATGGATTGGTTTCGATGCATTACAGGCATTGAGTATACACGATATTTCATGAATATTAATTTCTTAAATAACTTAGTTATTTAACTTAGCACCATGTGCTATTTCCCACGACGGGTCCCATGATTCGACCCACTCATTCGAGACATCAAGCATGTCACAAACTAGGGGATATTCACCGGGGTATTGGTCTGGCGGTTTACAACGTGTAGCGTACAACGCGCCATTACAAGAACGTGTCAGGAAGAGTGGGCGGTTAACAGTGATGGAGAAGTGGGCAAAGGTGTGAACGTGTAACAATCACTCCTACACGGACCCACTACTCCATCACTTCACCTCCTCCACTTCCTATGAGATGATGGTTGCGCTCAATGAGTGGTATAAATAGGTCTTTCACCTATTTCCAAAAAAAAAAAAGACAAACACATAAAAAACCAAGTGTTGTCACGTATCCAGAAAACACCCAGAAATGATAGCTTACATTGTGCAAGCCAGATCAACATTCTGATACAAGTTATAAACAGCCAACACCTTCATAATATCAACACCTTCTTCGCTTCCCTCCCTAAGATCAACCCCATCTCCTTCACTTTGTGACTGATAGGTGTAGAATACACCATATTTACTATCTATAGAGTTTATGATTTCTTTGCTATTTTTATTGTAAATTATGTATTTTACGCGTGTTTTTGAGTTATTAGGTACTCTGGAGTCACACAGAGAAAAAGAAAAAGAAACCACCAGTTTTGAACTAAAAGGGAAAAAAGGCCATTTCACAAGCAATCACTATTGAGAGCCTAGCTAAGGTTAAGGGGCAACTCTATTTGAAGGAGTTCTAAATATAGTCAAGCTAAGGTTAAGGGGTTGCCAGAAAGAGTGGCCCTTATCAGAAGTGATCGAGTACCAATAACCACCAGCCCCAATTTATAACCCTAACTTAACTCGTTATCTTCTCAATCATTTGCACAAAGAAATAGAGATTGAGAGAAATAAATAAATAAAAAAAACAACGCAGCCGCTGCTGTTGAAGTCGAAAAATTAAAACCAAGAATAGATATGGAAGATTGAGATGAATCTGTGGTGATCGAAGAAATGGAGTCAGGGTTCGGTGGAATTTGAATTGAAACTGGATCTGTCGGATTTGAGGACGAGATTAAGGAATTGTTGAAACAGAAAGAAGAAATCAAATTCAAGCTAGGGTTTGATTTGTTGCCAATGAAATCAGTAATGGTGGTCGTTGTTCAAGAATGGGGTTTGCGCTGAAATTAAAGGTGGTCTAAGATGGGATCGATCTGTGTAAAAAAATAGATATGTTGTTGTGAATTGGAGATGGGTTTTGTGTGATTTCAAGTAATCAACAGAGATGGAATTGAGAGAGATCTGACACTAATTCAAAAATGGGTTTGTAGTCTATCAAGGGTCTGTGGATGATTAGGGTATCGATTTGTATCTGCTATCACTTCTGAATCCGAGAATTGAAGGATTGAATTGACGGTGGATTGAAGGAAATGGTGGTTTGAAGTAATAATAAGTGGGTTGTCTCAGAAACTAAAGTTGTGGGTGTTGATGGTCAGGGTTGGTATTGTTGCAGTACAAGAATGGAGGAAGAAGAGCTTATATGGGTTACAATGGTGGAGTTTGTGCTGCAGTGAATCAAGAACAAGTAATTGGGAGATGAAGGGGGTACTGTGCTTCAAATGTTGAATGAATAGATGTATGTTAGGATTGTCACAGGGGGAAGAAAAGAATGGCCTGAAATTGGCCTGAGAAAGCCCTGAAACAGAGGAAACTCTATCCAACTCTTCCCTCTGATGAGTCAACTTAGTGACCGATCCAGCTCACTTGTCTCAGACAAGTCAGCCGAGTTAGACAGCTGACTCGGCTGACTTCCCTCCCTTGACCCTCTTGACTGACAGTTTGACCTTCTTGACCATTTATTTTAACATAATCGTGACAGAATATTCTTTCAACGGCATCAGAACTCAGGTAGCCGGCGGTGACGGATTCCGGTTGATTTTCGGTCAAAAACCCAGTTTTCAGACGACCAAATTTACAGAATTTTGTGTGGACTTCTCTCATGGGTGTGTGATAGGTGTTGTAAAACACCTAATTTTATATCTAGTTGTTTGTGGGAGAAAACTACTTCTGCAGGTTTAGGTAATTTTGGGTGTGTGTGGATGAGAAGTGAATTTAAACCTTCAACAAATGTGCTGCACGATGAGCACTTTTGATTCGAGAGATAATCTGTATAATTCTGGTATAAACCGAAGACACGGCCTTTCCAGATTTGTTTCGGTCACAGGCGAAGGATGTGAGGTTGATCTTAGGGAGGGAAGCGAAGAAGGTTTTGAGAGTATGAAGGTGAAGGCTCTTTGATGACTTGTTAACAGCAGGTTTAACAGGATAGCAAATGTTGCATGCAGGCTCTGGGTGTTGAATACGATGGTATTAACACTTGGTTTTTTCTGTGTTGTGTTGGAAATAGGGAGGAGAACCTATTTATACAAGTCGATAAGCCTTCATCATGTCTCTCGTGGGAAAGTGGAGGAAGTGGAGTGATGGAGGAAGTGGAGTTGTGTGTTAGTGTCACACGGTTGCTTTCCCACTTCTCCTATCATCGCTAACTGCCCATGTTTCCCTGACACGATCTTGTGATGGCGTGTTGCACGCTGCACGCAGTAAACCGCCAGACCAATACCCCAGTTTGTATCCCCCAGTTGTGACGTGATTAACGTCTCGAGTGAGTCGTGGGACCCACATAAGGTAGCAAACGGTTCTAGGTAAAATAATCAAGTTGTTTGTAGGCGCATATCGTATGCATGCGGTGCATTAAATATGCTTAACATACTTGAAGCCTACACATGCTTGATGAAAAGATTGCAAGTTGAAGTGACTCAACTAGCTATGTTCAGGCGTTGTTCGGAGGTCGCATGATCGGGACCCACCTTGGCCGGTTATGCCATGGGGAAGTGTGGAGGATGGTGATCACGGTGATACCTTGTTTGCCACCTAACTCCCTTCCTAGGCTATTCATCCAAGCATGCGAACTTGGACGGACGAGATTGATGGAGGAATAACCGTTGGATTATGGTTTGGAAGGCTTGCGAGCTTCCTCTTTCACCCTAACGGTTTTATGCCTTGGGAGGCATGCATGGAGTGGACGATTGGTCCTGCAGGCAGGCAGGACGCCAATCTACACGCCCATGTCAAGTTTAATCTCATTGGACCGATCTGGGTCGCCCGTTCTAGCATGCGATGAAGGATGGTCGAGATTAGAAGTGGCCTTACATGCCACCTTTGGGCACGCAAATCGAGACGCATGACAGTCAGGGGAGCTGGACGATTGGTTCACCGTGGAGGTGGGCCCATGATGAGCATGTAGACACCGTCGGTCAGCAATTCCACCTCCTGGTCGTTCGTACACACCCGCCCAAAGTTGTGTGGTCGCAACTTGTCGGCAAACCCTAATTTTAGGGTTTGCGGGCCCAACCTTCAAGCTAACGTTTCCCAACGTCCGTGAATCCCACAGGCAAGCCGATCATACCAGCAGGGAGGTGGGTTGGTGGCGAGCATGTGCATGCTTGGTTTGCGACCATAGGCGCGATCTAAGCCATCCAAACACGTCTGCGATGACGGATGGCCGAGATTAGAAGTGACCTTGCATGCTACCTTTGGGAACGATTTTCGAGATGGCTGGCTGCAACCAACCATGGCCGATTGGTTGGCCGTGTAGCCGGGCCCACGTTGAGCATGCAAGTGCTGCCGGCCAGTGGTATCGCCCGTTGGTCATTTCCGTTCGTTTGTCTCAAAGTGGCTGCCTGCGACCACTTGATGCAAACCCTAAATTAGGGTTTCCGACCGGTTACCTACATCCGACCAAATCCGGCATTTTCCGACCTCTTTTGGTGAGGTCGATGGTGCGAGGGGAATGTTGGGATGACGGTGAGCATGTGCGTGCGCGCTACTCGGTCCCGCGCGTGATCTAGGTCGTCCAACCATGCTTGCGAAGTTGGACGGATGAGATCTATTTTTGAGTTTGTTTTCAGCAGGTGAGACTAACATGGGTAGTCTTGTATGCGTTCAACGGGGCTAATATAACCCGCCGTCGGGTAGCCTATGTGTGTTTGCATGTCTAACACAAGGCTTTAAGCAGGGCATTAATTGTAATGCTGCAAACCTACAGAAAATCGGGATGGTTGCTACATGCTCCGCTCTGGGTAGGTTTTAATTCTCAGGGATGGTTGCACATGCTCCAATGAATTAATATGGTGAGAATATTCACCGCATGAAGGATTTATCCCTTGCAGGACGTCATCTTAGAATTTGGCTTTTACAATTTTAGCCCTGAATAGAATTCCACCATCAACACTAGTATTTATGCTTTCTTTGTTATTTTTCTTGTAAATTATGTATCTTATGTTTTTTTTTTGAGTATTTAGGTATTTTGGAGTCATTCGGTTCAAAAGAGGAGGAAACATGGCAAAAGCGTTGGAGGCGGATTGTGTCTCATTATTTGCTTTTATTCTTCATCTCTGTCTGAAAAGTATGTCGGCTTTAGTGATGCAAATTATGTCTGAAAAGCATGACAAATTTAGTGATGACTCTCATTGAAGAGTATAGGTGAATTTGAGGAATAAGGGACGGTTGATGTTAGCGGAGGAACTCGGAAGAAGGAGAAAGCGTTCAATTGGAGCAAAAAGGGGCAAAGCTGTCATTTCATAGAGAACACTATCCGGATCCTAGCCAAGGTTAAGGGATAATCAGTTTTGTAGCTAAATACAACTATTGGTTATGGGATAAAAGTTGATTTATTCAAGCATGTTATTTGATTCTATGAATTAGTTTTGTCTCAATTTTATCGTTTGTGATTCATTATTTTTATTATCATATGATTTGAATGCTAGTTTGGTTGAGTCCGGAATCAATTGGATTTGTTTTCATCTCTATAGCTATATTAGGGTTTTCAATACGTAAAAGTTGTTATCTCTGATTTCTAGTAGCATCTTGTGGTTAATACTTGTAGTGATACATCTTTTTAATCGCATATGAATCATAAACTTTGTTAAAACGAATTAGTGCTTTTACACGTTTGTTTGCATCGATTAGTCTTATTTCATAGAACTTATTGCTCTTAGGGAGTTAAATCTAATTGTGCTTTTACACTTTAGGTTGCTTTTTAAGTAGATTTCACAATAGCATCTTTTAATGTTGTTTGTGATAAAATCAGGAAATAAACGGGATACTCTTGCGATCAAGATATCCTAGGACTTTTGATAATTGAGAGATTAAATACCAATTCTAATCATAGATGAAAAATACATGTTTGTGAATGATACTATCCCTTAACCAATATCTTATTCCTATTGATTATTCAAACTTTTTGATTTGCTTTATTTAGTTTTATTACTTTGATAGAAACAAAAACACACCTTGGGTTATTTGGTTACTTGGTTACTTAAGAATCTAAAAATTGCATAACAACAATCGCCTCTCTGTGGATACGAACTCTTTCTTATCGAATACTATATTTATATCTAGTTGAGTGAGGAAGTGAATTTATTTTTGACGCATACGACACGCATCAAATTTTGGCGCCGTTGCCGGGGAGGCATTCAGCTTGTTATATAGTTTTTAGTTTCTTTTTATTATTTTTGCTTTTATCATTGCTTCTTATTTCTGGTTTCTTTTTTCTGACTTGGTTTTGAGAATTGTGTTTCCGGTACCCTACTGAAATACAAACCGTAAGAAGCAATGGGTGATGCAAATCGCACACTCAAGGAGTTGGCTTCTCACAAGCTAGATACACAACATGGGTGTATTCAAACAAATTCTACTTTCGAGATCAAGCCGGGGCTGCTTAGAGAATTACCAAAGTTCCATGGCATGGTGAATGAAGACCCAAACGAGCATCTTATAGACTTCCACACCATTGTCATGGCCGTGCTTCCAGCGGATGTTGAGGCGAATGGTGCAATGTTGAAAGTTTTTCGATTCTATTTGGTGGATAGTGCTAAAGATTGGTTGTATTATTTGCCTCCCGAAAGTGTCACAACTTGGAATGGGTTGAAGAAACTCTTTTTAGAGAGATATTTTCCTGCATCAAAGGCTATTCAAATTCGCAAGGAGATTTGTGGGATGAAGCAAAATGTGGGAGAATCTTTATATGAATGTTGGGAACGATACACGAGATTGGTGGCAAGCTGCCCTCATCACCAATTTAGTGACGCAATGATTATCCAATACTTCTATGAAGGTCTCCAAGCAAGTGATAGGAATCTTTTTGACGCTGCAAGTGGTGGTGCACTTATGAACAAGACGGTGACGCAAGCTAGGGAGTTGATTGAGAGTATGGCAGCAAATTCTCAACAATTTCCAAGTCATGGATCAAAACCACCTACCAAGGGAGTTAATCAAGTTGACGAGATTATTGAATTACGTCAACAAATGAGCAATATGATGGAAATGATGAAACAAATTGCAGCAGTGGTTGTAAAACCGTCACGCCCAGCTTATGAGAACTTATAGCATGTCAATACTATATTCTCAACTCATCCGTATGGTATTTATTCCAACACTTACGAGCAAGTTGCAAGTTCTATTTACAGCCATCCGCATGAGTTTCAACAACAAGTGTAACATCCACAACAAGGGCATAATCCAGAATTGGAGAAGATGGTTACTTTGGTGGAGGCTCTAATGTCCGTAGTACAGCAAAATCAACAACTAGCGATCTTAAATCAGCAGAAAACGGATAATGCAATTAAGGAGTTGCAAGCACAAGTTGGTCTACCGCAACAGCAACAATTCCAGCAACAACAACAACCACCTGAAAATCAAGGGTCCAATATGGAAGAGTTGCTGAAATCTTTTATGCAAAGAACAGAGGGTGTGGTCCAGGACTTGCAAACACAAGTAGGTTCAATGGCCGAGGAGATTTATCAGTTGCATGCACAAAATGGTGAGAAACTCACTTCCCAACCTCTTAACTCAAGTGAGGGTGCCAATGCTATTAAGTTGGGAAGTGGTACACAATTTGTGCAGCCCGAAGTTACATACTCGGGTGAAGAAGAAGCGCCAAAGGAACCAATTTTGGAGGAAAAGAACACAGATTTTCCCCAAACTCCCGAGGTAACTAAATCAAACTCTAAACCTCTTGTTTCTACTTATGTTCCTCCTTTACCTTTTCCTGGCAGGTTCGCTAAAGCTAATGAGAAGGTGGAACAAGATAGGGATATTTGGGATGTTTTTAAGAAGGTCCAAGTGAATATTCCACTCATTGAAGTAATTAGGCAATCTCCTCGCTATGCAAAGTGTGTAAAGGAATTTTGCACTAACAAGCACAAGCTAACCGGTAATGAGGTAATGAGTGTGGGGAGAACGCTTGGCAGTATCTTAAAAAGAAACTCCCACCTAAATTGAAAGATCCCGGTAGTTTCACTATTCCATGCACAATTGGTAAAACACAGTTTACAAAAGCTATGCTAGATTTAGGAGCTTCCATTAATGTTATGCCTACTTCCATTTATGATGCTTTAAATCTTGGTCCTCTTAAGGAAACCGGCATAGTTATTCAACTTGCCGATAGATCTAACGTTTACCCAAAAGGGATTGTTGAGGATGTTTTGGTGCAGGTAAAAGGACTAATATTTCCAGTGGATTTCTATGTTCTAGACATGGGTAATGTGAATGCACCCTCGTCTACACCGTTACTGTTGGGTAGACTATTTTTGAGTACCGCTAGAACGAAGATTGATGTCTACAATGGCACCTTGACTATGGAGTTTGATGAATAATTCATTCACTTCAACATCTTTGAGGCGAGGAAACACTCAAGTAACATACAATCAGATTTCCATAATGTGTTGGTAGACGGCTAAGGCGTAACAAACAAGGAGCAAGTCGGGCTGACGAATTTAAACAAAGCGCTAAGTGGGAGGCAACCCACCAGTTTTGTATCTTTACCTTTATCTTTTTATTCTTTATGCATTTACTTTTCTCTTTATTTTTCTTGTTTTTGCATACCACTTGCGGAATTTCCCACCTTGAACTTTCTTTGGATGATTCAATTTTACATTGAGGACAATGTAAAGTTTAAGTGTGGGGGAGCATTTATATGTTTGTATAGTTTGTTTTATGCCTTTAGTAAAAAAAATCAGAAAAATAGAAAAACCAAGAAAAAATTTATGCTTTTTGAACTCTGAAATCTAGAAACTTGAGCCTTAGGATGACACCATTAGTGGATGGAACCATTTTGAATGCAGGAGTTGAGGAACCAATTAACTAAAAGGGACGAACATAGCTCATAAATCACAATTAACATGATAGTTGTTACCATATCGCATTCTATTTTTATTTTTCCATATTTATCTATTGTTCTCTAAGTGTTTTGGTGGGTCACTAAACATAGATGTGTTATTACTGCTAGGATGAAATAGAGTGATTGAGTTACTAAAAAAAAAAAAAAAAAAGAGACCGACCAATTAGACCAAACGGAATAAAATGACACTTGGGAATAGCAGTATGTGTGAAACGTAGTCCCTGTCTCTGTCGCCTAAACAAGCGTGGAATGAAGGATCCAAGGCAACTATCATGTACTTGCTGACAAGAAGCATGCGCTTAGATCTAAAAGATCTAATCATGTTGTCTAAAAAAAAAAATAAGAAAAAAAAAGTGAAAAAAGTGAAAGAAAAGAAAAAGAAAGTATTATATTGGTTGAATAAAGTCACTCCTGGTTCCCTTGTATATGCTAGTGAGTTGATGTAGAATTCATACCAGTAGCTCAATCCAATAGGCATAGGTTCATCTTGGCAGTGACCTTCAGACAGATATGGGAAACATTGATCACTTGTGAACATTCGCCAACATCTACATCTATATCCATCTTCTTAATCTTTTCATTGTGATTGTGGTTTGTTAGTTTCCGGGTATTGTGGATTGTTCGACTATCTAATTAAAGCTTTATTTACTAATATATGAATTGAATTTGTGCAAGGTACCTCCTCCTGTAGTCATTTTGGATTCGTTCATTGATTTGTCACAAATAGACGGAGTTGGAAATACAGGTTTTGTAGGCAGACCTCTTGTAAACCTTCACGAGACTAAAACTCGTCCACTAGGGACACCTAGGGGTTCAAAGGCTTGTTATTTATGCTTAAAGTGACCGTAGCCTCGACGAGACGGAGTTGTATGTACGTTTTATAATTATTTTGTTTGATTTGCTCGAGGACTAGCAAAGTCTAAGTGTGGGGGAATTTGATAGGTGTTGTAAAACACCTAATTTTATATCTAGTATTTATGCTTTCTTTGCTATTTTTCTTGTAAATTATGTATCTTATGTTTTGTTTTTGAGTATTTAGGTATTTTGGAGTCATTCGGTTCAAAAGAGGAGGAAACATGGCAAAAGCGTTGGAGGCGGATTGTGTCTCATTATTTGCTTTTATTCTTCATCTCTGTCTGAAAAGTATGTCGGCTTTAGTGATGCAAATTCTGTCTGAAAAGCAAGACAACTTTAGTGATGACTCTCATTGAAGAGTATAGGTGAATTTGAGGAATAAGGGACGGTTGCTGTTAGCGGAGGAACTCGGAAGAAGGAGAAAGTGTTCAATTGGAGCAAAAAGGGGCAAAGCTGTCATTTCACAGAGAACACTATCCGGAGCCTAGCCAAGGTTAAGGGATAATCAGTTTTGTGCTTAAAATGAATTGCTAAAAGCACCAAAGAAGAAACTCAGGGCACCCATCTGGGTGGTTCTATAGTGGGGTGTAACAATCCATCCAATCATTCCCAAACCAATAACCCTAGATTTGAGAGATGTTTTCTCTCAATCATTGCATCTGAAATTGAGAGAAAGAAAAGGAAAATAATAAATGGCTGCTGTGAGAACCAGAAACCGAGAGTTTGAGAGGGGTTTGTTTTACTGCTGGTGAATCAGAATTTGTGACAAATTAAAGAGGGGTTTGATGTTTGCTTCTTAGAGTGAAGGAGATCTGAAGTTGATTTAGGGTTTTACTAAAATCTGGTGATTGATATGAGATTAAAATGGGCTTGATGTTTGATTTATTAAGAAATACAAGCTGGGTTTGTATTAATTCTGTCAAATTGAAGAAGAGATTGGTTCTTGTTGCTGTTTGAAATCGAGAAAAAATTGAAGCTGGGTTTTGTTATTTTGATGATACAGAAGTGCTGCTGCTGATTGGCTATGGAATGGGTTTGATTCTGTGCTTGAAATCTTGAGCAGAGTCGAGAGAAAAAGAGTTGAGCCAGGTTACTGTTGGTGAATTGATTGAAGCTATTGGAGACTGAGATGTAGAATTGGGATCTCAGTGGTATATGGAATTTGGTGTTGCTTGCAACTGAGATTTTAAGAACAAGATTTGGACAGGGATTTGAGGTAGCAATGTTGTGAACTGTTTATTGATGGTCTTGTTACTGCAGTGGTAGCTGTTGAAGCCACATCTAAGACAATGCAGCTGGTGTGCAAATGCTGCAGTGGTTGTTGTTGTTTCTCATGGGGGGATTGCAGGCATGAATTGAATTGGAGGCAAAGAGCTACAGGGAAGGTGGAGAAATGGGTTTGTGAAGGAAGTTGTGTTGGTGAAATGAGGTAGCAGTTAGCAAGCAAGGATATTGGTGGTTATATTCATGGTTCTGTGTTGGTGGTGCAGAATTGGACTGATGGAGTGGCTTGGTGTTGCAACTGATATTCATGGGTTACGCAGTGATGGATCTGGTGCTGCAATTTGGTGGAGTTTGGTTGGATGAGCTCATGGTGGCTCATGGTGGATGAATGTTCAAGTTGAGAATGGCGAATGTGTTGCAGAGGTGATGAAATAATGTGGTGAATCGAGTACAACTGAGAGTTGTGTGGTCTAGGAGAGTGAGATGCTGATTTTGGATGAATTTGTGGAGGTGGTGCTAAGAAGAATTGAAGTCTTGAGTAATTTCTGCAATGGGTTTCAGTGACAGCAGGGGAATGTTGTAGAGAATTCATAGGAACTGCATTGGATGGTGATTTCAGTGTTGTTGGTGGTTAAGAATCCATGTTGATGCAGCTGTTACAAAGTTCAAATGGAGGAAGGGTGAAGCTGTTGTTGTGTGAGAATGGAGAACAAAATGGTGGAGGCATTGAATCTGTTGCGGGAAATCTGAGAAATTCAGAATGGATGAGAATTGCTAATGGTCTATGGCTTGAGGTAGTATTGGTGTCGTAGCTGCAGGATAAAGGAGTCCCACTTGGTGATGTTTTAGATGAATGTTTAGGAACTACAGGTTTGCAGGCAAGAACTGTTGGCTGAACTGGAGTTTCTGCAATCCATGGATTTCTGAGGCTGTGTTGCAGTTCAAGCTGGTTGTGTGCTTGCAGAGAATGAACTGATGGTGCAAATGGAGAGGCACTGAGTACAGAGGAGAGATTGTAGGTGGTTTCGCAAAGCACGATCATGGATGAAAGAAGGCTAGACATGATGCAACTGAAGGGGGAAGTTTTGTTTGGTGGCTTGGCTTAGCAGAGAATAAAGCGATACTGCAGCTGAGAAGAAGGTACAGCCATTACGGCTGGGATTGAAATTGGTAATGCACCAATGGTGCAACACTGGCTTAGGATGTGCAAATGGGCTATGCCAAGACCATTCAGCCCAGTGAGACAAGTCAGATAGCTAGTTATGAATCTGATTCGGTCTTGACTCGTTTTGACTCCGAGTTGACTCAGTTGACTTGAGTTGGACCGTTGACCGTTTGACTTTCAGGTAGCCGGCGACAACTTTCAGGTGCCGAATTCCGGACAAAAACACAGTTTTCCGGCGAGCGTTTTTGGGACATATTTTCTACACGGGTTTCTCTCACTCGTGGGCCGGGTGAATTTCCAACTAATGGACTTTGAAGTCAAAACCTAATTTTGGAAGGAGAAAAAGCTACAAAAAGGAAAAGTTCTACTAACTTTTGGATATAATGTTTTATTCTATTCTTGGAGCTTTTGCAGAGAACTACTTCTAGGGTTTGCTTTCTTTTATGTTTCATCTTATTTCTTTGAATAATATGATGATGAACTCCATTAATATGTGTAGCTAAATACAACTATTGATTATGGGATAAAAGTTGATTTCTTCAAGCATGTTATTTGATTCTATGAATTAGTTTTGTCTCAATTTTATCGTTTGTGATTCATTATTTTTATTATCATATGATTTGAATGCTAGTTTGGTTGAGTCCGGAATCAATTGGATTTGTTTTCATCTCTATAGCTATATTAGGGTTTTCAATACGTAAAAGTTGTTATCTCTGATTTCTAGTAGCATCTTGTGGTTAATACTTGTAGTGATACATCTTTTTAATTGCATATGAATCATAACCTTTGTTAAAACGAATTAGTGCTTTTACACGTTTGTTTGCATCGATTAGTCTTATTTCATAGAACTTATTGCTCTTAGGGAGTTAAATCTAATTGTGCTTTTACACATTAGGTTGCTTTTTAAGTAGATTTCACAATAACATCTTTTAATGTTGTTTGTGATAAAATCAGGAAATAAACGGGATACTCTTGCGATCAAGATATCCTAGGACTTTTGATAATTGAGAGATTAAATACCAATTCTAATCATAGATGAAAAATACATGTTTGTGAATGATACTATCCCTTAACCAATATCTTATTCCTATTGATTATTCAAACTTTTTGCTTTGTTTTATTTAGTTTTATTACTTTGATAAAAACAAAAACACACCTTGGGTTATTTGGTTACTTGGTTACTTAAGAATCTAAAAATTGCATAACAACAATCGCCTCTCTGTGTATACGAACTCTTTCTTATCGAATACTATATTTATATCTAGTTGAGTGAGGAAGTGAATTTATTTTTGACGCATACGACACGCATCAGTGTGAAGACTTGGACTTGGAATTGGATGGAGAATTGGGCTTGGATTTGGAAAGAGGAGATGGAAAATTTGAGAAAGGCTTGGACTTGGAAATTGAATTGCTAAAGGAAAGGGATTCTATTCCTTGGAAGATTTGGAGAGAATTGAAGCCTATAAATAGAGAAATGCTCTACTTTTCTATACACACATCGATACACATCTTTTTGCACACCTCTACACACACAACACTTTTCTTTTCTTTATTTGTGTGAACTCTTTAGCATGAGTAACTAATTTTATTGATTGAGGATGAATTCCTAGTTCTTAACATAT
This sequence comes from Papaver bracteatum, assembly GCA_023529315.1. Lineage (NCBI taxonomy): Eukaryota > Viridiplantae > Streptophyta > Magnoliopsida > Ranunculales > Papaveraceae > Papaver > Papaver bracteatum. Next base: position 1,881,619 of record JAJJWX010005152.1, read on the forward strand.
GATTTGAGTTTTTGTTTCAATTCTATCTTGAAGTTTTTCATATGATTATCGTTTGTTTTTACTAATATTAATGTTTATGATTGATTGATAGGTTGTTTAGAGTGCACGCTAAATTGATTTGTTAATTTGATCTAAAGCTAGTGAAAGTTAGGGAATACGTAATAGTTTCTTGACTCTTTACCCAAGTAGAAAACACGAGACCTTGCAGAGGGATTCCGTGGAGCAATTGTATGTGAAAACAACGCTATAAAGTGTACCAAGCGAACCGAGTCTAACTACTAGTACTTAACCTAAATTCATAAATCTTAATGCGTTCGGGGAATTACATATTGCAAGCGAACCTCAAGGTGGTTCTTTTGAATAGAATCTGATAACTAAGCGAACTTGTTACTCAGTGAAATAAGGAATTTTGGGGTTAGCTAAGCGAACCTGCTATCCTACGGTTGGTGATAATCTGTGACTAATAAAAAGTGGAAAAGAACATAACTTGAATCATTGTTTTGCAACGAAGAAGGATTCCTTGATCTAACTTCTCTTAATGATTTCAACTTACACTTTTGATTGCTTTATTTACTTTCTTTTGCTTTTAAAATCTTGAACCAATACCCCTTTTTGTGACATTATAAGACAACTAAAACCTCTTACTCCTCGTGGGAACGATCTTGACTACCCTATATTACTTGTTAATTAGGTAGTAAATATTAATTAATTTTTTGTGGTTACGACACGCATCAAATTTTGGCGCCGTTGACGGGGAGCAGCGGACGGGTTTAGTTGTTTTCTTTTTACTTTTTGCTTTATTCTTGCTTTGTTAGATTCTATTATCGTATCTAACTTGGTTTTTGAGAATTTTTTTCAGGTACTCCATGTATGGTGGACAAGAGCAAGCATATTACAATAATCAGTACGGTTTTCAACCTCAACATTATGACAACTTCCAACCATCCATAGGATACAATCAAAACCAATCTTTTGGCCATGATCAATATCCTACGAAACCTTATGGATATTCTCATACATATAAATAACCTTGTAGTGGGTATGTAAGTCAAGCACCAAGGTGGGATAAATCTACTTCTAATTGGCTTCATTCAAGTTGTATGCAGATTATCAATGAATTGCAAGACATGCGACAAAAACTATACCGTGATAGAAAGAACGTCGCACAAACCAATTTTTGCAACACTTTTTCTTACCCGACTCCGGTTCGTAGTTATGATCATTCACCCATTCAAAGGGAAGAGTCCTGGGAAATAGAATCTATTGTAGCTAACGGTGGTAAGCGTGTGAACGTCAGGAAACTTGCAAATAAATTATACAAATTGGAAGATGATGGAGACTCGGAAGAGCTTGTCGCAGAAATTAGTAGGACCATTCATATGGAACTTAAACGACGTCTGGATAAAGGTTATGAAACTGATGAAGATTCTTATTATGGTGAGTCTGAAGTTGAAGATGATTATGTTGAAAAGGATCAACCTTTGGAGACTTTTGATGACGCTAGTGTAGCTTACTCGAGCCTTGATCTTAATAATGATCAATCACCTATTTAAAAGTTAGAGCTTGAGGAAGATGCATTTAGTGCTTGGAAAAAATTCCTTAGGGAAAGATATGAGTCCGCAGAAGTGTATGAACGTTGCAACAATGAGGAAGTTATTCCAACACCGGATCATAATAACGATCTTTCGCCTATTCAAAAGGAGGAGATTGGGTGTGACTTACCTATTGTTGTAAACGGTGTAACACCCTCACAAGAAGATCTTACAATTTACACAGAATAAGATTTTATGAGAGAAGAATAGCCCGATTCCGATGACGAAGATGTTGAAGAGGTGATGCTTGATAATGAAACCGAATTGATTGAATTTATGGAAGACCCAATTGAACTTGTTAATGATTTGAATGATGCCAAGACATTGGTTAAGGTATAAAATGACGAAGAATGGTTGCAAGGTTTGATAGAGGACCATGATATGCAAGAGGTAAGTAATTCACTTGAATATTTTAAGAACGAAGAAGATTTTGTAATACAAGAAATTGTGCAAGGTTTGTCTAACCCTTTTCATATTAATTCTTTTCCTTTACCTCTTATTGGATTGAATGTATGTGCTTCGAAAGTATTTTTGGATGACTTTGTTTCTCGATATCCACCATTGGAAACACTTGATGCTAATACCATGCAGGTTTGCCAAGAGGAATCCATAGAAATTCCCAATTTCTATGTTCTTTATACACTTCCGAGTGTGGACAAGAATAAATGTGGGGGAAATTTCTACCGAGCGATAACTTTATTATTATTTTCTTGTGCTAACATTTGTATGGAGTTTTTGTGTGTAAAACAGGTACTATGGGTGGATCCCCAAATTTTCCAATTGTTAGTATATGGGGAATGAATCTTACAAGAGCCAAGTCGGGCCGTCGACTTTAAAACAAGCGCTTAGTGGGAGGAAACCCACCGGTTTTGTATCTCTTATCCTTTTACTTTTTATTTTCTTTTTGTTTCGTTTATTTATTTTTCTTGTTCCATATCATGTTAGGATTTCCCACCTTGAATTTACTAGGAAGATTCAATTACATTGAGGACAATGTAAGGTTTGAGTGTGGGGGAGTGGCTAAGCATATATATTTGATTTTTTGATTTTTTATTTTTTTTGCATAAAACCTCCAACTTTTAGAGATTTTAGAGTCACTAGCATACTTCTAGGTATGTTTACATAGAGAATTCTGACCGACATAACTTAACTTGGAAGTGTTAGGGAACTACGTTCGGATTTCTTATTTATTAGAGTGTTAAATAATGGATTTAATCATGCCGGTGATACAAATTAGGAGCAGAGAAGAATGCATTATTAGAGTTGCTGATCAATCATTAGTGGAGACTACCCGTTTTTATATCATGTGAGGCACCGACCAGAAATTCTTCCATCTAACTAAAAAGCTTTCTTTTGAGTGTGTGTCACTATACGTTAATTCCGGGTAGAATGGTGAGCTACCCAACTTCACACCAATTTCAGCACTACTCTTTGATCTCTTGAGTGATAATTTTTGTCTATCATGAGGGTGCCGTCTATGGATGAAAGCCTCCTTCTTGTAGTTCGATTTGAAGTTAGCACCATTCTCTCTCTCGACAAAAACGGGTCCATAAAAACACCATAATCATCAACAACAATGAGCGACATCAAAATTTACAAGGAAAGTTGAAGACGTTCAAGGTTTACAAGCAACGGAACAAGAAAAATAGAAAATTTCAAATCCAAGTAAAGCAACATATAATGAGCGGATTTTTGTATACATGTTGAAGACTTACGTATAAGGAGCGGAATTTTATATCCAAGTAGAAGACTTATTTACAAGAGCAAAGAAAATCAAAAGGTGAGAATTATTGAAGTTTATGATTTCAAGACGATACAAGTTGTGAAGAATCAAGCGGTAAAATACTTTTCCACGGCCATGGTTTGTTTTATTTCACTTTGTTTTGTATTTTGTTTCTCCTGTCTTAAAAAAATAATAATATTTGATTGAAAAATTGAAAAAAAAGAGAAAAAGAAAAAATTTGAAAAATATGAGACAAGAGAAATATCTATTATTGTTTTATTTTTATTTTTATTTATTGAATAATCCATGGATAAGGAAAATATATAAGGAAGTTTCAAGCGACAAGGATTTTAAAAAAAAAAAAAAAGTTACAAATTGTTAAGGATCTACGAAATTCAAGAGTTTATCATCAATAGTTGAAGCCGAAGACGAGGATTGAGAAGATGAGGACGAGAAGCCGAAGACGTTTCTATTGGATGTCGTGAGAGTGGTGCTATCATAATTGGCAATCGGATGTGAAGGTGAGTAAGTAATCTCATCTTCGATAATAGTGGTTGATTTCCTTTCCTAGAGATCGTCAGAAAAATGGTTTTTCAAAATGTTAAAATATGTGGGTTTTTAAAATATTTCGGAAGTTGTCCTTCCCACCATTCAACGTGTTACATGAATTATCTCTTCATTCCTACCTGCACACATGTGAGACCCATAAAAAAGCCGTCTTTTTGAGTGCAATTTCATAAAACCCTTTTTGGTGAGGCAGAAGTCGAGGCGAAATGCTTATTGACCGTTTCTCAAACACGTGTTCTCTCATTAAGGTGTGGTTATTTCTCACTCAACATTTAAGAATGAGAATATGTTCTTTAGTATTTCTAACTTCTTATTACTAGCATGCAGAAACTCTATGTCATCATAACTCTTTGGATGCTTGGGACGCTGGAACGCTTTGAAGTTGTAAGTTTAAGTTTGATTTGCTCGAGGACTAGCAAAGTCTAAGTGCGGGGGAATTTGATAGGTGTAGAATACACCGTATTTACTATCTATAGAGTTTATGCTTTCTTTGCTATTTTTCTTGTAAATTATGTATTTTACGCGTGTTTTTGAGTTATTAGGTACTCTGGAGTCACACGGAGAAAAAGAAGAAGAAACCGCCAGATTTGAACTAAAAGGGCAAAAAGGCCATTTCACAAGCAAGCACTATTGAGAGCCTAGCTAAGGTTAAGGGGAAACTCTATTTGAAGGAGTTCTAAATATAGTCATGCTAAGGTTAAGGGGTTTCCATAAAGAGTGGCCCTTATCAGAAGTGACCGAGTACCAATAACCACCAGCCCCAATTTATAACCCTAACTTAACTCGTTATCTTCTCAATCATTTGCACAAAGAAATAGAGATTGAGAGAAATTAAAAAAAAAAAAAAAACAGCGCAGCCGCTTCTGTTGAAGTCGAGAAATTGAAACCAAGAACAGACATGGAAGATTGAGATGAATCTGTGGTGATCTAAGAAATTGAGTCAGGGTTCGGTGGAATTTGAATTGAAACTGGATCTGTCGGATTTGAGGACGATATTAAGGAATTGTTGAAACAGAAAGAAGAAATTGAATTCAAGCTAGGGTTTGATTTGTTGCCGATGAAATCAGTAATGGTGGTCATTGTTCAAGAATGGGGTTTGCTCTGAAATTAAAGGTGGTCTAAGATGGGATCGATCTGTGTAAAAAAATAGATATGTTGTTGTGAATCGGAGATGGGTTTTGTGTGATTTCAAGTAATCAACAGAGATGGAATTGAGAGAGATCTGACACTAATTCAAAAATGGGTTTGTAGTCTATCAAGGGTCTGTGGATGATTAGGGTATCTATTTGTATCTGCTATCACTTCTGAATCCGAGAATTGAAGGATTGAATTGACGGTGGATTGAAGGAAATGGTGGTTTGAAGTAATAAGAAGTGGGTTGTCTCAGAAACTGAAGTTGTGGGTGTTGATGGTCAGGGTTGGTGTTGTTGCAGTACAGGAATGGAGGAAGAAGATCTTATATGGGTTACAATGGTGGAGTTTGTGCTGTAGTGAATCAAGAACAGGCAATTGGGAGATGAAAGGGGCAATGTGATTCAAATGTTGAATGAATAGATGTATGTTAGGATTGTCACAGGGAGAAGAAAAGAATGGTCTGAAATTGGCCTGAGAAATCCCTAAAACAGAAGAAACTCGGTCCAACTCTTCCCTCTGATGAGTCAACTCAGTGACCGATCCAGCTCACTTGTCTCAGACAAGTCAGCCGAGTTAGACAGCTGACTCGGCTGACTTCCCTCCCTTGACCCTCTTGACTGACAGTTTGACCTTCTTGACCGTTTATTTTAACAGAATCGTGACGGAATATTTTTTCAACGGCATCAGAACTCAGGTAGCCGGCGGTGACGGATTCCGGTTGATTTCCGGTCAAAAACCCAGTTTTCAAGCGACCAAATTTACAGAATTTTGTATGGACTTCTCTCATGGGTGTGAATACTTGGACTTGGAGTTGGATGTAGAATTGGGCTTGGATTTGGAAAGAGGAGATGGAAGATTTGAGAAAGTCTTGGACTTGGAAATTGAATTGCTAAAGGAAAGGGATTCTATTCCTTGGAAGATTTGGAGATAATTGAAGCCTATAAATAGAGAAGTGCTCTACTTTTTTATACACACATTGATACACATCTTTTTGCACACCTCTACACACACAACACTTTTTTTTTCTTTATTTGTGTGAACTCTTTAGCATGAGTAACTAATTTTATTGATTGAGGATGAATTCCTAGTTCTTAACATATTATTTGAGTTTTTGTTTCAATTCTATCTTGAAGTTTTTCATATGATTATCGTTTCTTTTTACTAATATTAATGTTTATGATTGATTGATAGGTTGTTTAGAGTGCACGCTAAATTGATTTGTTAATTTGATCTAAAGCTAGTGAAAGTTAGGGAATACGTAATAGTTTCTTGACTCTTTACCCAAGTAGAAAACACGAGACCTTGCGGAGGGATTCCGTGGAGCAATTGTATGTGAAAACAACTCTAGAAAGTGGACCAAGCGAACCGAGTCTAACTACTAGTACTTAACCTAAATTCATAAATCTTAATGCTTTCGGGGAATTACATCTTGTAAGTGAACCTCAAGGTGGTTCTTTTGAATAGAATTTGATAACTAAGCGAACTTGTTACTCAGTGAAATAAGGAATTTTGGGGTTAGCTAAGTGAACCTGCTATCCTACGGTTGGTGATAATCTATGACTAATAAAAAGTGGAAAAGAACATAACTTGACTCATTGTTTTGCAACGAAGAAGGATTCCTTGATCTAACTTCTCTTATTGATTTCAACTTACACTTTTGATTGCTTTATTTACTTTCTTTTGCTTTTAAAATCTTGAACCAATACCCCCCTTTTTGTGACATTATAAGACAACTAAAACCTCTTGCTCCTCTTGGGAACGATCTTGACTACCTTATATTACTTGTTAATTAGGTAGTAAATATTAATTAACTTGTTGTGGTTACGACACGCATCAGTGACCGAAGCAAGTCTGGAACGACCATTTCTTGGTTTAGGCCAAAATTGTATAGATTGATCTCTCGAATCAAAAGCACGTCCGTGCACTGCATTTGTTTAGGGTTTAGATTCGTTTCTCATCCAGACACACCCAAATTTACCAAAAACCACAGAAACAGTTTTCACCCTCAAACAGGAAGTCTCAGAGTATGTTAAGTTTTTGTATTCATTGAAAATGAAGAAGATTACAACTTCTCATGCCACACCTTTTCTGACTCATCTTTGTCGAGAAAACAAGAAATTGAAAAGGATTTACGGAGGTCTTTATGGTTGGAATCGCTCTTGCGAACCGATCCTCAAAGATACCGAGAAAATCCTGAGTAGAAAGTTACTTGAATGTGATCGTGTATATCAAAAATACTTCTTGTTAGAAGAGAAACTTACAGAAATTGAAGCAAGGATTAACTCCTAGTAAGCAAGTTTTGATGACAGAAAAGGCGCGTATCTCGCTCAAGAAAAATGCCTTGAGGCTGATTTAGTTGTTGCTCTTGATAAAATCAAGATGTTGGAAGATGACTTGAAAAAGTTAATACTAGTTCAAGCAAATTAACCACTATGCTAGGAGAAAGTAAAAATCATCGTGATGCTTCAAGTTAGCAAAGAGGTAAAAAAATTCAAGGCTAGTGATTCTTCTCAACAAAAGGTTTCCACTGATGGAAAAATTAAAATACCTTCACCGGCAGTTAAGGTTCTAAAGAGCAAAATATATCAACCTCCAAAGTCAGCACACTTGGATCGAGGTAAGAACATTCCTTATGTTTGCCACTATTGCAGAAATAAATGTCACCTGAAAAGGAGATGTTGTTTCCATATAAGAAATGAAAAACTTCATGATGTTTTTGTTTGGGAATCACAAGAAGTTGTGAAGCCAAGATCATATGTTAAGACTAATCCCCTTAACATTACAAGTTATAATTGTCCAACCTTTAGGCTAAGGAATCAGTGTTGTGATAAACTTAGATTTGCCTATAAACGTCGTACAAATCCTTTTCACAATCATAATGGTTATCAAAAGGATAACTTCGTAAAGGAGAAGACAAGATCTGATGCTCCCAGTTGGAGAAAGACTAACTTGCAAAAGAATAGTCAATTCGATTCTCTTCCGAGAATTCTAGAAGAGAGTAATGGAAAGAAGGTTCTGATTGTTCCTAAACGCACTCAGAAGTGGATACCAAAGAAAGTTAATGATGTTTTGAGTATGAAAAGGAATGATCTCCCAGATAATTCCATGACTATGGAGAAGGCAGTATCCATGATGTTGGAACTTAAAAAGTTCTTTGGAAAGATGGATTTGGATGTGAAATGTTCTAAAAATGATCTCTTTCATGATAATACAAAAGTCACTTGTGGTGAGCAAGATATTTCTCACCTCAACACAACTTTAGTGTGTTCTTAGTGCATCCTCACCATGGAATAACCTGCTATGTATACGATGAGGGAAGCACGAGAATTGGGGCGCATAGATTATGTTCGGTAAGGCTTTAGAATTTGATTGGATTCTTCTAAAAAGTTATGTCTATAAACTTGAGCAAGATTTATGTTTTTATTTGCTTAGAGTACTTATAATGATCCATGTACCTTACTGATAGTTCATTTCTACATAACTTGATCTGTGTTTAAGGTTCTTAAATGTTTAGGTTTGAAAATAGTAGTTCGGGATGTTTGGACTTCATGGTACACATACCAGGTATGCATACCATCATTTAAAATCAAAATCCAGGGATTTTAGTACGCATACCCGTTTGCATATTGCTCCAGGTCATGAAAATTCGTTTGCAAACCGGTATGCATACTTGACCGTAGACGTCGATATTCGGTAAACTTGTTTTGGCCGTAACTTCTTCGTCCGAACTCGGAATTATCTCATTATTTTTGCATTCTATTCTTTCTTGAATTCCATTAAAAATATAGATGAGAATTATTGAATTTGGATGAGTTAAGATTGGTCTTTGTCCTGTTTCTCATTTTTGAGTGTTTTGCTCCGTTTCGTCTCACTTGTTCCACTTATCTTGGACTTGGGCACTTGGATTCGTGGAGTAATACTCATCTAAGCTCATTTATATCTTTTACAAGAATGTTGTTAGTGAATCACAAAGAAGGAAGTTCAAGAATGGGCAGTAGTATGCATTGCTATGGGATTCTTGAATGTTCACAATCATCTTATGTGAACTATGGTGCATGGTCGTTGATGAATTTGTATGTTCTTCTTTGTTAAAAAAATCTTTTTATATGCCTTTGGTAGCTATTATTGGTGTAAATACGTGCGAAAAATATTGCTACCTTATAAGGACCAAGATTGTTTTTGCAGTATTAATCTTTATGATTTTATATATTGCAACTTGTTATGGGATATGTGTGTTTGCGTCCGTGAACTTTGATTGTCCCATATGTGGTTAAAAGTTAAGTTTCATATGTCGATATGAAAGTATTGATAAAAGATTGAATGAACTTTTGACAAACACTAGTTAAGCCTTTTATGTCATTTTGCAAATATTGATGGAAGAAAGGATGAGCTTTTGTTTACAAAGATTAAGTCTATTGTATGTCATTGTGTAAATAGTGATGAAAGATAGAATGAATCTTTCTTTATTCCGCAGTATTGATCTTCCTTGATCCATATTTTTTATGTATATAATGTGTGTCTCCTTAAGTTCTCTTTTGTTGAGCATTTACGATTGAATTAATCATGGGGTTCTCTTGTGGTTAATTTAATTCAGTGTTTTGGATACAAATCCATATTATTATATGATTTGTTGTTGTCCAAATAAATCCTTCTTTTCTTGTGAAAGTAAGATCGCTCTTGTTATTCTTTCGGGAATAACATTTTATGGGGGAGAGTTCTTTTTGAACTTGTGCTTTATTGCCAAATATTTGTGGGGAGTGCGGCTGTGGAATATTGTAGGGGATATCTTGTATCTTTATAAACTCCTTGATGAATGCATTTAGTTTCGGCTATATGATTGCATCTAAAAAGTTGATATGTGCTTTCTTTTGGTCATGAAATGTCTCTATGAAAATTTCATTAGGATCCCACTAGTTTTCGTACCTTTTCCAATTTTATTGACAAAAATGGGGAGAATTAATGTGTAGTTCACACTACAAATACATATGGTTTTAGGATCATTATGTAATGGGGGGTGGTTTCCATGTGATATGGAGTATTGACTAAGGGGGAGTGATACATATCACCATAGTATTGTTGTCGAAGTTGTGATACAATTGAACTTTGATGTTGTATAATAATATTATGACACTGTGTAACAATGATTGAGAGCTTTTGTTTTTTCTTTGTTATGGTTACGGATCTTCAACAACGATGATGTTGATTTGAATATCTTTAGAATCATTGGAGTACTTGGAAGTGACGAAGATTTCGAGTAATGTTGAAGAACCAAGGATATCATGCATGTGGGAGAGAAGCTGCAAAGTTTATTTATTATGTATTCCATATGTATTGATAGTTTTGTCACTAAAATTGACAAAGGGGGAGATTGTAAGAGCATTGCTAGGTCGAACTCGCAAGCGTTGCTATCTCAAGATTGTTGTCAAGTTTAGTTTCCAAAACTGTAAGTCTTGACTTCTAGTTTACTTATAGTTAAGTCTCGGACTAGGATAAAAAAGTGTAGTTCAGCTCTAGACTCCACGACGTTCATCATACAAAGATGAAGAACTACTCAAGGAACTGGTGGAACTTCATCGACTGAAAGGTATGTGGAGACTTGAACTTATCTATCACTCAAAAATTCTATCTACTCTATCTCCTATCTTGAGATAAAAGTCTTATTGCTATATAGACTTAGATTATACACATTTGCTATTTCGATCCGAGTTTATCTCACTTATCAATTTCTCGAAATATGTGTTGGTAAGCTTTCGCTTTGGCCAAGTTCATCTTTACAAGTGACGAAAGTCATGTTGATTATTTCAGTATCTTGAAAATCGCTTTGATGAAAAATAGTGTGTGAATAACCTATATTTAACATCCTCTAAGAATGCTTAATGGTTGAAATAAAGAGTTTAGAACATGTAACCATCTTTGGATATATAAGCATTTAATGTGTTTGCACATTAGTGTATAAGTCCAAAATCTGGAACCAAATATATGCATACTTGTGTGTGTACTAAATGGTTGATGGAGACTGGATCAGTATGCGTACCCATACGCATACTGGCGGAAAGTTCATGTCCGTGAATTTCGGCTGAGTTTGGAAACCAAAACAAACTCAAATCATGTTACTTAAGTACGCATACCCATATGCATACTTAAGTATGTTACTTTCTAAAATTGGTTTGTTCATGAACTAAAACATTTATACATTAAGGAATGCAATTTGCAAACCGTGGATATAATGTTCATGAATCGATTCAAGTGAATGAAAGCCGATTTTGATTTGATTGTGTCTTGTATACTTTTATGAGATCTAAGCAATTGAATAACTCTCTAACTAGTTCTTTCGAGTCATTTGAACTAGTTATGGTGAAGATGAATATGGTTGATATGAAGGTGCTCATATGGCTAATCATTTGGTTAACTACTGTTGAACCAACTAGGTGTACACGTTTAGGTACGGTTACACAAACCTAAATGAATGTGCATTTCATTTGTGTATAACAAGCTAAGTTCAATCTAACAGTTGAAAGATATTGGCCTGAATCTAATCAGGTTTTCATCTAACGGTGAATATTGAATACTTTGTTACCAAGGTAACTTAGATTGCAAACCCTGATTTGGAGACTATATAAAGGAGAAATCTAGCAACTGGGAAACCTAATCCCCACACCTCCTATGTGATACTAGTTGTATAAGCTAGAGTCGGTTCTCCTTTAACCTTAGGTTTATACCGAGACCCTATAGGTTAACGACTTGAAGACTTCATTGGGATTGTGAAGCCATACCCAATTATTTTATGTGTAGTTGCGTGATCCGATCTTTCTGTTTCTATCGTGATTGAGTGAAATCGTAAGATTGGCTTGAGATTAATTTCTCCGATAGGCAAGATAGAAAAGTAGTCACAAACATCTTCGTATCATCATTTGTGATTCCACAATATCTTGTTTCGCTAGTTGATTAAGTTTATTGTGAGGTGATTGATAATTCTAGGTTATTCTTCTGGAATATAAGTCCGGGTTATCAATTGGTTCCTGTTCACCTTGATTTATAAAAAGACAGAACAAAACTCGTAGGTATTTCTGTGGGAAACAAATTTATCTATTCATGTAGACTTTTCTGTGTGATATAGATTTTTTTATTAAAGTCTTCAACTTTGGGTCGTAGAAACTCTTAGTTGTGGGTGAGATCAGCTAAGGGAATCAAGTATGTAGTATCCTGTTGGGATCAGAGATGTAAGGAGCGGAACTGTACCTTGGATCAGTGTGAGATTGATTGGGGTTCAACTACAGTCCGGATCGAAATTAGTTTCCAGTAGGCTAGTGTCTGTAGCGGCTTAATACAGTGTGTTTTCAACCTGGACTAGGTCCCTGGGTTTTTCTGCATTTGCGGTTTCCTTATTAACAAAACTTATGGTATATGTGTGTTGATGGTGGTTTTATCTTAGGGGTAAAATCATAAAACCCTAGTCAGACAGTGACGTCACAGAACTTGAGTAATAATGTCCAAATCGAGCACATTTATTGAACCTTTTAATTTGTCTGTGAGAAAATTACCGGGGTACCTTTTTTAAATGCTAATTAGGGTTTCGACAAGCCAACACCCTAATTCTCACACCACATGTGCCGATGGAAAACCATGTCATCCACACCTACCGCGCCAAGGCATGCCAACCATGCTAGCCGCACCAATGTGCAAATGGCAAACCGTGCCAGCCACATCCACCATGCCAAGCCAAACTGCACCTTACCTTGGCCCTAACCATGCCATGCCAACGACATACCAACCTAGCCGCGCCACCATACTGGACTTCCCTATGCGGCTACCAAAACTAAGGCGTGAGACAATTAACGGTCACCTTTCAATCCTATGAGCAAATCCTAACCATCCAAGTTTACCAGACAACTCATGGGAACCTACCCAAAACCCTAGCTTGGTCACGCCTATGCCAAGGAAAACCGCACCTTGCCTCGGCCCTAGCCAAGCTAGCCGCACCATGTGCCAATGACTTGCCAAACCCTTGGCCCCACATGTCAAGCCAAACTGCATCTCGCCTTGACCCTAGCCATGCCATCCGCACCATGTGACAACAACTTGCCAAACCCTTGGCCCCACATGCCAAGCCAAACCGCACCTCGCCTTGGCCCTAGCCATGATAGCCGCACCATGTGCCAACGGCTTTCCAAACCCTTGGCCCCACATGCCAACCCAAACCGCACCTCGCCTTAGCCCTAGCCATGCTAGCCGCACCATGTGCCAATGGCTTGCCAAACCCTTGTCCCCACATGCCAAGCCAAACTGCACCTCGCCTTGGCCCTAGCCATGCTAGCCGCACCATGTGCCAACGGCTTGCCAAACACTTGGACCCACATGTTAAGCCAAACCACACCTCGCCTTGGCCTTAGCAATGTTAGCCGCACCATATGCCAACGGATTGCCAAACCCTTGGCCCCACATGCCAAGCGCACCTAGCCGCGCCACCATGCTGGCCTTCCCTATGCGGATACTAAAACGAAGGCGTGCGACAATCAATGGTCTCCCTTCAATCCCAGGAGAAAATCCTAGCCATCCAAGGTTACCAAACAACGCATGGTAACCTTTGGCACGAAAACCTAAGTTTGGCCGCGCCAAACCATGCCATGCCAACGACATGCCAACCTAGGCGCGCCACCATGCTGGCCTTCCCTACGCGGCTACCAAAACGAAGGCGTGCGACAATCAACGATCTCCCTTCAATCCTAGGAGCAAATCCTTTCCATACAAGGTTACCAGACGACGCATGGTAACCTTTGGCCAGAAAACCTAAGTTTGGCCACGCCAACGGCATGCCAACCTTGCCGCGCTACCATTCTAGCCTTCCCTATACGGCTACCAAAACGAAGGCGTGCAACAATCAACGGTCGCCATTCAATCCCATAAGCAAATCCTAGCCATCCAAGGTTACCAGACGACGCATGGTAACCTTTGGCCCGAAAACATAAGTTTGGCCACTCCAAACCATGCCATGCCAACGGCATGCCAACCTAGCCTCGCCACCATGGCATGCCAACCTAGCCGCGCCACCATGATGGCCTTCCCTATGCGGCCACCAACAAACGAAAGTGTGCAACGATCAACGATTACCTTTCATCTTAAGATGCAAAATCTCGACCGTCGAAGGTCACCAAGCTAGCAAGTCTCCCAAGCTCGACTTGCCAGGAAACAACATGCTACATGTTTTCCACAAAAACATTCAAGACATCAACACATATCACAAACTGGGGGATCCTTTTTGGGTAGTGGTTTGGCGGTTTATAGCGTGCGCCGTATACTACGCCCGTCATAAGGGTGAGGCGGTTAGTAAATACAGGGAGTTAATGGTGAAACGCTCTTTTATGGGACATCAATTCCATGCGTTAACGGTTTCATGGAACATCAATTCCATGCATTAACGGTTTTATAGAACATCAATTCCATGCGTTACCATCTCCTCCCATTTACTTGCCCATTTTCCATTCCTTGATGAGACCAGAGTATGTTTCACTTTGACTTGTATAAATAGGTCTTACCTATTTCCACCGAACAACAAGTTCAGTCAGGAGCATACAACACTCAGAAAATACTTGCTAGCTTACCATTTGTTAGCCTTCCCACTTTTCTGATACAAGTCGTAGAAACACAACTACTCTTCCAGAATTAACTATTCTGGTATCATCACTTTCCTTGCTTCCCTCCCCAAAACCAACCAATTCTCCTCCACTTTGTGACCGAAGCAAGTCTGGAACGGCCATTTATTGGTTTAGGCCGGACTTTTACAGATTGATCTCTCGAATATAAAGTACTCCCTTGCATTACATTGTTTAGGGTTTAAATTCGTTTCTCACCCGCACACCCGAAATTACCGAAATCAGCAGAAACCATTTCCACCCACAAACACTGTATTATTTCTTTTCCGCACTATATTTTGTTATATAAATGAAATATCACAGGTTGTACGTTGTATTGATCAATTAGTAATTCCAACATTTGGTTGTTGATTGAAATTGATTGATCCTTGAACATTGGTCTTTGGTACCGTTCAAGTTATTTCTCTTGTATTCAATCAGACTCGCAAATTTCTATTTGTTTGAGTTGGGATTGAATCGAGAAATTGAGATATAACTCTTTGATATACTTTTTTTTATTAAGATTGAGTCTGACTGTCTAGTTGATTCTCTTAAAAGTATATTGGAGTTAGTCCATACAGATTGCTAAAAGAAATATTGGGTGAGGTTGTTAGACCCAAACCATTTCAGTACTCAATATTATAGAACAAGTAATATCATAACACGTAACTACAGAGAAAAAAGTTGGGTCTGGCTTCACGAATCGCAAATGAAGTCTTCAAGTCGTTAACCTATAATGGTTTTGGAAAAACCTAGGTTAAAGGAGAATCGACTCTAGTACGCAACTAGGACACAGAAAAGTATCAAGATCGGGTTTTCTAGTTGCTAGAGTTCTCCCTTATATAGTATTTCAAATCATGGTTTGCATTTTAAGTCAGCTTAGTAACAAAGAAATCAATATTCACTGTTAGATGAAAACCTGATTTAAGATTCAAGCTAAGTTTGCTTAAAACCAAAGAAATATCTCTCCACCGTTATATGGTCTTTGCTTGTTACACACAGATGAAATATACCTTCATTTAGATTTGCGTAACCGTACCTAAACATGTATATTGAGTTGGCTCAACAATAGTTAACAAAAGTTAGCCATATGAAATTTTGTACTAACCACATTCATCTAACACTTCTAGATCAAATATGATGATCAATTAACCATGAATGGTAATCAAATGAATCTAATTGTGTTACTAATAGAGTCGTTCAATTGTATACATCTTATAGAAGTATAAAAGAAATAATTGAAGCAAAAGCGGATTAATTCATGAGAATCAATTCATCAACATTTAGCCATGGTTTGCAAAGATTGCATTCCTTAATTTATAAATATATTTGTTCATGAGTATGAAATCATACTTAACCAACTAAGTTTGCAGACGGGTACGCAAACTTTATTTCCGGAATTTGGTCTTGTCCGACGGTTCGTAAACCGGTATGCATACTGCCGTCCCGGACCTTAACTCAGGTAAAACCATTCGCATAATGGTATGCAAACTTTGTTCTCGGACTTTAACAGTTAAAACTATTCGCATACTGGTATGTAAACTTGGTTCCCAGACCTGAATCATACCACAACAGTTTGCATACTGGTATGCATACTTTTCTAGATCCAGACAATGGTTAATTGTTCTAAACTCCCATTTCAATCATTGAAACATCCTTAGAAGACGACAATAGATGTCTCACATAAATTGTTAGCTTATAAGTGATTTTCAAGTGATCGGATGATCAATATGAAACATTCCGAGTCGACATCAAATAATTGTCTCACACAAATCATGTAAGATGTTTCAAAGCAATTTTCACATGATCATCTTTTGACTCATTATTCAGTTTCCAACAAATAAATTGTTTCCAACTAAACTCGTCAATGATTTGACGATTCACAAGAATAACTTTTCCTCGAACAATGGTTTTGAAAGTGCAGTTGAATATGTCAGGTTCATGCAGGTTTGCATAAAATTGAGCCGTCATTTCTATCTGGGTTGTTCCCATGGGACGATGAATTATACCCCATTCAAGATTCTCAAAGAAACCAAAAAGATGTTCTACTCTAGTTCTGGGGGATTATAAATACTTTCCATAATAGGCCCTTGTGTACTACATTCCACATAATAGTTACGAGCCTCCATGTCAATGAACTTAGTTTGCAAGCTTGGATCAAAATAAGTATCATCACGATTTTGAGTACCTGAACTCTCACCACGACTTGGTCTCTTCCTATATGCCATTGAGAATTGTAGAAAACTTAAAGTGATGAAGAAGAACTTATCGGGTACTCGAACTGCCGTTAATAGAGAAGCTCCAGAACTATAAGAAAAATATCAATCACAA
This sequence comes from Papaver bracteatum, assembly GCA_023529315.1. NCBI lineage: Eukaryota > Viridiplantae > Streptophyta > Magnoliopsida > Ranunculales > Papaveraceae > Papaver > Papaver bracteatum. Next base: position 1,898,595 of record JAJJWX010005152.1, read on the forward strand.
ACCCGTTGAGTAGTTTTTTGTTGTGAATCCAATGGTACAAAGAACTCTCAAATCGATTGCGAAAAGAGGTTTTTGGAGATTAAGAGTTTGCGAACTCTTGAGTTTTCTTTTACAAAGTTCTCGAACAAGATAATATGGAGAAGAAAACAAGAGAAGGGCTTCTCTTTATTAGTGCAACCGACCGAACAGTTCCTGAACCGATAAAACTATCCTAGGTATCAGAACCAACAGAACTGGTTCGTGGTCTATTTCACACATTTGAGTCACACAAGATATATCAAGAGCTAAATGGGTTTAATCTAAAACCCGCTTAGGTGAAAACCGAAGCCAGGCAAAAGCTCGGACATATTTAATATCTTGACTCCAAGAGAGAACCTCTTTTCAGCAGATTTTGTACCTAGATGGGTTGAGAAATACCCAAAAAGTTGAATTAGTGGAAACTTCACAAGACATTATACAACCAAAAGAGTTTAATTTTTTATGTCTGTGATGTCTTGATTTGTAATCTTTTATCAGCAAGGACATGAAATAGTTTTAGCACAGCATAAGGTAAATTCCTTGGAAAAGAGAGACATCTTAGCATTTTTTCTAAAGGTTACTATCCTGCCATTATGATAAAAAGTTTCCAGAATAGAATCATGTAATGAATTCTGTTCGGGAGAGATATTCTCAGGTGAATAAGGCTTATGATCCATTTGTATTACAACCAATGCATGACTCGTTGTATTATAAAGGAACGGAACAATGCACTCACTTGTCAATAAATCAATATCAATCTCAATAAAAGCATTATTCATCATAACATGATTTAGTCTATCGAGAGAGTCTTGTTCATTTGGAGAACACTCTCAACATCAGAACAAAGATTCTCAAGGAGTCGTTCGATTTCTGAAAATGCTTCAAGCGATTTTATTCCAAAAGGAGGATGAGATAGAATATTTTCTGCAGATTTGATCAAATCGGATATGAAAGAAAATTATGTATCTCCTGGATCTGGTGGTGCGTTTATTGAGATAATACTTTTGTCCATAGAGTCAGACTGCTACAAACACATACTTATGAGGTCTTAGCGTGTTTTTATGCTTTGATACCAATTGAAAAAGTGGGGGTACAACAACCACACCTAATATTTCGTTCGACAATCTGTATGGACTAACTCCAATATAATTCCAAGAGAATCAACTGGACGGTCATACTCAATCAAGGAAAGATATCCAAGAGTTATATCTCTTTCTCAAATAAATCAGTAAATTAATAGGAATGAATCCGTGAACTGATTGGTTATAAGAATAACTTGAATGGTACCAAAGACCAATGTTCAAGTGTCAATCAATTTTATATCAACAACCAAAGGTTGGATTCACCAATTGATTGAACGTATAACCTGTGATATTTCAATTATATAAACAAATATAATGTGGAAAATAAATAACACAGACACAAGAAGTTTTGTTAACGAAGAAAACGTAATTGCATAAAAACCCAGAAACCTTGTCCAGATTTGAACACTAGACTGTATTAAACCGCTACAGACACTAACCTACTACAAGTTAACTTCGGACTGGAATGTAGTTTAGCCCTAACCAAGTATCACATCGATTAAGGTATAGTCGTGTTCCCTATGCCTATGAATCCTAGTAGGACTCTACGCACTTGATTCCCTTAGTTGATCTCACCCACAACTAAGAGTTGCTACGACCCAAAGTCGAAGACTTTATAAACAAATTTGTCTCCCACAAAAAAGTCTACTCTGATAGATAAATCTGTCTCCCACAGAAATACCTACGAAGTTTTTGTTCCGTCTTTTGATAAATCAAGGTGAAAAGGAACCAATTGATAATTCGGTCTTATATTCCCAAAGAACAACCTAGAAATATCAATCACCTCACAATAACTTAGCTATATAGTAGTAGAAGAAGTTATTGTGGAATCACAAAGAATGAGACGAAGATCTTTGTGATTACTTTTTATATCTTACCTATCGGAGATAAATCTCGAGCAAATCTTAGACAAGATAGTACTCAATACGATAGAACAGGTAAGATCAGAACACACAACTACAAAGAAAATAGTTGGGTCTGTTAGCGCATTGATCGGTCGAACTCGCATGTGTTAGTATCTCAAGCATGTTTGTCAATGTTAGTGATCAAAACTATAAAGTCTTGATTTCTAGTCTACTATAGCTAAGGTCTCGGACTAGGATAAAAAGTGTAGTTGAGCTCAAGAACTCCATGGAAATCATCATACAAGATGAAGGACTACTGTCATAAAAGGCCTTGTTATTCTTGTTGGGATTAAGTTTTACTCTTGTTTTAGTAGTAGTAGACTTTTGGGCTAGGCCCGTTTTGTTAGGTCTTTCCTTCACGGGTTTAGATTGATCTCTCTTAGCCATCCGATTCTCTTGTAAGGATTGGTCTATTAGTACCTAATTTCTGAATTCCTGGTCAACCATTGAGATATTTGAAAGATTAGCTTCTTCTTCCCTTTCTCCGTCTGAATTCTTCTTCCCATAGTTTTTCTGTACTAATTTGTAACGTAGATCATTACAATTGGTATCAGAGCGCTCGATCCGAGTGTCCTGAGAAAAAAATGGTAAACCAAAAATATTTTGATGAATTAAACAAAAAATTCAATACCCTGATGTCTCAACATGAAGAGTTGATTAAGAAATATGATGAATCTCAAGGCAATATCAGTAAATCTATACACAATGGGATAGAATGGATGGAGGATAGAATCGTTAGTAAGCTGAGAATGGGTGATGGACTATTACCGCCTCCAAATGATTCTGAACGATCTGCATTTGGAAGTAACACAGGGGGAAACAAGCAATTATCACATCAGTTTTCCAATCCACAGAAACCCAAGGTAGAGTTTCCTAAATTTGATGGCACTAACCCTAGATCGTGGATTAGAAAGTGTAGAATTTTTTTCCAGTTACATCTGATGGATGAAGAGCAAAAAGTTGTACTAGCATCATTGTACTTAGAAGGTAAAGCTTATGTGTGGTTTCAATACTATCAAATGGGGAAAGACCTCATGCTATGGGAAGAGTTTTCTACTGACATTATTATCGATTTCAAGACTTGGGTCATGATGATGTAGTGGGTGAGTTCAATAAACTGAGTCAAGAAGGAGCAGTGATAGAGTATCAAGAACTTTTTGAAGAGTTAAAGGCCCTTATGCTAGCTAACAATAGGCACTTAGCTGAAGAGTATTTTACCTCCAATTTTATCAGTGGACTGAAAGAAGATCTTCGGCTAGCAGTACAAATGTTTTCTCCAACAAGCCTTAAACAAGTCATGTACCTTGCTAGGATGCAAGAATCAATACTGGATAAGGCTACTAAAAGACTCAGGTATATTCCCAAGTTACCTCCTCTCTCCATTCCTAGTAGCAGCAACAACAGAGGTTTTGTTACTTCACCAAAAACAACTTCTCCTTCACCTAAAAACAGAAGTAGCCCAAAACTACCTCCTATAAGGAAACTTACTTATGCTGAAATAAGATCAAGGCATGAAAGGGGGTTGTGCTATAACTGTGATGAGGTGTACAATCAAGGTCATAAATGTTCTAAACAACAACTATTCATGTTGGTGGGAGATGATGAAGAACATGGAATATCTGAAGAGGAATCACCAAAGAGCTCTCCACTGATCCAAGAGCTGGAGGATGAAGTAGAAATCTCAGAACATGCCTTATCAGGTAATATCTCCCATAATACTATAAAGATTATTGGCAAGACTAAAAATAGGAAGCCTATTACTATACTAGTGGATAGTGGCATCACCCATAGTTTCATGGACCCTGAACTATCCAAGAGCAGTGGAGCCCTTACTGAGCCAACTTCAGATTTTCCAGTAGCTGTATCAGATGGCAATAAACTTCTCAGTGATGCCAGGTGCCCTAACTTACAATGGATCATGCAGGGACATGAGTTCCAATTTTACATGAGGTTGTTAGCATTAGGGGGTTGTGACATGGTATTGGGGGTGGACTGGATGAGAGATATTAGTCCTGTCAAATTTGATTTCAAGATAATGGCTATAACTTTTCAGAAAGGAGGAAAAGAGGTTACATTATTGGGTAACACTGAAGCTGCAAATATTTCTCTCATGACAGGGAGTGCTTTTAAGAAGTACTTTAGTAAAAAACAAGCATGGAATTATGGGACAGTTGTATTCAATAACTGCTCAAGATTCCACTAGTCAAACTCCTGAATGCCTGGAACCCATTATTCAGTCCTATTCATCTTTGTTCCAAGAACCAAAATCACTACCACCCATCAGAGCTCATGACCACCACATACCTCTACAACCATTATCTACACCTCCAAATAAAAGACCCTATAGGGTCCCTTATGTACAGAAGGGATTGATAGAACAACTCATTCAATAAATGCTCAATACTGGAAGTATCAAACCCAGCCACATTCCTTTTTCATCCCCAGTTTTGTTAGTCAAGAAAAAAGATGGAGGATGGAGATTCTGTTTGGACTATAGAAAGATTAATGAGCTCACAGTTAAGGAAAAATATCCAATTCCAGTGATAGAAGAGTTGTTGGATGAACTCAAGGGAGCAAAGATTTTTACAAAAATAGATTTGAAGGCAGGTTATCACCAAATCAGAGTGTACCCAGCTGACACTCATAAAAATACTTTCAAGACACATCAGGGACATTATGAGTTTCTTGTCATGCCCTTTGGGCTGCCTAATGCCCCTGCCAGTTTTCAAGCATTGATGAATGACATTTTTCAGCTATATCTCAGAAAATTCATTATAGTGTTTTTTTATGACATACTCATCTATAGCCCTGACATGGAGACACACAAGAAACACTTAGAATTAGCTCTATACCTTCTCAAGAAGCATTCACTTTTTATCAAACTCAGCAAATGCTCCTTTGGACATCCACAGATTGATTACTCATGGCATATTATTAATAAGCAAGGTGTATCTACAGACGCAGCAAAGATTGAATGTATGGTCAGATGGACAACACCAGATACATTGAAGGACTTGAGGGGTTTTCTAGGCCTCACATGTTACTATATAAAGTTTGTCAAGGGTTATGGGTTGTTAGCCAAACCACTCACTGAGTTACTCAAGAAGAACAAATTTCAATGGAGTGAGGTTGCACACAAAGCTTTTGAGAAACTCAAGAAGGATGTCGCTACTAATCCAGTTCTTGTGTTACTAGATTTCAACAAACCCTTTGATCTAGCTACAGATGCTTGTGATACTGGAGTGGGGGATGTACTGATGCAATATGATAGACCAATAGCCTTTTTCAGTAAAGGAATGGGAGAAATATACTTAGCCATGTCTACTTATGAAAAGGAGTTAATGGATGTGGTCATGGCTGTGACCAAGTGGAGGTCTTATCTGATGGGATACAAGTTCACTATATATACTGACCATCAGAGCATAATACACTTCATGGAACAAAGGGTTCATACAATGCTTCAACAGAAATGGCTAGCCAAATTATTGGGATATGACTATGAGCTTAAATACAAGAAAGGAGCTGAGAATAAAGTTGCATATGCCTTGTCCAGAGTATAATTAGAAAGCAACTCTTCTTGTAATAGCTTAATTGAAATACTTCCCTAATGGCTCAAGGAGATCCAATATAGTTATGAAAATGAGCCATGGGCTCAAGAATGGATTTCTAAAATGTTAGCTCAAGTCACTCCAAAAAAAGACTATACTTACAACCAAGGGATATTGAGGTTCAAATGGAGAATTTACATTGGTCACAGTGGTAATTTGAGAACAAAAATCATCACTTCAGTTCACTTATCTATGATTGGTGGTCACTCTGGAGCTCAAGCAAGCTACCAGAAGGCCAAACTAAACTTCTACTGGGCATGTATGAACAAACAGATTGTGCAATATGTACAAGAATTTGATGTGTGCCAGAAACATAAAGGCTTTACCTCACTTCCAAGAGGTCTCTTACAACCAATCCATATACCAGAACAAGCCTAGGAGCACATCAGTATGGATTTTATCACAGGCCTACCCAAGTCTGAAGGGAGAGAAATCATTCTAGTAGTGGTGGACATATTTTCCAAGTACAACCATTTTATAGCCTTGAGACACCCCTACATAGATGCATCAGTAGCAAAGGTATTTATTGATTCCATCATTAAGTTGCATGGCTTTCCAAAGAGTATTGTGTCTGACAGGGACAGTGTCTTTATAAGAAACTTATGGCAAGCCCTTTTTGCAAGATTGGGCACTGCACTGCACCTGAGCGCATCCTATCACCCTCAAACTGATGGGCAGGAAGAGAAGATGAATGCTTGTGTAGAGACATACCTCAGATGCATGACTAGCTTCAAACCAAGTAAGTAGGTTTCTTGGCTACCCTTGGCTGAGTCGTGGTACAATACTAGTTACCATACTAGCCTCAAGCTCACTCTATTTGAAGCACTCTATGGATGCCCACCTCCCCAATTTGGTATTACATCAGCAGCTCAAGGAATAAATGCAGATTTGGATGATTAAATATCCCAAAGGCAGCATATGGGACAATTACTCAAAGGAGCATTGGAAGCAGCACAATATAGGATCAAAAAACAAGCTGACAAGAGGAGATGTGAGAGAGCCTTTGAGGTTGGAGATTGGGTTTACCTCAGGTTGCAGCCATACAGACAGACTTCTGTTCAACTAAGAAGAAACCTTAAGTTAGCTGCTAAATTCTATGGTCCATATCAAGTGTTGGAGAAGATTGGAAAGGTTGCTTATAAACTACAGTTACCAGCTGGGTCAAAAATTTATCCCACATTCCATGTTTCTCAACTTAAGCCAAAATTGGGAGCTGGATTGCTACCTCAAACTGAGTTACTATCTGTCACTAAAAGAAGGAGAGTTAAAGGTCATGCCTTTACAGATGCTGGATACTAGAATGATTAAGAAAAAGAACCAGAATATTACTCAAGTTCTCATCCAGTGGGAAGGACTGTCGGCTGATAAAACCACCTGGGAAGATAAACAATTCATGAAAGTGCAATTTCCAAAATTCATCCTTGAGGACAAGGATTGAGTGAAGGAGAGGGATTTATCATAAAAGGCCTTGTTATTCTTGTTGGGCTTATGTTTTACTCTTGTTTTAGTAGTAGTAGACTTTTGGGCTAGGCCCGTTTTGTTAGGTCTTTCCTTCATAGGTTTAGATTGATATCTCTTAGCCATCTGATTCTCTTATAAGGATTGATTTGTTAGTACCCAATCTTTGTATGCCTGGTCAACCATTGAGATATTTGAAATCTTAGCTTCTTATTCCCTTTCTCCGTCTGAATTCTTCTTCCCAGAATTGTTTCTGTACTAATTTGTAACGTAGATCGTTACAACTACTCAAGGAACTGGTGGATCTTCATCGACTAAAAGGTATGTGGAGACTTGAACTTATCTATCACTCAAAAGTCTATCTACACTATCTCCTATCTTGAGACAAAAGTTGTTTTACTATCTAGACTAAGATTATACACATGTGGTATTTCGAGCTGAGTATATCTCTCTTATCTATTTCTCGAAATATGTGTTGGTAAATCTTTCGCTTTATCCAAGTTCATCTTTACCTAGTGACGAAAGTCAGGTTATTTGAAAATTGTTCTGACAAAAAATAGTTCGTGAATAACAACTATATAACGCCCTCTAAGAATGTTTCAATGATTGGAATGAGAGTTTAGACGATATAACCATTGGAGGATATAAGCATTGTTGTGGAAACATATATATGTATAAGTCCTTATTGCTTGAACCAAAGTTTGCGAAGTTTGTTGATTAAGAGAACCGGAGAAGTGTGTGAGCTTCAGTCCAGGAACTGGAGGAAGTTTTCGACCCGAGAAGTTTTTGTGAACTCCATCCGGGAACTTAAGTCCGCGAACCCAGTCCGCGAACTTGAGTAGGTTATGTATAAAAACGATTTTTGTGAACTTAACTTTATAAACTAAGGAATGCAATTGCAAACCGTGGATATATAGTTCATGAACCGATTCGAGTGAATCAAATATTTTTTGCTTCGATTGTGTCTTGTGTAGTACATAAATATCTAAGAAATTGAACAACTCTCTAACTAGTTCATCTGAGTCATTTGAACTAGTTATGGTGAAGAAGAATATGGTTGATATGAAAGTTATCATATGGCTAACCATTTGGAGAAATATGTTGAACTAACTAATGTACAAGTTTGGGTACGGTTACACAATCCTATAAACGTGCATTACATGTGTGTATAACAAGCTATGTTTTCTACCTAACGGTTGATAAATATTAGATTGAATCTAATAAGGTTTTCATCTAACGGTGAATATTGAATGCTTTGTTAGCAATCTAACATTGTTTGCAAACCCTGATTTGAAAGACTATATAAGGGAGAACTCTAGCAACTAGGAAACCTAATCCCCACACATTCTATGTGATACTAGTTGTGCTAAGCTAGAGTCGATTCTCCTTTAACCTTTGGTTTCTTCTTCTAAACCATATTAACGACTTAAAGACTTCATTGGGATTGTGAAGCCATACCGATACTACTTTTATTGTAGTTGTATGATTTGATCTTGATATTTCTATCATACGAGTATAATTGTAATAATTGGCTTGAGATTTCTATCTCCGATAGGCAAGATGTAAAAGTAGTCACAAACATCTTCGTCTCATCGTTTGTGATTCCACAATATCTTTTTTCGCTGCGTCGATTAAGATTATTGTGAGGTGATTGATAATACTGAGTTGTTCTTCGGGAATATAAGTCTGGTTTATGTATGGTTGTTAGACCCCCATTTTTTCAGGGTTTGGCTTCACGAATCCCAAAATGAGGTATTCAAGTCATTAACCTATAATGGTTTTGGAAAAACTTAGGTTAAAGGAGAATCGGCTCTAGTACGCAACTAGGACACATGAAAGTATCGGGATTAGGTTTTCCAGTTGCTAGAGTTCTCCCTTATATAGTCTTTCAAATCAGGCTTTGCATTCTAAGTTAGCTTAGTAACAAAGCAACCAATATTCACCGTTAGATGAAAACCTGGTTTAAGATTCAATCTAAGTTTGCTTAAAGTCAAAGCAATATCTCTCCACCGTTAGATGGTATTAGCTTGTTACACACAAATGAAATATACCTTCATTTATATTTGGGTAATCGTACCTAACTATGTATATTGAGTTGGCTTAACAATAGTTAACCGAAGTTAGCCATATGAACACTTTTGTATTAACCACATTCATCTAACACTTCTAGATAAAATATGATAATCAATCAACCATGAATGATAATAAAATGAATCTAATTGTCTTACTCATAGAGTTGTTAAATTTTATACATCTTATAGAAGTATATAAGAAACAATTGAAGCAAAATCGGATTGATTCATGAGAATCAATTCATGAACATTTAGCCATGGTTTGCGAAGATTGCATTCCTTAATTTATAAATGTATTTGTTCATGAGTATGAAATCATACTTAACCAATTTTAGAACTTAACCAACTAAGTTTGCAAATGGGTATGCAAAATTTAGTTCTAGACTTTGGTCTTGTCCGACAGTTCGCAAACAGGTATGCATACTGCTGTCCCGGAACTTAACTCAGGTAAAACCGTTCGCATACTGGTATGCAAACTTGGTTCCCGGACCTGAATCATACCAAAACAGTTTGCATAGTGGTATGCATACTGTGCTATATCCAGACAATGGTTAATTGTTCTAAACTCCCATTTCAATTATTGAAACATCCTTAGAAGATGACAATAGTTGTCTCACACAAACTATTAGCTTATAAGTAATTTTCAAGTGATCGAATGATCAATACGAAATATTCCGAGTCGACATCAAATGACTGTCTCACACAAATCATGTAAGATGTTTCAAGGAAATTTTCACATGATCATCTTTTTGACTCATTATTTAGTTTTCAACAAATAAATTATTTCCAACTAAAATCGTCAAGAATAATGATGGACGTATCTAAAGCAAAAAGCTTCCAACGCATATTTCGAGAAATATATAAGCGAGTTAAGCTGGGCTCTAAATATCAAATGTGTATAATATAAAGTCTATATATATATACGACTTAGTCTCAATAGGAGATAAAATAGAATAGACTTATGAGTGATAAATAAGTTTTAGGCTCCACATACCTTTTGTTGATGAAGTTCCTTCAAGCTCTCCTCAGTAGATCTCCGTTTTCAATCGATGAATGCATTGAAGTCTAAATCTCAACTACACATTCTATCATAATCCAAGACATAGCTATAAGTAGACTAGAAATCAAGACTTATAGTTTTGATCACCTAACTTGATAAAGTAGCTTGAGATAGCAACGCTTGCGAGTTCGACCAAGCAGTGCTCTAACAATACCATGTGTAGATGGAATCGATTTGTGTAACTGGTGTAACCGATCCTAGTGACTGGTGTGACCGATCACAAGTGTTTCCATATTTAGGTATAACCGATCCTAGTAATTGGCAGAACTGATTGAACCCATGTATGTGATTTGGTATTTGATCAATCATATAGCAGTCTTGGAAAATAGGTGAACCAATTCTAAACTTGTTTGGAAGTGTGGTGTAACCGATTCCAAAAATGCAAATCCATGTAAATACGAAATAAGGATTTGCAGTGAAAAGATGTCAACATACTTTGAACACAAATAGTAACCCTTATCATTTATTGTTTAAAGATATTCCTTAATACTCAAGGTGATCCTGTGCCTAAATAAATTAAGAATCTTTTAATTAATTTTTTTGGTTTTATATTCTTTAATTACCAACAACTAATGCATATCTCTAGAGAATAAAATTTAGTAATGTGCGTTTACTAATTGGAGATTTTCTATTGAGAGATTTAAGAAATATTGGACAAAGCATTTATTGGAATTAGGAAAACCGAATGGCGCATTCATTGCATATCTTGAGAATAATTTCGGTCTTGGAAATTCTTTGGTGTCCAAACATCATTGGTCTATAAATACCTAAGTTTGCATTTCTATCAAACGATACTAAGAGCCACGTAAACTTCATTATATGTTGTTTCTGGTGGAGCCGTGTATTCGGAGAGGAAAGTATCCTAATTAGGTGAAATTTCTTACGACAGCTCGAAGACTTCTATGGGATCAAGAAACTCTATGAGTACCGTTGGTGGGAAATTAGATAGTTGCAGTGTTATTAGTTTTCGATTGATTTGATTGAGTAATAGTTGTTGAAACTTTGATTGCACCTAGTTTGTTTATACTTGAGAATTTTCTCTTCTGATATAAGATTCACTCAAACTAGATTGAAGTATCAACGGGATGTTTAGAACTGTTGTTAGTTCTAAAGACATCTTGTAATAATCCATTGTTAATAGACTCCGTTATGTGTGTGATTGATCACAAGAGATTCAAGTGGTGTTGTGCAGATGTATTGAAGATTAAAGAAGATTTGAAGACGAAGAAGATTTCTTATTGGTTTTCGTATCTTGTGAATTATGTGCACAAACCTTGATCGGCTGGGATCCAACTAGAATCAGATTTATTCGATTGATTATTTGCGTGAGATCGGCATTCTCAATATATATCTTTGAGATTTATTTTGATTGAGTGCGAATCTATACTTGACTATTTCGGTAGTTAAAGTTTGAAAAAGTGGGGGTCTAACAACCATACCCAATATTTCGATTATCAATCTGTATGGACAAACTCCGAGTTACTTTCTAGAGAATCAACTAGACAGTTAGACTTAATCAATAAAAAATATCTCAAGGAGTTATTATCTCAATCTCTCGATTTGATATTTACTCAAGCAAATAGAATCTGCGAGTCTTTATCAAAGAGAGATAACTTGGATGGTGCCTAAGACCAATATCCAAGTGTCGATCAATTTAAATCGACAACCAAAAGGTCGGATATTCTAATTGATTGAACAACGCACAACATGTATTATTTTAATTTGTTAGAGCATTGCTCGGTGGAACTCGCATGCATTGCTATATCAAGCATGTTTGTCAATGTTAGTGATCAAAACTATAAAGTCTTGATTTTTAGTCTACTATAGCTAAGGTTTCGGACTAGGATAGAAAGTGTAGTTGAGCTCAAGAACTCCATGGAAATCATCATACAAGACGAAGGACTACTCAAGGAACCAGTGGATCTTCATCGACTAAAAGGTATGTGGAGACTTGAACTTATCTATCACTCAAAATTCTATCTACTCTATCTCCTATCTTGAGACAAAAGTCGTATTACTATATAGACTAAGAATATACACATGTGATATTTCGAGCTGAGTATATCTCGCTTATCTGTTTCTCTAAATATGTGTTGGTAAAGCCTTCGCTTTAGCCAAGTTTATCTTTACCTAGTGACGAAAGTCATGTTATGTTTCAATCACTTAGGAAATTGTTCTGACGAAAAATAGTTTGCGAATAACAACTATATGACATCCTCTGAGAATGTTTCAATGGTTGAAATGAGAGTTTAGACAATATAACTATTGGGGGATATAAACATTGTTGTGGTAACACATATATGTATAAGTCCTTAGTACTTGAACCGAAGTTTGCGAACTTTGTTGATCAAGTAAAACCGGAACTTGAGCATTCAACCCAATCCGCGAACTCTGTTTGCGAACGTGCGTAGTTCTCAAACCCAAGAATTTCTGCTAGAGTTGTAGCTCAGTTTCAGTCCGCGAACTGATGGAAGTTCTCGAACCCGAGAATTTCTGCTGGAGTTTGCGAACTTCAACCGGTTAAGTTGAGTCCGCGAACTTGATTGGTTATGTCTAAAAACGATGTTCGTGAACTTATCTAAATTATCTAAGGAATACTATTGCAAACCGTGGCTTTATAATTCATGAATCGATTCGAGTGATCACAACGTTTTTTCTTCAATTGTGTTTTATGCAGTACATGAGATCTCATAGCAATAGAACAACTCTCTAACTAGTTCATTTGAGTCATTTGGACTAGTTATGGTGAAGAAGAATATGGTTGATATGAAAGTTATCATTTGGCTAACCATTTGGTTGACTAATATTGGACCAACTATTGTACACGTTTGGGTACGGTTACACAAACCCAAAATCATCAAGTACATATGTGTATGGCAAGCTAAGTTTTCGATCTAATGGTTGATAGATATTAGCTTGTATCTATTCATGTTTTCATCTAACGGTGAATATTGAATGCTTTGTTACTAACCTAACATTGATTGCAAACCTTGATTTGAAAGACTATATAAGGGAGAACTCTAGCAACTGGGAAACCTAATCCCCATACATTCTGTATGACACTAGTTTGCTAAGCTAGAGTCGATTCTCCTTTAACCTTTGGTTTTCTTCTTCTAAAACCAGGTTAATGACTTAAAGACTTCATTGGGATTGTGAAGCCAGACCGATACTACTTTTATTATAGTTGTGTGATATGATCTTGATGTTTCTATATTACGAGTACAATTGTAATAATTGGCTTGAGATTTCTATCTCCGATAGTCAAGATATAAAAGTAATCACAAACATCTTCGTCTCATCGTTTACGATTCTACAATATCTTTTTTCGCTGCGTCGATTAAGACTATTGTGAGGTGATTGATAAAACTTAGCTGTTCTTCGGGAATATAAGTCTGGTTTTATTGATTGGTTCCTGTTCACCTTGATTTATCAAAAGACGGAACAAAACTCATAGGTTTATTCGTGGGAGACGAATTTATTTATCTTGTAGACTTTTCTGTGTGAGACAGATTTGTTTGCTAAAGTCTTCGACTTTGGGTCGTATCAACTCTTGGTTGTGGGTGAGATCAGCTAAGGGAATCAAGTGCGCAGTATCCTACTAGGATCATAGGCATAGGAGCATAATTGTACCTTGGATCAGTGTGAGATTGATTGGGGTTCAACTACAGTCCAAATATAAGTTAATTTGGAGTAGGCTAGTGTCTGTAGCGGCTTAATATAGTGTATGTTTAATCTGGACTAGGTCCCAGGATTTTTCTGCATTTGCTGTTTCCTCGTTAACAAAATTATGGTGTCTGTGTTATTTCTTTTCCGTATTATATTTTGTTATATAATTGAAATAATACAGGTTGTGCGTTGTTCAATCAATTAGAATATCCGACCTTATAGGTTATTGATTTAAATTAATTGACACTTGGATATTGGTGTTTGGTACCATCCAAGTTATTTGTCTTTGATTAGGATCGCGAATCACATTTGCTTGAGTAAATCAAATTGAGAGATTGAGATAATAACTCCTCGAGATATTTTCTATTGATTGAGTCTAGTTGATTCTCTAGAAAACAACTCGGAGTTGTCCATACAGATTGCTAATCGAAATATTGGGTGTGGTTTTTAGACCCCCTCTTTTTCAAGTGGTATCAGAGCAGGCAAACATGTTCAAGACCTCACAAGTCTGTGTTTGTAGCGATCTAACTCTATGGACGATAAAGTTTCTTATAACGCTTCACCAGGAATAAGAACTAATGGTAAAAAAAGTTCTGATAAACTGGCTATTCTCCAGAAAAGGTTGGATGAACAAATCCGGATCAATTCTGATCTTATTGCAGAAATTGCATTTCTTAAGGATTTGAAACCATTCATACATCCTTTAAAGGATATGAGAGTTCCCAGTAGTTTCCCTCCAAGGAAATGTCACATATCAGCTGATAAACAATAATTGAATGATGTGAAGACTGATATGACTCAGAACTGTTCTACGAAACTAAAATATATTGGCCCATGTTTGTTTTGTGATTTCTCAAATCACTCACAACATAAATATGTGTCTTTTTAAAAGAGATTAATAGTTGCAAGTATTCTTCATGAGAGAACTATTTGGAAATTCCAAACAGAATAGTACGAATAGTATAGGATCTTTTGCTTTAAAATCAACATCACCCTTTCAATGGTTTCTTGATAGTGGATGTAGCAGATATATGACAGGTGATCTCACGTGGTTTGTTTCTTCAGACGACTATGAAGGTGGACCTGTAACATTTGGTGATGGGAGATGTTACTACATAAACAAAAAGGGAACAATCAAATTACCTAGCGTACCTGAAATTCATGATGTGGTCTACGTAAAAGGTATGACTACAAATCTTCTTTCTGTTAGTCAAATTTGTGACAAAAGCCATCGAGTTATCTTCAATGCAAATGGATGTGACATTGTATACAAAGCTGGGAAAGTAATTTTTCAAGGAACTCGTGGTAAAAATAACTGTTATCTTCTTGATACTCAGTTCAGAAATTGTTGCAATTTGACTAAGGTAGAATCTACACATCTTTGGCATGAACGTTTTAGTCACATCAATTATCGCCTTCTAACTAAGATCATTAACAAAGAACTTGTTAGATGTGTTCCCAAAATCAATGCAAAGATTGAAGGTGTATGTGGTGCCTGTCAAAAGGGTAAACAAAAAAAAGTTCACCATAAATCATCACGAGATATTCTCACTAAAGCTCTACTTGATTTAATTCATATGGACCTCTTCGGACCAATTCAACAACCCACTGTTACTGGTAAGAAGCATGCTTTAGTTATGGTAGATGATTACACCAAATTCACTTGGGTTGCATTCCTATCTCATAAGAATGAAACTCTTGGAGAATTCAAGATTATTGTTAATAGAATCCAGAACGAACAGGGTCGTAAACTAAAGAAAATTATAAGCGACCGTGGAACTGAATTCAAAGACACTAAAGTGTTTGAATTTTGTGATGAACTGGAAATTATTCAATAGTATTCTCCTCCTATTACTCCTCAAGCTAATGGAGTTGCAGAAACAAAGAACAAAAATATTCAGGAAATGGCCAGGGTAATGCTCCACAACAAAAACTTACCATTAAGGTTTTGGGGAGAAGCTGTCTTCACAGCATGCTATTTGATCAACCGTGTCTACTTACGGTCTAAAACCCTCAACACTCCTTATGAGTTGTGGTATGGTAAAAAACCCAACTTGCACTATCTTAGAGTGTTTGGTAGTAAGTGCTACATTCTGAAAGATCGAGAACAGAGAGGTAAATTTGACACCAAAAGTGATGAAGGTATCTTTATTGGCTATGCTTCTGATAGTCGTGGTTTCCGAGTTTTCAATATCAGAACCCAAGTCATGATGGAATATGCTAATGTTATCATCGATGATATTAGTAATTTTCATCATGACAATTCTCCTGCTGAATTTCCTCATTCAGAGACAATTGAGAAATTCAAAGAAATACTTGAATCAGTTGAAGTTATCCCAACTGTTACTGATCCTCATATTTCTAGTGACGAGGAGAAGAACTCTGATCAAGCCACTCCTGAAGAATAATAACGTGTCCCTCCATGACACCTCTGGGTTCAAAGGAATCATGATCCAAATAGTATTATTGGAGGAAGAGATTCTACAGCTAAAACAAGAGGACAACTTCAAAATATTTGTAATTTTGGTTGTTATCTGTCTCTTGTAGAACCAAGAAATATTGATGAAGCTCTTAGCGATCCCGCATGGGTGAATGCAATGCATGAAGAGTTAAATCAATTTCAAAGACAAGACGTATGGAAACTCGTACCTTGTCCCTCCAATGTCAATATTGTTGGTACTAAATGGATATTTAAGAAAAAGTCTGATGAATATGGCATAATTATTAGAAATAAAGCCAGACTTGTCGCTCAAGGATATTCACAAATTGAAGGTATCGATTTTGATGAAACCTTTGCACCTGTGGCACGCCTTGAGTCCATTAGACTTTTATTAGCTCATGCTTGTTTTCTCAAAGTTAAGCTTTTCCAAATGGATGTAAAATCTGCGTTTCTAAACGGGATTTTAAAAGAAGAAGTCTATGTTGCTCAACCAAAAGGGTTTGAAAACAGTGATTTTCCAGATCATGTTCTCAAACTCAAAAAGGTTTTATATGGGTTAAAACAAGCACCTAGATTTTTTTGGTTTGAAAAACTTACAACTTCTCTTATTAAGAAAGGTTTTTAAAGAGGTGGAGCTGATAAGACCTTGTTTACCAGATGGAGTGGGAAAAACATTGTCATTTCTCAAGTCTACATTGATGATATAATCTATGGGTCAACTTCTGAGAAGCTAGCAAAGGATTTTCAAGTTTCACTTGCTAGTGAATTTGAAATGAGCAATGTTGGTGAATTAAAATTCTTTCTAGGGTTACAAATTCAGCAACATAAGGATGGAATTTACTTATCCCAAGAAAAGTATGCAAGGGATCTTGTGACAAGGTTCGGATTGGATAAGTCTTCTCCAAAATTGACACATATGCCTACTACTGGTAAACTACATAGAGATGAGAATGGAGTAAAAGTATATCAAAAGTTGTATCGATCTATTATTGGAAGCCTTTTATATCTAACATCTACTAGACCTGATATTTCTTTTAGTGTTGGTTTTTGTGCCAGATTTCAGGCCGATCCAAAGGAATATCATCTTGCATCTGCAAAAAGGATCATACGATACGTCAATCACACTGTCGGGTATGGTTTATCCTACACTTTTGATACTAACACTGACCTCTCTGCTTATTCAGATGTTGATTGGGCAGGATGTGTAGAAAACATAAAAAGTACATCAGGGGGTTTCTACTATGTAGGATTGAATCTTGTTGCTTGGCACAGTAATAAACAAAATTCACAATCATTGTCTACATGCGAAGCAGAGTATATTGTTGTCGGGTCATGTTGTACTCAACTTCTATGGATGAAACAAATGTTGGCTGACTACGGAATTGATACTGAAATAATGAAGATCTTTTGTGATAACTCTAGTGCGATTCGAATTATTGAGAATCCCATTGAGCACTCAAGAACGAAGCACATTGACATAAGGTACCATTTTATTCGAGATGTTTATGAGAATGGTATCATAAATATGGAATTTGTGCCTTCTGAACAAAAAATGGCTGACATTATCACCAAACCATTAGACACTGCCACTTTTCAGCACCTACGGCAGTCTATTGGTGTTGTTTTAGTTTATTAGCTATTTCCATAACTTTTGCCCCTATGCTTATCTCGGTCTTTTGGGCAATTAAGTTGGAACTCCAGTAGGTGTATGCCGTATTTGTAGTTGATTCATCTATTCTATTCTGTAAGTGTGAATAAATCCTTCTTTTCTTTTGAAATTAAGGTCGCTCTTGTTGTTCCTTAGGGAATGACATATAATGGAGGGAGAGTTCTTTTGAACTTGTGCTAATTTCCAAATATTTATGGGTAGTGCGGCTGTGGAATATTAGAGGGGTTATCTTGCGTCTTTTCAAACTCCTTGATGAATGCATTTAGCTTCGGCTTTATGATTGCATCTAAATAAGATGATATTCATTTACCTTTAGTCGTGAAATGTCTCTTACGGAAATTTCATTAGGATCCCGTTCTTGTACCTTTGCCAATTTTATTGACAAAAAGGGGAAGAATTAATATGTAGTTCACACTACAAATACATATGGTTTTCGGATCATTATGTAAGGGGGAGTGGTTTCCATGTGAGATGGAGTACTGAATAAGGGGGATTGAAGTATCACCATAGTATTGTTGTTGAAGTTGTGATGCAATTGGACTTTGACATTGTGTAATAATACTATGACACTGTATAACAATAATTGAGAACCGATGATTTTCTCATTGTTATATCTACGGATTTTCAACAACGATGATACTAAACTTACAACCTCTGGGATCATTCGACTACTTGGGAGTGACGAAGATTTCGAGTATTGTTGAAGATTAGACATGTGGAATAGGAGCTACAAAGTTTATTTATATAATTTTTGTATTCCATATGTATTAATAGTTTCGCCACTAAAATTGACAAAGGGGGAGATTGTTAGAGCATTGCTCGGTCGAACTCGCATGCGTTGCTATATCAAGCATGTTTTTCAATGTTAGTGATCAAAACTATAAAGTCTTGATTTCTAGTCTACTATAGCTAAGGTCTCGGACTAGGATAGAAAGTGTATTTGAGATCAAGAAATCCATGGCAAGCATCATACAAGACGAATGACTACTGAAGGAACCAGTGGATCTTCATCGACTAAAAGGTACGTGGAGACTTGAACTTATCTATCACTCAAAAGTCTATCTACTCTATCTCCTATCTTGAGACAAAAGTCGTATTACTATATAGACTGAGAATATACACATGTGATATTACGATCTGAGTATATCTCGCTTATCTATTTCTCGAAATATGTGTTGGTAAAGCCTTCGCTTTAGCCAAGTTCATCTTTACCTAGTGACGAAAGTCATGTTATGTTTCAATCACTTTGGAAATTGCTCTGACGAAAAATAGTTTGTGAATAACAACTATATGACGTTCTCTAAGAATGTTTTAATGGTTGAAATGAGAGTTTAGACAATATAACCATTGGGGGATATAAACATTGTTGTGGTAACACATATATGTATAAGTTCGCAAACTTTGGTTCAAGCAATAAGGACTTATACATATATGTATTTCCGTAACAATGCTTATATCCTTCAATGGTTATATTGTCTAAACTCTCATTTCAATCATTGAAACATTCTCAGAGGGCGTTATATAGTTGTTATTCACAAATTATTTTTTGTCATAGCGATTTGCAAAGTGATTGAAACATAACATGACTTTAGTCACTAGGTAAATATGAACTTGGCTAAAGCGAAAGCTTTACCAACACATATTTCGATAAATAAATAAGCGAGATATACTCAGCTCGAAATAACGCATGTGGTATAATCTTAATCTATATAATAATACGATTTTTGTCTCAAGATAGGAGATAGAGTAGATAGACTTTTGAGTGATAGATAAGTTCAAGTCTCCACATACCTTTTAGTCGATGAAGATCCACTGGTTCCTTGAGTAGTCCTTCGTCTTGTATGATGGTCTCCATGGAGTTCTTGAGCTCAATTACACTTTCGATCATAGTCTGAGACCTTAGCTATAATAGACTAGAAATCAAGACTTTATAGTTTTGATCACTAACATTGACAAACATGCTTGAGATAGCAACACATGCAAGTTCGACCGAGCAGTGCTCTAACAATATCCCCCTTTGTCAATTTTAGTGGCAAAACTATTAATACATATAAAATACAAAAAATATATAAATAAACTTTGTAGCTCCTATTCCACATGTCGTCTAATCTTCAACATTACTCGAAATCTTCGTCACTTCCAAGTAATCCAATGATCCCAAAGGTTGTAAGTTTATCATCATCGTTGTTGAAAATCCATAGATATAACAACGAGAAAACAAGAGTTCTCAATCATTGTTATACAGTATCATAGTATCATTACACGGCGTCAAAGTCCAATTGCATCACAACTTTAAAAACAATACTATGGTGATACGTCACTCCCCCTTAGTCAATACTCCATCTCACATGGAAACCACTCCCCCTTACATAATGATCCGAAAACCATATGTATTTGTAGTGTGAACTACATATTAATTCTCCCTTTTTGTCAATAAAATTGGCAAAGGTACAAGAACGGGATCCTAATGAATTTTCTGTAAGAGAAAATTTATGACCAAAGATAAATGTATATCATCTTGTTCAGATGCAATCAGAAAGCTGAAGCTAAATGCATTCATCAAGGAGTCTATAAAGATACAAGATAACCCCTATAAAATTTCACAGTCGCACTCCCCACAAAAAATTGGCAATTAGGCACAAGTTCAAAAAAATTCTCCCCATAAAATGTCATTCCCAAAGGAACAACAAGAGTGACCTTAATTTCAAAAGAAAAGAAGGATTTCTTTAGACTCAACAAATCACATACGAGTATGAATTTGGAATCCAAAAAGAATATTCAATCAAATTAACCGTAAGCGAACCTAAGATTAATTTAACTAAATATGCTCAACACAAGTAAACTTATGGATACTTAAGAAATCAATTAGATTAATCACAAGAGAACCCACAATTAATCTAATCGGAGTATACAACCAAATTAATCACAACAATAATCAATTTAATTGTCCATGTTCAACACAAAGTACCTTACGGGGCAACAACTAAGTAAATCAAAAAATAACCAACTTTCGTGATTCACGTGCTCAACATAAGACACTTTATGGAACAACACAGTATTTGCACACAAAAATGTGGATCGGAGATCGACCTTATACCGTGGAATAATCAAGGTTTCATTCTATTTCTCATCACCATTTGCACAATGACACACAATAGACATAATCCTTGAATCACAAAATATTTTAACCTATCTTACATCAATAATTGACAATATAGGCTTAACTTTTGTGTTTGTCAAAAGTCCATTCATTCTTTTATCAATACTTGCATATTAATTCACGAACGACTTTACTTTGACAAATTATGGGACAGTCAAGTTCACGGACGTAAACACACATATCCCATAACAATGTTGCAATATACAAAACCATAAAGATTAATACTGCAAAAATCATCTTCCAAACAAGTTTAGAAATCTAAAAACAAGAAGATGAAAACGTTGGACATAGCTATGTGTAATCAAAATAATGGCTATTCCAAACACTAGTTATTCTTCTAAACAAAACAAGAAAAATAGAAGATTTACTAGGCAAAAATTCCACTTACTTTGAATACTCTTCTCATATTCTTTGTATTCGTCAAGCTCATCTTCGATCAGATCAATTCTAGATTCTAGATTCTCCATCTTTTCCTCAAGTCTCTTGGAAGAAGTTTCTAATTCACTTTTCAGGGCACAAACTTGTTCCAAGACTAGATTCTTGGTCAAGGAGAGCTTTTCAAAATGAGAAACAGAGATGTTCCCATCCAAAGAGGAACCGTGACTATCAGGGCTCATAATATTATCTGAAAAATCAAATCGTATCTTCTTTGATAGAAAGAGAACGGTCCAAACATCACTTTCTTTGCTTGAAAGACTTGAAGAGGACATGATGGAAGAGTTAGATGAAATGCTCAGTAAGGAAAAACTTTACTTTAAAGTAAATTGTGGAAGAGAGATTTCCAAAAATAATCCTTGACCAAAACCCTAACAGAAAGTTGATTATTCTCAAAACAAATATTAAGAACAAAAATATTTCATCACAACCCCCTTGAAGATTATGTTTTTTTTGTCTAAGAGGGATATACAAAAAATCTTTAATACATCATTACACACTGTAAATGTTCTAATCCTTTCCATGACTAGGTGACTTCCTTTGAGGGTATGAAGTATTTATACTTTGTTTCTCTCTTGCTTTTAAGGGAAAAGAGTTATGAACATCAATCTTTCTTTCCTTTAGCATAGATTTGAACATTTTTATTGTGGATTTTCGCAAGCTATGCATCCTTTTGGAAATCTCTTTTACAAAGGTTGTGGGTTTTGTATGAGATTTCTTTTTCTTCTTCTTTAAACAACTTCTTATAGAAGAAATTTTGTTCTGTCTCTTAGTGCCACAATTTTTATGATCTTGATAATCACACGAGAAATCCACTAGATTAGATACGTTCGCATGATTTTCTCTATTATCCTTATTGCCAAAGTGACTTAAGAATGATATAGAATCAGGAGAATTTTGCTGACAACTTTTTAACGAAATAATCGAAAAGTTCTGATTAGACAGCTGACTATCCATATTTTCAATCTTTTTAATTAAAACTTCATTTTCTAGTTGACGAACTTGTGAGGAAGTAAGATTATTATTTATCATGGAATAATCAGGACTGTTAGAAGGATGTATGCGTGTCGTAACCACAACAAATTAATTAATACTTTACTACCTAATTAAAGAGTAATATAGGGTAGTCAAGGTCGATCCCACGAGGAGCAAGAGATTATAGTTGTCTTATAATGTCATAAAAAGGGGGGTATTGGTTCAAGATTTTAAAAGCAAAAGAAATAAACAAAGCAATTAAAAGTGTAAGTTGAATTCAATAAGAGAGAATAGATCAAGGAATCCTTCTTCGCTGCAAAACAATGATTAGAGTTATGTTCTTTTCCACTTTTTATTAGTCATAGATTATCACCAATAAGAGAGAATAGTAGGATAACAATGATTAGAGGTTCGCTTAGCTAACCCCAAAATTCCTTATTTCACCGAGTAACAAGTCCGCTTAGTTATCAGATTCTATTCAAAAGAACCACCTTGAGGTTCGCTTACAAGATGTAATTCCCCGAACGCATTAAGATTTGTGAACTTAGGTTTAGTACTAGTAGTTAGACTCGGTTCGCTTGGTCCACTTTCTAGCGTTGTTTTCACACACAATTGCTCCACGGAATCCCTCCGCAAGGTCTCGTGTTTTCTACTTGTGTAAAGAGTCAAGAAACTATTACGTATTCCCTAACTTTCACTAGCTTTAGATTAAATTAACAAATTAATTTAGCGTGCACTCCAAACAACCTATCAATCAATCATAAACATTAATATTAGTAAAAACAAACGATAATCATATGAAAAACTTCAAATTAGAATTGAAACAAAACTCAAACCATATGTTAAGAACTAGGAATTCATCCTCAATCAATAATAAAATTAGCTACTCATAATTTGGAGTTCACACAATAATAATACTAATTAAGGAAGAAAGAAAAACTTATTGAAAAGATGATGGTTGCTCCTTCCTCCAATCCTTGTGCACTTTAACTCCTTCTCCAAAGTAGATGTGTGTAAAAAGTTGTAGAGAACTCCTTTATTTATAGGCTTCAATACTCTCCATATCTTTGTAGGAAAAGAATCCTCATTCCAAAAGAACAACACTTTCCCAATTTGAGCCATAGTCCAATTTCTAGTCCAATTCTCCAAAACTTCCAAGTTTTCATCCAATTCCCAATTCTAAGTCTTCACACACATGAGAGAAGTCCACCCAAAATTCTGTAATTTTGCTCGCCGGAAAACTGTGTTTTTGGCCGAAATTTGGCGCCGACGGCCACCTAAAAATTCTCACCCGGTGACAGAATAATCCGTCAGTCAACCGTTAGGACTAACGGTCAAAGGAGTCAAACGTTAGTCAACTGTTAGTCAGTGGGTCAAGGAGGAGGGTGAGTCAGGTTCTTAGTCAGCTGAGTAGTCTTAATCGGATGAGTCACTGATCTGGATCGGTCGTCGGACTCGTTCTGGAACGGTCGTCGCTGGCACCGAGTTGACTCGTCGGAGGGGAATTTTGGCCGAGTTTAGGCTGTTTACAGGACTTTCCGGCCATTGTTTCAGGCCATTATCTTCACCTGCGACAAGCCTAATCATACATCTAATTCTCAAGCTCATTTCCTGCTGGTGTTTATGGCAACAGTATTCACCGTTCTCTGTTCTTCATCTAATCTTCACGGCAGGAAACCCTAACTTCCATCTCAACTTCGGCAGCAAACCACAGCTGTTCTTCTTCTCCTGATTCACTCTCTGTAACATCAATTGCAGCAACAACAGCTTACTAACCCCAGATGACCATGAACTGCATCTAAAACCCCAATTTCTTCTCTGTAGCTCTAAATCGAAGAGAACCCATCTCACTTTTAACTTCAATTCTTCCTTTAATTCAATCAAATCACCATATGACTAAAATCCATCTTCTAATTCTCTGTAATTTGGGCAGTAAACCCATCTCTTTCTGGACCATATCTCCTCAGTTGAACTAGTGCCTCAGATACCACCAATTTCTCCATTTCTTCCATGAATTCCACACTACAAATTCAGCTTGTTATTCTCTCAATTTTTCGATCTCTCGTATTCACCCTCTCTTCTCCATCTTCTTGATTTCGTCTCTTAATATCTAGTTCTCAGATCCCCTTATGTTCTTCGAGATTTCAACAGCAACAAGTATATCCTTCCATCCTCATATCGATCTATGTATTTCAGAACCAAGAGCACGACACCCATGTTCTTCTCAGCAAGAGCATCACCAGCCCATGAAACTCCTTCTCGATTCCTAATTTCTCTAGCTCACTGAATCTCACAGCAACAGCCGCTCACCTCTCTTCTCAGTTTTAGGGACAAATGATTGAGAAGAGAATGTTTCTCGATTTAGGGTTAGGCATAGGGTAGGATGGTACACCCCAGGGATAACAACCACCCCAGACTGGGGTGCTTAATAATAGGTGGTCATCTGATAGGGGTTAACCAAGTTGACCGTCCCTTATCCTCAGCTGGCCTTTGTTTAGTACTCCTCCAATTAGAGTTGCCCCTTAACCATTACTGGGCTCCAGATAGTGCTCGCCCTATGAGATGACAAATTTTCCCTTTTTGCTCAATTTTGGTGATTTCTTCTTCTTTTTCTTCGTGCGAATCCAGAGTACCTAATAGCTCAAAAACACACGTAAAATACATAATTTACTAGAAAAATAGCAAAGAAAGCATAAACTCTTAGATAGTAAATTAGGTGTATTCTACACCTATCAAAGGACAGACATGATTGTCAGCAAACAGATTGAGAGACTCATCACAGATATTATCTTCAAGAAAGTAGTCAAGAGTACCCATCTATGCTTTAGTTAACTTACTCTTCTTTGTATCAGGATATTTAGAAGTATCATGAAAACTTCTATAGCATTTGAAACAAGAATTATTAACATAGTTTTTCTGAACTTTTTTCTTGATTGACTGCCTTTTCTTTTAAGACTTTCTTTTACTCTGTAAAAGAAATTTCTTAAGTTGTTGAATAAACAGTGACAGAGTTGAGTTAAAGCAATTCTCATTTCTTTTGTCAATCAAATTAGAACATCGAGACTTACGATCAGATGCATCAACATGGTTGCTAGACAGATGATGTTTCTCTCTTTGTTCAAGTTCAAGATCGAAAATCTTCAACTTTACGGCTAGAGAATTTCTGGAAAGTATGTCAAGGTTATTTCCTTCAACGATGGCATGCTTAATTCTTAGAATCATATCTAGATGGCAGCGATCTGAGAATTTTGATAGGTGTGATAAACACCTAATTTTATATCTAGTATTTATGCTTTCTTTGCGAGTTTTCATGTAAATTACGTATCTTATGTTTGCTTTCGAGTCATTTAGGTGCTTTGGAGTCATTTGGAGTAAAAGAAGGAGAAAACGTCCACTTGGAGTGTAAAACGCAAAGGTCAATTCACATGCGAATGATACTTGGAGCTAGCTGGGTTGCATACAGAGGAAGTGAAGAATGAACTGTCAGTTTTCCATAACTGACAGTTAATTAAGAAAGCAAGTGGGCAGTCCGTTCTCTAAAACTGACAGGCCAAATAAGAACTGGGTGGCCCTTATCTAGCTGTGGCATGTAAATCTAGTTTCTTACAGATTACCCAAATTTTAGTAAAGAAATCATTATTCTTCTTCTACCTAAACTGACGGCGGCTCTATTATTTATCAGAGGAAGAAAGAGTTGCTGTCAGAGATCAAGAGAAATTGAGAGGTGAAAGAAGGACTAAAGCAGAGTATGTGTGAACTGTTGAAGGTTGACGGGTGACAAATCTGGGGTTCAGAAGAAGAGATTAAGACTGATGGGTTTGAATTAGATCTGGAATTGAAGCTGTTATGGAAGAGAGATTCACAGGTGAATTGGGAGTGTGAGATAATCAAGCTTTGGCTGTTGATACTTTGAAGATTGGGTTTTCGATTTTGGATAGTTAGGTTTGGTTTTGAGTTCGTTGCTGCCGAGAGAAGCCAATGAAGAAACTTAAGTTGTTGCCATTGAATGATGAAGATTAATGTGTGTTTTTGAGTCTGTCGAATGTTTAAATGAATGGGTTTGTGTTACAATTGAATTACCATTGCGGGGAAGGAGTTATGCAATCTCTGATATACAGCCAGTGCACAAACTCCATCAGTATTTTAGGCGCACAGAAGGTGTTTGTAGAAATTTCTGCATCGCATATGTTGTAAAAATCAAGTTCAATGCCAACAATTAGCTGAAACAAGCCTTACCTGCAACTAGCCATGAGTAATTGGGTCATGTATGATGGGTTAAGATAAGTTCAGGATAGCAAGAAACTGCAAGAAAGTTGCAGGAATCAAGTTGTTGGTGAACTGTGGATGTTGCAGAGTTGGTGCAACTACAGTTCAAGAGGCTACAGAAGATATGAGTTGAAGCTGGAGATACAATGGGTCTGTTGATGAGCAAATGAAGTGTAGGTTGGCTGTGTTGAGCTATTGGAGCTGGTAAAGCTAGAGATGGAGGAAATGATGTTGAAATTGGTACTGAAGTTGTTTGTTGTTACTGAGAAGAACATGGAAGAAGAGGAAATAGATGGGAATGTGCTAATATTGCAGTTATGGACTGGAGGTTTGAGAATCAGTGGTGGTCAAGAGGTGTTGTTGTCAAGACCTGGCTGGAGATGTTGGTATAAGGCAATGCAGAAGACATGAATCTGTTGTTGTTGAATTCATAGCTGAATGCATAGTTATTCAGCTGGTGAAGCTGAGATGAAGTGGAATTGAATCTACAAGCAGCTAGTGGTGAAATTCAAGGGTTTGTGGAGCTGGTGATTATGACATAGAAGATGGTTATAGCTGCAAGTTGGTGGTTGGTATGAACTCAGTGCAGGGATAATGTTTATGATGTTGTGAAATTGAAGTTGAGATGTGTTTGAATTACAGATTGAAGATGATGGTTCTGCGGCTTTGCCGGAATACAAGAGAAGGAGATGTAGCTTCAGAGATGGAATGCAATATTGAAGTTGTTGATAGATGCAATGCAGATCTGAAGAGTACCAGCTAGTTATGCTGCAGCAAAGGCACGAGTGTTGTTGGTATTGCAGTCAAGAACTTGAGTTTAAGGCTGAGTCGGAGATGGAGTTCACTAATGTTGTTGATGGGTGAGAGCAGATTGGTTCTGAGATTCAAATTATAGGGTATGAAGGCAGATCTGGTGCTTATGGATATGGTGATATGTGCAAGTTGTGCAGCCACATGGAATAACGGATCTCACTGCTCGTTGGTTGAGTTAGAAGATAATGAATTGCAAGCTGATATTGCAGGTGCAGTGGAAGTCTTGGTGGTGCACGAGAAGACTGATGATGTGGATACAGGAAGAGATGGCGGTACGTTACAGGTGAAGGCAATACTGGAGATGATGGCGTTGTTGGTACCGCAGTGAGTTCAGGGCAATGGATGAGAAGTTGTGTATGTTCGAGCTGATTGTAGTGCGTGAACTGAAAATTGGAAGTGAATGTTTGATGCAGATGTGCAAGAGTTAGAAATCAGGTCCAGCTGGGCTATGGATAATGATGTGCAGTGGGGGAGTTTTGAAGCTGCAGAAATAGTGCCAAAAGTGGGAGAGAATGGCGAGTCGGTGGTACTAGCCCGGGATGCCGGATTTCGGAACTTGAAGCATGAATCATAATATTTAGTGAATCACAAAGGGGTACGAGTCGGATGTAAGATTTGGCGGCCGGGTATATGAGTTCGGAGTTGCGCTTTTGGGAATGTTTCCGCAAGAATAAACAAATTGGCTTTAGATGGTTTTTGCAAATGTATGAACTGCAGGGAAGGAGAGTTGAGTTGATGGAAGTGTGTGAATCCCTGGTGACAATTTTAGATAACTCAGGTTGCAAAGTCAGTTTTCCGGCAACCGGTGACCGGATTCCGGTCAACTTCCGGCCAAAAACCCAGATTTCCGGCGAGCGTTTTTGGGACATATTTTCTACAGGAGTTTTCTCTCACTTGTAGGCCGGGTGGATTTCCAACTAATGGACTTTGAAGACAAAACCTAATTTTGGAAGAAGAAAAGCTATAAAAGGAAGTTTTCTACAATTTTTGGGATATCTTATCTTATAATCTTTTACTTTTGTTCTAGGGTTTACAATATGATAGGGTTTCTCTTTCTTCTTGTTATGAACTCCTTAAGCATGAGTACTTCATTTTTATTATTGGCTATGGAATAATTGGATTTCACAAAATATGCTTTTTGATATGATAAATTATTTTGTCTCCATACTTTATCGATTATGATTCACTGTTTATATTGTTACATGATTTGAATGCTTGTTTGATCGAGTTGCGAATCGGTTGAGTTTGTTTTCATCTCTATTGCTAGATTAGGGTTTGTTATACGTAAAAGTGATAGATTCCTGATTACAAGTAGCATGAATATGGTTATAGCTTGTAGTGATGCATCCTTATGATCATATGTGAATCATAACCTTTGTTAAATCGGGATTAGTGCGTTTTCCACGTTCGATTGCTTTGATTGGCCTGATTTCATAGAACTTAATGCATCTAGGGAATTAAACTTGATTAGTGCTTTTACACGTTAGGTTGTTCTCTTAGATAGAACTCATACTCGCATCTTTTAATGTGTTTGTTGATGATAAGAGGGAATTAGCGGGATATTCTTGCGATCAAGGTATTCTAGGGCTTTTGATAAAAGTTGAGATTAAAAATCAATTCTTGTTATTGTTAAAAAAGCATGTTAGTGAATGAAGATGAATCCTTAACCAATATCTCTTCTATTTGATTTGTTTGCTTATTTCTTTCTTTGCTTTTATATTTGGTTGCTTTATTAAAAATCAGAAAAATCCCTTGTGTTATTTATAGGAAGCCGAAAATATATTGACAACCTAGTCCCCTCTGTGGGAACGATCCTTTCTTGCCCTTGCTATATTTTATATTTTGAGTAGTGAGAAAGTAAATTTATTTTTGACTCATACGACAGCGATCAAATTTTCATCATAATGTCCTTTTTAGGAATAGTCTTACCCAATGCAAAAGATGCATTAACAATTTCAGACACTTTGTGATAAAACTCATCAAATGTTTCTTCATCTGCCATACAAAGGTTTTCCCCATCGGAATTAAGGTTTTGAAGCCTAGCTTCCTTCTCAGCGGCATTACCTTCGATTACGATTGCTAAGATATCCCAAGCTTCTTGCGAATTAGTGCAATTAGACACATGGTACTGAAGATTTGGGGTAATGGCATGTATAATGGCATTCAAACCATCGGATTTTTGCTTTGCAGCAAGAATCTCGGCAGGAGTGTATTCACCAATATTCTTTGGAATGTTTACACCTCTAACTGCCTCAACGGGAGAATCATAGCCATTAACAACATATAACCATGATTGGAAATCACGTGCTTGAAGAAAATCTCGGATAACAATTTTCCACCATAAGTAATTAGAGCCATCGAAAGATGGTGGCACGTTAATTGAGATAACATCTCTGTCCATAAAGTCAGATCGCTACAAACACATACTTGTAAGGTCTTGAACGTGTTTGCCTGCTCTGATACCAATTGAAAAAGCGGGGGTCTAAAAACCACACCCAATATTTTTAATATCAATCTGTATGGACAAACTCCGAGTTACTTTCTAGAAAATCAACTAGACAGTTAGACTCAATCAATAGAAAATATCTCAAGGAATTATTATCTCAATCTCTCGATTTGATCTTTACTCAAGCAAATAGAATTTGCGAGTCTTTATTAAAGAGACATAACTTGGATAGTACCAAAGACCAATATCCAAGTGTCAATCAATTTAAATCAACAACCAAAATGGTCAGATATTCTAATTGATTAAACATCGCACAACTTGTATTATTTCAATTATATAACAAAATATAATGGGAAAAGAAATAACACAGACACCAGAATTTTGTTAACAAGGAAATCACAAATGCAGAAAAACCCCAGGACCTAGTCCAGATAAACATACATTGTATTAAGCCGCCACTGACACTAGCCTACTCCAAGCTAACTTCGGTCTGGACTGTAGTTGAATCCCAATCAATCTCACACTGATCCAAGGTACAGTTATGCTCCTACGCCTATGATCCCAGCAGGATACTGCGCACTTGAATCCCTTAGATAATCTCACCCACAACCAAGAGTTGCTATGACCCAAAGTCGAAGACTTTAATAAACAAATCTGCATCGCACAGAAAAGTCAACAATAATAGATAAATCCATCTCCCACGAATATACCTATAAGTTTTTGTTCCGTCTTTTTATAAATCAAGGTGAACAGGAATCAATTGATAAAACCATACTTATATTCCCGAAGAACAGCTCATCTTTATTAATCACCTCACAATAGTCTTAATCGACGCAGCGAAAAAAGATATCGTGGAATCACAAACGATGAGACGAAGAGTTTGTGAATACTTTTATATCTTGCCAATCGGAGATAGAAATCTCAAGCTAATTATTACAATTGTACTCATATGATAGAAACAACAAGATCAGATCACACAACTACAATAAAAGTAGTATCGGGCTGGCTTCACAATCCCAATGAAGTCTTTAGGTCGTTAACCTGGTTTTAGAAGAAGAAAACCAAAGGTTAAAGGAGAATCGACTCTAGCTTAGCAAACTAGTATCACACAGAATGTGTGGGGATTAGGTTTCCCAGTTGCTAGAGTTATCCCTTATATAGTCTCTCAAATCAGGGTTTGCAATCAATGTTAGCTTAGTAACAAAGAATTCAATATTCACCGTTGGATGAACACCTGATTAGATTCAAGCTAATATTTATCAACCGTTAGATCGAAAACATAGCTTGTTATACACACATGAAATGCACGTTTGTAGGTTTGTGAAAACCGTACCCAAACTTGTAAATTAGTTGGTTCAACAATAGTTAACCAAATGGTTAGCCATATGATAACTTTCATATCAACCATATTCTTCTTCACCATAACTAGTCCAAATGACTCAAATGAACTAGTTAAAGAGTTGTTCAATTGGTTAGATCTTTATGTACTACACAAGATACAATCAAAGCAAAAACGATGTGATTCACTCGAATCGATTCATGAACTATAAAGCCACGGTTTGCAATAGCATTCCTTAGTTTATTAAGATAAGTTCACGAACACCGTTTTTAGACATAACCTACTCAAGTTCGCGGACTGGGTATGCAGACTTAAGTTCCAGAATGGAGTTCACAAACTCCAGCAGAAATTCTCGAGTTTGAGAACTTTTCCAGTTCGCGGACTGAAGCTCACGTACTTCTCCGGTTTCACTTGATCAACAAAGTTCGTAAACTTTGGTTCAAGCAATAG
Organism: Papaver bracteatum; assembly: GCA_023529315.1. NCBI lineage: Eukaryota > Viridiplantae > Streptophyta > Magnoliopsida > Ranunculales > Papaveraceae > Papaver > Papaver bracteatum. The sequence goes on from JAJJWX010005152.1 coordinate 1,930,457, forward strand.
GGACTTATACATATATGTGTTTCCACCACAATGATTATATCCTCCAATGGTTATATTGTCTAAACTCTCATTTTAATCATTGAAACATTCTCAGAGGGAATTATATAGTTGTTATTCACAAGCTATTTTTCGTCAGAGCGATTTTCAAAGTGATTGAAACATAACATAACTTTCATCACTAGGTAAAGATGAACTTGGCTAAAGCGAAAGCTTTACCAACGCATATTTCTAGAAATAGATAAGCGAGATATACTCATCTCGAAATATCGCATGTGGTATAATCTTAGTCTATATAGCAATACGACTTTTGTCTCAAGATAGGAGATAGAGTAGATATACTTTTGAGTGATAGATAAGTTCAAGTCTCCACATACTTTTTAGTCGATGAAGATCCATTGGTTCCTTGAGTAGTCCCTCGTCTTGTATGATGATCTCCATGGAGTTCTTGAGCTCAACTACACTTTATATCCTAGTCCGAGACCTTAGCTATAGTAGACTAGAAATCAAGACCTTATAGTTTTGTTCACCAACATTGACTAACATGCTTGAGATAGCAACGCATGCGAGTTCGACCGAGCAGTGCTCTAACACATACCCGTATGCGTACTGGTTGGTTATGGAAGTCCGGGAACTTAGTATGCATACCGGTATGCGTACTGGCGTGAGTTTCAAGTTTCGGAAATTCAACTGAGTTTTGGAAGGTATGCGTACCCATTCGCATACTGGCGAACCCAAACTTGGTCTGGCTACTTAGGTATGCGTACCAGTTTGCATACTTGAGTAGGTTATGTTCTAAAATCGGTTTGTTCATGAACTAATACATTTATATAATAAGGAATGCAATCTTTTGCAAACCGTGGATATAATGTTCATGAACTGATTCGAGTAAATCAAAATCAATTTTGCTTCAATTGTGTCTTGTATACTTCTATGAGAATATAAACAATTAAACAACTCTAGAACTAGTTTCATTTGAGTTATTTGAACTAGTTATGGTTAAGATGAATATGGTTGATATGAAAGTGTTCATATGGCTAACTTCGTTTAACTATTGTTGAGCCAACAAGGTATACACGTTTAGGTACGGTTACTCATATCTAAATGAATTCACTTTTTATTTGTATGTAACAATCTAAGTTTGATCTAACAATGGAAAATGGAAAATGGAATCAACAACCAATATTTGTGTATCAACAATAGAAATTGATCTTAGTGTAAGGAGTCAACAACCAATGTTTGTGTATCAACAATAGAAATTGACCTTAGTTTAGGGAGTCAACAACCAATGTTTATGTATCAACAATGGAAAAATGGAATCAACAACCAATATTTCTGTATCAACAATAGAAAAATGGATTCAACAACCAATGTTTGTGTATCAACAATGGAAAAATGGAATCAACAACCAATATTTGTGTATCAACAATAGAAATTGATCTTAGTGTAAGGAGTCAACAACAAATATTTGTGTATCAACAATATAAATTGACCTTAGTTTTAGGGAGTCAACAACCAATGTTTGTGTATCAACAATAGAAAAATGGAATCAACAACCAATGTTTGTGTATCAAAAATAGAAATTGATCTTAGGCGGAAACAACAGTGGTGGTGGTGTGTGACGGTGGTGGAATTTTGTTGGTGGTTGTATTTAGTAAGTGGTGGTGGTGGCGGCGGCGGCGGTGGTGAAATGGTTCTTCCGGTGGATGTCAAATAATAGAAAAATAATAATTCGAGTAGGAAAGGATACAGTAAGGAAAAAAAATATGTACAGGATATATACAAATAGCCGAACTGGCTCCAGAAAGAAGAAAGAAATAAACCCTATTACATAACAACAATCTCTTCTGAATTACGGATAACTTCACTTGTTGAGAAGTCTTTAAAAGCTTCTGTAGATGAACTCCAAAGATATATGTCTAATTTGATCGCACTAATTAATTCTTCCGCAGATTTAGGTCTTCCTCCATGCACCCTTCTATTTCTTTCTAACCAAAGCTCCCAACAGATTGTGAAGGGAAGTAGATTCCAAATAATCTTGATGCGCTTAGATGTCCTTTCCAATCTCCAACTCAACAATGCACTTTTGAAATCCTCCGTCCAAACCCACCTCAACCGAAGAGAGGATAAAAAATAATTCCACAGATGAACAGCTTACAAGCAAAGATTCGAGTTGATTTGAACTCTTCTTCTCTGCAACATATGTCTAGTTGGGACAGAGTCATGCAAAGATGCCCAAATTAGGAAAAGCACTTTTGGTGGAGTTAGTTTACTTGAAGTAATCTTGTTGCACTCCAAATCATCATCTGTTGATGATAAAGCCTGATAAATTCCCTTAGCAGTGTAATCCCCCACGATTTTGTCCTCTTCAGCAGATACCAAAGACACATTCCTCACTTCATGCTTCAATTCCAACAGGTCGATGCGCTCTGCAGGGTCTAGATCCCTTGTAAAAACAAAACTCCAGGTATCCACTGACGAAATTTTTTTCGTACTAATCATGTATAGTCTTGGGTACTTGTCTTTCAAAGACCTTTTTTCCACCCACCAGTCATGCCAAAATCTGACACTTTCACCGTTCTTCACCTGTATTGCAGCTGAATCAAAAAAATACGCATTAGATTTCAAAATTTCAAACCACAAGCTTCTTCCTATAGGTTCCTTAGTCTGAAGCGGTACTAATCTAGACTCATCTGCTTTTGTCTTCTCACACATAATCCTTCTCCACAAAGAAGATTTTTCTTTGCTGTATCTACCAAGCCACTTAGCCAATAAAGATCGATTGATTAATCTTAAACTTCGAATGCCTAAGCCCCCCTTATTTTTTATGTTTGCTCACTTTCTTCCACGAAACCCAGCTCATTTTTTTATTATCCTCATCTTCACCCCAAAGAAACTTCCTCATAATTGTATTTAACTTCTTTTCCACGGCTACCGGCATATAGTAAAGAGACATGTAATAAGTTGATATGCTTTCCAAAGAGCTTTTAATTAGAGTTACTCTTCCAGCTTTGTTTAGAAATTTCCTCTTCCATGCAGCTAATTTCTTTTTCATTCTCTCAATAACGATATCCCAGATTGCTACATTTCTCTTACTAACCCCTATTGGCATACCCAAATAAATAATTGGCAAAACCTCAATCTTACACCCCATCTCCAAAGCCAAGTCATTAATCAAATCATCCGCCCCAATGATGGTCATTGAACTTTTCTCCAAGTTAAGCTTTAGTCCCGTCAAAATTTTAAACATCAACAGAATAATTAACAATCTCCTTAACTCCACCTTAGAAGCATTAAGAAAGATAATAGTATTGTCTGCAAATTGGAGGTGAGAAATCACCGTACCCCCCGTCGCCACCTGAAAACCTCCAATTCTATCATCTGCCGCTGTCTCTTTCAGCATAATAGAGAGCACCTCCACCACCAGAAGGAAAAGGAAAGGTGATAAAGGATCGCCTTGTCTAATTCCTTTAGAAGGTCTAACTCTATTTGTCGCCTTCCTATTAACTAAAATAGAGAATTTAGCACCAGTCATGCACCAATGAATCCACTGAATCCATTTTTCACCAAAGCTATTCTTCTTAAGAATAGAAAATAAAGAAGGCCAATTGACATTATCAAATGCCTTTTCCATGTTTATTTTGCATAATATCCCCGGCTTTTTCTGCCTTAATCTGCTGTCAATACACTCATTAGCAATTAAAATGCCGTCCAAGATTTGTCTATGTTTAATAAACGCACCTTGTTCATTAGAGATTAGACCCGGCATAACAACTTTCATCCTTTCAGCAAGCAATTTAGAGATTACCTTATAAAAGCTACTAATGAGGCTCAAAGGTCTATAGTCCCTTACAGTCGCCGAATCCTCCTTCTTAGGAATGAGTTTGATAAAAGACATATTGAGGCGCCAGTCTAGCTTACCTTTGCAATGGAACTTATTAACCCCAACCATAACATCGTCCTTTAAGGTCCCCCAGCAAGCTTTATAAAACTCTAAATTGTACCCATCAGGTCTCGGAGCTTTGTTTGTACCACACTTCTTAATAGCATCCACAACCTCCTCCTCCGAAAATGGTCTCTCAAGCCAATTCTGCTGAATATTATCAATACTTTTGAAATTCATGTTGTCAAAAGAAGGCGTCACTGTGGTAGAAGCACTAAAAAGAGAAGTATAATATTGTTGTATTTCCTGCTGAATAATCTCCTGATTAAACACATCCACACCAGCAATCTCCAGCTTAGTAATACAACTCCTTTTCCTCTTTGCATTGGAATCCTATGAAAGTATTTCGTGTTCTTATCACCCTCTTTGAAACCTTGCACCTTCGCTCTCTGAAATGCCATTCTCGCTCTTGAAATATTCACATTGTTCAAGTTGGCTAGTAGATTATCTCTCTCTCTTCTAACTGGGCTATAGACAAAGCTGCAACTTCTTCTGCCAAATTCAGCATTTTAATGCTTGTCGTTAACTCATCTTCCTCTTTTTTCACACTACCAAAAACCTCCCTACTCCAGCTTTTTATAAATAACTTCAAGTTATGTAGCTTCCTAAACAGAATGTAATCAGGTGACCCCACAAAAGTCATAGACCTCCACCATAAGTTCACCAATTTAGCGAAATCTGGATGCTTTAGCCAATTTTTCTCAATCTGGAAGTTAGAATTACTTTGACAGTAGGAGCTAACTCTAAAAGAAGAGCATTGTGATCCGAAATAGTCCTTACCAGGCACGTCTGAGTAGCATTACCAAATTTTTCGTCAAACTCTGTGCACACCAGGAACCTATCAAGTCTGCACAGTAGAGGATTGTCGTGTTTGTTGCTCCAAGTGAAAGAGCCTCCATTCAAAGGTAGGTCTATCATCTCCTGGTCCATAATGAACTCATTAAGGAAGTTCATGTTTCTAGTGTCTCCAGTTCCCTTATTTCTTTCTTCATCACTTCGAACAGAATTAAAGTCACCAACACAGCACCAAGCCTCCGTCGACCAACTCCTTGTTGCAGCAAGATCGCTACAAAAAGTTCCCCGGAGATTATAATCACATGGAGAATAAGCGTTAGTAAGGATGAATTTAAAACCAGTACTTATGAAACAGAAAAGGCAAGATATTGAATTGACCCCCGGTCTTTTGTCTAATAGCTCCAAAGTAGCACCATCCCATATCGTAATCATCCCACCACTATTGCCCGCAGAACCTTGAGAAGGAATCATCTCATATCCAAAGTCAGAGTCATACCACAGTTGTCGAACAAACCAACTAGAGAGGCTGACCATTTTAGTTTCCTGAACTGTACTCACCAAACATTTATGCATTAAAATCAAATCTTTCACTGCAATTTTCTTTTCATAAGCATTTAAACCCCTTATATTCCAGTTTAAAATTTTAGACCCCATCGCACTGAAGATTTTCCCTTGAATTCACCTCCCCCGCCTCATCATCCTTCTCTAAAGAATTACCTGAACTATTGGAGTCGCAACTGTCTTGTGCTGTCTTCCCTTCGGCCAAAGCCTTGTATCTGTCGCGATATTTGAAAAGAATTTCATCAACTACCTCCCTGAACTTATTCTCATCCTTGCCAGCAATACCACCCGTACGACAAAAAAGCTCAAAGACTAACTTTGAGGTTGAAAAAATCACCTCATTCGAGTCTATATTAGTGTCTTGGATTGCATCAAGCCGTATAATTATTTGGTCCTCAACCACAGTAAATAAGGATTTTGGGTCAGTTGCTTGAAGAGCCAAATTGGCAGTATCCGGAGATATCTGTACGTCCCTGTTAACCAGTTCACTTTCATGCAAAACAAGCTGAAGGTCGTCAGGTAAACCTGAGGATGAAAACCTTCTGTTTGCAGTCAAGTCATCATTGGAATCATTTACCAAACTAGCAATCACCCCAACACCTCCTCCGTCATTTCCTGGTAAATCCAATTTCAGGTCTGGTTGATTCATAAGGTTTTCTGAATGCTTGGGAACTGCCTCATCACATCCAACCACATTCAGATAACCTAATGATTCGGCAGCTAAAATACTGTCGATAATATCCAACCTTAGAGAAAAAGGCACACCATCTTCACATCTTACTTTATCCAAAGGTTAAAAGTCATTGGCAGTCGGTATAATGAAACCATTATGAGGAATGGGAACTACACCTCCTCTTCCAATTCCTACAGAGGTAGAAACAGCACAACCATTCTCAAGAGATTGAAAATGATCGCCCCCAGCTGATCCATTCAATCTTAGAGAAGCAGAGTGTGAATGCTCAACCTCCTGAACATGCACCACTGCAGGTGGGGGCTGTAACGAACTCGAGCCAGCCAACACTGGCCTGTAAGCCAAAATATGACTTGGATCCTCAATCTGAGTGCCCCGTTCCAACACTCCAGGGTCCACTTCAGCAGTTCGGATAGATTTAGCTCCGTGTATATCGTCATATTTGAATTTTGAAAGCAAAACTTTCTATTTTTTATCAAACTTATTTATCATACGATTATACTCCTCCAAAGAAGCCTTATTTTTAGGTTGAAACTTGAAGTCCCATTCAATCGAAACTGCCCATATTTGGTCTCCTTCTTCCACCTTGAGAACCGCCGGGATTTGCGAGAAATCGCCATGAACCGAAATTCTAAAAAAGTTCAAATTTTCCTTATTCAACGAACTCGATGCAATCTCCATGAAGCCGCCCAGGGACTCTCTAATCGATTTGAAAAGACTGTAAGACCAGTATCTATGTGGAATGCCCCTAATTTTCAGCCATTTTTCAATCCTAGACATAGCCTGAATAGGGATCACTTGTCCATTGCTGGATTGACGATTGACCGTTTCAGAAATCACATTCTCAGAGCTTTCACCCTCTTGTGAGATAGTTACCACTGAATCATCAATTATGATCTTCTTAGGTCTCCAAATGTCTAGCCAATACTTTTTAGTCAGTACCACAGTGGTTGTTTTCTCATCGACTATCTCAAAGTCAATGAATGAATCCCATTTCAATTTCTGAAAAACCTCCCTCGCTACTCTCTGCCATCTCACAAACCCTGCTACTCGGATTCTCCCTTTACAAACCTTATTGGTTGTTAACGTAACAGGCAAAGATGATTGAAACGCAGATCTATCAGGAAGTTTTTGTGTTAATCTTCGCACCTCTTAGTTAACCTTCAGAACTCTGAGTATTTCCTTACAAAGCACTGACCAATAATAATTCCCATCTCCATCCGGAACACAAATTGCGTATGATCTGGCCTCATCTCCTCTTCGCACCCTCGAAATCCTTACATATTTGCGTTCTTCGTTTTCCTTGACTTCACAGAGAAAAGAAGATTCACCTTCCCTTCGTGGCCATCTTCTTCTACTGTCTTGATTCCCCATAGCCTCCTGAATCGCATCCGCCAGCCAAAACGCAGTATCCACATAAAAGTGAAGCCATGATCTAAATCCTCTTATTTTTCTTTCTTTCAACTTGATTCCTTCAGTGTTTCCTAGAGTTTCCATGGACACGCGGAAAACTTTCCTATCGAGATAGAGCGTTTTTTGTGCTCCTTCTCTCTCCATTTCTATTTTCTACGTGTAATAATAGAAAATTTTATTTTTTAATGGAAAATAATATTGTAAATGAGGGTATTAAGATAATCTATTTTTTAAGGGATAAGGTATTTAAATGATAGGGGTATTTATCTTGTTGTATAAGGATATATTTATTGGGTGTAAAAACTAGGAGTATTTAATAAATATACCCTCCCATTATTGTAAACAGAGAAAATAGAGAAGGAGAGACACAAAGTAGAGACGAAAAAGGGGAGAAAATCTTATTAGATGTATATATTAGACTAACATTAGAGCCTCTATTTATATAGCTAGACACAAGGGCATCCCAGTAATAAACAGGATTTGCCCTAGATATTCTTAACATAATTACACGTTTATAACACTCCCCCTGATGACATTGTGTCTAAGCTAATTACAAACGGACCAGGAAAACTCAAAAGAGAAAAACCTGAAATTGCATAAGCATGTAAAGACTCGAAAAATTGTTGGATACACAAATGTTGCCTCGTTAAAACCTTGACAAGGAAAACCCATTGGGACAAAACCTTGACGAAGGAAAAAGAGTACAACTCGATAAAGTCCAGTGAATGCACCTTAATTTGATGATGGCACTCCCCCTGATGAGTACTTCAATAAATTATTGGCTTGCCAATCTTTGAGTCGAGACTTCCCAATTTCGGTGAACGAATTTCTTGAACGCTGGAGATATCAATGTGTTCGTGAGAAATTTCCAAGTTGATGAAGTCTTCTTTTGTGTTAGTCTTCTAATAGTAGTCTTCACGCTTCTTTAAATACATTGAGGACTTGCTTCTTGGATTGCTAGCTTCTCGAAGATGATTTGCGGAAGTAGTGGATGTAATTTCTTCAAAAAAGTGCCAATATTTAGTTACAGTTGCATATATGAACAAAAGTTGTGATCATACCATATATGGATTAGAATAATATCCAAATTCATAGGAGATTGTGGTCTAACAAAATGACCTAGTTAATGGTGGGAATCCACCAAATAACCAAAATTTGACATAACTCCCCCTTGGATGACCACCATGTTGAACTAAATTGCCTTACTAAAACCTTGCCAGTAAAACCCAATGGGAAAAAAATATGGACCAAGGAAAAAGAGCACAAATATCAACATAAAAAATAAATAATAATTAAACGTCAACAAGATGTTTCCTCGTTAAAACCTAGTCAGGAAAACCACATGGGAAAAAACCTGAATGAAGGAAAAAGAGTACAATTGTTGACAAAAATATGGATGCTAACCCAACAATATGAGTTTTACAGTAGAGAAGCATCAAAAAAATAACTCTAGTCTATCTCAAAGACGAGCTTAAGCTAGCATAATTCTAACTGCAGATTTAAGAAAGAAAAATAATAGAATTTATGCTGCCAAAGCGTGGATTTTAGTGTTTTTAAGGACTCCTAAAGAGACCTATAACGTTGAAATCATCATCTAATTAATCTGGATTTTTGGTTGTGTACCAAATTTCTAAAAACACATAAAGGATTGTTAAAATTGACAAAATCGAGTCAGGTGGCTTTCTGAAAATAATTTGAATCCTACAAGAATTACAAATACGAATATGGTCTCTGGATACATACGAGTCATTCAAACACTACCACGCCAAATGCATCATATAAAGAGAATAATTATTAAACCAATCCTAGGGTTTGAGAAAAAATAAACCCTAAAATCGTTTTTACAATGAAAATATTTCTCATATGAAGACGCAATATCACTACACCTACCTATAATTAATAGGCTTGGCATGTTGAAGGTGTTAAGTTTGGATCCAAAATTGCATCAATCGAGAAATTAATCCAATCTAATTTGGATTGTATGCCAACCAATCACATTTTTCGATATTCCTCTACAAAGGGGTTCACAACCACCATTATTTATTATAGTAGCTACTTTAAATGAATATTCGACCATATTTAGATTTTCACGATCCCATAAAATTTTCAAGTGTATGCATATCATGAAAAAAATAATCAATCAACTGGTACCAGCGCCCGCGGGCATTATAATCTCATCATTATCAAGTGAGAAGATATTAAATTTGAGAATGTGAATCATAAATTGGTAGACTCAATTGGAGAACTACCAGTATCCTCTTATAGAACGCTACTTATCTGCTAGATGTGACTGGATTTCCTCTTATAGAGGAAAAAGCTTATATAAAAGCAAATGAGACATTTTACGCCTAATCAATAGCAGCCTTTTTCAATTTGATCATGATGGGACAGAAACTGATATAACATTGAAGTTAATTAACACCAACTTTTGCTGGTAGTGTATAATCTCCCATTGGTTATGGCGAATATATTTTCATCTCATAAAATCGAAAACAAATTTCATAGAGTATTAGCCGATTAATTCGGGGACATATACTCATAATAATTTCTGGATTATAAACAACTCCAGATTGGACAGTAGATTCTGATTTAAAGAATCATAAAAGAAGAAAAAATTGTCCCAAATTTGTAATCTACTTGAGATACAAATTGAACATCATCCATGTATTTTACAGCCAAAATATACAAATAAAACTCTAAAATAATTTCATAACCTCAAGGATCAACGAGATAATGAACTAGAATGAAATTATGGACACTTCTTTATCAAAAGAAAATTATATCATGATCGATATAGTCACAACAAGGACTAATGATATAGCTAACAATCCGGGTGCGCACCCTTTGATCTTTAGTGTCCAAATCCAACTACAAGTGGAACTATTTTAAATTTTGGAGATTTACCATGATAAAAAAAAATGCTCGATATATATCCCTTAAGAATGCAACAATTCCTCTTGGTCTTTGCGTTTGTTAATATCATAATAACGATACTTTATATACCCCTTTAGGATCGAAAGGAAAGAACCAAATTAAAGGGCTTATATGATTCATTTTAAGAAAAATAAAGAGATCAGAATGGAAATCAATGGTTTATTAGCAGAAACATAAAACCATGATTGGTAACGGTTTGTTTAAGCGGTTATCGTCAAACTACGAAGAAAAAAATAATATTGGCTAAAATTTCTTAAAATGCTAATTTTAACATCTCCTTCCGCAAAATTGATGGAGAAAACCAATACCTGTTGGTATATGCGATACACCAAAATCGCATCGACAAAAAGAAAAAGAAATATCGACTTAGTCATCGCACAAGGAAAATCCACTTCGTGGTTGATAGATGGTTTCTTTAAAAATAAATAAATAGAAACCAATCAGAAAAATCACATGATCTTCATCAAATAGACGAGGATACCAAACTTAATTGGACGAAGGTTTTTCAACCATGCATGTGAATTATTACCATGAAGGTAATCAAATTGCAATAATACCAAAATTTTTTGGTGATTACAGTTTCATTAGGGGAATAGAAATTGTAAACCAACTTTAATGATTTTTTTTTCTTTCTCACTGAAAAATATAGAAAAATTACCAGTTTTTGGGGATTACAGTTTCACGATAATAATAGAAACGGTAGACCATCTTTCAATGGATTTTTTTTTATTTATTTCTTTCTTTATAAAAATGGGATAAGAGAAGAAAGGAAAATCAATTACAAAGTTGATCACCCATACATAATCATATATGATAATATTAATTATGTACCCTATAATAGAATTATTACTTTACATATATGTAGGTGTAAATTATCTGCAGATCCAGGTGGCAACATCCTAGAACCGGTGTACCCAAATACGAGGAGACGCGAAGTACAGAGCGAAGATTACCGGGCACGAGATTTAAGGAGCCACGTGGATCAGGCGTAATAATGTCGGACAAGACTTGACCCAGACTCCTGATAAAGCTGACAAGATAAGGCGTGGCGAGTCAAACGAGGAGCTATGGTCAAATGAATAAGAAAGAACGGGTTACATCGGATAACCGTAAGGACGACAGTAAAAGATAGGCGACATCGTGTTAATAATGCACCTAAAGAGATCGGCCCGAACGAAGGATAGGCAAGGAGTCAGGATACATCGGCCACATGAGACGATGTGAACCGGCCCGATCACAGAACTGCTAAATAGATGTAACATGACCAACACCTTAATTTCGTTGTATAGAACTTCTCCTATAAATAGAGGGACTTGTATTCGAGAAAGTTAGTTTGTATTTTTGGGAGAGAAAAGGAGAAAAACTCGAGTAAACACTAAGAAGAATAAAAGTGAGTAGTAAGTGCATCTTGTAAGGAAATCCCACGGAGAGCAACACCTTTATAACACTTCAAAGTAATAAGATTCATCCTTTCACCCCCGTGGACGTAGGTAATCATACCGAACCACGTATATCTTGTGTTCATTATGGAGTGTTTACTTTCATTTGAGATGAGCATTGTGTTTCTATCCTTTGGATGTAGTTTGTAGTAAAATGCATCTATATTCTGGCGCCGACTAAGGGGACACGACTAAGATCTCCGGATACCTTGCCGTAAAAACCTTCAGAGACGATCAACAGCTCCTCAATACACGATTAACGTGTTGAAGTTGAAGATATGATGAACTCTGTTGGCCGAAATAACGGTTGTTTTGAGTCATTTACTTCAAATCCAGAACAGTAGCAGCGTCTTCTTAACATCTTCAACAGTTTGATCAATAGAGAGACTTCACGAGCTCACCAGCGACTAACAGTTCGGGTTAGAATCTATGTGAAGAATCTGTTGAAAGGACGACTGTTTGTTATTGATAGTTATATAATTGTTAGCGTTAAACGAGTTGTTTTTAGCTACGGCATGAAGTCGGGTGCTTGGAATAACCAAAAGTTTGCATTTGTAGTTGTTTTATCGTGCGATAAACTGTCAACCGTATAGAATTTTTTAGCCGGCGGTGTAGCATAAGTCGTCGGAGAGTTCATAATTAGATCTCGAGAAAGTGGAGATGGTGCAAGTTTGATTTGATTCTAGGGGTTACTTGCCGTACTTTTTTCTAAGCATCATGTGCATATGATCAATGATTTGGAACATGTAGAATAAAGGACAAAACTAACTTAAATGCATAGGTCGAGTACAGAGAGCGACGTCGTACAGAGTGATAGCGACGGGAAAGTGAGGTCAGCCACAGATTCAGACATAGGGACAAAATAGGGTAGAGGGACAGTACCCACCTAACAACTGAAGTAGATCTTACACAGTGACATCAGTCGTACAGTCGAACTTTTTGCCCTTATGTCTGAATTTTTTATTTGAAAATTAGGTCAAAGTAAGGGGTTCTTTTTCGTATTTGCTGACGTATGGACGGGCGATACTCAAACTTATCACGCGACGTGACCGATGGCTAGCACTTCAGGAACAATTAGGATGTTAAGGAATCGTACAAGTCACTAGCAGAAAGCATGCGGCAGGGATAACGGGGCCGAGGCAAGAAGACAGTCTCCAACCACCGCCCGAGGAATCTCATGCAGCTGCGCGAGGAATGCCTGTTGTAGACGAGGAAGTAGATTTGGGGCGAGACGATAACACCCTACCTCTGGACAAGGTTATATTGACTCAGAGAAGAGTTGACCAAATCGATGGACTCACAGCTTCAGACACCGATGACGATGAGGAAGCACTTGCAGCACAAGCTCAGAGGCAAAGGACGAGGCAACAAGTTGAGCACCAGAAAGCTTTGGGAAGGGAACAAGAGCGTTTTAGGCAGATTCAGCTGGGCCAAGCAGCAGCAAGTAACATCGGCCCGACAACCGTTCACGCGGTCGATCGTGTAACCAACCCGATACTACCCCCACCACCCACATCTGCACCATTACAGCCTCGGCCACACCAACCCAATGGACATTCCAGTCATGAAAGTACGGACCCGACGTTGTTGGCCATTTTGGAGAGTCAGAGGAGACAAGAAGCGGCACTAAGGGAACTCCAGCAGCAGAATCTATCCTTGGAGTATGAGAACTACCAACTGAAGAACCAACGGACCAGATCAATAGGGTCGTCCAGCCGAGGGACATCGGGTTATCGCGGCCGATCCGGTCACTCACCACCCATGATGGGGAAAAGTAACCTTAATCAGCCTGATCAGTCAGGTCATCCACCATTACCTCCGGTACCCCCCACGCAGAGATATGGACCACCCGAGGACTCGTCCACCGACGAAGAAAGGCGAGGAAGGGACGAGCGACAAGATCAGACAACTAAAGACAAGCTTAAGGAGTTGGAAGCAAAAATCAAGGAACTCTCGGGCGGAAGCGAAGAGAATAAGTTGGCCGAGATTATGAGTGAAGCCGAGAAAACGCCTTTCTCTCAAGAACTAGAACAAATGCCATTCCCACCCAAGTGTACTTTACCCTCATTCCCATCTAGATTTGATGGAACGGGCAATGCGATCAAGCATCTTAAGATGTATACCATGTCACTGATCCAATGGAGAAACAACCCGGTAGTAATGTGCAAATTCTTTCCAGCTAGTTTGGAGGGCGAGGCGCGAGATTAGTTTTATTCGCTCACACCTGGTTCGATTAACGGGTACGATGCGCTAGTCGAGGCCTTCCTTGAGACCTACATGCATAACAGTCAACCTCGGCCAAGAATGAACAAGCTGTTTACTCTCGCTCGAAGATTCGAGAGAGCCTTTGAGAACCCCGACCGACAAAGTGGAGGAAGCGTGTCTTGAAATTGGGAAGGTACTCGGTGGATCAAGCCATCTTTGGGTTTGAAAACGCGTTGGGGAGATCGGACCCCATCTGGATTTCCATGTTTTCTGAAAAACCTAAATCCTTAAAGGAGATGAGAAGAATGCAAGAACACTACATCGCCTTGGAAGAAATTCAGGCCGAATCAAGAGATAGAGGAGTACAAGAAGCCAGCGCTGAAGTTGGTACCGAAACTAAAACGGTCATGGACGACCATATCAGGCGATCATAAAAGAGATCGGACCCTCCCCCGAGGAGCAGTGAGAAGAGGGAATGGATGGCCAAAGGGAAGAAGCCAAAGCAGGAAGCCCGATCGTATACCCCTCTAAATGCTTCTTTAGAAGAGGTGTTCAAGGAAGTTGAGAAGAGAAACGACATCAACTACCCATCATCGAGGGGGGTACAGTTCCAAGAGACCCGAGATCATCCCGAATACTGTCACTACCATCAGTATAGGGGTCATTCCACCAACAACTGTCGAGAAGTAAAAGATATTGCTCAGCACCTCATCCGCGATGGATATTTGAGGCAGTATGTCCGACACCCCCTTCGGCCGGAAGCAACACCCGATGCACCAGTTCATCAAGTCCGTATCGATAGGGCGAATCAGTTCGTGAGCACCATTTCACATTCGGCTATGCAAAATTACACCCTCGGCCCAGTAATCACCACTAGGATCCATAAAACGGATCGTGAAGGTAAAGAAATATTTAGCGTAGCCAAGTCCATTCTAATGAACCTTGGATGACGCTGCCCATTTCGTTCTCGGCTAAGGATGTCCCAGTAAACGGACAGGCACACAACGATCCACTGGTCATTACGTTATTGATTGAAAAGTGGGGAGTAAAAAGGATCCTCATGGATAGCGGAAGTTCAGTTGAGGTGCTGTTCTACGACACGTTCAGAAGAATGAAACTCTCAGACGACATGCTCATTCCATCAACATATCGCATCCATAGCTTTAACGGCACAGTAACCATCCCAAAGGGCGAAGTAACTTTGAGAGTTTCAGACGGTGGTGGCTACCTCGACACGCTAACCACCTTTTGTGTGGTCGACGTCTCCTCAACTTATGAGGCCATTATCGGGCGCCCATGGATTGATGGGATTAAGGGAGTAGCATCGGCATACCATCAAAGGTTAAGGTTCCCAACTTGCAAGGGAATAGCGGAAGTTGTGGGCAACTCCCAGGCGGCACGACAATGCATGAAAGTTGATGTAGAAATAAATAAAGAAAGACGAGCTCGGCAAAGGCAAGAAGAGAACAAAGTAAAGGAAGTGAAGGCGGCAAAAGAATTGGAGGAGGTGATTTCACAAGCGGTCCTGGCACACGAGACTCGAGAACAAGACCCTTTATAGCAATTAAAGGAAGCGTCCCCATCGGGAGACCAAATCAAACTTCTCGACAGTTGAGCCGACTAAAGAAGTAAACTTGGGAACGATAGAAGAACCCAAGGTAGTAAGGATCGGGGCATTACTATCGGACGAACAAGCGAGTAAACTCACGACGTTATTAAAAGAAAACTTGGATGCATTCGCCTGGGAAGTGCATGATTTGGAGGGTATTGACCCGAAGGTCTGCTGTCACCACTTAAAAATTGATCCGAAGTTCAAACCGATTAGACAAAAAATGAGGCGTATCGCGCCAGAGTTACAAGAGGCGGCAGAGGTCGAGCTGAAGAAGCTACAAGAATATGGAATAATAAGGAAGTCCCACTACCCACAGTGGATATCTAACATGGTCGTGGTACCGAAAAAGAAAGGGGGAGTCAGAATATGTATTGATTTCAGCGACTTGAACAAGGCTTGCCCGAAGGACAGTTTCCCCCTTCCCAGCATAGATCAATTAGTAGAATCAATAGTGGGATATGAGGCGATGACCTTAATGGACGGATACATGGGCTACAACCAAATACCATTGGCGCCGGAGGACCAGGAACATACTTCCTTCTTTACACCAAGAGGATTGTATTGTTACACCAAGATGCCATTCGGACTTAGGAATGCCGGGGCTACGTACCAGATATTGGTAGGCGACATGTTTGAAGACAAGATTCACGATACCATAGAAGTTTACGTGGATGACATGTTAGTTAAGAGTCGAAAATCAAAAAACCACGTCTGAGACATTCGAGAGATTTTTCTGACAATGAGGAAACACAAGATGAAGATTAATCCTGCCAAGTGCGACTTCTGGGTCACGTCGGGGAAATTCCTAGGCTACATCATCACCCCCAGGGGAATAGAAGCAGATCCCGAGAAGGTACGAGCCGTCCTTGAAATGCCATCCCCCGCGACGGTAAAAGACGTGCAAAAACTAAATGGTTGCATAGCCGCATTGGGGCGATTCGTATCACGGTCATCGGACAAATGCAAGGCCTTTTATGACATCTTGAACAAAGGAGAAAAATTCCAATGGACGGACGCAAGCGAAGAAGCCTTTCAAAATATCAAGCTACATCTAGCTAGACTCCCGGTTCTTCAAAGGCCTGAGCCGTCAGAAATTCTCACACTATACTTAGGTGCGACACCCTATGCCATCAGTGCGGTATTGGTCAAAATGGAGATAGGCGTGGAGAAGCCGGTATACTTCTCTAGCAAAACTTTAAGTCCGGCCGAGAAGAACTACACCAGAATGGAGCAGATGGTGCTCGCGCTAGCCTTTTATGCCTCTAAACTATGAACATATTTTCAAGCTCATCGAATACGGGTGCTCACCAAATCGCCTATCGAAGCGGTCTTGGATAATTCTGGGCGATCGGGGAGAATCTCCAAGTGGGGAGCCATAATCAAACAATATGACGTGATATACGAGACAAGAACTGCGATCAAAGGACAAGTAGTGGCCGATTTGTTGGCAGATTTCCCCCTCAGTGATGAGGACGAGGTAGAAGATATACCGGCAATGGTAGAAGAACAAGAGGAGCCAGTAGACCTACTATCCGCCAGTAGCTCAACACGATGAGAAGTATTTGTTGATGGGGCATCAAACAAAGACGGATCGGGCCTCGGGTTGGTGTTTACCACGCCAAAGGGGAGGAAGATCGTGCATTCGTTCAGGTTAGAATTCAAGGCATAAAACAACGTCATCGAGTATGAGGCGGTGATCCATGCCTTACGAATAATTGTGGAAATGGGGATGCATGAGGTTCGACTGACTAGTGACTCACAACTAGTGATCCGGAAAATAACGGGCCAATACGCTACACATGATCCGGTGCTGCAAAAATATTGGGAGCTCACCCAATTTTACATCAAGCAAATACCAGATATTAAATTCCGCCATATCTGCCGAAAGGATAACAGACACTCGGACGCTCTATCGTACATCGCCTCACAACTAGTAGACCCAAGCATCGAAGGGATACGCGTTATGAGGCTTCTTAACCCGTCTATCCCAGAAACACCAGACGTACGGATTGAGGTGGCCGTTAGCACAGTCGAGAGATACAAAGAAAGCGACTGGAGAAAGCCAATACATCAATACTTAGAGACGTGTGAGCTACCTAAGATTCGGCCCGAGATGAACAAGATCAAAAGATAATCGGGCACCTACGAGTTAAGGGAATGGATCTTATATCGGAAATCTTACCAAGGACCACTCCTACGATGCTTAAGCAGGGAAGAGGTCCATATAATCCTACACGAGCTACACTATGGGGTGGATGGAAATCACAGCTCGGGAAGAAGCTTGTCGGTTAAGGCAAAAACAATGGGCTACTTTTGGATGTATATGAACGAGGACGCAAAGCAAATGGCAAGAGCTTGCGAAGAATGTCAGCGTTTTGGGAAGAAAATCCATGCTCCCGGCGTACCGTTAAACTCAATCATAAGTCCGTGGCCCTTTGCTAAATGGGGGGTGGACATTGTCGGGCCATTACATGTAGGAACAGGGCAAAGGAAGTATTTGATCGTGGCCACTGATTACTTTACCAAGTGGGTAGAGGCGGCACCACTAAGGCATATTCGGGACAAAGATGTCTTTAAGTTTATTTGGGAACATATCGTTTGTCGCTTCGGGGTCCCGGCCGCAATCGTCTCCGATAATGGAAAACAACTACAGGGAGAGAACATTAATCTTCTATTCAACACTTACAACATCAGGAAGAGCAAAGCTACCCCGATTTACCCCAGTGCAATGGGCAGGCCGAGATCACTAATAAGACTATCGCCGATAACATGAAGAAGAAACTGGATGGGGAATATGGAAACTGGTGCGAGGAGCTATATAACGTCCTATGGGCATATAGAACAACACGAAGGGAAGCTACGGGGTTCTCTCCGTTTATGCTTACCTATGGAACCGAGGCGATTCTACCAACATAAGGAATGATTCCTACCACAAGAACCGAAGCTTGGAGGCGAAACGTGTCATCCGATCTGATCTTGGCTAAACTCGACGACTTGGAAGAAACAAGAGAAATGGCGTTACAAAAAATGGAAAATTATCAAAGGAGGTTACAACGGGAATACAACAAGCGCGTTCGACCAAGAGAATTTAATCCCGGGCAGCAGGTATTGAAATTTCTGGCTGAATGGGAGCGCGACAAAAAAGGCGGAAAACTAGCACCAAAGTGGGGTGGGCCATATATAATCGAATCTAAGGCAGGCGAGGGATCATCTCGACTACTGCGACTCGACGGAACAAGAGAGCTCAAACCATGGAACATCCGATTCCTGAAACTCTACCATCCTTGACGAGCGATGCGGAAAAACGGTAAGCAAACGTGTCTTCTATCTCTGTGAAACCGTGAGGGGTATGGGATAGGTCATGAGCGACTAATGGTCATTCGTACTCGGGGCAATTCCAGTGTGGAAGTGCCGAGGTGACTTACACTGGAATGGTCATTCGTACTCGTGGCAAAGCCAGCGTGGAAGTGCCGAGGTGACTTACACTCGAATGGGCATTCGTACTTGGGGAAACGCCAGTGTGGAAGTGCCGAGGTGCCTTACAGTCGCCTGGATATTCGAACTCAGGGAAGTGGCAGTGTGCAAGTGCCGAGGTAGCCTAAGGGTTTTGGTGGTTGGAAACTAGTTCCAAAGGTTGTTTAGATGCGAGGTCTACTCAGCTAGGTGGCCTACTTACATATGAAAGGTCACCACCATCGCAAGTGGGCATGTCCACTTGCCCGAGATCGGTTGATCGATAACTACTCGGGATTATCGGGCCTAGAACTAGGATGACTGGTACCCTTCCACTGAATCCAAAGAGATAGTGATGAGATGCCCCAATCAGGACATGGCATAGGGCCCGATGACCCTCCTTGTTGGGTGTGTTCGACAGAAATGGTTAGAATACTGACTTACTTGAACAATGATTGCAGGAATAACATATGAAACAAAGGAGAACTCGATTGCGTCATGCGACTATTAATAAAATACGGAAAGCGTCATGTGACCAAGCGAAACGAAGCGTCTAACGAAAGTAAAACAAACAACATCGGTGACGCAGCACCCCCGTTAAAACAAACAAGCAAGGTAGCGGAAATTAAAAAGTGGAGAAGTGTTCAGAGCGATTTACAACCCGATGGAATGGGCAACATAGTGACGCAGCGCCACAAAAATAAATTTTAAGCCTTGGGAGGAGCCACGCCGGCCTTCCTCTGCGCGACCTCGAGCCGCTTCTTCTCCACCCAGTCCATAATGCCCGCCTGAACCTTCTGGTATAACTCCTCTACATGGGCGATGCGTTCATCCTCGAGTTATTGGGTAATCTGGGAAGCGTTTTCCTCAGATTCAGCTAACTTGGAGCCCAAATCGACCTCGGCCTGTTTCAATCGGCGAACCTCCAGATCCAGCTCCCGAGAGCTTTTTTGCTCGACTACAAAATCACAAAGATAGGATGTTATTCATCGGGTACGACTTAACATTTTTGCAAGAATAAAGCGCAATATAGATCTAAAAGAACGGCCTCAACACATCGTCTAAGAGACCTGACAGGGCGGGCAACACCGACTGAAGCGACTCTACCGACTTGGACAACTCATCCTCGGCCTTGGACAACTTCATGGTTAATTCGTTATAATGTTGCTCGTTGAAATCGTTGCTGGGGCAATACTTCTTATGCTCATTCCAATCGTTCATTAACCGATTACGCGACGCTTGGAGCACTGCAAGCTGCGATCTACTCCACTCTAAATCTCCCATAACTTTATCAAATTCACTCACTCGGCCCAGTAAATCGCTATTAGCTCGCTCCACCACATCTTTATCTCTCAATATTCGTCGGCGGTCCTCGTGAAGGTCTCGATTCTGTAATTATAGAGCGTCTACCCTTTGCTCCAAACTTGTGGCTAAAGCAGCTTTTTCAGCAGCAAGGCGCTGAGAAGATCCCAAGTGAGCCCGTAAATTTTCCATCTCGGCAAGATCATAATTAAACCGGCGATGTCGTTATAACTCGTCCTCAAGTCTTGCAATTTCCTCAGTTTGACGGTCTATTTTGTCGTCTTTGTTTGCCATTCGTTGACGAAGATTTTCCACTAGACCCTTCTCAATATCCCATTTTCTCTTCATAATCCTAAACTCCGAAGAAGCGTCTATACCTATACTAGATACCTCGGCTAGGAATAAGGATACCCGACTCAGGATACTGGCACTATAAACTCAATCAACACAAGTTAAGAATGATCATATACCTTGAGCGTAGGCAAGTTTGATCTCCAGCTCATTCGTGCGACCCTTCTCATTCTGAAGTTGAAGTTGGAGAGACTCTATCAACTGCTTATCTCGAAGGCGATTGGTGGCATCCAAGCGTACGCGATTCATAATCTAACACAAACAAACGAGTTTGCATCATAAGCGACACTAAGAACAGAAATCAGAAGCGGGGCATTACCATACAGAAACGAATCGCTCACCACAGTGTCAAGTGTCAAGGAGATGTCGCCATAACAAGGTACATCATTCAACATTTCTTCACCAGTATACTTCCCAAAGTCGGAGGAAGTAAGCGCACCCAAGGAGTTCATGATCGGGCCAGAGACAGTAAAGCAAGTTTCAGCACTAGAAGACGATCCATCAGTAATCCGAGGCACACAAGGAAGCTCTACCGGTACATTAGTAACGACCTTATCTACGTAGGGCGTCTCCGAGGGCTCCTGCTGGTCGCCCACACATTGTTCATCGCCTTTGTCACCCGACACATTCTCTCCAAACAGCTCATCCTCATCGGAAAGATCAATGATGGGGCCCGTTTTCGGCGGTGGCTTAGCAATTTGCTTACCTCTACCAGGATTACGCCTAAGCGGAGTGGGGTCAACATCGCCCGCGTCATCATCATCGTGCCTTGGGTGTTTCTGCACAAGTGTCTCGTCAGAACATCTGAAGGCAAAAAACAGGGGCAAGTACATGTACTTATAAGAAAATCATTATGTTTGTTACCTTCCCCTGGTCTTCCTCAACCCTTGTGCCAGCACCTCTCTTCCTAGACCCGACAGTCTTTGTGGAACCGACCTGAAATTTTCAAACAAAAAAAAAAGATGACCAGTTGACACCCGAAGCTAACAAGATAGAAATCAAGAAAAGCGCATACCTTATCGGCCTTGTCATCATTAACCACCCAGAAAGAATAGGGCTCGACGGGAAAAGTAGGCGACGAGAAGTCACCATGAAGAATTGGACCTCGAACAAGAAGTGGAACTCGGGGATAAATCGGATCATTAGAATGACGGGGTCGCTTGTTACATGGTTGGCCGATGGGATCGGCATACAGCATCATCCTTTCAACACCCTCGGGCATAACCTTGACACGATGAGGACTAGCAGCAAACCCAGCAAGATCGCCCAGGTTCGTAGTACCGGCCCGATAGTTGACCAGGAAATTAGCAACGGAATACATTGGAGCGTCCTCAGGCTTGTAGGTCGACCAATAAGCATCAGAACCATGACCATCGTGGCGATCCCTCCACTGGTTCATAATTCGAAAAGTATTGTCAGTCCATTGAGCCAAAGCCCGAGATGGCCGAATCTGGGACAGAACCTCGTAATAAAACGGGCTATTAGGGTTGTATAAGGGAAGACGAAGGCCCAGCTCCAGTTGGCCCAGGGTGATGACCACACAATCAGCCGATTGCTCGTACTTCTTCATATCGGTTTTCTTCAAGATACCGTTTCGGCCCGAGAGAAGGTTCACTTCGTAATTTTGAAGATCGTACTTCTCCTTCAGCTGCTCAATGAACTCTTCATCAGAGAGATCCTTCACCCTTTTCTCGGACCTGCACGAAATAGAAGAAGAGCTATCAGCAAAAATAGATTTTATCGCGCGATCATCATACCTAGAAGGACTTTCAAGCAAAAAAAGAGAAGCAAGGGGAGGAGCATCAAACTCGGAAAAAACATCGTCAACAGACCTTTTCTCAGTCATGGAAGGAGAAGAATCCATTAATGGAGATAATGCAAAGCTCGGTTTTCAACAAAAAAAGATGAGGCGACAACAGCTACTGTAACAATTGGGGAAGAGGAGATGAAGGAAGAAAAACAAGAAAGCTAGGGTTTTTAAGCGCAAAGTAACGAAGAAATCTTGAAGAAGAGGTTGCAATGGCGGAAGTGAGAAGTGGAGAAGAAAAAGAAAAAGAAAAAAGGAGAGGGTTATTTAAAGAGAGCAAGTTGTAACCGATGACAACGGTTACAGGTAATAAAGTGGCGATAGTGGGACGCTGCATGGCGGGATCTGCGGCATGGACGAGGACGTGGCGGTTGAAATGACTTTCTTCCACTCGTGTCTGCTGCACGAGCGAAAGAAGGGGCATAAATGTATGTGTAAATTATCTGCAGATCCAGGTGGCAACATCCTAGAACCGGTGTACCCAAATACGAGGAGATGCGAAGTACAGAGCGAAGATTACCGGGCACGAGATTTAAGGAGCCACGTGGATCGGGCGTAATAATGTCGGACAAGACTTGACCCAGACTCATGATAAAGCTGACAAGATAAGGCGTGGCGGGTCAAACGAGGAGCTATGGTCAAACGAATAAGAAAGAACGGGTTACATCGGATAACCGTAAGGACGACAGTAAAAGATAGGCGACATCGTGTTAATAATGCACCTAAAGAGATCGGCCCGGACGAAGGATAAGCGAGGAGTCAGGATACATCGGCCACACGAGACGACGTGAACCGGCCCGATCACAGAACTGCTAAATAGATGTAACATGACCAACACCTTAATTTCGTTGTATATAACTTCTCCTATAAATAGAGGGACTTGTATTCGAGAAAGTTAGGTTGTATTTTTGGGAGAGAAAAGGAGAAAAACTCGAGTAAACACTAAGAAGAAGAAAAGTGAGTAGTAAGTGCATCTTGTAAGGAAATCCCACGGAGAGCAACACCTTTGTAACACTTCAAAGTAATAAGATTCATCCTTTCACCCCCGTGGACGTAGGTAATCATACCGAACCACGTATATCTTGTGTTCATTGTGGAGTGTTTACTTTCATTTGAGATGAGCATTGCGTTTCTATCCTTTGGATGTAGTTTGTAGTAAAATGCATCTACAATATATATAAAAGCATAATATATAAAATAATTAATCTAATCAAATAAAGTAAAGTTAAATATATAATGGTATGTGGGAAATTAAGTTTCCACTTATAACTTGATTGAGCATCAGACACACGTCGTCATCATCAATGATTCACGTGATGCTGGAACAAAAACATGGAAACAAAAAGAACTGTTAAGCATTGGAAAAACCATGTATATTGTATATCAAAAATCGTGACTAATAATATAAACATAAAATAAATTAAAGAAAGTCATAATAGCAAAGCTTGTTTATATGGCTGAGCGTTTCTTTGTTTTCTTTCTTCGTTTGTTAAAGACGATCAATCTTCTGATCAAACATGCTCGCTCATTCTCGCCCAGTGTAGAGCGTGCTGATTACGTATTGTAAACAGAGAAAATAGAGAAGGAGAGACACAAAGTAGAGACGAAAAAGGGGAGAAAATCTTATTAGATGTGTATATTAGACTAACATTAGAGCCTCTATTTATAGAGCTAGACACAAGGACATCCCAGTAATAAACAGAATTTGCCCTAGATATTCTTAACATAATTACACGTTTATAACACCCATAACCCCTAATTCGTTTCTTGCGTCGGCGGGATAGTGCATGCTGCCGATATTGCATTATTGCTGAGGCTACTTGCTTGTTCAATAATCAATCGCATGCCTAAACTCTTAAAGTTGGTGTATTGGTGCGTGATCTCATCGATTTGATGTCCACTAGCAAACCACGAACCAATGAGACTAACTCGGATGCTTTCAGGCATACGTATCAACTTATGGGTTATAGGGTCCCACGGTATCTGTTCAGAGAATCTTTAGTAGGTAGATTCTACAAAATTCGATATCATGGGTATCTTGTCAGATCCCTTAGCGTGTCATGTGAGAAGCGAAGTGTACGTGTTATATAGGTAACTAATTTCTGGTAAAGGTTCACAAACGCTGTCTGCCAGGATTTACGGTCCAAACGGACCAAGTCACCAAACCACTACGTAATGAATTGATAGGCCTTTAGAATCGTGATCTAGGCTCCATACGTTAATGCATTTTTTTTTATTAAGGTAAGATTTAGTGAAATGACTAATGAGAATGAGAAACAAACTGTTGTAGGACACTTGGGTTACACTCTCGTATCTGACATAAATATTAGTCATGTGCTGATCACTTGGAACTCGAAAGATATACACGGCTGAATCGATCACTTGGAACTCTAAAAATATACAAAGCTGATTTGGTCTCTCCTTGACGAAGATATTTTATATAAATAATGGTTTTAAATTTTAATGAGAATAGGGACATTAGTTAAGAGTCTTAAGACTAATCCTTCAATAAAAGAATTACGACGGAGCTACATGTATATCGATTTGCGTGTTTCCAGGGCGGCCTAATCGGTTTGATTGTATATTCTGGCTAGGGATGGCAATGGGGCGGGTATGGGGCGGGGACCTTGAATCACATCCCCTACCCTATTCAAAAAACCAAAACCCATCCCCTACCCGTACCCCGTAAGAATGGGTCGGGGACGGGTATGGAGAATCCCCGTAGGGGATGGGTTTCCCATGGGTTACCATAACACTATAATAAATATTTAGAATTTTGTAAATAATAATAGTTTAAAAATAATTTAGAATTTTGTAAATAATAATAGTATAAAAATAATTGTAATGTTTCAAACAATAATAATAACCTATGGAGTGCATTTTAAAATTTTAAATTTATCATAACCAACGAAAACCGAAAAATAAAGGAAACAACAATTAAGAATCATGGTTCTTTTTACTTCTTAGTTCTTCATTATTAACCATCTTTCTCCATGGTAATCATATCATCATGGACTTCTTCACTATCTTCCAATGTTTTTGGATGAATTCGATTACGTACATCGGATACTAACTTTGGACAAGAGATTTATCAGCAAATACTTTCAGTTCATACTATTTAGCCATCAAAACATAAATTGCTTACACGAGTAATTTCGAAGTCTGAAAAAATTTGGACCATAATTTGCGGGAAATAAAACTGAATCAATTTCATCTTAAACCTTGGATCCAACATAATTGCTACTGTCATTATGATATGGGGCGGGGACCATGAATCCCATCCCCGCATCACTAATTTCGGGGATTCCCTGTACCCCGCCCCGTTCCCCGTTAATTCGGGTAAAACCCTAACCCATAGGGGCGGGTCCCCACGGGGATGGGTTTGGGTGAGTCAAATTGCCATCCCTAATTCTGGCATTCTGCATGTGAACCTCAATTAACTAATCTGACCCCGGCTGAAATCCGTGTGGACTGCGTTATGTACAATTTACTTCCAGCAACACAAGGATTAGGTACAAAATTTGATATAGAAAACCATGGTGGAGATGACGAGGAATCGATATATTCGATAATAATCACATGAAGTGATAACGTTTGATCATTTTCTACGGTTGATTGTCTGTGACTGGGTCTTAATTCATAGGCTTACAGCCTTACACTGATCATCAATCTTATCAAACCACCTTAACCTTTCATACAACTGATAAATTTGTTATTTCGAAACATTTCGAAAGCAAAAATCATATCATACGTTAGCTAACTAGGATTCCAGTAATCTAGGGTGTGGGTCCTACTTGGTTTGTCCCGCCCGCCAAGACGCTGCGCTCATGGTAGGTTCGCTTTTGCTAATGGATCCCAATACTGCACGTGATGTTATTGGTTTGGGAAATTTAAGCTAAGGCCCTATCTATGGATAACTCATAATATGAGGTCCTTAATTAAAAAAAGTTTAAATTTAGGTCCGGATTTATTAAAAGACTTTGATACCCTTTTATATATTGTCAAGCCCAAAATTAAATAAAAATTAAATTTAGGCCCAAAATTATTAAAATATTATGTGATGACGTTCCAGCCACCTCCGACCACCACCGCCGTAAACCACCTCCGACCACTACCACCAGCAACCACCTCCGACCACCACCGCCGGCAACCACCTCCGACCACTACCACCTCCGACCACCACCACCCACCACCATCAACCGACCACCGCTCACCACCACCAACCACCACCACCGCCGGCGGCAACCACCACCTCCGACCACATTGATATTGCAAGTGTAACTGGAAGTTACATATGTATAAAAATTACACATTCATGTTGTGTATTCAATAGCGTGTAACTAAAAGTTACACATCCATATGACATGTGTAATAAGAATTTACACATGCATATGGCATGTGTAGTCAACAGTTACACAACATAAGAAAAAATATATACAAAAAATACATATATCACAATAATATTCATTTACAATAATATCTCTGTTTACCAGTTATAGTAATCGATTGTTGTTGAACACAATAAACGAGTTAAAACACTAGAAATAAGCCATTGAAACCTATAATAGAAGTTTTTCCTTTATTTCTTGTCTTCCTCACTCCAAAATGCTTGCATATCTGCAACGACATAAACATCCATGGATTAGGTTGGATGAATAAAAAGCAAAAAAAATAATATTATAGAACAATTGTAAGGAAAAATTCTAGAACAAAGATCACAGAAAAGACACATGATAACCCATCTTAGCATGTGTAACTCATTTGTCATATGTAATTGACAGTTACACATGCATATGACTTGGATACCTAGCATGTGGAATTTTTTGGTTGAAAGTTTGTTCATTTTAGCATGTGTAACTAGGAGTTACACATGCATCTGTCTAGTGTAAAGAGGAGTTACACATGCATATAGTATGTGTAACTGAGAGTTACAGATGCACTTGACTTGTGTAACTAAGAGTTACACATCCATATAAAGCACACATTTTCAACTATAAAAGAGCTAAGAATCATCAAATAGTTGTTTACAAATGCTTAAAGATTCTTAGTAGGTATATGTGCATATGGATTGTGTAACCGGCAGTTAGAAACACAAAGGACTTGTGTAACCTGTAGTTACACATCTATTTGGCTTGTGTAACCTGTAGTAATTTGAACTCTTTAGAGTAAGGACGTACCTTCTCTCCATCTTATAGATACCATTTACAATTCAAAGTCATGTATTATAGCTTACACTAGATACTACCAACCTAACAATCTT
The DNA here is from genome assembly GCA_023529315.1 of Papaver bracteatum. Taxonomy (NCBI): domain Eukaryota; kingdom Viridiplantae; phylum Streptophyta; class Magnoliopsida; order Ranunculales; family Papaveraceae; genus Papaver; species Papaver bracteatum. The sequence continues at coordinate 1,958,220 of JAJJWX010005152.1, forward strand.
TCTAGTTCGAAAAAATCACAAATCGTACTAAATGTTCTAACTGAGAACATGTAACATGCAGTTAGAAGAACAAAGAACTTGTGTAACCTGCAGTTAGAAACACAAAAAACTTGTGTAACCTGTAGTTTTGGTTCCCTGTATACGTTAAATTTGATTCCCGAAGTTAACGCGACTCAATACACAGCAATTTGTGAAACAAAACCAAAACTTAACAAAATTTAAGCAATGAAAGCAGTTACAAATGAAAATACGCAAAATTGAAACAAGAATATGAGAGATATATATCTTGTGCAAAGGAGAAGTACATATGAAAGATATGTTTACCTAGCATGTAGCTTAAACAATTCAAAAAGGAATGGAAAGGCACAAAAAAATAAAAATGAAAGCAACTAGTTCAGGAATACATACAACTAATAAACAAAACTTCTCATCATTTCGGGTTCACTTAAACTTATACACATATAATTATCATGTGTAACTCACAGTTACACATCCAATTAGCATGTGTAACTAGCAGTTACACATATAATTATCATGTGTAACTAGTATCTACACATCCAATTATCATTGCGTAGTCGTAAAGTCTGAAGGCATCATACTAAAAGCTAATAGTCCCTACAAAAATATACATTTGTGGATATTTCATTATGTTGTCCATACACTACTTTTTCTATGGACTTAAACTAGTTAACCTAGTTTCACTAGTTGCTCCTACACTTACTTCAACAAACCATTTCCATTACTTACATATAGGCAGACACAAGGGCACCTGAATTTGCTCGAAATTATCAACGTCAACAACAAGTTGATCTACACAGTGACTTTACATCTACACAGTTGGAACCTAGAAATCTGTTTAACATATTATGGGACAAGTCAAAGATTAAGTATGTATAAGATACTCACATCATCCTTGACTTCTTATTTCCTTCCTCGATATCCTCTTCTTGTTCTCAATCATTGTGTCTGAAGTCCCTCCTTTCTACCCTGCCAACACGAGAACCTGAATTAAATACTATATGTAAGTAAAATCTATGTAACCTGAAGTTACACATTCAATCGGCATGTGTAACTAGAAATTACACATCAAATTAGCTTGTGTAACTAGAAGTTACACATCTAATTAGCATGTGTATCTATAAGTTTCACATACTTTTGCATACCAATAAATACAAAAGGAAAATCAAACACTATCAGCTACAATTCCCAATACAAATTTAATAGATGTATTATGTTACAAATGAGTTTCACAAGGTAGTAAATTCAGTGATTGTTAGAACAATCAATCTTAACTAATTAAACTACCGAATTGCACGCCATAATACTTTTAGTACTGCAATCAAGTAATCTAAAGAACACTATCATCTGTATTTTAATCTGATTTATTGACATAGCGCATACTACTGAGAAATGATGACAGAGTTAATCCATAAAGGTAGTAAATTCAGTGATTGTTAGAACAATCAATCTTAACTAATTAAACTACCGAATTGCATGCCATAATACTTTTAGTATATTTATTGACATAGCGCATACTACTATGTTATGCAGAAACAAAAAAAGTACTTTTATTCATCAAAAGAACCTTTACCTGAGGCACTGAGTAGTAGATATTACTGACATGAGTAGAATGTTGGCCTGCTGAGTGACTGCATTTACCCAATCTTCACCATATCTATCATGAAATACTTCTAATCTCAGGATTTATCTTCACAAAGCCTATTCGGAAGAGATTTGAATTGAACCTAACCTGAATTGAATTATGAAACAAATTAAAGAACACAACAAAACTAAATTATGAAAAATCAAGATAAAAAAACCAGCAAATCGAATTTAAACAACAACGTCAACATCAACAACGATAATCAAAAAATACAATAGGATATATATGTGTAACCTCAAGTTACACATACTGTAAAACAAAAAACAGCATGTCTACATCATCAATTTGAAGTTGTTCTTCTGAAACAACATTGTTTCTTCATCCTCTTCTCAGTATCAAACAAAAAAACTCACAACAAATTCACAAAAAAAAACAAAAAAATACAGAAAAATACAAATTCCATGCTAAAAATACATTATGATATATATGTGTAACCTCAAGTTACACATACTGTAAAACAAAAAACATCATGTTTTACATCATCAATTTGAAGTTGTTCTTCTGAAATAACATTGTTTCTTCATCCTCTTCTCATTATCAAACAAAAAACTCACAACATATTCACAAAAAACAACATCAAAATACAAATTCCATGCTAAAAATACAACATGATATATATGTGTAACCTCAAGTTACACATACTGTAACAAAAACAACACATGTCTATCAATTTGAAGTTGTTCTTCTGAAACAAAATTGTTTCTTCATCCTCCTCTAAGTATCAACAAATTCACAATAAATTCTACGGACCTGAAATCAGATTTAAGTTTAGAGAAAAATTGGAACATTTATCAAATCTCAACGGACAAACCCTAAAAAAGATTTCACAAAAAAAAATATCGAATAAATTAGTTCAAACTTAAGAGAAAGATAAGATGATTACAGATCTAAAATATGATTATAAATCAGATCGAAAATTCGAAGTAAAATCAAATTAATTAGCCTTTTGAAACCGTAAATCAACTTTTTCAAACATTCATTTTGTTTAAAACACAGCGAGATTTCAAATAGAATCAAATATAGAGGTGAGAAACTTATCTTGTTCTTCAGATTTGTCTTTGGAACAGAGCTAATCGAACATATAAATTAACCTTTCAAAGTAATCTTGATTGTTGGAAGATTTAATCATTGAATCGAGTAGAAATCTATAACATCATCAGTATATAAAATAACAGAGATTCGATAGAGATAATTATTTTCCTCCTCTCCGTAGAACGGCGCCATGAACAACGTCTCTCTGCTTGTAAACCAGAAATCTCTTTAGAGTGGAGAGAGAAACTGAAAAAGAAAATGAAACCGAAAATGAAAGCTAGACCTAGTTTTATTACCTAAATATACTAAAGGGTAGTTTTTGCATTATGTAATAATTTTTTTATTAATAAGCCCTGAATTTTAAAATTTTGGGCATAGTAATAGCATTTTCCTAAAGTATGGAGTTGAGAGTGAAGGATCCATTTTGTGGGGCTTCTATATGTTGAACCCATATAGTAAGGGGGTTATAGTATTTTTCACTATTGGTTAAACAGAGGAACTTCTTTCTGACGATTTTACCCTTCTGAAGGGTATCGGTGCTCCCAGTTGGGTTCCTTATCTCCGGTTCAACAACTTGCTTTAAGGACGTACTGCAATTCTTGCGTAGTCATTTTCATTTTTATGTAGTGATTGTAATATTGTACCTTAATTCGGTCGAGCACATCACATGACATGACCATGTTGGAATATATCTTATCGAGTATTACAAGAAAAACTAGATTCCGCCAACTCAATCACCAAGAGTGAGATGTTTGTTTGGCAAGAGAACAGACTTAGATTAGTTTTTTTTTTTTTTTAAAGTTCGGCTGAGGGCCTAATTAACAAAGATTCGGAAATTTGCATTAAAATGTAGGGTGATAGTTTCAAATAACATCTGCAAAAGATATTTGGAATTAAAATGCCTAGAACCATCACCATGTAAAATTTGGATGGCGTCTATGAGATCACATTAAAATTTCAACTAACAAACATGCCATTATTATTTTTTGATATGTTGTTTTGAGAATTTAGTATCAGCTAAGTCTAGATTCCGAGAATTTTTTTTTTTTTTTTTTGACACAAAAAGGACAAATTTGATTAGAAAAACAAAGATGTCACCAAGAGTGATACTAAAGTTACAAAAAAGAAAAAGAAAAAGAAAAAGAAAAGAAAAAGAAAAAATACAAGCCCACTGAGGAGCAAACAAACAACCTTCAAAAGAGAAGGTCAAAACCCAAGCTCTACCAAGAACTGCCTAAAACCAGCAAAAGAAACTCATCCAATCACTCTTCAGAATCCACATTTTCATCTTGAAACGAGCATTTTACTGCTCAATTTGCTCATCATAGTCAGAATTCGAATCGAAATTTCCCATACCATCAGTATCCTCGATCAAAGTCATTAATTCGTGCAGGTTTCTTTAACAAGCATTAATTTAACATGATCATTTAATTAATTTATTAAATTTGATAGGCTCACCTAGAAAACGTGGTTGAATTGTCACGTGGACACTCTTTAAAGAGTATAAATATTCGAATTTAGACGTTATCAAAATCAAACATATTCGGGGTATGCATTCAGCTATATAGGTAAGCTATAGGGGTGAAAGCGTCATTCGGTTAATTTTTATTTTAATGATACATTTGGAAAGTGGAGTGTCCAACATCTAGCATAATTTCCTAGCCTATTAAAGCAAGTAATTAAACCTCAAACGAGAAATTAAAACAAACGACAGAACATTAATTGTAGAGTCATTGGAGGATTCTCTCAAAATCAGAGCATTAACAAGCTGGAAGTGTAGAAAGACGAAACCAGGTCCCGGAGTTCAAATCAAAGTTAAATCCGACTTATAGTGTGTTTCAATTCCGAAAGAAACTGACCCTATAAATAGTTAACAAGCACCATTCTGGTTTTGCTCATCAAAGAAAGGCAAAAATAAAAATTCAGTTTAGAGAAAGAGAGGAGAAAAGAGAAGAGACATAGAGAATGGGTCGTTGGGCAATAGCGGTTCATGGAGGCGCTGGTGTCGACCCTAACCTTCCTGCACAACGTCAAGATGAAGCCAAACAGCTTCTTACTCGTTGTCTTAATCTAGGAATCTCTTCTCTTCAATCTTATCTTTCTGCCATTGATGTTGTCGAACTCGTCGTAAGATTTTTCTCTGCTGAACCATTTTTTGTTTCATTTCTAATGCATGCAGGACTAATTTTTCAAAGATATACAGAAAAGGGGCAAACTTTCTCATTTTAGTTTTGGCTTTGGTTTTATAGGTGAGGGAGTTGGAGAGTGATCCATTTTTCAATTCAGGACGTGGATCGGCATTAACAGAGAACGGAACGGTGGAGATGGAAGCAAGTATAATGGATGGGCCAAAGAGAAGATGTGGAGCAGTATCGGGATTAACGACTGTTAAAAATCCAGTATCACTTGCTCGTCTTGTTATGGACAAATCTCCCCATTCTTATCTCGCCTTTTCTGGAGCTGAAGCTTTCGCCAAGCAACAGGTAAAATTGAAATTCACCTCCGGTATTTGATTCATTTACACCTCCTAATTCTAAATGATGGTTGATTTTAACTTTATTAACATCGGACGGATATATCTTTTTCTTAGTTTTTTATTTTCTCTTGAAAAACCAGTTCTCTGTCAAATCAACTGGAATTGTATTTGTATTACCAAACCATTAATTACCGTTGGCTACTATTTTTTTCTTGGTTTCCAAATTCCAAATGTTTTCTCTTGGAAAACTCTATTCAAACATCAAATTTGAGGTCACTTAATCAGCATAGCTTACTAATAAAACAAAACAAGTAATTCCTTTTGCATCTCTTGGAAAACACGATTTTCTTCAATCAATTCATGTGATGGTGTTTTATTCCGAAAATTGGGAGGTTCTAAAGAATCCATGAAATGCTTAAAAAACACAGAACGAGCATTAGCACAATTAAGAAAAAGAAAGAACAATTTACAATTATGAGTTTTTGATCTTAAATTTCAATTAGGATTAGGTACTATGATAAATAAATTTACAATGTTGGCTAATTAAACACGTGACTGATTGATTTTCATCATAAAAGAAAACAAAAAATGTTGAGTGATTTACGACAACTCAGGTGCGGAAATGGTGGACTTTATTAAATGACATAAGCTGAAATCAACTTTGTCACTGAGGAAAACTTAGGGATGTATTTGCTAAACGTGATGGTGTTTTAAAGGAAGCCAAATGCTATTTTTTTGTGGTATGTGATTGATTTTCATATGTTTGATTTATTTTTATTTTATTGAATAACTTTGTTGGATTTTTATTTTATTGAATAACTTTGTTGGACTTTATGTATCTGGTTCACCAGAAGCGGGTAGGTTGTTTGAGCACTATTCTGAATGAGAATACACAGATTGATTGTTATTGCCAAGTTAGATTTTGATTGTATTCTAAATCAAAACAAAGCTGTCGGCCGGTCAAAATTCAATTGATACTGGTCGTCTATCAACGAAAGAAAAATATTTAGACTGCCAGTCAGAGAGATAAATCCCATATGCTATCCTGTTGCTTGATGGTCTTTTATTACAATCAGAAGACTTTTTTTTTCCCAACCAATATCCTCATGCTGGTGTTTTTTCTTTGGTTGTGAGCAGTTTGACTACAGAATCCCATCCTTGGGTCTAGGGACATGTAGTGCTGGTGCAGGAGCAGCAATTGACAATGGTCTACAAATGAATGGTCTTCCGATCAGCATCTACGCACCCGAAACAGTAGGCTGTGTGGTGGTCGATAGTGAAGGTAGGTGCGCAGCTGCAACATCTACAGGTGGTTTAATGAACAAAATGATAGGTCGGATTGGAGACTCTCCTTTGATTGGTTCTGGAACTTACGCTTGCAATATCTGCGCTGTTTCTTGCACTGGAGAAGGCGAGGCCATTATCCGTGGGACTTTGGCTAGGGATGTTGCCGCGGTCATGGAGTACAAGGGATTAGGTCTTCAAGATGCTATTGATTTTGTAGTGAGAGAAAGGTTGGACGAGGGAAAAGCCGGTATGATAGCTGTTTCAAGCAATGGAGAAGTGGCATATGGGTTTAATACTACTGGAATGTTTAGGGGCTGTGCCACTGAGGATGGGTTTATGGAAGTTGGGATTTGGGAGTAGAATAACAATAAAAGCACCCTTGTAATCCTTGTCTTTGTTCAAGGACTTTATTAGAAACATAATTATAAAATAAAGTTGTACCTAGGTTAGATCTCAAATACATGTTGCAATAGCTTTCTCCATCTTTTCTCTGCAAGAAAAACGTAAATGGGATTTTAGATTTGAATCTTTGTTTTACTCCTTTCATTTCTATCGAGTTATTGCAAGGAGAGAGCATAGCGGTTCTGTTCGAACCCTAGTACCATCGTATGTCTCTACGTGCAAAGGGAGATAAAACTAACATCTTTGTTTTTTCCTCTATATAGAGGCTTACCTCTATCTACCTCTAAATATTGCATACGAGTTGGAACACTAGCTGTTCGCCAAATTTGCATACGAGTTGGAACACTAGCTGTCCCGTGTCATATGATATGAAGACAGACCATCAATGGGTTATGAAGACAAACCATCAATGTAAGAAAATGAACCACTTACTAAAAGCAGCTTCTGAGGGCTGCAGGTTGAAACTTTCTCACAGTCCGGCCACCTAAAAATTGAACTGCATTCCGCATTTTGCAAATTCTGTATACCTGTCTGACTGCCTAAAATCCAAAGGCAATTATTTGCACAAAATCGGGTCTTCTCTTACTCGGCATCCGAAGCAACCCTGTAATCTGTAGCTCTATAACTGCAACTTTTCTCTTTTTAGATAACGGAGACATCTGCAACTTTCGCTTACCTTTTTTGGTATTACTTGGAGGAAGAATTATAGCCTTGAATGATTGAAACCAGTCATGGAGATTGATCAGATCACCATGTTCTTGAGCCAACTGATAGATGATTGAGGTGTCATTCATCGATGGTAATAGAGATTCTGCGTTCTTGTTATAACAACTGCAATGGAGGTAGGTATGAGATTTGAGAAGATCGACTTGAATCATTTTCCTTGGATCACCGATTAAAGCTGATTGCAGTATATCGACGTGCTTAAAGCAGAAAATTTCATGGAATGACAAAGACTCAATCAGCTTCAGATAATCCTTCACCATACACTCCAGTAACTTAACAGCTTTCAAATTCACTGCCTTCTTGTCTTTTTCTGTATTCAAATGGCTGTGAGATGCTGCCTTCTTCGGCGATCCAATCCTTACTTTTTTTGGACTCTTGCTTTCACCAGGGGATGTTACCTTCCTGGGTGAACCTATCTTACCTTTTCTTGGACTCTTGATTTCACCGTTAGATGCTGGCTTCCTGGGTGAACCAATCCCGTCTTGTTTATTACTCTTGCTTTCACCATCAAAATCTAACATTGACAGCAACTCTTCCACTTTGACATTGATCTCTGTAATCCCTTCAGTGTGTTTTCTCCAAATCTGAAGCAATTGAGATAATTGTGCAGGTGGGAGATCCTTTATCCTACGTACTGCCTGAGATATGAAACCTGTTTTCCGCTGACCAAAACATTCTTCACTGTGCAGAAAAATACCACTTGAGGAAGCCTTTACCCGATCTTCAACAGCACCAGACTGACGATTTGGATCAAGCGCCTCACAAAAAATATCAAATAGTTTTATCCTGTGAAACTTCCCAGCTTCAAACAAGCACAAAACCACAGAACTCCAGTCTTTCCGCAAGCTCTTCACCGCTGATAAACCAGAAACCAAAGTTTCAGTGCTCATACATGAGACGTCATCTATAAGTTTACAAGATGGAAGATCAAAAGCACACTTGTGCATTTCATCGGGAAGCGATTCACACATTTCCATCCAGAAACTATGACTATCTTCACTTAAGAAGCCTTCACATAAGAAACTTAGAGGTTCTATTAAGAAATGTTTAGAGCAGGCAATCTTTAGAGCCCTAATGAAAGATGTAACTGTTCCATCTTGCCTTAAAAAGTAATTTCTCAGAAAAACAGCCACCTTATGGCCAATGTCAAACCCCGTGCATAATTTAACAAGAAGAGCCTCCATGATTGCATCCATTCTCTCAGATGGGGAACCTAAAGTGAACTTACATGGTGAGAGGTATTGCAGTGCATTGGATGTAAGTAACTTCTTAGGGGCATCGATGGTTGTTGCAACTCCCATTATTAAGATGACTGGAATCTTTATCACCCACTCCCTCAAAATTAAAATGAACTCAGATAAGACACACCCGTTGCATCTTTCCATATCATCAATGATCACAACTATGGGATATCCCTTGTTTTCTGGTTCAGAATACCATGACGCTAAGATACTTATATCGGCTGTATCTGGAGTGAACTTAATCAACTGCCTCTGCAGGTTTCTAAGACACACGTAGAAACCCGCCAATTCCGCTCTTGGCAGTGAAGTCCATTGATGAAAGAGTCACCATGTGAGAATCATGAGATTTCAAATGCATGGCAAGTTCTTTAAATGTCAGCAAGTCATCAACAAACTCCACATTTTTCGTCATCACAAGAGTAGTAAAAATCTGTTTGCATGTGATATCAGTCAGTGGAGGGTATGAATGTAGACCACCAGGGGTTCCAGCAGATTTGATTGAAGAGAAAGACTCGCAAACCCATTGGTGTATCACATCAAATACACTGATATTGATGCTCAACAAAACATCTTTGATAGTTCTATCAATCTTCGACCAAACAGAATCAAATGCCTCAAGACGCACCTCGTCATAATCATCTTCTCCCATTTGCTTGGTTTCCTCTGATTTCTCTGCAGCTTTAGGAGAAGATAGGGATGCTAACTTGCTCCTGGTCTTTCCAGTTTCAGAAGCTTTTCTACTTCCTTTTCGAGGCAATGCCTTGTGCAGAACAAAGAAAGGCTGGAGATTGTTTTCCTCATTGTCGGCAATTGGAGATGCAGGCGGAGAATCTAGACTTTCAGACTCCATGGATGCTGTTGGAAAAAACTTGTTATTCAGTGCATGAGGGGAAATAACTAGTAAACACCATTAACCATCCATAAAAAAATAACGCAAGCCGTGGATAAATAAGAAAGCCAGTTCCTTCCATAATTAATTACTAGTGAAATCTCAAGTGCGCCTGCCATGCATACCTAATGCTTTAACAATCCAAAACTGCGGTAACATACAAAAGAGACAACCGCATAAATGGTACGCAAAGACTTTCAAATCTATTAATCTTTATGAAAGTAGTCATGTGATATATCTATGTTTTACGATCAAATTACTGAACAATCTGCAACAATCAAATTACTAAACTTGGTGTTCCATAGCTGCGGCTAGTAGACATAAGTCTACTACTGGAAGTGCAGATTGCAGACTGTGTGACTATAAATTTTTTGAGCACATAGTAACACCAAGTTGTTTTATGTACACCAAGAACTCATTAAAAAATACAAGTTAAGAGCACGTGCGCTGCACGTCGGCAAAATCCATTGCAGATTTAGTTATATGAGCTGATTTGGTTAATTGTAGACTTGGAAGCGAATGTAAGGCGGCAAAATCCCTTGCAGATTATGTAACCTCCTAATAGCCAAATGACCTACCATACATGTACCCAGCTTGTGTGATTCTCATTTTTAATAATTACAAAATCATGCAATAAGAGTTACTAAGAGTTGTTTAGACAACTATCTAATCTAGATTTGATGTTCTTCGATAAAATATTCACTACATCCATCCATACCACATTATGATGAAAAGATAAAAATGCTACACTAAATATTGAAATTGGTATCATCATTGAATAACAAACCGTTCAAAACCATTGATAAACATAAGCAAATCAAATACAAAATCCCTAAAATTTACAGAACCCTAGAATCACAGATTATAGTAGGAAACGATTTTGATATGGGGAAAAGTACACACCTAATCAAATAAGAGTAAACGTTCGATTCAATTTTAGATCTCCGCCATTAATTATTCAAAATACAACCAAAGATTCGGTTTGGGGACTTTCGGTGTTGGGAAGAGAGAGTCGAGGGAGAAGAAGAAAAATGGTGGAAGAGAGAGAAAAAAAAACGAAGTTAGCAAATAGGAAGCATTTTCCCGCCAAAACAATGACCACGTCATACGTGCGTATGTTAGCAGTAGCACCTCCTCCTCCCAGCCAAAACGATGACCCCCGCAGAAAACTTCCATTTATTGCTCCGATTTGTGTAGTGTCGGTAGTTCTGGGCAACTAAGACCATTCAAAGACAAGACTAATAACATGTAATGTGAGTGTGCGAGTGAATGTGTGTGGTGTACGTTGTGAGTGTGTGCAGCACGTGTGAGTGCAAGAGAGAATTGAGTCGAGAGTGAGGTTTATAAACTCTTGTCCTGCGTCTGTAAAAATCTATCTTTCTTTATATCAATTCAATTGATCAAATCGTTTGCAGAGATGTAGATTCTCAAATCTATCATGGTATCAGTCCTGAGAATTGAAATTCTCAGGGGTATCGATCCTTCTTCCGCTGTTCAACCTTAATTCTCTTTAATTCAACTTAATTTGATGTTGTTCTTCATCAAATCTTTGGTAAATTGAAGATTCATGGAGTTCGATTGGAGTTGTGTTACTGATGGTTCTTGGTGTGAAGTTTGATTTGATCTTGATGCTTCACTGCTACGTCTTCAAACAGAATCAAGCATAATTCTCAGATTTGGAATTGGGTTTAAATCACTTGAGCTCTTGGGAATTTAGGTTTGCAATTTCGTTTCTGATTGAAGCTTGATTCTTCTACCTCAACTGTTTAAATCGAATCAAAGTTGGTAATCTCGAATCTCATCTTTTGCTAACTTCAAATTTGATTTTATGTGTCCGATCTCTATATCACTATCTCAACAACATTCAGTTTTGTCTTCAAATACAGCATTGTCTTTGCAGTATTTTGCATAGTGAACATTGAATAAATACTCTCAATTCTGACCGCCTTTATAAAGAACGCGTGATCGGGAATAGTTGTTTGAATTGTGGGATATAAATTACTATCCTCATTTAATGGTATCTGTTAAGGGGTGTCTTTTGAGGTCGGAAATACGGAATTACCCTTAAAAATAAATAAAAACTAAATCAAACCTAAAATGGGTAGAGTAGCTACTCCATTTTAAATTCTAAATATTCCCCACTCCCTTTAAAATTCTCTTCCCCATTTCTGCCGGCTCCTCATTATGAAAAAGTTTTTTCTCCTCATTATGAAAAAGTTTTTTTTTTGTTCTTTACATTCGGAAGTGATGAAGACCATGTCGGTAGTGATGAATACCATGCCGGTATTTTGTGCCGGCATGACTGTTATGATGAATACCATGCCGATATCTAGTGCCGGCATGGTTTTTAGGATGAATACCATGCCGATATTTAGTGCCGGCATGGTTTTTTGGATGAATACCATGCCGATACCAACATCTCAGAAAGTTTGTCCCAAAAATTGTTTGTGACGGCATGGTCGATTTCCAAGTGTACCGTGCCGATTTTAGGACAAAAACATACAGAAAATCTTGCATCGTGTGCCGGCATGCTCGATAATGAACTTTATGTGCCAGCAATGTACTTAGAATTTCAAAATTGGGGGATATTGTGTACCGGCATGGTGAAAGTATAAATACCATGTCGATTTGGTCTCTGCCGGCATGATATTCATTCTTTTATCATGCCGGCAAGGAGTTTTTCAGGCGTAACAATGGCGGATTTAATGAAAGAAAAATCAAATTTCAATACATTAATACCTATATATGACTAATTGTGGCACTTGTATATTCAACTTGTTTACTCTCCTAGGTTGGTTCTTCACTTAAACCTTCGTGATCCTGAATATCTTGATTTAATGTTGTTGCATCAACAAATTCAATGATAATGATTTATTCTAATGATTATCAAACTAATCTATTAACTTAGTTAATTATAATTAACCACTAAACATAATTAGTGAGGGGTAGATTATGAATTAGTTAAAATACATGGATAAGGGGTGACTCTGATTTACTATTTAAATCATGTTTTTATCTTTTTCCTATATCCCCCAATTAATATAAGTATCCTCCAATTGCGCGTTCTTTATAAATACCCTCATGAGACAATAAAAATACCCCTATTCAATTACAAGCTCAACAGGGGTTCATTAACGTTTTCTCACTTCACAATTTTACCCCTGTTTATATCTTAGATAAATTAAAATTTTGTTTTTCTCAAACGGAAAGAAAAATCGAAAGAGAGAGAGCGAGAGAGGAAAAGATTTACAGAGATTTTTTTTCTTCAGATTTTTGTTTAGGTTTTCGATCTCTTCTACTTCTTCTTGATTCAACTATATTGGATAGCGGATTTGAACGAGATATCTCTGAGTTTTCTCATCTGAGTTGAGTAACAAAATTAACGAGATTTGATTTTAATTCAACAAATTGGAATTGTTGATTCCTAATTGAAGATTAGTAGGTATGTATCTTTGATTTGCATGTTCGATTTATGTTCGATTTTGATTCCTAATTTCGACGAGATATGATTTTGATTTGGATGTTCGATTCAACAGATTTTCAGTTTTTGGTTGCAGAGATCGTGAATTTGATTCTACTAGATTTGATCGTTTATTTACATATTATTTGAACTCGAGATCGTGATTCATCTCTTAAACATGTACTTTTTAATTTTCATTTTAATTTTCCGATTTTTGATTTTGAATTTTTCTGGTTTTTAATGTGTTTTGCTTATATCAGCTCACGAATCAAATTTAGGTTTATAATTCAGGAATTTAGCTTCAATTTTGGTTCTATGAGTCAGTTTTAGTGAATTGCTGGATCAGTTTTTGTGATCAATTTTGTTTGATGAATGTTCGCTTTTTTGTTGATGAATATAACTTGTAGAATGTAGGTAGTTATGATGTAGCTTTTTTTTTCACTAACTACATTGAATATAACTTTCGCGAGGGGGCGCAGCCCCCGGGTGAGGTGCGACGTAACTGAATTTGTAGCTTAGGGTAGTTTAGGTTGTTTTCTCTTATTGTTTGATGTTAATATTTAGCATATAACATGTATAGTCATGATGTATTCATGTAGTAGTTGACATTGTCACCGAATGCATACTAATCTGTCTGAATGTAACATATTCATACCGTGATAATTTTAGTGTGTCAACTTTGGTTGTTGATAGTAGTATTTGCGTGTCAACATCAGTTGTTGATAAAAAATTATAGTCTGATATGTTCCTGGATATTCAGTTTTATTGAATCAAGTCTTGTTGTTGATCCCATATACCTGGATCAACTTTGGTTGTTGACAATAGTATTATGTGTCAACATCAGTTGTAGATGCAGATTCTAGTCTTATATGTTCCTGGATCAGTTTTCTGGGATCAACTCCTTTTGTTGATCCCATATATTTGGGTCATCTTTGTTTGTTGACAGTAGTATTATGTGTCAACATCAATTGTTGATACAACTTCTAGTCTGATATGTTCCCGTATTTCAGTTTTCCGGGATCAACTCCTGTTGTTGATCCCATTTATTTGGGTCATCTTTGTTTGTTGACACCATATTTTTGTATGGTCTGACATGTTCTTTGGATTCTAGGTGATGGTGCAGAATTACAAGAGGTTACACGAGTCTAGTAAGTGGACTAGCAGGCTCACTCCCCGTGTGCAATCTAGGCTCAACAAGAGGAAAACTGATTGTCGTTTATACAAATTATGAAGATCAAGCGAGAAAGTCTTTGAGATAATCTCTCCAACTGGGAAGCATACTGTGGACTTGGAGGCTAGAACACGCAGTTGCAATTAGTGGAAAAACATAGTGATAAGACGAGGGTACCCAAATACACCACAATCTTTTATTTATCCACCTATAAGTCCTCTACCAAAAGTGATTTTCTATAGACTGAATCGAGACAATACAACAAATCGGTTCACACTTCGTATGATCGTCTATGGATATGAGATCGAGACAATACGACAATAAGATAACTTGTATGATTAACTATGGATACAAGATCGAGACAATACAACAACGAAGTATGATACTTGATAATAGGTTCGGACTTAACAAACTCTATAGGATCACTATCAAGTATATTCGGAGTTAACGTTTGTGTAATTTACTTTAAATTATATAAACAAATATGATTGTAGAAAACAAAATTAAATCACACAACAAGATTTTGTTAACGAGGAAAACTGCAATGCAGAAAATCCTCGGGACCTAGTCCAAAATTTAATACTCTCATAATTAAGTCGTCATAAAAAATCTACACCAACATCGTATAGTTGAGACCAAGCAACTACCGCTAGTTCACTTAGTTTCCTCAGTATCCATGTGCTTCCGACTTTACTAAGTGCATGCACTGGAATGATTCCTTTGGATCATATTTCAAACAGTAGAGGAACAACAAATCTGTTTGGTAACAAATCTTTTGAAAGATATCTCAAGTCATATGCAAAGGCTCTTCCGTTTAATCTAATAAATTCCTTTGTCTGGTTAGATCAATTTATCCAATAACTACCAAAGTAGTCAAGTTTAGATTCACAATCAATCAATATAGATTCCAACAAAAAACTATAAAGTGATGCCGATCTCACGCAACTAATCAATAGAATAAATCCGATTATAGTTGGATCCCAGTCGATCAAGATTTGTGCACACCCAAAGATATGAGAACTAATAAGAAATCTTCTTCATCTTCTTTAATGTTCAATAAAAACTTGCAAAACACCACTTGAATCTCTTGTGATCAATCACACATATAACGGAGTCTGTTAACAATTGATTATCACAAGATGTCTTTAGATCTACAAACAGTTCTAAAGATCCCGTCGATACTATCAGAAGAGAAGATTCTCAAGAAAAAACAAACTAGGTGCAATCAAAGTTTCAATAACCGTTAGTCAATCAAATCAATCGAAAACTAATAGCATTGTAATTATCTAGTTTCCCACCAACGGTACTCATAGAGCTTCTTGATCCCACAGAAGTCTTTAAATAAGCGGTCGTAAGAGATTTTTCCTAATTAGGATACTTTCCCCTCTGAATAGATGACTCCACCAGAAATAAAAAGAATGGAGTTTGCATGACTCTTAGGATAGTTTGCTAGAAATGCTAACTTAGGTATTTATAGACCAAGGATGTTTGGACACCAAGGAATTTACAAAACCGAAAAATATTCTCAAAAAAATGCAATGAATAGCAAAATTCGGTTTTCCTAATTCCAATAAATGCTTGTCCAAAATTTCTGAAATCTCACAATAGAAAATCTTTAATTAGTAAATACACATTACTAATTTTTATTCTCTAGAGATATGCATTTAATTGCTAGTAATTAAAGCATATAAAACCAAAAACCTTAATTAAAAGATTCTCAATTTATTTCGGCATAGGATCTCCTTGAGTATTAAGGAATATCTTTGAACAATAAATGATAAGAGTTATTGTACGTGTTCAAAGTATGTTGACATCTTTTCACAGTAAATACTTATTCATATTTACATGGATTTACATTCTTGGAATCGGTTATACCACACTTCCAAACAAGTTTAGAATTGGTCCACATGTATTCCAAGATTATTATGTGATTGATCAAATATCAAATCACATACATGGGTTCAATCGGTTCTACCAATCACTAGGATCAGTTATACCTCAATATAAAAATACTTGTGATCGGTCACACAAGTTACCAGGACTGGTTACATCAGTTACCAGAATAGGCTACATCAATTACCAGGACTGGTTACCATATATTCATGGTATTGCTTGTAATAGGTCACACCAGTTACCAGGATCGGTTACACCAATTACCAGGACCGGTTGCACCAATTGCCAGGACCGGTTACAAATTACAAGGATCGATTACACAATACTCTGCAATCGGTTTGAATCTCCGTGTTCTGATTTCGAGTCTTCTACTACGTTCTTATTCTTCTTCACCGTTGCTTTATTTATCTTCTTGCTCACCCTCTTTCCTTTGTTTGCTGCAACTTTTTCAATCCTTTGAGGTTCTCCTTCTTCTAAATCCTTTTGTCTTTCTTGTTCTGAATCTTTTTGTTCATCTTTTTCTGATTCTGCAGTTATGTTATTTTTCTTCTTGTAGTGGCAGGAAATCCCACACTACATCCCTCACAAGAATTCATACAATCAAATCATTTTGGGATGAACAATCACAATCTTTATTGATTAATCTCACAAATTTTACAAGAAAGGAAAGAAATGAAACTAAGAAATAAACAACTGCTCTAGACTTTATCTCTCCTAATGACTTGCTCAATACTCGAAAAAGATCTCCATTTCTCTTAAGCCTGTTTGGTTCTTTATATAGGGAATTACATAGTGGATGACAACTAATTTATCCTTTATTTTAGGATCTGGCTCTGCGGTATTTCGCAGACTTACAAATGTTCAATTTCGCAAACGTCCTAAATCTCGCTAGATCTTCACACCTTACTCGTGTTTACGCTGTCGTTTTCTGCTACGTCACTTTTCAAATCATCATGCGACATTCGCAATGTGTTGTTGGTGAAGACTTCACAAATGTATCCTTGTTGTCATATTCTGATCCTATATCTTTCCTCTTCTCATGTCTTCTCTACGAAGAGGATAATGTCATGAGAAATTGTACTTCAAAGTGTCGTAGCTTCTCATCTTTCCAATGTTTTTCTCTATCGGCCAGATTCCTTAAATTTAGCGTAACCGTCTACACGTGTCATCATTCCTTTATTTACCGGTTAAACTGGTCATCTTCTTTTGTCTATTTAAAGAGGGATCTGATGAAGAAATAATTTTCTTCTTTTACTTCGTCTTCATCTTTCATATTCTCTGTAACTCTTCATTTTCTGAAACTTTTTTCATCTTCCCTATCTTCCTGCTATTGCTTTTTTTTGCTCCCATGGAATCAGCAAGGTTAGTTTTCTTCCCTTTTTTCTTTTGATTTTGCTGAAGCTGATCTTATTTTACTGGAATTATCTTGTTTATTTTGTGTTTTGTGTAATTCTCATACTGTTTCTGTTTCAGCAAAAGCACTTTTAATGTTGAATCTACACTCAAAACCCTAATTCACCCAAAAAATCGCGTCCCAAAGTTGTTGCGAGAAAAAGAAAGTCTGTGAATAATAAGGTACTAAGAAACATTATTCTTTTAATAACAATATTGTTGCCTCTGTTTCTTATCTGGATTGTTATTCGCATGGTGATAAAGATGCCAACAACCCCCCTTAGAAATCTCGCCATCTTAAGATTGTTGAAACTTCTGTTCCATTTTCTTCACTTATCCCTTCAAAACTTCCTGCGGTACCTTCGCAATCTGAACCTTTACTTCTCATTCGCAAAAATGTTTCCTCAGATGTTTCCCATTCAACTGGTCTTCTTATGAACGAAACCCATCTTATTAATCTTTCTACGAATGAAACCATTTCTTCTCCTATTGTTTATGTTTCTCAAATCGACTCTTCTTTGCTTCCAACTACTAATTTTCCCCAAACTTAACCTTCAAATGACACAGTTATTACGAAAAATGATTCAATTTCTCAATCTTCTAATATCACCACATCTTCATCTGAATTCTTTTCCTTTTCCAAAAATACTTTAGATGGGATAGATATTGTGTTCCAAACTTTATCTGATGCTTTGGATGGTATCAAGAAATCTTCCACTAACCCTATCAAATTGAGTGCTTGCGAGATTTTAAGTAAGTATGTTGGCTCTAAGAGAATGGTTTCACAAGCAACATTGGAGAGGGAAGTGGAAATTTTGAACAAGAATCTCCAAACGATGACCTTGGGACGTGATGCTCTTCGTCTGGAAAATCAAAAATTCCAAAATATCTCGCTGGATTGTGAACTTCTTCGCAAGAAGAATAATGAACTGAAAGGTATGATTTTTTGATCTTCGCCTTTGATTTATCTTATAAGTAATTCTGTTTTTTTCTCATGCAATTTCCTTAAAGTCTTTTATTCGTACGCTAAGCTTTAAACCAGAAACGAATAATGAAGAGATATCAGTTTGAATCTGCCGCTGAAGAAGCTCGTGTTGATAGAGATATTTGGATGGATCAGTATAACAGATTAGATAACCTTCATACATATTTTTTTGATCAAATAGATAATCTTACCAAAGAAAATACTCAATTAGTTCAGAAGAAAAACTCATTAAGTAGTGAAATATCTCGCCTCTCTTATTCTTTGACTAAATCTAAATTAGAGATGGAAACTTTATCAGATGAAAACAAAACTTTATCTCAGGAAAAGCGAACTCTCTTAAATAAGGTGGCGACCTCTTCGCAATAACTAAACATTCTTCAAAAGGTGTGTGATAACGAGGAACAATCTCTTTGCTCACTGAAAAATGAACTTAAGGAAGTAACCGAATCATCTATTGCTAAGAGAAATACACTCTCATCCAGGGTAGGATAGGTTTAAGTATAAAGGTAACTCATCTCAAAGAACAATATTCCGAATTAGAAGAATCTTACTCTTCACTTTCGAAGGAAAATACTTTTCTCATCTCCAAAGAAAAGAATCTAAAATCTCGCCTGAAGGTTTTGGTTGGAGATAAATTTGGTGATGCAATGAGTCATTGGGAGAATACTTGCTTGGCACTAATTGAAAACATAATTTCATAAAAGGAAGGTAGTCATTTTGACTGCCTCAACCATTCTTTCTTTGCTAAATTTTTTTATAATATGCTGCTTGCTAATTCTTTATCTTAATAAAAAAATTGTATTCTTTCATTTCGCATAATCTGAGAGAAATCTTCGTTCTTTCTTTTCTGATTTAGATAAAATTCGCAAGGAAAAGGCATTTCTTACTGCTCACCTTGCTCGTTCTCGCGATCGAGTAGAAAGGAGACTTGATTATCTTGCTTATTTCAAGGATATCCAAGATAGAAATCACCAAAAATCATTCCTTCGCCAAGTTCACCTTAAAGTTGAAGTTCTTGTGAATGAAATTTTGTTGTCCAATTCTCTTCCTCCTGTATCAATTGCACCTTTAGAAGTAGATGATGATGAAATTCCTCATGCTGTTGATAGTGACTTTGATTATGAAAGTGACATGGAAGCTATTTCTCAGGAAGAAGATGAAGTAGAAGAACATCCTACTAAAGAAGCATCTGCTGGTGATGACCAAGACGGAAATGCAAAAGAAATTCCTCTCAAAAAAACTATCACTGGCGAACATCAAGGTGGAGATGAAGCTAGAGTTAATCAAGGTGAAGATAATACTGGAGAGAGTGAGAAAAATAACGAAGAACACCCATTAACTTCTTCTGGCGAAGTCAACATTGAGGATTGAGTTTCTTATTTAATTCTGTTTTCTTGAGTTGTTTCATGTTCATTAATTTTTGTGAATAGTGTACCTCAACCAACTTTGAAATTTACTCTTTTAATACTTTGTGGCGAGAAAGACAATGCCTCTTGTTTATTAATTCCCATACTTGCCTCTCATTATCTTTCTTGCGATGAATGATCTGCATAAAGAATAGTTAGTATTTATAAATCTTTTGTTCTGTTATGTGGTCTTATTTTGCCTTCCTAGTTAAAGGTCTTATTTTGCCACCTTTTGTCATTGCGACAAAATCGTAGGACGTCTCTGCATTTTCATGTAAAAACCCATTGATCTTGCCTTAACTTTTTGTTCTTTTGTCATTTTTGTTGCGACAATATGACAGGCCTAAATTTTCTTGCAAAATTAAAGCCCCATGACATCGTCGTCTTGCGACGAAATCGCAGGACATATTTACATTTGCATGCAATGACCCATAGATCTCGTCTTATCTTATAT
This sequence comes from Papaver bracteatum, assembly GCA_023529315.1. Classification (NCBI taxonomy): domain Eukaryota; kingdom Viridiplantae; phylum Streptophyta; class Magnoliopsida; order Ranunculales; family Papaveraceae; genus Papaver; species Papaver bracteatum. The sequence continues at coordinate 1,978,697 of JAJJWX010005152.1, forward strand.
TTTGTATTATTGCCTCTTCAGGATTGTCGCACAAATATGACAAGCCTTAATACTCCCGTGAGTAAAAAGCCTCATGACATTTGCATCTTATGACACTTATCAGCTCCATAATGGAGGGTGTCGCCCTTATCTTCCCCCTGGTTGCCCCTTCAAGGAGACGTACTTCTGCCATACAAGGCTAGCTCCTCCCATCCGGTCTTAACAACAACCAGTTGTTTTCGCAGTCTCTTATCCCTTTTGCCTATATGGCTTATGGTTACGAGACTGCACCCTAAGTGGGGTTTTCTTCGGGCCGGGTGCATCATAGTCAAGACTTTCCAAGAATGGCCAGGGTAGTTTCATATCCCCCAGGCACTCTTGGATCAACCGTGTACCTCGGCGCCTTGATCATACTTTGCACTCCTTAGGAAAGTCCTTATTACCTTAGTCACCCAACTTAAGTCGTATGCTTAAGTTGAGAATCCAAGGTGCCTCTCCTGGATGGGTTTTCATTGACCCCAAATCTCCATGACTCAGGTTCCAGCAGCGGTATAACCTTATCCCTGAGCCATGCAACAAATACCCCCTTCTATGACGCACTTTAGGTCTTACATTTGCCTCTTGCGAAATTTTATTCGCGAACTAGGGTGTACGTCATAAAGGTTCGTCCCATTCTAATATGTCGTTATTTTCTGATTTTCTCTTGCGAAATTTTCGCATATTCTCATTTTTATCTTGATCTTGAATAATCTCGCAGCAGCTCTTCCATAAAACTTTGTGTTCATATTCATTTTGTTGCATCATACATTATTTTATTATCTAAGGTTTCTCAAACTCCTTCACGGGTAATATCTCTTTAAATATAATCTATTCCATGGTCTGTCGAGTCTTTGACCAACATCTCTACATCAATCTATATCCCCCCATTCAAATTATCTCTTTTATAATGTAGGGTCCATCCCATTTTTTCGCTAGTTTCCCACCACCTTCTCGCTGGTAAATTGGCGTCTCGCGAAGAACTAAATCACCTGGTTGAAATTCGTGTGCCTTGACACGCTTATTGTATTCTCGGGCTAATCTTCGCTGATAATTATCCATATGATGTAAAGATCTTACTCTCTTCTCTTCTAGATCATCAAGTTTGTTTAGGATCATGCCAGCACTAAGATTATTCTCCCAAGCCTCTCTCTTTGTTGTGGGAATGGCAACTTCTGTTGGAAACACTGCCTCAACTCCATATGTCAAACAGAAAGGTAACATTCCAGTAGATTCTCGCCTAGTTGTATTGTAAGCCCATACTGCATTATGTACTTGTTCACACCATGCTCTATTATATCCCTCTAACTTCTTATTTAATATATCTGTGATTGTTTTATTCGTTGCCTCTGCTTGCCCATTAGCTTGTGGATATAAAGGAGTACATTTCTCACATTTTATCTTAAATGCACTGAGTAACATTTCTATGTTCTGCCCTTCAAATTGTTTCCCATTATCAGATACCAACTGTGCTGGAATTCCAAATCTTCAAATGATATTTTCAAATATGAATGTAAATATGTCTTTGTCGTGAATATGCTGTACCACCTTTACTTCTGCCCATTTTATGAAATAATCTGTTGCGGATGTACTCCTGGATTATGAAGTATCTAAGCCCCACTTTCCAAAAGGTCATACACTGTTTGGGGATGATAATTGTGCTCCTGGTGCGTGTATTTTCTTTCCATGTCGCTGACAATCTTCGCAACGTCTTGATATTTGCTTCGCATCTTCATGAATGTATGGCCAGTAATAACCTTGCATTTTTGTTCTGTATGCCAAAGATCTTCCTCCACTGTGTAACATTTTCAACACATTTTCTCATTCTTCTCATGCCAAACACCTAAGTGATGGTCCATTAAATGATTTTCGATATAATACCCCATCTCTTAGTTCATAATTTGTTGCACGGCTATTTAATTTGTGTGCCTCCAATATGTTTCTTGGTGTTTCCCCTCTTGCTAAATATGCACGAAGTTCTGTTCTCCAATCTGCGATATTGTCTCTTGGTTCTTCTTCACCACCTTCTATTATCATTACATCTACCTCTTCTTCCTCTTCTTTATTGATTGATTGTGATATAAGTGTCTGAATTTTTATGCATCTCGCAGTTGGATCTGTCATCATACTTGAAATGAAAGCATCATCTACGAGTCTATTATCCTTCCTTGATATATGCCTCCATTTTATCTTTGGGATTTTCGCTGACAATTCTTCGACAAGTTTCTTGTATTTCTTCAAAGATGGTTCATTTGTTGTGTATTCTCCTTTTATTTGGCGAATAACTAGCTGCGAATCACTAGTAATTCTATCATTTTCTAATTTCATTTCTATTGCGAATTTTAGGGCATGTATCACAGTTTCATATTCTGTTTCGTTATTAGTGGATGCAAACTCCAATCTAAATGAAAAAGCCATCTTCGTTCCCTCCGGCGAAATTAAGACAATTCCAATTCCATTACCTTCCCTATTCGAGGATCCATCCACCAATATTTCCCATCTATTTGGTTATGTTAACAAGTCTTTTGGATCTCCACGCTCTTATTCTATATCCATCATCTCCTCCACAACTTCATCATCTTCTAAAGGAAATTCTGCTAAAAAGTCTGCGACAACTTGTGACTTTGGTGAAGATAATATTTCATATTTAATTTCGAAATGTCCTACTTGCGCATTCCGTATCTCTACCCTGCCTGACCTTTTTGAATTTTTCATCACCGATTTAATTGGTATCTTTGTCAAAACCCTTATTTTGTGTGCCTGAAAATATATGCGAAGCTTAAACGCTGTATAAACTAATGCCATAATTAGTTTTTCAATTTTTGAATAATTTTTCTATGCGGCATTGAATGTTGTAATAAATTGGTTTTTCAACCCCTGCGTCCATTCGCAATAGCACAACACTTAATGCATGCGAAGTTGTCGCAAGGTAAATTAATAGTTCTTCTCCTGGTTCTGCCTTTTGCAAAATAGATATATTCATCAGATGTTCTTTTATTCCTTGGAAAGCTTTCTCACATTCATCTGTCCACCTGAATTTTGTACCCTTTTTGAGTATGTTGAAAAAATGTTTACATTAATCTGATGATCGCGAAATGAATCTTCCCAGCGAAGCCAAGAGTCCGTTTAACTTATGTACATCCTTCACTGTCGCTGGTGTTGGCATGTCGCGAACTGCTTGCACTTTCTCCGGCTCAACTTGTATTCCTTCCTTGGATACAATGTAACCTAAATTTTTTCCTGATGCAAACCCAAAAATGCATTTTTCAGGATTCACCTTGATGTTAAATTGTCGCATCTGTTCAAAAATTCCTTCAGATCTTGAACATGATCTTTAGCTTCTTTAATTTTTACTAACATGTCATCTACATACACCTCTGACGTTTTGTGTATCCACTTTGCAAACACCTTCTCCACCATTCTTTGATATGTTGCTCCGGCATTTCGCAGTCCAAATGGCATTTTTGTATAACAGTATGATCCTCTTGGAGCAAAAAAAATAGTATGTTCTTGATCTTCTTCAGCAAGAGGAATTTGATTGTAACCTTTGTACCCATCTAGAGAAGATATTCTATCATTTCCTGCCGCTGACTCAACCATTTGTGGGATATCTGGTAACGGAAAACTATCTTTCGGACAAGCTTTGTTTAGATCAGTAAATTCTATACAAATTATTATCCCCTTATTCTTATTTGGGACTACAACCATGTTTGATATCCACTCCGGATACTTGGCTTGTCTTATAATTCCCGCATCGAGCATCTTCTGCAACTCTTCTTATATTTGGGGGTGATATGTTGTTGCAATTTTTCTTATTCTTTGTTTAAATGGTCTTGCACCTTTGTCAATTTCCAACTTATGACACGCCACATACGGATCTATTCCATGCATCTCATCCATGTTCCATGCGTAAATATCTCTATACTCTCGCAAATGATTAATAGTTCTTTCTTATTCATCTGCCTCCATTTTGGTCCCAATTCTTAGTATTTTGGGTTCTTCTTTAGTTCTAACATTCACTTGTTTTGTTGGTTCTGCTGCGGTGTAACTGGCCTTAGGTTCTTCCATGGGCGTTGGTTCTTTTATCACTTTCGCAAGTTCGCTTCCTTCTTCCGAAACTTCGCTGGGTATTCCTTTACCTTCTTTTGCTCTAATCATGTAAATTTTAAACTCTTCTTCTTTCTTTGTCTCTTTCGCCATCTTTTTGCGAAGTTTTCGCTTCTTTGGACGTTCTTCATAATGCTTCACTTCAATTTGATAACATGATTTCGCACTATCAATATCTCCCCTTTTTTCACCAATTCCGCTTGGTATTGGAAATTTGATGCATTGATGTAACGTTGATGCTACAACTTTAATTGCGTGTATCCATGGCCTTCCTAACAGCATGTTATATGGAGATTCCATATCCATCACACATAGCGTTATTTGTGTTTCAATTTCTCCCAGCGAAATTCTCACTACTATTTCCCCTTTTGGTTTAGTTGTAGATTTGCCGAAACCATGAATATGATATGTTGAATGAGACATTTCTTCATCTTTTTATCCCATTCCTTTATACGCATGATAAAATATTATGTCCACTGAACTTCCTGTATCCACTAAAGTTCTATTCACCGCCCATTCTTCTATAGATTTTGCTGATTTCTCCTTTTCTTTTCGTGCAACCGTTACTATGATTACCAAAGGAGATGTGTGGCTCAAATTTTCTTTTGGTATCTCTGCTGCTGTGAATATAATTTTCTTCTTTTCCCAATCCTTCAACGGAGATATTTTCTCTACCGTCATAATTTTCTTTCCTTCAAAATCTCGTTTATGTATCCTCCCTCTAATGTTCTCATGAAATTCATTAACCATCGTTTTTGTGATTACGTTACACTCCAACTTTCTTTTATTCTCATTGATCTTGATTATCTTTTCTTCAATTGGTTTGCTGTTTTCTTTTATCATTTTCTTTATTTGGACAATCTTCACAACAATCTCCACAATCTTCAATTTTCAGTCCCTGTTTCTAGCGACAATATGTAGTTGCAGGAAATCCCACATTACACCCCTCACAAGAATTCATACAATCAAATCATTTTGGGATGAACAATCACAATCTTTATTGATTAATCTCACAAATTTTACAAGAAAGGAAAGAAATGAAACTAAGAAATTAACAACTTCTCTAGACTTTATCTCTCCTAATGACTTGCTCAATACTCGAAAAAAATGTCCATTTCTCTTAAGCCTATTTGGTTCTTTATATAGGGAATTACATAGTGGATGACAACTAATTTATCCTTTATTTTAGGATCTGGCTTGCGGTATTTCGCAAGCTTACAAATGTTCAATTTCGCAGACGTCCTAAATCTCGCTAGATCTTCACACCTTTCTCGTGTTTACGCTGTCATTTTCTGCTACGTCACTTTTCAAATCATCCTGCGACATTCGCAACGTGTTTTTGGTGAAGACTTCACAAATGTATCCTTGTTGCGATATTCTGATCCTACACTTCTTAACCTTTGGTTGCTTTTCATTTGCATATGTGTTCTTGTTTACCGTATTTTGTTTGGGTGCTGGAACCTTTTTTAATCTTTTGCGCTTTATCTTATTTTTGATTCTTCAGTTTAACATGTGGTGATATTCTCATAACTTTGCTCATATTATTTCAAACAACAATAACAGTTAGCATTCTTACTCAATGATAGTTAACTGGTAAAACATGTCTCTTGATTATTGTATCAACTAATATTGTTGGTCCTTCTCATTGGATCAACTACTATTGTTGAAACCATTTTATGGGATCAACTATTGTTGTTGATCCTACTCTCGGGATCAACTATTGTTGTTGGCACCATATATTTTTTGCTTGTCACACTTCATTCAAAATCAAAGTCAGTAATTCATAACTAGGAAGTGGTTTCTATCTAAATGATTTGACTAACTCCCAGTCAACTTATAACTTTAGGATATCAAAACTGCATCCACATGACAATGTATACAAGTAAAGCATGTTAGAGGTGTTTTCCTCCCTCAACAACATAAATTGTAGATACATTGTGTTCCAAATGAGATTCACAGAGTTTCAAGAATAGTGATAGTTAGTAAACCAAAACCTAAACTGAACTAACATCAGATTTCATTGAAAAAATTACTACTCCTAAGTAACAAGATCACATATAGTAACCGTTATTGTTGTTGATACCATTTTATGGATTCAACTACTATTGTCGATCCCATCTATAGTGTAAAATTAACATTAGCAGCATCAACAACTTTTTATTTTTGAAATAAAAGACTTATATTAAAAACTTAAACAAGATATTACATGTGTTAGAGCATTGCTCAGTCGAACTCGCATGCGTTATCTATCTCAAGCATGTTTGTCAATATTAGTGATCAAAACTATATGTCTTGATTTCTAGTTTACTTATGACTAAGTCTCGGCCTAGGATAGTTAAGTATAGTTGAGCTCCAGATTCCATGGCGATTATCTTACGAAGACGAAGAACTACTCGAGGAACCAGTGGAACTTCATCCGACCAAAAGGTATATGGAGACTTTAACAAATCTATCTACTTTATATCCTTCTATTGATACAAAAGTTGTATAAGTATGATAGTTTTCATACATACACATTTGCTATTTCTAGCCGAGTTTACTCGCCTATCTTTTTCTCGAAATATGTGTTGGTAAGCTTTTGCTTTAACCAAATTCATCTTTACCCGTGATGAAAGCCATGATGACGTTTCAATCTTGAAAATAGCTTTGATGACGATAGTCGTGAATAACGATTGTTATAACATTATAGAAGAATGTTTCAATGATTGAAATATAGAGTTGAGATTACTTAACCAACTATGGATATAAGCATATATAGCGTGTTCTCACATTAGTGTATAAATCCATGTGTCGGAAACCAAGTGCGTGCATATATGTGCATGCGGTATTGGTGAAGGAGACAGGTTGGGTACGCGTACCAGCGGAAGTTTTCGAACCAAAAATTTCTGCTGAGTTTGTAATTTGCAAACTGTTAAACCAGTCACCTTAGGTACGCATACCCGTACGTGTAACCTCGGAAGTTTTCAAACCAAAAATTTCTGCTAAGTTTGTAAACTCAAATCCGGTAGCTATGGTAGACGTACCCATACGCGTACCTAAGCTGGTTATATCTCTCAAATCGTAAGTTCATGAAATTAAACAATAAATCAATAAGGAATGCAATCTTTGCAAACCGTGGCTATATTGTTTATGAATTGATTCGAGTGAATCAAATCGATTTTGTTCCAATTATGTTTATGCATAGATTTGAGCAATTGAAAAACTCTTTAACTAGTTCTTATGAGTCATTTGAACTAGTTATGAGAAAGATGAATACGATTAATATGAAAGTGCTCATACGGCTAACCATTGGTTAACTATTTGTGAACCAACCAAATGTACACATTTAGGTATGGTTACTCAAACCTAAATGAAATACATTTCATTTGTGTGTATGACAAGCTAAGTTTCCATCTAACGGTTGAAAGATATTAGCTTGGATAAATCAGGTTTTTCATCTAACGGTGAATATTGAATGCTTTGTTACCAAGGTAACTTAGATTGAAAACCCTGATTTGAAAACTTTATAAGGGGAACTCTAGAAACTGGAAAAACTAATCCCCACACCTCCTGAGTGATACTAGTTGGTTTTTCTAGAGTCGATTATCCTTTAACCGTAGGTTTCTTCTCAAGACCCTGTCGGTTAACAACTAAAAGATTTCATTGGGATTGTGAAGCCAACTAAACTACTTCTCTTGTAGTTGAGCGATCTGATCTTGCCATTTTCTATCGTCCGAGTTCAATTAAATAATTGGCTTGAGATTATATCTACGATAAGGCAAGATAAAAAGAAATCACAAACATCTTCGTCTCATCGTTTGTGATTCCGCAATATCTAGTTTCGCTACCATACGATTTAGATTATTGTGAGATGATTGATAATTCTAGGATGTTCTTCGGGAATATAAGTCTGGGTTATAAATTAGTTCCTGTTCACCTTGATTTTATCAAAAGATGGAATAAAAACTCTTGGGTATTTCTGTGGGAGACAGATTTATTTAATCATATAGACTTTTCTGTGTGATACAGATTTGTTTATAAAAGTCTTTGACTTTGGGTCGTAGCAACTCTTAGTTGTGGGTGAGATCATCTAAGGGAATCAAGTGTGTAGTATCCTACTGGGATCAGAGACGTAAGAAGTGTAACTATACCTTGAATCAGTGTGATATTGATCAGGGTTCAACTACAGTCCAGACCGAAGTTAGTTTGTAGTAGGATAGTGTCTATAGCGGCTTAATACAGTGTGGTGTTCAATCTGGACTAGGTCTCGGGGGCTTTCTGCATTTGCGGTTTCCTTGTTAATTTTTTTTCTGGTGTCTGTGTTATTTCTATTCCGCATTATATTTTGTTATATAATTGAAATATCACAGGTTGTGCGTTGTATCGATCAATTGTGAAATCCAACCTTTGGTTATTGATTGGAAATTGATTGATCCTTGGATATTGGTTTTTGGTACTATCCAAGTTTATATCTCTTGTATTTGATAAAGACTCACAGATTTCTATTTGTTTGAGTATAGATCAAATAGAAAGATAGAGATATTAACTCCTTGATATACTTTTTATTAAGATTGAGTCTGACTGTCTAGTTGATTCTCTTAAAAGTATATTAGAGTTTTTCCATACAGATTACTAATCAAAATATTAGGTGAGGTTGTTAGACCCCCGCTTTTCCAATTGTTATCAGAGCTGGAAAACACATTTAAGACCTCAAAAGTATGTGTTTGTAGCGATATGACTCTATGGACAGAGGTGTTATCTCTATTAACGTACCACCAGTCTTCGATGGCTCTAATTACTTATGGTGGAAAATTGCTTTGTGAGATTTTCTTCAAGCGCGTGATTTTCAATCATGGGTATATATATGTTGTTAGTGGCTTTGATGCTCCCGTTGTGGCAATAGGTAACGCTACTGTTCCAAAGAATATTGGCGAATATTATGCTGCTGAGATACTTGCTGCAAAGCAAAAGTCCGAAGGTTTGAATGCCATCATCCATTCCATTACCCCAAATCTTCAGTACCATGTGTCAAATTGCACTAGGTCTAAAGATGTGCGGGATATCTTAGAAACAATATTCTAAGGTAATACTAGTGAAAAGGAAGCTAGGCTTCAAAACCTTAATTCCGATTGGGAAAACCTTCGTATGGCAGATAAAGATTCATTTGATGAGTTTAATCACAAAGTGTCTGAAATTGTTAATGCATATTTTGCATTGGGTAAGACTATTCCTGAAAAGGACATTGTGATGAAAATTCTCAGATCGTTGCCATCTAGATACGACTCTAAGAAGCATGCCATCGTTGATGGAAATAACCTTGATACTCTCTCCAGAAATACTCTGGTTGGGAAGTTAAAGATTTTTTATCTTGAACAACAACAGCGAGAGAAACATCATTTGTTAGTAAACTCTGTTACCACAACTGATAAGAAATCTCGCTACCCAAAAGTTATTGAAAAAAAATGAGAATAAATTTAATTCATCTCTTTCATTATTCATACAACAGTTGAAAAACATACTCAGACAGAGTAAAAGAAAATCTCATAAGAAAGATATCTCAATCAATAAGGGGAATAATAAAGATCAAAAGGATCATAAAAATAAGTCTTGTTTAAAGTGCTACAGAAGTGTTCATACTTCAAAAAATTCTGATGAGAATGTTAATGAGTTAACAAAGGCTTGGATGGATACTCTTGACTACTGTCCATAGGATGAAGTCTTTGTAAGTTCCATTAACTTCTTTGCTGACAATCACATGTGTCCTCCAAACAGTCCAGTCCACTTCGAATTACTCGATCTTGTTCCTTCAAAAGAAAAAAGCCTAATAATAAGGATTGAATATTTGGAAGATCAACTGGTTGTTCTAAGACAAGAAATTGCAAACGTTCGCAATTGTGATTCCAATAAAAAATACCATCCCTCAACTATTTTTTCTCAGCAAACTACTCTTGACCCTATATCTAACTAAAAGGATGATATAGAGAACCACAAGATTGTTTCAAAAAACTTTGAAATCTTGTGTGAAAATCAGGATAATGACTTAAGCACAAAAAATAAATACATCGTCTTCTCAATTAAAACGTACTTTCCAAAAAAGAAAAAGGAATCTTCCAAGTGTACTATCAAAAGTACAAAAGAGAACTGCAAGACCACTTGTAGCCTACAGAGATTAATAAATAGAGCTCTCAAAACAGTTCTAAAAAGAATGAGTAAAACTCTTAATTATGTTCACTCGAGGGCTGAATGGAATTAAGAAATAAGTACTCCCTTGATATAGAGACCTCCCAATCCTATTCTGGATAGGAAGGAACTTATTCTGTAGTAAGAATAAAAGATGGTTCTTGTACCCTCAATTTTCAACAAAAACCATATCCTACAAAGAGGGTTGTATATCTGTTCTTAGGATGTTTTCTAATCTCTGTTTGGTTTAATTAAGACCTTTTTGGTGAGCGTTCATAAACGGTTTCTCCTTTAAAACCGTTACCTTATACCCTCCCTTTATCTAGGGTTTTGGTCAAAGATCTTCATGGAATATCTTCTTCTTTAATAAGAAGTCTCCTTTTTTGTTTTGAAGACTGAGCATTTTATTTCTCTCTTCTATCATGTCTTATTCCAGTCTCTTAAGTAAAGAAAGTGATGTGTGGACTGTTCTATTTCCATCCAAGAATATTCATTTCGACTCATCTGATAATGAGTTGTGTTCTGACAAACGTGATGTTTCTTTTGATGGAAATCCGCCTATATCACAATTTGAGAAGCTCTCCTTGACCATGAATCTCGTTTTGGAACAAGTGAGTGCTCTGAAAAATGGACTGGTTTTATCTTCTAAAAGGTTGGAAGAAAAGATTGAAAACCTCGAATCAAGGATTGATCTGATTGAAGATGAGCTTGGAGAATATAGGGATTATGAGAAGAATTCTGAAAGTAAGTGAAATGTTCTTAATATCTAGTAAATCTTCAGATAAAAATTTTATTTTCTTGTTTTGTAAAGAAGAGTAACTAGAGTTTGGAATAGCCATTATTGTGATTACACATAGCTATGTCCAACGTTTTCATCTTCATGTTTTGATATTTATTTATTTAAATTCTAAAGTTGGTTTGGAAGATGATGTTTGCAGTATTTAATCTTTATGATTTTATATATTGCAATATGTTATGGGATATGTGTGTTTGCGTCCGTGAACTATTATTGTCCCATAAAATTTCAAAAGTTATCTCGTTTACATGTCGATATGCAAGTATTGATACAAGATCGATGAACTTTTGACGAACAAAAATTAAGCCTGTTATGTCATTTATTGATGGAAGATAGGTTAAAATCTTTTGGTTGCAAGGATTATGTCTATTATATGTCATTGTGCAAATAGTGATGGAAAATAGAATGAATCCTTGTATATTCCACAGTATTAATCTTCCCTGATCCATATTTTATGTATATATTGTGCGACTCCATAAGTATTCTTGTGTGAGCATTTCCAACTAGATTAGTCATAGATTCGTTTGTGGTTATTTTGGTTGTGTATTCTGATTAAATTAATCACGGGTTCTCTTGTGGTTAATTTAATTGAGAATTTTGGATACAAAATCATTCTGTGGTTTTTAGTGTCCAAAGAAATCCTTCTTTTCTCGTAAAAGTAAGGTCGCTCTTGTTGTTCTTTCGGGAATTACATCGAATGGGGGAGATTTCTTTTGAACTTGCGCTTAATTTTCATATCTTTGTGGGGAGTGCGGCTGTGGAATATTTGAGGAGTTATCTTGTATATTTATAAACTCCGTGATGAATGCATTTATCTTCGGCTTTATGATTGCATCAAAATAAAGTTGATATGTACTTTTCTTTGGTCTTGAAGTGTCTCCATGAAAATTTCATTAGGATCCCGTTTCCGTACCTTTGCCAATTTTATGGACAAAAATGGGGAGAATTAATATGTAGTTCACACTACAAATACATATGGTTTTCGGATCATTATGTAAGAGGGAGTGGTTTTCGTGTTGAGACGAAGTATTGACTAAGGGGGAGTGATACATATTACCATAGTATTGTTGTCGAAGTTGTGATATAATAACTTTGATGATGTGTAATAATACTATGACACTGTATAACAATGATCGGGAGCTTTTGTTTTCTCATTGTTATGGCTATGGATCTTCAACAACTATGATGCTGAACTGAACATATATAGAATAATGGGAGTACTTGGAAAAGACGAAGTTTTCGAGTAATGTTGAAGCACCAAGGAGATCAAGCATGTGGACGAGAAACTACAAAGTTTTATCTATTTTGTTATCCATATGTATTGATAGTTTTGTCACTAAAATTGACAAAAGGGGAGATTGTTAGAGCATTGCTCGGTCGAACTCGCATGCGTTGCTATCTCAAGCATGTTTGTCAATATTAGTAATCAAAACTATATGTCTTGATTTCTAGTTTACTTATGACTAAGTCTCGGTCTAGGATAGTTAAGTATAGTTGAGCTCCAGACTCCATGGCGATTATCTTACGAAGACGAAGAACTACTCGAGGAACCAGTGGAACTTCATCCGACCAAAAGTTATGTGCAGACTTGAACTCATCTTTCACTCAAAAGTATATCTACTTTATCACCTACTCTTGATACAAATGTCGTATAAGTATGATAGTTTTCATACATACACATTTGTTATTTCGAGCTGAGCTTACTCACCTATCTTTTTCTCGAAATATGTGTTGGTAAGCTTTCTCTTTAACCAAATTCATCTTTACCCGTGACGAAAGTCATGATGACATTTCAATCTTGAAAATAGCTTTGATGACGATAGTCTTGAATAACGATTGTTATAACATTATAGAAGAATGTTTCAGTGATTGAAATGTAGAGGTGAGATTACGTAACCAACTACGGATATAAGCATATATACTGTGTTCGCACATTAGTGTATAAATACATGTGTCGGAAACAAAGTGTGTGCATATGTATGCATGGGGTATTGGTGAAGGAGACAGGTTGGGCACGCGTACCAGCGGAAGTTTTCGAACTGAAAATTTCTGCTGAGTTTGTAGTTTGCAAACTGTTAAACCAGTCACCTTAGGTACGCGTACCCATACATGTCCCCACATAAGTTTTGGAACCGAAATTTTCTGCTGAGTTTGAAACTAAAATCCGGTAGCTATGGTACACGTAACCTTACGCGTACCCAAGCTGGTTATATCTCTGTTAATGGTGGATTTTCATTTAAGGCTAAAATTGTAAAGGCCAAAAAATTATACGCTAACATCTTGTAAAAGATAAAGCCATTAATAAGTGTTGAATACTTATTCACTTTACTAATTCACCTAGAATGGAGCATGTGACAACAATCCCATTCTATGAATCAAATACACGAAATTCATCCAGGTTGGAGCATGTAGCAACAATCCCATATACCCTGTGAATTTACAGCATTATTAATTAATGCATAACCAGCCTTGTATTTCCTGTACTCATTATCAGTGTGGCATGATGACTAAGTGTTTCTCTCAGCAGAGCAACACGAATCTACAAGCATTATAATGAAAGCATGTACGAAATACCCGTATAGGCTGCAACTCTCGGTGTGATATACTAGCCCGATTGAGCAACTCTCGGTGTGTTATACTAGCTCGATTGAGTATCCGGACTGTCCGTATCAGTATGGAAATGATCACGACCATCCAACTCCACCAGCATGATTGGATGGCCCAGATCGATTCCATAACCCCCGAGCAGGTATGGAATATTCGATGTCGAACCAACACGGGCCATGCATGGTCGGCCTCCCTAAAAGATTGGCATAACATGCCAAAAAACGTCCAAGCCATAGCTGCATGGACGGAAAACCATAAATTAGGGTTTGCGGCACATTACATGTGTCACAAAACAGTCTTAATCATCCATTTCGCAGGTATAGATGGAAGGTGTAGATGTAGATTCAAAGGGCCCAGAGCATGTTAACATAATCACCGTAGGCCCGCCTACATACCTAAATGATCGGTCAGGACCAACCATGGTTGGTCATCCCGATTCGTACACCCAAATAGAGCATGACGCATAGCCGTGAAACCCAAAATTAGGGTTTTTGAGCATCACGAGCGTCCATCTTTTCCGGCACGAATGGAGGGTCCAAGATTAGATTAAGCAGGTCCGGTCATACCAACATGACCACCGTGGACCCATCTATCCCCTCACCTGATCATCCAAGGCATACCATGCTTGGTTATCCCAAATCTTTCCCCCAAACTAGTATGGTCACACTTCCCGATTGCAAACTAATCTCGACCACTCAACTTCGCCGGATAATTTGAGAGGCTTAGATCACATTTTCATGAGACAGTCAGGTATATGCGTGAACACCAGCCTACCACCTACACGCCAGACCAACCGGTCAAGACAGACCAAGATTGGTCGTTTAGGAACGCGCGCCCGAAGTTGGCATGATGTGCGGCTTTTGTGGCACTAGTTTTCTGTCGCAAATTGATCTCGACCACTCAACTTCGCCGGGAGAATTGAGTGACCCAGATCACACTTTCATAAAAAAAAAAGAGGTATGGGCGCCTACACCATCATGCCATCTACATGCATGTATGATCGGCCTGGACAAAATCGTATCCCAAGCTTGGATTCGACCAAGCCAAAGAGGGATGCTTGCGCTCCTCTTCTAAAACCCTAATTTCATTAACGGTCGCAGATGAGTGTCTCAAAGATCATATCGTCCGTCCAAATTCACTGGATTGGTTATATAGCCTTGGTCAGGAGTTAATTGGTTAGTGCGGCGTCATGGTGATCACCATCCATCACTCTACCACACCATGTGGTCGGTCAAGGGAGGATTTACTTGCGCAACTTCCAAACCATCACATGAAGTAGGCTGGATATGAGGTTTTGAGACGCTCAAACAACGATGCTTCATACATGCTGAATATACTCGATGCAGTACCTGCATAGAATACACACGATACTTCACAAGTATCGACTTTCTTAATAACGTAGTTATTTAATTTAGCATTACATGCTACTTTCTGTGGGTCCCACGATCCACACACTCGAGACATCAATCATGTCACAAACTGGGGGATACATACTGGGGTATTGGTCTGGCGGTTTATAGCGTGCATCGCACAACGGGCCATCACAAGAACGTGTCAGGAAGTCATGGATGGTTAGTGATGATGGGAGAAGTGGGCAAGCCTGGTCGTGTGACACTAACACATTACTCCACTACTCCATCACTTCACTTTCTCCACTTCCCACAAGATACGAGGGTTAGGCTAAAAGACTTGTATAAATAGGTTTTCCATCCTATTTTTCAAACAAGACAAGACAACAGAGGCAAGTGTTGATCCAATCGTGTTCAAACACCGGAACTGATAGATTACATCTTGCAAGCCAGTTCATCCTTCTAATACAAGTCATACATAGCCAACACCTTTACAATCTCAACACCTTCTTTGCTTCCCTCCCTAAGATCAACCCTATCTCCTTCACTTTGTGACCGAAACAAGTCTGGAACGGCCATTTCTTGGTTTAGGACGGACTTGCACAGATTGATCTCCTGAATCTACAAGCACTCACCGCGTAGTGCATTTGTTTAGGGTTTAGATTCATTACTCATCCATACACCCCAAAAACCGACAGGAGTAGTTTTCACCCATAAACAATTGGCGACCATAGTGGGAGGTTAATCTCTCGGTTGTAAAGTCAATTTCTTCAATACAATCAATCAATTTTAAGATGGTTGGTCTTAGGACCGCCTCGACAATCTCGAATCATGATGGTTCCTCCGACGGAGATACCCCCTTCCCAACGGCGTACCTGACGTCATGATCGGGAGATTTCCAATATTAAGCGAGCTAGCATGGGTACAGGAGATTCATACGAAGAACATGGAGCTAATCAAAGAAGTGGTAAACGACATACTTGATCTCCTCATCAAGATGATGTTAGAGATGAGCGTTCTGGATACCTATACACCGAAGAATAGTTCCCCTCATATCAACAGCTTTACTACGAGCCAGAGACCAGCGGATCAGGAAGCGGCATCTCTAGTAGAAAGTTTGTGTGAACTCTTACACCTCTCGAAGAATCAACGGGAGGAGACGATTGCTGCAATTAATAAAATAACTTTGGACATACATCTGACTCTTTCACATCCGGAAGTCCTAGCTGCATCGGAAACATCTGTAAATAACGTTACGTTTACAGAAGACGACATGATGGCAGAGGAAGGTCACAACCGGGACCTACATGTTACCGCACGCATCAAGGGCTCAGAGTTCAGGAGGGCACTCATCGACACGAGAGAGTCTTCGAACGTGATTACTCTCAAGACTCTCAGGACAACCAAGGTTAGCCCATGAAAAATTATACGACAGCCCACCACAATGACGGACTTCGAAGGAAACCAGACTAGCACATACGGGTATATCAATCTAAATTTGTCAGTAGGACCCGTTCAGTCGAAAGTAAAATTTGAAGTCATATAAAAGGAGCCAGACTACCATATGATACTAGGGAGACCGTGGCTTCATGAAAATAAGGTCATCCCTTCAACGTATCACCAGTGCCTGAAGACCGTGCTAAATGAGGAATTCATACGTATTTCTGCATTATTGTCTCCATACGCGCCAATATGCGGAGTGGAACTATTTGAGCCAAACGAAACTCCGTGGGGAAGGTCAGACAAAATCCTATGCACCCCACTACCCACGTAGGCTTCAATCCAGGAAGAAGACCAACTTGCATCACTGGGGGATAACCACCACGACACACCTTTTCTAACGGGGCATCCATCTTTATCAGGTGAAGTTTCAACCCGTGCCCACGCCAAAAGGGAACACACTTTCGAGGCAAGCCGTGATCAGAAAGGGAAGACAATATATCGGCGCCACTGTTAGCAATTAGCAAGAGAGACTGGTACCCAGTCTCTCCGCCCAATTGAATGCTACAAGAGTGGCGAAACACAAGAGGAGGTGTTGTATGCTCCGCGACAGCTACAAGATGGCACCAACTCCACAAATGACGAACTCGAGATTGTTAACATCGGGAATGAAGAATCTTTTAGGCATGTCTCTATCAGTTCTGTATATGGACGAACGTGCAAGTCTTGTCCAACTACTGAAGGAGTACCAAGATGTGTTTTCCTGGACATACGAGGAAATGCCAGGTCTAGACGAGAAAAATGAAAACCATGAATTGGAAGCTAATACCCTGTCCAATCTAGTTTGAACTAGTTGAATTGATTTACGGTGGTTGGACCAAGTAAAAGGGTGACCAGAAAAAGGTATTTCCTAAAGACCACATTGGTTAATAGTATCTTGAATGATAGCATGACTGAAAGGTTTATGGGTTGAAAAGGAATTTCTATCCTGATAAGATAAGGTGACATTTAAATCTCCAATGATGATCCACGGTAAATCCATATGACATCTCTGCGATAATCTGCCACTGATCATCTATATCATCAGGTAACAAGGACTATACATACACGTGAGAACCATTGTTGATTTTTAGGACCATTATGAAGAATAAAATTGACCATACTATCTGTAAAATGCATGAGTTCAATTTTAAATCCATCTTTCCATAGAACAACAAGTCCTCCCGCTTTCTGTTTATTATTATGACACCAAACATGGGGATAATGCATAGCATGTAATAAAAAAGAATCTTTTCGATTCCATTGTTTTGTTTTTGACAGGAAAATGCTGTCAGGGCTATCAGCAAGCAACACGACAATAACATGTTTTATGGGATCAACTACTGTTTGTGGTGTAACATCAACATCAACTACTGTAAAATCAACAAGCAACACAACAATAACATGTTTTATGGGATCAACTACTGTTTGATGACCCCATCTATGGTGTAACATTAACATCAACATCAACTGAAACATGACTGTTTTAGCATCAAAATTTCGAATTTCGACAACAACTATATAATTAACATGAAAATAATGAAGAACACACACACAATAGCATGCGTTTCTTACCTTTATTATTTAGATTTTCCCCCATTTTTAGCAACCGGAACGGCTGAAAACAGCCTAAACTAACCTTAAAAAAAATCAAACAGTTAAATACCAAACCAAATCAAACTTATTAGTAATCGACAACAAATTAATTCAGAAAATGAAATCTTATTTCATAATACTCACAGATCAAAATCCTAATAAATCAAAATCAAAATTCTCACAGTTCATAGTAAATAGAAGATTTAAATCATGTTTACCTTTTGAATCTTGTGTTTAAATCTTCGAACTCTGTAAAGCTATTTACGAATGTTAAACCCTAGTTTCGATCATTTTTGTGTGACGAATTTTGATTTCTTCAAACTAAAAGAAGTTTCTGTAAGATTCAGTTTATAGATCGACGTTTTTTTTTTATTTTTTTTTCGATTTTCAATTTCTCAGATTCAGTTACTTCAAAGCGAGAGAAGCAGAGGTGGAGAGAGAGAAGAACGTGATGATTAGAAACGGCTACTACAGTAAATGACGCGTAACGTTATCATCCAGAAATATATTGAGGGTAAATTAGTAATCTGGCATTTCAGGATTTTCAAGGGAGGGTATAATTATTTTGGTGGAGGGTATATTTGTTTGGTGTGAAAAATAGGCGTATTCAATTAATGTACCCTTTTGCATAACCATTTTATGATTTGTTTGGTGAGAAAAAATAAACGTCGATCTATAAAGGGTACATCAAAAATTGCACGACTTATAAAAGGGGATGTCGTTTTTGGCGAGACATGACTGATACCATTTCATATAGGACAAAAAATCTTGAGCAATCCTGGCCATCAACTTTGTTATATCTCCCCCGGTAGTCTTGGTAACAACCCATATATAAACCATGAAAAATTGCGGATCTAAATGTACTTGCACAAGCTATCTTAACGCTCATGCATGCATTTGTGGTGATACAATTTAAGATATATTAGTAAAGGTACATAGTTTCAATCACAATATAGATGTTGAACAATGAATATTTTGGAGCAAAGGCTAAATTTTAAAATACGAAATAGATCCCGCTTCACATTCAAGATTTTGGAAAAGTTGTCTGTATCCTAGTTAGTAATTCTCCGAATCATTCCCGAACGTATCCGAACTGACCGAATCCGAATGATACTTCCGAACTATTTGAACTCCGAACCTAGCTCCCGGATTATATGGACCTCACGAATGATTCGCGAACGTATCCGAACTAACCGAATCCGAATGATATTTCCGAACTAGAACTTCGAACCTAGTTCACACCCAACCTCGCTCTCCCATAAGTAATTCTTTGATCAGAGTTTTGTTGCTTGACTTTTGTTTGATTTTGAATATACTTTATATTTAAATACAATTATTCAGTTAAATTTTTTATTGATAGTTGTTTAACTAGTGTTTTATGTGTTATTTTTTGTTTAAAAATCTATAAACTCGTTTTATAATACATTTATGCGATTAAACTGTTTACTTCTTGTTAAATAATCACGCTAAAATGTTTTTTTCATCTTATAAATCATATACAAATAAAATTAGTCTCGTAATAAGATCATAATACGTATCAATTTATCATTTATGTAATCCGAATTTTAAGTTCCGAACTCACATTTATAAAACGAATATACACGTACGTATGTCGTTCCGAACTACTGTCCGAACAACGAACCGTTGACCGGATTTTTGACCGAATCCGTATAATTCTCGTACGTATGACGTCCCGAACTATTACACGTACCCCGAATTGCTAACTAGGGTTTGTATTGGGATACGGAAGGGTAGGAATGGACCCTACAACCCCTCTCACACGGTAAAAATCTGACATCTTGGACTCAAGTTCTTCAACAATAAGGGGGCAGACAGTAATTAGTCTCTCCAGTCCGGTCCCTCTTTTATACAATACTCCCTAGTACCAAATTAGATGACCTAGTTGTAGTTTGCACAATTCTTAAGACAAGGAGGAGAAAGGGGAATGTTAAAGTATTTGTTACAATAATACCCTTATGGATAATTACTATTAAAATTTAGAAAATGATTTATCTCTCAAATTATAGATCAGATACATATTCGTAAACTTTATACCGTTGGAAAACATTTTAAAATACCTATGCAACGAATATAAACATGGCTATCAAATTATACATATTTTTCTTATACTAATACTAATTAATTAAAATGGTAATTCTAGAAATTTTTCATTGTTTGATGATATAGGTCATCTATTTTGGGATAAAATTTAAAACTAATTAGATCATTTGATTTGGGATGGAGGGAGTATTGCATTATTTGCGCTAGTCATGCGCTTGTATCGATGTAATGTAACGAATGAGCTTTCTCCTCCTTTTCTCTAACTCCTTTTTGGCGGGTGCGGCACATCATATATTCCCTCCGTCCCATTATTAAGTGACCTAGTTTAAGTTTGCACAATTTTTAAGGCAATCAGGGAAAAGAGTACTTTTAAGCATTTTTTATAATTATACCTTTATGGATAATAACTAGTGAAATTTAGAAATGATTTATCTCTCAAACTATTTCACGGATATTCACAAACTTCATATCATTGAAAAACATTTTAAAACACATACGTAACGAATATAAACATATCTATCAAATTATGCATATTTCTTATATTTTTTGTAATTAACTAAAAGGATAATTTTAGAAATATTTCATTTTTTAGTAATATAGGTCACTTATTAATGAGACAAAATTTAAAATCAAATATGTCATTTAATAATGGGACGGAAGGAGTAGTATATTACTGACGTAATGGACGACACTAAGATCAGGCACGTAATGGGCAGAACGAGGACCACCGAGACCATTTGTCCCCCGAATTCCTCTGCTACAGAGTCTAATAAAACAGTAGTAATATCCATAGTATTCTAGGGCCGAGGAACAGGAAATGTACCACATCACAATGCCTTGCTTATTATGTATACTAGAAAGTAACCTGTGCTGCGCACCGGGCCAGTTGTTGAATATTTTATGTCCGTCCATCCCTCCGCTCCAATTTCCCTTCTCTCAATTTTAGCTCGATTAAGCTCTTTTCTCTCATGTCTCCTGACACGGGTACCACGTACTAATTGATCTCAGCTTTGATATGTCTTGTTATGTTGTTGTAACACATAAGATGTTGGCGAAAGTTATTGGTTTCTGATCAAAAAAAAAAAAAAAAATATTAGTTGTCACTTATCAGCATAGTATGATTTAGTTTGTCCTATTATAGTACATTGATGGTAAAAATTTAGTAGTAGACATCACATACCAGAGACATCAAATTAAATCCTATCAGTACAGCACAAATCAATTACACTATAGGACTGTGTGGTCGGAGTTGATAGCAAAACTTCACCCAGAACAACAAAGATATATGAGTACAGCATTGTGTTATTGCGTTCAGAACTCTGTGAAGGACTGTAGGTTCGGAATCATGAGGAAGATAAATAAATGACTGGTGATTGAGTATCAGAGTTATGCCAGGTTTCAGTAGGCATCTGTGCAGTGGACGGAGTTTTGTAGATCCCTAGCGGTGTATCCATGTATTTTGCCAAAATGAGTAGTCCGTTGATTGCATTTACACGAAATCTGGTCACAGAATTTGTGGCAATGGACAACTACTGGTCGCATCCTCCCCATTGAACTCAACAACAATGATTCCACTGATACCCTATACATGCAAGACAATAGGAAGTCATTCACACCAAATATTAGCAAACGCAACGATGGTAATTTAAACCGAAGTAGTGGATATTTCCACAAATATCATAATAATAATCAATGAAACTCGCATCAACAATGAAAATACATATCTTTCATGCACATTTCATCCAACAGATAATACATAAACATTATCTAGATCACAATCCAATAGAAATGAACCAAATCTAGGTTCCGGTTCCAGCCTGTATTACCTGGTTGTGATGGTACCTTGCCGCAAGCTTCCAAGCCCATATGTGAAAGGTATTTTGAGAGAAAAATATGAGATAAACCTTCGGATCATCTCTTATGTTGAAGGGATAGTACCTTGCATCAAGCTCTCTATAGCCATATGCAAATGCAATTCACTACAAATCGACTTCCATCCTCTACATTGTATTGCTAATTCAGTAATCGCATCTTCCACTGGATTCCCATATATCAGACCCATCTGCAACTGTCATTAAACCCACATTAAATAGACTGTAGGGAGGGAATGTGAGTGTGTAAGAAAAAATTCTTTTTCCTCCATTATTAGTAACCCAATTATCAAACCATTATCTTCTTTTTAGGAGTTTCTTGATATCTCTGAACTCCATAATATGTTCAAATATTTCTATGAAGGCCATAAGAGACCCATGATGGCAGTTCATTTACGAAGAAATATTTGTTCTAAGATACCTATGCAATGAAATCTGCAAGAGCATGACCAAATATTATAATGGCCCATGCTATACAATTTTATGGAAAGAGCCTACATATATGTAACCCGTGCTTAATTACGCAATCCAGCATTTGAGACAACGCTGAACTCCTTGAGAAACAGAAACAAAGTTAATTTTACAGAGAAATAAGATGTATTACCTTCAATTTTGAATCATCAAGTTCCTTTAAGGCTTTCATATCAGTGGCTTACAGATGCATAGACCCTAGTCTCACGTGGATCTTTTCCTTTCACCATCCTTAATTACGTCACTGAAAGTACACACACAATTACTATGAGAAAGACCACGGAAGTCAATTAGAAACCGTATCTTAAAGTAATCCAAGACGTATTGGGTACTGGTTTTGAAGCTTTCTATAGAAGATGGAGGATTCTTAAAACTAAAACAAACCAATTTTATAAAACAAAAAAAACAAAAAAAAAAGGATACCGTGAGAAAGAGATTAAGCATCACGGAGAATGAAAATCAATTAAGAACTTGAAAAGATTAAAAAAAATTGATGAACAGCTTATTATCTTTTCTTACCTAAATCTTTTGGAAAACAACTTATCATCTTGTTCGAAGTCAGATTTTGATTACAGTAAAGACAAAAGCACAAAAGTAATTCAAAAACACTTAGGGTTACCTCAAAAAATGGTGTAGAAAATTCATAATCAACACATGCAGAATCCAAATTGTTGAGCCTAGACCTATGAGAGATTAATAACCCAAATTAATAACCATGATGAATTCACAGAAATCGTTATGGTGATGATAGAGTTTCCCAACCTGTTTACGGTGATTGCTTAATTGATTACACCAATAATAGCCACCAAATTATCCAGATTCTAATCTAGTTAACAAAGATGAAATCAAGTCCTTCCGAAAATCCTATGTATTTTTATTTTTTTTGTATTGGATATCGGCAGTTACATAGAGAAAGTAGTGTTGAGGGAAAATGGGTTAAGTGGGAGTTGTAAGCGAGTTGTGAAAAAGTATTAAACCGTATTGTGCAGGGTTAAATCAATGAGAGAGTTTTATTTTATAATACTGTCACTGTAATTGTCCATATCAGATTTTTGTGGGGTTAAAATGAAGGAGAATTGAACTTTGAGTTTCAATTATCATCTTGTTAGATTACGTCGACTAAGTTTAATTACCAATTACCCGTACGTATCGTTAGAAACAAAACAAAAAGTATCTTTCTTGTAGATCTTTACAAATGGAGTCAATGGGTATCCTCACACTTCGCATGATCTCTTTCTGCACGATCAGGCTCCCTTTACCATGATTTTTATGGGGATACCAATCCCCCTAAGGGTTGATACAATTTCATATAAGACAAAAAGATTTCATCAATCCTCCTGATCGTTGGATCAATGAAATAGTATCAGGCCCTAATAGGACTGATAACCCCTTTATAAATCATGCCCTTTACCGTCTCCACAATTGATAGTTCCTTCTTGCCTAATTGCATTTCAGGTAGTAGATCAAGCATCTAAAACAAACTTAACAGAAAGACTCCTTTTTAATCCCTCGACCGACAAAAGGGCACACAGAGACAATAAGAAGGTGAAGTAGGTCCAATCACATAAGCAGCGTTCACTCAATCAAGCAAGTGTTAGCTTCACCACTACACTATCGACATTGGTACAATAATGTATGGGTAAAAATCTAAAATAATCCAGGTGAATCGCCCGTTGCAAGAAGTAGAATCTTTGGGCGGTGAGGATCGTTTCTTGGAAAAATATTGGCTGTGCCTGTGATTTCAACCGATGCAGTGGGAAACGAAACAAAACTGTAACGCTTTTGTTTGCCATATGACAAGACTGACAAACTTTCTAATAAGCGGGCATGGAATAATACTCGAAAAAAGCGACACACAAAGAGTCAAAATCTTTCGGCTACTGAGTTCTCACTCGGTCACTGTACACTAGTCTACGGTCACAGTCTCTACATCTGGAGAGAGGGACAGCATTTTCGCTAAATATCAAAGGCCAAATGAAAACAAACATGAGAATCCAATACAGCTCATTCACCAAAACCCCACTTTCACTTTGTCCTTGTATGTCTTAAAGTCTCGGGACTCCTGAGTCCTGACCTAAACTCAAACTTGTTTCTTCCTCTACAAAAACAGAGGAAGAGAGAAACTACAGAGTAAACAGAACAAGAAACAAAATTCTCATTATGTCTAGCTTCTTCACAGTTCTTGTTATTATTGCTGCTACTTTGTCTTTCTTCATAAATCTTAATGATGGTTTAACACTTCCTTCAGATGTTGCAGCACTGAAGGCTATTAAAGCTTCAATCAAACCCAAAACAATACCTCAATGGTCATGCTTAGGTTCATGGAACTTCACATTTGATCCATGTTCACTTCCTCATCGAACACATTTCATATGTGGAATCACTTGTAACTCTGATTTAACCCGTATCACTTCAATCGTTCTTGACCCTGTTGGTTATTCAGGAACTCTTTCTCCTCTCATTTCATCACTTACTCAACTCACACACATTCATCTTGCTGAAAATTCATTTTATGGGCCAATTCCTTCTTCCATTTCTTCTCTCGTTAATCTTGAATCCCTAGTTCTTACACACAATTCATTCTTTGGTAATCTTTCTCCTTCATTGAATTCTCTCAAATCACTAAAAGCTATAGACATTTCTTACAACACACTTACTGGGAATCTCCCAAATTCCTTCAATTCTCTCCTTAACTTAAGATCAATGGATCTAAGCTTCAATAAATTCAATGGGGCTTTACCCAAACTACCACCAAATCTAGCTACGCTTGCTATTAAAGCAAATTCTCTATCTGGGTTTCTCTCAGAATCTTCATTTCAAGGTTTAAACCAACTAGAAGTTGTGGAATTAAGTGCTAATAATTTCGTTGGAACTCTTAAAAGTTGGTTCTTTCTACTTCCATCTCTTCAGCAGATCAATCTGTCAAACAACAGCTTTACAAGCATTGAGATATCAAAATCTACAAGTAATTTGATAGCTATTGATATAGGGTTTAACAAAATTGAAGGTTATTTACCTGTAAATTTTCAGACTTTTCCATATCTATCTTCATTATCTCTTCGGTATAATAAATTTCGAGGCCCCATTCCATACGGGAATACGATATCACTGAGAAGATTATTCCTTGACGGTAATTTCTTAAATGGGAAAGTTCCAAACCGGTTTTTCTCCAATGGTTCTTCTTCTTCACCAATTTCCGGCAGGTTTGGAGACAATTGTCTAGAGAGTTGCCCGGTTTCTTCGGAACTTTGTTTGCCTTCACAGAAATCTACTTCTGTTTGTAAGCAAGTATATGGTAGTGAAAAACCGAGGTTTTAGTTTTGTTAATTAGGGTTTACGGTTGATTAATTATCTTTACAAGATAATAAGATATAAAATAATTGGTTAACATGCGAGTTTGTAAAGAGAAGAGGGTTTAACAGGGGCTTCATTGGTGTAATGGAGATAAAAGTTATGCTTAGATTTTGTTTAGGGATGGCAATTTGCCCCACCCAAACTCATCCCCGTGGGGACCCGCCCCTATGGGTTAGGGTTTTACCCGTATTAACGGGGAACGGGGAATCCCCGAAATTAGTGATGCGGGGATAGGGCGGGGATGGGATTCATGGTCCCCGCCCCATACCCGCCCCATATCATAATGGCAGTAGCAATTATGTTGGATCCAAGGTTTAAGATGAAATTGATTCAGTTTTATTTCCCGCAAATTATGGTCCAGCTTTTTCAGGCTTCGAAATTACTCGTGTAAGCAATTTATGTTTTGATGATTTATGTTTTGATGGCTAAATAGTATGAACTGAAAGTATTTGCTGATAAATCTCTTGTCCAAAGTTAGTATCCGACGTACGTAATCGAATTCATCCAAAAACATTGGAAGATAGTGAAGAAGTCCATGATGATATGATTACCATGGAGAAATATGGTTAATAATGAAGAACTAAGAAGTAAAAAGAACCATGATTCTTAATTGTTGTTTCCTTTATTTTTCGGTTTTCGTTGGTTATGATAAATTTAAAATTTTAAAATGCACTGCATAGGTTATTATTATTGTTTGAAACATTATAATTATTTTTAAACTATTATTATTTACAAAATTTTAAATTATTTTTAAACTATTATTATTTACAAAATTCTAAATATTTATTATAGTGTTATGGTAACCAATGGGAAACTCATCCCCTACGGGGATTCTCCATACCCGTCCCCGACCCATTCTTACGGGATACGGGTAGGGGATGGGTTTTGGTTTTTTGAATGGGGTAGGGGATGGGATTCAAGGTCCCCGCCCCATACCCGCCCCATTGCCATCCCTAATTCTGTTCTTCTTTTACTCTGTTTTAATTATGTGAAGTGTCGGTTGTAAAATGGATTGGAGTATCTTTTCTTTGTTCCTTTTAAAACGATTAAATGTCATGAAGGGATACATTTTGACAAATCCATGTGCGTTGGTCCTACCATTAGCTTTAGAAGTAGAGCTTCTTCCCTTTACAAGGACCAGTGGTAGGTGGGATTGGGAATGGTTTGGTGCTAACTCGTCTGAATCTGGTCATTCCTAAATGCTAATAGTTTGATTTAATAACCAAGTCGAACCAGATTACGAAGTGATTCAACATGTTGTTGTCCCGGAGGCTAGAGACAATGGAGTGAACGCGGATATCTAACAGCCCCGTTTGGTTCAAGGAATTGGATTCCTAGTAATCCAATTCCGGAGGAATGTGATCAATTCCTTGAACCAAACGGTTCAAACCAACTTTATGTAATTGAGAATTTTGATTCCTTGGAATCCAATTCTCCCCAAAATAATAGATTTCCATTGCATTGGTCTAGTAGTGCAATGGAATTGGATTCCAAGGTAAAAATAAAAGAAATTGGATTACCTCAACCAAACATTTTTTTTTTTTTTGATTTGAATCCAATTCCATGGAATTCAATTCCAAGAATTGGATTACCCCATAATTGAATTCCTAGGAATCCAATTCTTCCAACTAAACAAGGTGCAAGTGTAGTCTTAGACTCCTAGTTACAGCCCGAGAACAAAATTTACCATAAAACGATGAAAGGATAAGTTTTGATATCGAGATCCTAAACTGAGAAGTGGATTTCCTTGGGGATTTCTGTTTGTAAGTTTTTCTTTAATAATAGAATAAATAAACCAGGGGAATGTCCAGTAGAATGGTCAACAACATCCTTTCCTGTCTAACAAAAGTAAGCGAAGCAGTAGAGAGGGAATTTTGGCCCCAAATTCCCAATTTCTGAAAATGGACAGGTCAAGATGATGCACTGCTAACATGCAGTGTCATAGATCTTTCTTGAGTAGGAATAAGACTTGCAAACAGGAAAGAAAGGACTTACAAGCCTGAAATGGTTGAGATTTGTCACCTTGAAGCCTGAAATGGTTAAGATTTGTCACCTTGAAGTTAAGAGGATTGCATACGTTCAATCTATCTCTCCTATCTTTAAACTCTGAGATTTGAGAAGAGGCTTTCATATGGTCACATTCAATTTACACCTTCAGTAGGTGCATCTGACGAGACCGATGGAATGTAGAGGCACGTCCTTGATGCTGAATTTGGTTTTCGGTTGTTTCTATTATTGGAAAGTTCCTTGCATGTTTCAACATTCCTAGACTTTCTGGTCTAACCTAAACGAAGTTGACTCTAGTATTTAATCAAGCGACTCTAGATGAGTTTTGATACTAAAATATGACAACCAAACTTGACATATCAACGATTGGTGGGTTCAACCGAGTTATGCTCTAACACTTTTCAAGAGACTGAAAGCTATATTCCTTATGATCCTTTTCACGAAACCGATTCGAAGTTTCCTTTGAACTAGATTTTGTTTGATCATTAGTAGTTGTAGAAGGAGGTTTTTCATTCTCTTCTGACTTGATGTAGTTAGGCAGACTACCTTCATCGTCATGATATATTTAGGATGTGATCAAACAAGTCTTGTCATCACGATCTGTAAAAGTCGAGCAAGGACTTTTGGTTATAGCATAATCATTAGTCAAAGTCTTAGATTGAACCCCTTGTTCTTGAGTAAGTATTTTATCAAGAGCTTCTACTTTGACATAGAGATTCATAATGAACCTCCCTGCTATTGGAAGAGCTTCTACTTTTTGGTTAGAATATTTAATTGTATGTCTTTTTCTCTGATCTCTTGTCTAAGAAGATTAGATTATGTTTTTAATATCAATATTTTATAAGACAAACATCTAATAGGCTTTATGAGTTTCATCAACTCTTTTTCAACATATTCTTTGACATCAGAGTCGGACATGGATGCACTATTAATCGCCTTAACTCCTGGATCATGAGTTAAAGATGTAGTGACATTCTCAACTTTTGAGTATTCGTTATCTTACAATACCTTAACTGAATCACTCATAAATTCAAATCTTATAGGTTGGATCGCACCAAACACATATTGTTAGATATTTTCGTGTTTGCCCGCTCCGATACCAATTGAAAAGACGAGGGTGCCCAAATGCACCACAATCTTTTAAATATCAACCTATAAGTATGATACCAAGTGTGATTGTCTATGGACAAAGTCGAGACAATACAAAAACTATGGTATACACTTTGTAATCGTCTACGGATATGAAATTTACACAATGCAACGACAAAGTGTTCACTTGGTAATAGGTATGGTGTTAAACCAAACCACTATGGAATCAATATCAAGTGACTAGGAATTAACGCACAAGTGTATTTACTTTAAATTATAATAACCAAATTATAAAGTAAATAACACAACAAGATTTTTTTAACGAGGAAACCGCAAATGCAGAAAAACCCGGGACCTAGTCCAGTTTTGAATACTCTCGGAATTAAGCCGATATATAAAATCTAATTCCAACTTCGTATAGTTAAGAGAAAGAAGACTACCCCCAGCTACTTAGTTTCCTCAGTATCCCTGCGTCTTCGACTTCTAGAGTCACGCACGTGAATATCAAGACATATCACTATCTCAAGTTGCTTTACACAGTAAAGTATTTATGTACTCAACTCCTTTAGATCGTATTTCAAACAATAAGGAACAAATCTATTTGGTAACCACTTCGATTATTATAAAAGATATGTTGAGCAGTCGACAAAGGCTCTTCTGTTTAATCTAATAAACTCCTTTTCCGAGTAAGATCAATCTGAATCAGTAACTTAGATTCACAACTATCAGATTTGGATATTGAAAAATACCACCAAATGATAGTTGCAGATCAATACGACTTTCTGATTAGATAAATCTAATCTGATTCGGATCCCAGCCGATCAATATGCGTGCATAAATTCATAAGATACAAAAACTAATAAGAAAATCTTTTTTGTCTTGAAATCTTCAATTTCCTTCTTAATAACATGCACAACACAAACTTGAATCCTCTTGTGATCAATCACGCACATAACGGAGTCTGTTAAAAATGGATTATCATAAGATGTCTTTAGATTCACAAATGGTTCTAAAGATCACGTCGATACTTTGATCTAGTTTGAGTAACCCTTATGCCAGAAGAGAAGGTTGTCAAGAATAATCAAACTGTGTGCAATCAAAGTTTCAACAATCGTTAGTCAATCAATAATTAATCGAAAACTAAAATAACAATTCAATTATCTAGTTTCCCACCAACGGTACTCGTAGAGCTTCCTGAACCCACAAAACTCGTTAAATGATCGGTCGTAAGATATTTTTGCCTAATTAGGGTACTTTTCTCTCTGGATAGACGACTCCACCAGAAACAATATGAATGAAGTTTGCATGGCTCTTAGGATAGTGTTCAACAAATGCAAACTCAAGTATTTATAAACCAAGGTTGTTTGGACAACAAGGAAATTCCAAAACCGAAAAAACTCTCAAGATATGCATTGAAGTACCTAATTTCGGTTTTCCTATTCCCAATAAATGTTTACCAATATTTCTGAAATCTCTCTTAGCAAATTTCTATTATTAGTGCAACACATTACTAATAATCATTTTCTAGACTATATGCTTTTTTTACTGGTAATTAAAACATATATACTTGAAAATCATAATTAAATGCTTTTCAATATTTCAGCATGGGATCACCTTGAGCATCAAGGAATATTTTTGGATAATTAATGATAAGAATTATGTACATGTACAAATAATTTCGACATCTAGAAGTTTCTCTTAGCAAACCCTAATTACTAATTTACACACAACATGAAGAAATGTGTGAACTTTATAAACTCGGTTTTTCTGTTGGGACCAGTTATACCATGACTCACAATATTAGTTGTGATCGGTTATACCATGCTCCCCAAGATAGGTTGTGATTGGTTACACCATGCTTCCCAATGTAGCTTGTGATCGGTTACACCTTACTTCCTAAAGTAGCTTGTGATCGGTTACATCTTGCTTCCCATTGTAGTTTGTGACCGATTACACCTTACTTCCCAATGTAGCTTGTGACCTATTACACCCTACTTTCCAAACCATCTTGTGACCGGTTACACCATGCTACACATTATGGGCTGTCACCAGTTGTACCCTGATTATCAATATAAGTCAAGATAGGTTTTACCTTGTCATCTTGTATTGGTCATCCAAAATATATTCAATAAAGAACCAGACCAACACACTTGATTTATCTTTTGATTATGAAACAAGTTCATACATCTACTTCCTTAAACCAATGTAATAATACATAGTTTCCTAGGATGAAATCTCACCTATATTCTTACACATAATCAAGTAACTAATACATATATTACGTTGATGTCGTATTTACGAAGTTTAAAAGATAAGCGTTATATTTCATAAAATAATTCCTTGATACTTTGATCATAATGCTATGACCAAGTCTAATTACAAGAGTATTATATATACAACTTCATATGTTATGTTTCAATATAAAGCAACTTGAAAGATACATTAGGAATGGAAACAAGATAAAGTCAGTATTACTAACCTCAAGAGGAAGGATGATGTCTTCGTTGCAGTCGATACTTCTTCACATTCTTTAGGTATTCAAAGTAATACTTGTATGTCTTAACATTCATAGACTTTCTAGTCTAACCTAAACGAAGTTGACTCAAGTAAATTATCAAGCAACTCTAGATGAGTTTCGATACTAATATATGACAACCAAAGTTGACATACCAATGCTTGGTGGGTTCAACCGAGCTATGCGCTAACACTTCCAACAATTCTTTATCTTTCCTTCCATTAGTTCAAGTAAAATAATATCTTATTCAATCCTCAACCCATTAAAATCTAACCCATTATCACCAAACTCCTCAAAACTATAAATACCACGTTTAGAACCCTCATCTTCTTCATTACCACCGTGATGTCTCACCATTAACACAAGTGATGGTACCAGGCTCAGTGAGGTCACTACGTCCTCCATGAGTCTATATAAAAACATTAAGATGATCTCAAGGGAAAGGATAATGCCGATGATAGCTACTGCGATCTTCAAGAAAATTTTGTCTCATATGATTAGTTAGACGAACTCCATGGACATCTAAGCATATTTCTTCTATATTTTCACTATTCTATAATTTATCTCTGCAAATTATCTTATTTCTCTACTTTCCTTAATATGCCTTTTACGTTTACTTATGTTGCTATCTATAAAATGATGAAAAAGTAAACCAACCTTTCAATTTCATCTTGAATAGATAAAATAACAATTCCTCGTCCAATTTGAGATGTTTTTAGACGTTCCAATAATTTTTCTCATTGTTGAAAATAAATTGCTTAATTTTTTCCGTCGAGTTGCTTCTCTCTTTTATACCAACTCAACTACATTGTTATAATCATATGCTTTTCTGTCAAGTTAAGGAGGACCGAACGAATTATAATTTTCAGAGCACTACTTGGTCAAACTTGCAAGCGTTGATATCTCAAGCTTGTTTGTCAAGTTTAGTTGATCAAAACTATATACTTGATTTCTAGTCTACTTATAGCTATGTCTCGGATTAGGATAGAAGTGTGTAGTTGAGATTGAGACTTCACGTCATTCACCAATTGAAGAAGAATATCTATTGAAGAGTTTGGGGGAACTTCATCAACAAAAAGTATGTGGAGACAAAATATTATATGTTACTCATAATTCTATTCCATTTTATCTCCTAAAGAGACTAAGTCGTATATGCATATATACTTTTACATTATACACATTTGAAATTTTGAGCCGAGTTTATCTCGTTTATATATTTCTCGAAATATATGTTGGAAGCTTTCAACTTTAACTTAAACTTCATCATCTACTTGACGAGTTTAGTTGGATATAATTTATTAGTTGGAAACTAAATATTAAGTCAAGATGAAAATTACCTTGAACATCCTACATGATTTGTGTGAGACAATCATTTGATGTTAACTTGGGAAGTTTCGTATTGATCGATTAATCACTTGAAAATTACTTGAAGCTAGTGGTATGTATAAGATTACCATTGTTGTCTTCTAATGATATTTTAATGATTAAATGAGAGTTTTAGAACTACTACCATGTCTAGATATATCACAGTATGTGTACATGGTATGCGAACTATGAATTTCTAGTTCAGGTCCGAAACTCTTGTTTGCGAACGGGTTTAACTGTCAAGGCATGGAACTGTAGTTCGTGTACTCTGTTTGCAAACGGATAGACAAGGCTAAGTCTGGAACTGTGGTTCGGGTATTCTGTTTGTGAACATCATGACTAGGCCAAAGTCTGGTACAGTGGTTCGCGTAATCTGTTTGCGAACACAGTGGTTAGGTTCTAAAATCGGCAAGTAAGTTTTTCATACTCATGAACTCAGGTTTGTTTGCGAACTTAGTTCACGAACTAAAGTCCCTGGAACTTTAATGAAATAAGGTATGTGAACTTGTTTTGAAAGCAGAGGCATTATGTTCATGAATTGGTTCTTGTATAAGTACTTTACACAATTACAAACCAAACCAAATGTGTTTCAAATGGTTCATATATATTTCTATGAGATGATGAATATTTGAAAAATTCTCCTGAAACACATTTGGATTCATTTGATTGTAAATATGAATATCAATTGCTTTGTTACTAAGATATCTTAGCTTTGATTGTAAGCAACCCTGATTTGAAACACTATATAAATGAGAACTCTAGCATCTAGGAAACCTAATCCCTACATTATCGTGTGTCCTAATTGCAAACTAGAGTTGATTATTCACTAACCTAGGGTTTTTCGAAAACTATTATTAGGTTAACGACTGAAGACTCTATTTGGGATTTGTGAAGCCAGACCCAACTATTTTCTCTATAGTTGTGTATTCTGATCTTACTTTTTTTTATCGTATTGAGTTTTATCTTCTCTAATATTTACTCGAGAATTATCTCTGATAGGTAAGACATAAAAATTAATCACAACAGTTCTTCATCTCAGACTCTTGTGATTCCACAATAAATTTTTCTGTTAATCAGTTTGGTTATTGTGAGGTGACTAATATTTCTAGGATGCTCATCGGGAGTATAAGACTGGATTATTAGTTGAGTTTCTTGTTCACCTTGATGTATCTTAAGACGGAAACAAAACCAGAATAGACCTATCTGTGGGAGACATATTTGTTTATAATTCTTCGACTTTGGGTCTGTATAATTAGAATTTCACAATAGCAATACCCCGCAAAATCTCCATCAAAAGTACATTGCGAAGCCGTCGCAGGTTGACTACAGAAATGACGTAACAGATGACGATAGCCTAAACACGAGAAAGATGTGAAGACCTTGCCATATTTAAGAATGTTGCGAACTTAACACTTGAATGATTGCGAGGATCTCACAATCCAGATCCGAAAATAAAGGACAACTTAGCTGTCATCCACCGTGTAATACACTATATAAATAGCTGAATAGACGTAAGGGAAGTGAAATCTTTTTTGGAGTGGAGAGAAAGTTTTAAGGAGAGAGAAAGTATAGAACAATGATTGTATTCTTGATTTCATTTCTTTCTTGTAAAATTTCTGGATTCAATTAATAGAAAATGTCATTGTTTATCTTAAATATGTGTTGATTATCATGAATTCTTGTGAGGGATGTATTGTAAGATTTCCTGCAACTACATAATGGCGCTACAAACAGGGACTGAGAGATTGTTTTAGAAAAAGGTGAAGATTGATATTGTGATTTGAAAGAATTTGGAGTAATTGGTGAAGAATTTCGTATAAATTTCAACTACTCATTAAGATTGAAAAAATGGCTAGAAGAAGAAATGCTTCAAGACAACTAACAACTGTTAGAAGGAGTAAGAGTCTTACTGGAGAAAAGGAGAAATGAAATTGGGGAATCTTCTAGACCAAATGCAAGAAATAATAGAGAAAATCAAATTCAACAACCAATTCAATGTACACCAGCACAAAATAGAATTATGGATTATGACAGAGTGAGTGTACACACTTGGCAATCAGATTCAGCAGATGAAACGGAAGAAGAACAACAATTAAGACACGATAGACGAGTGTAGAGAGATCAAGAAGCGGTTGGAGGAATAATTCATGGAAATGAAGATATTGAAGCACTAGAGGCATTAAGGCAAAGAATACAAGAATAAAGGAGACTAGAAGTAGAAGAACGTGCAAATTTGACAAGACAGAATCATGAACTGAGAATGGAGAACATGAGATTACAGAATAGAAGGTCAAGATCAAGTTCAAGATCAATAAGAGGAGAAGTAAGACGAAATTCTCCTGTAGTAAATGCTAATGAAGATATTCGAGAGGAAGTACAAAATCCAGATGAAGAACGTCTCGAAAGAAGAGTAATAATTGAAGATCGTTACATTCCACATGGCGAAACTCTCCAAAATGGACAAAACGACAGAAATCAGGGGAATAAACGACATCAAGAACGAAATAATCAAGACGACGAAGAAAATCAGGAAGAAGGGAGGAGAATATTACAAGGGAGAGAAACTCAAAGAAATCAACAAATAATTGAAGACAAAATTGAGAGACATTATGCTGAACAAACACGTCTAGCTTGTGAAATAGAAAGGCTGAGATCAGAAGTGGAGGAACAAGAGCTCCAAGAGGCAATACGCCAGAACAATCATGATAATTGATAAAGGAGATGTGAGCAAAACCGCAATAATGGTAATATCAATGAAGAATATGATAGAGTACAAAGGAGGGCTGAAAGACAACAAATAGAATTAAGGAGGAATGAACAAAATCGCAGAGGAGAAAATGAGAGGTATAATCATGTGTGAATTCATGAAAGAGAAGAAAGAGGAGATCGTAGGGAAAGACGAGGAGAAAATGAAGAAGAAGAAAATCAAAATAGGCGTGAACGCAGGAGAAGAGAAGTAGAATTAAAAAGACCAATTGAATTAGTTCCTGGTGTAAATGAATAAATCTTAAGAGAATTGGCGGAGATGAGAGGAATGCTAAATAACATAAGAGAAGGAGGCAGGAGATAATTGGATGAAGCCATAGAAGAAGCTGCGAAAACTCCATTCACACAAGAAGTACAATTAGGAGGAATACCCCCAAATTGCAATCTTCCCTCGTTAACTAGAATTTTCGGCGGAACAACATGTGCAATTTGATGAGTGCCAAATAGTGCATATTTCTACACCTTTTCATTGGCAATTAACCCATCTTTTGCGCTTTAAAATCATATATTATCCCGAATTCTGTATTTTCTTTGTTTTCAAGAATAAATACTTGTACTAATTAATTTTGTGTTTTTAGGTACTCAATAAAGCTTGGATAAATTGAGAATCCAAAAGAAGCAGAAAATTGGAGACTATCGACTATGGAAGAGAAGTTGCAGCCCTCTTGCGTATCAGTTGCAACCCGTTTACAAATACATGGGCTTAAACTACCCAAGACCTGAATCCAAGCCCGCTTCCATTCTAAGCCGTTGTATTTGATCTAGCAGCTGCATCCAACGTCCTATCCTTGCCGTGCATCAACACTTGATGTTCCCGCCTCATACTGTAGGATCAGAATATCGCAAGAAGGACACATTTTCGAAGTTTGATCAACAACACTTTGCGAGCGTCGCAGAATGATTTTAAGAATGACGTAACATATAACGATGGCAGAAACATGAGAAAAGTGTGATGACTCTGCGATGATTAGAGTGTTTGTGAAGATTAACAATAGAACTCTTGCGAGAATATCGTAAGTCAGATCCAAAAATAAAGGACAGATTAGCTGTCATCCACTATGTAATTCCCTATATAAAGAGCCGAATAGGCGCAAGAAAGAGAGAGATCTTTTTCGAGTGTTGAGAAAGTCATTAGGAGAGAGAAAGTCCAGAGCGGTTGTTAATTCCTTAGCTTTATTTCCTTTCTATCTTGTAAAATCTGTGAGATTAATCAATAAAAATTGTGATTATTAATCTAAAAAATGATTTGATTATATGAATTCTTGTGAGGGGTGTAGTGTGGGATTTCCTGCAACTACATTAGCTGTCATCCACTATGTAATTCCCTATATAAAGAGTCGAACATGCGCAAGGAAGAGAGAGATCTTTTTCAAGTGTTGAGCAAGTCATTAGGAGAGAGAAAGTCCAGAGTGGTTGTTAATTCCTTAGCTTTATTTCCTTTCTATCTTGTAAAATCTGTGAGATTAATCAATAAAAATTGTGATTGTTAATCTAAAAAATGATTTGATTGTATGAATTCTTGTGAGGGGTGTCGTGTGGGATTTCCTGCAACTACATATTGGCGCTAGAAACAGGGATATTCCTTGTTTTAGTGTGAAGATTAGTATTGTGATTTGAAATAATTTGGAGTAGTTGGTGAAAAGTTTCATATAATTTTCAACAACTCATTGAGATTGAAGAGATGGCTAGAAGAAGAAATGCTCAAAGACAACCAACAACTGTTAGAAGGAGTGAGAGACTTGCTGGAGAAAGAAGGAATGGATTTAGGGAAGAATGAACGCAAGAAACAATGGAAAAAATCAAGTTCAACAGCAAATTCAGCGTACGCCAACGCAAAATAGAGTTATAGATTATGATAGAGTGAGTGTACACACATGGTAATCAGATTCAGCAGGTGAAGCGGAAGAGGAGCAACAATTAAGAAACGATAGGCGAATAGAGGAAGATTAGGAAGCAGTTGGAGGAATAATTCATGGAAATGGATAATTTGAAGCATTAGAGATGTTGAGACAAAAAATACACGAAGAAAGGAGAATATAAGCAGAAGAACGTGCTAACTTGACAAGACAGAATCATGAGTTAAGAATGGAAAATATAAGACTACAGAATAGAAAGTCAAGAAGCACAACAAGATCAAGCTCAAGATCAATCATAAGGGAAGAAAGACAAAACTCACTTGTAGAAAATGTTGATGGAAATATTCGGCAGGAGGTGCAAAATCCAGATGAAGAACGTCGTGAAAATAGAGAAGTGATTTAAGATCGATACATTCCATATGGAGGAATTCCTCAAAATAGGCAGCGTCAAGAACGAAATAACCAAGATGGTGAAGAAAATCAAGAGGAAGGAAGGAGAATATTAAACGGGAGAGAAAATCAAAGAAATAAGAAAGTAATTGAAGAAGAAATCGAGAGACATTATGCTGAACAAGCACGTTTAGCTTTCGAGATTGAGAGATTGAGAGAAGAAGTTGTGGAAAGAGAACTCCAAGAAGCAATACGTCAGAACAATCATGACAATAGAGAAACAAAACGCGAACAAAACCGCAATAATGGTAATATTAACGAAGAGTATGATAGAATACGAAGAAGAACTGATGAGTTGCAAAGAGAATAAATGAGGAGTGGACAGAATCGCAGAGGAGAAAATGAAAGGCATAATCATGTACGAATTCAAGAAAGAGGTGAAGGAGAAAATTGCAGAAGGAGACAGGATGAAGATGATGAAGAAACACAGAATCTCGCAAGACAAGACAGGAATGCACGCAGAATGAGGGAAGCAGAACTTAAAAGACCAATGAACCAAAATTCAGGTGTAAATGAGAAAATCTTAAGAGAATTGGCAGAGATAAGAGGAATGCTAAATAACAGAAGGGAAGGAGTCAGAATGAAATTGGATGAATCCATAGAAGAATCTGCGAAAACTTCGTTCTCACAAGAAGTACAATTAGGAGGAATACCACCAAAGTCCAGTTTGCCTGCGTTAACCAGCATCTTTGATGGAACAACTTATGCAATTCAACACATTAAAGCTTATGTGAGATGTATATTACAGTGGGAGAATCATGATGTTGTGTTGTGCAAGTATTTTGCATCAAGTCTAACAGGAGAGGTGCTAAAGTGGTACAAATGTCTACCTAGGAATACTATAACATCTTTCAACCATTTGCAGACTACGTTCTTAGGGGCGTATATAACTAATAACTCCTCGCGACCAGGCATAGAATATGTATTTAGATTAAAACAGAGAATTGTTGAAAGTTTGAAACACCTAACCATAAGATAGAAGACAATGTGTAGTGAAAAGGATGGACGCGTGGATGAGAGATATCTCATTTTATCATTCATTAACACAATGTTTAAAACCAATCTATTGTACATTCAAATTTTCAGAATCAAGAATACAATCACAATGACTGAGCTGCGAGAATTGCAGGAGGGGTACATTGCTCTTGAAGAAAAGCAGAATGAAATGGAATTGTATCCCGTTGCGAATACAAGTTCAATAGCAGCGAATGCGAGTTTTCTACCAAAATTGATAAACACAGTTGCGATCACTTCACAGGTCCAACAAGAAAAGAGTATGGAGGATAATCAGCAGAAAATAGTAGCTATGGGAAGTCGTGACCAAGAAGAATTTGATAGAGAAATAAACTTCTATATCCGAGGTGGAAACAACAAAATCCAAAGACTTGATCAGCCGCAGGAAAACTATGGAGGACAAAGTCAAAATTATTATAGAGGATCAGGGAGTCAAAAAATGATATGGGAAGAGATCAAGATGCCGCCTTTTAATACTAGTGTGGAAAAAAATTGGGAAGCAATAATTTTAATGGAGAACATACCAACACCCTGGAACATGGGAAAAGAACCGCTTCTAAATCACAGAAGTCAAGAATTTTGCTCTTATCATCACTTTCATGGACATTCCACAAATGACTGCAGGAACATAAAGAGAATCATTCTCATAATGATAGACCAAGGAAAGCTAAATCATTTCCTAATAGAGCACCCTCAATCTCAACCCTTACCACCACTGCTAGAAATTCGCAGGGTAAACACAACCAAAGGAGGAGAAACATTTTTCATAGAAGTTGGAGCGAAGGCGAAAAATCTGTTTTGTAACTCTATTGTACATTCATACAAGACAATCGAAGATTTCCATGATAATGTTCTAAGCAGAGTTTTCGCAAGAGATACTGATGGGAGATAAATAATGAATATTGTGAAACCTTCACCATTAGAAGAATGTCAAAAGCAAACAATTTATTTCACTGCACAAGAAGTACCTGAGCCTGGAGAAATGCATGATAATCCATTGGTGGTGAGACTAGAGATAAACCCAAAACAAAGAGAAGATGAAGATGATGAGGCCGAAAATTCATGGGAAATTAATAAAGTTTTAATTGATACATGGAGTTCTGTTGATATCCTGTTCTATCATACTTACAACACATTGGGAGGCAGAGATGAGGATCTAATACCTTCGACCTATAAAATCTATGGTTTTAATGGCACTGCCAATAAACCTAAAGGGGAAATCACTATGTGAATTCCATTAAAGGGGATATCTTATAAGATTCTATTATGTGTTGTTGACGTAGAATCGCCCTATAACGCTTTAGTTGGCCGACCTTGGATAGATGGGATTCTAGTTGTGGTATCAACTTTCCACCAATGCATTCATTTTCCACATCCTAGTGGCGTTGGAGTAATAAAGGGAGATTGGGTTGAAGAAAATAAATGCTATGAGATCGATGTGGAATCCTGCGAAGAAAGAGCTGCCAAGAAGGATAATTGGAAGTATAACATCAAGCAAAAACAAAGAAGTGAGATATTAATGGTTGATGCAATAACAAGCAGCGAAAATGTCGCAGAAGGAAAGACTATAGCGAAAAGCAACAAAAGAACAGAGGCAGAAAACAACAAAGGTAAAAAAATTAAATTGTGAAATGAAAGAACTGTTGAGAAAAGAAAAAGAGATGTATGATTGATTTGTTGCGATAATTTCAAAAAATATTTTACTTAATGAAAAAAATGAGATTGATAAATTACAACAGCGCTGAAATGCAAAAGAATAATCCTAAGAATGGGATGAACCTTTATGGCGTACTGATAGGCTTCCGGAGATGCCTATATAAATAACCTCAATCGCACGGTGTCTACAATGCAGACAACGTCAAGTACGGGTCGTTCCCACGAGGAGCGGTGGAAATACTGTAATCAATAATTTTGATCGACTAACCAATCAAGATATGAATTTATGATTTTTGAGAATAATAAAAACAAAGAAAATAAACCAAACTAATCGAACCGAATGAATTCAATGGAAAGGTCGGTAACTAGGGTTTTATTGTATCCACCACTACTTCTACTCAATTACTGAAATGAAACATAACTCAATGAATATTTATTTATCTTCTGTTCTATTGGCATCACCTATTATAAGTATTAGAGTCGCAAATATCGCTGGGACACCCTAAGCATGGCACATCAAAAGACTAAACCAAAGCATGCACCATCAAATTGCATTAGCGAGAAAATAATACGAAACTAAATTTTAGGTTCTCAAATAATACCTGGCTATTCTAAGCATATGCCATCAAAGGATTAAACCGAAGCATGGAACATCAAATAAGTAGACAAATAAATTTTTGATCCTCACAATTATGCGCAAAGGTTATGAAAACCGGTGAAGCAACAACCCAAATTTTGATAAATCAATAAATAATAATCAAACATTAATCTTATTCAAATCATAATGGTCTAATGCTATATAATCCATTCGATTAGCCTAATACCCAAAAGTGGTTTCACATTAACACAGTTACGATCACTTGTTAAAGGTTGGCTTGTTGGTGCATTCTCTTGTTAAAGGTTGGCTTGTTGGTGCATTAATCCATTCGACGTTCATTTTATGTTAGCATGGATGTTACCTTCTCTGAGCAAGAGAAGTTTTACTCAACACATGATATAAGTTATCCTCTTCAAGGAGAGAATAATATTGAAGAGTTGAATTAGATGGATTTATTTCCTACTAATAGTGAGATAAATCTTCCTCTCATGGAAGAAAGTTCAAGTACTTCTCAAGCTTCTATCGATTTTGGTCTGACTACTATGCAACCTCCAGAAACAAATCCAGTGGTAGAAACTTGTATTGCTGAAGACCCCCTCCTTTCTTCTACAATGGTACCTACACCCAGTAATCCTCCAGCTGATATCCCCGAGGTAAGCATTGATTCTTTGATTAGTACTGACAATACTTGTGAATTGACTGAGACAGACATGTATAGTTTGCCACAATGGAGTAACCGTGGGGTGCCACCAGATCGTTGGTCACCTGAACCGATAAAGAAGATGAAATATCCCATTGCAAACTACATGTCTACTCATAGATTATCAGAAGCTGGAAAAGCATTTGTCAATCAGATGGAAGATGTTACCATTCCTAAAAACGTACAAGAAGCATTACGTGATCCAAAATGGGCTGATTCGATGAAAAAGGAGATGATAGCGCTGGAAGAAAATCATACATGGGAAATAGTATTGTTACCAGAAGGAAAGAAACCAGTTGGTTGCAGGTGGGTATATGCTATCAAGCATAATTCAGATGGCTCTATTGACAGGTATAAAGCAAGACTTGTGGCTAAAGGGTTTACCCAGACTTATGGTATTGATTATCATGAGACATTTGCTCCTGTTGCAAAAATCAACACTATTCGAGTATTATTGTCTTTGGCAACAAATCTAGGCTGGCCCCTGCACCAATATGATGTAAAAAATGCATTTTTACATGGTGATTTACAAGAAGAAGTCTACATGTCATTACCTCCAGGTTATAATGCTCCGAACGATGCTAACATGGTTTGTAAGCTAAAGAAGGCCTTATATGGTTTGAAGCAGTCTCCCAGAGCTTGGTTTGGGAGATTTCGTCTAGCAATGAAGAAATTTGGGTATACACAGAGTAATGCTGATCATACTTTGTTCCTAAAAAGGGTTGGTGAAAAGTTAACCGCGCTTATTATCTATGTGGATGATATGGTGGTAACAGGAAATGACCCTGAAGAGATGAGTAATATGAAGAGTTGTTTGTATTCTGAGTTTGATATGAAGGATCTGGGTGGACTTAAATACTTTCTTGGAATTTAAGTTTTACGATCTGAAAAGGGAATTTTCTTGTCTCAGCGAAAATATGTGATTGACTTGTTGAAGGAAACCGGTATGCTGGGTTGTGAGATGATTGGGTCTCCTATGGAACAAAATCATGGTCTTGAAGAGTGTTCGATCAAGTACTAGGTGACAAGGGGCAATACCAGAGGTTAGTCTGTCCGTTTGATTTATCTTTCTCATACAAGACCGATATTGCATATGTTGTAAGTGTTGTAAGCGATTTATGCATAATCCGGTCAACAACACATGAATGCAAATAATAAGGATATTGAGATATTTGAAGTCCGCACCGGGGAAGAGGGTTGATGTTTTCAAAACATGGACATCTCGGTGTATCAAAGTTACACCGACTCAGACCGGGGAGGCAAAGGCGATAGGAGAAGATCGACATCCGGGTATGTTACCTTCGTCGAGGGTAACTTAGTAACTTGAAGTCTAAGAAACAACAGGTTGTTTCCTTGTCAAATCTTCAAGAAGAATATAGAGCAATGGTAAAAGGCATTTGTGAATTGTTATGGTTGAAAATGCTTATGGGAGAGCTTGGTTTCCCATCCGAAAAACCTATGAAGTTGTTTTGTGATAATCGATCAACAATCAAAATTGCAGAGAATCCGGTGCAACATGATCGAATGAAGCACGTGGAAATTGATAGGAACTTCATCTATGAGAAACTTGAAGAAAACATTATTGAAGTACCATATGTCCGAACAACACAACAGCTGGAATATATTCTGACTAAGGCCGTATCAAATAAAATATTTAATGATTCACTTGTCAAGTTGGGCATCTGTGACATATATGCACCACCTTGAGGGAAAGTTTTTAAGAATTAATTAGTAGTAGTAGGTGGAAGTAGTTGTAACATTAGTTGTCGGGTGGCTATAGGGTGGCTTGTAGGATGGCTTGTTTTTCTTCCTCCCTTTCTTATTTTCTTTGTAGAAGACTTTCTCTTCTCTTGTAACACTATATATATATATATATATATCTCTTTTAGAGATTGATTTATTACACAACAATTAAACTTCTATATTTTGAACCTTAAGTTTGAGTCAAATTTCCTTCATCATTCGTTTCTTCATCTCTGATAGCACAGGAAAACCCTATGTCTACATTGTATTGGAGAACGATTTAATCAATTGAATTGATAAGAGAAAGATAGAATGAATTACAGACTGGACTTGTGTTTATATACTCAGACACGCTCAACACAAGATACTCTCTTAAATTCTGACGTGTGTTGCCCACGACTGACCAATCTCTTGTGTGTAGATAATATGCACACGACTCTCACACACATCATCATTACATGACACTATGCTATTACCCTCCCTCAATCTCTAGTGGGCTGTAGAAGACCACTTGAGATTGGACTCTCATAACACACACATCATCATTACATCAAACAAAGATAGGAAATTAAATAACAAAAAGGCTGTAGTTGTCATAGTAGAGTGGCAATGGATGGAGCAGCATGAGAAACACATTGTAGTAGTTGTTGCAGTAGTAGATCCTGATAAGTTACAACTGATATAGTGTAAACTGCTCAAGGTTGAGAAGTATATAATACTACACAAGGTGACAAGTAGCTGTGGTGGGAGAACTCGATACTTAAGTATAGCTCTGATACCATGATAGCACAGGAAAACCCTATGTCTACATTGTATTGAAGAACGATTTAATCAATTGAATTGATAAGAGAAAGATAGAATGAATTACAGACTGGACTTGTGTTTATATACTCAGACACGCTCAACACAAGATACTCTCTTACATTCTCACGTGTGTTGCCCACGACTGACCAATCTCTTGTGTGTAGATAAACTGCACACGACTCTCACACACATCATCATTACATGACACTATGCTATTAATCTCCACTTCAGTTCTTCCTGTTCTCGGCCACTGATCGCAAATCTCTGGCTGTCTCGGCTACAACATCATTTCCTTTCTCCCTTGTACATAACACTCGAGCAGACAC
Organism: Papaver bracteatum; assembly: GCA_023529315.1. NCBI lineage: Eukaryota > Viridiplantae > Streptophyta > Magnoliopsida > Ranunculales > Papaveraceae > Papaver > Papaver bracteatum. Next base: position 2,023,451 of record JAJJWX010005152.1, read on the forward strand.
AACAACTCATAAGCAAAACTTGTTTCCATCTTCTTCATGCACAAACGATCCATTTCTCAGACTCCTATCCACCTCCGTGTTGTTGTTACTGCAAACGAGACTTGGAACACTGCCGCTGCTGAGACGCCTTCCTACACTAACTGCAACAACCCATCAGGATTTACGACCATGCAAGTATGGCAGCAACACTGGTTTGTAACCATTCTCTGACCATCTTGCATTCTCCTCTACCTGTAGCAACAGCCAACTTGACAGCAGCTCTTTCTTTTCCTCCATCGACTCAATGCGAACAAACTCCACTTCAAAAAAGAATAATCCAACTCCTTCCCAGTAAACCAAATGGGTTATACCCAATCTCTATAATTCCATCTCATTCACGTTTGTGTGTAGCACCAGTAGGTCTTCTCCCATTGAAACCCAACTAAACTTCATAATCTACCATCTCATTCTTGCTCTGACTCTTCCCTGACCATTTAGAGTTCTTCTTTGCTAGTCTTCAACTAACTCCAATTTCAGACCACTTTCGAACCATGTAGGACCCAACGTGTTGCTGCTGTTGTAGAACGCTGCTATCTTCCCATGCAACTATTCCATCATCGAGACCATCAGCCATTCTTCAATTTCAGTCGATGCCAAAACCCTCAATCACTGTTGTAGAAATGAACCCATCGTACACACAACTTTCCAAGACTATTCCCCACTAGCAAATGTGAACCGAAACTGGAGAAAACGTGAACAACAGCAGCTTGGATCCATCTGCTTGCGATAAGAAATGAAGCTGTTGTTTGTTTTATCACAAGACAGTGATGGACAATAAGACACGTCTCCCTCTTTTAACCCTTGTGCAGCTCACATGTTTGGCAACAAACACATTTCTTTGTTCCATTAGATCGGGCTAAGAGATAGCTTATGTGCTGCTGATATATAAAAACACCAGGCCAGTCATTTTTGTCGCAAACACATATGATTAAGTTATTTATCCACCATTGATCGGATTCACTTGTACTTTCTACAAAAGCATTAAAATAATATCGTTAATCAAAATATCGAGTCCTAGCTAATATAAATACGGGCACAAAATGTAGCACTTTCGTGCTCATCAACACCCCCACACTTATATTTTGCTAGTCCTCGAGCAAAACAAAGAATACATCCTCTACATAGCTGTATATGAAGAGTGTTGTCTGCTAAACAGCGAGACTGATCTGTTAAACAACGAGATCGAGAAATTCTGCTAAACAGCAAGACGAAACCACTAAACAGTGGTGTAGAGAAGTCTGCTAAACAGCGAGACTAATAATCAGAAAGACCCGCTAAACAGCTGGTCATGTCACACATTTTTTTAGAGACCCGCTACACAGCTGGTCATATCATTTTTTTTAAAGACCCGCTACACAGCTGGTCATAATATACCTGCAAACCTACAATAGACCCGCTCAACAGCTGGTCATAAATTGCAAGAAAATTCCTGGAAAAAAAAAAGTAAAAAGTTAACCACTCCCCCACACTTAAACATTACATTGTCCTCAATGTAATTGAGTCATCCAACGTAAAAATTAAGATGGGAAATTCATAATGCGAAAATAAACAAATAAAAATAAAACAATAAAATATAATTACCTACTAGAATATACAAATAAGACTCACCATATATCAACAACCTAAATATTTGTGGATCAACCCAAAACACAATATATACAATTAATGACAACCTCACACTCTCGTTGTAGCAACGTAAAGATATGGAGACTATCAAAAGCAAAGAGCTATCCTCAAACCTAGTTTTTGCAAAGGATATATCGTCAGTAACAAGAATTACCGACTCAAGTGGTTCACTAGGGATGGGAATTGAAACGATCTGAGAGACATGCACAGGCAAAGAGATGTCACGAGATGCAAAATAATCTAGTAATACTGGAGAAGCATGCAATTCTAATCCAAAATTAGGAATCTTCTGAAAAGTTGTGTTAACAATTCTAGGTATATTAACTTCTCCACTGGGTTTGTGACCCTGTACTAAATCATCATCATAATCATCAACCAAGGAATCAATAGGAATATCACAATAAAGATTATTAAAAGAAACCTTATAGATAGAATGTAATGCCTCTAATTCTTTAGACTTAACTACGGTCTCTTCAGAATTAACACATTCTTCATAAGCATCATTGTTATAGCACTGATATGTCACACCGTATAAAAGAATGGTGTCCTCAATCCTAAACTCATCCTTTTGAATAGGCGAGTGATCATTAACACAATCAGGAGTTGGACTAAATACACCATCTTCACTTGGTATGACAATGTCTCTATTCCTATGATCATAACTGTCAAGTTCATCGTCATCATGGTACTGGTGTTTATACTCATGTGAATAACTACCCATATCGAAATGACGTGGGTTCCAAGTTCCATACCTGAGACGATTATAAGCAAAAATTTCCTTATACCTTGGCCCATACATGTATTCACCAATCGTCATCTTAGATGAAACCTCCTGAGAAGAAGTCACCATCTTCAAAAAGGCACCTGAAATAAAATTCTAAAAAGAAACCGAATCAAAAAAAACAAAAAAAAACAAAAAAATAAAATAAAAATACTAACTATTTACAAATTCAACAATACTAATTACAATATTCCTCAGCCGCTCCCCGGCAGCGGCGCCAAAAATTGATAGGCTTCCGGAGATGCCTATATAAATAACCGCAATCGCACGGTGTCTACAATGCAGACAACGGCAAGTACGGGTCGTTCCCACGAGGAGTGGTGGAAATACTGTAATCAATAATTTTGATCGACTAACCAATCAAGATATGAATTTCTGATTTTCGAGAATAATAAAAACAAAGAAAATAAACCAAACTAATCGAACCGAATGAATTCAATGGAAAGGTCGGTAACCAGGGTTTTATTATATCCACCACTACTTGTACTCAATTACTAAAATGAAACATAACTCAATGAATATTTATTTATCGTCTGTTCTATTGGCATCACCTATTATAAGTATTAGAGTCGCAAATATCGATGGGACACCCTAAGCATGGCACATCAAAAGACTAAACCAAAGCATGCATCATCAAATTGCATTAGCGAGAAAATAATACGAAACTAAATTTTAGGTTCTCAAATAATACCTGGCTATTCTAAGCATACCCCATCAAAGGATTAAACCAAAGCATGGAACATCAAATAAGTAGACAAATAAATTTTTGATCCTAACAATTATGCGCAAAGGTTATGAAAACCGGTGAAGCAACAACCCAAATTTTGATAAATCAATAAACAATAATCAAAGATTAATCTTATTCAAATCATAATGGTCTAATGCTATATAATCCATTCGATTAGCCTAATACCCAAAAGTGGTTTCACATGTAAACCCTAGTTACGAAAATTCTAGCTACACATAGCTTTCTCAAAAGCCATAAACATATAAAATAAAATCACTCGCAAATTGAAATGGAATCGAAAAATAAAATATTGCAAACCCTTCACTGTTTCTCCCTATAGAACTGTCGTCGTCGACCTCAGCCAAAGAATTCTCAAAACCGACCTCTTGCGGCGTCGGCTTCTACCCCGGAACTCCAGTAGCCGGCCTCCTCTCCTTTTTCTCTGGTCGTCTCAGTATATAGGTATTCTTTGACGAATTTAATCTGGACCGAGCAAAAGATGCCCAAAGCCCAATTCAAACACAGACCTAGCTCCGAGATCCAGCTGCTTCGTACTCTAACCACAGAATTGTTCCTTCTCGAACTCAGACCTCTCTGTTTCGTAAACTTCCAAACTCAAACACGAGGTTTCTATCATCGATGCTCCCATGCCCTTTTCAGACGTGTTTATCACCATCAACCACAACCTGGACTCCGTATAACCATCACTGCCAAACCCGAGCTCCACTGCCAAGACCCAACTGTTCTTCTCGCTTTGGATCACACCAGTGATCGCTGTCGTATGCGTCAAAAATAATTTACACTTTCTTACTACTCAAAATATAAATATAGCAAGGGAAAGAAAGGATCGATCCCACAGAGAGGTCTAGGTTGTCTCGTTGTTTCGGTTTCCTATATAAAATACCGGGGGTTTTCTGATTTTTATAAAATAGAAATAAAATAAAAGCAAAGAAAGAAATAAGCAAACAAATCAAATAGAAAAGATATTGGTTAAGGATTCATCTTCATTCACTAACATGCTTTCAAAACAATAACTAGAATTGATTTTTAATCTCAACTTTTATCAAAAGCCCTAGGATACCTTGATCGCAAGAATATCCCGCAAATCTCCTTTTGTTATCAACAATCGCATTAAAAGATGCGAGTATGAGCTCTATCTAAGAGAACAACCTAACGTGTAAAAGCACTAATCAAGTTTAATTCCCTAGATGCATTAAGTTCTATGAAATCAGGCCAATCAAAGCAATTGAACGTGGAAAGCGCACTAATTCAATTTAACAAAGGTTACGATTCACATATGATCATAAGAATATATCACTACAAACTATAATCATATTTATGCTACTTTTATTCAAGGAATATCACTTTTACGTATAATAAACCCTAAACTAGCAATAGATGTGATTAGAAGTTCTACCAATTTGCAACTTGACAAAACAATCAATCAAATCATGTAACTATATTTTCAGAAAATTGCAAACGATAAATATGAGACAAAACTAATATATTGAATCAAAGAATCATGCTTTGTGAAATCCAACTATTCCATAACCAATAATAAAATTAGGTATTCATATTCAAGGAGTTCATAACAAGAAGAAGAAGAAGTTCTAACATATTCATAAACCCTAGAAAACAAAAGTAGTAGAAGAGATGATATCCTTATCCAATTAGGATACTTAACCTCCTCAAAATCCACCAAAAACCCTAATTTTCACGTCCATAGCAAGCCCAAAACGCATCTCTCCTTTCTCTTTTCGCGCAGGCCCAACAGAAAACCTAATCCAAATTGGTTTCACCATTTTGCTCATAACTTCTTCATACGAACTCGGAATGACCTCATTCTTTTTGCGTTCTTTTCGCGTTTGAATTCTCTTCGAGATGGTGATAAGAATTCCTTGATTGAAATGATTTAAAATTGGTCTTTGGCCCTTCTTCATCAATAACACTTTACTTGTTTGCTCCTTTTAGCACTTTGTAGCTCCTAATGGCTAATTTCTCCTTCTTTTGCTCCAAACGACTCCAAAGCACCTAATACACTCAAAAGTAAGCATAAGATACATAATTCACACTAAAACTCGCAAAGAAAGCATAAATACTAGATATAAAATTAGGTGTTTATCACACCTATCAACCAGCTGCACCCTGAACTTCTAAGCACCTTCCTCCTCCATTTCGAACAGTAGCCAAGACAATTCCAACTGCTAAAAAGTACGCCAGACCCCCATTGCAGGTACCAGTAAACACTACCACTTGCACTGATTTCCATCTGATCAATTCCACTCCACCAAATTTCCTTCATCGTCCGTTTCTTCATCTCCACTTCAATTCTTCCTGTTCTCGGCCACTGATCGCAAATCTATGGTTGTCTCGGCTACAACATCATTTCCTTTCTCCCTTGAACGTAACACTCGAGCAGACACAACAACTCAGAAGAAAAACTTGTTGCCATCTTCTTCATGCACAAACGATCCATTTCTCAGACTCCTAGCCACCTCCGTGTTGTTGCTGCTGCAAACGAGACTTGGAGCACTGCCGCTGCTGAGACGTCTTCCTGCACTAACTGCAACAACCCATCAGGATTTAAGACCATGCAAGTATGGCAGCAACACTGGTTTGTAACCATTCTCTGACCATCTTGCATTATCCTCTACCTGTAGCAACAACCAACTTGACAGCAGCTCTTTCTTTTCCTCCATCGACTCACTGCGAACAAACTCCACTTAAAAAAAAAAATAATCCAACTCCTTCCCAGTAAACCAAATGGGTTATACTCAATCTCTACAATTCCATCTTATTCACGTATGTGTGTAGCACCAGTAGGTCTTCTCCCATTGAAACCCAACTAAACTTCATAATCTACCATCTCATTCTTGCTCTGACTCTTCCCTGACCATTTAGAGTTCTTCTTTGCTAGTCTTCAACTAACTCCAATTTCAGACCACTTTCGAACCATGTAGGACCCAACGTATTGCTGCTGTTGTAGAACGCTGCTATCTTCCCATGCAACTATTCCATCATCGATACCATCAGCCATTCTTCAATTTCAGTCGATGCCAAAACCCTCAATCACTTTTGTAGAAATGAACCCATCGTACACACAACTTTCCAAGACTATTCCCCACTAGGAAATGTGAACCGAAACTGGAGAAAACGTGAACAGCAGCTGCTTGGATTCATCTGCTTGCGATAAGAAATGAAGTTGTTGTTTGTTTTATCACAAGATAGTGATGGACAATAAGACACGTCTCCCTCTTTTAACCCTTGTGCAAATCACATGTTTGGCAACAAACACATTTCTTTGTTCCATTAGATCGGGCTAAGATATGGCTTATGTGCTGCTGATATATAAAAACACCAGGCCAGTCATTTTTGTCGCAAACACTTCTGATTAAGTTGTTTATCCACCATTGATCGGATTCGCTTGTACTTTCTACAAAAGCATTAAATTAATATCGTTAATCAAAATATCGAGTCCTAGCTAATATGAATACGGGCACAAAATGTAGCAGTTGCGTGCTTATCAAGTACACCCTAGTTCGCGGATAAAATTTCGCAAGAGGCAAATGTAAGACCTAAAGTACGTCATATAAGGGGGTATTTGTTGCATGGCTCAGCGATAAGGTTACACCGCTGCTGGAACCTGAGTCATGGAGATTTTGGGGTCAATGAAAGCCCATCCAGGAGAGACACCTTAGATTCTCAACTTGAGCATATGACTTAAGTTGGGCGACTAAGGTAATAAGATCTCTCCTAAGGGGTGCAGAGTATGACCAATGCGCCGAGGTACGCGGTTGAGCCAAGAGTGACCGGGGTGTATGAAACTACCCTGAGCATTCTTGGCAAGTCTTGTCTATGATGCACTCAGCCCGAAGAAAACCCCAATTAGGGTGCAATCTCGTAACCATAAGACATATAAGCAAAAGGGATAAGAGGCTGTGAACACAACTGGTTGTTGTTAAGAATGGATGGGAGGAGCTAGTCTTGTATGGCAGAAGTACATCTCCTTGAAAGGGAAACCACGGGGAAGATAAGGGCGGCACCCTCCATTAGGGAGTTGATAAGTGTCTTAAGACGCAAATGTCATGAGGCTTTTTACTCACGGGAGTATTAAATACTTGTCATATTTGTGCAACAGTCCTGAAGAGGCAATAATACAAAAGACAAGTTAAGATGAGATCAATGTGTTTCTACATGAAAGTGTAGAAACGTCCTGCGATTTCGTCGCAAGACGGCAATGTCATGGGGCTTTAATTTCGCAAGAAAATTTAGGCCTATCATATTGTCTCAACGAAAATACAAAAGAACAAAAAGTTAAGGCAAGATCAATGGGTTTCTACATGAAAGTGTAGAGACGTCCTGCGATTTTGTCGCTAAGAAAAAAGATGGCAAAATAAGATATTTACTTAGGAAGGCAAAATAAAACCATATCAGAATACAAGAACGAATGCAATCTAACAATTTATGATTGCGAGGTTATACAGAGATAATTGCAATTTTCTAACAATTTATGATTGCGAGATTATGCAGAGATAATTGCGAGATTATCGCAAATTATTTTACTAAACAGAGGTAGCTTGCTCAATCACTCATCTGAATACAAATAACAGAGGCAAGTATGGGAATGTATAGAATGAATTAAATGTTATTTGTCCCCACATGATAGATTTACGCATAAAGTAAAAAATTAATTATATTTTGGTCAATCATATTGCAAGAGAGAAATGTTTTTCTAACACATGCAGGATGAAACAAGAGAAGTAGAGCTTATATAGAAGATTCGCAGTAATAGATTACAAGAATAGAAGATCAGAGAACGAATGTACAAATTTTACAAAAAAGTCGAACAAAGAAACGAAACCTATTTCTTATTTGATTCTTCATTGTCTCCATCAGATTCTTCACTAGATCTTTCTCCCTTATCTTCATCAGATTCTTTATCAAACTCTTCTTCTTCATCAGCTTCACTATCAGAGATTACCAGAGAAGGAGTATTTTTTGGGATTTTATCTAAGAGGCATGGGTATTTGGAGTGAGGAATCTTATTGTCATCACAGATCTCCTTGATGGTGTCATTATGGAAAGAAATTGCATCATTCCCAAAATTCAGAATAGTGATCTTCATTTGAGCCGTCAATCTTGAACACTTATCATTGCGAGAAGATATATCCTTTGCGAGCTCCGCTTTCTGATTCTCAAGCTATTCAATTCTATTGCGATATCTCTCTTCGGATTCTGCGAAAATATAACAATAAATCAATAATTTGACGAAAATTTATGAAAAACAAAAAATTAAGTAAGGAAAAACAGTTAACAACCTTCTCTGTTAGAAATCATATCTCTAATCAAGGCCGTTTGCTCAGCTTGAAGACTAACATCTACACCTAAGTTATTTCTGGCGTTATCAAGAACTTTTGCAGCCCAAGCAAATTCATCATCATCATTTATGAGAAGACATGAGGGAGTTTGGTTCTCTCTCTCGCAGAGCACAACATTTCTATGTTTAAGATCATATCTTTCAATTTGGACCTCAAGAAGAGTTTCTTGGAATTTCGCTAAAGTTTGAGCACCTTGGAGAGAAATACGATCTTTTTCATCTATGAGGTCACTATTCTTGGTTCTTAAACTATTGATTTCTTCTTTGAAATTATGAAAGAAACGTTTAAATTTATTATCCATAGTCAAGAAGGATCTATAGTCAAATTCTAAGAAGCGAAATTTGGATCTGAGTTCATCTATGGGAAAAGATTCAATCTTATTATTTGTAAAGATATTTAGAGAAGTATTTAGGTGTTCAAGAAGAGCATCATCATCCATAAGATTGGGAAATATATGAAGAAGAATAGCTTCATCAGAAAGACCATAAACGTCTGCGAAATGGTGAACCATATAAGAAATAGTATTGAGAAAGCGAAATGAAGAAAAAGTTATATACCATAGAGTTTCTTATTGGCATCTTGAAGACCAGAGATTTTATCCTTTTGGACAGCAGTCTCAGGTTCCAGCTGGTTGTTCTTTTCATTAATATTAGCAGTCTCAGATTCCAATTGGTTGTTCTTCTCGCGAAGACCAGCAGTTTCAGCCTCCAATTTCTCATCCTTCTTGCGAAGTTCAAGATACTTCTTTTCAAAGGCCGCACGCCTTTTTTCTAAATCTGCGATAACAGCATAAGAAGCTTTCCCAGCCTGCGAAATAATGCAGCGAATTTTCAGAATAAATTAAGAATTCAAGACAAAAATAAAAAGATAAAGGTGTAAGTATGAAATTTTACCAAACTATTGAGTGAATGTAAGAAACTTTGAGATATAGATCTTGAACCCGCGAAGAGATTCATTATTCTCTAAGAGGGGAGCATCGCAAATAGCAGCTATGGATTGGCAGGCATTGGTAAGAGAAGTTGTAGTAGCAGAAAATCCCACACTACACCCCTCACAAGAATTCACACAATCAAATCATCTTTAGATCAACAATCATAATTTTTATTTATTAATCTCATAAATTTTATAAGAAAGAAAGGAAATAAAGCTAAAGAATTAACAACCGCTCTGGACTCTCTCTCTCCTAATGACTTGCTCAACACTCGAAAAAGATCTCTCCCTCCTTACGCCTGTTCAACTCTTTATATAGGGAATTACATAGTGGATGCCAGCTAATCTGTCCTTTATTTTAGGATCCGACTTGCGATATTCTCGCAAGAGTTCTATTGTTAATCTTCGCAAACACTCTAATCATCGCAGAGTCATCACACTTTTCTCATGTTTCTACCATCGTCATCTGTTACGTCATTCTCCAAATCATCCTGCGATGCTCGCGAGGCTCGCGATGTGTTGTTGATCAAGCTTCGCAAATGTGTCCTTCTTGCAATATTCTGATCCTACATCTTGCCTCTTATCATGTCTTCTCTGTGAAGGAGAGAATTTCATGAGAAACTGTTCTTCAAAATGCCACATATGTTCATCTTTTCTTTCAACTTCTTTCTCTACCGACAAGGCTCCGTGAATTAAGCATAACCGTCAACACGTGTTGAATATTCCTTTAATTACTGGCACGTTTACCATTAACTGGCCATATTCCTTTGCCTATTTAAAGAAGGATCTGGGGGAAAGACAATTTTATTCTTTTACTTCATCTTTATCTTCCTCATCTTCATATTCTCTGCAAATCTTCATCGTCTGCAACTTTCTTTTTTACCGAATTCATCTTATTGCTACTGTTCTCTTTTGCTTCCATGGAGTCACCAAGGTTAGTTCTTCTTCTTTTACTTTTTTTGATTTTGCTGAAACTGATTTTGTTTTGCTGAGATCATATTGTTTGTTCTTTGTGTAATTCCCATATTATTTCTATTTCAGCAAAAACACCTCCAATACTAAATTTACAGTTCAAAACCCTAATGCTCCCACAAGTTCGCAACTCAAAGTTCCTGCGAGAAAAAGAAAGTCTGCGAATGACAAGGTAGTAAGAAACACCATTATTTATTAATAACAATATTGTTGCCTCTGTTTCTAATCTAAGTTGTGATTCACAGGGTAACGGAGATGCCACTAAACCTCTTAAAAGATATCGCCAACCCAAAACTGTTGAAATTTCTGTTTTCTTTCCCAAACTTGGTCTTTCAACTTCTTCTTCAACACTTTCACAAACTGAACCTCTACTTCCTGTCTGCGAAACCATCACAACAGATGTTAATATTTCAACCAATCCTGTTATGGATGAAATTTCCTCTGCCGATTTTGTTGCGAATGAAACTTTTTCTTCTCCTGTGACCAATACTTCTCAAATTAATTCTACTATAACCTCATCCATTGATCTTCCTCAAACTTCTCCCTCAAATGAGATCTCTTTAACAAAGAATGATGATCATCAGCTTTCTATTATTACTTCAACTCCATTTGAGTCTCTCCTTTTTTCTAAAGAAACTGCGGACGTAATGGATATTGCCTTCAAAGCTTTATCTGATATTTTGGATGATGTCAAGAAATCATCTGTGGACCCTGTCAAGTCTGGTGTCTGCGAAATTTTGGGTAAATATTTTGGTTCTGATAGGATAGTTTCGCAAGCATACTTGGATAAAGAAGTTGAAATTTTGAAGAAGAGTCTTCAAACCAAGACCCTAGAATGTGACACTCTTCGTCTTGAAAATCAGAAATTTCAAAATGTTTCTTTAGACTGCGAGCTTCTTCGCAAGAAGAATGATGAATTAAAAGGTATGAACTTATTATCTTCAACTTTAACTTGCCTTTTCACAAATTTGTTCTTTCCTTGTTATTTATTCTTAAAATATTTTTTCACTTGTTAAGCTTTAAACCAGAAACGAATAATGGAAAGATTTCAGTTTGAATCTGCCGCTGAAGAAATTCTTGTCGATAGAGATATTTGGATGGATCAGTATAACCAATTAGATAATTTTCATACATATTCGGTTGATCAAATAGATAATCTTACCAAAGATAATACTCAACTAGTTCAAGAGTAAAACTCATTAAGTAGCGAAATATCTAGCCTCTCTTATTTTTTGACTAAAGCTAACTTAGAGATTGAAACTTTATCAGATGAAAATAAAACTCTATCTCAGGAGAAGCGAGCTCTATCAAATATGGTGGCGATCTCTTCGCATAAACTAATTGTTCTCTAAAAAGTGTGTGATAGTCAAGAACAATCTCTTCGCTCGCTGAAAAATGAACTTAAAGAAGTAACTGAATCATTTATTGCTGAGAAAAATACACTTATGCAGGGTAGGATAATTTTAAGTGTAAAAGCAAATGAACTCCAAGAACAGTACTCCAAATTAGAAGAATCTTATTCTTATCCTACGAAGGAAAACACTTTTCTCATCTCTAAAGAAAAAAATTTAAAATCCCGACTGAAGGGTTTAGTTGGAGATAAATTTGATGACGCAATGAATCATTGGGAGAACACTTGCTTGGCACTAATTAAAAATATAATTTCGCAAAAGGAAGGTAGTCATTTTAACTACCTCAACCATTTTTTCTTTGTTAAATTTCCTTGCAATATTCTCTTGCGAAGTACTCGCCCAAATAATGTTTGTTCTTATTTTTCGCAGAATCTGAAAGAAAACTTCATTCTTCCATTTCTACTTTGGATTCTAGGCTTGCCAAGCTTCGCAGAGAAAATGGACTACTTGCTGCTCACCTTGCCTGTTCTCGCGATCAAGCAGAAAGAAATTATGACTACCTTGCTTATTTCAAAGACATGGAGATTAGAAACCGTGATATAGATTTCCTTCTCCAGGCTCATCTTAGTGCTGAAGTTATTTTGACTGAGATTTTACTATCCAAATCTCTTTCTCCTGTATCAATCAAACCTCTGGAAGTAGATAAAGATGAAACTCCACGTGCTGCTGATAGTGATCTTGATTATGGAAGTTGTAGTGAAGATAGTATTTCTCAAAAACATTTAGAAGAAGAAGAAATCCCTCTTAAAGAAGGAGTTGTTGGTGATGAAACAACTACTGGTGATAAGCCAAATGAGGAAGAAGCTGGAATTGGAGTCGATCAGAATAAGGAAAACACTAGCAAAGAGGATAAAGTGGGTGAAGATGATAAAGCCGGCGAATAGGAGAAAGATGGCGAAGAAAATATTGAAGTCTGAGTTTTGATTTTGTTTTCTTGAGTTATTTTTTCTCTTTCTTTTATTGCGAACGATGTATTTTGGACCACCTTTGGATTCAATTATACTTTTGGTATTTTAGGTATTTGCGAGAAAGATAATGTCATCTTGTTTATTAATTCCCATACTTGCCTCTCATTATCTTTCTAGCGATGAATGATCTGCATAAATAATAGTTAGTATTTATAAATCTTTTGTGGTCTTACTTTGCCTTCCTAGTTAAAGGTCTTATTTTGCCATCTTTTTTCTTTGCGACAAAATCGCAGGACATTTCTACACTTTCATGTAGAAACCCAATGACCTTGACTTAACTTTATGTTTTGTTGTATTTTTGCTACGACAATATGATTGGCCTAAATTTTCTTGCGAAATTAAAGCCCCGTGACATTGCCGTCTTGCGACGAAATCGCAGGACGTTTCTACACTTTCATGTAGAAGCCCACTGATCTCGTCTTAACTTCTCTTTTGTATTATTTCCTCTTCAGGACTATTGCACAAATATGACAAGTCTTAATACTCTCGTGAGTAAGAAGCCTCATGACATTTGCGTCTTAAGACACTTATCAGCTCCCTAATGGAGGGTGCCGCCCTTATCTTCCCCCTGGTTTCCCTTTCAAGGATACGTACTTATGCAATACAAGACTAGCTCCTCCCATCCAGTCTTAACAACAACCAGTTGTGTTCGCAGCTTCTTATCCCTTTTTCCTATATGGCTTATGGTTACGAGACTGCACCCTAAGTGGGGTTTTCTTCGGGCCGAGTGCATCATAGCCAAGACTTGCCAAGAATGGCCAGGGTAGTTTCATACGCCCCGAGCACTCTTGGCTCAACCGTGTACCTCGGAGCCTTGGTCATACTCAGCACCCCTTAGGAGAGCTCTTATTACCTTAGTCTCCCAACTCAAGTCATATGCTCAATTTTGAGAATCCAAGGTGTCTCTCCTGGATGGGCTTTCATTGACCCCAAATCTCCATGACTCAGGTTCCAGTAGTGGTGTAACCTTATCCCTGAGCCATGCAACAGATACCCCCTTCTATGACGTACTTTAGGTCTTACATTTGCCTTTTGCGAAATTTTATTCGCGAACTAGGGTGTACGCCATAAAGGTTCGTCCCATTATTTTTTGATTTTCTCTTGTGAAATTTTCGCATATTCTTATTTTATTTTGATCTTGAATAATCTCGCAGTGAATTTTTCATAAAAATTTTGTTCATACTTACTTTGTTGCATCATACATCATTTCATCATCAAAGGATTTTCAAAGTTCCTTACGGGTAATATCTCTTTAAATATAGTATATTCCATGGTCTGTCATGTAATACCCTGTATTTTTAGTTATTGTTTTGGATCGGGTTATACCCGGATTAGTTAACCTTGTGGCTTAATTTGTTGTTCCTTAGCCTTAACCTAGGTGGGGTCGATTGAAACTAGGAAAGCTAGGTGGAAATATAGTTACCTAGTTAGTTTTAATAATTAAATAAAAATGAGAGAAAAATCAAAAGACAAATAGAGAAAATATTATTAATGTTTTATATACCTAAAAGTTTAGAAAAATAATTTTAGAAGTTAGAAATCAAAAGGCTAGGAGAAATAAAAAGAGATGGATATATAGGTTTTGTTTAGAGAAGAAAGCTATGGAGAGGAAGAAGATGAATTAGAGCTAGGGTTCTTGAGGAGAAATTCTAATTAGGAAAATTAGTGGAGGATCAATGGAATTGAGGTAGAATGTGAAACCCTTTCTCTTTAGGTGTTTTTCTTTGATGTTTACTTTATATGATCTTGTATTGTAATGATTCAGTAATTTATTCGAATAAATATGTGCCTCTTGTTGATGATCAGGCTTAACTATTTGATATTAAACATGATTCAGTATCTCTTGTTAAAGTTTGAGAAGTTTCCAATGTAAATTCACCGTTGAATGTTTGTTTGAAATTGGGTGATAGTTTCTGAATTTCTGGAAAGTTTTTCCTTGCTGTGATTTTGATGTTCTTAGTAAGTTTTAATGGTGTTAAAAGGATTTGAGGCCTTAATAAAAGTTGTATATAAATATCTTATCTTTCAGTGTGCTTTGGATTGGGTCAATTTCAGATTGTTATGAATTTATCATGAATTGTTTGGTAACAACATGTAATCTGCCCAGTTTTTAGGTTGTCATTATAAATTCAACATCTTTTGTTTGAACCGTTTGTTTGGTGTGAAATTTGGATATGTAATATATTAATGTATCAAGAATGTTACTGTAAAATTTGGGGATGATCAGATAAAGTTATTACCATGGAACATACAATGTAAAATGGCTGCAGTTAACTTGTTTGCATAAATGCTTGGAAGAAATTCATGTTGATAAGCCATGGTTGCTTGTGTTGCTTATGACAATGATTTCAAAAATTGAAATGAGTTCATGTTTTACCACTAGATGAAATATGATTTCATTCTAACGGCGGGTAATGATCCCCGAGAGTTAAATGGGTAATGATCCCCATGGGAACTTGTGTTTCCCGATCATCGATGACGGATGTCCGTGCCGATAAACGATAAGTGGTGTACGAACCAAGGTTTTTGTACTGTGAATGAAACGGGTAATGATACCCGAGAGAAAATGGGTATGATACCTATAGGAACTTTTGTTCCTGACCATCGATGGAGGCTGTCCGTGCCGATAAACGATAGGTGGGTGTACGAACCAAGGTTTTCGTACCATGAACTCATGGTTTGAGGTGAATTATAAATATGTGAATAATGTGTTCGGAATCTAAATTAAATGATTTATTGGAAACATAATCGGTGTTATGAACTCATTTGTGAAATTCAAATGGATGAATTGTTGTTGTGAATTGATGATTTGATAAATGATTTGTTGATAATAATAGAAATGTTGTGACCAATGATTAGCAAATTCATATGTTTAAATTCATATTACAAAGGCTAAATTATATTTGTTGTAATAAAAGAAAAATTAACTAAGAGAAATATATATGCATAAGTCTCTTTCCGAACCGTAACGCTTCGAGTTAGGATCTCCATATGGGTTTGACCCTAGTACGGAACTCGGGGTGTTACATGTCAAGTCTTTGACCAACATCTCTACCCTATGGATCCATCAACTTGTATGCCCATGTTCCAATTATTTCTTTTATAATGCAAGGTCCATCCCATTTTTTCGCTAATTTTCCACCACCTTCTCGCTGATAACTTGGCGTTTCGCGAAGAACCAAATCACCTGGATGAAATTCACGTGGCTTGACACGCTTATTGTATTATCGTTCTAATCTTCGTTTATAATTCTCCATATGCTGTAAAGCCTTTTCTCTTTTCTCTTCTGATTCATCCAGTTTGTTTAAGATCATGTCAGCACTAAGATTCTTCTCCCAAGATTCTCTTTTTGTCGTGGGAATAGCAACTTCTGTTGGTAACACTGCCTCAACCCCATATGTTAGACAGAAAGGTGAAATTCCAGTAGCTTCTCGCCTAGTTGTGTTGTAGTCCCATACTGCGTTAAGTACTTGTCCGCACCATGCTCTATTATGTCCCTCTAATTTCTTCTTTAATATATCTGTGATTGTCTTATTTGTTGCCTCTGCTTGCCCATTAGCCTGTGGATATAAAGGAGTAGATTTTCCACATTTTATCTTAAATGAATTAAGCAACATTTCTATATTCTTCCCTTCAAATTGCTTCCCATTATCAGATACCAACTATGCTAGAATTCCAAATCTGCAAATGATATTTTCAAATATGAATGTAAATATGTCTTTGTCGAGAATGTGTTGTACTGCTTTTACTTCTGCCCATTTTGTGAAATAATCCGTTGCGACAATTAAGTATCTTTTCCAGTCCAGATCCTGGTACAAATGGCCCCACAATATCTAAGCCCCACTTTCCAAAAGGCCATACACTAGTTGAGGATGATAAGGGTGCTCCGGGTGCATGTATTTTCTATCCATGTCGCTAGCAATATTCGCAACGTCTTGATACCTGTTTTGCATCTTCATGCATATGTGGCCAATAATAACCTTATGTTTTTGCTCTATATGACAAAGATCTTCCTCCGCCGTGGTTGCTAGCATCCCCACTATGCAGCATTTTTAACACTTTATCTCCTTCCTCTCGTGTCAAACATCTAAGTGATGGTCCATTAAATGATTTTCTATACAATATCCAATCTCTTAATTCATAATTTGTTGCACGACTCTTTAATTTGTGTACCTCTAATCTGTTTCTTGGTATTTCCCCTCTTGTTAAATATGCATGAAGTTCTGTTCTCCAATCTGTGATATTGTCTCTTGGTTCTGCTTCACCCCCTTCTATTATCATTACATTTATCTCTTCTTCTTCTTATTTATTGATTAATGGCGATAAAAGTGTCTGTATGTTTATGCATCTCGCAGTTGGATCTGTCATCATGCTTGAAATGAAAGCATAAGCATCTGCGAGAAGCATAATCATCTGCGAGCCTATTATCGTTCCTTGATATATACCTCCATTTTATTTTTGGGATTTTCGCTTACAATTCTTCAACAAGTTTCTTGTATTTTTTCAAGGATGGTTCATTTGTTGTGTATTCTCTTTTTATCTGGCGAATGACTAGTTGCGAGTCACTGGTAATTCTAGCATTTTCTAATTTTATTATTATTGCGAATTTTAGGGCATGTACCATAGCTTCATATTCTGTTTCATTATTAGTGGATGCAAACTCCAACCTAAATGAAAAAGCCATATTTGTTCCCTCTGGTGAAATCAAGATAATTCCAACTCCATTACCTTTCCCATTTGAGGATCCATCCACCAATATCTCCCATCTATTTGGTTCTGTTAACAAGTCTTTTGGATCTCCTTGTTTTTCTTCTATATCCATCATCTCCTCAATAGCTTCATCATCTTCTAAAGGAAATTCTGCTAAAAAGTTTGCGACAACCTGTGACTTTGGTGAAGATAACACTTCATATTTAATTTCGAAATGTCCTACTTGCGCATTCCATCTCTCAACTCTGCCTGATCTTTTTGAGTTCTTCATCACTGATTCAATTGGTACCTTTGTTAACACTTTAACTTTATGTGCCTGAAAATATATGCGAAGTTTAAAGGCCACATAAACCAATGCTAGAATCAGTTTTTCAATCTTAGAATAATTTCTCTCTGCGGCATTGAACGTCTTACTGATGTAGTAAATTGGTTTCTCAACTCCTGCATCTACTCGCAATAACACAACACTTAGTACATGCGAAGTTGTCGCAAGATAGATTAACAGCTCTTCTACCGGTTCTGCCTTTTGTAAAATAAATGTATTCACCAAGTATTCTTTTATTCCTTGAAAAGCTTTCTCACATTCATCTGTCCACCTGAATTTTGTCCCTTTTTTAAGGACGTTGAAAAAATATTTGCATTTGTCTGATGATCACGAGATAAATCTTCCTAGCGAAGCCATGAGACCATTTAAATTTTGCACATCTTTTACTATTGCTGGTGTTGGCATATCGTGAACTGATTGAACTTTTTCTGGATCAACTTGTATTCCTTCCTTGGATACAATGTATCCTAAAAAAATTCCTGATGCAACTCCAAAAATGCATTTTTCTGGATTCACCTTGATATTAAAATGCCGCATGTTCAAAAATCTCCTTCAGATCTTGTACATGGTTTTTAGCTTCTTTAATTTTTATCAACATGTCATCTACGTACACCTCTAATGTTTTGTGTATCCACTTTGCGAATACCTTCTCTACCATTCTTTGATATGTTGCTCCTGCATTTCGCAAACCTAATGGAATTTTTGTATAACAATATCACCCTCTCGGAGCGAAAAAAGCAGTATGTTCTTGATCTTATTTAGCTAGAGGAATCTGGTTTTATCCTTTATACCTATCTAAGGAAGATATGCTATCATTTCCTGCTGCTGATTCGACCATTTGAGGTATATCTGGTAATGGAAAATTGTCTTTAGGATAAGCTTTGTTTAGATCAGTAAAATTTATGCAAATTCTTATCCCATTATTTTTCTTTGGAACCACAACCATGTTTGCTATCCACTCTGGGTATCTTGCTTGTCTTATAATTCCTGCATCAAGCATTTTCTGTAGCTCCTCTTCTATTATGGGATGGTAAGTTGTTGCGATTTTTCTTATCCTCTGCTTAAATGGTCCCACGTCTTTGTTGATCTCCAATTTATGACATGCAACTGATGGATCTATTCCAGGCATTTCATCCATGTTCCATGCGAAAATATATTTATATTCTCGCAAGAGATTGACGGTTCTCTCTTCCTCGTCTGTATCCATCTTAGTTCCAATTTTCAACATTTTAGGTTCTTATTCAGTTCCAATATTTACTTCTTTTGTTGGTTCTGCTGCAGTGTAACTTGATTCAGGTTCTCCCATTGGTGTTGGTTCTTTTATAATTTTCGATGGTTTATCTCCTTCCTGCGAAATTTCCATGGGTATTCCTTTTCCTTTCTCTTCTCTTATCATGTAGATTTTAAACTCCTCTTCTTTCTTTGCCTCTTTCGCCATCTTCCTGCAAGTTTTTCGTTTCTTTACTCGTCCTTCATAATTTTTTACTTCAATTTGATAACATGGTTTCGCCCCATTAATATCTCCTCTAATTTCACTAATCCCGCTTGGCATAGGAAACTTGATGCACTGATGTAATGTTGATGCTACAGCTTTAATTGCGTGTATCCATGATCTTCCCAGCAGCATGTTATATGGTGATTCCATATCCACCACACATAGCGTTATTTGTGTTTCAATTTCTACCAGCGAAATTCTCACTGCTATCTCCCCTTTTGGTTTAGTTGTGGACTTGCAAAAACCATGAATATGATATGTTGGACGAGACATTTCTTCATCTTTGTACCCCATTCCTTTGTATGCATGATAAAATATTACATCCACTGAGCTTCTGGTATCCACCAAAGTTCTACTCACCGCCCATTCTTCCATAGATTTTGCTGATTTCTCCTTTTCTTTTCGTACTTCCGTTACTGTGATTACCAGAGGAGATGTGTGGCTAAAATTTTATTTTGGTATCTCTGCCGCTGTGAACGTAATTTTATGCTTTTCCCAATCCTTCAACGGAGATATCTTTTCTACCGTCAAAATCTTCTTTCCTTCAAAATCTCGCTTATGTATCCTCCCTCTAATGTTCTCATGGAATTAATTAACCATCGTTTTTGTGATTACGTTACACTCCAACCTTCTTTTATTCTCATTGATCTTAATTATCTTTTCTCCAACTGATTTGTTGTTTTCTTTTATCATTTTCTTGATTTAAACAGCTTTCGCAATAATTTCCACAATCCTCAATCAATAGATCCCTGTTTCTAGCGCCAATATGTAGTAGCAGGAAATCCCACACTACACCGCTCACAAGAATTCACACAATCAAATCATTTTTAGATCAACAATCATAATTTTTATTGATTAATCTATAATTTACAAGAAAGGAAATAAATCTAAAGAATTAACAACCGCTCTGGACTCTCTCTCTTAATGACTTGCTCAACACTCGAAAAAGATCTCTCCCTCCTTACGCCAGTTCAACTCTTTATATAGGGAATTACATAGTGGATGCCAGCTAATCTGTCCTTTATTTTAGGACCTGACTTGCGATATTCTCGCAATAGTTCTATTGTTAATCTTCGCAAACACTCTAATCATCGCAGAGTCATCACACTTTTCTCATGTTTCTTCCATCGTCATCTGTTACGTCATTCTCCAAATCATCCTGCGACGCTCGCGAGGCTCGCGATGTGTTGTTGATCAAGTTTCGCAAATGTGTCCTTCTTGCGATATTCTGATCCTACAAAAGTATCACCAATTCCTTGCCAAGATTTAGAAAAAATACTGGATAATTGGGCCATAGAAGACTCAGGTTGTGAAGCTTCCTTCGCAGAAGAAACATCATCATCATCATCGCTATGATCACTAGAATTTTTGCTAGATTGGAATTTTTGTTTCTTTGAAGGAGGGGAAGCATATTTATCTTTGCGAGAAATGTTCGTGCCTTTACCCCTAGTCTTTGCAACTTTGACAGGTTTTTCCACTTCAACGATAACCTACATACACAAATAAAGATAAGAAAAAGAGGCAACAATATATTGTGAAGAATCATAAAATAATATTTCTTTCTTCATCTGTGAATGATCGAAGAGCTGATAAAGTGTTGACTTTCCCAGTCTTGCTATAACTTACTTTCAACCTTTCAATCTGATAATTTCGCAAGTGAAAACATTGGAGTGGTCAACAAAATTATATATAAGAGTGAAAAGAATAACAACTCAAACAAAGCGTGGAAATATACCTATGCTTCCCTCTCAGGCCATGTAAATACCCACGGTTGGTATACTGCGAGATTCGCAGGTAAAACATAAGAACCGGAGATGTATGGACCCTCTAAGATTAGGGGAAAGATACACCATTTATCATCGCTAGAATGACATGGGGTTGTATTGGTACCAGTATGCCAATCAATATCTTGCATAAGTACCTTATCATTGTCAACATCATCCTTCTTCCTCAAATGAATTCCCCAGCAAGTGCTATCTCTTTTCATGGGAATTATCTCATAATTCTCAAATAAATTTTTTACGGTATACTTCGCAGGAATAATCGCAACATCAACAAACTTAGGATTCTTAACTTTTCATGGGTAAAGATATCCCTTACCAACGCCACGATTCGCAAACTCGAGCATTAAACGAATGCAGTCTCAACTCTATTGATATACTTCTCGCGAGAATTTTGCATGAGAAAGAATTTCATAGAATAAGGGAAGTTCAGGATCATAAAGGAGAATAGGAAGACCAGCGAGAAGCTGGCCTAGCGAGACTATGATATTTTCATGATTGCAAGGATGATCAGAAAATAAACTAATAGAAAGTTCAGATTTAGGGTTTTGGCCAGGAATGGGAGATAAAGTAAAACCTTTGGTTAGAAATTCCTTTCGAATTTCTTCAAGAGCAACTTCATTCTTACGACCATCTGGAGGCATTTTTAGTATGGGAATGAAGAAGAAAATAAAAATTAAAAGAATAAGAATCAAGAAAAATTACAGTAGCAGGAGCGGAAATTACGGGAGAACAATGAAGTAAAGTTGCAGAGAAAGTAAAAAGAAGAAAAGAAAGGGATAAGAAGAATATATATAAAGGGTAGAAATTCTTGAGAAGATAAGTGCATTTAATGTGGGGAGTAGACGTGACCGGTTAAAAAGCAGCGGTTGAAAAAGACGTGTCAAGAGATGGATGGAAGAAGAGATACGTGTAACAAAATTCACGTAAAATACAGAATCTTGTCAGTACAGAGGAACATGACAAGATGAACAGTTGCGGTATTTTGAAAAATAATTTCTCACGACATTCTCTTATTCGCAGAGAAGACATGAGAAGCGGCAAGATGTAGGATCAGAATATCGCAAGAAGGACACATTTGCGAAGTTTGATCAACAACACTTTGCGAGCGTCGTAGAATGATTTGAAGAATGACGTAACAGATGACGATGGCAAAAAAATGAGAAAAGTGTGATGACTCTGCGATGAGTAGAGTATTTGTGAAGATTAATAATAAAACTCTTGCGAGAATATCGCAAGTCAGATCCTAAGATAAAGGACAGATTAGATGTCATCCACTATGTAATTCCCTATATAAAGAGCCGAACATGCGCAAGGAAGAGAGAGGTCTTTTTCAAGTGTTGAGCAAGTCATTAGGAGAGAGAAAGTCCAGAGCGGTTGTTAATTCCTTAGCTTTATTTCCTTTCTATCTTGTAAAATTTGTGAGATTAATCAATAAAAATTGTGATTGTTAATCTAAAAAATGATTTGATTGTATGAATTCTTGTGAGGGGTGTAGTGTGGGATTTCCTACAACTACACACACCCTAGCTGTCTGTCCCCTTCACCCAACTCGACCAGAAGACAAACCCAGGTTCTTCTTCTTCTTCTCCTCTTTTATTTCTTCTATGCTAGTTCTTCCCCTTCCCCCGACCATTTTCAGAAGACATCAACACCTCCATCTCCGACCGCCTCTGAGAAGCCACCTTCTCCGTATCCTAGCTTCTATCTATCTCCATCATAGCTTCTCCCATAACCCTAGAAGCTAGGTTTCAGATAGATAGAGTTAGGGTTTCCCCAACAATCAATTTAATGGAGTTGCAGATAGGAATTAGCAGAGGGAACAACCAATTCATATGTTTTGGTGAGTGGGTCTTCATCTAATTTTCGAATTAAAGGAATTGAGAGTTGTTGGTGTATAAATAGAGAAGATATTATAGAGAGAAAACTATGCCCGAATTATCCAGTGCACCAAGCAGTAGTTTTTGTTTGTTTTCAGTATTGTTATCATGTTCTAATTTCATAACTAGGGTTTAGATGAAACCCTGACTCTATGTTATGTTATTCATACTGTTTATGTTACTCTTGAATGCTTAATTTGTTCTCAGATAAATTCAATCTTAGTACGTCAATACTTTGCTCTCACAGTGTATGTCAGGCATCCATTGTAGTTAGGATAAAACTGTGTTGATTATGCTGCAACTCATGCTTTAGAGACTATTGTTAATCCCTTGACTAGTTGTGCTTAATTAGACAGTTAGTACTCCGGATTAATACTTTAGCTGTGATTAAATTATCAATTGGTGAAACACCTTAGGTAAGTGGTTAACTTGACACTTCTCCCTTATCTATTACAAGGACAAGAGTAGTATAATTAGTTGAATACATAATGTGAGTTAGTGGTGGATTTTACAATCCTAGTATCCTCTTTATCATTGTTTTGCATTATGTTTTACCATTTCAGTATCTACCATCATCTAGCCGTATCGGCAACAAAACCCATTTTTGGTTACTCTTTGTTTGAATCAGTATAGTAAGACCATAATCTTCAACTTGCACCCACCTTGTCTCTGTGGGATCGACCTATATTTGACCTGTCTACCATAGATGATGTGCACTTGCAGTTAGACATAGTCGTAGGTACTGTTTATAAGCCTACCAAATTTTTGGCGCCGTTGCCGGGGAATCGGTAGCGGTGTAGCTAAAGTTTCTATCTTTTCTTTACTGATTTTTGTTCAAGTTCTGTGCATAATTGTCTCAGTTCTAGTTCATGGATTGTCTATAAATTAGTTTAACTTAGTTATTTCGAGCATCTGTGTATATAACCTTCATCTCATATCAATTCATTCTTAAAAAAAATAAAAAAAAATTTGAAACTGTAGTTGTGCTGTTGTAATTTAGTTTAATCAGTCCATTTGTTTACATATTTTGCATCATCATACTGTAGCTTAATAGCATATCCAGTAGATGTAGTTTTTCTTTTAATTTCAACCCTCTGTGTATAATCATCTCTTTAATACTTTCTTTAGTTGCTAGTTTTGCTTTCAGATGTCTGCATCATAATCCTGCGAAGTTCCTGATCATAGTTGTTAGTTTTTTTTTCTCTTGTTTTTCTTTCTCAGTTTATTGGATTACTACAATCTGTGGCCTGCTTTTGCATCTATAGCTTAGTTCTGTAACATCTCAATCACAGTAGTAACTGTAGTTTCACCACTCCATCGTCGTTTGCATAACTGCATCTGTAGGTTGTATATATGCTCCTTTAAATTTTATTTTTACTATTATAATGTAACTTAGATGTTAACCATATATCTATATAAACTGCATTTTAGTCTTGTATTTCAAGCTGTAAATTTTTCAGTTAGGTTAGTTGCTTCTCAGTTAAGTACAATCTGTAGCTTAGTGTAGTCCATTTGTTTATATAACCTGCATTCTGTAACATACATTTTCTATCTTCCTGTCACCTTTAGTATAATTCTGTAGAGTATTCCATCTGTAGTATAACTTGCATTTATGAATCATTTTCATTATTCTCTATTTTCTGTTCCTGTAGTTTTGTCATCTGCATCTCAGTTCTTTACTACCTGCTATAATTTTTAGTTTCCCCCATGTTTTAGTGTAACTTAGTGATAATACATATGTTCATATATCATGTTGCAGTAGTTTCTAAAGTTCTCTGTAGCTCATCAGTCTGCTGTAATTTTCAGTCTCTTTCATCATCATCATACATCTTGCATAACCAAAACTTTATGTCGTTATATGCTGTAGCTTGCCAGTTTTAGTATAAGTTGTTGCCAAACTGTTGGCCCTAGGTAAAAATCTCTTTTTGAACTGTGTCAATTAATCCAGGAGTCTGAAACTGTAGCTTAACCTTGTAAAAACTCAGTTGTGGTAGTGGCTTTAGTTTCAAACTTCTTCTCCTTTTGCAGCCTGCCTGTAGCTGCATCATTTTTAATCTTTTCGCATTTGTAACTAATTGCATTATGCATTTTAGTTTTGCATCTGTAGGTTAAGCTTTACAGTAAGTGATTGTAGCGCAGATTTTGGTGATGAAAGTTAACCTCCAGTTTGAACGTTCTCACCCCCTTGTATAATATCCATCAAGCATCCCTGCATTTTTCATTTTTCTCTTTCTCCTTTTCTATTTCGATCTCTGTACAAAGTTGCATGTTCTATCTACCTCAGTCAGTTCATTTTCATCTTAGCTTTGTAATCTTAACTATAATTTTATAAGCATCATTGCCCGGTAAATATTAGTTGTAGCTTTCATATAGCTGCATTCTAAGTTTGTTGTATTGCATCATCATTTGTAGCTGTATTTTTTTAAATTTCAATCACTCAGATAGATTACTCTCCATCATATCCTGTAATATATCATAAGTGTCACCAGGTAAGTGCATGATTTAGCTGCAATTCATATTCAGTTTCTATGTGCATAGTCATGTAGCTGTATAAGTAGCTCATAGCCATTGTCACCTTGTAATTTACCAAGCATTGCTACATTTCGCATTTTGTCTTTTCTTTACCTTATTGAACTTCTTCAACCCCAGGCAGTCCAAATAAACATAATTTTTTAGTTGAGCATCAGTGCAGTTCCCATCTTTTGTTCTGCAAATCTAGTTGTTAATTATCAGCTCTGAAATTCTTTGCTTCGCTTGCACATTTCTGAGAACTGAGCTTCTCCTGTGAGCCAGCAGGTACCTGCGAATATTGCTTTGCGAAACAAGGAAGGACAAGAAAAGTAAAAGAGAAAATGAACACGACAACTTTTTCGCTGAACCTAAACCCGGTTTTCTACTAGTGGTATTGTTCTTCAACTCTTGTTGTATTTGATGAATGTATAAATGTTGTTCCATGCTTGTCTGATGAAATAATGTTTAGTGATCATTGTCAGTTCCTGCAAAATAGGTTATCTATATGAGCATAATCCTGTAACAGTTGAGTGATATTTTTACCTGCTGAGATTGTCTTCTCTCTGTGTATGCATCTCTCAATCTCTGAACTGCTGACAACTGTATGAATGCTTGATGACCTAGTAAATCATGTAGCTTTATCCACCCTGTAACATACGGTATGTAGGATCAGAATATCGCAGGAAGGACACATTTGTGAAGTTTAGCTAACAACACTTTGTGAGCGTCGCAGAATGATTTGAAGAATGACGTAACAGATGACGATTGTAGAAACATGAGAAAAATGTGATGACTTTGCAATGTTTAAGAGTGTTTGCGAAAATTAACAATATAACTCTTGCGAGAATATCGCAAGACAGATCCGAAATTAAAGGACAAATTAGCTATCATCACTATGTAAATCCCTATATAAAGAGTCGAACATGCGTAAGGTAGAGGGAGATCATTTTTTGAGAGTGCTCAGAAATTTTTGAGGAGAGAAAAAAGTTTAAAGAGCGGTTGTATTCTTGTTTTCTTCCATTTCTTGTAACATTTTTGTGAATCAATTAACAAAAGTTTTGTTCTTAATCTTTAAAAGATGTGTTGATTATTATGAATTCTTGTGAGGGGTGTAGTGTGGGATTTCCTGCTACTACATATTGGCGCTAGAAACAGGGATTGAAGATTATCAAATCAAGAAATTCGACTAAAGATTGTGGAGATTATTGTGAAAACTGTTTAAATCGATAAAATGATAAAAACAACAAATCAGTTGCAGAAAAGATAGTTAAGATCAATGAGAATAAAATAAGATTGGAGTGCAATGTAATCACAAAAACGATGGTTAATGAATTCCATGAAAGCATCAGAGGGAGGATACATAAACGAGATTTTGAAGGAAAGAAGATTATGACGGTAGAAAAAATATCTCCGTTGAAGGATTGGGAAAAGCATAAAATTACATTCACAATGGCAGAGATACCAGAAGAAAATTTGAACCACACATCTCCTTTGGTAATCACGGTAACAGTTATGCGAAAAGAAAATGAGAAATCAGCAAAATCTATGGAAGAATGGGCGGTGAATAGAACTTTGGTAGACACGGGAAGCTCAGTGGATGTAATATTTTATCGTGCATACGAAGGAATGGGGTACAAAGACGAAGAAATGTCTCATCCAACATATCATGTTCATGGTTTCGGCAAGTCCACAACTAAACCAAAAGGAGAAATAACAGTGAGAATTTCGCTGGGAGAAATCGAGACACAAATAATGCTATGTGTGGTGGATATGGAGTCACCATATAACACGATGTTGGGAAGATCATAGATACACGCAATCAAAGCTGTAGCATCAACATTACATCAGTGCATCAAGTTTCCTATGCCAAGCGGGATTGGCGAAATTAGGGGAGATATTGAAGGAGCAAAACTATGTTATCAAATTGAAGTAACAAATTATGAAGGACGAGTAAAGAAACGAAAAACTCGCAGGAAGATGGCGAAAGAGGCAAAGAAAGAAGAGGAGTTTAAAATCTACATGATAAGAGCAGAGGAAGGAAAAGGAGTACCCAGTGAAATTTTGCAGGAAGGAGATAAACCAGCGAAAATTATAAAAGAACCAACACCAATGGGAGAACCTAAAGCAAGTTACACTGCAGCAGAACCAACAAAAGAAGTAAATATTGGAACTGAAGAAGAACCTAAAATGTTGAAAATTGGAACTAGGATGGATACAGACGAGGAAGAAAGAATTGTCAATCTCTTGCGAGAATATAAAAATATTTTCCCATGGAACATGGATGAAATTCCTGGAATAGATCCATCAGTTGCATGTCATAAATTGGAGATCAACAAAGATGCAAGACCATTTAAGCAGAGGATAAGAAAAATTGCAACAACTTACCATCCCAAAATAGAAGAGGAATTGCAGAAAATGCTTGATGCAGGAATTATAAGACAATCAAAATACCCAGAGTGGATAGAAAACATGGTTGTGGTTCCAAAGAAAAATAATGGAATAAGAATTTGCATAGATTTTACTGATCTAAACAAAGCGTGTCCTAAAGATAGCTTTCCATTACCAGATATACCTCAAATGGTCGAATCAGCAGCAGTAAATGATAGAATATCTTCTCTAGATGGATATAAAGGATACAACCAGATTCCTCTCGCCGAAGAAGACCAAGAACATACTGCCTTTTTCGCTCCAAGAGGGTTATATTGTTATACAAAAATGTCATTTGGTTTGAGAAACGCAGGAGCAACATATCAAAGGATGGTAGAGAAGGTATTCGCAAAATGGATACCCAAAACATTATAGGTGTATGTAGATGACATGTTGATAAAAAGTAAAGAAGCTAAAAAACATGTACAAGATCTGAAGGATATTTTTGAACATATGCGGCATTTTAACATCAAGGTGAATCCAGAAAAAGGCATTTTTGGAGTTGCGTCGGGAATTTTTTTAGGATACATTGTATCCAAGGAAGGAATACAAGTTGATCCAGAGAAAGTGCAAGCAGTTCGCGATATGCCAACACCAACAGCAGTAAAAGATGTGCAAAAGTTAAATGGACTCTTAGCTTCGTTGGGAAGGTTCATCTCGCGATTGTCTGATAAATGTAAACATTTCTTCAGCATACTAAAAAATGGAACAAAATTCAGATGCACAGATGAATGCGAGAAAGATTTTTAAGGAATAAAAGAATACCTGGAGAATACATCTATTTTACAAAAGGCAGAACCGGGAGAAGAGCTGCTAATCTATCTTGCGACAACTTCGCATGCATTAAGTGTTGTATTATTGCAAGTAGATGCAGGAGTTGAAAAACCAATTTACTACATCAGCAAGACGTTCAATGCCGCAGAGAGAAATTATTCTAAAATTGAAAAATTGATTCTAGTGTTAGTCTATGCGACCTTTAAACTTCGCATATATTTCCAGGCACATAAAGTTAAAGTGTTAAAAAAGGTACCAATTGAATCAGTAATGAAGAACTCAAAAAGATCAGGCAGAGTAGAGAGATGTAATGCGCAAGTAGGACATTTCGAAATTAAATATAAAGTGTTATCTTCACCAAAGTCACAGGTTGTCGCAGACTTTTTAGCAGAATTTCCTTTAGAAGATGATAAAGTGGTTGAGGAGATGATCGATATAGAAGAAGAACAAGGATATCCAAAAGACTTGTTAACATAACCAAATGGATGGTAGATATTGGTGGATGGATCCTCAAATGGGAAAGGTAATGGAGTTGGAATTATCTTAATTTCACCAGAGGGAATAAAGATGGCTTTTTAATTTAGGTTGGAGTTCGCATCCATAGCTTATGAAGCTGTGGTACATGCCCTAAAATTCGCAATAGAAATGAAACTAGAAAATCCATGAATTACCAGTGATTCACAACTAGTCATTCGCCAGATAAAAGGAGAATACACAACAAATGAACCATCCTTGAAGAAATACAAGAAACTTGTTGAAGTATTGTGGTACATGCCCTAAAATTCGCAATAGAAATGAAACTAGAAAATCCATGAATTACCAGTGATTCACATCTAGTCATTCGCCAGATAAAAGGAGAATACACAACAAATGAACCATCCTTGAAGAAATACAAGAAACTTGTTGAAGAATTGTCAGCGAAAATCCCAAAAAATAAAATGGAGGCATATATCAAGGAAGGATTATAGGATTGCAGATGCTTACGCTTTCATTTCAAGCATGATGACAGATCCAAAAACGAGATGCATGAAGATACAAACGCTTTTATCGCCATCAATCAATAAAGAAGAGGAAGAAGAAGTAGATGTAATGATAGTAGAAGGTGGTGAAGAGGGGCCAAATGACAATATCGCAGATTAGAGAGCAGAACTTCATGCATATTTAGCGAGAGGAGAAATATCAAGAAACAGATTGGAAGCACACAAATTAAAGAGTCGTGCAACAAATTATGAATTAAGGGATGAGATATTGTATAGAAAATCATTTAATGGACCATCACTTAGATGTTTAACATGAGAGGAAGGAGATAAAATATTAAAAATGCTGCATAGTGGGGATGCTGGCAACCGCAGCGGAGGAAGGTCTTTGGCGTATAGATCAAAAATACAAGGTTATTATTGGCCATAAATGCTTGAAGATGCAAAACAAGTATCAAGGCGTTGCGAAGATTTCCAGCGGCATGGAAAGAGAATACATGCACGTGGAGCACCCTTATCATCCTCATCCAGTGTGTGGCCTTTTGGAAAGTGGGGGTTAGATATTGTGGGACCATTTGTACCAGGATCCGGACAAAAAAGATACTTAATTGTCGCAACGGATTATTTCACAAAATGGGCATAAGTAAAAGCAGTACAACACATTCGCGACAAACACATATTTACATTCATTTTTGAAAATATCATCTGCATATTTGGAATTCCAACACAGTTGGTATCTGATAATGGGAAGCAATTTGAAGGGAAGAATATAGAAATGTTGCTTAATGCATTTAAAATAAAATGCGGAAAATCCACCCCTTTATACCCACAGGCTAATGGGAAAGCATAGGAAACAAATAAGACAATCACAGATATATTAAAGAAGAAGTTGGAGGGACATAACGGAGCATGGTACGAACAAGTACATAATGCGGTATGGGCTTACAACACAACTAGGCAAGAAGCAACTGGAATGTCACCTTTCTGTTTAACATATGGGGTTGAGGAAGTGTTACCAACATAATTTGCTATACCCACGACGAAAAGAGAAGCCTGGGAGAAGAATATTAATACTGGATTGATCCTAAGAAATTTGGATGAATTAGAAGAGAAGAGAGAAAAAGATTTACATCATATGGAGAATTATAAACGAAGATTAGCACGAGAATACAATAAGTGTGTCAAACTACGTGAATTTCAGCCAGGTGATTTGGTTCTTCGGGAGACGCCAAATTATCAGCGAGAAGGTGGTGGAAAATTAGTGAGAAAATGGGATGGACCTTATATTATAAAAGAGATAATTGGAACAGGGGCATACAAATTGATGGATCCAGAGGGTAAAGATGTTGGTCAAAGACTTGGTAGACCGTGGAATGGGCTATATTTAAAGAAATATTACCCATGAGGAACTTTGAGAATCCCTAGTTGATGAAACGATGTATGATGCAACAAAGTAAGTATTAACAAAAAATCATTATGAAAAAATTATTGCGAGATTATTCAAGATCAAATAAGAATGTGCGAAAATTTCGCAAGAAATGATCATTTAAGATCCAGAATGGGACGAACCTTTATGGCGTACACCCTAGTTCGCGAATAAAATTTCGCAAGAGGCAAATGTAAGACCTAAAGTACGTCATAAAAGGGGGTATCTATTACATGACTCAGCGATAAGGTCACACCGCTGCTGGAACCTGAGTCATGGAGATTTGGGGTCAATGAAAGCCCATCCAGGAGAGGCACCTTGGATTCTCAACTTAAGCATATGACTTGAGTTGGGCGACTAAGGTAAGAAGGACTATCATGAGGGGTGCAGAGTATAACCAAGGCGTCGAGGTACATGGTTGACCCAAGAGTGCCCAGTACGGATTAACCTACCCTGGCCATTCTTATCAAGTCTTGGTTATGATGCAATCGGCCCAAAGAAAACCCCACTTAGGGTGCAGTCTCGTAACCATAAGCCATATAGGCAAAAGGGATAAGAGTCTGCGAACACAAATGGTTGTTGTTAAGACTGGATGGGAGGAGCTAGTCTTGTATGGACGACGTACGTCTCCTTGAAAGGGCATCCAGGGGGAAGATAAGGGCGGCACCCTCCATTAGGGAGCTGATAAGTGTCTTAAGACGCAAATGTCATGAGACTTTTTACTCACGAGAGTATTAAGACTTGTCATATTTGTACAACATTCCTGAAGAGGCAATAATACAAAAAAGAGAAGATAAGACGAGATCAGGGGGTCATTACATGCAAGTGTAAAGACGTCTTGCGATTTCGTCGCACGACGACAATATCATGGGGCTTTAATTTCGCAAGAAAATTTAGACTTATCATATCGTTGCAGCAAAAATACAAAAGAATAAAAAGTTAAGGAAAGATCAATGGGTTTCCACATGAAAGTGTAGAAACGTCCTGCGATTTTGTCGCAATACAAAAGATGGAAAAATAAGACCTTTACCTAGGAAGGCAAAATAAAACCTTTAACTAGGAAGGCAAAATAAGACCACATAATAAAATAAATTCCTTTTATAAAGTACTAATCACTTTTCATGCAAATCATATATCACAATAAAGATAATGAGGGGCAAGTATGGGAATTAATAAATAAGATGTCATTATCTTTCTCGCAAGATGTCATTATCTTTCTCGCAAGTTCTTAAAATACCAAAAGCAAAATTGATTCCAAAAGAGGTCCAAAGTACATTGTTCGCAAAAGGAGAAAGAGTAATTCAAGAAAATAAAACTAGAATTCAGACTTCAAGATCTTCTTCACCAGATTTATCATCTTCGCCAACCTTATCATCTCCACCAACTTTATCATCTTTGCCAGTGTTTTCCTTATCTTGGTCGATTCTGGTTTCTTCTTCGTTTGGCTCATCACACCAGCAATTTCTTCATCACCAGCATCTCCTTCATTAGTAGGGATTTCTTCTTCTTCTAAAATTTCTTGGGAAACGATTTCCTCACCACTTTCATAATAAAAATCACTATCACCAGCAAGAGGAATTTCATCTCCATCTACCTCTAGAGGTTTGAGTGATACAGGAGAAAGAGATTTGGAATACATAATCTCATTCACAAGAACTTCAACACTGACATGAGCTTGGCGAAGGAAAGCTCTGTCACGGTTTCTAATCTCCATGTTTTTGAAATACTCAAGATAATCATACTTTCTTTCTGCTCGATCGCGAGAGCGGGCAAGATAAGCAGCAAGCAAACCATTTTCTTTGCGAACCTTGGTAATTTTAAAATCCAAAGTAGAAATGGAAGGATGAAGCTTTCTTTCAGATTCTGCAAAAGGTAAAAACAAATATTATTCAGGTGAATACCTCGTAAAGGAAATATTGCGAAGAAGTTTAAAAAAAGAAAGATGTTTGAGGCAGTCCAAATGACTACCTTCCTTTTGAGATATTAGATTTTGAATTAGTGCCAAGCAAGTATTCTCCCAATGACTCATGGCATCATCAAATTTATCTCCAAATAGGCCTTTTAGACGAGATTTTAAATTCTTTTCTTTAGAAATGAGAAAAGTGTTTTCCTTAGCAAGAGAAGAGTAAGATTCTTCTAATTTGGATAACAATTAGTTTCCGCGAAGAGATCGCCACCATATTTGATAGAGCTCGCTTCTCTTGAGATAGAGTTTTGTTTTCATCTGATAAAGTTTCCATCTCTAAGTTAGCTTTAGTCAAAAAATAAGAGAGACGAGATATTTCGATGCTTAATGAATTTTTCTCTTGAACTAATTGAGTAATCTCTTTGGTAAGATTATCTATTTGATCAACAGAGTATATATGAAGATTATTTAATTGGTTATATTGGTCCATCTAACTATCTCTATCAACGCGAATTTCTTCAGCGGCAGATTCAAACTGAAATCTCTCCATCATTCGTTTCTGGTTTAAAGCTTAACAAGCGAAAAAAGCCTTTAAGATAGCATGAAAAGAACAAATTTGTTAAGAGGAAAGTTAAGAACGAAGAAAATAAATTCATACCTTTTAATTCATTATTTTTCTTGCGAAGAAGTTCGTAGTCCAAAGAAGCATTTTGAAATTTCTGATGTTCAAGGCGAAGACTCTCCTTCAAGACTTCAACTTCCTTCTCTAAAGATGTTTGCGAGGCTATCCTATCAGAACCAAGATATTTACCTAAAATTTCGTAGACACCAGATTTGACAGGATCTATAGACGACTTCCTAGCGTCAACTAAAATATCAGATAAGACCTTTAAGGTAAGAGCCACTCCGTCTGCAGTTTCCTTAGAGAAAGGGAGAGACTCAGATGAAGAAGAAGTAACAATAGAAAGTTGACGATCGTCATCTTTTGGTAAAGAGACGTCATTTGAGTTTAAGGTGTGAGGCAGATCAAGGGTTGAGATTATGGTGGAATGAACTTGAGAAGTATTGGTTGCAGGGGAGGAAGAGATTTCATTCGCAACAGGTTGTGTAATAGGTATTTCATCTGTAGAAGGATTAGTTAAAACATCAGAGCTTATTGCGATAGCTTCACAAACAGGAAGTGCAAGTTCAGTTTGCGAAGAAGAAGTTGAAAGACCAAGTTTGGGAAAAAAAACAGAAACTTCAACAGTTTTAGCTTGGCGAAATTTCTTGGGAGGTTTAGTGGCATCCCCATCACCCTGCGAATTACAACTCAGATAAGAAACATATGCAACAATATTGTTATTAAAAAAAATATCCATGTTTCTTACTACCTTGTCATTCGCAAACTTTCTCTTTTTCGCAAGAACCTTGGGATACGATCCTTTGGGAGCATTAGGATTTTGAACTGCAAATTCGATACTGGAAGTGTTTTTGCTGAAACAGAAAAAGTATGGGAATTACACAAAGAATAAACAAGATGATCTCAGTAAAACAAAATCAGTTTCAGCAAAATCAATAAGAGAAAAAAAGAAGAACTAACCTTGGTGACTCCATGGAAATTGAAGATAAGAGTAGCAGAAGATGAATTTGGTAAATAAGGGAATTTGAAGATGATGAAGATTTGCAGAGGATATGAAGATGAAGAAGATGAAAACGAAATAAAATAATAAAATTCTCTCTCTTCCGGATCCCTCTTTAAATAGGCAAAAGGAGATGACCTGTTAATGATAAAACGTGCCAGTAATTAAAGGAATAATCAACACGTGTTGACGGTTATGCTTAATCCACGGAGCCTTGTCGATGTAAAAAGAAGTTGAATGAAAAAATGAACAGCTGCGGCATTTTGAAGTACAGTTTCTCATGAAATTCTCTTCTTCGCAGAGAAGACATGAGAAGAGGCAAGATGTAGGATCAGAATATCGCAGGAAGGACACATTTGCGAAGTTTAGCTAACAACACTTTGCGAGAGTCGCAAAATGATTTGAAGAATGACGTAACAGATGACGATTGTAGAAACATGAGAAAAATATGATGACTTTGCAATATTTTAGAGTGATTGCAAAAATTAACAATATAACTCTTGCGAGAATATCACAAGACAGATCCGAAATTAAAGGAAAAATTAGCTATCATCCACTATGTAAATCCCTATACAAAGAGTCGAACAGGCGTAAGGTAGAGGGAGATCATTTTTTGAGAGTGCTCAGAAAGTTTTGATGAGAGAAAAAAGTTTAAAGAGCGGTTGTATTCTTGTTTTCTTCCATTTCTTGTAACATTTCTGTGAATCAATTAATAAAAATGTTGTTCTTAATCTTTAAAAGATGTGTTGATTATTATGAATTCTTGTGAGGGGTGTAGTGTGGGATTTCCTGCTACTACACGGTACTCGTGTGCATGTTCCTGCGCTAGTCGAGTGACATATATGTGCATGATTTTGTGGCTTGCTCGTTGAGATTGTCGTTCGTTCTGAAAAATATTGTGTATGCATACATCTCTGAACCTGTTTATCATTTCTATTAGCATCATCTCTGACCTGAGTTTGCTATTGTGGGCCTCTGAAACATGTTGAATGGTGTGTCCCTTTAATTGGAGTTTTGTGACCAAAAAATGATTGTCTAAATAGTCCTCATCAACACTGCCTAGTCAAATCCCACTTTCAGCTGTTGGTAAACCCTCCCAAGTTAATCAATAACTGGTAATATGAATTGTCCCCGTACTCTCCAGGAGTACATGTATCCCAACAGATTGAGCCTATCATCATGTATTGTCTTACCTCAGACCAATAACCTTTTTGAAATAAATGCGAGCATGATACAAATACTTCCTATATTCCGAGGGGGCGACTCTAAAAACCCCTACCATCATGTAAGATAGTTTGAACAAATTTGTAGAGTTATTCAACCCGACCATATATCCGAAGACTCTCTAAAATTACGTTTGTTTACATTTTCTTTAAGGGAAAGGGCCAAAACATGGTTTTACGGTTTGATACCACAGTCAACCACCACTTGGAACCAACTTGCAAGTCAATTTTTCAGAAAAATTTTCCCACAACATAGGACAATTTCTATTCGTCAAAATATTAATTATTTTGTCCAGTTATATGGGGAGACTCTTTTTCATTATTTTGAACGGTTTCATGATTTGTTAAGTGAATTCCCTCACCATGGATTTGAGAAGTGGAGACTAGTCGTTATCCTCTACGAGGGACTAGACTTTAATTATCGATACATGGTTGATTCTATATATAATGGTGAATTCATTGATAAAACTGTGGATGATGCATGGTTATTGTTAGATGAACTTGTAGAGAAAACCCATCAATGGGAATCCATTAGGGAAGCTAGGAAAATGTCTTTTGATATGGGTAATCACCATCTAGAAATTGGTACAAATGAAAATGCTTTTGTCCCTAACTCATGTACCCAAACTGAAATACATGTTTGTACCTTGTGTGGTAGCTTAGGCCATCTTATTGAGAACTTCTCTGTTTTGCATGAATTTAGGCAGTCTAGAACACATCCTGTTGCTGGCTTCTATCAAATGCAAGATAATCGTCCCTACCCGCAGACTTGCAATATAAATCCCTGTTACAATGATATTGATAATAACTCAAATTTTGAGAACAGTGTGTCCAGTCCTACTCATATAAATGATATTGAATATAAACCTAATGTAAAGGTGAACGAGTGGACCAAGGACCCCAAATATGGTGACAGAAAGGAGTATGCATATTACTTAGATGATGATATGATATTAGAAGAGCTAGTTCTTCTTGAAGAATCAATTTCGGAGTCATGTTACTCTGAAACTCCAGATCATAGTGTAGAGACTTCCATTAATCATGTTTCTTCTAATATTCATATTCATTGCAATCCAGATGATTTTGGTACTGATTTAGGGGTTGTGCAGTTGTCTTGTGAAGGAGAGCATGACACACAACTTATGTCTGACTTAGGGAAGGTTGAACCGTCTGTCGACACTAATGATATAATTGATGTGTATGATTCCCTGCCTAGGTCATAACATGATGTTTCTTCTGATTTGTCTATGCATGAGAATGAATCTTTTGATAATGATGATTTTGAATTGGGGCTTGTTAATTTATTCAATGACTGCAAAAATGATGGGGCATTGCTTGTTTCTACCTAGGGAAAAGCTAGACTGCATAGTGATAATTTTGAGCCTAAAAATAAATGTTACTTAGATGCATCTAGTTTCCTGCTTAAGTCACCAACTGATGATCTTGCACCTGACCTAGGAATTGTTCCTTTAAAGTGTGTTGAATCAATGTTGTTGACAGTTCCAAACCTAAGGTTAGAGTTATGTGCATCTCAAATTCACTTTTTGTCCACTAAATATCTTGTTATTGAGAAGTCATATCTGGAATACCCTCATGTTTTTCCATCCATACCTGACAAAGTTCACTTTGAACTAGATCTTGTGCTCAAAAACACATATGTTGACAAGTTTAGGTTTAGGGGTAACTCGTTCACATATGCAGTCTTACTTGCACTCTCATGTTATATATGTGTAAGACTGTTGATATTTATGCACTCCATCTTTTTGGTTGATCCTCAACTCTTTAGATTGTTAATGTATGGTGAATTCTCCCTGTATATAATCCAGTAGGTAATGTTATATTTTCTATCTTGAATCGGTTGAGTCTTCTTTTGTATATATTATTCTAATCCAATATGATCTCAGCTGAAAATATTGGATTCTATCCTTGACTAATGAAGCTCTAATCTTGCTTTCGTCGACATACCGATAATCTCTTCCATTTTCTCTACTCAGCATAGTTCTCATGGTATGTGGTTATTTAAATTTCTTATCATCTGTTGACACATTGAGGACAATGTTAGATTTAGGTTTGAGGGAGTGTTTTGCATATAGAGTTTTTAGTCTTCTTGTTTTATTAGTCTTCTTATTAAAAAAAAAAAATATTTTCAAAACTCTTTGTAAATTTGTGCATAAAACCTCCAACTTTTAGATATCTTAGAGTCACTAGCATGCTTCTAGCTATGTTTGCATGGAGAGTCTGACTGAAAAAACTTAAATTGGAAGTACTAGAGAACACAATCGGGTTTCTTAGTTGTTAGAGCGTTAAAGTTGGATTTAACCATGCCGGAGGGCGAATTAGGTGCTGCAAAGATATTTGGTTGTAGAGTTGTGATCACCCTTAGTGGAGACTACCCATTTTTACATCAAGAGAGGCACCAACCTTCATTTTTTTGTGACTATCTAAAAAGTCCTTTTAGAGTGTGTGTCACCGTACGTAAATTCCGGGTAGGAATGGTGAGCTACCCGACTTCGCACCACCTTCAGCACTATTTTTGATCTCTTCAGTGCTAATTTTATCAATCATGAGGATGACGTCTAAAGATGAAAACTCCTTCTTGTAGTTTGATTTGTATTTAGCACCACTCTCTCTCTCTCTCGACAACATCATCATATCCATAGAAACACAACATCATCAGCGAGTAGAGCAACATCACAAAAATTGAAGAAAAGTCGAAATAGTCCAAGGTTTACATGCAACAATTCAAGGAAAAGAAAAAGTCTTATTCAAGTGAAGATACAGTACAAAAAGCAGAATTTTATACACTATTGAAGACTTATTTTACAAAAGCAAAGAAAAGGAAATAAGATGAGAATTAGTGAAGTTTATGAGATCAAGACAATACAAGTTGTGGAAAATTGAGTGATACAGTCCTTCATCCATGGAGTTAGTAGTTTCATTGTTTTTATTGTTATTTTCATTTCATCTTTTATTCATAAAAAAAAAAAATAAAAAAAAAATAAAAAAAATTGTAGTTTATTTTCTTAGTTTTGTTTAAATAACACCATGGTAAAGAAGAAGAATTTAAGAAGAAAATCCCAAGCAACAAGGAAATTGAAGAGAAAAGTTATAAATTTTCAAGTTTCTAAGAAGTTCAAGAAGTTCATCATCAACAGTTGAAGACCGAAGATTGAAGACATTTCTATGGATACTATGAGAGTGGTGTTGATTGCCGATCGGATGTGAAGGTAAGTGAGTACTCCCATCCTTGCTAATGGTTGATTTCCTTTCTTAGAGATCATCAGAAAAAGATTCTTTTTGTCCACAATTCTG
The DNA here is from genome assembly GCA_023529315.1 of Papaver bracteatum. NCBI lineage: Eukaryota > Viridiplantae > Streptophyta > Magnoliopsida > Ranunculales > Papaveraceae > Papaver > Papaver bracteatum. Next base: position 2,062,653 of record JAJJWX010005152.1, read on the forward strand.
TGGAGTCTTAAGAAATTATTTCGGAAGGTTTTCCTTCCAACCATTCAACGTGTGCATGATTTCTCTCTTTATTCCTGTCTGCACACATGAGAGACTAAAAAATCGATCTTTTTGAGTGCAATTATCATAAAACCCTATTGGTGAGGCAGAAGTCGAGGATTGTGATTACTCTCGAACCCAAATTCTTTCATATGGTATGGTTATTTCTCGCTCAACTCTTAAGGATGAGAATGCATTCTTTGGTAGTTCTAACTTCGTGTTACTAGCATGCAGAAACTCTATGTCCTCATAGCTCCTTGGATGCTTAGGACTCTATTGAAGTTGGAGAAGGTTTTGTGGGTACATCCCTGATAGGCCCTCACGAGACTACAACTCGTCCAACTAGGGACACCTAGGGGTTTAAAGGCTTAGTGCATATGCTAAATGCATTCGAGAGACCAGCGACAGTGGTATAGTTAGGATTTCTTAATTTTTTCTTCACTTGAGGACAAGTAAAATTCAGGTTTGGGGGTATTTGATTAGTGTCAAATAGTGCATATTTCTACACCTTTTCATTGGCAATTAACTCATCTTTTGCGCTTTAAAATCATATATTATCCCGAATTCTGTATTTTCTTTGTTTTCAAGAATAAATACTTGTACTAATTAATTTTGTGTTTTTAGGTACTAAATAAAGCTTGGATAAATTGAGAATCCAAAAGAAGCAGAAAATTGGAGACTAGCGACTATGGAAGAGAAGTTGCAGCCCGCTTGCGCATCAGTTGCAACCCGTTTACAAATACATGGGCTTAAACTACCCAAGACCCGAATCCAAGCCCAATTCCATCCTAAGACGTTGGATTTGATCTAGCAGCTGCATCCAACGTCCTCTCATTTCCGTGTATCAACACTTGTTGTTCCCGCCTCACACCCTAGATGTCTGTCCCCTTCACCCAACTCGACCAGAAGACAAACCCAGTTTGTTCTTCTTTTTCTCCTCTCTTCTTTCTTCTCTACCAGTTATTCCCCTTCCCCCAACCATTTGCATAAGACGGCAACACCTCCATATCCGACCGCCTCTAAGCAGCCACCTTCTCTGCCTCCTAGCTTTTATCTATCTCCATCATAGCTTCTCCCATAACCCTAGAAGTTAGGTTTGAGATAGATAGAGTTAGGGTTTCCCCAACAATCAATTTAATGGAGTTTCAGATACAAATTAGCATAGGGGACAACCAATTCAGATATTTTGGTGAGTGGATCTTCATCTAATTTTCGAATTAAAGGAATTGGGAGTTTTTGGTGTATAAATAGAGAAGAGATTGTAGAGAGAAAACTATGCCCGGATTAGCCGGTGCACCAAGCAATAGTTTGTGTTTTTTTTCATTATTGTTATCATGTTCTAACTTCATAACTAGGGTTTAGATGAAACCTTGACTCTATGTTATGTTATTCATACTGTTTATGTTACTCTTGAATGCTTAATTTGTTCTCAGATAAATTCAATCTTAGTACGTCAATACTTTGCTCTCACAGTGTATGTCAGGCATCCATTGTAGTTAGGATAAAACTGTGTAGATTATGCTGCAGCTCATGATTTAGAGACTATTGTTAATCCCTTGACTAGTTGTGCTTAATTAGACAGTTAGTGCTCCGATTGATACTTTAGCTGTGATTGAATTATCAATTGGTGAAACACCTTAGGTAAGTGGTAGACTTGACACTTCTCCCTTATCTGTTACAAGGACAGGAGTAGTATAATTAGTTGAATACATAATGTGAGTTAGTGGTGGATTTGACAATCCTAGTATCCTCTTTATCATTGCTTTGCATTCTGTTTTACTATTTCAGTATCTACCATCATCTAGCCGTATCAGCAACAAAACCCCTTTTTGGTTACTCTTTGTTTGAATTAGTATACTAAGACCATAAGCTTCAAATTACACCCACCTTGTCTCTGTGGGATCGACTTGTATTTTCCATGTCTACCATAGACGATGTGCACTTGTAGTTAGACATAGTCGTAAGTACTGTTTATAATCCTACCACAATTCAACACATCAAAGCTTATGTGAGATGTATGCTACAATGGGAAAATCATGATGTAGTGTTGTGCAAGTATTTTGCATCAAGTTTAACATGAGAGGCCTTGAAGTGGTTTGAAGGTTTTCCAAATAATACCATAACATCTTTCAACCATTTGCAGACTACATTTTTAGGGGTGTATATAAGTAACAATTCCTCGCAACCTGGTATTGAAGATGTATTTGGGTTAAAGCAAAGAATTGGCGAAAGTTTGAAGCATCTAACCATGAGGTGGAAGACAATGTGTAGTGAAATGGCTGTCCGCGTGGATGAGAGATATCTCATTCTATCATTCATTAAAGCTATGTTCGCAATCAATCTGCTGTACATTCAAATTTTTAGAATCAAGAATACAATCACAATGACTGAATTGCAAGAATTTCAGGAGGAGTATATTGCTCTTGAGGAAAAACAAAATGAGATGGAATCGTACCCAGTTGCGAACACAAGTTCAAAAGCAGCGAATGCAGGATTGTTACCCAAGTTGATAAATACGGTGGCGAGCACTTCGCAAGGACAACAAGAGAGGATAATGGAGAATATTCAGCAGAAACTAGTAGTTATGGGAAGTCATGATCAAGAAGAATTTGAGGGAGAAAGAAACTTCTATAGCCGAGGTGGAAATAACAAAATTCAAAGACTTGATCAACCACAAGAAACTTATGGAGGTCAGAGGCAAAATCATTATAGGGGACAGGGAAGTCATAAGATAATATGGGAAGAAATCAAAATGCCACCTCTGAATGCTAGTGTGGAGAAAATATGGGAAGCTATAATCTTGATGGAAAACATACCAGCATCATGGAATATGGGGAGTGAACCACCTCCAAGCCACAAAAGTCATGAATTTTGCTCTTATCATCATTTCCATGGACATTCAACAAATGAATGCAGAAACATAAAGAGAATCATCCTCAGAATGATAGATCAAGGAAAGTTAAATCATTTTATGATAGGGCAACCTCAATCTCAACCACTACCGCCACCACCAGAAACTCGCAGAGTAAATAAAACAAAGGGAGGAGAAACATTTTTAATAAAAATTGGTGCGAAAGCGAAGAATTTGTTATGCAATTCTATTGTACATTCATACAAAACAATCCTAGATTTCCATGATAATATTCTGAGCAGGGTTTTCGCAAGAGATGCTGATGATAGAGATATAATGAACATCGCGAAAATTTCGTCACTAAAAGAATGGAAAAAGCAAATTATTTCATTCACATCCGAAGGAGGAGAAATACATGACAACCCATTGGTGGTGAGACTAGAGATCATCCCAAAGCCTAGCAATGATGATGATGATGAGGCTGAGAACTCATGGGCACTCAACAGAATTCTGATTGATACTGTAAGTTCTATGGATATTTTATTCTATCATGCTTACAAGATCATGGGGGGAAAAGATGAGAAACTAGTACCTTCAACTTACAAAATCTATCGTTTTAACGGTACTTCCAATAAGCCTAAAGGGGAAGTCACTATGCGAATTCCATTGAAAGGACTATCTTATGAAATTTTGTTCTGTGTTGTCGACGTGGAGTCACCATATAACACTTTAATTGGACGACCTTGGTTACATGGGATTCTAGGCGTAACATCAACATTTCATCAGTGCATCAAGTTCCCCCATCCCAGTGGAGTTGGAATCATAAAAGGAGATTGGCTTGAAGGAAAGAAGTGTTATGAAATTGATATGGAATCATGCGAAGAACGAACTGTAAAGAAGGAGAATTGGAAACATAACGTCAGAGAGAAACAAAGAGGTGAACGGTTGATGGTAGATATAATAGAGCAGAGAGAAGAAGGAATGCTGCGAAGTCAATGTTTGCTGAAGATAAGAGATGGCGAGCATTTCGCAAAAGGTAAGAAAGTAGCAGAAAGTATCAAAGATGCAGAGGCAGAAAGCAGCAAAGGTAAGAAATTAAAATATGAAATGGAAATAAAATTGAAAGAACAAAGAAGGATGTATGATTGATTTGTTGCAAAAAATTTCAAAAATATATCTTATGGAATGATAAAAATACGATTGAGAAATTACAATAGAGCTGAAATGCAAAATAATAATCAGAAAGGGGCGATCCTGATATGGCGTACACCCTAGTTCGCGAAATAAAAATTTCGCAAGAGGCAAATGTAAGACCTAAAGTGTTTCATAGAAGGGGGTACCTGTTGCATGACTCAGGGAAAAGGTTACACCGCCCCTGGAACCTGAGTCATGGAGATTTGGGGTCAATAAAGCCCATCCAGGAGAGGTACCTTGGATTTTCAACCTAAACTTATGATTTAGGTTGGACGACTGAGGGTCTCTTCTAAGGAGTGCAGAATATGATCAAGGCACCGAGGTACACGATTGAGACAAGAGTGCCTGGGGCGTCTGGAACGTACCTGAACATTCTTGGCAAGTCTTGACTATGATGCACTCGGCCTGAAGAAAACCCCACTTAGGGTGCAGTCTTGTAACCATAAGCCATATAGGCAAAGGGATAAGAGGCTGCGAAAACAACTGGTTGTTGTTAAGACCGGATGGGAGGAGCCAACCTTGTATGGTAGAGGTACGTCTCCTTGAAGGGGCAACCGGGGGGGGAGATAAGGGCGGCACCCTCCATTAGGGAGATGATAAGTGTCTTAAGACGCAAATGTCATGAGGCTTTATTTTCGCAAGAATATTTAGGCTTGTCATATTTGTGCGACAATCCTGAAGAGGCAATAATACAAAAAATAAATAAAATAAGACGAGATTAATGGTTCAGTACATGAAAGTGTAAGGACGTCCTGCGAGTTCGTCGCAAGACGACAATGTCACGGGGCTTTATTTTCGCAAGAATATTTAGGCCTATCATATTGTCGCAACAAAAATAACAAGAGAAAATAGTTAAGGCAAGATCAAGGGGTTTTTGCATGAAAGTGCACAGACATCCTGCGATTTTGTCGCAATGACAACAGGTGGCATAATAATACCTTTACTTAGGAAGGAAAAATAAGACCACATCAGAGAACAAGAAAGAATGCAATCTTAAAATATGTGATTGCGAGATTATGCAGAAATGACTGCGAGATTAAGGCATACATACACCAAAAGATTTCGCAATAACATAACTATAAAGATGTAACTTGCTTAATATTTCATTTGGATACAAATAACAGAGGCAAGTATGGGAATGAATAAAAAGAGAAAATGTTATTTGCCTCCATATGATAGATTTACGCATAAAATGAAACTGTACATTGATTAACCATATTGCGAAAGAATTGCTTTTCTAACACATGCAGGTATAAACAAAAATAAATAAGAACTTGTATTGGAAACTGAAGAAATTCGTAGTGATAGGTTACAAGAATAGAAGATTAAAGAACGAATATACATATATTACAAAAATAGAAAGAAGGAAACATAACTATTTCTTGTTTGATTCTTCTTCTTCTTCATCATCTTCATCAGATCCTTATTCTTCTCCATCCTCATCAGATTCTTCTTCTTCGCTAATATCACTGTCAGAGATATCCAGAGGAGGTACATTCTGTGTAATTTCCTCTAAGAGGCAAGGGTAGATAGAATGAAGAATGTTGTTTTCATCACATACCTTTTTAATAGTTTGGTTGTGAAAAATAATAGCGTCATTCTTAAAATTCGCAACACAGTGATCTTTAATTGACTCTTCAGTCTGGAAAATTTATCATTGCAAGAAGACGGATCCTTTGCGAGCTGCTCCTTTTCAGCCTCAAGCTCTTCAATTCTTCTGCGAAATCTCTCTTCAGCTTCTTCGAACATATAATAATGAATCAATAACTTGGTGAAAGTTTATAAAAGACAAATGATTAATAAAGAAGTACAGTTAACAACCTTCTCTATCAGAAATCATATCTCTAACCAAGGCCGAGTGCTCAGCTTGGAGACTAACATTTACACCTAGATTATTTCTGGAGTCATCTAGAACTTTCGCAGCCCAAGCAAATTCATCATCATTATTTATGAGAAGACGAGAGCGAACTTGATTCTCTCTTTCGTTAAGCACAGTATTTTTGCGATTAGCTTCATCTCGTTCAATTTGAACCTCAAGAAGAGTTTCGTGGAACTTCGCTAAAGCTTGAGCACCTTGGGTAGCAATGCGATCTTTGTCATCTATGAGTTCACTGTTCTTTGTTCTTAAAATATTGATTTCCTCTTTAGAGTTAAGATAGAAGCGCTTAAATTTATTGGCTAAACCCAAACTGGATCTATGGTCAATTTCTAAGAGGCGGAGATTGGATTTGAGTTCATTTGTGGAAACAGATTTAATCTTGTCATTTGAAAAACTATTTAAAGAATTATTAAGGTGTTCAAGAAGAGTATCATTATCCATAGAATTGGGGAATGAGTGAAGAAGAATGGCTTCATCAGAAATACCATAAACATCTGCGAAAATGATAAATCAGATGAGGAAGAGTAATGAGAAAACGAAAATAAAGGAAAAGGAGAAAAGCCCCATACCATAAAGTTTTTTATTGCTATCTTGGAGACTAGATATTTTTTTATTTTGAGTGGAATAATCAACTTCTAATTGTCTGTTCTTTTCGCGAAGGCCAACAACTTCAGCCTCCAGTTATTCATTTCTCTTGCAAAGTTGAAGATTTTTCTTCTCAAGAATTACGCCTTTTTTCCAAATATGAGGCAACATCGAAAGAGGCCTTTCCAGTCTGCGAAAGAAGGTAAAAATTGTTAAGATAGAGTATAATTTTAAACCGTAATCATGAAGAAACAAAGAAATAAAACTATACCAGAATGCCAAGCGAATTCAGAAAGCTAGGAGTTACTGATCTAGAGACCCCACAGAAAGAATCATCACCATACAATAAAGGTATATCATAGATATTCGCAAGCGCTTTGTATGTGTTGGTGAGTTAATCATCTCCAATCCCTAACATGGAATCAGAGAAGATGCTGGATAATTGTGCCATTAAAGATTCCGAAGAAGCACCCTCCTTTGCGAATACAATGTCATCATATGTACTCTCATCAGAATGGGAATTTGAAGGAGAGGGGAAGCGAACTTTTCTTTTCTTCGAAGATGAGGCAGCGGATTTCTCCTTGCGAAGAACACCTTTACTTTTGCCTTTGGAATTCACAGCCTTAGGTTCTTCTTCTTCAACTACTACAACGCCAATCTCACACACGAATGAAGATAAGAAACAAAGGCAACAATATTGTTAAAAATAATAAAAGAAAGTATTTCTTACTTCATCCGTGATCAGACGAAGATCTTCTAGGGTGCTCGCTTTGTTACTCCTTTTGTATCTCCTTCTTAACCTGTTAATCTTAAATTCTCACAAGATTAATAGGAATGGAAAGGAATGAAGATAATAAATTGGGCAAAATTTAAAGAAATATACCTCTGTCTCTTTCTCAGGCCAATTGAATATCCATGGATGGTACGTGGCGAGAGTCGCAGGTAAAACGTGAGAACCAGAGATGTACGGACCCTCTAAAAGCAACGAGAAGATACACCACTTATCGCCTTTAGAATGACGCGGGGTTGTATTATTGCTAGGATGCCAATCAATGTCTTGCATAAGTATTTTATCACTGGAAATATTGTCTTTTTTCTTTAAGCGAACACCCCAACAAGTACTGTCTCTCTTCATGGAAATTATTTCATAGTTTTCAAAAAAGATTTCCACAGTATACTTCGTTGGGACAATCGCTACATCAGCGAATCTAGGATCTTTAACTTCTGAAGGGTAAAGAGATCCCTTACCAGCACCATGATTGGCAAACTCAATCATTAGGTGAATACAATCTCCACTCAATTGATAGACTGCTCGCGATAATTTCGCATGAGAGAGTATTTCGTAAAATAAAGGAAGTTCGGGATCATAGAGAGGAATAGGAAGACCAGCTGACCCAGCGAAACTATGATATTTTCATGATTACAAGGATGATTATAAAATAGTTTAGCAGAAAGATCGGATTTATAATTTTGACCAGGAATGGGGGATAGAGTGAAACCTTTTGTTAGGAAATTCTTTCGATTTTCTTCGAAAGCAACCTCATATTTATGACCAATTGGAGGCATTTTTAGTATGGGAATGAGAAAGAGTTGAAGGTTGAAAGAATAAGAATCAAGAAAATTTACAGCAGCAGGCAGAATTTACGGAGGAATAATGAAGTGAAGTTGTAGAAAAGATAAGAAGAAAAGTAAAAAAGAAGAGAAGAGAAGAATAAGAAGAATATATATAGAAAGAAGAATTCTCGAGAAGATAAACACATTTAATGCGAAGAGTAGACATGAACGGTTGATAAGGACGTGTCAAGAAATGGATGGAAGAAGAGATACGTGTAGCAAATTTTGCGTAAAGTACAAAATCGTGTCAGTACAGAAGACAATGGAAAGATAAGCAGCCGCGGAATTTTGAAGTACAGTTTCTCATGACATTCTCCCCTTAGCAGAGAAGACATGAGAATAGGCAAGATGTAGAATTAGAATATCGCAACAGCAATACCCCGCGAAATCTCCATCAAAAGTACAATGCGAAGCCGTCGCAGATTGACTACAGAAATGACGTAACAGATGACGATAGCCTAAACATGAGAAAGATGTGAAGACCTTGCGATATTTAAGAATATTGCGAACTTAACACTTGAATGATTGCGAGAATCTCGCAATCCAGATCCTAAAATAGAGGACAACTTAGCTGTCCTCCACTATGTAATACACTATATAAAGAGCTGAATAGACATAAGGGAAGAGAGATCTTTTTTGGAGTGGAGAGAAAGTTTTAAGGAAAGATAAAGTCTAGAAAAGTGATTGTATTCTTGATTTCATTTTTTTCTTGTAAAATTTATGGATTCAATTAATAGAAAATGTCATTGTTGATCTTAAATATGTGTTGATTATCATGAATTCTTGTGAGGGATGTATTGTAGGATTTCCTGCAACTACAGGGTCGTAGAAACTCTTAGTTGTGAATGAGATCATCTTAGGGAATCACGTGTGTAGAGTCCTGCTGGGATTATGTTAGAGCATTTCTCGGTTGAACCCACCAAGCGTTGGTATGTCAAGTTTGGTTGTCATATTTTAGTGAAACAAAACTCATTTAAGAGTCGCTTGATTTAAATGTACTAGAGTCAACTTCGTATAGGTTAGCTTGAAAGTATTAGGGTGAGATATTACAAGTATTGCTAAGACTTGAAGAAGTGCGGAGCTAAAACGACAACATCATCCTTACACTTGATGTTAGTGATATTTGACTTGAACTGTTTCATTCCCTAACATATATTTCAAGTCGTGCATATTGAAAACATAAAACTGCGAAGCATGAACACTCTATATAGACATAGTATTAAGGAATACAATATGAAGTTTCTTGCTTAACCATTAAACTTTGTATATAAGACATCGACATAATCGTATAAATGCTATTGTGATTATGTATGGGTATGAGGTGAGGATTTCATCCTAGGGAACAATGTTTACATGTGTTATAAGGAAGTAAGTTCATGATATGTGTTGTGAACCGAAAAGGAAATCGCCAGGCGTTATTGGGGCTGTTCTTCGTTGCATATCTTATGAACGACCAATATGTGTGATTAGTATAACCGCTCATGACTTGTTTGTGTTCTTGGTAAAACTATTCACATGAGGCCTGACTTATGTATTGGTATGACTTTTATTAGTGAAACCGATCTTAAGTAATCACCTGGGGTATGATCAGGTTGTGTATGTCTAAACTTATTACTGGGAAGAGGGGAACCGATCCTAGTAAGAGGTGCAGTGCATCACAATGGGAACCGATCCTTATATGAGGTGCAACAAGGTTTACGGAAGAAAGGGGAACCGATCCTATGAACATGTGCAACACATTTTTGGGAAGGGAGAAGCGATCCTATGGACATGTGCAGTGCATACAAGTTAGATACCAAATATATGTGGGGAACCGATCCTAGTACCTAGTCAGCCGTATCTTTGGTAAGCTAATGTAACTATGCATAGTACTCACATGGAGGTAGAACTGAAACTTGTTTTGGTGGAACCGTAAACCCATGAGTTGTGATTAAGTGAAACTTGATCAATCACATAGTTCTTGAAAGTCAGATGAACCAATTCTAAACTTGTTTGGAAGTGTGGTAAATCGGTTTCAAGTGAGCAAGCATGGAAAAGACTTGCAAGAGTAAGATGTCGTCACTCTTTGAACACGGTGCATTAATGCTTATTCTATTTTGTTCAAAGATATTCCTTAACGGCTAAAGAGGAAGTAAATCCCAAGATCAAATTTAAATATGTTAAGAATCTTTTTAATTAAGGGTTTTTAATTATATATGGAAAATAAGAATTAGTAATGTGCATTTGCTAATTAAAGATTTTCCAAGGAGATTTCGATCATTATTTTTGGACAGTGCATTCATAGGAATTATGAAAACCGAATTTGGTGGAGTAATGAAAAATATCTTGAGAATATTTTCGGTTTTGGAAATTCCTTGGTATCCAAACTTCCATGTCTATAAATACTTTGAGTTTGCATTTCGAGCAAACTAATCATGCGCAACCTAGACTTACTCTTTTGTCTTTGTTACTGGTGAAGCCGCCTATTGGAGAGGAGACTAGAGTAATCTAATTAGGTGAAATCTCTTACGGCCTCCATTTAAAGTCTTCTTTGGGATTGAGAAGCTCTAGCGCGACCCGTTGGTGGGAAATTAGATATTGATGTTTATCTTTAGTTTTCGTATTGATTTGATTGACTAACGGTGGTTGAACTTTGATTGTACCTAGTTTGTTTATGCTTGAGAATCTTCTCTTCTGATATAAGATTCCCTCAAACTAGGTCAAGGTTTCGACATGGATCTTTAGACTGTTGTTAGATCTAAAGACGATCTTATGATAATCCATTGTTAATAGACTCAGTTCTGTGTGTGATTGATCACAAGAGATTCAAGTGATTGTGTGCAGGTGTTTATTGAAGATCTAAGAAGATTTGAAGATAAATAAGATATTGAAGATTTATTACTTGGTGTTTTTATAATCTTTGGTGTGCATAATACTTGTTTGGGAAAAAGAGGATCCAATTAATAATCGGTTTATCCTTGTGGTAGATTGGATTAATTAATTGAGGAATATCGTCATCAACATATATCACTTGGTTGAAGAGTGTTGTTGGATTAATCTTAACGATTACCTTTGGGTGATTGAACATAATATAGATCTTGGAACCTGGAAAAGGAGTTTATGTTAAGATAAACAAGGGAACCTTTGCGCAACTCATATCACTTGGTTAAAGAGAGTTGATACCAAACAAATTTGTTATTCCTTTACTGTTTGGAATATGAACCAAAGGAATTGGTCCAAGTACGTGACTTGTTTATAGGTTGAAGGCGTGGGAATACATACGGAACTAGGTGAACTATAGGTTTAGTTACTTGGTATCAACTATACAAAGTTGTCTTATTTTGTATAGCGGCTTAATCCTGAGAGTATTCAATTCTGGACTATGTCCCGGGGGTTTTCTGCATTTGCAGTTTCCTCGTTAACAAAATCTCGCTGTGTCATTTACTTTATATTTCCTCATTATAATTGTTTTATTATAATTAAAAAAATTGCACAAACGTTAATTCCTATTTACTTGATACGTGAATCCTATTGAGTTTGGTTAAGTCCGAACCTTTGTATCAAGTAAACACACTTTGTTATTGTATTGGCTCGATCTCGTATCCATAGACGATCACACAAAGTGTGAACCGATTTGTTGTATTGTATCGACTCAGTCTATACACAATCAATTTCGGGGAAAGGACTTATGGGAAGTAAAAGTTATAGCTTGAGGTATAATTGGGGTACCCTGGCTATTTCATATTCAAGAGGCGTAAGGAATGCGACTCTACTTTAATCGGTGTGAGACTTGGTTAGGGTTTAACTACATTCAAGTCCGAAGTTAACTTGTACTCCCTCCATCCAAGTTTACTTGCCTAAATTGGATTTTGCAAAAACTTGAAAGAAATTCAAATTATTTCCACATACACCATCAATCTTCCAAATTACTTGTTTCATATACAAATTTTGACATCCTAGTTTTTGTTTCTTTCCTGATAATTAGAAAATTTTAGTGGGAAATATAGAATTTTTTTGGTACAAATTTGCTAAAAAAAACTCAATTTAGGCAAGTAAACTTGGACGGAGGGAGTAGTAGGCTAGAGTCTATAGAGGCTTAATATAATGTGGTGTTCAAATATGGACTAGGTCCCGGGGTTTTCTGCATTTGCGGTTTCCTCGTTAACAAAATTTCTGCCGTCTGTGTTATTTCTTTTTGGCATTATATTTGTTTATATAATTGATATATCACAGGTGTTGCGTAGTTCAATCATAATTGATAAATCCGACCTTGTTTGTTGGATAAAACTTGATTGAAACCCAGACATTAGTCTTTGGTTACAATCCGAGTTATTCTCATATCAATCAGTCTCACAGATTTTTATTTAGTTGATTTACTGATTGTGTTGAGAAAGAGATAAAGCTCTTTGATATCTTTCTTGATTGTGTTTCAATTTTAAGTTGGTGATATCGGAATTATATTGCAGTTTAGTCCATACAGATTTCCAAGCGAAATATTGGGTGTGGTTGTTATACCCCCGTGTTTATAATAGTTACTGGGGCAGTTACATATGCGTCATTCTTCTCATTAGACTGCGTGAAGCTAACCCTTAAATCGTTCTCGATGACATACTCAATCTCAAATATAACCCCACACCCCGCTCATCTTGTCTCTTGAATCTCTTGACCTAGTCAGAGTGTCACATCATTAAAATAAAAATAATCCTTACCACTAGATTGGTAACCATCAAAAATACTAGTAAAATAAAGTCCAATGGGACCATGCAAACAAAAGTATTTGTGGTGCCAAGTGGATAGGAAAACTGAGTTTTGTGTAGTGGGAAGATTGTTTATCGAGTTAGAATAAGCCGAACGTGCTATATTAGGTCGGTCGGCTCAACCTGGTCTGAGGCCTATCTCAAGTTGAGACGACACTCATCCCAGTGAAAGACGACCGGTCTTGTATGGCTCAACAATGACTATGATTCCATTTTACCCCAACGGCTATGTTTAGTTCTACATTTATATAAACACACTCAATCCACCAATGATAAATACACTCAAATACGTTTTAATCTCTATTGTACAAAAAATCTTCCAATTTTTTAAATCTCCCTCTTGTTTTCATTAGCTTCTTTCATTATGGATCCTGAAATGTAGAATGGAGAATGAAGAAATTCAATTATTAGCGGAAACATTTTTTCATCAAAAAGAAGCGTTTATGCAGCAACTGGATCAAATGGATGCAGATTCAGACGATGAGAGAAGTAAACCTAACGCAATGCTACAATTATACACCAGCCAAGTTCCACGAGATCTGGAACCAGGAGATATATTGAGAAGAAGATATACCTGGATATTTCGAGAGGAAGGTCACCATGAAATAGTATGTGATTATTTTCTTAATAAAAGTGTCTACTCTGATGAGGATTTTCAACGTCACTAGCGAATGCCACATCACTTGATCAGGCGGGTTATTGGGGAGCTTTGTCGGGTAAACCCTAAATTTAACTATCAATTTGATGCACGCAATATACGATGGAATAATCCTGAACGAAAGGTCACCGCGGCCCTTAGGATTCTTAGTTATGGGCTTCCCACGGATGCTTGTGGTGAGTACACTCGTATGGCAAAAAAAAAACTGCATATGATAATCTCAAAATGTTTTTTGAAACTGTAGTCAACCATTTTGGTCCACGTTTTTTACGACAACCCACGCAATATGATGTCAATCGTCTACTAGATGAAAATCAGGCTAAAGGCTTTCATGGAATGTTAGGTAGCCTTAATCGCATGCACTGGGTGTTGCATGGATGTCCTTGTGCTTGGAAAGGTCAATATAAGGGCCACTACACAATATCAACAAAGGTTTTCAAAGCGGCTGCTTCTTATGATTGTCGGATATGACATGCTTTTTTGGACTTACGGGTTGCAATAATTACATTAATATCTTGCACAAATCACCACTGTTTGAAGAATTGAAGTATGAAAATACTGCAGCTGCCAATTTCACCTCAACGACAATCACTATAATATGGGGTATTTTCTGGCGGATGTAATTTATCTGGCGTGGTGAACTTTAGTTCAAGCTTATGATGAGATACCTACAAATGAGGAATATGTCCGTGCTAAATGATTGTTTAACAAAAAACAGATAGCGTGTAAGAAGGATGTGGAACGAGCATTTGTAATTTTAAAGAGAAAGTTCCATATAATTTGTGGACCATATCGTTCGTATAAACCAATAGAAATGAACAGGATTATGCTTACCTGCATTATTTTGCACAATATAGTAATCGAGGAAACTCGACGGGATAAAACATGGGTTCATTATCCAGATAAATATTTGAGAAAAGATGTTCAACCCACATGGGGTGTCCCTGCAAGAGATTACATAATGGTGGAAGAGAGAATTCAAAACAGAGGTTTACATTTAAGACTAAGAGAGGATCTCACTGCTCACTTGTGGGATGATTTTGGAAGAAGAAACCCTCATAGGATTTAATTTGTGTACTTTGATTTCGATAGTTTAATTTGTGTACTATGATAATGTAAGTTGCAAATTAGGATTAAATTGAAACTAAAACTAAAAGGATTACACATAACAAGTTAAACTAATAACTAAAGTCATGAATTTAAAAACTAAACCAATGTTATGGCATTATCAATATCCTCCTCATGGTTGTCTTCTTCCCCAGAAGAAGACTCGTCAGTCGCTGGTGGCCATTGCTTGGCCTTCTGTGTTTGGAGTGTGAAAAGGCAGGGGTATAACAACCACACCCAATATTTCTCTTAGAAAAATGTATGGACTAACTCCAATATACTTCCAAGAGAATCAAATAGATAGTCAGACTCAATCTTAAGAAAAGTATATCCAAGAGTTATATCTCAATTTTTCAATCCAATATGCAATCAAACAAATAGGAATTTGCGAGCCCAATTGAATATAAGAAATAACTTGGATGGTATCAAAAACCAATATCCAAGTGTCAATCAATTTAATCAACAACCCAAAGGTCGGATTCACAAACTGATTGAACTTATGTGAAACCTGTGATATTTCAATTATATAGAAATTATAATGCGGAAAAGAAATAACACACATACACCAGAAATTTTGTTAACGAGGAAACCGAAAATATAGAAAAACCTCATGACCTAATCCAGATTTGGACACCACATTGTATTAAGCCTCTACAGATACTAGCCTATTACAAGTTAACTTCGGACTGGAATGTAGTTGAGACCTAACCAATCTCACACTGATCAAGGTACAATTGCGTTCCTTACGCCTTTGATTTCCAGCAGGACTCTGCGTACTTGATTCCCTTAGCTGATCTCACCCACAACTAAAAGTTGCTATCACCCAAAGTTGAAGACTTGATAAACCAATCTGTCTCACACAGAAAAGTCTATTGAATAGATAAATTTGTCTCCCACAGAAATACCCAAGAGTTTTGTTTAATTTTTTAATAAATCAAGGTGAACATGAACCAATTCATACACCAGACTTATATTTCCGAAGAACAGCCTAGTGATATCAATCACCTCACAATAATCTTAATCGTATGGTAGCGAAAAAAGATATTGTGGAATCACAAACGATGAGACGAATATGTTTGTGACTACTTTTTATCTTTCCTATCGGAGATTAAATATCGAGAAAATCTTAGAGAAGATAGTACTCAATCACGATAGAAAATAGCAAGATCAGAACAAGCAATTATAGAGAAATAAATGGGTCTGGCTTCACAATCCCAATGAAGTCTTTAAGTCATTAACTTACAGGGTTTTGGAAAAACCTAAGGTTAAAGGAGAATCGACTCTAGTTGCAACTAGTATCACACAAGAGGTGTGAGGATTAGGTTTCCCAGTTGCTATAGTTCTCCCTTATATAGTCTTCAAATCAGGGTTTGCAATCAATGTTACCTTGGTAAGAAAGCATTCAATATTCATCGTTAGATGAAAACCTGATTATACTTAAGCTAATATCTTTCAACCGTTAGATCGAACTTAGCTTGTTACATACAAATGAAAAGTGACTTCACTTAGATATGAGTAACCGTACCTAAACATGTACACCTTGTTGGCTCAACAATAGTTAACCGAAGTTTTTTTTTTTTTTTGAATCACATGAATTTTATTAATTTTGAGAAAAAGAAATTACATCAAGAAAATAATAAAAATAAAATGAAAGACAAGTAAAAGAAAATTAGTTTACTCCAAGCCCACCAAGACAAGGCCCACAATGAGTTAGCTAAATCTATAGTACTTCACATCTGGCATTTCAACTCTAATAAGAGAGGAAGGTCTCCCTATGCAAACAAGTCTTTCTCCTGCTACTAAAGAAGCACCTTTTTTGGCTAACCCATCTGCAGAGAAGTTCACTTCTCTGTAACAATGTGAATATTTGATAATTGAAAGCTTTCCTACAGCTTTTTTCCATCTGCCCCTTATGAACCATGGCACCTCCTTTTGATTAAAAACATTCACCACTGATTTGGAGTCAGAGACAATAATCACATTCTGTTTACCCCATTCAATTGCCAATTCCATAGCACAAATGACAGCATATAATTCTGCAATAAAGTTTGAAGCAAAACCTATGCCCCCTGTTAGAGTGCCTAGCACCTGACACTCATGGTCTCTGACAATCACCCTAAAACCAGCATTTCCAGTGTTACCAAAAGAGGATCCATCACAACAGAACATAGTGAAATTTACATCTGGAGGAAACCAATAGCATTCTCTAATTATTTGAAACTTGGAATTTCTAGCCCCCAGCTGAAATTTTGCTATTATCTGCAGGTCATAGTTTTGGTTCCATTTATTACCTGAAATTCTTAAGCCACCTTCAGTTATTAACTTTACAACTCTGCACTTGAAGCTTTGCTTATTTGGATTTATTTCTTCAAAGAACTTTTTATTCTTCTGAAACCATAATTCTTTGAGGATAATACAAACTGTTGTAATCCATACTTGTTGAATCAGAGGACTTTTATTTTTTTCTTTCCTCCAAACATCATTAAGATCTTTAGGCTTATCAAACTGAAAGTAAGAGCATATCCATTTCCAAATTTCTACATTGAATTCACATTCCCATAGTAAATGATTCATACTGTCTTGAGATTTCTCACAGATGCAGCATCTAGAGACTATGTCATAGCCTTTCCTCACCATAACTTCATCATCCATGTATATTCCTTGAATGATTTTCCATACATTGCTTGCCACACTAGGATGAATGAAGGAATTCCATATATATTTAGACCAATGCACAGTGGTTTCTTTATACCTTAATTTTTGAACATCATCATGAAATGAGAAAAAACCTTGCAGATTTCCTATCCAAATAAGCTCATCCCTCCCACCAGCCACATTTGGCATTGTAGTAGAATAAAACAAATGCTGAAGTTCATTAGGTAGAGACCACTCACCATTCACCAATAAGTTGGAGACTTTTAGCATTATATTATCCTTCTCAAAAGGAGTGAATCCAATATGATCAATAATAGGAATATCCCATATCTAGGTATCAAACCACACTGAAATATCTTCTCCATCTCCTATGTTCCATCTTATGTCCCCCTTAAGAGATTCCCATGCCCATTTCAGTCCTGGCCAAACTGAAGATAGCTTCCGATTTGTATTTCATTGGCCAAACTTGTTTTGATATTTAGCTTTGAAAAATAGAGCCCAATCTTCAACTGACTTGTGAATCTTCCACATCATTTTCATAAGTAATGCCTTCTTTATTATTTCCAGTCTTTGAATTCCAAGACCACCTTCATTATAAGGGGTACACATTTTCCTCTAAGAAAAGGAAGTATATTTCTTAATCTCTCCATCACCAGACCAAATGAAGTTTCTTATTAATATTTCATAAGTTTTAATCACTGATGAAGGCCATTTGTACACAACCATGTTGTACATTGGCATACTACAAATGACAGATTTTACCAGCACCACTCTTTCTTGAAAATATAATAATCTACCTTTCCAAGTAGCTAATTTTTATTGCATCATCTCCACCATTGGCCACACAGTATTGGTCTTTACCTTTCCTGCTATTAGAATTACTCCTAGGTACTTATCAGTAAAGTTGCTTAGCTCCATTTGCAAGATTTCTGTAACCATGCTTTTTCTTTGATCTGAAGTACCATCAACAAATAGTTTACTTTTACTTTTGTTAACAACTTGACCAGAGTTTTTTTGATACTCCTCTAATAGTTCCATAAGAGCAATAAGACTCTTCTTTTCTCCATTACAAAAGATAAATACATCATCTGCAAAAAACATATGAGTTGGATGAATGCCCTATCTTATAACCATAGGTTTGATCTTACCTTCTTTAAAAACTTGAGTTAACCTCCTACTCAGAGCTTCCTCCATTAGCACAAATAAAATTGGGGAGAGTGGGTCTCCCTTCTTTAATCCCCTCCCAACTGAAAAGAATCCACAAGGACCCCAATTAACCATGACTGAAACTTTAGTTGACTGAAAAAGAATATGTAACCACTCACGCATCTCTTCTGAAAAGCCAAACTTCTTAAGCACTTGAAATAGGAATTTCCAACTAACAGTATCATATGCCTGAGAAATATCAATCTTAAGTCCAACATTTCCACATCTTCTTTTCTTTTTCATTTCATTTACCATTTCAGAAGCCAAAAGAATCTGTTCTTGGATATTCCTTCCTTTCACAAATGCTGCTTGCTGAGGTAAAATTATCTTATTCATGAGAGTACCCATTCTGGTAGCTATTATCTTAGTAAAAATCTTGAACTAACATTACTAAGGATAATTGGTCTAAACTGATTAGGATTTCTTGGACCTTCAACCTTAGGAAGTAAAACCAATAAATTTGAGTTAAGTCCCTTTGGTATGAACCTCCTTTTCCAACAGAATTGAATGGCTTTAGTTAAATCATTCTCTATAATATGCCAGCAAGCCTTATAGAACCAAACTGCAACACCATCAGGCCCTGGGGAATTAGTTGGATCCATACTAAAGATGGTTATTTTAATTTCTTCTTCATCTGAGATTTTATTGAGCATTTCTTGATCTTCATTTATAACAGAACAAGGGATAACATCCAAAAATGATTCCCTAACTTCAACTTCTTGGTACTTGAACTTGTTTTCAAAATGTTAAACTAAAATATCAGCAATCCTCTCTTGATCAGTAATAATATTTCCATTACTATATTCTAATTCAGATATCAAATTTCTTCCTTGCCTTATTTTGAGATTTGCATGCATAAAACCAGTATTTGCTGCTCCTTCTTTTATCCACTTCACCCTTGATTTATGCTTAAGAAAAGTGCTGAGTTGTACCTCCTTAGAGTTTAGATTATTTTGAGCATTTACTAAATTATTAAGGATTATCTCATCAAAAGGATTTTCATCAGATTGCATCATTGCTTCCTTCACCTTACTTTCAGCTTATTTGATTTGAGTATGCGCATTTCCAAATACTCTCCAGTTCCAATCTTTGAGAATTTTTTTCTTCAGTTTTTTAACTTTTTGTTGAAATACAAAAGCAGGATCCCCCTGAACAACTTCATTCCAACAATCTTCAACCACTTCCAAGAATTTTGGATGTGATAACCACATTTGCCGAAAATTCATTGGAACATTCTTTGGTTTAGGAATTTGAATATAACCACCCAGAAGTGGAGAGTGATCAAAAGCAATTCTTAATCCTACTTTATAACTCCAGGAGGGATATTTTTGCAACCATAATTGATTGAAAACTGCTCTGTCTAAATTACAGAGAATTCTTTTGTTTCCTTGCTGGCAATTAGACCAAGAAAAAGATAAACCTGTCTTTGGAGCTTGTATGAGTTCACTCTTATCTAAGCAAGAAGTAAAATCCATCATTGATCTTCTGTTTGGACTTTTTCCACCCTCTTTTTCATCAGTGGAGATAGTGGCATTAAAATATCCAATAACAAGCCAAGGCATTTGCAACATACTTATTTGTTCCATTTCTGACCATAAATATCTCCTCTGAGCCACTTTAACATGTGCATGAACACCAGAAATAAGGACACCACCAATTTCTACAGTGATCATTTGACTTTATAATGAAATTGCTGTAGGAGTAGGTACGTTTTGATTCCAAAATAACCAAATATTTTCTTTTTTATTTGACATAGAGTTATGAATGACCATACTTTGCATACCAGGTAAATTAAGCTTGTTGCAAAAGGAAGGAATACAACTTACTTTAGGTTCATCTATCCACACTATTGAAGGATTGAATTGCTTAATGAGAGACCTTAACTTATCCTGGGACCTAGCTCTCCTTAGGCCCCTTAGGTTCCAATATAAAACTTTCATTGTTTGGATTGGAGGCCTTCGGTGCCTCATTTCCCTGGATTTTTTCTAAAGTTATACTTGCTTGGATTCCGAAAACTCACTAAACCTTGAACATTACTTGATGATGGATCCTGATTGTTTTTTTGTATTGAATCCACATTTTCCTTCACTGAGGAGCTTGTAGAAGTATTAGAGGCAGGTTTTTGAATAATTCTGGACCATGAAGTAGTTGGAACCCTCTATTCTGAAATTGATCCATCTTGTCCATTGATATATTTGATGACACTATTATCCTCCAAATTTTCATTAACTATTTCCAAAATCTTAGTATGATCAATGCCTTCCATAGTAGCATTCATTTCAGCAATTTTGTCTTCCTCCTGTTGTAGGGAACCAAAAATTCCAGGAGTTACTTTAATAGAGTCTTGTTCCTTAGTAACTGAATAAGGATTCTGAAGTATTTGAGTAACTGGTGTCTCGCAGATATCAAAACCACCTACCTTTTGTGCTTGGGAGTTCCTTCCCTTTGCTTCAGCAGAATAAGATTCTTTTCCAGAAGGAGTTAAGAGTGTTGTTGTTTTTGGAGCTTGCATATTTTCCTCATTAACTTTTTTAGATCTGCATTCACTCAAAATATGTCCCACTATCTTACAGTTATCAAAAAAATTGGTGGCTTAATGAGGATAACATGCTGCATAAATCCCCCAAACTTGGTTTTAGTACATAGTTTGCTAGGAATTTTCTTTGAGAAATCAACTTTTATCAACATTCTAGCATAATAACCATTTTCATAATTAAGAGTAGCTTCATCAATCTTCACTGTCTCACCCAAATCCCTCCTAATAGTAAAAATATCTTCTCATCCCAATACTCCAAACTTAAACCTGGAAGATGAACCCATATCATAGCATAAGAAGTTCTGAAGTATTCTGGACGAAAATTAGGTATCCATTTTCTAGTCCATAGAATCTGATCGTACACTTCCTATTTACCAGCCTTAATAATACCTTGATCTTGCACATTATCAAGTTTAATAGTGAAAAAACCCATTCCCAATGGAATTATTTTACATTTCCCAACTAATTTCCACTGATTTTTAAGATTTAAAACTGCATATGCAAATTTAAGACGAGATAGATCTAATCGAACAATAAGAGAAAATTGCCAAGAAACACAACGGTTCTCAGTTTCAGAGACTAAATCAATTGATGGAGCTTCTTCATAGGGTTTTTCTAAATCCACAATAGTTGAATCCATTTTCAGAATTGAATTGACAAAAACTATTTAAAACAAAAGATAATTCTACCGATGGAGACTTACAACACCAATCATTAGAATCACCTGAAGTTTTCCACCTGAATTAATGCAGATTGACGCTGAAACGAAGAAAATCGAGAAAAGTTTCTAACTGAGTTGGTCGCATATCCTCAGAGCTCAACCGAAGTTATCCATATGAACACTTTCATATCAACCTTATTTATTTTAACCATAACTAGTTTAAGTGACTCAAGTGAAACTAATTCTAAAGTTGTTCAATCGTTTACATTCTCATAAAAGTATACAAGACACAATTGAATCAAAATCGTTTTTGATTCACTCGAATCAATTCATGAACATTATAGCCACGGTTTGCAAAAGATTGCATTCATTATCATGTAAATGTATTAGTACCTGAACAAACTGATTTTAAAACATAACCTACTCATGTATGCGAACAGGTACGCATACCTAAGTGGTCGGACCAAGTTTGGGTTCGCCAGTACGCGAACGGGTACGTATACCATCCAAACTCAGTAAAATCCCGGAACTTGAACCTCACACCAGTACGCATACCAGTATGCATACTGAGTTCTCGGACTTTCATAAACCAACCAGTACGCATACGGGTATGCATACTATGGTTCCCGGACTTGGAATATCTTGCAAAAGTTAGCATACAAGTACGCATACTGTGTTATATCCAAATATGGTTATTTGTTCTATACTCCCATTTAAATCATTGAAACATTCTTAGAAGTTGACAATAGCTGTCTCACACAAACTATTATCTTCAAAACAATTTTCAAGTGATCAAATGATCAATACGAAACATTCTGAGACTACATCAAATGACTGTCTCACATAAATCATTTAAGATGTTACAAGGATATTTTCACATGAACATCTTTTGACTTTCGTCAAGAATATAAGATGAACTTGGATAAAACGAAAGTTTACCAACACATATTTCGAGAAATATATAGGCGAGTTAAACTCAGATCGAAATATCAAATGTGTATAATCGAAGTATACATAGCTATACGACTTTTGTCTCAAATAGGAGATAGAGTAGATACACTTTTGAGTGATAGATGAGTTTAAGTATCCACATACCTTTTGTTGATGAAGTTCCACAAGCTTCCCTTGGTAGTTCTTCGTCTTCAATTGATGAACGCCGTGAAGTCTAAAGCTCAACTACACTTTCTATCATAATTCGAGACTTAGCTATAAGTAGACTACAAATCAAGACTTATAGTTTTGGAAACTAAACTTGACAACAAGCTTGAGATAGAAACGCTTACGAGTTCGACCGAACAGTTCTCTAACAATCTTCCCCTTTTTCAATTTTAGTGACAAAACTATCAGTACATATGGATTACAAAATGAATAAACTTTGTAGCTTCTTATCCAAATGCTTGATTTCCTTGGTTCTTCAACATTACTCGAAATCTTTATCACTTCCAAGTACTCCAGTAATTCTGAACGTGTTCAACTCAGCATCATAGTTGTTGAAGATCCGTAGCTATAACAATGAGAAAACAGTAGCTCTCAATCATAGTTATGCAGTGTCATAGTATTATTACACAACGTCAAAGTCCAATAGTATCACAACTTTGACAACAATACTATGGTGATATGTATCACTACCCCTTAGTCAATACTTCATCTCACATGAAAACCACCCCCCCTTACATAATGATCCGTAAACCATATGTATTTGTAGTATGAACTACATATTAACTCTCCCCCTTTTTGTCAATATAAATTGGAAAAGGTACGAAAACTGGTGGGATCATAATGAAATTCTCATAGAGATACTTCATGACTAAAAGAGAACATATAAACTTTGTTTCGATGATTTCACATAGTCAAAACTTTGTGTATTCATCAAGAAGTTTATAAAGATACAAGAAAACTCCTACAAAATTCCACAGACACACTCCCCACAAAGATTTGGCAATTAAGCACAAGTTCAATTATGAACTCTCCCGAATAAAATGTCATTCCCGAAAGAACAACAAGAGCGACCTTACTTTTACAAGAAAACAAGGATTTCTTTGGACATTAACAAATTACATGAAACATGAATTTGTATCCAAAAAACTCAATTAAATTAACCACAAGATAACCCATGATTAATTTAACCGGAAATGCTCATCACAAGAAAACTTACGGAGCCGCACAATACTTTCACATAGAAGTGGATCAGGGAAAGATCAATACTGCGGGAATATTCAAAGATTCATTCTATTTTTTTTATCAATATTTGCATAAAGACATACTCCCTCCATCACAAATTAATTGAGCTAGTTGTAGTTTGCACAATTCTTAAGGCAAAGAGGAAAGGGGAGTATATTTAATTATTATTTACAATTATACCCTTATGAATAATAACTAGTAAAACGTACAAATGATTTATCTCTTAAACTATGCCACAGTTTTTTGTAAACTTTATACCGTTGAAAAACATTTTAAAACATTTACTTAACAAATATAAACATGACTATCAAATTATACATATTTATTATAGTAACAATAATCAATTAAAAGGGTAGTTTTAGAGATATCCCCTTGATTATTGAAATAGCTCAATTATTTATGGGACAAAATTTAAAACCAAATAGCTCAATTAATTTGGGATGGAGGGAGTATAATAGACTTAATCTTTGCAATCAAAAGTTCATCCTATCTACCATCAATATTTGCATAATGACATAATAGGCTTAACTTTTGACATATATGGGACAATCATAGTTCACTGACTCAAACACTCATATCCCATATTAATTTTTGCAATATATAAAGCCAATAAGGATTAATACTGCAAAATCATCTTCCAAATAAGCTTTAGAATTTAAATAAATAAATCTAAAAACATTGCAAGATGAAAAATCGTTGGCAATAGCTATGTGTACTCACAATAATTGCTATTCCATACCTTAGTTATCCTTCTTAAAACACAAGAATAAATTCTCATAAGAAGTTTCCTAGACAATAATAACTCTAAAAACAAAATCCGATCACAAGCTAAATCAAAATTCACGTTCAAAAGCTTCACGGATTTCAAGGCCTTTGAGCTTGTGATTGACAGCTTCAACCACTTTTTCGGAGACGGCATTCTTAATGAGAAGATCCTTGACATGTGTCTTCATGAGAACAAGGTCATAAATATCATTTTTCAACTCAGTTCGTAACACATCAAGACTCTTCATGGTGTCAACAAGATGTAGATTTGCATCATCAAAGTGTCTAATAAAATCAAGAACCACTTCAGCAGAAATCTCTTAATCATCTTCAATGTCTGAATAAATGTCAGTTGATTAAGAAGAAAGATCTTCGACTTCTACAAGAGTTATTTTCTTCTTTCCTTTGAACTCGAAACCAATACCTTTATCAAGAAGACCTCTTGCAAAATCACAAGTGCAAGAAGGAGAAGGCATTCTTGACAAAGAGAAAATATCCTAGAGTGCACGTACGTGACTCAGTATGATTGGCATTTAAATGGTTTCTTAGGGATGACAACTTTTAGGGTTTCTACAGACAATTCGTGACAAGTAAGTCATGGGTACCCGTACGAACACAACCCAAACCCAAAAGAAAAACTAAACTAACACTGTAACATACCCTTTTACAAGGTAAAACAAAACAATATAATTTTGCTACGTGAAGATATTATTTCACAAAAATTTGGCTCAATAAATTATTATATTAACACATAAAAATAATTTAGAGAACAAGAGTAGCATGCAACTTATTTGCAACAAAAACACAAAACGAAGAGATTCTCTATATACAAACAATACTTAGGTAAAGCTGTCTGTAAATAATAGTTTAGCTATGGACGATAAAAAAATAGCTCAACTAGTAAGAAAGCATTTTTCCAATAAGTATACCTGACTATTACCAACTCTTACTCAACAAGATTTATATGAGTAAGTATTCAACCCTTGTGATTAATTAGCACAAGTATGAGCTTTATGCTCATCAAATGAATATTCTTCATGGTTAATCCTCTTTTTCCTTATAATTTTTGAAGGTAACCCTTTGTGATGTGAAAAGGTATCATAAAACTTATTATCATCAAAGTACGAGACTAAGTTTGAATCCTTACCAGAAGAAGTTTGTATGGAGGATTTTGACAGCCTATTGATAAGATCATATTAAAATTTTCCTTCATGTCTCCACTGTTTCTTCCACCCACTGGTACCTTTTTCATATCTTGAACATCATTCTTTTCATTTGGTTGAGAAGAACCTTTCTGAAATATTCTTGAATGATTCGTATTAATGCTACAATTGGTTCGAACGTTCGAAGAGAATATTGAACTGAGTTTCCTAGAAGAATTCACATGGTGAGTACTAAGACCAATAGGTTTATACATCTGAATGTCAGTTAAACCTTTGAGTATTAAATCTAAGGTGTGTTGGAGTCGACCAAAGTGATTGTCATTCAGCTTCAGTTTTCTATCCCATAGAACATGTCCTTTTTTGGATCTGTAATTTTTTCAAGTGGGGCGGAATCGGTGAATTTTTTCTCTGCGACTCGGCGACGGAATCAGTGATTTGTTTCTTCAATTTTCGTTTTCAGGGTCCATTGATCATTAATATCATGTGAATTCATTGGGGAATTATCAATGATTGGTTCTGATTTTTCTCTATTCTTAGATCTAAATATTGTTTGGTAATAAAGTCTCTCTAGTAATTGGATCGAGAATGAATAACAATTGTTTTAGTTTTTTTTCTCTTCGGGAGTTTGTGAGAAGAGGGTTGAAGCTGAAAATCTTCCATCATAATACATTCATGATGAGGAGATTGATGAGAGTTTGGAGGAGTGGAAATTTAGCCTTATTGGTAAATTGGATTTTGTAAAATTGAAGTTTGCTGTTGCAGAGGAATCTTTGAGAAAACAATGGAAATTATCAGGTAACTATCAGTTGATCCCTCTGGGTAAAGGTTTTTTCATTATTAAAATAGCAAATGAAGTTGATATGAAGTTTATTTGGAATGGTTTTTGGAAGGTAGAATCTCAAATTTTGAAATTGAGACCGTGGGAACATAATTTTAATCCAGCAGCTCAGAAATCAACTACTGCTTTTGTTTGGGTCAATTTTCCTGGATTAGGAATTGAGTTTTGGAAGGAGAAGATTCTTATGGCTTTAGGTGAATCCATTGGCAGAGCAGTTAAGGTTGATGAAACAACTCTTAAAAGAGAAGTTGGATATTATGCTAGTGTACTGGTGGAAGTTGATTTAGCAAATACTGTTCCTCACCATGTTTTAGTGAAAACCAAATATGGAAGTTTTGAGCAAGAGGTACAAATTCCAAAATTACCTAACTTCTGCAGTCAGTGCAAGGTTGTTGGACATTTGGTCATTGAATGTAGGTTATGAGAAAGGAGAATGAACAAATGGATATAACTGAAAAAGATCCTGTGCAAAGGAAGGTGTGGAAGCAAAAAGAGAAAAAAAAAGCAACTACAAACTGGGTTTGATATATGTTTTACTCCACAAATTCAGTCATCTACTACAGCAGTGAAAGAAATGGATCAAATGACTTCACATAGTAAGGATGGTGAGGTTCATGAAAAGTTATTTTATGAAAATGAGGACATTGAAGCTGTGATACCTCCTGTTAATGAAGGTAGTAATTCATCTTCTGTTTTCTTTGGTGACCTTAATTCTCAGAATGAATTTCCTAATTTGTATGTTGACAAACTTCTTCATGTGGTCAATAGTATACCTACTAATTTGGAGTGTTCTACTTCTACAAAGGAAAAAACTGAAATAGACTCTTTAGTGACACAAATGAATACTTCAGAAGCTGATATTCAAGAATTTACTGCACTAGGGTCTCCTAGTAAATTTAATGTGTTAGTTGATGTAGTTGAGGAGCAAATAAGTGTCAACAATGTGAAGGCACAATCAATTCTTGCAACACTAAGTAAGGGTGCTAAAGGTAAAAATTCTGGTAATCCAACTAGGATATAACCTGTCAGAAATTTAGTTAAAAATTCTAAAGGAGGGAGGAGTCCTGAACTTCCTCAAAAAAAATCTTCATTAATGAGAGTAATGTTTTGGAATATTAAAGGTTTGAGGAGATTAAAAGCCAAAGATAAACTTTATTCTTTAGTTAAAATTTTTAATCCTTCCCTTCTATGGATAGCTGAGCCAAAAATCAAAACCTCTGGGAATTATGTAAAAAAATTGAAGTTGCATGGTATGAATCAAATGATAGTGCATAATGCCGCTGATGGTGGGAAAGCTAATATTTGGTTGTTCTAGCAATCTACAATGTCAACTCCTTCAGTGGTATCATCAACAAAGCAAGGAATAACAGTTCAAGTGGGCGATGTTCTTGTAACTGGAGTTCATGCAGCTTGTTTAGCAGTAGATAGAATAAAACTATGGGAGAATTTAGAAATGATTCATGAAATGAATATACCATGGCTGGTAGTTGGAGATTTTAATGTAGTTTTGAATTATGATGAAAAAGCTGGTGGTAGAAGACCTCTAAAAATTGCTATCCAAGAGTTTAGAGATTGTTAAAATATTTGTGATCTCATCCAAGCTCCTAAATCTGGTATAAAATACTCTTGGTGTAATAATAGAGCTGGGAAGAAGAGAATTCTTTGTGATTTGGACAAATCTTTTTTTAATATCAAATGGCTTGAGAAATTTGATGGATGGAAATATAAGGTGGGAGTAAGAGGAACTTCTGATCATGGGCCTATAATGGGATATTCTGTGGAGGTACCTAAACCAAGAAATATTCCATTTAGATACCAATCTGTGTGGACTTCTTACCCTGATTTTTTTACAAGTGATTCAAAGTTCTTGGGAGCAAAAAATAACGGGTAATCCTGCTTTTGTGTTTATGTCCAAGCTTAAAAGATTTAAAGAATATGTCAAAAAGTGGAACTAGGAGATTTTTGGTGATTTAAGGGTTAAGATACAACAAGCTGAAACAAAGGTGGAGAGAGCTACTTTGAATTCTAATACTAATCCTGAAAATATTGAATTGCTGAAT
The DNA here is from genome assembly GCA_023529315.1 of Papaver bracteatum. Taxonomy (NCBI): domain Eukaryota; kingdom Viridiplantae; phylum Streptophyta; class Magnoliopsida; order Ranunculales; family Papaveraceae; genus Papaver; species Papaver bracteatum. Next base: position 2,091,381 of record JAJJWX010005152.1, read on the forward strand.
CAACTAGTTACTGCTAGAGGGAAACAAGAATTAGTATCTCAGCAATATAATGAGCTTTTGAGATCAAAAGCAAGAACAAAATGGGTTAAAGAGGGTGGAGCAAATACTTCTTTTTTTCATAATTCAATAAGGATAAGAAAATCTCATAATAATATAACTGAGTTGGAGGATGAGAATGGTAATATGGTGAGTAACCAAGAGCAAATAGTTGACATCTTAGTTAATCACTTTCAGAAAAAATTTCAATATCAAGCTGTAAATTTTGATCAAAGTATTTTTGAAGTGATTCCTAAAATTCTCATAGATGAAGATAACTTATATATGGATGCAGTTCCTTCTGCTACTGAGATAAAAGATGCTGTCTTTGGAATGGATGAAAATAGTTCACCTGGTCCAGATGGATTCCCTGGATGTTTCTACAAATTTGCTTGGAGCATTATTGGACATGATTTAATAAATGCATTACAGTATTGTTGGAGATGCAGATTTATCCCAAGAGGTATGAATTCAAATTTTCTCTTCTTACTTCCTAAGATTCAAGGAGCAAGAAAAGCAACTCATTTTAGACCTATTGGTCTTGCTAATTTTAGTTTCAAAATAATTACTAGAATTATAACATCAAGAATTAGTTCAGTTATTGGGAAGATAATATCAGAGCAACATGGTGCATTCATCAAAGGCAGAAATATTCATGAAAAAGTTATTCTTGCTTCTGAGTTGGTAAATGAGTTGGATACAAAAAGGAGAGGGGGAATGTTGGTTTGAAGTTGTACATAAATTCACTAAGTTGGGAATTTCTCTTTGAAACTTTAAAGCATTTTGGTTTCTCTGATGTTTGTATTAAATGGATAAGAATTCTTTTTGAATCTGCTAAAATATCAGTTTTAATCAATGGTGGTCCCTATGGCTTCTTTGGTGTGGGTAGAGGACTTAGACAGGGTGATCCATTGTCACCAGTTTTGTTTGTAATAGCTGAAGAATTTATGAGCAGAGGTATTTCTCAAGCAATCCACAATGGACAAATAGTGCTAATGATTAGCAGAAATGGGTGTCATCCTTCACATCTATTATTTGCAGATGATATTTTTGTTTTTTGTAATGGTCAAAAAAGATCATTGGAGAATTTAACAAAGATTTTACATAAATATCAAGAAGCATCATGGCAAGTAATCAACAAGTTGAAGAGTAAATGTTTTGTTAGTGGTGTACATGAAAGTAGAAAGAGAGGTATTGCAGAAAGTCTACAAATAGAATTATCTAGATTCCCTGACAAATATTTGGGAGTGATTTTATGCCCTGGAAAAGTTAAAAGCCATCAAGTCTGGGGTTTGGTAGAGACAATGCATAAAATGCTAGCAGGTTGGATGGGGAAATTTCTACCTTTCTCTGATAGACTTACATTGGTGAAGGCAGTTTTATGCAGCATACCTGTTTATAACATGTCAGTGTATAAATGGCCAAAAAGTGTTTTACAAGAATGTGAAAAAATCATCAGAAACTTCTTATGGTCTGGTGATCCATCAGTTAAAAAACTTATCACTGTAAAATTTGATGAAATTTGTGCCCCAATAACTGAAGGTGGACTTGGAATTAGAAGATTGGAGATTGTGAATAAAGCTTTGTTGATGAAAATAGTATTGAAGATGAAAACTGAAGAGGTTGAGTGGACCAAGTTTCTCAATGCAAAGTTTAAAAACAGAAATGGAGAATGGATAACCTATCATAAAAAGTCATCCATATGGCCTGGTCTAAAATGGGTGATGAATGATGTACATGAAGGCAGTAGGTGGCTAGTGGGTGATGGCACTGCAATTTCTGTATGGAGGGATAAATGGGTTGTAGATTATGCTATAAAGGATATGCATAGTGACAACAGTTTTATTGCATAACATAATGATATGAGGGTCTGTCAACTGATTGTGAATGGGGAATGGATTATACCTGCATAAATGCTTCATTTTTTCTCTCTTGATGATTTACCAATCATTGGAAATGGGAAGGATGAGATTTTCTGGACAAATGACCTTGCTGGTGTTTTTTCAGTTAAAAGTGCAGTGCAAAATATCAGAACAAAACATGCTAGTGTTAACTAGGCAAGACAGGTATGGAATTCGGCAATTCATCCTAAAATTTCAACTAATTTGTGGAAAATTCTCAGAGGAGCTTGTGAAACTGAGGAAAACTTCAGAAAAAAGGGTTTTCAAACAGTATCAAAATGTTACTTATGTGGGAATGGACAAGATAATATGGAGCACATTCTATGGGATTGTGATTTTAGTGAGAAGATATGGCACTGGCTTGGTGGAGTATTTAAATTTGTGAATCCTTATAACTTTATGGATGTTTTGAAATATTCCCAAAAACAAAGCTCTGTTGTGAGAGAAGTTTGGTATATAAGTGCATTTACAATAATGGTTGAACTTTGGTTTACTAGAAACAAAAGTTGTTATGATGCAGAACAACCTTCTGTGGAAAAGCTTAAGCAACAAGTATTACAGTTTACAAGAGAATGCAGTGTGAGAATGAAAGGTAAAATCAGAGGTTCTGTTTATGATATGAATATTATGTCTTTCTTTGGAATCAAGGGAGTGAGAGCAATAAATGTTATGGTGAAAGAATGTTTCTTTAGGTTCCCTGCACATAATCAAGTACTCTTATGTTGTGATGGAGCTTCAAAAGTAAATCCTGGAGTTTTGGTTTTGGATTCATTGGAAGGTGCAGTTCTGGTGGCTTTTTAGGAGCTGTAGCTGGAGGATTGGGGATAGCTACCAACTATATTGCAGAGGTGATGGCATTAATCAGTGCAAGTGAATGGGCTGTTAGAATTTTTTTTCTAAATGTATGTTTTAGTTTGGACTCACAGTCAGTGCTGCAATCTTTCAGCTCAGGGAATATACCTTGGTTCGTCAAAAGTAGATGGAGAAGAATACAAGATAAAATGGTGAGTATATCCTTTAGACATTCCTTTAGAGAAGTTAAATTTTCAGCTGATTCAATGGCAAAAAAGGGTACTTTACTTAGGAGAGGGGAGGTAATTGTATGTGATGAGAAGCCCCAGTTCTTGGCAGAAATGGAAATTGAAGGTAAATCATATTTTAGATTTTGTTAAAATGTAATGGGATTTAAGGTAGATGGGCTTGGAATTTAAGTTTGTATTTTAGTGTTTGGTTATGTCCTGGGCTTGTCCAGCAGATCTTTTTTGTTTGTAAAAACTCAAAATCTTTAGTTTCTTATTAATGAAAAATAAGTATGATTAAGCAAAAAAAAAAAGAACATGTCCCTTTGAATCACAAAAAAAAAAAAAACTTTTTGATCACAAGAGTGATTAGAGAGTGTAGCATTAGAGACATTGTTAGAAGGTTTCTTTTACCATACCAACCATTGTATTAACCTTGTGTTACAGCCTATTGATTTTAACTTCCTGGATTCTAACAATTTTTAGAATCACTTTACTCTCTTGGGATGTTTCCCTTTCTACTTCAGAATCAGATTCGTCAGTAAGAAAATCAGAGTAACATATATCAATACTTTTCTGTTTCGTATGAACCAGATGTTCATCTATATGTGAGATAGACAAGTCTTTCTCTTTAATAAATTTCATCGAAACATAACTTTTGTCTCTGGTGATGCGTTTATCAGAGATATCATTATTGTCCATAGAGTCAGATCGCTACAAACACAAACTTATAAGGTTTTAAACGTGTTCGCCTGCTCTGATACCAATTGAAAAAGCGGGGGTCTAACAACCACACCCAATATTTCGCTTAGCAATCTGTATGGCTAACTCCAATATACTTTCAAGAGAATCAACTACAGTCAGACTCAATCTTAAGAAAAGTATATCCAAGAGTTATATCTTAATTTCTCAATTCAATCTGCAATCAAACAAATAGGAATTTGCGAGCCCGATTGAATATAAGAAATAACTTGAACGGTATCAAAAACAAATATCCAAGTGTCAATCAATTTAATCAGCAACCCAAAGGTCGGATTCACAAACTGGTTGAACTTACGCACAACCTGTGATATTTCAATTACTAGGATATGACTCGTGCCGTAACGGCACGGGAATTGGCCTGTGGCACTATTAATTTATTACTATTGTTTTTTCTAATGTAAATGCCAACCCCTGATATGCAGCTGCCCTACATGATTTATGACACTGGAAACCCAAAGCGGCATGAAGTTTGTCACATCCCTTATTTATCAAGTAAAATTTGTAAAATAACAGTGCTCAAAGACACAAAGATGAACGAAAGGGGAAAAATATGTCCTTTATAGAAACCAAACAATTATTCGGAAGAATAATTAAACAATATCCAAAGGGAAAAATAACCTCAATAAGAAATCAAACAATTATTCGGAAGGAACTTCTATTGGTTTGGACTTTATGCCTTGTGTTTCTTCAAAACCACATATTTAATGGACCCAACCATGTATTATATTGGCAATCCAATTAAAGATAGGATATTGCATGAAAAATACAGTAAAATTCAGGAAGGAATGTAATAGGTGCATATGACCAAGGAATAATTAGAGACCACCTAAACTGGGTAAAAAACGTTCAAAATACAAATTATGAGAAGCCTTGGGTAACCAATAAATGATAAATACTTACGTACACCGGAGGTAAGGGAAAAATCCTTGTGAGGCTCGAGGACACCAAGACCCGTAAATAGACAAGAATGGCGGTGTTATAAAATGAGTGTGCAAAGATTATTGGGACGAACTGAAAAACGATCATGCACATTTTTATTCTTCCATTTCAAAACTGTAAGACTACCTCCTTATTACTAAAACATATATAGTTCATTATATACTAATGAGTACGCTAAAAAGGTAATGACAACAAAAGGGACTAAAAACAAAACTTACAATTGCATCACCGTGAGCATACAATGCATTATCAGTTATTTCCGTCAGTCCCGCCCCAAAAAACACACATTTTCCTTGCGTGAGATATATTGAGATATTAATCCTGAGTTATAAAAATATTTGAGCCCTCTAGCATCCCGAATATGCAATATGTTTGCTTTCTGGTTATTAAAGCACCTGCACTTTTAAGAAGACATCTTTTAAATCTCTTGCAGAAATTTGCATTAAGATGTGCGGAGTTGTGAAGCCATTGTTGTTTATGTTAGTTATTGCTCCAACCATTGATGTTTCGCAACCACTCATATTGATCCATCTACCAAGTGAGTCTAATTTTTCAAACCACCGCAGTATTGAAGAAGCATAATAGTGTCTAAGCTTGAATGATCCTTCAAACATTTCTCTTTCATAATTTTTTTTCCTCTACCGACTTACACTACCACCCCAAACCCCAGTAGTATCTAATTCCCATTTAAACTGTACAATCAATTGATGATTACCCTGGAGAAAGCATAACAAAGTGAAAGATGTCAGACACTGATAATCTAAGCAAATAATTTTACTTAAGTTAGATCATAGTACAGTGAAAGACATACTTTAAACAAACTTGGCCATTCATCTAACCAGGTTGTTTCACTCCTTAGTGTTACATTTTTCCAGTCTCCCATCTCTCGTCCAATACAAAGTGGCAAATTTTCACATTTTGTTGATGACACTTAATTATAGGAGATCAATGTACCTAACCTCCACCAGGAGGCATTGACGTTATTTTCTTGGTGGGAATTTTGTGTTATGATCTTATAATTATTGGTTAAGACACATCTACCTAAATTAAAAAATAAGACTTCCAAGAAATCAAATGTAGTCCGCAATATAATTCGAGAGAAAACTCAACGGGACATTATATAGTTTGCTTACGTTTTCGTCTGGCATGGTTTCTTTTATAATACGCCGTCGTTGAATCACTGCATCCACACAATCAAACTAAAAATAAAATAAAATAAGTAAGAAAAAGTTGTTAAAGAAGAAAATCCTAAATATGCCGATGGAATTGAAAGGATGCGCCTTGGGAAGAATAGATAAGTGAATCAAACCTAAAATCAGGTTTGTACTTTGTATAACCAACGAAGAATGAAAAAATCCTTTCGATTGCAGGTACTTTAATCTCATGGAAATAAACAAATCCATTCTCACTTAATCATCTCTGTTTCAGTTTTCCCTGCATTCACTGCAGCAAAAATGATGGCTGAATAAAAGGGGAGCTTTTGAGTTTGATCCGTACGTTATGTTTTCTTTGGGTGGCTTGTTGTGCGGAGTTAGTGTACGGAATAAAGGCCGTCATTTATATTCCACTCACTCGGTATAAATCTCTTGTAATGTCAATTTCGTGGATGAATCGCTACCATCCTTTATATGTCCAAAATGTAGATTATAGTTTCAGTTTCGTGGATAAATCGCAACTATCCTTTATGTGTCCAAACTGTTGATGAACGTCCATATGAAAAAACACCGTTATCCCTTATAATATAGATATATAAAAATATAATGCGGAAAATAAATAACACACAAATACCAAAAATCTTGTTAAAAAGGAAACCAAAAATGCAGAAAAATCCTGGGACCTAGTACAGATTTGAACACCACACTGTATTAAGACGTTACAAACATTAGCCTACTACAAGTTAACTTCGGACTGGAATGTAGTTGAGCCCTAACCAATCTCACACTAATCAAGGTACAATCGCGTTCCTTCCACCTATGAATCCCAGCAGGACTCTGCGTTCTTTATTCCCTTAGTTGATCTCACCCACAACTCAAAGTTGCTACAACCCAAAGTCGAAGACTTGATAAACCAATTTGTCTCACAGAAAAGGATATCTATTGAATAAATAAATATGTCTCCCACAGAAACACCTAAGATTTTTGTTCCGTATTTTGATAAATCAAGGTGAACAGGAACCAATTGATATACCGTACTTATATTCCCGAAGAATAGCCTAACAATATCAATCACCTCACAATAATCTTAATCATATGGTAGCGAAACAAGATATTTTGGAATCACAAACGATGACACGAAGATGTTTGTGACTACTTTTTATCTTGCTTATCGGAGATTAAATCTTGAGCAAATCTTAGATAAGATAATACTCAATCACGATAGAAAACAGCAAGATCAAAACACGCAACTACGTAGAAATAATTGGGTCTGGATTTACAATCCCAATGAAGTCTTTAAGTCATTGATCTACATGGTTTTGGAAAAACCTAAGGTTAAAGGTGAATCGACTCTAGTCGCAACTAGTGTCACACAAGAGGTGTGGGGATTATGTTTCCCAGTTGCTAGAGTTCTCCCTTATATATTCTTTAAATTAGGACCTTGGTAACAAAGCATTCAATATTCACCGTTAGATCAAACTTAGCTTGTTACACACAAATGAAAAGTGATTTCATTTATATATGAGTAACTGTACCTAAACATGTATACCTTGTTGCCTCAACAATAGTTAACAGAAGTTAGCCATATGAACACTTTCATATCAACCTTATTCTTCTTAACCATAACTAGTTCAAGTGACTCAAATGAAACTAGTTCTAGAGTTGTTCAATTGTTTACATTCTCATAGAAGTATACAAGACACAATTGAATCAAAATCAATTTTGATTCACTCGAATCAATTCATGAACATTATAGCCACATGTTTGCAAAAGATTGCATTCCTTATTATATATAAATGTATTAGTTCATGAAAAAACCAATTTTAGAACATAACCTACTCAAGTATGCGAACGAGTACACATACCTAAGTGGCCGGACCAAGTTTGGGTTCACCAGGACGCGAACGGGTACGCATACCATCCAAACTCAGTTAAATCCGGGAACTTGAACCTCACGCAAGTACTCATATAGGTATGCATACTGAGTTCCCGGACTTTCATAAACCAACCAGTATGCATATGGGTATGCATACTATGGTTCCCTGACTTGGAATATCTTGCAACAGTTAGCATACAAGTACGTATACTGTGCTATATCCAATCATGGTTATTTGTTCTAAACTCTCATTTCAATCATTGAAACATTATTAGAAGACAACAATAGCTGCCTCACACAAACTATTAGCTTCAAAGAAATTTTCAAGTGATCGAATGATCAATATGAAATATTCCGAGTCTACATCAAATGATTGTCTCACACAAATCATGTAAGATGTTACAGGGAGATTTTCACATGATCATCTTTTGAATTTCGTCAAGAATATAAGATGAACTTGGTTAAAGCGAAAGCTTACTAACACATATTTCGAGAAATACTCAAAATATGTAAGCGAGTTAAACTCCGCTCGAAATATCAAATGTGTATAATCGAAGTCCATATAGCTATACGAATTTTGTCTCAAATATGAGATAGATTAGATAAAATTTTGAGTGATAGATAAGTTCAAGTCTCCACATACCTTTTGTTGATGAAGTTCCACAAGCTCCCCTTAGTAGTTCTTCGTCTTCAATCGATGAACGCCGTGAAGTCTAAATCTCAACTATACTTTCGATTTTTATCCGAGACTTAGCTACAAGTAGACTAGAAATCAATACTTATAGTTTTGGAAATTAAACTTGAGAACAAGCTTGAGATACAAACGCTTGCGAGTTCATCCAAGTAGTGCTCTAACAGAGTACATCAAATTCATTTTCCAGAGATGAAGTTGTGTCTGAATCATCTTGGAAGTGTCCATTCCCATAATTCCTCGCATGTGTACATTAAAAATATTATTTTCAACTGCCTTACGACCTTTATTCATTTTTAAAGCCATTTTATTAAGTATGACTAGATTATCAATATCATTCTTTTCTTGTTTTGCAAAATAACATTGAAGGTCGAACTCTGATGAACTTGAAATTGATGATTGTGCAGCATCTTGAGATTTCTTTCTAAGATTTTTGGATTTTTTCACACCGACTCCCTCATATATATACATTAGCCATACCATTAACATTCAAATTAGAATTGACATGTATTGATGCACCAGTGTTTAGGTGAGGGTGTGAGTTTGTTTCTGGTGAAGAATAAGGAGGACCTGGAGAACCATATTGGGATTGACTACCATGTTGGGATCCACCGGTCTCGTAAGGGGATTCCTTTGGTACAACATATCCATCCAAAAAATCAGGATTGTACATGTTGAGCTTTCTTAGGATGTGGAAGCATGCTTCATGCTTGAAGCTAGAAGTTCTGATTTTTTGCCATTCCTTTTTTGTTTTTCGTTGCTGCAGTTTCAACGATATATAAATTAGCATTTTGCAACAAATTAATAAAATATTTAAAAGTCAATTAAATAGTATGTTAGTACAACTTACCAGATCGACATCAGTATCACCACTTCCCCTTTTTCGTTTCATCTACATCATCAAAGAAACCCAACTGTTCATATCTTTACTGATTGCACCAAAATAATGTGACAACCAGGTAGCATCACGGTTTTTTGGATTCCCGGTTTCCTGACAGAATATTATAAAAATGTTTCCCCAAAGAGTTGCATGTGGCTGTTGAACCCCATTGATTGGATAAAGCGTGTTTGCTACATAACCTCTGTAGTTAGCTTTATCTTCATCCAAACTGAACTTCGGACCGCGAACTCTTTGTGATGCAGCATTTTGTGTATCTGCTTGACTTGCCATTTTCTTCAAAAATTTGTTTTATTGAGAATGCATTGAAATTAAAAGGTGGACGTAGAAGGTGTGACTGTAGTGAAACTATAAATTTTTGTGGGTGTTGAAGGAGATATTAAAGATGAATTATAAAAAAATTATATGTGTAGAAGATGTGAGTTTGAAGTTGAAATCAACTGAATTTATAGGGGGATTCATAGCCGTTGGATGTAACTAGCATTTTGGGAGCACTAGGAACCGACCAACTCAGTATGGAACGACACTCGGTTCTATCAGAGCCGAGACTCGGCTCAGGCTACACCGACCGTCTTAGTAAAATACGACCGACTCGGATTGAAGCGATCGGCTCAATCTGAAACGCGATGAACAAACCCTTTTATTTGAGGGTTTGTTCATCCGTTTAATGGTTTACCAGCCCCGCTATATGTGTATAATTATCAAACCAAGATGTTTTATGTGCCCATTGGAGTTGCTCTAAGGCCTATTCCTATGCATATGGCAAACTCATATATGTGGCATATATGCACCCACTATGGGTATGCCAAAGTGCCATACTCATATGCCAATATGCCAGGAATAACATATAGGCATACAATACAGAGTTTCTACCGAGCGATAGAGTGTCAATCGCTCGGTGGTCAAGCTATCGCTCGCTGGTCATTAAATCACTGACGCTAGTCAACCTGTCGCTCGTCTCTTAGATCATAGCTTACCATATCTCTATCTAACGGCTAATATTTCCCTCCCTATAAATACTTAATTTCAATATCATTTCAACTCACACCAGAATTTCTAAATTTTTCTAGAATTTCTCAATCTACAATTCTTTTCATCACTATTCCAATTCCTCAGAGAGTATGGATGATAATATGAACATTGCTGAGTTTGTAGCAAACCATAGTGCTGTCGCAAATCGAAGAGTTGTTGATTGTGCCTATGTGGATAATGAAATTAGGAGAAGTCAAATTAGATTTAGAAATCAAAATAGGAGAAGTAAAAGAAGGCGGAAACCAAAATTCACTGTTGCGGAAGATGAATGTATTTGCAGGAATTATGTTTCTTCTATTGAGGATGCTGTATTAGGAAATGCCTTACATCACGAAACATTATGGCAAATGATTTTTGGGAAATTTCAAGAAGAAACAATGAATCTCAACAATTGTGATGTTTTAGAATTAAATCAACACTTCAGTACAATCAATAAGGAAGTTAGTATATTTGTTGCTTTGCTTCATCAAGAAGGTCCAAATTTGAGGAATGATGAATCCATGATGGAACTTCGATGTAGGTGTCGTGCGGAATATTGTCGCATCTACGAAAAGACTTCTGATTTGAAAGTTGTTTCGACATTTAAAATATTTGCCCAAATACTGTCCAATAATTAAGTTGTCTAAGTATTAGTTTAAGTTCTTATAATTTTATTTGAGAATTGTCTAAGTATTAGGTTTTAATATTTGTTTAAATGTATCTATAATTAAAATGTAAGATTGGGTTAAGAATAGAATTGAGCTTAAATTCTCAAATTCATTAAACTTCAATATAATAATTAAATAGTCATTTTTTACAAGATATAAAACTAGACAATAATATTTTGAAATATAGACTTTAAAAATAAAAATTTGGGACAATGTTCTTCATCTTTTTAATCTTCTTCATTTCACCAAATTTCCAATCAATGCGCTCATGAACGGAGTCTCCTTTGTTTATCTTCTTCTTTGGCTTCAAATTAATTTTGCCTTGATTTTCTTCGCCTTTAATCTTTCTTTGCCTTTTCTTAGTTGCGGTTTTGACTTGGTTGATATCCAAAACTTGGAGGCTTCTTTGCTTCTTACTTATTTCTTTAAACCTATCACATATCTTCTCAACGGCACCTTCAAGCACTACTCCAGAAAAATCAAGTTGTGTTGCCGAATCAAGTTGGGTTAATTGTGTCATTTGGAGAAAATAGAAGAAATAAATTAGATTGAGAAATAGAGAATAGATCGAGTAAAAGAGAATTTTTTTTGTGTAAAAAATTTGGGGTAAGTATTGAGTTTGAAAGTTGCATATTTATAGCGATAAAGAACTAGCTGTTGGCGCAAGAGTCAAAATTGCTGGCGGTATAGACTTAAACGCTAGCGATAAAGACTTTATCGTTGGCGTTATTTTTAATATCGCTCGCCAGAATGTCTATCGCTTATAGGTTTTCCCATAGTAGCACAAGGTTTGCCATGCCACCTGGTATGCCAAATAGGTTTTTTTTTGCATGTGCATAGGAATAGGCCTAACCCCTTGTGAATGCCGCATGTGTTATTGCAACGTATGACGTATCAGATCAAAGGATACCCCATAACCTTTTGAGCTATTAAGCAGCAACCACTTCCCCTCGCTTGCTTTCCTCCCTCTTCTCTAAAACCCTAAATTGGGTGATCGACTTAACAAATTAGGAGCTCATAATCTGTTCTTCCTCTGCTTCGATATCTTTCGTGGAAAGATGGGGTTGACTGGATTGAGGTAACATGAATCTTTTATTCCGCTCACTTTTGAGAATTTCGCACCGTTTTTAGGGTTTTAAAGAAATGTTCAATCTCTTAAACTTCAAACTTATTAATTTTTTGATTTTTGAACTGAAACAGACCAAGTAAGTCTAAAGATAAAAAAGATAAAGTTGCAAAAAAGGAACAAAAATTTGAGAAGAAAGTTGATTTTTATTCAAGTAAGTATATGTTCTGCTGGTTTCTGTCTGTTATTGATATTCATGAAAAAAAATCAATTTTAATTTATTTTTCTTTTGTTGGATTGTAGAGGTTAAAGATAAGGTTGCTTCTTTAAGTGCAAATAAGACCATTGCCAAGGTGAGAAATTTTTTAAAGTAGATGAATTGAATACTTGGTATGTATTTTTGGCTGTTTTAACATTCCACTTTGAGGATCTAGTGGTTGCGAGATGGCACGTTACACAATTTCATATAGTTTCTCTATGGGCATTGGCTAAACACTTTGGGTACAGAATATTAGGAGATGTTTTGGAGAATTAGGTTGTTTTGATGTTGCATTTTGGTTCTTAACTTGAGGGTGCATTTTGGCGAGGTTACTTTCTTATCAGCTCACAGTTAGAGATTGGGTTCAATTTTATTTTTCTGGTGAAAAGACTTTGTTGGTGTTTGTTAGTTTAGTTTACATTATTTTTGGATATCTGATCTTGTCAAGTAACTACTTGGTTTCGTTGTCTTTTAAAAGGTTTACTAAACATTTTCAGTTTATTTAGGAATGTTAGCTTGTCTGCTTCTTGAATTGCTTTAAATTTTAATGGATCTATCATCTAGGTTTATTGTATCGACGTTTCAGTTCGCAAACGACACATTTTTCATTTTTATCCGTCTTCTTCCTTTCTTTAACTAGAAATTTGAGTCATTATTTTGTGATACTAAGCATATGCATAAAATAACTCATTGATAAAATGATTCTGTTATTTCAGAAGAAAAAACTACGGCCCCGACAAAAGAAATTGAAAGCATATGATCTCACCCTGCTTACTGAATTCCTACCTGAGGTGAAGAATCCCAATCAACAAGCTGCCTCGACCAGCTTGAAGCTTGATAGCAAATCAAGGCAGAAACTTGTGTAAGTTTCTTAGATGGGACAGTTTTGAATCATTTTGCCATCTTTTTTTTCTTTGTGGTATTCATTCGGTTGCTGGATTTCATTTGGATCAGGGAGAAGGAGACTAAGCAGTTCAAGACAGTCCTGAACAATGCTGTATTCCAAATGGATCCATTGGCTGCCATTCAAAAGCACCTGGAGAACACTCAGCCTCCCCCAGTTGAGAAGCCTAAACAGAAGTTGAAGAAAAATGGATCGAAGAAGAGAAAGTCAAAGACTTCATCTATGGCCCAGTCTATGGATATCTGATGATCACTATAAAATCATAATTTCAATTCGAGACTACTATACATATTCTGGTATGCACTTTGAGACTAGTGTTTTCCTTAAAAGCTTCATGATTCCTTACCTATGGAGAGGTTACTAGTTTAAGCAAGAAATAGGGCTAAGGCATTATATTATCTTGGTATTTCGGAGACTGGATCTGATTTTTAGCAGTTTTCTGTACTCCGTACATTTTTGTATCGTTCATAAGATACTATACAGCAGCTTTGTCTTAGTTTCTAGCCTTTGATATGTGTAAGTCTAATGCTTAGTTAATTTGAATCCGTAACGATGAAAATATATGCTTTTTAGCCATAATATCGACTGACATGATATAACACGGCTCATCATAGTATTAACATTACTGAGTCTGTAATGTCGCATGGTGATTATGTTTTGAACTGAATAACCAAATTAGAATATCTTCATTACAATAGCGGATAGCCTTAATGAGTCCGACAATATTCATTTCATAATTATAATGTATCATGTAACATATCTTGGTCCTAACATGATATGAGGGAAACCGAACTAGTAACGTCGGTTATTCTTGGATACAATCTTGTAGGAGCTGTACTGAGAAGTCCAAAGTCTTTGCTGCCATCAAGATTTATGTCTGCAGGGAATAAATGAACAGTGGAAGGGTTTAGTATATCTAAATGATTCAATAATCAAGAAAGCATCAGAACATAAACATGGAACTTTCTTTAGCTTTTGCTTGCCTTGTTAGAAATATTGTTGGATAACCAATCAAGACCTTCGTAGAGTCCTTCGCCAGAGGTAGCACAAGCACTTTGGATGTACCTGTTCAGCAATGTTCATCATCAAGTTGTTGGTGTTTAAGCAGCATTACCAATACCTAAATAGTGTGGTAACAGGTGGACATGTTGGATTCAAATTAAATGAGCTATTCAAAATTAGAAATTTTGCTGTGCACTTCAAGTTTCTGTCTAGTCAGTTGTTTTTCTCGTTCACTGCATTTGTAGTTCTGTTTGGACTTACCAACGCCGTAGACGAAGTGAGTGCAGGCCAAGTTTATCTGTGATCTCTGCAACACTCATTGCATTGGGAAGGTCTTGTTTATTGGCGAAAACCAGCAGTGTGGCATCACGTAGTTCTTCCTGAAACAAGGAATGCAACCACAGCTATAATCCATTTTCTGCGAATATTTGCACCTTGGCAGGAGCTTACAAGAAAACAAAGCTAACCTCACTCAACATTCGATGGATCTCGTCCCTGGCTTCTACTATTCGTTCTCTGTCATTGCTGTCGATCACAAATATGAGCCCTTGAGTGTTCTGAAAGTAGTGTCTCCATAAAGGTCGAATCTGTTCAGCAGAGATTGGAAGGAACAAATTAGTTTTCATATTTATCAACAAATGTTTGGCTAATGTATGATCAGAGCAAAGTTAAAGAACATGCAGATCCGGAGATATGTGGTTCACAGACAAGGTCGTGAGTTCCATTGAAAAAGAAAACTAATACCTTGTCTTGGCCTCCCACATCCCATACAGTGAAGCTAACATTTTTGTACTCCACTGTTTCTACATTAAAACCTGATCCATTCCAAAGCAGAATAGTTGTCAGTTTGATTTCATCTTTCAATTTCCCTAACCAAGTTTTAGAAAAATGAAAAGAGGTACTAACTACTGACTGCAAGTAGATAAAAGTTCGTGATTTAATACTTCATTGACGATTATGTATAAAATGTATACCTATGGTGGGTATGGTAGTAACGATCTCTCCAAGCTTCAGTTTGTAGAGGATGGTTGTCTTTCCAGCGGCATCAAGACCAACCATTAAAATTCTCATGTCACGCTTTGCAAACAACATCCTTACTAGTCTTGAGATGGCCATACCCATTTTTGCAGAGTATCCGACTAAATTCAAAAAAAGAAACAGAAAATCTTTATTAGAAAAAAGAGGATGAATTTGACCAACTCACGGCAGAATTTTCACAAATTACGTATCAAGATGGGATGAAGAATGGTTCACCCTACATAAGCTGTGCGGAATTGAAGAAGCAGAGTTATCAGCAGCGTAATTGTAAGAAACTGATGACTAAAGATATTAAGGCGAGAGCGCTGAATATAAGACAAGATTCTGAAGAATAAAGCAGAGAACCAGAGATAGAAGAATACGATTCTGATAAGAAGAGGTATGACTAAAGAGAATAAACTTTTTTTTTCCTACTACTAGGCTCGTTTCTTTTTCTTTCGGCAGTTGTGATGTGCTCGTTAACCATTTGCCTAGTAGTTGGATGCTTATTGATGTTTGAATGAATTACCTAACCATGTCTCGTGGGACTACAGGACTGACGAGTGGTAGGGAAGAAAAGTACTTCACTTCCTTCTAAAAGAGTGATATTTTCATAGATCACAGTTGCACGTTCGGATCACAAAATTCAGAAAAAAATTGTCACTGCGCCAAATTTAGGTCACATGGTAGATTTTAGTTGAGGCGATAAATTCAGGGTCCAAAAGGTAGATTTTAGTTTTCAATGAAAATTTCAAGTTGTTGGGCGGATTGTAGCCTTGTAGGTCGCTTGGAATACTCCATTTGTGGGTATAACCAAAATAATTTCCTCATAGTAATTTCATACATATGCAAAGTGAGTACTATAATTTATCATGGATATGGAAAGGAACTAAGCAAGGACTAAAGGATGTGAGACAACATCATAGATGGGAATTAAGTGTGGAAACTCTTGCTTGGTATGACAAATTGGTGAAACCGTTAAAGGTTTGGGGACTTCTTACACCAAATTATAGTTTTGCTGAACCAGCTAGAATAGTGCATGTATCTATCTGATGCTCCAAAATCCCAGAGGATGGAATGTAACCCTCATTCAAGCTTTATTCTCAAATCACATAGCAGACCTTATCCTTAAAATGTACCTAGCACAACAAGGTCAAGACACTTTAATTTGGGAACCAAACAGAATATGCACTTTTACAGTTAAATCAGCTTACCAAGCCTTCACCTCTACAACATTTCAAAGACATCAGCAACAACGGAAGGTTTTTAGGAGTGTGGAAAAAACTATGGAAAACAAATGCTCCACACAAAGTCAAACTTTTTATCTGGAAATGCCTTAAAAGAATAGTTCCCACACTTGTTAAGCTTAGTCATTACAAGAATGAAATAGATACAACTTTCCCTCACTGTAAAACAAAGAGCGAGACTCTTGAACATCTTGTTAGATAAATGCTCGGTTGAACCCACAATTTTTGATATCTCAAGCTTGTGGTCAATCTTAGATGATTAAAACTATATCTTGATTTCTAGTCTACTAAGTCAAGTCTCGGACTAGGTTAAAATTTGGTAGTTGAGTATCATACATCACCCTCGAAGACTGAAAATCGACGAAGACATTTGGAGAACTTCTTTTATCAGGTATGTGAAAATTGAACCATTCTAATTTACTCACTATCTTACCATTCTATCTGTTGAGACTATGTCGTATGACTTCTACTAGATTTACAAAGAAGAAGTTTCAGTCAAGCTTTCCTTATTAAAAATCTCGAAATATAACTCAAGCATAAATGTTCAAAGGTCCTTAACAATATTAGTTCGAAAAAATTTATTGTTCGAGAATTAATTTGTGGATAATAGAAAATTTCCCATATAAGTGATTTTATCATTTGGGATGTTTCAAACATCATAAGAAAGAAATTCATGAACTTCTAATATTTCTACTTACGGTAGGTTGGGAAACCAGTTTGAAAATCGTAGATATCTGATTTCACAAATACATGGAAGGTTGGCGAATCAGTTCGCAAACCGCAAGTTCAGTTGGGAACAGTTCACGAACCGTGGTGAACTTAATTTTTGGTGTTGGTATAAAAAGCTTAAGGTTGGCGAACCAAGTTCACGAACTATGTCCATTGAGTTCATAAACTGAATATGATTGGCAAACCCAGTTCTCGAACAGTGTACATCTGATTTCTCGAGCCGAGTAGGGTTTTCGAACCCGGTTCACGAATCGTAACCCCCTCACTCATGAACTTTAGCCTCACGGTACAGACCGTTTCACCAACGATCCTAGTAGAATTTAGCAGATGCTCAAAGACTAAGTTTTTAAAATATGTTTAGCATTGCTATGACTCTCTCAAACATTACTAAGAGTTCAAATCACTAAAAAAACTTATGTGTGTGCATCATGATTAAATTTTTGAGTGTTTGAATAAACATCAACTTGCTTTTAGTTTGAAAGGCATCTTTTCCAAAATAGAACGGTCATTATACACATTTTCGTAACCGAACCACTGTGTATATTTTCAATTGTATTTTCAAGATTAATTCTCACATGTTTTAATTGAAACCCTACTTAGAGTTTCATCTAAACAGAGAAAGTGTTTGCTTGATTCTCAAGTCATCTTAGCTTGAATTATAAGCAACCCCTGGTCTTGAAAAATTATAAATATGTATGCTTTTTCAACTAGGAAATTCAATCCCTGACACTTTGTATCCTAGTTGATAGCTAGAGTCGTCCTTTATGAATCTAGGTTTCTTCTGAGAAACACAATTAGGTTTACGACTAAAAGACTTTGCTTTGGGGATTCGTGAAGCCAAGTACGACTATCTTTACCATGATCGTTCGTGTATCCTGATCTTGCTTTTCTTTTATAGAGGTTCTCGTAATCTCTTTAAGGGAAGATAGATAAAAATCACAAAGTTCTCTTCGTTCCAGATTTTGTGATTCCCCAAGATAGATATCTGAAAACTATTCTTAATTGATAAGTTGAAGATTGTTAGATTGTTCTTGACATGTAGTAAAAGATCCAGGCTTCTCATCTATGTGAATTTAAGTGTTCTGTATTGTGAGGTTTGCTAGATTTGTCTATTATAAACAGATTTCCAAGCCTTGATATTTGATCTAAAGATAAATCAAATTGGGTATCTGTTAGAGGCATATTGGTACCAAAAGTATTCACTGAGGTTGAAGCAACTCTTAGGCTGTAAAAGACGTCAGCTAAGGGAATCCATTATGTAGTGCCTTGCGAGGTTGAAGATACGTAAGGAGCGCAGATATAACTGAATGGCTTGGAGGGTGGATTCGGTCTCAATTACATTCCAGTCTGAAGTATGATAGTAGGCTAGTGTCTGTAGTGGCTTAATATAGTTTGGTGTTCTAATCTGGACGAGGTATCGGAGTTTTTCTGCAGTTGTGATATCCTCGTTAACAAAATTCGTGTGTGTGTGTGTGTGTGCGCGCTATTACTTTTCTGCATCTTTGATTGTTAAAAGTACTACACATGTTCTTATTCCTATCAAAATAAAAAAGTTGGTGGTGTAATAGGTACCCCTGCATTTTCAATTAGTGTAAGAGAAGGTTCGTGTACTAACGGTGTTACAACCGACATGACGATATTTTGCTTTGATATGAGCTGTCAATTAACAAAATCGATGTTGATCTGACTATTGATTTAAATAAACTCATTGATAATATTTTTCATGAAAAACGACGATTGATAAGGAAAAATAGTGGATTTCATTGTAAAGTATATATCAAGAATTCTGATCTTCTAGAAGGATCTAAAAAATAAAAGGTTCTACAAAATAGGTTGTGTTAGAGTACTGCTCGATCGAACTCGCATGCGTTTCTATATCAAGCATGTTTGTTAATGTTAGTGATCAAAACTATAAAGTCTTGATTTCTAGTCGACTATAGATAAGGTCTCGAACTAGGATAGAAAGTGTAGTTGAGCTCAAGAACTCCATGGCAATAATCATACAAGACGAAGGACTACTCAAGAAACCAGTGGATTTTCATCGACTAAAATATGTGGAGACTTGAACTTATCTATCACTCAAAAGTCTATCTACTCTATCTCCTATCTTGAGACAAAAGTCGTTTTACTATATAGACTAAAGATATACACATGTGACATTTCGAGATGAGTATATCTCGCTTATCTATTTATCGAAATATGTGTTGGTAAAGCTTTTGCTTTAGCCAAGTTCATCTTTGCCTAGTGATGAAAGGCATGTTATGTTTCAATCACTTTGTAAATTGCTCTGACGAAAACTAGTTCGTGAATAACAACTATATGACGTCCTCTGAGAATGTTTCAATGATTAAAATGAGTGTTTAGACAATATAACCAATGGGGGATATAAATAATGTTGTGGTAACACATATATGTATAAGTCCTTAGCACTTGAACCGAAGTTTGCAAACTTTGTTGATCATGTGGAAACCGGAACTTGAGCAGTCAACTCAGTTCGTGAACGTGCGTAGTTCTCGAACCCGAGAATTTCTGCTGGAGTTGGTGAACTCCAACCGGTTACTTGAGTCTGCGAACCCAGTCCGCGAACTTGAGTGGTTATGTATAAAAACGATGTTCGTGAACTTATTTAAATTATCTAAGGAATGATATTGCAAACCGCGACTTTATATTTCATGAATTGATTCGAGTGAATCACATCGTTTTTGCTTCAATTATGTCTTGTGTAGTACATGAGATCTCATAGCAATTCAACAACTCTCTAACTAGTTATTTTGAGTCATTTGGACTAGTTATGGTGAAGAAGAATATGGTTGATATGAAAGTTATCATTTGGCTAACCATTTGGTTGACTAATATTGAACCAACTATTGTACACGTTTGGGTACGGTTACACAAACCCAAAATCTTCAAGTACATGTGCGTATGGCAAGCTAAGTTTTTGATCTAACGGTTGAGAGATATTAGCTTGTATCTAATCAGGTTTTCATCTAACGGTGAATATTGAATGCTTTGTTACTAAGCTAACATTGATTGCAAACCCTGATTTGAAAGACTATATAAGGGAGAACTCTAGCAACTGGGAAACCTAATCCCCACACATTCTGTGTGATACTAGTTTGCTAAGCCAGAGTCGATTCTCCTTTAACATTTGGTTTTCTTCTTCTAAAACTAAGTTAACGACTTAAAGACTTCATTGGGATTGTGAAGCCAGACCGATACTACTTTTATTGTAGTTGTGTGATCTGATCTTGCTATTTCTATCGTACGAGTACAATTGTAATATTTGGCTTGATATTTCTATCTCTGATAGGCAAGATATAAAAGTAATCACAAACATCTTCGTCTCATCGTTTGTGATTCCACAATATCTTTTTTTGCTCCGTCGATTAAGACTATTGTGAGGCGATTGATAAAACTGAGCTGTTCTTCGGAAATATAAGTCTGGTTTTATTGATTGGTTCCTATTCACCTTGATTTATCAAAAGACGGAACAAAACTCATAGGTTTATTCGTGGGAGACGAATTTATCTATCTTGTAGACTTTTTGTGTGAGACATATTTGTTTTCTAAAGTCTTCAACTTTGGGTCGTAGAAACTCTTGGTTGTGGGTAAGATCAGCTAAGGGAATCAAGTGCGCAGTATCCTACTGGGATCAGAGGCGTAGGAGCATAATTGTACCTTGGATCAGTATGAGATTGATTTGGGTTCAACTACAGTCCAGATCGAAGTTAATTTGGAGTAGGCTAGTGTCTGTAGCGGCTTAATACAGTGTATGTTTAATCTGGACTAGGTCCCGGGATTTTTCTGCGTTTGCGGTTTCCTCGTTAACAAAATTCTGGTGTCTGTGTTATTTCTTTTCCGCATTATATTTTGTTATATAATTGAAATAATACAGGTTGTGCGTTGTTCAATCAATTAGAATATCCGACCTTATTGGTTGTTGATTTAAATTGATTGACACTTGGATATTTGTCTTTGGTACCTTCCAAGTTATCTCTCTTTGATTATAACTCGCGAATCATATTTTATTGAGTAAATCAAATCGAGAGATTGAGATAATAACTCCTTGAGTATTTTCTATTTGATTGAGTCTAGTTGATTCTCTAGAAAACAACTCGGAGTTGTCCATACAGATTGCTAATCAAAATATTGGGTGAGGTTGTTAGACCCCCGCTTTTTCAATTGGTATCAGAGCAGGCAAACACGTTCAAGACCTCATAAGTCTGTGTCTGTAAGCGGTCTGACTCTATGGACAGAGGTGATATCTCAATAAACGTACCACCAGTCTTCGATGGCTCTAATTACTTATGGTAGAAAATTGTTATGCGCGATTTTCTTCAAGCACGTGACTTCCAATCATGGGTATATGTTGTTAATAGATATAATGCTCCCGTTGAGGCAGTTGGAGATGTAAATGTTCCAAAGAATATTGCGGAATACACTCCTGCAGGGATCCTTGCTACAAAGCAAAACTCCGACGGTTGAATGCAATCATACATGCCATTACCCCAAATCTTCAGCACCATGTGTCTAATTTCACTAAGTCGTAAGAAGCTTGGGATATCTTAGCAACCATATTTGAAGGAAATACCAGTGAAAAGTAAGCTAGGCTTCAAAAACTTAGTTCCGATTGGGAAAACCTTCATATGGTATATGAAGAAACATTTGATGAGTTTAATCACAAAGTGTCTGAAATTTTTAATGCAAATTTTTCATTGGGTAAGACTATCCCTGAAAAGGATATTCTGATGAAAATTCTCAGATCACTGCCATCTAGATACGATGCTAAGAAGCATGCCATCGTTGAGGGAAATAACCTAGATAATCTCTTCAGAAACACGCTGGTTGGAAAGCTTAAGATCTTTGATCATGAACATTAATCCAAATCTAAGGATGTTGCGTTCAAAGCACTAAAGGACACTAAATTACTTGATAAAAGTAAAAAAGAAAAAATCTCTGAAGATGATCACTCTGAGACAGACTCATCAGATTAAGATCTTGACAAATCAGTCTCGATGATCACAAGACAGTTTAGGGATCTTCTATTAAAGAGAAGTAAACGGTTCTCCAGAGATAAGACTAAGGCATCAGTCAAACCTCATAATCGTGTTCCTCCTAAAAACAGGGATATTGATGAACCTGATAATGAGGATATGCCTCAGTGATTTAAGTGTAAGGGATTTAGTCATTTTGCAAACGAGTGTCCAAATCGTAGAAAATACACTGGGAACAAAGGTCTTGCAGCAACTCTTGATGAAATACCTGACAGCTATGACTCTAATGAAGATAGGAAATCAAGTGTTGCACTTCTTGGTGAAAATATTGATTTTGATAATTGTAGCAATACACATGTCAATACACATATCAATTTTAATATTCTTTCAGAAGATAATCCAACCATTCTGGAAGAAAAAGTTGACCCTTTTCTTGGAAACTATGTTTATAATGTTTCAGGATCCACTATGTGCCTAGCTGCTTGCACATTTCAGAAGCCTGATTACTATCCAAGTGTGACGTGCTCGTATTGTTCATTAAAAGGTCATGAACTCTCAAAGTGTTACAAGTTCAAAAACAAGCAAAGACACGTCAACAAACTTCAACGAAGAGCAAATCATCTAGCAAGAAAGCTTAAACTTGCTCAGAAGACCGCAGAGGTATGTAAGATTTTATCTTCGTCTAAGAAGTCAGTTTCCAAGAAAAAACCAAGACCATTTGAGAAGAAAGTATGGTAAAACTATTTTAATAGATAGAAGCCTGAGGATTCTCCACAAGAGGAAATTAGTGGAAAAATTATAGTTCACCACAACGCAACTTGATTGTGTTGTTCTTAAAATCTTATCTCATGTGCCTGATCAAAAGAGACAATGATTGTGTACCTCTCAGGCTTTAGGAAAAGTTTTTGTTTTCTCTTTTCTTAGAAGTATTTTCCTTTTGTCTATCAAACAGAAGAAAGGGTACTATCGACAATTCTACTCTTTATAGGGATAAGAGTTGATCGTCCACGAACCTGTTTTAGGTTTCGAACCCTACATTCCTTTTCCTTCTCTAAAACCTCTCTTTATCTTAAGACTACTTGTTGAGCTAATTGTGAATTCCTCTCACAAACCCATACGCTCATGGA
Source organism: Papaver bracteatum (assembly GCA_023529315.1). Classification (NCBI taxonomy): domain Eukaryota; kingdom Viridiplantae; phylum Streptophyta; class Magnoliopsida; order Ranunculales; family Papaveraceae; genus Papaver; species Papaver bracteatum. The sequence goes on from JAJJWX010005152.1 coordinate 2,114,681, forward strand.
CGCTCCAAGAATGATGTCTTCCGATGAAAAAGAAGGTAATGTGATTGTTAAGCCATCAATCATGAAGGAAAAGGAAAAATCTCCATTTCCTCTAACCTTGAAAAGAAAAAGAAGGAATATGAGGAAGCCAAGAGATGTTCCTTCAAATTCTCAGAAGTTTTCTGATATTCTTGAAGTGTTGAAGGAGTTGCGAAAGGATATTCAACAAATAAAGGCTTTTGTGTATAAGATTCATGGGATTCAGAAGGCCCTGGTTCGACAACAACAACCAAGAAGGTTCATCGATATAAACTCCTTTCTTAATGAACCTTATGTTCCCATGGCTATTGACGACAAGGAGTTCGGGGACGATAATGAATTCTTCAAAGGTCTTAATGTCTAGTAAATCTTCTATTGTTTCTCTTTTGTTTAGAAGAATAACTAGTGTTTTGGAATATCCATTATTGTGATTACACATAGCTATATCCAATGTTTTTCATCTTCTTGTTTTTAGATTTTTTGGTTTAAAAAATTCTAAGGTTGTTTGGAAGATGATGGTTGCAGTATTAATCTTTATGGTTTTATATATTGCAATATTTTGATGGGATATGTATGTTTATGTCCATGAACTTGATTGTCCCATATTTTGTCAAAAGTAAAGTCGTTCGTGAATTGATATGCAAATATTTGTAAAAGGATGAATAGACTTTTGACAAACACAAAAGTTAATCCTATATTGTCAATTATTGATGTAAGATAGGTTAAAATATTTTGTGATTCAAGGATTATGTCTATTATATGTCATTGTGCAAATGGTGATAAAAACATAGAATGAATCCTTGTGTTATCCACGGTATAGATCCTTATTGATCCATTTTTTATGTATTACCGTGAAGGATCCATTGTGTATCTTATGTTGAGCACGATACGACTAAGTCGATTCCTTATTGGCATGGTTGGTTGTTCCATGAGATGCTATATGTTGAGCATTAAGAACTAAATTAATCAACTTCCGTGGTTATTTAGTTTGTATTCAATAAGTTTTATTATGTTGAATACATTTACGGTTAAGGTTGTCATGTCTTATGATAATCTTAGTCGGGCTTCCATAATCTCTTATGTTGAGCCCAAATGAACTAAATCAATCATCTAGTATGGTTATTTAGTTAGCATTCCGTAAGTTCTTCTCATGTTGAGCATAATTGACTAGTATGGTTATTTTAATGATTAACCTAGTCATTGCTCCATAGATATTCTTATGTCGAGTGTGTCCAATTAAATTGATTACTCTTGTAATTAGTTTGGTTGAGTATGAAAATTAGATTATTTGCAAGTTTTCTTGTGATCAATCTAATTGATTTTTTAAGTCTCCATAAGTTTACTTGTGTTGAGCATATTTAATCAAATTAATCTTGGTTCACTTTGGTTAATTTGATTGAATATTTCTTGTTGGATTCCAAATTCATACTTGTATGCAATTTGTTGAGTCTAAAGAAATCCTTCTTTTCTTTTGAAATTAAGGTCGCTCTTGTTGTTCCTTAGGGAATGACATATTATGGGGGAGAGTTCTTTTGAACTTGTGTTTAATTTCCAAATCTTTGTGGGGAGTGTGGCTGTGGAATATTATAGGGGTTATCTTGCGTCTTAATAAACTCCTTGATGAATGCATTTATCTCCGGCTTTATGATTGCATCTAAACAAGATGATACACATTTACCTTTGGTCATGAAATGTCTCTTACGGAAATTTTATTAGGATCCCGTTCTTGTACCTTTACCAATTTTATTGACAAAAGGGGGGAGAATTAATATGCAGTTCACACTACAAATACATATGGTTTTCGGATCATTATGTAAGGGGGGGGTGGTTTCCATGTGAGGTGGAGTATTGACTAAGGGGGAGTGAAGTATCACCATAGTATTGTTATTGAAGTTGTGATGCAATTGGACTTTGACAATGTGTAATAATACTATGACATTGTATAACAATGATTGAAAACCGATGCTTTTCTCATTGTTATAGCTACGGATTTTCAACAACGATGATGCTAAACTTACAAGCTTTGGGATCATTGGACTACTTGGAAGTGACAAAGACTTCGAGTATTGTTGAAGATTAGACATGTGGAATAGGAGCTACAAAGTTTATTTATATATTTTTTGTATTCCATATGTATTAATAGTTTTGCCCCTAAAATTTACAAAGGGGGAGATTGTTAGAGCACTGCTCGGTTGAACTCGCATGCGTTGCTATATCAAGCATGTTTGTCAATGTTAGTGATCAAAACTATAAAGTCTTGATTTCTAGTCTACTATAGCTAAGGTCTCGGACTAGGATAGAAAGTATAGTTGAGCTCAAGAACTCCATGAAAATCATCATACAAGACGAAGGACTACTCAAGGAACCAGTGGATCTTCATCGACTAATAGGTATGTGGAGACTTGAACTTATCTATCACTCAAAAGTCTATCTACTCTATCTCCTATCTTGAGACAAAAATCGTTTTACTATATAGACTAAAGATATACACATGTGACATTTCGAGCTGAGTATATCTCGCTTATCTATTTTTCGAAATGTGTGTTGGTAAAACTTTTGTTTTAGCCAAGTTCATCTTTGACTAGTGACGAAATTCATGTTATGTTTCAATCACTTTGGAAATTGCTCTGACGAAAACTAGTTCGTGAATAACAATTATATGACGTCCTATGAGAATGTTTCAATGATTGAAATGAGAGTTTAGACAATATAACCACTGGGGATATAAACATTATTGTGGTAACACATATATGTATATGTCCTTAGCACTTGAACCGAAGTTTGCGAACTTTGTTGATCAAGTGGAAATTGGAACTTGAGCAGTCCACTCAGTCCACGAACTTAGTCCGTGAACGTGCGTAGTTCTCGAACCCGAGAATTTCTGCTGGAGTTGTAGCTCGGTTTTATTCCGCGAACTCAGTCCGCGAATTGACGAAAGTTCTCGAACCCGAGAATTTCTGCTGGAGTTTATGAACGTGAACCCAGTCCACGAACTTTAGTGGTTATGTCTAAAAACGATGTTCGTGAACTTATTTAATTTATCTAAGGAATGTTATTTCAAACCGTGGATTTATAGTTCATGAATCGATTCGAGTGAATCACATCGTTTTTGCTTCAATTGTGTCTTGTGTAGTACATGAGATCTCATAGCAATTGAACAACTCTCTAACCAGTTCATTTGAGTCATTTGGACTAGTTATGGTGAAGAAGAATATGGTTGATATGAAAGTTATCATTTGGCTAACCATTTGGTTGACTAATATTGAACCAACTATTGTACACGTTTGGGTACGGTTACACAAACCCAAAATCGCCAAGTACATATGTGTATGGCAAGCTAAGTTTTCGATCTAACGGTTGAGATATATTAGCTTGTATCTAATCAGGATTCCATCTAACGGTGAATATTGAATGCTTTGTTACTAAGCTAACATTGATTGCAAACCCTGATTTGAAAGACTATATAAGGGAGAACTCTAGCAACTGGGAAACCTAATACCGACACATTCTGTGTGATACTAGTTTGCTAAGCTAGAGTCGATTCTCCTTTAACCTTTGGTTTTCTTCTTCTAAAACCAGGTTAACGACTTAAAGACTTCATTGGGATTGTGAAGCCAGACCGATACTACTTTTCTTGTAGTTGTGTGACCTGATCTTGTTGTTTCTATCGTATGAGTACAATTGTAATAATTGGCTTGAGATTTCTATCTCCGATAGGCAAGATATAAAAGTAATCACAAACATATTCGTCTCATCGTTTGTGATTCCACAATATCTTTTTTCGCTGCGTCGATTAAGACTATTGTGAGGTGATTGATAAAACTGAGTTGTTCTTCGGGAATATAAGTCTGGTTTTATTGATTGGTTCCTGTTCACCTTGATTTATCAAAAGACGGAATAAAACTCATAGGTTTATTCGTGGGAGACGAATTTATCTATCTTGTAGACTTTTATGTGTGAGACAGATTTGTTTGCTAAAGTCTTCGACTTTGGGTCGTATCAACTCTTGGTTGTGGGTGAGATCAGCTAAGGGAATCAAGTGTGCATTATCATGCTGGGATCAGAGGCGTAGGAGCATAACTGTACCTTGGATCAGTGTGAGATTGATTGGGGTTCAACTACAGTCCAGACCGAAGTTAATTTGGAGTAGGCTAGTGTCTGTAGCGGCTTAATATAATGTATGTTTAATCTGGACTAGGTCATTTTCGGTTTGCTCGTTAACAAAATACTGGTGTTTGTGTTATTTATTTTCCACATTATATTTTGTTATATAATTGAAATAATACAGGTTGTGCATTGTTCAATCAATTAGAATATCCGACCTTATTGGTTGTTGATTTAAATTGATTGACACTTGGATATTGGTCTTTGGTACCTTCCAAGTTATCTCTCTTTGATTATAATTCGCGAATCATATTTGGTTGAGTAAATCAAGTCGAGAGATTGAGATAATAACTCCTTGAGTATTTTCTATTTGATTGAGTCTAGTTGATTCTCTAGAAAACAACTCGGAGTTGTCCATACAGATTGCTAATCGAAATATTGGGTGAGGTTGTTAGACCCCCGCTATTTCAAGTTGGATGATGAAATTCCTATCAACAAGCATATTGTTTCTATGTTGGATGAATCAAAGGATACTTTAGCAAAAGTTATTTAGAATTTGAAATCTGGAAGTGAAAAAAAATCTAACTCATTATTTAAAGAACTATCATCAATCAGGAGATAGGCGAGGTCTTGGCTTTGTTAAACCTGATATGACTCAATTTTATCAAAAGGACCAGATGATGCATATAATACTTGTGTAGGTTCATGTATGTTTTCTGGTTCATGTAACCATTGCCAACATAAAACTAAAAAGCTGCAAGTGTTCTACACAAAAAGGTTGAATTACTTCTGTCCAATTTTGAAAGACTTATAATAGGCATGACAAGATATCCTAATACATGGAAAAGTAATGTTAGTATGGGAGATTTTTCCTTATTGTCAATCTCACCCTTTCAGTGGTTTCTCGATAGTAAATATAGCCGACACATGACAGGTGACCTTTCATGGTTAGTGAATGCATACGATTATACGGGAGGACATGTGATATTTGGAGATAGGAGTTGTTGCTACATCAACAAAAAGGGGACGATCAAACTTTCAGGAATGCCTGAAATTCATGATTTTATATACGTTAATGGTATGTATGCTAATCTACTTTCTGTTCAAATTCGTGACAAAGGCCATAAATTTATCTTCAATTCTAAAGGATGTGATATTGAAGATAAGTACGGAAAAATAAATTTTCATGGCATTCGTGGTGAAAACAATTGTTATCTTCTTGATATTCAGTTTAATATTTGTTGTAACTTGACTAAGGTGGGATCTACTTAACTTTGGCATGAGCGTATTGGTCACATCAATTATCGGTGCCTCTTTGGGAAGATCATTAATAAATAAATTGTGAGGGGTGTGCCCAAAATCAGTGCCAAAGTGGATGGTGCTTGTCAAAAAGGCAAACAAGCTAGAGTTCCACATAAGTTATCATAAGACATTGCCACCAAATATCCACTTGACTTAATTCATATTGATTTGTTTGGCCCGATCCAACAACCTATTGTTCATGGGAAGAAATATGCCTTGATAATGGTTGATGACTACACCAGATTAACTTGGGGTGGTGTTCCTTGCACATAAGAATGATACCATGAGTGAATTTAAGATTATTCCAAATAGAATCTAAAACGAACCGGGTCACAAACTAAAGAAATTTAGGAGCGATAACGGAACGAAATTCAAAGACACCAAGGTATTTGAGTTCTGTAACACATTGGGTATTATTCAATAATATTCTTCACCAATAAATCCACAAGATAATGGAGTTGCAGAAAAGAAGAACAGAAATATCCAAGAAATGGCCAAGGCAATGGTCCATAACAAAAACTTACCTTTAAAGTTTTAGGGAGAAGTTATCTTTACATCATGCTATTTGATCAACCGTGTATACCTACGGTCACGAATTCTAAATACTCCTTAAGAGTTATGATACAACAAGAAACCTAACTTGATTTACCTTTGTGTGTTTGGAAGTAAGTGTTATATTCTCAAGGATTGATAACAAAAAGGAAAATTTGTTTCTAAAAGTGAAGAAGAAATTTTCCTTGGTTATGCCTCAGATAGTCACGGTTTTCCAGTTTACAATCTCAGAGCCAACGTTATGATGGAATTTTTGAATATTATTAGTGATTATTTGAGAAGTTCTCATCATGATAAAAATCCTGCTGAGTTGCTTCCTATGAAAATGAGTGGGTACCAAGTACGCCACCAAATTTTTCGTTCGGCAACCTGTATGAACAAAACCTAATACAATTGCAAGTAAACCAACTTAATGATCCTTTAAAAAATGTATATAAAATTTATATATGTACCTCTTTTCGATCAGTATGTATAAGAAATTGAGTCCGTGAACCTGATTTTTAAGAAGAGTACTTGAACGAATTTAAAAATAATTATCTAAGATCAATCTAGTTGTATCCAAATAATTCTATAATCGGAATTCTGCCAAGTAATTAAACTTGTTAACTAGTCTTGTAATATAACACAATTAGATGGACGTATATACTTAGATTGAACACGTACAACTTGCGTAAATACAATTACAAAGATAAACAATATAATTCGAAAAGGGAAAAACACAAGACATCAGAAGTTTCGTTAATGAGGAAACCGCAACTACAAAAAGACCTCGGGACCTTATCTGGATTTGAACACCGAGATGTATTAACCAACTACATACACTATCCTACTATCATACTTCAGACCGGAATATAGATGATACTGAATCAACCCTTCAAGTTTTTTAGGTACAACCACGCTCCTTACGTCTCTTGAACCTCACAAGGTTCTACGCACTTGATTCCCTTAGATGACGTACTTTACAACCTAAGAGTTGCTTCAGCCACAATAAATACTTTTGATATCAATTTTCCTTTAATAGATAAGCCTATTTTATTTCCATTTAAATCTAAAGATCAAGGTGTGTAAATCTATTTGCAATAGACAAACTAGCAACCCTCACAAATCCGGAACATACGACTCCCGAGAATAATCTTCAAAATATCACTTAAGATTAATTATCATATATCTATATTGAGAAATCACAAAGTCTGAGACGAAGAGAACTTTGTGATTTCTATATATCTTGCCTGAAAGAGATTACTAAAACCTCGATAAAAGAAATGCAAGATCAGGATACACGAACTATCAAGGTAAAAAGTAGTCGGACACGGCTTCACGAATCCCCGAAGCGGAGTTTTTAGTTATAACCTAATTATGTTTCTCAGAGAAAACCCAGGTTCATGGAGGACGACTCTATATCAACTAGGACACAAAGTTTCCTGGATTAAATTTCCTAGATAAAAGAGCATCTCTATTTATATATTGTCAAGACTGAGGGTTGCTTATAGTTCAAGCTAAGATAACTTGAGAATCAAGCAAACACTTTCTCTATTTATATGAAACTCTAAGTTGGGTTTCAATAAAAACATGTGAGAATTAATCCTAAAAATATAATGGAAAAATATACACAGTTGTCCGGTTACGGAACTGTGTATAATGATCGTTATTTTTTGGCAAATATGCATTTCGAACTAAAAGCAAGTTGATGCTCATTTAAACACTCAAGAGTTTAATCATGATGCGCACACATAAGTTTTTTAGTGATTTGAACTCTTAGTAGTGTTTCAAAGAGTCACGGAAATATTAAACACATTTTAAAAAATTAGTCTTTGAGCATCTGTTAAATTTTACTAGGATCGTTGGTGAAACGGTTCGTGAACCGTGAGCCTAAAGTTCACGAGTCAGGGAGCTAAGATTCGTGAACCGGGTTCGACAACCCTACTCGGCTCGAGAACTCAGATGTACGTTATTGGAGAACTGGGTTCGCCAATCGTACTCAGTTTGTAATTCAAGCTAAGATAACTTGCGAATCAAGAAAATACCTTCGGTCTTGAAAATACAATAGAAGAATATACACTGTGGTCCGGTTCTGGAACCGTGTATAATGACTTCTTCGGTTTGGTAATATGCCATGTGGACAATAAGCATTATGATGTTAATAAAAACACTTAAGAGTTTAATCATGATTCACTTACATAAGTGTTTAAGTGATCAATGAAGTCTTAGAAGTGTTTAAGAGAGACATAGCAATGCTAAACATATTTAAAAGATAAGTCTTTGAGCATATGCTAAATTTATTGGGACAATTGGTGAGGCGGTTAGTGAACCGTAAGGCTAATTCACGAGTCATGGAACTACGGTTTGTGAATCGGGTTCACCAATCCTTAATCGGCTCGAGAAATCAGATGGATACATATTACATATTGGGTTTGCCAACCGTTCTTGGATTATGTACTCATATGGACACAGTTTTCCAACCGGATTCACCAACCTTAAGCCTTTTATACCAACTTAAAAAAAAAAACTGTTCACCATGGTTTGCCAACCGGGTTCATGCAGAATGCGGACCATAAAAGTACTTATGACTCTGGTGGATATTTTGACACTTTGGACTAGTTATAGTTCCAAATAAGTTTTGTGTTTGGAAAACTACTAGCGTATATTATACATGTAAGGGCTCACCACCCCCTTGTAAATGCTAGAGAGTGTGCATCAAAAGGACTTGATGAATATTGCACGTTTAATAGTATCAATGTAGAGCATCTTAAACCCAATGGTCCCGCACAGACTACCATCAAAGGTTATAGATGGTGCCTAAGGCATGGTTATGCATACAAACCTACCTTTAATTGCTTGGGGAATATGCAATATCAACGCATCTTTACTTAATTTGTTTTAGAACCCAATATTAGTCAACCTTTTTTGCGTACCAGTTGGTAACTGGATATAAGCCTGACATTCGCGTTCTTACGAATTTTTGGTTGCACTATATATGTGCCATTATGAATCCACATCGTACCGTGATGGGTCACGAAAACGATTAAGTAGTTTTGTTGGATATTACTTCCAAAAATTATCCGCGTTTTAAAACCTTTAGCAGGAGATCTCTTACTGCTAGATTTGCGGTTTATCACTTTAATGAGATAGTCTTCTCGTAGTTAAGGGGAGATAAGAAAAAGTATTTTCTAAGGTAACATCAAGAATTTCCGTAGTGTGTTCCCACTGTGTCGCATATTGATTCTTGTACTCCACAAATTTAAATGTGAAGTGACAAAGAATAATCGATTTTCAGAATGTACATTGATGTCGTTAAAGTGATGAGATCACACATACCAGCTGCAAACCTACCTGAAAGGTTACAAATCCTCAATAAGGGATATACACCATAAACTAAGGTGTTGCAACTACACTTAGTGGAAGTGTGGTTGAGGCCGTGGATCCATAAAAAAAGTTGGAAAGACCACTTGGTTCGATCAATGCTCACCTATAAAGGAAGTATGTGAGTAAGGCACAACTTATTTATATCATCAAAAATCATCTCATAAGATTGTATTTGAATATGTCCATGAATCAAACTGGAGGATGCTCCGAAGTTTAATGATTCCATAAAACAATGACATCCCAGGTGGATTATGAGAATGCGCATGAGTCAATGGAAAGATCATGAGTGCATATTGATGATCAATTTTATATACACTTGCTTAAGGAAATAGAGCAAGATGAGATCGAACCAAGCTCCTTGTTGCTTAATGTCAACGAATAACGTATTTGGCCTATACAATCCAGGTAGAACTTGGTTTTTTGACAAATATACATGTATTTGGTATGGTAGTGCTAACCAACCAAGTGTAAAACCTATTGGACATACACGATTAATTTGTCATAAAGCATAATGAGAAGAAATCAGTCTTAAAGTATAAAGACTCGCCTTGTGGTGCGAGGTTTCTCACAAGGCCCTGGAATTGTTCTCCTGTAATGAACGTTATAGTGTTCCGCTACTTAGTTAGCTTGGTAATTTCAAAAGGACTTGAAATGCAGCATATGTATGTGATTATTACGTATCTCTGAAACAATCAAGAGACAACAGATATTTACAAAAGTATTTGATAGCCTTTTGTTGCCCAAATCAAATGACTCTAAACCACAAAGTGCGTATACAGTTAGATAGAACGCTCACTTATAGATTGAAGCAATCAGGTGGATGTGGTATACCCGTCTAAGTGGCTATTTTATTTGGAGGGGATAAACAAGTAAGTTATTTTTCCTTGCGTATTCACAAAAAAGTTCCTGATGTGGGATTGTAGCTATCTATGTCGATGGTACATACATGATGGATACTCTTGATGCAATAAGAGACCTTAAAAGTTATTTGAAATTTGAATTTGAGATTAAAAATGTGGGGAAAGCTCGACCGAATACTGGGTTTGTGGTATATTATTCCACCAATTTGCATATGTCTAAAGTTTTCAGGCAATTTAATAAAGACATGCATCCTGATAGCACTCCCATGATTAGTCGAGGTTCAAATGTAAGTAAGTGACCATTTCGTCTAAGTACAATATACACATTGTTGTACTTAGTATAATAATGTACTCGATTAAATTTTACATCCTCATGGAACTTGTTAGCTAGATAGAGCTCAGCACCAACACAACATCATTGAATGGTATAATAAATGTAATCATGTAATTAAAAGTAACAATTGACATAAATTTGTTTTATCTCTGCAAAGACATTAAAAGGAATGCTAATGAAATTGGAATCCAAAATTTGTTGATTATGAAAGAACAATAATCTCTGGTCCAACGAAAGTAATCAGGGGGAGATATGGTAGACTATTTTCTAAGTCATTACCGATATTCAGTTCGAAAAGTACATGACTAAAAGAACTGTCTGGAACAACTCTGAAAGTAATCAGGGAGAGATGCCGAAATTAGGGGGAGGATCCAAGGATATGGTGTCGACATACTTCGAAATTGAAGCTGCGTTGTACTTTTTCCCCTTCGATCGAGAATATTTTTTCCTAAAGGGTTTTGTTACTCGACAAGGTTTTTAGCGAGATAATATTAAAAACATCAAGTATGTTGAATGTTGAAGACATAAAGATCGTGTTGATATTACTGCAAATATCTGAATCAATGAAATGAAACGCGATAGTTCGTTAAGCAACGTAACTTTCAGAATCAACAACAAGGTCTTATAAACATTTAAGACACCAAAGTAAAGTGTGGTAAACTCCTTTTGACTGCATTCGACTAATGAAAATTATCCGACATCAGGGGGGGAATCTAATTGTGTGTTGAACTATTTTCCTTCACGAAGGTTGCTTTTTCCCACATGGTTTTGTTACTCGACAAGGTTTTTAATGAGACAACAACAAAAACCGGGAATGTAATTTCCTAACCAAGGCTATTGTCTTTCCCACGAGGATTTTCTGCCTTAAGAGTTGCGAAGCAACTATTCAACTTCAACGGAGCAAAGTGATCATCTGCAACGAATCACCTTTACTTGCATCTGTCACGTTGTACTATTTTCCCTTCATCAAGGTTTTATCCCAATGGGTTTTCCTTGTCAAGGTTTTAATGAGGCAACATATTCGAGTTCAACTATGTTCTAAGTTTTCTTAATATTGTACTCTTTTTCTTTTGTTCAGGTTTTGTCCCTCTAGGTTTTCCTGACGAAGTTTTAACGAGGCAATTAACTTACTCATCGGTCTTTGAAGATCGTATTGCATGTGACGAACTACATGTAAAGTACGAGACAACATGTGAAGTACTACATGTGAAGAGTTGTACCAAGGTTTTATCCCACTGGGTTTTTCCTTTTCAAAGTTTTAATAAGGCAATTGATTTCGGTACAAGTCATCAAAGAGAAGACGACATTTGAAGAACTACATTCGAAGCAATATATGTGAGGCACTGCATATGAAGTTTTATTGAACCACATAAGGAGGAGTGTTAAAGGGACCGTGCCCATGGATGTGCGGTCCAAAACGGAAGTCTTTTGGTTTTCCCTTCTCCATGTATATAAAGGATAATCTATCCATGTAACATAGAGAATTCTTATCAATGGAATCCTTCACTTTCTCTGCCTCTTCCTTTTTACCTTATTATTTACTGAAACAATCAAAGAGTTATATATCAATTTCTCAATACAATCCGCAATCAAACATATAGAAATATGTGAGCCCGATTGATATGAGAAATAACTTGGATAGTACCATAGACCAATGTCCAAGTGTCAATCAATTTCTACTCAACGACCAAAGGTCGGATTAAGCAATTGATTGAACTACTCACATCCTGTGATATTTCAATTATATAAAAAAATATAATGCGAAAAAGAAATAACACAAACACCAGAAGTTTTGTTAACGAGGAAACCGCAAATGCAGAAAAACCCAGGGACTATATTAAGCCGATACAGACACTAGCCTACTACAAGTTAACTTCAGACTGGAATGTAGTTGAGCCCTAACCAAGTCTCACATCGATTAAGGTACAGTCGCATTCCTTACACCTATGAATCCTAGCAGGACTCTACGCACTTGATTCCGTTAGCTGATCTCACCCACAACTAAGAGTTGCTACGACCCAAAGTCGAAGACTTTGTTTACTTCTTCGAAATGAAAATTCCAATGATCGATCGAAGGTGTTATTTCATAGGTCAATCTGACATGTTTGTCATTAAATTGGGAGTTGGATACGCTCAGTTTAAAATGAGAGTCTTCGGGTACTATTTTCTAGACAATACCAATTTGGCGAAGCGTTCTACGAGGATCTAAAGTTACGAACCCAGTTGAATGAAAAAAAGGTCCCACATAGGTCGCCACATCGGAAAATACTCTATCACCAACTTCATCTTCTCCATCCTCATCAAGTTTCAAATAAGGATCAAAAACCACATCATCGACTGTCAACGCATCCAACTTTTTCCACATGTTCACAATTTCCAAAAAAGTCTATTCTGATAGATAAATATGTCTCTCACGGAAATACCTATGAAGTTTTGTTCTATCTTTTGATAAATCAAGGTGAACAGGAACCAAATTATAATGCAGTCTTATATTCCCGAAGAACAACTTAGAAATATCAATCACCTCACAATAACTTAACTATATGGTAATAGAACAAGTTATTGTGGAATCAAAAAGAATGAGACGAAGAGCTTTGTGATTACTTTTTATATCTTACCTATCAGAGATAAATCTCGAGCCAATATTAGAGAAGATAGTACTCAATATGATAGAACAAGTAAGATCAGAACACGCAACTATAGAGAAAATAGTTGGGTCTGGCTTCAGAATCCCAATGAAGTCTTTAAGTCGTTAACATATAATGGTTTTAGGAAAAACCTAGGATAAAGGAGAATCGACTCTAGTGGCAACTAATATCACACATGAGGTGTGGGGATTAGGATTTCCAATTGCTAGAGTTCTCCGTTATATAGTCTACAAATCAGGGTTTGATAGCTTTGAAACAAAGCAATCAATATTCATCGTTAGATGAAAACATGATTTAAGATTCAAGCTAAGTTTGCTTAGAACCAAAGAAATATCTCTTCACCGTTAGATGGTCTTAGCTTGTTACACACACATGAAATATACCTTCATTTAGATATGGGTAACCGTATCTAAACATTATATTAAGTTGGATCAATAATAGTTGACCGAAGTTACCCATATGAACACTTTTGTATTAACCACATTCATCAAACACTTCTAGATCATATGATAATCAAATGAATATAATTGTGTTACTCAAAGAGTTGTTCAATTGTTTATATTCTCATAGAAGTATACAAGACACAATTGAAACAAAATCGGATTTGATTCAAGAGAATCAATTCATGAATATTTAGCCACGGTTTGCAAAGATTGCATTCCTTAATTTATAAATGTATTTGTTCATGAGTATGAAATCATTCTTAATCGATTTTAAAACTTAAACCAACTTAGTTTGCAAATGGGTACGCAAACTTAAGTTCCGGACTTTGGTCACGTCCGACTGTTCGCAAACGGGTACGCATACTTAAGTTCCGGACCTAACTCCGATGAAACCGTTCGCATACTGGTATGTAAACTTGGTTCCCAGACTTTGACTGTTAAAACCGTTTGCATACTGGTACGCAAACTTGGTTCCCGGACCTGAATCATACTACAACAGTTTGTATGCTGGTATGCGTAATGTGCTATATCCAAACAATGGTTATTTGTTCTAAATTCTCATTTCAATTATTGAAACATCCATAGAATACGACAATAGCTGTCACACACAAACTATTAGCTTATAAGTAATTTTCAAATGATCGAATAATCAATACAAAATATTCCGAGTCTACATCAAATGACTGTCTCACACAAATCATATAAGATGTTTCAAGGCAATTTTCACATGATCATTTTTTGACTAATTATTTATTTTCCAACAAATAAATTGTTTCCAACTAAACTCGTCAAGAATAATGATGAACGTAGATAAAGCAAAAATCTTTTCAACACATATTTCGAGAAAGATATAAGCGAGTTAAACTCAACTCGAAATATCAAATGTGTATAATGTAAAAGTCTATATAGCTATACGACTTAGTCTCAATAGGAGATAAAAATATAATAGACTTCTGAGTGATAGTTTTAGTCTCCACATACCTTTTGTTGATGAAGTTCCTCCAAGATCTCCTCAGTAGATCTTCGTCTTCAGTTAATGAACGTCGTGAAGTCTAAAGCCCAACTACACATTTTATCCTAATCTGAGACATAGATATAAGTAGACTAGAAATCAAGACTTATAGTTTTGATCACCTAAACTTGACAAACAAGCTTAAGATGGAAATGCTTGCGAGTTCGACCGAGCAGTGCTCTAATACCTATAGTTAGGATTCCTAGTCGTAAGTAATTCCATTATCACACACAAAAACAAAAAACAGATACCCAATTTCGGCTAGGTTTTCCTGGCGGGAATCAGTTATTTAAATATTTTTTATTCTCAGAATTATTTACGGCTAGGAAAACTCAGCCATAAGTAGTTCTGAAGATTTAAAAAAAAAAAAAACTAAAATAACACTTTCGGCTGGAAATACTTTATTTTTCTGCCGTAAAGTGTCGGTTTTGGCTTTGATGTATTGTTTTCCTAGCCTTAAATACTGGAAAACGTCAACAACAAAAAATAGTGCGTTTAACGGATTAGAAGGAACAAAATCGTAATGAGAGTTAAGTTAGAGGTGTTCATAGCTATTTTGAGCATATGTTTCTTCATAGTATTTTAAGGTTTCAAAAAAAAAAAAATCAAAAGATCAACATTCTCCTTCTAGAAATCAAACAACAAAAAAATGTTTTCAAAACTTAAATCATATCATTAAGTTAATTGAATCACTAATCATAATTAATTTTAGGGATATTTTGACTTTGGGTCACATAAAAGTGACCAGAGTTGCGTTTGGGTCACGAAAAAATTTTAATTAGAGTTTGGGTCACGAGACCGTCGTTGACCGTTAATGAAATAATTTTTATTTTAATTAATTTTCATTTATGAAACACTGTTAATTAACATTGAACACGTGGGTCGCACACGTAAATAAATATCTATTGAAACAATCTAACGGTCAAGAATAGATAGAATCCAGCAGTCTGGATTATTCGTCAGTGACCAGACCTTTGGACCCAACTTCAAAACCCTATAAACACTGAAATTCAGCCATTTTACTTCCCATTTTCCAGGCAACAACTTCACACCTGCCGACAGTTTCTAAGCTCACAATTTGGACAAAAATATCATATCTCCATTTGGATAAAATGAAGAACAAAGGCATACCAGAAACTGAAATAACTTACGTTCATAAACCAATTTATGCACACCTGCAACTTACATTCATATAAGCATACAAGTGAATTATTTCTCTATTGTTATTGCAGGTGTGTCATATATGCAATGAGAGTGTAAATATAATGCAAGTTACAAGATGGTGCACCTGCAAATTATGTTAACTTACTCTACCTACAATTATGCTGACTTATCACACTCTACTGCATATTTCAATTATATAACAAGAGAACCATTTGAAAATATGCCAATAACTACTTGTGCGGCTATCGCGACATCCACCTCCTCAGATGCTTTCATGTTCATATCGTCCACCATTAATCAAATATGTGCATTGACAAAAGCATAAATTGAATGAACTGGAAGTCATATCAAATATGTGCTTCCATGTTCATATTGTCCACCTCCTCAGATGCTTCCATGTTCATATCGTCCACCATTAATCAAATATGTGCATTGACAAAAGCATAAATTGAAGGAACTGGAAGTCAGGATCAATTGTGGCCAATACATCCACCACGAACATTAAAATTACATGAAACAAAGCTAAATTCCGACAGCTAAACCTTCTAAATCTCAATTGCATGCCAATACATCCACCACAAACCATCCAAAACGCTAATTATAAATTTCTACAGTGAGAAAAAAAATTATGAACCCTAAAATCCAATTTATACTAACAAATTCTAATTTCTATAAATCCTAAAATGCATGTTGCAAAACGAAGATAATTTGAAGTGGGTTTCATGTACTAACCGTTTTTGACGAACCATAGTTTCTCGATTGAACCTTGAACTTCAGCTATGATGGAGAAGAAAACCCATCGTGTAGTTGCTTCAATTTTCAATTTCTCTTCTTCTTCTTCCACTATGACTAACCAAAACAACTACAAATCCAAATTAACCTAAGAGCACTTCAGTTTTGGATCATCTCTCTCACCATTTCTTTCTCGCGTCTACAACTTCGCTGATTCAGTTGGGGTTCCATTCTTTTCTAAGACGATTTTAATCGATTAGAATGGTGTTGGCAAAACTAGAGTCGTTCACTTTCTTAAACACGTAATACCAAATCTTTAAGAAATCCCAACCACACACGAGTTTAACGGAAAGTACTATGGAAAGGTTAGTAAATAATTCAATGTTTAATAGATATTTGGTCATTTCATAGTTTAAGAAACTTTCCTAAGAGTCAAGACGGTCAACGACGGTCTCGTGACCCAAACTCTAATTAAAATTCTACCGTGACCCAAACGCAATTCTGGTCACTTTTATGTGACCCAAAGTTTAAATATCCCTTAATTTTATTAATCAACTTAATTAGTACTAATTAAATCAAGGGAATATTAGCCATTATCAACATTAGCATAAATAGGGGGGTTTGGTCATTAACCCTTTGGGAAAATTAGGGGGAGACCAAAGTAAAATAAAATCTCATTGTCAGGCCCACAATTAATTTTGGGTACCGTGACACCCATAAATATTTCTGTGACACCCATAATTATCCGAAATTATTAAAACTTGTCTGCATGACGGTTTATGCATCCGCATGATGTGTTATGCATACTGTTTTTTCAGGGATAACTCGTTATGCATCCTAATTTTTCAAGGGTATAATTGGCAACGCAACTTGGATATAACATATCTAAAAATTCGCGCCTTGGAATTTTACAAATTTTATATCGTTGGAAATCTTTTAAAGAGAGCTACGCAACGAGTACAAACAACAATATCAAATTTTTTTTTTCACGAAAAAATCGGAGGTGATCATCGTTTTAGGGAAAATTTTCGAAAACTGACTGCATATTCATTATGCAGCCTCCAAAAACGATGCATAATACATTATGCAGATGCATAACGAATTATGCAACCATTTTTTCGACTGCATAACAAGTTACGCATCGATGCATAAAAGATTTTGCAACAGTTTTCTCGATGCATAATGCATTATGCAGCCGTATTTTCAGATGCATAACAGCTTATGCATCTATTTTTGCGACTGCATAACATGTAATGCAGATATTATTGTAGATGCATGACAAGTTATGTAGTCTTTGTTTTTATTGGTTTTAATAATGACAAAAAATTGATGCATAACGTGTTATGCAACCGTTTTCTGGACTGCATAACAAGTTATGCAACAAATTTTGTAGATGCATAATAGGTTATGCATCCATTTTTATAAATGCATAACATATTATATAGCTATTTTTATAAATGCATAACATAACCATTGGCTTTCTTTAATACTAACTCCAACAATGAATACTAGGATGGGTTTAAAGGGAACATAAGAAAAAAATAATACAAAATGGAAATGAAGAAACATGCTATCTATCGGAGTCACTAACAAACAAAAATATATAATAAAAAATGTGCAATTATTATTAAGATTTGTGTGCACTTACATGATTTCATTATTTTGAACAAGTGTGTTACAGAGAGAATTTCAAAAAGAGCTAAAAACGTAATGGTTTTTGAAAGAGAAGTACTTAATGACTATCTTAATGGTATCATCCTGATGATACTCAGTGGAACAAAAGTGCTTTCTTTAATATTGTTTGGATAGTAGTTAGATTCAATGTATGTGATTATACTTGCAAGATCATGAAAGCAAAGAAGAAGAAAAAATCACACGAAAGACCTGAAATATCAACAGCCGATTCATGAAATCAAATTATTCTTCATAACAACTCTCTTATATGTAATCTTCCCCCAATCCCCGTCAATCTCAACATTTTCCCCACCTTGCTTGCGTTTCCTGTTTGGAATTTTGTTGGATGTCTGAAAACATATATATTAATTGTGAGAAAAGTCAGGCCATTGGAAGAATCCATACCCTCGATAAACCCAGCCGGAGGTCCAATGGCGGAGATATCATCCTTCGAAACAGCTGATGGTGTTTACGATGTCACTTGGTCTGAAGAGAATGAAAATCTTCTCGTCGCTGCAATCGCCGATGGTTCTGTGAAACTATACGATTTAGCTTTACCAGCAGCAGGTAATCCAATTTGAACAGATCTAAAAATCAAATCGAACAATAGAATGGAGAGGAAGAAGAAAATGAATCGAAGAAGAAGAACAAAAAAAAAATGACGAAAACCTAATTTTATAAACTAAGGATTTGGGAGAAATTTTTTCACCAAAATTGAGTGCGCCCCTGATTTTTTTTTGTCGGTGGGTTTCACAGTGACCAAAGTCTTAATAATGGGTGTGTCTGTAGTTTTCGCTAACCCTTTTTTGTCCACCTACACCTAGTGGGCCAGAAAAAAACCTTCAGCCCCAGTTATAGCTTGAAAAAAGTCTCTTCGGTGTATTGGACTTGGCCGTCATCATCACTATGTTAGCCATCGCTAGAAAAAATTAGTGTCCACATAAATATCTTCCCTTTCTGGCTGCAATAATGAGAACTGAGTTCTTGTGACAAAACAGAAAAGCTAAAAAGAAGATCTAATGGTTGTTCTCGCCCACCAATTTATACACCCTTTCCGTCTTCCTCCTCCCGCACCACCATCATCAAGAATCTCAAAAACTAAACATAACTCCATGATCATCACTTCCTCATCTTCACCCATGGAGACACCTCAAACCAACCATCCAAAATTCATGGATTTTCCTCATCTTTCAATCTCAAACAAAAATCTCATGGTAGACTTAGTTTCAAATATGGAGAATACCCTTTCACCTGATCTTCTCCCCTCTTCTCTCCCCCCTGAAGTTCAATACTTCCAGAACAGTTCAGCTACTTCTCAAGGTACCCTTCATATCAGGTCTGGCACTAACAATTCACTGGTACGTTCACAATTTCCACCATCTTTTCAGTAAATTACAACCCTTTGATTAGATTTTCATTTTTGTTTTTGTAAATAATTGCAGGTGGATTGTATACTTGGAAGTTGGATTCATTGCGGGCTTCCAAATGGAGGAGCATTAGATATTTCAACACTCACTGCTTATCTCAACAGCAAAACAGATGCACCACGTTTCCTCATTGAATTCCTTCAAAATTCTCCAAATTCACTCATTTTGATTCTCGATTTACCACCTCGGAAGGATCTAGTAACGAGTCCCGAGTACTTACAAACATTCTACCAAGAAACCCATTTGGATGAATTTAGGAAGAAACTGCTGGAACTATCAGAAATCCGACCTTACATTTCTTCTTCACTATACATTCGAGCTCTCTCATCTCCTACAGCCATATCCGTTACTATTGATTGTGAATCAGGTGGAGCTGCACGTCTGGAAGAGATTATACAGGATCATGTTGGACCAATTGCTAAGGATATGTTGGAGGTTTGGTTGAATCAGTGTGTTCGTATTGAGAGAGGAGTAGATGAATCGGAGAAGGTTGAATTGAAGAAAAGAGATGTTTTGATTAAGAAAAAGACAGTTGAGATGGATCTTGCTTCTAGTTTACCAAGATTGTTTGGTCAGGATGTAGCTAATATTGTCATCAAAGCAATTGAGAAGGCTTTCGATATCTTGTAATAATAGTAACCGTGTAATTCTACTTCATTAGTATAGAAAATTTAGGCTTTGTGATAAACCACCATCCATGTCAACACATGAGTAAGTAGAGTGCACGTCGCATGCAGCCATTATGGTCGTTGTTAAATCTTTGAAAGAACCAAACCAAACTGCATATACACCCCTAACCGGGATTCCAATTGCAACATAAATTCACTCCATATCTATAAAAATTTCTCCCTCAAATTCACCTACTTTTTTTTTATTCCATACCTCCAAATTCCTAAGAGTATATTCTCATTAGCATTACTAGAATATGTGTGGGAATTTCAAGGTAGTGCGACGTGCTTCACAAATTCTATGGACGAAAAGATGAAGGAGTAAGTGAAAGTCATCGTAAGCACCAGATTTGGAGATGAACAGGAGAAAACAAAACATCATGGTAGAATCTAAGTCTATCCAGGCAATAGAAGGTTGCAACATTGCTGCATAAACCCTTCTTGGTAGGAATAGGAATACCTGTTGCAGCAGGGAATCAGAA
This sequence comes from Papaver bracteatum, assembly GCA_023529315.1. Taxonomy (NCBI): domain Eukaryota; kingdom Viridiplantae; phylum Streptophyta; class Magnoliopsida; order Ranunculales; family Papaveraceae; genus Papaver; species Papaver bracteatum. The sequence goes on from JAJJWX010005152.1 coordinate 2,135,464, forward strand.
GTATAGTAGGTTTAGTTTCAGTATTTTGGTTATTTAGGACTTTTGAGAAGTTTTGAACTCTTTTTAGTAAGAGGTTTTCCTACTCAAAAGTCTAATTACAGGAATAGGTTTAAGAGTTCTAAAAGGATTCATGTATGATCTTTGTCTATTTAAAGAGGTTGTCAGGTCTTATTTGAATAAAAATGATTCATGTATGAGGAATTTTCTTTGGGGTACTACTCAAGAAAAAAGAAAAATGGTTTGGGTGGGATGGAAGAAGATCTGCAGATCAAAACTGTGTGGGGGTTTAGGTGTGAAAAGCCTAAGAGCAACTATCAAGATTGAATCAAAACAAAGAGTTTCATTGAATGAGTTTTCATTTAGATAACATTAATACAATGTTTTTGATATTTTTTTTTGGATGATTACAAATGATACTACAAATGCCTATTTATAGGCTTACAAAGAGAAGAAGAGAACTATGCCTATGGAGGCTAACAACTATGCCTTTGTAGGCTAACAACTATGCTTATGGAGGCTAACAACTATGCCTTTGGAGGCTAACAACTATGCCTATGGAGGCTTACCTTATATTCTTTGTTTCTAGAATAATCTACATGTTTAGAACATGTTTAGAGGTAATTCTAACACTCCCCTCAAGGTGGTGCATATATGTCGCTCATGCCTAGCTTGCCAACAAACTTCGTAAATATTTTACTTGGAACCGCTTTAGTTAGAATATCACCACTGTTCTTCCGATCTAATTCTAGGTAACTCCACGATCCCATTATCCAACTTCTCTTTAATGAAGAACCTATCTATATCCACATGTTTTGTGCGATCATGATGAACTGGATTGTGTGCAATATCACACGCCGCTTTGTTATCGCAGTACAAACGAATTGGTTTTATAGGAGGATACCCCAATTCAGTTAGCAGACGTTTTAACCACATAACATGAGATACCCGGCGCCATACCTCGCCATTCGGCCTGCACTTGATCGTGAAACAACTCCTTGTTTTTTGCTTCTCCATGTAACAAGATTACCCCCAACGAAGGTAAAATATCCTGAAGTAGACCTCATATCATCACATGACCCACCATAGTCGAGAATCAAGTATATGCCTCCATACTTTTGAAGTCTTGACCTTTCTTAAACAAGATCCCTTTTCTTGGAGCAGACTTGGGTATCTTAGGATTCGCATTACCGCATTCATATGTGTTTCTCCAGGATTATGCATGAATTGACTAACAATACTCAATGCATATGCAAGATCGGGTCTTGTATGTGCCAAGTACATTAGTCTACCCACGAGCCTTTGGTATCTTCCTTTATCAACAGTACTTGGTTGCCATCGAACATAATTTCAAACCTGGCTCTATTTGGTGTATCTACTGAGTTGACATCTTTGTCATACTGTTTCCTCCAACAAATCAAGGGCATATTTTCTTTGTGACAAGAATATTCCTTATGTTGATCGAGATACTTCAATTCCAAGGAAGTATTTTAAAGAAGCAAGATCCTTCATCCAAATTCACTTGATAGATAATTTTGGAGAGCCTTTCTTTCTTCTGGATCATCTCCTGTAACTATCATGTCATCTACATATATGATTAAAGTTGTAATCTTACCTCGATTTTTCTTTAAGAATAAAGTATGATCTGAATTTGCTGACGATAACCAAATGCTCTCATAGACTTGGTAAATCTTCCAAACCACGCTCGGAGATTGTTTGAGACCATACAATGACTTGTTTAACTGCAAACTTTTCCGTTATGCAACTCGACTCCATCATTCCTGGTGGAAGCTGCATATACACTTCTTCGGACAAATCTCCATGTAAAAAGGCGTTCTTGACATCAAACTGTTGCAATGGCCAACCCAAATTTGCAGCAAGAGAGACAACAAGACTCGCATTGTATTCATTTTATCTACAGGTGTGAATGTCTCATTATAATCTACACCATAAGTCTGGCTATACCCTTTAGCAACCAATCTTGCCTTAAAGCGTTCAATTTCACCATTTGCCTTGTATTTGACTGTAAAAACCCAGCGACATCCCACGACTTTCTTTCCTTTGGACATTCAACCATGTCCCAAGTATTATTTTCTTGTAAGTATTTCATCTCATCGATCATAGCTTCCCTCCATTTCGGATCAGATAATGCTTCTGTGATTTGTTAGGAATAACTACGGTAGATAATTGATTCACAAATGACTTATTTGATTGATTCGGACGGTGATTAGAGATATAATTACTCATGGGATATTTAGCTTTTGATGAAATATCAGGTTCATACATAGATTTAGGGATACCTCTATTCCGACGTTCTGGCAATTGTTTCTTTGCAGGTTCAAGAACATCTTCAATAACGGTTGGATTGGGGTTGGTGATCTATCATTATCTTCTTCAACTTCATCTGCATTATCTTTGATCTATATGCATTATCTTCTTCAACTTCATTTATAGCTTCAATTTCATTATTTGTGTTAATTTCTTCCCCACTAACTTAACTGTTCTTTTGGAATTTCAAGAACAACATCTTCTTCGATTATGTCTTCTTCATAGTCAAGAGTCTGAATTTATTTTTCATACTCCCCCGAAGTTCGACTTGAGTAATACATCACGTGTTCGTGAAACTTAACATCCAATGTGATGTACATTCGTTTAGTTGGAGGATGGTAGCACCTATATCCTTTCGACTTGCAAGCATATCCTACGAAGACACATCTTAAAGCTCGGGAGATAACTTGCTCCGTTGGTTCTTGTGTAAGTGCACAAATACTACACAACCAAATATGCGTGGAGGCAAGTTTGGAACTGTTGGTGAAACTGTTGCCTCGAGAGCTTGAAAAGGTGTCGAAAAATAATAGTCTTTGGAAGGTGTACGGTTGATCACATATGCTGCAGAGGCAAGAGCTTCACCCCAATAAGTTAACGGCATATGAGCTGATATTAATGAAGCGCGCACAACTTCAAGCAAGTGACGGTTTTTCCTTTCGGCTACCCCATTATTTGAGGAGTATTAGGACAAGTTGGTGATGAACAATACCACATTCTTTTAAATAATCTTTGAAAATCGGTACTTAAATATTCGCCTCCGTTGTCACTTGAAGAACTTGAATCTTTGTATTGTATTGTGTGTTGACTACTTTGTGAAACCTCTGAAATAAATTATTCACTTCATCTTTTGATTTCATCAAGCAAACCCATGTCATCCTAGTGCAATCATCAATAAAGGTGACGAACCATCGTGCGCTTCCAAGAGTGTTAACTTTAGACGGCCCCCAAACATCAGAATGAATAATCATGAATGGAATAGGACTTTTATTTAAACTTGATGGAAACGAAGTACGATGGCTTTTAGCTAGTTCACATTCTTCACATTGAAAACTAGAAACATCAATCTTTGAAAATAGACTAGGAAATAGCTTTCTTAAGTAGCCAAAAGAAGCATGCCCTAACCGTCTATGCCATAACCAAATTTGTGATTTCTCCTTCTCCCCCTGAGTACCATTCACAACTAAAGCGTTAGATAATCTTTCTGAAATTTTTGACTCCAAATCTAGATAGTATAGCTTTCCTATTCTAACCCCAGATCCAATCGTCCGCCGTGTTCGAATGTCCTTAAACACACAAGAATTAGGCCAAAAGATAACAACACAATTTAAGACTTTAGTAATTTGGGAAACTGATAATAGATTATAATTTAGAGAGGGAACGACTAAAACGGAATCTAGACTCAATGTATCCGTAAGATTTAATGATTGTTCTCCAATTACTGGAGCCAAAGATCCATCTGTTGTGCAAACGGAGTTGTGTATGGATGTTTTAAGAGGAGAAACCTGTCTGGAATCAAAAGTCATATGGTCTGTGCAACCCGAATCAATTATCCATGAGCTATTAGGAACAATTTGCGAAATATTAAAAACCTTACCATTGGTTGTTTCCATAGCGGAGGTTAGATTACTAACCACATGTCTTTGCTAACAAATGAATTCTTTTTCTTGGGATCGCATTTATCCCACCAATCTGGATACCCGATAATCTTAAAGCAGTTGTCTTTGGTATGACCACGTTTACTACAATGAGTGCAGGTGACAGACTTATGTTTAATGTTGTATTGACGACGGGTTGCCATTGCAGAAGTTTCAACACTAGATACAAGGATCCTTCTCCTAGCTCTGATACCATATCAAGATTGAATCAAAACAAAGAGTTTCATTGAATGAGTTTTCATTTAGATAACATTAATACAATGTTTTTGATATTTTTTTTTGGATGATTACAAATGATACTACAAATGCCTATTTATAGGCTTACAAAGAGAAGAAGAGAACTATGCCTATGGAGGCTAACAACTATGCCTTTGTAGGCTAACAACTATGCTTATGGAGGCTAACAACTATGCCTTTGGAGGCTAACAACTATGCCTATGGAGGCTTACCTTATATTCTTTGTTTCTAGAATAATCTACATGTTTAGAACATGTTTAGAGGTAATTCTAACAGCAACTAACAAGGCCCTTCTGGTGAAATGGGTTTGGAAGTATTCTAAACAAAAGCAAGCTCTATGGAGAAGGATAATTCAACAAAAAATGAATGCTTCGGCTGACGTTATTCTACCACCCGATAATGATGAAGCTCAAGGAAGAAGTCTGTGGCGGAATGTCACTAGATTGGTCCCTGAAATTCAAGGCTCAATGACCTTTCGGATGAAAAATGGGAAAGGAATTAGATTCTGGTGGGACAAATGGCTGGTGAATGATTGTCTAAAAGATCTCTTTCCGGTTATTTTTAAAGCTTGTCGCAACAAACAAATGTCCATGGCCGATATGATTTATGAGAATAGTTGGGTTGGTGAATTTAAACACAATTTAAATGCCAATGAACAGTTGGAGTGGGATCTTTTGAGAAGAGATTTGGGGCCAGTCCCAAATCTGGTCGATGGTGAGGACGAAGTCAATCTTTTTGGAGGCAACTTCTCTACAAAGGCTTGTTATGAAGCTATGGCAGGTACCATCGAAGTTTGCTCCTTCAGTAAATATTTGTGGAAAAAAACAGTTCCTTCGAAAGTTAATTTCTTATTGTGGGCAATTTTCAACAACTCTTTACCTACAAGAGACGTTCTGAGACACAGAGGGGTAGAAGTAGAAAGTGAAGTGTGTGTTATGTGTGGCTTGGTGAACGAATCTACGGATCACTTATTCATTCACTGTTCAAAAACATTTGAAGTGTGGGATTATTTTATCAAGGCTTTTCATATCGCGTGGCCTATCCCAGGTACGGTTTTGAACCTCTTTAATGCTTGGGATTGGAATGTCTTAGACGGTAGATGTAGGGAACTGTGGAAATTATTGCATTATGCTCTAATATGGGTTGTTTGGGATGCTAGAAACAAGAGAGTTTTTGGAGGAAGGCTTATGTCTGTTTACGAAATCACTCTTCATATTAAACAGACACTAATACTGTGGTGCTGTGATCAGCAGACTTTTCGATTCATTGACTGTTCTCAAGTTTTGCAAAACTGGGAGACTGTCATTCACTTGTAAGTTGTAATCTTGTAAGCGGCTTCCCTTTTGTATTGGACCTTGGTTGGTCTTTCTTTTTAATATAAACTTTTCTTTTCAAAAAAAAAAAAGGTCTTATTTGAATAATACAAATTACAATTATTTGGTTCATTGTGTTGTTTAGTGCACACAATCGTTTCTGCTAGCCTTGATATTACTCGGTCCTAAGTTCTTATCACATCATCATCAACAACGCCGTCAATAGGCATGAATAATATCATGAACGGTTCGTTTCTCGTCTACGTAGGAATAGAAAGAAACATATATGAGCTCCCACTGTTTTATCTTTCTTTTCCATTGGTTCGGAAACTACTAGAAACATATGGGGAAGACTGTACAAGCATATCAAAAGGATGTTCTGTAGATATTAACTGCACGGTCGAACAGTTTGAAAGTATAGTTCCACAGGGAAAGTTAACGAAGGCAAACATCTGTAGAGAATTAAGATATGATGAGCGATTGGCGATTGCTTTGCTTTCTGGGTGACACGGATCTAAACAATTTCATGCAAAATCATTCTTAGTATGACTACCATGTTTTGTAATTTTTACTTCTTTTTATGGGAGATCACGATGTTTTGTACTTTTACTTAATTTTTCTGTCATCAACGGGTATACGGTTATCAATTATAAGATGCTGCTATTCCTTAAAATTAAAATAAATCACTTTAGCATACTGGAGTTGAACTGTTGTATACTTGTATAGTCAGCCTCGTGCATGATACACTGGTTTTCACGGCTGAGCTAGAGCATGATATGTAAATTGCTGTCTAAGAGTGGGTTTATGAGTGTCTTTTGGTTAGAAATAACACATAAATTTGAGGAATTCTGACAAAAAGTTGCATTCATACTTCATAGGCAACACAACACGGCAATACCAAGACATGATAAGTCATAAATTAACAAAGTTGGAACACTGACAACAAGATTGTCTTTCATTAAAACACAGAGTGAGACAGATGCACCTTTTCCTGAGGTAAGTTTTTAGGTGATGAAGGTTCTATTTTCACACCCAAAATCAATACATGAATAAGAAAACATGGAAACAACTTACAAGTATTTACTCTCAACAAGTACTTTGTATCGTACAGAAGAACCTCACCATTAATCACTAGAGGCAGATTGGAAAATAAATATTGCTGTTAGAACCCCCACCAAAGCGGTAACTCCCAATGCTACTGTCGGTAATGGTGTTAGAAGTCCAAAATTCTGCACAATCGGTTTAAATGGTTTCTTATGATCAAACGGTATTCCTCCAAAATGAAAACACTCTTGTGAGTACGAAAGAGTGTTATTGCATAGTAATAACTTAAAAATAACAACTGATGAAGTTCCTTAATACCTCTAAAAGACCTTTGCCTGTTGATATTTCGACTGTGAGAGCAACTGCAAATCCAATCATTGCAAACCGTCCAAGCCATACAGCCAAACCATTGTCATCTTTTGCACTTTGCTCACTTCTAATAGAAACTGATTTTGATCTTAATTCAGGCTTCCTTTGACATGAAACCTTCCATACCACTGGAAGAAAACAAAATCATACCATTTTCCTGTCAAATTGTTAATTACTAACTGGCAAAACTGCAAGTATCTGAAACATGAACCTGTAGTAAACAGAAAACAGTGGACATGACTACTTTACTGAACAGAAAAATTATAAATCCTCTCCAATGTTAAATGGAAGTATCACTTCACATAGGAGAAAGAAACACAGTACTATGTCCATCGTCCCAGGATGGGATCCACAAAAAAAATCTTATTTGCTATGATAGCTAGAAGCACGTCACACTCTTATCATACCCAGATAGACTGCCAGTGATCTTGACTCTTAAACTGTGTAAGAATTGGTTAAAGGTTTTTGATGCATTACATTTTAAAGGGTCAATGCAAATTACAATCAAGTATAACATCCATATTGCTCTTGACAAACCAAGTAATTTTTTTTGCAATTTAAGTGATTAGCACAATCAAATTTTCAAAAATTAAGCACAGCAAAGTTTAGATATTAAAATTTCAGTCTGAACTGAATCCACTGACCCAAGCAAGCAAATTGATATAACAAATGGCAAATTATATCCATCAACATTGCTCTTCACTACATAATTTCATCATTTATCCGCTTAGCAACAATTTAACAAGCTTGAGATAGTGCCCTAGAATAAGTAACAATCTATATACCAGATTGGCAACTTTAGTGGAGTAAGGAAATTCAGTAAAGACTGAAGAGCTTGAAAAATCACTGTAATGGTGGCAGAGAAAACGGAGAAATTAGAAGAAGATTATCAAGAATACTTACAAAGAGGAGAGCATCCTTGGGTGAAAGAACCTGCACCGCTTGCTAAACTGGAAAATGGAATTCGTGTAACAGCAGCTCGTGTTTGCGTTGTCGATTTCAAAGCATTAACATCTGCAAAAGATGAATTTAAGGATCAGGAGGAAATCTCAAATTGCAAAACCGGAGACCGAGGGTTAGAGAATTACAGTAGAGAGAGGGTGAGACGACCTGAGCTTGTGCCATTGTTGGTGAAGAAAGAGAATTCAGCAAATGCGAACACACCTCTGAATTCCTATCTAATACCTACCAAACGACTAATTGTTTAATGCAAACGTGTCGTTATCTCCTTCTCTCACTTTGGTTATTGATTCTTACTTCTAGCCTTTGATATTTTTGGTAAATATCTTGCTTCATCAAGTCTTACACTCACTTCACACCGATGCTACAGCTGAGTTTTGGTTGTCCGTTGGTAGAAATATTGGTTTTGATAGAGATCACCAGAATCCTCATAACACATTATAACGAGATAATTGTAGAGTAGCAAGGTGGAAGCAAATATTGGGCTTTATTTGCTCTCTTCTGTTGAACCGGGGTTCTCCTGAACTGTTTGATCTTTCGCTTGTTGGTGTTCTTCTTTGGGTTTGTAGATGAATTGCAATTAGGATTTTGCTTGATGGTGCGATTTTATATATATTTGGTTTATTCTAGGATTGGGTATTTTCCTTTAAAAATGTAGTAGTGATCAAAATAGAGATCTAAATTTTTTTAGAATTGAATGGTTGATCTGGGGAAGGCTTGTTAGTGCTCCAATTTGGGTTTGTAGATGAAGTGCAATTAGGAATTTGCATGATGGTGTGTTTTTAGATATGATTGGATTAATCTAAGTTTTTGTAATTTCTTTAGAAATTGTGGTAGTGATACCTAATGTTGGTAATTACCATCTTAGTGTTTTATTGTGTTGGCTTCTCTAGTAAAAGATCAACAACCAACAATGTTAACATATAGTCTTCATCAAGCTCGGTATTAAGAATACATTTGAATTTTCTTGGAGAGAGCCCTAAAAGGACCCGGTAGCATTACTTGTGAGTGATTCTGTCACAGTAGATAAGCTCACGAAAACAACAAAGAGTAGCCGAAATGAATAGATGGAAGGACCCAGTAGCATTACTTGTGAGTGATTATGTCACAGTAGATAACCATTTCCTTGTACAATCCCTGCCATTGTCTGCTCCTGGTCATCTCCCCTCTATTTACCCTTGTTCAATCCCTGTCAATTTCTGCTCTTGTCCATCTCCCTTCTATTTGCGCTAGTCTTGTCTTGTCTCGGTTCCTTGCTGTTCTAAGATGCCAATGTTTGATTTTATGAGTTTAATGGTTTGATTTTGCCAGGATTGAATTGTCTAGTGGATTTTCTTTAAAGAATTATTGTGCTTAGTGTTCAATAATCTAGGATCTTTGCTATCCTTGGACATTACCTTCTTGTGCGATTTTTCAGTATATATTTATTTATTTATTTTTCTTGTTACTAATTTTTTTTTTTCACAAACCTCCTTAGCGCCTCTGTTGCATTGGCCGGATTTGAAGAAAGGACACCTTCAGTCCTAAACCCTTGCTCCTCTGATCTGACTAACCCCCTAATAAGTCCTCTCAAACTATTTTGGTCTTATCAATTTAATCTCATTCATTTTGCATTTTGTTCTGTCTTTTCTAGTTTGATCTTGTCTTAAGCATCGCTCAAGTTAACATAATTTCTTGAAAGCACATTAAAACCTTATTCATCCTTTCCCATTTAGTCTTCTCAATTAACCTCTTACATCAAAGGCCATTTAAACCAGTAAATCTAATCCTCATAATGACTATTCTAGCCAGGAATTGTCAAGGCATAAATCTCCCATATTCAATTCAACATTTAAAGGGGTTAGTCACTCTTCACAAACTTAGCATATTGTTTCTCTCTGAAACATTATCTAATGACCAACACATGAGGAGATTATCACAAACCCTCCAATTCAATAATTACTTTACGGTCCCAAAAATTGGAATGTCTGATGTGGAAAGATAACCTAAATATAAAAATTCTATTCCATTCTCAAAATTACATTCATACAATAGTTACACCACCACTCCCAGACCAACCGTGGTTTTGCACGGGTATCTATGGGCCACCGCATCAGGATACAAGGAAAAATCTGTGGCAGGAATTCCCAACAATCTTTAGCAACATCAATCCTTCCATTCCCTGGCTATTGATAGGAGACTTCAATGACGTCCTAGACCAATCGGAAAAAAGAGGAGGCAGGCAAGTAACATATGCTCAATCTCAACCTTTAGTCACTCTCATGGATCAAATGGGTTTTATAGATTTGGGATTCCGGGGAGACCCTTACACTTGGAAAAACAACCAAATGGGTCAGGACAACATTCTATAAAGATTGGATAGAGCTTTAGCAACCGACTTTGGCGAACGGCAAATCCACATGCAGCAATTACTCATCTTCCAAGAATAGCATCATATCACGCCCCAATACTGCTACAAAGGAAAGCAATGGATTGGTAAGGAACAAAAAACTACAAATTTGAACACATATGGCTCTCTCATCCCCAAATCAAGCAAATAGTCGAATCGGCATGGGAGCAACAACAAGATAGTGAACCTACCCTCGACCTCCATCTAAAAATCATAACAACCGGACAAACCCTCTTAGAATGGAACAAACAAACCTTTGGTCACCTACCAACTATGATCAAGAAATCAACAACCAAGATAAATCACGCACAACATCAATGTGCAAACCAATCGGGCTCTGACCTGGAATTCTGGCTACGTCAAGAAAAACAGCTAAGAATAGATCATGTAAAACTCTTACAATGTCATGCGACATACTGGAAACAAAGATCTAGAATTCAATGGTTACAATCGGGGGATCTCAACACAAACTTCTTCCATACTAAAGCTACCATCCATAGAGCCTGTAACAATATACAACAATTACAAGATCCACAAAACAACTGGATTGACAAGAATGAAGACGTTGTTCAACTCATTCTAGATCACTACACTTAGCAATATACGACCCCGCCTACAATGATTAATGAAGACCTTTTCACAAATATCAGACCAAGATTACTCCAAGATAATGAGACCTACTCACAAAGGAAGTAACTACAACGGAAATCAAACAAGCCCTCTTCTCCATAAATTCAGAAAGTGCTCCAAGTCCAGAAGGCTACACAAGTAAGTTTTTAAAAGTTTTCTGGGAAACAACTCATCACCAATTGATAGCAATGGTTCGAAGTTTTTTTTAATAACCTAAATATTCATCCTCTCATGAATCACACAAACATAACACTAATACCTAAAATCGACCATCCATCAAAACCATCTCAATTCAGACCCATAGCACTCTGTAACGTCACTTATAAAATCATTTCAAAAATTCTAGCCAACCGAATTAGACCACTTCTCTCATTCTTAATAAGCCCTTACCAAAGTGCTTTTGTCACACAAAGATCAATACACGATAACATAGCGATTGCTGGAGAGCTCTTCCATCATATCAAAACCTCTAACCTAACCAATGATCCAAAAATAGCTCTCAAACTTGATATCCTAAAAGCCTATGATAGTTTAGACTGGGGATTCATCGGAACCTCCTTTACAAAACTTGGATTCCCACCAGACTTTATAGACTACATTATGCTATGCGTCACAACAGTTACATACTCAATCAACATCAATGGTACACCCCATGGCTACATCACCCCAACTAGAGGTATCAGACAAGGGTACCCTCTATCTTTCTATATTTTTATTATATGCGCTGAAATCCTATCTACAAATCTAGGAAACCTACAAAACCAAAAGTTAGTTAGGGGGACTCAACATATCAAAAAAAGCACCACCCATTATTCATTTAATGTATGCGGACGACTTATTAATCACATATAAAGCTTCCAATCAGAGTAACCAACACCTTAAAACCATGTTGCAATCCTATAGCACATCTGCGGGGCAGATAATTAATACTTCTAAATCAGTATTCATCCATCACCCAAACCTAGACCCGACCAAAGTAAACGAACTTCAACAATTCTTTAATATGCCGGCTACTTCAAAACCTCCAATCTATTTAGGAGTCCAATTCAAACAAGAAAGGGCAGCCAGCCAAACCTTCGCTCCCCTATTACAAAGATTAGCCCGAAAATCCAAAGGATGGATGACAAAATGCTTAACACCATCCGGAAGACTCATTCTCATCAAAACTTCCCTAATTCCCACCTCAAACCACATTATGCAAACACAAAATCTTCCCAGCAATATTCATAAACAAATAGATCGTATCACCAGGAATTTTTTCTGGGGACATGACTCAACCATTAAAAAACTTCACCCTATAGGATGGGATAAAGTAACAAAACCAATATCCGAAAGAGGACTAGGAATAAGGAAGAGCAGTGATCATAATAAAGCACTACTCATGAAGAGAATCTGGAATCTACATGAACAACCCAACTCTATCTGCGGAAGTCTCTTCAGTGCAAAATATCTCAACCAACAACCAATTTTACAGGGCATTAACTCCATACCCTCCTCATCCAGTCCTCAATGGAGACAACTAGCAGCAATTGTCCCTACCATGCAACATTTGATATTCCATCTTATTGGAAATGGATTATCAACTCTGATAGAAGCCAATTGGATTCCACACTCAACAAACCTAGACCAATCACAATGCTACCCAATCTGAATGGTAGCAGATATCATAGACCCAATTTCCCACTCCTGGAATCACGAATAATTAAGTTCCCTTCCCAATACCATAACCCAAAAAATAATGAACATCCACCTACCCCAAGATGCCCCTCGGGACAAAATTATCTGGCCACACTCAAAATTTGGAAAGTACACCACCTCATCGGGATACAAATGTCTAACCCATGATCAACCAACTCATACTCCTCTACCACCCACCAAATTCTTATGGACTTTACCATGTCCACCAAAAATTCGGCTTTTCTTGTGGAAAGCCATCAATGAAGGATTACCAACCTTCTCACTCTTACATCACATCCATTTGACCAACTCAGACATATGTCCCAGATGCAACACTGATCCAGAATTATCCAGTCACCTTCTAATTCATTGTCCAACGGCAACTACCTCTTGGAACACCTTACTCACTCAACTATCAATTTCATCAAACTCCAATCCTCCCCCCACTTTCACCATTACGCCTCAGACGACCATTTCACATATCCTACAACAATCTGCGTGAAAGTCTGTAATCTCCTCTTTTTGTTTCTATTCTCGACCTTCTGGATAGCTAGGAATAACCTAATATACCAACAAAAGCAAACAACTTCAGAAGAAATCCTAGCATGGGCACAAAAAGTACAACAAGAATTCTACGAGGCACTACACTCTTCACCACCAATCGTACCAGGAGATGCACCGTTATTTAACCATCCAACGAGAGACAAAAGAATATCAACAATATCGATAGGATGGTCTAGCCCACGCATCAATTGGATTAAGATTAATACAGATGGAACAACCAGAGGTCACACGGGATTTGCGGGGGCAAGATTCATATGCAGAGATTCTAACGCACGAATTTTAATGGCTTTTGCTCAACCACTAGGAATCACAACTGCATTAACTGCAGAAACCTGGGCTCTGCTACTAGCATCAAGAACAGCAATAGAAAGACAATGGCCAAGACTTCTCTTTGAAACCGATTCAGAGAACCTTCTACGATTCGTCACTTCGTCTACCCCACCACCTTGACACATATCGGGAATTATAGAAGAAATAAAAATCAAATTCCGACAAATCCCGTAGGCGACTATTCAGCACAACTACAGAGAAGGAAATCAAGCGACAGACAGGTTAGCCAATCATGCAACAAATGGAAGTTAAACGGGAAATTTATCAACTAAAATATAGGACCAGTCAATCCCATCTTTTATTAGTCAAATTTTATTTCTTGATTCCATGGGCACCACATACTCACGACAAATTGTAACCTAACTCCTTTTATTTAATAGCATGCTTCAAAAGAAAAAAAGCGAATGCGCAAGTGTTCAAACATAATTGTATGGATCATATTAATCTTTATTTGATGGCAGTACTATAAAACTTGATCCCAACTCTTTACTTGAAAGCTAGTACTTTATATCTACTTCAAAACACTACTGCTACTACTCCACAACACTACTTTTATCTTGAACATTTTTGAAAACAACTCCAAAATTGAGCAATTAATCATAAACCAAATGACAACACTGCAAAAATCCAAACCTATTCAAAACCATCTATAACTTGAGGTAAACAAATTCTTCAATAGCTGGGATGTCGCCGATTTTCTTTAGGGTTTCCTTGCTAGGTTGATCATCAACTCCAATAGCCATTACAGCATGTTTTCGGGGTGCAACCCTACCAACACTCATGAAACTGACGTTGACGTTTGAATCCCCAAGGATGCTCCCAACAGTTCCAATCATACCTGGTTGATCAACTTGCCTGCAAAGTATAAGACTTCCTTCCATACTCACATCGACTTCGAATGATCCCACCTTGGTGAAATGTGGTATCCCATCTTTCACCATTCCTTCAACTTTAATTTCTCCACTATCTGACATGGCACTGGCAAATTTCGACTCCACGTTGGCAATCTGAACCTGGATGTATTCGAGTGGATTTTCAGGTGAACCATCAAGCAGGATTCGCTCTTCTGTAATTCTCAAGCCTCTCTGTTTAGCAGTGAAATCAGCATTCACTAAATTCACAAACACACTGGAGATGGGCTCAATCACTCCCTTGATGATCATGGCACGAAGTAGTCTAGTGTCTAGATCATCAGGAGCTCTGGCAGAGGCATAGGTCACCTTCACTGATTTAACACCACTTCCACCTGCAACCAACTGCACAGCGAGTCGGCCAAGCTTCTCTGCCAGCACAACATATGGTGCAAGCTCTGAAAGAACCTGTTATTCATGGCACAATTGTGAGACAAACAGTTTTCTTCTGAAAAAATTGTAAACAACTAAATACACATAAATATGACAACAGAACTACTGGGTCCAAGTTGAAGACCTCAGCATAGATAATAAATACTCCCTCCGTCCCACTATTAAGTGACCTAGTTTAAGTTTGCACAATTTTTAAGGCAAGCAAGGAAAAGAGTACTTTTAAGCATTTTTTTACAATTATACCCCTTATGGATAGTAATTAGTGAAATTTAGAAATGATTTATCTCTTAAACTACTCCACGGATGTTCGCGAACTTCATACCATTGAAAAACATTTTAAAACACCTACGTAACGAATATAAACAAGCCTATCAAATTATGCATATTTCTTATATTTTTTATAATTAACTAAAAGGATAATTTTAGAAATATCTCCTTATTTAGTGATATAGATCACTTATTAGTGGGACAAAATCTAAAATCAAATAGGTCATTTAATAGTGGGACGGAGGGAGTATCATATTAAGTGATCCAAAGAGGTGTTCTGCCACACTTATCATAATTCTTCACGACACGAGTTCAACCAACCAATGATTATGTTTCAAGATTATAAGGAATGGTATCCGAAAAGGTTGTTAAACAACTTAGCAAGTCTCCTTGATTTGGATCTTAGGTACTTGCAAAGAGGAAATTAGCTATACCAGGAGTGGAAGCAGAATTGTAGCTACAGGAAAGTTACTGCTGAGGATTTTATCAAGGTCAATATGCGCTTTAAAAGAATAACTGCAATAAAATCAAGGGTCCGAAGAAAGGCCCCATCAGTAGTAAGCAAAGTTACCTCAGCAGGAACCATGGGAGCATTGACTGCAGTGGCGGCAAGTTCTCCTTTCAAAGCTCCAACTACAGCTTCAGCAATTTCAATGGCCACACCTTCCTGCAGAATAGGTTTAAGCAGTTTAAACAACGCACTAGAAAATAGGTGAGTGTAAAAATGAGCATTGACAATGTCACTTCTTGTTGTATACGTACTTGGGCTTCCATGGTGCTGGCTCCAAGATGTGGAGTTGCGGTTACATTTTCATGTTGTATCAGTGGGCTGTCTTTCGAAGGTGGCTCGACGGTGAAGACATCAAGTGCTGCCTGACTCAGCAAAAATAAAATAAAGATATTAGTTATTGTTCCTTTACAGTTGTGTAATTTGGGAATTACGTGCCAGGTGAATGGTTGAGAATAACCTGTGCAACAATTCCAGCATTGAGTGCCCTGACAAGAGCTTCTTCATCAATAACACCACCACGGGCAACATTTACGATTCGAACTCCTTTCTTCATTTTTGCAAAAGTTTCGTCATTCAGGACCTTAGATGTAGCAGGGGTAAGAGGCATGTGCAGGGAGATGAAATCTGCAGTTGCTAGGGCTTCATCAAAAGAAACCAAGTCTACACCTACTGCACGAGCACGGTCAGCAGGGGCATATGGATCGTGAGCAATCACATGCATACCAAGACCCTTGGCACGACGCGCAACTTCTGAACCAACCTTCCCAAATCCCATCACAGCAAGTGTTTTCCCAACAAGTGACACCCCAACATACTTGTTCCTTAGCCACTTCCCTGGTTTCCACAATGACATGAAATAAGTAAACATATGAATGATACTCTACAAACTGCTTTGATGGTGTTCCAAAATACAACAAACTTTAATAAGTTAAATTTATACACCATATCAACTCAATGGTTAAGCAAATGTGCTACCAAATGAGTAGATAATATGCATATATGTGTGTGGGGAAAATTAGTAATGTCACATGAGTAACGCAACTGGTCTAGATCAACCTCTTAGGTGGGCCTAAGCAAAGTGGAATATGCCAATGATCTGATAACTAATCGCATAGATTGCATGATCTGATAACTAATCGCATTCATTTCCAACTCCATATGGATACTAAACCACAGGGGAAAATTAGGGTTTTCAAGCACCCTAGAAATAAGCCGAGCCCACATTTTCAATTTAGATAAAGACAGTACATACTTATTAGTCTTACAAACTTTAAATCCACGGAAAATCAAACACAGACAGCTCTGGAAACCAGCCTTTACTATTCGATTCAATGTTCACTAATTCATCTTTTTTATTTTAAAGATCAAATCAAATGACTTTTTTAGAAAAACACATAGGGCCAAGCTTCTTAAAAGAAGGGTTTTAAAAGACAAGATTCGTAGAATAAAAGGTAGGTACACAATCTGTTTGAAAAAATACCAACAAAATTCAAAAGTATACCTGCTTTAACAGAAGCATCAGCCTGAGCAACATTCCTAGCCATGGATGTAAGAAGAGCAATCCCATGTTCAGCAGCCGCAACAGTATTAGCAGTAGGTGCGTTAACAACTAAACAACCATGTTCAGTAGCAGCAGATAAATCAACATTATCAATACCTACACCAGCTCTTCCAACAACCTTTAATCTACCACCAGATGATTCAAAAACTTCACGACTAACTTTAGTACCACTACGAACAATTAGGGCATCACAGAGAGATATCTTAGTACAAAGTTCTTCTTGAGTCAAGTTATATGAACAATCAACATTAGCAAAATCTTTCAATAGTTCAAGCCCTGCTGCACCTAACTTTTCAGCAACAAGAACTGTAGGTTTTGCATCCATAGCCATTACAACAAACATTTTTTCTAACTTTCTTGTTCTTTGTTGTGGAAGAAAAGTTGTAAAAGCTGATGGGGTAGATACCTTCCATGAGAGTGATGGGTTTTTCTTTAGATTTGGTGTTGATAATAGACTTGATATTGATGTAGCCGCCATGGTGGAGTTTCTTTCTCTCTGAAATTTTTTAGAGAGAGAGACAGAGTGGGGAAGATGATAGAAGGCACTGAGATCTGGAATCCCTTTTGAGTATATTTGGTTTTATAATAAGTCGGGATTGGAGGAGTCAGAATCTGTTTTACGATTCAGTGGTAAAATGGTACGGTGATAAATGAACCTGGGCCATACATGAGTCAGATCCATTCAGCGGAATTCATTTTAGGTTTTCCCAGAATTAAATCCTACCAAACGACTATTAACGTAAGTACGAAACCGGATTTGGTGGAGAGGTTACATTTGGCAGGTGAGATATTCTCATATTTTACGTGTGTGTTCATGTTTTCGTTGAAAATGGAGCCAAATTAAGCAATGTAATTGTTTGTAGTGGCTCGAGGATCAGGGGAAGCCAAAAAAATTGGCTGGGTGCAAAAAAAATTTGTTTGGAGTGCAAAAAAAAATAAATACTCCCCCCGTACCACATACATAGGCGGAGGGATAAATTCTCTTATGATGGGTTTGGTTACAGAATTCACAATTTCCAGGAATTTGTGATCCCACAGGATTACAAATTCAGGATTTATGTAAATCCCTCGTACGTTTGGTAACTCAGTTGATATTCCTAGGATTCATAAAAATTTCTTGTGTAAAAGTCCATGTATTGATTGGCATTGCCCTAAGAAGCTTAAAAATGTGTATATATGGGATTTGGACTTAAAAAAAGTGGGTCCATAAATCCCCCGATAAGCTTCCCAGCAAATCTTAGGGGGAGAGGTCGGACTCCATAAGGAGGATTTGCTGGAAAAGTGAATCCAGTCGGAAACGTAATTCAAAGGATTTGGGCAACCAAATGTAACGAGTGAAACATATCAAGATTGAACCAAAATAGAGATTCATTGATTGAGTGTTTAGATAACAAGAATACAATGTTTTTGATATTTTTGGATGATTACAAATGATACTACAAATGCCTATTTATAGGCTTACAAAGAGAAGAAGAGAACTATGCCTATGGAGGCTAACAACTATGCCTTTGTAGGCTAACAACTATGCTTATGGAGGCTAACAACTATGCCTTTGGAGGCTAACAACTATGCCTATGGAGGCTTACCTTATATTCTTTGTTTCTAGAATAATCTACATGTTTAGAACATGTTTAGAGGTAATTCTAACACTCCCCCTCAAGCTGGTGCATATATGTCGCTCATGCCTAGCTTGCCAACAAACTTCAAATATTTTACTTGAAGGCGCTTTAGTTAGAATATCATTACTGTTCTTCCGATCTAATTCTAGGTAACTCCACAATCCCATTATCCAACTTCTCTTTAATGAAGAACCTATCTATATCCACATGTTTTGTGCGATCATGATGAACTGGATTGTGTGCAATATCACACGCCGCTTTGTTATCGCAGTACAAACGAATTGGTTTCCTAGGAGGATACCCCAATTGATTAGCGACGTTTTAACCACATAACTTGAGATACCCAGCGCCATACCTCGCCATTCGGCCTCTGCACTTGATCGTGAAACAACTCCTTGTTTTTTGCTTCTCCATGTAACAAGATTACCCCCAACGAAGGTAAAATATCCTGAAGTAGACCTCATATCATCACATGACCCACCATAGTCGAATCAGTATATGCCTCCATACTTTTGAAGTCTTGACCTTTCTTAAACAAGATCCCTTTTCCTGGAGCAGACTTCGGGTATCTTAGGATTCGCATTACCGCATTCATATGTGGTTCTCCAGGATTATGCATGAATTGACTAACAATACTCAATGCATATGCAAGATCGGGTCTTGTATGTGCCAAGTACATTAGTCTACCCACGAGCCTTTGGTATCTTCCTTTATCAACAGGTACTTGGTTGCCATACGAACATAATTTCAAACCTGGCTCTCTTGGTGTATCTACTGAGTTGACATGATGTCATACTGTTTCCTCCAACAAATCAAGGGCATATTTTCTTTGTGACAAGAATATTCCTTATGTTGATCGAGATACTTCAATTCCAAGGAAGTATTTTAAAGAAGCAAGATCCTTCATCCGAAATTCACTTGATAGATAATTTTGGAGAGCCTTTCTTTCTTCTGGATCATCTCCCGTAACTATCATGTCATCTACATATATGATTAAAGTCGTAATCTTACCTCGATTTCTTTTTAAGAATAAAGTATGATCTGAATTTGCTGGCGATAACCAAATGCTCTCATAGACTTGGTAAATCTTCCAAACCACGCTCTCGGAGATTGTTTCAGACCATACAATGACTTGTTTAACCTACAAACTTTTCCGTTATGCAACTCGACTCCATCATTCTGGTGGAAGCTGCATATACACTTCTTCGGACAAATCTCCATGTAAAAAGGCGTTCTTGACATCAAACTGTTGCAATGGCCAACCCAAATTTGCAGCAAGAGACAACAAGACTCGTGATTGTATTCATTTTAGCTACAGGTGCGAATGTCTCATTATAATCTACACCATAAGTCTGGCTATACCCTTTAGCAACCAATCTTGCCTTAAAGCGTTCAATTTCACCATTTGCCTTGTATTTGACTTGTAAAAACCAGCGACATCCACGACTTTCTTTCCTTCGGAAATTCAACCATGTCCCAAGTATTATTTTCTTGTAAGGATTTCATCTCATCGATCATTGCTTCCTCCATTTCGGATCAGATAATGCTTCTGCACGCTGTTAGGAATAACTACGAGTAGATAATTGATTCACAAATGACTTATTTGATTAAATGAGACGGTGATTAGAGACATAATTACTCATGGGATATTTAGCTTTTGATGAAATATCGAGGTTCATACATAGTTTTAGGGATACCTCTATTAAAGCGTTCGGCAATTGTTTCTTTGCAGGTTCAAGAACATCTTCAGCGAACGGTTGGATTGGGGTTGGTGATGTATCATTATCTTCTTCAACTTCATCTGCATTATCTTCTGATCCATCTGCATTATCTTCTTCAACTTCATTTATAGCTTCAATTTCACCATCTGTGTTAATTTCTTCCCCACTAACTTTCTATTCTTTTGGAATATGAAGAACAACATCTTCTTAGATTATGTCTTCTTCATAGTCAAGAGTCTGAATTTCTTTTTCATACTCCCCCTGAAGTTCAGACTTCGAGTAATACATCACGTGTTCGTGAAACTTAACATCCAATGTGATGTACATTCGTTTAGTTTGAGGATGGTAGCACCTATACCCTTTCGACTTGCAAACATATCCCACGAAGACACATTTTAAAGCTCGGGGAGATAACTTGCTCCGTTGGTTCTTGTGTAAGTGCACAAATGCTACACAACCAAATATGCGTGGTGGCAAGTTTGGGCTGTTAGTGAAACTGTTGCCTCGGTGAGAGCTTGAAATGGTGTCGAAAAATGATAGTCTTTGGAAGGTGTGCGGTTGATCACATATCTGCAGAGGTAAGAGCTTCACCCCAATAAGTTAACGGCATATGAGCTGATATTAATGAAGCACGCACAACTTCAAGCAAGTGACGGTTTTTCTTTCAGCTACCCCATTCTGTTGAGGAGTATTAGGACAAGTTGTGCGATGAACAATACCACATTCTCTTAAATAATGTTGAAAATCAGTACTTAAATATTCGCCTCCGTTGTCACTTGAAGAACTTGAATCTTTTTATTGTACTTTTGTGTGTTGACTAATTTGTGAAACCTCGAAATAAATTATTCACTTCATCTTTGATTTCATCAAGCAAACCCATGTCATCCTAGTGCAATCATCAATAAAGGTGACGAACCATCGTGCGCTTCCAAGAGTGTTAACTTTAGACGGCCCCAAACATCAGAATGAATAATCATGAATGGAATAGGACTTTTATTTAAAATTGATGGAAACAAAGTACGATGGCTTTTAGCTAGTTCACATTCTTCACATTGAAAACTAGAAACATCAACCTTTGAAAATAGACTAGGAAATAGCCTTTTTAAGTAGCCAAAAGAAGCATGCCCTAACCGTCTATGCCATAACCAAATTTGCGATTTCTCCTTCTCCCCCGAGTACCATTCACAGCTAAAGCATTAGATAATCTTTCTGAAATTTTTGACGCCAAATCTAGATAGTAGAGCTTTCCTCTTCTAACCCCAGATCAATCGTTCGCCGTGTTCGGATGTCCTTAAACACACAAGAATTAGGCCAAAAAATAACAACACAATGTAAGACTTTAGTAATTTGGGAAACTGATAATAGATTATAACTTAGAGAGGAACGACTAAAACCGAATCTAGACTCAATGTATCGTAAGATTTAATGATTGTTCTCCAATTATTGGAGCCAAAGATCCATCTGCTGTGCAAACGGAGTTGTGTATGGATGTTTTAAGAGGAGAAACCTGTCTGGAAT
Organism: Papaver bracteatum; assembly: GCA_023529315.1. NCBI lineage: Eukaryota > Viridiplantae > Streptophyta > Magnoliopsida > Ranunculales > Papaveraceae > Papaver > Papaver bracteatum. The sequence continues at coordinate 2,157,458 of JAJJWX010005152.1, forward strand.
CAAAAGTCATATGGTCTGGCAACCCGAATCAATTATCCATGAGTTATTAGGAACAACTTGCGAAACATTAAAAACCTTACCATTGGTTGTTTCCATAGCGGATGTTAGATTGCTAACCACATGTGCTGCTGCAACGGAGTTCTTTTTCTTGGGATCGTGCTTATCCCACCAATCTGGATACCCGACAATCTCAAAGAAGTTGTCTTTGGTATGACCACGTTTATTACAATGAGTGCAGGTGGCGGACTTATCTTTAATGTTGTATTGACGACGGGTTGCCATTGCAGAAGTATCAAATTCAGTTTCTTTGTTCATTGTAGTATGCCGGACAGATTCACGTCGTACCAAAGCATAACAAGGTTCTAATTCAAGTATGGGATCCTTCCTTAGAATTTCCCCACGTATTTGTTCAAATTCACTGTCTAAACCAGCAAGAAAAATATGCACCCTCATACGTTGAACTGATTTTCGATATAGTTCAACATCTTTTTCATTTTCCATAATCACCTTATCACGGTGATCTAGCTCACTGAAGATTTCTACTAATTCCCCATAATAGACCGGGAGTGGTCTACCATTTTGCCTGGCAGAGAAAGCCCTTTGATTTAAGATATAAATTTGTAGTTCATCTGCTCCATCATAGAAAGCCTTAGAAACAGCATCCCAGATCTCACGAGCAGTAGGTAAACGAATATATCGTTTCATTATTTCTGGTGACATAGACATTAATAGCCATCTCTTGACCTTTTGATTTTCTGCGTACCATTTATCATACTTGTCATCATTTTTAGATGGAACTGGAGACGTACCGCGAATAAAGGAGATCTTCTCCTTCTCAGCAATATGCATCTCAATGATTTGAGACCACAGATCATAATTTGATTCATCCAAAGTAATTTCTGCCTTGAACGATGACCCATCGGATTGAAAAATAATTGTGTCGGAAGGTTTTGTGGTTTTAGAATTTTAATGTATCTGAATCTCCCATGGTTCAATACTAGTTACAAGGATCCTTAACCTTGCTCTGATACCATATCAAGATTGAACCAAAATAGAGAGATTCATTGATTGAGTGTTTAGATAACAAGAATACAATGTTTTTGATATTTTTGGATGATTACAAATGATACTACAAATGCCTATTTATAGGCTTACAAAGAGAAGAAGAGAACTATGCCTATGGAGGCTAACAACTATGCTTATGGAGGCTAACAACTATGCCTTTGGAGGCTAACAATTATGCCTATGGAGGCTTACCTTATATTCTTTGTTTCTAGAATAATCTACATGTTTAGAACATGTTTAGAGGTAATTCTAACAAAACATAATTCCATCAAATCCCCTGGACCCATGAATCCCATCTTTAAAGTTCTACATCCAAACCCACCATTAGATTAAGAAATTTTATGGATTCATTAATTTTTTATGTTTTTTCTTGTTTTACCCTTAATCATATTCAAAATGTAAGAGACATATACTTAATTGTGATGATTCCCTAGCAAATAAATAAGGGTAATATAAGTAAAAAATCGTTTTGAAATTTGGGCTCCGCCTATATAGTGGTACAAGGAAAAATGAAAATTCCGCCTATATAATGGGTACGGAGGGAGTATATATTGTGAAGAAACAAAATTAGGATGTGGAGTTAGCTAGATGAGGGTGCACCCCTGTAATGGGATGGCTTCGCTCCTGACAAGGATTATCAAAGTGTTTTCTTGTTCATGTATAGAATCGCGTCAAGCACTTTATAACTCTACATGACTTGAGATCAGATACATAATGTGGAGGCATTGTTTGGTTGTTAACAGTGACAGAAGTAGGGGTGGCTTACCTAGGCTGTAGCCCACCCCAAAATCCGTAAACTCTTGATTGATATGTTGTAATTGGTGAAAAAAAAATAGTTAGCCCAGGTAAGAATTTTGTTTAGCCCATGGCTAAGACGTTGTTACTACATTTAGATTAGTTAAAAATTAGAAGTGCTAGAACAATATTGACAAAGAGTGAGGAAGAGTGCTAGAACAATATTGACAAAGTAGAAGTGCTAGAACAATATGGTATTACTACTAAATACTAATACACTATTCTGTTTCATTTTCGATTGCATCTGAGCTACTCCATCGTAGTTCTTCGATCACAATATGGTTATTTTCTATCTATGCTAAATTGAGTGATGTCATTTGTAACTGTTGTCCACTTTATTGCTAAATAAATAATTAGAAGAAACTTGTAATACTTTGACGTACAAGAGGCAATAAGAATTTGTGAAAGTGACGAAGTACCAACTGCTAAAGCCATGATGTTGTAAAATCAAATCCCCCTTACAAAGTAAACATATAGAAGGATGATAGGAAGTGGAGGCGGCAGCATTAAATCTTATTGTACTTTGATTGAGTTTAAGGAAAATCAAAACTTTCCTACATATTTTCTTGAATGTTGGGTCGTCGTAAGACGTTTTCTTCCAAGTGAAGTTGTACTTCCATCAAAGGGAATGCCTTTCTACAAAACCTGAACACGAATCTTTACTTATTTACAAATTGTCCATTATTTTATGGATCCTCAAACAAATGGTAGCTTTGGACGTGATAAAAGAATACATCGTACATATTCTATATCATGAATGGAATTATGAAAGCACAACCTTGGAGGGACAACCGGACAAGTGCAAGAAGATCGTGGAGATACCAGTATAATTGCACTGCGATTCAGCATACAAGATATTGACCGAATAGGCAATCCATCCTGATGTTTTTGCACAAGTGAATAGGTAAACCAGAATGATTTGTTCCTTAGTTTCTCATTAATAATATCTAGCTAAACGATAGGGTGCCCTGATGTCCTTTAAAGGTTCGAAACCCTAATCTACGACAAGCCGTTTGATAGACCAACATTGTAATAATCCATATTTAAGAGAGGTTTGGTCCATTGTAAAAGTGATTCAGATTATTGGGTTGTAAAGATTCATCTACTGGAGAAAAAAATAAATTAGCCCACCCGAACATAAATTCCTGGTTCCGTCGCTGGTTGTTAACTTAAAAACTCATGAAAATTGACGAAGACTCATGTGAATCTATGATTTAATCAAGTTGGATTTTTCTGAATTTGTTTTTCAGGAACTGTTGCCTACTGTAAAGATGCTCCATAGATTATTTGGATGAGAGAAAAAAAATTCTTCAAAAGAAACTATGTGTTGTTGGAAAAGCGGGTTAAAGTAGATAAAAAAACATGCAAAAAATGATGTTTCTCTAACAGGATGTCTGCTCTTAGTACTCGGCAAAGTATATATTGTTAGAAAGGCCTATTGAGGAAGAGTAAGTGAAGAAGGTTATTTGGGGCTTTGGAAATAATAAATCTCTCGGTTCATCATGAGGTTTTTCAAGAGCGCATGAGAAATTATCAAACCGGAACTATTAGTTGCCATAAAGGAATTTGAATTGCATGGTAATTTAGACTGGATGTTGAACTACACCTGCATTATTTTAATACTAAAGCATGGTGGAGTTTTTGTCATGGGCAACTTTAGACCCATTAGCCTTATTGGTGGTGTCAAAGTTACTATATGGGAATTGAAAATGGTTTTGCCTTATATTATTCTAAGTTTCAGGGTGCATTTGTTGATGAAAGGCATATTACCGACATAATTCTCATAACATCTGAATTAATAGATTCAAGAGAAAGATCAAATGTTCCTGGCTTGGTGGTGAAGGTTAACTTAGGAAAAGACTTTGATAATATTAATTGGGACTATTTGGACTATGTGATGTATAGATTTGGTTTTGGAAATGTTTGAAGGAACTGGATCAGATGCATGGTGCTTGTCTACGGTGAAGTTTTCAATGGTTTTCAAATGGACATGTTTCTAAGTTATTTAAAGGAGGTGAAGGGGTTAGTAAGGGGACACAATTTCTCATTTTTTGTTAATCATGGTGGTGGAAGTTCTTTCCTTAATGATCAAAAAGGCTGCTTCATTGGGTCTTATCACTAGTTTTAAGCCTTTTATGTTGGAACTACTATTAAGCATTTACAATTTGCAGATTAATGACATTATTGATAAGATTGCTAATCTTAAAAATATTTTTCTTTTTGAACTTGTTTTTGGGCTCAAAGTTAACTTCAAGAATAGTGCAGTTGTAGTAGTGGGATTCTCTTTAAATGCAGTGGCTTGTGCTGATACTTTTGGTTGTTTAGAGGTGGATTACCTAAGGATCCCTTTAGGCGGCAAATAAAAGGTTATAGGAGTTTGAGATATTATCCTTCAAAAGTTTCAGCCTTTCAGGGTAGACTTAGCACTTGGTAGAGGAAATATCTTCTAAAAGGGGGCAGGTTATGTTAATAAAACATGTTTTTGCTAGCTTGTCTATTTACTATCTTTCTCTTTTTCAACTCTTTTTTTTTTTTTTTTTTTTTTGTGTAGAAAACAAATGGAGAGATTAATGAAACATCTAATATGGGGTTCTTCCAATACTTCTAAGAAGAAAAGTTGATCAGGTGGAGCAATGTGTGTTTGCTTAAAGACATAAGAGGTGTTGGGATGAGAAAGATGCGATTGGTTAATAAAGTTCTTCATGAGAAGTGGATTTGGAAATATAGTAAGGAGGAAAAAGCGTTATGGAGATCCCAACAAAAACTTGATGGTGGTGAAATGGTTTTTTCCCCTGACTTATTAGTAGTTCTACTAACAAGAATTTATGGGTTGGTATCCTAAGATTTAAAGATCTGGTAATGTATAATTTTATTTTACAAGTTAATATTGAAGGATATGTGGCATAATGAGAAAACTTTACATGTTACTTGTCCAGTTCTTTTCTAAAAGTGTTGCAAGGGCTTCAGCTGAATGAGTTTGGTGATGATTGCATTAAATAGGCAGGAAAATCCTTTTTTGTTGCAAGTGTTACTTACAGCCTGAAGAGGGGTTTTTTATTTCTTTTCTTCACAAAACGTTATGGAACCACAAAGTTCCCACGAGATTTATTTTATTTTCTTGGACTTTATGTTACCAAGCGGATCCAACTATAAACTCTCTAAAGAATACTATCTTGGTTAATGGTTGCCTTATATGCAAGATGGTGTTGAATCTAACCCTCATTCATTTCTTCGTCGTCAAACAACAAGACATATTTTGGACTTCTCTCTGCATTGTTTGAGTTATGAATGTGTCTTTTATGATTTTGTTAAGAGTAGCCTATGGGGTTGGAGAAGGAAAAGGGGATTTCAGGAAAATGAAAGACTGTTGCTTATCCTTTGTTGTATGGTGGACTATTTGGATATAGAGAGACATAAGATTTTTTTTAAGGAAACTACATGAACCTCGACATACCATATTGATGATATTCAGATTATGATTTATAATTGAGCTTCAAATTTCAAAAAAAAATGATGGTATTTTTCTAGATTTGGTGATTACAAATGGAAAGCAGCCATATTTGTAATGTTGTGCTACTAAATCCTTCGAGTTTCTTATTTTTTAGCTTTCTCAGCTTGTTTTGTTTTGTGTTTTCTTTTTATTTTTGCTCATGGTTCACATCTTGTATGTATCATTAGCTTCTTTAATAAAATTTTCATTTTTGAGTAAAAGAAAATGTTATACTCTGACTTCAAGGATCTTTTGATTCTTTATAATAATTCGATCTTTCCCTAATAATTGACAAGTACAACAAGTCAACGAATTGTGTCTTCAGGATTCATTGAAACCCTAATACTGTAATCAAATTCAAAGATTGCACTTCCTTAAGCGGGTCAAGGACACGCCACTTTAAGGTTTCTGATGATGCTGTTAAATATATCATTATTTATAAGGAGTTTGCATCTCTTTGAGATGCTTATTCATCATTAATAGACATCTTCAAAAGGTACCAACGGTATCTATTGGCAGAAATGCGTCTCATTATTAATAAAATAAAATAATACAATGTTACGTTTAAATTATCTTAAAAAGCAAGTTTTATAGTGAAATCCAACCTATTCCAAGCTTGAGAAAGTGTGGAGTGTCAAGTCTAATGGATTCCAAGTTGGTGTCATACACTTTTTCCAAGCCATGTTCCATGGTTTTGTGGAATGATGCGTGGAATCTAAAGAAAACGCTATTCAAAATATCGTCCTAAAAGATGAAAAAAACTATTCAGAATAGCGTAAAAATATAAGTCAAATGCAGAAAATCCACTCTTGAGATTAACCATGCAAATATTTTAATCAAATACCATTGACCAAATCATTTTTTTAGGATTAAAAGCTATTCTTTTTAGCTTTTATATGATTCTGTCATAAGATTTGAACTTTCACGAAGGATTCCAAATCCGGAGATGACATGGAAGATGGAATATGAATTTTTTCAACCATAAAACACGTTCTCTAAGTCTCATAGAAAAAGAGACTACGCCGGAATTAATGAAATCGTAAAGATGTATACAAGATCTTTGTTTTGCCTTCATTTTCAGTGTGTGGGATGCAATATGATGGCGGGACCTGTGGAGTTGTTGGCTGCAAAGTCTGTGTGCGGTAGGTGACTTTCGTATCTTAACCCTTCCCTTTCTTCATTTCGTCCATGACTAATGTGAACACGTAAATTACGCTGGTGATCTGCGTGTTCCCAAACAAGATTAGTTCGAACTGAAATTCGTGGTTTAGAAGCTATGTTCAAGACACAGCAGATCTATCGATTCATTGACTCTGAGTCCACGGACTCGTCCTTGTCTCATCGCATAATATCACTGGGTTTGAACGACAACATAAATAAAACTCCGCGGGTTTGTACGGAAATAACCACGAAACGAAACGGAATGAGAAAAGAGTATAAAGCATAGAATGTAAGTAGCTATCTATAACGTGCATAATAAAAGTGTGGAATATAGAGTGCATAATGTAAAAGCGAAATATAAAGTGCATAATGTAAAAGAGACCAATAATTACGTGGTTCAGCACTGAGGCCTACATCCACGGGGTAAACGATGGGTTTCATTATATAACGATTGATTACATATAGTCAAATGACTTTGTATTCTCTTACTGAGGCTAAGGAGTCTTGGGGGTTACTTACTATTCCTAATTCTCTCTCCTCTTTTTGTGTTTTCAATCGACTTTCCCCTCTCTCTTAGGGAGGAGAGGTATTTATAGGAGTTCCGTTGCGGGGTCCACGGAAAGAGCCGTTGAAATCTTATCGTCTTGTGCTTTGTGCCAACGCACGGACTCCTTCGAAGCCTGTGAGGATCCTTCGCTCTCCTCGTCATTCCCGAAGAGGTACGGCTGTCTTCTCCGTTAATTGGTCGACACGTGCTATCTCAGGTGTTTAATGCGGGTAGTTGGACCTCTGGCATGCGTCTGACCACGGATTTCGACTCCTGTCCCATCCGTGTCGGTTCGGCGATTCTGACGACCGTAGATCTTTGATTTCTCTCGAGATGGGTTAAAGCAGGTCCGAGGGTGTATCAGGTCCTTTGCGGTGGTGCTTTGTCTCAGTGGCCCTCGACATGTGGCCCTAGGATGTGTGAGATGCGGATCACTCCCTGCTGGTACACGCTTCTTAGTTATACCCAGGTGGCATCACCTTTTGATGCGTCGCGCCACATGCCACCCACGTGTTCATCCGCGGACACGTGGTGAGTGGTGAAAATATGTACTTACAACTAACATCCAGTGAAATGAAAATAAAATGTGAGCAGTCAGACCCGTCACAAATATAAGGATTTTCGCTGGAAAAGTCTAGAACTTGGACAACTGCCATAGTCCAATCCTAGGACATTAAATCCAAGCCTTTGATCATTCCCTCATCACACCATTACCAATCCCGATGCTAGAATCATTTCCCTCTTCACCGCTCAGATTGTGCCACATCGGTGTACCAAGATTGGACTAAGACAGTTATCCCAGCCGTAGACACTCCCATTTTCGCTAGCTAATATGTCTGTTTTGCAGGTATTTGACAAAACTATCTTCCATGTTTAACGAAAGGACAAGTTAATACGACCCACCGAGTCATTTACGTAGATAGGCACGTGGAGGTTTATACGTTTATGACACTGCCAAAACTATAATGTCAATGAGTGAACCTCACTCGCGTGGGCCGCGTGGATGCCGACTTAGATTATCATGCATATGAAACTTGGAAAAGCTTTTCACGGGATATCTTTTTGAGAGGCGATGTCATCAAGTTATTTAGAGGAGGAAGGAACAAGACCTCGGGACCCCAAAAATCTCAACATGTAGGTAGGGATGGCAATGGGGCGGGTATGGGACGGGGACCTTGAATCCCATCCCCTACCCCATTCAAAAAACCAAAACCCATCCCCTACCCGTACCCTGTAAGAATGGGTTGGGGACGGGTATGGGGAATCCCCGTAGGGGATGGGTTTTCCATGGGTTACCATAACACTATAATAAATATTTAGAATTTTGTAAATAATAATAGTTTAAAAATAATTTAGAATTTTGTAAATAATAATAGTTTAAAAATAATTGTAATGTTTCAAACAATAATAATAACCTATGCAGTGCATTTTAAAATTTTAAATTTATCATAACCAACGAAAACCGAAAAATAAAGGAAACAACAATTAAGAATCATGGTTCTTTTTACTTCTTAGTTCTTCATTATTAACCATCTTTCTCCATGGTAATCATATCATCATGGACTTCTTCACTATCTTCCAATGTTTTTGGATGAATTCGATTACGTACGTCGGATACTAACTTTGGACAAGAGATTTATCAGCAAATACTTTCAGTTCATACTATTTAGCCATCAAAACATAAATTGCTTACACGAGTAATTTCGAAGTCAGAAAAAGTTGGACCATAATTTACGGGAAATAAAACTGAATCAATTTCATCTTAAACCTTGGATCCAACATAATTGCTACTGCCATTATGATATGGGGCGGGGACCATGAATCCCATCCCCACCCCATCCCCGCATCACTAATTTCGGGGATTCCCCGTACTCCGCCCCGTTCCCCGTTAATACGGGTAAAACCCTAACCCATAGGGGCGGGTCCCCACGGGGATGGGTTTGGGTGGGGCAAATTGCCATCCCTACATGTAGGAGTGTTTTCAAAGGCTAAACACCACCACCGAACAGTAATATGATCAAGTGGCAACCTAGCATTAATAGCTTCCGAAAAGCAATACATTTAGTAACCTTCCTAATTTGGGGCCTATCAAATTTTCCTTCCCACACCACCAAATTACTTTGGGCATCCAATTTTTTTAAAAATACTAATTTACCCCCATGTTAATTCCTAAAACTCTCTCATATAAATACTAATTTTTCCATTTTCAGTAAATCCAAAAACAAAAAAAAAAAAACCTAAAAAAAACTTTCTATTTTCATCCTAATCTTTCCAAATTCTCAAAACCCTAATTTTCATCTTCTCCTCCAACGAATCTTCGTTCCACACAAGCAAAAGGTAAATCTCCATCAACCCATTCTATGATTCTTCCTATCTTATTGATTTACATGTTTAAATATTCGTTTTTGACAAATCAAAACTCTGGTTACACCCATAATCAGTGTTTAATGACATATCGAATAAACCGATTCTGGGTTTGCTTTTTGGGCCATGAAGAGCATGCACAGTAATCGGTTTACATAATGACTAACATCAACCGATTTTGTTTAAGAAATGAAATCTGAAAATACATCACCGGAATCGGTTTATATATGTAATATGTATAATCCGATTACCATTGCCTTTTCATATTCCTTTCCACAATCGGGTTTTATACATGTACCACATAACCCGATTCTTGTAGTCTCCTCAGAATCGGATTACTTTTGTTTCTATATGTACCGATTTCTTACTTGATTTTTGTTAAATTTTTGTGTAGAATGGGCTTCGGACACCTAGAATTTTACAATCGAGAGGTAACCTTGGAGGATGCTCTGAGGAAACCACAAAGAGTTCCAGAGAGAAGCGTGTATGAGTTTCCTTACGGAGGTGAGACCAATCTTGAACAAGCACTGGCATTGATTGATAAGCTTGCACTGGAAGAGCTTGTTGAGGTCATCAGGTTTGCTCGGAAGAGGAAAAGCATTATTTCAGCTGAAAGGGATCGCCACCAAGAATTGGAAGGTTTGTTTGAAGAAATGGATGAAGCCGAAGTCATTGCAATGATGATGCTGTCTTGCTAGTGGTCTTGCAATTACTCCGATCTTGGTGGTGGTGTTCCTGCTCCTGGTGTTGTTCATGCTGCAAATGCTCCTGGTGCTCCTTAAGTTTTTAAGTTTAACTTTTATATATTAAAACTTTAAGTTTATAAGACTTGTGGTTGTTTTTTGTTTTAAGTCTTTTGGGATGGTTTATATATGTAATATGGATGATCTTTGTGTGGTTGATGTTTTTATTTTGGTTGATCTTTGTGTTGAACTTCTTGGCACATAATGTTTAAATTGATTCTAGCCTGACATGCCAACAATCGGTCGACTCGATATGCCAACGTAAACCGATTATGCAAGCCATTTTTCCTAGATGTTTTTCAAGCCACAATCGGGTTACATATTAAAATATATAAACCAATTATTGTCGGTGAAATTCAAAATCTAACAGATCTTTAATCGGTTTACGTTGGTCAAAAAAACAACCGATTCCTTAAGGCATATCAACACAATCGGGTTTTACAGAGCTCTTAAAATACCGATTATAACAAATTAAACAAAATAGCCGTTAGGGATTTTCTCTATAAATAGAGACCTCACCCTTAAACCCCATTTGCCCCAAAATTGATCATTTTATCCCCCATCACCCCATATACTCCACAACTACTCATTCCATACATATACATACAAGAAATGGCATCATTTCATTCAAATGAAGATTTGGAAATCACCAAAGCTTGGTACGCGGAAAATCGACTTAGACGGAAATCCTCTGAAAGGGAGGATTCCACAACCTTTTGGGCTAGGGTACATAACAAATTTAGCGGCGAGTTTGGGAATTGTAATGCAAGCAGTGTTCAACAAGTCCGTGAGAGGCACCTAGTAATCAAAAATGCGATACTTGCTTTTTTGGCTCTCCAACCTCGGATTTTTAACACTCGCCCCTTCACCTTGTCCATTGCAGAATTTGTAAGCAATTTTGTGGTTTGTTTTACGTAACCCATGTTGTTTTATCTTCCAATGAAACACCACTAACAAATGTAAGTTTGTTTTTGTGTTTTTGTAGCATGAAGTCGTGAAAGCGCGCTACTTGGAGGAAAAGGGGGAAGCATTCGCGTTCGACGCAAGCTATCACTTCTTGGCAAAAAGAATCCCGGAGGATAACCCGGAATAGTTGGATGTTGTATCGTCTTCGGAGGAGGAAGATTGATGGCTTTAGAAGTTTTTGTATAGGTTTTATCGGTAGACCTCTATGTAAACCCTCACGAGACTATAACTCTTCCACTACGGTCACCTAGGTGTTTAAAGTCTTGATGCATGTGCTAAATGCATCCTACAATAATAATGCAATGAATGGAAATTGGTAATGAAATGAAACAATCGGTGTATATATGTCATATGTAAAATCCGATTGTAGAAATCGGATTATAAACATGTAAATGTTAACCGATTATAAATGTACTATGCTCATTCGTAAACACCAATCCAGAATCGGTTTACAAGTGGATGAACATAAACCGATTATGTGAACTGTTTACGAAAAAAAAATCAAAATGTTTAATGTTTTGATGAACTCTCTAACACTTGTTAATCTCACATCCAAAACATAATTAACCCATAATACGATTAATTAATGTTAATTAATCAGGGGTAAAATATGTAGTACATAGGTAATTATTTTGATAAGGGATGGTGTGTAGTGATTTCTAGTGACCTTTTTTGTCATCTAGTTATAGGCCCAATTAAGTCCTATAGGCCCCAATTTAGGAAGGTTTAGTAAGCGTAAATCTCGGCTAACATAAATGTTTTTGTCCATTTTTTCGTTCAGATTCTTGAGAAATGAAAACCCAGATCAAGGTTGAATTTTTGGTTCGTCCCATTAATAATTTAGCATCTGAAAAGCATTAGGATTTAGCAAGTGGATTGAACGAGTTAATGGAGGCATCGGGCACATGTATTAGGGACCATTATAAGCTGAATATAGAAGTGTGTATACCTCTTGACACTCTAGGATCAATCATCACCAAAATGTAGCAATAACATACAACGTGAACAAAACAATATACATTATGCATCCACGACAATGCTTTTACTTATTCGAGAACACAGTTTAAAAAAAAACTCATAAAACAAATGTGATAGAAATTTGGTACCACCATGGATACAAAATTTGAGAATTCAACAAGGAGGTGGTGATACAAATTTCTTGAGATAGGCATCAGCCAACATGTTCCCAAGTTTCACTTGGGCCTCGGTCGTGAGATGGAGGTTATCTTCTTTCAATTCCAACCCTTTAGCATCCACACAAACGACATTTGGCATGTCGATTCCCATTTGCGATTCTCTCACTTTCTCTATCCATGGATCCCCTGATATTATTGCAACCTGCGATCATCAATACAGCGATCCAGTGAGTCAACTCATTGTACTGTATGGATCATTGACTCGATCAACAAAATCATAAGAACAGAAAACAGACTAACCTGAACAATTGGAAGAGTAGGTAAACAAAGATCGGAGCGGACGTTGTGGATGAATCTCTCCATATTGGCCTTATATGTATCGGCATCGTGTTGAGTCGATGTATCACTCTCACCTTGATACCAAAGAATGGCTTTGATCTCTCCACCACATCTGGTCGATGCTTTAGCTCTCTTCACCATGTTTTCATATAGATGAGCACCTTTCTCCCACTCTTTAATGGCGGTTCCACCAACAGCACAAGGAACCAAACCCACCACATCAATACTAGGATCCTGGGATCGGACCGCTTTGGTAAATGGCATGCCCGGTCCAATTCCACAAGCTTTCTTGTTGTCGATATCGGCATGGAGAGGTTCATGAGCTTCAACCCATCTCAGGTGGGCATCTAATCTCAAGATTTTAGGATCGGGTTGACATTCTGGTGGGAGAATTCCGTCAAATTTTTTGTGGGAATTCACTCGAATCACTCCTCCTCGTCCCGCCATGTTGCTTTGACCCGATAAGATGAAGATCTGTTTGTCGATCTTCGCGATTCTATTCTCTTCATTTTCCTGAGAATTAAACTGTTCCACCATTCTCTCTGACAGATGTATTAGCAGTTCAATAGGAGGATTACTTTCTGATCTTCGGAAGCTTTGGAAGGAATATCTCTGTTATTTTCATAAAAAAGAAGACGTGTTATAGGGCATGTGGCCCCTGGATATGCGGTCCATTAGACGACTAAGTTTTCCATTCCTTGTATATTATAACATAGTATTATGTAATGGCTAATGCCTCTTTATCAATAAGAAGTTCTTCTCCTTCTCCATCTCTATCTCTTGCTTTAACCTAATCGATACTACAAAACGTTATCATCACGAGCTCTAACCCTGCAGCAATGGATTTTAGTTTGTTTTTTTTTTTTGGGTTGCTATCAAATCTCTGAAGGATTGTTTTGGGATCGATGGAATTGACATCGTCAAAAACAGTTAAGTTGGATTTATTATCTCCTAAATATTTTTATTTTTCCAGTTTTTGATCCAAGTTAAATCCAATATATCTATGCTAATCTCAATCACCAATTACAATCCCATGATCAATCGATTAATTACAGTTTATAAATATATATTTTTTGTATGTTTATTATGCAATCAGATTTTATAATATATATTAATATTGGTTATGTTTATGCGGTGATTGATTATGTCCCAATACTATCACCGCTGAAATGGAGATGAAAGAATGCTCCTGAAGACGAAGACTTTTGAAACGTAAATTTGAAAAGTGGAAAGTTTTCGGTCTGGTCCGACCAGATCCAGCAAACCCGACCCGACCTGCATTAACTCGGTCCAACCTGGTCGACCAGCTAACTCGGCTCACCCAAACCGGTCCATCCAGTCCGGTCAAACTTCGAACCAATCCAACCAACCCGGACCATGCAAGTCTGTCATGTCCTGTCTTCTCGTTCCTTCCGGGATGTGTCTTGTGCGAAGACCGTTCTGGTTTTGGCTATATATGTTGGGAACCAAATCTGAGGTATGTAACTATAACGTGAGTTTTTATATGCTAAGCTTATTTACTCGCTAGGCTTATTTATTTGTTTTTAGAATATGACTAGTTTTGTTTATTTTTGTCTTAAAATAAGTCAATAGCATATAAACGGTCAATTTAAATTATTTTTATTGATCTCAATCATTAAGAATTTTGGTCTTAATGCTATTTGTTCTCTTTAATATGATATTGGACATAGTTGAATGGTGTATTTTGTTTAATTGGTTGTACCAACTCAATTCCAATGTATTCATTTGGGGCTTAGAAGTACTTGAGCACCATTATTGGATACTTGATATTTTCCCAAAAATTTGAATGTTCCATGGAATTTTCAAAACATATGTTCAAATAAAATCACATGTATTCCAATTTTTTTGTGGAAGAACTCCCAGTTTTTTTTTTTAGTAATATATTCAACTCCCAAAATTTTTTTTGGAGAAGTACTTGAGTCGGAAAATTTTCATTTCTCTACTTCATCCATTATACTAACGAACCGGTATATGTTGAAGTATGACAGCAAGAGAATTAATTACTTTTTTTTAGTAATATATTCAACCTAAAGTAATTGGTTGACATGTGTAGTGAGATTCTCTTGGCCTAATGAGATAAACAAATTTCTCAAATTAAGCTAAGTGTAGCAAAAATGAAAATGGAAAGAACCCCAAAGTAATGAGGGTTAGACGTCTTCGAACTCATATAAATCATGTGAAAAGGGACATATATATCATGAGAAAAAAAATTTATTATTATTTTATTTTATTTTCCAGCAGTAATGACACCAAAGTATAGGTATCAATTGAACACGGGATCAGCTAAAATGTAATTCTAGCTCCCATCGTAAATAAAAGAGTTGGAAATGCACCTGGTCATAGGTGTTGGTATATACAATATAATGTGTATGTGTATCATAATAACAACCAATTTTCACATCAACTTTAATGGCAACAAGAACTTTGCCTGGCCAATTGACTATCTTATCGATTTGCAACAAAGATTTCTCATTTTTTCTTTCAAGATAGAACAAAGACATAGCAAAATCTCTAGATGTACCAAGAGATAATCACACCTTGTTGAATTCCCAAGTAACCCGTGCAAATGGATATCATGTGGAACATCAAAATGATGAGAATGTAATTGATTGCATCTTTTATAGTCACTAAAGTATTTGGAAGGAAACATACTTTAGAGAGACTAATGAGTCAATTTAGTGAAATGTAAATCACTATAGTATTAATTTGGATTATTGAACCCATATTGATTCCAACGATGAAATGTTGAAAATTGACTCACACATGCTTTGGGCATAACCATAAAGCAACTTTGGTTGTGACATGATGATCGTTTTGAAAGGACTCATGCGAACATCACTTTATTTGAGTGAACAAAAATGGGAATAATATTGACAGAATGCGAAGTAATGACATATCTTTCAATAAGTGTTTTCTAAAGTACTAGATGCACAACCCCCTCCTCCCTCACATTATGCTTTTAAGTAAGAGAGCATATCACTCATTTTTACAAAGTCTTCAGTAAAACAGGATCGAGACCATCCTAAGATGCAAATGGTAAAAATTCCATATTACAAAGAAAACAAGGTGAACTTTAGAAAAATATTCATGCAGAATGCGGACCATTGAAGTAACTGATGGATATGGTGAATGTTTTGACATTTTGGACTAGTGATAGTTCCCAAGAAATTTGTGTTTGAAAACTCCTAGAACATATTACAAAATGCAAAGTGCAAAGGATAACCACCCTTGTTAATGCTTAAGAATTTACATCAAAAGGACTTGATGAATATTGCATGTTTAATAGGATCAATGCAGAGCATCTTATACCCAATGGTCTCGCAGAGGCTACGATCAAAGGTTACAGATGGTGCCTAAGGAATAGGTTATGCGTACACACTTGTCTTTTATTGCTTTGGGGATATGCAATATTACACGCATCTTACTTAATTCGTTTTTAGAACCCAATATTAGTCAACCTTTTCTGCGTACTAGTTGGTAACTGGATTTAAGCCTGACATTCGTGTGCTTACACATTTTTGGTTGCACTATATATGTGCCATTACGACTCCACATCGTACTATGATGGGTCTTCAAAACTATTAAGTAGTTACGTTGGAAATGAGTTCCCAACAATTATCCGCATTTTAAAACTTTTGACAGGAGATCTCTTACCGCTAGATTTGCGGGTTATCACTTTAATGAGACGGTCTTCCCGTCGTTAGGGGGAGATAATAAAAAGAATTTTTTAAGAGAACGACATGAATTGTCGTGGTGTGTTCCCACTGTGTCTCATATTGATTCTTGTACTCCACAAATGTAAATGTGAAGTGATAAAGAATATTCGATTTTCAGAATGTACACTGATGTTGCTAAAGTGATGAGATCACACATACCAGCTGCAAACCTACCTGCAAAGTTACAAATCCTCAATACAGGATATACACCATAGACTAAGGTGTTGTAACTACACTCAGTGGAAGTGTGGTTGAGGCCGTAGCTCCATAAAGGAAGTTGGAGAGACCACTTGGTTCGATCAATCCTCACCTAGAAAGGAAGTAGCTAGGTGAGTAAGGCACAACTTATTTATATCATCAGAAATCATCTCATAATATTGTCTCTGAATATGTCCATGAATCAAACTGGAGGACGCTCCGAAGTTTTAAATGATTCTAGAGAATAATAAAATCCTGACGGATTATGAGAATGCACATGAGTCAATGGAAGGATCATGCGTGCACAGTGATGATATAATCCATAAATAGTTGCTCCAGAAGTAGAGCACAATGAGATTGAACCATGCTTTATTTTGATTAATTTCAAATAAATAGCATATTTGGCCTGCACAATCCAGGTAGAACTTAGTTCTTTGGAAAATATACAGGTATTTGGTGTGGTAGTGCTAACCAACCAAGTGTAAAGCCTATTGGACATACATAATTAATTTGTCATAAAGCATAGTGAGAAGAAAGTAGTCTTAAAGTACAAAGACTCGCCTTGTGGCGCAAGGTTTCTCACAAAGCCCTGGAATTGTTCTCTTGTAATGAACGTTATACAGTTCTGCTACTTAGTCAGCTTGGTAATTTTCAAAAGGACTTGAAATGCAGCATATGTATGTGGTTATTACATATCTCTGAAAGAATCAAGAGATAGAAGATATTTACAAAAGTGCTTGATATACTTTTGTTTCCCAAATGAAGTAACTCTAAACCACAGAGTGCGTTTACAATTAGATATAACATTCACTTAGAGATTGAAACACGGAAGTGGTATACCCGTCTAAGTGACTATTTGATTTGGAGGGGATAGACAAGTAAGTTATTTTTCCTTGCGTGTTCATAAGAAAGTTCCTGATTTGGAATTGTGGCTATTTATCTTGATGGTACAGACATGATGTGTACTCTTGATGTAATAAGAGACCTTAAAAGCTATTTAAAATCCGAATTTGAGATGAAAAATCTAGGGAAAGCTCGATCGAATACTGAGCTTGTGGTATATTATTCCACCAGTTTGCATATGTCTAAAGTTTTCAGGCAATTTAACAAAGACATGCATCCTGATAGCACTCCCATGATTAGTCGAGGTTCAAATGTAAGTAAGTAACCATTTCGTCCAAAGTAATAGGACGAAAATGTGCTAGGAGATGAAATTCCCATATATAAGTACAATAGACGCATTGTTGTACTTAGTATAATAATGTACTCGATTAAATTTTACATTCTCAGGGAAATTGTTAGCTAGATATAGCTCCGCGCCAACGCAACGTCATTGGAATGGTATAGTGAATGTAATCATGTACTTAAAAGTAACCATTGCCATAAATTTGTTTTATCCCAACAAAGACATTAAAAGGAATGCTAATGAAAGTGCAATCCAAAAGTTGTTGATTGTGAAGGAACAATAATCTTTTCTCCAACGAAAGTATTCAGAGGGGGATATGGTAGATTATTTTCTAAGTCATTACCAATATTCAGTTTCGAAAAATACATGAGTAAAGGAACTGTCTAGAACAACTCTGAAAGTAATCAGGGGGAGATGCCGACATCAGGGGGGGATCTAAGGATATGATGTCGACATAATTTACTTCGAAATTGAAGTTGTGTTGTACTATTTTTCCCATCGATCGAGAATAGTTTTTCCCCAAAGGGTTTTGTTACTCGACAAGGTTTTTAGCGAGTCAACACTTAAAACATCAAGTATGTTGAACATTGAAGACATAAAGATCGCGTTGATATTACTGAAAATATCTGATCAAAGAAATGAAAAGTGATAGTCTGTTAAGCAACGTAACTTCCAGAATCAACAATAAGGTCTTATAAACATTCAAGTCACTAAAGTAAAGTGTGATAAACTTCTTCTGACTGCATTAGACTAATGAAAATTTTCTGATATCAGGGGGAGTATCTAATAGTGTGTTGAACTCTTTTCCTTCACCGAGGTTTCTTTTTCCTACAGGGTTTTGTTACTCGGAAAGTTTTTTAATGAGACAACAACAAACACCGGGAATATAATTTCCAAGTTAAGGCTATTGTCTTTCCCACGAGGATTTTCTGCCTTAGGAGTTGTGAAGCAACTAGTCAATTGCAACGGACCAAAGTGATCATCTGCAACATATCACCTTTACTTGTATTTGTCACGTTGTACTCTTTTCCCTTCGTCAAGGTTTTATCCCTCTGGGTTTTCCTTGTCAAAGTTTTAATGAGGCAACATATACGCATCCAACTATGTTCTAAGTACGTGACAACATGTGAAGTACTACATGTGAAGAGTTTTACCAAGGTTTTATCCCACTGGGTTTTTTCCTTGTCAAAGTTTTAATGAGGCGATTGATTTCGGCACAAGTCATCAAGAAGAGGACGACATTTGAAGAACCACATTCAAAGCACTATATTTGAAGTACTATGTATAAAGCTTTGTTATTGAACCGCACAAGGGGGAGTGTTATAGGGCATGTGGCCCATGGATGTGCGGTCCATTAGACCACTAGGTTTTCACTTCCCTATATATTAGAACCTTGTATTATGTAATGGCTAATGCCTCTTTATCAATAAGAAGTTCTTCTCCTTCTCCATCTCTATCTCTTGCTTTAACCTAATCGATACTACAAAAAGACGTAAATATCCCCCTTCGCTAGTTGTCAAACTTTTAAAGGGATCTATAATAAAGCCCACTCTAGTGATGCTTTAACGAAAAATTAACTTTATTGATCAATCTTATTAAAGGGGTGAGCATTTGGCCCGTAATCCGTGGATTTAACCGAGACCATTCTTTTGCGGATGAATGTCCGGACCGCTCGTTAATGGGTTGGATGCGGATGGAATTTTTGAAATCCAACGGATAATGGATCGGGCCCAGATGCAATCATGAAAATCCGTTGGATATCCATATCCGTTAAACTAATGGCATTTATATAGTTCTAGAAAATACTATGGATCATTTAAGAATTTTTAAGATGTTTGCTTAGGGAGTTGTACATGACATTTTTATATTTGTATACATATATATGATATGTAGGTTTTATAAAGAATCATTTGTGTTAGCTTTATTTTCTTTACTATAAATTTTAACTAAAACAAATCCATTGGATTATCCGTTTCCAATCCGTCCATTCGTGCATCCATTGGATCTGGATTGGATGCGGATGCCAAATTTGAAATCCGTAGTGCAATGGATTGGATGCGGATGAGGCGAAAACCGGTCCATACCGGCCCATGCTCACCCCTAGTTATTAGAGGGGCGACATGGTTTATTAGAGGGGCGGCATTCTAATAGGACAAAAATGGTTATTACATGATCATTCAAGGTGCCCTTTATAAAAAAAAAACTGGAAATGACAATTTAACCCTCATTATTGATAACCTAGTTTAGTGATGATAATCAAATTTAGTGTTAATGATTAATTTCTCTTATATTAACTCAAAATCAAAACAAAATCAGATTTTTAGATTTAAAAAAAAAGTTCAGAGGAGAAGAAAAAGAAAAACTTTTGTGATATTTGTGAAACCCTAGATTTTGATTCATTCAACCAAAATAAGTGATTCCAGTGACCCGATATACTTATTAGTCCCCATTAGCTTTTTCTCGCTCAAAATTATTATCTAAAGTACGTAGCAAAATCAAAACTTTTAAATTTTCAGAAAAACTGACGGTTGCAATTGTGCTCGTGACCAACCGTAACTCTTAGTTACGGTTCATAAGCTATCGAATACCAACCGTAACTAGTTAAATTTGGGGAAGATCCAATCGTAAAACCAGTTACGGTTGGTAATTAAATTTGGACAACAACCGTAACTAAATTATGGTTGGTAACTAATGAATCGAGACTAGAGCTGGCAAACGGGCGGGCCGGGGCTTGCCCGTTTCGGGTTACCCGTTTCGGGTTTACACGGGTCAAAACCCCGCGGGTTGAAATTCTTCACGGGTGGTCATTTCTTCAACCCGTGCCCGTAACGGGTTAAACTTGCGGGTTCACGGGTTAGCCAGTAAAATTGATGTTAAAAATTAAAATTTAATTTATGACAGAATCTCTATTCAACACAAAGATCTGTGACATATCCATTCAATTTCAACATAAACAACTCCTTTTTAGCCGGCTTATTCGTAAGAAAAAAATGAAAAAGCCCTGGTCAAAATTATAGTTAACCCAAAATAAACTCTCTATCTATACAAAAGTGAGAAACCACACGCCACGTATCTCACTAATAACTCTCTATCTATATAAACATACAAGAAAACTAGTCTTCTGGTGACTCCCTCCAACTTTTTTTTCTTCTCATCTTGCGGTTCTTTTTAGTTTCTAGGTTAAAACTTGGATCTAAAGCACCAGTGACGGAGGTGAGGGTCAAAAGATTCATATAACTATAGATTAGCCCAGGGTAAAACTTTTCATTAGCCCATTAGTATGACATATTCATATGACTTCTTCCCAATTTAATTGTTATAATATTGCGTTTTTTACTTCTTTTAAACTTTTGTGTCCCTTCTGTTTCAGTTAGTGCTTAGAAATTAAATTCAACTGTGAAATTTACTCCCACTCCATCACAATTTGATCTATCTAGCCCATATTGTTTCCAAATATTTACTAAAACTTGGTCCACGCGTACGTAAACTAAAAATTAACTCAAATATCAAAATCTATTACATAATATTTTCCCCATTTTCTTTTCTTTTAATAAACAATGACTAAAATTTGACATTTAAATGTTCTGATGTATCGGTTTTTAATATCATGAACTGATTTGAGAACCATACAAAGATACAGAAGTAACATTTTAAAAATTCAAAAATTCTAAGTGACCTTGGTAGCCATTTGAGATAATAATATTTATTTTTATTATATATGTTGTCTTCGCAATTTAATATTGTCACCGAAATCTGAACCTTACTATATAGAAAATGATAAGCAGCATGCAGTGCTTTTATCACTGTATTTAAATTTGAGGCATTTAGATTGCTATAATCTGGGTGTACGAAAAAAATTTTTTTAGCCCACCCGGACACAAATTCTTGGTTCCGTTGCTGATTAAAATTAAGAAGAAAATAAAGATGAGAATTTACAAGTTTTTGTTTTGTCCGTCAGGGAAGAAGAAGAAGAAGAGACAGCTACCACTAGGCTTTTTCGATTATATAGGAGGGGAGGGGACACGCGGCATAATATACGGTGGGGGAATGAAACTACAGGTTAACGGGTGAGCTTGCGGGTTTTACGGGTCGGGACGGGTTAGCCCATTTTCCCACAAGCCAGCATTTTTCCAACCCTAACCCGGCTTGTTTATACACCAGCCAAGCCGGGTGCGGGTTTTTTACGGGCCGGTCCGGGTAAACCCGCGGGTTTTGGCTTGTTTGCCATCTCTAATCGAGACCAACAGTAACTACCCTACGGTTGCTAACAGTGATGCAATTACAAATCGTAAAAAGAAAATGAAAGTTACAGGACAAATTACGGTTGGTAACTTAAGTAACGATACCAACCGTAAGCTATTTACGGTTGCAAAAAAAAAACGTAACTGAACATTGTATCTCAAAATCAAGAACTTATGGTTGGTATTTGAGTTACAATAAACCGTAACATCAACCAAATCTATAGTTACGGTTGCAATTGGAGTTATTACCAACCGTAACTTACATGCAACACAGAAATTTCAATTTTAATTTTAATCCAAAACCCTAATTTTTGATACAAAACTAACTTAAATCCAACACAATAAACTAAACCCTAACTGGGTTTTTCCAAACGTTTTTCAAATCGCCGATTAATCAAAGACAATGAAATTTTCAGCTTTGATGGAGGTTACGATTGATGGAGTAGAAGAGAAGATGAAAAGAAAACTGATTTGATTTTTTCTGATTCATTAGGTTAAAAAAAAAAACTAATTTGATTTCGGTTGTTTAAGGTGAAAAAGATAATCTAGTCAATTTACATCCTTTTTAGGACATCCACTAACCAAGTAGAAGGACATTACTATCACACTGCCGCCCCTCTAATAAACCATGTCGCCCCTATAACAAGCTTGTTATTGATGCTCTAACGAATGGAAATTCCTATCAAGTGCGGTCTGGTTGAGTAGCTACTATAACAAGACATAATCGAGGCCACGGCCCACAGTGTTACGGACATATATACAGGAAGACTGTCACTCACCAATTAGGCAACTGGTGCTGGTTTGTCAGACAACTTCAGTTACTCCCTGTTTTGGTTATCAAAAAAAAAAAAAGTTACTCCCTTCTTCTTTTTTTCCCTGTGCACTGAATCACTCTTTCTTTCAATATATTTGGCAGAACCAAAGTATAACAAAGAGTAAGAATTCAGCCTGGCTTAGTCAAAGGCCTACCTTCTCCCATTCCTTCCTCAGAAGATTGACCAGAAAAGCAGATACAATATATTGCTTAAGGAGCATTATATAATTGAAATTCGAAAAAATACTGGTGGAAGATGTTAAACAACATCAACTAAACTGAATACAAAACCAAACAAAAGTTGAACACATCTGTAGAATAGGTCATTCTCTAGATCACCAAGATGATGTTCAAAGAAGCCCAATCAGTTTCCCAACAATGCAAAAGAAAACTATACCCCCAGTGAGTGGTGCCTTCGTTTCCCTAACAGTAAGTAACTAATCATCCTGATAAGAAGTCATTTCTCCATGCAGGGAGTAAAGAAACACCAACTCTATTATTATGCAGTTCTTAGGTCCTCAGAACTAATTTTACGATCATGTTATAACAAAATTTTCAAACCATGGGAAATTTTTATCAGCAACTAACCAGTGGAGATCCACTGCTATGGACATCAGAGGCATCAGAGATTCTTCTCTTTGGTGACAATGTTGAATCTGCAGCAACATTAACCTCAATATTTAAGATGTTCTTTCTCTTTTGGCTTTCCAACTTCTTGGGTAATTGGTCTGCTTCTGCTTCTACTTCTTCCTTTTCTTCTTCGACCACAGATTGATTCTGGTACTTCTGTGTTATCATAGCTTGGGCTTCTTCGAGCAGTGATGCATTGTCATCTGTAGCATACAGTATTTTGTGTATCGCACCAACAACCTACCAAAACAAAGAATAAAAGAAACAGATGAATTAACAAAGCCAACCATCATTATCTATTTGTAAGTTCATAAACATAACAAATTCCAAAAACAAATGAAGATGATGAACATACAACTAAGCTTTCTATCTCAGGAGTTTGGCACAAGATTTCGATATCCCTCAACTTTGCGAAGTAAAAATCTCTCTCTTTCTCAAGTGTATCAACCGACAGCTTTAGCTCAGTAATCTGCATTATTTTAGTGAAATTGTTAAGCTACCCTAGTTAAAACTCTCAGGGAAAAACAGTACGCAATAGCATTTTACTTGCAGTTACCTGTTTTTCATAAGCAGGTTCTACACTGGGAGCAGGTCCTCCGCTGGAAGCCGGTCTTGTGGGCTTAACTGATGGATTTAGCGGGTGTGAAGAAGATGAGTCGGTTCGGCGGTTGTTCTGCGAAGAGTGGGTTCTCGAACCACCAGTTGAAGACTTCACTGGAGCTTGATTGGATGAAGTTCGCTTGGGATCCTTTCCTCCCTTACAAGCCTCTCTTCTTTCCAAAGGATTGTAACTGGAGTTCAAATCCAAAAAAAAAAAGTACATGAGAAACTGTGAAATGACTAATAGTTTGTAGTTTAACCAATTAGGTTGTAATCATAACCAATCATATGAGAATAACTGTTGAAATAAAGCAACCAAGGAAAAGTTTCTCAATGATGCATTCACATATACAAATATGAAAGAGCTTACAAACTTTGGCAGCCTATTAGTGTGCATAACTACAGAGTAAGACAAAATTCGAGGACTAGAAATTGTTTTGGTCGAACCAAATTATCTCTGATGAAGGTAGATTTTAGGGCGATCTATTTGTGGTTTTAGTCAGTAACTGCGCTTCACAAATTAGCGAACCCCCTAGATATTCAGGTCAACTAATTGTACAAAATGAAAAGATAAACTTCAAGGCATACAGATAAACAAATTAACTTATTCTAAGTAACACAGGACCAATAAGAAAAACATGACCAGTTAGTTGGAAAAGAAACAAATAGAAATAAGTGTTCAAAAAAACAAATGAGAATTTTAGAAAAGGAAAAGGGGGAAATGAAATTGCCTGTTCATCTGACCACCATTAATGGAGTCACAGTATCTCTTCATCCACTGCATAAACTCGAGATTATCAAGAGGCCTTCCTTTAACAAGCTTACTGACCTCAATATGCTACAAAACCACAAAAGTAAAACCTTAAGAAGAAACCCTAAACTCTTGTCAATCTTTACGGAAAAACTCTAAACGATTAACATTCTCTAGGAAATTGAACTAAAATTATAAAAAAACTCAGATCTATTGATAAATTATGCCATTAAGAAAGTGAAAACTAGGGCAACGAAAAAATTAGGGGCAAAAGGATACAAACCTTAGTAATCTTCAGTTTATTGAAGACATCTTGAAGAACTTTGTAGTTCTGAATCATATCATATTCACTTTTAGCATCGAAATTAACCCTATGCATTGGTACCGTACCAGGATGAACAGCATCCATTAATTGACATTGAATCGCTCCTGATGCAGCCTGTGTGTGATTAAATAACACCGGAAATCAGAATCTAAATCCTAATTACTTCTACAAATCAATTAAAGAAACGAAAACAAAAACAAAAAAAAATGAAAAGCTTAGGGTTTCACCTCTTCAACTTTGGCGATATTTAGATGGAGAGTAGAGTTAATCCACGATAGTATCTCTGTTCTACCGACGAAGTATGCAGGATCCATCATTCCAATGTTGGTCGCCATTTCTCGATTTCTCTTTCCTGCTGAGATTTTCTATGAAGAGAGAGGGGGATGAGGGGCGAAAATGAGCGTTAGGTTCTCTCTTATAAAGAGAGTGAGAGGAGCGGTATTATTATTTTCTTTTCAGATTCAAATTTTAAATGACAGTGTGGCGATATTTGTTAAGAGCACCTGCTTTGAGATTAAGGCGAGTCTTCAACTCTTGCCAGTTGTCACCACCATATTGACTCATATTAGGTTGGGCCTGGCCTCCTTCAAAAGGCTTTTGCCATGTTAACACAAGTTTTTTTTCTTTCTTCTCGATGATTTACGATAGTACAATGTGAAAATTACTACCCAACCCATTTTTCAGTTTCTTTCTTCTATGAAACCCATGGGCGTGAAACTTCACGCGCGGCCCCAAATTTGAAGAAAATATTATGGAGAGGCCCATTTTTTTGACATTGTGTTTTGTCTGAGTTTTTTTTCTATTTTTGTGGCCGAACTTCCCTTATCTTTTAGAGACGGATTGAGGCGAGAAGAGAAAAGAAGTTGTTGATGTTTTCTAAGTGACTGATTTTCTCTGGGTTCCATCGATTTTCAAACTCTTGATCGTTATTTTCAACTTTTCTCTATTTCGTTTAATTCGACTTTGATTATTCGTTAGGTTTTTACAGTAATTTTGAGATTAAACAGATTCACGAGTTATTACATAGAAGTCAAGCGAGCAACAAGTTGCGCCGCAAGCCCTTTTTGAATGGCAAACCCTATCCTCTTAAACACAAACTTTCTAGAATCGGGAGTCATGACATTACTGTGCATGACTCTTTGAACTCTCATTATGATGAATTGAAGAAATTTTGAAGAAGCAACAATGAAGTACTGATCATACAGTCTTCTAACAGTGAGTAAGGGTTTCTCAATCATATAAAATTCATGGGTTACTGATAATTTCCATTGGATTGGTTTTTAGTTTGAAAAAACCCTAACTAATTTGATGCTTCCGCTTTACTTATTTGTGGGAGGAATCGGTACTAGTATGTTGGTGGGACTTTGAGCCGTGATTGAACAAGATTGAACAGGTCTGAATGGTGCAATCAGTCCTACTATCTTTCTATCTTTACTAGTTGTACATTATTTTTCTTTTACTCAATCACATTTTAGTTTTTTCTAGTATAGATTTGGGTTCAATTCAGGGATTTAGTGTTCTGTATAGTTAATTTAGTGTTTAGTATAGTAGATTTGGGTTCAATTAGGTGATTAATTACAAATATAATCTTCCTTGCATTTTTCTGAAGTATTGTTATAGTAATTTAGAATGCAACACGAGAAAAATGAGGTTTAAAAGGCCATGATGCTCATGAGCCACTAAATGTAGCATGAAGTGGACAATTGCAGCTGTACTAAATAAATTTGTTAATTTTCTCTCACTTACGGTTTAGGAATTTCAGAAGCCAATCTAGTTTTGACATACTAGGAAGTCTCCACCCTATATCTTGCCGAAGTTAAATCGTACGCCTTCTAAGTCTACTTGTATACTGTATAGTATTCCACTAGTGACTTATGATTGGTTTGCGATTTCTGTATTCGCACAATATTTGTCGATTTCGGCAAAACATTTCCCTTCAGCAACAGTCATAATTCCATATCATTTACCGTCATATGTCAATTTTGCCGGATATTTTAGAGGGGGAGAATGAGTTTGAATGCTAGATGTATTTGGTCATATTGGTGTTGGTGTTTGTTCATAATGGTTGAATAATCTGTAATGCAACTATGAAAATGGTTGCATCACCTGTTATGCATCTATAAAATTTGTTGCATAACTTGTTATGCATTCTCGAAATTGGTTGCAAAACACCTTCTGCAGTTTTTTTTTTTTTTTTTTTGCATAACTTGTTATGCAGTCCAGAAAACGATTGCATAACACGTTATGCCGCTACTTTTTTCTTAGTATTGAAACCAACAAAAAATAAGGCTGCATAACTTGTCATGCACCTACAATAATATCTATATAACATGTTATGCAGTCGTGAAAATGGATGCATAACTTGTTATGCATCCGAAAATATGATTGCATAATGCATTATGCATCGAGAGAATTGTTGCACAATCTTTTATGCATCGAGAAAATAGATGCATAACCTGATATGCATCCGTAAATATGGATGCATACTGCATTATGCATCAATTTTTTTATGTACGCACTAAAATCAACCAAAACAATGGTTACATAACTTGTTATAGATGCATAACTTTGTTATCCAAATGCATAATTTGTTATGCAATGGAGAAAATGGTTGCATAATTCATTATGCGTTTGCAGAATGTGTTATGCATCTTTTTTTGGTGGCTGCATAATGGTTATGTATCAAGTTTTCGAAAATTTTGCCTAAAATGATGATCACCTCCTATTTTTTCGTGAAAAACAAAAAATTGATATTCTTGTTTGTACTCGTTGCGTAGCTCTCTTAAAAAGATTTTCAACGATATAAAATTTGTGAAATTCCAAGGCTCGAATTTTTAGATATGTTATATCCAAGTTGTGTTGCCAATTATACCCCTGATGCATAACCCGTCATGCAGATGCATAATCCGTTATGCGTACATTTTTAATAATTTCATATAATTATGGGTGTCACATAACTAAAAATTAATTGTGGGTCTGGCAATGAAAATATTATTATTTTTGGGCCTGCGCTTAATTTTCTCTAGTATAATCAGTGCCGACGAGTTTCAGAGTTAGTTAACTGGTATGCTGACGAGTTTCAAAGTTAGGTCACTGGTATCATAAATTATTGACTTTACCACTATAATACAAGGACATCTACCAATATATTGATATCGTAAATCAGTTTTTTAGTTTAAGAAGTTGAATGCAGGATCAACTTACCCAGGAAGGTACAATTGGAGGTTTGATTTTGTCGATCCAATTTGTAACGCTTCTTTTTTAACATAAAGTCAAGTAAAAATGTATCATATCTTAAATTTAGTTAATCATTTCCAACATTGTAATGATATGATATACAATCTAATCTCAATAAATAAATGCCCTCGGGACCAAGAAAAAATACTCGTTTAGATCGATAAATAAATATTTTAATTATCGATAAACGAATATTTATTCATTTAGACAACGTTTTCTTAATTAAGAAGTTAAATTGTATAAGAGAAGATGTACAAATGTACCTAGCGGGTATTTGTCAAAATTTTTGCCCCTAACATAACATCTAAAATTCAACCATGTGATGTTGGAATTATTCGAGCATTCAAAGTTCATTATCGGCGTCGTTTCTATTATATCATCCTGCAAAGCCTTGAAGTTGACCCACCAAATCTTGAACAATTAACATTTTGGATGATATAATTTTGCTACTATGGCTTAGAGATTTGATATGACGGAAAAAAAACAATTGCAAATTGTTTCCATCATTGTAAGATTCGGTCTGAAGATATTGATGTTCACGAACCAAAAAATGGTCAACTAAAAGAAGATATCCAAGGATTAACTAATGTCATTTCTAATTGACGTTATAGAAATATGATGGACGTCGAACATCTTTTAAACTATCCTAACAAGAATGATGCAGTTATGGAATCTCCAACAGATGAAGAAATTATTGAGTTAGTAATGAATGATGAGAAAAATCCCGAACCATATGATAGTAGTGTCGTACCAAATGTGTCATCTAAAGCTGCCTTTCAAGCAATGGTCACTTTAAAAATGGTACAACACGAGCAAAATATTCCAGAAATTGTACAAGCATTGCATAAAATTAAGGATGCGGTGCTTTTTGGTTTGGATGGAAGAGAAAGATAATCAACCATATATGCATTTTTTTGAGTTTATTTCTACATATATTTTTATGTGAAATAGTGATTATGTATATTGATTTATTCTTATATATATATATTAGTAATTATTCGTTTATATTTCCATAGGGCCTTTAAAGATTCAACTTTTTATATTCATTAATGCATTAATCGAGGTTATTCATTTATCGAACATTCGTTTATCGAGGTTTGACTGTATCATTCATTTCAATTCATGAAAAGAATGTTTGTTCAAAGAAAATGAAAAATGTTAAACCAATGATCAACCCATAATCGACTCATCATTAGTCAACTAAAGGTTCCCGATTTTAAGGCAAATTCATGATTACCATAACGACTTGTACGACTCATGAACTTAAACAATAAATCAATAAGGAATGCAATCTTAGCAAACCGTGGCTATATTGTTCATGAATTGATTCGAGTGAATCAAACCGATTTTGTTTCAATTGTGTCTATGTATAAAGATCTAAGAAATTGAACAACTCTTCAACTAGTTCTTTTGAGTCATTTGAACTAGTTGTGAAAAAGATGAATATGGTTGATATGAAAGTGCTCATATGGCTAACCATTGGTTAACTATTTGTGAACCAACCAAATGTACACGTTCAGGTACAATTACTCAAACCTAAATGAAATACATTTCATGTGTGTGTGACAAGCTAAGTTTCGATATAACGGTTGAAAGATATTAGCTTGGATAAATCAGGTTTTTCATCTAACAGTGAATATTGAATGCTTTGTTACCAACGTAACTTAGATTGAAAACCCTGATTTGAAAACTATATAAAGGAGACATCTAGCAACTGGAAAAACTAATCCCCACACCTCATGTGTGATACTAGTTGGTTTGCTAGAGTCGATTCTCCTTTAACCGTAGGTTTCTTCTCGAGATCCTGTCGGTTAACGACTTAAAGACTTCATTGGGATTGTGAAGCCAGACGAAATTACTTCTCTTGTAGTTGAGCGATCTGATCTTGCCATTTTCTATCGTACAAGTTCAATTGAATAATTAGCTTGAGATTATATCTCCGATAGGTCAAGATAAAAAGAAATCACAAACATCTTCGTCTCATCGTTTGTGATTCCGCAATATCTAGTTTCGATACCATACGATTTATATTATTGTGAGGTGATCAATAATTCTAGGCCGTTCTTCGGGAATATAAGTCCGGGTTATTGATTAGTTCTTGTTCACCTTGATTTTATCAAAATACGGAATAAAACTCGTAGGTTTATCCATGGGAGACAGATTTATTTATTATCGTAGACTTTTCTATGTGATACAGATTTGTTTATTAAGGTCTTCGACTTTGTGTCGTAGTAACTCTTGGTTGTGGGTGAAATCAGCTAATGGAATCAAGTACATAGTATCCATCTAGGATCAAAGACGTAAGGAGTACAACTGTACCTTGAATCAGTGTGATATTGATTAGGGTTCAACTACAGTCCAGACCGAAGTTAGTTTGTAGTAGGTTAGTGTCTGTAGCGGCTTAATACAGTGTGGTGTTCAATCTGGACTAGCTCCCGGGATTTTTCTGCATTTGCGGTTTTCTCGTTAACAAAATTTCTGTTGTCTGTGTTATTTCTATTCCGCATTGTATTTTGTTATATAATTGAAATATCACAGGTTGTGCATTGTATCGATTAATTTTGAAATCCAACCTTTGGTTATTGATTGGAAATTTATTGGTCCTTGGATATTGGTCTTTGGTACCATCCAAGTTTATATCTCTTGTATTTTATAAAGACTCACATATTTCTATTTGCTTGAGTATAGATCAAATCGAGAGATAGAGATATTAACTCCCTGATATATTGTTATTAATATTGAGTCTGAATGTCTAGTTGATTCTCTTAAAATTATATTAGAGTTAATCCATACAGATTGCTAATCGAAATATTGGGTGAGGTTGTTAGACCCCCTCTTTTTCAATTGGTATCAGAGCATGCAAACTTGTTAAAGACCTCATAAGTATGTGTTTGTAGCGATTTGATTATGTACGAGTCTATCTCTAATAACGTACCAGTTAGAAATTACCAGATTATTCTAAAAGCTTGGATTCACCTGAGAGAACTGTCACATCTAAGTCAATATCTAAACATTCTCTTGATGTAAAAACTGTTGATTGGGAAACACTCCTAGAAGAACAGTTGGATGAACTTTCTAATGAAGGTGATTCAGATATTAATAGAGATGTTGATGAGGAAGTCTCAGAGTATGATAAGTTTTTGGAATCGTTGAAATGAAGAAGATTACAACTTCTCATGTCACATCTCTTCTGACTCATATATGTCGAGAAAATAAGAAATTAAAAAGGATCTACGGTGGTATTTATGCTCAGAATCACTCTTGTGAATCGGTCCTCAAAGATACCGAGGAAAACCTGAGTAGAAAGTCACTTGAATGTGATCGTGTATATCAATAAATACTTCTTGTTAGAAGAGAAACTTGCAGAAACTGAAGGAAGGATTAACTCTCAGCAAGCAAGTTTTGATGACAGAGAAAACGCTTTTCTCGCTCGAGAAAAACGCCTTGAGGCTGATTTATTTGTTTCTCTTGATAAAATCAAGATGTTGGAAGATGACTTGAAAACATTCAATACTAGTTCAACCAAATTAACCTCTATGCTAGGAGCAAGTAAAAATCATCGTGATACACGAGGATTGGGCTATAAGGGAATAAATGCTCCAAGTATTAGCAAAAAGGTAAAAATTATCAAGCCTAGTGATTCTTTTCAATAAAGGGTTTCCACTGATGGCAAAAGTGAAATACCTTCACTGGCGGTTAAGGTTCAAAAGAGCAAAGTATATCAACCTCCAAAATCATAACACATGGATCGAGGTAAGAACATTTCTTATGTTTGCCACTATTGCGAAAATAAAGGTCACCTGAAAAGGAGATGTCGTTTCCGTATAAGGAATGGGAAACTTCATGATGTTCTTGTTTGGGAATCATAAGAAGTTGTGAAACCAAGATCATATGTTAAGACTAATCCCCTTAACATTACATTTTGTAAGTGTCCAACTTTTAGGCAAAGGAATCAGTGATGTGATCAACCTATATTTGCCTATAAACATTATACGAAGCCTTTTCACAATCGTAATTGTTATCAAAAGGATAACTTCATAAAGACGAAGACAAGATCCGATGCTCCCAATTGGAGAAAGACTAACTTGCAAAAAAATAGTCAATCCAATTCTCTTTTGAGAAATCAAGAAGAGAGTAATGGGAAGAAGGATCATATTGTTCCTACATGCACTCATAAGTGGGTACCAAAGAAAACCTTTGATACTTTGAGTGTGAAAAGGAATGATCTCCCAGAAAATTCCATGACTACGGAGACTACAATATCCATGATGATGGAACTTAAAAAGTTCTTTGAAAAGATGGATTTGGATGTGAAAGTTTCTAAAAGTGATCTCTTACATGATAATCCAAAAGTCACTTGTGGTGAGCAAGACATTGCTCACCTCAACACAACTTGAGTGGGTTGTTAGTGCATCCTCACCAAGGAATGCACTGCTATGTATATGGTGAGGGAAGCACGCGAATTGGGGCACACGGATTATGTTCGGTAAGGTTGTAGAATTTGATTGGATTCTTCTAAAAAGGTATGTCTATAACCTTGAGAAATATTTGTGTTTTTATTTGTTTAGAGTACTTATAATGATTCATGTACCTTGCTTATCATTCATTTATACCTAACTTGATATGTATTAAAGTTCTTCAATGTTTAGGGTTGAAAATAGTAGTTCGGGATGCTTGGACTTCATGGTACACATACCAGGTTTTCATACCACCATTTAAAATAAAAATCCAGGGAATTAAGTATGCATACCAGTTTGCATACTGCTCCAGGTCATGAAAATTCGTTTGCAAACCCATATGCATACTTGCCTGTAGATGTCGATATTCGGTAAACCTGTTTTGGCCGTATCTTTTTCTTCCAAACTCGGAATGACCTTATTCTTTTTGCATTCTCTTCTTATTCTCTTCAAAATGGAGATGAGAATTCCTGAATTTGGATGAATTAAGATAGGTATTTGTCATGTCTCTTGTTTTTGAGTGTTTTGCTCTGTTTTGTCGCACTTGTTCCACCTCTCCTGGACTTGGGAACTTGGATTCATGGAGTACTGCTCGTCTAAGCTCGTTTTTATCTTTTACAAGAATTTTGTTGGTGAATCAAAAAGAAGGAAGTTCAAGAATGGGAAGTAGTACGCATTACTATGGGATCCTTAAATGTTCACAATCATTTTATGTGAACTATGGTGCATGGTCGTTAATGACTTTTTGTTATAGCATTGCTCGGTCGAACTCGCATGCGTTGCTATCTCAAGCATGTTTGTCAATGTTAGTGATCAAAACTATAAAGTCTTGATTTCTAGTCTACTATAGCTAAGGTCTCGAACTAGGATAAAAAGTGTAGTTGAGCTCAAGAACTCCATGGAAATAATCATACAAGACGAAGGACTACTCAAGGAACTAGTGGATCTTCATCGACTAAAAGTTATGTGGAGACTTGAACTTATCTATCACTCAAAAGTCTATCTACTCTATCTCCTATCTTGAGACAAAAGTCGTATTACTATATAGACTAAGATTATACCACATGAGGTATTTCGAGCCGAGTATATCTCACTTATCTATTTCTCAAAATATGTGTTGGTAAAGCTTTCGCTTTATCCAAGTTCATCTTTACCTAGTGACGAAAGTCATGTTATGTTTCAATCATTTTGGAAATCGCTCTGACGAAAAATTATTTGTGAATAACAACCATATAACGCCCTCTGAGAATGTTTCAATGATTGAAATGAGAGTTTAGACATAAGTATGGTTTTATCAATTGATAAACCTGAGCCGTTCTGCGGGAATATAAGTATGGTTTTATCAATTGGTTCATGTTCACCTTGATTTATCAAAAGAGGGAACAAAAACTTGTAGGTTTATTCGTGGGAGCCGGATTTATCTATTACTGTAGACTTTTCTATGTGATACAGATTTGTTTATTAAAGTCTCCGACTTTGGGTCGTAGCAACTCTTGGTTGTGGGTGAGATTAGCTAAGGAAATCAAATGCGCAGTATCCTGCTGGGATTAGAGGCGTGGGAGCATAACTGTACCTTGGATCAGTGAGAGATTGATTGGGGTTCAACTACGGTCCGACCGAAGTTAGATTGGGGTAGGCTAGTGTCTATAGCGGCTTAATACAGTGTATGTTTAATCTGGACTAGGTCCCTGGGTTTTTCTGCATTTGCGGTTTCCTCGTTAACAAAATTTTGGTGTCTGTGTTATTTCTTTTCCGCATTATATTTTGTTATATAATTGAAATAATACAGGTTGTGCAGTGTTCAATCAATTAGAATATCCGACCTCTTTGTTTGTTGATTTAAATTGATTGACACTTGGAAATTGGTCTTTGGTACCATCCAAGTTATCTCTTTTTGATAAAGACTCGCAGATTTCTATTTGCTTGAGTAAAAATCAAATTGAGAGACTGAGATAATAACTCCTTGAGATATTTTCTATTGATTGAGTCTGACTGTCTAGTTGATTCTCTATAAAGTAACTCGGAGTTTGTCCATACAGATGCCTAATCAAAATATTGGGTGTGGTTGTTAGCCCTCCGCTTTTTCAATTGGTATCAGAGCGGGAAAACACGTTCAAGACCTTACAAGTATGTGTTTGTAGTGATCTGACTCTATGGATAGAGGTGTTATCTCAATAAACGTACCTCCAGTCTTCGATGGTTCAAACTACCCGTGGTGGAAAATTGCTCTGAGCACATTTCTTCAAGCTCGTGATTTTTAAATATGGGTACATGTTATTAATGACTCTGATCCTCCGGTTAATACAGAAGGCAATGTATCTACCCTTAAGGACTTTGATAGTTATAATCCAGAAGAAATTCTTGCTGCAAAGCAAAATTCTAAAGGCTTAGATGCTATCAGACATGCCATTACCCCAGACCTTCAGCACTATGTGTCTTCTTGCACTAAGTCTTCAAGATGCATGTAATATCTTAGAAACTACTTTTGAAGCCAACAAACATGTTTCTAAGAAATGTACCATCGATGGAGGAAATAACCTCAATGCTCTTTCTGAAAATTCATCTTTCGGAAAGATAAG
Organism: Papaver bracteatum; assembly: GCA_023529315.1. Lineage (NCBI taxonomy): Eukaryota > Viridiplantae > Streptophyta > Magnoliopsida > Ranunculales > Papaveraceae > Papaver > Papaver bracteatum. Next base: position 2,192,819 of record JAJJWX010005152.1, read on the forward strand.
AATTCCTAATCAAAATTTTGTTCAAATTGTTGCATTCAATGGTGTGTCAAACACAAGTGAACACCCTATCTCATGGGGTGATGAATGTTGTACAGATGAGGTTTGGTTTAAAAAACCATTGATTACATAAAAGATCAAAGAATTTGTAAAGATGAGCATTAAACGTGATAAACGTCCTCTGTCTGCCTTCGCTGCTAATGATTATGAGAAAGAAAAACCTTTAAGTGTCAACGGGTTGAATACGTTTGATAGATGCGATGAACTCTCAGCTTTTACAACAGAAACATCTACATACTCAAGTTCTTATTCATAATATGAGACCGATACAGGGGTTTTCGATTTCTTGAACAAAGAGGTTCTTCAAGAAAATCTTCAATTAAAAGCTTCATTGAAGAAACTAAAATCATTAATCCAAGTGAAAAATATTGAGATAGACCGTCTTAATGATAAACTCACCAGAACCATTGATCTCAAGGAGAAAGAGATTAATACTCTTAAGGATCTACAAAGATTGTCTGGAAGCTCTGACAAAATTTCAGCAATGTTATTTGGTCAGAAGTCCTTTGGGAACACTAATGGTTTAGGATATAAAAGCAAGTGTGCAGACATTGTCAATTCTGTTGCTTTTATTTATCAGGGAAAAACAAACACTGGCAGCTGTGTTAAGCAAAAGATACCTCAACAAAACAAAGAATCCTTGGTTTGTTCGTTTTGTTGAAATGCAAAGCATGTTCAAAGTACGTGTTGGATATTCAAGAGGAACATTGAAAGAATTTCCAAACTGCAGAAGAACATGCAAAATATGAATCTGGATAATCTACGTTGTTCTTCTAAAACAAATGCTTCCAGAATCATAAGAGGTAAGAAACTTGTTTACACAACAAATCTTGAAAAATCATTATGTGATAAACAAGGAGAGTTTTTGGCTCATAACGTCTCTATCTAACATCAAGAGGCATTTGCATCCTCATCTTTAACTTGAGAAAATGGGGTTTTGCGTCTTTGTGGCTCAAGTTTTGTGTCTATTTCTGTTAAGAAAATATTCTACTAACATTATAGATAATTAATCATTAAACTACAAAAGACTTATTCTTCAAGGGTTTTTGATGTTCATAAGTCTATTTAAATCATTGGTAGACTTCCTCTTTCCTTGAAAAGATATAACTTTATGGATCCTATAACCAGAAACATCACAAGCAGGGATGCATTTGAAGCACCTAATGTGTATTTGTGTAAAGTGATTTCTTCATCAAGGGTGAAGAAAGTGAAGACTACAATTAATGGAGAAGGTTCTTCCTATAACTGCCTATTTTCTATTTGTCCTTTTGATAGTAATTTTATAGGCATGGTAAAAGAGTTCATTAACAAGAGAAATGGTTTAAAATCTCAAATCATTTCCTCTTTGGAAATGATAACTCACTATGAACAAATGTTGTCTCTATCCAAGAACACCTTGCGTGATTTGAAAAGAGAACTCAGTGATTTAACTGATATTTCTGAAGATTTGGAGGAATTGAACGATCCCATAATCAATGGGTTTTTCAATAACAAGAAGGAATTCTCAGTAGATGCTCTGAGAAAGATCTACAACGACTAGTAATTCTTCTGATGAAATCTTCTATTTTTCTTATTTATTTTAGAAGAATAACTAGTGTTTGGAATAACCATTATTGTGATTACATATAGCTATGTCCAAAGTTTTCATCTTCTTGTTTTTAGATTTATTGGTTTAAATTCTAAACATGTTTGGAAGATGATCCTTGCAGTATAAATCTTTATGGTTTTATATATTGCAATATTGTTATGGGATATGTGTGTTTACATCCGTGAACTTGATTGTTCCATACTTTGTAAAAAGTAAAGTCGATCGTGAATTGATATGCAAGTATTGATAAAATAATGAATAGACTTTTGACAAACACAAAAGTTAAGCCTATATTGTCAATTATTGATGTAAGATAGGTTAAAATCTTTTGTGATTCAAGGATTATGTCTATTGTATGTCATTGTGAAAATGGTGATAGAAACATAGAATGAATCCCTGTGTATTCCGCAGTAATTGATCTTCCCTGATCCATTTTTTGTGTATTACTATGAGACTCCGTATTGTGTCTTATGTTGAGCACTAGACAACCAAGTTGATTATTTTTGTGATTAGCTTAGTTGTGTTCCGTAAGGTACTTTACGTCGAGTATATTGAACTAAATTAATCATCTTGTGTGATTATTTAGTTATGACTCCGTAAGTTTGTCTTATGTTTGAGAATTTTCGACCTGGTTGGTTGTTTTTATGATTAACTTAGTCATCGCTCCATAGATTTTCTTATGTGAGTATAAACGATTAAATTGATTACTTTTTTTGGTTAGTTTAGTTGTGTATTACGGTTAGATTACTTATGGGTTCTTTTGTGATTAATTTAATCGAGTTTTTAAGTCTCCATAAGTTTACTTGTGTTGAGCATATTTAATTAATTTAATCTTAGGTTCGCTTATGGTTAATTTGATTAAATATTTCTTTTTGGATTCCAAATTCATACTTGTATGTGATTTGTTGAGTCCAAAGAAATCCTTATTTTCTTTTGAAATTAAGGTCGCTCTTGTTGTTCCCTTGGGAATGACATTTTATGGGGGAGAGTTATTTTGAACTTGCGCTTAATTCCAAAATCTTTGTGGGGAGTGCATCTGTGGAATATTATAGGGGTTATCTTGTATCTTTATGAACTCCTTGATGAACGCATTTAGATTCGGATTTATGATTGCATCTAAACAAGATGATATACATTTACCTTTGGTCATAAACCGTCTCTTACGAAAATTTTATTAGGATCCCGTTCTTGTACCTTTGCCATTTTTATTGACAAAAAGGGGGAGAATTAATATGTAGTTCACACTAAAAATACATATGATTTTCGGATCATTATGTAAGGGGGAGTGGTTTCCATGTGAGATGGAGTATTGACTAAGGGGTAGTGACGTATCACCATGATATTGTTGTTAAGTTTGTGATGCAATTGGACTTTGACGATGTGTAATGATACTATGACACTGTATAACAATGATTGAGAACTCTTGTTTTCTCGTTGTTATAGCTATGGATTTTCAACAACGATGATGCTAAACTTACAAACTTTGGGATCATTGGAGTACTCGAAAGTGACGAAGATTTCGAGTAATGTTGAAGATTAGACATGCAGAATAGGAGCTACAAAGTTTATTTATATATTTTTTGTATTCCATATGTATTAATAGTTTTGCCACTAAAATTGACAAAGGGGGAGATTGTTAGAGCACTGCTCGGTCGAACTCGCATGCGTTGCTATCTCAAGCATGTTTGTCAATGTTAGTGATCAAAACTATAAAGTCTTGATTTATAGTCTACTATAGCTAAGGTCTCAAACTAGGATAGAAAGTGTAGTTGAGCTCAAGAACTCCATGGAAATCATCATACAAGATGAAGGACTACTCAAGGAACCAGTGGATCTTCATCGACTAAAAGGTATGTGGAGACTTGAACTTATCTTTCACTCAAAAGACTATCTATTGTATCTCCTATCTTGAGACAAAAGTCGTATTACTATATAGACTAAGATTATACCACATTAGGTATTTCGAGTTGAGTATATCTCGCTAATCTATTTATCGAAATATGTGTTGGTAAAGCTTTCGCTTTAGCCAAGTTCATCTTTACCTAGTGACGAAAGTCATGTTATGTTTCAATCATTTTGGAAATCGCTCTGACGAAAAATTGTTTGTGAATAACAACTATATAACGCCCTCTGAGAATGTTTCAATGATTAAAATGAGAGTTTAGACATTATAACCATTGGAGGATATAAGCATTGTTGTGGAAACACATATATGTATAAATCCTTATTGCTTGAACCAAAGTTTGCGAACTTTGTTGATCAAGTGAGACCAGAGCAGCATGTGAACTTCAGTCCGTGAACCCAGTCCGCAACTGGTGTAGTTCTCGAATCCAGGAATTTCTGCTGGAGTTTGTGAACTCCGTCTGGGTGAATCAAATCGTTTTTTCTTCGATTGTGTCTTGTGTAGTACATGAGATTTCCTTGAAATTGAACAACTCTCTAACTAGTTCATTTGAGTCATTTGGACTAGTTATGGTGAAGAAGTATATGGTTGATATGAAAGTTTTCATATGGCTAACCATTTGGTTAACTATTGTTGAACCAACTAATGTACAAGTTTGGGTACGGTTTTCACAAGCCTACAAACGTACATTTCATGTGTGTGTAACAAGCTATGTTTTTGATCTAACGATTGATAAATATTAGCTTGAATCTAATCAGGTTTTCATCTAACGGTGAATATTTAATGCTTTGTTAGAAAGCTAACATTGATTGTAAACCCTGATTTGAGAGACAATAAAAGGGAGAACTCTAGCAACTGGGAATCCTAATCCCCACACATTTTGTGTGATACTAGTTTGCTAATCTAGAGTCGATTCTTCTTTAACCTTTGGTTTTATTCTTCTAAAACCAGGTTAACGACTTAAAGACTTCATTGGGATTATGAAGCCAGACTGATACTACTTTTATTGTAGTTGTATGATCTGATCTTTCTATTTCTATCGTACGAATACAATTGTAATAATTGGCTTGAGATTTCTATCTCCGATAGGCAAGATATAAAAGTAGTCACAAACACTTCGTCTCATCGTTCGTGATTCCTCAATAATCTTCTTCGCTGCGTCGATTAAGTTTATTGTGAGGTGATTGATAAAGCTAAGCCATTCTTCGGGAATATAAGTATGGTTTTATCAATTGGTTCATGTTCACCTTGATTTTTCAAAATACGAAACAAAACTCATAGGTTTATTCGTGGGAGACGAATTTATCTATCCTTGTAGACTTTTCTGTGTGAGACATATTTGTTTACTAAAGTCTTCAACTTTGGGTCGTAGCAAATCTTGGTTGTGGGTGAGATCATCAAAGGGAATCAAGTGCGCAGTATCCTGCTGGGATCAGAGGCATATGAGCATAACCGAACCTTGGATCAGTGTGAGATTGGTTGGGTTCAACTACAATCCAGACTAAAGTTAGCTTGGAGTAGGCTAGTGTCAGTAGCGGCTTAATACAATATATGTTTCATCTGGACTAGGTCCCGGGGTTTTTCTGCATTTGTTGTTTCCTTGTTAACAAACTTCTGGTGTCTGTGTTATTTTTTTCCGCATTATATTTTTTTATATAATTGAAATAATACAAGTTGTGTGTTGTTCAATCAATTAGAATATCCGACCTTATCAGTTGTTGATTTAAATTGATTGACACTTGGATATTAGTCTTTGGTACCATCCAAGTTATCTCTCTTTGATAAAGACTCGCAGATTCTATTTGCTTGAGTAAAGATCAAATCGAGAGACTGAGATAATAAACTCTTTGATATATTTTCTATTGATTGAGTTTGACTGTCTAGTTGATTCTCTAGATAGTATATTGGAGTTTGTCCACATAGATTGATAATTCGAAATATTGGTTGTGGTTGTTAGACCCCCATTTCTTCAATTGGTATCAGAGCAGGCAAACACGTTTATGACCTTACAAGTATGTGTCTATAGCGATCTGACTCTATAAACAAGAGTAATATCTCTAATAACACAACACCAGTTCAAATTCACTCAGGTGAGGCTCAAAGTCTTGAAGCTTCTAAGAAAAACTCTATCATCTGTCCCTTGACTGAATCTGCATTTGACTGGGAAAAATATCTTGGTGAGAAATTGGATGACCTTTCATATGATAGTGATTCAGAAGAAGTACCGAGTATTGATGAGGAAGTATCTCAATATATCAAGATGTTCGACCGTGCGTTGAATGAAAAAGGGTCAACAACTTGCCTGAGTAAGTACATTGCTCCTCTTTATCAATAGAAAATTGAGGAAACTCTTTAAAGGATATGATGGTGGGTATAAACTCTTAAAATCTATCGTTAAGGATCGTGAAGAAGATGTTCGTACAAAAAGGTCTGAATGTGACAATCATCTCCGAAATCTCTGTAAGAAAGAAAGACTTGCAGATGCTGAAGCAAGATATGACTCTCAACAAAGTGTTTTAATGACAAAGAACTCAGACTTCTTTCCAAAGAAAATTCATTGGAGACTGACCTTGCAGCTGCTCTTGATAAAGTAAAATCATTAGAAGAGAGTCTAGGAAGATTCAATTCTAGCTCTACAAAATTGACTTCTATGATTGGAGCATGTAAAGAACATCGTGATACACGTGGTCTGGGCTATAAAGGAATAGACGCTCCAAAAACTAGTAAGATCAATTTCGTTAAAGCTATTGATAATTCTTCATGTGAAAAAATATTCGCAGCCTGAAATGTGTCTAAGGACGAGGGTTTTACTCCTTCCAAATTTACTCACATGAGAACAGTTAAGAATAATTCCTTTAACTGCTATTACTGCCGAAATAAAGGACTTTCTGAGAGAAAATGTCGATTTCGTTTGAGAAATTTAAACCTTCACAACATTCTTTTATGAGTGGCTAAGGAAGTTATTAAACCTGTTTCTCATATTATTGGAGTAAAAGGAATATTCAACAATCAATAAAACTACCTTGACAAGTAATTTCTTATTCGTGACTTTGGAACAAAAAATGTATATCAAGGTAGAAGGAAGAACAACAAGTGGGTAACTGAAAACCCTGAAAGGAGAAGAAGGCATATGAGAAAGAAAAAGGGGTCAAGTTCCATGTCTACTTCTGTATAATGCTGTGAATCCAAGAATTCTGTTCCGGATTTTCTCCACATTAATAATCGAGTCTCAGAACTTAAGATAAGTATAGACAGACACAAACGGGACGTCTCTAAAACATGGAAAGCGGTTGAATCAGGTACTTCTGGTTCCTCTCCTAACCTATTTGAGAAATATAACCATCTTGGGTATGTGTACGGGTATGCATACCTTATCTACCGGATTTGAGTTTACAAACTCAGTAGAAATTTTCGGTTTGAAAAATTCCGTGGGTACACGTACGGGTACGCGTACCTAAGGTGGCTGGTTTACTAGTTTGCAAAATACAAACTCAGCAGACATTCTTGGTTCGAAAACTTCCGCTATTAAGCGTACCTAAGGTGACTGGTTTACTAGTTTGCAAACTACAAACTCAGCAGAAATTCTTGGTTCGAAAACTTCCGCCAGTACGCGTATGCATACCTGACCTGTCTCTTTCACTAATACCGCATGCATACATATGCACGCACTTGGTTTCCGATACATGGATTTTTACACTAATGTGCGAACACACTATATATGCTTATATCCATATATGGTTACGTAATCTCAACTCTACATTTCAATCATTGAAACATTCTACTATAATGTTATAATAATCGCTAGACATAAGAATCGACTATCGTCATCAAAGCTATTTTCAAGATTGAAACGTCATCATGACTTTAATCAAGGGTAAAGATGAAAAGTGGTTAAAGCGAAAGCTTACCAATACATATTTCGAGAAAAAGATAGGCGAGTAAACTCGGTTCGAAATAACAAATGTGTAAGTATAAAAACTATCATACTTATACGACTGTTGTCTCAAGAGTAGGAGATAGATAGACTTTTGAGTGCTATATAAGTTCAAGTCTCCACATACCTTTTGGTTGGATGAAGTTTCACTGGTTCCTTGAGTAGTTCTTCGTTTTTATAAGATAATCTCCATGGAGTCTGGAGCTCAACTATACTTAACTAAGACTTAGTCATAAGTAAACTAGAAATCAAGACGTATAGTTTGATCACTAATATTGACAAACATGCTTGAGATAGCAATGCATGCGAGTTCGACCGAGAAATGCTCTAGTAAATTCTTTTCCGTATTATATAATTATAATATCGCAGGTTGTGCGTTAATCAATCAATTAGTAAATACAACCTTTGGTTGTTGATTGAACTTGATTGACACTTGAACATTGGTATTTGGTACCGTTCAAGTTATTTCTCATAATAATCAGGCTTACGGATTCTATCTGTTTGATTTGCTGATTTATTTGAGAAACATAGATATAACTCCTGGATATATTTCCTTGATTGAGTATGACTGTCTGGTTGATTCACTCGGAATTATATTGGAGTTATTCCATACGGATTGCCTAACGAAATATTGGGTGTGGTTGTTAAACCCCCGCTTTTTCAATTGGTTTCAGAGCAGGAAAACACACCAAGACCTCATAAGTCTGTGTTTGTAGCAATCTGAATCTATGGACAGAAGTGTTATCTCCATAAACGTACCGACAGTCTTCGATGGCTCGAATTACTTATGGTGGAAAATTGCTATGCGTGCCTTTCTTCAAGCACGTGATTATCAATCATGGGTTCATGTTGTAAATAGCTATGATCCTCCAACAGTTATAGTAGACGGTGTAACTGTTGCAAAGGATATTGGTAGTTATAGTGATGTCGATATTAGTGCTGCAAGGCAAAATTCTGACAGATTAAATGCTATCATCCAGGTCATTACCCCAGATCTTCAGCACCACGCGACTACGTGCTACAGATGCTTTGGATATATTAGAAACTGTATTTGAAGGGAATGCCACAAATAAAGAAGCAAGGCTTCAAAACCTAGCTTCTGATTGCGAAAACCTTCGCATGTTTGATGATGCAACCTTTGATGAGTTTAACCAAAAACTTTCTCAAATAGTTAACTCCTCATATTCGTTAGGAAGAACTATTCCGGAGAAAATTATTGTGTGCAAAATTCTCAGGTCTGTACCATCAAGGTATGAGTCTAAGAAATATGCCATTAAAGAAGCAAATAATCTTTCAACACTCTCCAGAAATACTCTTGCTTGAAAGTTAAAGATCTTTTATAATGAAAACCGGTTTGAAAAAATGGTGATTTTCTCTTAAAGATGCAGACGCCAGATGCTAAGGATGTTACTCCACAAAAATTTAGAAAACTCTTGAGAAATAGGAAAAAGAGTTTTTCTAAAGGTGCAACATATCATAACGATGATGTACAATGCTTTAATTGTAGTGGTTTAGGGCACTTTTCTTCGGCATGCCCTAGCTGGAGTCGTAGACAACTGGCATATACAACAACTTTGCCTACTCTTGATGATGGACCTGAATCTTATGATTATCAAGAGTACACAGGTGAGGTTGCATTATCTACTGGAAAAAAATCTTTAGGATACTGATTCCAATGAATAAGTGTTCCATATAGATCCACTTGCTAATAAACTTCTTAAGGAATGTCATCAGAAATTTTTGGAAGCTAAAAGCACCATATTCAGTGAGAAAGTTAAATATGACAGACTCCATAGTCGGAATAAAGACTTGCAAGACCAACATGATTCTATTGATGCAAGAGATTATCTCAACGAAATACGAAAGCTTAAAGAAGAAATTGCTGGAAGTTGTGATCGAGAAATTATTCTTCAAGCAAAGCTAGATAACTTGGAGAACATTGAGATGAACTAGTTATTTGATTCGGAACGAGAAGATCTCAAAGTTCAATGTGAATCATCCAAGAATGATCTAGTTATCGCGCTTGAAAAGGTCAAAAGGTTGGAATAAGAAAAATCGAGCTTAAAAGAGAGTTTGTCTAAAAATAGCAGCTCAAATAAATTAACCTCGATATTGGGAGCATGTAGAATTCATCATGATACACGAAGACTGGGCTATGAAGGAATAGACGCTCCTGGTATTTGCAAAGAGGTTATATTTGTCAAAGCTAAAAATTCTTCTCAACCAAAATATTCCACGGATCACAAGAGTGAAGTATCTCTACCAAATATCGATGATGAAAAGAGGGAGATAAAATCAGATCTGATTATGTTAAGATGACAAGATCTGATGTTCCAAACTAGAGAAAATCTGAGTCACATAATATCAGTTCTTCCAGTTTCCCCCCCAAAAAGTTTCATAACAATATAGGGGAGAAAAAGAAATTCGTCGCTCCAAAATATACTCATAAATGGGTACCAAAGAAGATAAATAAATCAACGAGTGCCATTAAGAAGGACCTCCCAAACAAGAGTATGACAAGGGAAAACATCTTAATGAGGTATGGAACAGTTATTGAAAGCTTCAAGGAAGTTGTTAAATTCCTAGAGTCTATGCATGATTTTTGTTTCGAGTACATGTGGTGAGCAAGATTTTGTTCACCTCAACACAACTTGATTGTGTTGGAAGTGCATCCTCACCATGAATCCCAAGTAAATGCGGTGAGGATTGTAAAATAATTGGGGCACACATATTATGTTAGGTAATTGTTTTAATATGTGGAACAATTTATTGTTATGAGCTAGTTTATGACTCAAGTTGATCATGTGAAAATTACCTTGAAACATCTTACATGATTTGTGTGAAACAGTCATTTGATGTAGACTCCGAATGTTTCGTATTGGTCATTCGATCACTTGAAAATTTCTTATAAGCTAATAGTTTGTGTGAGACAGCTATTGTCGTCTTCTAAGAATGTTTCAATGATTGAAATGAGAGTTTAGAACAATTAATCATTGTCTGGATATAGCATAGTATGCATACCCGTATGCAAACTGTTGTAAGAATGATTCAGTTTCAGGAACCAAGTATGCATACCCGTATACGAACAGTTTTAACTGTCAAAGTCCGGGAAATAAGTTTGCATACCTGTTTCCAAACTGTTTCACCTGAGTTCGGTCCGGAACGATAGTATGCGTACCCATTTGCGAACTGTCGGAAAAGATCAAAGTCTGAAACTTAAGTTTGCGTACCCGTTTGCAAACTTATATGGTTAAGTTCTAAAATCGGTTAAGTATGATTTCATAATTATGAACAAATAAATTTATATATTAAGGAATACAATCTTTGCAAACGGAGGCTAAAGTGTTCATGAGCTGATTCTTTTGAATCAATCCGATTTTTCTTCAATTGTGTCTTGTATACTTCTATGAGAATATAAGAAATTGAACAAATCTATGAGTAGCACAATTAGATTCATTTGATACAATGTGTATGATTCTTAATTACCTAACTTGATTTGTGTTGAAATTCTTAAAGTATAACAAGTTAGAATAAATAATCAAAGTCAATGGATGTTGGTTTTTATTGTCAAATAAACTTTTTTCTTACACTTATGGTAACCAATCTTGGTGTAAATCCTTGTGTAAAAGGTTAATCTTCCTTTTAAGCATATCAATTCTTGTATATACTAGTTTGTATCTTAGAAAAGATGATCAAAATACTTGACCTTCATGATTACATATTGTGTATTGTTTACCATGAGATAGTTCTAATTTTTAGTAACACGATCTCATTAGAGACTTTGAATGATTGGTTCTTAGCTCATATCTCCTTGTAGGATTTATAAAATCCAATATATATAAATCCTTCTCCTTAGAGTAAGGTCTCTTATGTTGTTCTTTTGGTAATGACATCAAATGTGTGAGAGTTCTTAATTTAACTTGTGCTTAATTGCCAAATCTTAGTGTGGAGTGCGGCTGTGGAATATTGTAGGAGTTATCTTGTATCTTTATAAAGTCCTTGATGAATACACTATGTTTCGACTATGTGAAATCATCGAAACAAAGTTGATATGTTCTCTTTTAGTGATGAATAATCTCTTTGAGAATCTCATTATGATCATGCTAGTTTTCGTACCTTTGCCAATTTATATTGAAAAAAAAAGGGGGAGAATTATTTCGTAGTTCAGAACACATACATATGGTTTACAGATCATTATGTAAGGGGGACTGGTTTTCATTGTGAGATGAGGTATTGATCAAGGGCGAGTGATACATATCACCATGGTATTATTTCGAAGTTATGATACAAATGAACTTTGATTTTATGTAATAATACTATGCTTTGGATCTTCAATAAGTACCTGACAAACACATGCATAGTTGAAGAACCAAGGAAATCAAGCATAATGGGTTTTGGAGCTGTAATACTTTTATTTGTTTAAATCCATATGTAAAATAGTTTTGTCACTAAAATTGACAAATGGGGAGATTGTTAGAGCATTGCTCGATTGATCCCACTAGCGTTGGTATGTCAAGTTAGTTGTCAAATTTAGTTTCCAAAATGCATTCTTGATTTAGTATTTTGAAGTTAGTTTCAGATTAGATTAGGTCTAAGAAGTAGAATCGAAGCTATCCTTGAAGGATAAAGAATGAAGACTACAAGAAGACATCAACAAGGACTTCATCAACAAATGTATGTGGTGATTGATTTCATTTGGATTCTTTTTCATTTCTACCTTTCTAATTTGTCGAAACAAATGCTCACTTTATAAAACAATTCTTATGATGGTAAATGTACATTTATGTATATATACTCGAGGTTATTTGAGCCACGACCTTTGTGAAAATAACCTTTATCCCTATAAAGGTTTTCATGTTATTGTGAATGAGATTACGAATTCAACGAGCCAAGAATCACTCAATTCTGAGTTATAACGATGAAGTTATGAGTGATTTATTAAAGTAATAATTATAAGTGTTGCTGTAATTGTTGAAGTTCGTTAGTACGAAACAATCCATGAACTGTTTGTAACGGATCACGGACTTGAGCCCAATTACGTGACTAGAAGCCTTTTGTAGTCAAGTTTTTGATGTTTCCTTATCTAAGCAAGATAGCTATTACTCAAAACATATTTGATTCCATATTAAAGTGTTTGTGATATCTTTCAATTCCTTCCTAAGATAAATTCTGATTTATTCACATAAATACAATATTTGCTAAATTTATTATTTATTTAATTATTTTGGCAAGAGTTGTAACATAGGAAAAACTCCCAAAATTAGGAGAGTCTTGAAAAATGAAAATAGCTTTGCTTAGCTTTCAAGCTACCTTGTTCACTATAAATAAAGGGTTTGTGAGTGCTACACTTTTTACCCCCTTTGGAAAATTGGTGTAAACTTCATAAGGTAGTTTTCCATGTCTTATGCTCTTCATGAACAAGAGTGAGATAAAAGTCTTTGCATTGGGGATCACAAAACCGAGTTAGTAATAATCTTCGTGATAGTTACCCAACTTGTAATCGAGGTTTTTTACCTCTTATATATTCTAAGGTCTTCTCTTCTGATATTAGACCATTCAAGAGTTGTTAATCATAAACCCTAGGTTTTGATAGATTTCAGTTCTCGATCGTATACCCACACTTGTTAGTCGAAATCGGAACTAGAAATAAAACTTCGATTAAGGTATCTCGTAAAAATCCTTAAGAAGTTTTAAACAATATATCTCTATATTTATTCTAGTTGTAGAATAATTAGGTTTCTCTTCCTTTTTTGAAGAGTATAATAAACCCTAATCTACAAGTTTTATTTGATATTACTTTTACCTAGTAATTGTTTTTCTCAAAACAAACACAAGCTTTCCAAAACCTTGATTCACATCTAAAGGGAAATAAAATTAGTGTTTTGTGAAAACAAAAGATCGAAAAATATCAACGGTGTTGTTATATCTTCTAAAGAGAACTAACATTCTAATAGAATATTTTTGAGAGTGCTTCTGTAAAGAACTGTGTTCTGCCATAAGATTTTCGAGAATAACTTCTAAAGAGAATTTGTGTTTTTCTAGAAGATTTATTAGAAGAATTCCTAAAGAGAATCTGTGTTCTGCTAGGAGTTCTACAAGTGCTTGAATACAGCTAAAGCAGGTATTACATCTAGTTTGAATAGGTAGTAGGAAATTGGTGTAACAACTTATAATCAATGTGTGTTTATTCTGGACTAGGTCCCATTATATTTTTTTTGCATTTGCGGTTTCCTCGTTAACTAAATTTCCGGTGTCTGTGTTATTTCTTTTCCGCATTATATTGTTTGTCTTTATAATTAAAATATCACAGGTTGTGCATTAATTAATAAATTAGTAAATCCGACCTTTGTTTGTTGATTGAAATTGATTGACACTTGAACATTGGTCTTTGGTACCATTCAAGTTGTTTCTCATAATAATCAGGCTCACGGATTATATCTGTTTGATTTGTTGATTACTTTGAGAAACAGAGATATAACTCTTGAATATATTTACTTGATTGAGTCTGACTGTCTAGTTGATTCTCTCGGAATTGTATTAGAGTTAGTCCATACAGATTGCCTAACGAAATATTGGGTATGGTTGTTAGACCCAGGATTTTTCAGATAGGTAAAGATGATACGGGTCCTCCACATCCTAGTCACAATAATGACAACACCTTTCTTATAATAATATAAGAGAGAACTTTCTTTACATTGTACTATGTCCTTCCTTATATAGGCTTTTCCCAAAATCCTTCTTATCATGACGTTATATCACATGTCATAGAAGCCTCCTTATTTACCATTATTGCAATTCCTCCTAACATAACCTTTTATTTCTTATTAATTCCTTTCTTTTCCTCTCTACTTCCATGAATATGCCTTATGGGGCTTGGCCTTCAGTCCCCATGTTATCTAATGGGTTTACCTTCTCTTTAAAGGCTCCATGGCCCTACTAAGGGGTAACTATTTTCATGTATCAACATTAGTCCCATGACTATTGGGCTAATTGTCAAATAACTCGATAGTCAACTGATTATTTCCCGTGCTCCACTGAGAGTGAGGAGAGAGGCTTCCCCTTATCAACCCCACGTCAACTATGATGGTTGTCTTACCCTCAATGTGTCAGGAGTCTTTTCAGTTTCCTTCAGTTATTTCTCCTTTTTGTAACTGCCACGTCCCTTAATCGAGATCGCCTCTATATATATACGTTCGTTAAATATTCCCTTTGTTTTTTTATTTATCCTATAAATTTCCTTTCATCTTGTTTTTAGACCTACCACTCTCGCACCATGTCAAGTGATTTTTCAAGAAGTGACTCGTCTGAAGAGGAAGAATCGGAGGAAGAGGCGAGTATAGAGATTGAAGAGGTTGAGTCCGAAGTTGAGCCTGAGGATCAGGGAGCGCCGATGTTACCTAGGCACGTGGATGGTAAGGATTACACGATTGACGAGTTCTTGAGGACCGTCCTTCTGAAACTCGCCCTGAGAGAGAGGGTTCATGATAATGGACAGAGCGTGTTTCCCATGGATGATAATCTAGTCCATCACATTCTTAATCCTCCTGTGTGCCGTATCCGCCTGTGCCCGGATGGCTTATGCATCCTGAGCCAGAAGAGCGATATTTTTATTCTTTCAAGAAAGTTTCGCGTATGGTTGTTCACCGTGGAGATTATCTTCTTCCTTATATTGATTTTCAATCTACTGCCCTAACACCGCCCATATGGCCTTATTGTGTAAATTATATCTTCTCCAACCCCGATTATTTAGCCACCATCAGGGCAGTGGGCATTGAGGATGCGATAAACGCGTCTCTCCATCGGGAGATAGTTAGGTGTAAATGTGATGCCACGCGGATTTGTTGCGTCTGGGTGTCTCATGTTCATACTTTATTTTTCACGTGGGGGGAGGTCATTATTATTCTATAGGACGTGGTTGCACTCACATGGTTGCATCTTAATATTACTCATTCTTATGACGAGGCGACGATCTTTGAGGCGATGACCGATAAAGACAAAGACTTATGGTCCTACTTGATAAGTTGTAAGGATGACTTGCGCAAGGGGAAGGTGAGGAAGGATCAAGTGTCAAGGAAAGGAGGTGGGTCCAAATATGGTGGTAAGAAGGAGAAGTCGGCTCCTCCCCCCAAAGAGGAGAAGTTAACGTCTATCGCGAAAGGGAAGTCTATTGTAGTTGAGAGCTAAAAGCCATCTTCTCCACGTTCGACAGGTGAGCGCTTACTTGCCAGTTCTATCCGAGCCTTCGAATCTCTCTATGGTTCAACTTATTCACCCACACATTCTTATAATTTTGCCGATTTCGTCACTAAACATAATAGTCGGGCTTCCCTTCCTATTTGGATTAAATATTGGGCTCCGAGATTGGTTGAGAAAGTGAAAAAGCGGGGGTCTAACAACCACACCCAATATTTCGAATTAGCAATATGTATGGAAAAACTCCAATATACTTTCTAGAGAATCAACTAGACAGACAGATTCAATCAATATAAAATATATCAAAGAGTTTATTATCTCAATCTCTCGATTTGATCTTTACTCAAGCAAATAGAATCTGCGAGTCTTTATCAAAGTAAGTTAACTTGGATGGTACCAAAGACTAATATCCAAGTCTCAATCAATTTAAATCAACAACCAAGTGGTCGGATATTCTAATTGATTGAATAACGCACAACCTGTATTATTTCAATTATATAACAAAATATAATGCGGAAAAGAAATAACACAGATACCAGAATTTTTGTTAACGAGGAAACCGCAAATGCAGAAAAACCCCGGGACCTAGTCCAATTTTTTTAAATATGTGAGATTTCACAAAGTGAAATAAACTCTCGTTTCAAAGGTGGATGCTCGTATGAGAGAAAAGTTTTTTTTTATTAGACGTGCGTCTGTTAGTTATAAAATTTTGTTTATGAGCTTTCATGAAATTTTTATCTTCGAGCTTTCGGAAATCTTTGAAAATATACTCTTGCTTCAAAGACAGATGCTCGTGCGAGGAAGCAAAAATATATAGATATATTTTTCAAATTTACGTGAGTTTCATGTTAAAACATATTTTTTGTAAAATCAATGTTTTTATTTTGAACAACAGTTGAAACCGCAAATGCAGAAAAACCCCGGGACCTAGTCCAATTTTTTTAAATATGTGAGATTTCACAAAGTGAAATAAACTCTCGTTTCAAAGGTGGATGCTCGTATGAGAGAAAAGTTTTTTTTTTATTAGACGTGCGTCTGTTAGTTATAAAATTTTGTTTATGAGCTTTCATGAAATTTTTATCTTCGAGCTTTCGGAAATCTTTGAAAATATACTCTTGCTTCAAAGACAGATGCTTGTGCGAGGAAGCAAAAATATATAGATATATTTTTCAAATTTACGTGAGTTTCATGTTAAAACATATTTTTTGTAAAATCAATGTTTTTATTTTGAACAACAGTTGAAAGTAGACAATTATACATGGTGAAATAATGTCTATATGTGAGTTTTCACAATTGTAGAATGGACGTCTGTCCAAATTTTGAAAAACCGTTCACACAGTAAAGAGTTACATGGGTCGTTCACGATTTTATGAAATTTTTTGCAAAATAAAGTTTTGATTTTAAACAATTGTTAAAAGCAAACAATGATGTTTTCATGAATTTCGTGATTTCATAGTGTATGCACACACGGCAGAAAATCAGTGAATGTTCACATGAAGGGTTATGTGAATTATTCATAATTTCTTGAAAAGTCAGGTTTCAGACTTTTAAGTAATGGGGTTGCTCATATTGCAGGTTTGAAGAAGCGAGCAATATTTTCGAAGTTTTAAGTTTGTGAAACCGTAAATAGGTAAGAGTCGAGAGTTACTATTTTGTAGACGCTGATGTGAGCATCCTAATTGCATGATTTATTGTTTTGTCGAATCCTGCGCTTTGTATGAATGATGTGCTGAAATAGCCACTTTGCAAGAATGACTAACTCCAAGGATGATACTTCTAAAGATGGTGTTTCCAGAGATGACATCTCTACGGATGAAACTTTAAGAAATGGTACTCCTGGGACCTCTGAGTGATGGTGAGAGATCCTTCATACTGAGTTGTACTTCTGCTTATTTCATTATCTTTAACACAGGATGATCGTATAGTGAAATCCCAGATAAATGTAGATCCAACAAAAATGGAAGAAAGTCTATGGGATTAGAGAACCCAAGGACTACAGGATGTTAGCAAATGACGTGTAGTCCCCAACCGTTTCTTTGGTGAGTTGTTAGCGCTCCTTGTGTCATGACTTTTCCCTGCCCGTGTAATTAGGATCACGATACCAAGGTTCTTTGCTTCTTTAAGACTTTCTATCCATCGATTGACGGCCTTCAACTTGTTCTCGGGCAAACAATCCAGCACCGATGAAGAAGTCGATGTAAGCATCTCTTTCGTGCAGGCGATCGTGGCGTCTCCTTGAATGAAGTAATAATTATTATTGTTGATGAGTCCAGAAAGAAATCAGTGTAGATAAGCAGCATGTTGATGAAGCGCACTCTTCTTTGGGGGATGGGAATATGGAGAATTCCTGACATCACGAACCAAATGGAGATAACGACGTTATCAATGGAGATTCCGGCATTGTCGAGCCTTCAAATAATTTAGAGACTCCCTTAGTAAGTATATATCATGTAATCTCTTCATATAAGTATGAAATTGCTGATTTGTGAATGAATGAATGAGGATCCATGCGAGTATGCGAGTAATTTCGTCGAAATACGTCACCAGAAAATTTCAGACTTCAGCCTTTGATAGAAACGCTGTAGAACCTTCGTTCGAAGTCGGATTTTCTCGGTCTGCCAATGTATCCTTATGCCAAGGAAATTTCCAAGCTTTAGCGAAGAAGACTTTCAAGTTTCGAGAACATTTAGGGGTCGAAATCGATGAAACAATAAACTTTCGGGAGACCTTCAGAAAATTTTCAGCTGGCATGTGGTCCAATGGTTTGGCCACAATTCTTCGCTCGTTTCTCCAATTGCTGTGAATTTTGGATATGTTGTAGAATAATCCATGCGAATAGAATGGTGTATGACCCATACCTAAATTATTCATCAATTTCCCAAGATCGTCGGTTTGTACAGGACAGTGTAGAATCATCTTCGACGAGTTTGTTGTAAAACACTCATGTTGTGTCTTTAGACCACTCGCTTGTGTCTTGAACGGTTGGTGAAGAATTTTAATGTCATTGATTCGTTTGAGACCAGGACCCCTTGATTGATACATGAGCATGGTGCTTGCAGTGCCATCTTGCTTCTGTCAGTCGTAGAAACATCACTTCTGAAACCCTGGTCACGAGACCATAGCTGAGGCTGCTCTCGAGATGGGATTATGTAATGACCATGGTCTCATGTCCCAGTGGTAGCATTACTTTTATGATGAATAATTAGCATATGAGAGTCTGGTGCCATGAGTCTTGGACTGTGAAACTGATCGTCATGATCAGTGGACCGTCAGTCCCCAGTATTTTGTTAAATCTCTCATTTTCGTGTTCTCTTCTTCTGGCAAGACTTAGATAGAGGACCCGGGTGGAAAATTGATGTAAAGACCCAGGTGGTAGAATTTGGAGGTACCTTGATGAAGGACTTAGCGAAAAGACTTGGTGGACATCGATCGACTGTAGAGGTTATGAATCCCGTCCACGAATTTCTGCTTGCATGTAGTATGCTTTGGAAGCTGTAGGAACCTCACACGATGTCAGAATTCGATGCTTGACCCCAACTTTTAAATCTAAGAGACTAAGTTATTACATGATAGAAGAATCACTCAATTTGGAGTTGTAGAAGTCTTCCAACGAAGCGTGCACATTTGCAATTTGTAATCCCGTACAAATTTTTCAGGTTTCGTAGACCTGACGGTAAAGGCCATGTCTTTCAGATCGTATGTCCGATAAATGCTCCCTTTTGGTATGTTGTGGAAAAGACATATAGGAACATCTTTTCTTGAGGAAGCATTGTCCCATTCCTCACCCATTGGTACGTTTTTTCAAACCCATGACCTGAAGTGTGTTGTATCTCATTTGTAGAGGTGATGAGAACATCTTGTAGAAGACTTTGGATTATGTCCCCCAGTCGTGCCAGTTTTGGGAAGGCTTTAATGTGAGCATGTTATCAGGTCTACACATCTTGATATGAATCATTGGTTCTTAGAGAAACCCACTTCATGTGTAATACTTCAGAGAATGATTAGTTGATGAAGCCCTGAGGATGTTGCTCCTGAGACCGTCGTTGCTGCTGAGACTATGCATGATCACGTTCCAGAGATCCTTGTCGATGTTGAGATCATGGATGGTATTCCCCTAGAGATTATTGTTGATGCTGATACCACGGTTGAAGTTGCTCCAAAGACCGAAAAGGATAGAACCATGATTATAGATATAATCTTTGCTCCTTCTTCCAGTGAGCCTTTTACATTCACAAACTAATTGATGAGTTGAGCGTCCGTAAGATGAAGGTGTACTGAGAGTTCAACCTGAATGCTCCTGAAAGCATAACCACGAACTGGCTTTGTCAGTGAGTCATCATTTTTGCGGTAGATAGCACCAAAAATTTTCGTACTGGATGTGATTGGTGAAGAGAGAAAGTTCCTCAATCATGCAAGGGCTTGTGATGTAGAGAAATCCCGTTGATGAAGTTTTATGGAATCCTTAGGTTGCCCAGTGTACATTGAAGGAGTTAGTGTCATCCATGTATGAATGATGTTGCATCTGCTTCATATGTCTTATCATGGGATAATGAAGACTTATCGATTGTAGTTTAGTAACACTTTGATCGTGTTGGTGTTGAATCAATATGTAATCATCTAGATATTTGTGCTGAAGGTGTACTTTTTAATTGGGATTAAAATTTGATGGCTTCTCAGATGCTTGAGCATTGAAGCGTATACTCCTTAAGCATCAAATGCCTTAGGGGTTTTATTATCTCGGCCCTGGAGTTTCTTCCGTTGATTCAACATCCCTTCCATTGTGGTAGTGGGATTCGACACTTGTGCAGACATCAGAGCCTTCTGATTTTGTGGAACACATGGAATTGTTGGAGAAACTCCCAAAGTATTTTTCGCCTTGTTTGGACATCATCTCAATAATAAATGTTTCAGTGCTTGATTCGTAGAAACGTCAGATTCAACCACTTGGTAAAATACTAATACGGTGAAGCTACCATTCATAACATCTTGTAGAGTTGCTAGCATAATGAAGTCCCCATGCTAGGATAGCATGTGAGAAAATAAATGACATAGACATGGAATGAGACTTGCCTGAATGCGGAACCTCTTGATGAATATCTATGCATATTTTTGCAGGTTCTTGCTTCAACCTCGTCAGAGTTTGAAATTCCTCAAAGTACTCTGATGATGGAATGTCCGTCAAACCTTCTGGATCAGAACTTTCTTCATTGGAGAGATGTGTAACCAAAGGCGCTTTTTAATTATCCATCTTTTCAGTGTGGATCCACGCTCGTATGAAGGACATGTCATATCCTGGATCTTCTTGATTATGCGAAACTTGGTTTCTGTCTAGGTTGGACTTATGTTCACTTTGAGAGTGATGTAGCCATGAATATTTCCGAGCGCTCCTTCAAGGTTTATTATTGAGATGGGAGCATGAGTAGCTTCTTGTCGAGTGATGCCTGCGGCTCTGAGGGTTTTCAGTGGAATGATGTTGATGGCGGTGCCAGCATCGATCAACGTTCTTCCAAATTCATTTCTTCTGAGATTGAATATGGTAGGAAGTCCCCAGTTGTACATATCTTGGTTTGTGGCTGGAGGCTCAAGATGTATTCCTGAAATGGATTTCTTGACACGATGTGGTTCAGTGTTGTGAACATGTCTCTCCTTTGTGCCTTCCGCAGATAGAGTAATTCTACAGATTTGCTCGAGCAATAATTGAACTAATTCTTTGAATTCAGAGAGCGCAAGGTTCTGACTGGAGAGGATTCTTATGTACTCCTGGGATTTTCCATTTCTTGTTCTGTTAGCTCTCTCCTGACGAATGGCAATTTGATCGCACCATCTTGAACCCAAAATTCCAGTAACTAGATCACTCCTTCATGAGATGAGAGAAGTTTAAGTCTGTCCGATCATTTCCCGTTCGATGTCGGGTTGAGGTTTGTGCAAGATTAGTTATCCTTTCGTGATGCTTTTGTAGGATAAAATGTCGGATATCGCATATTTGAGAAGAAGCTTTCCTTTTGCCTCCTTGAGCAACAACGTTCATGGAAGGTTGGACATTGTACTGTTTGTTGATCAGGCATCGACTTCTACGAGGTTCTTCGAACTTATAGATTTTTCTCAATAAAGCAGGTGTAGTAGTCGCTGATCGTTTGGCTGCTTCATGAAGTTCTGAGAAAGTGTGGAACCAGAGGTTTTCCAGCGAGGCTCTATAAACCAAGATTATTTTTTTGATGCACGAGTCTACAAGTTACTGCTATATGACGTTTGGGTCATGGCAGTCCAAGGCTTGAAATGTGAACCATTTCACATAATCATCAGGATGTTCGCTGCTCCTTTGAAACATCCTTCCTAGATCAGAGAGAGTGATTTGCTCTTACACGAAGAATTATTTTCTGTAGAAAGCATTAATCTTCTCTCTCAAATCGGTGATACTTCCCGGTGCGATGTTGTTGTACCAGGTGTATGCTCTGCCTGTCAGAGACTTTGAAAATTCCTTCAGACGGACGACATGTTGTGCTCGTGTTCGCCCAATAATTCCAGAAACCGATAAATATTTTTTTGAGTATTGCATGTTCCATCATAAAGAATGAATGTTGGAGCGGTATAACCTTTGGAAGAGGAATCTTATATATGGAAGAAGGATATGAAGGTTGGTAAAGATGGACAGATGATGCCTTGTCTTTTCCTCGATCCTCAAAAAGTGCTCAAGGTCTTCACTAGTGATGAAACTTGCGGGTTCCATTGCTGGAGAGTCATCTGCATCTTTGCGGAATTCTTCATCATGTACAACATGGATTTGCGAGATTTCAGGATCAGCAGTTGAAGATGTTTATTTAGCTTTTCCTTTCTCGCGTTGAGGCTGAGTTCGTTCAGACGCAAGCTTGTCTATGAGAGTTTTGAGATAAGCATACAACTCTTTCTGTGCTGCATCTACGTCAATCCGAACCTTCATGAGATCAACTATGGTAGGCTGATTTCCTCAGGTTTTTTCAGGAGATCAACCGAAGAGTGGATTGTTGATGGCGCCAGTTCCGTCACTTGCAGGGGTGATCACTGGAGCATCAGTGCTTGGAGGAGTGGGGTTAGCAGTACCACTAGAGCTTGCTATATTAGGATCGGGTTTTGAACCCAGATTGGCAGACCTAAGACCGACCATCTTTGTGAGAATTGAGATTGTAACCGAGAGAATGATCTCCCACTGTGGTCACCAATCTGTAGATGGGGAAAAACAATTTGCTGGTTTTTACGGAATTGAGGAGACTACCGTACGGAGAACCGAGTGAAATGTTCAATCTCACACAGATGCACTGCAAGAAGGGAATGCTTTGAATTCGAGAGATCAATCTGTAGTACTCCGGCCTAAACCAAGACAATGGACGTTCCAGAGTAAATTCTTCCACAAGAGAGGATGGGTCGATCTGTAGGAGGGAAGCTGAGAAATGTGTGAGATCAATGGTGATCGAAGATTGTAGGTGTGTTGTGTATTCTGAAAATAAGATAAGTTCTGAATGATTGAATTTGCTCTGTTGAGAGTTGGATTGTTAATCTCGTGTTGTCTATTTGACGTGAGATTGTCCTTGTTTCAATCATGATTCAGAGATTTATTTATATTTCTAGAATTGAAAACACCATGATCCCAAGAAGTGTGACAGTTGATGGAATCAAATAATGGGGAAATGGAAATAGTGTTAAAACCAGTTGCTCAACGTGCGGAGACTCGGTTGATTTTCCATCCACAACTTTATTAACTCCTCCAACTGATTGCACGACTTGCTCACATTCTCATCGTGTGTATCAACACACGTTCCGTAGACCGCCAGACCAAAACCCTAGTTAATATTCCCCCATGTAACACGATTGATGTCTCGTGTGATTGTGGAGTCTGTAAGGTAGACGTGTATTTAGTTAGTCAGTTGTTGACTTTATGACTTCATGGGACGATGAGTCCTTGTATTGTTGAGTCGATGTCTGCTGAGACAGAGGTATAATTCGTAAATAAACATTGATAATTAACGTGAGCAAATATTACTCACTCGATGAATCGTTGAATATTGATAGTTGAACCAACATTCCTTGGTTTGAGCAAGTATTTCTCATTTGAGAAAATATTGCTCGTTTGATGAGTTACTAATTATTAATAGTTGAACCAATATTCATCGGTGTGAATAAATAATGTTGATCTGAGCGAATGTTGCTCATTTGATGAATTGTTAAACATTGATAGTTGAACCAATATTCCTTGATCTGAGCAAATATTGCTCATTTGATAAAAAATTGGTAGCATGACCAAATAAATTATTAAATCAGAATACTGGCAACTGAACCGAGTATAATAAATAAAATGTTGATCATGAGATCAATGTAAAATTATTAGCGTTTGAATCTGGAATTATGAACCTTGGACTAAAAACCCTAATTTGATCAATTGATGATTTACTGATAGTTTATTGGAAATTAACCATGAAGTGAAGAGGGACCGGCTACATGGGATTATGGGTCGACCATGTAGCACCCAGATGCTCATGTGAGCAAGTATTAAAGTCTCTTGAAGACTTGATGATGAAAGGATGATTAAATGTTGGTTTAATCATTTATTAAAATAATGCTCGTTTGAACCTTAGGTGATAAAACCTAATTAATTATGAAGAGATGAGGGACTGACCATGGGGTCATGAAACCGGCCCTGGCTGGTCACGGGATCAAATAATGATAATTCCATGAAGTTCCAAATTGTTTGGAAGAGTTTAGGACCTAATACGAGCAATTGCGTAAATTAGGTCAAATTGTGAAAATATGTGGGACCGGCTTATTGCAAGCCAAAGAGCCAACCTTGGTCAGTCAAGATAACATGCTCACATCACCAAGGTGTTCGTATCTCAGTTCTGAGAATTTTGATATTTTCTGGTGTGCGTTTGAGCAATTATTTGAGAAAATATGAAGAAATCAGAGATTTTATGATGAAACCGTCAAAACCTTCATGAGAAGAAGGAAAATAAAAAAAATATGAAGGAATCATGAAGTGTGGGACCGTCCATGATCAAGGCATGGCCGGCCATCCAAAGAGCCCGTCATACAATATTTTCCTATTTTTTATAATATTTTTCATGATTTTAAGAAAATATGATAAAACCAAGGAGTTTTTGTTGAAATCAAAGAGTTTCCATGATATGAAGAAAACATAAAAAAAAAGGACGTGTTTGACCATCTTGGGCATGGTTGGCCGGCTAGGGCCCGGTCCCATGAGTTTTCCCTAATTTTATGTATTATTTCATGATTTAAAGGAATTTTCATAATTTGAAGGAAATATCATGAAATCAAGGAATTTCATGGAATAATGGAAACATAAAAATATAATAATAACAAAATGGGACATGTGGGGCCAGCTAGGGCATGACCGGCCGGCTATGTCCTGGTCACACGGGTTTCCCTAATTTTATATTATTTTTCATGGGATCAAGGAAATATCATGAGATTAAGTAGTTTTCATGAAATTAGGGAAATAAATATATTGAGGAATTATGAGGTGTGGGACCGGCCGTGACTAGGGCATAGACGGCCGGCTAGAAGACACGGTTCTGTGACACCTTTCTCAATTTTATATTATTTCCTTGATGCGAAGGAAACACCATGAAACTAAGGAGTTTCTTTAAAACAAAGGATATTTGTTTTGATGAAAGGATTTTGATGAGATCAAAGAAAATAAATAAAATATATGAATGGGCATGGGACAGACCACGACATGACTGTCCGGTCGTGGGTTCAGTCCCCTAGCGTCTTGACTAATATTTTTTTTTATCATTTTCTTCCTATTTTGCATAGGTTCATCGTCTCGTCGTATTTTGAAATACTCATTTGTGCGTTCAGGTGCTTGTTAATGCATCATTGTCGAGTACATCTGCACTATTTTGGTCGGGGCTTACTCGAAGGTACCTCAGATGCCCATGTGTTGAATATTTATTCCTAACCCATGGAAATCTGTTGGGAAGAACCATAAATTGAAGTAACGAAATATTATAAAAAATATTGAATATTTTTCCGGGATTCAGTTAATGAATCCAATGGTTCTGAGAATGATTAATTGATGGCTCTATACTAGTACGGTCGTCTAGGAGCATCAATTGTGAGCGATATGAGCTTGTTGAAGCAACATATTTCTTTTATATAGTCAGGGAAAACATTGTTACATCCTAAAGACGTTATTGCTCTACACTAGCATGCAAGTTGTCTAGGATCCATCCAATCTTTCGATTCTATATAAAAGTATTTACTGAAATTTCTCAGTATTCATAAGATATGACGTTGCCTCAGCTGAGAGACTACACATCTACATGTGCTCTGAGAGACATTATTCTCAGTTAGAGATTCTTGTGGCATGAGATTTCATGCTTTCAATAAGAGACATGAGCCTCAATATTCATCTGATTGCTGGATCAGGAATACATATAATTATGGGTTTACGATTTTAACCTTTGTCTAAAATCCACCATCTACAACAACCAAAAGGTCGGATATTCTAATTGATTGAATAATTCACAACCTGTATTATTTCAATTATATAACAAAATATAATGCGGAAAAGAAATAACACAGACACCAGAATTTTGTTAACGAGGAAACTGCAAATGCAGAAAAACCTCGGGACCTAGTCCAGATTAAACATACATTGTATTAAGCCACTACAGACACTAGCCTATTCCAAGCTAACTTCGGTCTGGACTGTAGTTGAACCCCAATCAATCTCACACTGATCCAAGGTACAGTTATGCTCCTACGCCTCTGATCCCAGCAGGATACTGCGCACTTGATTCCCTTAGCTGATCTCACCCACAACCAAGAGTTGCTACGACCCAAAGTCGAAGACTTTAATAAACAAATATGTATCACACAGAAAAGTTTACAGTAATAGATATATCTGTCTCCCACAAATAAACCTACAAGTTTTTGTTCGGTCTTTTGATAAATCAAGGTGAACATGAACCAATTGATAAAACCGGACTTATATTCCCGAAGAATATCTCTGCTTTATCAATCACCTCATAATAGTCTTAATCGATGCAGCGAAAAAAGATATTGTGGAATCACAAACGATGAGACGAAGTGTTTGTGACTACTTTCATATCTTGCCTATCGGAGATAGAAATCTCAAGCCAATTATTACAATTGTACTCGTACGATTGAAACAGCAAGATCAGATCACACAACTACAAGAAAAGTAGTATCAGTCTGGCTTCACAATCCCAATAAAGTCTTTAAGTCATTAACCTGGTTTTAGAAGAAGAAAACCAAAGGTTAAAGGAGAATAGACTCTAGCTTAGCAAACTAGTATCACACAGAATGTGTGGGGATTAGGATTCCCAGTTGCTAGAGTTCTCCCTTATATAGTCTCTCAAATCAGGGTTTGCAATCAATGTAAGCTTACTAACAAAGTATTCAATATTCACCGTTAGATGAAAACCTGATTAGACTCAAGAAAATATTTATCAACATTTAGATCGAAAACATAGCTTGTTACACACACATGAAATGCACGATTTTAGGCTTGTGAAAACCGTACCCAAACTTGTACATTAGTTGGTTCAACAATAGTTATCCAAATGGTTAGCCATATGATTACCTTCATATCAACCATATTTCTTCTTCACCATAACTAGTCCAAATGACTCAAATGAACTAGTTAGAGAGTTGTTCAATTGCAAGGAAATCTCATGTACTACACAAGACACAATCGAAGCAAAAACGATGTGATTCAATCGAATCGATTCATGAACTATAAAGCCACGGTTTGCAATAGCATTCCTTAGTTTGTTAATATAAGTTCACAAACATCGTTTTTAGACATAAGCTACTCAAGTTCGCGGACTTAAGTTCCCGGACGGAGTTCACAAACTCCAGCAGAAATTCTCGGGTTCGAGAACTACGCCAGTTCGCGGACTGAAGTTCATGTGCTGCTCCGGTCTCACTTGATCAACAAAGTTCGCAAACTTTGGTTCAAGCAATAAGGACTTATACATATATGTGTGTTCCACAACAATGTTTATATCCTCCAATGGTTATAATGTTTAAACTCTCATTTCAATCATTGAAACATTCTCAGAGGGAGTTATATAGTTGTTATTCACAAACAATTTTTCGTCAGAGCGATTTCCAAAATGATTGAAACATAACATGACTTTCGTCACTAGGTAAATATGAACTTGGCTAAAGTGAAAGCTTTACCAACACATATTTCGATAAATAGATTAGCGAGATATACTCAGCTCGAAATACCTAATGTGGTATAATCTTAGTCTATATAGTAATACGACTTTTGTCTTAAGATAGGAGATAGAGTAGATAGTCTTTTGAGTGAAAGATAAGTTCAAGTCTCCACATACCTTTTAGTCGATGAAGATCCACTAGTTCCTTGAGTAGTCCTTCGTCTTGTATGATGATTACCATGGAGTTCTTGAGCTCAACTACACTTTCTATCCTAGTTCGAGACCTTAGTTATAGTAGACTAGAAATCAAGACTTTATAGTTTTGATCACTAACATTGACAAACATGCTTGAGATAGAAACGCATGCGAGTTCGCCCGAGCAGTGCTCTAACAATCTCCCCTTTTGTCAATTTTAGTGGCAAAACTACTAATACATATGGAATACAAAAAAATATATAAATAAACTTTGTAGCTCCTAATCTTCAAAATTACTCGAAATCTTCGTCACTTCCAAGTACTCCAATGATCCCAAAGTTTGTAAGTTTAGCATCATTGTTGTTGAAAATCCATAGCTATAACAACGAGAAAACAAAATTTCTCAATCATTGTTATACAGTGTCACAGTATCATTACACATCGTCAAAGTCCAATTGCATCACAACCTTAACAACAATATTATGGTGATACGTCACCCCCCCCTTAGTCAATACTCCATCTCACATGGAAACCACTCCCCCTTACATAATGATCCGAAAACCATATGTATTTGTAGTGTGAACTACATATTAATTCTCCGCCTTTTTGTCAATAAAATTGGCAAAGGTACAAAAACGGGATCCTAATAAAATTTTCGTAAGAGACTGTTTATGACCAAAGGTAAATGTATATCATCTTGTTTAGATGCAATCATAAAGCCGAAGTTAAATGCATTCATCTAGGAGTTCATAAAGATACAAGATAACCCCTATAATATTCCACAGCCGCACTCCCCACAAAGATTTGGGAATTAAGCGCAAGTTCAAAAGAACTCTCCCTCATAAAATGTCATTCCAAAGGGAACAACAAGAGCGACCTTAATTTCAAAAGAAAAGAAGGATTTCTTTGGACTCATCAAATCACATACAAGTATGAATTTGGAATCCAAAAAGAAATATTTAATCAAATTAACCGTAAGCGAACCTAATACTAAATTAACTAAATATGCTCAACACAAGTAAACTTATGGAGACTTAAAAACTCGATTAAATTAATCACAAGAGAACCCATAATTAATCTAACCGGAATACACAATTAAACTAACCACAAAAGTAATCAATTTAATCGTTTATACTCACATAAGAAAATCTATGGAGCGATGACTAAGTTAATCATAAAAAAAACCAACCCAGTCGAAAATGCTCAAAAATAAGACAAACTTACGGAGTCATAACTAAATAATCACACAAGATGATTAATTTAGTTCAATATACTCAACGTAAAGTACCTTACGGAACACAACTAATCTAATCACAAAAATAATCAACTTGGTTGTCTAGTGCTCGACATAAGACATAATTCGGAGTCTCACAGTAATACCCAAAAAATGGATCAGGGAAGATCAATTACTGCGGAATACACAGGGATTCATTCTATGTTTCTATCACCATTTTCACAATGACATACAATAGACATAATCCTTGCATCACAAAAGATTTTAACCTATCTTACATCAATAATTGACAATATAGGCTTAAATTTTGTGTTTGTCAAAAGTCTATTCATTCTTTTATCAATACTTGCATATCAATTCACGAACGACTTTACTTTTTACAAAGTATGGGACAATCAAGTTCACGTACGTAAACACACATATCCCATAACAATATTGCAATATACAAAACCATAAGGATTAATACTGCAAAAATCATCTTACAAACATGTTTAGAATTTAAACCAATAAATCTAAAAAGAAAAAGATGAAAACTTTGGACATAGCTATGTGTAATCACAATAATGGCTATTCCAAACACTAGTTATCTTCTAAACAAAATAAGAAAAATAGAAGATTTACTAGGCAAACTCAAACTCTTTTAGAAACTAATGTTTGGACAAGAATCAGTTCATCAATTGCTTCTATGAGTTCGTTCTTTACAAACTCAAGATTCTTTATTGCAATTCCAAGTTGTTCACGGACGACCTCAAAATAACGAAGAAGTTTTCTTACCAAGTTGTGATGAAATATGAACTGGTAGTTGGTTTTCATGATCAATTGCATGATGACAAGTTATGAAAACAAGATCTTCATGTAATTCGATAGTCTTGCCCTTTTCAACCACATCTTTGTTGCATCTCTTCATTGTGCCACACATTCAGTAGATACTTCTTGACCTTATAGAACAAGGTGTCCCATAATGACATATATAAAGAGGTTTCATAAAAACGCTTGGAAATTTGTGTCCATGTGGGTCAGGTGAACGTGCACTTGTGGTCATATGTGACCAAAAAGAGAGGTAAAGAATTAGTGGAAGGATGGTTCAACAAAGAATTTTTCCCAACAAAAATGATTTGAACAAACCTAAAAGGAAGAGAAAAAAAGAGACTCAAAAGAATTTTGAGATTATCAAAAAGATAGCATACATCCTTGACAACTTTCTCAAGATAGAACACATAGCATCCTTCTTATTCCAAAGCAAGGATTCTACATGCATCAGTCATGGTGTATTAGGATGAGCATCTTGCCCATCAATATTGACTTCTCCTTTTTCTCCTTTAAGGGGATTTAGAGACAAAACACTCAACAAAGTTGAAGAAGTTTTATTAGGAGAGGAACCATAAGTACATGAGTCAACCGCTTTCCATGTTTTAGAGACGCCCCGTTTGAGTTTGTTTATACTTATCTTATGTTCTGAGACTCGATTATTAATGTGGAGAAAATCCGGGAAAAAATTCTTGGATTCACAGCCTTCTACAGAAGGAGACACAGAACTTGACCCCTTTTTCTTTCTCCTATGCCTTCTTCTCCTTTCAGGGTTGTCAGTTACCCACTTGTTGTTCTTCCTTCTACCTTGATATAAATTTTTTGTTCCAAAGTCACGAATAAGAAATGACTTGTCAATGTAGTTTTCTTGATTATTGAATGTGCCTTTTACTCCAACAATATGAGAAACATGTTTGATAACTTCCTTAGACACGCATACAAGAATGTTGTGAAGTTTTACATTTCTCAAACGAAATCGAATTTTTCGCTCAGAATGTCCTTTATTTCCACAGTAATAGCAGTTAAAGGAATTATTCTTAACTGTTCTCATGTGAGTAAATTTGGAAGGAGTAAAACCGTCGCCCTTAGACACATTGTAGGTTGCGAACATTTTTTCACATGAAGAATTATCAATAGCTTTAACGAAATTGATCTTATTAGATTTTGGAGCGTCTATTCCTTTATAGCCCGGATCACGTGTATCACGATGTTATTTACATGCTCCAATCATAGAAGTCTATTTTGTAGAGCTAGAATTGAATCATCTCAGACTCTCTTCTAGTGATTTTACTTTATCAAGAGCAGCTGCAAGGTCAGTCTCCAATGAATTTTCTTTGGAAAGAAGTCTGAGTTCTTTGTCATTATAACATTTCTGTTGAGAGTAATATCTTGCTTCAGCATCTGCAATTCTTTCTTTCAACATACAAAGATTTTGGAGAAGATTGTCACATTCATACCTTTTTGTACGAACATCTTCTTCACGATCCTTAACGATAAATTTTAGGAGTTTATACCCATCATCATATCCTTTAAAGAGTTTTCTCAATTTTCTGTTTTCTTGACAAAGAGGATCCATGTACTTACTCAGGCAAGTTGTTGACATTTTTTCTTTCAACGCACAATCGAAAAACTTGATATATTGAGAGACTTCCTCATCAATACTCGGTCCTTCTTCTGAATCATTATCATCTGAAAGGTCATCCAATTTCTTATCAAGAGATTTTTCCTAGTCAAATGCAGATTCAGTCAAGGGACAAGCGATATAATTTTTCGTAAAAGCTTTAAGACTTTAAGCCTCACCTGAGTGACTTCGAACTGGTGTTGCGTTATCCGAGATACTACTCTTGTCCATAGAGTCAAATCGCTACCAACACAGACTTGTAAGGTCTTAAACGTGTTTTCATTATTTGATACCAATTGAAAAAGCGGGGGTCTAACAACCACACCCAATATTTCCAATTAGCAATCTGTATGGACAAACTCCAATATACTTTCTAGAGAATCAACTAGACAGTCAGACTCAATCAATAGAAAATATATCAAAGAGTTTATTATCTCAATCTCTCGATTTGATCTTTCAAGCAAATAGAATCTGCGAGTCTTTATCAAAGAGAGATAACTTGGATGGTACCAAAGACCAATATCCAAGTCTCAATCAATTTAAATCAACAACCAAAAGGTCGGATATTCTAATTGATTGAATAACGCACAACCTGTATTATTTTAATTATACAATAACATATAATGCAGAAAATAAATAACACAGACACCAGAATTTCGTTAACGAGGAAACCGCAAATGCGGACCTAGTCCATATTAAACATACACTGTATTAAGCTTCTACAGACACTAGCCAACTCCAAGCTAACTTCGGTCTGGACTGCAGTTGAACCCCAATCAATCTCACACTGATCCAAGGTACATTTATGCTCCTACGCCTATGATCCCAGCACGATACTGCGCACATGATTTCCTTAGCTGATCTCACCCACAACCAAGAGTTGCTACGACCTAAAGTCAAAGACTTTAATAAACAAATTTGTATCACACATAAAAGTCTACAATAATAGATAAATCCGCCTCCCACGAATAAACCTACAAGTTTTTGTTATTTCTTTTGATAAATCAAGGTGAACATGAACCAATTGATAAAACCATACTTATATTCCCGAAGAACAACTCATCTTTATCAATCACCTCACAATAGTCTTAATCGACGCAGCGAAAAAAGATATTGTGGAATCACAAACGATGAGACGAAGTGTTTGTGACTACTTTTATATCATTCCTATCAGAGATATAAATCTCAAGAAAATTATTACAATTATACTCGTACGATAGAAACATCAAGATCAGATCACACAACTACAAGAAAAGTAGTATCGGTCTGGCTTCACAACCCCAATGAAGTCTTTAAGTTGTTAACCAGGTTTTAGAAGAAGAAAACCAAAGGTTAAAGGAGAATTGACTCTAGCTTAGCAAACTAGTATCACACAGAATGTGTGGGGATTAGGTTTCCCAGTTTCTAGAGTTTTCCCTTATATATTCTCTCAAATCAGGCTTTGCAATCAATGTTAGCATACTAACAAAGCATTCAATATTCACCGTTAGATGAAAACCTGATTAAATTCAAGCTAATATTTTTCAACCGTTAGATCAAAAACATAGCTTGTTATACACACATGAAATGCACGTTTGTAGGCTTGTGAAAACCGTACCCAAACTTGTACATTAGTTGGTTCAACAATAGTTAACCAAATGGTTAGCCATATGATAACTTTCATATCAATCATATTCTTCTTCATCATAACTATTCCAAATGAGTCAAATGAACTAGTTAAAGAGTTGTTAAATTGCAAGGAAATCTCATGTACTACACAAGACACAATAGAAGCAAAAATGATGTGATTCACTCGGATCGATTCATGAACTATAAATCCACGGTTTGCAATAGCATTTCTTAGTTTATTAAGATAAGTTCACAAACATCATTTTTAGACATAACCTACTCAAGTTCGCGGACGGAGTTCAAAAAGTCTAGCATAAATTCTTGGGTAAGAGATCTACGGCAGTTCGTGGACTGAAGTTCACGTGATGCTCCGGTCTCACTCGATCAAAAAAGTTCGTAAACTTTGGTTCAAGCAATAAGGACTTATACATTTATGTGTTTCCACAACAATACTTATATCCTACAATGGTTATAATGTCTATACTCTCATTTCAATCATTGAGACATTCTCAGAGGGTGTTATATAGTTGTTATTCACAAACTATTTTTCGTCAAAGCGATTTCCAGAATGATTGAAACATAACATGACTTTCGTCACTAGGTAAAGATGAACTTGGCTAAAACGAAAGCTTTACCAACATATATTTCCAAAAATAGATAAGCGAGATATACTCAGCTCGAAATACCTCATGTGGTATAATCTTAGTGTATATAGAAATTCGACTTTTGTCTCAAAATAGGAGATAGAGCAGATAGACTTTTGAGTGATAGATAAGTTCAAGTCTCCACATACCTTTTAGTCGATGAAGATCCACTGGTTCCTTGAGTATTTCTTCGTCTTGTATGATGATTTCCATGGAGTTCTTGAGCTCAACTGCACTTTCTATCCTAGTCCGAGACCTTAGCTATAGTAGATTAGAAGTAAAGATTATATAGTTTTGATCCATAAAATTAAAAAACATGCTTGAGATAGCAACGCATGGGAGTTCGACCGAGAAGTGCTCTAATAAAAAGAGGTCATGCCTCCTCTCAGGAAAGAAGAGAAACCACGCGCCGAGTTGGTGGCTTTCATTTTGTTCTGGCTTTGTCGTGATGTCTTCGAGTATAGTCCCCGAGACACTATTAAGAACGATCTTATGTCGATGACTATATTGATGTCGTGATGTTTCTTTCCCTCTGGCCCTAATGTTCTTGGGAGGTTTATATCGTCAATTGGACCTTCTCTGTCATGACATTCACCGGATGGATGGTATTTACGAGGTTGAGACTTTTGTTCCCGCCTCTTTTTTCAGGCGTGGTCTTAGGTGCATCTCCCCAAATATGCTCCTAAAGCTCATCAATTGGCGGTTCATCGCGAAGAGGAGGTCACTGAAGCGGATGGTACTGTTACCGTTGTTCCGGCTACTTATGTCTATCCCCGGATGACTCTTTGGAGTGGTAAGGGAAAGGAGACTAAAGATGATATTATGGATTTTATGGATGTGTCCAAGGATTTTAAGCTCTTTCCCTACCATGATGATCACTATGGTACCGCGCATTACGACTTTACATCTCCGCTAGAAGGTACGACGCTGGATTCTTCGCAAGTTCTTTCCGCATCGAATTTCTGATTCAGTGATGGCGGTATTGCCCGGTTATCTCTCTGGTTTTTATACTAGTAAGTTTATGACGATGTCCTATAATCCTGATCGCACGGCCCGACAGTTAGGGTTTGCAATAGGACACCTTAGTTTATTAAGATAAGTACACAAACATCGTGGCGTCCTTTGTTTCCTCCCTATTTATATGTTGAGATTTCTTATCAGTGTAATATCCTTCTTATTTTGTAGGTTTTATAAGCGAGTCCGAGTTATCTTTCGGCTCTTCCTCTTCTCATTTGAAGCCTTACAAGCGTTCTCACGATCCCCTTCTTTATGAGGTTAGTTTTCTCCTTTTTTTTCTTCTTTTTGGCACGTTTGGCTCTATGTATTTTTATTTTAAGTTTTTTTTTTGCGTGCTGTCAACCTCTCTCCCCCTCTATTTTTTATTTCAAAACATGGGAAACAAGCATAAAGACTCTAATAAGTTGGATATCCATTATATGGGTGGGGTAAAACGCGTAAGGCTTGACCGGGATGGTTCTATGTAGAGTGATCAATTGAAGGATAAGCCTACTGTTTCTGACCCTTTATCAGTGTCGTAGGATGTCCGCTTCCGCTTCTCAAAGGTAGTGGACGCTGTTGAGGTTGATGTCAACCCAAAAGTCTATACGTGGGTTCACGACTTTTGTGTTCCTTCTAGTTTGGCCGCTACCTATAGGAGCATTGTTGAAGAGTTCGTCCATATGGTGAAAGAGTGCATTCTTGGCATGAAGACTCTATATTACATAAACAAAAATATTCTAGAGGTTGCTGATAATCTCGCACGGGACAGAGATGATCCCCTTGATGCACATGTGTTGAAGGGTTGGGAGACTACTATTCACTCGTCTCT
The DNA here is from genome assembly GCA_023529315.1 of Papaver bracteatum. Lineage (NCBI taxonomy): Eukaryota > Viridiplantae > Streptophyta > Magnoliopsida > Ranunculales > Papaveraceae > Papaver > Papaver bracteatum. The sequence goes on from JAJJWX010005152.1 coordinate 2,228,613, forward strand.
GGGTCTTGGTTTCCTTGTTAAATGGTTGGAGGAGCTTTCGGGTAAAGTGAAGGATCGACGTGATCCTCACGTGCTTCTTTCAGGACAGATTGCTAAGCTGGAGAAAGATTTGACTGCCCTTGCTGGCATGACTTTTGAAAATAAGGAGGCATTGAACAAGCTTGTTGGTAGCGTCACAGCGGCGACAACTTCATCTCAGCAGTCGGAAGTGGCTGAGAAAGCGATTTGTGTGGAGCTTGAGAAGAAAAAGCAGGAGTGGGCTGCTTTCCGGTCTACTTAGCGAGTTTTCATATTATTTTTTTCGCTAGTTGTGGTTTGAGGATATTGTGGATGTTTTTTATCAGCAAGTTTGTGTTGTTGCTTGTTTTTTTTTGTTACTTATGGGATTCTGCTACACTTATTTTCCAAATTGTCGCCCATTTTTTTCTATCTATTATAGCGGGTTCATGTTTGCATAGCTTGTTACTTGTGTTGGCCATTTTTTTCTCTTTTCTCCTTGTTTGTACAGTTGTTGCTATCATGAGTTCTTGGCCATGTCGCGTATGGGGTGAGCTGGGGTGTGTATTTGCGTATGCTTATGGGAAGATTGTGTATATTTTTTTATTTATTTTTTAAATTTTTTTAAGACAGTTTTGCATTTCTAATGAACTTATCGTAGAGTTATGAGAGGGTTGTCCGCACGCGCCCAAAGTGAATATGACGTGTTCCACCTTGTCTTTATTTTTTCAAGGCTGGTGGAATGCGCACCCCTTCTTGTATTTTTATACTGTTATTTGTATATATATCTTCTTGTTTCAAGGCGAGTATAACGCATTTTTTTAGCGTGGCTGGTGATGTTCAGAGTGGTAGCATGATTGAGGTAGGTGCAACGCGCTTTCCCTTTTTTTTAGGGACACAAGACGCCCTCTGCCCTTTTTTTTTCCCCAAACACGCTCCCCTTTTTTTTTTGAGGTGAGTAAGATGCGCCCCCTCTCTCCGATTAGGATGGGCGAGACAGGGAGTTTAATAGAGCATACTAGTGATATGTTCCTGCCCGAGCTGGTCGTATGTATGTATGGGGTGATCCATGCCCATTTAGGTTAATCAATACCAGGCATATGGGTGGTCCGCGACCCTTTGTGGACTCATGACTTTTGTGGGTCATCAGCTGACCAGATGCACGGAGCGTTCGTAACTTTTGTGAATTTGTACGTTAGTCGACCAGATGATTGTAGCCTTTGTATACGTCAGCTGATCGGATACGCAGAGAAACCCGTAGATTTTTTAAATTTGTATGTCAACCGGATGCGCAGAGAAACCCGTAGCCTTTGTAGTTTTTGTATTGCCGACCAGATGCGCGGAGCAACCCATAGTTTTTTTTTGTATATCCGACCTGATGCACGTAGTAACCCTTAGCCTTTTGTATTTGTATGTCAGCTGATCGGATGCGCAGAGAAACCCATAGCCTTTTGTAAATTTGTATGTCAACCGACCAAATGCGCGGAGCAACTTGTAGCCTTTGTATTTTTTTGTATTGCCGACCAGATGCACGGAGCAACCTGTAGCTCTTTTTTTTGTATAGCCGACCGGATTCTCGGAGTAAGCCAAAGCCTTTGGTGGTTGTATGTCGGCTTATAGGATGCGCAGAGCAACCCGTAGCCTTTTGTAGATTTGTATGTCAGCCGAACGGATGCGCAGAGCAACCTGTTTCCTTTGTATCGGCGTGCCTTTCTTTGTAAAATGGCTACACGCGGATCCGCTTTGCTATTATATACTGAATTAGGATATCCTACTTTAATTCTTATGTTACCATTTTTTGCAATTCAGTGTTGAGGGATAGGGTCGCGCTCAATTGCTTGGTTGGTTATTTTGATTTCTCCGGCTATACGCTTCCATTTTTTGCAATTCAGTGTCGAGGGATAGGGTCGCGCTCAATTGCTTGGTTGGTTATTTTGATTTCTACGGCTGTACGCTTCTGATTGAATATGCTCCTGATAGCAAAAAAATCTACTAGGGTGGCCTAGCCGCGGATGGTAGTGGTATCACCTAGCGGAGTTCTTGTCCATTTTGTTGACATATACTATTGTTGGTGGTAACTCAATTTCCTTGTTTGCTATCCACTGTTCCAATAGTCCAACGATTTGCTCCCGACTGCACGACAAGAGAGACGGCTGAACGAAGTCTCGCTTTGGTCCCTTAATGCCCCATTGGTTTCCGCTAGCGGATTAGTATGTAGGCGTGTTCCACCCATACAAGCTATTATTTTCACGCGTGTTACGGGGAGCCATCGATGCAGTATTAACTATGTAGCGCCATATGTGATCCATGCTCGAATCTTCGACGCAGTCGGAAATCCTTCCTGCGACTTCTTCCAATTCGGCAAAGGTATGGAACCTAAAATTGACTAGATTTCTCTTGAAGCCGGGTGTCATTCCGCCTATGCAAATCTCTATCAGCGTTCCTTCCTTAATGTCCTCATGGAAATCCAATGCAAAAAGGTAAAACCGAGTGATGTATTCCTATTTCTTATCCTACCCGCTGGATGCATCTGCTCAACTCTATCGACGTGACCTTTCTCTTTGCTGAATAAAGTTTTCTGAGGAAGAGAACAGACATGGTCGACCACGAATCTATGCTTCCTAGTTTCAAATTGTCATACCATGTCAATGACGTATCCTTAAGCGATTTGGGGAATTCATTAGGAAAGACATCCATAAATTCTTCAATTAAAGGTTGAGCTGCAATGAGAATACTATTTTCATCAAGTTCTTATTTTCCAATCAACACATAAAATTCACTTGTATCTTCTATATCATCTTCAAACTGCATGAATGATAAGTGATTGGTAGCTTCTCCAGTAGATGGTTTAAGAACAAACTCTTTACTCGGTACAAATACTATACAGACGTCGTCCCACAAAAAATTGTAAGTATTCTTATAAATTTCATGACTAGTTTTTCTGTCAAACTCTCATGGAATACCCAAAAACAAGTGACAAGCATCCATACTAATGACATCGCACCAGACTTTATCTTTATATTTGTTACCAATTGAAAAGAAAATCAAGCAATGTTTGTTTACTTTTACCTAGTTCCCTTTCATAAGACATGAAAGCTTGTAAGGATGTGGATGTGCCTTGGTTTCCATCTTGAACTTTTCACAACCTCTTCATCAACCAGATTCTCGCAACTTCCGGGATCAGTAACTAGATGACATGTGGCACCCAAAAGGGACGTTGGTTGACTAGATATAAGATGACTTCTTAAGGGAAGTGGGTGCTTCTATTGACTCTTTGGTTGCTGATTTTATCTCTGAAAATATGTGGATTTTTCCTGAGATGATGGAAGACGAGACAATGAGAACTATTGCTCAAATTTCAATTGTTGTTTTAATGAGACTGAGAGAGATCTCATTGTTTGGATCCCTTACTCTACTGGTAAATTTTCTATGAGGGATGCTTATAGGGATCTTTCTTCCTATCACCCTAAGCTTAATTGGGTTTCTTTAGTTTGGTTCTCTGGAAACATTCCTAGATATTCTTTTATTGATTGCCTTTCCATTCATAAAAGATTAAAAACTTGAAAGAAACTGCTTAGATGGGGGTTATCCACAATTATACATGCATTCTCCATGGTAAAGAAAGTGAAGATGAAGAACATCTTTTCCATGGGTGTAGTTTTTCCAAGGCTATTTGGGAGTTTATCATTTTGAAGCTGGGATATATAAGAAATGTGCACCTAACTTGGTCTAAGGAGTTAGAGTGGTGTTGGACTACTTTAAAAGGTAGCTCTTGTATCAGTACTATTAAAAAGTTAGCTTTCTATGGCTTAATATATCACATTTGGAAGGAGAAAAATGGGAAAATCTTTAAAGCTCAGTTTAAATTTGTGGACAGTGCTTGCATGCTTATTTATCAGGATGTCAGACTCAAGATGGCTGCTTGGAAACACCATGTGGAATATAATCATAACGAGGTGGTTTATGATCATATGGAAAGTGGATTGTCATTTCTTCAAAGCAATAGATATAAATTTTTCTTGGCCTGGCCCGGATGATGACGAAGTAATGACAAACCATATGGAATATAATCACAATTCTAGATGGTTTATGAACATATGGAAAGTGGATTGTCATTTATTCAAAGCAATAAAGATAAAAAAATTCTTGGCTTGGCCCGGATGATGACGAAGTAATGATAAATTCTGATGGGTCTCTTAAGGAGGATGGTGGAGGTTTTAGAGCTCTTACAAGAGATACTCAGGGTGATGTTATTGATGCTGCTCATGGGTTTAGTGCTCCTATCTCAGTTCTAGCACATTAATTGCAGGGAGTGGAACTTGGTTTAAATTTGGCTACTAGGAAGAACCAATTCAGGGTGCATATTATTATTGATTCGGCTGTTGGTGTCTGATTGTTATCTCATCTTGATAAAGATCCTCTGTGGACTATGTTATGTATTTGGAGAAGAATTAAAACAGTCACTGAAACCATTCCTATCTACCAGATGAATTGTTTTCGTCTGCCTCAACATACTCTTAACAAGATTACTAGCCTCCAAAGAGATTTCTTTTGGGGGAAACAAGAACATAAATCTAGAGGGTTCTACCCTTTAGCGTGGCCGGCTGTGGAAAAAAGTAAAAGTGAGGGAGGGTTAGGGTTCCGAAACATTAAAATCATGAATGAAGCCTTGATAACCAAAATGGGATGGAGATTAATATCCTACCCTAAAACTCTGTGGGGCACTATTTTTAAACTAAAATACTTCCCTAATAGTGACATTTTAGATGAATCGTTTAAAAGTAAAGTCACTGACTCGTGGCTTTGGAAAGGAATTTCAAAAAAATTTAAGAATCTGATGGAAGGTAGCAGTTGGAAACTTAATAATGGGGAAGAAATAAACATTTGGACTCACAAATGGATCCCGGGAAGGGATGCTTTGGGGGAACACCATGAGAAGGAGGTGACTTGTAGGTTTAAGAAAGTCAAAGATTTGTTTAACATAAACAAAACAGATTGGGATCTTGATAAACTTAAACTCTGCTTTAGTAATGATATTATTCAGGAAATTGTTCAGATTAGGTTAAATCTAACTACTCAGGATAAGTTAGTTTGGAATTACACTAAGAACTGTAAATTCAGTGAGTTCCATGTACAACCATTTATCTGATAATAGAGGAGTTAATTCTCCTCCTTTAACTAAGATTTTTCCTTGGTATAAACTGTGGAAGATGAACATAAGACCAAGAATCAAAACCTTCTTATGGAAATGCATTCACAAAATTCTCCCAGTGGAGGACTTTGCGTGTAAATTCTTGCCCGATATAAAAAACTGCTGTCATTTGTGTGACTGTCATACTGAAACTGCAGATTATATTTTTATGACTTGTAGCTTCATTAAAAAAGTCTGGAAACTGCTACCCTTTAATACTATGAGAGTTAAAACTAAAGATGAAACATTAATCAAATGGATTAAAAATTGGTTTGGAAACAAAAACTACTTTATACATGATGATGTTAACTGGGAAATTGTTTGTGCTATTACTATATGGTGTGTTTGGAAAGCCAGGTGCCAAAAGGTTTTCAACAAAGTTAAACCGTGTGCTAAATTCACAGCCGATCAGATATTGGATCTCATTGACAAGGAGAAAAATAAGAAACAGCAGATGAAGAATGTGTGGAAAAGAATGGAGGAAGGCAAATACAGCATGGTTTATATTACAGTGGCTACTGGAAATAATGATTCAGATACTTACATCCTAATTTTTGTGACTGATATTACAGGGAGTTTCAGAGGAGCTGGGTGCGTTTGTGCACCACAAGGAGTAAACTGTGATGAATTGAAGACCATAATAACTGTGATGAGATGGCTTGAAGGAGTAAATGAGAGAAATGTTACAGTTATATGGCAGAATTGGAAGTCCTATGGAGACTTCGATCTTTTGGAAGGGAATGTGAATCTACAGAGCTTTACAACAGATTCAGGTTTCACAAAACTGTGTAATTACTTTACTAGTGTTAAAATTCAGCTATGTAATAATGGAGAACTTATAACTCCTCTTAAAAATATGCTTAAGCTTAGATTACTTTTTGGAAGAGACTGGTATTGGTCTGATCTAGATGTGAGAAATATGAGGAACTGGTTTGAAGTTTTAGAAAAAGAAGAAGAGAAAAAGAAGAAGGAAACTAGTTCTACTGTTGGTTTCTTACAAAATGGAGAAGACACAGTCTATGGAGTTTACTCAGGTGAGACGACCAGGGATAATGGTAAGGATGGTGGTAGTGTGGAGGTGTCTGATTGGAAGAATGGCGACAATGTTAACACTGACAATGGAAACAGAAGCAGTCTTTATGATCAGGTGGTTTGGAGAAGGAATGAGAGTATGGCCAGAAATGTGACAAGGATGGCGCGAAGAGGGGTTTTTTCAGAAATTCAAACTATGAAGAGGGGAGCACGAGCCTAGTTCCGGTGAATTTGAATGATCTGAATATCAACAATGATAAAATTGGGTATGAACCTCAAGATTATAGTCAGCTTGGGCATGTAACTGAATTGTTGAACTCTGATACTATTAATATATAATTTCTTTCTTTGCCAAAAAAAAAAAAAAAAAAAAAGAAACGAATAGAGCAGCATATTATCTACAAGGTTAGAAGGCTGCGAGCTTTTGGGAGGATGTTAGGCCTGAGGATTTCTCTCCTGACTTTAATTAGATTCTTGCGACTGATAAGAACAAGGTGGTGTTTGTTTGAAAGGGCAATGGTCCTTAACCCAACTTATTCATATCAAAACAAAAGAAAACGTAACTAAAAAGCTTGAATCGTTTTTATTTGAAATTGACTCGATGAAATAGCTATGAAATCCCTATAAACTCATCAAAAATATTTGGGTTATGGATTGGGATATGCTTGATAAATGAAGAATCTTGTGTGGGTTATAGCTAATAAAAGCAAAAGCACAAAAAATAATTAACAACAATACAAGCAGACTATTCCAAAATATGTTGAATGAGACAAAACTATAACAATCATGCATTCATCCACTAACAACTAATAGTCAATTACATACATACACCAGTAAGATTCACTCTCTAAGATACAAACACCGGTTCTATTTCATTAGTGATCATAATACTGATGTGAGGAACTAGCAGCTGATGGTGATGGGATCTTGTCAAGAACTTGTTGTACTTCTTTCATGGATGGTCTTTTTGTTAGAACCAGAGAGGCGCAGTTAAATCCTAATTTAAAACAACTCATCAATAAATCCTCTTTGCCTTCCACATCAGCTCTTATAGCCATATCGGCCATTCTCAAAACCCTGTTTCTTTCTTCTAACACAAATCCAGTATTCCATTGAGCTAATTCAGTGTCAGAAAATATTTTCCCACTCAATAACTCAAGCAAAATGATCCCGAACGAATACACATCCCATTTGGGGTTTGGTTTTAAGTTTTTAAGTGATTCAGGTGCATGGTAAGGAGATGCACCACCCATGGAACTAGTACTAGGACTTGGACTCGGGCTAGCTCCAATTGGATAATCTTGACCCTCTCGTAACATCATTAACCTTTTACTACCAAAAATACGAGCCGAACCACCTGCTTTGGAACTGCAATCTCCCCACATAAGCTTTCCTAGCCCGAAATCACTGATTTTAGGGTCCATGTCAGGACCCAAGAGAATGTTAGTTGGTTTGAGATTACCATGTACATGTTTCTTCTCATGGAGATAAGCTAATCCTCGAGCTACTCCTCTTGCTATCTTAAGCCTTACTTCCCATGGTAAATGATATGGTGATGATCCTCCTCTTTCTATAATAACACAGACAAATATAATCGTTAGCAACACAGTGAAGTTCTAGCATGGGCCATTTTGACTATTGTGTATCGACAAGCATAACACGACATGGTGGGAATTCAAAACAAAAATAATGCTTGCACACGGGATCAGCTTACATGCCCTTAAATGGCCTGACCAAAACTTCATTAAAGAGGGTGAGAACAAGATGCATTCATCTTCTTGTCAGAAACGCCTTGAAGATTTTGAGAGCGAGCATTCAAGGTAGCATTAGAGATTTTTTTTTTTGACATGTGGTCCAAATTCCAAAATAGGAAATTAAAAAGGGGGTCCAAAAATCCTAATGGAATCTGTTTGCATGGGATTCAAAATCTACTTTAAGAAACCTCTGTTTCACAACTAAATTTACTAGTAGAAAATTCCAAATCAGTGTTGGCTCTAAGTGAAAAATCCAATTCATCAGTGATTGTTTTCAAATTCCAAAACTTGGCTGCCAAAATGAAAAATCCAAATTAGTTGTTGTATGTATGGGACCAACTTGGTCCCCCATTATCACACTATATGATCGTAACCATTCCTAATCAAAAATGAAGACAATCCAGACAACCACGTTAGTTTGATCCAAGCCACAGGATGAACAGACAGCAAAAGAATCAGCTATCAATTTCATTTTGTTTGACTCCTAGCTAATGGCAGAAAACAATCGTTCATTTTCTAAGTTTAAACTTTCAACTAACTGTCCCCCAAGTCAAGTCATTTTGGGACAGCTCAGTAGTTACCGACACCATGCATAGTAAAGGTTTCACTGAAAGTCATTAAAGTGTACAGTAAGTAAGTAGACGCAGTAAAAAAAATTGCTAAAGTTCCGGTTAAATTCGCCTAACGTCGTATACACGATATGTTATTTATCCGACTTAAATGTTCACATAAATGGCACCGTGGATCGTGAATTGACTTATAGGCCAGTCTGTAAGCTATCCAAAATTCATATTGCACTTATCAGAGTAGTAATGTACCGCTGACTTGATGAAGCTATCCAACCTAATTTGTGATAGATCAGTTAAACAAGGATAAGATTTTTCGACATTTTGAATATGTTCAAGATGATGTTCTATCTTAAAACATTAAGAAGTTACTGGATATTGATATTCATGGCTAATTATCTAGGAAACATAATATTTTTTTTGGCTAGTGAAATGAGTATAGGAGATAGAGAGCTTACTGTAAGTGATGTTGGAGAGATTGCCATTTGGAACATGATCATAGATGACAAGCTTTTCATCAGCACCCCAATAGAAAGCACGAATACGGACTAAATTCGGATGACGTAATTTCGCAATGCCCCGAACTTGATTTTCAAAATCACGAAATCTTTCAACACCAGTTTCACCAATTCTTCTAACAGCAAGTGTTGTTCCATCTTCAAGAACAGCTTTATAAACAATACTTGTACCGGTTGTTCCTAATATATATGCTGACGCTTTTAGTAACGTTTCTAATTCTAACTCAGTTTCTCCATCAACTGTTATCAATGACCCATTTTTCTTCTGGTTTTCTTCTTGTTGTCTACGGTTTTGATCAGAACCCATTTTTGAAACTTGATCATTTTCATCGTTTCCGGAATCAGAATCTGAAACTTCTGAGGATAAACTTTCCTCATCATCATTAACACCTTTATTTCCTAGACAAAAACATGTGTTTTTCTGGGATGAATTCATTGATAAAGATCTTTCTTCTGATATTTTCTCTCTTTGTTCTTCTTTCTTGTCTGTAATTCCAGCACTATTAACTCTCTTCTTCTTCTTCTTCAACCGGTATACATATAAGAAAACCAGGAATAAAATACCAATTCCCGCCAAATCTCCAACAACAATACCTATTATTGCTCCGGGTCTTAACCCGTTTTTTTCTCTAGACGGCGAACCAGGAGTTGAATCAAAGGTTTTAGGGATAGCAGCAATCGCAGGAGGAGTACTATTTGTTGAAACATTCGGTGAAATCGAAGGAGTTGAAAGAATCTTACATGGTATTTTAACTGCTTTTCCACATAGATCCGGGTTTCCATTAAGTGAATTTGCTTGTTGAGTTAAAGATTCAGGAACTTCTCCAGTGAGATTATTGAAAGAAATATCAACAGTTGCATTATCAGGAATTAAACTTGCAAAGTCCAGTGGTATTTCACCTGATAATCTATTATACGAAAGATTCAAGTACTTCAAATTATCACCTCTGAAATTCGAAGGTAATGAGCTATTCATCAAATTAGATGATAAATCCAAAACCTCGAGTTTCTGAAATCCATTAGGAACAACACCAGATAAGTAATTTTTACTCAAAGAAAGGACTTTAAGATTCTGAAGTGAAACGAGATTTTGAGGAACAGGACCAGATAAAGCATTATCAGATAAGTTTAAGGACTCGAGACTTTTTAATCCGTCAACAAACTCTGGCAATCGACCAGAAAGCTCATTGTTAGATAAAGAAAGTAATTTGAGTTCAGAAGCATTGAAGATAGAAGCTGGTAAAGACCCGTTAAGAAAATTATTTGAAAGATCAAGCTGTTGAAGATGTTTAATCATACCTAAATCAGCTGAAATTGAACCAAGTAACTGATTATTTGGAAGTATTAAACTTACTACACGATTAACATCAGAAGGAGAAGTATCAGGATTTTGAAATTCAGAACAACGAACTCCATTCCAGTAACATGGATTTTGATCTCCATAATTCCAACTTTGTAAAATCATTAAAGGATCACTGAGAACAGAGTATTTGAAAGAAAGTAATAGAATTCCATCTGTATTTAACCCAAATGCACTTGTACTCAAAACAAGAACTAAAAGCAAACTAATCATCCATCCATGATTATGGAGATTATCTTCACTTCTCGATAAATCCATGATTTCTGTAACACTAGTTCTTCATTGGTAGACAGAAAAAGAAACGGAAGTAGAAAAAAAAATCTTTAGTTTTTTAGTTCGGTAACCAAATCCACTGGATATTGATAGTATAAACTGAGTTTATTATACACTTATTTATATTTATGATCTCAGCTCCATGTGAGCCATAGTGAGGGAGAAAGAAATGCTGAGAATAAAATTAAAATAAGAAAACAGCACAGAAAAACAAACAGCTCAAGAATTCGATATTTGCATTAGTTTCTGATCTGTTGAGAGTTAAATAACCAGTTCAGTATTGGGTCCATATATATACGCTCAACTGCTGCAGACAATCGCGGACCTACTCTTCATTAAGTCCACCTTTAATCCCGCATTATGAATTAATTTGGTACGAATTTAACCAACCTGGAGCTTCCTAGTTGGTTAAAGAATTCTCACATTTGATATTATTAGTCGGATTTTTTGATCATTTCAAAAACAGGGGAAGATTTTTTTCGTACAATTTGTGAAGAAGGACGTTCTCAGATAAATATGGCAAAACAGTTCCTAAATTTACCAAGTATTTTTTACGCCGATTACTAGATTCTACGAGAATTATAAAATCAAAATAAAACAAAGGATTCGCTGCATTAGTAATCTCCGTAACAACCAAGAACTTACCGCTTAATTAAAAGACAGTCTACTGGTGTACTACGGAAGATATATTGCGATCTGTAGTTATTAAGACAGACAATTGGCCTCAAATTATACGTTTGAATAGATAATTTTTCTTTCAAGTACACTAATAATGCATTATATAACCTAAGAATGTAAGGATTAAGTATTAAATGATATAGAGATTTACAGAATTGTTGTTGTTATACCTGTCCCCCATGTTAATGTTATCAACATCTTTAATTTAATAAAATTAATTAAAGCCAGGGAAAGTATATGGCAGAGAAGAATCTAATGTTTTTGGTTAAAGACATCCAGATAAAGTTGCAAAGATGAGTCTTTGTTATTGACTTTGTTCACTAACTTAAGTGATTCTGTATTTGTTTATGCAATACAGAGAGGTGAGGAATACAGTAATATGTTTCAGTTGAGGTCACAGAGTTTTGCATCTCATCAGCATAACGGATAACAACATCTTTTTACTACTAAATATATACAGATTTCTGCAGTATGTATGCAGAATACTCACAGAAACTTACTAAATTTGTTTGTTCCACTTACACTCACTTGCTAGCAACACATGATCGAAGTACTGATTTTCTTTTTCTTTTCCAATAATCAAAGAACTATTTTGATAATAGTACTTCGATGTTATAATAAGTTTGAGATCGAAAATATATAGAAACAAAATCATACCGTAAAAGTATATGGTTTACTTAACTTGATAGTTATCATTATGTAACTACAAAATCAGACTAAACATTTTTAAGTAAACAGCGGTTCGTATAATTACTTAAGTATATGGCTCCCAAATTAAGTATATGGCTCCCAAATTAAAAGTTAGGTACATGATTATTCAACGGACGTTTGCCAGTCAATTTTAAGTGCATGATAAGAATAGGATAAACCTGCCTTTTTCTCTTAGTCCTACCATTATCACTAATAAGAATGTTCTGCACACCTATGATAGGCATCTCTTCTGTGGTTAGGAGATCTTTGTTTACATTGCTATATACCCCGTGCTTTCTTTACACATAAAAAGGAAATATACTGTGTACTTTCTTAAAGCGCAATAGATTCACGATATAATAGAAAATGCAATCAACTGGAGTTAATTCTTTCCTTTGCTTTTAACTTTTGGAGCAAAAAGAAGGTAAAAGAGACTTGAAAGTGATTAAAGAACGAAACCCCGACCTAATATGGTGACTTTCTGGTTTATGAAATCATTAGTAAACGCAGAGCAAAAACAATTACCCTAGAAGGGAAGAAAAGGAGGTTTGAGGCCATGAGGGAATCTAACTAAACATACCGACACATTTATGCTTAGTGCAAATATCATGCACCCGAAGTTATCCTGACACTTGCAAGAACTAAATTACTAGACTTGGATCTGAAGGATTGACATTTTAGTTTATATTAATCGATGAGTCAGTCAGTGGAAATAAACTGAGTAGCATTTTGATGGTTAATTATTAATTGATCAAGGCGGAGCCGTGGAAGATAGTTTGGTTTGGTGAACCAACTTCATCGTTTTAACTGAGGATTCATTGCTACTGGTACTGGGCGCTGGACTGACTATCTTGAATAGTTGTATGTTGTACCACACGCACAGAGAAACTGCCCTACAAATTTATTAGCTTTGTACCAAAACACACACCTGGGATTCTTTGCTCTATCATTATTAGCTGCTCTCTCTTTATTAGCTGCTCGAAACCATCCTTTAATGCTTTTTTGAATTCTGAACTTTTTCCTTTTCCTTCGCTTTCTTTCTTCACTTTCACTCATAATTCCATTCCCTGATCCTCCTTTAAATTTTTTTCTTTCTTTTTATGATTATTATTAAATGTGAGGTTTTATAGCTCACTGATATCTATGTGTTTCATCGTGCAAGCATACATGGTGGATTAACTGATACTGGCGACGATGTTGCACTTTGAAGTTTGAACTCCATATTTCCACGGTCAGTCGTTCGCAGAATGTTCATTGAACAATAAATGAAGGATTAATACTACTCCATAAGAATAATACTCCCTCCGTCCTAGTTTAGATGTTAAAATTGAGGATTTTTTTTGTCCTAGAATACTTGCTATACTTCATATTTTTCCACCTTTTATCCTGATTTGCCCCTGACTTGGAATCATACAATAACATGGAGAATTATGTATTTCAATTTTCAAGACACACTCTTAAATATTTTCCTATATATATTCCCTCTAATTTTAATTTTTCCAACTAAACAACAAAACCTACATATCTAAAACCTAGGAACATTAAATACTAACCTAGGATAATTGTAGAAAAAAAAATATTCTCTTTGTGTTTCTTAATCTTTGTGCAAAATACTATTTTGTCATCTAAACTAATAGAACGTCACCTTAATTAAAACAAAAGGTATCGTCGGTCATCTGGATAACGACTGAAAGAAGACAAACCAGATTAAAAGGTGTACTATACTAGATTTACTGTTCCACATTTCCATTTACCCGCGACATAATATTTGCGTACGCTGTCTTTTTCTATTGGTTATTAAACATTTCTTGTTTCCAACCGCGACAGTTTGAACCATCATTTTCTTGAAGACGAAACATTTATATGTAGAAAAATCTAGCTACGTAAAATTCATTCACGAGTAGGATGGTATTAACAACAGACAGACATCAAGAAGATACTAGTATTTTGAGAAGATTTTCTTGTGATCGGTCAGTAGTTTGTCAAGATTGATCAACCCAAATAGTACTAGCTAGCTACATCTATGTGAATAGAGATACGTTGGAGTAAAAAGTGAAGGACTTATAGATTATCTGAATCAAAATTAGTAAGTCAGCTGGTTAAACAGTAGAATGAAAGGGAAACATTATCATTTCAAATGAGACCAAATTTAATTCCAAAAGAAAATCTTGTAGTACGCTATATAAATAAAGCCCATGCATGCATGACTCAGAAAACATATAACATGCCATGATGAGAGGAATCGAATACTAGAAAGTATTCTTTCCCTTGATCATGCCTCAAATAATAGATTCGAAAGACATGCATAAAAACAAGAAAGCTGATCGTGAAATTGGACAAAAAGTAGATACATATAACATGATTCATGAAAATAGGATCATTTTATGGAAGACTATGAGCACATATAGTAGGACTCTTTGAACCAATAATGGTACATGCATCACCAATAATTTTATCTTCGATATTTTTTGATGGTTCATTCTCCGTGTAATGTTTTCGTTTTATGTGTTGATATTTTAACAAAGGACATGTGATGCGAGTGATAAAAACATAGACATGGGACTGTTTTGGACATCAAATGCGTCTATGTTACGTATATCACTAACTTTAGGTGTGTTCACTGTAGATTAAGTTTAAAATCTCCCTGTCTTATAATCACCAAGATTTCAAACTGCCGAGTGCATTTGATGGGCACCACACCAAGATTAGCAACACGTATTGTAATGAGTCGATGACCTATGTGAATGGAGATTTTTACATTTAAGTTTTTTTTGTTTTTTGTTTTTTTAATCTTAGACACCAACCCGTACTTAGGTTGCCCTTTTCAGGTGTAGTGTAACTGTGTAAGACTGAAAAAAAAACTTGTTGGATTTTACTTTCTAGCATGGTATATTTTGCTGATGCAATGTGGATGTGGCCAAGTACTATGTATGAGCCCTGGCTATATGTTTGGTAGGATATTTCAGATGGAATCTGAGTATATATTCGGCCAATCCATTATAATTCAGACAAACTAAAAAAAAACTAAAGAAATGGGGCTAAAAATTTGTTTGCGCGGAGACCATCTATCTAGGTTGAATACTAAAGCTTCGCGCTATGTGTAGCATTCCATTTTAGCTATCTCCTGATAATAATAAAGAAATCTCGCTCGCTGTAATTGTTTTCTACACGTTTTAGAGGCCAATCATCTACAGCAGTCCACTGTTATTTTCTCTTATCCAGTTTCACTTTTGGTACGTTAACGTAGTAATCATTAGTGAGCAGGACCCACGAAGAGTCCACTGATTTACTTTGGTGGGGGGCGGGGCAGCTAGTTGTATTGCTAGACTCACTTTCGCGAGCGTCTGCTTTAATTAAGAGCTAATTTGGGCCATCCTGAATCGGACCTCTGAAATCTCCCACCCCTCGTTCATTCTCTAGTTTGCTGTTTTGGGGAAAAATTGTGTGGATGTTGGTGATCCGTACGGGGTTATGGACATCCACACCGGTGTCCATCACCAAAGTTAGTATCAAAACAAAAGAATGATACAAATGGGTGTTGACATAAGCTTTCAATGGAGCCACTTTATAAACGAGGGATGAACACTCGTGACTCGTCTAGTAACTTTGTGATTTTTGAAGATCTGCCCGGAGTACGAGTACTCGTTTGACTGTTAATATGGGCAAATGGCCCTAATGATTATTATAAACTGTAAGATCTTAAATAACCCAGACAATATGAGATTAATATACTAATCTGAACACCCCCCTCACGTGTAGTCTCGCTGGGTTTAATACGTGGACAATAAATCGGGTGATGCGGAATAAAAATGCGGTCAAATAACTTGACACAAATAGTCTGCTCTGATATCATGTTAGAACGTGAGTATCCAACTCAAAACCAATTAAGTAGCTTTAAAGATTATAAACCGCATGATCTTAAATAGCCCAAATAATGTCGGACTAATATAATAATCACAACAACGATTAGTACTACTGTTCAAGATTATAAGCAAGGGTTTTGCAAATTTACTGATATTATATGAGCCACATCAATCTTTTCTGGCTTTTATTACTAGTTTTTTTTATGAAATAATTCTGGTTAGGCATTTTGATAAGAAAAGAAAATAATTTTGGTGATGCAAATTCGCATATGCGTTATGGTTAGCCAATGAACATATCCAAATGAACAGGGAAGTAAAGAAGCATATGCTTTGCACTCTATCTCCGGTGTCAAACTATTTACATGGAGTTGATGATCTCCCAAATACTGTCCGAGAAAGTTGAAACAAGCCTCGTTTTATTGGTGGCGTTCCCGTGACTCCTTCCTAGTTTAAAATATTTTTCTCTGAACTGGTATAGGGAAAATGTTACTCCTATTATTAATTATTAACTAGGTTAACTGCCAGCGTAACTGTATACTAGTTTAAAACTAATTTTCGTATCAGCTTTTAATTGCAGAAGTTTATCTTTAAAAAATTCTCTGATAGATCTCCAGTAGTGTAATGGCAGACACTCAAAAGTTATCAACCCAATCCAAGCTAACTGTGTTTTTTTTGTCATTGCCCTTAATTTACTCCTCCGATTTAAATTGATAGTGCATTTGACAATTAAAAAACGATTAGTTTATAGATTAATCAACTCCGTGACGTTTCTCTCACGCCATCGTCAATCTTCCACTTCCAAAATTCCACCTACTCTCTTCCTCGCGACAATTTGTCTACATTTTTTTTGATTTTTCTGTTCTAATGAACTCTTTCTTATCTAAGAAAATGTTATACTAATCAGTTTTTAATATTGTATGTATTTCTCGAGAAGGAAAATAATCAAAAGACGTAGTAGGGAGTAGGACTGTCCTGGCCGAGTGCTGCAAATGTGCGCATTGGAGGGGCTAACAAGAACTGAATGTTCGGCACGTCAAGATAATTGTGTTTCATGTGCACTAGTATGCATGCGGTACCCAAAACTCTGATCAACTAGAAGTATTCAAAAACATTTACTTACTGCAAACTAATTTGTCATGATTTCTCAAGCTGAGTTTGATGCTAAGCATACATAGCCGAGGACCTTTGGGCCTTGAGGGGTTGATTGCCTCTGAAACAGGGGCTGAAACAGGGGCTGCTAGAAAGCAGAGAATCTATAAAATAAAACTATATATAGTTCTGCAAAAAATAGGGTGACAGAGGGTATGAATCTATGATTAGTTGTTAATTAGGTTTGAATATCAGATTCTCTTATTAAAATTATGATAATTCATATTTATTTAGCATACGGAGAGGGTATCTTGGTTGGTATGTCACACAGAGAGTCAATTGCATGTGCCAATTGTCAGAAACATTGAAGAAGTTGTGTTACTTTGTTTACAAGGAGATCTTGATTAATCCATAAGACTTGTTCATATGCAATGTAGTTGATCTCGGATTTCGGTTTGTCTCGATCCGGAGCATATGTTAAAAATATGATGAAATAATATAAAATTAACCAAAAGAAACAAATATTTAGTAAAAAAATACAAAAGACTTCTCATCAAAATTGGTATGCCGATACATAGCATGAAAATTACACCAAATTACAAGTACAAACCTCAGGAGATTCGAACTCGATAAACCCAAAATGCTTAGATTTTCTTGTCTGTAAAACACCAAAAAAAAAAAAAAAACTCAACAATCAGTACAAATTACAAAATAAACATACCCAAATAATCAAAATCCAAAACATAAAAGCCAAACAAACCTTCTTATTCCTCACGATTCTCAACGAATTAATAGTAAAAGAATAACAACTAAATAAACAGTAAAAAAGAAAGACTAAAATTGAAATCGAACACCCAATTCTTCATTACTAAAGAAATTAAATTTAACAAATTAAACAACACCCAGAAAATCAACAAAAACCCATAAAAAACAAATCCAGTAATTAAACAAAGAAGATTTCAATTGAAATTCAAAACCCTAACCTCAAATGAACATCACAGATCCAAATAAAAGTGGAACTCACAACACCAACTACAAAAGCATAGAGAAGTTCTCAAAAAATACAAACCTAGCTCATGTGTATCTTGATCTTACTTCGATTTACATAGAAATCTCTAGATTATCTGAGAGACTACAGAGAACGAATTGAAGAAGAAAACGAAGTGAAGAGTCTGTTCGGTTTAGGGATTATAATGTTTTTACGCTGAATTTACCGAAATACCCTCGTCTCGATTGACTCGTATCGTCCTGATCTCGGCTGACTCGAACGAGATTTCCGACACCTTTCCGTCTCGACGAAATATGTTGTTTCCATATGTTGTGAGCCGAAAATGGAAAAACCGGTGGAATTTCGGACGAAAGTAAAAAACGGGCCATGGTTAGCCGTTTTAAGATTGAAAACCTTATAATTTAGTGGGGTCCACGGAGAAAGAAAATGAAGTTTTTCTTAAAAACCGTGCACGTTATTAGATAACGGATAATCATTATCCATTTTGGATTCAAAATTGTGTAAGTGGGGCCATAAAGTTGAAAACGGATAATCATTGTCCGTTTTTTCTCGTAAGAACGGCTAACAATAGCCCATTTGCAATTTAAATGGGGAATTTCCACTTGGGCTAGGCTCTTCCCAAGATGACGTGTAAAATCGTCTGGGAATGTCTTGGGAAGAGCCATAAGACCCAGTCTAATAAGATAAATCCTAACTTTGGACGACTAAGCATTCTTTTGGTTTCAAATAATTGAGTTCGAAAACACAAGTATCATTTTTTGAGTAAATCAAACTCAAAAATTTACCAGGATTGATTGTAGCTAGACCAAAAAAGAAAGTAAATCTCCAAAGCATAGAGAGAAAGTGAGTCCCATACTCGGATGTAAGTGAATTCTAGTCCCATACTGATTAGTGTAAAACGTGTCGGCTCAGTACAGCTCGGCCCACAAAGTCCCGTGTTTAGCTTGTTGTGTGCTATGTTCTTTTATGCCAGATATTCGAACATGTTCCTAATGTTCCTTGCTAAATGGCATGCGGTGTTGTCCAGAAAACACTCGTGACGAGCAAAGTTGTGCTAGCACACTTATTTTATGTTTTCCAAAGTAAATATTTTTCAGATACTTTAGTTAGTATATGTATTATTATACAAATAAATCGGCAGAACAAAAATAAAATGTCAAAATCTTCTTAAGATAAGGACTTTTTTTATAAAATGTACATGAAATATGATGTACCATGTAGTATTTTATGCATATTATGACGTGTTATTGTCGCTTGTCGTGTTGTGTTATGTCGCGTGCTTACACGTGCCACATGTTGTGTCGTGCTGATGTACTCATTTGTCTGGCATAACACAACAATCTAAGCTAACGTGATGTGATCCTCGTTCCAGATCATGTGCTATGTTGTGCTAGAATTTAGCGTGTTGTGCTGTACCGTAAACCTGTTGGCCCGACCCAATTTACACCTTTATCCAGACCTCTTGGTACAACCACCAAATGCCACACCAACTCAACTATTAGGTTCAGTTACAAACCAAAGTTATTGTGACTGTATCTCATACATGACGTAAGATTAGTACCCCTGGATCCCGAAATATACTCCCTCTAATTCTGCAAAAAGAGATATTATATCACTTTTTCATTTACTATTTGTAATAACTAAGAGCACCACAGATAAATACAACCGCTTCATTCGATAAGACCAAAACAAAGATAAACTCCATTTTTCTCATCAGGTTCTAATTATCCATATAACTTAGACCTTTAGATTTCAAACAAGCCATATACTAGGTTAATTAACTAGCATTTCCTTGTTTAGGCTTTCGGTTAGACTTGAATAACCGAAACCTCCACTTTGATAAGTATAACTAAGATCAGAATTAACTTAGTTTATCTTATCCGGAATAAAATTGGACTAAAAAACTCGTTCCGTCAACATATTCATTCGTTAAGCCATAAATAATTCATACAAACCAATAAATCAACTTGCATAATTATTCACCTTAACCGGATGCAATTGACACAACACACATAAATCAAGGTTTCACTATTGCACCGAAATTTTGTAAGCTTAAACAATTGATACCACACAATAAAGCAAAATAACAATTATTTTACTTAACTGGAAGCAATTGAATTAACATAGACAGTAAAGCACCGCAATTGCACCAAATTTCGTAAGCCTAAACTATTGATATCACACAACAAAGCAATATAACAAAAGTTTTACTTAACCGGAAATAATTGAATCACACACACATCCACACATACATAATGGAATAAACAAATCAATTGTACCAACAATTTTGTTTAAGCAAAAGCAATATATATATATATATATATATATATATATCAAATAAAAATAGGCTTTTCTTAAAACAGGAAAACAATTAACTAACAAGATTGTTACCTCAATTTCGCATCCAACTTCTCTAAATATGATTGCATCGCTTTCTTCTTCCGGGAGAACTGACATCGAAATACCATTATGTTATCATTCTCATGCCAAAAACAAAAGAATAACAACAACCAAACTTTACCATAAAAAGGTTGAAAATCGGTTTTAACAATTGCAAGCAAAAGTTGAAAACCGTCGAAACACATATGCTTTTATGCTAAACCAAAACCGATTCAACATATTGTGACTTTTTCACATATTGTTTCTACAGGAACCCCTCATGATCCTTTGATAAAGCCTACCAACTTGGACTAGAACTTAATCTTGCTAAATCACAATGTAGGACCAGAATATCGTTACAACGTTATTCCTGCGATATTAACAACGTTTCTGCGAGCGTCACTGCCAATTCTTTAACAACATTTCACGAGCGTCACAGAATACCTAAAAGAAACTGATGATGGAAGAAATAAAAGAATAATATGTTGATCCTGCGATGGTCATCATTCTTGCGATAGAAAATATTATAGCGATCGCGATGAGATCTCAGAATAGATCCGAAATAGGAGGAAAACTTAGTTGTCATCTATTATGTAAATCCCTATATAAAGGGCTCGATAGATCCAGAAAAGGATGATGTATTTTTGAGAGTGGAAAGAGTCTTGAGGAGAGAGAAAACTTCAAGAGAATATTTGTAATCTTGATTTCTTCCAATTCTATAAACATTTCTGAGATTTGAATAGTAAAGTGTCGTTTAAATCTTTGAAGTTTAATTGATTTCCAATAGATTTCTATAGAATCTTAACAAGGGTGTAGTGTGGGAATTCCTGCAACTACATTTTGGCGCTTTTAAATAGGGAGAATCAAGCTAAGAAATCTCTAATTACAACTTGAAGATTTGAAGAAATTGTTAGAGTTGAAGAAATAGCTAGAAGAAGAAGAAATACATCAGAACCACCGACAACTATGAGAAGAAGTAAAAGACTTGCAGGAGAGGGAACATGTGAATTAGAAGAATCTTTAAGGATAAGATCAAGAAGAAATAAAATAAGAAATGAAGCAGAAAGTTCAATTCAACAACCAAATCAACAAACACAAACATAAGATATGAATGTGGATTATGATAGAGTGAGTGTGCATACTTGGAGGTCGGATTCGATAGAAAAAGCAGAAAATCGACAATTGAGAAATGAAGAAGAAGGAGAAAGAAATCAAGAAATGGTTGGATGATTAATTCATGAAGGATGTGAAATAGTAGATGATTTGAGACAAAGAATACAGGAAGAAAGAATATTATAGGCAGAAGAGCGTGCGAATTTAACAAGACAAAATCATGAGCTAAGAATGGAGAATTTGAGGTTACAAATAAGGAGATCAAGAAGTACTGTTAGATCAAATTCAAGATCATTCAGAGAATAACCAAGGCAAAATTCCCCTATAAGAAATGTTAGAGAAAATACTCGAGGAGAAGTGCAAAATAGAGAAGAAGAGATAATTGGTGATCGCTATAACCCGCGTGACAATAGAAATCAAGAGGGAAGAAATAACCAAATTGAAGAAGAAAATCCAGAAGAAGATAGGAGGATATTACATGGGCGAGAGAATCAAAGAATGATTGAAGATGAAATTGAGAGTCATTACGCTGAACAAGCACGTCTAGCCCGCGAGAGGGAAAGATTAAGGGCAGAAGTAGAAGAACATGAATTTCGAGAAGCAGTGCGACAAAATAATCATGAAAATCGAGAAAGAAAACGTACGCAAAATCGCTACAATGGTAATATTCAGGAGGAGTATGATAGTATACATAGGAGAATAGAGAGACAACGAAGAGAAATGAGGAGAAATGAAGAAATCCGCAGAGAAGAAGATAGGCAGTTACGATATCAGGAGGAAAATAAAAGAGAAAATCGTAGAGAAAGACGAGATGATGATGAAGAAGAAGATACACAAAATCTCGCAAGACAAGAAAGGAAAGAACGCAGAAGAAGGGAAACATCATTAAAGAGGCCAATGGAACAAAACTCAGCTGAGAATGAGCAAATATTGAGAGAATTAGCAGAAATGCGAGGAATGATAAACAATAAAAGAGAAGGATAGAAGGAAACTTGATGAAGCTATTGAAGAAGCTGCGAGAACTCCAAAATGCAATTTACCAGCATTAACCAGCATTTTTGATGGGACTACTTATGTTGTTCAACATGTCAAAGCTTATGTTAGATGTATGCTACAATGGGAGAATCATGATGCTGTGCTATGCAAATATTTTGAATCCAGCTTAACTGGCGAGGCGTTGAAATGGTTCGAGGGATTACCAAAAAGGGATTACCAAAAAATACCATAACTTCTTTTGATCATTTACAAGCTACATTTTTAGGAGCGTATATTAGCAACAATTCATCGCGGCCGGGTATTGAAGATGTGTTTGGATTAAAACAGAGAGTTGGCGAGAGTCTGAAGCACTTAACCATAAGGTGGAAATTAATGTGCAGCGAGATGGCTGGAAGAGTAGATGAAAGATACCTGATCTTATCCTTCATTAATGCAATGTTCGCGACTAATCTGTTGTATATTCAAATTTTCAGAGTCAAAAACACAATCACTATGAATGAACTGCGAGAACTACAGGAAGAATACATTGCTTTGGAGGAGAAACAAAATGAGATGGAGTCATACCCAATCGCGAACACCAGCTCGCTAGCGGCAAGTGGAAGTTTGCTCCCTAAAATGATAAATAATGTGGCGAGCACCTCGCAGGCACAACAAGAGAAAGTAGTAATTGATAACCAACAAAAATTGGTAGCGATGGGTAGTCGAGATCAAGAAGAATATGAAAGGGAGAAGAATTATTACAATCGCGGTGGAAATGATAAGATTCAAAGACTTGATCAGCCGCAGGAAACTTATGGCGGACAAAGGCAGAATAACTTTAGAGGGCAAGGAAATCAAAAGATAATATGGAAAGAAATTAAGATGCCACCTCTTAATGCTAGTATAGAAAAAATTTGTTAAGCTATCATTCTGATGGAAAATATACCATCACCATGGAACATGGGAAAAGAACCCCATCCAAGCAATCGAAGTCAAGAATTTTGTCCTTACCATCACTTTCATAGTCACTCAATAAATGATTGTAGGAATGTAAAGAGGATAATTTTGAGGATGATTGATCAGGGGAAGTTAAATCACTTTCTAGTAGGACATCCACAACCTCATCAATTACCGCCAGCACCAGAAACTCGCAGAGTGAATGTTGTAAAAGGAGCAGAAACATTCGTGATATAAGTGGGGGCTAAAGCAAATAATTTGTTTTGTAACTCCATTGTGCATTCATTCAGAACTGTGGAAGATTTCCATGATAATGTTTTAAGTAGAGTCTTCGCGAGAAATACAGATGGAAGAGAGATAATGAATATAGCGAGAGCTTCGCCATTGGAAGAATGGAAGAAACAAACTCTATCTTTCACCACGCAAGATATACCAGAGCTTGGCGAGCAACATGACAACCCATTGGTGGTATGATTAGAGATAAAACTAAAGAAAATGCAAGAAGAAGATGAAGAAAATGATGGTAAAATTGAAGACTCTTGGGCCATCAACAGAGTCTTAATAGATACTGGGAGTTCAGTTGATATCTTATTCTATCATACCTATAGAACCATGGGCGGAAGATATGAAGATTTGATACCATCAACGTATAAAATCTATGGATTTAACGGTACAGCTAACAAACCAAAGGGGGAAATTGAAATGCAAATACCGTTAAAAGGAATATCTTCAAAAATCTTATTCTGTGTTTTGGACATCGAATCACCTTACAATGCTTTGATAGGAAGACCTTGGTTACACAGGATATTGGGGTGTAGCATCTACTTATCACCAGTGTATCAAATTTCCTCATCCTAAAGGTGTTGGAATTATTAAAGGAGATTGGGGAGAAAGCAATAAATGTTATGAAATTGATATGAAGTCTTGCGAAGAAAGAGCTGAAAAGAATAGCAATTGGAAGTACAAAATCAAACAAAAACAAAGATGTGAAAGGTTAATGATTGATACAATAAAGCGGAAAGAGGATGTGAAAGCTGATGGCGAGCGTCTTGCAAAAAAAGAAACAACAGTAAAACGTAGCAGAAAAGCAGAATCATAAAATAGTAAGTAGAGAGGTAAAATGATGAACTTTAGAGGACTCTATGAATGATTTGTTTGAAGAATATGTAATTGAACAGAATATTCTGCTTGAAAGAATCGCAAGATTTTACAAAAAGAAAGAAGATCAAAGTTATGAAATTCTATCAGAGTTACAATACTCACGAGAAACGCGAATAAAATTTCGCAAAGATTAAAGAATGGGACGAACCTTTATGGCGTGCACCCTAGTTCGCGAATAAAATTTCGTAAGAGGCAAATGTAAGACCTAAAAGCGCGTCATAGGAGGGGGTATCTCTTGACATGATTTAGGGGTAAGGTTATACCGCTGCTGGATCCTGAGTCATGCAGATGTTGGGGTTAAAGAAAACCTATCCGGGAGAGAGATCTTGGATTTCCAACTATATATGGTTATACCCTGGTTGGACGACCGAGAATCTCTTCCAAGAAGTGCAAAGTATGATCAAGGCGCCGAGGTACACGGTTTATCCAAGGGTGCCAAGGGAGTACGAAACTCCCTTGCCATTCTTGGTAAGTCTTGGCTACGATGCACTTGGCCCGAAGAAAACCCCACTTAGGGTGCAGCCTTGTAACTATAAGCCATATAGGCATAAAGGACAAGAGGCTGCGAAAACAGCTGGTTCTTGGTAAATTTGGATGGGAGGATCTAGTCTTGTATGACCGATGTGCCCTCCTTGAAGGGGCAACCAGGGGGAAGATAAGGGCGGCACCATCCATTAGGGAGCTGATAAGTGTCTTAAGACGGCAATGTCATGGGGCTTTATGATCGCAAGAACATTTAGGAGTGTCATATTGTCGCGTGACGTAAATTATACAGAGGCAACAAGCCAAAAGTTAAGATGATATCAATGGGTTTTTACATGAAAGTGTAAAGACGTCCTGCGATTTCATCGCAAGGCGGTAATGTCACGAGGCTTTGATCTCGCGAGAGATCTTAGACTTGTCATATTGTCGCAATACAATCAAAGAGAAAGATAAGGCAAGATCAATGGGTCAATACATGCAAATGTAAATACGTCATGCGATTTTGTCGCAGAAAGAAAGAGCGTGGCAAAATAAGACCTTTAATTAGGAAGGCACAATAAGACCACAAGATTACTGCGATAATACTCGCAGATGTTATGATAATTGCGATTTCACGCAGTTATTGCTGGCGATAAGATCGCCAATATTAAGGAAAATTTTATTTACCACTAATATTTAATCTTTAATCAATTTATTATATTGCAGATGAATAATAGAGGCAAGTATGGGAATGCATGAGAATGATGAAATTATTATTCATCTATCATATAAAAATTGCATAGATAAATGCACGCAGATAATTAAAGAATAATAATTATATTGATTGATTGACTTGTAGAAAAAGAACTGTTTTCTAATTCATATAGGTAGAAGCAAAAGAAATTCACAAAATTGGAGAAACTTACAGCAATGTTACAGAAAGGAGAAAATAAATATACAAGGAAGATAGAAGGAAAAAGAAGAACTAGCTAGATTCATCGCCATCCTCTTTATCAGACTTCTCTTCATCGCCAGATTTCTCCCTTTCATCATTATCATCACTATCTTCATTCTTATCAGATTCTTCTCCTCCACCATATTTTTCTCCTTCGTCATTATCATTATCATTTTTATCCTCGTCAGAATCCTCAGCTTCTCTATCAGAGATGTTAAGATTTGGGATTATTGCGGGGATTTCATTTGCAAGTTCAGGATATATAGAAGGATAAATTCCATGATCATTGCAGACCAACTCAACGGAATCATTACGAACAACAATGAGAGATCTATTGAAATTCGCGGTAGTAATGTCAAATTGCTCCTTCAATCGTGAATATTTTTTATTGCGAGCAACATGGGAATTCGTGAGCTGATTTCTCTCATTTTCAAGTTCCCCAATTCTTTCAAGATATATTTTTTCAGCTCCTGCGAGAATATATGACAACAAGTTAGAAATTTTGTAAAGAAGAGTAATAAAATGGTTATTTAGTTTTTGGTACTCACATTTTGTCCAAAGTTAGTGTTTGGTCTAACTTTTGTCCAACTTAGAGTTTGGTACCTAAAAATGACGTTGACCCGGTTGACTATCTTATATGTTGACTTCTGTTAAAAGTTTATCAAGAAATTTATATAAAACGGAATTATTAAATTAATTTACTATTACACCCTTATCATTTTTTAACCCTAATTCTTTTTAAAGAAAGAAAACCTAATTCTTCCTTTCCCGAAGCTTCACCGCCGCACCACCATCACTTTCTTTCTCTCCATCATTACAAGAGCAACACCGTCACAATCACCTTCTCACTTTATCTATTTATTTTTTATTTCCAAACCATCTCTTGTTCGTTCTCTAAATCCCAATATTCTTGAGCAAGATGAAATTTCTGTTCATCTGGATGAATTTAAAAATAAGTAAATTGTATCAATCATATTTACAGTGAAGAATAGATTGCTTTTTAAAGAGTTTTGTTGAAATTGGTAAATGGGTTTTGATTGAATCACAATCGGTTATGATCATAATATGATTTTAACCGAAAATTGAAGAACTCAAAATTCAATTTAGGGTTTTGGGGAAGATGAGGGAACTGCAAAATTCTGTTAGTGAATAAAAATAAACGGTAATCTTTTTATTGGTATATCTGCAATTGATGGAGTTATAAATGAGAAAGTAACTATGTTCATGGGTGAAGCTTGTACATGATAAATTCCCAATCTGGTTTTAATGTTTTCAGTTAAGAGAGATTCAAATTTTGTGGTGCTGGTGATGAAAATAAGTTTGTTCACAAAAGAGTCGGTCATTTTCAAAAAAATAATCTTAGATTGGTACGCACTATATCGTTTAATGTCCTGCGAACAATGTCTTTTGAGTATGGCTCCATTTTTGGTCCTCGGATACTCTTGATATGTAATTAGCAGTTTGGTTTTTAGAGTTTCGAATGAAGAAATTAAAATGGAGGTTGATAGGTGCAGGTTGTTTTTTTTATCGATTAATGAATTATCTTTTTTGAAGATTTTTTTGATGATTGTTTTTCGGTATACTTAAACAAGGTTCTAGGTTCTGGTTGGAAGATGGTGGTGGTGGGAAAGTCTGGTGGTCGGCAAATGGAAGAGAAGAAGGAAAAGCCGTGGAAAAAAGTGAGACTGAGAGTTAGGTTCATTTTAAAGTGTGTACAAAGTGTGTGTGAAGGGTTAAAATAGTAAATGCCTAAATATTTAGATGATAATTTAATTAGAATTAAATTTAACAAAGTCAATAAAAGTCAACGTTATTTCCAAGTACTAAACACTAAGTTGGACAAATATTAGACCAAACACTAACATTGGGCAAAATGTAAGTACCAAAAACCAAATAACCCGTAATAAAAACAGGAAAATAGCGAGAAGAAGAACAACAAACAACCTTCTCTTTCAGAAATCATATCTCTAATTAAGGCCGCTTGTTCAATTTGAAGGCTAATATTTACACCTAAGTCATTCCTGGCATTGTCAAGAACCTTCGCAGCCCAAGCAAACTCATCATCGCTATTAATGAGGAGACGAAATCGAACTTGAGTCTCCTGTAGTTGCAGAATAATCTACAACTACACCCTCAATAGAATTAGTAAAAACTCAAGAAGTTCTTGATGGTGAATGATAATTTTCTTATTAATTCTCTTAGTTGATTACATAGAATTATCAAAATGGAACTAGAATAGTTACAAATTTTTCTATTCTCTTTCCTAAGATAATTTCTTACACTCATTAAAAGAACCTCTCGAATTTTACATTTGAACTCCTATTTATAGTAAAACTTATGCAGCTGTATATGAATTGCGAAGTATCGTAATTCATCCTCGCAAAATTATTTCATCCTCGCAAAACTTCATATTTCTCCACGCTACTTCTATCATCGTATCATTTTATAACTCTTTTCTCCTTTATTTATTACGATACTCGTGAACCTTGCAATATTCAGTACCTACATCTTGCCTCTTCTCATGTCAATTCTACGAAGAAGAAATGATCGTGAGAACATAACCGTTACTTAGTCTTTTAGAATTTGGACACATCTTTTGTAACCGTCCTTTTCTAGTTATTCCCTTATATAACTCCTTTATATTCTCTTCCTTTTCTTCTTCTTACTTCTGCAATTTTATCTTCTGTTCATACTCTCCATTACTGTTTTCTCTGCAATTTTTTCTTCTATTATATCTTCATGAGTTCTCCAAGGTAATTTCCTTCTATCTCCGCGCATTTCATTTGTTCTCCTCTTTAATTTCTGTATAATTTGTTATCTGATTTTGGTTTATTTCAGCAAAATAACTCCTCAGATGAAACCTCAACTAAAAAATTCAAGCCCTAATCCACGAAGAAGAAAATCTGAGAATCAAAAGGTAGTTAAAATACTTTGCCTTCTTTCCTGAACAATATATTGTTGCCTCAGTTTTTAATCTACATTTTGATTCGCAGGTTGGCGAAAAACCAAACCCTAGTAAGAGATCTCGAGTAACTAAACCCACACCATTAATTCCGATTGATGATTTCCTTCCTGAAGTTGATAAGGAATTTTCCTATCCTCCTCGTGAAAATGCTTCTTCACACACTCCTACCTCTACTCCATTAACTACCTTTCAATCTCCCATCAGTGTCAATTTATCAACACTTCTTCAAGATCAACCCTCGCAAAATATTTCTTCAACTTCTTCTCTTGAAAAACAACCCTCGCAAAATATTTATTCAACTTCTTCTCTTGAAAAACCTATCTTGTCCCCAAATCCTTTGAGTGTTATTTCTCCAAACAATTTGCAGCTTGCTCTTATTCCTTCAAATTATTCTCCTCTTCCTCAGGAAATTCGAGATGGAATTTATTCAACTTTCCGAATGTTATCTGAGGTTTTAACCAAATACTGCGAAGTCTACTAATGTTCGTTCGCAATATAAGTTTTGCGAAGTGCTAAATAATTTCGTCAATCCAAACATTTCTTCTTCACGTCAATCCTTAGAAAAAGAAATTGAATTGCTTCGCCAATCTTTGAAATCTTCTCAAGCAGAATGCAAGGATCTCCGTAAAGAAAATTATCATCTTCAAAATGATTCTCTCGACTGTGCGATTCTTCACAAAAGAAATGATGAATTGAAAGGTATGATTACTATCTTCATATTTTCCCTTTTATTTACTTATATTCTTCATATGCTTGAAACATCCATTAAAACACATTACCCTTTATAGAATCCATCCATAAATGTAGAAGATTGGTACTTCACCATGAATCAGATGCAACAGAATATCGAACCAAGCATGAAAGCATCTCAAACCAATTCTCCCATTTATCTAATCTTTACTCGTGTGCTCTTGACAACTCTGACGCTCTTTTTCAAGAGAATACTCAACTAATATATGATCGAAATTTTTTGAATGATGACATATCTCAACTTTTTTCTTCCTTAACTAAATCTAATTTGAGAATAGAAACCTTATTAGAAGAGAACAAAACCTTATCAAAAGAGAAATGTTCGTTTTTGAATACAATGATTGTTTCTTCGCAAGAATTAAAAACTCTTCAGAATAAATGTTGCGATCAAGAAAATCTTCTTTCTTTGTTGAAAGGTGAACTTGAGGAATTAAAGAAGTCTTCAGATGCTGAAAGAAATTCTTTTGTTATTGAGAAGAATTCCGTTATTAATAAGAATATAGTCTTGAGTACTAAGAAGAATCAACTTGAAGAATATTATTCGTCATTAAAAAGTCTTAATGCCAACCTTGCGAAGGATAAAAATTTTCTTCTTTCTAAAGATCAAAAGCTTCAATCTCGACTTAAAGGATTAGTTGGTGATGGTTTTTATAATGCGATGAATCAGATGAAGAACTGTTGTCTATCTTTAGCTCAATCTCTTACTTCGCAAAGAGAAGGTAGTCATTAAAATTTGACTGCCTCTAGTATATCTTTAAATTTCGTTATACTCGCAAATTTTATCCTTTGAATTTTGTTTTATTCGCAGAATCTGAGAATAACCTTCGTAATGCGAAAGCTGGATTAGAAGCCTCCTGTTCCGAGCTTCGTAAAAAAAATGCTTTGCTTTCTACCCGCTTAATCAACTCTCGTGATCGTGCTACTCGGAGATTCAACTATCTTGCTTATTCCAAAGATATCGAAGATACCAACCATCAAAAAGCTATACTTCGTGAAAGTCATCTGAAAGCTCAAGTCTTTACGAATAACATTCTCTTATCAAGAGCCTTGCCTCCTGTGAAAATTACTCCTCTGAAAATATCGACGATGAAGTTGCTCGTGAGCCTGATAGTGATTTCGATTATGAGAGTGATGATGAAGATCTTGATGACGAGAAAGAATCTATTCCTCAAGGAGATGTTCCTGTTGCATATTCTTCAAAGAATGATATCTCGCAAAAGTTGAAAGCTGCTAATGACCTTACTCATCTTAAAGATCCAGCACAGAGTGTTGATGAAGCATGATAACATTCTTTTTTCAATTTATCATTGACTCTCCTGTCCTCCTTTCTTTTGAATTCCTTCCCTTAGTTACTGTTGGTTTTCTTTTTGCGAACAATTCTGTTTTTTAAGAAGTACATCTGATATTTTTCGAAGATGATTTAACCTTTCTTAAGAAGTATATCCGATATTTTGCGAAGATAATTTAACCTTTCTTTAATTAAATGTTTTCCTTATTTTGCCCCATTTGATCATATGAAGAGAAATAATATATAACTCACAGATAAAGCTTAGTATCTCTTTTTCCCCCTATTATTTCTCTTTAAATGATTAAACATTGTTGGAAGTATTAGAATATCTGCCTCAATTTATCTTACGAAGTTTCAACTTGTTACGATTGTAAATAAGAAATCCTCCCTTTTAAGTATAAGAAATAAAATATATGAAATATCCTTAATAAGTATACTACATATACAATACCTTTGAAGAAGTATTAGAAGTACTAAATCCGTCAAATGAAGAGATATAAGAAGTATTAGAAGTACTCGATCCACCAAATGAAGAGATATAAGAAGTATTAGAAGTACTCAATTCACCAAATGAAGAGATATAAGAAGTATTCAATCTGTGAATAATTACGTAACATATGACGAAGTATAATGATTACTTAACCTTCACCAAATGAAATATCCGTTGAAGAAGTATAATAAATATGAGATATTCTTGAAGAATTATAAGAAGTATTCAACTTTTGGAGAAATATTCAATATATGGAGAAGTATAATAAGTATGTAATTCTCGTAAACTTTTACGAATATGAACTTATCTGTATTTGATTGCTATCAAAATCGCATCTTTTGTTAAGTCTTCATTAAAATTCTTCAATGATGTTGTCTTCTTTGATAGGACTTCTTGTAAAAATTCTTCAATGATATTGACAGAGCTGTCTTCTCTTCAAAACTTCATGATGTATATTCTTGTAAAATTTCTTCAATGATATCGATTTAAGTTGTCTTCTTTTCAGATCTTCATAATGTATATACTTGTATAATTTCTTCAATGATTTTGATGTAATGAATTTCATTAATTTCTGTGGTCTTATCATGCCTTCCTAAGTAAAGGTCTTATTTTTCCACCTCTTTTGTAGTAAATTTTTGTATTTGCGATAATATGACAAGCCTGAACATTCTTGCGAACATACAACCTCGTGACATTATCGTCTTGCGATGAAATCGCAGGACGTTTTTACACTTTCATGTAATAACCCATTGATCTCATCTTAACTTCTTTGTTTCATTCTGCGAGTTCTTTTTGTATGTTTTCCTTCTTTTTTTTTTTTTTTAGAATGCTCGCAGAACTTCATTTGTTGCACAAATATGACAAGCCTTTATGTTTTCGAAAACAAGAAGCCTCGTGACATTTGCGTCTTATAGCACGTATCAGCTCCCTAATGGAGGGTGCTGCCCTTTATCTTCCCACTGGTTGCCCCTTCAAGGAAGCGTACATCGACCATACAAGGTTAGCTCTTCCCATCCGGTTCTGCCAACAACCAGCTTTTGATCGCAACCTCTTATCCTTTTTGCCTATAGGGCTTATAGTTACGAGGTTGCACCCTATGGGGTATCTTTGGGCCAAGTGCATCATTTTCCAAGACTTTTCAAAAATGGCAGATGTGGTTCAACCTCACCCGGCACTCTTGACTCAACCGTGTACCTCGGCGCCTTGATCGTTTTATGCACTTCTTGGGAAAGAAAGTATGCCTTAGTCGCCCAACCTAAATCCTCTTACACCGCATTTTATATTGCGTAATGTCGCTAGATTAGGTGAGAATCCAAGGTGTCTAACCCGGATAGGTACCCCATTATTGGGTTGTACCCCTAAATTTTTACCATGTACTAAGGGCCCTTGGTGGTGTTCCGGTTACCCTTAGCCACGTTTATAGGTACCCCTTTAAATGACGTACTTTAGGACTTTGCCTCTTACGAAATATAGCTTCGCGAACTAGGGTGTACGCCACAAAGGTTTGCCTGTATAAAATTTTCTGCGGCTCTCTTTCTTTTTTGGAGGCTGATCACAAATTGCGGTCTTTTATTCGCAAATTAATGAAAGTTTAATCGCAATATAAATTTTGAAACTCGTAACTTTTCCCAATTTCCTGCGAGCAAACAATATTCGTAAAAAATTTCATGAGTTTTATGGATAATACCTTTTCAAATATAGTCTGTTCCAAGGTCTACCAAGCCTCAAACCCATGTCTCTCCCTTCTGGATCCATCAGACGATAAGCTCCGCTTCCTACAACTTCTTTAATAACATATGGTCCATCCCATTTTGGTGCTAATTTTCCTCCATTTTCTTTTTGATATCGAGGTGTTTCTCGCATGACCAAATCTCCTGGTTTATATTCACGTTCAATGACTCTCTTGTTATATTCTTGAGCTAATCGTTCCTGATAAATCTTCATATGGTGCAACACCTTTTCTCTTTTTTCTTCCAAATCATCCAATTCACTTAATATTACTCCCGCACTTAAATTTCTTTCCCAAGCTTCTTTCTTTGTTGTCGGAATTACAACCTCTGTGGGTAATACTGCTTCTACTCCATATGTTAGACAATAAGGAGACATTCCAGTTGCTTCTCTTCTAGTTGTATTGTATGCCCAAACTGCGCTAGGTACTTGCTCGCACCATCCTTTGAGATGTCCTTCTAATTTATTTTTGATTGTATCTGCGATTGTTTTATTTTTGCTTGCTTTTGTCCATTAGCTTGTGGATATAACGGGGTTGACTTCCCACATTTTATCCTAAAAGCACCGAGTAACATCTCTATGTTCTCGCCCCTCAAATTGTTTTCCATTATCAGATACTAGTTGTCTTTGGAACCCCGTACATGCAAATGAGGTTCTCAAATATGAATGTAAAAACATCTTTATCACGAATATCTTTATCGCTTTTACTTATGCGAGCTTCGTGAAATAATCTGTTGCAACTATCAAGTATCGCCTTTGTCCAGATCCAGGTATAAATGGTCCAACAATATCCAACCCCCATTTACCAAAAGGCCAGCAGCTTGTTGAAGAAGTTAATGTGTCCCCTGGTGCATGAATTCTTTTACCATGTCGTTGACATTCCTTGCATCTTCGTACGAACAATTTTGCGTCTGTATTCATATAAGGCCAGTAATATCCTTGTATCTTTGCTCTATATGCTAGAGATCTTCCCCCACTATGATTGCCAGCTTCTCCTCCATGTAACATCTTCAATATTTTTCTCCTTCTTCGCGAGTTAAGCACCTGAGAGGTGGTCCATTGAAAGATTTTCTATATAAAATTCCTTCTCGCAACTCATAGTTTGTTGCACGACTCTTTAATTTATGTGCTTCTAGTCTGTTCCTGGATATTTCTCCTGTTGCGAGATATGCATGAATTTCTTTTCTCCAATATGCGATGTTGTTTGATAACTCTCTTTCTACTTCCATCGCAACAGCTTCCTCAATTTTTTTTCTCTTTGTCCACTGATGGGTGTTGAATTGTCTGTATTTGGATATTTCTTGTATTTGGATTTGTCATCATGCTTGGAATAAATGCAAAAGCATCTGCGAGATGGTTATATTTTCTAGATATATGTCTCCATTTTAATTTTGGTATCTTCGCAGATAATTCCTCAACGAGTTTCTTGTATTTCTTCAAAGAAGATTCATTTGTGGTATATTCCCCTTTAATTTGACAAATCACTAACTGTGAATCACTTGTTATCCTTATACTTTCAAGCTTCTTTTCTATTGCGATCTTTAATGCATGCACTACAGCTTCGTACTCTGTTTCATTGTTCGTGGATGCAAATTCTAGTCTGAATGAGAATGCTGTTCTTTCTCCTTCTGGTGAAATCAACACGACTCCAATTCCATTTCCCTCACTATTGGATGATCCATCCACTAGAATTTCCCATCTATCTGGTTCTGTTAACAAGTCTTTTGGATTTCCAAATTCTTCTTCAACATCCATCATTTCCTCTACTGCTTCATCTTCTTCCAAAGGAAATTCTGCCAAAAAATCTGCGACGACTTGTGATTTTTGCGATGACAATACTTCGTATTTTATCTTGTAATGGTTTACTTGTGCATTCCACCTTTCTATTCTTCCTGACCTTTTTGTGTTCTTCATGATTGATTCAATTGGGACTTTGGTTACCACTTTTATCACATGTGCTTGAAAGTATATTCGTAACTTGAATGATGCATAAACCAGGGCTAAGATTAACTTCTCCATTTTAGAATAATTCTTCTCTGCTGCATTAAAGGTTTTACTAATGTAGTAAATGGGCCTGTTAACAGAACTGCACTTAGAGCATATGGATTTGTTGCGAGGTATACCAATAATTCTTCGTCTCTCTCTGGTTTCTGTAGTATAGATGTATTTGCGAGGTATTCTTTGATTCCTTGAAAAGCTTTTTCACATTCATCAGTCCACTTGAATTTTGCTCCCTTCTTAAGTATGTTGAAAAAATTCTTGCACTTATCTGACATTCGCGAAATAAATCTTCCAAGTGAAGCCAAGAGTCCATTTAGCTTTTGTACTTCTTTTACCGTTGCAGGTGTTGGCATGTCACGAACTGCTTGGACCTTTTCTGGATCAACTTGTATTCCCTCTTTTGATACTATGTATCCCAAGAACTTTCCAGACGAAACCCCAATTATACATTTCTCAGGATTTAATTTGATGTTGAACTTTCTCATTTGCTCAAATATTTCCTTCAAATCTTGCACATGATCTTTAGCTTCCTTGATTTTTATCAACATATCATCTACATATACCTCCAAAGTTTTATGTATCCACTTCGCGAACACTTTTTCAACCATACGTTGATATGTAGCACCCGCATTCCGCAAACCAAATGGCATCTTCACATAACAATACAAACCTCTTGGAGCAAAAAAGGCAGTATGTTCTTGATCTTCTTCTGTGAGTGATATTTGATTATACCCTTTATATCCATCAAGTGAAGTGACTCTATCATGACCTGCAGTTGATTCCACCATTTGTGGTATATCTGGTAATGGAAAACTGTCTTTGGGACATGCCTTGTTTAGATCAGTGAAATCTATGCAAATTCTTATTCCTTTATTCTTTTTCGGAACAATGACCATATTCGCAATCCATTCTGGATATTTTGCTTCCCTTATGATCCCTGCATCCAACATCTTTTGTAATTCTTCTTCTATCTGTACATGATAATTTTGTGATATCTTCCTTATTCTTTGTTTGAATGGTCTTACATTTTTATCTATGTTCAATCTATGACACGCCACTAATGGATCAATTCCTGGTATCTCATCTACACTTCCTGCGAAGATATCTTTATATTCTCGCAAAAGATCAATAGTTCTTTTTTTCTTCTTCTTCATCCATCTTAGTTCCAATTCGCAAGAATAAAGGCTCCTCTTTACTTCCAATATTTATTTCTTTAGTTGGTTCATTTTGCAACATAGCTTGGACTTTGCTCCCCCATAGGTGTTGGTTCTTTGATTATTTTTGCTGGTTCCCCTTCTTTTTCTGGAATCTCATTTGGTATACCTCTCCCTTCCTTTTCTCTTATTGTATACACTCGGAATTCTTCTTCCTTTTTTGTTTCCTTCGCAAGTTTCCTACGAAGCTGTTTCTTTCTTGATCTTCCTCCGCATTGCGTTACTTCAATTTGATAACAAAATTTTGCACTATCAAGATCTCCTTTTATTTCTTGTATTCCATTTGGTGTAGGAAATTTGATTCTCTGATGTAATGTTGAAGCAAAAGCTTTGATCGCATGAATCCATGGCCTTCCTATTAGCATGTTATATGGAGATTCCATATCTATCACACACAAGATTACATGTGTTTCGATTTCTCCTAGTAATATTCGCAGCGCGATTTCCCCTTTAGATTTTGTTGTAGATTTTCCTAATCCATGAATAAGACATTTTGAATTTGTGATTTCTTCATCTTTAATTCCCATCCCCTTAAGTGCATGATAGAATATGATATTAACAGAACTCCCTGTATCAACCAAAATTCGGTTTAATTTCCATTTTTCTACAGCTTTCTTATCTTCTAGCATGATCGGAATTGTGATCACCAATGGTGAAGTGTGGTTCAAGTCTTCATTTGGAATTTCTGCTGCTGAAAATGTGATTTTCCGCTTTTCCCATTCTTCTAAAGTTGTTATCTTTTATTCCTCCATGATCTTTCTTCCTCTACAATCTCGCTTGTATATTTTTCCCTTCATATTACTATGAAATTCATCAATCATTGTGTTTGTGATCATATTACATTCTTCTTTTTTGCAATCTCCATCTACTGACTTCATTTGATCTTCAAATTTTCCACAATTCCCTCAAATTTAGGCTACCACAATTCTCAAGTCCCTGTTTCTAGCGCCAATTATGTAGTTGCAGAATAATCTACAACTACACCCTCAATAGAATTAGTAAAAACTCAAGAAGTTCTTGATGGTGAATGATAATTTTCTTATTAATTTTCTTAGTTGATTACATAGAATTATCAAAATGGAACTAGAATAGTTACAACTTTTTCTATTCTCTTTCCTAAGATAATTTCTTACACTCATTAAAAGAACCTCTCGAATTTTACATTTGAAATCCTATTTATAGTAAAACTTATGCAGCTGTATATGAATTGCGAAGTATCGTAATTCATCCTCGCAAAATTATTTCATCCTCGCAAAACTTCATATTTCTCCGCGCTACTTCTATCATCGTATCATTTTATAACTCTTTTCTCCTTTATTTATTACGATACTCGTGAACTATTATCTTGCGATATTCAGTACCTACATCTCCCTCGCAAGAAGATCTTCATTCTCGCGGATAAGTTTATCTTTGTCCGTTTGAACGTTAAGGAGAGTTTTATGAAAGTCTGCTAGGGTCTTGGATCCCCTTTTGATGGCAAGATCTTTGTCGTCAATAAGATCACTATTCTTCTATCTTAATCTATCTATTTCTTTCTTT
This sequence comes from Papaver bracteatum, assembly GCA_023529315.1. NCBI lineage: Eukaryota > Viridiplantae > Streptophyta > Magnoliopsida > Ranunculales > Papaveraceae > Papaver > Papaver bracteatum. The sequence continues at coordinate 2,266,610 of JAJJWX010005152.1, forward strand.
TGAATCAAGATAAAAGCGCTTATATTTGTCAGTCAAACCTAAATTGAATCTGTGTTCAATTTTTAAGAGATTAAGCTTGGATCTAAGTTCATCTATGGAGAGGGATTTAATCTTATCATCTGAGAAATTACTTAAAGAATTATTAAGACAGGCAAGAAGAGTATGATCATCTACAGGTTCAGGGAAAGATTGAAAGTGTATAGCCTCGTCAGTAAGACCATAAATATCTGCAAGTTAAAAGTGGTTGCTTGAATAAGCTGCGATAGAGTAAAAAGAATTAAGAGAGAAAATAAATAAATCATACCATAGAGTTGTTGGTTATCTCTATCAAGATCTGAGATCTTTTGCTTATCAACTGAAGCTTCAGTCTCCAGCTGTTTATTCTTCTTGCAAAGCTCAATAACTTCAGATTCTAATTTCTCCTTATCCCGGTGAAGTTTAGCAGCTTTCTCTTCAGAGTTGGCACATCTTTTATCTAAATCATAAGCAACAACAAAAGAATCTCTTCCAACCTGCGAAAGAAAAATATAAATTAAGATCTAGCGATGGAGAAAATATATAAACAAACTGAAGAAATGAAAACATATCAAGGCACCAAGAGAATTCAAGAGACTGGGAGTCAGCGATCTTGAGATTCCTTGGAGAGAATCGTTATCTACCAGAATAGGGGCATCGCAAACTTTAGCGAGAGCTTGGGATGTATTGTCAATAACTTCATCCTCGTCATTACAAGTTATGCTGTGGGATATATCGCTAAAAATTCTGGATAAATGAGTCATTGAAGAATCAGAATCAGAAGAATTTTTTATTGAAGGAAAACCGCTTACATCAAAACCCTCGTCATTATTATCCTTATCAAGATCAGCACTTGGATTTTCTGGAATTAGTTGAGGAGTTGAAGAAGAAGTAGGTTGAGTTTTCCTTCTCTTTGGTGGAGGATCGCTAGATTCTTCATTGCGAGGGGCAGAAGACTTTCTCCTGGAAGAAGCAGCAGATTTCTCCTTTGAAGATTTCCCGGATTTCTCTTTTGAAGATTTCTCCTTGGTTTTTGCGGGTATTAATGGTTCTAACTCTTCGATATCCTGCAAGCACAGATGAAGATAAGAAATAGGGGCAACAATATATTGTTAAAATTTATGAAGAGATATTCCTTACTTCATCCGTGAAATATTTCAGAGCCAAGAAAGTGCTAGGTTTCCTAAGAGATTGATAGCTGAGTTTCATTCTATCAATCTGAGAAAGATCAAAATAGTTAGCAAGAATATAAAGAAGACAGTAAATGATAATAGTACAAATAGTTGAGAGAATATACTTCTTTAGATTTTTCAGGCCAGTTGAAGACCCATGGCTCATACTCTGAGAGATTCGCAGGTAATGGGGGAGAATCAGATATATAAGGACCTTCAAGACATAATGGAAAGATGAACCACTTGTCATCGCTAGAATGGCGAGGACCTTGGTTGGTAGATGTATGAAAATCAATATCCAGCATAAGAGCTTTGTCACCAGCGACCTTCTCTTTTTTCAAACGAACACCCCAGCAGGTGCTATCCCTCTTCATAGGGACTATACTATAATTTACAAAGAAGTTGTCCACAATATAATCCGCAGGAACAATGGGGACATATTTAAATGGAGGATTCTTTGGAGCTTCAGGGTAGCTAGTTCCTTTATTAGCACCGCGAGAAGCATATTCAAGCAACAATCTGATGCAATCTCCACCTAGTTGATATATCGCTCGCGAGAACCTTTCGTCAGAAATTATTTGATAAAATAATGGAAGTTCTGGGTCATATAGAGGAATGGGAAGACCAGCTTCAAGTTGTCCTAGCGATACTATGATTTTTTCGCGAGAACATTGATCATCAGTAAATAATTTAAGATAAAGTTCAGATCTAGAATCCTGATCTGGAATTAAAGATAAGTTAAAACCTTTAATTTTGAGTTTCTCGCGCATCTCATTAAAGGCCTTCAAGTTTTTGGTACCAGCAGCAACCATTTTTGAAGTATGGGAATGAAAGAAAAGGTTGAAAAGAAGAAAGAAATTACAGCAGTAACAGAAGCGCAATTCGCGGAAGAACGGTAAAATTTGCAGAGAGGGTATGGAGAGAAAGAAGAAGAAAGTAAAAGAGAAAAAGGAAAGGAATGAGAAGAGTTTTTATAGAAGAAGAAATTTCTCGAAGAAGATGAAGGCAATTAATGCAAAGAAAAGACGTGGGTGGTCAGATCGCAGCGTTTAGAGGAGACGTGTCAAAAGTTTATTGGAAGAAAGAATTCGTGAAAACAGCTGGCGAAGGACATAGAAACGTGTCAGAACGGAGAAGTCTGAAAAGATAAGCAGTTATGGAATTTTAAGTTCTCATGATCTTCTCTTCCTCGTAGAAAAGACATGAGAAGAGGCAAGATGTAGGACCAGAATATCGCTACAACGTTATTCCTGCGATATTAACAACGTTTCTGCAAGCGTCACTGCCAATTCTTTAACAACGTTTCACGAGCGTCACAGAATACCTAAAAGAAACTGACGATGGAAGAAATAAAAGAATAATATGTTGATCCTGTGATGGTCATCATTCTTGCGATAGAGAATATTGTAGCGATCACGATGAGATCGCAGAATAGATCCGGAATAGGAGGAAAACTTAGTTGTCATCCATTATGTAAATCCCTATATAAAGGGCTCGATAGATCCAGAAAAGGATGATGTATTTTTGAGAGTTGAAAGAGTCTTGAGGAGAGAGAAACCTTCAAGAGAATATTTGTAATCTTTATTTCTTCCAATTCTGTAAACATTTCTGAGATTTGAATAGTAAAGTGTCATTTAAATCTTTGAAGTTTAATTGATTTCCAATAGATTTCTATAGAATCTTAACAAGGGTGTAGTGTGGGAATTCCTGCAACTACATTTTGGCGCCAAGAAACAGGGAGAATCAAGCTAAGAAATCTCTAATTACAACTTGAAGATTTGAAGAAATTGTTAGAATTGAAGAAATGGCTAGAAGAAGAAGAAATACATCAGAACCACCGAAAACTGTGAGAAGAAGTAAAAAACTTGCAGGAGAGGGAACATATGAATTGGAAGAATATTTAAGGATAATATCAGGAAGAAATAGAAGAAGAAACGAATCAGAAAGTTCAATTCAACAACCAAATCAACAAACACAAACACAATATAAGAATGTGGATTATGATAGAGTGAGTGTGCATACTTGGAGGTCGGATTCGATAGAAGAAGCAGAAAATCGACAATTGAGAAGTGAAGAAGAAGGAGAAAGAAATCAAGAAATGGTTGGAGGATTAATTCATGAAGGATGTGAAATAGTAGATGATTTGAGACAAAGAATACAGGAAGAAAGAAGATTAGAGGCGAAAGAGCGTGCGAATTTAACAAGACAAAATCATGAGCTAAGAATGGAGAATTTGAGGTTACAAAGAAGGAGATCAAGAAGTACTGTTAGATCAAATTCAAGATCATTCAGAGAAGAACCAAGGCAAAATTCCAGACAAATATTTGGGTATTATTCTTATGCCAGGTAGAGTCAAGTCCTTTATTCTGTGGCCAATTGTTGAAATGATGCAAAATACTTTGACTAGATGGAAAGGAAAATTGTTATATTTTCATGACAGATTGATTTTAATCAAGTCTGTTCTATCCAGTTATCCTCTATACTCTATGGCAGTGTATAAATGGCCTAAGTCAATAATAAAAATTTGTGAAAGAATTATGAGAAATTTCCTTTGGTCAGGAGATGGAGAAAAAAGGAAATATGACACTTTGGCTTGGAGTAAAGTATGTACCCCTATCAAAGAAGGAGGACTTGGAATTAGAATACTTGAAGTTCTTAATAAGGCTTTGTTAATGAAGATAATGTGGAAAATGCATACTTCTGCAGATGAATGGTCATTGTTTTTTGCATCCAAGTATAAAGATAAGTATGACCAATGGAGTAATAAATGGAAGTATTCTTCAGTTTGGCCTGGACTGAAATGGGCATGGCAGCAGTTAAGAAATGATATCATATGGAACATTGGTAATGGGGAAAAAATCTCTGTTTGGTTTGATGTGTGGATAGGAGATCAACCATTAATTGAAATTATAGGCTATACTGAATATGTGAAGGCTAATCTGAATATGAAAGTGATTGAACTTCTTCCTCAGCTAAATTGGATAATTCCAAGAGAAATTAAGGATAATTTGCCTGCTTCTTTGCCAGCTGTAAGTGGTGGAATGGATACAATTGTGTGGAGTGGTGATCTTAAAGGTAAATTCTCCACATCTTCTGCTGTTAGCATGATTAGGCATAAAGAATCTCCTTTGCAATGGACATTAAATATATGGAAGTCCTTTGTTCACCCTAATATAGCAAGTAATCTGTGGAAAATTAAACAAGGTGTGTATATGGATAATATTAAGAAGGTAATTCAGGGTTTCTTTATGGCTTCAAGATGTTGTATATGTAAATCTCATCAAGATAGCGTGGATCATCTCTTGTGGAATTGCAATTTCAGCACTCAAATATGGAAGTGGCTAGGTATGATTTTTAACTTTACTCATCCAAAGTCTTTTGAAGATATTTTCACAATGGCAAAACATAAAAGTTCTATTATTCAAGAGATTTGGTCTACTGCTGCTTTTGCAACAGTCAGAGAACTGTGGTTTCAGAAAAATAAGGTGATGTTTGAAAATTTTAAGCCCAATGAAGTTCAATTCAAAAGCAAGATTATGTCTCTGGTGTATGAATGTAGTTATATAATGAAGGGAACCAAATGGAACCAAAACTATGATACAAACATTCTTAACTTCTTCAATATTAGAAATAGATGCTCAAAATTTACAGTGATTGTAGAATGTCAATGGAAAGCCCCTGCAGTTGGTTATATTAAGTTTTGTTGTAATGGTGTTGCTTTTGGGAGTCCAGGGAATGCTGGCTTTGGTATTATTGCAAGGAACCACCATAGTCATGTGCTGGGTACCATTTCAGGTGGTGTTGGAATAACTACTAAATACATAGCAGAAGTTATGGCTGTTGTGTGGGCAATTGAATGGGCAGTGAGAATGTATTGTACTAAGATCATTATCAGTTCAGATTCAAAAGCAGCTGTGGAAGATTTTAAGCAAGGAAATATACCCTGGTTTGCCTATAATAGATGGAAAACAGCATGTAATTCAATCACTGAAATCATATACAACTATTTCTATAGTGAGATCAACTTCTCTTCTGCTTGTCTGGCTAAAAGAGGAGCAGGATTAAGTTTGGGGGTAATAGAATATCATACAGGAAAGGCACCTTCAATGATTCATCTAGAAATTCCTGAAAGAAAGTACTATAGATTTTGCTAGTTTCTTCCTTATTTTTGTAATTTTGCTGTTTTTGCTTTCTTTTAGACCTCTTTTTTTGTACTCTTTTTAGCTATTCTTATCAATAAAAATATGTGATTTAGCAAAAAAAAAAAAACCAAGGCAAAATTCCCCTATAAGAAATGTTAGAGAAAATACTCGAGGAGAAGTGCAAAATAGAGAAGAAGAGATAATTGGTGATCGCTATAACCCGCGTGACAATAGAAATCAAGAGGGAAGAAACAACCAAATTGAAGAAGAAAACCCAGAAGAAGGTAGGAGGATATTACATGGGCGAGAGAATCAAAGAATGATTGAAGATGAAATTGAGAGTCATTACACTGAACAAGCACGTCTAGCCCACGAGAGGGAAAGATTAAGGGCAGAAGTAGAAGAACATGAATTTCGAGAAGCAGTGCGACAAAATAATCATGAAAATCGAGAAAGGTGACGTACGCAAAATCGCTACAATGGTAATATTCAGGAGGAGTATGATAGGATACATAGGAGAATAGAGAGACAACGAAGATAAATGAGGAGAAATGAAGAAATCCGCAGAGAAGAAGATAGGCAGTTACGATATCAGGAGGAAAATGAAAGAGAAAATCGAAGAGAAAGACGAGATGATGATGATGAAGAAGAAGATACACAAAATCTCGCAAGACAAGAAAGGCAAGAACGCAGAAGAAGGGAAACAACATTAAAGAGGCCAATGGAACAAAACTCAGCTGAGAATGAGCAAATATTGAGAGAATTAGCAGAAATGCGAGGAATGATAAACAATAGAAGAGAAGGAGGTAGAAGGCAACTTGATGAAGATATTGAAGATGCTGCGAGAACTCCATTTACTCAAGAAGTACAGTTAAGAGGGATACCTCCAAAATGCAATTTACCAGCATTTTTGATGGGACTACTTGTGCTGTTCAACATGTCAAAGCTTATGTTAGATGTATGCTACAATGGGAGAATCATGATGTTGTGCTATGCAAATATTTTGCATCCAGCTTAACTGGCGAGGCGTTGAAATGGTTCGAGGGATTACCAAAAAATACCATAACTTCTTTTGATCATTTACAAGATACATTTTTAGGAGCGTATGTTAGCAACAATTCATCGCGGCCGGGTATTGAAGATGTGTTTGGGTTAAAATAGAAAGTTGGCGAGAGTCTGAAGCACTTAACCATAAGGTGGAAATCAATGTGCAGCGAGATGACTGGAAGAGTAGATGAAAGATACCTGATCTTATCCTTCATTAATGCAATGTTCGCGACTAATCTGCTATACATTCAAATTTTCAGAGTCAAAAACACAATCACTATGACTGAACTGCGAGAACTACAGGAAGAATACATTTCTTTGGAGGAGAAACAAAATGATATGGAGTCATACCCAATCGCGAACACCAGCTCGCTAGAGGCAAGTGGAAGTTTTCTCCCTAAAATGATAAATAATGTGGTGAGCACCTCGCAGGCACAACAAGAGAAAGTAGTAATTGATAACCAACAAAAATTGGTAGCGATGGGTAGTCGAGATCAAGAATAATATGAAAGGGAGAAGAATTATTACAATCGCGGTGGAAATAATAAGATTCAAAGACTTGATCAGCCGCAGGAAACTTATGGCGGACAAAGGCAGAATAACTTTAGAGGGTAAGGAAATCAAAAGATAATATGGGAAGAAATTAAGATGCCACCTCTTAATGCTAGTATAGAAAAATTTGGGAAGCTATCATTCTGATGGAAAATATACCATCACCATGGAACATGGGAAAACAACCCCATCCAAGCAATCGAAGTCAAGAATTTTGTCCTTACCATCACTTTCATGGTCACTCAATAAATGATTGTAGGAATGTAAATAGGATAATTTTGAGGATGATTGATCAGGGGAAGTTAAATCACTTTCTAGTAGGACATCCACAACCTCATCAATTACCGCCAGCACCATAAACTCGCAGAGTGAATGCTGTAAAAGGAGCAGAAACATTCGTGATAGAAGTGGGGGCTAAAGCAAAGAATTTGTTTTATAACTCCATTGTGCATTCATTCAGAACTGTGGAAGATTTCCATGATAATGTTTTAAGTAGAGTCTTCGCGAGAAATACAGATGGAAGAGAGATAATGAATATAGCGAGATCTTCGCCATTATAAGAATGGCAGAAACAAACTCTATCTTTCACCGCGCAAGATATACCAGAGCTTGGAAAGCAACATGACAACCCATTGGTGGTACGATTAGAGATAAAACCAAAGCAAATGCAAGAAGAAGATGAAGAAAATGATGGTAAAATTGAAGACTCTTGGGCCATCAACAGAGTCTTAATAGATACTGGGAGTTCAGTTGATATCTTATTCTATCATACCTATAGAACCATGGGCGGAAAAGATGAATATTTGATACCATCAATGTATAAAATCTATGGATTTAACGGTACATCTAACAAACCAAAGGGGGAAATTGAAATGCAAATACCGTTAAAAGGAATATCTTCAAAAATCTTATTCTGTGTTGTGGACATCGAATCACCTTACAATGCTTTGATTGGAAGACCTTGGTTACACGGGATATTGGGTGTAGCATCTACTTATCACCAGTGTATCAAATTTCCTCATCCTAAAGGTGTTGGAATTATTAAAGGAGATTGGGGAGAAAGCAAGAAATGTTATGAAATTGATATGAAGTCTTGCGAAGAAAGAGCTGAAAAGAATAGCAATTGGAAGTACAAAATCAAACAACAACAGAGATGTGAAAGGTTAATGATTGATACAATAGAGCGGAAAGAGGATGTGAAAGCTGATGGCGAGCGTCTCGCAGAAAAAGAAACAACAGTAAAACGTAGCAGAAAAGCAGAATCAGAAAATAGTAAGTAGAGAGGTAAAATGATGAACTTTAGAGGACTCTATGAATGATTTGTTTGAAGAATATGTAATTGAACAGAATATTCTGCTTGAAAGAATCGCAAGATTTTACAAAAAGAAAGAAGATCAAAGTTATGAAATTCTATCAGAGTTACAGTACTCGCGAGAAACGTGAATAAAATTTCGCAAAGATTAAAGAATGGGACGAACCTTTATGGCGTGCACCCTAGTTCGCGAATAAAATTTCGTAAGAGGCAAATGTAAGACCTAAAAGCGCGTCATAGGAGGGGGTATCTCTTGACATGATTTAGGGGTAAGGTTATACCGCTGCTGGATCCCGAGTCATGCATATGTTGGGGTTAAAGAAAACCTATCCGGGAGAGAGATCTTGGATTTCCAACTATATATGGTTATACCCTGGTTGGACGACCGAGAATCTCTTCCAAGAAGTGCAAAGTATGATCAAGGCGCCGAGGTACACGGTTGAGCCAAGGGTGCCAACGGCGTACGAAACTCCCTTGCCATTCTTGGTAAGTCTTGGCTACGATGCACTTAGCCCGAAGAAAACCCCACTTAGGGTGCAACCTTGTAACTATAAGCCATATAGGCATAAATGACAAGAGGCTGCGAAAACAGCTGGTTGTTGGTAAATCTGGATGGGAGGAGATAGTCTTGTATGGCCGATGTGCCCTCCTTGAAGGGGAAACCAGGGGGAAGATAATGGCGGCACCATCCATTAGGGAGCTGATAATTGTCTTAAGACGGCAATGTCATGGGGATTTATGATCGCAAGAACATTTAGGCCTGTCATATTGTCGCATGACGTAAATTATACAGAGGAAACAAGCAAAAGTTAAGATGAGATCAATGGGTTTTTACATGAAAGTGTAAAGACGTCCTGCGATTTCATCGCAAGACGGCAATATCACGAGGCTTTGATCTCGCGAGAGAGCTTAGACTTGTCATATTGTCGCAATACAATCAAAGAGAAAGATAAGGCAAGATCAATGGGTCAATACATGCAAATATAAATACGTCCTGCGATTTTGTCGCAGAAAGAAAGAGCGTGGCAAAATAAGACCTTTAATTAGGAAGGCACAATAAGACCACAAGATTACTACGATAATACTCGCAGATGTTATGAGAATTGCGATTTCACGCAGTTATTGTTGGCGATAAGATCGCCAATATTAAGGCAAATTTTATTTACCACTAATATATAATCTTTAATCAATTTTTTATATTTTGCAGATGAATAATAGAGGCAAGTATGGGAATGCATGAGAATGATGAAATTATTATTCATCTATCATATAAAAATTGCATAGATAAATGCACGCAGATAATTAAAGAATAATAATTATATTGATTGATTGACTTGCAGAAAAAGAACTGTTTTCTAATTCATATAGGTAGAAGCAAAAGAAATTCACAAAATTGGAGAAACTTACAGCAATGTTACAGAAAGGAGAAAATAAATATACAAGGAAGATAGAAGGAAAAAGAAGAACTAGCTAGATTCATCGCCATCCTATTTATCAGACTTCTCTTCATCGCCATATTTCTCCCTTTCATCATTATCATCATTATCTTCATTCTTATTAGATTCTTCTCCTCCACCAGATTTTTCTCCTTCGTCATTATCATTATCATTTTCATCCTCGTCAGAATCCTCAGCTTCGCTATCAGAGATATTAAGATTTGGGATTATTGCGGGGATTTCCTTTGCAAGGTCAGGATATATAGAAGGAGAAATCCCATGATCATTGCAGACCAACTCAACGGAATCATTACGAACAACAATGAGAGATCTATTGAAATTCGCAGTAGTAATGTCAAATAGCTCCTTCAATCGTGAATGTTTTTTATTACGAGCAGCAAGGGAATTCGTGAGCTGATTTCTCTCATTTTCAAGTTCCCCAATTCTTTCAAGATATCTTTTTTCATCTCCTGCGAGAATATATGACAACAAGTTAGAAATTTTGTAAAGAAGAGTAATAAAAACAGGAAAATAGCGAGAAGAAGAACAACAAACAACCTTCTCTTTCAGAAATCATATCTCTAATTAAGGCCGCTTGTTCAACTTGAAGGCTAATATTTACACCTAAGTCATTCCTGGCATTGTCAAGAACCTTCGCAACCCAAGCAAACTCATCATCGCTATTAATGAGGAGACGAGATCGAACTTGAGTCTCCCTCGCAAGAAGATCTTCATTCTCGCGGATAAGTTTATCTCTATCCGTTTGAACGTTAAGGAGAGTTTTATGAAAGTCTGCTAGGGTCTTGGATCCCCTTTTGATGGCAAGATCTTTCTCGTCAATAAGATTTCTATAGAATCTTAACAAGGGTGTAGTGTGGGAATTTCTGCAACTACACACAAAGTCACCCAAACCATAAGGGTACTAAACATATTATGAGATCGAATATCAAGGTAATAAAACCGAAATCAAACATCTCATACACATACATAACAAATAAATAAAGCATTAAAGTACCGGCTATGTAAATCAAAACTATCACAAGAAAAATTATAAATCAAATAACTTTATTCATAATAGTTTTATTCAATAGACTTATACAATAAATGAAAGCAATCAAAAATTGATGTTTATTTTTCCAGATTAATTATTACAGCATGTGACTTAATCTCTAGTGGTGCTCTTGTTGTTCACCGATGTTTCTTCATTGTTCAAACTGTTAAAGCATGTCTCAAGAGACTTGTCTGCAACCACTTCTTGTTTCTAAAGATCTTCAACAATAACCTTGAGTTTAGAGAGAACTCCTCTTGGTTCTTCAAGTTGAAGTTTCAAACCTCCAAATTCACTTTTCATCTCTTGAATTTTATCTTTTATTTCATCCCAATTTTGAACTAAGATAAAGAGATTTCCTATGAGTTCTTCAAACTCATTCATAACATTACTCATACCATCTATTGAAAAACACTTGGTAAACTTTGAATCATCGATAGCAAAAAGAAATGATTCTTTTTGAACTCTAGCAAAGGTAGAATCAGGTTCGATTCTCGAGATAAACTTCCTGATTTTTCGACATGGGACAAACCCTTGATATTTTCTTACTATTCGAGCTTCCCTTCTATCACTGCTTGTAACACTACGAGTTATAGGAGACATACTTCAAGGAGAGATAATAATCCTAAGAAAACAATGGTTTTTTGAAAATATAAATCATGTTTTCGAACTTCTCCTTTTACTGAAGAGGAAACCTAAAAGGTATTCCTTAAATATCTTTTATTACCGAAAATGAGAACTACCATTAACATGTGCCCTTATTTTTATGTGCTTTCCTCATCCATCTTAGGGCACGAATTGGGATGAGGGTGCACAACCCTGATACAACTATTCAGAATAATCTTTTTCAAGCTTATATTGAATATCAGAAACATAGTTCATGTTTCTCTTAGGGAATTTCTGCTCAATATATTTTCTCCCAAGACGATGATCTTTTCTAACTCTAGAGATATGATCATGTGGAGAAACTGCACCGATGTAAGAATTCTCAGAGACTGATAGATCTCTCTTAATTCTTTCAATGAGATTCTCATAAGATTTTCACATTCTAACGACTTCCTTATGATTCACATCATTGTGATTATCTGAAATAATTATTGGATATCCCTCATTGTTTCTTTTGGCAGAGATTCTCTCTTTCCCTTCCTTCTGGAATTGTTCTTTGTCAAAACAGGAATTGTTTCGATATGGATGTGGAGGAATCTTCTTCCAGAAGCTATTTTCAACTCTTTCCTCTTATTTTGAGTTGATCTTATAGGGTTGTGGCACGATCTGTCTTTCTACTGAGGAATGATCTTTCAGTTTTTTAAGACAAGAAACTTCCTTCAAATTTTTTACCATCGTATGTTGAAGAAGTATAAGTTTCCTGTCAAGTGACTGAAAAGTGTATTCCTTAAGATCATTATTATGGAATCGGTTCAAAGTTTCCTTTGGACAATATTTTATTTGATCATCAGTAGATATAGAAGCTTGTTTCTCTTCCTCTTCTGACTTGATGTAGTTCGGTAAACTACCATCATCTTGATCTATTTCAGATGTGACTAATACAACAATATCATTTGTCAGAGTCATTGAACTTGTCTCTTTATCAAGAGAATTAACAAGAGCTTCAAATTTGACAGTGAGATTCATATTCTCTTCAGTCAGACTATTCAGTTGACTGTCTTTATTTCTGATATCCTATTTAAGATGATTTGACTCTGTCTTTAAAATCAACAATTTAGAAGATAGTTTTTATAGGCTTTAAGAGTTTTACCAACTCTTTATCAGCATCTTCTTTTTCATCAGAAAAATACACAGATGTTTTCGCAACTCTTGGATCATAAGTCAATGAGGTAGTAACATCTTCAACCTTTGAGTAGTCATACTCTTTCTTAACGTTAACTGAATCAGACGTGGATTCAATTCTTATAGGATGGATCGCACCAAACACAGATTGTTAGATCTTTTCGTGTTTGCCTGCTCTGATACCAATTGAAAAGTCGAGGGTACCCCAAATATACCTCAAGATATTACTTTTCCTTCCTATAAGTTCTTTCCCCGAAAGTGATTGTCTATGGACTGAGTCGAGACAATACAACAAATTGGTTCACACCTTGTGTGATTGTCTATGGATGCGAGATCGAGACAATACAACAACAAAGTGTGTTTACTTGATACAAAGGTTCGGACTTAACCAAACTCAATAGGATTCACGTATCAAGTAAATAGGAATTAACGTTTGTTCAATTTACTTTAACTATAATAAAAAAATTATAATGCGGAAATATAAAGTAAATGACATGGAAAGATTTTGTTAACGAGGAAACCGCAAATGCAGAAAAACCCCGGGACCTAGTCCAGAATTGAATACTCTCAGGATTAAGCCGCTATAAAAATAAGACAACTTCGTATAGTTGAGACCAAGCAACTAAACCTATAGTTCACCTAGTTCCTTATGTATTCCCACGCCTCCAACCTGTAAACAAGTCACGTACTTGGATCAATTCCTTTGGATCGTATTCCAAACAGTAAAGAAATAACAAATCTATTTGGTATCAACTCTCTTCAACCAAGTGATATGAGTTGCGCAAAGATTCCCTTGTTTATCTTAACATAAACTCCTTTGCCAGGTTCCAAGAGCTATCTTATGTTCAATTACCCAAAGGTAATCGTTAAGATTAAGCCAATCAATACCTTTAATCACAAGGAATCGTATTGATTCCGATCTTCCTCAATTAATCAATCCAATCTACCACAAGGATAAACCGATTATTAATTGGATCCTCTTTTTCCTAAAAAAGTATTGTGCACACCAAAGATTATAAAAACCAAGTCAGAAATATTCAATATATTCTTTGTCTTCAAATCTTCTTAAATCTTCAATAAACACCTGCACACAACTACTTGAATCTCTTGTGATCAATCACACACAGAGCGGAGTCTGTTAAGAATGGATTATCACAAGATCATCTTTAGATCTAACAACAATCTAAAGATCCCAGTCGAAACTTTGAACTAGTTTGAGTGAATCTTATATCAGAAGAGAAGATTCTCAAGCATAAACAAACTAGGTGAAATCAAAGTTCAACCACCGTTATTCAATCAAATCATACGAAAACTAAAGATAAACCGCAATATCTAGTTTCCCACCAACGGGTCGCGCTACAGCTTCTCAATCCCAAAGAAGACTTTAAATTGAGCGGCCGTAAGAGATTACACCTAATTAGATTACTCTCCTCTCCGATAGGCGACTTCACCAGCAACAAAGAAAAATGAGAAAGTCTAAGTTACGCAGGATTAGTTTGCTAGACAAGGAAGTTTGGACACCAAGGAATTTCCAAAACCGAAAATATTCTCAAGATATTTTTCATTACTCCAACAAATTCGGTTTTCATAATTCCTGTTAATGCATTGTCCAAAAATAATGATCGAAATCTCCTTGGAAAATCTCTAATTAGTGAATGCACATTAGTAATTCTTATTTTCCATATATAATTAAAAACCCTTAACTAAAAAGATTCTTAACTTATTTAACTCGATCTTGGGATTTACTTCCTTTTTAGCCTTTAAGGAATATCTTTGAACAATAAAGAATAAGCATTAATGTTCCGTGTTCAAAGAGTGACGACATCTTACTCTTGCAAGTCTTTTCCATGCTTGCTCACTTGAAACCGATTTACCACACTTCCAAACAAGTTTAGAATTGGTTCATCTGACTTTCAAGAACTATGTGATTGATCAAGTACCTCAATCAAAACTCATGGGTTTACGGTTCTACCAAAACAAGTTTCGGTTCTACCTCCATGTGAGTACTGTGCATAGTTACACTAGCTTACCAAAGATATGGATGATTAGGTACTAGGATCGGTTCCCCACATATATTTGGTATCTAACTTGTATACACTGCACATGTTCATAGGATCGGTTCCCCCTTCCCAAAAACGTGTTGCACATGTTCATAGGATCGGTTCCCCTTTATTCCATAAACCTTGTTGCACCTCATACAAGGATCAGTTCCCCTTGTGATGCACTGCACCTCTTACTAGGATCAGTTCCCCTTCTCCCAGTAATAAGTTCAGACACTCACAACCCGATCATACCCCAGGTGATTACTTAAGATCGGTTTCACCAATAAAAGTCATACCAATACATAAGTCAGGCCTCATGTGAATAGTTTTACCAAGAACACAAACAAGTCATGATCGGTTATACTAATCACACATATTTGTTGTTCATTAGATATGTAATGAAGAACATCCCCAATAACGCCTGGAGATTTCCTTTTCGGTTCACAACACATATCATGAACTTACTTCCTTAGAACACATGTAAACATTGTTCCCTAGGATGAAATCCTCACCTCATACCCATACATAATCACAATATCATTCATACTATTATGTCGATGTCTTATATACAAAGTTTAATGGTTAAGCAAGAAACTTCATATTGTATTCCTTAATACTATGTCTATCTAGAGTGTTCATGCTTCGCAGTTTTATGTTTTCAATATGCATGACTTGAAAGATATGTTAGGGAATGAAACAGTTCAAGTCAAATATCACTAACCTCAAATGGAAGGATGATGTTGTATTTGTAGCTCCGTACTTCTTCACTTCTTCAAGTCTTCGCAATACTTGTAATGTCTCACCCCAATACTTTCAAGCTAACCTATACGAAGTTGACTCTAGTATATTTAAATCAAGCGACTCTTAAATGAGTTTTGGTTCACTAAAATATGACAACCAAACTTGAAATACCAACGTTTGGTGGGTTTAACCGAGCAATGCTCTAACAAACACAATTATCAATTAAGAACAATCATACTGCGATACTAATATAGGTTGCATGCACATCTATGACGACTATCAATGCACTGATTTGAATTTTGTTCCCTTTGTTTGGTGATGTGAAGTTTGCCTATTTTTATCATCAACTCTGACCACATAGTCCTTCACCAAGTGTGCGATAGTTTATTGATATAGCTCCCTCAGTTTATTATGTGAAGTTTCACTAATTCTTGCCATTCTTAACCTTAGCGTATTTTTAATTAGTATGTAGGTGAATGGTATGGTTCACTGAGCTCACTGCGAATCTAACTATATACCATTTTGGTTATGCCTCATTGCAGAAACATAAGAACTCGAATAGGCAGTGTTAACAATTGGAAGAAATCGTGGTGGAAATTCTAGAGTATTGTTATAGTGCAAAAGGTAAAAAGTCTCAAAACGACGGTTTCTGTTGAAGTTCAGGGAATACTTGGACGAAGCAAAGGTGCCTAAGATGATAATAGCACTAAATATATACTGTCAATATTACAACATTATGAATTAGTTGAATTAGGTTATTATTTCTACAAGTTGAGCTAAGACGGAAGAAGCAGCAGTAAATAAGAATATTAATTAGAAGAAAGCACCGGGGACAGATTTGGATATCTCTGAGTTCTTTCATTTTCTTCTTAATGTTAATTTTTTATTCATTGCAAATTAGTTTTCGTACGCAATAGCAGAACAAATTGCATGGTGATAGTGTACCATCAATTTAGGCTCAGACAATTGCATTCACTTCGGAAGAATAAACCATTAGCTCCTCCTCCTCATACTATTGACCAGGCATGTTTCATTATCTGGCATTGATTTTTTAACCCCAAGGTGCCGGTAAATAAGGTTGACATATGCAAAGGAGGTTGGAATCTCGGAGAATGAAAGGAACAAAGCATTTGAGAGTGGATTTTATTTCATGATTAGATTAATTCTTTTAATGACTTATACTGACTTTTCCTTGCTTGCAACCTTGCAGTAATTCACCTTCTAGCACTGTTCACCTTCTTGTATTAATTCACATCTTGGCACTATTTATTGTTCATCTTTGGTTTTTGCAGTTAAGGATTTTATCTCTGTTGTGTTCTGGATTGGAAGAACGAGAAAATAAACACTCACATAAAACACAAACCCTAACGTGTTTGGTAAATCCTAGCTTATCTATTTTTCTTTCTTCGTTTTTTTCTCTCGTTATTTCTTTAAAAATCAGTCGATATCTTTTCATTATTTTGTTGGGATATTTAATTATTTTTTTATTTGATTGTTAAGGTAATGATTTAACGGTTTTTTAGTGTCTTAACAGTAGTATCCTTCCGGTTACTGACATAAACAAGATGCATATCTTAACAGTAGTAGGGAGATAAAAAGAGACACATATATTAACAGTATTATCCTTCCAGTTACTGACATAAACAATATGCATATCTTAACAGTAGTAAAAAAATGAAGGTGCGAACAGATCAATTCATGTAGTAACAATCTTCAATCCTTATTAGTCTCGCAGTTTCTTAATTTTTTTTTTTATTTATAATTTTCTTTGTCGTTAACCAGGATGGCTTCAGGTGTCCCAATTTTATGCAGAAACTTGGCTACACCAAATCAAAAATACATCGGGATCAAATCGGGACGGGGCCAGGCGAATCCGAGCTTTACCAAATCATATCGGTTCGCCTCGCCTCCCGCTTTACCAAATCATTTCGGGACACGACGAGGCGAGGTGAATCCGAAGCCTAGATTTACCAAATCAAAAATATAGTTCAAAGAATGAGGCAGTGATGCATTGTATTTGTAGTTAGTGCATAACTATGCCATTCTATTTGTAGTTATAGATTGAATTGGTGAACCAAGTTTGCGAAGCCGCACGGGCATAACACGGGCACAAAATCTAGTAAGTAACTTGATCACATTAAGCCAATATATAATGGTCTATATTGAGGAGGTTCAAGTTTAATAACGGTTGAGTATATTTAGGTGTCAAAGCAGTCGATTTCTAAACAATGTCTCTTACATGTTAGCAGATTGGTGCTCCTTCCACGACAAATATTCTCTTGTGTAAATCAAACAGTCAAGAGAATCAATATTATTACCTTGCTGCTTATATTTAAAGTTTTCTTTCTTTTCGTTTTCTTTCATCCAACGGTCCCTTGACTTTCCAAAAGAAACCAAATTTGACTAACTTCTTCTACAACTTCATGACAAGCCCTTAGCCAGCTAAGCGCCTAGTATTTATCTACAGTTCAGGTATTTCTAGTTTAAAAAGGATGCTCGGATGATTACTTTGGGCTTTTATCATATTCCCTCCTTCCATTACATCAAAATTGATTTATGTAAACTAGAATTGGTACATGGTTTGAAACATTCTAATGAGTCATCATTTGTCTATAATTGACTCAATTGAAGGTCTCTAGAGCGGAAAGTAATTTTTGACGAAAAGCCTAGGCAGGTGTACACGCTTTGCTTCCGTAAAAATGAGCCAAATTGTTTCTTGATTTTTTCATAAGATATCGGTACATGGTTTGAAACATTATAATGAGTCACCATTTGTCTATATCTGACTCAATTGATGGTCTCTAGAGCATAACCTAATTTTTGACGAAAATCCTAGGCAGGTGTACACGCTTTGCTTCCGTAAAAATGACTCAAATTATTTCCTATTTTTTTCATAAGATATTGTTATATGGTCCGTAAGATTACTAATAAGTCATCATTTGTCTATGTCTAACTCAATTGAAGGTCTCTAGAGCGGAAAGTAATTTTTGACGAAAAGCCTAGGCAGCTGTACACACTTTGCTTCCGTAAAAATGAGCCAAATTGTTTCTTGATTTTTTCATAAGATATTGTTACATGGTTTGTAAAATTTCTAATGAGTCATCATTTGTCTACGTCTAATTCAATTGAAGGTCTCTAGAGCGGAAACTCATTATTGACGAAAAGCCTAGGCAGTTGTACACGCTTTGCTTATGTAAAAATGAGCCAAATTGTTTCTTGATTTTTTCATAAGATATTGTTACATGGTTTGAAACATTCTAATGAGTCATCATTTGTCTATAACTGACTCAATTGAGGGTCTCTAGAGCAGAAACTAATTTTTAACGAAAATCCTAGGCAGTTGTACACGCTTTGCTTCCGTAAAAATGAGCCAAATTGTTTCTTGATTTTTTCATAAGATATTGGTACATGGTTTGAAACATTCTAATGAGTCGTCATTTGCCAATATCTGACTCAATTGAGGGTCTCTAGAGCAGAAACTATTTTTTGACGAAAAGCCTAGGCAGATGTACACGCTTTGCTTCCGTAAAAATGACTCAAATTATTTCCTAATTTTTTCATAAGATATTGTTATATGGTCCGTAAGATTACTATTAAGTCATCATTTGTCTATGTCTAACTCAATTGAAGGTCTCTAGAGCGGAAAGTAATTTTTGACGAAAAGCCTAGGCAGTTGTACACGCTTTGCTTCTGAAAAAATTAGCCAAATTGTTTCTTGATTTTTTCATAAGATATTGTTACATGGTTTGAAAAATTTCTAATGAGCCATCATTTGTCTATGTCTGACTCAATTGAAGGTCTCTAGAGCGGAAACTAATTTTTGACGAAAAGCCTAGGCAACTGTACACGCTTTGCTTCCGTAAAAATGACCCAAGTTCTTTCTTGATTTTTTCATAAGATATTGTTACATGGTTTGTAAAATTTCTAATGAGTCATCATTTGTCTATGTCTAACTCAATTGAAGGTCTCTAGAGTGGAAATTGATTTTTGCCGAAAAGCCTATGCAGCTGTTCACGCTTTGCTTCTGTAAAAATGACCCAAATTATTTCCTGATTTTTTTCATAAGATATTGTTATATGGTCAGTAAGAATTCTAATAAGTCATCATTTGTCTATGTCTGACACGGTTGAAGGTTTCTAGAGCAGAAACTAATTTTTGACGAAAAGCCTAGGCAGCTGTGCATGCTTTATTTCCGTATAATGAGCCAAATTGTTTCTTGATTTTTTTCATAAGATATTGGTACATGGTTTGAAACATTCTAATGAGTCATCATTTGTCTATGTCTGACTCAATTGAGGGTCTCTAGAGCAGAAACATTATTCCTCCTCCTCATACTATTGACCAGGCATGTTTCATTATCTGGCATTGATTTTTTAACCCCAAGGTGCTGGTAAATAAGGTTGACATATGCAAAGGAGGTTAGAATCTCGGAGAATGAAAGGAACAAAGCATTTGAGAGTGGATTTTCTTTCATTATTAGATTAATTCTTTTAATGACTTATACTGACTTTTTCTTGCTTGCAATCTTGCAGTAATTCACCTTCTAGCACTGTTCACCTTCTTGCATTAATTCACATCTTGACACTATTTATTGTTCATCTTTGGTTTTTGCAGGTAAGGATTTTATCTCTGTTGTGTTCTGGATTGGAAGAACGAGAAAATAAACACTCACATAAAACACAAACCCTAACGTGTTTGGTAAATCCTATCTTATCTATTTTTCTTTCTTCGTTTTTTTCTCTCGTTATTTCTTTAAAAATCAGTCGATATCTTTTGATTATTTTGTTGGGATATTTAGTTATTTTTTTATTTGATTGTTAAGGTAATGATTTAACGGTTTTTTAGTGTCTTAACAGTAGTATCCTTCCAGTTACTGACATAAACAAGATGCATATCTTAACAGTAGTAGGGAGATAAAAAGAGACACATATATTAACAGTATTATCCTTCCAGTTACTGACATAAACAATATGCATATCTTAACAGTAGTAAAAAAATGAAGGTGCGAACAGATCAACTCATGTAGTAACAATTTTCAATCCTTATTAGTCTCGCAGTTTCTTAATTTTATATTTTATATTTTATATTTATAATTTTCTTTGTCGTTAACCAGGATGGCTTATTGTAACGATGACTATTAGCTAAATCGAATTCAGGTGTCCCAATTTTATGCAGAAACTTGGCTACACCAAATCAAAAATACATCGGGATCAAATCGGGACGGGGCCAGGAGAAGCCGAGCTTTACCAAATCATATCGGGTCGCCTCGCCTCCAGCTATACCAAATCATTTCGGGACACGACGAGGCGAGGTGAAGCCGAAGCCTAGATTTACCAAATCAAAAATATAGTTCAAAGAATGAGGCAGTGATGCATTGTATTTGTAGTTGGTGCAAAACTATGCCATTCTATTTGTAGTTGTAGATTGAATTGGTGAACCAAGTTTGCGAAGCCGCACGGGCACAAAATCTAGTAAGTAACTTGATCACATTAAGCCAATATATAATGGTCTATGTTGAGGAGGTTCAAGTTTAATAACGGTTGAGTATATTTAGGTGTCAAACACTAGTGGAAAAAGAGGTATTTTAGACATTATGCAACGACACAAAAGGGATATCTAAAAAACGATATGCCTCTAATGCGTCATTGAATAAAGTCAAGTCGTCGTTATAGTTGGACTATAATTGACTTCTATAAAGATACAGCATACCATGACGCTGACTAAAGTCAAGTCGTCATAGTGGCTGGACATTCGTTGACTTATATAGCGACACTTGAGTAAGATCGTTTCACTGAGATATGTTTTTGGCGCGAATGTTCCCCCCACTTTGTGTGGTTAGGAAAGCACCTCGTTATTATCGAGGAATACAGTTTCTTATTTCCTTCTTCTCTTTTTATCCTTCCCATCTCTCTCACTTCACTCCTCACTCCATCTCTCTCTCTCTCTCGCTCTCTCCATCTCTCACCCAAACCCAAATCAGAGAAATAACACCATTGAACATATTTATCTGAAATCCTCCATCATCAAAACTTGTTTCAATCTTGATTTTATTTCAGGTAGAGTTAGGGTTTGTAATTTCAAAGTTAGGGTTTTGCAGAAAAAAATCCCCTTTCCTATTTTCTTATTCTTCTTGTTTATTTTGTGGTTTTAATTATCATTTGTTTTAATTTGTTGACAGGGTTTTACTTGATTTTGGAAGATCTTGAGGTATAATCACTTTCTTATGAAGGTCATCTTGTTTCTAGATTCTAATTTTTTTGTATGATTCCGTATGTCATATTTAGTAATCCTTTGATTTGTATGATTTTGTTTTGTTTTATATGATTAGTTTCATGTTTAGGGTGTATTTGCTGATTCAATTTATGATTTGTATGTTAGGGTTTTGCAGGAAAAAAAATCCCCTTTTCTATTTTCTTGTTCTTCTTCTTTATTTTTTGGTTTTAATTATCATTTGTTTTTTCTGTTGACAGGGTTTTGGTTGATTTCTGGAGATCTTGAGGTATAGTCACTTTCTTATGAAGATTATCTTCTTTGTAGTTACTAATTGTTTTATGTGATGTATGAAGATCATGGCTTCATGTTTAGTATCTTGGATTTGTATGATTTAGGTTGTATTTGATGATTCAATTTATATGATAGCATCTAGATATGTTCCCTAATATTCTTAATGAAGTAAAATCTAAATTTTTATGAAGTTTTATGCTAGTATTTTATGAAGTTGTAGGTCAGTTCTATCTAAGTTAGGTTTGAAATTTTGTAGGAGCAATTTGGTTACAAGGTTATATCTAATTATTATACCAACTCAAATCATTATAGTGTGAAATCTTAAAAGTTCATAATCATTAGTTAGATTGGTTACATTTTTATATGAATAATAATCTGCAGTCATTTGAATGATGGTGTGAAGTATGATATGCTTAGAATAAAGTATTTGATACCAGCCTAATTTAGTATGATGTTCTTTTTAATTTGAGCAGATGTATAATGATTACATTGCTTACATAGAAAAATAAGGTGCTGCATTTTTGTATTCTGAATCTTAATTATAAATGAACTGATTTTATTTTAGATGACTATGGTGAGACTTAGTAGTGGAAGTAGCAGCCGATGTCGTCCTACAAGTAGTAGGTCTACTGCGAATGATCACTGGCCAACTCCCTTGCTCAATACTTCTGCAAGTCCAGACAGGTCCGCGAGTCCAGATTCTAGGAGTCAACATTTGTCTTCATCAGATGGAGAGCACTCTCCAAATGGTGGTCACAGGAATGAACCAGTGGGAAGTGTATCTATTGAGGATCAGTGGCATGCAGTTTTTCAGCATTCTGTCAATGAAACTCAAACTTCTCAAGGAAGCAGGAACGGTAATAACATAGTTTTTTGTATTTTATTTTTCTTCTTTTATCAGTTGAATGTGAAGTTATAATTTCTAATAAGTAAATTTGTTTTCTGTAGTTGATCACCTTCTTCCAGTTGCATTCAACGCACTTGGACAACCTATTGGATATTCAAAGGCGTATTCCACCAAAGTTGGAGTGATTGCTAAGAGTATTGTGTCACCATGTTTCGCTACCTAGAGGGAAGTTACTCCGGAACTCAAGGAAGAAGTGTGGAAAGCAATCAAGAATGTGTACAACATGCCTGAATTTTTCAGGGACAAAGTTATCAAAATAGAAAACAAAGCTTGGAGGAATAGGAAGACTCCTCTTAGGAAAGTGTGTGATGCAGGTGCTAATATTGATGAAAGAAAAGCCATGAGGCCAGGAAATCAGAAGAAGGAAGATTGGGAGGCTTTTGTGGAGATGGTTAGTGATGTCAAAGATAATGCAGGCAGGGTGAGAGGTATGAGAGCAAGGAAAGTAGTTAAAGCTCTACATAGTACTGGAAGAGATGGTATTGCGCGACGTCGGCATATTATGGAACAACAAAGTCCAACCGGTACTGTTAGCAGATCTGTGGTGTTTTTTGCTACTCATGTGTACCAAGAAGTGCCAAAAGAACAACTTCAACAGCTTGACCCTGATGATTATGTAGTAAGATGCAGGAGATATGTGGTAAGTTTGGTTTTTATGCATATTGATTTTAGATTCACAAGTTAGTTTTTAATTTTATTTCCACTTTCTTATATCTTTTTTTGAACTTTGCAGGGAGAGGTGAAAGAGCTGCTACAAACTGAGCAGTATAGTAAAGAGACCCATGTGGACAGGGATGCAGTTGCGAAGGTGGGTGCATATGAATTTCATATTGCTGTTTGTTCTTATGAAAATAAAACCTTTTAGTTACTAACTCATTTTTCTTACTTGTCCATAGGTGTTTGGGAATGATCGTGGGGGATTTGTTAGAGGTATGGGAGGTGGTGTCTCGAAGACTGAATTGCTTGCTTCTGCAATTCCTAGGGAGCAGTTGCGACAAGAACAGCTGAAGAATAGAGTTATTGAAGATCGTCTCCGAGTTCTTGAGGAGTATGTTGAGGCATCAAGTGGCGGCACCAACAATGCTAATACTGATCAGGTTATATTTTGTTAACTAACTCATTTTGAACAATGTACTTATTGAATCCATTTAGTTTTCACCACTTTTCTAATGGAGACCTGTTATTGTTTTCTGACATAAGGGGATGTTTTATTGTCTCAGGCAATGAATGTTGGCACTAGTTCTCAACCTAGAGGTCATAAGGTAGTGTTGAGGAACTTCAGAAAGAGATCTTTTGCATTTGGCCGTGTTGATCCGAGTTCACAACCATCAAATGGAGATTGTTTGGTCCTCATTGATCAAATTTTGGTACCTACAGAGGATCTATATGATGGTGACGGAACTCTTGGTGACATTTCTCTAACCGATATGATTCTGTGGCCACGACACTCGATCACCTGTGATGATCCAGATTTTTAGTGCTCCTGAACTTGGAAGTTAAGTTTTTTTGGGGAAGTTTTTAGAACTTTATGGGACTTTTTTTGGGTACAAACAATTTGGGAACAAAAATGAAAGTGATATATGTAAGTATTTTGGGATATATGATCTGGGGTTATAGATGTAACTATTTTGGGGGAAATGTTTTTGGATACAGTTGAAGTTGAAAGTTTTTTGGGTACCGGTGAAGTTGAAGTTGAAAGTTTTTTGGGTACAGGTGAAGTTTTTTGTTGTTTTGAGTCTCATCTCTTTGTATGTAAAGATGAAGATACTCAAAACATGTTAAGAAGTGTTGCACAGAACTTGCAAGTTCTCTGTCGGATATCTATATGTAGCTTTAGCAGGTTTATGAGCCCTGCTCTTCTAATTATACATGTAGCTTTAGCAGGTTTATGAGCCCTGCTCTTATCTAATGAAATATGTTATTATCAATCTTGTCCAGTTTTAAACTTAGTTTTGATTTCATTAATTTACCATCCTGTTATATTAATTTGTTTCATTATTGTTTTATCAACTTCTTTTTCTGTTTTCTGCTTAGCAAGTCTTTTACATATCTAAAGAACTTCAATTGTGCATTCAACTGTGCAGTTAGAATTAAAATTCAAAGAAATTGGAGTCTTTTTTATTCCATATGATGTCATCAATAACTCTCTAGGTAGTCTTTCTATGAAGTTGAAGTAATGCCATAGCCTTTCTAAGAAGTTCAAAGAAAACTTTAACTTCATATTATCTTTCTCAGAGAGGCGATTAAGCCCATTTAGCTCTTGCTGACTCAGGTCATAATCTGACTCGGGTCTGGCTTATCTTATCTTATCTAATTACTAGCCATCGAGAAAAAGGAAAAAATAATTTTCGTCTTTCTCTCTCATTCACTTATGAAAAACCAATTCTCATTCACTCGTCTTTCTCTCATATAGATCTAATATTTCTCACTCTCAAGCAAATTCATTAGTTCTCTCAGACAAATTAAATGATTGGGAAAAATCTATGATGGTTGTGTATTTACTAGTTAGAGTTTTAATCATCCACGTATTTATCAAGGTTCAACAACTTTGAGAAGATTTTTTAAGGCTAGCACACCTCTGATTTCAGGTTTATCAGACCTTGAACTCACCAAGTTATCTGGGTATGTACTTTATTCTAAGTTTCAATTTTTGAGTTTCAATTTATTAGGGTAAACAAAAAAATTTAATTTTTTTTAGGGGTTTTGTTTAATTAGGTCAAAATAAGTAATCTAGTGATAATTGTATATATCAACAATAATTTAACTAAAATTTTCGAATTGGGGGTTCTATCATTTGCAGTGTATTTATAATCTTCTCAATATCTACCCAAATAGTTACCAAAATCTAAAATTGGTGGTGATCTTTCTGATGGTTGTGGTGGTGTAAGGTTTTTAACATGTTTTACTTGTAATGTGAGTTGCAAAATTGTTAAGAAAGTAGTTGTTAGATGTCCTGATTGTAATGAAAATGGGTTAGTTTTTTGCCCTATTTGTAGCTGAACCTCAATGTAATCTAATAATGCATTACTTCAAAAAATAGTTACAATGGAAACATAAATGTCCCAGTTTACTTTGTACCCACTTTAAAACATTTTTTTTGTTCTGATTCATGTATCTCTTGCAAATTGTCGGTTTTGATTTATGTAATTCTTTTGTTATGCATATGTCTCGATGTCATGTTGTTCCTCCAAGCAAAGAATGGATTTATGCACCTAAGTATTCACCTCGATGGGTTGCCGGTGTTCAATCTTTCATCCAAATTACAAGAGAGAGTCTTGGTGAAGCTAGCGATGAAGTTCGATGTCCTTGCAATAAATGTAAGATTTATAATAATTTACCAAAATCTCTAGAAGATGTACATGGGGATATTCTTGAAAATGGATTCGATATGACATACCAAACATGGATCCATCACGGAGAGCAACCTAGTGATCATGTTTTCAATGTTGAAGCTCCTCCTTCACCCGCTAATTATGTTGTGAATGAAGATGTTTCTGTTTCGAGAATGCATGACTTGTTCAATGAGACATTAGGATATGAATTTGGTGTCAATAATTTTGAAAACTGCCATAATAATTTTGATTGTCCTCCGGGTGCTGATGTTGAAGATGGTTCTGGTGGTAATAATCAAGATAGAGCTTCTGGTGGTAATAATCAAGATAGAGCTAGTTTCAATCACAGAAAAAGGTTACAAGATGCAGCTCAACCCTTATATCCAGGTTGTAGTGCTGAACATACAAAACTGTCGGCAACAGTTGAGTTACTTAGTATGAAAGCAAGATACCAATGTTCTGATGTTTTCATGACTAAGTTATTGGGATATTTGAAGACCATTTTACCGGTTGGGAACACATTACCTGATAACTATAGTAAAGCTAAGGGTATGATTAAACCATTTCAGTTGCCGGTCCAGATTATCCATGCTTGCATTAATGATTGCATTCTCTATCAGAAGAATTATGTTGATTTAGAGGAGTATCCTAAATGTAAGGAAAGTAGATGGAAAAAGCCTCCAGAAGGGAGAATTCCAACTACTAGAAAGGTGTCGGTAAAGATACTTAGGTAATTTTCAGTTACGGAAAGGTTACAACAGATGTATAGTGTACCTTGGATAGCTGAGCTGATGATTTGGTATTCTAAGGTTGTGGAAAGTGCTACACACATGAGGCATCCTGTGGACTCTTCTCATTGGAAGTCTATAGATAGAAAATGGCCTGAGTTTTCTGAAGAGAAGCGAAACGTGCGTCTAGGACTAGCAACTGATGGTTTTAACCCTTTTGGGATGATGACCCAGCATAGT
The DNA here is from genome assembly GCA_023529315.1 of Papaver bracteatum. NCBI lineage: Eukaryota > Viridiplantae > Streptophyta > Magnoliopsida > Ranunculales > Papaveraceae > Papaver > Papaver bracteatum. The sequence continues at coordinate 2,293,616 of JAJJWX010005152.1, forward strand.
ACTTGGCCCATCATGATTGTTCCTAATAATATTTCACCAGAATTATGCATGTCCAAAGATTTCACGATGTTAACAATGTTGATTCCTGGTCCAACTGGACCCAACCACAACATAGATGTTTATCTACAACCCTTGATCGATGAGTTTCTTGAGTTATGGTTAGACGGAAAGGTAACGTATGATGCGCATACTAAGACTTACTTTACAATGAAAGCAATCTTACTGTGGTGCATACATGACTTTCCGGGATATGCCCATGTTTCGGGTCTGCGAACTTCTGGAAAATTTGGGTGTCCCATGTGTGGAGAAAATACGGAGGCATTAAGGTTAAAATGGGGCAAAAAGTATGCTTATATGGGTCATAGAAGGTTTCTTAGAGATAAGAATCACCCTTATATATGACAGAAGTCTCAGTTCAATGGAAAACAGGATTACAAAGGTGCACCAAGCCGTTTGAGTGGTGTCGATTTGTTCGAGAAGACAACAACTGCAGATAAAGAATTCGGGAAGTTAGTAAAGCGACCGATCAAGGTTAAGTCTCCGTGGTCGAAGAGATCGATCTTATTTTGTCTCCCATATTGGAAGGTATTGTTAGCCTGACCTATTGTATGTATATTGCAGTTAGTTTAGTTTTATATGTTACTGTTGTTTATAAATGTTTTCTAACTAAATCTATCTCATTAGTTTATGCATGTTCGACATAATGTGGATGTCATGCATGTGGAAAAGAACTTTGCAGAGAATTTGTTTGGAACTTTTATGAACCACAAGGATAATTCAAAGGATGGGGTTCCAGCGCGCAAAGACTTAAAACTTCTGAAGTTGAAGCCTAACTTGTGGTTAACAGAAAATAATGGAAAGTTAGTGGTCCCCGTGCACCTTATCGCTTGTCTGATTCTGAAAGGCAACTTATCTGCAAAACTCTTCGCACACTAAAAGTACTAATTGGTTATAGTGGGAACTGGAGAAAGAAAGTATGCTTGAAAGAGTTTCAGTTGAAGGGTCTTAAATCCCATGACTATCACATTCTTATGCAGGGACTGATGCCTATTTTTATAATGCATGGTTTCAAGAAACATAAGCCGCTACGTGAGGCAGTTCGACACTTATCATTATTTTTCAAAGTCCTTTGTTCTAAGGTTATTGATCGTGCTGAGATTCGTCTAATGCATGAACGTGTTGTAGAGTCATTATGTGTGTTTGAAATATACTTCCCGCCTGCTTTTTTTGTTAGTATGACTCATGTTGTTGTACACTTAGCAGAAGAGGCACATTTATTGGGGCCTGTTCAATTTAGGTGGATGTACCCTTTCGAGAGGTACAATTATTTAGTTATTATTATCCTTTTAGTGTGTTCTTTTATGAAATCAGCTAACTTACATATACTTGGTCACTACTTCATGTGAAGGATGATGAGGACCTACAAGGTTTATGGCCGCAACAAAAATTATATAGAAGCGTCTATTCAAAAACAGTATGAGGTAATTGAAGGAACGCGCCATTGCATGGAGTTCTTTCATGAGGGAAATCAAAGGTCTTATAAGTGTCGTGGAAAGATATCAATGCCTGATGATGTTTACGAAGGTCCATGTCCACGTGATTCAAATGGAAAAACATATAAGCTCACCACCTTAGAGTATGATCAAGTTCGTATGTGGATATTGAGACACTCCGATGAAAATACTGAATGGGAAGCGTAAGTAAATCATAAGTTGGTTTCTGTTTACATCAATTCATTGCACTTAAAATAGTAACCTTCGCTTACCAATGCTTTTGTCGCTTGATAGGAAATACAATACACTTATCAATGTCTTTGTGGTTTGACAGGAAATACAATACATATATTTCTAATTTTAATCGAACTCGTAATGGAAGGACAGAGACTATGGACTACATTGCATGGTTAAGAAAACAACTTGAAGGCACTCCCATGACAGATTTTCATAGGCTCGCAATCGGGCCGACCTTCTATACAGTTTCATATAATTCATATTGTGTTAATGGCTATCTTTTCTACACAGCAGATGCAGAAAAACATTTGACTACACAAAACAGTGGAGTCACCTTGAATTCTTGCACTAGCTTTAAAGCAAGTTCCAGAGATACTAACCTTGTCGATGACGATACTACATACTATGGCATTCTTCAAAAGATACTTGAACTAGACTATGGAGTTTTCACAGAAGTTGTTTTTTATTGTGATTGGGTGCGAGTTGAAGACAAAGTACATGGATCATATGTGGATCGAGAGACAAAGTTGAGGTTTGTCAATTTTGAAAAGTTTATAAGAAGCTCAAAGGAAGAAGACGAGCCATTCATCCATGCTTCTCAAGCTATCCAAGTCTTTTACTGCAGCGATTTGACAAGAAAGCATTGGAATCTGGTTTTGGAATCTCCAGAAGATCAGAGACCCATATGAATGCTTTTGAAGATCCATATGTCTTCACTGCAACCTCTATTTATGCTCCATTGATTTCACAAATGGTTGGAGATGATGAGTATTGGAATGGAACTGATCAGGTAATAATGCTTTGTTTCAGGACTTGTTTGTTTATTTATTTTTTTAATCTTATTTATGTAAAAAGAGATTTGAACATTCATTCACCTTTTGATGTTGTCACGGATATGATGAGTACTCAGATGTAGATCCTCAGGTAAGAATGTTCTTTTCATTTTAATGGTACCATTTTCCCCTTTGGTTGTCTGAATACTATCTGTGTCGCATGAATGAATGTACATTGAATTTTATATTTAGTTAGCTTGAGGAAGTGGTTTTAAATTATTTTTATCTTCTTTATGTACATGGAGATTCATTCTTTTCTTGATACTGTCAGGAACTAGCTGAATGTGGAGATGATGAATATTCGGATGGAGATGCCTAGGTAATAATTCTCGTCTCAATACTTGTTTATTATTATTTTTTGATCTTCTTTATGTGCATGGAGATTCATTCACTTCTTGATGTTGTCAGAATCTAGCTGAATGTGGATTGTAAAATATTCAATCACAATGTTTTGTCGAGGTATGTGTCTTTGCATACTCATCATGCCTATGTTTTTCACTGCCTATGGTTTATTTGTTCGTCTCCATGTTGTAGTATTGTTGTTGTTGTCTGGAATCTCTTGATGATGGGTCTATTAGATCACCTCTGTGTATATTATGAAATCTGATAAGTCTATTTTGTTGTTAGTTTTGTTAAACTACAATTATTGTTGACTGCTGTTACTAATAGGGGCCCAAGTCGTGGTCCTTGTATGCTTTTTATGAAGTTACGAATTTTCAATCACAGTGAATAAATGGCTTTCTACTTTGATTGCAGGAGCAACAAAGGAAATGATGAAACAAAAGGAGTAGAGGTAAATTTACTTGTTCTATGTTATCTTATAATGTTCTTATTTGAAGGGCGTTGTGAAATGCGTTCTTTGCCATCTTCAATCTAAAGGAATTAGGATCTAAATCTTCTTTTTGGTTTGCATAATGAAGCACATCTCTTTATCTTTCTTAACTGTTGGCATAAAAGTGTGCCAGTTAATTCAGAAGCATTAGTTGGTTCACCAATCAAGCATGACTATGATGTCAACCTTCTCTTTAGGAAATGTAGGCAACATTTGAAGTGTCAAACAAGTTTCACTATGTTGTAGCATGTCCTCAGTATATCTTAAAGATGTGTTTGTTTTATGTCTGAGTTATTTTATGTAATGTTTGTTGATAGATTATGGGACTGAAGGAGTAGATAATGATCTTACTTATGAAAACAATTATAGGTTGTTTATGATAACATTTTACTGTTGCAAGTTGAACTATATTTTAGTAATGAGAGAAATTCATGGCTGAATCAGAGGTGTCAGGTTTTTTTATGTAGAAAGTACAATACATTATACCATACATGCTCATGCATCTATTTTTACCACTCATAAACTAAGTATTAGTTAAAAGTTCATCTGTTCGCCTAGTCAAGTAACCTAGCATATATGGTCTGACATTTTGCTCTTGTCTGAATGTAGTTTGATACCTTTACGGATGTCGTCACTTTCTTCCCAATGGTCACATGAGGGACACTGATATTGAGGTTGATGGTAAAAAAATTGTTGCTGGTGGATAAGAAAATTTTGGAATGGGTTGTGCTTCTGTTGTTCTCTTTTCAAGCAAGCTGGTGCCAAGGTCATAATGACTGAAACTGTTGTTGAAATGTTTAAGACAAGTATCACTTGTCTTTAAGAAACCTTGAACTTATTAATTAGGGGTTGAATCCTTTTTATTTCTTTTCTTGAATGATTTTGGACTAATTTATGAGTACAATTCAATGTTCTGGATTCTGTAATTTTGTATTGGATGAACCAGGGAATTTGTGTTTGAATCTGAATTTAGTATTTTAATGTGAATTGTCATTTGAAATTCATTTGAATTTGAATTTGAATTTCAGCGTAATTTGAGTTTCAATTTAGTGTAATTTGAATTTGAATCAGAATCATTTTCAAATTGATCAAATTTAGTGATCAATGACAAACAAAATCGACATGGTTTTCAAATATTAAAATATATTAAATCTACGACGTCAGCCAGCAAAATCTGACATGGTTTTCAAATATTAAAATATATTAAATCTACGACGTCATCAAGGTGTAGCGCTTAGCGGCATCTTAGGTGTATCGTAATTTAACGTTATACTTAAAGTGTCATTCCAGAAAAAGACACTAAATCTACGGCACTTTTAACGACACTCTGAAAGTATCGTTTAAACCGTTAAAACGACACTATACAACTATCTTAAAATGGCTTATTTCCACTAGTGAAAGCAGTCGATTTCTAAACAATGTCTCTTACATGTTAGCAGATTGGTGCTCCTTCCACGACAAATATTATCTTGTGTAAATCAAACAGTCAAGAGAATTGGTCGGTTGTCAGCCGACACAAATATAATTTCACTTTCTTACTTCCTAAAATAAAGTAGTATGCAATAAGAAAGAGTTCGTATCCACAGAGAGGCTTTTTGTTGTTATGCAAATTTTCAGTTTCTTAGTAACCAAAGGGGGGATGTTGTTTTATCAAAGCAATAAAAATAAATTGAAAGCAATAAAGTATGAAAATAATCAATATGGAGAAAGTATTGGTCACGGGATAGTTTCATTCACAAATACATATATTCATCAATGACTAGAATTGATATTTAATCTCTCATTTACTAAAAGTCCTAGGACACCTTGAACGCAAGAATACCCCGCTAATTCCCTGATTTCATCACAACCACATTAAAAGATGCATATGTGAATTCTTCCTAGAAAGCAACCTAAAGTGTAAAAGAAAATTAGATTTAACTCCCTAAAAGCAATAAGCTATATGGAATAAGACTAATCAAGGCAATCGAAATGTGTAAAAGCACTAAATCAATTTAACCCAAGTTATGATTCATATGAGACTAGTAGGATATATCTCTACAAGCACTACCCACATTTATGCTACTTAGAATCAGGGATGAACAACGTTTTTGTATTGAAAACCCTAATATAGATCTAGATATGAATGCAAATCGGATTGATTCCGGACTCAACCAATTAAACAATCAAATCATATATCAATATCAACAATGAAACATAAACAATAAACTTGAGACAAAACTAATGCATTGAATCAGATTTTATTTGTGAAATCCACTTATTATCCCATAACCAATATTAAGAATTTATCTACTCATGGTTTTTGAACTCAACATAATTATTATTAAAAATAAAATGAAGAACATAAAAATAAATGGAAGCAAACCCTAGTCGCTGCTCTCCTCCAAAAACCCAGTAGAAAGATTGTGTGATAAGTGATATCCCCAAAAGAATAGAAACTTTTTTATTTTTATAGCTTTCAACTTTCCAAAATTAGGTCTTCAAAGCCCACGGTCCAATACCAAGAAGTCCACTAAACTCATGTGTGTGAAAAACCCATGTGAAAATATGACCCAAAAATTGTTCGCCGGAAAACTGTATTTTTGGCCGGAATGTTGCCGGAATCCGGCGCCAGGAAGTATCTCAGGTGACCGGTCAAAGGTGATCAGTACTGAGTCAGGTGAATCTGTTCTAACTGGATGACTAAGCTGAGTTGAGTTCTTGGCCAAAACCTGAGCCATTTCCAAGCCATAACATCATTGCACTTCACTTGGAAAATCCAGCGATGATGGCTGGGCAATGCCACCATTTCTGCTCAGCATTCCCTGGAACCAACTCTACTGCCAAAGCAACTGAACTGCATAACCAGCTTGAATTCATAACCCAAGCTATATGTTCTGTCATTCCCTCTCAACTCAGTTCATAATCTATATCCTTTAACTTAAAATATCAGCAGCATCACTAGTGTTTCAACCCATTTCTTAATCTCCCAACAACAAACCACAGCTCCTCCAAATTGAAACCAATTGAACCCCAATTCTAACCCTGTTGTCCACCTATACATTCATACCTAGAATTCATCTTCCTACAGCAACACAATCACCAACCCTGTAATCATGTTCACTTGTCTCCTCATTCCATGCTACAATCCCCAGCAACACAATCACATTGTAACTTCATACCCTGAAATCACAACTGCAACTGACCATTCAATCCTTGCTTATCTAAACTCTGCTAGCTCTAGTGTATTCATGTTAACTGATCATTACATGTTATTCAAGCCATCAACTCCATTTGTTCTCATGCCTGCCCTTCAACTCAAAAGTCAGTAACTCCACTGCAATTTCATCACTTGTAGAAACCCTTCCTGTGACTTGTACTCTCAGTTCCACAGACTCCATCTCCAATTGCAATTCTCATTGCAGTTCCAAACCTGCAATCCCAGATGCTTCCTAGTTCACTCCTACAATTGCTGCTTCTCATACAAATGCCACAACCATTGAAGCTTCATAATTCACCATATTCATTTCCTTTGCCAGATTCCAACTCTACCTGAAACTTTCAGTACACTCCATTTCCAACAACCATCATTCCCTGCAATACCTAAACCAATGCCCCACTTCAGTTCCTCCACCTGTACTCTCTGCTTCACCAGCACAGCCATTCCATCACCATTGTCTCAGCTGCAGTTCTTGCAGCTGTTATCCAACACCAAATCTGGCACCACCACTTAAAAATCAACCAGCAAAAACCCTAGCTTCTCAGATTCAACCACCAGTACTTGCAGTTTTTCTTGACTGCGCTTTCTCAGCTTCATACCTTCTCACCATCCAACTACAGAATCAATAGAACATCTCCAAATTCTGGTAACCCCCAAGATCAATCTTACACTGCTCAAATCACTTTCTCCATGTGTTCTTCTCAGTGTCTAAACCACCTGACTCAAACCGAATCAGATTGACTTCCCATTCAAGAGAAAACCCCTATCTGTTTTCTCTTGATCTCATCACATAAACTCTTGATTTGAACCTCAATTCTTCTGTTCTTGATCTCATCTCAACAAACCAATTTCTGTAGTTCAATCAATATCTGCTTCTTATACCTTTGTAACTGCTCAGAATCACCACCACAATCTTCTTTTTCTCATCAATTCCATCTCAAAACAGTCTTCAATCTCGATCTGCAGCTCTGAATTCCGTCAAACCCCTTGAATCATCAACCAAATTCTTCATTCCCATGAACCCAGAGAATTAGAACAAACCCTAAAACCAAATTCTTCACTGTAAACTTCTCTTCATCATCAATTCATCCACAGAAACCCATTTCATTCTCGAATTGATTCAACAACTGAGATGTAGTTTTATTTTCTTTTCTTTTCTCTCTAAATTCAGACCTCCTTGAAAGCACAACCACACAAATTATTGAGAGGGCATTTCTCTCAATTTTAGGTCTCTGTAATAATAAAAATTGATATTGGCACCCAGTATATTAGAATAAGGGTCATCTTTGTTTGCTTGGCTGGTCAGTTTCAGATTACCGACAGCTCATTTGCTTTCTTGCTCAACTGTCAGTTGTAGAGAACTGACAGTCACCTCCTCGTGCAACTTAGCCCGCTCCAAATATAGCTCGCCTGTGGATTGAGGTGTTTGCCTTTAAGCTCTAAAGGACTCCATTTCCCCAACAACAACCATCTTTTACTCCTCATATGTACTTCTTATCTTCAATGAGAGTCATCACTAAAGTTGTCGTGCTTTTCAGACAGAATTCGCATCACTAAATCCGACAAACTTTTCAGATAGGGATGAAGAAATAAAAGCGAATATGTGAAATAATCGCCTCCAATAACATTTGCACCTTTTGCCCTATTTCTTCTTCTTTTGCTCCAAACGGTTCCAAAGTACCTTACAAACTCAAATTCACACATAAGATACATAATTTACATGAAAAATCGCAAAGAAAGCATAACTACTAGATATAAAATTAGGTGTTTATCACACCTATCAAATTCCCCCACACTTAGACTTTGCTAGTCCTCGAGCAAATCAAACAAAACTTATTCTAAAGGATACATATATCACAAAACCTACTTTACCAACTTACAAGTTCTCCGAAAAGATAGTATCCAACGCGCTAAAAAGACATAGAAATTCTTCACACTAGTCATAAGAAGTTAGACACAAATATGAACACAATCTCATTCTTAAAAGTTGAGAGAGAAATAACCATCCCTTATCGAAAGAAATTCGGGTTCGGAGTGATCAAAAGTCTTGACTCTGCCTCACAAGAAAGGGTTTTATGAAATTGCACTCAATAATATACAACTCTTTATGGGTCACACATGTATACAGGTAGGAATGAAGAGAGAATCCTGCGACACGTTGAATTGTAGGAAGGCAAACCCTCCGAAATGTTTTGAAAACCCACATCTTTTATTCATTTTGAAAACCCTTTTTCTGACGATCTCTTAGAAAGGAAATCAACCACTTAACGAAGGTGGGAATATGCTTACTTACCTCATTATCCGTTCGGCGTGCAGCTAGCACCACTCTCACAGCATCCATAGAACCGTCTTCGGTCTTCAACTCTTGATGATAACTCTTGAACTTCGTAGAATCTTGACAATGTGATTCTTTCCATTGGCTTTATTAAATGAATACAAAACCAAAAATGAACTAAACAAACCAAAATATGATGCAATGAATAATCTTTTTTTTTCTTTTTTTTTTTCTACATCATTAAATACAAAGTAAATACAAAATGAAAACAAACAAAAATAAAAACTGATGATGATCCTAAATAACATTTCTCTTGTCTTTTTTTTTTTTTTAAAACAAGAGAATATAATACAAATAAAAATAAAAACAAAAATGCAAGTACAAATGTCATGGTGTGAGTACTTTACCGCTTGATTCTTTACAACTTGTATGTCTCGATATCATAAACTTCTTGAATTCTCATCTTGATAATCTTCACTCTTGTACAATAGTCTTCAACTTGTAAAAATTCTGCTCCTTGTCTTGTTGCTATACTTGAATTTGAAATCTGCTCATTTTTGTACCATTGCTTGTAAACCTAGAACTTCTTCAACTTTCCTTCGAACTTGTGATGCTTCCCTTGTTGATGATGATGGTGTTTCTATGGACCTGTTGGTGTAGAGAGAGATAAAGTGGATGGTGCTAACTGCGAACAAGATTACAAGTGGTATGTAAGTTAGCAATTCGATGTCACCATTCATGATTGATAAAAGAGCACTCAAGAGATCAAAATAGTGCTTCTATTGGTGGGAGGTTGGGTAGCTCACCATTCTACCCGGAGTTTACGTACGGTGACACACACTCGAAAAGCACATATTTAGACAGGTATAAAGAAGTGAAGATCGGTGCCTCTCATGATGTAACATGGGTAGTCTCCACTATAGGGGACCACTAATCTACTACCGAATTCAGTCTGCACCATATTTGCCACTGGCATGGTTAAATCCAACTTTAACTCTCATACAAGTAAGAAACCCGATCATGTTCTCTGTCATCTCTAAGTTCAGTCACTCTTATGAGAATCTCAATGTAATCTTAGCGACATGGATACTATGTGACTCTAAACTAAGTACAAGTTGGAGGTTTTCACGCACTAATTTACACAAAAGTTGAAAAATTTGAAAAATTTACAATGCAAATGTTTAACCACTCCCCCACACTTAAACTTTACATTGTCCTCAATGTAAATTGAGTCATCCAAAGTAAGTCAAGGTGGGAAATTATGCATGACAAATGACAAGAAATCATAAAAATAAAATCAATATAATACAAGAAAAAGCTAAAAACAAAACAAGAAAATGAAAATAAGACAAGAGATACTCATCTTATGGGTTGCCTCCCATTTAGAGCTTGGTTTAAAGTCGTCATCCCGACTATCTCCTTGCTTTCTATGACTCCTCCAGAGGGAGTGCATCCAAAAAATTAGCTCTTTCCACCACTTCGGAAGTGAAATTCTCATAATATGGTTTCAACTGGTTCCCATTAACTTTAAGTTCCTTGCATGTAGCTATGCTACGAATTTCTAATGCACCATGAGAAAACACATTAGTAACAATAAAAGTTCCGATCCAACGTGACCTTAATTTACCCGGAAATAAATGCAAGCGAGAATTAAACAAAAACACTTTCTGCTCAACACAAAATTGTTTTCTAGAAATCATAGTATCATGAAAGGCCTTCGTTTTTTCCTTGTAAATGCGAGAGCTTTCAAATGCATCATTGCGAAGCTCTTCTAGCTCTTGGAGTTGTAACTTCCTTTGCTTTCCAGCCCCATTCATCTCCATATTGCATTGCTTAATCGCCCAAAACGCTTTATGTTCAATCTCCACGGGTAAGTGACAAGGTTTACCGTACACAAGCCTAAAGGGAGACATCCCAATAGGTGTCTTGTATGCGGTTCTATAAGCCCACAAAGCATCATTTAATCGCATGCTCCAATCCTTCCTTGTTGGATTCACCGTCTTTTCTAGTATGGATTTCACCTCCCGGTTGGAAACTTCGGCTTGTCCATTTTTTTGAGGATGATAAGGTGTTGCAACCTTATGTGACACATTGTACTTCTTCAACAAGCTTTGCAAAGTCCTGTTGTTGAAGTGAGAACCCCCATCGCTAATTATAGCTCTTGGAATTCCAAACCTTGCAAAAATGTTTGTTTGCACAAAATCTGAAACAACCTTGGAATCATTAGTAGGGGTGGCCTTAGCTTCCACCCATTTAGAGACATAATCAACAGAAAGTAAGATGTAAAAATTCCCACGAGAGTTGACAAAAGGACCCATAAAATCAATACCCCATACATCAAAAACTTCAATAAATTGAATAAAATTTTGTGGCATTTGATTTCGGGCACCTAGATTGCATGTACTTTGGCACCTATCACAAGTTGTGCAAAATATATATGCATCCTTAAACAAGGTTGGCCAATAGAAACCGCTTTCAAGTACCTTGTGAGCGGTTCTTTTACTTCCAAAATGTCCTCCGCAAGCATAGGAGTGACAAAATGACAAGATAGAATTAAACTCAGATTCGGGAACGCACCTTCTCATTACTTGGTCGCTGCCATGTTTCCATAAGTATGGATCATCCCATATGTATTGGTTTCCTAACCTCTTAAGTTTATCCCTCTCAGCACGAGACAAGTTCTCTGGGATTTGTTTAGTTACCAAGTAATTCACAATATCCGCATACCATGGTTCTCCACATGCAATTGAGAATAGTTGCTCATCCGGGAAACATTCACGCAATGGGATAGCTTCCTTGTCCACAGCAATACGGCTCAAGTGATCCGCAAAGGTGTTCTCAATTCCTTTCTTGTCTTTGATTTCAATATCAAACTCTTGCAAGAGTAAAATCCAGCGTATGAGCCTTGGTTTCGCTTCTTTCTTCATTAGCAAGTACCTAAGAGCTGCATGATCAGAATGAACAACAACTTTTTTACCAATTAGATAAGAGCGAAATTTCTCCAATGCAAATACAATAGCTAAAAACTCTTTTTCAGTGGTTGTGTAGTTTTTTGGGCCTCATTTAACGTTCTAGAAGCATAATAAATGGCATGAGGTATCTTCCCCACACGCTTCCCAAGCACCGCACCAACCGCATAGTCACTAGCATCACACATGAGCTCAAAAGGCTTGCTCCAATCCGGTGGTTTAATGATAGGGGCTGAAATCAAAAGTTCTTTCAAACGATTGAATGCCGCCATACACTTCTCATCAAAGTTAAAAACCACATCTTTTTGCAATAAGTTGCAAAGTGGTGATGCTATCTTGGAAAAATCCTTGATAAATCTACGATATAAACCTGCATGACCAAGAAAAAAACGTATCTCCCTCACCGTAGTGGGAGGGGTTAGAGCACGAATAAGGTCTATCTTAGATTTATCAACTTCCAAGCCCTTAGAAGATATAATATGGCCTAAAACTATGCCATGAGTTACCATGAAATGGCACTTCTCCCAATTAAGCACAAGGTTTGTTTCAACACAGCGTTCAAGGATTAAAGACAAATTGTTCAAACAAAGGTCAAATGAATCACCAAAGACACTAAAGTCATCCATAAACACTTCAATTATGTTTTCAACATACTCGGAAAAGATACTTACTATACACCTTTGAAAGGTAGCTGGAGCATTGCACAATCCAAAAGGCATCCTTATATAAGCAAAAGTGCCGAAAGGACAAGTGAAAGTGGTTTTCTCTTGGTCCTCCGGTGCTATCACAATCTGATTGTACCCTGAATAACCATCAAGGAAACAATAATAAGCATGTCCAGCTAAACGTTCAAGCATTTGATCAATAAAAGGTAAAGGAAAATGATCCTTCCTAGTAGTGACATTCAACTTTCTATAATCAATAAAAACCCTCCAACCGGTTTGCACACGAGTTGGGACAAGTTCGTTCTCATCATTCTCTACCACCGTTACCCCTGATTTCTTTGGTACAACTTGTACCAGGCTCACCCACTTGCTATCGGATATGGGGTATATAACACCCACTTCCAAAAGCTTGAGTATCTCCTTTTTCACAACTTCCATCATGGGAGGGTTCAAACGACATTGCGCTTCCCTTGTAGGCTTTGCATCGTCCTCCGAACGAATCTTATGCATGCAAACGTCATGGCTTATACCCTTGATATCGGCGATTGTCCATCCTATGGCCATCTTGTGCTTCCTTAGCACCCTTAGAAGTTTTTGCTCCTGTAATTCACTAAGCTCGTTAGAAACAATCACAGGTAACTCTTCATTGTCACCCAAGTACAAGTACTTTAATTGACTTGGAAGAGGTTTCAATTCCAACTTTGGAGATTTAATAATAGAAGGTAAAAGCTTTTCATCACTGCATGGTAAAGAAATAAAAGAGATATTATGAGTTTCCGGACATCCTTCAAGTGAGTTGAGATCACCAAGGGATTCCTTAACTTCGTTACCACATTCTACTCCGTCATCCATGGATGTAGTTAAAACAGTTTCCAAAGCATCACCACCATTCAATTCAAAAACTTTTTGCGCCAATGCATCCATAACATCAACGGAGAAACAAGAGTGGACATCACTAGGATATCTCATCGTCTCGAAAATGTTGAAACGTATTATTTCTCCATCAAACTCCATATTCAACGTTCCCTTGTCTACATCAATGATCGTCTTAGCCGTTTTCATGAAGGGACACCCAAGTAGCAATGGAAGAGACGAGTCCGGTGCACCTTCATCCATCTCTAACACACAAAAGTCAGCAGGGAATACAAGTTGATTAACCTGCACAAGAACATCCTAAACAATACCCATTGGGTAAAAATTAGAGCGATCGGCTAATTGCAACACAATTTCAGCCTTTTTCAAAGGACCTAGATTAAGTGAATTATACATGGATGCCGGCATAACATTAACAGATGCACCTAAGTCTAACATTTCTTTATTAAAAGTGGTGTTACCAATTGTGACGGGAATGTCAAAGCTACCTGGATCCTTGCATTTCAGTGGGAGTTTGTGTTGTAAGATTGCCGAAGCATTCTACCCCACACTTAGCACTTTATTTCCTTTAAGCCTTTGCTTGTTGGTACACAAGTACTTCAACACTTTTGCATACTTGGGAACTTGCTTGATAGCATCAATGAGTGGTATATTCACATGAATCTTCTTGAGAACGTCTAAAATCTCCTTTTCTAGTTCCGCCTTCTTAGAACTTGCAAATATGCGAGGAAAAGGTATAAGAGGAACATAAGTAGGAATATGAGTTTTAGAGTTAGGAATAGGTACCTCGGGTGTTTGGGGAATTTCATCCCTCTTTTCCTCCAAAACCGGATCCATTGGATCTTCTTCCTCACCCAAATCAGCAACTTTGGGTTGCTCAAGTTGTGCACCACTTCTCAACGTAATAACATTGACACCCTCCTTTGGGTTGATAGGTTGAGAAGGGAGTCTCCCACTATTTTGTGCCTTTAATTTGTTGATATCAATCTCCATGGAGCCCACTTGAGTTTTCAAATCCTTAATCGCACTCTTGGTTTCTTGTTGGCTCTCCTTGAACATGGTAGAAATACCTTTCATCAACTTTGCATCAATATCGGAACCTTGGTTTTGAACCGGTTGTTGTGGTTGCTGAAATTGCTGCTGTTGTTGTTGAAATTTTTGTTATTGTTGTGGTTGAAATTGTTGCTGTTGAGGTTGAAATTGTTGTTGTTGCGGTTGAAATCCACTCGGACGGTTGAAGATAGGTTGTTGAACCGCACCTTGCTTGTTGGCATAGCTGAAATTTGGATGATCTCTCCATCCCGGATTGTAGGTGTTGGAATAGGGATCATACCTTCTTGGTTGGTTTGGAAAAACCGCATTAGCTTGATCCAACTCTTCACCATACGAAGGTAATATAACCGCAGCCATATTTTGCATCATTTGCTCCATATTGTCCATCCTTTGATCATGGTGTGATGATGATGAATCACTAACTTCATGCACTCCCCTAATCATTGGTTCACCTCTTGTGTAGAATTTTTGCGAGTTTGCATCCATGCTTTCAATCAACTCGGCAGCTTGGGCCACCGTCTTGTTCACTAGTGCACCACCACCCGCAGCGTCAAGAAGATATCTATCACTTGATTGGAGGCCTTCGTAGAAGTACTGGATTATCATAGCATCGCTGAATTGATGGTGAGGACAGCTTGCCACCAATCTCTTGTATCGCTCCCAACATTCATACAAAGACTCTCCCGCATGTTACTTTATTCCGCAAATCTCTTTGCGAATTTGAGTGGCCTTCGACGCAGGAAAATACCTCTCTAGAAAGAGTTTCTTCAACCCGTTCCATGTAGTGACACTTCCAGCTGGAAAACAAAACAACCAATCCTTAGCGCTGTCCACCATAGAAAATGGAAAAACTTTCATCATTGCACCATCGGCTTCGGTCTCCGCTGGAAGCATAGCCTTGACAATGGTATAGAACTCCATGAGATGCTTATTTGGATCTTCATTCGCCATACCATGAAACTTTGGCAACTCTCTAAGCAACCCCGGTTTGATCTCGAATGTTGAGTTGGTTTGGATACACCACCGTTGTGCATCAAGCCTATGAGAAGCCAAATCCTTGAGTGTACGATTTGCGTCTTCCATTGCTTCTTCTTCTTCAACTAGTGGTTCTTCTACAAATGGAACCTCTAGTTCTTCTTCTAGTTGTAACTCTTCTTCCACTTCTTGATGAAGAGCTTCGTGTTCTACTTCCAAGACTTGTTCTTCCGTTGTGTCTTGACTTGGTTGGAGTATTGTGCCTCTTAGAATAGCTATCCCGCACCTTGGATAATTCCAATCCTTAGAATCCAGGGATTAGTACCTGAAAAACAATTCTCGCAAACAAGTGAGAAACAAGACAAGAAACGGAAATCAAATATGCAAGCAGAAAAATGATAAAAAGAATCTAAAAACTTAATAACAAGCCGTTTGCCTCCCCGGCAACGGCGCCAAAATTTGGTCGGTTGTCAGCCGACACAAATATAATTTCACTTTCTTACTTCCTAAAATAAAGTAGTATGCAATAAGAAAGAGTTCGTATCCACAGAGAGGCTTTTTGTTGTTATGCAAATTTTCAGTTTCTTAGTAACCAAAGGGGGGATGTTGTTTTATCAAAGCAATAAAAATAAATTGAAAGCAATAAAGTATGAAAATAATCAATATGGAGAAAGTATTGGTCACGGGATAGTTTCATTCACAAATACATATTTTCATCAATGACTAGAATTGATATTTAATCTCTCATTTACTAAAAGTCCTAGGATACCTTGATCGCAAGAATACCCCGCTAATTCCATGATTTCATCACAACCACATTAAAAGATGCATATGTGAATTCTTCCTAGAAAGCAACCTAAAGTGTAAAAGCAAATTAGATTTAACTCCCTAAAAGCAATAAGCTATATGGAATAAGACTAATCAAGGCAATCGAAATGTGTAAAAGCACTAAATCAATTTAACCCAAGTTATGATTCATATGTGACTAGTAAGATATATCTCTACAAGCACTACCCACATTTATGCTACTTAGAATCAGGGACGAACAACGTTTTCGTATTGAAAAACCTAATATAGCTCTAGATATGAATGCAAATCGGATTGATTCCGGACTCAACCAATTAAAAAATCAAATCATATATCAATATCAACAATGAAACATAAACAATAAACTTGAGACAAAACTAATGCATTGAATCAGATTTTATTTGTGAAATCCACTTATTATCCCATAACCAATATTAAGAATTTAGCTACTCATGGTTTTTGAACTCAACATAATTATTATTAAAAATAAAATGAAGAACATAAAAATAAATGGAAGCAAACCCTAGTCGCTGCTCTCCTCCAAAAACCCAGTAGAAAGATTGTGTGATAAGTGATATCCCCAAAAGAATAGAAACTTTTTTCTTTTTATAGCTTTCAAATTTCCAAAATTAGGTCTTCAAAGCCCACGGTCCAATACCAAGAAGTCCACTAAACTCATGTGTGTGAAAAACCCATGTGAAAATATGACCCAAAAATTGTTCGCCGGAAAACTGTGTTTTTGGCCGGAATGTTGCCGGAATCCGGCGCCGGGAAGTATCTCAGGTGACCGGTCAAAGGTGATCAGTACTGAGTCAGGTGAATCTTTTCTAACTGGATGACTAAGCTGAGTTGAGTTCTTGGCCAAAACCTGAGCCATTGCCAAGCCATAACATCATTGCACTTCACTTGGAAAATCTAGCCATGATGGCTGGGCAATGCCACCATGTCTGCTCAGCATTCCCTGGAACCTGGGATGCACGGACGCACCAATTTTGGTGCCGTGTCCGCGTCCGACTCACGTCGGACGCAGGACGCGCATTTGACGCTGACACGACGCATGTCCGACGCACCAAATACGCGTCCCGCGCGCGTCCTTTTGGACGCACCGATGACTTGGGTTTGAAGCATTTTTTTTTCCATTTTCATTTAAACTTCTTCCTTTATTTTTACTATTATTAACTAAATGAAGAAAGACAAACATTTAGATCAATCATGTAACTCTTTATTAGGATTTTGTAATTGGAAATACATCACATATACCCTTGGTTGGGCATGTGTTGTTCTAAGAATGCAATTCGATTGTGCCATGTGTTTAATAGTGATTGATTGCTTGACCTTCGGCGTGTATAAACAAACGATCTTTCATTTTCTTTTGAAATTTATACACATGTAACATTATTTTCTAATTTTTAGGATGGAAATACTTGACTTTGCTGTATAATTACATAATTATATATATAAATAAAATATGTATATACGCGTCCGCGTCCTAGTTTTTTGAGAATTTTGTAGTGTCCGCGTCGTGTCGTGTCCGCGTCTACGCGTCCGCGTCCGTGCAACCCAGGCTGGAACCAACTCTACTTCCAAAGCAACTGAACTGCATAACCAACTTGAATTCATAACCCAAGCTATATGTTCTGTCATTCCCTCTCAACTCAGTTCATAATCTATATCCTTTAACTTAAAACATCAGCAGCATCACTAGTGTTTCAACCCATTTCTTAATCTCCCAACAACAAACCACAGCTCCTCCAAATTGAAACCAATTGAACCCCAATTCTAACCTTGTTGTCCACCTGTACATTCATACCTAGCATTCATCTTCCTACAGAAACACAATCACCAACCCTGTAATCATGTTCACATGTCTCCTCATTCCATGCTACAATCCCCAGCAACACAATCACATTGTAACTTCATACCCTGAAATCACAACTGCAACTGACCATTCAATCCTTTCTTATCTAAACTCTTCCAGCTCTAGTGTATTCATGTTAACTGATCATTACATGTTATTCAAACCATCAACTCCATTTGTTCTCATGCCTGCACTTCAACTCAAAAGTCAGTAACTCCACTGCAATTTCATCACCTGTAGAAACCCTTCCTGTGACTTGTACTCTCAGTTCCACAGACTCCATCTCCAACTGCAATTCTCATTGCAATTCCAAACCTACAATCCCAGATGCTTCCTAGTTCACTCCTGCAACTGCTGCTTCTCATACAAAGGCCACAACCATTGCAGCTTCATAATTCACCATATTCATTTCCTTTGCCAGATTCCAACTCTACCTGCAACTTTTAGTACACTCCATTTCCAACAAACATTATTCCATGCAATACCTAAACCAATGCCCCACTTAAGTTCCTCCACCTGTACTCTCTGCTTCACCAGCACAACACTACCATTCCATCACCATTGTCTCAAATGCAGTTCTTGCAGCTGTTATCCAACACCAAATCTGGCACCACCACTTAAAAATCAACCAGCAAAAAACCTAGCTTCTCAGATTCAACCACCAGTACTTGCAGTTTTTCTTGACTGTGCTTTCTCAGCTTCATACCTTCTCACCATCCAACTACAGAATCAATTGAACAGCTCCAAATTCTGGTAACCCCCAAGATCAATCTTACACTGCTCAAATCACTTTCTCCCTGTGTTCTTCTCAGTGTCTAAACCACCTGCCTCAAACCGAATCAGATTTACTTCCCATTCAAGAGCAAACCCCTATCTGTTTTCTCTTGATGTCATCACAGAAACTCTTGATTTGAACCCCAATTCTTCTGTTCTTGATCTCATCCTGGGTTGCACGGACGCGGACACGACACGACGCGGACGCGGACACTACAAAATTCTCAAAAAACTAGGACGCGGACGCGTATATACATATTTTATTTATATATATAATTATGTATTTATACAGCAAAGTCAAGTATTTCCATCCTAAAAATTAGAAAATAATGCTACATGTGTATAAATTTCAAAAGAAAATGAAAGATCGTTTGTTTATACACGCCGAAGTTCAAGCAATCAATCACTATTAAACACATGGCACAATCGAATTGCATTCTTAGAACAACACATGCCCAACCAAGGGTATATGTGATGTATTTCCAATTACAAAATCCTAATAAAGAGTTACATGATTGATCTAAATGTTTGTCTTTCTTCATTTAGTTAATAATAGTAAAAATAAAGGAAGAAGTTTAAATGAAAATGGAAAAAAAAATTCTTCAAACCCAAGTCATCGGTGCGTCCAAAAAGGACGCGCGCGGGACACGTATTTGGTGCGTCGGACATGCGTCGTGTCAGCGTCAAACGCGCGTCCTGCATCCCAGATCTCATCTCAACAAACCAATTTCTGTAGTTCAATCAACATCTGCTTCTTCTACCTTTGTAACTGCTCAGAATCACCACCACAATCTTCTTTTTCTCATCAATTCCATCTCAAAACAGTCTTCAATCTCGATCTGCAGCTCTGAATTCCGTCAAACCCCTTGAATCATCAACCAAATTCTTCATTCCCATGAACCTAGAGAATTAGAACAAACCCTAAAACCAAATTCTTCACTGTAAACTTCTCTTCATCATCAATTCATCCACAGAAACCCATTTCATTCTCGAATTGATTCAACAACTGAGATGTAGTTTTCTTTTCTTTTCTCTCTAAATTCAGACCTCCTTGAAAGCACAACCACACAAATGATTGAGAGGGCATTTATCTCAATTTTAGGTCTCTGTAATAATGAAAATTGATATTGGCACCCAGTATATTAGAATAAGGGTCATCTTTGTTTGCTTGGCTGGTCAGTTTCAGATTACCGATAGCTCATTTGCTTTCTTGCTCAACTGTCAGTTGTAAAGAACTGAAAGTCACCTCCTCGCGCAACTTAGCCCGCTCCAAATATAGCTCGCCTGTGGATTGAGGTGTTTGCCTTTACGCTCTAAATGACTCCATTGCCCCAACAACAACCATCTTTTACTCCTCATATGCACTTCTTATCTTCAATGAGAGTCATCACTAAAGTTGTCGTGATTTTCAGACAGAATTCGCATCACTAAAGCCGACAAACTTTTCAGATAGGGATGAAGAAATAAAAGCAAATATGAGAAATAATCACCTCCAATAACATTTGCATCTTTTGCCCTGTTTCTTCTTCTTTTGCTCCAAACGGTTCCAAAGTACCTTACAAACTCAAATTCACACATAAGATACATAATTTACATGAAAACTCGCAAAGAAAGCATAAATACTAGATATAAAATTAGGTGTTTATCACACCTATCAAGAATCAATATTATTACCTTGCTGCTTATATTTAAAGTTTTCTTTCTTTTCTTTTTCTTTCATCCAACGGTCCCTTGACTTGCCAAAAGGAACCAAATTTGACTAACTTCTTCTACAACTTCATGACAAGACCTTAGCCAGCTAAGCGCCTAGTATTTATCTACAGTTCAGGTATTTCTAGTTTAAAAAGGATGCTCGGATGATTACTTTGGGCTTTTATCATATTCCCTCCTTCCATTACATCAACATTGATTTATGTCTTATGGAAAGAAGAAGAGAAAGGATTATTTTTAAGTGTTTTGTTTTCTTCCAATTATGTCTTAATGCATAATGAATACTGAAATTTAGAAATGACATATCTCTGAAACTATGTCATGAATATTTGTAAATTTGATACCGTTGAAAAGAATTCTAAAACACCTACATGACTATCAAATTATACATATTTCTTATATTAAGATCAATTAAATAACAATTTTAGAAATATAGCCTTGTTTAGTGATAAGGGTCAACTTTGGAGGGACAAATACTTAAAATGAAAAGGTCACCTTTGGTGCGACGGAGTCACAGAGGGAGTATGATATTACGATCATATTATGACCTAATGTATATCGTCAGAGGGTTCAAAGTCGTTTCTGAAATAGTGAGAGTTTAATAAAAGGGTGTTTGTTTTTTGCTAACTCAACGTCTGATCTGGCTCGGCCCTTGACTCTGCACGAGTCAAAATGTTATACTGTTTGCTTTTTATTTTAAGTTAGATCCAACTCGCGACCTAACTCAGACCTAACCCTTGACTCGGACCCGTTTTAGTCAGGGAATAAAATGCCCCTGACTCATGGGATCAAGCCACTGACTCATAATTTTGAGTCAGCTAAGTCATATCTGACTCAAAAAAATAAACATACTGAGTAAGATCCAAATGAGTTAGGTGACTTCAGTCAAATCCAGACGAATCATACTTAGACGAGTCAGATCCAGGAAAAAAAAACATGATGTAAATGTTCCTTAGAGATAACAAAATCCAATAATTATATTCACATAAGTAAACCAAATAGTACTCCCTCCGTTTCACAAAGACAGTCCGCTTTGACTTTCTCAAAATATTAAGGAGACCATACTATTTTACTTGACTACCCCTAGTTACTTACCTATTTTATTTTAATAAAAATGCTAGCAATAAAGACTATCCAAAATTGGTATGAGAATAATAAATACGAAATATAAAAGGGAAATTTAAAAGATATTGAATTTAAGAAGTATAAACTTTATAAGGAATCTAATTTTTAGAATTAAATGTATATTTCCTTAAAAGGAATGAAGGATATATATTTGTTTCCTCAATTATACTAATTGATTTAATATTTTAGATTGACTCACGTTAAAAATATATTTATGAATATAAAGAATTCAAGGGTATATTAGAGAGTTCATTGAAAAAGTATGACTATAAACAGAAGCTAGACACAATTTTGAAACTGACGAAAAAAGAATAGAGGACGGTGTTTCAGAAACAGAGGGAATATATTTTTACACGAAGTAAGTGTAAACTTTCAAACAAGATACTAAAATTTCCATCTTTGTTTTTGTTTTTTCTCTTTTATAACCGATAAACAAGAGATTCATTTATTAGAATATAAATAGTACGTTTTGAAAAGTTTAAAGCACCTATGAGAAACTAGGGAACCAAAAAAATAAGAGAAAAAAAGAGTTTAGTGACAACATTTTTTTTTAAGGAGGTTCAGTTTCATCCTAACTCGGATGAAACAAATATATTTGTTTATCATCCACTTAATCTCAATTTTTATGTCAGATAACAATCTATTTTTCTTTCAAGCCATGTACACCGCATGATCAAAGCTAGAATAAACGACGACATTACATTAAGTTTTTTTGCCATGAATATTTGATCATAGCAAAAAAAAAAAAAAAAAAAAAAAAAAGACACAGATTAAGCTAACAAGCATGCATCTGCAAATGAGGGAATCAGAGATTCAGAAGTAGACAATTTGATTTTAATGACAGTGAAAATACTATGGTACCTAGAGTACCACCAATTCTTTTTCTATTGACATATATAAATATACCTTGTATAAGTATTTCTGTTGAGCTCATGAGTTGATTATGAATTGTGTAAAAACACCATCTTTTTCCATCTTGTTAAATGGACAGCCTGAAGGTTTCTTTGGAAGTGAAAGAGGAATCCGTCAAGGATGCCCTCTATCACCATACTTATTCATCATCTGCGCCCATAACCTAAGCGGGATCATAAACAGAATGGAAGCGGAAGGAAAATATAGTGGATATAAAGTTAACAGATGGGCACCTAGTGTCTCCCACATTATGTTTGCAGACGACATCATGCTTTTTGGCAACACTGACAGCAGCACAATTAACTCTATATCCACTATCCTCCAAGAATATTACAAGATTTCTGGACAGTTGGTGAATTATTCAAAGTCCTCTATCTATTTCAGCAAGAGTGTCCCTGAATCCTATGAAGATGAGATCCTTGTAAAACTAGGAGTTAACAGGATGAGCAAGGAGGAGAAGTATTTGGGGGTGAAGATTTTAAAACAAGGTTTCAGAATATCAAATTTCAATTTTCTCATTGAGAAGTTTGAAGGAAAACTCACGGGATGGAGACGAAACTCTTTGTCTCATGCTGGAAGAACAATGCTTATACAATCTGTTCTCGCGTTAATTCCAGTATACTACATGGCCTGTTCTCTTATACCAAAAACAGTTTTACAGAAACTTACTCGGATTATAAGAGACTTCTGGTGGGGTCATAGCAGAGACAAGAAGAAGATGCATTTTCTGAAATGGGAATGGTTTAACTTGCCAAAAGAGAAGGGGGGGTTAGGGATTCGATCATTGTGTGACCTTAACCAAGCTTTGGTTGCGAAGCTAACTTGGAGATTTCTACAGGAACGAGACAGTCTATGGGCAACAATTCTACATGCAAAGTACTTAAGGGGCAAGTTATTCTGGGAAGCTAAAAAGACTAACAACTGTTCCACCACTTGGGCTGCGATGATGGACAGTAGAGATGTTTTAAAAAGAGGGTGTATGTGGCTAGTAGGCAATGGAGAGAGCATTAATATTTTTTCAGATCCATGGATTTATGGAAGTCTACACTTAACACCGATCAGAGTCTCGGAAAATCACCCAGAGGTCACTAAAGTTAATCATCTTATTGACTTTGATACTGGTAATTGGAAAATCAACTTGATTCAACAGATGGTGGATGGTGACACAGCAAACAGGATTTTAGCAACTCCCATAAATACCGTTTCTGCTGATAAGTTAATCTGGACTCTTACACAGCATGGAGGCTTCACGTCTCAATCCTTTCAACGTCTGCTTCAGGACAACTATGGTGAACCTTCAAGCCGTAGAGAATCAGATTTCAGGTGGAACAAATTTTGGAAGAACAACAACACAGCACCAAAAATAAAGAACTTCATTTGGAGAGCTCTGCATAATGGCATTGCCGTGTCTCAAAAAATTGGGAGATTTGTTGAAGGCATCTCAATGGAGTGCTGCATTTGCAATAATGCAGTTGAAACAGTTGAACATCTGTTATTCCAATGTGAATTAGCTCAAGCAGTTTGGTTCGCTTCCCCGTTTGGACTACGTCTACAAGGTGACACTGAAATCAATTTAAAAACTCTTATCCAGTCGTGGCTTCAAAGAAACGATGACTTCTACTCTGTCTCACTTGGAATGGCTATCTGCTGGGCAATCTGGAAGAAAAGAAACGAGAAAGTTTTTGAAAACAAACAAAGCACAGTTCAAGGTATTCTACAAATCGCCATGTTCTGGTTTAATCTTTACTACAACCTGGAAATTGAGAATGAAACTGAAGCTGAAGATAGTCCTTTGCAAATACAAACTGACGTTACACAATGTTGGAAGACACCTGCTGCTCCTTTCATCAAGCTCAATGTTGACGCAACTTGGAAAAATGGTTTGTATGCCTGTGTAGCAGTAGCAAGGGATCACGATGGAGCTTGTTGGGGTGCTTGCACTAAAATTGGAAGGGCTGACACATCTCTGTGCGCAGAAGCAGAAGGTTTCTACCTGGCAACTGAACTTGCAATTTGGTTGAACATCAAGGACATAATCATCGAAGGAGACTGTCAAGTTATGGTCAATTGCATTACTGGAACTACAACAAGACCTCCCTGGCGAATTTGGAAGATCATGGATGATATAAAAGAGCATATGAAGTTTTTCAACAACTATAAAATCAGCTATGTCCCTGAAGCGGCAAACTCTGCAGCTCATGCCCTAGCTGGATATGCTCTCTCTCACAACGTCCATTCTAGATGGACTAAATCTCAGTTACCGACTAACATAACCTCTCTCTGGTCAGAGGTTACTAGTTAGTTTTTGTTTCTCTTTGTCTGCTACCAAAAAAAAAAAAAAAAAAAAAAAAAGAAAGGTAAAGATCAAACAAATAAGGTGACCTTGATAACATTTAATTTAAGTTCACCAAAGAAAAGAAAAATTTATAGGATCAATCAAGGTACGATTAATGTACAAGTACTAGAAATAACCCGTGCCGTAACGACACGGCATGAGACGATACAATTTTTGGTCATAATGATTTAAATAAATACTATAAACTATGATAAGAATTATTTTGACCCATGAGAACTTGTAGTAATGAAAATCTTAGATATTTGTCATCCAAATAATTATAAATTCGGTATTGCCTTGAACTGATCTGTGATAAATGTATAGTGTTTCTTACATTATCCAAATCTCCTAAATTATTGGTGGTGCACTTTCAGAAAAAAAAACTACTATCCTCCATTTGAAGACCCTAATTGTAGCTTTGATAAGGAAATAATTTGTGTTTTATTTACCTGGCTTGATTGGGGTATACCCAAACTAATTGGGGTATACCAAATTTAAAGCCATCCAACCTAGTGTGTTAAGGGGTGTCTAAATGATATTGAAAGACCAAATTTCCCCCCCTCCCAAACCTTGCCGGCTGAATCCTTCCTAAAAAAAAATTCAAATTATTTTCCCAAAAACTCTATTCACTCTAATCATACATGAAGAGATAAAAAAAAACATATTTTTTTTTTGAATCATACGGGTTTTGGGCCGGCACGGTTCCAGGTTAAATATCATGCCGACCTTTCATACCTGGATGCGACATTTATAAGGTCGGCATGATATTCAACTAACTACCTTGCCGGCTTGTTCCAATGATCCCAGTCGGAAGGGTATTTTTGGAATACCTTGCCGGCCGAAATACAGCCGGAAGGGTATTTTTTGAATACCTTGCCGGCCAAAAACAGACGGAAGGGTATTTTTTGAATACCTTGCCGGCCAATTTTTTTTTATGTCATCTCCTGTATGTCAAAAAACAAAAGTCGGCAAGGTCGACGATGAAGATCATGCCGGCCACTTTGATGCCTGCGGACCAAAGTCGGCAGCTTATTCAAAGTGGACCCTGCCGGTAAATCTTAGCCGGCATTTTGTTCAAACTATAACCTTGCCGGCCTTGTGTATTTTCAAAATCTAATTTTTTTTGATCGAAATCGAAATCATAAGTGGGATGAAAGGTTTAATTTAGTGAATTCATAATTTCAAAATTTTAATCTAAACTCAATTAATTAACATAATCAGAATTTTAATGTTAATTAACCAAGGGTATTTTAGCCATTTAGAAAATACAAGGTTAAGGGGTAGCTTGGTTTTACTTCATAATGACCTTATTTTGTCTTATTGGGTATACCCAAATTAATCTGGGTATACCCCAATCTCGCCAGGTTTATTTACTACATATAATTTAAACAAAGTTTTACTCTCATCAATTGTGATTCTTTAAAACAGGTAAAAATATGGAACTTGGCAAGGTTTAAAATTTTAGACTAACAAAACTCTTTGGGTTTAATAAGAACCCATCTACTCTAGAATGCTTGCACGGTAATTATGACATCCAAAAGTTCATCAAAAGTTTCCACTAAACATTGAATACATGAGTATTTCAAATAAAAATCGACACTGGAACAGAAAAAGGTAGTCAACTATAATCTTTGTGCACCTTTATTTCAGAAGTACGGCTAGTTTACGCACTTGCTCAACATTAGACTTTATTAGAAGTAACACACATACACATTATTGTTCGAATTTTCTCTTGATGGTATCTTATCATATTTAACTGGTTCCCAAATAAAAAATATTTTTTTTTCTATTTATGTTGATAAAATTTCTAATGTTGTTTTTTATCACATTATTGTTCGAATTTTCTCTTGATGGTATCTTATCATATTTAACTGGTTCCCAAATGAAAAATATTTTTTCTATTTATGTTGATAAAGATTCTAATGTGAAAAAGGGCAATATCCAACGGGTTATAAATAGATGATTATAGTTTGTAATATGTTTGACATGTTGATACTCTTAAGCTAAAAATCACCAAGAAAATAAATTGGGAATAAGGAAATCAATTGGAAATGAGTGAATGTGTGTGGTTGAAGAAATATACTCATCTATTTATAATGGTCACCGAATGAATGCATGTGCTATTACATCTTAATCATAATGTGGTGCACCCGTTACAGAGCTCTCCATAATTAGGGACGTTTTTTTTTTCTCTTTTGCATGTGCAATTACTCGATGGAACCAAAAAAGGGCAATATCCGATGGTGCGAAAATTGATTCCAGAATTGCTCATAAGGTTTAGTCTCATGCAGCGTGAAAAAGGGCAATACCCACTGCATTCTTCTTAGTATGAAAAGGGGAAATTGCCGGGAAAAAAATTGTATCAAGAATTCCGGAAAAATATTGATCGCAGAATTGCAATATAGTTTGCGCCGTTCAGTATTCTCTCTCTCTCTCTCTCTCTCTTTTTTTTTTTTTTTTTTTTTGTGTGCAGTAGATTTGATGGAAAGATAGCATGACAGATAGTTCGATTTTAATGTTAGCATATGATTAAGAGTCGGAGATCGATCTTAATAAGGATGATAGAAACTGTTTCTAACCCTTGACCATAAGTTTCATCCTTCTTTTTCCGGGAATAACCGTTATTTGGGAAGCTCATAAGTTTCATATGCTAACATTGTTTTTTTTTTTTTTTTTTGGGAGTTTTGCCTCCTTTTGTTGGTGTTGTTCAGGATTCTTTCCCTTTATTTTTTGGTTTTTTCTTTCTTTGAGTTTAGCTTCTTTTTTTGTTGTTGCTTGAGCATCATCCTGCAAAAGGTAGCATTACAGGTAGTTTCATCTTAATGTTAGCAGTCGAAAATCGATCTTAGTAAGGATGATTGTAAATGTTTCTAAAGTTCTATGTGAGTTTGGGTTTTACATTGTAACTTTAATCTTTTTTTTTTTTTTTTTGATGAAAATAGGATACATTTCCATGATGAAAATTTTCTGGTGAGTCATATTTGTTACTCATTGTTCCAAAATACATTGAGTATAATGAAAACCATTATTTGTATTTTTTGATTCTTCCCTTTTCACAATGGGTATGACTAAAAAAAATTAATTTAAAAAAATAAAAATTATTTGTATTTTGTAGGTTGGTAAATGATGGATAATTGTTTAAAGATATTTTCCCTTTACATTGAATATATTTGTAGTTTTTGATTCTTTCCTTTAATTTTTTTTATTTTTTAGATAATAATGGTTTGTAATTTGTGTTTTTAAAGACATGGGATGACACCTATTTTTTCAGTTTTTTTCTACATGGGTTAATTCAATAGTATGAATTCAAACATTAAATCAATTTTATGGAAATTCATTTGAGGATCCCACTAAATTTGTTTTTAGGTTTATTAATATCTCTATAATGAATATCCCCATAATGAATGGAGGTTACAAACACCATAGCCGCTAGATGTCTTAGGCTGTGATGATACTGGGATGGTCGGATCACCTGTTTGTCTCTCCAAATGTTATCCGAACGTCCAAGGCTCAAAAACCTGTGTTGTTTTGCATTACTAGCCCTTAACCCGTGCCGTAACGGCACGGTCCATGATGTTGGTTCGTTTTTAATATATCGTATAATTTGTGTCCCAAATACTTATCAATTACTTATGATTTAATATGTGTTTGTCATAAAAATAGTTAGGATTTTCCTCTCTTTTTTTCTTTGTTTTTTCCTTTAATATTTTACCGCCGGAGATTTGCTCAAACGAAAGAAATATAATCTTAACTTCCAGACACTTTTTTATTTAGGTTCATTGCTTATAATGAGATAATGCTCTACATGAACATGGAAGTTTAAATTTTTTTCGAAAATATGTCATCAGCAACGCTCATATCAGTGAAATCAACTAATCAATATCATCCATAAAAGTCTCCACATGCTCCTATTTCGCTCCAACTGACTTATCTATCATGGTCATGTTGTCGATCCTCCAAATAGGCAGAGAATAATATTTTTTTGCATCGAACGAATGATACAAATTATCCAATGTGACATGATTTTCCTTTAATTTTTCAACACCCATTAGATGACAATGTTTAAAATGTGTATCCATTACCTTTTCGAAGGGATTGTATATATGCGAACCTCTGCCATTAAATCTTTAACAAAGTATTGTTCCCAGCAATTCTTCTTAACGAAGGCTTTGGTAACTTCAAAAGTCTTGGACATTTTGTCACTTCCGTATGTTCCTACCTTCACTTGGAATACAATCTGGCGACACATTACCTCATAAAGAACCTTGAACACATATTGTACTCCCTGATCCTATTTCAAATTAATAGGTTGTCAAAAGATCCTTTACCAAAAGTTGACATATTCTACGTTGAATATTTATTTTAAAAAAAATGGTATTGTGGATCGTTGCTTTCTAAGATTGTAGTTTTCAAAATTGGCCTTTTCAACTCCCACGGGTTTCTAAGTTTATATATCTTGTTTGTTTATAACATTTTAGTTAGCCATATTATGTTTGTTACTAACTTTAAACTTGATGTCATCTTCTACTGTGAACTTTATGTGATTTCAAAATCTAAATAGTTATACCTTTTTCCTTCGTATCAAGTAATCCATTGTATATCCCAACAATTCTTCTACAACAATTCCTTTCTTTTGTCGTTTCCGGACCATCAGTAGCCATTATTGTCAAACGCAATCTGGCTAATTTTTATTGATGTTATGTATTTGCAATGTTAATTTTTATTAAATAAATAGATTGTGGAAAAAAAAAAGAACATAAGTATTACATCGGGTCTAAGTTACTATATCCAAAAAAACTCCGGACACTGCTTCTGGTGCCTTGTTTCCTCAAATTCCTTGTTGCATTCTAGACAGTACATGCAACACCGATCATTTGCGAAGTGAGCTATTTGCGCAAGTGTGGTCAATGTATCCCTTGCCTGTAATAATAATAACAACACATCAATTTATTTCAAGGCATCCAGTTGTAAATGGCATGAATCTAATAGATTTGAATTATACCTCAATCTTAGATATCACCTTCTTCTCACATAACATAGCAATTGAGGAAGGACAAATCTTGACCACTCTTTACATAGGCAGAGTTAGCCAAACTATGTTTTGCAACTGTCTTACGTGAAAATTATTATTAATCCATATTTTAGTCACCTCCTATCGAAGCCGATCTAATTAGTCATATAGAAAGTTAATCTTAAATTTTTGACCTCATCTCTTGACCAAATTATTGAAGTATTCTCAGTCATGTTTTGCTTTGTGTTATCTACCCATTCGTGTCTACTCTACCTTCTGATCCAGTGAATGAAACCTATACATATTGATCCGTAATTTTATATTGTTGATTTACTATCAAGAGGTCGCATGATTTGAGAATGTAAAATATAAATCCATAAACATCGGAGGCAAAATTTAGATTTATGATTTAAAGTTTTTTATGATGATTTTGATGAACATACATAATTTTCAAACAAATATTTTAGAATGCAAATACATTTTCCCGGTCTATAAGGTTTTATATCAGAAATTGAGTGAAAGTTGTTGTCTTTGTAGGTAGTTGTCGCGAAACAACTCGACATTGATGGTCTTTCAGGAAAAAGAATGTAATAGTACTTGAGAGAGCGATAATGTTCTCTTACGCGGGTACACCAATTTCCTTTATATAATACGGGCGATCGAAAAGTCATGATCATATTGTCTTGTACATTCCGGTATCATCCTCGAAATATTTGATTTTTCTCCTTATCAATCGTGCTAAAAACAACCAATTACATCTTTCACAATACAATGTTTCATGTTTTGTGAAGATTAGTTTTTTACTTAGTCAATAAAAGTCGCTAAGAAACAAAAGCTATTATTATACACTACTATTACCAACACTCACCACCATAAAAACCATCCACCGCCACTATTTCTTCCACCAATAGTAATGTCACCACCTCCACTATTCACAAACACCCGCCATCGCTTATACTCACCATTAGAATTAATATAGTTTTTAGTAAAATTATTTATTAATAAAATTATGTATTTATGTTAGATTATTAAAGGGACATTTAAAATAGAAATTTAATTAATCATTATGAACAATCAATGTGACACTAATTAATAAAACATTTAAAAATGGTTAAGTTGAACAAACCCTAGCGGTAAATTTATCTTTGCCAAGGTCAAATCCTGACCACTCTTTACATAAACAAATCGATAATAAATAATTTCATATGTTCTGATCTTGATTCGTGTCGTTCGTTTAGTTATTACATAACATGGCAATTGATTGCACCAATTTTTTAAAATGGACATGTGTTTTATCGAGTTTATTTTAACATTAAAATGATCAATCACGTTTTATATTTTATAATATAACGTTACACATTTTTTGGCGTTACGAAATTAGCATAATATGTTTTTTTCACCAATACCCGCCACCACCATAAAACCATATGAATCCACTTTTTTTATCCAACACCACCTAGTGGCGGAGCCAAGGGTTGACTAACCTGGCTCTAACCCCTTAAATTTTTAATAACTACATAATTTTTTTAGTTTATTTTATAAATAGTACTTTGTCCATATATATTTATGGCTTAGTCCACCAAAGTTTACATGTTTTTTTTTAAAATAGGCCTCCTCAATGTCAATTTTTGACTCCACCACTGGCACCATCACTGCCGCCCATCCCATGTAGGTTGTTGGACGCAATTCTAATTTTCAATCACAAATGCCATGTATGAGGTTTAGATTGAACAAAATTTCGTCAATTGATTAGTTTTTTTTTTTTTTTTCCGTGTATATATTCTTTTTGGTATTTCAATCAATTTTATTTTAACATTAAAAAATCATGATTTATACGATATAGTACCAAAGATAATAGGGGCACCATTTGGGTGATCCAACTACGATCATGAAAATATTGTCTTATATGATATCATCCCTGAAATAAGTGCTAAAAACAACCAACCACATATTACACACTACGATGTTATCGATGTGGTAATGACAACATAAAATTAATATTGTCCATCACTACTCACCAGCATTCACCGTCACTATTTATTCCACCACAAACCAGGGGCAGAGCCAGAATTTTGAGGAGAGAGGGAGAAAAAATTCTTGGAAAGTTGGATACATGTGAAAAATGAACTTTGCATCCCATTTTACGATAATAGAACAGAAATAAATATAATTGTGCTTGGCTCTGCCCTTAACCACCACTAATCTTTCGGCCTCTATCTCTTCTACTACTCATTGTCGCAGAAAATGTCTATTGATATTATTTATCAAAATTACTTATTAATAGAAATGAATATTATAATTAATTAAGAAAACATTTATAATTAAAAAATGATTAGTCATTTATTATGAGCAATTAGTGAAACACTAATTAATAAAACACTTTATAATGAATAGATTATTTATTATGTGCAATTAGTGAAATACTAATTTATAAAGCAATTATGGTATTTGAGTTGAACAAACCACCATTGTTGATTTATATTTTCTATCAATTCCAACCAAGGTGGAACACTGGTTAGAGGCAACACTTATGACATAATAGATCATGAGTTCGAACCTCCTTGTTATAATTTTTGAATTTCCATATCCTGACTTGAGTATTCATTTTTCATTCATAATATTGGAATTAACGTCAAACGTGCGAGATGTAGGGGGTGTGGTCAGGAGAACCACATCCCTTGATTTATCTTTGTCGTACTTTGTCCATATATATTTATGGCTTAGTCCACCAAAGTTTACATGTTTTTTTTTTTAAATAGGCCTCCCAAATGTCAATTTTTGACCCCACCACTGGCACCATCACTGCCGCCCATCCCATGTAGGTTGTTGGATGCAATTCTAATTTCAATCACAAATGCCATGTACGAGGTTTAGATTGAACAAAATTTCGTCAATTGATTAGTTTCATTTTTTTTTTCCGTGTATATATTCTTTTTTGTATTTCAATCAATTTTATTTTAACATTAAAAAATCATGATTTATACGATATAGTACCAAAGATAACAGGGGCACCATTTGGGTGATCCAACTACGATCATGAAAATATTATCTTATATGATATCATCCCTGAAATAAGTGTTAAAAACAACCAACCACATATTCCACACTACGATGTTATCGATGTGGTAATGACAACATTAAATTAATATTGTCCATCACTACTCACCATCATTCACCGTCACTACTTATTCCACCACAAACCAGGGGCGGAACCAGGATTTTGAGGAGAGAGGGAGAAAAAATTCTTGGCAAGTTGGATACATGTGAAAAATGGACTTTGTATCCCATTTTACAATAATAGAACAAAAAAAAATATAATTGTGCTTGGCTCTGCCCTTAACCATCACTAATCTTTCGGCCTCCACCTCTTCTACTACTCATTGTCGCAGAAAATGTCTATTGATATTATTTATCAAAATTACTTATTAATAGAAATAAATATTATAATTAATTAAGAAAACATTTATAATTAAAAAAATATAATAAAACACTTTATTATAATTGTGTGATTAGTCATTTATTATGAGCAATTAATAGAACAAAAATATAATTGTGTCATTAGTCATTTATTATGAGCAATTAGTGAAACACTAATTAATAAAACACTTTATAATGAATAGATTATTTATTATGTGCAATTAGTGAAATACTAATTAATAAATCAATTATGGTATTTGAGTTGAACAAACCACCATTGTTGATTTATATTTTCTATCAGTTCCAACCAAGGTGGAACACTGGTTAGAGGCAACTCTTATGACATAATAGGTCATGAGTTCGAACCTCCCTGTTATAATTTTTGAATTTCCATATCCTGACTTGAGTATTCATTTTTCATTCATAATATTGGAATTAACGCCACATGTGCGAGATGTAGGGGGTGGTCAGGAGAACCACAGCCCTTGATTTATCTTTGTCCAGACAAATCCTGACCACCACTAACAAAGGCAAACTTATCCAAACCCTGTTTTATACTAATGACTAGCCCTTAACCCGTGCCGTAACGGCACGAGACATGATGTTGGTTCATTTTTAATATATCATATAATTTGTGTCCCGAATACTTATCAACTCCTTATGATTTAATATGTGTTTGTCATAAAAATAGTTGAGATTTTCCACTCTTTTTTTCTTTGTTTTTTCCTTTAATATTTTACTGCCGGA
This sequence comes from Papaver bracteatum, assembly GCA_023529315.1. Classification (NCBI taxonomy): domain Eukaryota; kingdom Viridiplantae; phylum Streptophyta; class Magnoliopsida; order Ranunculales; family Papaveraceae; genus Papaver; species Papaver bracteatum. The sequence continues at coordinate 2,327,716 of JAJJWX010005152.1, forward strand.
GATTTGCTCAAACGAAAGAAATATAATCTTAACTTCCAGACACTTTTTTTATTTAGGTTTATTGCTTATAATGAGATAATGCTCTACATGAACATGGAAGTTTAAATATTTTTTGGAAATATGTCATCAGTAGCGCTCATCTCAGTGAAATCAACTAATCAATATGGTCCATAAAAGTCTCCACATGCTCCTATTTCGCTCCAGCTGACTCATCTATCATGGTCATGTTGTCGATCCTCCAAATAGGCAGAGAATAATATTTTCTTGCATCGAACGAATGATACAAACTATCCAATGTGACATGATTTTCCTTAAATTTTTCAACACCCATTAGATGACAATGTTTAAAATGTGTACCCATTACCTTTTCGAAGGGATTGTATATATGCGAACCTCTTCCATTAAATTTTCAACATAGTATTGTTCCCAGCAATTCGTCTTAACGAAGGCTTTGGTAACTTCAAAAGCCTTTGACATTTTGTCACTTTCGTATGTTCTTACCTTCACTTGGAATACAACCTGGCGACATATTACCTCATAAAGAACCTTGAACACATATTGTACTCCATGATCCTATTTCAAATTAATAGGTTGTCAAAAGATCCTTTACCAAAAGTTGACATATTCTACGTTGAATATTTATAAAAAAAAAAGGTATTGTGTATCGTTGATTTCTAAGATTGTAGTTTTCAAAATTGGCCTCTTCAACTCCCACAACTTTCTAAGTTTATATATCTTGTTTGTTTTTAACATTTTAGTTAGCCATATTATGTTTGTTACTAACTTTAAACTTGATGTCATCTTCTACTGTGAACTTCATGTGATTTCAGAATCGAAATAGTTATATCTCTTTCATTCGTATCAAGTAATCCATTGTATATCCTAACAATTCTTCTACAATAATTCCTTTCTTTTGCCGTTTCCGGACCATCAGTAGCCATTATTGTCAAACGCAATCTGTCTAATTTTTGTTGATGTTATGTATTTGCAATGTTCATTTTTATTAAATAAATAGATTGTGGAAAAACTAAAAAAAAAAGAACATAAGTATTACATCGGGTCTAAGTTACTATATCCAAAATACTCCGGACACTGCTTCTGGTGCCTTGTTTCCTCAAATTCCTCGTTGCATTCTAGACAGTACATGCAACACCAATCATTTGTGAAGTGAGCTATTTGCGCAAGTGTGTTTAATGTATCCCTTGCCTGTAATAATAATAACAACACGTTAATTTTTTTCAAGGCATCCAGTTGTAAATGGCATGAATCTAATAGATTTGAATTATACCTCAATCTTAGATATCACATTCTTCTCACATAACATAGCAATTGAGGAAGGACAAATCTTGACCACTCTTTACATAGGCAGAGTTAGCCAAACTATGTTTTGCAACTGTCTTACGTGAAAATTATTATTAATCCATATTTTAGTCACCTCCTATCGAAGACGATCTAATTAGTCCTATAGAAAGTTAATCTTAAATTTTTGACCTCATCTCTTGACCAAATTATTGAAGTATTCTCAGTCATGTTTTGCTTTGTGTTATCTACCCATTTGTGTCTACTCTACCTTCTGATCCAGTGAATGAAACCTATACATATTGATCCGTAATTTTTATTGTTGATTTACTATCAATAGGTCGCATGATTTAAGAATGTAAAATATAAAAAATATTCCATAAACATCGGAGGCGAAATTTAGATTTATGATTTAGAGTTTTTTATGATGATTTTGATGAACAGACATAATTTTCAAACAAATATTTTAGAATGCAAATACAATTTTCCGGACTATAAGGTTTTATATCGGGAATTGAGTGAAAGTTGTTGTCGTTGTAGGTAGTTATCGCGAAACAACTCGACATTGATGGTCTTTCAGGAAAAGAATGTAATAGTACTTGAGAGAGCGATAATGTTCTCTTACGCGGGTACACCATTGCCTTTATATAATATCCGAGTGATCGAACAGTCATGATCATATTGTCTTATACATTCCGGTATCATCCTCGAAATATTTGATTTTTGTCCTTATCAATCGTGCTAAAAACAACCAATTACAACTTTCACAATACAATGTTTCATGTTTTGTGAAGATTATTTTTTTACTTAATCAATAAAACTCACTAAAATGCAAAAACTATTATTATACACTACTATTACCAACACCCACCACCATAAAAACCATCCACCACCACTATTTCTTCCACCAATAGTAATGTTACCGCCTCCACTATTCACAAACACCCACCACCGCTTATACTCACCATTAGAATTAATATAGTTTTTAGTAAAATTATTTATTAATAAAATTATGTATTTATGTTAGATTATTAAAGGGACATTTATAATAGAAATTTAATTAATCATTATGAACAATCAATGAGACACTAATTAATAAAACATTTAAAAATGGTTAAGTTGAACAAACCCTAGCGGTAAATTTGTCTTTGCCAAGGTCAAATCCTGACCACTCTTTACATAAACAAATCGATAATAAATAATGGGGTTTTTAATAAAATGCCCATGTGGGGAAATGCAATTAATAAAATGCCACATTTTTTTCATTATATATTTAATGCCCATAGATTGACCTTTTCCGTCCCGTTTTTTTTGAAAAAATGGCTGACAGACGTTATTGTGCACGTGGCAATAATTAAGGCTTGGGAAAAGATATTTTAGCCCTTTGAATCGTGCAACTAGGACCTGATTAAACCGTATTAACAACCCCTGGCCTGAATCGTCCCACTAGGACCTGGTTGAACCGTGTTAACTACCTGGTTAAATCATACGGTTGTAAACACGTTCAATCGTCCACCAAAGATTGCACCATGTGCTCTCTTTCTTCTCCAGCGCCGATACCTTCTCCGATCTAGATATCACGGGTGGTAATCCAATTTGTGGAAAATCTATTGAAAATCATAAATCATCCATTCAATTAAAATTACAATTTCCCAATTCATGAATCAGCAAAAGAATTGACATTCAATAAAATCCCCAAAAATTGTTAAGAACCAAAACTAATTAGGTTTAATTTCTGCCAATTCAAACTCCACTTTTTTCCATCTCCATCCGATTCCAAACTAAACATCTCCAACAACTGCAATTAGTTCTCAGATTTTCCATTTTTTAAGAACGAACCCACACCAACACCAAGAACCCCCCAACTTCCATCTTGTGCTGCTGCGAATTCACCCAACCATCAAAATCAATGAAATTAACAATAGCTATTGCTGCAGTCTAAAACAACGGAGAAACTCTTACATAAACCCAATTTGAATCCTTGTTTAGAAATCCCCAAATCTCTTGTTGTTGCTGTTCGGATCGGAAGAAGAAATCTACAATTGGGGGAGATATAAAGAAGAAGACAATAACCACAAACCTCACATCGATTTCCCTTCTTTGTTTTACGCTTCTCTATAAGACTACGAATAAAATTTAGCAATAACCTAAGTGAGTGAACAAAAATGTAAATGAAAAAAAAAAAACATGAATCCTAAGAAAATGTGTTCGATACTCTCTATACTCCAAAAGAAATGTGGAAGCCTGGTAGGGTGGTAGATGGACACGTCTTCCATCTATCTTTAAACTCCTTCACCTGTTTGAATCACCCTTTAACACTTCCCATTTATTTAATATGTACTGTCCATAAATCTATCCGACGATGGAAGATGATTGTTATGATATTGGGTAGTTTAGTAATTGACCCACTAAAATCTCATCTCGTCAGATGAGAACTTGACTAAGTCGATGAGATTTTACTAGTTTAACGAGCTTAGACGGAAAAGCAAACGGTGTGGGCATTAAATAAATAACGAAAAAAAACGTGGGTATTTTCTTAAATGCATTTCCCCACATGGGCATTTTTTTAAAATTCCCATAAATAATTTCATATGTTTTGATCTTGATTCGTGTCGTTTGTTTAGTTATTACATAACATGGCAATTGATTACACAATTTTTTAAAATGGACATGTGTTTTATCGAGTTTATTTTAATATTAAAATGATCAACCATGTTTTATACTTTATAATATAACGTTACACATTTTGTGGCGTTACGAAATTAGCATAATATGTTTTTTTTCACCAATACCCGCCACCACCATAAAACCATATGAATCCACTTTTTTTATCCACCACCACCTAGTGGCGGAGCCAAGGATTGACTAACCTGACTCTAACCCCTTAATTTGTTTTAGTTTATTTTATAAATAGTACTTTGTCCATATATATTTATGGCTTAGTCCACCAAAGTTTACATTTTTTTTTTTTTGACAGTTTTGCTTTCATTTAATTTCCAAATTCAGACAAGAAACTAGTCGGAAGCCTAGCAACAAGCTGGGCTCCAACTCCTTTTTGAACTACCACACTTAACCTATGAAAAAGGAAATCACTTACACGCACGTTAGCATCATGACTAGCAATATAGTTGCGGATCCGCTGAACGAAGTCTGTTGTTCCGTCCCCAAATTCACCTAGAGTAGTGAAAGCCAAAGCACCAAATCCATATCCTTGTGCAGTGCATTTTTCTAAATACTTGGTATTTTTGCGACTGACAGCATCCTTGATAGCCTTCCCCCCTTCCAAAATACGACCATTACTCCCAGCAAAGGGCGACACAATCGTAACATCGAAGCAAACGTCCCGACCATTGTCCCAATTGAGCACAAGAACATCTTCCGGTCTCAAAGAAGTACCGTTGTTCTCAAGCATACCCAAGTCCACCTCTTTCCGTGCAGCCACCCCAGCTCGATAACAGATGTCTGCAATCGTGTCGCGTACTAAATCATGTCGAAATTTTAAACCAACTTCATTTGTACGGTGCACTGCATGGTCACCAAAAGCATCCATCTCTCTCTTGCAGAAGGGGCACAAACTACCTGGTTCAAACAAGGGAATACCAAGTCTATAACATAATACCGCACTAAAGCGCCTCGAACCAATTTGCTAATTTAAACCAGGGATGGGGATAGCCATTAAGAAATCCAGGGCATGCTTCATTTGGTTGCTCTGCCATAGGAATGAATCACGTTCAGACAACTTGAATTGGGAAGTCAAGTTCTTCTTTACTGTATCAAAATAAACAGTTGCCAGAGTTGACATAAAATGGTTGGCAGTGTTATCGACGCATATAGGAGAAACATGACTACACAGAGAGTTGAAAGAAGCTGCAACACGCTCAAGATGGGAGCTAAAACCACTGATGCCGGTGTGCCTCAATATGACATATTGCAGTTCTAGTGTTTCCAAGCACGACGCCAAATAACAGTAATTCATAGTGTCTTGCATCGAGTAAACACAAAAACCACCTAGTCTGAGGGGCAGCGTGGAAAATCGCATTTGCAAGGGGCCGAACCCTTGACCATCTCCTGTTATTATATGTTGTAGGAAATTGTAGAGACGAGAGTCAAACAAATCTTGAGCCGCAAAAGTGCAGTCTGGAAAGGTAGTGCGTAAAGAAAAATATAAGCGAGAAACTCCAGCACAGTTTCTAAACAAAAGAAGCTCACACTGTGGATCTTCAAGTTTTTCCACTGCATCAATGAGCTCTATAGTTTTTTGCACTCTTTTAACAACCAGATCCGCATTAAATTGGGCATCAAGGTTAACAGGAGCACCTAGCAGCTTAACTCCCTTCTCTGGCCTACAAATATCAGGTGGAAACATACCTGCAATGGCTGTCCTGGGGTCTATAGAGGGCCAAAACAATTCAGTCTTCTTGATGTTCAAAAACAGCCCCCTAGCAACACCTTCTTCTTGAATTATTCTCAGAGCTCTCTAGCAACCATCATAGTGTCCCCAATCACCGTACCATCATCAAGATACCAAGCCTGCAGTTCTAGATCACACCTTTCTGAAATACTCAAGACTAGCGGGTGGAGAGTAAGAGCGAACAAAGTGGCCCTAAAGGATCACCTTGTTGCACTCCCTGAGCAGAAGAAAGCACATGGTCCATATAATATAGTCGTCTTTGGTGAAGCGTAACAAAACTCAACCCAACGAGATATCGAAGGACATAACCTACGTACCTCTAAGATCATGGTTGTTCTATCTATGAGATTGAACGCATTAGAGAAATCTACCAGCAGCATGGAAAGCGTATTTTGGTCCCCTTTCTCTTCCAACACGCGATTCACAGCATGTAGAATTGCTTCTCCACCACACTTATCCCCCACTCCAAACTGGAAATCACCCAAATATGAGTTCATTTCCTTGCCAACAAAAGATGCAGCGCATTTAGAGACAAGTCTCCTCCATATTGTGCCAACCGCTATAGGCCACAAGCCACCACCAGGTTTGATGAGTGGGGTGAGAGGAGAACTGGCCACATATTCTCCCAAAACCGACGGGCAAGAGCATGATAGCCATAAGTTAACCACTTCTGTGATGGAGGCAAGTAACTCATCTGAAATAACAGCTGCTGGCCCACTGAGAACATCGAGAAGATGTTGTGCCCGGAAACCATCTCTTCCACAAGATGTCCCCTTAGGGAAACTCTTTAGTCTACTTAGCACAAGATCCGTCGTAGCTACCATATCCTCCTGTGAAGGTGAAGAAGAGGGGATGACCGGCAAGGCAGTAGTGGGATGTTTGGAACGAAGTTCAGCCCGTGTACCTTCATTATTGGACGCAACTCCAGTAGAAGTGAGAGTGCGAATCGCAGCAGCATATAAACCATGTCGGAGCTTACCCCTACACAACCTCAAGTTCACGACTTCTGATCATCCTGTTTAGGTTTCTTCTTGGCTTTCTCTTGTAATTCCTTCATCTCGGCATGTTTCTCAAACACACATTGAACCAGCACCATACACCCATTCGGTTCATTCCATATGCGCAATGCATGATTAAGCGACTTAATGCAACGAGCTTTCTCCGGGTGTCGGCTTTCAACTCTTGGTACTCAGCAACATGGAGAGTACACATAGGGAAGAGCATTAGTTGTATCCATGAAGACAGATCATTAGGTGCAGCCACCACTTTCTGCAACACAGACTTGAAGGTTCGTGCAAAGTGCAACCTACATTTAGATGGAATACTAGAGATTGTAGGGATCTGAGCTAGAAACACCATGTTCAATAGCTCAAGACTTAAAGTAGGTGCAGCAACCTCAACATCAGTAGGATCGGAAATATTAACAGCAGCAGGAGCAGCAATGCCGTGAATTGTAGCCGTAGAAGAAGCGAGCTCACCTTTCTCAATGTGTGTACACTTTTTATTCCAGGAATAAACATGCATACAAGCAGTGCACAACCAACTCTCGAGATGTAACAATAAGGACTCCCAGGCGTGGTAGACTTCTCTGCAACAGCGCAATCTTTCACGACATCTCTCAGTCCCCCCTTCTCTCTTGTAGTGTAAATTTCTCAAGTGATTGAAAAGTGAAACCTTCAATAACCTCTTCCCTCCAGTCCCGTTTTTGCACCAATCATAGCCTTTGAAAGGACATTGAAAAAGATCGGCTCTGCCATCAGAAACATCAAAGCCATGGTTTTCACAGGGGGTAGCATAAGCAGCAGAAGATTTAGGGTTTGCAGAGGTAGAACTTCCCGTCATTGAAAAACTTGAAAAGCTTTAAAAATCCTAGAAGAGAAAAATCTACTTATGCGACAAGTGTGGTTTGATCAGATGAAAAAGATGAGAAGTCGAAGGCAGAAAGAAGAGATTAATAGGAAATGGTTTGATCAGATGAAAACCAATATCCTAGGAATCACATTCTATCGCCTGGAACGACCTCTTCGGAAAAAAAAGAACCTTGAACACATATTGTACTCCATGATCCTATTTCAAATTAATAGGTTGTCAAAAGATCCTTTACCAAAAGTTGACATATTCTACGTTGAATATTTATTAAAAAAAAGGTATTGTGTATCGTTGATTTCTAAGATTGTAGTTTTCAAAATTGGCCTCTTCAACTCCCACAGCTTTCTAAGTTTATATATCTTGTTTGTTTTTAACATTTTAGTTAGCCATATTATGTTTGTTACTAACTTTAAACTTGATGTCATCTTCTACTGTGAACTTCATGTGATTTCAGAATCGAAATAGTTATATCTCTTTCATTCTTATCAAGTAATCCATTGTATATCCTAACAATTCTTCTACAATAATTCCTTTCTTTTGCCGTTTCTGGACCATCAGTAGCCATTATTGTCAAACGCAATCTGTCTAATTTTTGTTGATGTTATGTATTTGCAATGTTCATTTTTATTAAATAAATAGATTGTGGAAAAACTAAAAAAAAAAAGAACATAAGTATTACATCGGGTCTAAGTTACTATATCCAAAATACTAGGACATGCTTACGGTGCCTTGTTTCCTCAAATTCCTCGTTGCATTCTAGACAGTACATGCAACACTAATCATTTGTGAAGTGAGCTATTTGCGCAAGTGTGTTTAATGTATCCCTTGCCTGTAATAATAATAACAACACGTTAATTTTTTTCAAGGCATCCAGTTGTAAATGGCATGAATCTAATAGATTTGAATTATACCTCAATCTTAGATATCACATTCTTCTCACATAACATAGCAATTGAGGAAGGACAAATCTTGACCATTCTTTACATAGGCTGAGTTAGCCAAACTATGTTTTGCAATTGTCTTACGTGAAAATTATTATTAATACATATTTTAGTCAGCTCCTATCGAAGACAATATAATTAGTCCAATAGAAAGTTAATCTTAAATTTTTGACCTTATCTCTTGACCAAATTATTGAAGTATTCTCAGTCATGTTCTTCTTTGTGTGATCTACCCATCTGTGTCTACTCTACCTTCTAACCCAGTGAATGAAACATATACATAATGATCCGTAATTTGATATTGTTGATTTACTATCAAGAGGTCGCATGATTTGAGAATGTAAAATATAAAAAATATTCCATAAACATTGGAGGCGAAATTTAGATTTATGATTTAGAGTTTTTTATGATGATTTTGATGAACAAACATAATTTTCAAACAAATATTTTAGAATGCAAATACAATTTTCCGGACTATAAGGTTTTATATCGGGAATTGAGTGAAAGTTGTTGTCGTTGTAGGTAGTTATCGCGAAACAACTCGACATTGATGGTCTTTCGGGGAAAAGAATGTAATAGTACTTGAGAGAGCGATAATGTTCTCTTACGCGGGTACACCAATTGCCTTTATATAATATACGGGTGATCGAACAGTCATGATCATATTGTCTTATACATTTCGGTATCATCCTCGAAATATTTGATTTTTGTCCTTATCAATCGTGCTAAAAACAACCAATTACAACTTTCACAATACAATGTTTCATGTTTTGTGAAGATTATTTTTTTAATTAATCAATAAAACTCACTAAAATGCAAAAACTATTATTATACACTACTATTACCAACACCCACCACCATAAAAACCATCCACCACCACTATTTCTTCCACCAATAGTAATGTTACCGCCTCCACTATTCACAAACACCCGCCACCGCTTATACTCACCATTAGAATTAATATAGTTTTTAGTAAAATTATTTATTAATAAAATTATGTATTTATGTTAGATTATTAAAGGGACATTTATAATAGAAATTTAATTAATCATTATGAACAATCAATGAGACACTAATTAATAAAACATTTAAAAATGGTTAAGTTGAACAAACCCTAGCGGTAAATTTGTCTTTGTCAAGGTCAAATCCTGACCACTCTTTACATAAACAAATCGATAATAAATAATGGAGTTTTTAATAAAATGCCCATGTGGGGAAATGCAATTAATAAAATGCCACATTTTTTTCATTATATATTTAATGCCCATAGATTGACCTTTTCCGTCCCGTTTTTTTTTGAAAAAATGGCTGACAGACGTTATTATGCACGTGGCAATAATTAAGGCTTGGGAAAAGATATTTTAGCCCTTTGAATCGTGCAACTAGGACCTGATTAAACCGTATTAACAACCCCTGGCCTGAATCGTCCCACTAGGACCTGGTTGAACCGTGTTAACTACTTGGTTAAATCATACGGTTGTAAACCCGTTCAATCGTCCACCAAAGATTGCACCATGTGCTCTCTTTCTTCTCCAGCGCCGATACCTTCTCCGATCTAGATATCACGGGTGGTAATCCAATTTGTGGAAAATCTATTGAAAATCATAAATCATCCATTCAATTAAAATTACAATTTCCCAATTCATGAATCAGCAAAAGAATTGACATTCAATAAAATCCCCAAAAATTGTTAAGAACCAAAACTAATTAGGTTTAATTTTTGCCAATTCAAACTCCACTTTTTTCCATATCCATCCGATTCCAAACTAAACAGCTCCAACAACTGCACTTAGTTCTCAGATTTTCCATTTTTTAAGAACGAACCCACACCAACACCAAAACCCCCCCAACTTCCATCTTGTGCTGCTGCGAATTCACCCAACCATCAAAATCAATGAAATTAACAATAGCTATTGCTGCAGTCTAAAACAACGGAGAAACTCTTACATAATCCCAATTTGAATCCTTGTTTAGAAATCCCCAAATCTCTTGTTGTTTCTGTTCGGATCGGAAGAAGAAATCTACAATTGGGGGAGATATAAAGAAGAAGACAATAACCACAAACCTCACATCGATTTCCCTTCTTTGTTTTACGCTTCTCTATAAGACTACGAATAAAATTTAGCAATAACCTAAGTGAGTGAACAAAAATGGAAATGAAAAAAAAAAACATGAATCCTAAGAAAATGTGTTCGATACTCTCTATACTCCAAAAGAAACGTGGAAGCCTGGTAGGGTGGTAGATGGACACGTCTTCCATCTATCTTTAAACTCCTTCACCTGTTTGAATCACCCTTTAACACTTCCCATTTATTTAATATGTACCGTCCATAAATCTATCCGACGATGGAAGATGATTGTTATGATATTGGGTAGTTTAGTAATTGACCCACTAAAATCTCATCTCGTCAGATGAGAACTTGACTAAGTCGATGAGATTTTACTAGTTTAACGAGCTTAGACGGAAAAGCAAACGGTGTGGGCATTAAATAAATAACGAAAAAAACGTGGGTATTTTCTTAAATGCATTTCCCCACATGGGCATTTTTTTAAAATTCCCATAAATAATTTCATATGTTTTGATCTTGATTCGTGTCGTTCGTTTAGTTATTACATAACATGGCAATTGATTACACAATTTTTTAAAATGGACATGTGTTTTATCGAGTTTATTTTAATATTAAAATGATCAACCACGTTTTATACTTTATAATATAACGTTACACATTTTGTGGCGTTACGAAATTAGCATAATATGTTTTTTTTCACCAATACCCGCAACCACCATAAAACCATATGAATCCACTTTTTTTATCCACCACCACCTAGTGGCGGAGCCAAGGATTGACTAACCTGACTCTAACCCCTTAAATTTTTTTAGTTTATTTTATAAATAGTACTTTGTCCATATATATTTATGGCTTAGTCCACCAAAGTTTACATTTTATTTTTTTATTTTTATTTTTTGACAGTTTTACTTTTATTTAATTTCCAAATTCAGACAAGAAACTAGTCGGTAGCCTAGCAACAAGCTGGGCTCCAACTCCTTTTTGAACTACCACACTTAACCTATGAAAAAGGAAATCACCTACACGCACGTTAGCATCATGACTAGCAATATAGTTGCGGAGCCGCTGAATGAAGTCTGTTGTTCCGTCCCCAAATTCACCTAGAGTAGTGAAAGCCAAAGCACCAAATCCATATCCTTGTGCAGTGCATTTTTCTAAATACTTGGTATTTTTGCGACTGTGACATCCTTGATAGCCTGCCCCCCTTCCAAAGTACGACCATTACTCCCAGCAAAGGGAGACACAATCATAACGTCGAAGCAAACGTCCCGACCATTGTCCCAATTGAGCACAAGAACATCTGCCGGTCTCAAAGAAGTACCGTTGTTCGCAAGCATACCCAAGTCCACCTCTTTCCATGCAGCTACCCCAGCTCGATAACAGATGTCTGCAATCGTGTCGCGTACTAAATCATGTCGAAATTTTAAACCAAATTCATTTGTACAGTGCACTGGATGGTCACCAAAAGCATCCATCTCTCTCTTGCAGAAGGGGCACAAACTACCTGGTTCAAACAAGGGAATACCAAGTCTATAACATATTACCGCACTAAACTGCCTCGAACCAATTTGCTGATTTAAACCAAGGATGGGGATAGCCATTAAGAAATCCAGGGCATGCTTCATTTGGTTGCTCTGCAATAGGAATGAATCACGTTCAGACAACTTGAATTGGGAAGTCAAGTTCTTCTTTATTGCATCAAAATAAACAGTTGCCAGAGTTTACATAGAATGGTTGGCAATGTTATCGACGCATATAGGAGAAACAGGACTACACAGAGAGTTGAAAGAAGCTGCAGCACGCTCAAGATGGAAGTTAAAACCACTGATGCCGGTGTGCCTCAATATGACAGATTGCAGTTCTAGTGTTTCCAAGCACGACGCCAAATAACAGTAATTCATAGTGTCTTGCATCGAGTAAACACCAAAACCACCTAGTCTGAGGGGCAGCATGGAAAATCGCATTTGCAAGGGGCCGAACCCTGGACTATCTCCTGTTATTATATGTTGTAGGAACTTGTAGAGACGAGAGTCAAACAAATCTTGAGCCGCAAAAGTGCAGTCTGGAAAGGTAGTGCGTAAAGAAAAATATAAGCGAGAAACTCCAACACAGTTTCTAAACAAAAGAAGCTCACATTGTGGATCTTCAAGTTTTCCATTGTATCAATGAGCTCTATAGTTTTTTGCACTCTTTTAACAACCAGATCCGCATTAAATTGGGCATCAAGGCTAACAGGAGCACCTAGCAGCTTAACTCCCTTCTCTGGCCTACAAATATCAGGTGGAAACATACCTGCAACGGCTGTCCTGGGGTCTATAGAGGGCCAAAACAATTCAGTCTTCTTGATGTTCAAAAACAGCCCCCTAGCAACACCTTCTTCTTGAATTATTCTCAGAGCTCTAGCAACCATCATAGTGTCCCCAATCACCATACCATCATCAAGATACCAAGCCTGCAGTTCTAGATCACACCTTTCTGAAATACTCAAGACTAGTGGGTGGAGAGTAAGAGCGAACAAAAGTGGCCCTAAAGGATCACCTTGTTGCACTCCCTGAGCAGAAGAAAGCACATGGTCCATATAATATAGTCGTGCTGGTGAAGCGTAACAAAACTCAACCCAACGAGATATCGAAGGACATAACCTACGTACCTCTAAGATCATGGTTGTTCTATCTATGAGATTGAACGCATTATAGAAATCTACCAGCAGCATGGAAAGCGTATTTTGGTCCCCTTTCTCTTCCAACACGCGATTCACAGCATGTAGAATTGCTTCTCCACCACACTTAGCCCCCACTCCAAACTGGAAATCACCCAAATATGAGTTCATTTCCTTGCCAACAAAAGATGCAGCGCATTTAGAGACAAGTCTCCTCCATATTGTGCCAACCGCCATAGGCCGCAAGCCACCACCAGGTTTGATGAGTGGGGTGAGAGGAGAACTGGCCACATATTCTCCCAAAACCGACGGGCAAGAGCATGATAGCCATAAGTTAACCACTTCTATTATGGAGGCAAGTAACTCATACGAAATAACATTGCTTTGGCCCACCGAGAACATCGAGAAGATGTTGTGCCCGGAAACCGTCTCTTCCACAAGCTGTCCCCTTAGGGAAACTCTTTAGTCTACTTAGCACAAGATCCGTCGTAGCTACCATAGCCTCCTGTGAAGGTGAAGAAGAGGGGATGACCAGCAAGGCAGCAATGGGATGTTTGGAACGAAGTTCAGCCCGTGTACCTTCATTATTGGACGCAACTCCAGTAGAAGGGAGAGTGCGAATCGCATCAGCATATAAACCATGTCGGAGCTTACCCATACACAACCTCAAGTTCACAGCTTCCTGATCATCCTGTTTAGGTTTATTCTTGGCTTTCTCTTGTAATTCCTTCATCTCGACATGTTTCTCAAACACACATTGAACCAGCACCATACACCCATTCGGTTCATTCCATATGCGCAATGCATGATTAACTGACTTAATCTGCAGCTTTCTCCGGGTGTCAGCTTTCAACTCTTGGTACTCAGCAACATGGAGAGTACACACAGGGAAGAGCATTAGTTGTATCCATGAAGACAGATCATTAGGTGCAGCCACCACTTTCTGCAACACAGACTTGAAGGTTCGTGCAAAGTGCAACCTACATTTAGCTGGAATACTAGAGATTGTAGGGATCGGAGATAGAAACACCATTTTCAATAGCTCAAGACTTAAAGTAGGCGCAGCAACCTCAACATCAGTAGGATCGGAAATATTAACAGCAGCAGGAGCAGCAATGCCGTGAATTGTAGCCGTAGAAGGAGCGAGCTCACCTTTCTCAATGTGTGTACACTTTTTATTCCAGGAATAAACATGCATACAAGCAGTGCACAACCAACTCTCGAGATGTAACAATAAGGACTCCCAGGCGTGGTAGACTTCTCTGCAACAACGCAATCTTTCACGACATCTCTCAGTCCCCCCTTCTCTCTTGTAGTGTAAATTTCTCAAGTGATTGAAAAGTGAAACCTTCAATAACCCCTTCCCTCAAGTCCCGTTTTTGCACCCATCATAGCCTTTGAAAGGACATTGAAAAAGATCGGCTCTGCCATCATAAACATCAAAGCCATGGTTTCCACAGGGGGTAGCATAAGCAGCAGAAGATTTAGGGTTTGCAGAGGTATAACTTCCCGTCATTGAAAAACTTGAAAAGCTTTAAAAATCCTAGAAGAGAAAAATCTACTTATGCGACAAGTGTGGTTTGATCAGATGAAAAAGATGAGAAGTCGAAGGCAGAAAGAAGAGATTAATAGGAAATGGTTTGATCAGATGAAAACCAATATCCTAGGAATCACATTCTATCGCCTGGAACGGCCTCTTCGGAAAAAAAAGAACCTTGAACACATATTGTACTCCATGATCCTATTTCAAATTAATAGGTTGTCAAAAGATCCTTTACCAAAAGTTGACATATTCTACGTTGAATATTTATAAAAAAAAAAGGTATTGTGTATCGTTGATTTCTAAGATTGTAGTTTTCAAAATTGGCCTCTTCAACTCCCACAGATTTCTAAGTTTATATATCTTGTTTGTTTTTAACATTTTAGTTAGCCATATTATGTTTGTTACTAACTTTAAACTTGATGTCATCTTCTACTGTGAACTTCATGTGATTTCAGAATCGAAATAGTTATATCTCTTTCATTCGTATCAAGTAATCCATTGTATATCCTAACAATTCTTCTACAATAATTCCTTTCTTTTGCCGTTTCCGGACCATCAGTAGCCATTATTGTCAAACGCAATCTGTCTAATTTTTGTTGATGTTATGTATTTGCAATGTTCATTTTTATTAAATAAATAGATTGTGGAAAAACTAAAAAAAAAAAAGAACATAAGTATTACATCGGGTCTAAGTTACTATATCCAAAATACTCCGGACACTGCTTCTGGTGCCTTGTTTCCTCAAATTCCTCGTTGCATTCTAGACAGTACATGCAACACCAATCATTTGTGAAGTGAGCTATTTGCGCAAGTGTGTTTAATGTATCCCTTTCCTGTAATAATAATAACAACACGTTAATTTTTTTCAAGGCATCCAGTTGTAAATGGCATGAATCTAATAGATTTGAATTATACCTCAATCTTAGATATCACATTCTTCTCACATAACATAGCAATTGAGGAAGGACAAATCTTGACCATTCTTTACATAGGCTGAGTTAGCCAAACTATGTTTTGCAATTGTCTTACGTGAAAATTATTATTAATACATATTTTAGTCAGCTCCTATCGAAGCCGATATAATTAGTCCAATAGAAAGTTAATCTTAAATTTTTGACCTTATCTCTTGACCAAATTATTGAAGTATTCTCAGTCATGTTCTTCTTTGTGTGATCTACCCATCTGTGTCTACTCTACCTTCTAACCCAGTGAATGAAACATATACATAATGATCCATAATTTGATATTGTTGATTTACTATCAAGAGGTCGCATGATTTGAGAATGTAAAATATAAAAAATATTCCATAAACATCGGAGGAGAAATTTAGATTTATGATTTAGAGTTTTTTATGATGATTTTGATGAACAAACATAATTTTCAAACAAATATTTTAGAATGCAAATACAATTTTCCGGACTATAAGGTTTTATATCGGGAATTGAGTGAAAGTTGTTGTCGTTGTAGGTAGTTATCGCGAAACAACTCGACATTGATGGTCTTTCAGGAAAAGAATGTAATAGTACTTGAGAGAGCGATAATGTTCTCTTACGCGGGTACACCAATTGCCTTTATATAATATACGGGTGATCGAACAGTCATGATCATATTGTCTTATACATTCCGGTATCATCCTCGAAATATTTGATTTTTGTCCTTATCAATCGTGCTAAAAACAACCAATTACAACTTTCACAATACAATGTTTCATGTTTTGTGAAGATTATTTTTTTACTTAATCAATAAAACTCACTAAAATGCAAAAACTATTATTATACACTACTATTACCAACACCCACCACCATAAAAACCATCCACCACCACTATTTCTTCCACCAATAGTAATGTTACCGCCTCCACTATTCACAAACACCCGCCACCGCTTATACTCACCATTAGAATTAATATAGTTTTTAGTAAAATTATTTATTAATAAAATTATGTATTTATGTTAGATTATTAAAGGGACATTTATAATAGAAATTTAATTAATCATTATGAACAATCAATGAGACACTAATTAATAAAACATTTAAAAATGGTTAAGTTGAACAAACCTAGCGGTAAATTTGTCTTTGCCAAGGTCAAATCCTGACCACTCTTTACATAAACAAATCGATAATAAATAATGGGGTTTTTAATAAAATGCCCATGTGGGGAAATGCAATTAATAAAATGCCACATTTTTTTCATTATATATTTAATGCCCATAGATTGACCTTTTCCGTCCCGTTTTTTTTGAAAAAATGGCTGACAGACATTACTGTGCACGTGGCAATAATTAAGGCTTGGGAAAAGATATTTTAGCCCTTTGAATCGTGCAACTAGGACCTGATTAAACCGTATTAACAACCCCTGGCCTGAATCGTCCCACTAGGACCTGGTTGAACCGTGTTAACTACTTGGTTAAATCATACGGTTGTAAACCCGTTCAATCGTCCACCAAAGATTGCACCATGTGCTCTCTTTCTTCTCCAGCGCCGATACCTTCTCCGATCTAGATATCACGGGTGGTAATCCAATTTGTGGAAAATCTATTGAAAATCATAAATCATCCATTCAATTAAAATTACAATTTCCCAATTCATGAATCAGCAAAAGAATTGACATTCAATAAAATCCCCAAAAATTGTTAAGAACCAAAACTAATTAGGTTTAATTTCTGCCAATTCAAACTCCACTTTTTTCCATCTCCATCCGATTCCAAACTAAAAAGCTCCAACAACTGCACTTAGTTCTCAGATTTTCCATTTTTTAAGAACGAACCCACACCAACACCAAGAACCCCCCAACTTCCATCTTGTGCTGCTGCGAATTCACCCAACCATCAAAATCAATGAAATTAACAATAGCTATTGTTGCAGTCTAAAACAATGGAGAAACTCTTACATAAACCCAATTTGAATCCTTGTTTAGAAATCCCCAAATCTCTTGTTGTTGCTGTTCGGATCGGAAGAAGAAATCTACAATTGGGGGAGATATAAAGAAGAAGACAATAACCACAAACCTCACATCGATTTCCCTTATTTGTTTTACGCTTCTCTATAAGACTACGAATAAAATTTAGCAATAACCTAAGTGAGTGAACAAAAATGGAAATGAAAAAAAAAACATGAATCCTAAGAAAATGTGTTCGATACTCTCTATACTCCAAAAGAAACGTGGAAGCCTGGTAGGGTGGTAGATGGACACGTCTTCCATCTATCTTTAAACTCCTTCACCTGTTTGAATCACCCTTTAACACTTCCCATTTATTTAATATGTACCGTCCATAAATCTATCCGACGATGGAAGATGATTGTTATGATATTGGGTAGTTTAGTAATTGACCCACTAAAATCTCATCTCATCAGATGAGAACTTGACTAAGTCGATGAGATTTTACTAGTTTAACGAGCTTAGACGGAAAAGCAAACGGTGTGGGCATTAAATAAATAACGAAAAAAACGTGGGTATTTTCTTAAATGCATTTCCCCACATGGGCATTTTTTAAAAATTCCCATAAATAATTTCATATGTTTTGATCTTGATTCGTGTCGTTCGTTTAGTTATTACATAACATGGCAATTGATTACACAATTTTTTAAAATGGACATGTGTTTTATCGAGTTTATTTTAATATTAAAATGATCAACCACGTTTTATACTTTATAATATAACGTTACACATTTTGTGGCATTACAAAATTAGCATAATATGTTTTTTTTCACCAATACCCGCCACCACCATAAAACCATATGAATCCACTTTTTTTATCCACCACCACCTAGTAGCGGAGCCAAGGATTGACTAACCTGACTCTAACCCCTTAAATTTTTTTAGTTTATTTTATAAATAGTACTTTGTCCATATATATTTATGGCTTAGTCCACCAAAGTTTACATTTTTTTTTTTGACAGTTTTACTTTCATTTAATTTCCAAATTCAGACAAGAAACTAGTCGGAAGCCTAGCAACAAGCTGGGCTCCAACTCCTTTTTGAACTACCACACTTAACCTATGAAAAAGGAAATCACCTACACGCACGTTAGCATCATGACTAACAATATAGTTGCGGAGCCGTTGAACGAAGTCTGTTGTTCCGTCCCCAAATTCACCTAGAGTAGTGAAAGCCAAAGCACCAAATCCATATCCTTGTGCAGTGCATTTTTCTAAATACTTGGTATTTTTGCGACTGACAGCATCCTTGATAGCCTGCCCCCCTTCCAAAGTACGACCATTACTCCCAGCAAAGGGTGACACAATCGTAACATCCAAGCAAACGTCCCGACCATTGTCCCAATTGAGCACGATAACATCTGCCGGTCTCAAAGAAGTACCGTTGTTCGCAAGCATACCCAAGTCCACCTCTTTCCGTGCAGCTACCCCAGCTCGATAACAGATGTCTGCAATCGTGTCGCGTACTAAATCATGTCGAAATTTTAAACCAAATTCATTTGTACAAATTGTAATCGGATGGTCACCAAAAGCATCCATCTCTCTCTTGCAGAAGGGGCACAAACTACCTGGTTCAAACAAGGGAATACCAAGTCTATAACATAATACCGCACTAAACTGCCTCGAACCAATTTGCTGATTTAAACCAGGGATGGGGATAGCCATTAAGAAATCCAGGGCATGCTTCATTTGGTTGCTCTGCAATAGGAATGAATCACGTTCAGACAACTTGAATTGGGAAGTCAAGTTCTTCTTTCCGCATCAAAATAAACAGTTGCAGAGTTGACATAGAATGGTTGGCAGTGTTATCGACGCATATAGGAGAAACAGACTACACAGAGAGTTGAAAGAAGTCGCAAAGACGCTCAAGATGGGAGCTAAAACCACCGATGCCGGTGTGCCTCAATATGACAGATTGCAGTTCTAGTGTTTCCAAGCACGACGCCAAATAACAGTAATTCATAGTGTCTTGCATCGAGTAAACACCAAAACCACCTAGTCCGAGGGGCAAGCGTGGAAAATCGCATTTGCAAGGGGCCGAACCCTGGACCATCTCCTGTTATTATATGTTGTAGGAACTTGTAGAGACGAGAGTCAAACAAATCTTGAGCCGCAAAAGTGCAGTCTGGAAAGGTAGTGCATAAAGAAAAATATAAGCGAGAAACTCCAAAGACAGCTTTCTAAACAAAAGAAGCTCACACTGTGGATCTTCAAGTTTTTCCACTGCATCAATGAGCTCTATAGTTTTTTGCACTCTTTTAACAACCAGATCCGCATTAAATTGGGCATCAAGGCTAACAGGAGCACCTAGCATCTTAACTCCCTTCTCTGGCCTACAAATATCAGGTGGAAACATACCTGCAACGGCTGTCCTGGGGTCTATAGAGGGCCAAAACAATTCAGTCTTCTTGATGTTCAAAAACAGCCCCCTAGCAACACCTTCTTCTTGAATTATTCTCAGAGCTCTAGCAACCATCATAGTGTCCCCAATCACCGTACCATCATCAAGATACCAAGCCTGCAGTTCTAGATCACACCTTTCTGAAATACTCAAGACTAGCGGGTGGAGAGTAAGAGCGAACAAAAGTGGCCCTAAAGGATCACCTTGTTGCACTCCCTGAGAAGAAGAAAGCACATGGTCCATATAATATAGTCGTGCTGGTGAAGCGTAACAAAACTCAACCCAACGAGATATCGAAGGACATAACCTACGTACCTCTAAGATCATGGTTGTTCTATCTATGAGATTGAATGCATTAGAGAAATCTACCAGCAGCATGGAAAGCGTATTTTGGTCCCCTTTCTCTTCCAACACGCGGTTCACAGCATGTAGAATTGCTTATCCACCACACTTAGCCCCCACTCCAAACTGGAAATCACCCAAATATGAGTTCATTTCCTTGCCAACAAAAGATGCAGCGCATTGAGAGACAACTCTCCTCCATATTGTGCCAACCGCTATAGGCCGCAAGCCACCACCAGGTTTGATGAGTGGGGTGAGAGGAGCACTGGCCACATATTCTCCCAAAACCAACGGGCAAGAGCCTGATAGCCATAAGTTAACCACTTCTGTGATGGAGGCAAGTAACTCATCTGAAATAACATCTGATGGCCCACTGAGAACATCGAGAAGATGTTGTGCCCGGAAACCGTCTCTTCCACAAGCTGTCCCCTTAGGGAAACTCTTTAGTCTACTTAGCACAAGATCCGTCGTAGCTACCATAGCCTCCTGTGAAGGTGAAGAAGAGGGGATGACCGGCAAGGCAGCAGTGGGATGTTTGGAACGAAGTTCAGCCCGTGTACCTTCATTATTGGACGCAACTCCAGTAGAAGTGAGAGTGCGAATCGCAGCAGCATATAAACCATGTCGGAGCTTACCCCTACACAACCTCAAGTTCACAGCTTCCTGATCATCATGTTTAGGTTTCTTCTTGGCTTTCTCTTGTAATTCCTTCATCTCGGCATGTTTCTCAAACACACATTGAACCAGCACCATACACCCATTCGGTTCATTCCATATGCGCAATGCATGATTAACTGACTTAATCTGCAGCTTTCTCCGGGTGTCAGCTTTCAACTCTTGGTACTCAGCAACATGGAGAGTACACACAGGGAAGAGCATTAGTTGTATCCATGAAGACAGATCATTAGGTGCAGCCACCACTTTCTGCAACACAGACTTGAAGGTTCGTGCAAAGTGCAACCTACATTTAGCTGGAATACTAGAGATTGTAGGGATCTGAGCTAGAAACACCATGTTCAATAGCTCAAGACTTAAAGTAGGCGCAGAAACATCAACATCAGTAGGATCGGAAATATTAACAGCAGCAGGAGCATGAATGCCGTGAATTGTAGCCGTAGAAGGAGCGAGCTCACCTTTCTCAATGTGTGTACACTTTTTATTCCAGGAATAAACATGCATACAAGCAGTGCACAACCAACTCTCGAGATGTAACAATAAGGACTCCCAGTGCGTGGTAGACTTCTCTCGCAACAGAAATAGCAATATTTCACGACATCTCTCAGTCCCCCTTCTCTCTTGTAGTGTAAATTTCTCAAGTGATTGAAAAGTGAAACCTTCAATAACCCCTTCCCTCCGGTCCCGTTTTTGCACCCATCATAGCCTTTGAAAGGACATTGAAAAAGATCGGCTCTGCCATCAGAAACATCAAAGTCATGGTTTGCACAGGGGTAGCATAAGCAGCAGAAGATTTAGGGTTTGCAGAGGTAGAACTTCCCGTCATTGAAAAACTTGAAAAGCTTTAAAAATCCTAGAAGAGAAAAATCTACTTATGCGACAAGTGTGGTTTGATCAGATGAAAAAGATGAGAAGTCGAAGGCAGAAAGAAGAGATTAATAGGAAATGGTTTGATCAGATGAAAACCAATATCCTAGGAATCACATTCTATCGCCTGGAACGGCCTCTTCGGAAAAAAAATAAATAAAAATAAATAAAAAAAAAATGCTACAGTAAAATTCAAAGTAAAACCTTAAAAATCAGGTGAAAACCATCCATAAAACGAATCTAATAAAATTAATGCAGATCCATAAACAAAAATCAAGCATAAACACCATAGCAGATGATGAGGATGAAGAACTAGAAAAACTAAAAACTAAAAAGCAAAAGCAGAGATGGAAATTTGACCATAAATAAACTCACTAAACTCACTAAACTCACTAAAAACAATCCACATCTCGATCGAAATGGAGAGAAGATCCACGCCATGCTGTTGCAATCGATCTCAAGATAAAGCTGAAAAGAAGATTAAAAACTGAAATTTTATTTTTTGATCGGAAAATGAAAAACTTTTTTGATCGGAAAACTGAATTTTTTTTTTTTTTTTTAAATAGGCCTCCTCAATGTCAATTTTTGACTCCACCACTGGCACCATCACTGCCACCCATCCCATGTAGGTTGTTGGACGCAATTCTAATTTTCAAGCACAAATGCCATGTATGAGGTTTAGATTGAACAAAATTTCGTCAATTGATTAGTTTCATTATTTTTTTTCCGTGTATATATTCTTTTTTGTATTTCAATCAATTTTATTTTAACATTAAAAAATCATGATTTATACGATATAGTACCAAAGATAACAGGGGCACCATTTGGGTGATCCAACTACGATCATGAAAATATTATCGTGTATGATATCTTCCCTGAAATAAGTGTTAAAAACAACCAACCACATATTCCACACTACGATGTTATTGATGTGGTAACGACAACATAAAATTAATATTGTCCATCACTACTCACCAGCATTCACCGTCACTACTTATTCCACCACAAACCAGGGGTGGAGCCAGGATTTTGAGGAGAGAGGGAGAAAAAAATTCTTGGCAAGTTGGATACATGTGAAAAATGAACTTTGTATCCCATTTTACGCTAAAAAAACAAAAATAAATATAATTGTGCTTGGCTCTACCCTTAACCACCACTAATCTTTCGGCCTCCACCTCTTCTACTACTCATTTTCACAGAAAATGTCTATTGATATTATTTATCAAAATTACTTATTAATGGAAATAAATATTGTAATTAATTAAGAAAACATTTATAATTAAAAAATAATTAGTCATTTATTATGAGCAATTAGTGAAACACTAATTAATAAAACACCATATAATGAATAGATTATTTATTATGTGCAATTAGTGAAACACTAATTAATAAAGCAATTATGGTATTTGAGTTGAACAAACCGCCATTGTTGATTTATATTTTCTATCAATTCCAACCAAGATGGAACACTGGTTAGAGGCAATTCTTATGACATAATAAGTTATGAGTTCGAACCTCCCTGTTATAATTTTTGAATTTCCATATCCTGACTTGAGTATTCCTTTTTCATTCATAATATTGGAATTAACGCCACACGTGCGAGATGTAAGGGGTGGCCAGGAGAACTACAACCCTTGATTTATCTTTGTCCAGACAAATCCTGACCACCACTAACAAAGGCAAACTTATCCAAACCCTGTTTATACTAATGATAGATAGTTACATTAATTATAAAACAATTATAATACGAAAGTAAAGTAATAGAACATATACACAAGATTTTATATTATGGCCAAAGTGTCCTTATTTAGTTAGGACTAATCAATTATAATCAACATGGTATTCATTAGTTAACCATGACGATTCTCTACAATCGGCACGGTATTTACTGCTTCAAAAGAAAAACACAGTATTTACTAGTTAACTAAGCCGACTCTCTGCATTCGGCATAAATCTCAAATGAATGCCATGACGAACTGTCTAAATTTGTTACCCAGACAAATTAG
This sequence comes from Papaver bracteatum, assembly GCA_023529315.1. Classification (NCBI taxonomy): domain Eukaryota; kingdom Viridiplantae; phylum Streptophyta; class Magnoliopsida; order Ranunculales; family Papaveraceae; genus Papaver; species Papaver bracteatum. The sequence continues at coordinate 2,351,734 of JAJJWX010005152.1, forward strand.
CCGGTTTAAACATTACAATCGACATAGACTAGTTGATAAATAATACACCGATTGTTTAGCATTTTTAGACTGTTTTTTGTATAAGCATTACAGTCGGTATAATCGATAATTTTCGACCATGCCAATTGTCGACATATTTCCATAAAAAAAAATTCTTTTGCATTTGTGTTAGTATTACCATCAGTGTTGTCGACATAATATTCATCACAATCGGCATGACATTCATCGACTAAGTGTAATTGCTTAAAATTTATATTGAATATAAGTTTACACTCATTTAAAAACAAGTAAAAAAATGAATAATCTTAAAACCAGTATATACGATTTAAGATTAAGTATTTATACTCAATCTAAAAAAATCAAGTATAAATAAAGTTCATAAACAAAAGCAACGAACAAAGTTAAAATCCATACCAACTTTTAAAGGACAATCTGATCTTCTTAGGTTTTTAGGACACCCCTTATCGAAATATCCAAGGTGGTTTTAACCTCATCATCACCTAATTAATATGGGCATCCTCTAATTGTGTGCTTTAGTAATTCAATATCTCTATAAAAAAAGAAATAATATGCCTCCATACACAGAAAGCAGTGACGTGGTCGGGACTTTCCTCATGGAGTGTAAATTTATGTAACAAAAGTCCATTTTACAGGCATATCGGCAGCCGGGCCAAAGTAGTTAATATCATGTATCGGTATCGTATCGGCCAGGTCTGATACACCTATACAAAAAATTATATCTATTTTTATCAGTGATACATCATTAAGACTTAGAATTTTAAATACTTATAAATGTTGCAATCTAAAAAAAATGATGCCATATGATGCATTAATTCTCAAGATCAAAAGCTTCACAGTACAAATTCAATTACATCCCACCATCATTAAAAAAAAATATAGTCGTAAATTTCTTTACTGAATTTGATTGAGTTTTCAAGGGTATAGAGTAATAATATGATTAGGAGGAAGAGTTTTGTTTTCAGATTTTCATATCTAATTATTTTACTTTAACAAATTACCATTGCCGATATTATCAGTTTGTACCGGTCGATACAAACGTTTCTATCGTTTAATCCTTGTGTTTATGGGTGAAAACTATTTCTGCTGGTTTTGGTAATTTTGGGTGTGGATGAGAAATGAATCTAAACCCTAAACAAATGCACTGCACGGGAGTGCTTTTTGATTCGAGAGATCAATCTATACAATTCTGGCCTAAACCAAGAAATGGCCGTTCCAGACTTGCTTCGGTCATAAAGTGAAGGAGATGGGGTTGATCTTAGGGAGGGAAGCGAAGAAGGTGTTGAGATTGTGAAGGTATTGGCTGTTTATGACTTGTATCAGAATATCGAACTGGCTTGCAATAATGTAAGCAATCAGCTCTGGTGTTTTCTGGATACGAATGACAACACTTGGTTTTCTGTGTTTGTCTGTGTTCTCGTGTTGTTTTGAAATATGCAAAAGACCTATTTATACAAGTCATTGAGCACAAACCCTCATCTCGTAGGAAGTGGAGGAAGTTGAGTGATGGAGTAGTGTGGTCGTGTGGGTGGTTGCACGATCACGTCTTAGCCCACTTCCCTCATTATCTTAACCGTCCATGCCTCCTGACACGTTCTTATATATGGACGCGTTGCACGCCGTACGCTCTAAACCGCCAGACCAATACCCCTGTAAGTATCCCCCAGTTTGTGACTGTTGATGGTGGATTTTAGTTCGGGTCTAAAGTTGTAAAACCAATTTTTGTGTAATCATCCTGCAGAGGATGAGACTATTTTATAAGTGACAAATACTTCTTTGCTTTATTGAATTCACCTAGAATGGAACATGTAACAACAATCCCCCGAATATTCTGTGAATTTTAGCATTATTGATTAATACATAGAATGCCTTGCATTTCTTGTGCTATTCCTAGCAGAACTCTCATTGTTGGTGCGGCATGATGATTGATTGTTACTCGCAGCAGAGTAGCATGAATATCCAAGTACCAACAGTGAGGCATGCACGAAATTCCCATATAGGTTGTAACTCTCGGTGTGTTATACTAGCCCGAATGAGCATGTAACTCTCGGTGTGTTATACTATTCCGATTGAGTGTGTAACTCTCGGTGTGTTATACTAGCCCGATTGAGCGTCTAGACTATCCGTAACAGTATAGAAACGATCACGGTCATCCAACTTCGCAGGCATGATTGGATGGTCGGGATCGAATCCAATACCCCCAAGCAGGTATTGGAACATTCACTGCTGACCCAATGCGGGCCCCGCATGATCGGCCTTCCAAAAAGGGGTGGCATAGCTTTCCAAACCGTCCAAACCAAGTAAAATGGACAAAAAACCCTAAATTAGGGTTTGTGGCACATTACATGTGTCGCAAAACGATCTCAACCATCCATCTTCGCAGGCATAGATGGAGGGTGTAGATGTAGATTCAAAAAGCCCAGAGCATGTCAACACAATCACCATGGGCCCGCCTGCACAATGAACAATTGGTCAGGACCAACCATGTTTGGTTGTCCCATTTCGCGCGTGCAAAACAATGCATGAAGCACGGCCGACCAAAACCCTAATTAGTGTTTGTATCGATCACGAGCGTCTGTTTTCCCCTGATCGAATGAAGGGATTAGGAGACAATTGAGCAAGTCCAGTGAGCATCAACATGATCACCAAGGAACCATCTATCTCCTCACCCGACCGACCAAGGCATACCATGCCTGGTTTCTCCAAAATGCACGCCCAAACTAGTGTGATCACGCTTCCCAAATCACAAACTGATCTCGACCACTCAACTTCGCCAGACGAATTGAGTGGCTTAGATCACGTTTCCATGGGACAGTCAGGTATAGCCGTGAATACCAGCCTACCACCTACACGCTGGACCAAACGGACGAGACCGACCAAGCTTGGTCTTCTCGAAACGCGCGCCTTGAAGGTGGCATATCGCGCCCCTTTAAGAATCCTTTGCGGCATAGGATTTCTGTCGCAAATCGATCTCAGCCACTCAAATTCACCGGTAAATTTGAGTGGCCTAGATCAAACCTTCGTGAGACAGTGAAGCATGGGCATGGACATCAGCATGTCGTCTACACGCATGCCTTATAGGTTCCCCATGAAACGCCTCCCATGCTTGGATTCAACTAAGCTGAAGGAGTACACTCGCGCACCTCTTAAACCCTAATTCGAAGGTCGCAGATGTGGGTCGCAAGTCATCTCGTCCGTCAAACTTCGCCAGCCCGGACAGACGGCCTAGGATAAGAGTTAGGAGACCAGTGAATTATCACCGTCTTCCACTCTACCACACCATGTGGTCGGCCAAGGGAGGATTTGCTAGCGCAGCCTCCAAACCCTCACGTTAAGTAGGCAGGGCATGGTGCTCAACAGCGATGCTTCATATATGCCGAATACATTCGATGCATAACATGCATAGAATACACACGATACTTTACAAGTATTGACTTCCTAAATAACTTAATTATTTAACTAGCATTACATGCTACCTTATGTGGGTCCCACGATCCACATACTCGAGACATCAATCATGTCACAAACTGGGGGATACATACTGGGGTATTGGTCTGGCGGTTTATAGCGTGCAGCGTGCAATGCGCCATCAAAAGAACGTGTCAGGAAGACATGGACGGTTAGTGATGATAGGAGAAGTGGGCAAGATTGATCGTGTGACACTAACACACAACTCCACTACTCCATCACTCCACTTCCTCCACTTCCCATGAGATACGTGAATAAGGCTCAAATGACTTGTATAAATAGGTTCTCCTCCTTATTTCCAAACATAGAAGACAATGCAGAAACCAAGTGTTAATACGAGACGTATTCAAACACCCAGAGCCTGCTTGCATTATTCGTAAGCCTGCTCACCTTTCTATTACAAGTCATAAACAAGCCCACACTTTCACAATCTCAACACCTTCTTCGCTTCCCTCCCTAAGATCAACCCCATCTCCTTCACTTTGTAACCGAAACAAGTCTGGAACGACCATTTCTTGGTTTAGGCCAGAATTGTATAGATTGATCTCTCGAATCAAAAGCACTCATCACGCAATGTATTTGTTTAGGGTTTAGATTCATTCCTCATCCACACACCCCAAATTACCAAATCCGGCAGGAATAGTTTTCACCCATAAACAGTGACATGCTTGATGTCTCGAATGAGTGGATCGTGGGACCTACAATAAGTAGCATACGATGCTAGGTTAAATAACTGAGTTATTTAGGAGATTGATATTCATGAAATATCGTGTATACTTTATGCATGTAATGCATCAAATACAATCAATATGTATGAAGTATCGCTGTTTTAAAGCTTAACGAAGTAAGTCGCGGATTAAGCATCTTAAAATAGATGCATGCCCAACCATCTTCGAGTGATTATTTGGAGGCCGCATGGACCATCCCTTGGACGACCACTCCTTGTGGTAGAGTGACGGATAGAAATAACCACGACACCTTATTGGCCATTTAACTCCTAGTCTGGGATGCCCAACCAAGCTGGTAGAGTTGGACGGACGAGATGATCTATGACGCTCATATGCGACCGTTGATGGAGTTTTAGGGTTTTGAAGAGGTGCGCAAGCACCACTCTTCAGCTTGACCGAAACCAAGAATGGGAGACGTTTTTGGCGGGACCGACCGGGCATGCGTATAGATGGCTTGCCGGTGTACATGTCCGTACCTCTTTGTTTCATGAAGATGCGATCTAGGCCACTCAATTTGACCGGCAAAGAGAAGTGGCCGAGATCGATTTGCGGAAGAAATCCATTGCCGCAAAGGATTTGGAAGCCGCTCAGCATGCCACTTTTGGGCACATGTTTCGAGGTCATCGAGTCCGAGTCTGCCTAGGCCGACCAGCTCCACGCAAAGGTGGTCCCACGATGATCATTTTGACATGCTTGGGGACCTTTTAAGTCCATATCTATACCCTCCATCCAAGCTTGCGAAGATGGATGGTCATGATCGAACTGCGATAGTTATGCAGCGCCGCGAACCCTAATTAGGGTTTTGAAAATATCACGTACACACGATTTTGGATAAACGGTTTGGCAAGTTATGTTCCTCTTTTGGAGGAAACGATCGTGTGGGGCCCGCATTGGGCTGGCAGTGAGCATGCTGGTACCTGTCCCATGGTAATAGGCTAGATCTAATCCATCCAAATATGCCGGTGAAGTTGGATGGTTGCGATTAATTTAAGACACTTAGTGGAATTTTCCGCGACTCGTTGAGCATCACGCCGGCCATATTTCGAGCGAGCGTATGTTGCTCCATGTCTAGGCTTTGAGAGAGTCGGTCAGGTAGGTAGAGAGTGGGCCAGATGGAGTGTATAACAATACTTGACCGACCGGACATGGGATAATCCACGCCGTCCAATCATGCTGGAGAAGTTGGACGGCCGTGGATGGTTTTGAGACTGTCGTTGGCGGTCTTGCTCATACGAGCGTCCTCCAAGATGCTTTATATCGGTTAGACCATCCTTTTCCAGGCTGGCGTTTGGTGGCTATTTTGGAGACATGACATGCATTCGACCTTCTAGGGCAAAAAATGGCCCATCGGTGTTCATTGCGGAAATTTCCTGCTCCTGCTAGGGTTCGTCTAGGCTGGATAAATCATGCGGCCAACTTGCATGGCCGTGATCGTTTCTGAGACTGACACGGACAGTCCAGATTTTCCTTAGGGAATTAAATATGCTCGATCAGGCTTTTATAACTACGCCATTATGAGATTCTCTTTGTTAGAGAATGGTATAGACTGTACGGGTATTTCGTGCATGCCTCACTATTAACACTTGGATATTCATGTTACTTTGCTGAGAGTAACAATCAGTCATCATGTCGTACCAATAATGAGAGTTCTGCTGAGAACAACACAGGAAATACAAGGAAATTTATGCATTCGTTAATAATGCTATAAATTCACAGAATATTGGGATTGTTGTTACATGCACCATTCCAGGTGAATTTTGTATATTTATTGAATTGCTTCAAATAAATAAAACGAGATGATTTCTGCGCTCATCGTTTGTCAAATGGCCTTACCTTTTGTAGGATATCAACATAAAAATTAGTTTTACAATTTTATCCCTGAACTAAAATCCACCATCAACATTAAGTCCCCTTCCTAGCACATAATGGTTGCATTATTGTGGAGTAGGCATGAGATGGTGACGCATGTAATGTAAAAATACAAGATAAAGGAAGTTTACCTAGAAGTATTATAGCCGGTCATGTTAGCAATCATCCACGCGAGTATGTCATGCGTGATCATAGGCCTTGGTGGGACCGGTTTCCTTCCTTGGTCTTTCGAGCTAGGAAAGGAATCCTCCTTATACTGGGATTCTCCAATTATTTGTGTATAAAAGGGTGTTGACCTTTTTTTTTTTTTTACTTCCTCTTTTTTTTTTCGCTCGACCGGCTTCCACTACTGCTATTGTCGGACGTTGTTGACGCCGCCGGACTGCTACTGTCGCCGCCGCCGTTTCCCGTTCGTCAACTACGAGGTAGGTACTTTGTCCGTTATTCCCTGTTCTTGTATTTTTTAGTGCAAACCCTAATTCTTAGGTAAACTTATTTATTCTTGAAAAATCATCCCGTTGTAGACGAAACTTCTTTGCAAAATCATACTGTGATTAATTCCACTAATAAATTTGGTAGCAAAACCGTCGATATTTTTAGCATTGCTTAATAGAACACGCCATGAACATACTGTTTTTTGCTCCTTTTTCATTATTGCATGCAAAAACCTAGCCTTTAGTTATACTTGAAAAACTTTGTAGACACGATTTCCATGGATAAACCCGTTCACTCATTTTCCCATAGAAAACCATGTCATGATGCGTGCAAACTTGAATAGATATGGGCCCACCGTGCATGCTTAATTGAGAGACGACCCTGTTGTGCCAAACGTTGGCTTTTCGTGCTTGCTTCGTTCAAATCGTGGGGATGTTCCTGCTTCGGTCGAGAGCCTTATTCGTGTTTGTTCCGCTCGAGTTCCATCCTTGCCTGCTTCGGTCGAGAGCCCGCTTTTATTGAACATGGGCCCGCCGTGTGCTTGCTTCATTCGAACATTAATGTGGGCCCCACTGTGCTCATGCTCTTCCATGACCAAGGGAGTATGCTTCACTGGCCGTGGGCACATATTCCACGAAAAGATTATTTTTTTATCGGCTCTGACTACTAACATCCATGTTGCACGATTTCTCCCTACGAAGCAGTGACTCTTTTTCATTTCGTCTCATTGTAGTTGTTTGAAAATGAACAGAGAGGATCCTGCTAAGATGTCACCTGAAGATAATTCTGCTGCAAAATTGGGAGGTGTTGAAAACTCTAAAGACATGCCGAACATAGATGACGAGCTGTTCACCATGGATTTTCCGAATGTTAGGAAGCATCCTAGCCATAAGATAACACTACTTTCGGGCTCAGAAAATGAAGAGGTTGCTCCATCATCTTCTCCATCATACGTGATGAGACTCTGTCTTCGGAAAAATGAGTATCCTCCTTCTCCTATTAACTTTAAGGTTTGTCAAACTCCACTGAGCTCTTATGAAGGATGGATGAGGCGCATGCTGAGTGATGAGCGTATCAAAGACAACTTTACCAAAGCGCAGATCATCGAGGATGTTATGGCGTCTGCGACTCTTCACATTAATAAGGACACTGCAGGTTTGATCACTTTTATTTCTCGATGGCGCCCCTCCACTTACACATCCATATGTAGATGGGGAGAAACGACCATTACCCTGGAAAGCGTAGCCGTGTTGATGAATCTCCCTATTGCTGGAAGTTTTCACTATAAGCTATCTGACGCCGAAAATGCAATCCTCAATGCTATACTTCAAAAGGCGTGAGAGTATGACCAACATAAGAAGGATAAGGATGTGAAATGATTTTATTATTTGTGGGTGTCTTAGTGGTCTCCTGCAAAGATAAGGCCAGGTCAAAAATTGGATGATGACTTAGCGTAGTTGCATTTCTGTCCTTGTGGTTGTCTAGGGATATCTTCGATGACGGCTCTGGGAATAAGACTATAAGACACGACCTTGTCATGTTTGCTATATAATTGGCGAAAGGTGTGGTTCTCCCTTTAGGCGCCTTGTTCCTTGGATCATTGTGTTCTCATCTGGATGCTTTGGCAGTAGACATGCATGCTTCTAACGGATATAAGAAAGTGTAATCGCATATCCACATTGATTTTCTCCAAGCGTGCTTGTGGGAATATTTCAAAGGTTACGCCCCTATCCCTGCAAATTCGATTTTTGGTTTGTATGGTGGTTCAAGGATACTCTGTTGGCAGAATAGACATCCGAAGCCCGGGTTGAGACTTGTTGATTCTCTCGATAACGTGTATGCCATAGATTTTCGCCCATGGGGACCGGTCCATTCTTCCGTTATTCAACCGGAAACCTTTGTTGTTGCTCCTGACATTGTGTTGCATACCTAGGGAAGAACCATGAGCCCTGGAGAAATCATTTTCCTACGAAGTTGTATGCCAGGATACATTCCAACCTTCTTTGATGAGTTCTTTTATGTGGTTCCTTATAATATTGACAGAGCCGCACGCCAAATGGGATTCGACCAGTGTGTCCAATTCCTTCGTCCACCAATTCCTTTAGAGGATCTCGTCCCGTCTATTCTCAATGCTGACATCTTTTCTCCAAAGCAGAGCCTCCTATTCTTGCCTATCGGAAGAAAGCCAGTGGTGACTAGTAGGTACAAGGATTTTTGGAGGGATCAGTTGTTAATTTTTCAGACATTCTTGGAAGAAGTTGCGACAACTCCCCATGGCGAGCCATCTCCTGGGATTCTGAAGCAGCATAAACGATTGAAGCCGCTTCCGGGTAAACTAACCAGAGCTAACACTGTTGATAACTGCAGTCCCCAAGAGGCAGGATCTAGGTCCAACAAGCAAGAGTATGGTCCCGTGGTTTTCAATTCTTTTCATATGCAGTTACTTATAGATTTTTTCCTTCAATCCTCCAATTATATTCATCTTGCACTATCTTCGCTAAGGGTGATTCTTTTTCAAAATCAGGGGCTCCTGGAAGAGAATGCTTTTACGAGGATGTCACGTGTTCATAATGCAGCTTTAGAGGAGTTTGGTGATACTGAAACTCTTGAAGGAGATGACGAGGATGATGGATTCTTGGTTCACAATGAAGGAAGGATCTCCGGGTGTAATAAGGAGCTTGATCGTTCCAGCGAACCGGGAGATGAGACTATGGTAGATGCCAATCTCAAGGTTGGGGGGAATGACAGTGCATGGGGTTACTGGAGATGTCACACCCGTGGCGGCTGTAGATGTGCTTCCCTCTAAAGAGATTCCCGTGATTTCTGACGCATTAGTTGTGCACTCCACCGCTGGTGTCATTTTCGACCCTCCTTTTGATGCTCCTTTCGTAAATCATGTGATGGTTGGTGGGTTTAGCATTCCGGCTGAGTACGAAGAATTATACACCAAGATATGGAATAAGAATGGTCACATCGCCACCTCTAATAAGCTTAAAAGTCGTTTCGCATTAGTCAAACGTGTCGAAGAAGCTTTATCTTCTATCTATGGCATGAGTATCATGACTGGGCGCACTGTTTCTGAAGAGGTAATCGAAAACTGGGATTTCAACCAGGATGTGTTCATGAAGTATGAGTTTAACGCTTCCTGTTTCTGTGAAGGATTCGCTGAAATCCAGTAGCTGCGAGGCGAAATGTGTGAAGTTCCTTCCGTAGACTGCATTTCTCTCCAGGAAGAGGAGATCGAAAGGCTGTCTAACGAGTTGAAGCTAAAACAGGCCTCCATCCAAAACATGGAGGTTGATTTCTCTCAGAATGATGAGTTGCTACTGAGGGACTTCCCTTAAATGCTATATTTCTTCTTAGTCATTTTTTCCCCTTAGGTGATTTGAGTGATGTGAGGAAATCTCTGATTTTAGGTTTTGAACTAATATGTGGTTGAATTTTGAATTGGTTTATTTTGAGATAGTTTGGTGAATGGTTTTTCTGAAAGAGATTTGTTTTTAGAAGAAATTTGCATTCTGATTATAAATAACGTGACTATTCTAACGATATCATTCATGGCACGTAAAGTTGCAAATATCGTGTGAAAAGGAACACGTCTGAGGGGAAAACAAAACATGATGTTTCCTGTGGTTTGCATCATTGTATCTCTTTCTTAGTGCAGAATGTAAAGTCCCCAGTAGGTTCTAAAAATATCTTTACGTAAATTTGTTTAATTGAACTTACTTGATCTTCGAAAATCCATCTGTATGAAATTGGACCTCCCCTAACGCCTACTTCGAAAAATTACACGCGCAAATCTTCGGAGACAAGAGGAAAATCTTCTGAATTAAGCTTTTTCTGGACAATACGCTTCAGGGCGTTGCATTCACTAGTAGGGTGGTGAAGAAAACGGTGATACTGACAATATCTCGGATCTATCATCTCCTGATCAGTCGGTTATCGCCACACAAGAGGCAGTTGGACTTCTCCATATCGTACCCATACCTCCAATAATTCTAATACTTTCTTCAACGAGAATGGGAAATGCGGGTATCTTGAGCCAGGCTTTTCTTTCATTGAAGGATGTTGTTGTGATATCTCATGTTGACCTTGATATGGAGAACGTTTCGGAGCTGGAGGGAAAGCGTGTGTCAACATATATGCGGCCCGCTTGGTCGTCTTTGCTGGGACGCAGCTGCTCTCGAGGGCCTCGTATCGACGTGAGTATCACTGTAAGGAAGATGAGTCGAGTATTCCCAGCCTCTGTATTCATGTGACTCTTGGCTGATTTCTCCTTCTTTAGGCAATTCTTCGTTTGGCTGAAAAGTCGCGGCAGATTGAAAAACTTTCTGTACTTCAGCAAGGGTTTGAGATATAAATCTCCCAGTAAGGTTTCATAGGATGGCCCTTTTCCTTTATCCGATAAAGGTTGTGGCATTCCTGACAAGTCCTTTCCTCTTTGGAATTTCTTTGAGCCTCCTTCGTTAGACGGATCATGCTGCTCGTCTCTCCTTGGTCCCCTGATGTGGTTATGCATTCCTTATGCATCTTCGCTGGTAAAGGCATGATTCCCAGATAAAGATTCAACATTCATTGCGTCATTGTTTGTGACACTCTCCAGGTAAACACTTGTAATTGGACTGCTATATCATTTAAAAGACGAAATGTCTCACTCTGCCTTCTGGCGATACCAGCTTGGTTTGCTATGACATCTTCTAGGATCCTGGCTACACTTTCCATAAGGTTTGGATTATTCATGACCTCTGGATAATTTGGCTGGTGAGGATACATCATAGAATGAAAGTTGGACCCAGTGATTGAAATGGATTTAAGATCTACCCCTTCGAAATTAAAGAATTGGAATCGGGTATTGAAGAAATGAAATTGGGAATTCGGAAATTGATATTGAAACCGAGAGATTAATCTCCCACTGTGGTCGCCAATTGTTTATGGGTTAAAACTATTTCTGCTGGTTTTGGTAATTTTGGGTGTGGATGAAAAATGAATCTAAACCCTAAACAAATGCATTGCACGGGAGTGCTTTCTTATTTGAGAGATCAATCTATACAATTCTGGCCTAAACCAAGAAATGGCCGTTCCAGACTTTCTTCGGTCATAAAGTGAAGGATATGGGGTTGATCTTAGGGGGGGAAGCGAAGAAGGTGTTGAGATTGTGAAGGTGTTGGCTTTTTATGACTTGTATCAGAATATCGAACTGGCTTGCAATAATGTAAGCAATCATCTCTGGTGTTTTCTGGATACGAATGACAACACTTGGTTTTCTGTGCTTGTCTGTGTTCTCGTATTGTTTTGAAATAGGCAAAGGACCTATTTATACAAGTCATTGAGCGCAAACCCTCATATCGTAGGAAGTGGAGGAAGTTGATTGATAGAGTATTGTGGTCGTGTGGGGGATTACACGATCACGTCTTAGCCCACTTCCCTAATCATCTTAACCGTCCATGCCTCCTGACACGTTCTTATATATGGGCGCATTGCACGCCGCACACTATTAACCTCCATACCAATACCCAGTAAGTATCCCCCAGTTTGTGACATGCTTGATGTCTCGAATGAATGGATCGTGGGACCCACAAGAAGTAGCATACAGTGCTAGGTTAAATAACTGAGTTATTTAAGAGATCAATATTCATGAAATATCGTGTATACTTTATGCATGTAATGCATCAAATACAATCAATATGTATGAAGCATCGTTGTTTTAAAGCTTAACGGAGTAAGTCGTGGATTAAGCATCTTAGAATAGATGCATGCCCAACCATCTTCGAGTGATTATTTTGAGGCCGCATGGAGGGCCATTCCTTGGATGACAACTCCTTGTGGTAGAGTAACGGATAGTAATAACCACGACATCTTATTGGCCATTTAACTCCTAGCCTGGGATGCCCCACCAAGATGGTAGGGTTGGACAGACGAGATGATCTATGACGCTCATCTGCGACCGTTGATGGAGTTTTAGGGTTTTGAAGAGGTGCGCAAGCACCACTCTTCAACTTGACCGAAACTAAGGACGGGAGACGTTTTTGGGGGGGACCGGCCGAGCATGTGTGTAGACGGATTGCCGGTGTACATGTATGTACCTCTTTGTCTCGTGAAGATGTGATCTAGGCCACTCAATTTGACCAGCAAAGAGTAGTATCCGAGATCGATTTACGGCAGAAATCCATTGTCGCAAAGGATTTGGAAGACGCTTAGCATGCCACTTTTGGGCGCACGTTTCGAGGTCATCGAGTCCTAGTCTTCCTAGGCTGACCATCTCCACGTAAAGGTGGTCCCATGGTGATTATGTTAACATGCTTGGGACCTTTTAAGTCCATATCTATACCTTCCATCCAAGCTTGCGAAGATGGATGGTCGTGATCGAACTGCGACAGTTATGCAGCGCCGCGAACCCTAATTAAGGTTTTGAAAACAACACGTACACACGATTTTGGCCAAACGATTTGGAAAGTTATGCTCTTCTTTTGGAGGAAAGGATCGTGTGGGGCCTACATTGGGTCGGCAGTGAACATGCTGGTACATGTCCCATGGTCATAGGCTTGATCTAATCCATCTAAGCATGCCGGTGAAGTTGGATGGTTGCGATCAATTTAAGACACTTAGTGGAATTTTCCGCGACTCATTGAGCATCAAGCCGACCATATTTCGAGCGAGCGTATGCTGCTCCATGGCTAGGCTTTGAGAGAGTTGGTCATGTAGGTAGAGAGAGGGCTCACCGGAGTGTATAACAACACTTGACCGACCGGACATGGGATAATCCACGCCGTCCAATCATGTTGGCGAAGTTGGACGTCCGCGGCTGGTTTTGAGACTGCCGTTGGCGATCTTGCTCGTACGAGCTTCCTCCAATCTGCTTCATACCGGTTCAACCATCCTTTTCCAGGATAGCATTTGGTGGCTGTTTTGGAGACATGTCATGCATTCAACCGGCTAGGGAAAAAACGGGCACGTTGGTGTTCGTTGCGGCGATTGCCTGCTCCTACTAGGGTTCGTCTAGGATGGTTAAATCATGCGTCCAACTTGCGTGGTAGTGATCGTTTATAAGACTGACACGTACATTCCATATTTCCCATAGGGAATTAAATATGCTCGATCAGGCTAGTATAAGCACGCCGATACAAGATTCTCTTTGTTAGAGAATGGTATAGCATGTACGAGTATTTCGTGCATGCCCGCATGCCTCACTATTGACACTTGGATATTCATGTTACTCTGCTGAGAGTAAAAATAAGTCATCATGCTGCACCAATAATGAGAGTTCTGCTGAGAACAACATCGAAAATACAAGGCAATTCATGCATTAATTAATAATGCTATAAATTCATTGAATTTTGGGATTGTTGTTACATGCACCATTCCAGGTGAATTTTGTATATTTATTGAATTACTTTAAATAAATAAAACGAGAGGATTTCTGCGCTCATCGTTTGTCAAATGGCCTTACCTTTTGCTGGATATCGGCATAAAAATTGGTTTTACAATTTTAGCCCTGAACTAAAATCCACCATCAACACCTTGTACCGCCGATATTTTAGATATCATACAAATTTTTTCCGATACACGATAAAAACCTATAATATCGGCCGATATAACCGATATTGACTACCTTTGGCCGGACGTGGTCCCTTTTTTTCTTTACCTTTTTTATTGACGTTGTAGTATCATCAAAGTGACAATCAAGTTATGAAATATCTTGATTAAGGTTAAATATAGTGAATACTATTTTTCATATTTACGTAATGTACTGTATAAATGTCTAATTTAATTACATATCTACCCCACAAAGCTTACATATTTTTAAAGAAATAAACCTAATCAAGTGGATGATTCTAGGTTGACAATGAAATCTCTCGTAGACTCTCCCGGGAGAAGATCCTAGGGCCAAGAGGGGAGCCTTCCTAACAATTGGATCATAAAAGGCTTAAATGGATCCCATTTATGAAGGCATAATTGGGGGATACTCTCACAAATTGGGGGATACTCAAAAAGGAAAAAAGAAAAAAACATAATGAAGTAATTTAGGAATCCCTTATCCAATTAATTTTTATAATGGCTAATTATCCTCAAGTATCCCGGCCAAGTCTATTAACATTCAATAATTTTTCAAATGGAATCGTTACTGGTAATTATGACAACCGACTATGCTGATTCCTAACGTGCAAGAAAACCCATTTAACTTAATTTAAGTCGGTATCGTATTCAATATGAAAACAATACCAACTAACACAATCTGTATTGATTTAACCACCAAAACAATACCGACCAAAAATGTGTGTTAGAGCATAGCTCGGTTGAACCCACCAACGTTGGTATGTCAAGTTTGGTTGTCATATTTTAGTGAACCAAAACTCATTTAAGAGTCGCTTGATTTAAATGTACTAGAGTCAACTTCATATAGGTTAGCTTGAAAGTATTAGGATAAGACATTACAAGTATTGCGAAGACTTGAAGAAGTGAAAAAGTACGGAGCTACAACCACAACATCATCCTTCCACTTGAGGTTAGTGATATTTGACTTGAACAGTTTCATTCCCTAACGTATCTTTCAAGTCATGCATATTGAAAACATAAAACTGCGAAGCATGAACACTCGAGATAGACATAGTATTAAGGAATACAATATGAGGTTTATTGCTTAACCATTAAACTTTGTATATAAGACATCAACATAATCATATGAATGCTATTGTGATTATGTATGGGTATGAGGTGAGGATTTCATCCTAGGAAACAATGTTTTTACATGTGTTTTAAGGAAGTAAGTTCATGATATGTTTTGTGAACCGAAAAGGAAATCTCCAGGCATTATTGGGGTTGTTCTTCATTGCATATCTTATGAACGACCAATATGTGTGATTAATATAACCGCTCATGACTTGTTTGTGTTCTTAGTAAAACTATTCACATGAGGCCTGACTTATTTATTGGTATGACTTTTATTAGTGAAACCGATCTTAAGTAATCACCTGGGGTATGATCGGGTTTGTGTGTCTGACCAAATTTGGGAGAGGGGAACCGATCATAGTAAAAGGTGCATTACAACACAAGGGGAACCGATCCTTGTATGAGGTGCAACAAGATTTATAGTAGAAAGGGGAACCGATCCTATGAATATGTGCAACACATTTTTAGGCAAATGGGAACTGATCCTATGGACATGTGCAACACATATAAGTTAGATACCAAATATATGTGGGGAACCGATCCTAGTACCTAGTCAACCGAAAATTTGGTAAGCTAGTGTGACTATGCACAGTACTCACATAGAGGTAGAACCGAAACTTGTTTTGGTAGAACCGTTACACCCATGACTTGTGATTGAGTGTTACTTGATCAATCACATAGTTCTTGAAAGTTAGATGAACTAATTCTAAACTTTTTTGGAATTGTGGTGAATCGGTTTCAAGTGAGAAAGTATGAAAAAGGACTTACAAGAGGAAAGATGTCGACAAATTTTGAACACGCGCATTAATGTGTATCTTTTATTGTTCAAAGATATTCCTTAACATCTAAGAAAGAAGTAAATCCCAAGATCGAATTTAAATAAGTTAAGAATCTTTTAATTAAGGTTTTTAATTATATATGGAAAATAAGAATTTGTAATGTGCATTTACTGGTTAAAGCTTTTCCAAGGAGATTTTGATCATAAATTTGGACAGTGTATTCTCAGGAATTATGAAAACCGAATTTGGAAAAATATTGAATATCTTGAGAATATTTTCGGTTTTATAAATTCCTTGGTGTCCAAACTTCCTTGTCCATAAATACTTTGAGTTTGCATTTCTAGCAACTAATCCTTCGTGACAGTAAACTTCCTCTGTTGTACTGTTACTGGTGAAGCCGCCTATTCGGAGAGGAGAGTAACCTAATTAGGCGAAATCTCTTACGGCCGCTCAGTTTAAAGTCTTCTTTGGGATTGACAAGCTCTAGTGCGTACCGTTAGTGGGAAACTAGATAATTGTGGTTTATTTTTAGTTTTCATATTGATTTGATTAACTAA
This sequence comes from Papaver bracteatum, assembly GCA_023529315.1. NCBI lineage: Eukaryota > Viridiplantae > Streptophyta > Magnoliopsida > Ranunculales > Papaveraceae > Papaver > Papaver bracteatum. Next base: position 2,368,255 of record JAJJWX010005152.1, read on the forward strand.
TGGTGGTTGAACTTTGATTTCACCTAGTTTGTTTATGCATGAGAATCTTCTCTTCTGATATAAGATTCACTCAAACTTGTTCAAGGTTTCGACATGGATCTTTAGACTGTTGTTAGATCTAAAGACGATCTTGTGATAATCCATTGTTAACAGACTCCGTTCTCTATGTGATTAATCACAAGAGATTCAAATAATTGTGTGCGGGTGTTTATTGAAGATCTAAGAAGATTTGAAGACAAAGAAGAGATAGAAGATTTCTGACTTGGTTATATAATCTTTGGTGTGCACAATACTTGTTTCGGTAATATAGGATCCAACTATAATCGATTTATCCTTGTGGTATTTTGATAGAATAGTTGTGAAGATCGGCATCAATACATTTCCTTGGGATTAGAGGTATTGATTGCAAAATCTTAACGATTACCTTTTGGTGATTGAAACAAAGGAGTTTATGTTAAGATAAACAGAAAAGCCTTTGCGCAACTCACATCACTTGATTGAAGAGAGTTGATACCAAAGGAATTTGTCCAAGTAGTGACTTGTTTACAGGTTGGAGGCGTGGGAATATAGACGGAACTAGGTGAACTATAGGTTTAGTTTCTTGGTCTCAACTATAAGAAGTTGGTTATTTTGTATAGCGGCTTAATCCTGAGAGTATTCAATTATGGTGTAGGTCCCACGGTTTTTCTGCATTTACGGTTTCCTCGTTAAAAAAATCTTGTTCTTTCGTTTACTTTATATTTCCGCATTATAATTATTTTATTATAATTAAAGTAAATTGCACAAACGTTAATTCCTATTTACTTGATACGCAATCCTATTGAGTTTGGTTAAGTCCGAACCTTTGTATCAAGTAAACATACTTTGTTGTTGTATTGTCTCGATCTCGTATCCATAGACAATCACACAAAGTGTGAACCGATTTGTTGTATTATCTCGACTCAGTCTATAGACAATCACTTTCGGAGAAAGGACTTATAGAAAGGAAAAGTTATAGTTTGAGGTATATTTGGGTACCCTCACCTTTTCAATTGGTATCAGAGCAGGCAAATACGAAAAGATCTAACAATCTGTGTTTGGTGCGATCCATCCTATAAGAATGAACTCGAATTCTCATGAATCGACTTCAATTAACATACCGCCAAGATTTGACGGAACAAACTATCTATGGTGGAAATATGATATGCGTTCTTTTCTTCAATCACGAGACTTTAATACTTGGCTATTAGTTGTCAATGGTTATATTCTTCCAAAGATAGAAATTTCGGATACTGAGCTTAAACGCCTAGTAGATTTTTCAAACGAAGAAAAGGCACTAGCTAAGCAGAATTCAGATGGTTTGAATGTTATAATACATGTTGTAAGCCGTGATCTACAACATCATGTTTCAACATGTCAAACTTCGAAAGAAGCTTGGGATAATCTTCAAATCGTGTTCGAAGGAAACAATTCAGAGAAAGAAGCTAGACTTCAAACCCTTACATCTGATTGAGAAAACCTTCGAATGGATGACAACGAAACTTTTGAAGAGTTTCATCTTAAACTCTCTGAGATAATTAATGCCTCTTTCTCTCTTGGAAAGACTATTTTTGAAAAAAGATATAGTGTGCAAAATTCTCAGATCGTTGCCTTCAAGATACGATTCTAAGAAGCATGTAATTATAGAAGCTAATGATCTTTATTCTCTCTCTAGAAGTTCTCTAGTAGGAAAACTAAAGATTTTTGATCAAGAGAACGTGTCCAAACAAAGAGACAATTTGACCTACAAAGCTTTAAAAGGGGTTTCAACCCAATATTCGGAAATCTCCGAAGACTAGGAAGATCAAACTACTGAAGATGAAGCTGAGATAAATCATCACTTGTCTCTTCTTAATCAACGATTCAAAAACCTGTTGAGACATCGAAAAAGAGAATTATCGGTGTTAAAAGGGAAAAATATTTCTTCACAAAAACGTGAAGACACATGGGATGATAATGATAATGTTCCTCAGTGCTACAAATGTAGAGGTTTCGGTCATATCTCTCCATATTGTCCAACTAAGAATACACAATGGAAAAGAAAAGCTTATAATGCTACACTTGATTATTGTCCTAATGAGAATGATCAAAGTGATGAGGTGGATCATGTTGCAACCATTACAGAAGTGTATGAATCTGAAAGTGTTCCAAATCTAGATACTCAAGAGGAGTTTAACCCTTCGATTTTCAAAGAAATATTTCCATGTAAAGATAAAAGAACTCATCTTCTTGAATCTGACATCATTGAAATAAAATCATCACTTGCTCAACTCAATCATAGTTTTCAGAATGATAAAGAAAAATTTAATAAGCGAGTGAAGAAAATCGAGTCTACTCAATACTCCGAAAAGGTTCAATTGTCTAAACTCATTCTTGATATCAAATGTTGTCAAGATGAGATAAGGAAGCTAAGAGAAGAAAATCAAAAACTGAGTAATAGACTCAATTGTATTGAAAAATCATCATCTGACATGAATGTATCAAGTGACAAGGGGATAAGATGAAATATATTTATGAAATCTAAATCTAGGAAATGTAATACATCTGGTATTTATTTTCTGTGCAAACAAATAGGGCATTATCAAAGGGAATGTCCTGATACTAAACAGAGAGAGAGACTATATAAAATCGAAAACTTAAGATCCAAATATAGATTGAGATCTCTTCTCACGGGGGAAATTAGTTTCTTGGATGTCAAGATCTTGCATCAGAAGTCAATGTTGAAATCTTCAAAGGAGTAAAATTCAACAACCAAAAGGTGAAAACCTGTCTGGTTGTCATAGATTCTTACTTTTTATAGTAAGGATGTGGGTGTAAATATTTGGACCAAAATATTTCTAAAAAATTAATTTTCGGTTAAGAATTTAATTGAAATAATATTCTCAAGATTTTTGAAAAAGTTCTAGGACTTATAAGAAGAAAGATCTCTTACTTCTTTTTCATAAAGGTTTGACAGAATGTCTACCTCTAGTTGCAACTTCACAAATCCGAAAAGGTCTAGACTATCTTGTTTCCCAACAAGAAACTTTGTCTCGATTCTAATGACGATAATTCCGATTATTCTAAAAATCTTCAACAAGATGTTTCCAATGGAGAGATCTCCTATCTCAATGATAATCTTCTCAAGAATCTTTCACTAAAATTGGATCTAATTTTATGTGAAGTAAAGAACATGGAAAAGGATTTGCTAAAGGAAATTAAAGAAGTCAATGACAATGTCGTTAGTCTTGAATCAAGACTAGTAATCATAGAAGATGATTGGAATCCGATAAAATCCTCTGATCAAGATTTAACATTGGAAGAAACACTACAAGTTTGAAATTAGAATTTCAAAAATGAAGCTAAAATATACATCATTTTTTGATTTCTTTCATTGATTGTATAAGTCTATTATGAATAAAGTTATTTGATTTATAATTTTTCTTGTGATAGTTTTTGATTTACATAGCATGTGCTTGAATGATTTATTATTTTCTATGGATGTTTATGGGATGTTTGATTTCAGTTTTATTACCTTGATATTCGATATCATAATATGTTGTGAACCCTTATGGTTTGGGTAACTTTTTGATTTAGCAGGATTAAGTTCTAGCCCATGTTGGTAGGCTTTATCAAAGGATCATGAGGGGTTCCTGTAGAAACAATATGTGAAAAAGTCACAATATGTTGAATTATTTTGGTTTAGCATAAAAGCATATGTGTTTCGACGGTTTTCGACTTTTGATTGCAATTGATAAAACCAATTTTCAACCTTTCTTCGGTAAAGGTTGGTTGTTGTTATTCTTTTGTTTTTGCATAAGGATGACAACATAATGGTATTTCGATATCAATTCTCCCTGGAATAAGAAGATGCGATCATATTAGAGAAGTTGGATGCGAAATTGAGGTAACAATCTTGTTAGTTAATTGTTTTCTTGTTTAAGAAAAGCCTGTTTTTATTTGAGATATATATTGCTTTTTCTTAAACGAAATTGTCGGTACAATTGATGTGTTTATTCCATTATGAATATGTGGATTATGTATGATTCAATTGGTTCCGGTAAAGTAAAACTATTGTTATCTTGCTTTGTTGTGTGATACTAATCTTTTAGGCTTACAAAATTTTGGTGCAATTGCGGTGCTTTAATGTCTATGTTATTTCAATTGCTTCCAGTTAAGTAAAACAATTGTTATTTTTCTTTATTGTGTAGTATCAATTGTTTAGGATTACAAAATTTGGTGCAATAGTGGAATATTTTATATGTTGTTTCAATTGCTTCCGGTTGAGGTGAATAATTATGCAAGTTGATTTATTAGTTTGTATGAATTATTTATGGCTTAACAAATGAATATATTGACGGGATGAGTTGTTTAGTCCAATTCGATTCCGGATAGATAAACTAAGTTAATTCTGATCTTAGTTAGACTTATCAAAGTGGAGGTTTTGGTTATTCAAGTCTAGCCAAATGCCTAAACAAGGAAATGATAGTTAACTAACCTAGTATTTGGCTTGTTTAAAATCCAAAGGTCTAAGTTATATGGATAATTAGAACCTGATGAGAAAAATGGAGTTTATCTTTGTTTTGGTCTTATCGAATGAAGCGGTTGTATTTATACAATCGGTTTAGCAAAGGAACTAAGTTGATTAGTTGATTTTTGGTTTGATAAACTAGTTGGGAAAATTGCTTCGGGAAATTATTTACATGATAACATATCAAAACATAATTATTTTTTAGTTTCGGTTTTGATATTGGTTATCAAAAATGGTATGTGGAACCCTCGTGCTTGACTCAACAGGTTGCAAGTCTATTTTGAGATTTGTAAGATCCTTTTCGTGTTGTCCTTTATTTTTTCGTTTCTTTGTCATTTTTGTGACAAAAAGGGGGAGAAATATATGGAGTAAACAGGTGATGCTGGTATCAATTTTATATTGATTAGTGTCACTAGGGAAGAGGTCAATGGTGCTTGAACGTTTATCTAATGAAAGAGGAAAAACACAGACTATGGGGGAGTAACATATCATATGATTGGTATAACAAAGATGAATTGAAAATCTACCTATCTCACCTTTAGGGGGAGTATGAGATTTTTTATTATAATATCAACAACGACATTTTAAGGATTGAATTAATGCAGGTTATGTGATGTTGAATTCGGGAATCAAGCGTATGTGTAATGAATTATTGTAATTTGTTTATCCATATGATTCTAAGATTGTCACTAAAATTGACAAAGGGGGAGATTGTTAGAGCATAGCTAGGTTGAACCCACCAAGCGTTGGTATGTCAAATTTGGTTGTCATATTTTAGTGAACCAAAACTCATTTAAGAGTCGCTTGATTTAAATGTACTAGAGTCAACTTAATATAGGTTAGCTTGAAAGTATTAGGATGAGATATTACAAGTATTGCGAAGACTTGAAGAAGTGAAGAAGTACGGATCTACAACCACAACATCATCCTTCCATTTGAGGTTAGTGATATTTGACTTGAACTATTTCATTCCCTAACGTATCTTTCAAGTCGTGCATATTGAAAACTTAAAATTGCGAAGCATGAACACTCTAGATAGACATAGTATTTAGGAATACAATATGAGGTTTATTGCTTAACCATTAAACTTTGTATATAAGACATCAACATAATCGTATGAATGATATTGTGATTATGTATGGGTATGAGGTGAGGATTTCATCCTAGGAAACAATGTTTTTACATGTGTTTTAAGTAAGTTCATGATATGTGTTGTGAACCGAAAAGCCAATCGCCAGGCGTTATTGGGATGTTCTTCATTGCATATCTTATGAACGACCAATATGTGTGATTAATATAACCTCTCATGACTTGTTTGTGTTCTTGGTAAAACTATTCACATGAGGCCTGATTTATGTATTGGTATGACTTTTATTAGTGAAACCGATCTTAAGTAATCACCTGGGGTATGATCGGGTTTGTGTGTCTGACCAAATTTGGGAGAGGGGAACCGATCCTAGTAAAAGGTGCAGTACAACACAAGGGGAACCGATCCTTGTATGAGGTGCATCAAGGTTTATAGTAGAAAGGGGAAATGATCCTATGAACATGTGCAACACATTTTTAGGCAAAGGGGAACCGACCCTATGGACATGTGCAACACATATAATTAAAGATACCAAATATATGTGGGGAACCGATCCTAGTACCTAGACAGCCAAAAATTTGGTAAGCTAGTGTGACTATGCACAATACTCACATGGAGGTAGAACCGTTACACCCATGACTTGTGATTGAGTGTTACTTGATTAATCACATAGTTTTTGAAAGTCAGGTGAACCAATTCAAAAACTTGTTTGGAAGTATGGTAAATCGGTTTCAAGTGAGTAAGTATGAAAAAGGACTTACAAGAGGAAAGATGTCGACACACTTTGAACACACGCATTAATGTGTATCTTTTATTGTTCAAAGATATTCCTTAACATCTAAGAAGGAAGTAAATCCCAAGATCGAATTTAAATAAGTTAAAAATCTTTTAATTAAGGTTTTTAATTATATATGGAAAATAAGAATTAGTAATATGCATTTACTGGTTAAAGATTTTACAAGGATATTTCGATCATAAATTTGGACATTGCATTCTCAGGAATTATGAAAACCGAATTTGGAATAATATTGAATATCTTGAGAATATTTTCGGTTTTGGAAATTCCTTGGTGTCCAAACTTCCTTGTCTATAAATACTTTGAGTTTTCATTTCTAGAAAACTAATCCTTCGTGACAGTAAACTTCCTTTGTTGTATTGATACTGGTGAAGCCACCTATTCGGAGAGGATAGTAACCTAATTAGGTGAAATCTCTTACGGCCGCTCAGTTTAAAGTCTTCTTTGGGATTGAGATGCTCTAGTGCGTACCGTTGGTGGGAAACTAGATAATTACGGTTTATTTTTAGTTTTCATATTGATTTGATTGACTAACGGTGGTTGAACTTTGATTGCACCTAGTTTGTTTATGCTTGAGAATCTTCTCTTCTGATATAAGATTCACTCAAACTAGTTCAAGGTTTCGACAGGGATCTTTAGACTGTTGTTAGATCTAAAGACAATCTTGTGATAATCCATTGTTAACATACTCCGTTCTATGTGTGATTGATCACAAGAGATTCAAGTAGTTGTGTGCGGGTGTTTATTGAAGATCTAAGAAGATTTGAAGACAAAGAAGAGATAGAAGATTTCTGACTTGGTTATATAATATTTGGTGTGCACAATACTTGTTTCGGTAATAGAGGATCCAACTATAATCGATTTATCCTTGTGGTATTTTGATAAAATAATTGTGAACATCGGCATCAATACATTTCCATGGGATTAGAGGTATTGATTGCAAAATCTTAACGATTACCTTTTGGTGATTGAACATAAGATAGATCTTGGAACCTGGCAAAGGAGTTTATGTTAAGATAAACAGAAGATCCTTTGTGAAACTCACATCACTTGATTGAAGAGAGTTGGTACCAAACAGATTTGTTGTTCCTTTACTGTTTGGAATACGAACCAAAGGAATTGGTCCAAGTACGTGACTTGTTTACATGTTGGAGGCGTGGGAATATAGACGGAACTAGGTGAACTATAGGTTTAGTTGTTTGGTCTTAACCATACGAAGTTGGTTTATTTTGTATAGCGGATTAATCCTTAGAGTATTCAATTCTGGACTAGGTCCCGGGGTTTTTCTGTATTTGCGGTTTCCTCATTAACAAAATCTTGTTGTGTCATTTACTTTATATTTCCGCATTATAATTATTTTATTATAATTAAAGTAAATTGCACAAACGTTAATTCCTACTAGTATAGCACGCATGTGCGATGCGCCTGCCGGTACATTCGTTTCATAATGTTGTTGTCTTTGTACAATAACTCATTTCATGTTAATGTGCAAAAGTAATCACAACTAAACTTAAATTTTTCGATTAATAATTTTTCAAACATAAATGCCCTTTTACATCAAGAATGTGTATTCGTAACTCGTAGTTTTCTAAGGCAAAAAGACTTCTTTATACACAACATTTTTCGTGTATGTTCCATTCTTTTTAGCAATAGTGCATTTAGTCACTAATACTTTCGTGTTGCTACTTGACACTCCTCTCAAGAGAGCAATGTACAGTTGACCATGGATGAACACATGTTCAGGGAAAAAAATACCCGTGTTTTCGATCGTTTTCCCTTGAACCTTGTTGACTGTAAAGGCGAAACACAAACGAATCGGAAATTGTTTACGTTTAAACTTGAACGGGAGCTTCAAATTCTCAGGTGGCTCAAGTGGCATCCTGTGAATGAAGACTCGTGTACCTATGTAATTTCTACTAATTATTACAGCACCTATACAGTTTGGGAAGAACTCTTTGATTATTAACCTGGTACCATTACATAGACCATTTTGTGTATCAACATTACGCAACAACATAATAGGCGCACCGATCTTCAATTTCAAAATGTATGATGGAAAATCTCCAGGAGAAATGTTGTTCAGATATTCTTGTTGGTAAATACCGTGAGTCGTCATCCACAGAATCAAATGAGTAGAATATAACCTCTTTTCAAGAAAAGATGCTAAGTACGCGGTCATTAAGCTTCTCGACGTACTCATTCAATCGTGTGTTCAAATCCCTATTGACCATGTAGTCTCTATCTCTGGCATTTTCCACCAAGTTTTGAAATGTTGCATCTATAAGATGAGACAAAGAAGCATCACTAACCCATGGTATGACCATCTCTTCCGAAACCTTTATCATCTTATTAGCAACTCAAGGTTCATCCCCGTCTCCAACACGAATCAAGAACTTAGAATAAGATGCATCCCCGGCTGCACGCATATTCTTCTTCAGATGCAAAACATGTACATTTTCCCACAAATGTGACCTGTTAAGAATGTAATGTAACTCAATATCATTTCGAATTATCCTCTTAAAAGTTAATTAAAAGTTATCTTGAAAGAAATAAAAAAATTTTCAATGTACCTACTAAGACATGCATCGAATGTCTGTCCCCTTGTACTCCTTGGAATCACTGGTAGTACCCGACGGAAATCACCTCCCATGATTAGAATATTTCCACCAAATGGTTCAGCAATCCCTGTGATATCTCTCATCATCCGATCAAATGCTTCCAGAGAATATAGATGCGCCATTGTGGCTTCATCCCACATAAGGACGGTAGCATGCCTCAAAAGCTTAGCTTCCTCAGTTTGTTTCTTCGTACGACACATTGAAGTTGATGTCGGTGTATGATGGTATTTATCAATGATGTTGTAGTAGTAAAAGGTTCGTGAGACTTGTGAAAGCAAAGGATTTTAGATTTAATAAAACTAAAATAAGATAAAAATATATACAAAAAATTTCACAAGATGAAGAGATGACCGGGACTCGGGATTCCACCAATTCTCACATTCATGCGGTTGGACTATTAATTCCAAACAATTAAAGCTCATAAAATAACAAACATCGACTCTAAATCTTTGCCAAATTATATCCTCAAAACATTAATTGTATCCCCTAAGCATAGATTATCTAAACAAAGCATAACCTATCTAATTGAATTACAACTAATTTTATCGAATCATAAATCAATTTAAAATAAGTGCAAAAGTCATATAGAAATTAAATAGAATTACCACATGGGTGAAAAACAGCTTCCTCCGACGTCCCAGTGGTGGGGTTTATCTTCTCATATCAAAAACACGCTCAAAGTATTTATTCATTGCTCAAATGGTGTTAAATGATGAAAAGAGTGAAAATTGTGAAAATCGGGTGTTTGCAACGTTTATAACTGTTGCAAACACTGTTACTGAGAACGATTACAATAAAATGCTGCTGTTACTGTATCTATGCGACGCTTGAATAACTGTCGCTGTTACCGTTGAAAAGAACGACCGTCTTTAATAGTATGTTCTTCACGATCTTTAGAAATGCAGCAGCAGAAAATAAATTCTTGCAACTCATTCTTGATTCTGTGATGCTCTGTTCTTCCCCCATACTCTCCATAACTCTTCTGCTCGACCCCGGCAACATATTTATACACCTTTGGACCAAGAATAACTCTTCATTACGCTAGAAAATCTTTTCATAGCTCGGCAGTAAATAAAATATTATGGGAATATTTTCTTCATAGTTTGTTCTCCTGCACGCGTCTGGTTGTTGCAAAATCTCCTTATTTATCTTTGTCAAGGTCCAAAGTGTTGCTCGAGTGATTAGACATGAGCAAAACACGTTCGAAATCTCCAAAACGCATGCAGACCCGTGTACGTGTACATGTTGCTCTAATTTCTTGTCTCGGTTTTTCCATCCAAATTCCGTCGAAACAATCGACCATACCATTCCTGTGATGATGAATCAAGTCGAACCATGAAGTTTCATCCATTCAATCGCCCTAAAACACGCCCAAATCAGCAACCCTAATTCTGGTTCTTTGAAACCAGATTTTCCGGCCAAAAACAAATTTGAAAGGGAGAAGATGGGTGTCCCCCTAACCAAACCGGGGGTGCGAATAGAAGATGCCTTGAGGGGTGCCCTTATCCAAAATGAGGGTGCCTTTATCACTTTTTTCTCCGGGGGTCCAAAAAGCACTTTTCAAGCAACTTTTTCCACACAAATGTATTTCTCCAAAAACACCTAAACAAACATAAAAACACAAAAATTAGTACAAAAATCGAGACTAACAATAGAGACACTGAAAACAAATCAGACACAAAAATGTGTCTATCAGTGTCATCGGAAGTTGAAACCTTGAGTGTGCCGTCCTCCCATTAGGTAGCATAGTAGCAGCAATTCCTGACGTGGTTGTTGCTAACGCAATACCACCATTTTTCCTGACAGTCGCCAGAATAGCACGATAGAGATAGGTCTTTCCAGTACCTCCCGGACCATCTATGAAGAAGACTTTACTTTCCTTTCTATCAATTGCTCCCATGATTGTATCATAGGCCCTAGACTGGTCTTCATTCAACTTTTGGACAGAAGACATGTCTTCGTCGGATATAGGAATCGACAACTCCTCTTGAATCAGACTTGAAATCTCAACTTCCTCACCCAATGTGCAAACAATCGGCGGTAGATCATACATGGATATATCTTTATCGTGCTACTTAAGTATCAAATTCAATTCACGAAGAAGAAGATCTGATAAGAATGTCGAGCTTGTATTGCTTGAACTCGAGTAATCCTCGACCATGCTGTTGAAAAATTCATCCCATAATTCTCTCACGCCCGATGGATTTCAAAGTTCAAGATAGAATCGAATTATCTTCTGCTTCAGCCAAAGACGCTCTCGCACTCTGATCATTCTCTAAGGGTCCCAGTTTTTCGGCAGCTCTCTTAAATGTCCGGCATCTCTCTCCATCAACAAATAATAGATCATCAAAAGAAGTCGGACCCCTAACGTGGTTCAGAATGTTCCTTAAGAACCACACTTCTCCTGCACATGAAGGTACTGTATAAACCCTCCTTATCGCCTTCTGTGTACTCTTTCTTCTTCTTCACTCTTTTTTTTTTGTATCCCAACAGTAACATTCAGGAAATTCACGGTATAACAGCTTTCTCGCTCGAGGATCGCGAGTATTTGTCACAAAGAACTCTGTCAAAGTTGTTCTCAAATTCCTTTCATCAGACAAAATTTCATCCAACGTTTGGTAATCATAGTACCTAACGCTCTGTTGATTGGGAAGGTGTATCTGTAATCTCACTAATGAAGGATAAACCTTGTAAAGAGGAAAGTTAAAGATCTTCCACATTGCTTCTTGTACATAAACCCATCTTGCATTTTTATACTTTGTTATCTCATCATAGTCTACTGGTTGTACTCTAAAAGATACATAATCCGGACCCTTATACACATACTTGTAAAGATACTTAACACTCTCCACACTGCTACAAATTTCCACGTTTATATGACAATCATACTTCTGTAATAGCCAAGGATTATAAGGCACAACATCCTATTATCTACTTCAAAACTCTCACTCTTGCGTATGCGGAGTCCATCATTACGTCTCCTATAAACAGGGTACGCATCATTTCCTTGCACAGTACACTCAGAAAACTCTTTCGGAAAGTTTCTCTTACATTTACCATCCCTCATTCACTTACTACCACATGGACCATGAATCATCCACTTTTTCATACACTCGTGTAGTTATGGATCTTCGTTAGGGTTAGGTATTTCTACCATCACTATCTTATCATAATCATCGGGACCTTGTAGTTTGTCTTCCTAACTCAAAATAATTAACATATGAACATGAAGCATACCTCTTTTTTGAAACTCAACAACATGAACATAGGCAGCTACTCTGCCAAATATTGACTTGGTAAAAATATCTACCTTTATCTCTTCAAGCTTTGCGCGAAACACCCTTGTAGTCAGGCCAGGTCTATCCGATGCACATTGACCCGGATCCAGGTTGTACATGATTTCATCCCAAAGTGGGTTGCAAGTTATTGTAATGAACAAATCAGGCTTCCCATGATTTTGCACCAGTGCCATTTCATCCTGATACTACTGGTGCATGTCACAGGGGCTGCCCATGTATGAGGAAGGAAACACTTTCCTTTGACCAAGATTCTCTGTCATGAAGAGAAAAAAAAATATTTCAGATTTCAAGGAAGTTCTTTCCTTTTAACGGTTTGTCATTATCATATAACATGTACTTTCATTTTAATTGTTTGTCATTATCCTATAACACTTCACCGGGCTTAATGAAGAATAAAATGAATGTAGCTAGGCTTAATTGGCAATGGGGTAAAAAAGAAAGTGATTATCTATTAACTTACTTTCACTGGTTTCTCCGACCATTCGTGCATCTTGTAGACCTTGATTAAATTCAGCTCTTATCTCATCTTGATGATCCCATAACCATCTAAGTCTAGACGAATCAATCTTCACCCAGTTATCCACGACATATTGTTGTAGTAGTCTTCCACCTCGAAGAAGAAGCGACGCGTCATCACTTCGAATCTGTCAAACAATAGTAGCAGCAAATATATAAATTATTTATATCATTTGTGTCAACATAATATGTGTAAGTTCAATTGTAAAGCATAGTTGTTAAATATTTATATCATATATACCTGTAGCATGTAAACTGTCTGCCGTTTTCATCCATACTATTCTGATCCCATCCATAACTCCCATATGGTAGCAAAAATGGATATTGGAGAGTATCATAACAACCTGATGTTTCATTAATAAATAACAGCTTTCCTTCCGTTGTTTGGACTACAATGTCTCGCTCTCCAGGTTTTTCAGACCCATCTCCTTCAGCTATAATTGCAGCGACTTGTGAAGCAGTTGGAAGCATGTACTACTTCTCGGTTCAAAATTATCCTCAACTTCTCCATCACCTCTTTGTTTAGATCGTTACCACCTTCTCCCATCCTCCAATCAATCTCGTTATTTGTATCATAAATCTCAACCTATTATGTGTATCCAAAATTATCCTCAACTTCTCAATCACCTCTTTGTTTAGATCGTTACCACCTTCTTCCATCCTCCAATTAATCTCGTTATCTGTATCATAAATATACATCTGTATATATCGGCATCAATACATTTCCCTGGGATTAGAGGTATTGATTGCAAAATCTTAATGATTACCTTTTGGTGATTGAACATAATATAGATCTTGGAACCTGGAAAAGGAGTTTATGTTAAGATAAACAGAAGAGCCTTTGCGTAACTCACATCACTTGATTGAAGAGAGTTGATACCAAACAGATTTGTTGTTCCTTTACTGTTTGGAATACGAACCAAAGGAATTGGTCCAAGTACGTGACTTGTTTACAAGTTGGAGGCGTGGGAATATAGACAGAACTAGGTGAACTATAGGTTTAGTTGTTTGGTCTCAACTATACGAAGTTGGTTTATTTTGTATAGCGGATTAATCCTGAGAGTATTCAATTTTGGACTAGGTCCCGGGGTTTCTCTGTATTTGCGGTTTCCTCGTTAACAAAATCTTGTTATGTCATTTACGTTATATTTCCGCATTATAATTGTTTTATTATAATTAAAGTAAATTGCACAAAAGTTAATTCCTATTTACTTGATATGCAATCCTATTGAGTTTGGTTAAGTCTGAATCTTTGTATCAAGTAAACACACTTCGTTGTTGTATTGTCTCGATCTCGTATCCATAGACAATCACACGAAGTGTGAACCGATTTGTTATATTGTCTCGACTCAGTCTATAGACAATCACTTTCGGAGAAAGGACTTATAGGAAGGAAAAGTTATAGCTTGAGGTATATTTGGGTACCCTCGCCTTTTCAATGTGGGAGTAAGATTGGGTCTTATGGAGATGCCCAAGCTCTTCCCAAAGAAAAAAATCGTGGCCTAAACCCCCTCTTCCTGCTAGCCTTCCCTAGTCTCTGGGAATCCCAGCAGGAAGACTCCGAAGACGGGCAATGGTTATCCATTCTCAAAAAGGGTAAAACGGACAGCCATCAACCATTTTACATTAAAAAAAATGGCTAACGGTTTTCCGTTCCCTTAGAACGGTTACTCGTTACCCGTTGTATTCCCAAAGTTGCTGATCTGGGTGAAATTTGGATATGTAAAACAGCTGAAAGAAAAGCTCGCATCTTCTCCAATTCATACACAACAAAACTGGGATTTGATGGCGATCAGTAAATCAGGGTGGCAGTAGTGGGTTTAAATCGAATACCTCAATTGCGAAAAAAGTGCAACAACAATGGCGACAAATATACAGAGTTTGTATGCGATCTTAAATTGGGTTGCTAGTGATTTGAATTCGTGATTTAGGTGGTGAATCTGTGTTGCGAAGTCTTGGCGGTTCGATTCTCATTGAAGTGGAGACTAGGTGTTGGTTGAATGGTCTGATTAAATGGTAGCTGTATATGAAGCTGTGGTTATTAAGGAAGAATGGTTTCCAATTTTGGAAGTCCATGGTGTTTGGATGGTCAGGGGGATATAATTAGTTTGGATCTGTGTTCGAGTTGACATTAAAGATGGTTTTGTGATGGAATCTGTTTGGGATAATTGATTTGCTTGCTGTGTTCGATTGTTGACATTGGAGATTAGAGATGTTGCTGTGTTCGATTGTTGACATTAGATATTAGAGATGTTGTTGTGTTCGATTATTGACATTAGAGATGGTGTTATGCTGTGATTTGAATCTGTTTTGGGATAATTGATTTGCTTGCAATCAGTGGAGTTGAGACTCAGATAGATAGAGATGGTGCTATGATGGAATTCAGATACATACGTTCTGAAGGGAACGGTTAATGAGTGACAGTTTATTCAAAAATGGGCAATTACTATCTGTTCTGAAGGGAACGGTTGATGACTTACCGTTTTTTTTGCTTAGACCGGCTAACCATTAGCCGTCCCTTGATTTCTTAGGGAATTACCGCTAGGGTTAGGCTCTTCCCAGGATGATGTATAAAGGCATTTGGGAAAAACTTGGACATCTCCATAAGACCTTGTCTATACAAACAATGCCGGCCAATCTGTCGGTATTGCATTCAAATGTGGGAGGAAACAAACAATACCGGCCAAACAGTCGGTATTGCATTCAAATGTTGGACTAAACAAACTATAATTAAAGTTCTCATTTGAATGGTAGCACTAGACGCAGTCATTGATAATCACCACTCATTTTGATTAGTGATGGAAGGAAACCAACGAGTGGATGAGATCAGCCACCCATCTTGAAGATTCTTCCTATAAGATTCGTTTTACATGGCACGATATATCACCAAGCTTAATTATCACCGCTTAATTGGGCCCCGGAAAATAATTAGGGGCCTCGGCCATTTTATTCCCACCCCAAATAATTTATTCCCTCCCCAAAATATAGTGAAAAATACTGTTTTACCCTTCACTAAACCTAAAACTTAAAATTCTATTAACCCTTAACTTTAAACCCCAAATCATTTTTATTTTTAAACCCACAAAAGTAATCATTTCCCTCCTCCCCTCTCTCTCTCGACTCTCCATCACAACTCCATTCACGACTCAGGCCAAATCGGAAGAATATATGGCCCAATTAGAAAGTAAGTGAACTAAAACTTACGAATCTACTTCCCATTTGCGTTTAATATAATGTTTTGTTCGCAAAATTCGGTTTTTAAATGAAAAATAGCAGTTAAAGAATTAGGGTCGTCAACCTTGATAGTTTATACTAACGATTTTTCATAGAGATTTTTCATCTGCATGTTATTTCTATGAAAAATCGTTGATGTCTAAGATGTAGGAGATAACGACCCTTTTTCTGGGTTTAAGATTTTCCCCCCATTAATAGAGTCGTCAATTTATTATAGAACCAATTGACGATCCTATTATGACGACCCATTTTTATACACTAATGACTCTATATGACCAAAAACTACCTCTCTGACTAAAAAAATGGAAGGGTCGTCATATCACCACTGTAAATGATAACGACTATTTGGTTGAGTCAACTATTTGGTTGAGTCGTTTATGTTTAAAGAAAAATGATAACGACTCTTATTTATATGTCCACTAAATGACAAAAATGATAACAACAAAGTGTTGTGTAACAACCCTTTGTTCTTTGCACTCCTTTTTCAAGTTTACTATATAACGACCCTTTCTTATTTGGCAAAATGATAACGACTCTTTTGTCAAAATGATAAAATAATAATTAGAGTCGTTATGGTATAATATTATACCTTGACGATTTTTCATAACCTACAAAAGTTGCAGGTTTGAGTCATCAACTTTTGTGACAATATAGTGACGACGTTATAGAGTCGGTAGGGAATGGATACCCGACATTAACGACTCTTTTTATGAATTGTGACATAATGTCTATGATCCCTCCTCTTATTCTTCTCAACTGAAAAAAATACAAAATTATTTTTTTCCCCCAAACTTTAATTCTAAAGTCGGATTTTAGTCTAACCATACTATTAACTTAACTTAATTAACTATTAACACTAATCATTTAAGGGCAATTTAGCCATTTTAAAAAAAATGGATAACGGGTGACTCAAATTAGGTTTTAATGACCTTTTTTGTCCTCTAGTGTGAGGCCCTTAATTATTTTTCGGGGCCCCTAATTAAGCTTTGTTAATTATTTGAGTTTAAGTACTGGACCTCTCAAATTATCACATGATGGGTAACAGTAATTAACTCCTCCTACAAAAACTAATATCAGTTTTAAAATTGATTTAGGTTTTGAGGGAGGGGATACCAAATTAAAATGCCCCTTAGCTAAAATTCAGCTATATATAATCATGAATATCCCTCAATTTATGATAGTATCCTTATTATCTCACTCGGGATTATACTCAGGATTTCCTCCCGGAATATTACTCAATTTCGAATTTACCCATCCCATTTATCCCCATTTCCCTCGTATCTTGATCAGAAAGAGTAGTCTTTTTAATTGAGCCATGAGACCTAATCTGTTTTAATGGGATATTTAACTCAGGACTTTTGATTTTGATAACCTGTCCCCACAACGAAACGGAAAAATGGACGAAAAAAAATAAAAAAATAATCGGCGATACCATGATATAGTTGCCACTTAGTAGCCAGGAATTGTTTGGTGCATATGACGTTTTCCGGGCTCAGACCCAACTTAAAAGTAGAACAAGAAGAATTGTGTCCTACAATTTCGACTTTTTAGGACATGCACCCGGCATCCCACGAGGGAAAATTCAAAATTGGCACCAACCTAAAGAACCGAGTACTTTTGAGGTTAGGATACTAATAGGTAGTGTCTCTGTATATTCATGGGTGCCCATGCTTTATTCTTCTTGTTCCCTCATCCCACTGATATTGCATGTACACAGTTACTTTTCCAAGCTGCCAAAGCCTTTTTGCGCGCATCCCCGGATTCACATTTTGGCTTTCTCGATCTATTTTTTTATCAGGGGCAATAGGTTCAATTCTTTTTAATCATCTTCTTCTTTTGTTGTTGTGGGGCGTTTTTACTTTCCATTCCCGTTGCTAAGTTCGAAGAGAGGGTAACTTGCGTTGTGCTAACTCAATTTATATCGGGCAGTCTTATCTTGGACACATCTTCGCTGTGAGGGGTTTAGCATTACTCAACTCGAGTATTTTGACCGTGGTTGGAGCGGGTGGGAAGAAATACATATTTTGACCGTGGGTGGAGCGGGTGGGCAGAAATACATATTTTGACCCATGCGATATGCGCGTATGCCATGCACCAAGTCCCTTTTCTACACGGATTTATTTTTGGCGAGTTTTTCTTTGGGAAATTAATTTCAAAAATTATTTCTTAAGAGTTTTATTTATGGTAAATTCCTTTTATGTGTTATACTTGTTTTTGAAGAAAACCAAAACCTAACTTGATTTGCAAGTATTTCATCCTATAAATACAACTCAAAATTTTGTTTTAAAAACACACTAGAAGCAATTCTTTTTAATCATCTTCTTCCTTTGTTTTTGTGCGGCGTTTTTACTTTCCATCCCCGTTGCTAAGTTCGAAGAGAGGGTAACTTGCGTTGTGCTAACTCAAGTTATATCGGGCAGTCTTATCCTGAACACATCTTCGCTGTGAGGGGTTTAGCATTACTCAACTCGAGTATTTTGACCGTGGGTGGAGCGGGTGGGCAGAAATATATATTTTGACCGTGGGTGGAGCGGGTGGGCAGAAATACATATTTTGACCCATGCGATATGCGCGTATGCCATGCACCAAGTCCCTTTTCTACACGGATTTATTTTTGGCGAGTTTTTCTTTAGGAAATTAATTTCAAAAATTATTTCTTAAGAGTTTTATTTATGGTAAATTCCTTTTACGTGTTATACTTGTTTTTGAAGAAAACCAAAACCTAACTTAATTTGCAAGTATTTCATCATATAAATACAACTCGAAATTTAAAGTTGTGTTTGATGGGGCGGAAGTTTAAACTGCGTTTGATGGTGGGGTGTAACTTTAAGTTACGTCCGAAATAAAAAAAATAAAATAAAATGGGGCGGAACTTTAAAGTTGCGCCCGAAAGAAAAAAAAATAAAAAATAGAGTGGGGTGCAATTTTAAAGTTGCGCCCCACCAAATTTACTCTTCCCACCATAGTGTCGCACCACTGAGTAAACCCATTTTTTTCAAATTTTTTTAGTCTTTAGTTATAGTCGCCTCGTTGCAGTTGCTCTTACTGCATGAACTTAACCACTATAGTAGTAAGCATTGTACGTCTGTTAACGGATGCTCAACATCGGGAACAAATCTTTTCTAAAATATGCTGTCGCTGCTCGCAAAAAAGCATTTGCAAAGGGGTTGGACCAGTGATGATGTTTATTAAAATGACCCATTTTAACCGGAAATATATCGACCCACTTACCTACAACCAAGAAAACTGTTAAAATGGCCGGTGAACATTATTTAAATATATAAAAAATGGGTAACTTTTATATAAAGGCTAAAACTGGGAAACAAAATTTAAGAAATATCCATATTACCCTTGTACTTCAACTTGAATACAATATTACCTATAAAAATGTGTAAATACCTATTTTGAAAAGTTTCATGTGCAACATTAATTTGAAGAATGTACAACGGGTAAACATCTATTTTTTATTTTTATTAATCAAAAGAATTCATTGCATGGAACTCTTAGCAGTGAAGTTAGGGCCGTCAATGGGTACCCGTTACCCGGAACCGGACCCGCTAGATCGGGTCCGGTTCTGGGTCCTAAAGTTGGACCCATTAGCAACTTAGGACCCGACGGGTAATTACCCGATTGGACCCGAATGTTAACGGGTCCAAACGGGTAATACCCGTCGGGTACCCGTTTATTTAACCTTTTGATCATTTTTTTTAGCATAATTATAGGTATTTTATTAGTTTCGGCTTTGATTTTTTTGATTTTTTATTTTTTTCTTACACTTAATCTTTATTTAGTACATTAATAAAGAAATAATAATAAATTTTTAGAAAAATAATTTATATTCAAGTTAAAAAGAGAAAGAAATTAAGATTTTAATAGTTTTTTTAATACCCAACGGTATTTACCGGACCGACGGGTATCGGGGCTTTAAACGGGTCCGGTTCTGGGCCAACACATTATGGAACCGGACCCGGAACCGATGCTGATATGCCGGGTCCGGTTCTGGGCCATGTACTACCCGGGAGGACCCGGACCCGTTAACAGCCCTAAGTGAAGTCACTTGAAAGTGGAAAAGGAAACAGATAAAAATATTGTTTCAGGTTTATGGCGGTTACAATACTTCACATTCTTCGGATGGTATATCCCACATTTTAATCTAGTTAATCCCCTACCTCAACTTTTCAATTCTACTAATCACGGACCGATTTACCCTTAACTTATGCGCGTTTTTTTAAGCAAAGGCCCTCAACAATGTTAATGATCCCCTCAACAATAGACATGAGCCAGATTGAAGGAACAGACCAGTAATGGTAGAATTGTTTGTCTTTTCCCAAAGGGCTAGTTCATGAGCCACATAATTACAAGTTTGGAACGTAAATAAGCAAGTAACTAAACTAGAAAAGAAAAACTGAATATCCTTGAAAATAGCATCCGTTCTGGAATCTCCATCAAACAGGCCAACATAAAATTGGTTGATCAGATTATGAGCATCACTCTCTATGATGATATGAGTAAGCTTTTGTTCCACGGCTTTCTTCAAGACTGCCCAAATAGCTCCGGCTTCAGCTTCTTCTGCAGACTTTACTTCAAAAACTATGGAAGCACAAAAGGAGACAGTGTAGGAGAAATCCCTTATCACAAAGCCTGTACCATTATGACCATAAATATCATCGTAAGCTCCATCAGTATTACACTTTATCCAACTAGTAGGCGGGGGCATCCATTTGTCAAAAATACTAACTGAAACAGACTGGGAGATGACATGACTAAGTTTCCTGGTTAATAACATAGCTCTAACTCTAATTAAGACAGTAGCATGGGTTTCTTTAATATTTTGAAAAAACAAGTTATTTATACTTTGCCATATAGACCAAAGAATAGCCACAAAGAACATTGATCGCCTACAGGGAGTTTAGATGCTGGTTCAATTAACCAAAACATCATTCAGTCAATAAAGGATTTATTACTGAAAACCTGAGTATTGACACAGAAAGAGGAGAGAAACCAGAAATGACTGGAAAAGGGACAAAGAACCAAAGCATGCATCACAGATTCATGGGGATCATTACATTTAATACAATCAACATAGAGCATAGGCATTCTATTATGTAAAACTGTTCTAGTAGGTAAAGCATTTCTAGTGGATTTCCAGGTAAAAACTTGTATTTTGTAGGGTACATTAATTTTCCAAATGCACTTCCAAAGAGAACTATAAGGGGAGGGCCTAAGCCCCTGAAGTCCCAAGTACCATTCTTTGAAAGTTCCCAAGCCCTCCTATCAGGAGTGCAAATCTGGCTTAAGGGAATGGTGATAGTCTTCTCAACAGAAGCATTATCAAATAGGTGTTTAATCTATTCACGTCCATAGATCTAGTATTATGATTAATAAATAGGAGACTTTGATAGTGGGGTCAGGAGGAACCAAAGGGTTTGGAGTGGCAGAACCCAGAGAAGGGATCCATTTGTCACACCAGGGGTCAATAAATTGACCATCATCCACTATCCAGGTGATAAAAGGTTTAATTAGCTCCTTTATAGCATGAATATACTTCCAAGTCCAAGAACATGGGGCACTTAGCATTTAGAAAATATGTTCTTGGAAAGTTTCTAGCTTTAAGCACAGTGGCTAGCAGGAAGTCAGGATTCTCAATGATTCTCCAAGCATTTTTAGCTAGCATGGCAAGATTATTGAGTTCAGCTTTTCTGAAACCAACGCATCCTTCAAATTTGGGAGAGCAAAGGATATCCCACCCTAAGAGATGAATATTTCTATCTTTAGGGTCAAGGGTCTCCCCCTACCAGAATTTGTACAAATGAGAATCCATTTTTCTGCAAAGATGTTTGGGTATGAGAAAAACACCCATCTGGTAGGGGGGGGATTTCCTGGCCAATATGCTTAATTAAAGTAGTTCTAGCAGCTTGAGACAGAAGCTTATGAATCCAAATAGAGATTCTAGCATCAACATCTTGGAGGATACCCATATGGGTTTGAATTTTAGAAGCTTGGAACACTGTTGGTGTGCCCAAATACTTTTCTCCTAAGTCTCTATTACTTATATCAAGGATATTAGAAAGGTGTTGTTTAAGGTGTTCAGGGATTTTTTTGCTAAACAGAATTCCAGACTTGTCAAAATTGATTTCCTGTCTAGAGGCCATGCAATACTTTTGAAGGTACTCTTTGATGGTCTGAAAGTATTGAATAGTGGAGTAGGGAATCATCAGAAAATAAAAGATGTGTCATTGCATGAGCATTTTTACACACTTTTATACCTTCAACCAAACCTTTCCTAGTCATAACATCAATATAAGAGGACAGAGCCTCGGAACAAATAATATAATGGTAGGGAGACAGTGGATCTCCCTGTCTAAGGCCTCTCTCTGGCTTGATAAGTCCAATAGGACTACCATTAATAAGAATAAAATAAGAGACTAAAGAAACACACTGATTAATGAGTTTAACCCAATAATCAGACATATCTATTTTTTTCAAGACTTTCTCCAGAAAAGACCATTCTAGCCTATCATAGGCCTTAGACATATCCAGTTTAATGGCAGCAATACCAATAACTTTTTCGTGATAGTTTACAGCATAAATGGCTTTATTAGATAGAAGAATATTATCAGAAATACTCATTTTGGGGACAAAAGCACTTTGGTTTTTGGAAATTATATTGTTCATAAAGGGTTTTAGTCTATTAGCTATAGTTTTGGAAAGGATCTTGTAAATGAAGTTACAAAGACCTATAAGTCTATATTGAGGGACCAACTAAGCTACAGTGAATTTAGGGATGAGAGCTATGTTAGTATGATTAAAAACTTTTGCTATGGTGCCATTCTAAAGCAGGTTTGAGTCATATCAATAATTGCATCCCCCACAATATCCCAGTATTTCTGGTAGAAAAGGACAGTAAAACCATCAGGTCCTGGATCTTTTTTACCCCCCAT
Source organism: Papaver bracteatum (assembly GCA_023529315.1). Lineage (NCBI taxonomy): Eukaryota > Viridiplantae > Streptophyta > Magnoliopsida > Ranunculales > Papaveraceae > Papaver > Papaver bracteatum. Next base: position 2,391,274 of record JAJJWX010005152.1, read on the forward strand.
TTGGAAGACAACAATCTTAATCTCTTCAGCAGTGATAAGAGAATTCAGAGAAGAATTATCATTCTCAGAAAACTTCATAGGAAGGGCTTGAATAATTTCATCTTGAAATTGTTGGGGATGAGAAAAGTAGAGACTCTTGAAATAATCAACAAAGAAATTTCCTATAATATTCCTATCAGTTAGGATAGTACCAGAAGAATCCTTGATCCAGCTAATAGCACTTCTTTTTCTCCTAAAGTGGGTGACCTTGTGGAAATAGGGTGAATTTCTATCACCTTCCATAAGCCAAACCTCCCTGGATTTATCTTTCTAGTAGAGCTCCTCCAGATTGTAGAGGTATTCTAGTCTAGATCTAAGCCTAAATATTGTCTCTAGAGTCAATATGAGCAGAAGTTTAAATTTACGCTAATTCCTCTCTAGTAGTAGAAATATTAGTTTGAATATTGCCAAAAGATGACTTATTCCAGTCTCGTAAACCTTTTAGTGTTTGAAATTTTAGCTTTAAGCTTGTAGGAAGGAGATCCCACAACATTAACAGACCAAGAATTGGTTATAATGTCTCTACAAGTGAGATCCTCAATCCACATTTCCATGAAGTGGAAAGGCTTAGGCATACAAATAGCCTCAAAATTAAAACCAATGTGCATAGGGAAGTGGTCAGAAGAGTCTCTAGGTAGATTATTCACACAGAGATTAGGAAACAAAGTTTCAGTATAAGAGTTAATTAGACATTTGTCAAGTCTTTCCAGAATAAGGTCATGGCCTTGTTGCATGTTAGACCAAGTGAATCTAGGGCTAGAAAAACCAGGATCATGCAAATAAAAAATCTCACAAACATTTCTAAGGTTAAGAAAATCAGAATCTCCAACTTCCAAACCACCATTTTTATCATTAGGACCTAGTAAAGCATTAAAATCACCTAAAAAGAAAGTTTGTTCATCTGGAGGGGTTGGTGGCATTTGACAAAAGCTATCCCAATAAGCATTTTTAAGACTACTGTTAGGTTCTCCAAAAATAAAATGCAGGTGACATAATTTAGAATGGATGATATCATTAGAAGTAACATAGATGCCCCTAATACTGGAGGATAAAATGTTGAGAGTAATTTCCTTTCTCCAAGATAAGACCAAACCACCACTTCTACCAATACTAGGCACATGAAAAGTACCATTGAAGCCCATGTTTTTCATTCTTATAGCAGCGGTATCATTTTTCATTTTTGTTTCAAAAAAGAAGACAATGTCGGGGTTGATATTCTTACAAAGGAGGTTGAGTTCTTTATTAGCAGAATTCTTTCATAAGCCTCTAATATTCCAGCAAAGCAAATTAACATTATTAACAGGAAAATTGGAAGGAGAATTAGGCATGTGTACATTCAAGGGAGGAGAAGTAATAGAGTGTACATGGGTAGTGGAATTAGAATCACCACTAAGATGGGAAGTAGAGGATCCCCCATTGAAGTTAGGCATTTATACAAAGTTGAGGTCAAGGTTGACAACATCTTGAGAAGAATTATCATTGACATCATTATGAAAAAGCGGTGGTCTAACAACCACACCCAATATTTCGAATTAGCAATATGTATGGACAAAATCCAATATACTTTCTAGATAATCAACTAGACAGTTAGACCCAATTAATAGAGAAGTATATCAAAGAGTTTATATCTCTATCTATCGATTTAAATCTTACTCAAGCGATCTGCGAGCCTCAATTTAAATACAAGAAAGATAAACTTGGATGGTACCAAAGACCAATATCCAAGTGTCAATCAATTTAAATCAACAACCAAAAGTTCGGATATTCTAATTGATTGAACAACAACGCGCAACCTGTATTATTTCAATTATAAAGATAAACAATATAATGCGGAAAATGAAATAACAAAGACACCCGAATTTTGTTAACGAGGAAACCGCAAATGCATAAAAACCCCAGGACCTAGTCCAGATTAAACATACACGGTATTAAGCCGCTATAAACACTAGCCTACTCCAAGCTAACTTCGGTCTGGACTGTAGTTGAACCCCAATCAATCTCATACTGATCCAAGGTACAGTTATGCTCCTATGCCTCTGATCCTAGCAGGATACTACGTACTTGATTCCCTTAGCTGATCTCACCCACAACAAAGAGTTACTACGACCCAAAGTCGAAGACTTTAATAAACCAATCTGTATCACACAGAAAAGTCTACGGTAATAGATAAATTCGTATCCCACGAATATACCTAAAAGTTTTGTTCCGTCTTTTGATAAATCAAGGTGAACAAGAACCAATTGATAATACCAGACTTATATTCATGAAGAACAGCTCAGCTTTATCAATCACTTCACAATAGTCTTAATATATGCAGCTGTTGATGGTGGTTTTTAAACAAAAGGTAAAATTGTAAAACCCCAAATAACCTAATGTCACCGGTGACACATTTATTATGACACTTAATGCATGTAGTCAGTAATTAATAAGGGGTATTTTTTTTCAAATTAGGGTTACAACGAACAAAACCCTAATTCCCCTCCGTGCCAATGGAAAATCCTGTCAGCCACACCTAGCTCAAGCTAGCCGCGCCATGCCAAACACAATCTTCCTTGGCCCTATCTACGCTAGTCACACCAAACGCGCCAAAGCATGCCAACCATGCTAGCCGCACCTCCGTGCCAATGGCAAATCATGCCAGCCACACCTAGCTCAAGCTAGCCGCGCCATGCCAAACACACTCTTCCTTGGCCCTAGCTACGCTGGTCACACCACGCCAAGCCAAACACCCTTACCTTGGCCCTAGCCACGCCATGCCAAAGTAGCGCCCGCGCCTAGGCTTGCAAACCATGCAACCTAGGCCAAATTGGTCACGCATGCCATTGGCACATGCCAACACGCTCGCTGGTAGCTTTTCTTACCAGGATGTGGCCCTAATGGCCGAGCGTTCTATTGTCACATGCCAACACGCTCGCTGATAGTTTTTCTTACCAGTCCGTGGCCCTAATGGACGAGCGTTCCATTGGCACATGCCAACACGCTCGCTGGTAGCTTTTCTTACCAAGTCGTTGCCCTAATGGCCGAGCATGCCATTGGCACATGTCAACACGCTTGCTGGTAGATTTTCGTACCAAGCCGTGGCCCTAATGGCCGAGCATGCCATTGGCACATGCCAACACGCATCGCTAGTAGATTTTCTTACCAGGTCGTGGCCCTAATGGCCGAGCATGCCATTGGCACATGCCAACATGCTCGCTGGTAGATTTTCTTACCAGGCCATGGCCCTAATGGCCACGCATGCCATTGGCACATGCCAAAACCCACACTGGTAGCCTAACTTGCAAACCGTGCAACCTACCACCAAGGCATTCCACACATGCCATTGGCACATTCCACACACGCCACTAGCAGCTCTGGCATTTCCACTTGCACTCAACATACAACCTACCACCAAGGTATTCCACACATTCCACACACGCCACTAGCAGTTCTGGCACTGCCACTTGCGCTCGAGGTGCAACCCGCAACAAAGGCATTCCTCACATGCCATTGGCACATGCCACACGCTCCCCTAGCAGTGCCACTTGCACTCAAGGTGCAACCAACACTCGAGACATCAACACAAACTGGGGGATGCTTTCCAGGGTCTTGGTTTGGCGGTCACAGCTTGCAGCGTACACTACGCTCACATTAAGAAAGCGTGAATAGGAATAAAGCGGTCAAATAAATGAGGAAATAATGGTGAAAACGTTTTCACCCATAAACACCTTGCGGTTACCACCTCCTCCCATTATTTCACCCTTTACTCTCTTCCTTCATGAGACCATAGTACATTTTAATATCGACTTGTATAAATAGGTCTTACCTATTTCCACCAGACAACAAGTCTCGGTCAGGAGAAAAATACAACACTCTCAGAAAAGGCAACTCTGCAAGCTCTCCAAAATCTTTCATATCTTGCAAGCTTCTTAAGCTTTCACTTTCTGATACAAATCGAGAAACTACTATCCCAGAATTATTCTGGTCTCAACACCTTTCTTTGCTTCCCTCCCCAAATCAACACTTCTCCTCCACTTTGTGACCGAAGCAAGTCTGGAACGACCATTTCTTGGTGTAGGCCGGACTTGTACAGATTGATCTCTCAAATCTATAAAGTGATCACGTGCAACACATTTTTTTAGGGTTTAAACCAGTTTCTCACTCACCTACCGAATTTACCAAAATCGGCGGAAACGATTTTTACCCATAAACAATTGGTGACCACATCGGGAGGATTGATCTATCGGTTACAATACCAACTTCGAATCCTGATTTCGTTTCCCGAACGTCAAATCCCAACATGGTGGAACTCAGGTCCGGAGCGGCTGTCGAGAATACCAGCACAGAACACACCCCTGATGTTAGCGTCTCTCCCAATAACGTTATTGCATCACCTGCTGACTACAGTAACATCGAATGCACTCCATCAAGCGTAACACCGCGAATCACCAGGGCCAGAGTCGCTGCCTCCTCTAGTGTATCTGCACAACCCTCTAATCATGACAACGAAAATATCTCTTCGGGTGTCACGCCACAAGTCACCAGGGACAGAGCCGCTTCTACGGCCCCTAATGCTTCATCTAGCATGGTGCCTCCGACCACAACTAAGGTTCCAACTACCCGCTGACGGGACGAGAGACCGGAGGGACCAGAGGAAGTCGTCCTTATATCACAATCGCTGATTTGATGGAACGATAGGAGATGCTCGCCAGAGCCCAGACAGATATGGTTTCAACACAGAAAAAGGTACTCGTCTTTCTCAAGACCCTGACAGAGCGACTACCACGTGATTCGCATCCTCCAGAGCCGCTTAGGAACGTACCCAACAACCCCGATGCCAGCACCTCGGCGGAGCACGCCTCCACGGATGAGGAAACTCGAGCTAGAATCCCGTTGGAAAGAAATCAGCCGCCCAACTTCATCACGCGAGAAGATCTGGAACAACTTCTCCGCAACCGAATCAAGAATGATGAATTGGATGTGCATCATCACCAACCCCCTTACTCATCCGAAATGTGGAGAATCTCTCTCCCAAATGGGTACTCTTCTCCTCAATTTACCCTGTACGATGGTACCGGGAATGCACATGAGCATGTCTCCCGTTTCCTGGAATCCCTAGGTGAACATGAATATAATCACGTTCTTCGTTTAAGGGAATTATCAAAATCACTTATTGGAAGGGCGTATACATGGTACAACAGCATCCCACCGAACAACATTCCCAACTGGAGTAGCATGGTCACTGCGTTTTACAAGAAATACTTCTTCGTGTCTGAGCAAGTTACTTTCTCAGACCTCGGAAGAATGTACCAGTGGGATAATGAACATCCGAATGATTTTGTCAAAAGGTTCAGGGTTCAAGCACTCGACTGTCACGACCCAAACGTGACCGAGCAACAACTGGTGAATGCATGCATCAATGGTATGGTTCCTATTTACCGCGCACTGCTAGAAAACTTGCGCTTCCAAATGTTCTTCGAACTCCATGAAGCTTCCAGACGATCTGCAACAATAGCACCAGCATTACTGGAAAGAGCTAGGCCAACTCGAACCGAAGACACGCATGAAACTCGCGGGAGTAGATGCCTCATCAGTAAGAAATTTAATGCCGGCTCATCCTCCGTGAACATAATAAACGAAAGGGGAAAAATGAAAGCCCCAACTACGAGCCACAAGCCAAAACGTGAAGCGCCGGCGCAACGGGAACCCCATCCACGAAAGACCATCACTAAAACCCCCATGCAGTATCATGAGACCGAAGGAAATACCCTTGATTTCCCGTTTCCCATCGAGGAGGTGATTGACCTCCTAGAATCCTGGGTTCAAGATGATATTATCAGACTGCCACCTCCCAGACGTCCACCAACTGAGGCTGAGATGGCGAACCCAAAGTACTGCCACTACCACAGGTTCGTTCACCACCCGACCAGCGATTGCAACAGACTAAAGCATATTTTCAAAGAAAGGATAGAAGCGGGAGGACTCCAACCAGGAGACGAAAGAGTGCATCGAGACCCACTCCCAATAAGAAACTGCGGGTCCTCTGGGGACTCCGTGCACGAGACTGTACGATCCATGATACAACATGTATGTGGAATTCTCTATCTTTCCAAGGTGCAACGTCAAGATATTTTCGCAGCTCTCAATCGTGTTGTATCCGGAAAACGACTTTTTCTCTCCTCGGAAACCACGCCAGGGGCCCAATCTTTCCAAACAGGCGGAACCAAAAAGGAAAACCGGGGACTGCTGACCACGTCCCGTTTAAGAGGTATCGAATTTGATGACACGCTCATAGACACGGCCTCTGACCACAACATCATTACTTTCAAGACACTAAAGGCAACAGGATTTACAAAACAAGACGCTAGCATTCCCCGTCCGTGATTAAGAACTTGAGAGGAAAAACTTTGAATGCGCATGGCTACATCAACCTAGAGATCAAGATGGGAGATGCTATAACGCATAGCAAATTCCACATTGTCAAAGAACTAGATCATGACATGATATTGGGACACTTGTGGGTGCTCGACAACAAAGCAAAATTGGATGTACACCCTCTGCCGACGTCCACGCCCGAAGGAATTCCCAACAAATCATCCCACTGGTTATCACATCAACGAGCTGTTGAAGGAACCCAGATATCCGGAGAGGACCCGTTGGCGCTATCTCATGATTTTCAAATGCAAGTAAGTCTGACAGAGCAACCTTTTCTGCAACTAGTCTTTCCTTCCCCCATTCCGTCTTGGGGACTCGGCGCGATTACTGGCATGAACGCTGTCAAGAAATGTGAATGGGGAGCCGGATCATTTGAATACTTTGCAAGAAGATTGGAAACTTCTATTGAAACCAACGAAGCCAAGACTCAAACGGTTGCACGACGTCTGAACCCGTTTTTAATCGGAGATGTAGTTGTTAAGGAAATCTCGTTTCAAGTTGGGAGGATGATAGTAAAAATGGATATTCAAACTGATTCGCCTGATGAAAGGGAAGACGAGATGTATCTGGTTATGGATACCCTTTTGGGAGGATATTGAAAGCTCATCAATGCAGACATACCTGAAGGTGTGATAATTCACTCGCGATGGCTCAAGGTCTCCAATCCCTAAAACGTTGTACCTCCCAATCACTCCCCCCTTAGTATTTCCTTTAACAATTCCTCTTAGTAGTTGTACTCCCCCAAGATGAATACACCATTTGTATTTTTTTTTCCTACGATCCCCTTTTCCGTCAAAAAAAGAAAAGAAGCATAAATACATCCCTTTCCAAGCAAATTTTCCAGATATCAGAGAAATACATCAGATAAACCCAGAAAACCATTGCGGAGCCATCATACCACAACCTCTTTCAAAAAATATATATGAAGCAAAATATTGACTGATGAAGAAGAAGGTAAAGATGAGTTTGCGGGGAAAAAAAAAGAGCATTAGGGGAGCTAAAGCAGCTAACAGAAATAACAAAAGGGAAAAACTAGCCCTCGAAGGATGGAGCACAAGTCCCCTCGGGTAAGGCTATCTTCAAGAACTTCCCCCAGCAATCCCTCGGGCAACAAAGGTTCCATTCAACGGTGTTAGCAGCAGCAACCTCAACATTACATCCCGAAGCAACCACAACGTCAACAGTATCCTCCCCGATGACCGGTCCAGCATACGCCACCATGACCCCTCCGGTATCAACAATGACACCTTTGGCATCAACTTCAAAGGGTATTTTGTTTCCGTCATATGCTCCTTCGAAGGTTTTCTCAGTGACACTTCGGAGAAAGTTTTTTGATTCATCCGCATCAGAGTCAAGAATCATGGCGCTCTCCTCCAAGACTCCCACACGTTCGCTTTTCCATCGCTTCAACCTAGAAACAGTCCGATCCGCCACATACCCGGATCGAGGAATGACTTTTCCACACTGAAACCTCTCAACATGCCAAGACTCTTCCTCATTCTCTCGCCCCTCCTCCATGCTCACTGAACCCAAGAAAGTCCGAACATGCCCTATTCTTCATAGGGATAGATGGAAGAGAGGTCCTTAATGATTTCACTAGCTTCATGGAACGGAGATTCAATCCCAACCAATGCCTCCTCGAGAGAATAAGATCGATCTCCGCCAAGTCTGAAGTCCTTCTCCGAAGATTTAAAGGTGCGGCCATCTCTGGAGGGTCCCATCACACACTGCAAAAGATAGGGAAAATGATCAAGTTCCATCATATCTATACACATATATAAAGAGGATAACACGAACATAGGAGAAGAAGAAAACATACCGGTATGATATTCTTAGCCCGAATAACACTAGTCGGGGTGCTTTTTGCAAGAGTCAGACCTCGCGCCTTCACTTGGAGAATCTGGTTGTTTAGAGGATGATTCGTCTCTAGGCAAAGAAAGAAACTCAACAAGAAGAACCTTTTCTCAAATAAGGGAGGCGGTACAATTACGTTGGGTATGAATACGGAACCTTAAAAAAGTAAAGGAAGCAATGAGGGACATAACGCTTCCAGATTTTGGCAGGGATGATGCCCTGATTGAAGCCGCGCGTGAAGGAAGGAAAAATAAGGAAACTTTGCTATTTGTAGAAACCTACTCCCTCCTTGTTTACACCATTCCCATCAAGATCACGCCAGTCTCTCCAATCTCCCAAGCCACACCGATCCCACCAATTGTGCCAAACTTCCCAACGACCGCCCAAGTCACGCCAGCTAGCACGATCAGCTTCCCACTTTGCACCGGTCCTTCCAGCTAGCACGCTCAGCTTCCCCACCTTGCGCCGGTCCCGCAAGCTAGCATGCTCAGTTTCCCAACTCGCGTCAACTTCTCAATGCCGCTCAACTTCTTGTCTCTCAATGACGCTGACTTCCCAATTGTGCCAGCCTCCCGATTTGTGCAAAACTTCCAGAGGCAAGGATTCCAAATCCTATTTATCAAAAAGGTCAGACAAGCTTCCTCAATTCTCTTTACGATTTGTTGTTGATAGTTTGTCACTATCTTATGCTTACCTCGCAACAAAGATCCTGTTCCGAGCTAAGCAAGGGACTTAATGTTGATGGTGGTTTTTAAACAAAGGGTAAAATTGTAAAACCCTAAATAACCTAATGTCACCGGTGACACATTTATTAGGACACTTAATGCATGTAGTCAGTAATTAATATGGGGGTATTTTTTTTCAAATTAGGGTTACAACGAACAAAACCCTAATTCCCCTCTGTGCCAATGGAAAATCCTGCCAACCACACCTAGCTCAAGCTAGCCGCGCCATGCCAAACACACTCTGCCTTGGACCTAGCTACGCTAGTCACACCAAATGCGCCAAAGCAAGCCAACCATACTAGCCGCACCTCCGTGCCAATGGAAAATCATGCCAGCCACACCTAGCTCAAGCTAGCCGCGCCATGCCAAACACACTCTTCCTTGGACCTAGCTACGCTGGTCACGCCACGCCAAGCCAAACACCCTTACCTTGGCCCTAGCCACTCCATGACAAAGTAGCGCCCGCACCTAGGATTGCAAACCATGCAACCTAGGCCAAATTGGTCACGCATTCCATTGGCACATGCCAATACGCTCGCTGGCCGCTTTTATTACCAGGCCATGGCCCTAATGGCCGAGCGTTCCATTTGCACATGCCAACACGCTCACTGGTAGCTTTTATTACCAGGCCGTGGCCCTAATGGCCGAGCATGCCATTAGCACATGCCAACACGCTCGCTGGTATCTTTTCTTACCAATCCATGGCCCTAATGTCCGAGCATGCCATTGGCACATGCCAACACGCTCACTGGTATCTTTTCTTACCAAGTCGTGGCCATAATGGCCAAGCATGCCATTGGTACATGCAAACACGCATCGCTGGTAGCTTTTCTTACCAGGTCGTGGCCCTAATGGCCGAGCATGCCTTTGGCACATGCTAACACGCTCGCTGGTAGATTTTCTTACCAAGCCGTGGTCCTAATGGCCACGCATGCCATTGTCACATGCCAAAACCCACGTTGGTAGCCTAACTTGCAAACCGTGCAACCTACCACCAAGGCATTCCACACATGCCATTGGCACATGCCATACACGCCACTAGCAGCTCTGGCACTGCCACTTGCACTCAACGTACAACCTACCACCAAGGAATTCCACACATGCCATTGGCACATGCCACACACGCCACTAGCAGCTCTGGCACTGCCACTTGCGCTCGAGGTGCAACCCGCAACAATGGCAATCCGCACATGCCATTAGCACATGTCACACGCGTGCCCTAACAGCGCCACTTGCACTCAAGGTGCAACCAACACTCGAGACATCAACACAAACTAGGGGATGCTTTCCAGGGTCTTGGTTTGGCGGTCACAACTTGCAGCGTATACTACGCTCACATTAAGAAAGCGTGAATAGGAATAAAGCGGTCAAATAAATGAGGAAATAATGGTGAAAATGTTTTTACCCATAAACACCTTGCGGTTACCACCTCCTCCCATTATTTCACCCTTTACTCTCTTCCTTCATGAGGCCAGGGTATGTTTCAATCTCGACTTGTATAAATAGGTCTTACCTATTTCCACCAGACAACAAGTCTCGGTCAGGAGAAAAATACAACACTCTCAGAAAAAGCAACTTTGCAAGCTCTCCAAAAGCTTTCATCTCTTGCAAGCTTTCACTTTTTCATACAAGTCGAGACACTACTCTCCCAGAATTATTCTGGTCTCAACACCTTTCTTTGGTTCCCTCCCCAAATCCACCCTTCTCCTCCACTTTGTGACCGAAGCAAGTCTGGAACGAACATTTCTTGGTTTAGGCCTGACTTGAACAGATTGATCTCTCGAATCTATAAAGTGCTCACGTGCAGCACATTTGTTTAGGGTTTAAACCAGTTTCTCACTCACCTACCGAATTTACCAAAATCGACGGAAACGATTTTCACCCATAAACAGCAGCGGAAAAAGATATTTTGGAATCACAAACGATGAGACGAAGATGTTTGTGACTAGTTTTATATCTTGCCTATCGGAGATAGAAATCTCAAGCCAATTATTATAATTTTACTCGTACGTTAGAAACATCAAGATCAGATCACACAACTACGATAAAAGTAGTATCGGTCTGGCTTCACAATCCCAATGAAATCTTCAAGTCGTTAACTTGGTTTTAGAAGAAGAAAACCAAAGGTTAAAGGAGAATCGACTCTATCTATGCAACTAGTATCACACGTAATGTGTGGGGATTAGGTTTCCCAGTTTCTAGAGTTCTCCCTTATATAGTCTTTCAAATCAGGGTTTGCAATCAATGTTAGCTTAGTAACAAAGCATTCAATATTCACCGTTAGATAAAAACCTGATTAGATCAAAAACATAGCTTGTTATACACACATGTAATGCACGTTTGTGGGCTTGTGAAAACCATACCCAAACTTGTACATTAGTAGGTTCAACAATAGTTAACCAAATGGTTAGCCATATGATAACTTTCATATCAACCATATTCTTCTTCACCATAACTAGTTCAAATGAACTAGTTAGAGAGTTGTTCAATTGCTTAGATCTTTATGTACTACACAAGACATAATTGAAGCAAAAAATGATTTGATTTACTCGAATCGGTTCATGAACTATATATCCACGGTTTGCAATAGCATTCCTTAGCTTATAGAGATAAGTTCACAAACATCATTTTTAGACATAACCTACTCCAATTCATGGACTGGGTTCGTGGACTTAAGTTCCCGAATGGAGTTCAAAAACTCTAGAAGAAATTCTCGAGTTTGACAAATTCGCCAGTTCGTGAACTAGGTTCGCGGACTGAAGCTCACGCACTTCTTCCCTTCTTTTGATTAACAAAGTTCGCAAACTTTGGTTCAAGGAATAAGGACTTATACACATATGTGTTTCCACAACAATGCTTATATCCTCCATTGGTTATATTGTCTAAACTCTCATTTCAATCATTGAAACATTCTCAGAGGATGTTATATAGTTGTTATTCACAAACCATTTTTCGTCAGAGCAATTTTCAAAATGATTGAAACTTAACATGACTTTCGTCACTAGGTATAGATGAACTTGGCTAAATCGAAAGCTTTACCAACACATATTTCGAGAAATAGATAAGCGAGATATACTCAGCTCGAAATATCATATGTGTATAATCTTAGTCTATATAGTTGGTAGGCTCGGAAAGATACCTACTTCTATGTATAAACTGCAAGTGCACAGTGTCGACAAGCAACACAGGGCAAGCACAGGTCGAACCACAGAGACTTGGAGAGTGTAGAAGTTGATTCTAAATCCTGATTCAGAGAGTAACCAAAAGGGGTTTGATTTTGTCGATACAACGATATGATTTTCAAGTGACTGAAATAATAAAAGTAAAAGATGCAAATAACAAGATATGTAAACAATGATAATATGGATACTAGGGTATTCAAATCCACCAATAACCTATGATATGCATTCAACTTGTAATATTATTCTTGTCCTTATAGTAGATTCAAGTCTACCGTATAACTAAGGTGTTTCTCCAATGGATAATTTAATCACAACTAAAGTATTTCTCCAAAGCATTAATTATCTAATTAAGCACAACTAATCTAAAGATCAATATTTGGTTAAGCATGAGTTGTAGCATAATCAACATAGAGATATTCTAACTACAATGGATACATGGCATACATTGTGAGAGCAAGATGTTGAAAAACTTGGATTAAATTATATCTTTAAACAATTATAAACTTTCAAGAACAAGATACAAGATATGAATACATACCAATGAGATTATGGCTTCATCTAAACCCTAGTAAATGAAATTAGAACATGAAGAACATTACAACAAAATTGAAATTTGATAAACTAACATGAACAAGCTATTCTTGGATGGTTTTTCAACACAAAAACCCTCTCTATTTATACACAAAATTCCCTTAAGCACTTGGATTCGAAATTTGGAAAGCATCCACTCAACAAAACATGTTTTCTTAATTGATGGATTGAATGGAATATAATGGGGGTGAGGTGGATGTTTGGAAAGAATCCAATGGGGGTGAGGTGGATGTTTTGGAAAGAATCCAATGGGGTTGAGGTGGAAATGGATTTGGGTCTTGGGTTTTGGATCATGGGTTGTTTAATCCCATGAATTTGTAAACAGGTTGCCACTGATGCGCGAGTGGGTTGCAACGCTTCCAAATTTCTTCTCTTTTGTCTTCTCAATTCTTCCAATCTTTATTTAGTACTTAAAAACACAAAATTAATTAATACAAATATTTATTCTTGAAAATGGTAAAAATGCAGAATTTGGGATAATATATGACTTTGAAGCGCGAAAGATGAGTTAAGTGCCAATGAAAAGGTGTATGAACATGCAACATTTGGCACTCATCAAATACCCCCAAACCTGAATTTTACTTGTCCTCAAGTGAAACAGAAATCCAGAAATCCTAACTATACCACTGTCGCTGGTCTCTCGAATGCATTTAGCGTATGCACTAAGCCTTTAAACCCCTAGGTGTCCCTAGTGGACGAGTTGTAGTCTCGTGAGGGCCTACCAAAGATGTACCCACAAAACCTTCTCCAATTTCAGAGCATCCATAGAAATGTCTTCGTCTTCGGTCTTCAACTGTAGATGATGAACTTCGGAATTTCGTAGAACCATGAAAATTTGTAACCAATTTTTTTTTTTTTTTTTTTTTAAGACCCGCTATACAGCTGGTCATCATTTTTTTTTAGTGACCCGCTACACAGCTGGTCATCAGATACCAACCACAAGATCCGATATATTTTTTTTATTATTTTTTTTGAGACCCGCTACACAGCTGGTCGTAGAAACAAAAGACTGTAAGACCCGCTACACAGCTGGTCATAGAAAACACACTACAAAAAATGCAAAAGACTACAAAAGATCCTACAAAAGATCCTCTCCACAGCTGGTCATAAAAAAATGCAAAAGACTACAAAGGATCCTACAAAAGACCCGCTCCACAGCTGGTCATTATGCAAATACTCCCCCAAACCTAAATCTAACATTGTCCTCAATGTTTTAAAAGATAACAGAAACAACAACAAAACATGAGAACAAAACAGATTCAAAGAAAATAGATTACCAGATGCCAAACCAGAGACAGTAGGGTATGTCCAAAGCAACCAGCAGGGAAGATATCTTGTGGTATGTACAAACTTGTTTAGCTGGGGAACTTTTCATGTCCACATAGATCGGATCATCAAGATCAGTTTGATTTTTTCAATTTCTGTTTGGTGGAATTGGTTCAAGGAATGGCTTCAGTCTCTGCCCATTGACCTTGAAGACATTCTTGGTTGTGACATCTTCTAGTTCTACAGCCCCATGGGGGAAAATTGTTCGCACCAAGAATGGGCATGTCCATTTAGAACGTAATTTACCTGGAAAAAGGTGCAAACGTGAGTTGTACAATAAAACTTTCTGGCATGGAGTGAATGACTTGCGCAAAATGCGCTTGTCATGGAACACCTTCATTCTATATTTGTACAACTTTGCACTATCATAAGCATCATTTCTTAACTCTTCCAACTCATTGAGTTGAAGCTTCCTTTGGGTGCCAGCTTTATCTAGATCAAAGTTCAGTTTCTTTACAGCCCAATATGCACGATGTTCTAACTCTACAGGGAGATGACAAGCTTTACCGTACACAAGTCTGTAAGGGGACATACCAATGGGGGTCTTGTATGCAGTTCTATAGGCCCATAAAGCATCATTCAATCTTAAAGACCAATCTTTTCTAGACGGGTTAACCGTCTTTTCTAGAATGTGCTTAATCTCCCTATTTGAAACCTCTACCTGGCCACTGGTCTGTGGATGATATGGGGTTGCAACTTTATGAGTTATGCCATACTTACGGACTAAGGACTCAAAAGGCCTATTGCATAAATGTGAACCACCGTCACTGATTATAGCTCTAGGGGTTCCAAATCGAGAAAATATGTTTTCCTTTAAGAACGAAAGTACCACCTTGTGGTCATTAGTTTTGGTTGCAATTGATTCTACCCACTTACAAACATAGTCAACAGTAACAAGAATGTACAACTTTCCTTCAGAGCTAGGAAATGGACCCATGAAATCAATGCCCCATACATCAAATAGCTCAACAATCAAAATGGGTTGTAAGGGCATCATGTTTCATTTTGATATACTTCCCAATTTCTGGCACCGGTCACAAGAAATACATAATTCATGGCTATCCTTAAACAATGTTGGCCAGTAAAAACCACTCTGCAAGATCTTTGCAGCAGTTTTCTTTGCACTAAAGTGGCATCCACATGCTTGATCATGACAAAAAGAGATGACATCCCTTTGTTCAGAGTTGGGGACACATTTCCTAATGATTTGGTCAGGGCAGTATTTGAACAGATATGGGTCATCCCATAGGAAATGTTTCACTTCGGCCAAGAACTTAGACCGGTCTTGTTTAGACCAATGAAGTGGCATCCTACCTGTAGCAAGGTAGTTCAAGATGTCGGCAAACCATGGAATTTCAGAAACTAGCATCAGTTGTTCATCTGGGAAAGATTATCTAATAATCTCTGATTCATCAGCAGACTCGACATTCAATCTAGATAAGTGATCAGCAACAACATTCTCTGACCCTTTTTTATCTCGAATTTCGAGGTGGAACTCTTGTAACAAGAGTATCCATCGAATTAGACGAGCCTTGGAATCTTTTTTAGATAAAAGATATCTTAATGCGGCATGGTCAGTATAAATGATGATTTTAGATCTTATCAAATAAGATCTAAACTTATCTAATGCGAACACAACAGCTAGCAGCTCTTTTTCGGTTGTTGAATAGTTTATTTGAGCCTCATTCAGTGTCTTACTAGCATAGTAGATCACATAGGGGTGTTTGTCGACTCGCTGACCTAAGACATCTCCAACAACAAAATCATATGCGTCACACATGATTTCAAATGGAAATTTCCAATCTGGAGGTCGGACTATAGGGGCTGAAGTTAGAAGAGTTTTGAGATCCTCCCAAGCATGCACACAAGTATCATCAAACAAAAATGCAACATCTTTACTGAGTAGATTACACAGTGGTCTTGAGATCTTACTGAAATCTTTAATGAATCTACGGTAAAAACCAGCATGGCCTAAAAATGATCTAACCTCCCTCACAGAGCGAGGTTGCGGCAAGTTTTGAATGAGGTCGACTTTGGCTTTGTCTACTTCAATGCCTTTTCCAGAGATGATGTGTCCTAGAACTATGCCTGAGTTCACCATAAAATGACATTTCTCCCAATTCAACACCAAATCTTTTTCCTTACATCTAATCAGCACGCGAGTGAGATGGTTCAAACATTCATCAAAAGATGATCCAAACACAGATAAATCATCCATAAAGATCTCAAGGAAGTTATCTATCATATCAGAAAAAATGCTCATCATACAATGCTGAAATGTAGCTGGTGCGTTGCACAACCCAAAGGGAATACGGCGATAAGCAAATGTTCCAAATGGACATGTAAATGTAGTCTTTTCCTGATCTTTGGGTGAAATATGAATCTGGTTGTAACCAGAAAAACCATCCAAGAAACAATAGAATCTACGCCAAAACAATATTTCAAGCATTTGATCTATGAATGGAAGAGGGAAGTGATCTTTCTTTGTAACTGCATTCAACTTCATATAATCAATGCAAACTCGCCACCCTGTGGTTACTCGAGTAGTGATTAACTCATATTTATCGTTTTGAACTACAGTAACTCCTGACTTTTTCGGCACAACCTGAATGGGGCTAACCCATTTGCTATCTGAGATTGGGTAGATGATACCCGCATCAAGAAGCTTTATAATCTCACTCTTAACAACCTCTTTCATGTTAGGATTGAGACGCCTTTGCATCTCCCTAGATGGTTTAGCATTGTCCTCAAGGTTTATATGATGCATGCAATCAGTGGGACTTATGCCTTTAAGGTCCGAGATGGTCCATCCTAAGGCTTCTTTATGCTCCTTAAGTACTTCTAAAAGTTTACTTTCCTGTTCTGTATCTAAGGCTGATGAAATGATTACAGGAAAAGTATTAGAAGGTCCCAAAAATTCATATTTAAGAGTATTAGGCAATGGTTTCAGTTCGAGCTTTGGTGGCTCAACAAGAGAGGGAACAGACTTGGATTCCAAGAGTGGAAGTGGTTCCACTCTAGCTTTCCACTTAGTCGTGTCCATAAGTGGTGTGGATTCAAGCAAAGTATTCACTTCACTTATGTATTCATCATCAAACAAATCCAAGTCAAAATTATTCAAACAAGCATCCAAAGGGTCAACAGACATGCTACTAGACAACGAATCCTGAATCAAACTTTCAATCATGTTGATTTCATGCACATCATTATCATCATCAAGATCTAAATGTTCTTGGCTAGTATTGAAAACATTCAACTCCACAGTCATATTACCAAATGACAACTTCAACACTCCATTACGGCAGTTAATGATTGCATTGGACGTTGCTAAGAAGGGACGTCCCAAAATGACAGGAATGTGACTGTCAGGGTTTTGCACAGGTTGAGTATCTAAGACGATGAAGTCCACAGGAAAATAAAACTTATCAACCTTAATCAAAACATCTTCTACCACACCACGTTGTACTTTGACGGATCTTTCCGCCAATTGCAGAGTTATAGGTGTTGCCTTCAACTCTCCAAGACCTAACTACACATATACTGAATATGGTAGTAAATTCACACTTGCCCCTAAGTCTAGCAACGCCTTATTAACCATTTGGTCACCTATTTTGCATGTGATAGTTGGACTACCTGGGTCTTTAAACTTAGGAGGTGTGTTGCTTTGAATGATTGCACTCACTTGCTCAGTGAGAAAAGCACGCTTATGCACATGAAGCTTTCGCTTTTGTGTGCACAGATCCTTAAGGAATTTAACATAAGCAGGGACTTGCTTGATTGCATCAAGAAATGGGATGTTGATGTTAACTCGTTTGAACATTTCCAAAATCTCGTTGTACTGTATACTCTCTTTTTTCTGCACCAATCTTTGTGGGAATGGAGCAACAAGTACATGAGATGGTGCAGAGACATTAGAATTATGGGAATTCTTATGTTGCTCAGATTTTTCTTCAATAATAGGTGTTTTCTGTGGGATTTTATGCACTGGTGAGTCTGATGTAGACTCACTCGACTGTGGTACACCTACATTGTTTTCAACAACTTTACCACTACGAAGGGTAGTGACAGCATTTACTTGATTATGGGAGGCCTCATTTCGAGTTGAATTTTCTGCCTGATATACATTTTTTGGATTTTGTTGGGGCTGACTAGGGAGTTTTCCTTTGTCTCTTTCATTCAATGCTTCACAAATTTGACCCATTTTAAGTTCTAGACTTGTAAAACGTTGGTCTGTGGTCTTTTGGAGTTGTACCAAATTTTGGGTCAACAAACCGAAACTTTCTTCGAAGCTAGGCTTTTTCTCTACAGGGTACTGCACATGTGATTGCACTTGGGGGTTTCTAGGATAAGGGTATCCTTGGTTATTATTTGTTGTTCCCCCTTGGACGGGCCCTTTAGACCATGAAAGGTTAGGGTGATTTCTCCACCCTGGGTTGTAGGTCTGAGAATATGGGTTGTTCTCTTGCCTTTGGTACAAAACATTGGATTGCTCGGTTTTAGACTCTTGAAATGCATGGAGGTCTGGACAAGTGTCCACTAGATGGTCTGAACTATGGCATGCGGCACAAGTGGCCATTTCAATTGGACTACGGAGAGTAGGGATATTAGTTTTTCCATTCTTTTCTAGTTCTAGCTTTTCTATTCTCCTGGCCAAGGATGCCATCTTTGCACTTCCTTCGAAGTCAGAGTCAATTCTATGAACATTGGATGCAAGGGTAATCCTATTTGGTTCACGGGGGGATTCCCACTGCTGAGTCTTTTCAGCGACTTCGATTAAGAAATCCCAAGACTCATCAACAGTTTTTTCAATAAATTGACCATTGCACATGGTCTCAACTGTAGTTCGATTCTTGACATCTAAGCCTTCATACAAAATTTGCACAAGTCTCCATTTTTCAAAACCATGGTGAGGACATTGGAGCAATAATTCATTGAATCTCTCCAAATATTTTGCCAAAGTTTCCTCCTCTAATTGCACAAAACTATTCAGACTTTGACGAATTGTCGTAGTCTTATGGTTTGGGAAGAACTTTTTGAAGAACTCTTTCGTAAGAGCATCCCATGTATGAAATGGCTGTGGCTGTTGAGCACACAACCAAGTCTTGGCTTTGTCTATCAAAGAAAAAGTAAAAAGTTTCATTTTGAGGTGCTCATCCGTCATTTGGTTGATCCGAAGAGTCCCACAAATTTCCTCGAACTCTCTCACATGGTGGTAGGGATTTTCAGCTTCAACCCCTTTAAATTTAGGCAACATATTGAGGATACTTGCCTTTAGCTCAAATTGTACATCAATAGCTGGTAAGACAATGCACGAGGACTGGGTTTTCCTCGTTGGGTACATGTAGTCCTTTAGACTACGGACTGGGTTTACTGGTTCTCCCATTGTTTCAGATGGGTTTGGACTATCTGCCTCAGAACTATGTATTTCAATTAACTCTTCTTGACTGATTCTAACTAGTCGGCGTGTATGGTCTCTAAAAGACACAATCGTAGCCTAGATAGCACATCAAGCATGTTAACCATTCACCTAGAAGGAAAGTTTATGCAATCATAAACAAGGATGACTCCACCACAGTAAAAGTACTGATTTCTATCAAACAAAAAGCATGATGGCTCCACTTAGATTGTTTTCTAGACCAGCTTCTAATCCTTCGAAAGGGAATTCGTTACAATCTGAGCAAACCCCTCTGGAATCAATCCGAGTTTAAGTAAATTGAATAGAGGCGAGGGAAGCTGCTAGAGCTTTGATACCCAAGGCCTCACCGTATTACAAGGCGGCGCAGTCACGCATTCAATTTACATAAACCGTCATGAACTTCATAGTATGCTTAAAGAGTAACCAATATTTTTCAAATGACTTTCCTACTAATCTCGTTACCTTATAGGTCTTGTTCTATTCAAAATTTTAAAGCTTAGGTTCGCGTATGTATCGTTTTCCTAAGGCGGGCAAGAAGAGAACGGTGATGAAATCCGAACCCTTATCTTGTATGGCCAGTCCTTGCCCTTTACTAGGAAAATAAAGCAGCCGTATTCAATTCCTCAACATATATGCAAACGAATGAATACAGTAACTCGCTAACAAGGGATTCGCGAGTGTTTCGACAAACTTACCTCCCGTTCAGGATGGGGGATGAACCGTTGTTGTCGACTCGGACACGACTCTATGTCATGAACGAACCCGAGGGGCCGAGGTGATATTGTAATCACCGTCCTTCTCTGCAAACAGTTGATATTTAATAATACCCTTCCGTAGGGTTTAAAAATAAAAATAAAAATAGAATGTCCAAGTCCAAAGTCCAAAATAAATTGCAAAAGAAAAATAAAATTACAAGAGTAGAGGAATCCTAATACAATCTAAAAATAAATAAAATAAACTTTTTTTTAAAAAAAAAAAAAAAAAAACTTCTTTCGCTTCCTTTCCTTCGCCTTTACAACAGCTACTCCGGCACCTATTGAGCTCAAAAGAGGTAGTTAGGGTTTCGAAGTTTTAAAGCAAAAGCAAAAATTAAAAAAAATAATAACAAAAATAAGTGTAAAATTGACTGTGAATAGTGATACAGCTACATCGATTATGCTACAGTGATATGTGAACAGTAATGTGTGAACATTTCCAGGAGATGAAAAATGAACTACACCACTACCGAGTCCCCGGAAACGGCGCCAAAAACTTGGTAGGCTCGGAAAGATACCTACTTCTATGTATAAACTGCAAGTGCACAGTGTCGACAAGCAACACATGGAAAGCACAGGCCGAACCACAGAGACTTGGAGAGTGTAGAAGTTGATTCTAAATCCTGATTCAGAGAGTAACCAAAAGGGGTTTGATTTTGTCGATACGACGATATGATTTTCAAGTGACTGAAATAATAAAAGTAAAAGATTCAAATAACAAGATATGTAAACAATGATAATATGGATACTAGGGTATTCAAATCCACCAATAACCTATGATATGCATTCAACTTGTAATATTATTCTTGTCCTTATAGTAGATTCAAGTCTACCGTATAACTAAGGTGTTTCTCCAATGGATAATTTAATCACAACTAAAGTATTTCTCCAAAGCATTAATTGTCTAATTAAGCACAACTAATCTAAAGATCAATATTTGGTTAAGCATGAGTTGTAGCATAATCAACATAGAGATATTCTAACTACAATGGATACATGGCATACATTGTGAGAGCAAGATGTTGAAAAACTTGGATTAAATTATATCTTTAAACAATTCTAAACTTTCAAGAACAAGATACAAGATATGAATACATACCAATGAGATTATGGCTTCATCTAAACCCTAGTAAATGAAATTAGAACATGAAGAACATTACAACAAAATTGAAATTTGATAAACTAACATGAACAAGCTATTCTTGGATGGTTTTTCAACACAAAAACCCTCTCTATTTATACACAAAATTCCCTCAAGCACTTGGATTCGAAATTTGGAAAGCATCCACTCAACAAAACATGTTTTCTTAATTGATGGATTGAATGGAATACAATGGGGGTGAGGTGGATGTTTGGAAAGAATCCAATGGGGGTGAGGTGGATGTTTTGGAAAGAATCCAATGGGGGTGAGGTGGAAATGGATTTGGGTCTTGGGTTTTGGATCATGGGTTGTTTAATCCCATGAATTTGTAAACAGGTTGCCACTGATGCGCGAGCGGGTTGCAACGCTTCCAAATTTCTTCTCTTTTGTCTTCTCAATTCTTCCAATCTTTATTTAGTACTTAAAAACACAAAATTAATTAATACAAATATTTATTCTTGAAAATGGTAAAAATGCAGAATTTGGGATAATATATGACTTTGAAGCGCAAAAGATGAGTTAAGTGCCAATGAAAAGGTGTATGAACATGCAATATTTGGCACTCATCAATAGTAATAAGACTTTTGTCTCAAGATAGGAGATAGAGTAGATAGACTTTTGAGTGATAGATAAGTTCAAGTCTCCACATACCTTTTAGTCGATGAAGATCCACCAGTTCCTTGAGTAGTCCTTCTTCTTGTATGATGATTTCCATGGAGTTATTGAGCTCAACTACACTTTCTATCCTAGTACGAGACCTTATCTATAGTAGACTAGAAATAAAGACTTATAGTTTTTATCACTAACATTGACAAACATCCTTGAGATAGCAACGCATGCGAGTTCGACCGAGCAATGCTCTAACACATTACTTACCGGAGTAGCATCAATAGGCACATTGTAACATCCAAAGAGATTGAGCAAAAAGTGGGTAGTGAGGGTATAATTGGTGAGGTTAATAGTAGAGGGTTCATCTAATTCAGTGATTGGAGGACAATGAGAAGTGTAATCCTTCTCATACGAGTCATTCTGCTCAGGTACCACAATGACACTAGCTAAAATATAGGAGCTAGCTCTAGTACGTTTCCTCTGATCATCTTTGGGATTGATTTTTCTCTTCAAATTAGAAAGGGCATCATGTTCAGCTGCTAAGGATATAACTTCTTCCCTAGTGATATCAGTTCTCTGAGTCGGAAAAGCTGCCGATTTGAATCTCCTAGAAGAGTTGGAGGTAAGAATCGGTCCCGATTTAGCATTATCTGGAGTTAGAATTGAATTAGATAAGTTCTCATTTAGGACAAGAATTTTCTTTAGAATAACAGGTAGACCATTGTATTGTTCGACTGGGTTGTCGCGAGACACGGGACCGGCATCATAAATCTTCAAAGCAGCAGATTTTTTTACAAAAGGGCCAATCTAAAAATAATCCTTGTGAAACTCATTTGTATCTTTATTGCTTGCATGAGCATTAATCATACCTTTACCACGTTCAGTATTAACTGATGAACAATTGCACCTTGCTTGATAGAAGTATGTTGAGAATCAGGGATTGTGTATTTAGCAATCATTATAGTATCCTTACTAGCAAGTACATCTTCAGAAGCAGTAGGAGTAAAAACTGGCTTTGGAGGCATCATTAGTTTTGACACTCTAGGTCAAGTAATTCCAAAGCTAGATGCCTCGGCATATTTTTTTGTGTTCATTTTAGCTAAGAACAGGGGGAAATTAGCATCTTTATGATCAATGATGTGGCATGAAGTACAAAAATTCCTTGGGAATTGGAAATATCTACACTTGACAAGAAAATGTTGACTTCTTCCTCTGGTGATTAAGGGAATACCAATTGGCATGGCTCTTTGAACAGATATACAAACACAAACTTTAACATTCTTTTTGAGAGGATGATTACCATATGGTTCTTTTGCTTCAATTAGTTCACCCATTCTGATAGTGAGGAGTTTTAAATCTTCAAACTCAACGCATTCCTTTGGTACATTGTAGAGAATAAACCATAGAAGTTATTCAGTGAATGAAACATGATGATTGACTGGCCATCCAGTTGGTGGAACTACCCTTAAAACAATAAGAAAACCACAAGCATACCCTGGTCTTTTCTCATTAACTCTATTGAAATCACATTCTGCTAGGAATATAATCAATACTTTGTTTCTCAGCCCACTAAAATTTGTAACTGTAGGGGATTGTGCTAATGGCCATTGGGTGCAAATGTAATGTCTGATTGAAGAGTTGGGAACCAAAGTTTCACTACAAACATAACCCACCATACACCATTTCCAATTATTATCATTCTCTGCCAAAAAAACTTCCTTATCAATAAAGACTAGTTCAGTGAGAGAGGAAGGTAGTATGAGTTTTTCAGCCATTAAAGCAGCAAGGTTTTGAATTTCTAAAGTAGAAGGTTGTGAGAGGTTCTTTGTATTTAACTGATCCATATAAGTAAAACATATTAGAAGGATAAAGGTAAGTGGTTTTTATCAGTGTTTTCATTGGATAAGAAGATAATAATATGTATCTGGATATGATATTGCCAATAATTTTTGGTGAATGTGTTGAGATATAGACATGTCACCCCAATATTCAATAAAAACCAGGTCTCTGAATTTGACTGAAACTTAAAATGGAAACTATTTGATAGTTGAATATGGTTTTCTTTTTGAAGGTAGCACAAATGTTAAAGAATTGTGTAATTTTTGTTTGTATCACTACTACCCTGGGTACAAGCCACAAAATACCCATCAACTTTAAACACATGTTGAGACTGGGACCTAGGTTTGAAAGTACCACATTTCACGTGCAAATGGTTGTAGCATAGTGAAGAGAAAAATATCTTAAGAATGACAAAATATATTATGTGGCAAAGGAACGTCATGGTGATGATATAGGAGAGTTAGGTATGTTATAAATGCCTTTGTCTTTCCTGATAAGGTTATAGAAGTGATGTTAACTTCCAAGAGTAATTAAAGCATATCGACTTGAAATTTGAAAGAGAGGGAATGTGTAGGAGGCGGGAATATGATTTGGCTCATTGATGGTTTGATGAATTTTTGGGTAAGTGGTATAAGGTTGGCTTGGAGTAAGATAATGGGTGAGACAAAAGGTTTCCTTATTTGGAATTGTTACAAATAGTCTCTCCGATGGACTCTGGCTAGTCATGGTGCCTCTTAACAAGTGCTGCCAGACCTGGACCTTCAGAGAGTAAACATATCTTATTAGTGCACAATATAGCTTAATAAAATTAGGTAAACCGCCACTACCCTTCTTAATAGAGGCTCTAAGGGAATTATTATGGGTGCAAGAGTATGGGGATAGGTTTTGAAAAAGCGTGGGTCTAACAACCACACCCAATATTTCGATTAGCAATCTGTATGGACAAACTCCGAATTACTTTCTAGAGAATCAACTAGACAGTGAGACTCAATCAATAGAAAATATCTCAAGGAGTTTATTATCTCTATCTCTCAATTTGATTTACTCAAGCAAATACAATCTGCGAGTCTTAATAAAAGATAGATAACTTGGATGGTACCAAAGACCAATATCCAAGTGTCAATTAATTAAAATCAACAACCAATAAGGTCAGATATTCTAATTGATTGAACAACGTACAACCTGTATTATTTCAATTATATAACACAATATAATGCGGAAAAGAAATAACACAGACACCAGAATTTTGTTAACAAGGAAACCGCAAATGTAGAAAAACCATAGGACCTAGTCCAGATTAAACATACATTGTATTAAGCCGCTACATACACTAGCCTACTCCAAATTAACTTCGGTCTGGACTGTAGTTGAACCCCAACCAATATCACACTGATCCAAGGTACAGTTAGGCTCCTACACCTCTGATCCCAGTAGGATACTATGCAATTGATTCCCTCAGTTGATCTAACCCACAACCAAGAGTTGCTACGACCCAAAGTCGAAGACTTTAGTAAACAAATGTGTATCACACAGAAAAGTCTACAAGATAGATAAATTCATCTCCCACGAATAAACCTATGAGTTTTGTTCCGTCTTTTGATAAATCAAAGTGAACATGAACCAATCAATAAAACCAGACTTATATTCCCGAAGAACAGCTCAGTTTTATCAATCACCTCACAACAGTCTTAATCGACACATCGAAAAAAGATATTGTGGAATCACAAACGATGAGACGAAGATGTTTGTGATTAATTTTATATCTTGCCTATCGGAGAAATAAATCTCAAGCCAATTATTACAATTGTACTCGTACGATAGAAGATGTAAGATCAGATCACATAACTACAATAAAAGTAGTAACGGTCTGGCTTCACAATCCCAATGAAGTCTTTAAGTCGTTAACCTGGTTTTTAGAAGAAGAAAACCAAAGGTTAAAGGAGAATCGACTCTAGCTTATCAAACTAGTATCACACAAAATGTGTGGGGATTAGGTTTCCCAGTTGCTAGAGTTCTCCCTTATATAGTCTTCAAATCAGGGTTTGCAATCAATGTTAGCTTAGTAACAAAACATTTAATATTCACCGTTAGATGAAAACCTGATTAGATTCAAGCTAATATTTATCAACCGTTAGATCAAAAACTTAGATTGTCATATACACATGTACTAGACAATTTTAGGTTCGTGTAACTGTACCCAAACTTGTACATTAGTTGGTTCAACACTAGTTAACCAAATGGTTAGACAAATGATTCATATTAACCATATTATTCTTCACCATAACTAGTCCAAATGACTCAAATGAACTAGTTAGAGAGTTGTACAATTGCTATGAGATCTCATGTACTACACAAGACACAATTGAAGAAAAAACGATGTGATTCTCTTGAATCGATTCATGAACTATAAAGCCACGGTTTGCAATAGCATTCCTTAGTTTATAATGATAAGTTCACAAACATCGTTTTTAGACATAACCTACTCAAGTTCGCGGACTTAAGTTCCCGGGCGGAGATCACAAACTCCAGCAGAAATTCTCGGGATCGAGAACTACGCCAGTTTGTGGACTGGGTTCGCGGACTGGGCTTGTATGCTGAGTTCGCGGACTGAGCTCACGCACTACTCCGGTTTCACTTGATCAACAAAGTTCGCAAACTTCGGTTCAAGCAATAAGGACTTATACATATATGTGTTACCACAACAATGCTTATATCCTCCAATGGTTATATTGTCTAAAATCTCATTTCAATCATTGAAACATTCTCAGAGGACGTTATATAGTTGTTATTCAAAAACTATTTTTCATCAGAGCGATTTCTAAAATGATTGAAACATAACATGACTTTCATCACTAGGTAAAGATGAACTTGGCTAAAGCGAAAGCTTTACCAACACATATTTCGAGAAATAGATAAGCGATATATACTCAGCTCGAAATATCATATGTGTACAATCTTAGTCTATATAGTAATACGACTTTTGTCTCAAGATAGGAGATAGAGTAGATAGAGTAGATAGACCTTTGAGTGATATATAAGTTCAAGTCTCCACATACCTTTTAGTCGATGAAGATCCACTAGTTCCTTGAGTAGTCCTTTGTCTTGTATGATGATTGATATGGAGTTCTTGAGCTCAACTACACTTTCTATCCTAGTACGAGACCTTAGCTATAGTAGACTAGAAATCAAGACTTTATAGTTTTGATCATTAACATTGACAAACATGCTTGAGATATAAACGCATGCGAGTTCGACCGAGCAATGCTCTAACATGTTTTGACATTCAATTTGCATGCGGTAATGATGTTTATGGAGAAGGTGCGAGATGTCTTGAATAGGCGTGAATTGCCAAGAGACGGGATGTTTAACTAAACTTCCTAAATGACTATTAATGGTATCGTTTAAGAGTCTATAAGAAGGTTTAATCGGAAAATCCTTCTTATAGTATCAAAGATAGCCAGAAAGGGAAAAGATTAAGATCATAGACAAAAAGATTAGGGATGACCAATTCTGGTAATCATGCTTCCTCCTCATCTCCTCCAACCACCAATGCATTTTATATAGCAAAAATCATAGCAAAGTCACTCGGGGATCAAGAACTAGGGAGGTTGAAGGATATTTTCAGAATAAAATTGATTGACATCACAGGGAAGCCGAAGAATTGAAAGAAAAAGAAGATAATGCTTTTGAGTATGTTGCATGGAAAGAAAAAGGTTAGCAAGAGATGAGAGGAAGAGGGAAAGACGTTTAAATAAGTACATAGAGAAGAAGTATGAAAGTGCAACTGAGACAGAATCAGAAGAAAATGATGATGAAGGGCATGGGTATTTCATAGAAGAGATTAATTCAATCCAGGAGGATTCAGATACTGCTGAGGAGAACAGAAGAATGTTGGAGTATGAGGAAGATAAGATGTATCGGCGATATCTGCAAGAGAAGGCCAATCCTGGAATATTTTCAAGGACCATGCATGAAGGTGAGTCTGATGATGAGGATGAAGAGATATTGGAGGAAGAGACTGATGCAAGCGCTGATTCAGATGCTCCTGAGTATATTGATGATGGATATGGACCTCCTGCTTCATCTAGAAGTGACTACAATAATGCAAGTGACGATGATGACTGGAGCTACGATGGGGATGATTATTAGTAATCTCCCTTGGGGTATCTGCAGCAACACATGTGTTAGGCTTTGAAGAAAATCTAATGATAAACAACAAGTTTTTTTCTAACAAGTTTTGCTAGTACTTTCTCCTAGTCTTATGAATCTTTCTCTTGCTGTTAATATTTTGGTTGTTCATGTTAAAACTTTTGTTTGTGGTTATGGTAGTTTGTTTCTGTTGTTTTTGTGTTTGTTTATCACTTTTCTCAGTCGACTTTGGGGTTGTGTGGGTAACTGATAAATTAGGACGGGGTTGGAATATTGATGCGTGTCGTAGGAACAACAAATTAATCAAGATATTTCTCACAAATTAACTGGTAATATAGCAGTAGTAAGAGGTCGTTCCCACATAGAGCTGTGTAATTGATATGTTATTTAGTTCATCAAAAATAATAAAAGATAAGGGGGATTGTTTGATCGAAGTAAAATAAAAAGAAACAAACAATGAAAAGATGATCAAGGAGTCCTTCGCCGTTACCAAACGTTGACTCAATAGTATACTTATCTATCTTCGTTAGAACCATTCATCACCAACCGTAGGAAAGCAGCTAGAGCATTTCTATCCCTAAAGTTCCTTGTGTAATCGGATAACAAAGCGCTGGCATATCAAGTTGTAACCAACCGAACCACCAAAAAGTAGCGTACTCAAGGTGTAACCCAATCGGAAGATTTAAGTTATGTGAACTTAGGTCGATCATAGCAGTTAGACTCTTAGCGCAAGGTCCATTTACTAGTGTTATCTTCACACACGATTGCTCTATAGAATCCCTCTGCGAGGTCTCACGTTCTCTACTTTTGTAAGGATTATTCAAAATTACACGGATATCCTAACCCTTTACTAGCAATAGAATGATCAAAATATTAATCCAGCGTGCACTCCAAACAATCTAATTAATCAATCATAAACCCTAGTTTTGATGGTGGATTTTAGTTCAGGGCTAAAATTGTAAACCAATTTTAACGCATTGACATCCTGCAAAGGGTAAAGCCCTTTGATGAGTGATGAATACTTCTTCACTTTATTTATTCGAAGAAATTCAATAAATACATAAAATTCCCCCAGAATGGTGCATGTAGCAACAATCCCAATATTCTGTGAATTTATAGCATTATTAATTAATGCAAGAATTGCTTTGTATTTCATGTGCTGTTCTCAGCAGGACTCTCATTATTGGTGCATCATGATGACTGATTGTTACTATCATCAGAGTAGCGCAAATCTCTAAGTGTCAATGGTGATGCATGCACAAAATACCCGTACAAGCTACATCTCTCGGTGTGTTATATTATCCCGATTGAGCATATTTAATTTCCTAAGGGAAATCTGGACTGTCCATATCAGTCTCAGAAACGATCACGGCTACTGAAAAAGCGGGGGTCTAATAACCACACCCAATATTTTGATTAGCAATCTATATGGAAAACTCCGAGTTACTTTCTAGAGAATCAACTAGACTCAATCAATAGAAAATATCTCAAGGAGTTATTATCTCTATCTCTCAATTTGATTTACTCAAGCAAATACAATCTGCGAGTCTTAATCAAAGAGAGATAACTTGGATGGTACCAAAGACCAATATCCAAGTGTTAATCAATTTAAATCAACAACTGATAAGGTCGGATATTCTAATTGATTGAACAACACACAACCTGTATTATTTCAATTATATAAAAAAATATAATGCAGAAAAAAAAAACACAGACACCAGAAGTTTGTTAACAAGGAAACAGCAAATGCAGAAAAAACTCGGGACCTAGTCCAGATGAAACATATACTGTATTAAGTTCTCGGATGGAGTTCACAAACTCCAGAAAAAATTCTCTGTCGAGAACTTCCGCCAGTTCGAGAACTGAAGCTCGCGCACTTCTCCGGTTTCACTTAATCAACAAAGTTCACAAACTTTAGTTCAAGCATTAAGGACTTATACATATATGTGTTACCACAACAATGCTTATATCCTCCAATGGTTATATTGTCTAAACTCTTATTTCAATTGTTGAAACATTCTAAGAGGACGTTATATAGTTGTTATTCACAAACTATTTTTCGTCAGAGCAATTTCCAAAATGATTGAAACATAACATGACTTTCGTCACTAGGTAAAGATGAACTTGGCTAAAGCGAAAGCTTTACCAACACAGATTTCGAGAAATAGATTAGCGAGATATACTCAGCTCGAAATAACATATGTGTATATTCTTAGTCTATATAGTAATATGATTTTTGTCTCAAGATAGGAGATAAAATAGATAGACTTTTGAGTGATAGATAAGTTCAAGTCTCCACATACCGTTTAGTCGATAAAGATCCATTGGTTCCTTGCGTAGTCCTTAATCTTGTATGATGATCGCCATGGAGTTTTTGAGCACAACTACACTTTCTATCCTAGTCCGAGACCTTAGCTATGGTAGACTAGAAATCAAAGACTTTATAGTTTTGATCACTAATATTGACAAACATGCTTGAGATAGAAACGCATGCGAGTTTGACCGAGCAATACTCTAACATTAATCTTCCCCTTTGTCAATTTTAGTGGAAAAATTATTAATACATATGGAATACAAAATATATAAATAAACTTTGTAGCTCCTATTCCACATGTCGTCTAATCTTCAACAATACTCGAAATCTTCGTCACTTCCAAGTAATCCAATGATCCCAAAGGTTGTAAGTTTAGCACCATCATTGTTGAAAATCCGTAGCTATAACAATGAGAAAAGCAATGGTTCTCAATCATTGTTATACAATGTCATAGTATCATTACACAACGTCAAAGTCCAATTGCATCACAACTTTAACAACATACTATGGTGATACTTCACTCCCCCCTTAGTCAATACTCCATTTCACATGGAAACCACTCCCCCTTACATAATGATCCGAAAACCATATGTATTTGTAGTGTGAACTACATATTAATTCTCCCCCTTTTTGTCAATAAAATTGGCAAAGGTACAAGAACGGGATCCTAATGAAATTTACGTAAGAGACATTTCATGACCAAAGGTAAATTTATATCATCTTGTTTAGATGCAATCATAAAGCCGAAGCTAAATGAATTCATCAAGGAGTTTATAAATATACAAGATAACCCCTATAATATTCCACAGTCGCACTCCCTGCAATGATTTGGCAATTAAGCACAAGTTCAAAAGAACTCTCCCCCATAAAATGTCATTCCCAAGAGAATAACAAGAACGACCTTATTTTCAAAAAAAAAAAAAAAAGGGTTTCTTTAGACTCAACAAATCACATACAAGTATGAATTTGGAATCCAAATATAAATATTCAATCATATTAACCAAGGAGAACCAAGATTAATTTGACTAAATATGCTCGACACAAGTAAACTTATAAAGACTTAAATCAATTAGATTAATCACAAGAAAACTCGCAACTAATCTAATTGTCGTACTCAACCAAACTAATTACAAAAGTAATCAATTTAATTGGCCACACTCGACATAAGAAATCTATGGAGCAATGACTAAGTTAATCACGAATAACCAACCCAGACAAAGATATGCTCAAACATAAGAAAACTTATGGAGTGCTAACTAAATAATCACACAAGATGATTAATTTAGTTCAATCATGTTCAACATAAAGTACCTTACGGAACAACAACTAATCTAATTACAAAGCAATCAACTTTTGTTGTTTTAGTGCTCAACATAAGACACTTCATGGAACAACACAGTATTTACACAAAAATTATGGATCGGAGAATCGACCTTATACCTTGGAATAAGCAAAGATTCATTCCATATTTCCATCACTATTTGCACAATGACACACAATAGACATAATCCTTGAATCACAAAAGATTTTAACCTATCTTACATCAATAATTGACAATATAGGCTTAACTTTTGTGTTTCGTCAAAAGTCTATTCATTCTTTTATCAATATTTGTATATCAATTTACGAACGACTTTACTTTTGACAAAATATGGGACAATCAAGTTCATTAACGTAAACACACATATCCCATAAAAATATTGCAATATAAAATCAAAAAGATTAATACTGCACAAATCATCTTCAAAACAAGTTTAGAATTTAAACCAATAAATCTAAAAACAAGAAGATGAAAACTTTGGATATATCTATGTGTAAACACAATAATGGCTATTCCAAAACACTAGTTATTCTTCTAAATAAAACAAGAAAAATAGAAGATTTACTAGGCAATAAATAAACTACTCATCATCTCCATCGGAAACACTCCAAGATGCTTGAATAGTGTTCAACTCTTCCTTGAGCTCGGGAAACTTAGTTGCAACCACCGATAATTGTTCTTGAACGCACTTCACCCTTGAATTGACCTTACACACTCCCTTGTGAATTTTTTGAAGTAGACTCAAGGTGGTAGGATCACAATCGTTAAGTGAAGCATCTCTTTGTCTTTTGCATACATTCTCCCTTATGCGCCTGAAGGTACAAGGACGAACCGGTTTGGGTACCCCAAGAGAGTTGCCAATTGAATCAAAACCACAAACACGACAGATTTAATTAATCAAACAAGGATAGCCTAACATCTTGATCGAAGAAGTCATTGAAATCATTTGATAATAATGAATCCACAAATATCAAGACTTTAAACACCTGATTCAAGGAAATAGACTAATTCTGCAAACTCATGACTCCGCAAAGAATTCTCAATTATGGAGGGACAAAGATTGGGAATACCAAGTTTTCCAAATTCCATCAGTGCAATACTAAGTTCATTAGTAGGGAACTTCCCTTGATTCCAAGCTACCTTCTTTCCACAGAGCCCAATAAAGATATCATCACATGATGGGTGTTCATCACTCGGTCTAGGGAGACGCACGTTTACCAACGAAATGTTGGTAGTCCTCGAAATTAACTCTCTATCAACAAGAAACCTTTTTCTATTTACCATGGATTTGAATTCCATCTTATTAAGATCAACATCATGAATGTTGGCATAGAAAATTCTTGTGAGAGAGTCAAATCCTTGTCCAAGACTATCAAGGTTATTTCCAAAATTGAACTTTTTGAAGCAAGCTAAGTCTTCATCATGTCCACTAGAGATATCCAATTTCTTTTCTAAAATAAAACCTTTAGATGGAATCTTCTCAAAAATTCTAGTATATGAATCATCCACAAACCTAATCCTAAGAGAATTTTGGTCACAAGGAAGATCTATACTAGAGGTATTTGGATTTTTGAAATTCCTTTTTGAGCCCTTAGAATTCATCATGAGGTCTAAGAAAATTAAGGGAACAAGATGGATTTACTTACTTGGAGTGAACCTTGAACACCCTTTATCTTAGTGTAGTTGCAGGAAATCCTACACTACACCCTTGATAAGAATTTACTGTAATTAAGACATATTTGAAGATTAAAAACAACATTTTATTATTTGATTCTCATAAATCAAGAATACAACCGCTCCCTTGAGTTTTCTCTCTCCTCAAGATTTCCTCAACACTCAAAAATACATCATCCTCTCTCTGAATTTACTGGATCTCTTTATATAGGAGAGTTACATAGTGGATGACAGCTAATCTGTCCTTTAATTTCATATCTGACTCGTGATCTTATCGCAGTAGTTATAATGTCCATTCTCGCAAGTATTGTGACAATCGCAGGATAATCACGCTCTTCCCGTGTTTCTTTATTCGTCAACTATTACGTCATTCTTCAAATCATTCTATGACACTCGTGAAGTGTTGTTGAAAAACTCGCGATGATGTTCGCAGAAATGTTGTTAATCTCGCAAAAGTAACATCATGGCGATATTGTGGTCCTACATCTTGCCTCTTCTCATGTCTTTTCTGTGAAGGAGGAAAGATCATGAGAATTGAATCTTTAATAATTCCGCAGTTGTTTATTTTTTTGCATTCTTCTGCTTTGACACGTTTCGGTATTCTTCGCCAGCTGTTTTCACGTCCTTTCTTTGCATTAATTGCATTCATCTTCTCGAGAACTTTTTTCTTCTATAAATACTTCTTTCATTCTTTTCTTTTCCTCTTTTTAGTTTCTTCTATCTCTCTGCAATTTCTTTGCAATTTTGTTGTTCTTCCGTAAATTCCGCATCTGTTATTGTTGCATCTTTTCCTTCAATCTTCTATCCTTTTCTTCATTCCCATACTTATTTTACTAAAAATGGCTCCCGCTGGTCGTAAATATATGACTGTCTTTGAGTAAATGCAGAAGAAGTTTAAGAATCAAGGTTTCTCTTTATCCACTTTCCCTAATCAAAACCCTAAAGCTGAACTTTCTGTTAAACTATTTTCTGATCATCCAAGTTCTCGCGAGAAGATTATAGTCTCGCTAGGTCAACTTGAAGATGGTCTTCCTATTCCTCTTTACAATCCTGAACTTCCTTTGTTCTATGAGATACTTTCTCATCCAAAATTCTCACGATCCATATATCAACTGGGTGGGGATTGCATCCGTCTACTGGTGGAGTATGCTACTCGCGGTGCTAATAAAGAATCTCGCTACCCTGATACTGCGAAGAATCCTAAATTCAAGGATGTTCCAATTATTCCCGCCATGTATACTGTAGATAATTTTTTTCATAAACTATGACATAATCCCCATGAAGAGGGATATCACCTGCTGGGGGGGCCCGCTTGCAAAAGAAAGATGATGTTGTGAAAGATAAAATGCTTATGTTGTATATCGATTGGCATACTAGTACTAACCAAGGTCCGCGTCATTCTAGCGATGAAAAATGGTTCATCTTCCCTCTAATTTTAGAGGGTTCATATATCTATGGTACCCATACTTTACCTGCGAATCTCGCAGTATACCAGCCGTGGGTATTCAGCTGGCCTGAGAGAAATAAAGAAGTATGTTTTCTAAATTTTTTGCATAATAAATTACCATTATTATTTTCTTCATGTCTTTAGATTCTCGCTGACTATTTCCTTTTTATCAGATTGAAAGGTTGAAAGCCAGCTATGATAAGCTAGGGAAACCTGCTACTTTCTTAGCTCTCAAATCTCTCACAGATGAAGTAAGAAATATTTCTTGATAACTTTTTACAATATATTGTTGCCTCTATTTCTTATATTTATCTATGTTCGCATGAAATTGAAGAAAGAGCGCATG
This sequence comes from Papaver bracteatum, assembly GCA_023529315.1. NCBI lineage: Eukaryota > Viridiplantae > Streptophyta > Magnoliopsida > Ranunculales > Papaveraceae > Papaver > Papaver bracteatum. The sequence continues at coordinate 2,426,416 of JAJJWX010005152.1, forward strand.
TGAAACCTGCGAGAACTAAAGATAAATCCATAGTTGGTCGCAAGGGTAAATCTACTGCCCCTCTCAAAGAGAATTTTGTTGCTCCTCGTAGAGAGAAATTTGATGCTCCTCCCTTAAAGAGAAGAAAAACCCAACTATTTTCTTCTTCAATTCCTCAATCTAATGAAGAAAACCCAAGTAACGATGATGCTGATGATGATGATGATGATGAAGACGAAGATAATAATGACATCTCTCCTATGAAGGATTCCTTTTCTCCTAAATCTCCTATGACCCAATTATCTAAGATTTTTGGAGATGTCACGCATGGTATTTCAAATGATTATGGAGTATCTCAAGCTCTCGCAAAGGTTTGCGATGCTTCCCTATTGGTTGATAATGATTCTTTCCAGGGAATCTCAAGATCGCTGACTCCCAGTCCTTTGAATTCACTCAGCATTTTGGTATGTTTTTACTTCTTTGCCTCTTCTTTGTATCGTAGATTTCAAACTATATCTATCTTAGCAATTTTTACATTTCTTCGCAGGCTGGAAGAGCTTCTTTTATCGCTGCCTCAGATTTGGAGAAAAGACGTGCCGACCTTCGCAACAAAAATGAAAATTTAAAGTCTAAATTTGCAGATCTTCGCAAGTAAAGGGAACAGTTGGAATCTGAAGCTATTGATCTTCGCAAAAGTAAAGGAGAATTAGAAGCTGAGGTTGCTGAGATTCGCAAGAAGAATAAGCAACTAGAAATTGATTCTTCAAGTGATAAACAAAAGATTTTTGATCTTGAAAAAGCTAATCAGCAACTCTATGGTATAAACTTTTCCTTCTTTTTTTTTAATTCTTTTGCCTTATTTTGGCTCATTCAAGTAACCATTTTTGCATATATTTATGACCTTACTGATGAGGCAACAATCTTCCGATCTTTCCCTGAACCTGTAGATGAGGATACCCTTCTTGTTCGTCTTAATAGTTCTTTAAGTAGTTTCTTAGATGATCAAATTAGATATCTTTCCATAGATGAGCTTAAATCCAAACTTCATCTCTTAAAAATTGAGCACAGATTCAACTTGTGCTTAACCAATAAATTTAAGCGTCTTTATCTTGATTCGAAAGAAGAAATTAATAGATTGAGAAGTAAAAATAGTGATCTTATTGATGAGAAAGATCTTATTGTTAAAAATGGTGCTCAAGCCCTAGCAGATTTCCATAAGATTCTTACTGATGTTAAAATTTAGAGGGATAGACTTATCGGCGAAAATAAAGATTTTCTTGCGAGAGAGGACCAAGTTCGCTCTTGTCTTCTTATCAGCAATGATGAAGAATTTGCTTGGGCTGCGAAAGTTCTTGATAATGCCAGAAATAATCTAGGTGTAGATGTTAGTCTTCATACTGAACAAGCAGCCTTGATTAGAGACATGATTTCTGAAAGAAAAGGTTGCTAATTATTCATTCTCATTGGTCCTCCGTCTTTTATATTTTTCTACTAAATTTCTGATTTGCCATTCTGTACTCGCAGGAGTTGATAAAAGATACTATGTCAGAGTTAAATAACTTGAAGATGAAAAGGGAGTTCTCGCAAAAACTCTAGATTCTCGCAACGAAAAGTATTCAAAACTGAAGGAACAGTTAGAAATTATGAGAAGAAATTTTAGTAACACTCTTGTTGGTGTTCGCAATGACTCTATTAAATTGGTCTGCGATGACCATCAAATTCCTTATTATGAGTATCCTGACATTTTGCATGAAGTTCCAAAAAATGTCCCTGATCTTGTCATTTCTGATAGCAAAGCTGAAGATTCTGAAGAAGATGAAGATCATGATGAAGGTGGTGGGGATGAAGAAAAGAAATCCGACGAAGATAACGATGGATCTAATTATATTTCTTATATTCTTCCTGTAATATCTGTACACTTATCCTTTTCTCTTTGTAATATACTTGCTGCGAATTTCTACAGCTTCTAATGTTCTCTAGTGTATGAACTTCTTCTTATCTCTTCCTGCATATATTAAAAGACAAATTCTTTTGCGCAATATGGTTAAGTAATATATTTATAAGTTTTTGGCTATCCATTTGTAAATCTATTATATAAAGATGCGTAAATCTGTTATATAAAGATGAATAACAATATTATCATTCTGTTCATTCCCATACTTGCCTCTGTTATTCGTCTGCAATATAAAAGATTGAGCATATTAGATTCTTAATAAAATTGTGCAAAAATTGCAACCATAATCTCGCAGTCATGTGTTAATCTCTTGTGGTCTTAGTTTTCCTTCCTAATTAAAGGTCTTATTTTGCCACGTTTCTTTCTGCGACAAAATTGCAGGACGTCTTTACATTCGTATGTAAAGACCCATTGATCTTGCCTTATCCATATGTTTTCAAACGTCCGCGACAATATGACATGTCTAAATTCCTTGTGAGAACAAAGCCCCATGACATTGCCGTCTAGCGATGAAATCGCAGGACGTCTTTACACTTTTATGTAAAAACCCATTGATCTCATATTAACTTTTTCTTATGGCTTGTTGCCTCTGTATTTGTCACGCTAAAATATGACAGGCCTAAATGTTCTTGCGAACACAAATCCCCGTGACATTGCCGTCTTAAGACACTTATCAGCTCCCTAATGGAGGGTGCCGCCCTTACTCCCCCTGGTCTCCCCTTCAAGGAGGGAACATCGGCCATACAATACTAGCTCCTCCCATCCAGTCTTAACAACAACCAGTTGTTTTCGCAGCCTCTTATCCTTTATGCCTATATGGCTTATAGTTACAAGACTGCACCCTAAGTGGGGTTTTCTTGAGGCCGAGTGCATCATAGCCAAGACTTACCAAAAATGGCCAGGGTAGGTTCGTCCAGCCCGGGAACTCTTGGCTCAACCGTGTACCTCGGCGCCTTTGTCATACTCTGCACCCCTTAGAAGAAACCCTCGGTCGCCCAACCAGGGTATAACCTTATATAGTTGGAAATACAAAGTATCTCTCCTGGATAGGTATCTCAAAGAGATGGACCCTAGTCTCCGTGACTCAGGTTCCAGCAGCGGTATAACCTTATCCCTGAGCCACGCAAAGAGATACCCCCTTATATGACGCACTTTAGGTCTTACATTTGCCTCTTGCGAAATTGTATCCGTGAACTAGGGTGTACGCCATATAGGTTCGTCCCATTCTTATGTCTCTGCAAAATTTTATTCGCGTTTCTTGCGAGTATTGCAACTCTGATGAAATTTATTTTCTTTGATCTTCTCTTAATTTGCATTTCAACTCTTGTATAACTTCTCAATTTCATTTCTTTCATCCAAACAAAATATCTTTTTGAAATATTTTCTTCAACAAATCATTCATAAACTTCTTAAATTTCGTCATTTTACCTTTCTACTTACTACCTTCTGCTTCTACCTTTTTGTTGCATTTTGTTGTTTTCTCTCCATCTGCGAGATGCTCTCCACATACAGTTTCCAACTCATGTTGATTTCGCAGTATTCCCTCCTCTCACCACTCTATTGTATCAACCATCAGCTCATCACCTCTTTGTTTTTGCTTGATGTTTCGTTTCCAATTTCTGCTCTTTGCTTCCCCTTCCTTGCAAGACTCCATATCAATTTCATAGCATTTCTTCCCATCAGCCCAGTCTCCCTTTATTATTCCAACACCATTAGGATGAGGAAATTTAATACATTGGTGGAAGGTTGACGCCACACCTAATATCCCATGTATCCAAGGTCGGCCAATCAGGTCATTATAAGGTGATTCAATATCCACAACGCAGAATAGAATCTTAGTAGATAACCCCTTTAATGGAATTCGCATTGTAATTTCCCCTTTGGGCTTGTTGGCAGTGCCGTTGAAACCATAGATTTTATAGGTTGATGGTATTAAATCCTCGTATTTTCCACCCATGGTTCTATAAGTATGATAAAATAAAATATCGACTGAACTTCCAGTATCTATTAGAACTCTGTTAATGGCCCATGAGTCCTAAGTTTCATCATCATTATTTTCTTCATCTTCTTCTTATATTTGTTTGGGATTTATTTCTAACCTTACTACCAATGGATTGTCATGCATCTCGCCAGGTTCTGTTACTTCTTGCGCAGTGAAGGAAATAGTTTGCTTTTGCCACTCCTTTAATGGCGAGACTCTCGCAATATTCATTATCTCTCTTCCATCTGCGTCTCTTGCGAAGACTCTGCTTAGAACATTGTCGTGGAAATCCTCAATAGTTTTGTATGAATGTACGATGGAATTATAGAACAAATTCTTCGCCTTGGCTCCAACCTCTATCACAAATGTTTCTGCTCCTTTTACAGTATTCAATCTGCGAATATCTGGTGCTGGTGGTAACTGCTGAGATTGCGGATGTCCTATTAGAAAATGATTTAACTTTCCCTGATCAATCATCCTCAAAATTATTCTTTTTACATTCCTGCAATCGTTTATTGAATGTCCATGGAAATGATGATAAGGACAAAATTCTTGATTTCGATTATTTTGATGTGGCTCTTATCGCATATTCCAGGGTGATGGTATATTTTCCATCAAAATGATAGTTTCCCAAAAAAAAAAATTATGCTAGCATTCAGGGGTGGCATCTTAATTTCTTCCCATATTACTCTTTGATTCCCTTGTCCTCTGAAACTATTTTGCCTCTGACCACCATAAGTCTCTTATGGCTGATCAAGTCTTTGAATTTTATTATTTCCACCGTGATTGTAATAATTCCTTTCCCTTTCATACTCTTCTTGATCTCGACTTCCCATGGCTACTAACTTCTGCTGGTTTTCAATTTCCACTTTCTCTTGTTGTGGCTGCGAGGTGCTCGCCACATTGTTAATCATTTTAGGAAGTAAACTCCCGTTTACCGTTATTGAGCTGGTGTTTTCCCTCCAAATAAATGTATTCTTCTTGTAGTTCTCGTTGCTCAGTCATTGTGATGGTATTTTTGATTTTAAAAATTTGTATGTACAACAGATTAGTTGCGAACATTGCATTAATGAAAGATAAAATGAGGTATCTCTCATCCACTCTTCCTGCCATTTCACTGCACATTGTCTTCCATCTTATGGTTAGGTGTTTTAGACTCTCGCCAATCCTCTGTTTTAACCCAAACACATCTTCAATACCGGGCCGCGAAGAATTGTTGCTTATATATGCTCCCATAAATGTAGCTTGCAAATGGTCGAAAGAAGTTATTGTATTTTTAGGTAAGCCTTCAAACCATTTTAACGCCTCGCCAGTTAAACTAGATGTAAAGTATTTGCATAACACAACATCATGGTTTTCCCATTGTAGCATACACCTAACATAAGCCTTGACATGTTGAACAGCACAGGTAGTCCCATCGAAGATACTGGTTATCGCTGGTAAATTTCATTTTGGAGGGATTCCTCCTAATTGTACTTCTTGAGTGAATGGAGTTCTCGCAGCTTCTTCAATGGCTTCATCAAGTTTCCTTATGCCTCCTTCTCTTCTGTTATTCAACATTCCCCTCATCTCTGCTAACTCTCTTAAAAAATTTTCATTCCCCGCTGAATTTTGCTCAATTGGTCTTTTTAGTGCAGCTTCTCTTCTTTTGCGCTCGTGTCTTTCTTGTCCTGCGAGATTTTGTGCTTCTTCTTCAGCATCTTCATTCTGCCTTCTCCTGTGATTTTCCTCTTCACCTCCCTCTTGAATTCGCAACTGATTATGCCTTCCAATTTCTTCTCCACGAATTTCTTCATTCCTCATCATTTCCCTTCGCTGTCTTTCTATTCTCCTTTGTATTCTGTCATATTCCTCATTGATATTATTGCTATGGAGATTTTGTGTGCGTCTCCTTTCTCGATTGTCATGATTATTCTGCCGTATTGCTTTTTGAAACTCTTGTTCTTCCACTTATGCTCTTAATCTTTCTCTCTCGCAAGCTAGACGCGCTTGTTCCGCATAATGCCTCTCAATTTCCTCCTCAATGATTCTTTGGATTTCTCGCCCATGTAATATTCTTCTACCTTCTTCTCGATTTTCTTCACCATCTTTGTTATTTCCATGCTCTTGATTTTTATTATCATGTCTATCATTCGCAGTTTCACCGTGTTGAACGTAGCGATCATTAATCATCTCTTCTTCTCCATGATGCTGCTCTTCATTTGGATTTTGCATTTCCTCTCAGATATTTACTCCAACATTTATCATAGGGGAATTTCGCATTGGTTCCTCTCTAAATGATCTTGATCTCCTACTTTTTAATCTCAAATTCTCCATTCTTAACTCGTGATTTTGTCTTGTTAGATTCACACGTTCTTCCGCCTCTAACCTCCTTTCCTCTTGTATTCTTTGTCTTAAAACCTCTATTGTTTCATTTTCATCATCTCCATGTATTAATCCTCCATTTACCTCTTGGTTTCTTTCTTCTCTTATTTCATTTCTTAATTGTCGATCTTTTGCTTATTCCATCGAATCTGATCGCCAAGTATGCACACTCACTCTGTCGTAATCCACAGCTCTATCTTGTATTGGTGTTTGTTGATTCGGCTGTTGAATTTGATTTTCTCCTTCATTCCTTTTTCTATTTCTTCTTGTTCTTATCCTTGAAGATTATCCTATTTCACTTGTCTCACCTCCTGCAAGTCTTTTACTCCTCCTTACGGTTGTTGGTGGTTCTGATGTATTTCTGCTTCTAGCCATTAATCTTCAAGAGTTATTGGAAATTGCGTAAAAATCCTTCACTATCTACTCCGAATTCTTCACAATCACAATGTCAATTCTTATCTTTTTCTTCAGGAAATCAACAATTCAATCCCTGTTTCTAGCGCCCAAATGTAGTTGCAGGAAATCCTATACTACACCCTTGATAAGAATTTAATGTAATTAAGATATATTTGAAGATTAAAAACAACACTTTATTATTTTATTCTCAGAAATCTTTACAAGAAATGGAAGAAATCAAGAATACAACCGCTCCCTTGAGTTTTCTCTCTCCTCAAGATTTCCTCAACACTCAAAAATACATCATCCTCTCTCTGAATTTACTGGATCTCTTTATATAGGAGAGTTACATAGTGGATGACATCTAATCTTTCCTTTAATTTCGGATATGAATCACGATCTTATCGTAGTAGTTATAATGTCCATTCTCGCAAGCGTTGTGACCATCGCAGGATAATCACGCTATTCCCATGTTTCTTCATTCATCATCTATTACGTCATTCTTCAAATCATTATGTGACACTCGTGAAGTGTTGTTGAAGAACTCGCGATGGTGTTCGCAGAAATGTTGTTAATCTCGCAAAAGTAACATCGGCAATATTCTGGTCCTACACTTAGTTTCTCCAAAGAGTCTTCAATGGAGGCTACACACAAAACCCTAAAAGTTCACGTACGCGGACGGGTGAGATAAATAAGAGAGTATGCGAACTTCCTCTTAATAAGACCAAAAATGGGCTTGGACCCGTTTGCGAACTTCAACCCACAAAGAACAAGGGGTTTTGTTAGATGTTTGCACATCAAGGATTATGCATTCCGTAACAAGGTGAATGAACCAGAAAGCTTTATTTGAAATTTCAAGACAACCTATACACGATTCAACCATTTCTTGCCCCATTTCAAGATATATACATATGGGGTAGTGCCAGTCTTGTTACCAAGAGGCACAATGTACAGAGATATTCTCACGCAACATTTTCAGTTGACTAGTGTGAACAGTCCCTGTAATGTAATCACCATAATGATGATAATCAGGAAATTCTGAGCTTCATATCCTTTATTTGATATGCCTAGAAGGAGGATTCTTCCGCTTTCCAGGTTGTACAATATTATTTAATGGTTTAATATGTACATAATCCTTTTCGGAGTGATTCTTAGACTTAACAAAATTAAGTTTTTCTAAGGATCTAAAAACGTCTTCGAATGCTTTGAATAGATCTTTATCATCTGATCCATTATGATAGTATTCCTCATAGAGATCGGTAGTTAATCTAGTGAGGTTCCATATCCTTGAGCTCCATGAACGTTTCCTCAATCTCTCCTCCTTTTTATTTTGTCCTTTAGATTGACTCATATCATCTAAAACTTCCTTCTCATATGAAATGGGATTATCATGAAAGACCGGAGGTTTTGACCATAATAAATCTTGATCAATCTTTAAGAAATTCTGGCGTGTGTTACAGATGTGTTGATGGTGGATTTTAGTTCAGGTCTAAAGTTGTAAAACCAATATTTTGTATAACAGTCCTGCAGAGGATAAGCCTTTTTGATAAGTGATGAATACTTCTTCGCTTTATTGATTCACCTAGAATGGAGCATGTAGCAACAATCCCCAAATATTCCGTGAATCTCAGCATTACTAGTTAATGGATAAATGCCTTGTATTTCCTGTGTTGTTCTCAGCAGAACTCTCATTGTTGGTGCGGCATGATGACTGATTGTTACTCTCAGCAGAGTAACATGAATATACAAGTACCAACAGTGAGGCATGCACGAAATGCCCATACAGGATACCCCATTCTCTAACAAATAGAATCATCTCTCGGAGTGTTATACTAGACCAATTGATCATCCAGACTGTCCATATCAGTCTAGAAACGATCGCAACCATCCAACTTCACCAGCATGATTGGATAACCCTCAAGCAGGTATGGAATATTCATCACCGACCCAATGCGTGCCCCGCATGGTCGGCTTCCCCAAAAGGATATCATAACTTGCTAATACGTCCAGCTAAGGCAGCACAGACATGAAACCCTAAATTAGGGTTTGCGTCACATTACAAGTGTCGCAAAAAAGTCTCAACCATCCATCTTCGTAGGCATAGATGAAGGGTGTAGATGTATATTCAGAGGGCCCAGAGCATGTCAACACAAACATCATGGGCCCGCATACACACATGACCAATTGGAAAGGACCAACTATGGTTGGTCATCCCAATTCGGCGCCCAAACAAGGCATAACGCACGGCCGGTGAAACCCTAGTTAGGGTTTGTATCGATCACGAGCGTCCATCTTCTCCTGCACGAATGAAGGGTCCAGGGTTAAACTAAGCAGGTCCGGTGCGCATAAACATGACCATCGTGGGCAAATATATCTCCTCACCCGATCTACTAAGGCATTCCATGCCTAGTTATTCCAAATCGCATGCCCAAACTAGCGTGGTCACACTTCCCGATCACAAACTGATCTCGACCACTCAATTTCGCCGGAAAAATTGAGTGGCTTAGATCACGTTTCCATGGGACAGTAAGGTATAGGCATGAACACCATCCTACCACCTACACGCCAAACTAATCGGCCAAGATCGACCAAGCTTGGTCGTCTTGGAATGCGCGCCCGAAGTTGGCACGATGCGCGGCTTTTGCGGCATCAGTTTTCTGTCGCAAATTGATCTCGACCACTCAACTTCTCCAGACGAATTGAATGGCCCAGATTACACTTTCATGAGACAATGAGGTATGGGAGCCTACACCGTCATGCTGTCTACACGCATGCACGACCGGCCTGGAATAAATCGTGTCCTAAGTTTGGATTCGACCAAGATGAAGAGTGATGCTTGCGCACCTCTTCATAAACCCTAATTCTGCTAACGTTCGTAGATGAGTGTCTCAAAGATCATATCGTCTGTCTATCTTCACTTGCTTGGATATACAACCCTAGTCAGGAGTTAATTGGTCAATGAGGTGTCATGATAATTACCATCAGCCACTCTACCACACCATGTGGTCGGCAAAGGGAGGGCTTGCTAGCGCAGCCTCCAAACCATCACATGAAGTAGGCAGGGAATGATGCTCAACAAGGATGCTTCATACATGCTAAATACATTCGATGCATAACCTGCATAGATTACACTCGATACTTCACATGTATCGACTTTCTAAATAACTTAGTTATTTAACCTAGCATCACATGCTACCTTTTGTGGGTCCCACGATCCACACACTCGAGACATCAATCATGTCACAAACTGGGGGATACATACTAGGGAATTGGTCTGGCGGTTTACAGTATGCAGCGTGCAACGCGCCATCACAAGAACATGTAAGGAAGACATGAACGGTTAGTGATGACGGGAGAAGTGGGAAAAACTGATCATGTGACGCTAACACACAACTCCACTACTCAATCACTCCACTTCCCACGAAAGACATGAATAAGTCTCAAATGACTTGGATAAATAGGTTCTCCTCCCTATTTCCAGAAGATAACACAGAAACCAAGTGTTAATATACGAAATGTATTCAAACATCCAGAGCCTGCTTGCATTATTCGTAAGCCTGCTCACCTTTCTGTTACAAGTCTTAAAATAGCCTACACCTTCACAATCTCAACACCTTTTTCGCTTCCATCCCTAAGATCAACCCCATCTCCTTCACTTTGTGACCGAAACAAGTCTGGAACGGCCATTTCTTGGTTTAGGCCAGAATTGTATAGATTGATCTCTCAAATCAAAAGCACTCCCGTGCAGTGCATTTGTTCAAGGTTTAGATTCATTTCTCATCCACACATCCCAAATTACCAAAACCAACAGAAATAGTTTTTAACCATAAACAAGATGCCAAGAGCAAATTTTCCAAAGAAATTTCCCATGGGACAATTTTTAAGGAACGAACAAACACAAACTTATCAGGTTTAAAGTGTTTGCCTTCTCTGATACCAATTGAAAAATTGGGGGTCTAACAACCACACCCAATATTTCGATTAGCAATCTGTATGGAGAACTCCGAGTTACTTTCTAGAGAATCAACTAGACTCAATCAATAGAAAATATCTTAAGGAGTTATTATCTCTATCTCTCAATTTGATTTACTCAAGCAAATACAATATGCGAGTCTTAATCAAAGAGAGATAACTTGGATGGTACCAAAGACCAATATCCAAGTGTCGATCAATTTAAATCAACAACCAATAAGGTCGGATATTCTAATTGATTGAACAACGCACAACCTGTATTATTTCAATTATATAACAAAATATAATGCGGAAAAGAAATAACACAGACACTAGAATTTTGTTAACGAGGAAACCGCAAATGCAAAAAAAACACGGGACCTATTCCAGATTAAACATATATTGTATTAAGCCGCTGCAGACACTAGCCTACTCCACGCTAACTTCGGTCTGGACTTTAGTTGAACCCCAACCAATCTCACACTGATCCAAGGTACAAATATGCTCATACGCCTCTGATCCCAGTAGGATACTGCGTACTTGATTCCCTTAGATGATCTTACCCACAATCAAGAGTTGCTACGACCCAAAGTCGAAGACTTTAGTAAACAAATATGTCTCACACCGAAAAGTCTACAAGGATAGATAAATTCGTCTCCCACGAATAAACCTATGAGTTATGTTCCATCTTTTGATAAATCAAGGTGAAAAGGAACCAATTGATAAAACCAGACTTATATTCCCGAAGAACAGCTCAGCTTTATCAATCACCTCATAATAAACTCAATCGACGCGGCGAAGAAGATTATTGAGGAATCACAAAACAAAAGACGAAGTGTTTGTGACTACTTTTATATCTTGCCTATCGGAGATAGAAATCTCATGCCAATTATTACAATTATGCTCGTAAGATAGAAGATGCAAGATCAGATCACATAACTACGATAAAAGTAGTATCGGTCTGGCTTCACAATCCCAATGAAGTCTTTAAGTCATTAACCTGGTTTTTAGAAGAAGAAAACCAAAGGTTAGAGGAGAATCGACTCTAGCTTAGAAAACTAGTATCACACAAAATATGTGGGGATTAGGTTTCCCAGTTGCTAGAGTTCTCCCTTCTATAGTCTTTCAAATCAGGGTTCACAATCAATGTTAGCTTAGTAACAAAGCATTCAATATTCACCATTAGATGAAAACCTGATTAGATACAAGCTAATATATATCAACTGTTAGATCGAAAACATAGCTTGTTATACACACATGTACTACACGTTTGTTGGCTTGTGAAAACCGTACCCAAACTTGTACATTAGTTGGTTTAACACTGGTTAACCAAATGATAACTTTCATATCAACCATATTCTTCTTCACCATAACTAGTCCGAATGAACTAGTTCGAGAGTTGTTTAATTGCTTAGATCTTTATGTACTACACAAGATACAATTGAAGAAAAAACCTTATGATTCACTCGAATCAATTCATGAACTATAAAGCCACGGTTTGCAATAGCATTCCTTAGTTTATTATAATAAGTTCACAAACATCATTTTTAGACATAACCTACTCAAGTTCGCGGAATGGGTTCGCGGACTTAAGTTCCCGGATGGAATTCACAAACTCCAACAGAAATTCTCGGTCGAGAACTTCGGCCAGTTCACAGATTGAAGCTCACGTACTTCTCCGGTGTCACTTGATCTACAAAGTTCGCAAACTTCGATTCAAGCATTAAGGACTTATACATATATGTGTTACCACAACAATGCTTATATCCTCCAATGGTTATATTGTTTAAACTCTCATTTCAATCATTAAAACATTCTCAGAGGGTGTTATATAGTTGTTATTCACAAGCTATTTTTCGTATGAGAAATTTCAAAAATGATTGAAACATAACATGACTTTCGTCACTAGGTAAAGATGAACTTGGATAAATCGAAAGCTTTACCAACACATATTTCTAGAAATAGATAAGCGAGATATACTCAGCTCGAAATAACATATGTGTATACTCTTAGTCTATATAGTAATATGAATTTTGTCTCAAGATAGGAGATAGAATAGATATACTTTATCGTGATAGATAAGCTCAAGTATCCACATACCTTTTAGTCGATGAAGATCCACTGGTTACTTGAGTAGTCCTTCGTCTTGTATGATGATCGCCATGGAGTTCTTGAGCTCAACTACACTTTATATCCGATACCTTAGCTATAGTAGACTAGAAATCAAAGACTTTATAGTTTTGATCACTAATATTGTCAAACATGCTTAAGATAACAACGCATGCGAGTTCGACCGAGCAATGCTCTAACAGATACGCAGGTTGACCGCATGATTTAACCAGCCTAGACGAGCCCTATCAGGAGAATTTTATCACCGTGATGAGCACTGGCGGGCCTATTTATGTTCTAGCCGGTCGAATGTTACACTTTATTTCCCAACATGCCAAAACGCCAGCCCCAAAATAGGGTAGCCGCGTTGCTTTGGAAGAAGCTCAAATGAGCAAGATTGCTTAAGACAGTCTCAAAATGATCGTGATCGTCCAACTTCACTAGCCTGATTGGATGGCTTTGATCACACCATGAAAGATGGAGGAGGCGCTAAAATGCACATTGGCGTGACAACTCTATCCCTGCCTGATCGGTTTTCTCACGACAAATCCATAAAGCAATAAACGTTTGTTCAAAACATGGCTGGCGTGATCCTTTAAAGGGTCGCGGAATTCCATTAGTGTCTTAAATTGATCACAACCATCCAACTTCGCCGATAAGTTTGGATGGCTTAGATCGAACTTGGGACCATCAAGAAGGTGCACACATGTTCACCACTAGCCCAATGTGGGCCCCACACAATCGGCCTCCTCAAAGGAGAAGCGCAGCTTGCCAATTAGTTTGGCCCAAGTTGTGCGTACGTGAACGTTTCAAAACCCTAATTAGGGTTTGCGGCATGGAATATGTGTCGCAGTTCGATCACGACCATCCATCTTCGCCATCTTGGATGGAGGGTGTAGATATAGACTAAGGGGGTCCAGAGAGCATCAACCTGATCACCATGGGCCCACCTATGCGTGTGACCGCCGGCCTAGGATAACTATGGCCAGGCACTTCGGAATGCACGCCCAAAGGAGGCATGATGCGCTGCCTCTAAAACCTTTACGACAACCGATTTCTGCCGCAAAACGATCACAACCACTCATTTTTTCCGGAAAAATTGAGTGGTCTAGATCGTACCTCCGTGAGATAGAATGGTATGGACATGTACACCGGCAAGACGTCTGCACGCATGCTCGGTCGGTCCCACCAAAAACATTGTCCATGCTTGATTTCGGTCAAGCTGAAGAGTGATGCTAGCGCACCTCTTTAAAACCCTAAAAATCATCAACTGTCGCAAATATATGTCGTAGATTATCTCGTCCGTCCAACTTTTCCATCTTGGTAAGGCAGCCTAGGCTAAGAGTTAAACTGCCAATGAGGTACCTTGGTGAATACTGCCCGTTACTCTACCACAAGGAGTGATCGGCCAAGGGATGGCCCGCCATGCGGCCTCCAAACAATCACTCGAAGATGGTTGGGCATGCAGCTATTTTAAGACGCTTAATCCGCGACTTACTCCGTTAATCTTTAAAACAACGATGCTTCATACATATTGATTGTATTTGATGCATTCCATGCATAAAGTATATACGATATTTCATGAATATCGATTTCCTAAATAACTCAGTTATTTAATCTAGCACCATATGCTACTTCATGTGGGTCCAACGATCCACTCATTCGAGAAATCAAGCATGTCACAAACTGGGGGATACTTACTGAGGTATTGGTCTGGCGGTTTATAGCGTGCAACTCGCCATCACAAGAATTTGTCAGGAGGTATGGATGGTTAAGATGATGAGGGAAGTGGGCTAAGACGTGATCGTGCAATCACCACATGACCCCACTACTCCATCACTCAACTTCCTCCCATTTCTACGAGATAAGGGTTTACGCTCAATGACTTGTATAAATATGACTTTTTCCTATTTCCAAATAACATAAGACAAGCACAGAAAACCAAGTGTTGTCATTCCTATCCAGAAAACACCAGAGTTGATTGCTTACATTATTGCAAGCCAGTTCGATATTCTGATTCAAGTCATAAACAGCCAACACCTTCACAATCTCAACACCTTCTTCGCTTCCCTCCCTAAGATCAACCCCATCTCCTTCACTTTGTGACCGAAGCAAGTCTGGAATGGCCATTTCTTGGTTTAGGCCAGAATTGTATATATTGATCTCTCGAATCAAAAGCACTCCCGTGCAATTCATTTGTTTAGGGTTTAGATTCATTTCTCATCCATACACCCAAAATTACCAAAACAAGAAGAAATAGTTTTTACCCATAAACAATTGGCGACCACAGTGGGAGATTAATCTCTCGGTTGTGAAGTCAATTTCTTCAATACCCAATCCTATTTGGTTGATTTAAAAATGGTTGGTCTTAGGACTCCCCCAACAGTTTCAAATTACGGTCGAAGCTCATCCAATGAAGATACCCCTCTTCCCAACGGTGTATCTAACGGCATAACCGAAAGAATTCCAACATTGATCAAGTTTGCACGGGTGCATGAGATTCACACGAAGAACATGGACCTGATCAAGGAAACAATAAACGACATACTCGATCTCCTTATCAATATGACATCATATATGAGCGGTTCTCCTGTCACAGAGATTTCTACAATGGGGACTAATCCTCGCAGTGATCCTCCTCAAGTCAATAGTTTCACTATGAACCAGAGGCTGGTAGATCAGGAAGCGGCTCTCTAGTGGAAATTTTATGCGAACTCTTACACCTCTCGAAAAGTCAGCGAGTGGAGACGTTCGCTGCAATTAACCAGATAGCCCTGGATGTGCATTTAACTCCTTTGCGTCCAGAATCCTCAAAAGCATCAAATATGTCTATAAATAATGTTACGTTTATATAAGAAGACACGATGGCGGAAGAAGGTCACAACCGGGCCCTACACGTTACTGCACGCATCAAGGATTCGGAGTTCAAGAAGGCCTTCATCGACACAGGATCATCTTCGAATGTGATTACTCTCAAGACACTCAGGACGGACAAGGTTCGCCCAAGAAAGATCGTGCGACAACCTACCACTATGATGGACTTTGAAGGAAACCAAACCAACACGTACGGGTATGTCAATCTGAATTTATCTGTAAGGCCTGTCCAGTCAAAGTTGAAATTTGAAGTCATAGAAAAGGAGAGGGACTACCACATGATACTAGGGAGACCATGGCTTCATGTCAATAGGATTATCCCTTCAACATATCACCAGTGGCTAAAGACTATGTTAAATAAAGAAGTCGTTTGTATTCATGCATCGTTGTCTCCTTACCCACTGATATATGGAGTGGAGTTGTTTGATCCAAGGGGAACTCCATGGGAAGAATCAGGCAAAGTTCATTGCATACCACTCCCCACATGGGAATCAATCCAGGAGGAGGACCGACTGGCATCATTGAGGTCTAATCCCCACGATACGTCTTCGCTGACAGGGCATCCTTCTTCGTCTGGTGAAGCCTCAACCCATGTTCACACTAAGAGAGAATGGACTTTTGTGGCGAGCCGTGATCTGAAAGGGAAGACTGTGTACCGACGCCGTTGTTAGAAATTAGCAGGGGATACTGTTTCCCAGTCTCTCTGCCCAATGGAATGCTACTGCAACGAAGATCCACAGGAAGAGGTGTTGGATTCCCCACGACAGCTACAGGACGACACCAACTCCACGACTGATGAGCTCGAAATCGTTAATATCGGGAATAAAGAATCTCCCAGGCCTATCTCTATCAGCTCAACCTTGTCCACGGATGAACGTGCAAAGCTCGTGCAACTTCTCAAAGAATACCAGGATATATTCGCTTGGACGTATGAAGAAATGCCCGGTCTAGATAAAAAATTGGTCACCCATCATCTGCATGTCATACCTGGATCCAAGCCGATCAAACAGTCCCAGAGGCAATTCAGGCACGAGGTAGAAGAGAAAATCAAGACTGAGATACATAAATTTCTAGCTGCTGGTTTTATTAAACCCTTTCATCATCCGACCTGGTTGGATAATTTGGTTTTGGTAAAAAAGAAAAACGGACAAATCAGGTGATGCGTGTATTTCAGAGACTTGGACAGATGTTGCCCCAAAGACGATCTTCCTCTACCTAACATCGACATGTTAGTAGATGCCATCAGCGTACATGGCATGTTCTCCTTCATGGACGGATATAGTGGGTACAATCAGATAAGGATGTATGAACATGACGCAAGTAAGACAACTTTTTGAACTCCTCTCGAAAATTTTATTATACCATAATTCCATTTGGTTTGAAGAATGCCAGTGCAACCTACCTACGCGCTATGATGGCAATCTTCCACGACATGATGCATAAGCAATTTGAAGATTACATGGATGATATAGTAGTCAAATTGAAAGCTCGGGCGGATCACACATGAGTCCTACGGAAAGTGTTCGAAAGGTGCCGTGAGCACAAATTGAAGATAAATCCTTTGAAATGCGCTTTCGGCGTTTCTTCGGGCAAGTTTCTGGGATTCCAGGTAACTGCTGAGGGAATCAAGGTGGACCCATCCAAGACTCAATCTATCCTCATGAATCCACCGCCACGGACTGTGAAGGAGATCCAAAGCTTCATGGGCAAAGTAAACTACATTGGACGTTTTATATTGGCCTAGCTTGTTGCTGCATTCACTCCCTTGCTAAAGAAGGGAGAAAATTTTGTCTGGACCGCACTACAACAAGAAGCGTTTCAGAAGATTCAACGGATATTGTTGTCTTCAGTGGTCATGAAGTCCCCTGTCCAAGGAAGATCGTTGTGCCTCTACACCTCGTTCAGTGATACCGCCGTAGGGGATTTGCTCGCTCAGGAGGATGATGAAGGAGTCGAACATCCCATATACTATTTCAATCGAGTATTAAGAGATGCTGAACTCAGATATCCCAAAGCAGAGAAAGCATGCCTATCCATGATTCACTCAATTCAGAAGTTCAGGCATTACCTGCTGTCCAACAAGGTGGTGCTTATATCTAAGTCTGATCCTGCGAAGTTTTTACTTTCAAAGCCGGTCTTGATGGGAAGGTCATCCAAGTGGCTTCTCCAAATGTCAGAGCTAGATATAACGTGTGCATCACCAAGCGCTATCAAAGGACAAGCCGTTGATGATTTACTGGAAGCGTTCCCTGGAGAAGGCACTACTGCACTACACGAGGATCTTCTCGGAGAATTTCAAGAGATCTTCGTTGTCGAAGGAGAGGCATGGCTGCTGTATTTTGATGGCTCCTCCACTCCTAGCAATAACACTGGAGGGGAAGGTGTGGTCTTAGTGTCTCCAACTAGCGAAGTTTTATCGCATTCCTTCAAGTTGGACTTTCAGTGCACCAACAACTCAGCAGAGTATGAATCCTTTCTCATAGGACTGTCAATAGCCAAACAAGCAGGGGCCACTCGCTTGGAGATAAGAGGTGACTCTAAGTTACTGGTGTTTGTGGGAGAAAACTACTTCTGCCGGTTTAGGTAATTTTGGGTGTGTGTGGATGAGAAGTGAATTTAAACCTTCAACAAATGTGATGCACGATGAGCACTTTTGATTCGAGAGATAATCTGTACAATTCTGGACTAAACCGAAGACACGTCCGTTCCAGATTTGTTTCGGTCACAGGTGAAGGATGTGAGGTTGATCTTAGGGAGGGAAGCGAAGAAGGTGTTGAGAGTATGAAGGTGAAGGCTATTTGATGACTTGTTAACAGAAGGTTGAGCAGGCTAGAAAATGTTGCAGGCAGACTCTGGGTGTTGAATACGATGGTATTAACACTTGGTTTTCTGTTGTTGTTGTTGGAAATAGGGATGAGAACCTATTTATACAAGTCGATAAGCCTTCATCACGTCTCTCATGGGAAAGTGGAGGAAGTGGAGTGATGGAGGAAGTGGAGTTGTGTGTTAGTGTCACACGGTTGCTTTCCCACTTATCCTATCATCGCTAACCGCCCATGTTCCCCTGACACGATCTTGTGATGGCGTGTTTCACGCTGCACACTGTAAACCGTCAGACCAATACCCCATTTTGTATCCCCCATTCTGTGACATGATTGATGTCTCGAGTGTGTGGATCGTGGGACCCACTTAAAATAGTGCAGGGTGAATCGTGAACTTGGTATGTCATCGCATGCATCCATCTTCAGCTGACCGTTTGGAGACTGTATGGGCAGGGCACTCCTTGGTCGATCACCTTGTGAAGAAGAGTGGCGGATGGTGATCATGGTGATACCTTGTTTGCTGGTTGATTCGCACCCTAAGTCATTTGTCCAAGCTTGCAAAGTTGGACGGACAAGATGGTTTGTAACCCTACTTGCGATCGTTGGATGGGAGGCGCGCATGCTGCCTATTTCAACCCAAACGTTTGCATGCTAAGGGAGTTTCTATGGAGGAACCGATTGGCCCTACATGGAGGTGGTACAATGGTGTTCACGCTTATGCCTGCTTGACTCGTAATGATTTGATCTAAGTCACTCGACTTATGTGGCAAAGACGAGTGGTCGAGATTAGAACTTATGAAGGGGCCGTGACATGCCACCTTTGGGCGCGCGTACCAAGGAACTTGACCACTGCTGGTCTTGGACGATCATCTAGGCGTGAAGTCGGGCCCACGGTGGTCATGCTAGCATGCTCGGTTCCTTCTAAGTCTCCATCTTTTCCTTCCATCCAAGCCTGCGAAGATGGACGCTCGAGATGTTTCTACGACATATGCGCCGCAAACCCTAATTAGGATTTTGGACCGGCCACTTTGGGCGATCGGTTTTGGGTTGCGTGCGCCTCCTTTGGGGAGACCGACCATGTATGCAACATCTTGGGCCGACAGTGAGAATGTACATGCTTGATCTACGACCCTTGGCGCAATCTAAGCCATCCAACTATGCCTGCAAAGTCGGATGGTCGTGATCGTTTTGGATCTTCTCAGCCTGCATAAGGCGTTAACCTAGCCTTGTTTGGGCAATCGTTTCTTGCACCACGGATTGCCTATGAGGAAGTCGGTAATGTAGGTAGAAAGTGGGTCCGCCAATGGTGTATCACCACTTCACTACTTGTTTTAGGGTATAATCTAAGCCGTCCAACTATGCTTGCGAAGTTGGACGTTCACGATTAAAAGAAACCCTAGCCGTGCGTCATGCTCACTTTGAGCGCACGTTTTGGAAGGACCAACTGTAGTTGGTCTTGACCGTTCGGTCATGCATGAAGGTGGGTCCAAGGTGATCATGGTAGCATGCTCAAAACCCCCTGAATCTATATTTACACCCTCCATCTATGCCTGCGAAGTTGGACGGATGAGATCTATTTTTGGGTTTGTTTTCAGCAGGTGAGACTAACATGGGTAGTCTTGCATGCGTTCAACGGGGCTAATATAACCCGCCGTCAGGTAGCCTACGGGTGTTTGCATGTCGAACACAAGGCTTTAATTAAAGCATTAATGTTGTAAACCTACAGAAAATCGGGATGGTTACTACATGCTCCGCTATGGGTAGGTTATAATTCTCAGGGATGGTTGCACATGCTCCAATGAATTATCATGGAGAGAAATATTCATCACCTGAAGGCTTTATTCTTTGCAGGGCGTCAGCTTACAAAAATTGGTTTTTTACAATTTTAGCCTTTAAATAAAAATCCACCATCAACATTAAGTCCCCTGCCTAACATGTAATGATTACACTATTGCAGGGTAGGCATAAGATGGTGACTAATAAAGATAAAACTTTTGAGATAAAGTTTGATGTTACCAGGAGAGACGAGTCGTCCTGTCCTTGCTATGCCTGCCTCTGTAGAGAGCCCGCTTTGGTAGGACCCGATGCGAGCATTCTTGCTTTGAACGTGGGCAGTTGTGCATGTAACCCTAGATGAATGTGGACCCCACCATGTATATGCTTCAACCAACGTCACTCTGTTGCGCCTGCTTGATAGGCACGTGGGGGCATGTGCCTGTTTGATCGAACATGGGCTTGTTGTGCCTGCTTCGGTTGATCGTCTCATTGCGTGGGAGGAGGTATGTCATGTGTGTTAAATGCCTTGGAACCGGTTAAGTTGATCCTTCCAATGGTAAAGCTTGGCTGGGGAAGTACAGCTTGGTGGGTCGATTCACCTTTGTTTTCCTCTTTCTGTGTGCCTAGCATTCGATAAACATTGTTGATCACAATCCCGACTCAACAGCCTCAGAAAGTGGCAAAGGTGGACTTCT
This sequence comes from Papaver bracteatum, assembly GCA_023529315.1. NCBI lineage: Eukaryota > Viridiplantae > Streptophyta > Magnoliopsida > Ranunculales > Papaveraceae > Papaver > Papaver bracteatum. The sequence goes on from JAJJWX010005152.1 coordinate 2,447,317, forward strand.
TTTCTCCTGGGGATCTTGTTGGATCGTGAAGCATATAAAGAAGTTTTCCTATATTCTTCTCATTAGGCGATCGTCTTCTTCAACATCTCAGGTATTGCTCCATACGTTGATTTCTTAATTGATCGGCGATAGTTGTGAATAGAATATTTTTTATGTGCCGCCACAACTTATCTTCCCCTCTTTTTTTGCAGTATATCATGAAAGGTGTTGGTGATGATCACTCTGCAGCTTCTTCATAAAAAAGTTTTGAAGTTGATAAACTAGAAGCTAACGCGCATGAAGAGGTGATGGCTAAAATTGATTTGCCACTTCGTGAAGTCGGCCATGCCGTACAGGGAATGTCTGTCTTGCATTTAACCATTGTCAGGGGGCGGATCCGTGCTCTTTCAGTTGCAATCGATATGGAGGAGAAACAAAGACATGAAGAAGCATTGCGAGCGAAGTGGAAACGCGAGGCGTCACAAGCACTAGTAAGCTCGAGAGCTGAAAGGTTTGCGGCTCGGTTGAAGAGACGGAGGGTTGAACACGAACGTCCTGCGGACGATGGGAAGTGTGATTACCCAATACGTGGTGGTGTGATAATCCTTGACCCTAAGACTGAACGTCCAAAAGTGATCGGCACGATTTCCGAGGTTACAATGGATTCTGTAGAAGGTGCAGAAGATACGCATGCTGAATATGTTGAGGTGGTAGCTGCTGTGCCCGAAGAAGAAGTTGAGGCGGTAGCTGCTGTGCCCGAAGAAGAAGTTGAGGCGTCTCTGGAGAAAGTGGTACAAGATGTGGATCCCAACAGTGATGAAGACGCAACCGGCAATTGAGTTTCCCCGTTATTCTTCTTTGTATATTTTATTTTTTATAATCAGTGGCGGCTGAGTTTGAAGTTTTCTTCTTTGCTTGCTTATCTTGAACAAAGTTTTATTCAATGTTGCTTTCGAAACATGCATATTTTTTCTTCTTGTGCCCCCTGACGTGAGTCTGGCTCTCGTTGAAGTAGATCATGTAGGATACCTTCCTCCTCCCTTTTTACATGTTTTACTCCTCCCATATTACCAGGCTGGTATAAAGATTTGGTATGAGGATTTAGGGTTTTTCTTTCTGGGTAATGGTGGTTTGGAGGTGACTCATAGCTTTGTGTGATTTTATGAGAAATTATAAAAGGAATGAAATCTTGATTACTTGAAGAAATATTGAAACCCTAATAAGTATGAAGGCAAGCGGTGCCATCATTTTGAAGGAATTACAAATATTGTGAAAAGGAAAATTGTTGGAGGAATCCCCCCGGGGGGATTAGAGAGGTGATGTCATGTCTTCAAGTGAGGTAGGGCTTGAGCCATCGTGAGTGAACAACCACACCTTCGATTTTGTATGCATTGATGATCTTGCAGTAACCGCCCAAGATAACATCTTCCACTAAGAATATTTCCTCTTCCTTTGGAGGTATATCAGGCTGGGAAGTTATTTTTACTGCCATGTTTCCAACTTGGAACGTGGTTACCTTTGCTACCATATCTCCGATTTGAAATGGATTTGGACTCGGTATGACATCTTGCTTCTGACACGTGTCGTTCTTGACTGCTTCCAAACTTTTGTTGAAGCGCTTAAAGGGGCCAGCACTCCACTCACATCTCTTGGTGGTGGCCCGCCTGTCAGGTGAAACAGTCCCCGGTGGTCTAGCAGGACAATCATCCACTACTTGCAAAGATGGTCGTTCAATGAGACTTACTTGGGCTCGGAATCTCTTGACGCAGGACGAAGGGATTTTACCAGGGAGTTGCATTATGCCTGTGAGTTGTTGGTATGGAGGCAACAGGCAGTCTTCGATTCTCCAAGGTTTGTTGGAAATCATCGGAGCTGGCTTGTTGGAGATTCTTTCAGGTACTGATATTGGTAAGGAATGCGCCTTGTGTACCAACGGGCGCCCCAGAATCATGTCGTAATCCGGATGTTCCTTAATTATATGGAATCTAGCTTGTGTTGGAGTTTTACCAATCTTGACATCAAGGTCAATGTATCCGTAGACATCCACAAATTCTCATGCTGGGTTCTTGATCACAGTCGGACCACGGGTAGCCTCCTGCTTTGAGATTTTCGCAGCTTGCAGGGTCTTGATAGTAACGATGTTGAATTCAGAAGCTTCATCGATTAATGTGCTATCGAACTCGACATCTTTCAGATGGGCGACGGTCAAAAGTCCCCAGTTTCCTTTGTTGGCGCTATCTTCCAAGGAGGCTGGAGATGCTGGAACGACTTCTCTTTCTGGGTACAAGCGCCTGCCTGACACAATACGGTTGAGGGCCATGAATATATCTTGACGTTGTACCTTGGAAAGGTACAAGATTTCACACAGGTGTTCCATCATGGATTGTGCAGTCTTGCGCACAGAGTCTCCAGAGATCATGCAACTTCGGAAAGGAAGGGGGTCTCTGTGAACTCCTTCATTTCCCAATTGAAGATCTCCTGCTACTATCTTTTCCCTGAAGATTTCTTTCAGATTGTTGCAATCCTTAGTTGGGTGGTGGACAAACCTATGATAACGGCAGTACTTAGGGTCTGCCATGTCTTTCTCAGTTGGTGGACGTCTGATAGGAGGTAGCTTGATAGCATCATCCTGAATCCATGCCTCCAAGAGTTCCATTACTTCATTTATCGGAAACGGGAAGCCTGTGTCTTCGGTGCTCTGCGCAGGATCTTTGCATGTTCCCTTTCGAGGCGAAGCTTTATGCGTTTGAGCCGCACGCTTGGGTAGTTGTTCTGCCGCCGTTGGAGCTTTTCTCTTTCCGCCTTTGCTTACTACACTGACAGAAGGGCCAGTATTATACTGCTTGTTGATGAGGCGTCTGCTTCCCCGATTATCTCGTGAATCGTCGCTCCGAACGATCCTGGTTCTTTCCAATAATGGTGGGGCGGTAGTGGCTGAACGTTTGGCTGCTTCATGGAGCTCTGAGAACGTCTGGAATCCCAAGTTTTCCAGCAGGGCGTGATATATGGGTATCATTCCGTTGATGCATAATTCCACCAGCTGTCGTTCTGTGACATTTGGTTCATGGCAGTCCAACGCTAGTATTCTGAACCTTTTCACAAAATCGTTTGGATGTTCGTTGTTCCGTTGGGAGATTCTTCCCAGGTCTGAGAAAGTAACTTGCTCAGATACAAAGAAGTACTTCTTGTAAAACGCGCTGACCATCTCACTCCAATTGGATATGTTGTCGGGTGCGATGTTGTTTTACCACGTATAGGCTCTCCCCGTAAGTGATTTGGAGAATTCCTTCAGGCGAAGAACGTGATTGTATTTGTGTTCTCCTAAGGATTCTAAAAATCGAGAGACGTGTTCACGAGCATTACCGGTACCATCATAAAGGATGAATTGATGGGAGGTGTATCCCCGGGAAGAGGAACATTTGCACGTCTTGTGGATATGGAGGTTGGTGTCGATGCGCGTCCATCGGATTTTCTTTGCCATGATTTTGGAGGAGTCTCTCCAGATCTTCACGTGTAATAAATTTGGATGGTCGGCTCCTTTCCATGAGACGCTCCTGGTCCCTTTCTCTTACGTGGTCAGCAGCACAAGACTCTTCGTTCAGGTAGGCTTGCGTAATTGAGGTACCTGCTCCAGGTGTGCCGAACGTATTTCTTGTTGGCTCTTGGGGCTGTATCGACTCTTGCGGAAATCGATCGGTTAATGTTTTAAGGAAGGTGAGTACCTCCTTCTGAGTGGTTGCCATGTCTGCCTGAGCTTCAGCGAGGGTTTCTTGTCTCTCTATCAAGTCCACCATGGTGATAGGAGGTTGTCCTCTGGGTCCTCCAGATCCTCGTCCTGAAGGGGGAGTAACAGTCGTTCTGGTGATGGACAGAAGTGTCATGCTTGAGGAAATGCCTGGATTTGCAGCCCCTCTGGCTCTTGTAATGGGAGGTGTCACGCCTGCTGGAATGTCTGCTCCTGCTCCACTGGTACTGATGGTAGAAGACGCGATTCCACGAGACACATTGGTTGCACTGGCGGGTTGCACTGTAACACCAGTAATTGGGATATCAGCGCCGCCAGAAGTGTTTTCGGCGCTAACTCCATCGTTGGTTGCTGATCCAGATCTAAGATCCACCATTCTTGAAATCAGAGAAATTGAATTGTTATTGAAGAAATCGACTTCACAACCGAGAGATTAACCTCCCACTGTGGTCGCCAATTGTTTGTGGGAGAAAACTACTTCTGCCGGTTTAGGTAATTTTGGGTGTGTGTGGATGAGAAGTGAATTTAAACCTTCAACAAATGTGCTGCACGATGAGCACTTTTGATTCGAGAGATAATCTGTACAATTCTGGCCTAAACCGAAGACACGGCCGTTCCAGATTTGTTCCGGTCACAGGTGAAGGATGTGAGGTTGATCTTAGGGAGGGAAGCGAAGAAGCTGTTGAGAGTATGAAGGTGAAGGCTATTTGATGACTTGTTAACAGAAGGTTGAGCAGGCTAGCAAATGTTGCAGGCAGGCTCTGGGTATTGAATACGATGGTATTAACATTTGGTTTTCTGTTGTTGTTGTTGGAAATAGGGATGAGAACCTATTTATACAAGTCGATAAGCCTTCATCACGTATCTCGTGGGAAAGTGGAGGAAGTGGAGTGATGGAGGAAGTGGAGTTATGTGTTAGTGTCACACGGTTGCTTGCCCACTTCTCCTATCATCGCTAACCGCCCATGTTCCCCTGACACGATCTTGTGATGGCGTGTTGCACGCTGCATGCTGTAAACCGCCAGACCAATACCCCAGTTTGTATCCCCCAGTCTGTGACGTGATTGATGTCTCGAGTGTGTGGATCGTGGGACCCACGTAAAATAGTACAGGGTGAATCGTGAACTTGGTATGTCATCGCATGCATCCATCTTCAGCTGACCATTTGGAGTCTGTATGGGCAGGCCACGCCTTGGTCGGTCACCCTGTGAAGAAGAGTGGCGGATGGTGATCATGGTGATACCTTGTTTGCTGTTTTATTCGCACCCTAAGTCATTCGTCCAAGCTTGCAAAGTTGGACGGACAAGATGGTTTGTAACCCTACTTGCGATCGTTGGATGGGAGGCGCGCATGCTGCCTCTTTCAACCCAAACGTTTGCATGCTAAGGGAGTTTCTATGGAGGAACCGATTGGCCCTGCATGGAGGTGGTACAATGGTGTTCACGCCTATGCCTGCTTGACTCGCAATGATTTGATCTAAGTCACTCGACTCATGTGGCAAAGACGAGTGGTCGAGATTAGAACTTATGAAGGGGCCATGACATGCCACCTTTGGGCGCGCGTACCAAGGAACTTGACCACTGCTGGTCTTGGCCGATCATCTAGGCGTGAAGTCAGGCCCACAGTGGTCATGCTAGCATGCTCGGTTCCTTCTAAGTCTCCATTTTTTAATTCTATCCAAGCCTGCGAAGATGGACGCTCGAGATGTTTCTGCGACATATGCGTCGCAAAACCTAATTAGGATTTTGGACCGGCCACTTTGGGCGATTGGTTTTGGGTTGCGTGCGCCTCCTTTGGGGAGACCGACCATGTATGCAATATCTTGGGCCGACAGTGAGCATGTACATGCTTGCTCTACGACCCTGGGCGCAATCTAAGCCATCCAACTATGCCTGCGAAGTCGGATGGTCGTGATCGTTTTGGATCTTCTCAGCCTGCATAAGGCGTTAACCTAGCCTTGTTTGGGCAATCGTTTCTTGCACCACGGCTTGCCTATGAGGGAGTCGGTCATGTAGGTAGAAAGTGGGTCCGCTAATGGTGTATCACCACTTCACTAATTGTTTTAGGGTATAATCTAAGCCGTCCAACTATGCCTGCGAAGTTGGACGTTCACGATTAAAAGAAACCCTAGCCGTGCGTCATGCTCACTTTGAGCGCACGTTTTGGAAGGACCAACTGTAGTTGGTCTTGACCGTTCGGTCATGCATGAAGGTGGGTCCGAGGTGATCATGGTAGCATGCTCAGGACCCCCTGAATCTATATCTACACCCTCCATCTATGCCTGCGAAGTTGTACGGATGAGATCTATTTTTGGGTTTGTTTTCAGCAGGTGAGACTAACATGGGTAGTCTTGCATGCGTTTAACGGGGCTAATATAACCCGCCGTCATGTAGCCTATGGGTGTTTGCATGTCGAACACAAGGCTTTAATTAAAGAAGTAATGTTGTAAACCTACAAAAAATCGGGATGGTTGCTACATGCTCCGCTCTGGGTAGGTTATAATTCTCAGGGATGGTTGCACATGCTCCAATGAATTATCATGGCGAGAAATATTCATCACCTGAAGGCTTTATCCTTTGCAGGGCGTCAGCTTACAAAAATTGATTTTTTACAATTTTAGCCTTTAAATAGAAATCCACCATCAACAACTGGTTAATCAGATGAATGGAGTGTATGCGTTGAAGGAGGTAACACTGGCCCCGTATTGATCAGAGGCGAAAAGATTATTAAACTAATTTGTTGATGCAACCGTAACACATGTTGGTCACAACAACAACGGACATGCCGATTGTTTAGCCACGCTGGCATCCAAATTGCAGTTCAAAGGTTTAGAAGAAACCCTGACGGTAAAGTGGAGGACGGTGGAATCATCGTGGCTTTCACAATGCAAAGACACCGGGACCTGCGATAGGTGAACTCCTATCATTCAAGAACTCAGTAGCTCGCTTTCTCAAGGAAATGTCAGTATCAAAACCCTGCAGAACTTCTTCATGCTCCATGGTATGCTATACCATCAAAACCCGGATGGTTTCCTATCAAGATGTCTCGGAGATAAAGAAGCGCAGCTGCAGCTTAACCGCGTTCATGATGACGTTTGTGGACAAACATTGGTAGTAATGATCTATCGACGTCTTCAATGCCTGGGCTATTACTGGCTAGAAATGGAAACCCAATCTCGTTTACTCCAAAAGTCTTGCTCTAATTGGCAAGTGCCGCCACATCAATTGGAGGTTTTCAACGTAAGTTGTGCTGGAAACTGGAGAAAACCGTATATTAGTTATCTCCGCGATGGAGAAGCTCCTTCTAATCAAAAAAATGTTGTCAAGATGAAGCAAAAGGCGAAGCGATTTGTATTTCACGAAGGGATCATGTATCGTAAAAGATTTGGAGGCGATCTATTACGATGCCTGGCTAAGATAGAGATTCCAACTATGTTGAAAGAGATGCATGAAGGGGAACATCAAAGGAAGAAGAAGTTGTTTCTCCAGATACACGAGAAATACTATTGGCCGACCATGGAGGATGATACATCTGTATTTGTTCAAAGTTGCCATGAAAGTCAAATTCATTGGAACCTCGTTCACGCACCTTCCACTACTTTACACTCGATAAGCAGTCCATGGACAGTCTACAGCTGGGGACTTGAAATTATTGGGAAGATCAATCCGCCGTCATCGTAGCAGAATGAGTATATCTTAACTGCGACAGAATATTTCACTAAATGGGTTGAGGTTATTCCTCTACGATGAACTACAAGAGCAACGATTGCGGCTTTCATTAAAGAGTATATCATTTGTCGTTTTGGTGTGCCTAAACACATTATCACTGATAACGACACTCCCTTTGCAAACAAACAGGTATGAGAGTTTCTTGAAGAATATGGGATTAAACATGTCTTCTCCACCATTTACTATCCTCAAGAAAATGGACAAGCTGAAAGCACCAACAAAACATTAATTTGGATTCTTAGTCGAATAGTACATGACAACCCCAGAGAGTGGCACGAGCAGCTACCGATGGCATTATGGGCGTATCGGACGGCACCTAGAAGTTCCATTGGGGTTTCTTCATATTCACTTATTTACGGTGCAGACGCGATCCTCCCAGCAGAAATCAAGATTCCATCAGCCAGGATTGTAGCAGCAGGTGGGGTCCACTGGAACAAGGCTGAAGCATCTAACTCAAGAATAATTGAGTTAGACACTCTGGATTCCAGAAGGAGTAAAGCATAGGAACATGCTCAGCTGTACAGAAATAGGATCTCCAGGGCGTATGACAAGACTGTGAGGCCACGTGTTTTTCAAATAGGAGATTTGGTCTTGAAGACAGGCAAGCACATTAAGCAAGACATGTTTGCACCAAAATTCTCTCCAAAATGGGAAGGTCCCAACGTGATTACCAAGGCTTACTGTACCGGATACTACAAAATCATTAAGGTGGATGGAGGCAAGTTAGAAGCAGTCATTAACGAAAAATGGCTCAAGGCATACCATGCTTGATCATTATCCCACTACTGTCCCATGACATGACAATACATGCATTTTCATTACGCATTTGAATTATCAGTTTATTCAACAACAACAAAAAAAAAAATCATCCATCTACCAAAAACCAATGCAATTCATTTCTCAAGGATGCTCAAAAATAAAATTGACAATAAGGAAGCGTGGCTTAGAATAGGCCATCCAGCAGATTGTAGCTCCTTGAGAGCATCATCTTCAGCCTGTTTGGTATCTCTCCGTCCTATTCTTCAAGTTTTGAACTTCCTGCTCCACCTTCTCTGATTCCGCATCTAGGGCCTTCTCCTCCTCCAAGATATCTTTAACAGCGGGAACTATATTCACGAGGATACCAGCTCGATTTGATGATATCAAGACGCTGCCGCAACCAACCCATGTTGAACTCCATGGATTCGCAGGTAGATACCATGTTCTCCCACTTTTCAAGGTTTGATTCGGAAACGTTGCGGATAGAGATATTCTCCATCTCAACAATCATGGAAAGAAGGAAGTTTACCCCGGTGACCAAAGAAGATGGACATAGCCGAACTACATTCCTGGTCTCGATGTGGCCATACTTTCTCCATACCTTTGTGTACAAAGGCACAAACTCCTTCCGCACTAAGAATCCACCGACAGCTAGGTAACTGGAAGATAGGCACTTCATGTGGATATAGAATGAAAGACCTGCATTTGGGTATTCATAAGATGAGATGCCCAGATCAGCATCTTCAAGGTCCGCGGGGATAGGCATGTTTGAGTTTGAAGGAAGATAACTAGTTAAGTAATTGTCGTCGATAACCATCACGCATGTTCCAGTAAGGTATCTCTGCAAAAAAGGGAGGATTATTCGCCTGATCACGAAGAACAAGCTATTGTTTGAAAAAAGAAAAGGAAAAGAGGAACGAACCGGTATGATCTTCTTAACTCGGAGAACACGAGAAAGGGATTCATCACGAGATCCAGATGCATGTCGTGCACGTTTAGCAGAAGAACCTGGATGGTATGGATAAGATGATCCACTGTTGTTTGAAATAATGAAGAAATGGAGTTTCTGCAAGAAAATCTTATCGCAAAATGGTAAAAAGTTGTTCAAAATCCCTATATATACTTGAGGAAACTCTAAAGGAAGACTAAAGCGGCTGCGGCGAAGTCTACCCGGTAGATAAGGATTTAACACCAACCAAGTCGTGCTTTCTTCCAAACCCTAATCAAGATCGGAAAGACCGTTAGGTATCTAAAAGGGACAGTTCGACCAGCTCTGGGAAGTTTGAGGCATAGAACGGTGTTCATCTATGCGGTAAATATATATTTACTTTAGCTTGATCGTTCTAGTATTTGAGCTATCACCATCTCATGCCTACCCCACAATAATACAACCATTATGTGCTAGGCAGAGGACTTAATGTTGATGGTGGATTTTAGTTCGGGGCTAAAATTGTAAAACCAATTTTAACGCGTTGACATCCTGCAAAGGGTAAAGCCGTTTGATGAGTGATGAATACTTCTTCGCTTTATTTATTCGAACCAATTCAATAAATACATAAAATTCACCCAGAATGGTGCATGTAGCAACAATCCCAATATTCTGTGAATTTATAGCATTATTAATTAATGCATGAATTGCCTTGTATTTCCTATGTTGTTCTCAGCAGGACTCTCATTATTGGTGCGGCATGATGACTGATTATTACTTTCAGCAGAGTAACGCGTAGGGCTGCACATGGGTCGGTTTGGGTCGGTTTTGACCTCACCCACTACCCAACCCACTGATGGCGGGTAACATAAGTTATCACCCACAACAAACCCACCATCATAGTGGGTCGGTTTTAACCCGACCCACATTACATCGGGTTGGTTCGAGTGGGTGGAGGGTTAACCCGTCATAAAATGCAATGAACTGTATGAACATGACAAATAACTAAAAGTGCAGACAATTAGCATCATATGTTACTTAAAACTGAAAGTGTTTACAAAATAAAAATGAGTTCAACTTCTAAAAGCTCAAAACTTGAATTACTAGCCTACTGGATACTAAATCTAGTAGCTGAAGAAAATAAAGATCATGTGATGTGATTCATATCAAGCGACCAGATTCCTACATCGAAAAATGTAGACGTTTAAACCTTGAATGCGCTGGAAGCCTGAAATTAATAATCTATGATGATGGAAGAAGTAGCAAGGTCACCAAATAGATCTGCAAGGGAAATGAACAATTAGAATGAAAGCTGATGTTAGTAATCAAAGCACCGACAATGGGGTATAATTCTGCTATGACGGCCATGTGACGCAACCAGATGACCATGAGAATCTATATCATACAAGTCCCTGAACAGATGACTAAATATCTTGAGAAATGTTTAAATCATATATCACACTGCCAAAGAAATCCATTGCATGATCAGTTAAATCCTATATCACACAAATGATACTCAAGACAGTGTTGAAATCCATTGCATGATGTCAAATCAACAAAAGAACACAACAATTGGCTGCTGGTTACAGATAGGGAGATATAGATGACAACTAAAGTCCAATCAGTCAAAGTAATTTAATCCTATAACACAGAACATTTTAATGATTACAAAAGACACTTGCTAAGATGTACAAGTCTAGTTTTGCACAGATCAGATGAGTTATCACAAAAATACAGCATAACTGCATAGATGGGAAATGGTGTGTCTGGGGGAGCAAACACAAAAAACAGTGCAGATTGTAAGAGACAAGTATTTCTAGAATATAAGACAAGTATTTCTTGAGTTGGCAGATCTTATGAGAATGCAAAGATATTGAATAAGACAAGGTAAACAAGTATCAGACGGATATTAATGCAATATTGAGAGCAGGAAAACTGGAAACCATTTAGGAAATGAAAATATAGACATACCAAACTTAGCAATATCAATCTCCTCCTCTTCGACTCCAAGGATAGAAGAATCCATGTCCATTGGTAAACGTAACCAATTCTGCAGCAAAATTAAGGCCTCAAGCGTCCTTGGCTTTAAGGAACTTCGAAAAGGATCCAAAATCCTTTTTCCGGCACTAAATGCTGATTCTGAAGCAACAGAAGAAACCGGAATAACAAATATGTCCTTCGCCATGAGTGGCAAAACCTCAAATCTCGCAGGGTTCACCTTCCACCATTGTAATATATCAAAAGCATCATTGTCTTTGGTGGGGGTGTATAATGGTTCAGCCAAATACCTTTCAACCTCGGATCTCCCATGGTCCTCCACATTACTTAGTTGATGTTTACGTTTATTTCTCCCCGCCATGTACTTGGACTTGCTAGAAATGGAACTGCCAGAATTTGAAGAACTTTGATTACAGGTAGAAATAGTCTCGCCCACAGATTCATATGAAGATACAACACTTTCAGCACTTAGGTATTCTGATTTATATGCTGCAAATAGCTCCCCAAAATGTTTCAGAACTTCTTCAACCCATTTGCCCACAATTGTTTTCTTCATCTCAGGGTCATAATGCACTACCAAATCTTCAACAGTCACAAATAATCCATGTTCTTTCTCTCGTGGATCAAGAATTACAACCATAAACATCAATGAGTTCATTTTTCGGTATGCTCCTCAATATTTGTTATACTTCCCCAATATTTTTCGGTATGCTCCCCAGTACAGCCCTAGTAACGAGAATCACCAAGTGTCAATGGTGAGGCATGCACGAAATACCCGTACAGGATACATCTCTCGTGTGTTATATTAGCCCGATTGAGCATATTTAATTTCCTAAGGGAAATATGGACTGTCCATATCAGTCTCAGAAACGATCACGGCCACGCAGGTTGACCGCATGATTTAACCAGCCTAAACGAGCCCTAACAGGAGCAGGCTATCACTGTGATGACCACTGGCGGGCCTATTTATGCCCTAGCCATTCAAATGTTACACTTTATTTCCCATCATGCCAAATTGCCAGCCCCAAAATAGGGTAGCCGCGCTGCTTTGGAAGAAGCTCGAATGAGCAGAACTGCTTAAGATAGTCTCAAAATGACCGTGATCGTCCAACTTTACTAGCCTGATTGGACGACTTAGATCGCACCATGAAAGATGGAGGAGGCGCCAACACGCACATTGGCGGGCCAACTATATCCCTGCCCAATCGATTTTCTCACGACAAAGCTATGGAGTAATAAACGTTTGCTCAAAACATGGATGGTGTGATGCTTTAAAGGGTCGCGGAATTCCATTAGTGTCTTAAATTGATCACAACCATCCAACTTCGCCGGCATGTTTGGATGGCTTAGATCGAACTTATGACCATCAGGAAGGTGCACACATGTTAACCACTAGCCCAACATAGGCCTCACACAATCGGCCTCCTCAAAGGAGAAGCGCATATTTCCAATTCGTTTGGCCCTAGTTGCGTGTAGGCGAACTTTTCAAAACCCTAATTAGGGTTTGCGGCATGGCATATGTATCGCAGTTCGATCACGACCATCCATCTTCGCCAGCTTGGATGGAGGGTGTAGATATAGGCTAAGGGGGTCTAGAGAACATCAACGTGATCATAGTGGGCCCACCTATGCCTGTGACCGACCGGCCTAGGCCAACCATGACCAGCCACTTCAGAACACACGCCCAAAGAAGGCATGATGCGCGGCCTCTAAAACCTTTGCGGCAACTGATTTCTGCCGCAAAACGATCACGACCACTCATCTTTGCTAGAAAAATTAAGTGGCCTAGATTGTACCTCCACGAGATATAATGGTATGGACATGTACACCGGAAATCCTTCTACACGCATGCCCGGTTGGTCCCACCAAAAATATTGTCCATGCTTGATTTCGGTCAAGCTGAAGAGTGATGCTTGAGCACCTCTTTAAAACCCTAAAAATCATCAACGGTCGAAAATATGTGCCGTAGATCATCTCGTCCGTCCAACTTTGCCATCTTAGTCAGGCAGCATAGGCTAAGAGTTAAACGACCAATGAGGTACCTTGGTGATTACCGCCCATCACTCTACCACAAGGAGTGATCGGCCAAGGGATGGCCCGCCATGTGGCCTCCAAACAATCACTCGAAGATGGTTGGGCATGCAGCTATTTTAAGTCGCTTAATCCGCGACTTACTCCGTTAAGCTTTAGAACAGTGATGCTTCATACATATTGATTGTATTCGATGCATTACATGCATAAAGTATATACGATATTTCATGAATATCGATTTCCAAAATAACTCAGTTATTTAATCTAGCACCGTATGCTACTTCCTGTGGGTCCCATGATCCACTCATTCGAGACATCAAGCATGTCACAAACTGGGGGATACTTACTGAGGTATTGGTCTGGCGGTTTACAGCGTGCAACGTGCAACATGCAACGCGCCATCACAAGAACGTGTCAGGAGGTATGGGCGGTTAAGATGATGAGGGAAGTGGGCTAAGACGTGATCGTGCAATCACCCACACGACCCCACTACTCCATCACTCAACTTCCTCCACTTCCTATGAGATGAGGGTTTACACTCAATAACTTGTATAAATAGGACTTTTTCCTATTTCCAAATAACACAAGACAAGCACAGAAAACCAAGTGTTGTCATTTGTACCCAGAAAACACCAGAGCTGGTTGCTTACATTATTGCAAGCCAGATCGATATTCTGATACAAGTCATAAACAACCAATATCTTCACAATCTCAACACCTTCTTCGCTTCTCTCCCTAAGATCAACCCCATCTCCTTCACTTTGTGACCGAAGCAAGTCTGGAATGGCCATTTCTTTGTTTAGGCCAGAATTGTATAGATTGATCTCTCGAATAAAAAGCACTCCCGTGCAGTGCATTTGTTTAGGATTTAGATTCATTTCTCATTGACGAGGTGTCGAATCTCGCAAAAATAAATTTCTCTACTTCTCTTTAACTAGCAAGTAGTATAGTGTAAGTAGGATCGTCCCAAGGGAGGTGTGAAGTTTCTAGTTGTTAATAAAATACTCTTAGCAAAGATGATTATGTTGTAGAAAATCTGAAAATTGTAAAATGTAACCAAAGATGAGATGTGATTGATTAAAGGTTCATTCTAGACCACGGAATACAAACCAAATTGATAGATAGCTATGTTCTTCACATTATCATGTTACTAACAACCCTAGAATAATTAGTACGCTCAACGCTTCCAAATTTCTTCTCTTTTGTCTTCTCAATTCTTCCAATCTTTATTTAGTACTTAAAAACACAAAATTAATTAATACAAATATTTATTCTTGAAAATGGTAAAAATGCAGAATTTGGGATAATATATGACTTTGAAGCGCGAAAGATGAGTTAAGTGCCAATGAAAAGGTGTATGAACATGCAATATTTGGCACTCATCAATAGTAATACGACTTTTGTCTCAAGATAGGAGATAGAGTAGATAGACTTTTGAGTGATAGATAAGTTCAAGTCTCCACATACCTTTTAGTCGATGAAGATCCACCAGTTCCTTGAGTAGTCCTTCGTCTTGTATGATGATTTCCATGGAGTTATTGAGCTCAACTACACTTTCTATCCTAGTACGAGACCTTAGCTATAGTAGACTAGAAATAAAGACTTATAGTTTTTATCACTAACATTGACAAACATCCTTGAGATAGCAACGCATGCGAGTTCGACCGAGCAATGCTCTAACACATTACTTACCGGAGTAGCATCAATAGGCACATTGTAACATCCAAAGAGATTGAGCAAAAAGTGGGTATTGAGGGTATAATTGGTGAGGTTAATAGTAAAGGGTTCATCTAATTCAGTGATTGGAGGACAATGAGAAGTGTAATCCTTCTCATACGAGTCATTCTGCTCAGGTACCACAATGACACTAGCTAAAATATAGGAGCTAGCTCTAGTACGTTTCCTCTGATCATCTTTGGGATTGATTTTTCTCTTCAAATTAGAAAGGGCATCATGTTCAGCTGCTAAGGAGATAACTTCTTCCCTAGTGATATCAGTTCTCTGAGTCGGAAAAGCTGCTGATTTGAATCTCCTAGAAGAGTTGGAGGTACGAATCGGTCCCGATTTAGCATTATCTGGAGTTAGAATTGAATTAGATAAGTTCTCATTTCGGACAAGAATTTTCTTTAGAATAACAGGTAGACCATTGTATTGTTCGACTGGGTTGTCGCGAGACACGGGACCGGCATCATAAATCTTCAAAGCAGCAGATTTTTTTACAAAAGGGCCAATCTAAAAACAATCCTTGTGAAACTCATTTGTATCTTTATTGCTTGCATGAGCATTAATCATACCTTTACCACGTTCAGTATTAACTGGACAGACAATTGCACCTTGCTTGATAGAAGTATGTTGAGAATCAGGGATTGTGTATTTAGCAATCATTATAGTATCCTTACTAGCAAGTACATCTTCAAAAGCAGTAGGAGTAAAAACTGGCTTTGGAGGCATCATTAGTTTTGACACTCTAGGTCAAGTAATTCCAAAGCTAGATGCCTCGGCATCTTTTTTTGTGTTCATTTTAGCTAAGAACAGGGGTAAATTAACATCTTTATGATCAATGATGTGGCATGAAGTACAAAAATTCCTTGGGAATTGGAAATATGTACACTTGACAAGAAAATGTTGACTTCTTCCTCTGGTGATTAAGGGAATACCAACTGGCATGGCTCTTTGAACAGATATACAAACACAAACTTTAACATTCTTTTTGAGAGGATGATTACCATATGGTTCTTTTTCTTCAATTAGTTCACCCATTCTGATAGTGAGGAGTTTTAAATCTTCAAACTCAACGCATTCCTTTGGTACATTGTAGAGAATAAACCATATAAGTTATTCAGTGAATGAAACATGATGATTGACTGGCCATCCAGTTGGTGGAACTACCCTTAAAATAGTAAGAAAACCACAAGCATACCTTGGTCTTTTCTCATTAACTCTATTGAAATCACATTCTGCTAGGAATATAATCAATACTTTGTTTCTCAGCCCACTAAAATTTGTAACTGTAGGGGATTGTGCTAATAGCCATTGGGTGCAAATGTAATGTCTGATTGAAGAGTTGGGAACCAAAGTTTCACTACAAACATAACCCACCATATACCATTTCCAATTATTATCATTCTCTGCCAAAAAAACTTCCTTATCAATAAAGACTAGTTCAGTGAGAGAGGAAGGTAGTATGAGTTTTTCAGCCATTAAAGCAGCAAGGTTTTGAATTTCTAAAGTAGAAGGTTGTGAGGGGTTCTTTGTATTTAACTGATCCATATAAGTAAAACATATTAGAAGGATAAAGGTAAGTGATTTTTATCAGTGTTTTCATTGGATAAGAAGATAATAATATGTATCTGGATATGATATTGCCAATAATTTTTGGTGAATGTGTTGAGATATAGACATGTCACCCCAATATTCAATAAAAACCAGGTCTCTGAATTTGACTGAAACTTAAAATGGAAACTATTTGATAGTTGAATATGGTTTTCTTTTTGAAGGTAGCACAAATGTTGAAGAATTGTGTAATTTTTGTTTGTATCACTGCTACCCTGGGTACAAGCCACAAAATACCCATCAACTTTAAACACATGTTGAGACTGGGACCTAGGTTTGAAAGTACCACATTTCACGTGCAAATGGTTGTATCATAGTGAAGAGAAAAATCTCTTAAGAATGACAAAATATATTATGTGGCAAAGGAACGTCATGGTGATGATATAGGAGAGTTAGGTATGTTATAAATGCCTTTGTCTTTCCTGATAAGGTTATAGAAGTGATGTTAACTTCCAAGAGTAATTAAAGCATATCGACTTGAAATTTGAAAGAGAGGGAATGTGTAGGAGGCGGGAATATGATTTGGCTCATTGATGGTTTGATGAATTTTTGGGTAAGTGGTATAAGGTTGGCTTGGAGTAAGATAATGGGTGAGACAAAAGGTTTCCTTATTTGGCATTGTTACAAATAGTCTCTCCGATGGACTCTGGCTAGTCATGGTGCCTCTTAACAAGTGCTGCCAGACCTGGACCATCAGAGAGTAAACATATCTTATTAGTGCACAATATAGCTTAATAAAATTAGGTAAACCGCCAGTACCCTTCTTAATAGAGGCTCTAAGGGAATTATTATGGGTGCAAGAGTATGGGGATAGGTTTTGAAAAAGCGTGGGTCTAACAACCACACCCAATATTTCGATTAGCAATCTGTATGGACAAACTCCGAGTTACTTTCTAGAGAATCAACTAGACAGTGAGACTCAATCAATAGAAAATATCTCAAGGAGTTTATTATATCTATCTCTCAATTTGATTTACTCAAGCAAATACAATCTGCGAGTCTTAATCAAAGAGAGATAACTTGGATGGTACCAAAGACCAATATCCAAGTGTCAATTAATTAAAATCAACAACCAATAAGGTCAGATATTCTAATTGATTGAACAACGTACAACCTGTATTATTTCAATTATATAACACAATATAATGCGGAAAAGAAATAACACAGACACCAGAATTTTGTTAACAAGGAAACCGCAAATGCAGAAAAACCACAGGACCTAGTCCAGATTAAACATACATTGTATTAAGCCGCTACAGACACTAGCCTACTCCAAATTAACTTCGGTCTGGACTGTAGTTGAACCCCAACCAATATCACACTGATCCAAGGTACAGTTAGGCTCCTACACCTCTGATCCCAGTAGGATACTGTGCACTTGATTCCCTCAGTTGATCTAACCCACAACCAAGAGTTGCTACGACCCAAAGTCGAAGACTTTAGTAAACAAATCTGTATCACACAGAAAAGTCTACAAGATAGATAAATTCATCTCCCACGAATAAACCTATGAGTTTTGTTCCATCTTTTGATAAATCAAAGTGAACATGAACCAATCAATAAAACCAGACTTATATTCCCGAAGAACAAATTTCAGTTTTATCAATCACCTCACAACAGTCTTAATCGACACATCGAAAAAAGATATTGTGGAATCACAAACGATGAGACGAAGATGTTTGTGATTAATTTTATATCTTTCCTATCGGAGAAATAAATCTCAAGCCAATTATTACAATTATACTCGTACGATAGAAGATGTAAGATCAGATCACATAACTACAATAAAAGTAGTAACAGTCTGGCTTCACAATCCCAATGAAGTCTTTAAGTCGTTAACCTGGTTTTTAGAAGAAGAAAACCAAAGGTTAAAGGAGAATCGACTCTAGCTTATCAAACTAGTATCACAAAAAATGTGTGGGGATTAGGTTTCCCAGTTGCTAGAGTTCTCCCTTATATAGTCTTCAAATCAGGGTTTGCAATCAATGTTAGCTTAGTAAAAAAACATTTAATATTCACCGTTAGATGAAAATCTGATTAGATTCAAGCTAATATTTATCAACCGTTAGATCGAAAACTTAGCTTGTCATATACACATGTACTAGACAATTTTAGGTTCGTGTAACTGTACCCAAACTTGTACATTAGTTGGTTCAACACTAGTTAACCAAATGGTTAGACAAATGATTCATATTAACCATATTATTCTTCACCATAACTAGTCCAAATGACTCAAATGAACTAGTTAGAGAGTTGTACAATTGCTATGAGATCTCATGTACTACACAAGACACAATTGAAGCAAAAACGATGTGATTCTCTTGAATCGATTCATGAACTATAAAGCCACGGTTTGCAATAGCATTCCTTAGTTTATAATGATAAGTTCACAAACATCGTTTTTAGACATAACCTACTCAAGTTCGCGGACTTAAGTTCCCGGGCGGAGATCACAAACTCCAGCAGAAATTCTCGGGATCGAGAACTACGCCAGTTTGTGGACTGGGTTCGCGGACTGGGCTTGTATGCTGAGTTCGCGGAATGAGCTCACGCACTACTCCGGTTTCACTTGATCAACAAAGTTCGCAAACTTCGGTTCAAGCAATAAGGACTTATACATATATGTGTTACCACAACAATGCTTATATCCTCCAATGGTTATATTGTCTAAAATCTCATTTCAATCATTGAAACATTCTCAGAGGACGTTATATAGTTGTTATTCAAAAACTATTTTTCATCAGAGCGATTTCTAAAATGATTGAAGCATAACATGACTTTCATCACTAGGTAAAGATGAACTTGGCTAAAGCGAAAGCTTTACCAACACATATTTCGAGAAATAGATAAGCGAGATATACTCAGCTCGAAATATCATATGTGTACAATCTTAGTCTATATAGTAATACGACTTTTGTCTCAAGATAGGAGATAGAGTATATAGAGTAGATAGACCTTTGAGTGATATATAAGTTCAAGTCTCCACATACCTTTTAGTCGATGAAGATCCACTGGTTCCTTGAGTAGTCCTTTGTCTTGTATGATGATTGATATGGAGTTCTTGAGCTCAACTACACTTTCTATCCTAGTCCGAGACCTTAGCTATAGTAGACTAGAAATCAAGACTTTATAGTTTTGATCATTAACATTGACAAACATGCTTGAGATAGAAACGCATGCGAGTTCGACCGAGCAATGCTCTAACAGGTTTTGACATTCAATTTGCATGCGGTAATGATGTTTATGGAGAAGGTGCGAGATGTCTTGAATAGGCGTGAATTGCCAAGAGACGGGATGTTTAACTAAACTTCCTAAATGACTATTAATGGTATCGTTTAAGAGTCTATAAGAAGGTTTAATCGGAAAATCCTTCTTATAGTATCAAAGATAGCCAGAAAGGGAAAAGATTAAGATCATAGACAAAAAGATTAGGGATGACCAATTCTGGTAATCATGCTTCCTCCTCATCTCCTCCAACCACCAATGCATTTTATATAGCAAAAATCATAGCAAAGTCACTCGGGGATCAAGAACTAGGGAGGTTGAAGGATATTTTCATAATAAAATTGATTGACATCACAGGGAAGCCGAAGAATTGAAAGAAAAAGAATATAATGCTTTTGAGTATGTTGCATGGAAAGAAAAAGGTTAGCAAGAGATGAGAGGAAGAGGGAAAGACGTTTAAAGAAGTACATAGAGAAGAAGTATGAAAGTGCAACTGAGACAGAATCAGAAGAAAATGATGATGAAGGGCATGGGTATTTCATAGAAGAGATTAATTCAATCCAGGAGGATTCAGATACTGCTGAGGAGAACAGAAGAATGTTGGAGTATGAGGAAGATAAGATGTATCGGCGATATCTGCAAGAGAAGGCCAATCCTGGAATATTTTCAAGGACCATGCATGAAGGTGAGTCTGATGATGAGGATGAAGAGATATTGGAGGAAGAGACTGATGCAAGTGCTGATTCAGATGCTCCTGAGTATATTGATGATGGATATGGACCTCCTGCTTCATCTAGAAGTGACTACAATAATGCAAGTGACGATGATGACTGGAGCTACGATGGGGATGATTATTAGTAATCTCCCTTGGGGTATCTGCAGCAACACATGTGTTAGGCTTTGAAGAAAATCTAATGATAAACAACAAGTTTTTTGCTAACAAGTTCTGCTAGTACTTGCTCCTAGTCTTATGAATCTTTCTCTTGCTGTTAATATTTTGGTTGTTCATGTTAAAACTTTTGTTTGTGGTTATGGTAGTTTGTTTCTGTTGTTTTTGTGTTTGTTTATCACTTTTCTCAGTCGACTTTGGGGTTGTGTGGGTAACTGATAAATTAGGACGGGGTTGGAATATTGATGCGTGTCGTAGGAACAACAAATTAATCAAGATATTTCTCACAAATTAACTGGTAATATAGCAGTAGTAAGAGGTCGTTCCCACAGAGAGCTGTGTAATTGATATGTTATTTAGTTCAGCAAAAATAATAAAAGACAAGGGGGATTGTTTGATCGAAGTAAAATAAAAAGAAACAAACAATGAAAAGATGATCAAGGAGTCCTTCGCCGTTACCAAACGTTGACTCAATAGTATACTTATCTATCTTCGTTAGAACCATTCATCACCAACCGTAGGAAAGCATCTAGAGCATTTCTATCCCTAAAGTTCCTTGTGTAATCGGATAACAAAGCGCTGGCATATCAAGTTGTAACCAACCGAACCACCAAAAAGTAGCGTACTCAAGGTGTAACCCAATCGGAAGATTTAAGTTATGTGAACTTAGGTCGATCATAGCAGTTAGACTCTTAGCGCAAGGTCCATTTACTAGTGTTATCTTCACACACGATTGCTCTATAGAATCCCTCTGCGAGGTCTCACGTTCTCTACTTTTTTAAGGATTATTCAAAATTACACGGATATCCTAACCCTTTACTAGCAATAGAATGATCAAAATATTAATCCAGCGTGCACTCCAAATAATCTAATTAATCAATCATAAACCCTAGTGTTGATGGTGGATTTTAGTTCAGGGCTAAAATTGTAAAACCAATTTTAACGCATTGACATCCTGCAAAGGGTAAAGCCGTTTAATAAGTGATGAATACTTCTTCACTTTATTTATTCGAAGAAATTCAATAAATACATAAAATTCCCCCAGAATGGTGCATGTAGCAACAATCCCAATATTCTGTGAATTTATAGCATTATTAATTAATGCATGAATTGCTTTGTATTTCATGTGATGTTCTCAGCAGGAATCTCATTATTGGTGCATCATGATGACTGATTGTTACTCTCATCAGAGTAACGCAAATCTCTAAGTGTCAATGGTGAGGCATGCACAAAATACCCGTACAAGCTACATCTCTCGGTGTGTTATATTATCCCGATTGAGCATATTTAATTTCCTAAGGGAAATCTGGACTGTCCATATCAGTCTCAGAAACGATCACGGCTACTGAAAAAGCGGGGGTCTAATAACCACACCCAATATTTCGATTAGCAATTTGTATGGAAAACTCCGAGTTACTTTCTAGAGAATCAACTAGACTCAATCAATAGAAAATATCTCAAGGAGTTATTATCTCTATCTCTCAATTTGATTTACTCAAGCAAATACAATCTGCGAGTCTTAATCAAAGAGAGATAACTTGGATGGTACCAAAGACCAATATCCAAGTGTTAATCAATTTAAATTAACAACTGATAAGGTCGGATATTCTAATTGATTGAAAAACACACAACCTGTATTATTTCAATTATATAAAAAATATAATGCAGAAAAAAAATAACACAGACACCAGAAGTTTGTTAACAAGGAAACAGCAAATGCAGAAAAAACCCGGGACCTAGTCCAGATGAAACATATACTGTATTAAGTTCTCGGATGGAGTTCACAAACTCCAGCAAAAATTCTCTGTCGAGAACTTCCGCCAGTTCGCGGACTGAAGCTCGCGCACTTCTCCGGTTTCACTTAATCAACAAAGTTCACAAACTTTAGTTTAAGCATTAAGGACTTATACATATATATGTTACCACAACAATGCTTATATCCTCCAATGGTTATATTGTCTAAACTCTTATTTCAATTTTTGAAACATTCTCAGAGGACGTTATATAGTTGTTATTCACAAACTATTTTTCGTCAGAGCAATTTCCAAAATGATTGAAACATAACATGACTTTCGTCACTAGGTAAAGATGAACTTGGCTAAAGCGAAAGCTTTACCAACATAGATTTCGAGAAATAGATTAGCGAGATATACTCAGCTCGAAATAACATATGTGTATATTCTTAGTCTATATAGTAATATGATTTTTGTCTCAAGATAGGAGATAAAATAGATAGACTTTTGAGTGATAGATAAGTTCAAGTCTCCACATACCGTTTAGTCGATAAAGATCCATTGGTTCCTTGAGTAGTCCTTCATCTTGTATGATGATCGCCATGGAGTTTTTGAGCACAACTACACTTTCTATCCTAGTCCGAGACCTTAGCTATGGTAGACTAGAAATCAAAGACTTTATAGTTTTGATCACTAATATTGACAAACATGCTTGAGATAGAAACGCATGCGAGTTTGACCGAGCAATACTCTAACATTAATCTTCCCCTTTGTCAATTTTAGTGGAAAAATTATTAATACATATGGAATACAAAATATATAAATAAACTTTGTAGCTCCTATTCCACATGTCGTCTAATCTTCAACAATACTCGAAATCTTCGTCACTTCCAAGTAATCCAATGATCCCAAAGGTTGTAATTTTAGCACCATCATTGTTGAAAATCCGTAGCTATAACAATGAGAAAAGCAATGGTTCTCAATCATTGTTATACAATGTCATAGTATCATTACACAACGTCAAAGTCCAATTGCATCACAACTTTAACAACATACTATGGTGATACTTCACTCCCCCTTAGTCAATACTCCATTTCACATGGAAACCACTCCCCCTTACATAATGATCCGAAAACCATATGTATTTGTAGTGTGAACTACATATTAATTCTCCCCCTTTTTGTCAATAAAATTGGCAAAGGTACAAGAACGGGATCCTAATGAAATTTACGTAAGAGACATTTCATGACCAAAGGTAAATTTATATCATCTTGTTTAGATGCAATCATAAAGCCGAAGCTAAATGAATTCATCAAGGAGTTTATAAATATACAAGATAACCCCTATAATATTCCACAGTCGCACTCCCTGCAATGATTTGGCAATTAAGCACAAGTTCAAAAGAACTCTCCCCCATAAAATGTCATTCCCAAGAGAATAACAAGAACGACCTTATTTTCAAAAAAAAAAAAAAAGGGTTTCTTTAGACTCAACAAATCACATACAAGTATGAATTTGGAATCCAAATATAAATATTCAATCATATTAACCAAGGAGAACCAAGATTAATTTGACTAAATATGCTCGACACAAGTAAACTTATAAAGACTTAAATCAATTAGATTAATCACAAGAAAACTCGCAACTAATCTAATTTTCATACTCAACCAAACTAATTACAAAAGTAATCAATTTAATTGGCCACACTCGACATAAGAAATCTATGGAGCAATGACTAAGTTAATCATGAATAACCAACCCAGACAAAGATATGCTCAAACATAAGAAAACTTATGGAGTGCTAACTAAATAATCACACAAGATGATTAATTTAGTTCAATCATGTTCAACATAAAGTACCTTACGGAACAACAACTAATCTAATTACAAAGCAATCAACTTTTGTTGTTTTAGTGCTCAACATAAGACACTTCATGGAACAACACAGTATTTACACAAAAATTGTGGATCGGAGAATCGACCTTATACCTTGGAATAAGCAAAGATTCATTCCATGTTTCCATCACTATTTGCACAATGACACACAATAGACATAATCCTTGAATCACAAAAGATTTTAACCTATCTTACATCAATAATTGACAATATAGGCTTAACTTTTGTGTTTCGTCAAAAGTCTATTCATTCTTTTATCAATATTTGTATATCAATTTACGAACGACTTTACTTTTGACAAAATATGGGACAATCAAGTTCATGAACGTAAACACACATATCCCATAACAATATTGCAATATAAAATCAAAAATATTAATACTGCACAAATCATCTTCAAAACAAGTTTAGAATTTAAACCAATAAATCTAAAAACAAGAAGATGAAAACTTTGGATATAGCTATGTGTAAACACAATAATGGCTATTCCAAAACACTAGTTATTCTTCTAAATAAAACAAGAAAAATAGAAGATTTACTAGGCAATAAATAAACTACTCATCATCTCCATCGGAAACACTCCAAGATGCTTGAATAGTGTTCAACTCTTCCTTGAGCTCGGGAAACTTAGTTGCAACCACCGATAATTGTTCTTGAACGCACTTCACCCTTGAATTGACCTTACACACTCCCTTGTGAATTTTTTGAAGTAGACTCAAGGTGGTAGGATCACAATCGTTAAGTGAAGCATCTCTTTGTATTTTGCATACATTCTCCCTTATGCGCCTGAAGGTACAAGGACGAATCGGTTTGGGTACCCCAAGAGAGTTGCCAATTGAATCAAAACCACAAACACGACAGATTTAATTAATCAAACAAGGATAGCCTAACATCTTGATCGAAGAAGTCATTGAAATCATTTGATAATAATGAATCCACAAATATCAAGACTTTAAACACCTGATTCAAGGAAATAGACTAATTCTGCAAACTCATGACTCCGCAAAGAATTCTCAATTATGGAGGGACAAAGATTGGGAATACCAAGTTTTCCAAATTCCATCAGTGCAATACTAAGTTCATTAGTAGGGAACTTCCCTTGATTCCAAGCTACCTTCTTTCCACAGAGCCCAATAAAGATATCATCACATGATGGGTGTTCATCACTCGGTCTAGGGAGACGCACGTTTACCAACAAAATATTGGTAGTCCTCGAAATTAACTCTCTATCAACAAGAAACCTTTTTCTATTTACCATGGATTTGAATTCCATCTTATTAAGATCAACATCATGAATGTTGGCATAGAAAATTCTTGTGAGGGAGTCAAATCCTTGTCCAAGACTATCAAGGTTATTTCCAAAATTGAACTTTTTGAAGCAAGCTAAGTCTTCATCATGTCCACTAGAGATATCCAATTTCTTTTCTAAAATAAAACATTTAGATGAAATCTTCTCAAAAATTATAGTATATAAATCATCCACAAACCTAATCCTAAGAGAATATTGGTCACAAGGAAGATCTATACTAGAGGTATTTGGATTTTTGAAATTCCTTTTTGAGCCCTTAGAATTCATCACGAGGTCTAAGAAAATTAAGGGAACAAGATGGATTTACTTACTTGGAGTGAACCTTGAACACCCTTTATCTTAGTGTAGTTGCAGGAAATCCTACACTACACCCTTGATAAGAATTTACTGTAATTAAGACATATTTGAAGATTAAAAACAACATTTTATTATTTGATTCTCAGAAATCAAGAATACAACCGCTCCCTTGAGTTTTCTCTCTCCTCAAGATTTCCTCAACACTCAAAAATACATCATCCTCTCTCTGAATTTACTGGATCTCTTTATATAGGAGAGTTACATAGTGGATGACAACTAATCTGTCCTTTAATTTCGTATCTGACTCGTGATCTTATCGCAGTATTTATAATGTCCATTCTCGCAAGCATTGTGACAATCGCAGGATAATCACGCTCTTCCCGTGTTTCTTTATTCGTCAACTATTACGTCATTCTTCAAATCATTCTATGACACTCGTGAAGTGTTGTTGAAAAACTCGCGATGATGTTCGCAGAAATGTTGTTAATCTTGCAAAAGTAATATCATGGCGATATTCTGGTCCTACATCTTGCCTCTTCTCATGTCTTTTCTGTGAAGGAGGAAAGATCATGAGAATTGAATCTTTAATAATTCCGCAGTTGTTTATTTTTTTGCATTCTTCTGCTTTGACACGTTTCGGTATTCTTCGCCAGCTGTTTTCACGTCCTTTCGTTGCATTAATTGCATTCATCTTCTCGAGAACTTTTTTCTTCTATAAATACTTCTTTCATTCTTTTCTTTTCCTCTTTTTAGTTTCTTCTATCTCTCTGCAATTTCTTTGCAATTTTGTTGTTCTTCCGTAAATTCCGCATCTGTTATTGTTGCATCTTTTCCTTCAATCTTCTATCCTTTTCTTCATTCCCATACTTATTTTACTAAAAATGGCTCCCGCTGGTCGTAAATATATGACTGTCTTTGAGTAAATGCAGAAGAAGTTTAAGAATCAAGGTTTCTCTTTATCCACTTTCCCTGATCAAAACCCTAAAGCTGAACTTTCTGTTAAACTATTTTCTGATCATCCAAGTTCTCGCGAGAAGATTATAGTCTCGCTAGGTCAACTTGAAGCTGGTCTTCCTATTCCTCTTTACAATCCTGAACTTCCTTTGTTCTATGAGATACTTTCTCATCCAAAATTCTCGCGAGCCATATATCAACTGGGTGGGGATTGCATCCAAATCTCCTGGTGGAGTATGCTACTCGCGGTGCTAATAAAGAATCTCAAAGCTACCACGATCTGCGAAGAATCCTAAATTCAAGGATGTTCCAATTATTCCCGCCATGTATACTGTAGATAATATTTTCATAAACTATGACATAATCCCCATGAAGAGGGATATCAACTGCTGGGGGGGCCCGCTTGCAAAAGAAAGATGATGTCGTGAAAGATAAAATGCTTATGTTGTATATCGATTGGCATACTAGTACTAACCAAGGTCCGCGTCATTCTAGCGATGAAAAATGGTTCATCTTCCCTCTAATTTTAGAGGGTTCATATATCTATGGTACCCATACTTTACCTGCGAATCTCGCAGTATACCAGCCGTGGGTATTCAGCTGGCCTGAGAGAAATAAAGAAGTATGTTTTCTAAATTTTTTGCATAATAAATTACCATTATTATTTTCTTCATGTCTTTAGATTCTCGTTGACTATTTCCTTTTTATCAGATTGAAAGGTTGAAAGCCAGCTATGATAAGCTAGGGAAACCTGCTACTTTCTTAGCTCTCAAATCTCTCACAGATGAAGTAAGAAATATTTCTTGATAACTTTTTACAATATATTGTTGCCTCTATTTCTTATATTTATCTATGTTCGCATGAAATTGAAGAAAGAGCGCATGTGAAACCTGCGAGAACTAAAGATAAATCCACAGTTGGTCGCAAGGGTAAATCTACTGCCCCTCTCAAAGAGAATTCTGTTGCTCCTCGTAGAGAGAAATTTGATGCTCCTCCCTTAAAGAGAAGAAAAACCCAACTATTTTCTTCTTCAATTCCTCAATCTAATGAAGAAAACCAAAGTAACGATGATGCTGATGATGATGATGATGATGATGAAGACGAAGATAATAATGACATCTCTCCTATGAAGGATTCCTTTTCTCCTGAATCTCCTATGACCCAATTATCTAAGATTTTTGGAGATGTCACGCATGGTATTTCAAATGATTATGGAGTATCTCAAGCTCTCGCAAAGGTTTGCGATGCTTCCCTATTGGTTGATAATGATTCTTTCCAGGGAATCTCAAGATCGCTGACTCCCAGTCCTTTGAATTCACTCAGCATTTTGGTATGTTTTCACTTCTTTGCCTCTTATTTGTACCGTAGATTTCAAACTATATCTATCTTAGCAATTTTTACATTTCTTCGCAGGCTGGAAGAGCTTCTTTTATCGCTGCCTCAGATTTGGAGAAAAGACGTGCCGACCTTCGCAACAAAAATGAAAATTTAAAGTCTAAATTTGCAGATCTTCGCAAGTAAAGGGAACAGTTGGAATCTGAAGCTATTGATCTTCGCAAAATTAAAGGAGAATTAGAAGCTGAGGTTGCTGAGATTCGCAAGAAGAATAAACAACTAGAAATTGATGCTTCAAGTGATAAACAAAAGATTTTTGATCTTGAAAAATCTAATCAGCAACTCTATGGTATAAACTTTTCCTTCTTTTATTTTAATTCTTTTGCCTTATTTTGGCTCATTCAAGTAACCATTTTTGCAGATATTTATGACCTTACTGATGAGGCAACAATCTTCCGATCTTTCCCTGAACCTGTAGATGAGGATACCCTTCTTGTTCGTCTTAATAGTTCTTTAAGTAGTTTCTTAGATGATCAAATTAGATATCTTTCCATAGATGAGCTTAAATCCAAACTTCATCTCTTAAAAATTGAGCACAGATTCAACTTGGGCTTAACCAATAAATTTAAGCGTCTTTATCTTGATTCGAAAGAAGAAATTAATAGATTGAGAAGTAAAAATAGTGATCTTATTGATGAGAAAGATCTTATTGTTAAAAATGGTGCTCAAGCCCTAGAAGATTTCCATAAGATTCTTACTGATGTTAAAATTTAGAGGGACAGACTTATCGGCGAAAATAAAGATTTTCTTGCGAGAGAGGACCAAGTTCGCTCTTGTCTTCTTATCAGCAATGATGAAGAATTTGCTTGGGCTGCGAAAGTTCTTGATAATGCCAGAAATAATCTAGGTGTAGATGTTAGTCTTCATACTGAACAAGCAGCCTTGATTAGAGACATGATTTCTGAAAGAAAAGGTTGCTAATTATTCATTCTCATTGGTCCTCCGTCTTTTATATTTTTCTACTAAATTTCTGATTTGCCATTCTGTACTCGCAGGAGTTGATAAAAGATACTATGTCAGAGTTAAATAACTTGAAGATGAAAAGGGAGTGCTCGCAAAAGCTCTAGCTTCTCGCAACGAAAAGTATTCAAAACTGAAGGAACAGTTAGAAATTATGAGAAGAAATTTTAGTAACACTCTTGTTGGTGTTCGCAATGACTCTATTAAATTGGTCTGCGATGACCATCAAATTCCTTATTATGAGTATCCTGACATTTTGCATGAAGTTCCACAAAATGTCCCAGATCTTGTCATTTCTGATAGCAAAGCTAAAGATTCTGAAGAAGATGAAGATCATGATGAAGGTGGTGGGGATGAAGAAAAGAAATCCGACGAAGATAACGATGGATCTAATTATATTTCTTATATTCTTCCTGTAATATCTGTACACTTATCCTTTTCTCTTTGTAATATACTTGCTGCGAATTTCTACAGCTTCTAATGTTCTCTAGTGTATGAACTTCTTCTTATCTCTTCCTGCATATATTAAAAGACAAATTCTTTTGCGCAATATGGTTAAGTAATATATTTATAAGTTTTTGGCTATCCATTTGTAAATCTATTATATAAAGATGCGTAAATCTGTTATATAAAGATGAATAACAATATTATCATTCTGTTCATTCCCATACTTGCCTCTGTTATTCGTCTGCAATATAAAAGATTGAGCATATTAGATTCTTAATAAAATTGTGCAAAAATTGCAACCATAATCTCGCAGTCATGTGTTAATCTCTTGTGGTCTTAGTTTTCCTTCCTAATTAAAGGTCTTATTTTGCCACGTTTCTTTCTGCGACAAAATCGCAGGACGTCTTTACATTCGTATGTAAAGACCCATTGATCTTGCCTTATCCATATGTTTTCAAACGTCCGCGACAATATGACAGGTCTAAATTCCTTGCGAGAACAAAGCCCCATGACATTTCCGTCTAGCGATGAAATCGCAGGACGTCTTTACACTTTTATGTAAAAACCCATTGATCTCATATTAACTTTTTCTTATGGCTTGTTGCCTCTGTATTTGTCACGCTAAAATATGACAGGCCTAAATGTTCTTGCGAACACAAATCCCCGTGACATTGCCGTCTTAAGACACTTATCAGCTCCCTAATGGAGGGTGCCGCCCTTACTCCCCCTGGTCTCCCCTTCAAGGAGGGAACATCGGCCATACAATACTAGCTCCTCCCATCCAGTCTTAACAACAACCAGTTGTTTTCGCAGCCTCTTATCCTTTATGCCTATATGGCTTATAGTTACGAGACTTCACCCTAAGTGGGGTTTTCTTGAGGCCGAGTGCATCATATCCAAGACTTACCAAAAATGGCCAGGGTAGGTTCGTCCATCCCGGGAACTCTTGACTCAATCGTGTACCTCGGCGCCTTTGTCATACTCTGTACCCCTTAGAAGAAACCCTCGGTCGCCCAACCAGGGTATAACCTTATATAGTTGGAAATACAAAGTATCTCTCCTGGATAGGTATCTCAAAGAGATGGAACCTGATCTCCGTGACTTTCGAGGTTCCAAAGCGGTATAACCTTATCCCTGAGCCACGCAAAGAGATACCCCCTTATATGACGCACTTTAGGTCTTACATTTGCCTCTTGCGAAATTGTATCCGCGAACTAGGGTGTACGCCATATAGGTTCGTCCCATTCTTATGTCTCTGCAAAATTTTATTCGTGTTTCTTGCGAGTATTGCAACTCTGATGAAATTTATTTTCTTTGATCTTCTCTTAATTTGCATTTCAACTCTTGTATAACTTCTCAATTTCATTTCTTTCATCCAAACAAAATATCTTTTTGAAATATTTTCTTCAACAAATCATTCATAAACTTCTTAAATTTCGTCATTTTACCTTTCTACTTACTACCTTCTGCTTCTACCTTTTTGTTGCATTTTGTTGTTTTCTCTCCATCTGCGAGATGCTCTCCACATACAGTTTCCAACTCATGTTGATTTCGCAGTATTCCTTCCTCTCACCGATCTATTGTATCAACCATCAGATCATCACCTCTTTGTTTTTGCTTGATGTTTCGTTTCCAATTTCTGCTCTTTGCTGCCCTTTCCTTGCAAGACTCCATATCAATTTCATAGCATTTCTTCCCATCAGCCCAGTCTCCCTTTATTATTCCAACACCATTAGGATGAGGAAATTTAATACATTGGTGGAAGGTTGACGCCACACCTAATATCCCATGTAGCCAAGGTCGGCCAATCAGGTCATTATAAGGTGATTCAATATCCACAACGCAGAATAGAATCTTAGTAGATAACCCCTTTAATGGAATTCGCATTGTAATTTCCCCTTTGGGCTTGTTGGCAGTGCCGTTGAAACCATAGATTTTATAGGTTGATGGTATTAAATCCTCGTCTTTTCCACCCATGGTTCTATAAGTATGATAAAATAAAATATCGACTGAACTTCCAGTATCTATTAGAACTCTGTTAATGGCCCATGAGTCCTCAGTTTCATCATCATTATTTTCTTCATCTTCTTCTTATATTTGTTTGGGATTTATTTCTAACCTTACTACCAATGGATTGTCATGCATCTCGCCAGGTTCTGTTACTTCTTGCGCAGTGAAGGAAATAGTTTGCTTTTTCCACTCCTTTAATGGCGAAACTCTCGCAATATTCATTATCTCTCTTCCATCTGCGTCTCTCGCGAAGACTCTGCTTAGAACATTGTCGTGGAAATCCTCAATAGTTTTGTATGAATGTACGATGGAATTACAGAACAAATTCTTCGCCTTGGCTCCAACCTCTATCACAAATGTTTCTGCTCCTTTTACAGTATTCAATCTGCGAATATCTGGTCTTTGGTGGTAAATCTTTGAGATTGCGGATGTCCTATTAGAAAATGATTTAACTTCCCTGATCAATCATCCTCAAAATTATTCTTTTTACATTCCTGCAATCGTTTATTGAATGTCCATGGAAATGATGATAAGGACAAAATTCTTGATTTCGATTATTTTGATGTGTCTCTTATCGCATATTCCAGGGTGATGGTATATTTTCCATCAAAATGATAGTTTCCCAAAAAAAAAAATTATGCTAGCATTCAGGGGTGGCATCTTAATTTCTTCCCATATTACTCTTTGATTCCCTTGTCCTCTGAAACTATTTTGCCTCTGACCACCATAAGTCTCTTACGGCTGATCAAGTCTTTGAATTTTATTATTTCCACCGTGATTGTAATAATTCCTTTCCCTTTCATACTCTTCTTGATCTCGACTTCCCATGGCTACTAACTTCTGCTGGTTTTCAATTTCCACTTTCTCTTGTTGTGGTTGCGAGGTGCTCGCCACATTGTTAATCATTTTAGGAAGTAAACTCCCGTTTACCGTTATTGAGCTGGTGTTTTCCCTCCAAATAAATGTATTCTTCTTGTAGTTCTCGTTGCTCAGTCATTGTGATGGTATTTTTGATTTTAAAAATTTGTATGTACAACAGATTAGTTGCGAACATTGCATTAATGAAATATAAAATGAGGTATCTCTCATCCACTCTTCCTGCCATTTCACTGCACATTGTCTTCCATCTCATGGTTAGGTGTTTTAGACTCTCGCCAATCCTCTGTTTTAACCCAAACACATCTTCAATACCGGCCGCAAGAATTGTTGCTTATATATGCTCCCATAAATGTAGCTTGCAAATGGTCGAAAGAAGTTATTGTATTTTTAGGTAAGCCTTCGAACCATTTTAACGCCTCGCCAGTTAAACTAGATGTAAAGTATTTGCATAACACAACATCATGGTTTTCCCATTGTAGCATACACCTAACATAAGCCTTGACATGTTGAACAAAAGTAGTCCCATCGAAGATACTGGTTATCATTTGGTAAATTTCATTTTGGAGGGATTCCTCCTAATTGTACTTCTTGAGTGAATGGAGTTCTCGCAGCTTCTTCAATGGCTTCATCAAGTTTCCTTATGCATCCTTCTCTTCTGTTATTCAACATTCCCCTCATCTCTGATAACTCTCTTAAATTTTTTTCATTCCCCGCTGAATTTTGCTCAATTGGTCTTTTCAGTGCAGCTTCTCTTCTTTTGCGCTCGTGTCTTTCTTGTCCTGCGAGATTTTGTGCTTCTTCTTCAGCATCTTCATTCTGCCTTCTCCTGTGATTTTCCTCTTCACCTCCCTCTTGAATTCGCAACTGATTATGCCTTCCAATTTCTTCTCCGCGAATTTCTTCATTCCTCATCATTTCCCTTCGCTGTCTTTCTATTCTCCTTTGTATTCTGTCATATTCCTCATTGATATTATTGCTATGGAGATTTTGTGTGCGTCTCCTTTCTCGATTGTCATGATTATTCTGCCGTATTGCTTTTTGAAACTCTTGTTCTTCCACTTCTGCTCTTAATATTTCTCTCTCGCAAGCTAGACGCGCTTGTTCCGCATAATGCCTCTCAATTTCCTCCTCAATGATTCTTTGGATTTCTCGCCCATGGAATATTCTTCTACCTTCTTCTCGATTTTCTTCACCATCTTTGTTATTTCCATGCTCTTGATTTTTATTATCATGTCTATCATTCGCAGTTTCACCGTGTTGAACGTAGCGATCATTAATCATCTCTTCTTCTCCATGATCTCGCTCTTCATTTGGATTTTGCAATTTCCTCTAGATATTTACTCCAACATTTATCATAGGGGAATTTCGCATTGGTTCCTCTCTAAATGATCTTGATCTCCTACTTTTTAATCTCAAATTCTCCATTCTTAACTCGTGATTTTGTCTTGTTAGATTCACACGTTCTTCCGCCTCTAACCTCCTTTCCTCTTGTATTCTTTGTCTTAAAACCTCTACTGTTTCATTTCCATCATCTCCATGTATTAATCCTCCATTTACCTCTTGGTTTCTTTCTTCTCTTCTTTCATTTCTTAATTGTCGATCTTCTGCTTCTTCCATCGAATATGATCGCCAAGTATGCACACTCACTCTGTCGTAATCCACAGATCTATCTTGTATTGGTGTTTGTTGATTCGGCTGTTGAATTTGATTTTCTCCTTCATTCCTTTTTCTATTTCTTCTTGTTCTTATCCTTGAAGATTATCCTATTTCACTTGTCTCACCTCCTGCAAGTCTTTTACTCCTCCTTACGGTTGTTGGTGGTTCTGATGTATTTCTGCTTCTAGCCATTAATCTTCAAGAGTTATTGGAAATTGCATAAAAATCCTTCACTATCTACTCTGAATTCTTCACAATCACAATGTCAATTTTTATCTTTTTCTTCAGGAAATCAACAATTCAATCCCTGTTTCTAGCGCCCAAATGTAGTTGCAGGAAATCCTATACTACACCCTTGATAAGAATTTAATGTAATTAAGATATATTTGAAGATTAAAAACAACACTTTATTATTTTATTCTCAGAAATCTTTACAAGAAATGGAAGAAATCAAGAATACAACCGTTCCCTTGAGTTTTCTCTCTCCTCAAGATTTCCTCAACACTCAAAAATACATCATCCTCTCTCTGAATTTACTGGATCTCTTTATATAGGAGAGTTACATAGTGGATGACAACTAATCTTTCCTTTAATTTCGGATATGAATCACGATCTTATCGTAGTAGTTATAATGTCCATTCTCGCAAGCGTTGTGACCATCGCAGGATAATCACGCTCTTCCCATGTTTCTTCATTCGTCAGCTATTACGTCATTCTTCAAATCATTATGTGACACTCGTGAAGTGTTGTTGAAGAACTCGCGATGGTGTTCGCAAAAATGTTGTTAATCTCGCAAAAGTAACATCGGCAATATTCTGGTCCTACACTTAGTTTCTCCAAAGAGTCTTCAATGGAGGCTACACACAAAACCCTAAAAGTTCACGTACGCGGACGGGTGAGAGAAATAAGAGAGTATGCGAACTTCCTCTTAATAAGACCAAAAATGGGCTTGGACCCGTTTGCGAACTTCAACCCACAAAGAACAAGGGGTTTTGTTAGATGTTTGCACATCAAGGATTATGCATTCCGTAACAAGGTGAATGCACCAGAAAGCTTTATTTGAAATTTCAAGACAACCTATACACGATTCAACCATTTCTTGCCCCATTTCAAGATATATACATATGGGGTAGTGACAGTCTTGTTACCAAGAGGCACAATGTACAGAGATATTCTCACGCAACATTTTTAGTTGACTAGTGTGAACAGTCCCTGTAATGTAATCACCATAATGATGATAATCAGGAAAGTCTGAGCTTCATATCCTTTATTTGATATGCCTAGAAGGAGGATTCTTCCGCTTTCTAGGTTGTACAATATTATTTAATGGTTTAATATGTACATAATCCTTTTCGGAGTGATTCTTAGACTTAACAAAATTAAGTTTTTCTAAGGATCTAAAAACGTCTTCGAATGCTTTGAATAGATCTTTATCAGCTGATCCATTATGATAGTATTCCTCATAGAGATCGGTAGTCAATCTAGTGAGGTTCCATATCCTTGAGCGCCATGAACGTTTCCTCAATCTCTCCTCCTTTTTATTTTGTCCTTTAGATTGACTCATATCATCTAAAATTTCCTTCTCATATGAAATGGGATTATCATGAAAGACCGGAGGTTTTGACCATAATAAATCTTGATCAATCTTTAATAAATTAGGCGTATGTTATTAAGATGTGTTGATGGTGGATTTTAGTTCAGGTCTAAAGTTGTAAAACCAATATTTTGTATAACAGTCCTGCAGAGGATAAGCCTTTTTGATAAGTGATGAATACTTCTTCTCTTTATTGATTCACCTAGAATGGAGCATGTAGCAACAATCCCCAAATATTCCGTGAATCTCAGCATTACTAGTTAATGGATAAATGCCTTGTATTTCCTGTGTTGTTCTCGTGAGAACTCTCATTGTTGGTGCGGCATGATGATGACTGATCACATCTCTGCAGAGTAACATGAATATACAAGTACCAACAGTGAGGCATGCACGAAATGCCCATACAGGATACCCCATTGTCTAACAAAGAGAATCATCTCTCGGAGTGTTATACTAGCCCGATTGATCATCCAGACTGTCCATATCAGTATAGAAACGATCGCAACCATCCAACTTCACTAGCATGATTGGATAACCCTCAAGCAGGTATGGAATATTCATCACCGACCCAATGCGTGCCCCGCATGGTCGGCTTCCCCAAAAGGATATCATAACTTGCTAATACGTCCAGCTAAGGCAGCACAGACATGGAACCCTAAATTAGGGTTTGCGTCACATTACAAGTGTCGCAAAACAGTCTCAACCATCCATCTTCGTAGGTATAGATGAAGGGTGTAGATGTATATTCAGAGGGCCCAGAGCATGTCAACACAAACATCATGGGCCCGCATACACACATGACCAATTGGACAGGACCAACTATGGTTGGTCATCCCAATTCGGCGCCCAAACAAGGCATAACGCACGGCCGGTGAAACCCTAGTTAGGGTTTGTATCGATCACTTAGCGTCCATCTTCTGCACGAATGAAGGGTCCAGGGTTAAACTAAGCAGGTCCGGTGCGCATAAACATGACCACCGTGGGAAAATATATCTCCTCACCCGATCGACTAAGGCATTCCATGCCTAGTTATTCCAAATCGCATGCCCAAACTAGCGTGGTCACACTTCCCGATCACAAACTGATCTCGACCACTCAACTTCGCCGGACAAATTGAGTGGCTTAGATCACGTTTCCATGGGACAGTAAGGTATAGGCATGAACACCAGCCTACCACCTACACGCCAAACTAATAGGCCAAGATCGACCAAGCTTGGTCGTCTTGGAATGCGTGCCCGAAGTTGGCACGATGCGCGGCTTTTGCGGCATCAGTTTTCTGTCGCAAATTGATCTCGACCACTCAACTTCGCCAGACGAATTGAATGTCCCAGATTACACTTTCATGAGACAATGAGGTATGGGAGCCTACACCGTCATGCTGTCTACACGCATGCACGACCGGCCTGATCATGTGAGGTGTCATGATAATTACCATCAGCCACTCTACCACACCATGTGGTCGGCAAAGGGAGGGCTTGCTAGCGCAGCCTCCAAACCATCACATGAAGTAGGCAGGGAATGATGCTCAACAAAGATGCTTCATACATGCTAAATACATTCGATGCATAACCTGCATAGATTACACTCGATACTTCATGTATCGACTTTCTAAATAACTTAGTTATTTAACCTAGCATCACATGCTACCTTTTGTGGGTCCCACGATCCACACACTCGAGACATCAATCATGTCACAAACTGGGGGATACATACTAGGGAATTGGTCTGGCGGTTTACAGTATGCAGCGTGCAACGCGCCATCACAAGAACATGTAAGGAAGACATGAACGGTTAGTGATGACGGGAGAAGTGGGAAAAACTGATCATGTGACGCTAACACACAACTCCACTACTCAATCACTCCACTTCCCACGAAAGACATGAATAAGTCTCAAATGACTTGGATAAATAGGTTCTCCTCCTATTTTAAGATAACACGTAAACCAAGTGTTAATATACGAAATGTATTCAAACATCCGAGCCCGCTTGCATTATTTGTAAGCCCGCTCACCTTTCACACAAGTCTTAAAATAGCCTACACCTTCACAATCTCAACACCTTTTTCGCTTCCATCCCTAAGATCAACCCCATCTCCTTCACTTTGTGACCAAACAAGTCTGGAACAGCCATTTCTTGGTTTAGGCCAGAATTGTATAGATTGATCTCTCAAATCAAAAGCACTCCTGCAAGTGCATTTGTTCAAGGTTTAGATTCATTTCTCATCCACACATCCCAAATTACCAAAACCAGAGAAATAGTTTTTAACCATAAACAAGATGCCAAGAGCAAATTTTCCAAAGAAATTTCCCATGGGACAATTTTTAGGAACGAACAAACACAAACTTATCAGTTTAAAGTGTTTGCCTCTCTCGATACCAATTGAAAAATCGGGGTCTAACAACCACACCCAATATTTCGATTAGCAATCTGTATGGAGAACTCCGGAGTTACTTTCTAGAGAATCAACTAGACTCAATCAATAGAAAATATCTTAAGGAGTTATTATCTCTATCTCTAAATTTGATTTACTCAAGCAAATACAATATGCGAGTCTTAATCAAAGAGAGATAACTTGGATGGTACCAAAGACCAATATCCAAGTGTCGATCAATTTAAATCAACAACCAATAAGGTCGGATATTCTAATTGATTGAACAACGCACAACCTGTATTATTTCAATTATATAACAAAATATAATGCGGAAAAGAAATAACACATACACTAGAATTTTGTTAACGAGGAAACCGCAAATGCAGAAAAAACACGGGACCTATTCCAGATTAAACATATACTGTATTAAGCCGCTGAAGACACTAGCCTACTCCACGCTAACTTCGGTCTGGACTTTAGTTGAACCCCAACCAATCTCACACTGATCCAAGGTACAAATATGCTCATACGCCTCTGATCCCGAAGAGAGAACTGCGTACTTGATTCCCTTAGCTGATCTTACCCACAACCAAGAGTTGCTACGACCCAAAGTCGAAGACTTTAGTAAACAAATATGTCTCACACCGAAAAGTCTAAAAGGATAGATAAATTCGTCTCCCACGAATAAACCTATGAGTTATGTTCCGTCTTTTGATAAATCAAGGTGAAAAGGAACCAATTGATAAAACCAGACTTATATTCCCGAAGAACATTTCGCTTTATCAATCACCTCATAATAAACTCAATCGACGCTTAAGAATATTATTGAGGAATCACAAAACAAAAGACGAAGTGTTTGTGACTACTTTTATATCTTGCCTATCGGAGATAGAAATCTCATGCCAATTATTACAATTATGCTCGTAAGATAGAACATGCAAGATCAGATCACATAACTACGATAAAAGTAGTATCGGTCTGGCTTCACAATCCCAATGAAGTCTTTAAGTCATTAATCTGGTTTTTAGAAGAAGAAAACCAAAGGTTAGAGGAGAATCGACTCTAGCTTAGAAAA
Source organism: Papaver bracteatum (assembly GCA_023529315.1). Lineage (NCBI taxonomy): Eukaryota > Viridiplantae > Streptophyta > Magnoliopsida > Ranunculales > Papaveraceae > Papaver > Papaver bracteatum. The sequence continues at coordinate 2,486,508 of JAJJWX010005152.1, forward strand.
CTAGTATCACACAAAATATGTGGGGATTAGGTTTCCCAGATAGAGTTCTCCCTTCTATAGTCTTTCAAATCAGGGTTCACAATCAATGTTAGCTTAGTAACAAAGCATTCAATATTCACCATTAGATGAAAACCTGATTAGATACGAGCTAATATATATCAACTGTTAGATCGAAAACATAGCTTGTTATACACACATGTACTACACGTTTGTTGGCTTGTGAAAACCGTACCCAAACTTGTACATTAGTTGGTTTAACACTGGTTAACCAAATGATAACTTTCATATCAACCATATTCTTCTTCACCATAACTAGTCCGAATGAACTAGTTCGAGAGTTGTTCATTTGCTTAGATATTTATGTACTACACAAGATACAATTGAAGAAAAAACCTTATGATTCACTCGAATCAATTCATGAACTATAAAGCCACGGTTTGCAATAGCATTCCTTAGTTTATTATAATAAGTTCACAAACATCATTTTTAGACATAACCTACTCAAGTTCGCGGACTGGGTTCGCGGACTTAAGTTCCTCGGATGGAATTCACAAACTCCAACAGAAATTCTCGGTCGAGAACTTCGGCCAGTTCACAGATTGAAGCTCACGTACTTCTCCGGTGTCACTTGATCTACAAAGTTCGCAAAATTCGATTCAAGCATTAAGGACTTATACATATATGTGTTACCACAACAATGATTATATCCTCCAATGGTTATATTGTTTAAACTCTCATTTCAATCATTAAAACATTCTCATAGGGTGTTATATAGTTGTTATTCACAAGCTATTTTTCGTATGAGAAATTTCCAAAATGATTGAAACATAACATGACTTTCGTAACTAGGTAAAGATGAACTTGGCTAAAGAGAAAGCTTTACCAACACATATTTCGAGAAATAGATAAGCGAGATATACTCAGCTCGAAATAACATATGTGTATACTCTTAGTCTATATAGTAATATGACTTTTGTCTCAAGATAGGAGATAGAATAGATATACTTTCTCGTGATAGATAAGCTCAAGTATCCACATACCTTTTAGTCGATGAAGATCCACTGGTTACTTGAGTAGTACTTCGTCTTGTATGATGATCGCCATGGAGTTCTTGAGCTCAACTACACTTTATATCCGATACCTTATCTATAGTAGACTAGAAATCAAAGACTTTATAGTTTTGATCACTAATATTGTCAAACATGCTTAAGATAACAATGCATGCGAGTTCGACCGAGCAATGCTCTAACAGATACGCAGGTTGACCGCATGATTTAACCAGCCTAGACGAGCCCTATCGGAGAATTTTATCACCGTGATGACCATCAAGGGCCTATTTATGTTCTAGTCGGTCGAATGTTACACTTTATTTCCCAACATGCCAAAACGCCAGCCCCAAAATAGGGTAGCCGCGTTGCTTTGGAAGAAGCTCAAATGAGCAAGATTGCTTAAGACAGTCTCAAAATGATCGTGATCGTCCAACTTCACTATCCTGATTGGATGGCTTTGATCACACCATGAAAGATGGAGGAGGCGCTAAACGCACATTGGTGGACAACTCTATCCCCGCTTGATCGGTTTTCTCACGACAAATCCATAGAGCAATAAACGTTTGTTCAAAACATGGTCGGCGTGATGCTTTAAAGGGTCTGCAGAATTCCATTAGTGTCTTAAATTGATCACAACCATCCAACTTCGCCGATAAGTTTGGATGGCTTAGATCGAACTTGGGACCATCAAGAAGGTGCACACATGTTCACCACTAGCCCAATGTGGGCCCCACACAATCGGCCTCCTCAAAGGAGAAGCGCAGCTTGCCAATTAGTTTGGCCCAAGTTGTGCGTAGACGTGAACGCTTTCAAAACCCTAATTAGGGTTTGCGGCATGGAATATGTGTCGCAGTTCGATCACGACCATCCATCTTCGCCATCTTGGATGGAGGGTGTAGATATAGACTAAGGGGGTCCAGAGAGCATCAACCTGATCACCGTGGGCCCACATATGCGTGTGACCGCCGGCCTAGGACAACTATGGCCATGCACTTAGGAATGCACGCCCAAAGGAGGCATGATGCGCTGCCTCTAAAACCTTTACGACAACCGATTTCTTCCGCAAAACGATCACAACCACTCATTTTTTCCAGAAAAATTGAGTGGTCTAGATCGTACCTCCGCGAGATAGAATGGTATGGACATGTACACCGGCAAGACGTCTGCACGCATGCCCGGTCGGTCCCACCAAAAACATTGTCCATGCTTGATTTCGGGTCAAGTCAAGAGTGATGCTAGCGCACCTCTTTAAAACCCTAAAAAATCATCAATCACGCAAATATATGTCGTATATTATCTCGTCCGTCCAACTTTGCCATCTTGGTCGTGCAGCCTAGGCTAAGAGTTAAACCGCCAATGAGGTACCTTGGTGAATACTGCCCGTTACTTACTACCACAAGGAGTGATCGGGCCAAGGGATGGCTCCGCCATGCGGCCTCCAAACAATCACTCAAGATGGTTGGGCATGCGGCTATTTTAAGACGCTTAATCCGCGACTTTACTCCGTTAATCTTTAAAACAACGATGCTTCATACATATTGATTGTATTTGATGCATTCCATGCATAAAGTATATACGATATTTCATGAATATCGATTTCTAAATAACTCGCTTATTTAATCTAGCACCATATGCTACTTCATGTGGGTCCAACGATCCACTCATTCGAGAAATCAAGCATGTCACAAACTGGGGGATACTTACTGAGGTATTGGTCTGGCGGTTTATAGCGTGCAACTCGCCATCACAAGAATTTGTCAGGAGGTATGGACGGTTAAGATGATGAGGGAAGTGGGCTAAGAGGTGATCGTGCAATCACCACATGACCCCACTACTCCATCACTCAACTTCCTCCACTTTCTACGAGATAAGGGTTTACGCTCAATGACTTGTATAAATATGACTTTTTCCTATTTCCAAATAACATAAGACAAGCACAGAAAACCAAGTGTTGTCATTCCTATCGAAAAACACCGAGCTGATTGCTTACATTATTGCAAGCCATTCGATATTCCGATTCAAGTCATAAACATCCAACACCTTCACAATCTCAACACCTTCTTCGCTTCCTCCCTAAGATCAACCCCATCTCCTTCACTTTTGTAGACCGAAGCAAGTCCGGAATGGCCATTTCTTGGTTTAGCTAATTGTATATATTGATCTCTCGAATCAAAAGCACTCCCGTGAAATTCATTTGTTTAGGGTTTAGATTCATTTCTCATCCATACACCCAAAATTACCAAAACAAGAAGAAATATTTTTTACCCATAAACAATTGGCGACCACAAGTGGGAGATTAATCTCCGGTTGTGAAGTCAATTTCTTCAATACCCAATCCTATTTGGTTGATTTAAAATGGTTGGTCTTAGGACTCCCCAACAGTTTTAAATTCCGTTAAGCTCATCCAATGAAGATACCCCTCTTCCCAACGGTGTATCTGACGGCATAACCGAAAGAATTCCAACATTGATCGAGTTTGCACGGGTGCATGAGATTCACACGAAGAACATGGACCTGATCAAGGAAACAATAAACGACATACTCGATCTCCTTATCAATATGATATCGATATGAGCTGGTTCTCCGTCACAGTAGATTTCTATATTGGGGACTAATCTTTCGCAGTTGATCCTCCTCAAGTCAATAGTTTCACTATGAACCGTAGGTCGGGTAGATCGAAGCGGCTCTCTAGTGGAAATTTTATGTTTAACTCTTACACCTTCTCTCAAAAAGTCATTGAGTGGAGACGTTCACTTACAATTAACCGATAGCCCTGGATGTGCATTTAACTCCTTTGCGTCCAGAAGCCTCAAAAGCATCAAATATGTCTATAAATAATGTTACGTTTATATAAGAAGACACGATGGCGGAAGAAGGTCACAACCGGGCCCTACACGTTACTGCACGCATCAAGGATTCGGAGTTCAAGAAGTCCCTCATCGACACAGGATCATCTTCGAATGTGATTACTCTCAAGACACTCAGGACGGCCAAGGTTCTCCCAAGAAAGATCGTGCGACAACCTACCACTATGATGGACTTTGAAGGAAACCAAACCAACACGTACGGGTATGTCAATCAATTTATCTCGTAAGGCTCCGTCCAACCAAATTTGAAATTTGAAGTCATAGAAAAGGAGAGGGACTACCACATGATACTAGGAGACAATGGCTTCATGTCAATAGGATTATCCTTCAACATATCACCAAAGGCTAAAGACTATGTTAAATAAAGAAGTCGTTTGTATTTCAAGCATCGTTGTCTCCTTACCCACTGACATATGGAGTGGAGTTGTTTGAGCCAAGGGGAACTCCATGGGAAGAATCAGGCAAAGTTCATTTCATACCACTCCCCACATGGGAATCAATCCAGGAGGAGGACCGACTGGCATCATTGAGGTCTAATCCCCACGATACGTCTTCGTCGACAGGCATCCTTCTTCGTAGTGAAGCCGCAACCCATGTTCACACTAAGAGAGAATGGACTTTTGTGGCGAGCCGTGATCTGAAAGGGAAGATGTGTACCGACGCCGTTGTTAGAAATTAGCAGGGAGACTGCTTCCCGCCTCTCGCCCAATGGAATGCTACTGCAACGAAGATCCACAGGAAGAGGTGTTGGATTCCCCACGACAGCTACAGGATGACACCAAATCCACGACTGATGAGCTCGAAATCGTTAATATAGGGAATAAAGAATCTCCCAGGCCTATCTCTATCAGCTCAACCTTGTCCACGGATGAACGTGCAAAGCTCGTGCAACTTCTCAAAGAATACCATGATATATTCGCTTGGACGTATGAAGAAATGCCCGGTCTAGATAAAAAATTGGTCACCCATCATCTGCATGTCATACCTGGATCCAAGCCGATCAAATAGTCCCTGCAGGCAATTCGTGCACGAGGTAGAAGAGAAAATCAAGACCTAGAGATACGAAATTGCTAGTGGCGGCTTTATTAAACCCTTTCATCATCCGACCTGGTTGGATAATTTGGTTCTGGTAAAAAATAAAAACGGACAAATCAGGTGATGCGTGTATTTCAGAGACTTGGACAAATGTTGCCCCAAAGACGATCTTCCTCTACCTAACATCGACATGTTAGTAGATGCCATCAGCGTACATGGCATGTTCTCCTTCATGGACGGATATAGTGGGTACAATCAGATAAGGATGTATGAACATGACGCAAGTAAGACAACTTTTTGAACTCCTCTCGAAAATTTTATTATACTATAATTCCATTTGGTTTGAAGAATGCCAAAGGCAACCTACCTACGCTATGATGGCAATCTTCCACGACATGATGCATAAGCAATTTGAAGATTACATGGATGATATAGTAGTCAAATTGAAAGCTCGGGCGGATCACACATGATCCTACATGAAAGTGTCGGAAAGGTGCCGTGAGCACAAATTGAAGATAAATCCTTTGAAATGCGCGGCTGTTTCTTCAGGCAAGTTTTCGGGATTCCGGTAATCGCGAGGGAATCAAGGTGGACCCATCCAAGACTCAATCTATCCTCATGAATCAACCTCCACGGACTTTGAAGGAGATCCAAAGCTTCATGGGCAAAGTAAACTACATTCGACGTTTTATATCGGCTTAGCTTGTTAACTGCATTCACTCCCTTGTCAAGAAGGGAGAAAATTTTGTCCTGACCGCACTACAACAAGAACCGTTTAGGAAGATTCAACGGATATTGTTGTCTTCAAAGTGGTCATGAAGTCCCCTGTCCAAGGAAGATCGTTGTGCCTCTACACCTCGTTGGTGATACCGTAGTAGGGGATTTGCTCGCCAGAGGATGATGAAGGAGTCGAACATCCCATATACTATTTCAATCGAGTATTAAGAGATCTTTGAACTCGGGATATCCCAAAGCAGAAAGCATGCCTATCCATGATTCACTCAATTCAGAAGTTCAGGCATTACCCGTCGTCCAACAAGGTGGTGCTTATATCTAAGTCCGATCCTGCCGAAGTTTTTACTTTCAAAGCTTCTGGTCTTGATGGGAAGGTCATCCAAGTGGCTTCTCCAAATGTCAGAGCTAGATATAACGTGTGTATCACCAAGCGCTATCAAAGGACAAGCCGTTGCTGATTTACTGGAAGCGTTCCCTGGAGAAGGCACTACTGCACTACACGAGGATCTTCTCGGAGAATTTCAAGAGATCTTCGTTGTCGAAGGAGAGGCATGGCTGATGTATTTTGATGGCTCCTCCACTCCTAGCAATAACACTGGAGGGGAAGGTGTGGTCTTAGTGTCTCCAACTAGCGAAGTTTTCTCACATTCCTTCAAGTTGTACTTTCAGTGCACCAACAACTCAGCAGAGTATGAATCCTTTCTCATATGATTTTCAATATCCAAACAAGCAGGGTTCCACTCGCCTAGAGATAAGAGGTGACTCTAAGCTACTGGTGTTTGTGGGAGAAAACTACTTCTGCCGGTTTAGGTAATTTTGGGTGTGTGTGGATGAGAAGTGAATTTAAACCTTCAACAAATGTGATGCACGATGAGCACTTTTGATTCGAGAGATAATCAGACAATTCGGACTAAACCGAAGACACGCCCGTTCCAGATTTGTTTGGTCACAGGTGAAGGATGTGAGGTTAATCTTAGGGAGGAAAGCGAAGAAGGTGTTGAGAGTATGAAGGTGAAGGCTATTTGATGACTTGTTAACAGAAGGTTGAGCAGGCTAGAAAATGTTGCAGGCAGACTCTGGGTGTTGAATACGATGGTATTAACACTTGGTTTTCTGTTGTTGTTGTTGGAAATAGGGATGAGAACCTATTTATACAAGTCGATAAGCCTTCATCACGTCTCTCATGGGAAAGTGGAGTGATGGAGGAAGTGGAGTTGTGTGTTAGTGTCACACGGTTGCTTTCCCACTTCTCCTATCATCGCTAACCGCCCATGTTCCCCTGACACGATCTTGTGATGGCGTGTTGCACGCTGCACGCTGTAAACCATCAGACCAATACCCCATTTTGTATCCCCCAGTCTGTGACATGATTGATGTCTCGAGTGTGTGGATCGTGGGACCCACTTAAAATAGTGCAGGGTGAATCGTGAACTTGGTATGTCATCGCATGCATCCATCTTCAGCTGACCTTTTGGAGGCTGTATGGGCAGGGCACGCCTTGGTCGATCACCTTGTGAAGAAGAGTGGCGGATGGTGATCATGGTGATACCTTGTTTGCTGGTTGATTCGCACCCTAAGTCATTTGTCCAAGCTTGCAAAGTTGGTCGGACAAGATGGTTTGTAACCCTACTTGCGATCGTTGGATGGGAGGCGCGCATGCTGCCTCTTTCAACCCAAACGTTTGCATGCTAAGGGAGTTTCTATGGAGGAACCGATTGGCCCTGCATGGAGGTGGTACAATGGTGTTCACGCTTATGCCTACTTGACTCGTAATGATTTGATCTAAGTCACTCGACTTATGTGGCAAAGACGAGTGGTCGAGATTAGAACTTATGAAGGGGCCGTGACATGCCACCTTTGGGCGTGCGTACCAAGGAACTTGACCACTGCTGGTCTTGGAAGATCATCTAGGCGTGAAGTCGGGCCCACGGTGGTCATGCTAGCATGCTCGGTTCCTTCTAAGTCTCCATCTTTTCCTTCCATCCAAGCCTGCGAAGATGGACGCTCGAGATGTTTCTACGACATATGCGCCGCAAACCCTAATTAGGATTTTGGACCGGCCACTTTGGGCGATCGGTTTTGGGTTGCGTGCGCCTCCTTTGGGGAGACCGACCATGTATGCAACATCTTGGGCCGACAGTGAGCATGTACATGCTTGATCTACGACCCTGAGCGCAATCTAAGCCATCCAACTATGCCTGCAAAGTCGGATGGTCGTGATCGTTTTGGATCTTCTCATCCTGCATAAGGCGTTAACCTAGCCTTGTTTGGGCAATCGTTTCTTGCACCACGGATTGCCTATGAGGAAGTCGGTAATGTAGGTAGAAAGTGGGTCCGCCAATGGTGTATCACCACTTCACTACTTGTTTTAGGGTATAATCTAAGCCGTCCAACTATGCTCATGGGTTGGACGTTCACGATTAAAAGAAACCCTAGCCATGCGTCATGCTCACTTTGAGCGCACGTTTTGGAAGGACCAACTGTAGTTGGTCTTGACCGTTCGGTCATGCATGAAGGTGGGTCCAAGGTGATCATGGTAGCATGCTCAGGACCCCCTGAATATATATTTACACCCTCCATCTATGCCTGCGAAGTTGGACGGATGAGATCTATTTTTGGGTTTGTTTTCAGCAGGTGAGACTAACATGGGTAGTCTTGCATGCGTTCAACGGACTAATATAACCCGCCGGGTAGCCTACGGGTGTTTGCATGTCGAACACAAGGCTTTAATTAAAGCAGTAATGCTGTAAACCTACAGAAAATCGGGATGGTTGCTACATGCTCCGCTATGGGTAGGTTATAATTCTCAGGGATGGTTGCACATCCTCCAATGAATTATCATGGAGAGAAATATTCATCACCTGAAGGCTTTATTCTTTGCAGGGCGTCAGCTTACAAAAATTGGTTTTTTACAATTTTAGCCTTTAAATAAAAATCCACCATCAACATTAAGTCCCCTGCCTAGCATGTAATGATTACACTATTGCAGGGTAGGCATAAGATGGTGACTAATAAAGATAAAACTTTTGAGATAAAGTTTGATGTTACCAGGAGAGACGAGTCGTCCTATCCTTGCTATGCCTGCCTCTGTAGAGAGCCCGCTTTGGTAGGACCCGATGCGAGCATTCTTGCTTTGAACGTGGGCAGTTATGCATGTAACCCTAGATGAATGTGGACCCCACCATGTATATGCTTCAACCAATGTCACTCTGTTGCGCCTTCTTGATAGGCACGTGGGGTCATGTGCCTGTTTGATCGAACATGGGCTTGTTGTGCCTGTTTCGGTTGATCGTCTCATTGCGTGGGAGGAGGTATGTCATGTGTGTTAAATGCCTTGGAACCGGTTAAGTTGATCCTTCCAATGGTAAAGCTCGGCTGGGGAAGTACAGCTTGGTAGGTCGATTCACCTTTGTTTTCCTCTTTCTGTGTGCCTAGCATTCGATAAACATTGTTGATCACAATCCCGACTCAACAGCCTCAGAAAGTGGCAAAGGTGGACTTCTTTTCTCCTGGGGATCTTGTTGGATCGTGAAGCATATAAAGAAGTTTTCCTATATTCTTCTCATTAGGCGATCGTCTTCTTCAACATCTCAGGTATTGCTCCATACGTTGATTTCATAATTGATCGGCGATAGTTGTGAATAGAATATTTTTTATATGCCGCCACAACTTATCTTCCCCTCTTTTTTTCAGTATATCATGAAAGGTGTTGGTGATGATCACTCTGCAGCTTCTTCAGAAAAAAGTTTTGAAGTTGATAAACTAGAAGCTAACGCGCATGAAGAGGTGATGGTTAAAATTGATTTGCCACTTCGTGAAGTCGGCCATGCCGTACAGGGAATGTCTGTCTTGCATTTAACCATTGTCAGGGGCGGCTCCGTGCTCTTTCAGTTGCAATCGATATGGAGGAGAAACAAAGACATGAAGAAGCGTTATAGCGAAGTGGAAAACGCGAGGCGTCACAAGCACTAGTAAGCTCGAGAGCTGAAAGGTTTGCGGCTCGGTTGAAGAGACGGAGGGTTGAACACGAACGTCCTGCGGACGATGGGAAGTGTGATTACCCAATACGTGGTGGTGTGATAATCCTTGACCCTAAGACTGAACGTCCAAAAGTGATCGGCACGATTTCCGAGGTTACAATGGATTCTGTAGAAGGTGCAGAAGATACGCATGCTGAATATGTTGAGGTGGTAGCTGCTGTGCCCGAAGAAGAAGTTGAGGCGGTAGCTGCTGTGCCCGAAGAAGAAGTTGAGGCGTCTCTAGAGAAAGTGGTACAAGATGTGGATCCCAACAGTGATGAAGACGCAACCGGCAATTGAGTTTCCCCATTATTCTTCTTTGTATTTTATTTTTTATAATCAGTGGCGGCTGAGTTTGAAGTTTTCTTCTTTGCTTGCTTATCTTGAACAAAGTTTTATTCAATGTTGCTTTCGAAACATGCATATTTTTTCTTCTTGTGCCCCCTGACGTGAGTCTGGCTCTGTTGAAGTAGATCATGTAGGATACCTTCCTCCTCCCCTTTTTACATGTTTTACTCCTCCCAAATTACCAGGCTGGTATAAAGATTTGGTATGAGGATTTAGGGTTTTTATTTATGGGTAATGGTGGTTTGGAGGTGACTCATATCTTTGTGTGATTTTATGAGAAATTATAAAAGGAATGAAATCTTGATTACTTGAAGAAATATTGAAACCCTAATAAGTATGAAGGCAAGCGGTGCCATCATTTTGAAGGAATTACAAATATTGTGAAAAGGAAAATTGTTGGAGGAATCCCCCCGGGGGGATTAGAGAGGTGATGTCATGTCTTCAAGTGAGGTAGGGCTTGAGCCATCGTGAGTGAACAACCACACCTTCGATTTTGTCTGCATTGATGATCTTGCAGTAACCGCCCAAGATAACATCTGCCACTAAGAATATTTCCTCTTCCTTTGGAGGTATATCAGAATTTGGGAAGTTATTTTTCTTGCCATGTTTCCAACTTGGAACGTGGTTACCTTTGCTACCATATCTCCGATTTGAAATGGATTTGGACTCGGAGATAACATCTTGCTTCGACACGTGTCGTTCTTGATCGATTGCTTCCAAACTTTTGTTGAAGCGCTTAAAGGGGCCAGACTCTCACTCACATCTCTTGGTGGTGGCGCTGTCAGTGTGAAACAGTCCGGTGGTCTAGCAGGACAATCATCCACTACTTGCAAAGATGGTCGTTCAATGAGACTTACTTGGGATCGAATCTCTTGACGGGACGAAGGGATTTTACCAGGGAGTTGCATTATGCCGGTGAGTTGTTGGTATGGAGGCAACAGCAGTCTTCGATTCTCCAAGGTTTGTTGGAAATCATCGAGCTGGCTTGTTGGAGATTCTTTCAGTCTCGATATTGGTAAGGAATGCGCCTTGTGTACCCACGGGCGCCCCAGAATCATGTCGTAATCCGGATGTTCCTTAATTATATGGAATCTAGCTTGTGTTGGAGTTTTACCAATCTTGACATCAAGGTCAATGTATCCGTAGACATCCACAAATTCTCATGCTGGGTTCTTGATCACAGTCGGACCACGGGTAGCCTCCTGCTTTGAGATTTTCGCAGCTTGCAGGGTCTTGATAGTAACGATGTTGAATTCAGAAGCTTCATCGATTAATGTGCTATCGAACTCGACATCTTTCAGATGGGCGACGGTCAAATGTCCCCAGTTTCCTTTGTTGGCGCTGTCTTCCAAGGAGGTTGGAGATGCTGGAACGACTTCTCTTTATGGGTACAAGCGCCTGCCTGACACAATACGGTTGAGGGCCATGAATATATCTTGACGTTGTACCTTGGAAAGGTACAAGATTTCACACAGGTGTTCCATCATGGATTGTGCAGTCTTGCGCACAGAGTCTCCATAGATCATGCAACTTCGGACAGGAAGGGGGTCTCTGTGAACTCCTTCATTTCCCAATTGAAGATCTCCTGCTGCTATCTTTTCCCTGAAGATTTCTTTCAGATTTTTGCAATCCTTAGTTGGGTGGTGGACAAACCTATGATAACGGTAGTACTTAGGGTCTGCCATGTCTTTCTCAGTTGGTGGACGTCTGATAGGAGGTATCTTGATAGCATCATCCTGAATCCATGCCTCCAAGAGTTCCATTACTTCATTTATCGGAAACGGGAAGCCTGTGTCTTCGGTGCTCTGCGCAGGATCTTTGCATGTTCCCTTCGAGGCGGCTTTATGCGTTTGAGTGCACGCTTGGGTAGTTGTTCGCCGCCATTGGAGCTTTTCTCTTCCGCCTTTGCTTACTACATCGATGAAGGGCCAGTATTATATCGCTTGTTGATGAGCCGTCTGCTTCCCGATTATCTCGTGAATCGTCGTCCGAACGATCCTGGTTCTTTCCAATAATGGTGGCTGAGTGGGTGAACGTTTGGTCGCTTCATGGAGCTATGAGAACGTCTGGAATCCCAAGTTTTCCAGCAGGGCGTGATATATGGGTATCATTCCGTTGATGCATAATTCCACCAGCTGTCATTCTGTGACATTTGGTTCATGGCAGTCCAACGCTAGTATTCTGAACCTTTTCACAAAATCGTTTGGATGTTCGTTGTTCCGTTGGGAGATTCTTCCGTGTGTCGAGAAAGTAACTTGCTCAGATACAAAGAAGTACTTCTTGTAAAACGCGCTGACCATCTCACTCCAATTGGATATGTTGTCGGGTGCGATGTTGTTTTACCACGTATAGGCTCTCCCCGTAAGTGATTTGGAGAATTCCTTCAGGCGAAGAACGTGATTGTATTTGTGTTCTCCTAAGGATTCTAAAAATCGAGAGACGTGTTCACGAGCATTACCGGTACCATCATAAAGGATGAATTGAGGGGAGGTGTATCCCCTGGGAAGAGGAACCCGCTGCACGTCTTGTGGATATGGAGGTTGGTGTCGATGCGCGTCCATCGGATTTTATTTGCCATGATTTTGGAGGAGTCTCTCCAGATCTTCACGTGTAATAAAGTTGGATAGTCGGCTCCTTTCCATGAGATGCTCCTGGTCCCTTTCTCTTACGTGGTCAGCAGCACAAGACTCTTCGTTCAGGTAGGCTTGCGTAATTGAGGTACCTGCTCCAGGTGTGCCGAACGTATTTCTTGTTGGCTCTTGGGGATGTATCGACTCTTGCGGAAATCGATCGGTTAATGTTTTAAGGAAGGTGAGTACCTCCTTCTGAGTGGTTGCCATGTCTGCCTGAGCTTCAGCGAGGGTTTCTTGTCTCTCTATCAAGTCCACCATGGTGATAGGAGGTTGTCCTCTGGGTCCTCCAGATCCTCGTCCCCGAAAGGGGAGTGTGATGTTCGGGTGATGGACAAAGTGTCATGCTTGAGGAAATGCCGGATTTGCAGCCGCTCTGGCTCTTGTAATGGGAGGTGTCACGCCTGCTGGAATGTATGCTCGCTCCAATCGTACCGATGGTAGAAGACGCGATTCCACGAGACACATTGGTTGCATCTTTGGCGGGTTGCACTGTAACACCAGTAATTGGGATATCGGCCGCGAGAAGTGTTGTCAGGCGCTAACTCCATCGTTGGTTGCTGATCCAGATCTAAGATCCACCATTCTTGAAATCAGAGAAATTGAATTGTTATTGAAGAAATCGACTTCACAACCGAGAGATTAACCTCCCACTGTGGTCGTCAATTGTTTGTGGGAGAAAACTACTTCTGCCGGTTTAGGTAATTTTGGGTGTGTGTGGATGAGAAGTGAATTTAAACCTTCAACAAATGTCTTGCACGATGAGCACTTTTGATTCGAGAGATAATCTGTACAATTATGGCCTAAACCAAGACACGGCCCTTCCAGATTTGTTAGGTCACAGGTGAAGGATGTGAGGTTGATCTTAGGGAGGGAAGCGAAGAAAGCTGTTGAGAGTATGAAGGTGAAGGCTATTTGATGACTTGTTAACATGAAGGTTGATCGGCTAGCAAATGTTGCAGTGTGCTCGGGTATTGAATACGATGGTATTAACATTTGGTTTTCTGTTGTTGTTGGAAATAGGGATGAGAACCTATTTATACAAGTCGATAAGCCTTCATCACGTCTCTTGTGGGAAAGTGGAGGAAGTGGAGTGATGGAGGAAGTGGAGTTATGTGTTAGTGTCACACGGTTGCTTGCCCACTTCTCCTATCATCGCTAACCGCCCATGTTCCCCTGACACGATCTTGTGATGGCACGCTGCACGCGCACTTTGTAAACCGCATCAATACCCCAGTTTGTATCCCCGGTCTCGTGACGTGATTGATGTCTCGAGTGTGTGGATCGTGGGACCCACGTAAAATAGTGCAGGGTGAATCGTGAACTTGGTATGTCATCGCATGCATCCATCTTCAGCTGACCGTTTGGAGTCTGTATGGGCAGGACACGCCTTGGTCGGTCACCCTGTGAAGAAGAGTGGCGGATGGTGATCATGGTGATACCTTGTTTGCTGTTTTATTCGCACCCTAAGTCATTCGTCCAAGCTTGCAAAGTTGGACGGACAAGATGGTTTGTAACCCTACTTGCGATCGTTGGATGGGAGGCGCGCATGCTGCCTCTTTCAACCCAAACATTTGCATGCTAAGGGAGTTTCTATGGAGGAACTGATTGGCCCTGCATGGAGGTGGTACAATGGTTTTCACGCTTATGCCTGCTTGACTCGCAATGATTTGATCTAAGTCACTCGACTCATGTGGCAAAGACGAGTGGTCGAGATTAGAACTTATGAAGGGGCCGTGACATGCCACCTTTGGGCGCGCGTACCAAGGAACTTGACCACTGCTGGTCTTGGACGATCATCTAGGCATGAAGTCAGGCCCACGATGGTCATGCTAGCATACTCGGTTCCTTCTAAGTCTCCATCTTTGCCTTCCATCCAAGCATGCGAAGATGGACGCTCGAGATGTTTCTGCGACATATGCGCCGCAAACCCTAATTAGGATTTTGGACCGGCCACTTTGGGCGATCGGTTTTGGGTTGCGTGCGCCTCTTTTGGGGAGACCGACCATGTATGCAATATCTTGGGCCGACAGTGAGCATGTACATGCTTGCTCTACGACCCTGGGCGCAATCTAAGCCATCCAACTATGCCTGCGAAGTCGGATGGTCGTGATCGTTTTGGATCTTCTCACTTTGCATAAAGGCGTTAACCTAGCCTTGTTTGGGCAATCGTTTTTGCACCACGGCTTGCCTATGAGGGAGTCGGTCATGTAGGTAGAAAGTGGGTCCGCTAATGGTGTATCACCACTTCACTACTTGTTTTAGGTAGAGGATCTAAGCCGTCCAACTATGCCTGCGAAGTTGGACGTTCACGATTAAAAGAAACCCTAGCCGTGCGTCATGCTCACTTTGAGCGCACGTTTTGGAAGGACCAATCGTAGTTGGTCTTGACTGTTCGTCATGCATGAAGGTGGGTCCGAGGTGATCATGGTAGCATGCTGGGGACCCCTGAATCTATATCTACACCCTCCATCTATGCCTGTGAAGTTGCACGGATGAGATCTATTTTTGGGTTTGTTTTCAGCAGTGAGACTAACATGGGTAGTCTTGCATGCGTTTAACGGGGCTAATATAACCCGCCGTCATGTAGCCTATGGGTGTTTGCATGTCGAACACAAGGCTTTAATTAAAGAAGTAATGCTGTAAACCTACAGAAAATCGGGATGGTTGCTACATGCTCCGCTCTGGGTAGGTTATAATTCTCAGGGATGGTTGCACATGCTCCAATGAATTATCATGGCAAGAAATATTCATCACCTGAAGGATTTATCCTTTGCAGGGCGTCAGCTTACAAAAATTGATTTTTTACAATTTTAGCCTTTATATAGAAATCCACCATCAACAACTGGTTAATCAGATGAATGGAGTGTATGCGTTGAAGGAGGTAACACTGGCCCCGTATTGATCAGAGGCGCAAAGATTATTAAAATAATTTGTTGATGCAACCGTAACACATGTTGGTCGCAACAACAACGGACATGCCGATTGTTTAGCCACGCTGGCATCCAAATTGCAGTTCGAAGGTTTAGAAGAAACCCTAACGGTAAAGAGGAGGATGGTGGAATCAACGTGGCTTTCACAATGCAAAGACACCGGGACCTGCGATAGGCGAACTCCTATCATTCAAGAACTCAGTAGCTCGCTTTCTCAAGGAAATGTCAGTATCAAAACCCTGCAGAACTTCTTCATGCTCCATGGTATGCTATACCATCAAAACCCGGATGGTTTCCTATCAAGATGTCTCGAAGATAAAGAAGCGCAGCTGCAGCTTAACCGCGTTCATGATGACGTTTGTGGACAAACATTGGTAGTAACGATCTATCGATGTCTTCAATGCCTGGGCTATTACTGGCTAGAAATGGAAACCCAATCTCGTTTACTCCAAAAGTCTTGCTCTAATTGGCAAGTGCCGCCACATCAATTGGAGGTTTTCAACGTAAGTTGTGCTGGGGACTGGAGACAACCGTATATTAGTTATCTCCGCGATGGTGCAGCTCCTTCTAATCAAAAAAATGTTGTCAAGATGAAGCAAAAGGCGAAGCGATTTGTATTTCACGAAGGGATCCTGTATCGCAAAAGATTTGGAGGCGATCTATTACGATGCCTGGCTAAGATAGAGATTCCAACTATGTTGAAAGAGATGCATGAAGGGGAACATCAAAGGAAGAAGAAGTTGTTTCTCCAGATACACGAGAAATACTATTGGCCGACCATGGAGGATGATACATCTGTATTTGTTCAAAGTTGCCATGAAAGTCAAATTCATTGGAACCTCGTTCACGCACCTTCCACTACTTTACACTCGATAAGCAGTCCATGGACAGTCTACAGCTGGGGACTTGAAATTATTGGGAAGATCAATCCGCCGTCATCGTAGCAGAACGAGTATATCTTAACTGCGACAGAATATTTCACTAAATGGGTTGAGGTTATTCCTCTACGAGGAACTACAAGAGCAACGATTGCGGATTTCATTAAAGAGCATATCATTTGTCGTTTTGGTGTGCCTAAACACATTATCACTGATAACGGCACTCCCTTTGCAAACAAACAGGTATGAGAGTTTCTTGAAGAATATGGGATTAAACATGTCTTCTCCACCATTTATTATCCTCAAGAAAATGGACAAGCTGAAAGCACCAACAAAACATTAATTTGGATTCTTAGTCGAATAATACATGACAACCCCAAAGAGTGGCACGAAAGCATCGATGGCATTATGGGCGTATCGGACGGCACCTAGAAGTTCCATTGGGGTTTCTTCATATTCACTTATTTACGGTGCAGACGCGATCCTCCCAGCAGAAATCAAGATTCCATCAGCCAGGATTGTAGCAGCAGGTGGGGTCCACTGGAACAAGGCTGAAGCATCTAACTCAAGAATAATTGAGTTAGACACTCTGGATTCCAGAAGGAGTAAAGCATAGGAACATGCTCAGATGTACAGAAATAGGATCTCCAGGGCGTATGACAAGACTGTGAGGCCACGTGTTTTTCAAATAGGAGATTTGGTCTTGAAGACAAAAAGCACATTCAGCAAGACATGTTTGCACCAAAATTCTCTCCAAAATGGGAAGGTCCCAACGTGATTACCAAGGCTTACTGTACCGGATACTACAAAATCATTAAGGTGGATGGAGGCAAGTTAGAAGCAGTCATTAACGAAAAATGGCTCAAGGCATACCATGCTTGATCATTATCCCACTACTGTCCCATGACATGACAATACATGCATTTTCATTACGCATTTGAATTATCAGTTTATTCAACAACAACAACAAAAAAAATCATCCATCTACCAAAAACCAATGCAATTCATTTCTCAAGGATGCTCAAAAATAAAATTGATAATAAGGAAGCGTGGCTTAGAATAGGCCATCCAGCAGATTGTATCTCCTTGAGAGCATCATCTTCAGCCTATTTGGTATATCTCCATCCTATTCTTCAAGTTTTGAACTGCCTGCTCCACCTTCTCTGATTCCGCATCTAGGGCCTTCTCCTCCTCCAAGATATCTTTAACAGCGGGAACTATATTCACGAGGATACCAGCTCGATTTGATGATATCAAGACGCTGCCGCAACCAACCCATGTTGAACTCCATGGATTCGCATGTAGATACCATGTTCTCCCACTTTTCAAGGTTTGATTCGGCAACGTTGCGGATAGAGATATTCTCCATCTCAACAATCATGGAAAGAAGGAAGTTTACCCCGGTGACCAAAGAAGATGGACATAGCCGAACTACATTCCTGGTCTCGATGTGGCCATACTTTCTCCATACCTTTGTGTACAAAGGCACAAACTCCTTCCGCACTAAGAATCCACCGACAGCTAGGTAACTGGAAGATAGGAACTTCATGTGGATATCGAATGAAAGACCTGCATTTGGGTATTCATAAGATGAGATGCCCAGATCATCATCTTCAAGGTCCGCAGGGATAGGCATGTTTGAGTTTGAAGGAAGATAACTAGTTAAGTAATTATCGTCGATAACCATCACGCATGTTCCAGTAAGGTATCTCTGCAAAAAAGGGAGGATTATTCGCCTGATCACGAAGAACAAGCTATTGTTTGAAAAAAGAAAAGGAAAAGAGGAACGAACCGGTATGATCTTCTTAACTCGGAGAACACGAAAAAGGGATTCATCACGAGATCCAGATGCATGTAGTGCACGTTTAGCAGAAGAACCTGGATGGTATGGATAAGATGATCCACTGTTGTTTGAAATGATGAAGAAATGGAGTTTCTGCAAGAAAATCTTATCGCAAAATGGTAAAAAGTTGTTCAAAATCCCTATATATACTTGAGGAAACCCTAAAGGAAGACTAAAGCGGCTGCGGCGAAGTCTACCCGGTAGATAAGGATTCAACACCAACCAAGTCGTGCTTTCTTCCAAACCCTAATCAAGATCGGAAAGACCATTAGGTATCTAAAAGGGACAGTTCGACCAGCTCTGGGAAGTTTGAGGCATAGAACGGTGTTCATCTATGCGGTAAATATATATTTACTTTAGCTTGATCGTTCTAGTATTTGAGCTATCACCATCTCATGCCTACCCCACAATAATACAACCATTATGTGCTAGGCAGAGGACTTAATGTTGATGGTGGATTTTAGTTCGGGGCTAAAATTGTAAAACCAATTTTAACGCATTGACATCCTGCAAAGTGTAAAGCCGTTTGATGAGTGATGAATACTTCTTCGCTTTATTTATTCGAAGCAATTCAATAAATACATAAAATTCACCCAGAATGGTGCATGTAGCAACAATCCCAATATTCTGTGAATTTATAGCATTATTAATTAATGCATGAATTGCCTTGTATTTCATGTGTTGTTCTCAGCAGGACTCTCATTATTGGTGCGGCATGATGACTGATTATTACTTTCAGCAGAGTAACGCGTAGGGCTGCACATGGGTCGGTTTGGGTCGGTTTTGACCTCACCTACTACCCAACCCACTGATGGCGGGTAACATAAGTTATCACCCACAACAAACCCACCATCATAGTGGGTCGGTTTTAACCCGACCCACATTACATCGGGTTGGTTCGGGTGGGTGGAGGGTTAACCCGTCATAAAATGCAATGAACTGTATGAACATGAAAAATAACTAAAAGTGCAGACAATTAGCATCATATGTTACTTAAAACTGAAAGTGTTTACAAAATAAAAATGAGTTCAACTTCTAAAATCTCAAAACTTGAATTATTAGCCTACTGGCTACTAAATCTAGTAGCTGAAGAAAATAAAGATCATGTGATGTGATTCATATCAAGCGACCAGATTCCTACATCGAAAAATGTAGACGTTTAAACCTTGAATGCGCTGGAAGCCTGAAATTAATCATCTATGATGATGGAAGTTTGGTTAGCACACAAATATATCAACAAGATTCAAAATTTTACCTACTAGATTATACAATGATGACTCACCATGTACCAATAATCTAAAAAGTTGAGGATCAACCCAAAAGACGTAGTGTGGAAACATCAACAAATTTTACACAATTATAACAGGACAGCAATGCAAGTGAGACTGCATATGTGAATGAGTTACCCCCAAACCTAGATTTTTCAATAGATATACTTTTGGGTACAAAATATAACAATTTCAGGGGTGCAACATGCACAAGATCTAGTTCAAAGTGGATTTTGTCAGGGATGGATGGAGAGACATGAGTGAACTCTAATTGTGGCTCATCAAAGGTATTATATTTAACTGCAAAATAGTCCAAGAGGACTTGAGAGGCACACAGTTCCAATCCTAGATTAGGTACTCTTAGAAAAGTAGGTTTAACAATAACTTTACAAACCAAATCTAGGTTGGGTGCAAGATTACTAGTTTGTGACATGGGCAGGGAGGTAGGCACATCATTATTAGGCGCATCTATAACTCCTAAATCATTTGCCAGTGTCGTATCATGCTCACATTCATAGAACAATCCATCAAGACCCAAATAAGTATCATGCTCATCCAAAGTTTTATTCTCATGCATAGACAAATCCAAAGAGACATCACAATGTGACCCAGGCAGAGAATCGACACGTCAATTATGTTTTCATGCATAAGATCATTAGTGTTGATCGGAGATTCAACACTACATATGTCGAACACAAGTACAACATCATGCTCATGCTCATAAAACAAATCAATAAGCCCCAGTTCACAATCATCCCCTAGAACTTCAGTTTCATGCATAGGAATATCACAAGAAACTTCACACCGTGACTTAGACAGAGAATCGACACATCAAAGTTATTTTCATGTATAGTATCATTGGTGTCGACAGGAGATTCAATATTTTCTAAGTCATACACAAGAAATGTGTCATGCTCTTGTTCACGGGACAATTGCACAGGCTCAAGATCAGTATCAACATCACATGTATATGTAACACTAGAAGAAACATCATTCATTAAGGTCGAGGCAGAGAAGCCTAATGTCTCTGAACTCAAAGGTTCGACAATATTTTCAGTAAAAACATATTCTTCTAACATAACATCATCATCATCACAGAAATGAATTTCCTTATTTAAAATCGTAGTATTTCTAGTCCCTTCATTTAAAACAGGTTCATATGCAATATCATCTACACAAGTAAGACTAGGCATACTATTTTCACATTTTATTTCATTAGGACAAACAAATATTTCATCCTGAAATTCCTCCTTTCCTACATTTTGTAAATGAATCAAATTCATTTTTAATAATGCATTAAGTTGTTCAATGGAATGAGAGTCTTCAACAAGAGGAAATTCATAATTAATGCTATATGGTTTATCATGCAATACACTCCTAGCATTATTTTGTTCGATGAGTCTGAGATTTTCCTCCACATATTGAGAAGTACAAAATTGTTCAACTTCCCACTGTGGTGGATGATACAAGTGTGCAGGGTCTATAAAATACTGATCGCAACCTTCGAAAGGTTGATTATGGTCCCAATGACTATCAGCTTTGTAATCTGTTGGCATTTCATATTTTGGATTTTCATGATATTCTCTAGATTGCCTAAAATCATGCAAAATATAGCAATTCTCAGCAGGATGGCCTAAGCCTCCACATAAGGTACAAGCATAGATTTCATATTGCCTAGAAGAATTATATGCGACAGATTCATGCATTTGCACTTCTAAAGCTGCAGTTCTAGCTTCTAACTGGTCCAATAGTGATGATTGTGAGAGTTGGGCACTGTAAAGATGTTCATTTTCACCCTGTGGTGGATGATACATGTGTGAGTAGTTACTAGGGTTCATGTATTGATGCTCAGGACTGTGAAAATTTCCATAATAATCCCTATAACTAGTGACATCATGGTATGTTGGAGTTTCATAATGTGAATCATGCCCGTAAGCAAGCTCTCTGATGGATTTGTTTCCATCCCAACCTGCAGACCAGAATCCTGACATGATCTCTAACTAGCACTAGGCTTGTTGCAGAGATTGGGATGTACACACTGAAAACATACCAATATTTTTTTTTTCATTATTGTTTTTTTTTTTTTTTCTTTTCCAAACCCGTTCTCTAATTACCTCGGGCATACATTAGAAAAACAAAATAAAATAAGAAAAATCATAAACGGAAGTAAAGTTCTATGCAATCGCAAACAAGGCTGACTCTACCACAGAAAACCTACTGATTTCTAGCAAACAAAAAGCATGATGGTTCCACTTAGATTGTTTTCTAGACCAGCTTCTAATCCTTCGAAATGGAATTCGTTACAATCTGAGCAAACTCCTCTGGAATCAATCCGAGTTTAAGTAAATTGAATAGAGGCGAGGAAGTCGCATGAGATTTGATACCCAAGGCCTCACCGCATTCCAAGGCGGCGCGATCACGCATTCAATTTACAGAAACCGTCATGAACTTCGAAGTATGCTTAGAGAGTAACCAATATTTTTCGAACGACTCTCCTACTAAGCTCGTTACCTTATAGGTCTCGTTTTATTTCAAATTTTAATGCTTAGGTTCACGTTAGGTATTTTTTTCCTAAGGCGGGCAAGAAGAGAACGGTGATGAAATCCGAATCCCTTATCTTGTATGGCTAGTTCTTGCCCTTTACTAGGAAAATAAAAGCAGCCGTATTCAAGTCCTCGACATATATGCAACCGAAGGAATACAGTAACTCACTAACAAGGGATTCGCGAGTGTTTCGACAAACTTACCTCCCGTTACAGATGGGGGATGAGCCGTTGTTGTCGACTCGGGCCACGACTCCTATGTCATGAACGAACCCGAGGGGCCGAGGTGATATTGTAATCACCGTCCTTCTCTGCAAACAGTTTGATATTTAATATTACCCTTCCGTAGGGTTTAAAAATAAAAATAAAAATAGAATGTCCAAACTCCAAAGTCCAAAAATAAAAAATGCAAAAGAAAAAGAAAATTACAAGAGTAGAGGAATCCTAATACAAACTAAAAATAGATAATTAAAATAAACTCTTTTTTTTTTATTAAAATAAAAACTTCTTTCGCTTCCTTTCTTCGCTTTACAATGACTACTCAGGCACCTGTTGAGCTCAAAATAGGTAGTTAGGGTTTCGAAGTTTTAAAGCAAAAAAAAAAAAAAAAAAGTGTAAAATCGACTGTGAATAGTTGCGATGCTACAGTGATATGTGAACAGTAATATGTGAACAGTTCCAGGAGATGAAAAAATGAATAGTGACAGGAGATGAAAAATGAACTACACCACTACCGAGTCCCCGGCAACGGCGCCAAAAACTTGGTAGGCTCGGAAAGATACCTACTATTGTGTATACTGCAAGTGCACAGTGTCGACAAGCAACACAGGGCAAGCACAGGTCGAACCACAGAGACTTGGAAAGTGTAGAAGTTGATTCTAAATCCTGATTCAGAGATTAATCAAAAGGGGTTTTATTTTTTCGATACGACGATATGATTTTCAAGTGACTGAAATAATAAAAGTAAAAGATGCAAATAACAAGATATGTAAACAATGATAATATGGATACTAGGGTATTCAAATCCACCAATAACCTATGATATGCATTCAACTTGTAATATTATTCTTGTCCTTATAGTAGATTCAAGTCTACCGTATAACTAAGGTGTTTCTCCAATGGATAATTTAATCACAACTAAAGTATTTCTCCAAAGCATTAATTGTCTAATTAAGCACAACTAATCTAAAGATCAATATTTGGTTAAGCATGAGTTGTAGCATAATCAACATAGAGATATTCTAACTACAATGGATACATGGCATACATTGTGAGAGCAAGATGTTGAAAAACTTGGATTAAATTATATCTTTAAACAATTCTAAACTTTCAAGAACAAGATACAAGATATGAATACATACCAATGAGATTAGGGCTTCATCTAAACCCTAGTAAATGAAATTAGAACATGAAGAACATTACAACAAAATTGAAATTTGATAAACTAATATGAACAAGCTATTCTTGGATGAGTTTTCAACACAACAACCCTCTCTATTTATACACAAAAAATCTCTCTCACTTGGATTCGAATTTTGGCAATTATTTACTCAACAAAACATGTTTTCTCACTTGATGGATGTTTTGGAATATAATGGGGTGAGGTGGATGTTTTGGAATCCAATGGTGGTGAGGTGGAAATGGATTTGGGTCTTGGGTTTTGGATCATGGGTTTGTTTAATCCCATGAATTTGTAAACAGGTTGCCACTGATGCGTGAGCGGGTTGCAACGCTTCCAACTTTCTTCTCTTTTGTCTTCTCAATTCTTCCAAGCTTTATTTAGTACTTAAAAACACAAAATTAATTAATACAAATATTTATTCTTGAAGATGGTAAGAATGCAGAATTTGGGATAATATATGACTTTGAAGCGCGAAAGATGAGTTAAGTGCCAATGAAAAGGTGTATGAATATGCAATATTTGGCACTCATCAATTAACCTGCACCAAAACATCTTCAATAACCCCTTTCGGGTAAGAATTAGACCTATCAGCAAGTTGTATAACAATACCAGTATCTTTAAGAGGTCCAAGTTTCAATGATTCATAAACGGAGGCAGGCATAACATTAATGGATGCTCCTAGATCTAGCATAGCACGCTCAAACCTGACTTTACCAATAGTACATGGTATAGTGAAGCTACCGGGATCTTTCAACTTAGGTGGGAGTTTCTTTTGAAGATATGCCGAAGAATTTTCCCCCACACTCATCACCTCATTACCGGTCAATTTGTGCTTGTTAGTGCACAATTCCTTAAAGAACTTTGCCCAGCGCGGAACTTGCCTTATCGCCTCGATGAGTGGAATGTTCACTTCAATCTTCTTAAAGATTTCCAAAAGCTCTTGGTACAACGTCTCCTTGTTCGACTTTGCAAACCTGCTAGGAAAAGGAGGAGTAGTAACATGAGTAGAAACACGAGTTTTAGAGTTAGAATTTGTTACCGGGTCAGCCTTTTTAGGGGCTGTTTCACCCTCTTCTCTCTCCAACTCAGGTTCATTGGACACCGGTGATGTTTTCGTTTGCTCTACTTGCTTCCCACTGCGTATCTCAATAGCATTGGAATTCTCCTTGTGATTTACTGTTTGAGAAGGAAGTTTTCCCTCTGCTTGTGCTTCCAATTTTCTCACTGCCGTAGCTAATTGACACATTTGTGTTCGGATGTCTTTCATGTCCATCTCTGACTTTTGCTTATCTTGCACCATTGTATTGAGGATGAGATTCAACTTGTCATCTATACTCGTGCCTTGAGTTTCTTGACGTGGTTTTTGCAAGAAATGGTACCCACCTTGTTGATTAAAATTAGGATTTGGAGCTGCAGCTTGCTTGTTGGCGTAGCTGAAATTGGGATGATCTCGCCAACCCGGATTGTATGTGCTAGAGTATGGATCATATCTCAGCCTTTGCTGATTTTGATACATGACATTTGCTTG
The DNA here is from genome assembly GCA_023529315.1 of Papaver bracteatum. Taxonomy (NCBI): domain Eukaryota; kingdom Viridiplantae; phylum Streptophyta; class Magnoliopsida; order Ranunculales; family Papaveraceae; genus Papaver; species Papaver bracteatum. The sequence continues at coordinate 2,511,586 of JAJJWX010005152.1, forward strand.
CTCTACATCTTCCGTATATGATGATGATGGTATGACAGCCGCAGCTATTTGATGCATCATCCTCTCCATGTTGCCCATCCTTTGTTCCAAGTTTGAAGAATTGCAAACTTCATTCACCTTCCTTACCGCTGATTCATCTCTAGTGAAGAATTGTTGTGTATTTGCAGCCATGTTCTCCAACAAACTTGTAGCTTCCGCAATGGTCTTGTTGGTAAGTGCACCACCACTTGCGGCATCAATCAAATGTCGCTCAGTAGAAAGCAACCCTTCATAGAAATATTGAATCACAAGTTGATCGCTGATTTGGTGGTGTGGGCAGCTAGCTAAAAGCCTCTTGTACCGCTCCCATTACTCATGAAGAGTCTCTCCCGATATTTGCCTAATACCACAAATCTCTTTGCGAATCACAGCTGCTTTTGATGCTGGAAAATACTTCTCGAGTAACAATTTCTTCATCCCATTCCATGTGGTTATGCTTCCAGCGGGTAAGCAAAAGAACCACTCTCCTGCAGAATCTAAAATGGAAAAAGGAAATGCTGTCATCATAGCCATATCCGCATCTGCAGTTGCTTGCTTCATACTAGTTACAACATGATGAAATTGTTGTAAGTGACGATTAGGATCTTCTCCTGATAAACCTCTGAATTTGGGCAGCAAGTTAATCAATTGCGGCTTTAACTCAATGTTTCCATTCAGATGAATACATAAAGGATGCTGATCTAGGTTTGGAGAAGTGAGCTCCTTGAGTGTTCTTGGAGCAGGCGGTCGAGCTCCCATTGTGTTGTCTTCCTCTTCGTCCGAATCCGAGAATTCACTTGGTGTAGAACTAGGAGGAAGTGGAGTGTTGATTGCTCGAATGAAATCTTTTAGCAAGGTGCCCGAACGAAGACGTATACCAATAGGACTTGGTCTGCTTTCTCCGCGCATTCACCAAAGAAATCTCACCTGAAAATCAGATTCTTAAGATTGAATAAGTAAACTGAAATTGTAACCAAAAGCAAAAATAAAAACTAAGAATAAACAATAACAACTAAACTCGCCAGTGCCTCCCCGGCAACGGCGCCAATTTTGACGAGGTGTCGAATATCGCAAAAATAAATTTCTCTACTTCTCTTTAACTAGCAAGTAGTATAGTGTAAGTAGGATCGTCCCAAGGGAGGTGTGAAGTTTCTAGTTGTTAAGAAAATACTCTTAGCAAAGATGATTATGTTGTAGAAAATCTGAAAATTGTAAAATGTAACCAAAGATGAGATGTGATTGATTAAAGGTTCATTCTAGACCACGGAATACAAACCAAATTGATAGATAGCTATGTTCTTCACATTATAATGTTACTAACAACCCTAGAATAATTAGTACGCTCAACTATTCCGTTACTATCTCCTAGCTCACCGGATACGGAAGCGCTCGACTACCGGTTCCTACTTGCCTAGTTTACTAGAGGTACGCTTACTAGGTGTGACTTAAACAAATGCTCTAAGTTCTGTGAGATAAGGTTGCTCCTAGTGATGAACTCAAAAGCATGAATCACCTACTAGTGTTTATTTCTACATATGGACACTTAACAAAGTCCCATCATCAGTACCCACATATTGCTACTTGTGTTTATATTCTCTAGACAATTACGGGTCGAAGAAAATCTAAACTAGCAAATAGATTAAGAATTAATGATTCAATTTCGAACTTAAACCCTTAACAAATAATCCATAGACAATATTAGAATAGTAGAAAATCAATCAATAACATAAATGAATGCAAGTGAACAAGTTATTTCATATCAAATTCGAGCTACTTGTTGTAGAAGCTCCCGTGCATCAATCCCGGTCAAATTTTGTTAAAAAAACCTAGACAAGTTTCCATAAGCCTCACGGCCAAAGTGTGGTCGTGTGAAAATACCCAAATAAGCATAACGGGCTCTCATCAAATGATGAACAAGTCCAGCCCATTACTATTCTTATCTTGTCAGTTCTGTCGAACTGACAGTCTATATTTTTTTCTCTTATTACGGCAAAGTTTTCTAGCGAAACTTCACCAGTAACTTTTCCTTTTATTTTTCTCTTCAATCATGGCTGAGATTTTCTATCCGTAAACTCTCATGGATGTTTATTTCTTTTCCTCTCTAATTGTTATGGCTAAAACTTTGTGTCTGTAATCCCCCCCCGAGTTCTTCTCATCCAACTCCATCAAAAGAAGCCAACCAACTCGACTCCACAGTTGAACCTTCTAAGTAATCAGTCCAAATCACTACATCCTCCATTAAAACAATCACTGTCGATCAATGACTGTGGCAGTAGAAGTTCAACTAAGATCTCCATCTCTTCATCGTCAATGGTTGTTAATGGCAGCAACCATTTTATTCTTCTTTCGGTATCTCGAGATCGTCATCCATTCTCCGTAGACAACTTGTATGTACCATCATTTCGCCGTGATCATCTATATCTTCATTGCTACTGTCATCAACCCATCATTCAAATTCAACTGCAAATCATTCATCGATCATCACTTCTAATAACAATAACCCTGCTCAGCTCTTTCATTATTCTCAACTTCAATGAACCATTAATCTCCATCACTGCCATCTTTAACTGTATTTTCATATCGATCTGAACTCCATCATAACCACAAGCTTCAACAACATCATTTTATTATCGTGTCATCACTAATATCACAGAGAACCAAACCCATTCCATGTTCAACAGACTAACTCGATCTCTCCATCACCATTAACCTGTGGTAGAACTCAGCTCCGTCTTCATCACGATTAACCATTGATCACAACAAGCAGAAAATAATGTCATCACCAGCAATCAACGAGTATTCTGCCGATAATGGAATCAGCCTATCCTTCCCGACCATCATAGCTTGATAATAGCAGTAACACCCATTGGTTTATTGTTTTCACATAATCTCCAACCTTATCGAACTCGTACCCAAAATCCCTGGTTTGCAGCAGCACAAAACTACCATAAAACTGGTCATTCACCGGAAAGTAAAGTCGGCCAGTTCTGTTGAGGGAAGAAGATAATGATGCCCTAATCATATTTTGGGTGCACTTAGAAATATTTAAATCAGGATTCCCCCAAGTAAGTCCAGCATCAGCCTTTAGCATTTCCCATCTCATTGTCAGTTTCGCAGAACCGACAAGCTTAACTTCTCATTTCTCCCATAACTTCTTCATACGACGTCGGATTGACCTCATTCTTTCGTCGTTGGCTTCGTATTTTTGTCCTCCTCTACACGATATCAAGAACTCTTGGACTTGGATGAGTTGTACTTGGTTTTTGGCCTTTCTCCACTTGTAGCTAACTTCTTTCCTTGCAAAATTAAGTGCAAATTCACTTCTTTTGGATGATTCACCTAGAAAAACATAAATAAGAGAAAACAAGACTAATATGCAATAATTCGCAAGAATATATAGCGATTACTAGCATGGATTCGACACTTAATATATGCAAAATATGCACTAAATAATTTCCCCCACACTTGGCTTTTGCTAGTCCTCGAGCAAACTGCCTAACTTAAAATACAACAACTCCTTGTCGTCGAGGATACAAATGCACTTAGCAAATGCAACATTCCTTTAAAACCCTAGGTGTCCGTAGTGGATGAGTTATATTCTCGTGAGGGCTTACGAGAGGTATACCCACAAAATCTACTCCAACTTCAAAGCGTTCCAGCGTCCCAAGCATCCAAAGATCTATGAGGACATAGAGTTTCTGCATGCTAGTAATAAGAAGTTAGAAATACCAAAGAACATATTCTCATTCTTAAATGTTGAGTGAGAAATAACCATACCATAATGAGAGAACGCGTGTTTGAGAGCGATCAATAAGCATTTCTCCTCGACTTCTGCCTCACTTAAAAGGATTTTATGATAATTGCACTCAATAAGATGGATTTTTTATGGGCCTCACATATGTGCAGGTAGGAATGAAGAAAGAATCCTACACACATTGAATGGTGGGAAGGAAACCTTCCGAATTATTTCTGGAGATCCCACAAGATCGTGGGAAATAAAATATATTTTTCTGATGATCTCTAAGAAAGGAAATCAACCACTATTATCGAGGATGAGAGTACTTACCACCTTCACATCCGATTGCAATGATGATAACATCACTCTCACAGCATCCAATAGAAACGTAGTCTTCAGCTCGTCTTTTTCATCTTCTTGGTCTTCGGTTTTCAAATGTTGATGATAAACTCTTGAACTTCGTAAAACTTTGAAAATTTGTAACGCTTTTCCTCTATTCGTTGTTGCTTGAAACTTCTTTATATATTATTTTTTCCCGTGGATTATTATATAAATAAAAACAAAATAACAAATATTTCTCGTCTATTTTTTTTTAATTTTTTTCAAGAAAAATAATACAAAAATAACAATGAAAATGGCCATGGTGAAGTACTTTACCACTTGATCTTCTTCACAACTTGTATTGTCTCGAATCATAAACTTCAATAACTCTCACCTTTTATTTTCTTCGCTCTTATAAATAAGTCTTTATACTTGGATAAGAATTCCGCTCCTTATGTAAGTCTTCAACATGTGTATAAAAATATGCTCATTGTATGTTGCTTTACTTGAATATGAAATTTGCTCTTGTTTGTACTGTTGGTTATAAACCTCAAACGCCTTTAACTTTCCTTGTAGATTTTTATGTCACTCCCTTGTTGATGATGATGGTGTGTTTCTATGGATCTGTTGTCGGTGAGAGAGAGGGAGAATGGTGCTAATTGAAAATAAAACTACAAGAAGGTGGTCTTCATTTATAGACGCCACCCTCATGATTGACAAAATTATCACTCAGGAGATCAAAAATAGTGCTAAAAATGGTGTGAAGTTGGGTAGCTCACCATTCTACCCGGAATTAACATACGGTGACACACACTCAAAAGAAAGCTCTTTAGTCATCTACAAAGAAAATTTGGTATGGTGCCTCTGTTGATTTGAAAATAGGTAGTCTCCACTAATTATTGATAAACAACTCTAATAATGCATTTCTCCCTACTCCTCATTTGCATCACCGACATGATTAAATACATTAAGTAACACTCTAACAAATAAGAAATCCGAACGTAGTCCCCTAACACTTCCAAGTTCAGTTATGTCAGTCAGAATCTCTATGTAAACATACTTAGAAGTATGCTAGTGACTCTAAAATCTCTACAAGTTGGAGGTTTTTTTTTTATGCAAAAATTTGAAAAATCGACTCAAAAAGGCTAAAAACTTTATATGCAAAAACATCCAAACACTCCCCCACACTTAAACTCTACATTGCCCTCAATGTAATTGGCTCGTCCTAAGTAAAGTCAAGGTGGGAAATCCTAATATGATATGCAAAAGAATAAAACTAAAAACAAAAGGATAGAAAATACAAAACCTATGGGTTGCCTCCCATTCAGTGCTTAGTTTAACGTCCTCAGCCTGACCCTTTGGTTATCGTCCATACACCAACAATCTGAAAATCTGGTAGTCCTCCCATAAAATAATATGCAATTCTAATAACATCTTCAAAAAAAATATTATTACAAGATATAAACATTGAAGCTATCACTTTATTGAAGTTTCCCCCACACTTAGTCCTTTCTACACTCGAAAATGGACAGAGAACATAGAATTCGGGGACTTCAAAAGGTTCCTCAGCTTGGTGAGCTTGCACAACGCTAGAATCAAACATATCAAGTGGTGGATACTTAGAAGCAAAATAATTCATTATAACTTTGGAAGCACATAACTCCAATCCTAAGTGAGGTATTTTCCTAAAAGATGGGGTTAACAACTCTTTGAGAAGCTACTTCAATTGGATGGAAAGGATCAATAGATATAAAATTATGCAACGGATTAGACAAACCTTGTTTTGGATCCTCATCATTCTTAATTAACTTCATTGAATTATTTACCTCAAGTATATCGTGGTCCTCTATTGAACTATATTCCAAGACAAGCTCAATTGGGTTTTCCACAACTTTATTGAATTTGGTTTCATTTTCAATCTCCATATATTCAACACTCTCATCATCAAAATAAGAATCCTCTTCAAAATCGTCATTATCACAACAACGTTGAAATTCCATTTCTATGACCATGTCAATTTCATCAAGAGTCTTTTGTGATGCACCGGCTTCTTCCAATCGGTTGTATTGCGCATAGAGTTTTCTGATGTTAATATGCTTTCCACCATTAGTAGAGTTTCTAGGATGTATATCCTCTTTTAGAAAGAGTGAAGGAAAAGCACGATGAAGAGGAGTATATTCCAAATTCTCTGTCTGCACATTACTAGAAAACAATTTATTAGAAGCATAACTATCCTCTCATCCTTGTGATTGTTCACTTACATGCCCGTCATAAGGTTGTTGACATATATGAGAATATCCATAAGGTTCCGTAGGGTAGCGTTGGTAGTTGTTATAAGAATGAGATTGAAATACATATTGATTACCACTATTATATGTTGATTGGTCTTTTGCTCCGTACATGTTATTTCCGTAAGGAAACATGAAGACTCACAAGATAGAGAAAATAAAAAAAAAAAACAAAACAAAAGCTAAACAAATAAAAAATCAATTAACAACCGCGCCCCGGCAGTGGCGCCAAAATTTGATGCGTGTCGTAGGCACAAAAAATTAATCAAGATATTTCCCACTAATTAAGTGGTAATATAGTGGTAGTAAGAGGTCGTTCCCACAGAGAGCTGTGTAATTGATATGTTAATTAGTTAAGCAAAAATAATAAAAGACAAGGGGGATTTTTTGATCAAATTAAAATAAAAAGAAACAAATAATGAAAAGATGATCAAGGAGTCCTTCGCCGTTACCAAACGTTGACTCAATAGTATACTTATCTATCTTCGTTAGAACCATTCATCACCAACCGTAGGAAAGCATCTAGAGCAGTGATATCCCCAAAGTTTCTTGTGTAACCGGATACCGAAGCGCTCGCATATCAAGTTCTATCCAACTGAATCACCAAGTAGTAGCGCACTCAAGGTGTAACCCAATCGGAGGCTTTAAGTTATGTGAACTTAGGTCGATCATATTAGTTAGACTCTTAGCGCAAGGTCCACTTACTAGTGTTGTCTTCACACACGATTGCTCCACAGAATCCCTCTGCGAGGTCTCACGTTCTCTACTTGTGTAAGGATTATTCAACAATTACACGGATATCCCAACCCTTTACTAGCAATTGAATGATCAAAAGATTAATCCAGCGTGCACTCCAAATAATCTAATTAATCAATCATAAACCCTAGAAATAGTGAAAACAAACGATGATGATTAAAACTCCAATTTGATTTATATAACTAATAAAGCTTCACGCTTGAACATTCCCCATGAGTTCTTCTCATCCAACTCCATCGAAAGCAGCCAACCAACTCGACTCCACAGCTGAACCTTCCAAGTAATCATTCCAAATCACTACAGCCTGCATTAAAACAATCAATGTCGATCAATTACTGTGGCAGTAACAGTTCAACTGAGATCTCCATCACTTCATCGTCAATGGTTGTTAATGGAAACAACCATTTTCTTCTTCTTTCGGTCTCTCGAGCTCGTCATCTATTCTCCGTAGCCAACTCGTATGTACCAGCATTTCGCCGTGATCATCTATATCTTCATTGTTACTGCCATCAACCCATCCGTCAAATTCAACTGCAAATCATTCATCGATCATCACTGCTAATAACAGCAACCCTGCTCAGCTTCATCATCATTCTCAACTTCAATGAACCATTAATCTTCGTCACTGCCATCTTCAACTGTATTTTCATATCGAGCTGAACTCCATCATAACCACAAGCTTCAACAACATCATCTTCTTATTGTGACATCACTAGTATCACAGAGAACCAAACTCATTCCGTGTTCAACAGACTAACTCGATCTCTCCATTACCATTATCCTATGGAAGAAATTCAATTCCGTCTTCATCACGATCAACCATTGAGCACAGCAAGCATAAAATAATGCCATCACCAGCAATCAACGAGTATTCTGCCGATAATGGCATCAGCATATCCTTCTCGGCCATCATAGCTTGATAATGGCATTAACACCCATTGGTTTATCGTGTTCACACAATATCCAACCTTATCGAACTCGTACCCAAAATCCCCTGTTTGCAGCAGCACAAAACTACCAGAAAATTGGTCGTTCACCGGAAGGTAAAGTCTACCAGTTCTGTTGAGGGGAGAAGATAATGGTGCCCTAATCAGATTTCGGGTGCTCTTAGCAATGTTCAAATCAGGATTCCCCCAAGTAAGTCCAACATCATCCTTTAGCATTTCCCCTCTCATTGTTAGTTTCGCAGAACCGGCAAGCTTAACTTCTAGTTTCGCCCATAACTTCTTCATACGACGTCGGATTGACCTCATTTTTTCGCCGTTGGCTTCGTATTTTCGTCCTATTCAACATGATAGCAAGAACCCTTGGGCTTGGATGAGTTCTACTTGGTGTTTGGACTTTCTCCACTTGTATCTAACTTCTTTCCTTGCACAATTAAGTGCAAATTCACTTCTTTTGGATGATTCACCTAGCAAAACATAAATAAGAGAAAACAAGAGTAATATACAATAATGCGCAAGAATATATAGCAATTAGTAGCATGGATTAGACACTTAATATATGCAAAATATGCACTTACCAAATATGAAAGTATTGCAGTGGATGGTAACGTGGTTTGTTTCAGTGGGAATTTTGTGACGAATATCTAGGTTATAGATGTTCAGATGTTCTTGGTAGGTATTGATAGAGTGGACTATTGTAATGCAAATTTTGTTATGTATAAAAACGGTAGAATAAAAGTAATTTGGTTTAGTTATCTCAGGATTTCTCCTGGCAATTTTAGAAATTGCAGTTTTCCAGTAATTGATTTTGTACTTGTAAATGGTATAAATGCTAGTATTGATCACAGATAGGAGAACTAGTTGATGAATGTGTGTAAGAATGAAACCCATGAAAGAAATTGCAGTGAGCATCAATGGAGGAAAGGAATGCTTATGTCAGGGTGACGAAGCAGAGCGCTACATTAAAAAGAGTTTCATTTCATTTCAAACTCATGTGTTAGATACACTGGAGATTCGAATAATTAGTTCAATAATCCATAAAAATAAATAATCTAACTATCCTAAAATAAAAAGTATCTCAACTTCGATTTAGACCACCAAGTAAATGAATAAATAACCTCGCCAAATTTATACGATAATAGAAAAATTTAATTGTTTAATAAAATCATATAATGTTGTATAAGTTTGATAATTATCATTAGTATAAAACATAGTTAGGATAAGTTTGCCTTTGTTAGTGGTGGTCAGGATTTGTCCACACAAAGATAAATCAAGGGATGTGGTTCCTCAGACCACCCCATACATCTCGCACGTGTGGCATTAATAAAATTAATACTCAAGTCAAAATATGGAATTCCAAAAATTATAACGGGGAGGTTCGAACTCATGACCTATTGTGTCATAAGAGTGGCCTCTAACCAGTGTTCCAACTTGGTTTGAATTGATAGAAAAGATAAATCAACAATAGTGATTTGTACAACTTAAATAACATAATTGCTTTATTAATTAGTGTTTCACTAATTGCACATAATTAGGCCGACCGAGCGAAGCGAGGGAGGACTCTATATATGGTGACTTTGTGTCAATATGAAGCGTGACATTTTTTTAAATTACACAAAAAAGATTGAATTTTGGTCCAGACACCTGGAAAAGACTAAGCTGTCCCTCTAAATCAAATTTTACTTTTTTTCCTTTAGACATTTACGTAAATAAACCAAAGAGGAAGGGGAATGAGGTATTAGACATTTTCGTAAATAAACAAAAAAATAAGGGCACAACAGTAAATACATTTTTTATATATTTAAAAACCTCGTATATTTCAAATGACAAGTCGTATTTTTATTAATTTTATATATTTGGAAAGCCCTTTAAATTAGCTACGCAATGAGAACAAACAATGATATCAAATTTTTGTTTTTCATTTTTTTTTATTATTCTCCAAGTTTTGTATCTTTTCTCCTTAAAAATTAGGCATAGCTTAAAATTAGACATATCTTAAAAAAATTGAAAAAAACTACAAGAAAAATAAAATGATTGACTAAGTATAAAAAACAACTAATTTTAAAATGAAAAACACAACATATAGTGTTGAATCACCACCAAATTATTTGCAAAGTAAAAATATATCATGGCCTACATGTCTGGAATAATGATACTTTTGCGTCGTGTTTGGAAAAATTATACCTTCGTGCCGTCTCAGGAAAAATAATATTTTCACCCTACGGCGGCTAAATTGTGAACACAAAATTTAGTTTTACGTCAATTTTTTCGGTCGGCCATCCCACCGTGGTAGCGGTCATCTAGTAAATAATCTATTCGTTATAAAGTGTTTTATTAATTAGTGTTTCACTAATTGCATAATAAATGACTAATCATTTTTTAATTATAAATATTTTCTTAATTAATTATAATATTTATTTCTATTAGTAAGTAATTTTGATAAATAATATCAATAGACATTTTCTGCGACAATGAGTAGTAGAAGAGGTGGAGGCTGAAAGATTAGTGGTGGTTAAGGGCGGAGACGAGCACAATTATATTTATTTTTGTTATTTTATCGTAAAATGGGATACAAAGTCCACTTTTCACATGTATCCAACTTGCCAAGAATTTTTTCTCCCTCTCTGCTCAAAATCTTGGCTCCCCCTGGTTTGTGGTTCCGATGTTTATAGAATATTTTTTATATTTTACATTCTCAAATCATGCGACCTCTTGATTACAAATCAAAAATATCAAATTACGGATCAATATGTATAGGTTTCATTCACTGGGTTAGAAGGTAGAGTAGATACAGATGGGTAGATCACACAAAGCAGAACATGACTGAGAATACTTCAATAATTTGGTCAAGAAATAAGGTCGAAAATTTAAGATTAACTTTCTATAAGACTAATTAGATCGGCTTCGACAGGAGACGACTAAAATATGTATTAATAATAATTTCCACATAAGACAATTTCAAAACATAGTTTGGCTAACTCTGCCTATGTAAAGAGTGGTCAAGATTTGTCCTTCCACAATTGCTATGTTATGTGAGAAGAAAGTGATATCTAAGATTGATGTACAATTCAAATCCATTAGATTCATACCATTTACAACTGGACGCCTTGAAAAAAATTGACGTGTTGTTATTATTATGACAGGCAATGGATACATTGACCACACTTGCGCAAATAGTTCACTTCGCAAATGATTGGTGTTGCATGTACTGTCTAGAATGCAACGTTGAATTTGAGGAAACAAGGCACCAGAAGCAGTGTCCGGAGTATTTTGGATATAGTAACTTAGACCCGATGAAATACTTATTTTATTTTATTTTTTTAGTTTTTCCACAATCTATTTATTTAAGAAAAATGAACGTTGCAAATACATAACATCAACAAAAATTAGACAGATTGCGTTTGACAATAATGGCTACTGATGGTCCGGAAACGGCAAAAGAAAGGAATTGTTGTAGAAGAATTGTTGGGATATACAACGGATTACTTGATACGAATGAAAGAGGTATAACTATTTCGATTCTGAAATCACATAAAGTTCATAGTAGAAGATGACATCAAGTTTAAAGTTAGTAACAAACATAATATGGCTAACTAAAATGTTAAAAACAAACAAGATATATAAACTTAGAAAGCCGTGGGACTCGAAGAGGCCAATTTTGAAAACTACAATCTTAGAAAGAAACGATCCCCAATACCATAATTTTTTTTTTTATAAATATTCAATGTAGAAGATGTCAACTTTTGGTAAAGGATCTATTGACAACCTATTAATTTGAAATAGGATCAGGGAGTACAATATGTGTTCAAGGTTCTTTATGAGGTAATGTGTCGCCATATTGTATTCTAAGTGAAGGTAAGAACATACGGAAGTGACAAAATGTCCAAGACTTTTGAAGTTACCAAAGCCTCCGTTAAGACGAATTGATGGGCACAATACTTTGTTGAAGATTTAATGGCAGAGGTTCGCATATATACAATCCCTTAGAAAAGGTAATGGGTACACATTTTAAACGTTGTCATCTAATGGGTGTTGAAAAATTACAGGAAAATCATGTCACGTTGGATAGTTTGTATCATTCGTTCAATGCAAAAAAATACTATTCTCTGCCTATTTGGAGGATCGACAACATGACCATGATAGATGAGTCAGCTGGAGAAAAATAGGAGCATGGGGAGACTTTTATGGACGATATTGATTAGTTGATTTCACTGAGATGAGCTCTGTTGACGATATATTTCCAAAAAATATTTAAACTTCCATGTTCATGTAGAGCATTATCTCATTATAAGCAATGAACCTAAATAAAAAATTATCTGGAAGTTAAGATTATATTTCTTTCATTTGAACAAATCTCCGACGGTAAAATATTAAAGGAAAGAAACAAGAAAAAAAGGAGGAAAATCCCGACTATTTTTATGCCAAACACATGTTAAATCACAAGGAGTTGATAAGTAGTCGGGACACAAATTATACGATATAATAAAAATAAACCAACATCATGGCCCATGCCGTTACGGCACGGGTTAAGGGCTAGTCATTAGTACAAAACAAAGCTAGGATAAGTTAGCCTGTGTTAGTGGTGGTCAGGATTTGTCCAGACAAAGATAAATCAAGGGATGTGGTTCTCCTGAGCACCCCCTTCAACTCGCACGCGTGGCATTAATTCCAATATTATGAATGAAAAATGAATACTCAAGTCAAGATATGGGTTTTCAAAAATTATAACGGGGAGGTTCGAACTCATGACCTATTGTGTCATAAGAGTGGCCTCTAACCAGTGTTCCACCTTGGTTGGAATTAATAGAAAAGATAAATCAACGGTAGTGGTTTCTTCAACTTAAATATCATAATTGCTTTATTAATTAGTGTTTCACAAATTGCACATAATAAATAATTCATTCATTATAAAGTGTTTTATTAATATGTGTTTCACTAATTGCTCATAATAAATGACTAATCATTTTTTAATTATAAATGTTTTCTTAATTAATTATAATATGTATTTATATTAATAAGTAATTTTGATAAATAATATCAATAGACATTTTTGGCGACAACGAGTAGTAGAAGAGGTGGAGGTTGAAGGATTAGTGGTGGTTAAGGGCGGCACCAAGCATAATTATATTTATTTTTGTTCTTTTATCATAAAATGGGATACGAAGTCCATTTTTCACATGTATCCAACTTGTCGAGAATTTTTTCTTCCTCTTTCCTCAAAATCCAGGCTTCTCCCCTGGTTTGTGGTGGAAGAAGTAGTGACGGTGAGTGCTGGTGAGTAGTGATGGACAATATTAATTTTATGTTGTCGTTACAACATCGATAACATCGTAACGTGGAAGATGTGGTTGGTTGTTTTTAACACTTTTGATAAAGGAAGGTACCATATATTTCCGGGATGATAACATACAAGATAATATTTTAATGATCGCAGTTGGATCACCCAAATGGTACCCCTGTTATCTTTGGTACTATATCGTATAAATCATGATTTTTTAATGTTAAAACAAAATTGATTGCAATACAAAAAAGAATATATACACGGAAAAAAAAATGAAACCAATCAATTGACGACATTTTGTTCAATTTAAACCTCATACATGGCGTTTGTGATTGAAAATTAGAATTGCGTCCAACAACCTACATGGGGCAAGCGGCCGTGATGGAGTCAAAAATTGACATTGAGGAGGCCTACTTTAAAAAAAAAAAAAAATGTAAACTTTGGTGGACTAAACCATAAATATATATGGACAAAGTACTATTTATAAAATAAACTAAAAAATTCATGTAGTTATTAAAAATTTAAGGGGTTAGAGCCAGGTAAGTCAACCCTTGGCTCTGCCACTAGGGGGTGGTGGATAAAAAAAATGGATTCATATGGTTTTATGGAGGTGGCGGGTATTGGTGAACAAAAACATATTATGCTAATTTTGTAATGCCACAAAATATGTAACGTTATATTATAAAGTATAAAACGTGGTTGATCATTCTATGTTAAAATAAACTCAATAAAACACATGTCCATTTAAAAAAATTGGTGCAATCAATTGCCAGGTTATGTAATAACTAAATGAACGATACGAATCAAGATCAGAACATATGAAATTATTTATTATCGATTTGTCTATGTAAAGAGTGGTCAGGATTTGTCCTTGGCAAAGTTAAATTTATCACTGGGTTTGTTTAACTTAACCGTTTTTAAATACTTTATTAATTAGTGTCTTATTGATTGTTCATAATGATTAATTAAATTTCTATTGTAAATGTCCCTTTAGTAATCTAACATAAATACATAATTTTATTAATAAATAATTGTACTAAAAGCTACATTAATTATAATGGTGGTAGTGCAAGTAGGGTTAGTATAAACAGTGGAGGGTGTTTGTGAATGGTGGAGGCGGTAACATTACTATTGGTGGAAGAAATAGTGCTAGTGGATGGTTTTTATGGTGGTGGGTGTTGGTAATAGTAGTGGATAATAATAGTTTTTGCTTTTTAGTGAGTTTTATTGACCGAGTAAAAAAAAACAATCTTCACAAAACATGCAACATTGTATTGTGAAAGATGTAATTGGTTGTTTTTAGCACCATTAATAAGGACAAAAATAAAATATTTCGAGGATGATACCAGAACATATAAGACAATATGATCATGACTGTTGGATCACCGAAAAGGTATCCGTATTATATAAAGGCAATTGGTATGCCCGCGTAAGAGAACATTATTGCTCTCTCAAGTACTATTACATATTTTTTTCCTGAAAGACTATCAATGTCGAGTTTTTTCGGGACAACTACCTATAAAGACAACAATTGTTTGAAGATATTTTTTTGTTCATAAAAATCATCATAAAAAACTCTAAATCATAAATCTAAATTTCGCCTCCGATGTTTATAAAATATTTTTTATATTTTACATTCTCAAATCATGTGACCTCTTGATTACAAATCAACAATATAAAATTACGGATCAATATGTATAGATTTCATTCACTAGGTTAGAAGGTAGAGTAGATACAGATTGGTAGATCACACAAAGCAGAACATGACTGAGAATACTTCAATAATTTAAATAAGGTCAAAAATTTAAGATTAACTTTCTATAGGACTAATTAGATCGGCTTCGATAGGAGCCGACTAAAATATGGATTAATAATAATTTCCACGTAAGACAATTTCAAAACATATTTTGGCTAACTCTGCCTATGTAAAGAGTGGTCAAGATTTGTCCTTCCTCAATTGCTATGTTATGTGAGAAGAAGGTGATATCTAAGATTGAGGTACAAATCAAATCCATTAGATTCATACCATTTACAACTGGACGCCTTGAAAAAAATTGATGTGTTGTTATTATTATTACATGTAAGGGATACATTGACCACACTTTCGCAAATAGCTCACTTCGCAAATGATTGGTGTTGCATGTATTGTCTAGAATGCAATGATGAATTTGAGGAAACAAGGCACCAGAAGCAGTGTTCGAAGTATTTTGGATATAGTAAGTTAGACCCGATGAAATACTTATGTTTTTTTTTTAGTTTTTCCACAATCTATTTATTTAAGAAAAATAAACATTGCAAATACATAACATCAACAAAATTAGACAGATTTGCGTTTGATAATAATGGCTACCGATGGTCCGGAAACGGAAAAAGAAAGGAATTGTCGTAGAAGAATTGTGGGGATATACGATGGATTACTTGATACGAATGAAAGAGGTATAACTATTTCGATTCTGAAATCACATAAAGTTCACGGTAGAAGATGATATAAAGTTTAAAGTTAGTAACAAACATAATATGGCAAACTAAAATGTTAAAAACTAACAAGATATATAAACTTAGAAAGTCGTGGGACTTGAAGAGACAATTTTCAAAACTACAATCTTAGAAAGCAACGATCCACCATACCATAATATTTTTTTTATAAATATTCAATGTATAAGATGCCAAATTTTGGTAAAGGATCTATTGACAACCTATAAATTTGAAATAGGATCTGGGAGTACAATATGTGTTCAAGGTTCTTTATGAGGTAATGTGTCGCCGGATTTTATTCCAAGTGAAGGTAGGAACATATGGAAATGACAAAATGTCAAAGAATTTTGAAGTTACCAAAGCCTTCGTTAAGAAGAACTGTTGGGCACAATACTTTGTTGAAGATTTAATGGTAGAGGTTTGCATATATACAATCCCTTCGAAAAGGTAATTGGTACACATTTTAAACATTGTCATCTGATGGGTGTTGAAAAATTAAAGGAAAATCATGTCACATTGGAGAGTTTGTATCATCCGTTCGATGCAAAAAAATATTATTCTCTACCTATTTGGAGGATCGACAACATTACCATGATAAACGAGTCATCTAGAGAGAAATAGGAGCATGGGGAGACTTTTATGGACGATATTGATTAGTTGATTTCACTGATATGAGCGTTGCTGACGACATATTTCCAAAAAATATTTAAACTTCCATGTTCATGTAGAGCATTATCTCATTATAATCAATGAACCTAAATAAAAAATTGTCTGGAAGTTAAGATTATATTTCTTTCGTTTGAGCAAATCTCCGACGGTAAAATATTAAAGGAAAAAAACAAGAAAAAAAGAGAGGAAAATCCCGACTATTTTTATGACAAACCCATATTAAATCATAAGGATTTTATAAGTATTCGGGACACAAATTATACGATATATTAAAAATGAACTAACATCATGGCCCGAGCCGTTATGGCACGCGTTAAGGGCTAGTTATAAATAAATTATGATTTTGAGTTGTTTGTTTTTGATTTTATATAATTTTATAAAGCATTAATTCCATATCTAATCTTTTATTTTAAAATGAACAATTTAGATAAGTACTTAAAATTCAAAAGGAGTTTATTATTTCTTAAAGTGGAGGATTTAAATTTGAAATGTTTTAATTTTATACAATTTAGTACTTTACTAAGTTGATAAAATATAGAAAGCGCAATTGGGGATACTTATCTAAGAGAGAGGATCCATGGACACTCTTAGATGGACACTATCATAAATGATTTGCGTCATTTTCTCTGCAAATTCCAAATGACAATGAATCTAAATCTAATATATTTATGATGTTTTCCTCTTATAAGACTTTACATTCCTACCAAAAATGAGCAAGATTCGAGATACCAAACCTCGCCATCTATCGATCCTAATTTCAACCGTTAACTTTTCACAGCTGATATTCAAAGAGGTATATGGGTGGTGTTATATGTCTCCAATCGTGCTCATATTTGGTAGGAATGTATATTCTTATAAGAGGAACGTATCATCAAAATATTAGATTTAAATTCATTGTCGTCTGGGTTTTACGGAGAATATGGCGCAAATCATGTATGATAGTGTCCATATAAGAGTGTCCATGGATCCTCCCTCTTAATTGGGGGATATAAATTACTATTCTCATCCAATAGTGTTTTCTAAGGGGTGTTTCTGGGGGAGGAAATACGAAACTTAAAAAAAAAAATAAAAAAAAAAAACTAAATCAAACCTAAATATTATTCCCCATTCCCTTTCAAATTCTAAATATTCCCCACTCCCTTTCAAATTCTCTTCTTCTTCTCTGTTGGGTCCTCACTTTGAAAGCGATTTTTTTTTACATTCGGAAGTGATGAAGACCATGTCGGAAGTGATGAAGACCATGCCGGAATATTTTTTTTTTTTTTACATTGCCGACATTGTATTAGTGATGAAGACTATGCCGGAAGTAATGAAGACCATGCCGGAAGTGATGAAGACTATGCCGAAAAATGGTGTCGGCGAGCTCGATAAATAACTTACAATGCTGACATTGTAAGTTGGGAGTACCCATTTTTTGGCATTGATTTTTGTCGGCATTTTGTAAGTTGTGAGTACTCATTTTTTAACCAAATTCCTATTACCTCAAAAATATTCCTTATACTCTCACCCAAAGTGAAGTGATTATGATTATACTAATCATCATCAAACTAATCTATTAACTTAGCTAATTATAATTAACCACTAAACATGATTAGTGGGTAGATTAGGAATTAGTTAAAATACATGGATATGGGGTGGCTCTGATTTACTATTTAAATCTCGTTTTTGTATTTTTACTATATCCCCAATTGCGCATTCAAAATATAATAGTCTCATGGCTATTAACTTAATGAATTTTACCTTATACAAAAGGAATTGAAAAAACACTCCTCAGTTTCGGGGTCATCCAAATTTATTCTTAGAGACATTATTAACCAATAATTCTACACATTCCAGGAGACAATCCCGTGGTTTCTCATGGTAGAAACCTGGGGTGGATCCCACCAGTGAATTTAGCAAAGGATAGTTTTTATGGTGGGCTCTACCCCACTTTTTCCTCTATCGGGAGAATCCAAGGGATTATTTCCGGGTGTATTAAGAATTATTGTTATTTAAGTGTTATGGATTAGTTTTTGGGTCATATATATCATGTCCACCATCATCCACGTTAATAATATCTTTCACAAAATAGGGAATGGATTCTTGTTATAGTAAATTGAATACCACAATTCACCCTATTTGACTTGAGCTAGTGCAATCTTTCCAAATAGTTATTTATCCCATATCATGCACTTGGGTTCAGAAAAAACTTTCTCAACTCTCACCCTTAGCAAAAAAAGGAGTTATAAACATTCACCTGCCTCAAGACGGACCTAGGATAAGATTATCTGGCTACACACAAAATCCAAAAATTGCACTACTACATAAGGATACAAATGCTTAACCCAAAACCATAACCAGGCATTAATAAATCATACCCAACACCAAATTTCTATGGATACTGGTTTTCCCACCAAAAGTTCAATTTTTCATGTGGAAAGCTATAAATGAAGGTTTACACATTCAGCATTCTCGACGGAATTCGGCTCACAGATTCCAATCTTTTCCCAATCTACAATACAATACTAGAAATGTCTACCATATTCTTCTGCATCGCCAGATCTTCATGGAAATCTGACAAATATTTTTAACCAACCTACCTGACCATAAAAGCACCCCCCACCCCCATAATCTACCCACTTTAATAAATCTTCACACTTCAATCCAACAGATTTTGCAGCACAGGGGCACATTTACCCTCACCAATACCTCATTTTGTTTCCTTTTATGCGCCTTATGGTTAGCTAAGACGAAATGTATATACCACCACACCCAATATAAACCAAAAAATATTATCCAAATGATGCTTCATCTAGGTCATGAATTTACCTGGACGAAGGGAGTCTTTCCTCCAGATTTAACGGGTGTACCTTCAATGGTGAATCCAAACTATTAGAGAAATGCTCGGTCGAACTCGCAAGCGTTGCTTTCTCAAGCTTGTTTGTCAAGTTTAGTTGATCAAAACTATAATTCTAGTATACTTATATATATATGTCTCGGATTAGGATAGAATGTGTATCCGAGCTTTAGACTTCACGACGTTCACCAATTGAAGACGAAGATACACTGAAAGCTTGGAGGAACTTCATCAACAAAAGATATATGGAGACTAAAACTTATCTATCACTCAGAAGTCTATTCTATTCTATCTTCTAATGATACTAAGTCGTATAGATATATATACTTTTACATTATACAAATTTGATGTTCCTAGCTGAGTTTATCTCACTTATCTATTTCTCCAAATATGTGTTGGAAGCTTTTCGCTTTAGCTATGTTCATCATATTCTTGACGAGTTTAGTTGGAAAAAAATTATTTGTTGGAAACTAATTATTAAGTCAAAAGATGACCATGTGAAAATTACCTTGAACAACTTATATGATTTTTGTGAGACAGTCATTTGATGTTAGCTTGGGAAGTTTCGTATTGATCATTCGATCACTTGAAAATTACTTGAAGCTTATGGTATGTGTGAGATTACCATTTTCATCTTCCAAGGATGTTTCAATGATTGAAATGACAGTTTAAAACAATTACCCATGTCTGGATACAACATGGTATGCATACCTAGTATGCGAACTGTATTGTGATGATTCAGGTCGGAACTCTTGTTTGCGTACATAGTATGTGAATGGGTTTACCTGAGTTGGGGTCTGGAAAAGCTTGCAGTTTGCTAACGTCTTGACTAGGCCAAGGTCTGGAACTGTAGTTCGCGTACCTAGTTTGCGAACTCAGTGGTTAAGTTCTAAAATCGTTTATGTATGATTCTCATACTCATGAACTAAAACATTTATGATTTAAGGAATGAAAATTAACTTTTCAAACCGTGGCTTAATGTTCATGAATTGATTCTTGTATAAGTACTTTGTACAATTATGAATCAATCCGATTTTGTTTCAATTTGTTCATATATATTTCTATGAGATAGTGAACAATTGAATAACTCTATTTAAAACACAATTAGATTCATTTGATTATCTTGCATGATTGATTGATCATTATTTTGATCTAGAAGTGTTATATGAATATGGTTAAGAAAAAAGTGTTCATATGGCTAACTTCGGTTAACTGTTATTGAGCCAACTCAATATACACATTTAGGTACGGTTACCCATATCTAAATATAAGTATATTTCATTTGTTTGTAACAAGCTAAGACCATATAATAGTGGAGATTGGATCTTAAATCAGGAGTTCATCTAATGGTGAATATTGAATGCTTTGTTACTAATCTATCATAGCTTTAACTGTAAGCAACCATGATTTGAAAGTTTATATAAGGGAGAACTCTAGCATCTAGAAAACCTAATCCCGATATTTTCATGTGTCCTAGTTTCAAACTAGAATCGATTCTCCTTTTACCTAGGTTTTTCATAAACCATTATTATGTTAACTACTTCGAGACTTCATTTGGGATTCGTGATGCCAGGTCCAGCTATTTTCTCTGTAGTTGTGTATTCTGATCTTACTTGTTCTATCGTATTGAGTTTTATCTTCTCTAAGATTTACTCGAGGTTTATCTCCGATATGTAAGATATAAAAAGTAATCACAACGGTTCTTCATCTCAGACTCTTGTGATTCCGCAATAACTTCTTATGTTAATCAGTTATGTTATTGTGAGGTGATTGATATTTTTAGGATGCTCTTCAAGAGTATAAGACCAGGTTATCAATTGGTTCTTGTTCACCTTGATCTTTGTAACAAAAGACGAAACAAAAACCGAATAAATAATAGACATGTCTGTGGAAGATATATTTGTTTATAAGTCTTCAACTTTGGATCACAACAACTCTTAGTTGTGGGTGAGATCAGCTAAGGGAATCAAGTGTGCAGAATCTGGCATGGTTCTAGAGGCGTAAGGAACGCGACTGTACCTTAATCGGTGTGGGACTTGCTTAAAGCTCAACTACATTCCATTCTGAAGTTTAGTTGTAGTAGGCTAGTGTCTATAACGTCTTAATATAGTGTGGTGTTCAAAGATGTACTAGGTCCCGGGGTTTTTCCTGCATTTGTGGTTTCCTCGTTAACAAAATTTCTGGTGTTTGTGTTATTTCTGTTCCGCATTACATTTGTTTATAATTGAAATATCACAGGTTATGTGTAGTTCAATCAGTTGATAAATATGACCTTGGGTATAACTTGATTGACACTAGGGCATTGGTATTTGGTACCATCCAAGTTATTTCTCATATTAATCTGGATCACGAATTTCTATCTTTTCGATTTGCTGATTGTGTTGAGAAATAGAGATAAAGCTCTTTGATATATCTCTTGATTGAGTCTCACTTTTAAGTTGGTGCTCTCGGAATTATGTTGGAGTTTGTCCATGCATATTTTCGAACGAATTATTGGGTGTGATTGTTATACCCCCATTTTTTCACAAACCACATACACAAATGATATTAATGGGTTGGACTCCTCCGATGTCATTGGATTGAAATTAATATTGAGAAGCGGCAAAAGGACTTTCGGGCATGAAAAAAATGGATTTGTATAGAGGGATTTAATGTCGATGACCCTCACAGCTATAACACAATCTAGCTTTAGGGATCACCCTTGTATTCATTGCTAATATCTGGGCCATGTTGTTGACGACAGACTAAAGTTTTCATCGAAACAGACTCGGGAACCTAGTATGATTAATTAAAAATGATACGGATCCTCTTTGGTATATATATATAAGGTACGATAGTAGATTTCAAGCAGTGAATAAAATATATACCGACCATTGCAATAGAACACAATTACAAGGAAAGCCATCAGAAGACATACGGATTGGAAAACCATGTTGCGGACGGAAGCCAGATGAAAACTTTCTCAACGATTATACGAGACTATTTCAAATTTTTTAAACGAAGTACCCTCGTGTAATTCCTACTTAGTGTTATAAACCTTTTTTATGCTTAAAAAAATGTACTTTAACATAGAACATTCCAACACTAAGGCTTTCTCTTATATATGGCGCGTCAACATTCAACCCTAAAGGCATTGCCAAGATTCCTGATTCAAGATATCGTTCAAGGGTTTGCTTGAACGCAACCTAGATTCAAATTTGGCGCCAAATGGTTTGGTGTTATAAAATTTACTTTTTGCGCCAAACCATTTGACGCTTTAAATCTCAACCATCAGATTTATTGTCCAAATTAAAATCTAGCAGTTACGTTATTTGCGCCAATTATTGGACGCTTTTATTATTAACCATCAGATTTACTTTAAATTTTAAAATCTAATGGCTCCAAAGTTTCTGCACCAAACCATTGTGCACTTTCTTGATTCAACTTTGATTCAAAATAGCACTTGGACGTTGATTTAAGCTGACGTGTCGAGATTTGAATCTTAAATCTCTATAATACTAAGCATAATGCCACATTTACCATGGTTATATTTGCATTTTATGTTGTTAGGTCAGATAGAAAGACACTTAAACGTAGTGAATGATATACATGTTTTGGACATCTGTTTGATAGTATTCGGGTTTGTCTTCTATCCAAAAGATTTTAACATGTCTATCCGTGTCCAGTCCACCGGCTAATGGATTTTGACCTTTCCTTCCACATCCAATCTGCCAAGAAGTGAATCATGTGTCTACTTGCAACAGTTCCTGTTAGGTTGGTTGGATCCATAGATACGAGTGGTTTTGTTAGGGGAGGGCATTTGGGATCTAATCCGCATATTCGAATAGACCCATTCGTGTTTTTTTGCGGGCGGGTATCTGGTCTGCAGACTCATAGATTGGATGTGGGTACGGAGTAAAAAATCCGTTGGACATTCACATTCGCTAAGTTAATAGTCATTCTTTTTCAGTATGCTTATTCTGTTCACTAATGTTGATATTAGTTTAATTGAATCACCAATATATAAATTTTGTTATAAACTATTATTTATTTACTAAGATGCCCCTGTGTCTAACATTAGGGTTTCCTCTATATATATATATATGCATAATCTCTTGTATTACACACACATGAATAAGGTTTCTCTCACCTTATTCCTCTCTACTTTGTGTCTCTTGTTATTTGTCTTCTATATCACAATACGTGATCAGCACGCTCTACGCCGAGCTATACGATCGCCTCTAAGCTCTGAGAAGAAGAAGAACGATTCGTATTCAATTTGTGGGTTATTTGGTTTTTGGTACTTAGGTTTTGACCAAAACCTGGGTTTGGTCTAATATTTGTCGATCCTTTGCATTTGGACTAAAGACCAACGTTGACCCGCGTTGACTGTCTCAAATCTTAACTTTTGTATTAATAATTTATAAAAAAAAATTAATAAAAACTAATTATTTAACGCGTTAACGGTTCTGTTAGCACGTGAGTCACTTAAAAATCACATGCCTCAAATTGCAGAACTTCACCTTTTTTCTCAAGGAATTTAAGAGCTTCATCATCTCAGCAAAATCACAGCCTCTAACTTTCATCTTCATCGTTGACACAACTCCACCAACAGAACCTCATTATGGCTGCCAAAATCATTTCAATCGGAAAGTATCGCTAAGTGCCAACAAGTCATTCATGATTTTTATCAAACATTTGGCTTGCAATAAATAATAATCGAACGATTATGATTCCACATTAAGATGATTCTGAAACTTACAATCTCTTAATATAATCCATAACCTAAAAGTTTCCATTCCACAATAAGATTATTCCAAAACTTACGATCTCTTAATATAATCCATAGCCCCAATGAGAATATATCTGAATCCCAAACATGGGTTCGCTTTACCATCTTCAATTCCAAGGATATCTCCTCTTCATCTACAAAATCAAAACCACCTCCAACACAACTTCAAAAACAATCAGGGGGAAGAACAAATCCCAAATTCATTTATTATGATTTTTCCATTACCATAATCAAACCCACAAACAACTTTAAAAAATTTCAACAAGATAGAAAAAAGTATACTTACTCTATATTAATTCATAAGCTTGCTCGGTGTGAAATAAATCAACAATCTCCCAACACGACAAAGATAACATCATAATCAACTCAGAATACCCCTAAAAACCTAACTGTATGATCAATTTTAGAATTTCCTCATTTTCATACCAAAATCCCCAAAATTTTAAATCATACACCCTAATTTGAAATGTTGTTCTTTTCACAATTGTTGTGAGAAAGACAGGTATATTTAAAGAGATGTTAACCTGAGGAATCTTGGGTTTATATAATAACCCATGACACGATATAAATTAAACTAGGGTTTAGAGTACATATGCACTGAATCTAAAACCAACCCAAATCTTTTGTGAAGAAGTAGAACGGATATATGATTTGATTAATATGTCATGGAGATGATTTGTCTAGTAGATGATTTCAAAATACGCACGACAAGCTAAAAGAGAAGATTGGTATCTTTAATGGTCGCTTGTTTTTTTCTTCTGCTCAAGTTTATAAGTTTGAGAGTGGAGAGATAAAACTTAAAAGAATCTTTTTCTTTGTAATCTTAGTCGTTAGTTTGTAAGATGAAAAAAAGGTTTTATATCAACCGTCCACGTGATGGATAAGTTAAGGACTAGGTTAGTCATTGTTATTAAAGTAGATTTTTTTTTAATTGCCTATTTATTTACTGAAATTTTAGTTTAACGGAGTCAACATGGGTCAACGTTGGTCTTTAAGGCCGGACAAATGTTACCCAGGTTTTGGTGAAAAACTAGGTACCAAAAACCAAATAACCCTTCATTTGTTTGCCCAAAGCCGACGAAACACAATAGCATGAAACAGGTAAAACGACTTTCAATCTTGTGTTTTGTTTATTATTTTTCTTTACACAAAATTGGTGAAATAACCCATAAAATATATTTTTTGGGTCAAATAGACATGTAAAAATATTTTTATTGACTAATATCCTAGGATGTAAAAGATATTGTTCTAATATCCTATTTGGTTATTTTACCTAAAAACTTTTATAACAGTGGACTAAAGTGCCCTCTCCATATATTTGTTAGAATTTAACTAACGCATACTATATTTGTCTATTTCTATTGCATTCACCGGTCTACTAGTACTTGGTACCATACAATATGGTTGGAGATTTATACGATCTACGAATATATCAAGAATACAAAACAAAGCTAGGCTAAGTTTGCCTTTGTTAGTGGTGGTCAGGATTTGTCCGTGGGAAAGATAAATCAAAGGCTGTGGTTCTCCCTGCCACACCCTACAAGTTGCACACGTGGTGTTAATTCCAATATTATGAATGAAAAATGAATACTCAAGTCAAGATATGAGATTTCAAAAATTATAACGGGGAGGTTCGAACTCATGACCTATTGTGTCACAAGAGTGGCCTCTAACCATTGTTCCACCTTGGTTGGAATTGATAGAAAAGATAAATCAACATTGGTGGTTTGTTCAACTTAAATACAATAATTGGTCTATTAATTAGTGTTTCACTAATTGCACATAATAAATAATCTATTCATTA
Organism: Papaver bracteatum; assembly: GCA_023529315.1. NCBI lineage: Eukaryota > Viridiplantae > Streptophyta > Magnoliopsida > Ranunculales > Papaveraceae > Papaver > Papaver bracteatum. The sequence goes on from JAJJWX010005152.1 coordinate 2,537,485, forward strand.
TAAAGTGTTTTATTAATTAGTGTTTCACTAATTGCTCATAATAAATGACTAATCATTTTTTAATTATAAATATTTTCTTAATTAATTATAATATTTATTTCTATTAATAAGTAATTTTGATAAATAATATCAATAGATTTGTCCTTCCTCAATTGCTATGTTATGTGAGAAGAAGGTGATATCTAAGATTGAGGTATAATTCAGATCTATTAGATTCATACCATTTACAACTGGATCACCCAAATGGTACCCCTGTTATTTTTGGTATTATATCGTATAAATCATGATTTTTTAATGTTAAAATAAAATTGATTGCAATACAAAATAATATATACACGAATTTTTTTTTAATGAAACTAATCAATTGAATTTTTTTTGTTCAATCTAAACCTCATAATGGCATTTGTGATTGAAAATTAGAATTGCGTCCAACAACCTACATGGGATGGGCGGAAGTGATGGTGGCAGTGGTGGAGTCAAAAATTGATATTGAGGAGGCCTCTTTTTTTTTTTTTTTAAAGAAACATGTAACTTTGGTAGACTAAACCATAAATATATATGGACAAAGTACTATTTATAAAATAAACTAAAAAAAGTATGTAGTTATTAAAAATTTAAGGGGTTATAGCCAGGTTAGTCAATCCTTGGCTCCGCCACTAGGTGGTGGTGGATAAAAAAAGTGGATTCATATAATTTTATGGTGGTGGAGGGTATTGGTGAACAAAAACATATTATGCTAATTTCGTAATGCCACAAAATGTGTAACGTTATATTATAAAGTATAAAACGTGGTTGATCATTCTAATGTTAATATAAACTCAATAAAACACATGTCCTTTTTAAAAAATTGGTGCAATCAATTGCCATGTTATGTAATAACTAAACGAACGACACAAATCAAGATCAAAACATATGAAATTATTTATTATCGAATTGTTTATGTAAAGAGTGGTCAGGATTTGTCCTTGCCAAAGATAAATTTACCGCTGGGGTTTGTTCAACTTAACCATTTTTAAACGTTTTTATTAATCAGTGTTTCATTGATTGTTCATAATGATTAATTAAATTTCTATTATAAATGTCCCTTTAATAATCTAACATAAATACATAATTTATTAATAAATAATTTTACTAAAAATCTATTTTAATTCTAATGGTGGTAGTGGAAGTAGGGTCAGTATAAGCGGTGGTGGGTGTTTATGAATGGTAGAGGCGTTAACATTACTATTGGTGGAAGAAATAGTGGCGGTGGATGGTTTTTATGGTGGTGGGAGTTGGTAATAGTAGTGTATAATAATAGTTTTTTCTTTTTAGTGAGTTTTATTGACCAAGTAAAAAAATAATCTTCACAAAACATGCAACATTGTATTGTGAAAGATGTAATTGGTTGTTTTTAGCACGATTGATAAGGACAAAAACCAAATATTTCGAGGATGATACCGGAACGTATAAGACAATATGATCATGACTGTTCGATCACCCGTATTATATAAAGGCAATTGGTGTACCCGCGTAAGAGAACATTACCACTCTCTCAAGTACTATTACATTCTTTTTCCTGAAAGGACATTAATGTCGAGTTGTTTCGCGACAACTACCTACAAAGACAACAACTTTCACTCAATTCCCGATATAAAACCTTATTGACTGGGAAAATGTATTTGCATTCTAAAATATTTGTTTGAAAATTATGTTTGTTCATCAGAATCATCATAAAAAACTCTAAATCATAAATCTAAATTTCGCCTCCGATGTTTATAGAATATTTTTTATATTTTACATTCTCAAATCATGCGACCTCTTGATGACAAATCAACAATATCAAATTACGGATCAATATGTATAGGTTTCATTCACTGGGTTAGAAGGTAGAGTAGACACAGATGGGTAGATCACACAAAGCAGAACATTACTGAGAATACTTCAATAATTTTGTCAAGAGATAAGGTCAAAAATTTAAGATTAACTTTCTATAGGACTAATTAGATCGGCTTCGATAGGAGCTCACTAAAATATGGATTAATAATAATTTTCACGCAAGACAATTGCAAAACATAGTTTGGCTAACTCTACCTATGTAAAGAGTGGTCAAGATTTGTCCTTCCTCAATTGCTATGTTATGTGAGAAGAAGGTGATATCTAAGATTGAGGTATAATTCAAATCTATTAGATTCATACCATTTACAACTGGATGCCTTGAAAAAAAATTGACGTGTTGTTATTATTATTACAGGCAATGGATACATTGACCACACTTACGCAAATATCTCACTTCGCAAATGATTGGTGTTGCATGTACTGTATAGAATGCAACGAGGAATTTGAGGAAACAAGGCACCAAAAGCAGTGTCCAGGGTATTTTGGATATAGTAACTTAGACCCGATGTAATACTTATGTTCTTTTTTTTTTTAAAGTTTTTCGACAATCTATTTATTTAAGAAAAATGAACATTGCAAATACATATTGCGTTTGACAATAATGGCTACTGATGGTCCGGAAACGACAAAAGAAAGGAATTGTTGTAGAAGAATTGTTGGGATATACAATGGATTACTTAATACGAATGAAATAGGTATAACTATTTCGATTCTGAAATCACATAAAGTTTACAGTAGAAGATGACATCAAGTTTAAAGTTAGTCAAAAACATAATATGGCTAACTAAAATGGTGGATCGACATCATCTACATAGGTTAGTTAGTAGATTAGTTTGGTTTTTATTATGTTTTATACTTATGGTGGTTTTATCTACTCTTTTGACGTTTATCTTCGTTTTAATGGTGATTCTTGGTTATTGGGTTGAGATTTAAGATCAATAGTGATTCTCTCCATGCTCTCCAAAGACGAAACCTTCATCTTGATTGTCTCCGACAACGGAATCTACATTGGAATATTCATCATCAACTTATCCGGTGACAAAACCTCCATATGTAGTCTTTTTGACAACGAAAGCTTCATCAAAAAATATTATTCTCTGCCTATTTGGAGGATCGACAACATAACCATGATAGATGAGTCAGCTGGAGCGAAATAGGAGCATGTGGAGACTTTTATGGACGATATTGATTAGTTGATTTCACTGAGATGAGCGCTGCTGACGACATATTTCCAAAAAAATATTTAAACTTCCATGTTCATGTAGAGCATTATCTTATTATAAGCTATGAACCTAAATAAAAAAGTGTCCGGAAGTTAACATTATGTTTCATTCACTTGATCAAATCTCCGGCGGTAAAATATTAAAGGAAAAAACAAAGAAAAAAAAGAGAGGAAAATCCCAACTATTTTTATGACAAACACATATTAAATCATAAGGAGTTGATAAGTATTCGGGACACAAATTATACGATATATTACAAATGAACCAACATCATGGCCGGTGCCGTTACGGCACGGGTTCAGGGCTAGTAATTCATAAAGCATTAGGAAATGTCGTAAGTACTACTGGCTATAGGAAACTGGAAAATGGTTTGTGAATCTAGGACGTGTCAATTAGTTCATAGATGCTACAAAACCAATGCAGTCAGACACAATACTACAGTAATGATTATACTTGGAAAGATAAAATAGTGTGTAATAATATTTGAATAAAGTAAAAGAAGAGTTGGTAGAGGTGAAAAACTAGGGTAGAGATCCACTAAACGTATAGTCCGCGGCATCTAATTTTACTGAGGTGCGGATTATATTCGATGGGATTGACAGATGGAGATAGGGCTGCACATGGTTTGGTTCGGTAAGGTTGTTGGCGAAAAAACAATGGAAACCTAAGTACTCGGTTTTCCCATATTGAAAACCGATGAAACCATTTAGTCTCCTCGGTTTCATTCGGTTTTGTACCTCTCTGTTGCGGTTAAAAAAAAAACGATTTCGGTTAACTGAAAATTCTGTTAGTTTCACAAAACTGACAGAAATTTTTACTAAAGATAGATCACAAATTAGCCTAGTCAAATTTATTGTTTTAAAATGTTATATACACAACATACATAGCTAAACAGAAGCAAAAACAAAAGGGAAGGCAACAAATCCAACAGATTCAGTAAAGATCATCTCAAGGTGGCCACTTCATTAGAAGAAACAAAGGCAGTAGGTGTTGAGTTAGATCCTCACATCATCAAACTGCAGGTGTGCAAACATGATAAACCATACACTTAAGTTAAGCAAGCCATCTGCCCAAAAGTAAATAAAATATAATTTCAACAAGCTAGAAAAGGAAAAGTGACTCACTTATCACCATATTATAATTGTACTACCACTTAAAATTGTGTTACTCATTTGATTGATTAACTGATCAATCTAGCTCTTACCAAACAAGACTTTTAATTACTGAAACTATTGACAGTAGGAACCCAATTTGGATAACTACTTTATACATACATATTATAAAGGAAACAAACTTTAGCTTTTCAGCATACATCACTAGAATTCAAACCACGCCGGTGCCATTGATCAAACAAAATACATCATGCAAACTCAACAACAACAAATAAAAAAAACATAAAACAAATGAAAGCAACCAAATGCAACACATCACACAAATCTCACCTTATTATATCAGTGTCTCCATCCAACCTCTGATTATAGTGTTCCCAACAAGCAATACTTGTGTCCAGGTTGAAGTCTCAAAACCCTAAATTAGAAACACAACAACAATTCAGATTAACACCCAAAACACATCAACCAATTTACAAATTAATTTTTAAATAACTTTCATTTCTTCCTAGTAATTTCCTCCTACAAATTGAATCAAACAATTTTAATGAAAATCCAGAGAGAATTAAAGAAATTTACTTAACAATTAGAAAAAATAAACAAAACCAATACTATAAAATAGAGTTTTAAACCCAACCATGTTCATTCTCTCTTATTTTTTCACAGATATGATTGATTTCAACCATGAACATCAGATTTCACCACCGCATCTGCTACAATTGTTGATTCTTTCATGCGCCTTCTAAATCAAAACCAAAAAAGAACACAAAATAAAAAACGGTTAACCTTAAATCCACTTCAAAACTCATAAAGAAACCCATAAAAAGATCAGACTTACTACAATTACAAGATTCAAACAATCAATTTGAAAAAAATAAAACTGTAAGAGTGTTTGTTGGGTAGGTTATAAGGAGGAGGAGATGACTTACTTAGAGATCCTTTTGAGATTGGCGCTGTGTTTTTCTCTTTCCTCCATTGTATTTACTTTCTAGATTTCAGATGAGTTCAGAAAGACATGAAGGGAGGCGCAAATGAGAAGTTGGTAAGATTTTAGGGTTACGCACACGTGACTTATGCTTATATATATATACTAGATAATATTGAAGGGTATGAAACGTAAATAAGTAGTAAAAGGTGAGTTAATCGGTTAACCGATGATATCTCGGTACGGTTTCACAAACAAACTGGAACTGAAACCGGAAGTGTCGTTTTTGGGAAACTGACAACTAAAACCTAAACCGTTGGATTCGGTTTCACTTCGGTTCGGTTAATAATCCAACGGTTTCAATTCGGTTCACAGTTTAGGTTCGGTTTTCTGAAGCCCTAATTGACACAATTTAATATAATTGAAAGATGTCCATACCGGAATATAGGTCTTTTCAAAATCATCAATCAAGTTTTATTATAAAATCATGTATACCATATACAAAACCTTGAAATTTATCCTAGTTTAAAACTTGATGAAACCAATTTCATCCCTGTATAAACATGGATGAAATCATGTGCATCACAAATTAAACCTGGACGAAACCGGTTTCATCTTAGCTTTAACATAGATTAATACAAATTTCAAAACCGGGATGAAACTAGTTTCATATCAGTTAAATATAGATAAAAACAAATTTATGGAAATCTAAAACAGGATGATACCGGTTTTATCCTAGTAAATTTTTTGAATAATTTTTTTTGGTCATTTTAGTCAGTATGCATCAAGTTTCATCCTACCTAGTTTTTGAATAATTCTTTATATCTTCGTTCAAGTCACAATACAACCAGTTTCATCGCAGCAAAAAAAAAAATTGGAAAAAAAATAATTCGGATTTAGTATCAACAATCGGTCTTGTTTTGTAGATCTACTGATACCCTTTCCAAAAATATAAGTTTTATTAAAATCCAACTTATAAAAAGAATTAAGCTAGAGAGAAAAATGGATAAAAAGAAGTAAAAAAGGGTATACGTGTCTATGAGATAGTGTCTATTTCACCCAACATAATTTTTAATTTCTTTTACAACCACACTTTATGTTTTCTCGAGCATTTGACCAATTTTCTCTCTTTTTTATGAGTTGTTTTACCTAATCATGATGACATCTTTTTTTTTTTTTTTTTGTAAGTTAAGTTAAGAAAGAAAAAACCTAACTTGGGGAGTTAGTAACCCTTACATCCGAAAGAGTAGAGCCATCTAGTACCGGGCATAAAGGAGTTACCCTGGCATTAGATTTATCTACTACTAAAGCGTACTGAATACAAGAAGGAGGATTTATACTCCAGTCAAAAGAAGTTCTAAAGAACCTAGCCTCCTTTGCTAATGTGTCTGCTACATCGTTTGCAGTTCTAGGTATAAACTGGAAACCTTTAAAGTTGTTACAAAAAGATAATTCATGCTTCACTTTTTCCATGATTGATTGATTCTGCCATGTGATTTGCGATGTCTCTCCATTCAAATAATCAAAAATATTCTTGCAATCACCCTCCATGCTGAAGTCAGAAAGGTTCCATTCCCTTGCCCATTTAGCCGCCTGCATACATCCTAAAGCTTTCGCTTCTTCTGGTGCTGCTTCTGAGATTGGACCTGATCTTCCTTTGGTGAAGTCACCTATGGTTCCTCTTGTTGTACTTGAGTGTACTTGAGTGACATCTGCTTTCTCTTTATTTATTTATTTATTTATTTTTGCATGTACTTGAGTGAATCAATACGAATCTTGTGCAAGGAATGAGTCAAGGAGCCGATGAACACCAACTTGTCACATATCTCGTTTTTCCATCAAGAGATTTTTGTTCAACTAATATATGGTATCTTGTAACGCTAGGTTTTTAGTATATTTTTTTTTTTTTTGAAGCAAGGTTTTTAGTATAGTTGATGTTTTCTTATGAATTTTATTGTATTTTAGGCAACGTAGTATAGTTGATGTTTGCTTAGGAATTTTATTGTATTTTAGGCAACGTATATTATAGTTACTAGATTTGTGCCCGGTTATTTTTAGCTTAGTGTGCGCGGGGCTTCGCCCGGGCCGTGGCGATGTATTTTTGATTTGGTGTGCGCGGGGTTTCACCCGACCCGTGACGATGCATGATTTGTTGTGCACGGGGTTTCTCCTGCCCCGTAGCGATGCATTTTTGATTTGGTGTGCACGGGGAAATACATTAAATAGGTGGAGTATATGTGTAAATTTTATTTATTTTTTTCTTTTATTTTCGCATAAAATATGTGGATTTTTCCCACTTTATATATTAATTTGAAAAAAATAGTCATAATACAATAATTATTCAATTTCCAAATTGAATTTGGACTTCCTTAAAATTCCAAACATGGTAAGTTATGTTTTCCTTTTAGGTTTGTAATTTTTAAACTAATAATACGGTTGCCAGGTGTCCTCACCTAAATATTGTCACTTCATGAATTCCAAATTTAATTTGGTTTCCTTTTTTAATCTTTTTCCTATTTTTTTTAAACCAATCATATGTTTCCAAGTGTCCACACCAAAATGCTCGTTTCACAAAACTCAAAAAAGTCCTATTTCGGTCAATAGGAAGCGAGGGTTTCCTCACCGTTCAACGTGGGATATTTATTTGTCTAGGCATTTAAGTCTTTAGATATGTTTTGTTATCCCTGATGGCTTAATAAGTATTGGATTGAGTAATCTGTCGATACTTTTATACATCGTAATACATGGGTGATCAACTTTATCGGAAAGTTTGATTTTATTTTTTTAATATTTTTCAAAGTGAAAGAAAAATAAAAGATCTAGTTTCTGTTCCCCTAATGAAACTGTAATCACCAAAAAATGGAGTTATCGTAATTCGATTACCTTTACGGTAATTAATTACATGCATGGTTGAAAAACCTACGGCCAATTGACTTTGGTGTCTTTGTCCATTAGACGAAGATCATGTGATTAATGGTTTCCATTTTTATCTTTCGCAAGGAACCATCCATCATCTACAAAGTTGACTATACGATATTGGAAACGACACTATTTGTTTATTTGTCGACACAATTTGTTAATTGTATAAATCAATTGTTGTTGGTTTTTCCCCATCAATTCTCCTAAATGAGATGTAAAAAGCCAATATTGGTTATTGATTTTTATTCCCTTAAAGAAATCTTCATCAACCAAAAAGTAGATTTTTCTCTACAAAGAAATCTAATGATTTCTATATTTTCTCAAAAGAATCATCTAAACCAATCGGAATTAGATTTCTCCATGCATCCTAAAAGGATGAGATTGGTTATTACTGTAATCACAATTGCAAACACCAATTGTTGCATTCCTGAGGGATATTGAGAAAATTCTTCTTCTTCTTCCTAATACTAATCTCCTAAATTGATATTGTTCAACTTGATGTTGAAATACGGTAGGACATAAAAGATCAATGGGTGCGCACCCGACTCATTAGCAAATATCACCACTCCTTGTAGCGATTATATTCAATCGATCTTGATTTAATTTTCTTTTCATAAAGAAAGTGTGTCCATTATTTCATTCTCAGATGAATTATTATTTTGTCGGACCTACTAGGTCACATAATTAATTGAGGCTTAATTCGTCTGCATATTTTATATGCTATTGTAACCAATTAATTTTGGTTTTCAAAAGTAATCCATGGTTGATCATATATATGTATGTCTTGTAAACAAATTTTTTTTTTTTTTTTTTTTATAATGTTGAAAGACATAATTTTTTTAAAATGGCTCATGTTGAGTCAGTATCTGTGGTACAACCTGATGTTTGTAAACCCAAAAATTATCATTGGTATATGTCCTTGAATAAATCAGTCAATACTTTTCGAAACTAGAAGATTTTGTAAATGAGATGAAAGTATTTCTGCAACGATCAGAGGGAGAATATAGACTACAAGAAGTTGGTAATATCAATTTCTTTCCCATCACGATCAAATCGATTAAGGCTGTCATCATATGATTGGCATGAAATTTCTCATTTTGCTTTTATATAAGCTTTTTCCTCTTAAGAGGAAATCCAGTCACATCAAATAAGTAGCATTCTATAAGAGGCTACAGGTAGTGCTCCAATTGAGTCAACCAAATCCACATTTCTCAAATATAATATCTTCTCACTTGAAGATGAAAAGATTATAATGACAGCGGCGCTGGTACCAGTAATTTTGAGAATATTTCAAGATATGCATAAACTTGAGAATTGTGTGGGCTCGTAATAAGTTAATGATTGTCAAATATTCATTTGTGGTAGCTACTGAAATAATAAATATGGTGGAAGTTAACCCCTCTACAGAGGAATATTGACATATGTGATTAGTTGGCATACAATCCAATTAGGTTGGATTAATTTCTCGATTGACACATTTTTGGATCCAAAACTTAACACCGCCAAGCCTATTAATTACAGGTTGGCTTAGTCATAATACGCCGTTATACGAGAAATTATTTCGTTTGTAAAAACGATTTATGAGTCTTATTTATTTTATTTTATTTTATTTTTAGGATTGATTTATTAATTGTTCTCTTTATACAATGTACTTGGCGTGGTAGTCTTTGAAGGACTCATATTATATTCACACAAGAAATGTGGTCAGAGAACATATTGAATTTGTAATTCTTGAAGGATTCAAATATTCAGACAGCCACCTTATTTGTTTACATAAGGTTTAACAATCCTTTATGTGTTTTTAGAAATTTGGTACAAAATTAAAAATCCGGATTAATTAGTTGATGATTTCAACGTTATAGGTCTCTTAAGGGGTCATTAAAAACACAAAAATCCATGCTTTAGCTGCATAAATATTATTTTTCTTAAATCTACAATTAAAATATTATGCTTGCTTAAAACTTGTCTATAATATAGACCATAGTTATGATTTTGGTGCTTGTTTGTATAAGACTCATATAATTGAGTTACTTAGCATCCATATTTACGTCAAAAGTTGTACTCTTTTCCCTTTGTTTCAGGTTTTGTCCCATGTGGTTTTCCTGACAAGGTTTTAATGAGGCAACATATCGTTGACGTTTAATTTTCTTTTAAAAATGTTGATATTTGTGCTCTTTTTCCTTCGTCCAAATTTTTCCCATTGGGTTTTACCGGCAAGGTTTTAGTGAGGCAATTAATTCAACATGGTGGTCATCCAAGGGGGAGTTGTATGAATTTTGGTTATTTGGTGGACTCCCACTATTAATTAGGTCAGTTTGTTAGGACACATCAATATAACCATTTCCTATGAATTTGGATATCATTTGGATCTGTATAAGGTATGACTACAAATTTCGTACACCTATGGTACTCTAACTGCGTATTGGCCCTTTGTGGAAGAACTAGATCAACTAGTCCTACAAACCATCTTCGAGAAGCTAGCAATCCAAGAAGCAAGTCCTCAATGTATTCAAAGAAGCATGAAGACTCGGGAACACTACCATTAGAAGCATAACACAAAAGAAGACTTCACCGACTGGTAAATTTTTCACGAAAGCATTGCTATCTCCAACATTCAAGAAATTAGTTTACCGAAATTGGGAAATCTAGACTCGAAGATTTGCAATTCAATATTTAACTGAAGTACTTATTAGGGGGTATCAAATTAGAAGGTATTTTACTGGACTATCATGTTGTACTCGTTTTCCTTCATCAAGGTTTTTCCCACTGGGTTTTCCTTGTCAAGGTTTTAATGAGGCAACATACACACATCCATCTTTGTATTAAATTTACTCATAGTGGTACTCTTTTCCCTTCGATCAGGTTTTGTCCATTCAGGATTTCCTGACAAGGTTTTAACGAGGCAATTAGCTTAGACACGGTGTCATCAGGGGGAGTGTTATAAATTATTATTTATTTACTAAGATGCCCCTGTGTCTAACATTAGGGTTTTCTCTATCTATATAAATATAGGCATAATCTCTTGTATTACACACACATGAATAAGATTTATCTCTCCTTCTTCCTCTCTACTTTGTGTCTCTTGTTCTTTATCTTCTATATCACAATAAATTTCTTGATATTATTATTTGAGATAAAATTAAAAAAGTTATCATTAAATGAAAATCAATCGAATCAGGTGCGGATGTCAAAATTGAAATCGCCGTACTTGGATTATATACGGTTGAGACGAAAACTGGACCAATCCGGTCCATGCTCACCCCTCGTTCTGCTCGGCCCTAGCGCAGGTAATTTGTTGGGCTTCACGGGTTACTTATAATCAAGGTTTTAAAAACGTCCGTTTTTACCGAAAAAACATCTGTTAAAACGGTCACACCCATATACCGTGGCCGTGAGGGTCCCCGAACCACGTGCCTTTATTAGGCTGATAAATAGGAAAAAACGGCAGTTTTATAGTACCGTTTTTCCGTTTTCATACACGTTATAACCGTTTTTCTAAAATTAGTTTGAATGTTTTTTTCTTCTAAATAACATTTTAACGTGCGTTTTTTAGAACTTTTTTCCCGTTATCACGCACGTTATAACCGTGTAAATAACTTTCTTAGAATTTTTTTTTTGATTTTTTTTTTCTCTGGATTGAGAGCTGGAAACTTCAAATTAATTTTTTTTTAAATAATACAAGGAAACTAACTACATGATTAAAAACTTCAAATTTAAAAAATATAGGATTGTTAAACTAGTATTCATCATTTAAAAAGCTACGCGAACCAACTACGAGCACCACATCTTTTCAAGTATTCTTTATTTTGTCGACGGTTCCTTTTCACATCATAGTCATCGTTGTCGGGGTACTGGCTATCTTCATTTGCATAAGTATCATCATCATAATAACCATCATTATCGTTATCATAACCTCCTTCAGTATCATCATTATTGTTACCTACTTCATTACTATTATCAATATTAGAATTATATCCTTCGTTCATATGTTGAACACCATGGTCAGGGCGATTGGAAGTGTAACGAGAATCATATGTTGGATTCACATTCTCATAACATTGTGTATTGTCTCCAAATGAAAGATAACCAAAGTCATAAACAAAGTCACTCACCGGTAACCTTTCGTATGGGATTTGAACTTCAAGATCATGTGAGTTGTATGGTATAGGGACATGCTCTGGATTAGTAACGGCCTCCTCTTCTAGCATATTTAACCACTGTTCTTCTTAAGGTAAAACCGGTGTTTCATCTTCACCCGCTATCCAGTCAAGCATATTGTCATCCCTCAGTAGACTATGAACGTCGTGAACATCAATGTTATGGCTCCTTGCTTTACCTTTAATTCTTTGTTGCTCCAACTTCAAATTGTACTGTATATACACCAGATCATTTAATCTCGATGAAAGTAAACGATTGCGTAGTTTGGTGTGGATTCTTTCAAACACACTCCAATTTCTCTCTGATCCAGACGATGTATTTGTTTGACTTAATATCTTTACTGCAATCTTTTGGAGGGATGGATACTCAACACCATAAGATAACCACCAACTTACAGGATCACCATGTTGAGCTGCATTACGTGCTGATGGTGATCCAAATTGACCTTGCATCATTCGCATTCTTCCTGCCTACAAAGAAAAGTACAATTGTTACTAGAAATTAAAATTACTTAATTATACATATTTGGAGATAATATTAGTAATTTTGTACCTCTAGCATGCATTGTGCTTGTTCTTGCGGGCCATTAACCATATTTGATATAACTTCAGTAAGACAAATTTGCGGCTCAGAAATTTCATTATTGATGAGATTAGTTGCTGGGTTAAAGATGTAATAAGGATTGAGAAAACACGATGCAGCATGAAGAGGAGAACTCAACTGACTTTCCCATCGTTTCTTTATTACACCCACGATAGAAGCATTTCGATTTGATCCCAATCCCATTTGTATAGTTTCCACACATGTAGCAAGTGCATGGAATAAATAGCCCATGGTGGGTTTGTCTGAGTCCAAGAAACGAATCATTTTCAATAAAGGACCAACCATTATGCAGGCATTTTGACACGTCGTCCAGAACATCTCATTTGAAATAATATTCTTCACTTGTCTAGCTTGCTTAGTTTTTGCCTCATCCGATTTCAGAAATTCCTTGTCCAGAAATAGGCTCTCGATAGCATTTCTTATACTAACACTAATCAAATAAAATGGTAGTATTAGAATTTCTTAATGATATAGGTCATCTATTAGTTGGACAAAATTTAAAAATTAATAGGACATCTATTTAGGGACGTATGGAGTATTAAAAAATTAAAATACGTTGTAACAACGTTTTTTAGACTCGTTATTCCGTTTTCACGCACGTTATAACCGTTACATAGGGAATTTAGATCCAATTTTTATTTTTTTCCTATGTAACCGTTACAACGCCCGTTATTTTCAAAAAAACGTCCAAAAAACGCGTTTTTTTACTATATAACGCGTTTTTTTCCCGAAACGTGCTCACACCTGTGAAAACGCATTATAACGGTCACGCCTAGTTCCCGTGACCTGAGCCGTGACCCGTTTTTCAAACCTTGCTTATAATTGAGCGAGGCTTTGAGCTGCTGCGCCGCTTGCGTCACCATTCCGATTTATCTGTTCTGAGACCAGATGATTCAACCAGGACTGATATATTCATTTGATTCATATTCGATACTTCGTCCCATCACAAGGTACAGTATTTTGGTGAGTTTACATTTCTACTTACTGAGTGAGTGAAATAGAGAAGACTAACCAGTGCTAACCTGTTCTTCCTTCTCCCTCTTCAATTTCGTTCTCCTCCAACCCTCATAATGCAGATGCTTCTTCTCCAACCAGCAATTAGATCAATTAGGGTTTCCCCAGTGCCTTTTTCATCGCCTCTTTCCTCTTCTTCTCTCCCTCTCAGGACCCTCAAGAACCTTTCAGCCATTCCTCTTCTACCCTTATCTTCATTTTCTTCTCCAAAACCACTAAATTCACTTTCTATCTGTAACAAGAAAGCAGCATCCACTGTTGTTGCCAATGCTGCTGCAGCTTCCTATCCTTACAGTGATGAATCAGAGAAGGCAAAACGTGCCCAGGTTGTATTTCTTTTCCTTTCACTAAATTTTTTTTTTTTTGAATTGAATAGTTTGACTCAAATTTTGATGAATTTTGAATTGATGGGTTTGATTTTTGTTGTTATTTTGGATGATGTGTGTTATTGATTAGGTTGCTAAGAGGTTAGAGAATACATCAAGATATTTTAAGAGATTGGGGAGCTTAGGGTTTTGGGGTCAGCTAGTATGTACGATTATATCTGCTGTAATTCTATCGTTTTCTACTGCGATTACTGGAAGAGTATCATCTCCAGCTACTTTTTATGCTACTGCTGGTGGAATTGTGGCAGCCTTCATTTCAGTGTTCTTCTCCTTCGGGTATATCCGTCTTTCGGATAGACTTAAAAAAACAGCCAGTGATCCTGAAAAGGTGAATTTTTCGTTTACATTTCTCATTTTACTCATTACTCTTGTGAATTCAATTGAGGAGATATCTCCGCATAGATGAAATAGAATTGTTACGTTGTTAGGATTGAATTAGCACTTTTTTCTGTGTACTCATTCTTGTTTTTTTGAAAATAATGGAATGAGTGATTTGTAATTATATGGAACTAGTGATTTGTGTGTGTCTCGGACTTTTGATTATAAGAAAAGAAAACACAGGCTTCAACAATGATAGACGTTTAGTGATTAAAAAAAAAAAAAAACAAACTATGATAGACATCTCTTCTTAGAATAGTAGTTTTGTGTCATGCTATGGGCTTTGGTGTTTCCAAGAGGTTTCAGTGCTTGTACCAGGGTTTTCCTAAACCTTGACAGGTGTTTTGTAAGGTTCTACCCATCAAGATAGGCAGCTCGTGAAGCAAGATAATCTTGTGTGCGTTTAAATGCTGGATGGTCTTAACCATACCTTTTTAGAGCAAGCTCTTTTCTGGATTGTTTTTGTATTCACAATAACAAATGACCTTAGAATTGGTGTTCTATGGAAATGTCAATTGTGCATCAATATACTAATCTCACCTGATTTCTGATTTGCTTGCAAAAATTGTAAATAGTTCACCTTCGTTAGCTGCTTCAACTATGATAGACGTATAATGATTAAAATAATAATAATAATAAATAAATATTGACAGACATCTCTTCTTAGAATAGTAATTTTATGTCATGCCATGGACTTACAATTCATCAGTGAGATGTTGTGATTCTTCGTCACTGGGATGTTGCGATTGCGGTTTTTCAAAATTAGTGGTTTCTAGAGGTAGTTCATCAGCGACAATGATGTTTTAAAAAGAAGGAAACAAGAAGGAAGTCTATGAGGTAAACTTAGGCTTTAGAGTTAAGAAGTTGTAAGTAACATTAGAAAAGATGCCCTGATTGTTAGACCTGAAGTAATATGGTTAAAAATTGATAATAGTTAGAGGATGTTATAACCTATAACGGTTTTCTCCTCTTCTCGTTCCAATGGGTATTGGAATTGGTCTTCCACTTCCCACAAGTTTGTGAGAGATTGTTGATTCTTCATATAAAAAATATTTACATAGTGTTTAGCGTTACTGCAAGCTAGAGGAGGCAGGCATACTCATGGGATCATCTCTAGTTCCGGAAACACCCTGCTCCTTGTTAAAATGCTCGCAGATACTCCCAACTTCTTCATCTCACTTCTGTGAATTGTTGTGCTTTATGGAGGTTCATATAATAAAAGAATGAAGAATGGGATCCTTGTGAAATATGGAGGTTCATACATAAAACCTCAGGCCCATGAGATTCTTTTCTGTGGTTCGCAGATGTTAGAACTAGAATTCATTAGCCTCAACCAAGTTCTACATACATCCTTGTTTTGCACATATTACTGTCTTCTAACTTTTTCATATTTCTCAAGGTATCTATTTCACAATCATATTCAGAAAATCGACATGTTAAGGATAATTCTTGAAATTAATGGATTGTGCCACTATTTTCAGGCTCCTCCTCGCGCTGAAGTGGTGAAAAGCCTAAAGAACGGTATAGTGATCAACCTTCTGGGTATGGGTGCTGCCATTCTTGGAATGCAGGCTACTGTGGGATTGTTAGTTGCAAAGGCCCTTACCTCTTCTGCTAATCCTTACTACCAGGGTATCACTCCGGGATCTAGTCCTGTTCTAGCTTTGGATGTATTCCTTGTGCAGGTAACTATTCTCCTTTTCCATTTTTTCTTTTTTGGATGTATTTCTTAATCAAGAGCAACTGTTTGAGGAAAGTCTAGTTCAGCAATTTTTTAAAATTATTAATTGGCACACTTAATTTTTTTATATTATTAACTATTACTTGTTTTTACAGGCCTCGGCCAACATTATCCTTTCTCATTTCTTGGGGCTTGTTTTCTCATTGGAGCTTCTGCGCTCAGTCACACTGCCACCTTCAGAAGCTGTTCCCATCCCTAGAGTTGCATAAGTTGTAATTATCCAAGTTAACAGGAAACTCTGTCGTCTGCAAATACATTATGCTGAAAAGAGATTCGAGCTTTTGATTGTACTGTATTTAAGAGGTTTTATTCCCTGGTTCAAAAGCTTGCTTCCTTCCTGTATGATTTAGAAGAAGAGTTGCTTTTTGCATAATGTGGATGTAAATCAGATCATTTTTTTTGGTCCGTATAGTTGCTGTTTCCTTTTTTCTTTGGTTGGAAATTAGCATTTTTCTTTTGATCCGTAGGAACTTGCCTTTCATACAGAAAATACCTTCATATACTGCGGGCACTTTCCTACCCAGTGAGTTAAATAAATTGTCTCAGTAATGACCAACCGTGATATTTTATCTTCACAAGCCAATGGAGTTTTTTAAATCTTTAATGTTGATTGCTAGCATAAAAGCACTGATGTCCTTCATTAACAAAGCAAATGGAGTTGTTTATATTTTCTCCAAGGAGTAATGAAATTTCCGTCGTCTTCTCTGTGCCTGCTAGAGAAAAGCAAGGAGTTTGGGTCTTTAAGTGCATGTAAGCATGAAAACTCAAATTCCTTGATACATTAAGAATAAGTTCTTGTTTCCTCCCCAAGTGAAGACATTTATATTTTCTCCATCTAAATATGGACATTTACAGCCAAAAAGGAATATAGATTGCGACTGTTGTAAACCCGATGCATGCCAAGGTAAAACAAATAAAAAGACCTAGCTGTCTGCCACAGATGCTTACAATCCTTGCGTCTATTACCTACATCATGTATTAGGGTAAAAAATAAACAAAAAGTAATAAAAAATCATTAACACGGCTGTTGATACTGATTGGAAATCATCATAGAGCTTGGAATTGTTGTTGTAGTGGGTTCTCCGTAATTGACAGATATGCTGGCTGTCCAAACTGATAATGACACTGCAGAACACCCACAAAGCAGTAATCTGCGGTTATTTTATAAGTCAAGCTTCAAATCTAGATATTTAGCATGTGATAAGGAAACTCTATAATTGGGACAGATAAGAACTCATTCTAATATCACAACCAGAGCAACCCTTTTCCACAAGGCAAGGAGTTTCATCCAAACGATGTACAGCAGATACACATTTGTAAACCAAATTGTGTGTAAAGTAAAAGGTTGCATAGCTCATGAAAGACAACTGCCCTGTGGGATAATGTTTTCTTGGATAGGATAATGTTTTCTTGGGTATAGTGATATAGGTGAGAAACTGAAATAGACAGGAGAATATACAGCAATCTTGCTCACCATATTGCCTTCCGTATAAGGGGGAAAATGGACAACACATTTATTTAATGTTGAAGGATAATAAGCATCATTATGCATAAAATAACATAGAACCTTGAAGGAAAAGGCCAGAAAAGGATAACGTACATGCAAAATCAAGAAACAACTGACAATCCAAAATAAACAATTTACCAACCATGTATATGATCAATGTATAAAGGTTTGCATATAAGAGTTTATTTTCTCAACATATTGCACCAATGCACCATATTTCTTTTGTAGTATTTCGTGTGAAAAGCCTAAATCAACTCTCTAACTAACAATTACTGCATCTTTATTAAAAGACGCTACATATGCACTATGTAGTATGGTGTGAGTGAATCTCATAAACCTTTCCTTGTAAACAGAGGCGGAGCCAATGGTCGACTAACCCTGGCTCTAGGACCCCACCCCACCCCCCTAAAATCATAAAAACCCTTTATACACCCTTGCATTTGTCCTATATTCTGAGTTTAGCCCACCTAGTATTAGTTCCCAGTTCCGTAAATAAAAAAGAGGAACAAATTCACAAACAATTGTGTCATTGAGGAACTTACAACGACTCTATTGAATCTTCTTATCCTTGACTGGTGCCTTACTGAGCTTGCTTAAGATATTCTCATCAATTTTGCTATACTGCCTTGAAAGCGCTTTGTGAGTAACATTCAACTTATCATCGATATGATCTTGGTACTTGTGGTACATAGGAGGAACTGCAAGAGAAATCAGTACCACTGCGGGAAGACAAGAAAAGATTAATCAGAATCAAAATGATCCAAAAAAACAGGGATTGAGAAAGTGTCTTCTTAAACTTACCAAAATAAGCAAGAGTAAGGAAACTGAACAGACTTCCCAGGTAAGAAACGACAAATAGACCACTTACAACCTAAAACCAAGAACCCACATTATCAATCGAACAGATACGCATTTCAGTAAAATTTATTTCAACAGTGCAAATAGTGCATCAAACCTTCAAGAAAAGTCTCCAATCTCCCTTAAGAGTGATATCATGAGCAACACCCAATATGCGATTAATCCATACTTGAGTTGAAGCTGTAAATTTCTCAATCATAGCATCGGATAGTTCGAGATTTGGAAGTGGAGGAAGTGGTCTATAACACAATAGCAATTTACTTCAATCTAAGAATCGTTTCACATTAACACGCCTTTAAATTAAATCCTATTGACGGATATACATGGTTTTCAAAGCAATGATTACAAAAAATAATTGAATAACCCTTTGGATAAAGAAACGTGGTACCTATTGAGAACTGAAGCAGATTTCGCCCATAAGAATAGAATTGTAACTAAAAGCAATAAAACATTAGCAGCAAAGGATAACAAACTGTATCCAGCGATTTCGAATAGTATCCACATTGTAGTTGCAGTAACTAGAACAAATGCCCCAGTTCTCCATCGTTTCCATAAAAGTACATCAGCAACTGTTCAAAATCAATATAACTACTTAATTCCAATTGAACCCTAATCAATTCCAGATCTCGCACTAAACTGAGATATTCATCTAATATAATTATACTATGGAAGAAAATCACAAACCCTGGATTATCATTTCCACATAATAATTGTAATGAAATAAAATTCTGAGAAGAAGCCGAAATGAGTACCTGCGCCTCCGCCAAGAGATTGATGAACCGATTTCCGATTCGATGTCGATATTGTTGTTGATGCTGCAGTAGAAGAAGAATCTGGGTTGGGTGTAGATGAGGGATGTTGATCGTCATCTCCCATGGTGAATTAGGGTTTTATTTTGGAAGAGGAAAAGCAAGAGGGAGGGAGAAACAAGAGAAAGCGTAGATGCAAAGAAAGATTTGAAAAAGACCAAAAGAAAAAGGAAGAGGAATAATATTTAACAACCCGAAACCATATGGAGAAAATGTCCGCTTTCCACGCCTATAGTTGGCGGGACAGAATACTCATCGAACTGCCTTTCAAGAAGAAAACATGTACAATGGAGCCTCACTTTATATCCCGTTGAAGAGCCAGGATTGCCGATCGGCTGTGAATTGGATGCTCAGACTAATAGCCCCCAATATCACTTTATATCAACACAGCCGCCCAACAAAAAAAGAAAAAAAAGAAGAAGCCAGGATTGGATAGTTGGAATCCCAAGAATGTTAATTTGATGGTTTCATTTTATTCGTCAAGTAGTTAAGGATCGGCAAGTATTGGAATGTCACGAATTTCGATGACGCTCGTATATAATTTCTGAAATCAAATCAAATGACGGGTTTGAGATGTCATGTGAACGCGCATTTGAGAACATGGCTATTATTAGATTTATAATTACGGAAAATGGGTCATATTACCATATGCCATAAAGTATGGGAGGAATGTACTTGTAAAATATAGGTCTGTGTGAAAAAGACACGGAAATATTAGTTATATATACCATTTACTTTAAATTTTATTCTTTTTCTTATCCTTTTCTTTCTCCTATTTATTTGCTCTCTCTACAATTAAAATTAATTGCGAGAAAAGTCATAATTTCCGGAATATAAGTCGGGTTCTAATGAAATTTATATTTTCGGAAAATGCTCGAAATTCTCTACGAAACAAGATCCATTGTTGATATGAAATTCGAAAAAAAATAAAATTTATTTTAAGTCAGACCGAGGATACATTATGCACCCAGGTGCAACTTGACCAAAAGTTATTTCCTATGAAAATTTGCACTATGCACCCAGGTGCAACTTGGCTAAAATTTCTTCTCGAAAAAAAACTTGGCCAAAATTTATTTTCTATAGGAATATACATTATGCACCTAGGTACAACTTGGCCAAAATTTATTTCCTGTAAAAATGTGCATTATGCACCCAGGTGCACCTGGTCAAAACCTATTTTCTATAACAATATATGCATTATGCACCTAGGTGCAACCTGGACAAAATTTTATTTCAATCCAGACCGAGGATACATTATGCACCCATGTGCAATTTAGACATAATTTATTTTAAATAAAAATATGCATTATGCACCCAGGTGCAACCTAGCTAAAAATATTTTTCATGTAAGAATCATAAAAAAAAATATACATTATGCACTCATGTGCACCTGGGAAAAACATATTTTAAACTAAAAATAATTACATATAAATTTAGTTTGAAAAATAAAATATATATTTCAAAAAAAAGAGGAAAGACAATAAGGCTAAATAGAATACTGTAATGGGCGGTTGGAGTAAACGGCATGCAACCCAAACATGTTACATTGCAAATTTTTCCTTTTTCTCTTTTGCCTAAAAATATTGTAATGCACCTTCTTCCCACGTGTTTCCACCCACGGCTGCATGAGATACAGATGTAACAATTTTCCACCGAAGATTCAGAAAAAGCAAAAAAAACAAAAAAAAAACAAAGCCTGAATAGAAGTTTACTCCTTCAAAAACACAAAAAAAAAGCCTAAACCATGTCTCCTTCATCTTCTCCCTTGTCGGTACCCATCTAATCTTAGAATCATAATTATGAATTTTCTCCACCCATCTCATGATTTTCATTTTTACAGGTGAATCAAAATTGAAAATGAAAGACACAATTTATTTTAGTAGATTTGAAGAGAAAAGGGGGTGGTGATTCAGTTTCAGGGAATGAGTTAAAATGGGTTCTAATCAAAATCCCTTCTTATTATATCTTCGCTATGTTTTCGTTTTTTCTTAAATTAAAATCCCCTGGGTGTAAATGCGGGTCGAATATGGGGCAGTAGGTCGGATCAGTTAATTGAAAAGTTCATCATCTTCACTCGATTATCTGCTACTGTAAATTCTGTGATGCTACAGCCTACAATCCCATTTTCTGCGGATTCAATTGATCAAATTTGATCATTTTCCAAGCTACAGAACAATGGGTTGAAGTATAAAAGTTCAGTTCAGTTAAATTTAGAAAAGCGATAATGAATTTTTTTTTTTTTTGTTGTAGTTTGAAATTTTTTGAGAAGATTTGAGAATAGATTAGAGAAGATTTGAGCACAGATTAGAGAAATCAAACGTGAAATACCTTACCGATTTGAGCACAGATTAGGAGATCGATCATCGATTGGATCAAAAAACTGGAGCTCGTTGATTAAACTGGAGCATGTTTTACAGATTCGAATATCCCTTTCTCTCTGTTGCACGAAGAACATATATTATAGAGAAGGGTATTGATGTACACGGGACATAAAATCAGTTGTAGAATATGGGTGAAATATCCAAATTTGGATAGTAGAAAAGTATTTTTGGATTTTGGTCTTTTTGAGCGATAGCCATTTTACAAGTCCATTACACCCAGGAATTCAATTTCATGGCCTATTTAACCAAAAAACTGTTTATAATTAACGGGGCGCAGGTTATAATCCCAAAGGTGTCACTATCTATGTACAAAAACCCCAACAAAACAAATTGTTCACAAAAACCTCATTTAATATAAACTGTCTATATTAGCCTTCTAGTTTAAATCACCCCAACAAAAATTAAAACAATCCCTCATTTAATTTTAAATCACCCCAACAAAAATAAAAATCAACCCCACCACCACTGCAACCACTGCACCACCACCAGCCCGCCACGCCACCACCACCGTCGTAACCGCACCACCGCCGGACCACCACCACCGCCGCCGCACCGCCACCACCACCGCCTCCACTGCACCACCGCCCCCAATGCACCACCTCCGTAACCGCACCACCGCCACCATTGCACCACCACCACCGCCACCGCACCACCACCGCCACCCACCACCATCACCGCCACTGCGCCGCCGCCGCCCACCACCACAAACGCCGCCGTCAACCACCTCCACCACCGCAGCCGACCACCACCACCAACCGCCGTCGTCACTAACCACCACCGCCACCACAACTACTGCCAACCGCCGCCGTCACAAAAATGAGAAAAAAATGATGCAACCAAATTCTAAATGAGAAAAAAAATTGAAACCAAACTGAAAAAATGATGGAACCAAAATTTCTTGTGCAAATAATTTCTCGTGAAAAATGATGTAACCAAACCGAAAAATGATGGAACCAAAATTGGTTTCACCAAAAAAATAGATGAAACCAAAATTGGTTTCACCAAAATTAGATGAAACCTAATTAGGTTTCATCATTTTTCCACATATTGTCATTTCACCGACACAACTTCAATGATGAAACCAAACCAAAAAAAAACTAGGCAAAATAAGAAGAAAAATGTTGAAACCAAATAGAAAAAAATGATGAAACCAAAATTGGTTTCACCAAAACTAGGTGAAACCTAATTAGGTTTCATCATTTTTCTACGTATTGTAGCTCAGCTCAAACAAATCCGCAACACATTACATCTTCTCTTGAAATTCCAACAACATTTTTCCTAGATACTTACTGTCGGCATCAACATGATGAACTGATTAACAGCACCCAATGAAAGCTTTCTGAGTGAAGCATGTGATGATTGGAAGAACTGGTACAGAAGGAAAGATAATTAGATAAAATTTTAAGCACGCTAATAGAACAACCTCGGATCAACAGAGTGTCACATTGGAAGAAGCCAGTGAATTTATATGTACATACGCTTTTATTTACCTGGAATAATCTGGGAAGGAACACATTGATAGGACGTTCGACTAATCCAGGTACATCTACATCAAGCTCTTGCGTAATATCTTCACAAATCTATGGTACACCACACATCATCATATTGGTAATTTAATAAATAAATCTGATGCATGAAAACATTTAAAAAAATCCGAACAACAACTTCAATGGTAATACCTTGCATAAAGCATCCATTGCACCTTCCATGTGATTTAACTCCTTACTGTCCAAGCAATGTAGAAGATCCTGGAAGAGTTCGGGCCAGCCAGGTACTCCTCCTTGTTGAATGATACCACTGATAACTGTCCCAACAGTAGATCTGATGTGCCTATATGATGCCCCTAAGCAGGGTAACAATTCTGACTTTATATCTTCTTGATACGATGGGGTCAAGGATTTGAAAGCAGTTCTCAAATTATTTTTCAGAAGCAAACCAGCTGCCTGCCGTATTTCTACAAGTGTGCCCTGTTTGAGAAGCAAAAGGCAATGTTCACGCCATAATTGGTTTCATCACACTAACAGCTGCCATTTCAGTTCAATATGCAATCTCAGCTGCTAACTGAACTCCACCATGCTCAACTGATTGTTCACCACAACACCAATGCATCTCTATTACAGCTTCCCCGCACAACAACAACATGACTGCACCAGTAAATGCTCTTGCTCAGCTCATTTCAACCACCTACCATCTCCAACTGTAATTCTCAATAGCAGCATCCATGTTACAAACTAATGGAGAGCTTCGGGATAAGGTGGTTTAGGCCCAGCATGCCATTTTACTTGTGCATTTATAATTGCTAATTGCAAAATTCCTCCTGATTCCCCAAGCACATACTCAACCGGGGACATCCCGTACCTGTAAAAACCCAGAGGTGATGCATTGGTGACGAGTTTCTTGTTCATGTATGAGAAGAAAGAAAATATCTAACAATAAAGAGTGGTGTGATTATATTGATATATATACCAATGTAACAAGATTAGAGCAAAAATTAGAAATCAAAGGGGAGTAGAAATTAGTACCAACCACCAATTTCTGGGAAGAAGCTCCCAAAGTCAGACCAGAGAGATTGACAACGTCTGCAGAACCAAATTATTTGTTTTAGCATAGGAGGACTCGTTCTTAGCAAGAAGAAAATAAAGTAGAAACTCGTTCTTAACAAGAATTTATCCAACAAGTTTGGATTTGGGTCAGTATATAGAACCAATTAACCAAAGAGAAATAGATACAAGTATGAAGCATCTACATCTGTAGATGAACATTCAAAAAGACACCCAACCGAGCTTTCATTGTTGCTTACCAGTAGTCAATGGCGACTGCCTGACGACTCTGGATTGGGTGTAATTCAGCTGCCAATTCCCATCTGATTTCTTTTTTCGCCGAGCATGTAGAGCTGAACCTGAATGACAAGATAAGATTGCAAGGTCGTTAAGGTCTTTAAATAGAGTGAGACACTTGACAACTTCATCCATTGAAGGGAGAATTTTAGAGTCTCTACAGAGGCAGTAGTAAGCTATCTGAGCTACCTTTTAATGGAGTAATTGAGTTCTAATCGAGGATCAACTAACTGGTAATGTTTACGTTTGTCAGCTAAATATGGCTTTTCCCAAGAAACTAAGTTGTGCTCTCCACTAGGTATGTTCTTGTCCATTGATCTTCGACCAGTTAACATCTCCAGTAACACAACACCAAATCCATAGACATCACTCTTTGATGTCAGATGGCCTGACAATAAGAAAGAAGAGATAAGGAAATAAATACAGTGCAGCACAGACTGCTATGAATTACAAATTTTCTGGAATTGTATACTTGTAGGTGAGTTAGGATTACGGAATTCAAACCTGTCATTACATACTCCGGTGCAGCATAACCATAAGTGCTAACTACCCCAGTAGAAATCAAAATTGCTTGATCATACAAAGCTAAAGCTTCAATAAATTTTCCTTTCTTATATTCTTCGTTACCCATTCATTCAGTTCAGTTCGAAACATCAAATCCCATCTCAAATCTGTATGGCAGCAAAGATGCAACAGTCTTGAGTCCTGGTTCCTTCTTTCATCATCAAAACACCAACAACCAGTTCGCTCATTTCTCATGAACCAATTTTGATTTCATACTTAAAGCTTGGTTTCAAATCTCAGTTCAAGGAAACCCTAATTCGACCCCATCTTCTCTGAATCGAACCAAAACTTCCCTTGTTCAACTGGAAATCAAATCCATGTTAAACGCATCTTCGAAATCTTCACAAACTCTTCGAATCTTTTTTCAATCTCAAATATGAGAATACCCATCTTTAACAAACCCATTTTCTCCTTTTCATTTTCTGATTTCTTCTCTGATATCCACAGCAACAGAAACATTTTCTCAATCCCATGAATTTCTTGGTTCATAACTCAATAGTTCATTCCATCCTCTTTCAAGATCGGACTCAATTTCATCTTCAATCCTCTCATGCTTCAATTGTACTCATTTGCAGCAGAATCAATTTGATTTTGGTTATTGTGACGTGAAGATGAGTTAGGGGTGGTGACGTTTACGGTGGTGGAAATGGTGTTGGTGGTGAAGGAATTGAAGGAGGCGGAGGAGGGTGGTGTTAGTGGTGAGATACGGAGGTGGGGTGGCGTGCCGGGGAAAATAAAATTGTTGTGGGTGGTAGGAATAGAAGACGAAGAAAGAAGAAAAAATATATTAGAGAAGAAGAAGAAAAGGTCAAAAGGGTATATTTGGATTTTTTTAAGTAACAAAAACTAAATTTGCTAATTATTATTTGGCTTGGGGTTTTTGTGCCAATTTTATTTGAAACGGTTTTTATTTGATAGAAATAATATGACTGGTTTTTTCTTATCACTAGTTTGTTCACCTAGGGGTTTTGTCACTAGTTTTGTATAATTAAACTAATTTTGTGAAAATAAATCCTCCTACCAGCAGGATTACTAATTTGGGATCAACAATTAAGTAAATCGCTTATAGGTTTAGCGTGATATTACAACATACATCACATGCATTATTTGTTTATTGTCTACATCCACCAAACAAATACGACCTCCATTTTATTATAGAACCACTAACAAAGAGTTAAATACATGATTGATTAGGCAATCCAAAAATTAATCCACAATAAATTGTAGCATAATGTATTTTCACCAAATACAATGCAGCATAATGTATTTTCACCGAATACAACATTTTAAAACTTCAAAATAATGCCTTCATTCACATGACGTAACGCTTGTAATTCTCTGTCACAACGAGATAATCTTCATCCATCGAGATAGTTTACTCTTCAAATATGATTAAAGTTTCCCCAATGTTTATTCACGTATAATGCCTTCCTGAACGCGATTAAAAATATGTAAGATACAAATCGATTTACATTTACGTTTAGGCAATTTTTCCCTTAAAATCGTATACAATTATGTGAAAAGAGCTAGATATAACAAATTTGACCTAGCACTATTTGGGTCTGTTTTAGCTATAGATTAACTATGTGACGAACATCACCCATATACGACTAGGTCGTATAAATTATTCCTAATTGTATATGGTTTTGGTCTTAAATTTGTGAAGAACAAAAACATATGCGACTAGGAAATTTATGTTCGACCTAGTAGTAGATAGGGTAAAACTAAAATAAATTTTATTTTTTAGTGATTCTAACCTATTTCAATAATCAAAAACAACAAAATGGAAATGATTTGTCGACTCTTATCTTATTAAACCGTGCTTGGACCCTAAACTTGTTGTCGGGGCATTTGAAGTTGTTGATCGATTTGTTTTTAATTAATTATAATTGTTCTTTATAGTTTAGGTTTTGGTTAGGGGTGAAAATGCTAGAGCATTGCTCGGTTGAACATACAAGTTTTGCTATCTTAAGCTTGTTGTTAACACTAGATGATCAAAACTATATCTTGATTTCTAGTCGACTAAGTCAAGTCTCAGACTAGATTAAAATCTGGTAGTTGAGTATCAAACATCACTCTTGAAGACTGAAGATCGATAATGACATTTGGAGAACTTCTGTATCAGGTATGTGAAGACTGAACCATTCTATTTTACTCGCTATCTTACCATGATATCCTTTTGAGACGATGTCATATGACTTCTAATAGATTTACAAAGAAGCAGTTTCGAGTCAAGCTTGTTTTGTTAAAAATCTCTTGTATTTCGTGAAGCCAGGTCCGACTATCTTTACCTTGATAATTTGTGTATCCTGATTTTGCTTTTGTGTTATATTGGTTTTCGTAATCTCTTTCAGGCAAGATAGATAATAATCACAAAGTTCTATTTGTATCAGACTTTATGATTCCTCGAGAAATATATCTAAAAACTTATCTTAATTGATCTTTTGAAGATTGTTCTTGAGAGGTGGTTAAGAATCTAGGATGCTCTTGGGGAGTTGTAGGTTCCAGATTTATGAGGTTTGCTAACTTTGTCTATTATAAACAAATTGCCTCACCTTGATATTTGATCTAAACGGAAATCAAATAGGCTTATTTGTTAGAGGAAGATTGGTATCAAATTCTTCACTTAGGTTGAAGCAACTCTTAGACTATAAATATCGTTAGCTAAGGGAATCATTTCTATAGAGCCTTGCAAGGTTCAAGAGACGTAAGGAGCGCGACTATCACTGAATTGTTTAAAGGGTGGATTCGGTCTCAACTACATTTCAGTCCGAAGTATGATAGTAGGTTAGTGTCTGTAACAGCTTAATACAGTTTGGTGTCCAAATCTGGACAAGTCCCGGGTTTTTTTTTTGTTCCTTATGATCTATTTAATGAAGATCAGGGCAGTAGTTTGAGATAAATTTTAGTGAAGTGAGGGTGATCTCGTTCTATGATGAAGACGGAAGAAGGAAAAAAATGTGAAGAAGAAGAGAAAAGTAAAACGATACTTGACTGAGTGAGAGTTCGAAAGGTTACCAATATCTAGATCTATGGCTAACAACTTAATTTATATGATCAGGGACGGAGGCATAATTTTTTTATGGGGAAGCAAAAACACTTGAGGGTAGGAAATAATATAAAAATAAGCTATGGGATTCGATTTTTCATAAAATTTAAGGAATATTAGGCGTGTGAGCCAGCCTAGCAGGGTGGCAACCGTTCACCCTTGTTGCGGGTTGGCTCCGCCACTATATGTGATATATTATTAGTTTGATTCAGTCGGTATTTATATTAAAACATGTATTTATACCAAAGATCAATAATTATTATTTTTGAAACTATTATTTATGACGTTGATCTCGACTAGGTACAATTTCATGACGATTTTCCAGTTTTGACACGGTTTTATAGTTTTTATTTGTATCCCTAAGCTTCTGATATCAAATCCTTTAAAATCCTAAGTCATATGAGCTCCCACGTCGCACGGTGAGCGCGACACCCCCTTGAGGATGCATAAGAACATTCCGTTAGGCATAAGTAAATCTGGTGAGGACACTTGGTGGATCTCAATTGGTTGAAATGCTTTTAAAAAAACACTCAGTTTACACCTGGGTTTTAAAATCCCGTTTGTAACTCTGTAAGCCCGTTTGTAATAACGTTAGGGAAAAAGAGGGTGTAGCTTCCTCACATGTTGATTTATAGGCAATTTATTGTATTACACTTCGTTTACACTGAATACTTGGTTATACATTAGTAACGCCCAGTTAGGTGGACAATACATTCGTTGGTGTTACTTGATAACCCTAGCAGAGTTGAAAAAACCTAACAGATTGTTCGTTTTCTTCTGCAGCAAACCAATTGAGTTCTTCCCCTATGCGAGCTTTTCTTCTGCGATTTTCTTCTCCAGCAAAACCACCATTCTTCCACCATGAAATACCAGTTATATCGTACCAGAACCGTTCTTATCTTCTGAAAAAATAAAGCATGGTTCTCACACCTGAAATACCAATCTTAAATAACCAAGTCACCAAGCTTGCTAGGGTGCTCAGACTTTCAATTTTGCTGCGTAAGCCCTTTTATATGCAGTTGAGATCTAAACGACTCCGTCGCAATGCTGTAATTGACAAGAGAATCTCTGATATCAATAAGGGTTATGCATCACTTCTTACACCTATAAGAAGAACAAGTAAAAAACATGCAAAAAAAAAAAATCAAATCCAGTTTGCTATTGATTCAGCTATCAATATAGCAGATGATGCTAACCATGGTATGAATTATTTATTTTTTAGAATTCCTTTGTATACTACTATTCACATATCATTAATTATTTCATTGTATTACAACAGGTGTCAAAAAGGATGCCAGAAGGCTAGGCTTGTTGTTTTGCTACAAAAACCATTTTACCAGAAATTAAGAAGATCAACTAGACTTCCTGGGGAGTGTACAATACAACAGAAAGAGTGTATTATCAATGAAGCCAGTACATCAAATGCCATCAGTAAAAGGAAAACCATACATGGTATGTCTTAGGCCTTTTCAAATGATTATTCTGCTTATTGTATTCTCATTTTTGAATATTATGCCAAGTTATGTCTTTGTTCCTGAATAATATTAGTTATGTCTTTGTTCCTGAGTCAGATACTACAAGAAAAATATCAGTGCATGCTGCAAGAAAGAAAGATGTACGAAATGCACATACAATCCAGAGGTTCCGAACACGTAGGTTAAAATTACTCAGGCGAAGAAGAAATAATAATAAAAGAAAAGGTACAGAAAATGAACCTTTTTGGCTCATGAGCTTCCTCAATAACTTTTTGGAATTACAGTATTCATAATCTTGCACAGTTAGCACAATTAGCTTCAGTATCCAGGAATTGATGCTAAAGTATCTAAACTTTTACCAGCATCCCCATAAGACATATATCAAGGTGCAAAGAAGCGAGCAAAAACATTCGTTGTTGGTTATATGGATGGTAAATTATTTGGGTTAACAATTGGTAATACTCAAATTATTATTTTATGTATAAAATCTCATATTAATGAGGGTGTTATCATCTTTAGGTGAAAAAGAAAGTAACAATGGTGAAGTCCAGCCTGAAGATTATGAATCAGAAGAAGAATTCCCGTATACAAGTAAGTATAAACAATTGAGTCTAAAAAATATATCGGGGCATATGTGATAGATTCTTACCATTCAAGCAATTTGACTATATTAATCAGTGATTGAGTTGGAAAACCATGAAATCGGAGGACCAACTGCAGTATGCCCCTATTTTCAAGCAATGATGTGGGATGAGGAGAGGGTCAACAAAGGCCAAAAGAATAAACCACTAGAATTTGCCATTTGTTGTGGGAGAGGAGCTGTGAAATTATCTCTGCTGAAAGAGCCTCCGAAATATCTAAAAAAACTACTGAAATATATCGGTGGTGGGCTGCAAGCCACAAATTTCAGAATAAACATCACGGCATATAATTCAATGTTTGCATTTACCTCGCAAGGTGCTAAAGTGAAAAAAGAATAGAACACTGGTGACGCACCATAGGTATTTACAATGTATGGCCTTAATCATCACTTCATGGGAGCTTTGTTGCCGCTTGATGGTAGACTACCTGCATTTTGCCGCTTAATAGGATATCATCTATTACAAAGCAAAAGAAGGGATAGAAACAAGCTGAAAATTCAGCAGTTGAATCTTCAATGACATCCATGGATGAATATGGAAAGAGTACACGAAAGACATTGGATGAGAAAATTGTTGCTGGCTTAATTAGAATGTTGGACAACCAAAATTGGCTTTGCCAAAAATTCAAAATGTGGAAGGACAGGTATGAACAGAATGAACTAAGTAACATTGAAATGTGTCTTATTGGGACCCGAAAAATGGATGCAAAGCAATACAAATTTCCAACTACATCATAAATTGCTAAGATTGTAGTTGATGAACCCGAGTCGGATGGAAAAGGGGATATAATTATTTAGGAAAAAAGTGGTTTACTCGAGGATATATCTGAGTTACATCCAAGTTACATGGCATTGCAATATCCACTGTTGTTTCCTTATGGTGAAGATGGTTTTCATATTGATATTCTATATAATAGGGAAACTAATACTGTGCATGACGAAGAAATCGGTGATGATAAGAAGATAAAACATATAACTATGAGGGAATACTATGCATTCAGATTACAACAAAGGGAAAATGAAGGACATATCCTTCTCCGGGGAGGACGACTATTCCAGCAATATGTAGTTGATACTTATGCTACAATAGAACAAAGCATATTGCAGTGGTAACAGTTATCAGAAAGAAATACGATGTGACTTATACAATGGTATAAAATAAAAAATAAGGGCCGGAGACACCAGACACGGTACTGCAGGATGAGTAATCTTACCATCATCTTTCACCGGTAGAGCGCGATATATGATACAACATTACCAGGATGCAATGGCAATATGCAGAGAGTTAGGTCCTCCCGACTTATTTATTACATTCACATGTAATCCAAAGTGGAATGAAATTACAGAAGCTCTCAAAATGTTCCCTGGACAATAGCCGAGTGAGAGGCCAGACATAATCATCCGTGTATTCCACATCTGGTGGGAAGCAGGCATTTCAGAGAAGTGCAAGGAGGTATATTTATAAATTGTGTATTTGGTAACCCAATAAAAAATAAATTATATTACCTACATATATTTGGTATCATATTAACCTTTTATTTAAAAAATTGCAGCATTTTACACTGTTGAATTTCAAAAACGAGGTCTGCCTCATGCTCACACACTGTTTTGGCTTCAGCCTAAAGATAAGCCAAGAAATGCATCACATATTGATTCAATTATATCGGCAGAGATCCCAGACCCAGTGAAACAAAAGGATGCATACGATGCAGTGTGCCATTATATGCTCCATGGTCCATGCGAAAAAGCCAAGCCTGGCTCTCCATGTGTGTGGCACAAAATGTACGAAGAAATTTCCAAAGAAATATAGCAACAAAACATATGTTGATCATACCATATTCGTAATATACAAGAGACGTCAGACTGGTTGGGGACTGGAATAGACGGATTTTTGTTAGATAATAAATGGGTTGTGCCGTACAATCAACTTGATAATGAGATATGATGCTCATATCTATGTGGAGATCTGTAACTGCAGGGTTATGACTATTAAATATTTGTTCAAGTACATCCACAAAGGGAAAGACATGATAACAGCTATTATTGCAATATTTCCACCAAATAGCAGGAATTCCAACAAATGGAATGCAGTAGTTCCACCAAATAGCAAGAATTCAAGCAACTGCGATGCGAATGACACAATACCGAAAAAAACATAATGACGAGGTAAGTACATATCTGGAGGGCCGATATCTATTGGGTTGTGAATGTATGTAGAGAACACTTGGTTTTGAAATTCATTGGAGCAAGCCAACCGTAGAGTGATTACCATTGCATCTCGAAGGGGAACAGTTACCATGGAGATGATGATGATTTGAGAGATATTCTGGACAAAGAAGATCCAGATTCATCAAAATTCATTCAGTGGATGAAAGCTAATAGGCACTTAGAAGATGCAAAAAAACTGACGTATGCAGAGTTTCCTAAGCATTGGAGGTGGGACCAGGGAGATAAAACCTGGAAAGTAAGGAAAAGGGGAGTGTGAATGAAAATTAGGCGTATCTACTATGTACATCCCACTGCAGGTGAGAAGTACTACCTACGGATTTTACTGAATGTGCGGAAAGGATGTAAAAGCTACGACGATATTAAAACAGTGGCCAATACAATTCATAGAACCTTCAAATCTACATGTTTAACACTAAAATTATTGGAAGATGACGGTGAATAGCACCTTGCCATTAAGGAGGTAGCAGAAACATATACAAGCAACAGAATGCTGGAAATGTTTGTTATGATTTTGCTGAATTGCAAGGTAACAGAGCCTAAAAAACTCTGGGATTCCAATTGGAAAATTTTAGCAGAGGATATTCAGTACTGGCAAAGATAGCTTTACGGAGATTCAACACTAGAGTTGAACGATGAAGTTTTGAAGAATTATATGCTATAAAAATTTGAGAAGATTTTCTGGAAACATAATCGAACTTTAAAGGAGGATGAATTTTCAGATATACCATACCTAGACATGTCTAACATAGATGTTCCAAAAAACAACTCGATTCATGAAGAAACGAACTATGACATTAATGTTTTACTAGCAGAGGCATAGAATCTGAAGAAGGGATTAAACACAAAACAAAAAATTGCATTCAACGAGATTTTGAAATTTGGAGAACAAAATGATGGACGTCTATTTTTTGTGTATGGAAGCGGTGGAACAGGTAAGACATACCTCTGGAGAACCCTTATTGCTTTACTCCTTTCATATGGTAAAATCGTACTAGCGGTTTCTTCTTTGTGGATAGCGTTGATACTACTACCAGGTGGTCGTACAGCTCATTCCATATTCAAAATTCCGTTGAGACTGAATGAAACATCATGATGCAATGTGTCTAAGAAAACACCTTTGGCAGTTATTATACAAAGTGGATTTGATTATATGGGATGAAGCACCAATGATACACAGGAATGCACTTGAAGCAGTTCAAAGAGCTCTTGCTGATTTAATGATGGAAAAGAATAAAGGTAAGTTATTGTTCGGAACTAAAACATTAGTGTTAGGAGGTGATTTCTGACAAATTCTACCTGTGATTGAGGAAGGAACAAGAGAAGACATAATAAATGCTTTTATAAGTAAATCAACATTATGGAAACACTTCACAGTTTTTGAGATTACAGAGAATATGAGACTATCCACGGAGATATATCCCAAGACAGAATGAAATAGAGGAGTTCGCAAAATGGATACTTGATGTTGGAAATGGTTAGGTACCAGGGAAAAGCTTGGATGGATCCGAAGATAGGGATTGGATACATATACCATCAGATTTACTAATTGATTGTAAAGAAAATCACATTCAGACAATAGTGGACACCATATATCCGAACTTTATAAACAAAAGATTGGATAAAGAATACCTTGTTGAACGGAGTATACTGGCACCCATAAATGAATGTGTGCACAAAATAAATTCACATGTCTTATCATCCGTACCAAGTAAGGAATTTATATATTTACCTTATCACACTAATATACTATTCTGTTTGCACTTGAAATATTATTATTCACATGCCTTATCATCTATACCAGGGGAAGAGCGTACGTATTTAAGTGCATATTCAATTAGACCAGAATCGTCAGAGTATCACTCGAGTGTTGTTTTCTACGACAAAGAATTTCTTAACAAACATGATGAATCTAGAATGGCAAGCCATGATTTAACTCTAAAAGTTGGAATACCAATTATGCTTCTAAGGAATCTTAGCAACGCAGATGTATTATGCAACAGAACAAGGTTAATTGTGAATTATTTGGGACAAAGATACAAAGAAGTTGAAGTAATCACAGGACCATGTATTGGTAATATAGTTTTCATCCCGCGAATAGTTATGACTACACCTGAAACAAGTTTGCCATTTATTCTTCATAGAAGGCAGTTTCCAGTTAGAATTTGCTATGCCATGACAATAAATAAGAGCCAGGGTCAAAGCCTACCAAACGTGGGGGTTTACTTGGAGGGACCTGTTTTCTCCCATGGACAACTGTATGTGACCATTTCAAGAACCACTAGAAGACAAGGCTTGAAAATATTGATAAAAAAAAACAGTAACGAGCCAGACGGGTATACACAGAATGTTGTGTTTGAAGAGATATTTCAAACTCTCCTTAATTAGATGCATTTGGTGATGCCTTATTTGATTTATTTCCTACACATTTGTTTAGTTATATCTGAAATTTCCAGAGGTTTAGTTATATTTAAGACATGTTTCATTTTCAGTTTATGATTTATTTCAAATTAACATCAATTTTTCAAATAGAATCTTTTGGGTTTAAATAAAAAATTAGCCATGAGCATTGATGCAACCGATGTGTCAGGTTATCAAGTTTTAATTAGCTGTCTTTTATTCCAGAGAGCTCTAGTTCTAAAAGACTGCAATTTATTTAGTTAATTAGAGTCTGCAATGACATCGTTTTATGAGACATTTTTAAAAATTACAAAAGGGATCGCCTACATGTTGCCTAATAAGGTAAGGAATTCCAATTTATAATTACTCAGAAGATATAACCTGGAAGACATGTATGGTTGTTCAAATTTAGACTGCCAACCATAACTTATGACCAAATCAAGGGTGATCTAATTAGCAGATATAGATTTGACCAAATCAATATATTTACTAATTGGTATAGAAGTTAAAAAGAACATGTAGGTATAATATATGGCACACTAATACAGATTCTGATGGAGAAGAAGAGGAAAATAAACATACCAATAGTGCAATTTGAGAAGGCTACTCCCGATGAACTTAAAGAACCTCAACATAACATTGGATATGACATCAGAAGGACTGAAGGATGTGCACACCACCACATGGCATGAATGGCATCGATAACAAATCATTGCTAGAGATGAGGCCTACCACGATATGTTACTAAGACAGTTTCCAGATTGGAGGACATGTAAAGAAAAAAAAATAGACGGGAAATCACACTCATTCTATCAAGAATGGTCTAAAGCCAGCAACACTGAAGAGAATGCCAAGGTTATCATGACAACAATGCAGCATTATGGATGTTAGTTAGGATTTTGAATTTAACAACAAAACAACATTATGGATTTTAGTTGGTACTTAGTACTTGAATTTTAGTTATTTACTTGATTTTTCATAACAATAAGATTCTATCTCTTATCAAACACACTACCAATCCAACCTTTTATGATGCATATAATTATCATATGAATTAGATTGCTTGATAAGATTCTAGAGAAAATATTTAAAATTCTATTATTTGTGAACCCCAAAGTCTTTGTTCAGGTCATGTCCACAGTTTCAGTTATTAACAATTGAAGAAGAAAAATTTGAGAACTCAATTATAATTTTCAGAACTTGAGAAGGGTCTTATTCTATCGAAGTAGGGAAATTACAATAAGATTCTATCTCTAATCAAGCATACTACCAATCCAATATTTCATGATGCATAAAATTATCATATGAATTAGATTTCTTGATAAGATTCTAAAGAAAATAACAAACATAGATTGTAACGAAATCAGATTCCAAATCTATATTAACAATTATACATTCATACTACCAATCCAATATTGATTACAAATATAAAAAAAATCAATATGAATTATCAAATCTTGTAAACCCATAATATAAATAGTAACCAAATCAGATTACAAAACTATCAAATCCTACAAATTTCTAACAAATGTAAAACAATAATACAAATCTAAAGTCAATTAAAATATTTTAATGGCTACCTGATTATACGAAAGAGTGTATCCAATAGTTGATTCAGGAATTCCTCGTTTCCAGCAACGATCCAATTAATCGGTTCATCTGAGAAAATTCATCCTTCCTCATTTCCATCTTTGTGAACTAAAAGATCTTTTTTCAGATCCCCTTGACAATTTCAATTATTTACCCATTTCTAGCCCTTTATGGGGCCATGATATACAATCTGGTGAAGCCCATGAATAGAAATATTATATCAGAATATCTATGATACAAATATCACATACAAGTATGCACGTCTAATTCTTAGCAACATTCTCAAAGGTACGACCATTATAGTTACGACCATTACTTCTCTACTGATTATTGTTACTTAGTAACCAAATGATTCTTCACAATTTTGTCAAAGTAACAATATCCTCTGTTACTTTGACAAAATGTAATAGAGGATAAGCTTATTTTTTGCCAAAGTAACAATATCCCCCTAACAAAGGTGCGACCATTACTTCTCTACTGATTTTATCATGCTTTTTGTTTGGTATATTTAAGCATATTATCATGCTATTTGTTTGGTTTCATTTTGATCATTACAGATGAACATAGGCATGGATGTATTCTTTAGTATAGCAACATACGAATCAGGAGGAGATATAGGTTTGTTGCTAACTAAAGAGCTGAGGCCACATATTTACAACAAACACAAACCCTACAGATTCGCACAACAAAAAACACGAGTCATCTAAGAACTAAAATATATAAAAAAATATGAATTATTGGTTCACAAATAATGAATTGTAATCTACTATATTTTTGATGTTTATATAGTTCATGTTGGTGTCAAGTCATGTTGTCATCAACTATATTTTTGTGTGTTATGCATTGCATCCGGAACATGCATGTTGCTTGAATTGGCTTCAAACAACAAATAAAGTTGTGCTTAGATGAATGAAATTTCCCAGTAATCATATGTATGGTTTTCGGGTTCGCCCAGTACGTAGCACGGGCCTAAAATCTAGTAGCCCTTTCAAAATTATTGTTGTCCTAAATACATGTCTCCTCTTAGAAGTCTTCAATAATATTGAGCCCATCTACCAAGGGTGTAACGTTTAAGGGAAAATTGGGAATCTATCCCATTTTCACTAATTGGTTTGGGGATTTATTCCATAACTGAAAAAATTAGTGAATCTATCATAGAGAGAGAAAAATATGTTAAGTGGGTGATATCCCACATGTGTAAGCCCACACATGTGAATGTATGACATTTCTACCCTTGAGGATGATCGACGGAGGAGGAGTCTGTGTATTACATGGCTCGGAAATGATTGATATAGAAGATGGTGCTATGAATTTCAACTGGAGATGGCCACTTGAAGTATTAATGGTGTTTGGCAGTGATGAGTAGGGTTGGTTACCGGTGATTAAAGAAGTTGATGCACGAGTGATCATAGCTACTGGTGATGCTGGCAGTAGGATACTAGTAATGGAACCTTGAGTTTGAGTCTAAACAGGGAAGAGCTCCAGTAAAGTCTATGATGGGGGGATGACAAGCTTGGTGCTGGGATTCGAAATCAGTTAAGGTTCGGAGTAGGTTGATGCCATTAATGGCGATAGTTTTGGTTTGCTGCTGTCATTACACAGTAAACGATGAGAGGCGTTGTTGTGGTCGGATGGTGAAGTCTGTGATCGAGTGGGTAGGTGCAATGATTTGTGATGTTCTCTGAAGAAAAGAATGATTGCAGTTCGATTTGTTTCAGGGGAAAATGGTTGCTACCATGAATGAGAATGAAACTCGAGTCTGGCAGTGGTTAGAAGAACTCGAGTGGGCAGTGACTGTAGTAATCGAGATGGAAGAAAAGAGTGGTTGACTACTAGCATCCTAGTATAAAAACCTTATAAGATTTCCATTGCCTGTGAAGCTATTTATTATCAAGTATATATTAGTGCTCTGAGCATTTTAAGGTTGCACAAAGAGGAAGTGTCCCAAACAATCTGTTGCCACCCAACTGTAGTTTTTTTTTTTTTTTTTAAGCTCAAGCTGATGCAATGGAAGCAAAACTCAATATGCTTCACAACCAAATAAACACGTTAGGGAAGATGTTAGCGGGGGTTCCATGTGGAGTTACAGGCATGATAGAAATAGGTCAGATGCTCCGCAACATGGAGAGTTGTTATATGAACCATCAGCAACCACAAAACATAATTTTCCAACAACATATGCCGCAGTAGAAACAACAACAAAAGTCTTTAGAAACAACAACAAATTTGAATCAGAGCGAAATTACAAAGAACAACAACAGCTAAAGCAGCAAATGAATAAACTACGCATGAAACGACAACTTTTATATCAAAAGAAACAACTACGAGAACATCAACAAAAAATAGGATTTCCATTACAAGCAGTTGTTTCATCTCCTCTGGTTAGTTCCCCAACTGCAAATCAGTCGCGACTGTTGCAACATATGTCCTCACAGCTGCATCAATTTGGTCAACAGAAAACTATCCAACAAAGCGCAAAGAGTCCTCAATTGAGCTCGGGTTCGACGCCACACGAATCGATGTTCTTGCCAATACTATGGTTGCTCGGCCAGCCCACAATCGAGTTCTCACAGAAGTGAGAACTAACTTGGATGGTGAAGTAGCATCGAGTTTGGAAGTGACAAGGGTAGAAATGTCATACATTCACATGTGTGGGCTTACACATGTGGGATATCACCCACTTAACAGATTTTTTCTCTCTCTAGGATATATTCACTAATTTTTTCAGTTATGGGATAGATCCCAAACCAATTAGTAAAAATGGGATAGATTCCCAATTTTCCCAACGTTTAATGGGCCGGTTGACAATAATGCACAAGTACTCGAATAGTGAGTACAGTTGCCATACTGAGTACGGTTGCCTAGGAAGGAGTTGGCAACGGACAGGATGGTAACCAATTCCGTCATCCGTTAAGACATTCTTTTTTATATAAGTCCAATGATTGGAGCGAACCCCGTGTACCAGTGTAGTGGACTCCGGCCACGAGTAGGAAACAAGAAAGTGAGAGAGAAAATGGATGCTGGCCGTCACTTCTTCATTCATGCTTCCTCTTTATTGTGCAATTTATTTTTATTTTTTTAAGCACAAACTTATATGCTAATCTGCCGAAGGTTAACCTTATAAGTAAAGCCGGAATGCCTGCTACGTCCCTTGCAGATTTCTCGATCGAATGGCTCATTTTGTGGAAATGTGGATGTACAATGATATCAAAGAAACCTAATACGACAAGTAGTGCTAAATTGAGAATAGAGGATCATATTACTCATCCAACAACCTACTAATTTAGAAAATGCACTAAAACATGGGATTCGTGTGCGATTTTTTATTCCATAAGAAACAAAACATACAAAGTGCAATACAAAATTCTTACAGTTGGATAGTAGGTCACACAGTTTCTACTTTCAACTACCACCTATCCATGTCCGTATCCGATAGTTCATTTTTATGAAAAATAGTCAAATGGTAGTGCCACCACGTTATGTGTGTTTCTTTTATTCATTCTTCTAATAGAGATAAGAGATGCATGTAACATTGTTGTTTTTTTTTTTTTTTTATCGTTTCACTTCACAAAAAAAGCAATATATAACATAAATGAATCAGTTTTCAAGAATACAAAGAGTATCAACAAAAGAAGATTGGCAATAAAGATCACTGCCTATTATCTATTAGCAGACTCGTCAACATCTTCTATAATTAAATCTTCGTGATCTTGTGTTATCGCTAAATATTTCTTCATAATTACTATTAAAGCCCCATAAAGAACTAAACTCCAAGAGTTTATCTGCCTAGATTTTTTATGAACTTTAGATTTAGATTGAGGAAGTTTTTTATTTTTTAAACTTGAAAGAGTACCATCTAGGAACATATCTATATCTCTGGATTTCATACTCAATTTCGTATTATTCATGTTGTTGGCTTGGACGATGACGACTTTGTGATGCTTACATTTGAATCTTCCAAAACTAACTGGGAAGTGGCTATCTCCTCTTCAACTTCTTCTTCGAATCCATAAAAAGATGTTATGGGTTTCAAAATCAGGGGGAATAACTGGATTAGTAGATGAGGTGCTTGCACCTTCCACAACCGGTGGACCATTTATTCCTTTATCCATCTTATTATTTTCGGAAGCATATGCAACTACCTGAGAAATGTCAACCTCTTTTAATGTTATAACCTCTATCAACTCAATGTCATTTTCAGGAATAACATACGAGTTTAAATATTCTATAGGAATCTATAAGTGCTTTAGTTTTTTTCCTTTTGTCGGTACCTTTTTCCTTTTATATGAAACCCACTCACCAAGAACCTTTTCTTATTCAATTACCCTCTCACCATTCACACACACCTCTACACAGAGATCAAGCATACTAGACGATGCTTTCGGAGCAACATCCCCATCATCACTTCTGCTACCCAAAATAGAGGCCTCCAATACATTTTTATGTACTCTTGCTTCAGAAATTTGTGAAGTTTCATTGAGCACAAAGATTTTTTCACCTGCAGCTGCATCAGAAGAGACACCGACTATCTTAGGAGCCCACTTTTGAATGTACTTTGGGGATGGATTTGAGCTACATTTGTTACTCGTATGCCCAAAGTTGTTGCAGTGAGAGCAAGAGGTGGATTTCCAGGGATATTTAGCC
The DNA here is from genome assembly GCA_023529315.1 of Papaver bracteatum. Classification (NCBI taxonomy): domain Eukaryota; kingdom Viridiplantae; phylum Streptophyta; class Magnoliopsida; order Ranunculales; family Papaveraceae; genus Papaver; species Papaver bracteatum. Next base: position 2,578,799 of record JAJJWX010005152.1, read on the forward strand.
CTCATCTCATACTCCTTGTCATCAATTTGAAATGTAAGTTTGGCTGGAAATTTGCAAGTTGCTTCAATTTCCACAAGAATCCTGGCAAAATCCATTTTAGTTTTCATCGCAGTTGGACCATCTGCCATGATTGGTTTCTTATTCTTGAGAAGCCAATTGCATTCCAGAGATGTAGAGGACATCTCTAAGAATTATCCAAACTGGTACTGAACTGATTGATCCAACCTTTTGTTCTATAAATGGTGACAAAGGGGAAGAGCTTACTAGCAATATGAACTGACCTTATTTCTAAAAACCTATCTCTATCTTCTTCTTGAGAAAACTTAAATATGAAATCTTGGTCTCCATGTATACTCATGGTGAAATCCCCTTTTGTTTTCCACAGATTAGCTAATTTTTCTTTAACAAAATTGAAATCAAGCCTTTTCCCCACAAAATATCCTAAAACCAACGATTTACAGGTTTATATATGAGATTGAAGCTCACTTGAAGAGAAGAAAGCAAATCCATCACCATCTTTCTTTGTTCTTTAAAAGCAATTATAGTTGACGAAATTACAAGATCTTTGAAACAAGATATGAAGTCTTGAGCCCCTGTTTTTTTTCCTTTAGCAACATCGATTAAAGGAATTGACCCATTAAAATATGGGAAATTTTCAGACTCAATGTTGAATTCTAGATTAGCATAAAAAAAAAAAGAGTTTTTAGCGTGATTTGAACTTGGAGCTGCAAGAGAAGGAAGATGGACGCCGCCATCCATGGAGAAAATGAAGAAAAAATTTTGACATAAAAAATCGCCTAATTTCTTTGCCACGTCATTGGAGCGACATGATAAAGACTCTTTGTGATGCACATGACTGACAAAAGAGATACATGTAACTAGAAAGATACCATGCAAAAAGAGGAAGATAAAGAGTGAAACTTTACACAAAATATCTTACAATGGTCTTTCATGTTGACTTACATGTGATTTGATTAGGTTTTTTTTTCCATATAAGTTGCCAAATGAAAAAGTTGGTGGTGTACTTAGAACCCTCTCCTAGTCAGAAACCCATTGCATTGTTATGGTCATATAAAAAACTATTGTCTTGAAAAACCAATAGAGCAGAACGCAAATTTTGTATATGAACAACTAATGAAGAAGAAGAAGAAGTAATCTTATTATAAGGACAAAGTTATTATTATGATGATTATTAGAGCAATGCTCAGTCAAACTCCCAAGTTTTGGTATGTAAAGCTTATTGTCAATGTTAGTTCCATAAAAAGAAAATTGTAATTTATAGTCTACTGAAGTCAATCTCGAATTAAGATTAGAGCATATTAGTTGAGTATCAAAATTAATCGAATTACCCTTGAAGACTGAAGATTGAAAAACAACTAAGACATATGCGAGGACTTTACCAATAGAGGTATGTGAAGCAATATGGTTTTAAAGACATCGATTCATTCACAAATATAGGGAGTAAAATTTAGTAGTTGATCACCTAGTGAAAGATGCGGCGACAAAAATAATGGAATGTGTTTGGACTCTTCATCCACTTAGAGAGATATTAAGTTTGTTAGCTCTTAATGTTATTGGTAAAGTTGAGTCATGAGTATTCCAGCGTTATTATTTTTAGATGTTGGCATTATGAAAAATATATCTATACTAAGGGATAGGGACACAATGTAACTGCAAATCACATGGCCAAAGAAGCTAGAAGTAATACTATCTATTAAGTGCGAGTGGAGTGGGGGAATATCCCAAACTAGTTACTTAGTGTTATTTTCATTTTTAAAACACGGTTAAACAAAATGGACTATATCCACCTTCAATAAAAAATCAACTTTAAAGTAATTGTTATCGACTTATTTTTAATATATTTCAGCGAAAACACACATATATATTCGAGATTTAGAAATTACCAATGTAAACTATTTTCCCATACGATTTATATACTTGGAAATTTTGGTTATGATATTTATTTGGATCCTAAGACGAATGTTTCCTTACAATGATAAGTCTAGTACATACTTTAGGTCAAAAGACAAATTGCATATTTTGGGCATAAATGAATTTTGGATCAAGTGGGAGATATTAGGTCACATGTCGGATTTCAAATCGTAAGGACAAAATTATTATGATGATGATTATTAGAGCATTGCTCGGTCAAACTCATAAGTTTTGATATGCCAAGCTTGTTGTCAATGTTAGTTGCATAAAAAAAAATCATAATTTATAGACTACTGAAGTCAATCTCGAACTAGACTTAGAGCATGGTAAGTGAGTGTCAAAATTCATCGAATAACTCTTGAATATTAAAGATTGAAAAACAACAAAGATATCTGCAAGGACTTTATCAACAAAGCTATGTGAAGCAAGATGGCTTTGAAGACATGAGTTTTATTCCCAAATATATGGAGTCAAAGTAGTTGATCACCCTATGAAAACTGTGCAACAAAACAAATGGAATGTGTTTGGACTATTCATCCACTTAGAGAGATATTAAGTTTGGTAGATGTTATTAGTAAAGTTGAGTCACGAGTATTCCACCGTTATCAGTTTTTAGCTGTTGGCATTATGGAAAAAATAAATAACAACTAAATAAATAAATAATAGATCTATATTAAGGGATATGTACACTGTATAACTGAAAATCATTTGGATAAATAAGCTAAAAGTAATACTAGCTCTTGTGTGTGGGAGGGGGGTGGGGGAATATCCCAAACTAGTTACTTAGTGTTATTTTAATTTTTAACACACGGATAAACAAAATGGACTACATCCACCTTCAATAAAGAAGCTCTTTAAAGTAACTGTCAACGATTTATTTTTGAAATATTTCAGTGAAAACACGCATATATTTGAGATTTATAAACTACAAATGTAAACTATTTGCCTAGACGATTTAGATACTTGGAAATTTTGGTTATGATATTTGTTAGAGCACTACTCGGTCGAACTCGCAAGCGTTGCTATCTCAAGGTTGTTTGTCAAGTTTAGTTTCCAAATATATAAGTTTTGATTTCTAGTATACTTATAGATATGTCTCGAATTAGGATAGAATATGTAGTTGAGCTTTAGACTTCATGGCGTTCATCGATTGAATACAAAGAACTACTAAGGGGAGCTTTTGGAACTTCATCAACAAAAGGTATATGGAGACTTGAACTCATCTATCACTCAGAAGTCTATTTTTATTCTATCTCCTATTGAGACAAAAGTCGTATAGCTATATAGACTTTATATTATACACATTTGATATTTCGAGCTGAGTTTAACTCACTTACATATTTCTCGAAATATGTGTTGGTAAGCTTTCGCTTTAACCAAGTTCATCTTTTATTCTTGACGAAAGTCAAAAGATGATCACGTGAAAATCGCCTGGTAACATCTTACATGATTTTTGTGAGACAGACATTTGATGTGACTCAGAATGTTTCGTATTGATCTATTGATCACTTGAAAATTGCTTTGAAGCTAATATTTTGTTTGAGATAGTTATTCCCATCTTCCAAGAATCTTTCAATGATTAAAATGGAGTTTGGAACAATTAACCATTGATTGGATATAACACAGTATGCGTACTTGTATGCTAACTGTTGCAAGTTATTCCAAGCCCGGGAACCATAGTATGCATACCCGTATGCGTACTGGTTTGTTAGTTGAAGTCCGGGAACTTAGTATGCATACATGTATGTGTACCGGCGTAACATTTCAAGTCCGAGAATTCAACTGAGTTTGGTTGTGTACGACAGTATGCGTACCCGTTCGCATACTGGCGAGCCCAGACCAAGTCCGGCTACTTAGGTATGCGTATTGCATACTTTAGTGGGTTAAGTTCTAAAATCGGTTTGTTCATGAACAAATACATTTATATAATAAGGAATGCAATCTTTTGCAAACCGTGGATATCATGTTCATGAATTGATTTGAGTGAATCAAAATCGATTTTGGTTTAATTGTGTCTTGTATACTTCTATGAGAATATGAACAATTGAACAACTCTAGAACTAGTTTCATTTGAGTCATCTGAACTAGTTGTGATTGAGATGAACAAGGTTGATATGGATAACTTCGGTTAACTATTGTTGATCCAACAAGGTGTACACGTTTAGGTACGGTTAACCATATCTAAATGAAGTCACATTTTATTTGTGTGTAACAAGCTAAGTTCGATCTAACAGATTAATCAGGTTTTCATCTAACGGTAAATATTGAATGCATTGTTACCAAGGTAACATTGATTGCAAACCCTGATTTGAAGACTATATAAGGGAGAACTCTAGCAACTGGGAAACATAATCCCCACACCTCTTGTGTGATACTAGTTGCGACTAGAATCAATTCTCTTTTAACCTAGGTTTTTCTAAAACCATTATAGGTTAACGACTTAAAGATTTCATTGGGATTCTAAAACCAAAGCCAACTATTTTCTCTGTAATTGCGTGTTATGATCTTACTTTTTTATATCGTATTGAGTACTATTTTCTCTAAGATTTGCTCGAGATTCAATCTACGATAATGTTGATGGTGGATTTTAGTTCAGGGCTAAAGTTGTAAAACCAATATTTTGTACAACAGTCCTGCAGAGGATAAGGCTGTTTGATAAGTGATGAATACTTCTTCACTTTATTGATTCACCTAGAATGGAGCATGTAGCAACAATCCCCAAATATTATGTGAATCTCTGCATTACTAGTTAATGCATAAATGCCTTGTATTTCCTGTGTTGTTCTCAACAGAACTCTCATTGTTGGTGCGACATGATAACTGACTGTTACTCTCAGCAGAGTAGCATGAATATCCAAGTACCAACAGTGAGGCATGCACGAAATGCCCGTACATGCTACCCCATTCTCTAACAAAGAGAATCATCTCTCAGAGTGTTATACTAGCCCGATTGAGCATCCAGACTATCCATATCAATCTAGAAACGATCGCAACCATCCAACTTCACCAGCATGATTGGATGACCCCGATCGAATCCATAACCCTCAAACATGAATGGAGTATTCACCACCGACCCAATGCGGGCCCCACATGGTCAGCTTCCCCAAAAGGATAGCATAGCTTGATGATACGTCCATCCAAGGCAGCACAGACATGAAACCCTAAATTAGGGTTTGCGGCACATTACGAGTGTCGCAAAACAGTCTCAACCATCCATCTTCGCAGGCATAGATGGAGGGTGTAGATGTAGATTCAGACAGCCCAGAGCATGTCAACACAAATACCATGGGCCCGCCTACACACATGACCAATCGGTCAGGACCAACTATGGTTGGTCGTCCCAATTCGTGCGCCCAAACAAGGCATGTCGCACGGCCGATGAGACCCTAGTTAGCGTTTGTATCGATCACGAGCGTCCATCTTCTTCTGCACGAATGAAGGGTCCAGGATTAGACTAAGCAGGTCCGGTGCACATCAACATGACCACCGTGGACCCATCTATCTCCTCACCCGATCGACCAAGGCATACCATGCCTGGTTTTTCCAAATCGCACGCCCAAACTAGCGTGGTCACACTTCCCGATCACAAACTGATCCCGACCACTCAACTTCGCCGGACAAATTGAGTGGCTTAGATCACGTTTCCATGGGACAGTAAGGTATAGGCGTGAACACCAGCCTACACGCTAAACTAATCGGCCAAGACCGACCAAGCTTGGTCATCTTGGAACGCGTGCCCGAAGTTGGCACGATGCGCGGCTTTTGCGGTATCTGTTTTCTATCGCAAATTGATCTCGACCACTCAAATTCTCCAGAATAATTGAGTGGCCCATATTACACTTTCATGAGACAATGAGGTATGGGCGCCTACACCGTCATGCTGTCTGCACGCATGCACGATCGGCCTGGCCAAAATCGTGTACCAAGCTTGGATTCGACCAAGCTGAAGAGTGATGCTTGCGCACCTCTTCATAAACCTTAATTTCGCTAACGGTCATAGATGAGCATCTCAAAGATCATCTCGTCCGTCCAACTTCACCTGCTTGGTTATACAACCCTAGTTAGGAATTAGTTAGTCAACGAGGCGTCATGATGATTACCATCCACCACTCTACCACACCATGTGGTCTGCCAAGGGAGGGATTGCTAGTGCAGCCTCCAAACCATCACATGAAGTAGGCATGGCATGATGCTCAACATTGATGCTTCATACATTCGATGCATAACCTGCATAGATTACACTCGATACTTCACAAGTATCGACTTTCTAAATAACTTAGTTATTTAACCTTGCATCACATGCTACCTTCTGGGGGTCCACGATCCACACACTCGAGACATCAATCATGTCACAAACTGGGGGATACATACTAGGGTATTGGTCTGACGGTTTACAGCGTGCAGCGTGCAACGCGCCATCACAAGAACGTGTCAGGAAGACATGGACGGTTAGTGATGATGGGAGAAGTGGGCAAGACTGATCGTGTGATGCTAACACACAACTCCACAACTCCATCACTCCACTTCCTCCACTTCCCACGAGAGACGTGAATAAGGCTCAAATGATTTGTATAAATAGGTTCTCCTCCCTATTTCCAGAAAACAACACAGAAACCAAGTGTTAATATAAAACGTATTCAAACTCCCAGAGATCCTGCTTGCATTATTCGTAAGCCTGCTCACCTTTCTGTTACAAGTCATAAAACAGCCTACACTTTCACAATCTGAACACCTTCTTCGCTTCCCTCCCTAAGATCAACCCCATCTCCTTCACTTTGTGACCGAAACAAGTCTGGAACGACCATTTCTTGGCTTAGGCTAGAATTGTATAGATTGATCTCTCGAATCAAAAGCACTCCCGTGCAGTGCATTTGTTTAAGGTTTAAACTCATTTCTCATCCACACACCCCAAAATTACCAAAACCGACAGAGATAGTTTTCACCCATAAACAGATAGGTAAGATAAAAAGTAGTCACAAACATCTTCGTCTCATCGTTTGTGATTCCACAATATCTTGTTTCGCTACCATACGATTAAGATTATTGTGAGGTGATTAATATTACTCGGATGTTCTTCGGGAATATATGTCTGGTGTATCAATTGGTTCATGTTCACCTTGATTTATGAAAACACAGAACAAAAACTCGTAGGTATTTCTGTGGGAGACAGATTTATCTATTCAATAGACTTTTCTGTGTGAGACAGATTTGTTTATCAAGTTTTTGACTTTGGGTCGTAGCAACTCTTAGTTTTGGGTGAGATCAACTAAGGGAATCAAGTGCGCAGAGTCCTGCTGGGATTTAGAGGCGTAAGAAACGCGACTGTACCTTAATCAGTGTGAGATTGGTTAAGGATCAACTACATTCCAGTCTGAAGTTAACTTGTAGTAGGCTAGAGTTTGTAACGGCTTAATACACTGTGGTGTTCCAATCTGTACTAGGTCCCGGAGGTTTTCTGCATTTGCGGTATCCTCGTTAACAAAATTTCTGGTGTCTGTGTTATTTCTTTTCCGTATTATATTTTTTTCATATAATTAAAATATCATAGGTTTTGCGTAGTTCAATCAATTGTAGACAATCCAACCTTTGGTTGTTGATATAAATTAATTGGCACTTGAACATTGTTCTTTGGTGCCGTTCAAGTTGTTTCTCATAATAATCAGGCTCGCGGATTTCTATCTGTTTGATTTGCTGATGACATTGAAAAACGAAGATATAACTCTTAGATGTATTTTCCTTGATTGAGTCTGACTGTTTAGTTGATTCTCTTTGAAGTATATTGGAGTTAGTCCATAGAGATTGCCGAAATGAAATATTGGGTGTGGTTATCACACCCCCTCTTTTTCAATATTGATTTTGGGTCCTCAGACAGATGTTAAGTCAAAAGAAAAATTGTATATTTTGGGCATAGATGGATTTTGGATCAAATGTATATGTTAAGTCAAAATATGAACCTAGACTTAGAGTGATATGTCTAATATATATATATATATATATATATATATATGTTAAGTCAGAAGAAAAATTGCATATTTTGGGCATAAATAAATTTTGGATCAAGTGGGAGTTATTAGGTCACATGTTGGATTTCAAATCACATTAATTTTGGTTACCGGACAATTTTCTAGTTATAATGTCAGATTTAAGTATAGGTTCAGATTTTAAGTTACTCGATAACTTGACAGATTTCGACTTACATGATAATTATTGAGTCAGGGGTTGATTTTGCTTAATTGACAAATTTTTCTGTTAACCACGTAAAGTTTTGGTATCAAGCGAATTTGGGCCACATAACATATTTTGGGTTGTAATGGCAAACTATGGTCTACATAGAAAATTATGGATGGTAGTAATGAAGGCTTTGGACCGCATAACGAAATTGAGGAGCATGACACAATTCGGGTCACCATAGCAAAATTCGAGTCACAATGCAAATTTGATGCAGTCGTATACAATTTAGGCCACATATCACACGATGCAGATTACTGGTCCTTGGGTAAGTTTTTGGTCACATGATGTTTTGGATCAACTGGAAACTTTTGGTCACGGTAACACACTATGGGATATGAAGGCAATTTTTAGGCAGCAATGAAGTTTTTGCAATACAGTTGTAGATTATGGTATACCATGGAAAAAATTAGGTCATGGGAGATTTTGGGGATGAGCCACGAGTCATTTTCGAATTTCACAACATCATATGTTCTAATTCATACTGGTGGAGTGTAGTTAATTTGCAGTTTTTTTTCGTGATTGTGGAAAAATTGCATTACATTATTAAGTCGCGAGAATTTTCCGGTTAATATGAAGATTTTGCATAATTGTCCGCAAAAAATTGGCCACTTAACGAGTTTTAAACCACGAGATAGATTCTGGTTATGGAGTATACTTTGGTTCACATGACAATTTTTGGCTTCGAAGTGGAATTTAATAGCGCGTTTGGATACATATCCAGAAGTAACTTTTTGACTTCTAGAAGTCAAAAAGCAAGAAGTCAGTTTGGATATAGAATTTCAGAATGATTTCCAGAAGCAGAAAAGTCAACTTTTTGTGAAGCAAAAAATCTGGACTTCTGACTTCTGCTTCTGGAGAAGTACTTCTCACTTCTACTTTAGACAAATTCGGATCACATTGGAAAATGTTGTGTCACTTAATTATTTTTTTGGATCCATATTAGATTTGAAGTCATAGTAACGTGTTGCAGGTCACGTATCAGATTAGAAGTTTCTGCAAAGGCTAATATGGTCTGGGCTTATTATATTAATTTCCAAAATCTAAGGGTTGAATAACAACTTAAAAGTATAGAATTGCATGCTCTTTTTTTAATTATATGGAGGATTATCGTCTTCTTTTGGTAGCGTATCAAATCTCAAATAATGGAAACATGCAACAATTGAATTATCTACTAAAATACATAGGTTTAACTCACCTTAAAAATCTGGTTATAAGGTTAGGATTTCCTTAGACTTATTAACTGCAGGATTCCAAGTTACTCTTTGGATGCGAGACTAATCTAAACACGTCCCTGATGTATAACGTTGTTGGGTTTAGCATGTGGATAGTTAATCATGTGACCCAGTGTATATACATATTTCATCTTCCAACACGTGTCAACAAAGCAACACGTGGAGGGAAGAAAACTCAGGAACCCATCATATCCAACGGACAAGGATCGAGGAGCACGGGAGCATGATGACCCTGCGAAGTACTAAAACATAACCCGAGCATCACTTTACCCCATCCCTAAAGAAGATCCAATATCTACGGTGAGGAATGCTTAAGCTGACGAAGACAAGACAGGGACAGAGAGCAGCTGTCTGGTGACCACAAATATCCCAACCACCCGCATTTATTGCCTCTGAGTAATACACGCGTCAACCAGTCTATGGAGAGACCGCGGAATGCCTTGCGCGTTCGAGAAGACTACGCAGAGAAACCACAGAACACAAGGATATCTGCGTAATCGGCACAGATCACAAGAAGATAAGGTTCCAACGGGCCTTAGAATGGACCCCATGGGGAACCTCTATAAATACCCCTTCCCCCCCATAAGAAAGGGGGATCGAAGAAAAGGAGAGAGAGGAGGGAGAGTAAGTCATGCCCCATCGGCTACGCAGACCTGTTGAAATCTCAAAGCCATTTGGTTGTTCCTGTAACACATTTTACACATAGTGAAACTCTCCATCTGTGGATGTAGGCCTTAGAGCTGAACCACGTAATTAATCGTCTCATTTACATTTAGTCATTATAATTATCCATTCACGACCAGCACTCATATATGTGAGATGTTCGCATCTATTATAGTAGGTTCACTATTTATTACATGATATAACATTAGACAAGGGATACATATGATGAGACGAGGAAGAGTCTGGAGACTCAGAGTCTATGATTCATTTGATTCTTGTTACCCATCCAATGTGCGGTTCGCATAGTTCAATCAGCACACGTTGTTTGTGGACACTTCGACGCTAGTTATCTTTGTGTTCACAATCTGGCGCTAGAATTAGGGACTTAGTCCCGGTAAAAGATTTATCTTCTCCTGTGATTTCTTGTGCGTTCCGATCTTCGTTCTCTATAAATAACGAGGCATGAAACATCACTTCAAGTCATTCTAAAAACTTATTGGTAGATCTATGCTTATTTCAATAGATCTGCATTTTTTACGTATTACTAAGTTTTCACGTACTTCAAAAGCAAAACTTATTGGTAAATCTATGCTTATTTCAATAGATCTGCGTTTTTTACGTATTACTAAGTTTTCACGTACTTCAAAAGCAAAACTTATTGGCAAAACTGTTAGTAAATTTGTGTTTATCTCAACAGATCTGCGTTTTCTATGCGCTATTTAGAGGTTATGTTCTTTCAAGGACCAGAAATACTAATAAGCAGCACGCGGGTTCCTCCTTCTTCGTGAATTTCCTTTTCTTTGTGAAGGAAAACATTAACCATGGAAAAAAACCAAAGATATTGGAAAGAGTAAAACCTCGCCAAAGGATACACCAAGGGAAACCCCAGTTATGACCATAAGCAAACAGACCGGCGAAATACTAAAGACGGTGGATAAAGTACAAAACAATGCAAAAAGTATCATGCCCTTTGAAGCCAGTGTCATCGCAGCAAATGCACTAAAAGCCGCGGCTACCAAAGCTAAAATACTCAAGGCCGGCGGATCCAAGGCTACCAATCCCAAGCCGACCACTATCGCACGAACACGGGAACCGTATGAAGTAGTATCAGAATCTGGTGGACATCAACCTCCCCTTGGGATGCCCCCTACCAATGAGCAGAACATAGTCCTTAACGTTAACCCACTACTTCAAATAGCAGATCAATCCATGAGACACATTGCGGATATCCCCGGAATACAGTTGAATATAGCCGAGCCTGTAATCCAAATCATTGAGGAACATACCATAGCTGCGGAAGGGAAAATGCTAGCTGGAACACAAAATCAAGGATCGAACCATTCTACCCATATGATGGCTGAGATTGCAGAACTAAGGAAAAACCAGAAGACATATGCAGACGCAGTAGCAATCTTGGCACAAGAAAACCAACTTCTCAAGGAGAGGATTATGCATAGCACGGAGGTAGAAGATCAGCGCGACGAGGCCAATTCCAAGGCGCCAGCCCCTAATCAAGACAGAAGGACAATAGTTGCCAAAGGGCCCGTGCCTCCGGGTCGAACAGGGGAAACGAACAGACAGAGGTCTGACCCCAATTACAACCCTGAGAACTCAGACTACTACGACGGCATAACCTTCGTACCAATACCTTCTGCCATCCACGAGGAGCATCAAGTGGCAATGGAGAGGCTGCACGCTGAGATGATGGCAGAAATCAAAGAGCTCAAGACTAGGCAGGGAGGCGGAAGATTATAACAAGTGATAAATGAGGAAAGCACCACCCCCCTGACGTGCCACCTTGCTAAAGCTTCAATTCCACAGAAGTTCTCAGTCCCAGCATTCGACTGCTACGACGGCTCAACTGATCCTGCTGCCCATCTTCACTATTACAACCGAATCATGGCTTGTTGGGATGAGGAAGATTCGATATTGTGCAGATATTTCCCGTCAAGCTTGAAGGGGTCCGCGCTATCTTGGTTTGATAATCTTCCACCGAATTCTATCGACTCATATGAGCAGCTTACAAAGAAATTCTTAGCAACATACGTGTACAACAAAGTTGTGAACACCAGCATGGACAAGCTATTCTCATTAGAAATGAAGTACAAGGAAACCATCAGGGAGTACACAGATAGATGGCATAGGATTTTCCAAGCTATTGGGAATATAGACCTCGTAGTTAGCATCAACTGCTATAAATGGGGAATGGATAGGATGAGCCCTTTATTTGTAGAAATCCATGGGGGCACTCCAACCGCTGAAGGGGATTTTTGGATACTCATAGAAAAACATGCAAGGCTAGAAGAGATCCAGCGTGAGAATCCCAGAGCCCATACCCAGCGTAACTCGCGCACCAATTCCGCAGATCAAGCCAGCGGATCTAAAAAAGTGGTTCCATAGACGCATCCCCACGAATAAAAGATGACAGGCGAAAGGATGATCGAAAATTTGAAGACCAAGTCTAAACCAGACTTAATGCCAGTTATTCGCGCATCCTGCGAGAAATCAAGGATATGGAAGGCCTCGAATGGCCATGGTCCAAGGGAAAACAGAATCCAAAAACACAAAATTCTAAAGATAACTGCGAGTACCATTGCTTCAATGGCCACCAAACAGAGAAGTGCAAAAACCTCAAAATAATGATTCAAAATCTAATTGACGCAGGAGACCTGAAACAGTATGTAAAGGGGTATGACAACGAGAATAGGGCCAAGAGGGGAAAACAAGTTCAATTACCGGAAGGAAATCGCACCCTCCACACCATCTCGTGCTCTGAAGATCAAGAACCATCACTAACCGCACAGATTGGTAAAAAATTGAGAAAGAAGTTCGAAGATTACTGCGAGCTTTATAAGACTGATGGGCAAGAAGTAAATGAGCATGAGTTATGGATGTATGCTTCCATGAGCTTCGAGGCTAGCGACATAGAAGAAGACATGGAAGATCACAGTGACCCTCTGGTCATCACACTACCAATAGCATGGTGCAATGTCAAGAAGATTCTCATAGATGGCGGGAGCTCCGTCAATGTGCTATTTTATGATACGTTCAAACGCATGGGGCTCGATGACGAGCAACTGTTGTCATCATACTACACTATCTGCGGTTTTAACGGCGCCGCGACGAAGCCTTTAGGGGATATTATTTTACAAGTGGACGCAGGGCCTATGAAGATGGATGCTCGGTTCAGTGTGGTGGACGCGCCCTCATCCTACAATGCAATCATTGGAATAAGGTGGATCCACAAGATTAAAGGAGTGGCTTCCACTTACCATCAATACCTCAGGTTCCCGACGCCTTTTGTAGTCATGGAAATTAGAGGAGACCGGGTATCTGCACAAGAAAGGCAAAACTTGCAGAACCAAATCAACAATGAGCAGGAAGCACTACGCCAATACAAGAAAGCCAAGAACAATGAGATTTCCAAAGAAAAGGATATATACAAATACCTGGCAGAAATCTCTGGAAAAAGTCTTCTAAACACAAGCACTTTGGGCAACGCATGGGAAAGTACCTCCGCGAAAAAAGGGATTGAGGATCCTACCAAATAACAATTAAAGAATGTTCCTCTCCTAGGGGAAACAAAGCCCACATCCACACCAGTGGAGCCAGTAAAATAAATCAACATAGGTACCAAACATAATCCAAGAATGTTCAAGATAAGCACACTAATGGATGAACAACGGGAAGCTGCGTTGATCAAACTTCTCAAGGAATACTTTGATATCTTCGCTTGGAAGTTGGGGGACATGCCGGGTATTGACCCAAAGTTAGTTCATCACGAACTCCGAATAAAGCCAGGCACCCCCCCCCAGGCAGAAGGTGCGGAAAGTGGCGCCAGAATACCATAAGGCAGTAGAGATGGAACTGCGCAAACTACTAGACGCCGGGTTCATTAAGGAGGTCAAATACCCAACTTGGATCTCCAAAATGGTCATCGTGCCAATGAAAAGCGGCGGCGTAAGAATATGCATTGACTTCACCAACCTCAACAAGGCTTGCCTGAAAGACAGCTATCCATTGCCAAGCATCGACCAACTGGTGGAAGCAGTTGAAGAATACGAAGAAATATCATTCATGGACGGGCACTCCGGGTACAATCAGTTATTCTTAGCGGAGGAAGATCAGCAGCACACAACATTTTACACACCGCACGGGCTTTATTGCTATGTAAGGATGCCTTTCGGACATCGAAATGCAGGGGCTACATACCAAAGGATGGTGGATGCAATTTTCAAACCATGGATTGGAAACATATTGGAAGTTTACATAGATGATATGCTCGTCAAGAGCAAGCTGCGCAAAGATCATCATCAAGATCTATTGAATATCTTCCAAGAAATGAGAAAACACAACATGAAAATAAACCCGGAAAAGTGCACTTTTGGTGTAACCTCAGGAAAGTTCCTCGGATATTTGGTGACAAAGAGAGGCATCGAGGTGGATCCCGCCAAAGTCGAAGCCATTATAAGGATGCCTTCACCTAAGAACTTGAAAGAGGTTCAGAAACTCAATGGTTCGCTAGCTGCACTGGAGAGATTCATATCAAGATCTTCAGATAGATGCAAACACTTCTTCAACATCCTCAGAAAAGGAAACAAATTCAAATGGACCGCGGAATGTGAAGAATCCTTTCAAGGTATCAAAGCTTACCTGGATGAGATCCCTGTATTGCAAAAACCTGACCCTGAGGAGGTCTTAGCATTATACATTGCTGCAACCGAGGACGCAGTAAGTGCGGTACTGGTCAGAACCACCACCAAAGTAGAGCAGCCCATCTATTACATCAGAAAAACTTTAAACACAGCAGAAATGAACTACACGAAGATCGAGCTACACATCCTAGCAATTCTATGGGCAACCCTGAAGCTCAGAACCTACTTCTTGACACATAATGTCCGCGTTCCATGCAAGGCTCCACTAGAAGCTGTCCTCAAAGCTGCGGGAAAAGTAGGGGGAATCGCCAAGTGGAACACTCACCTCGATCAATTCAACATCATCCACGAGCATTAGCAATCTTACAAGTCACAAGTCCTGACATATTTTTTGGCAGATTTTCCATTGGATAATGACGAAGAGATCATGATCGAAGGGCACAAAGCAGCAGGGTTACCAGAAATTGACTTAGGAAAAGATCCAAATGATATATTGGAACCAACAAACCAAATGCAATAGGAAGTATTTGTAGATGGATCAAAGAACAAAGAAGGCGCAGGGATAGGCATCGTAATCACCACTCCAACATGAGACATGATCATACATGCATTCAGACTAGAATTCAAGGGCCATACAAACAATATAGTCGAATACGAAGCGGTAGTCCATGCTCTTCAGTTGATAATTGAAATGGGAATAACTGATGTACGCTTGACAAGTGACTCACAGCTAGTCATCCGGCAAATAGGAATGGAATATAATGTCTATGACAAAACATTGGCAGCATACATGGAGCTGGTACAAACACTGGCATCCAAAATTCCCAACATCATATTTCTACATCTGGCTAGAAAAGACCTCAGACACGCAGATTCCCTCGCGTACATATCTTCGATGCTCAAAAACGAAGACATTAAGGCAATCAAAATAACAAGAATATACGAACCGGCAATCAACCTCCGAGAATTTTGCGCGGCGCAACCAAAGGGCAAAATAGAAGAAAAATTATGGATGACGTAGGGGAACTCATCGCAGATGACTTCCAAGAAGATGACATCATGGTAAGAGCAGACGAAGACAAAGATCACATCAAGAAAGAAGATTGGAGGTCTGAGATACATATTTTCTTATAAAAAGGGACATTACCTTTGGACGTAAAGAAAGATAGAAAAGTGCAATCAAAGGCAAGAAGATACAGTCTAAGAGGTGAAATTTTGTACAAAAAATCCTTTCTCGGACCACCACTCCGCTTCCTATCAAGAGCCGAAGGCCACCTAGTCTTGAAAGATATTCACCGAGGAGACACAAGCAACCACAGTGGAATGAGGTCTTTGGCAGATAAAGCAAAAACCCAAGGGTATTACTGGCCCACAATGATACAAGACGCAGCAAGGATGGCACGTAGATGCGAGGAGTGTCAACGATTCGCCAAAAGAATCCATGCACCAGCAGCAACTTTGAACCCGGTAGATAGTCCTTGGCCATTCGCAAAATGGGGCATAGACATCGTAGGTCCCTTAATCGAAGGATCATGGAAAAGAAGATTTTTGATAGTGGCCACGGACTACTTCAGCAAATGGGTAGAGGCCAAGGCTCTCACCAAAATCAGAGATGCAAACGTCTTCACATTTATCTTTCAAAACATCATCTGCAGATTTGGCATACCGGCGGAAATTGTTTCCGACAATAGCGCGCAATTTCAAGGGAAAAACATCGACTTACTATTCGACACTTTAAAAATTCGAAAGAACAAGTCAACACCAATCTACCCTCAATTGAATGGTCAGGCAGAGGCCACAAACAAAACCCTCGCTCTCATCCTCAAGAAATAACTAGACGAACACAAGAAAAGATGGTGCGAGCAATTACACAACTTTTTGTGGGCCTACAGAACAACCCGAAGATCAGCCACGGGAGAATCTCCGTTCTTTCTCACCTATGGAGCTGAAGCTATGATCCCGACAGAAATCATCATGCCAACAACGAAGATTGAAGCCTGGGAGAAGAACCTCACAACGGACATGATGCTAGAAAGCTTGGATGATTTAGAAGAACAAAGGGAAGCAACGTTATAAAAAATGGAGAACTACCAGCGGAAGTTAGCAAGAGAGTATAATAAGAGGGTCAAGCTTAGGAATTTCATAGAATTATAGTACGTGCTGAGGATCATTCCCCAATACCAATGAGAAAATAAGTGGGGAAAATTAGCACCAACATGGGGAGGACCCTTCGTCATACACGATATTGCAGGAAATGGATCTTATTACCTGCGCAATCTTAAAGGGGAAATCCTCAGACATTCATGGAACGCAAAATACCCCAAGTCGTACCATCCATAGAAAGCAACGCAGACACGCATATGCGTGAGGAATACCAGGAGAAGAAAAACGACATTCATGGTCGACATGTTTCTATCTCTGGAGAGGACTAGCGGACCTCAAAACCTATCAATCAATCAAACCTTTCGCACAAACTTTCAATCAAATCTATCAATAAATTAAACCCAGAGAAAGGCGCATAAGCGTAAATATAACTTATCAAAGATGTACATACAAAGACAATATATCCACGTCAAGACTTCATATTATCAAAGGCCTGCTATCTATTATCATAGCATGAAGTCCTTTAAAATGTAACATTACAAACTGAATAAATACTTTAAACCCTCTTTTACCCGTGGACGTAGACACACCGCTGTCGAACCACGTAAATGCTTGTGTTAATTGTTACTTTATTTCAATTGGGGCAAGTAGTCACATACAATCTCTCAGGACTCCCCAGTAAGTGTTTATGAGTGTAAGACCATGGGGAAGGCATCCAGCAGAAAAATATACCCAAAATATCTTATGACAGCGGGCTCACAGAATGAATGTACTCGGCATGAGACATTTCATGCCTCATAACGCTTCCTAGGCCCCCACCGCTCTGGAATCCTCTGGCCCAGTATTAACCGGCGAGGTGACAGGTCTCAAGACATTTACGAAGGTACATATATCTTCGGGTTCGCATTTCAAACACTTCATCATTAAGCACATTCAGTTATATTCCAAAGAATTAACTGCGATGATACTCAAAATTAATCTTCACAAAAAAAAGTGCAAAAATAAAACGATGATCTATTCATGAAAAGTTGATTACAGGTCTAGCAACGAAAGACAAAAAGAAATAAAACAGATGTAGTCCTATTATCAATAAAGATCAGCGTCCTACAAATTTTTACTTTTACACCCCACCAGCAGGGTTTCCCTTCTGCAAAGAAGGTACGCTCCCACCTGAGGAAGGTCCAGAAGAACTAGATGCGGGCGGCTGTGGTTTGGGGAGACGAGGATAATTCTTAATAATCCCATGCTCTGCCTTAAGTGAATTCTCAATACTATCAAACATATTATTAGTCTCCTCCGCCAGTTGGCAACGCGCTTTGTAAGTAAGAGCAGAGTTCATCATCTCAGCCTTTGACAACGAAGAAGTAAGACTAATCAATTCCTGCGAAGCGGCTTTGGTGGCCTCGTCCCGTGAGGTAGCTAAGCCTTTCTGATAATTAATCTCGCCCTCTTGACGCACTATGGTAGATTCAACCTTTTCAAGTTTTTCATTTTCAACGCGAAGCTGTCCCTCGAGCTCTGCAAAAGAAGGAAAAATAAGTTAATACAGAAAAATAGGCAAATCACACTCGACAATGTAACAATATACCTTCGACTCTAGCAGCGGCTATTTCATATTCATTAACAACGGCATCGCGGTCTTCGTCAAGTAAATCGTATTCATTGGACAATTTCCCATAATCCTCATGAATAGTCAAAAGAGCAAACTCGCTAGCATCTAAATCTACCTGCTTCATGGAATCCAAATGACGAAGATGGTTGACCTCACGGGTCAACTCCGCCAAGCCTTTGTTAAGTCAATACATAGTCACCTCTAAATTTCTCTCAGCTTCAGCTTGACGAGCCATGATAGGTGTAAAATACACCTAATTTACTATCTAGTAGTTTATGCTTTCTTTGCTATTTTTCTTGTAAATTATGTATTTTACGCGTGTTTTTGAGCTATTAGGTACTCTGGAGTCGCACGGAAGAAAAGAAGGAGAAATCACCCAATTTTAGTAAAAAGGGCATAATTATCATTTCATAGGGAGAACACTATCTGGAGTCCAGTCAAGGTTAAGGGGCAACCCTTTTTGGAAGAATTATAAAAGACAGTCAGCTATGGTTAAGGGGTTGTCATCTATGTATCCATTATCGTTTACCAGAGGGTGTATTTATCGAGTGGCTTCTATTACTGGGGTGTATTCATCCACCCCAATCATTTCTAACCCTAAATCGAGAAATCCATTTTCAAATCATTTGTCCCTAAACTTGAGAAGAGAGGTGAGCAGCTGTTCGGTCCGAGAGAAATCGAAAATTGAAAAGACAAATTTGTGTGTCTGCTCAACAGATCGAGAGATGAGTTCGAGTTTGTGTTGATTAAAGAAAATGATGGAAGGTGGGTTTGAAGAATTGATGGGTTTTTTTGTGAAGTCAGAGATGCAGGAATTGGAGATGGCTTTGAATTCAGTCGAAGAACAGATTGAAGATGGGAGCTGCGGGTACTCGAGATGGTTGCAGTAGCAGATTTCAATTGAAGCCGTGAAACAGATGGTATTTGATGTTGAACTGATTCCAAAGCCGCATAAGAAGAATCTGAGATGGGTATTTTCTTGAATTCAAATTAGGGTTTGTTTCTGGTTCGTAGAACGAGAAGATGGTTTGAATTTATTATGTGATTTTGGGATCTCAGAAGAAGAAAAAAATGGAACTAAAATGGGTTCAAATATGTGTGTTGTTGATACTGCTGCTGCTATTGTGAATTAAAATAGCAGACTAGTGTTTTGTGTACACTCCAGTCTAAGAACACAGTAGCAGGAGCAAATGGGAGATGATTCAGGTGGGTCTGGTGGCTGGATTGGTTAGACATATGATGCTCAGAGATGGTGATTATGCAATGGGGTTTAGTCTGAATTCCAAGATTGGTTGATACAAAGAATGGACAAAGATTTGAAGACTTGTTGCTGAATAGAGGAGATTGATATGAATGAGATATATAGATGTATGTTAGGTTGTCACAGGGAGAAGAAAAGAAAGGCCTGAAAATGGCCAGGAATGTCCTGTAATCAAATAGAACTCGGCCGGTTTTCCACTCCGGCGAGTTGACTCAGTACCGGCAATGACCGATCCAGACGATTCCGATGACCGATCTAGAACGAGTTCGAAGAGCCGATCCGACCCAGCGACTCAGCCGACTAAGCTCTGACTAAGATAGCTGATTGAGATGACTCTTCCTTGACCTTTGACTGACGGTTTGACCTGTTTGACCGTTAGTCCTAACGGTGGACTGACAGAATATTCCGTCGAAGGACAGAATTTTCATGTTGCCGGCGGTGACGAATTCCGGCCAAAAACCCAGTTTTCCGGCGAGCCAAAAATGCATAATTTTGTGTGGACTTCTCTCATGTGTGTGAAGACTTAGAATTGGGAATTGGATGAAAACTTGGAAGTTTTGGAGAATTGGACTAGAAATTGGAATATGGCTCAAATTGGGAAAGTGGTGTTCTTATGGAATGTGAAATATTTTCTTACAAAGATATGGAGAGTATTGAAGCCTATAAATAAAGGAGTTCTCTAAAACTTTTAGACACACATCTACTTTGGAGAAGGAGTTAAAGTGCACAAGGATTGGAGGAAGGAGCAACCATCATCTTTTCAATAAGTTTTTCTTTCTTCCTTAATTATTATTATTATTGTGTGAACTCCAAACTATGAGTAGCTAATTTTATTATTGATTGAGGATGAATTCCTAACTCTTAATATATGATTTGAGTTTTGTTTCAATTCTACTTTGAAGTTTTTCATATGATTATCGATCGTTTTTGCTAATATTAATGTTTATGCTTGATTGATAGGTCGTTTGGGTGGCCAACTAAATTGATTTGTTAATTGATCTAAAGCTAGTGAAAGTTAGGGGATAAGTAATCATTTCTTGACTATTTACATAAGTAGAAAACACAAGACCTTGCGGAGGGATTCCGTGGAGCAATTGTGTGTAAAAACAACGTTAGCAAGTGGACCTTGATCTAAGAGTCTAACTACTAATATCAACCTAATAAATTCATAAATATTAATGCATTTAACTAAATTACATCTTGGGTGATCTACTACTAGGTGGTTTGGTAAATAGAATCCGGTAGTCGAGAACTTCCGTGTTCGGTGATACAAGGGATTTAGGGGTTAGCACTGATCTAGATGCTATACCTACGGTTGGTGATAATCTATGACTAATAAAAAGTGGAAAAGAACATAAATTTAATCATTGTTTTGCAGCGAAGAAGGATTCCTTGATCTATTCTCTCTTATTGAATTCAACTTACACTTTTAATTATTTTGCTTATTCCTTTTGCTTTATAAATCTTGAACCAAACCTCTTACTCCTCGTGGGAACGATCTTGACTACCCTATATTACTTGTTAATTAGGTGTTAAATATTAATTAATTTGTTGTGGTTACGACACGCATCAAAATTTTGGCGTTGTTGCCGGGGAGCAACGGACGATTTTAGTTGTTTTTATTTTTCTTTTTGCTTTATTCTTGCTTTGTTATATTCTATACCGTATCTAACTTAGTTTTGTGAACCTTGTTTTAGGTGATATATCTTTGGTGAATGCTTAAAAAGGGAAGACCGAGTCCAATACGTCTTCGATCCGGCACTCAATTAAAGGATTTCATTCGAGCGGTTAACACTCCGCTTTCTCGTTCTACATCAAGTGAATTCGCAGATTCGGACATTGAAGAAGCAATGGGTGATCGTACACTCAAGGACCTAGATTCTCACAAGCTCGATACACAATAATGGTGTATCCAAACTAACTCAACTTTCGAGATCAAGACGGCGTTGATTATAGAATTACCAAAGTTTCATGGCATGGTGAATGAAGACCCAAACAAACATCTTATAGACTTCAATACCATAGTCATGGCTATGCTTCCACCGGATATTAATGCGGATGGAGCAAAGTTTAAAGCTTTTCCGTTATCTTTGGCGGGAAATGCTAAGGAATGGTTGTACTATTTGCCTTCCGGAAGTATCACAACATGGAATGGGATGAAGAAAATTTTCCTTGAGAGATATTTTCCCGCATCAAAAGCCACTCAAATTCGCAAGGAGATTTGTGGGATGAAGCAACATGTGGGAGAGTCATTATATGAATGTTGGGATTGGTACAAGAGATTGGTGGCAAGTTGTCCACACCATCAATTTAGTGACGCCATGATAATCCAATACTTCTATGAAGGTCTTCTTGACGCCGCCGGTGGTGGTGCACTAGTGAACAAGACGGTGGCCGAAGCTACCGAGTTGATTGAAAGTATGGTGGCAAAGTCGCAACAATTCTATGCAAGAGGTAACTCAATGGTTAAGTTGGTGCATGGAGTTAGTGACTCGTCTTCACAATCCGATCACCGGTTAAACAACATCGAGAAGGTAGTGCAACGATTGGCCGCGGTAATTATTCAGGATGATGAAACCGAACAAGTAAATGCTTTATATCCAAATCAAAAGCCAAGGTACGATCCATACTCAAATACTTACAATCCCGGTTGGAAGGATCATCCCAACTTTAGCTATGCAAACAAGCAAGCGGCGGCTCCTAATCCATATGCACAACAAGGTGGATTCCAACAATCACGTTTCCAACCTCAACAACAACAATTCCAACCACAACAAGTCAAGGAGCAAGATTCTTCGAATGATGATAAGTTGAATGTAATAATGCAAAGCATGGAAGGTCTCACTTCTATGTTACAACAAAACCAACAAAAGACCGATTCGGCAATCAAAGCTTTGGAACAAAGGACTGGTTCTGCAATCAAGGATTTACAAACTCAAATGGGACAATTGGCGACCGATATGAACTTAATGAAAGCTCAAACATCCACAAAACTTCCTTCACAACCATTTTTGAACCCAAGAGAGAATGTTAATGCGTTTACTTTAAGAAGTGGAAGACAAGTAGAGAGTCCAAGTCATCATGAAGAAGCTAGTGAAGAGGTAGTCAAAGGAAAGGAGGAAGTCGTACCAAAGGAGAATTCTACACCAACCGCCCAATCCAAGGAACCGGTTCCTACTTTTACTACTCCACCTCCTTTTCCTAGTCGTTTTGCTAAGTCCAAGAAGGAAGCTCAAGACAAGGCACTCATGGATATCTTCAAGAAGATTGAAATCAACATCACATTCATTGAAGCCATCAAGACAATGTCAAGGTATGCTAAGTTCATGAAGGAATTATGCACAAAGAAGGATAGGTTGCTTGATAATGAAATTACTAAAGTTAGCGAGAGTGTGTCGGCTATACTTTTGAAGAAGATGCCTACAAAGTGCACGGATCTCGGTGGTTTCACGGTGCCAATTACTATTGGTAAGAAAAGGTTTGAAAATGCTTTAATTGACTTGGGAGCTTCCATTAGTGTGATGTCGGCCGATATATATGACTCATTGAATCTTGGTGTTGATGGTGGATTTTCCTTTAAAGGCTAAAATTGTAAAAGCCAAAACATTGTGCGCTAACATCTTGTAAAAGATAAAGCCATTAACAAGTGATGGATACTCCTTCACTTTATCAATTCACCAAGAATGGAGCATGTAGCAACAATCCAATTCTGTGAATAAAATACACGAAATTCATCCAGGTTGGAGCATGTAGCAAAAATCCCATATACCATGTGAGTTTCCAGCATTATTAATTAATGCGCAACAGCCTTGTATTTCCTGTACTCATTATCAGTGCGGCATGACGACTGAGTGTTGCTCTTAGCGGAGCAACACGAACCTCCAAGCATTATAATGAAACCATGTACGAAATACCCGTAAGGTCTGAACTCTCGGTGTGTTATACTAGCCCGATTGAGCCCCTCTCGGTGTGTTATACTAGCCCGATTGAGCATCCAGACTGACCGTATCAGTCTGGATATGATCACGACCATCCAACTCCACCAGCCTGATTGGATGACCCAGATCGATTTCATCACCCCCAAGAAGGTATGGAATACCTTCCTGTTGATGGATAAAACCATTCAAGTGACGAATAATTCTCACTTTATTAATTCACCAAAGCATGTGCAACCATCCCGTGAATTTAATATACCCAGAACGGAGCATGTAGCAACCATCCCGGTTTTCTGTAGGTATACAACATTACTATTAATGCTTTAATTAAAGCCTTGTGTTCGACATGAAAACACCCGTAGGCTACTTGACGGTGGGTTATATTAGCCCCGTTGAACGCATGCAAGACTACCCATGTTAGTCTCACATGCTGAAAACAAACTTAAAAATAGATCTCAACTATCCAACCTTGCAGGCATGGTTGGACGGCCTAGATCACGCGCGGGACCGAGTAGCATGCGCGCACATGCTCATCGCCGGCCTACCTTCCTGATGGTGCAAACGGCTTCACCATAGGATCCATGGGAGTCAAGATATGCTAGCATGAAGCTGCGGCTCACAAACCCTAAAATTAGGGTTTTGCTTACATGTTGTGACCAAGCAAATTTGGTCGGGAGTACATGAAAGATTAGGAGGAACCGCCGCCGGCCGATAGCACCTACGTGCTCACCGTGGGCCCACTTCCACGGTGAACCAATCGACCATGGTTGGTTGCAGCCGACCGTCTCGAAATCCTTGTCCAAAATATCATCCACGGTCCCCTTCTAATCTCAGCCATCCGTCATTGCAGGCGTGCTTGGATGGCTTAGATCGTGCCTATGGTCACAAACCAAACATGCGCATGCTCGCCACCGACCCACCTCCCTGCTGGTGCAAACAGATTCTCTATGGGAGTCACCAACGTTGAGATACGGTGGCACAAATAAGGCATGCGACGCTACTTCTAATCTCGACCATCCATCATCGCAGGCTAGAACGGGCGACCCAGATCGCTCCGATGGACGTCCTGCAGGCATGAACGTGTAGAATGGCGTCCCTCCTGCCTACTAGGCCAATCATCCACTCCATCCACGCCTCCCAAGGCATAAAACCGTTAGGGAGAAAGAGGAAGCTCGCAAGCCTTCCAAACCCTAATCCAACGGTTATTCCTCCATCAATCTCGTCCATCCAAGTTCGCATGCTTGAATGAATAGCCTAGGAAGGGAATTAGGTGGCAAACAAGGTATCACCGTGATCACCATCCTCCACACTTCCCCATGGCATAACCGGCTAAGGTGGGTCCCGCTCATGCGACCTCCGAACAACGCCTGAACATAGCTAGTTGAGTCAATTCAACTTGCAATCTTTTCATCAAGGTTGTAGGCTTCAAATATGTTAAACATATTTAATGCACCGCATGCATACAATATGCGCCTACAAACAACACGATACTTCACAAGTATCAATTTCCTTCCTGGGTTTTGCTTTCGAGCTGTTTTCTCCTCCCAAACGAGCTTAAAACCTAAATATTCCCGCGTTAGGAGATATGAAATTCTTTTCCGTATGGAATGGATGGGCGGATCATCAAAATCCGAGTCCGTACTAGAATTCTACAACGATTCTAGTAAGGAGCGCTAATTAGGGTTTCTGGTGCAACGATCAACGGTTGCCCCTCCTCTCAAGATGCAAAATCTCGATCGTAGAAGGTCACCAATCTAGCAAGCTTACCGAGCCTGACTTGCCAAGCTACAACAACATGCTACATGTTTTCCAAAACACTCGAGACATCAATCATGTCACAAACTGGGGGATACATAATGGGGTATTGGTCCGGGCGGTTTATATGCGTGCAGCGCACAACGCGCCATCACAAGAACGTGTCAGGAAGTCATGGACGGTTAGTGATGATGGGAGAAGTGGGCAAGCCTGGTCGTGTGACACCAACACACTACTCCACTACTCCACTTTCTCCACTTCCCACGAGATACGAAGGTTAGGCTAAAAGACTTGTATAAATAGGTTCTCCGCCCTATTTTCAACAGAACACAAGTCCAGACAACATAAAAACCAAGTGTTAATACCATCGTATTCAACACCTATAGCCTGCCTGCAACATTTGCTAGCTTTCTCAACCTTCTGTTAACAAGTCATCAAATAACCTTCATCTTCATACCTCAACACCTTCTTCGCTTCCCTCCCTAAGATCAACCTCACATCCTTCACCTATGACCTAAACAAATCTGAAACGGCCGTGTCTTCGGTTTAGGCCAGAATTGTACAGATTATCTCTCGAATCAAAGTGCTCATCGTGCAGCACATTTGTTGAAGGTTTAAACTCACTTCTTATCCACACACACCCAAAATTACCTAAACCGGCAGAAGTAGTTTTCTCCCACAAAAAATTGGCGACCACAGTGGGAGGTTAATCTCTCGATTTGTGAAGTCGATTTCTTCATTACCAATTCAATCTCTGATTTGAAGAATGGTGGATCTTAGGTATGGAGCAGCAACCAACGATGGAGTTAGCACCGACAACGCTTCTGGTGGCGCTGATATCCCAATTACTAGTGTTACAGTGCAACCAATGTGTCTCATGGAATCGCGTCTTCTATCATCAGTACCAGTGGAGCAGGAGCAGACATTCCAACAGGCGTGACACCTCCCATTACAAGAGCCAGAGCGGCCGAAAATCCAGGCATTTCCTCAAGCATGACACTTCCTTCCGTCACCAGAACAACTGTTACTTCCCCTTCAGGACGAGGATCTGGAGGACCCATAGGAGGAAAACCTTCTATCACCATGGTGGACTTGATGGAGAGACAAGAAATCCTCGCTAAAGCTCAGGCAGACATGGCAACCACTCAGAAGGAGGTACTCACCTTCCTTAAAACATTAACCGATCTATTACCACAAGAGTCGAGACAGCCTCAAGGGCCAACAAGAGATACGTTCAGCACACCTGGAGCAGATGCCTCAGTTACGCAAGCCTACCCGAACGAAGAGTCTTATCTTCTGCTGACCACGCAAGAGAAAGGGACCAGGAACGTCTCAGGGAAAGGAGTCGATCATCCAACTTTATTACACGTGAAGATCTGGAGAGACTCCTCCAAAATCGTGGCAAAGAAAATCCGATGGACGCGCATCGACACCAGCCTCCATATCCACAAGACGTGCATCGGATTCCTCTTCCCAGGGGATACACCTCCCCTCAATTCACTCTTTACAATGGTACCGGTAATGCTCATGAACACATCTCTCGATTTTTAGAATCCTTAGGAGAACACGAATACAATCACATTCTCCGTCTAAAGGAATTCTCCAAATCACTTACGGGGAGAGCCTATACGTGGTACAACAACATCGCACCCGACAGCATATCCAATTGGAGTGAGATGGTCAGCGCGTTTTACAAGAAGTACTTCTTTGTATTTGAGCAAGTTACTTTCTCAGGCCTGGGGAGAATCTCCCAACGGAACAGCGAACATTCAAATAATTTTGTCAAGAGGTTCAGAACACAAGCATTGGACTGCCATGAACCAAACGCCACCGAACGACAGCTAGTGGAACTATGCATCAACGGAATGATACCCATGTATCGCGCCCTGCTGGAAAACTTGGGATTCCAGACGTTCTCAGAGCTCCATGAAGATGCCAAACATTCAGCCACTACCGCCCCAACATTATTTGAAAGAACCAGGATCGTTCAGAGCGACGATTCACGAGATAATTGGGGAAACAGGCGCCTCATCAACAAGCAGTACAATATCGGCCTTCTATCAGTGTAGTAAACGAAGGCGGAAAGAGAAAAGCTACAACGGCGGCAGAACAACATCCCCTGGAGCCATCAAGGAACGCATTCAACGTACCCTGGAAAGGTACTGCAGCGGCGCTGACCTGCATAGACCTAATCAAGGAAGCGACGTCAGACGTGAACGGTCCTTCCATGGAGACTACTACACTGGGGACTGATCGTCACAACGATCCTCTTAATGTCAATAGTCTCATCATGAGCCAGAGGCCGGTGGATCAGGAAGCAGTTTCTCTAGTGAAAAGTTTATGCGAACTTTTACACCTCTCGAAGAATCAGCAGGCGGAGACGTTTGTTACAATGAACCAGATAGCCCTAGAGGTGCACCTGACTCCTTCACGACCAGAGGCCTCCATCACATCAGAGAAATCTGTGAATAATATTGCATTTACAAAAGACGACGTGATGGCGGGAGAATGTCACAATAGGACCCTACACGTTACTGCACGCATCAAGGGTTCGGAGTTCAGGAGGTCCCTCATAGACACATGAGAGTTACCCTCAAGACTCTCAGGACATCCAAGGTCCGCCCATACAAGATAATACGACAGTCTACCACAATGAAATACTTTGAAGGAAACCAGACCAGCACATACGGGGTCGTTCCTTAAACATATCACCAATACCTGAAGACCATGCTGGATAAATAAGCTGTTTGTATTCCTGCATCATTGTCTCATTATGCACCGATGTATGGAGTGGAGTTATTTGAACCAAGAGAAGCTCTGCGGGAAGAACCAGACAAAGTTCATTGCATGCCATTCCTTGTGAGGATGTCAATCCAGGATGAGGACCGAATTGCATCCTTGAGGACTATTCCTCACAACAAATCTTTGCTAACAAGGCACTCTTCTTCATCTGGTGAAGCAACGACCCACATTCACACCAAGAGGGAGACTAATGTACATTCTCCCTTCCCATTGGAATGCTGCAACAACGAAGGGCCACAAGAAGAAGTGCTAGATGTTCCACAACAACCGCAAGATGTCAAACAACCTCCGAGGAAATTCAGGCGCGAGATCAGGTGTGGGATGAATTCCAGAGACTTGAACCGCCTCGAGGATGACTTTCCTCTTCCTAACATCGACATGTTAGTAAACTTCACCACCAGCGGACACGGAATGTTCTCATTCATGGATGGTTACATCGGCTACAACCAGATAAGGATGTACGAGCATGACGCAAGTAAGATAGCTTTTCAAACTTCTCTCGGAAATTTTTAGTATGATATACTTCCATTTGGTTAAAGAATGCTAGTACAATATCAACGCTTTATAGAAGCAATCTTCCACTGGAGTTTATACCTCAAGGGAGAAGCCTCAAGAAGATAATGATGTCCACACGTCATGTCGAACAAGATCTAGTCACTCTATCATACAATAGTGCATGCCTAACATGCTATATTGGAGAATATGCACTTTTAGTCATCCTCTAGAATTCATGAAGCTATTGAACACTCATCAACGACAGCATCCACCCTGCTGGAAAGAACCAGGCCTACCAGTAATGAGGATCCTCATGATGTTTGTGGAAGCATACATCCCACCAGCAGGAAATACAATCTTCAGCCTTCCATAAGCAGTTTAGATGAAGCGACAAGAGGAAAGCCACCGAGATGCAACGTCCCCGCACGTCCAACATCACCAACTCCAACTCCAACCCCAGCACCCTATACACAACTGCCGTAATGGTGAAACACGTCCAAGATATTCCATATCTGGATCGACGATAAATGCATCAGTGAGATATGCTTTCAGAATTTGTCTCCCGTAGAAGAAGTAGTTGTGTTACCAAAGGAGTGTGACTGGGAGCACTTCCCATCTCAAAGACATCATCATGAACCTAGCATGGAAACACCTATCAAGTTGAAAGCTCTGGATACTCGTGGGCAGGGGACTGTCTTCCCCTTCTCTATTTCATGAAGAAATGTTAAGAAAGCCATCGGTTCTAGTTTGGCTCCACTACTATACGAAGTCTGTCAAGTCCGTACCCGCAACTATCACGCCTCTC
The DNA here is from genome assembly GCA_023529315.1 of Papaver bracteatum. Classification (NCBI taxonomy): domain Eukaryota; kingdom Viridiplantae; phylum Streptophyta; class Magnoliopsida; order Ranunculales; family Papaveraceae; genus Papaver; species Papaver bracteatum. The sequence goes on from JAJJWX010005152.1 coordinate 2,608,280, forward strand.
CCTGCCAGTCTATTCTGATGCTGCCAAAACCGTTGCTTCTGATAACATCCAAAGCTTCACCGTACCAACGAACACCGCGTACAAAGACCCATTGGGCATACAAGATAGATCCACTTAGATCACACTTGGGGACTGAGGCTTGGTATGAGATTCCTTCGCCATCAGTCAAGGAATTATCCAAGAGAGGGTCAGTCAGAAGCATGCTTCAACGCTCACCAGGAGCCGCCTGCATGTTAGCTTCATCCTGCTTCAACATTACCGCTAGGATCTACCTCCATGTTCGCTTCAGAAGCCGTCTCCAACTCTCCGAGACGCTCCAGAATCTGCTTCAACGCTCTACAGGACCTGATCGCTCCAAAAGTTGCTTCAACACATTTATGTTTGAGCAAAACAAGCGCGCAGTGGGTCCCATGTTCGAGTAGTTACCAAAGCTTGTGTCGATTCAAGGCAGCAAGAATGGAGTTTGGTCAATGTAAGAGGTTCAGTGTTTGGTCGAAGTAATAAGGATGACACTCGAATGTTCAATCGAAGCAGGCGCATGATGAGTCCCACGTTCAACCAAAGTAGGCACGCAGTGGACCCACGTTTAACCGAAGCAGGCATATCAAGCCCACATTCGATCTAGCCGGCGCAGCATCCCCACGAACGAAACAGACGTAACAGTCCATCAAAGCAGGCAAGACCGACATCATGCTAGGGGAACGCTCGCCTGGACGTCTCTTTCTCCTGGTAACACCTAACTTTGTCTCGTTAGTTTTATCTTTAACTGTCACCATCTCATGCCTACCCCACAATAGTGTAACCATTATGTGCTAGGCAGGGGACTTAATATTGATGGTGGATTTTCATTTAAAGGCTAAAATTGTAAAAGCCAAAAAATTGTGCGCTAACATATTGTAAAAGATAAAGCTATTAACAAGTGATGGATACTCCTTCACTTTATCAATTCACCAAGAATGGAGCATGTGGCAACAATCCCATTTTGTGAATAAAATACACGAAATTCATCCAGGTTGGAGCATGTAGCAACAATCCCATATACCCTGTGGAGTTTCGACATTATTAATTAATGCGCAACATCCTTGTATTTCTGCTCATTATCGGTGATGACGACGATTGTTGCTCTTAGCGGAGCAACACGAACCTCCAAGCATTATAATGAAACCATGTACGAAATACCCGTACAGGCTTTGAAATCTCGGTGTGTTATACTATCCCGATTGAGCCCCTCTCGGTGTGTTATACTAGCTCGATTGAGCATCCAGATCGATCAGATCATCGATATGATCACGACCATCCAACTCCACCACCTGATTGATGGCCCGGATCGATTTCATCACCCCAAGCAGGTATGGAATACCTTCCTGTTGATGGATAAAACCATTCAAGTGACGAATACTTCTCACTTTATTAATTCACCAAAGCATGTGCAACCATCCTCGTGAATTTAATATACCTTAATCGGAGCATGTAACAACCATCCTTTGTTTTAGTAGGTATACAGCATTACTATTAATGCTTTAATTAAAGACTTGTGTTCGACATGCAAACACATGTAGGATACTTGACGGTGGGTTATATTAGCCCCGTTGAACGCATGCAAGACTACCCATGTTAGTCTCACCTGCTGAAAACAAACTTAAAAATAGATCTCAACTGTCCAACCTTGCAAGCATGGTTGGACGGCCTAGATCACGCGCGGGATCGAGTAGCATGCGCGCACATGCTCATCGCCGGCCTACCTTCCTGATGGTGAAAACGGCTTCACCATAGGAGCCATGGGCGTTAAGATATGCTAGCATGAAGCTGCGGCTCACAAACCCTAAAATTAGGGTTTTGCTTACATGTTGTGACCAAGCAACTTTGGTGAGCGACGGTGAAAGATTAGGAGGAACCGCCGCCGGCCGATAGCACCTACGTGCTCACCGTGGGCCCACTTCCAAGGTGCACCAATCGACCATGGTTGGTTGCAGCCGACCGTTTCGAAATCCTTGTCCAAAATATCATCCATGGTCCCCTTCTAATCTCAGCCATCCGTCATTGCAGGCGTGCTTGGATGGCTTAGATCGTGCCTATGGTCACAAACCAAACATGCGCATGCTCGCCACCGACCCACCTCCCTGCTGGTGCAAACTAATTCTCTATGGGAGTCACCAACATTGAGATACGGTGGCACAAAGAAGGCATGCGAGGCTACTTCTAATCTCGACCATCCATCATCGCAGGCTAGAACGGGCGACCCAGATCGCTCCGATGGACGTCCTGCAGGCATGAACGTGTAGAATGGCATCCCGCCAGCTTACTAGGCCAATCGGCCACTCCATGCACGCCTCCCAAGGCATAAAACCGTTAGGGAGAAAGAGGAAGCTCGCAAGCCTTCCAAACTCTAATCCAACGGTTATTCCTCCATCAATCTCGTCCGTCCAAGTTCGCATGCTTGGATGAATAGCCTAGGAAGGGAATTAGGTGGCAAACAAGGTATCACCGTGATCACCATCCTCCACACTTCCCTATGGCATAACTGGCTAAGGTGGGTCCCTCTCATGCGACCTCCGAACAACGCCTGAACATAGCTAGTTGAGTCACTTCAACTTGCAATATTTTCATCAAGGTTGTAGGCTTCAAATATGTTAAACATATTTAATGCACCGCATGCATACAATATGCGCCTACAAACAACACGATACTTCACAAGTATCAATTTCCTTCCTGGGTTTTGCTTTCGAGCTGTTTTCTCCTCCCGAACGAGCTTAAAACCTAAATATTCCCACGTGGGGAGATAGGAAATTCTTTTCCGTATGGAATGGATGGGCGGATCATCAAAATCCGAGTCCGTACTAGAATTCTACAACGATTCTAGTAAGGAGCGCTAATTAGGTTTTCTGGTGCAACGATCAACGGTTGCCCCTCCTCTCAAGATACAAAATCTCGACCGTCGAAGGTCACCAAGCTAGCAAGCTTCCCGAGCCTGACTTCCCAAGCTACAACAACATGCTACATGTTTTCCAAAACACTCGAGACATCAATCATGTCACAAACTAGGGGATACATACTGGGGTATTGGTCTGGCGGTTTACAGCGTGCAGCGCACAACGCGCCATCACAAGAACGTGTAAGGAAGTCATGGACGGTTAGTGATGATGGGAGAAGTGGGCAAACCTGGTAGTGTGACACCAACACACTACTCCATCACTCCACTTTTTCCACTTCCCACGAGATACGAAGGTTAGGCTAAAACACTTGTATAAATAGGTTCTTCGCCCTATTTTCAACAGAACACAAGTCCAGACAACAGAAAAACCAAGTGTTAATACCATCGTATTCAACACCCAGAGCCTTCCTGCAACATTTGCTAGCCTTCTCAACCTTCTGTTAACAAGTCATCAAAAAGCCTTCATCTTCATACTCTCAACACCTTCTTCGCTTCCCTCCCTAAGATCAACCTCACATCCTTCACCTGTGACAGAAACAAATCTGGAATGGCCGTGTCTTCGGTTTAGGCCATAATTGTACATATTATCTCTCGAATCAAAGTGCTCATCGTGCAACACATTTGTTGAAGGTTTAAACTCACTTTTTATCCACACACACCCAAAATTACCTAAACCGGCAGAAGTAGTTTTCTCCCACAAACACTTGGACCGTTGAAAGAGACAAGATTTATTATCCAATTAGAAAACAAGTCTAACATTTATCCAAAGGGACTTGTAAAAGACGTTCTAGTGCAAGTGAATGAGTTAATTTTTCCGGTGGATTTCTTTATGGTGGATATGGACAACAATGAGAATCGGTCGTCTACTTCTCTACTTCTTGGGAGGTCATTTATGAAGACCGCAAAGACGAAGATCGATGTTGATAAGGGTACACTTACTATGGAATTCGACAAGGAAGTAATACACTTCAACATATTCGAAGCCATGCGCTACCCAAGTGATGTGCATTCCGCTTACTCCATTGATGTGGTTAGTTCATTAGCGCAACAAATGGTGGAATTGAATCAAGAGGATGAACTTGATGTGGTGTTGCAAAATAGCATTGAATTGGACGTCCACGGCTTACCTAACTTGGATGTTGAAATTTCCACGGAATTGGTGGAGACGTGTTGTGCTTTGACGGCATTACAAGAAGCTAAGGGTAATGTTTCATATATTTCTTTACTCATGAATGATGAATTACTTGTACCATCTATTGTGAAGGCGCCTAAACTAGAGTTGAAGCCACTTCCGGACCATTTGAAGTATGCGTTTTTGGGAGATGGATATGAGCTTCCGGTGATTATTGCAAAGAACCTCACACCGGTACAAGAAGACCGTTTGCTTAGAGTCTTGAAATAGCACAAAACGGCTATTGGGTGGACAATTGCGGACATCAAAGGCATTAGTCCATCCATGTGCATGCATAGGATTCTAATGGAATAGAATGTGAAGCCGGTACGTGATGCTCAACGTAGGATTAATCCTCCCATGATGGAGGTTGTGAAGAAAGAGATACTTAAAATGCTAAGTGCGGGGGTAATTGACCCAATTTACGATAGCAAGTGGGTTAGTCCGGTACAAGTGGTACCAAAGAAGTCAGGTGTTACGGTTGTTCGAAATTAATACGATGAACTTGTTCCTACAAGAGTTCAAACCAGTTGGAGAGTGTGCATTGACTATAGAAAGTTTAATTATGCAACCCGAAAGGATCACTTTCCTTTACTTTCATTGATCAAATGTTGGAGCGGTTAGCGGGGCATTTGTATTATTGTTTCTTGGACGGTTATTCGGGATACAACCAAATTGTGATTGCACCGGAGGACCAAGATAAGACCACTTTCACTTGTCCGTTTGGAACATTTGCGTATAGACGGATGCCGTTTGGTCTTTGCAATGCACCGGCTACTTTCCAAAGATGCATGGTAAGTATATTCTCGGATTACGTGGAGCGCATTATCGAGGTATTTATGGATGACTTTAGTGTTTATGGCAATTCTTTTGATAGATGTTTAGACAACCTTGAACTAGTTCTTAAACGATGCATAGACACAAACCTTGTCCTTAATTTGGATAAATGTCATTTTATGGTAAACCATGGCATAGTACTTGGTCACATTGTGTCCTCTCAAGGGCTCGAAGTGGACAAGTCAAAGATAGATTTAATAAGAAACTTACAATATCCCACTTCGGTTAGGGAGGTTCGTTCTTTTCTTGGACATGCAGGTTTCTATAGGCGGTTTATCAAGGATTTCTCCAAAATCTCCATGCCGATGTGCAAGTTACTACAAAAGGAGGTACCTTTTGATTTCAACAAGGAATGCAAGGATGTTTTTGACAAATTGAAGGAAATGTTGACTAGTGCGCCGATTATCAAGTCACCGGATTGGAATCTTCCATTTGAATTAATGTGTGATGCTAGTGATTATGCGGTTGGATCCGTTTTGGGTCAAAGAGTGGACAAGTTGTCCCATGTTATCTATTATGCATCTAGGACCATCAATGATGCACAAATCAACTATTCTACCACGGAAAAAGAGTTATTGGCTGTAGTGTTTGCATTGGAAAATTTTCGATCATACTTGGTGGATACAAAGATTATTGTGTATTCCGATCATGCCACACTTAAATACTTATTAAAGAAGAAAGAAGCTAAGCCAAGATTAATCCGGTGGATCCTATTACTACAAGAGTTCGACATAGAAATTCGAGATAAGAAAGGTGTGGATAATACCGTTGCGGATTATCTTAGTAGACTTTTTATATCTCATGAAGAACTTCCATTACAAGACCGCTTTCCGGACGAACAACTTTTCTCCTTGGAAGAATCAACACCTTGGTATGCGGATATAGTGAATTACTTGGTGACAAGAAAGGTACCTAGTACAATGTCCAACTTCCAAAAGATGAAACTTAAGAAGATAGCGAAGCAATATGTGTGGGATGAACCATACTTATGGAAATATGGCGTTGATCAAATAATGCGAAGGTGCGTACCTAACTCCGAATTTCAATCTATTCTCTCCTTTTGTCATACTTTTGCTTGTGGTGGCCATTTTGGTTCTAAACGTACCGCTCTCAAAGTTCTTGAAAGTGGATTTTATTGGCCCACCTTGTTTGAAGATTCATATGTTTTTTGTAAATCGTGTGATAGATTTCAAAGAACGGTCAATCTAGGTGCTCGAAATCAAATGCCACTCACACCAATTCTCGCCGTAGAGATTTTTGATGTGTGGGGAATCGATTTTATGGGCCCTTTTGTCAATTCGAATGGAAATTTTTATATACTTCTTGCCGTAGATTATGTTTCGAAATGGGTGGAAGCTAGAGCCACCAAAACTAATGATTCTCAAGTTGTTTGTGATTTTGTAAGAGAAAACATATTCACTAGGCACAGCATACCAAGAGTGGTGATAAGCGATGGGGGCTCGCATTTCAAGAAGTCTTTTCACACTCTCCTCAAGAAGTACAACATAACATGATCGCTGTCGTATGCGTCAAAAATAATTACACTTTATCACTACTCAAAATATAAATATAGAAAGGGCAAGAAAGGATCGATCCCACAGAGAGGTCTAGGTTGTCTCGTTGTTTCGGTTTCCTATATAAAATACCGGGAGTTTTCTGATTTTTATGCAAGTAATAGTAAAATAAAAGCAAAGAAAGAAAAGTAAACAAATCAAAGTATTGAGAATATTGGTTAAGGATTCATCTTCATTCACAAATATGTTTTCTTCACAATAATTAGAATTGATATTTAATCTCAACTTTTATCAAAAGCCCTAGAATATCTTGATCGCAAGAATATCCCGCTAATCTCCTTTTGTCATCAACAAACACATTAAAAGATGCGAGTATGAGTTCTATCTAAGAGAACAACCTAACGTGTAAAAGCACTAATCAAGTTTAATTCCCTAGATGCATTAAGTTCTATGAAATCAGGCCAATCAAAGCAATCGAACGTGGAAAATGCACTAATTCAATTTAACAAAGGTTATAATTCACATACGATCATAAGAATATATCACTACAAACCATAATCATATTTATGCTACTTGCATTCAAGGAGTATCACTTTTACGTATAATAAACCCTAAACTAGCAATAGAGATGAAAACAAACTCAACCGATTCGCGACTCGATCAAACAAGCATTCAAATCATATAACACTATAAATTTTGAATCATAATCGATAAAATATGGAGACAAAACTAATTTATCATATCAAAAACCATGTTATGTGAAATCCAATTATTCCATAACCAATAATAAAATTAAGCACTCATGTTAATGGAGTTCATAACAAGAAGAAAGAGAAACCCTATCATGTTCTAAACCCTAGAAACAAAAGTAGTAGAATATATATGATAATTATATTTTTTGCCTAGGCTTCCCTATATATGGAGTTTTGTAACCTCCTATTGAAAAAGTTAGGAAACCTAGCAAAAATAGGAAAGTGCACCTCCTTAGAATTGTGTCCCATGCATCAAATCCCGGACCAAAGCAGGTTCCAAATTCAGGCCAAAACTCACGGCCAAGGCTGTACGAAATTCTCCACGGCAATTCTGATCGTGTTAGACGTTGGCTAAATGCCTGTTGGGTTTACTACAGCTGCATAAGCCCATCTGATTAAATCATCTCAGCCCAATAACACCAGCCCATTATCTCGAGCTTCATCAACAAACTCTCAACTGTTTCGTCACAGCAACCAATTTTCCTCCATCTCCGTCGACGACCTTCATCTCAACTGCAATCCACGGCTCGATTCGCTCAATCCTCATTGCCACGCCATAAACCACCACATCATCACAAGCATCTCTATCGTAACTCAAGACCCATGTCTTCACTATCTCGAGTTCACGCCATACTCCAACGTTGCTGCCATCAACCAACGATCCTGGCTTTCCATCTCCATTGCTGCCAACCAGGTGCAGCATTAACTCTATAACGATCATTACGGATCATCTCATCCATGCCATCAGTTCGAGTTACAACGAGTCCAAGACTGTCCACCAGATACTTCCAGGAAGGATGCTCCTCCTAAGCATTGTGAGGTTTTTTTGTGTTCGGCACCCGGGGTTACCATGATGGGTTTAAGTAAGCTTTGACGGAAACGTGTCCATCAGCTTCCTTCTTCATCGCTGTTTGCATTCCACCATCAGTCCACAGTTCACTCCATCCCTGAGTTTCTCTCTAAACTCGAGCATCTCATACTACCAGCTCCTCATCTGCCGATGACAATAGCACCAGCCGAGTTCATCTCACTGGTAGACTGGCAGTTCCTCCATGCATCTCCAACAGTCTTGCTGCAACATACTTCGAGACAACATTTCTTGTTACCACTCTGTCCACCAACGTCACGTCCTCAACACAAAAGCCATTCTATCTCCGCGTCCATGCCTCTGAACTCAGCCATCATTCTCCTTTCTCTTACTCTTCCTGACTTCCAGAATCATCCACAACAGCACCACTACTAGCTTATACTCCATCATATTCCATTCGTAACTGCAGATACCAATCACCAGCGTCACAACTAACGATAAGAAAGTTCGTCGCCAATATCTCAACTGCAATACCAACTAACCACACCTGCCTTGCACCCGAGTCCATACTGCAACAATAGCTCCATTTCTTTGCTGCCATCATTCTCTTCTTAGCCTCCTATGGTTTTAAACACAATAGTGTCTAACTCGAGTTGAGTTTCATCATAGCACAAGCCATTATTGACAGCACCAACTCCAAACACTCCCTGGTTGATTATAGTGAGCATAATACCGTTCACCAGTTTCCATCTATGTCGTTCTAAGCACTCGCGTCCAAGCTCCATGGCACGCTCACAATGCCAGCAGCCAATGTCCGTGTCTAGCCATCGGAAGTCGCAACACCTCAGCTCGACAGCCAGCACATTTGAACAGAACCATGACTTCTAAACTATCTTGAAATACCAGCTCTTCCTGTAGCTTATTTTACTGCCAAAACAAAATTGTGTCGAGCCCAAGCAAGCCCATTCAAACTCCATTCCCAGGCAGAAATCCAACATTAAGCCCAACACCTTAAAAATGGCCGGTGTTAAGCCCATGGTTTAGACAAGGACTCTGCACCTCCAACCCATTAAGTTCATTAGAATTATTTGAAATGTGCCCATGCGACTGCCCGTAATAATTTCCATGCAATGATAATTCCACCTCTTGCGGCTATTTGGACGATTCTTGTTCTTTTCGCTCCAAATGGATGATTTCTCCTTCTTTTGCTCGTAATGACTCTAAAGTACCTATGAAACTCAAAAGCGAACATAAGATACATAATTCACACGAAAAATAGCAAAGAAAGCATAAACTCTACATAGTAAATACGGTGTATTCTACACCTATCAAATTCCCCCACACTTAGACTTTGCTAGTCCTCGAGCAAATCAAACAAACTAAAATATACATACAACTCCATGACGTCGAGGCTACGGTTAATTTTAGCATAAATAACAAGCCTTTAAACCCCTAGGTGTCCCTAGTGGACGAGTTATAGTCTCGTGAAGGTTTACTAGAGATATACCTACAAAACCTATATTTCCAACTCCGTCTATTTGTGACAAATCAATGAACGAATCCAAACTGAGTATAGGAGGAGGTACCTTTCAAATTCAATTCAAGTATTAGTAAATAAACTCTAATTAGATAGTCGAACAAGCCACAATACTCGGAAACTAACAAACCACAATCACAATGAAAAGATTAAGAAGATGGAAATAGATATAGATGTTGGCGAATGTTCACAAGTGATCGATGTTTCCCATATCTGTCTGAAGGTCACTACCAAGATGAACCTACTCCTATTGGATTGAGCTACTTGGTTTGAATTCTACATCAACTCACTGGCATATACAAGGGAACCAGGAGTGACTTTATTCAACCAATATAAAACTTTCTTTTCTTTTTCTTTTTCACTTTTTTTTTTCTTTTCTATTTTTTATAGACAACATGATTGGATCAAACTGGATCCAAGCGCATGCTTCCTTGTCAACAAGTACGTGATAGTTGCCTTGGATCCTGCATTCCACGCTTGTTTAGGTGACGGAGACAGGGACTACGTTTCACACATACTGCTATTCCCAAGTGTCATTTTATTCCGTTTTGGTCTAATTGGTCGGTCTTTTTTTTTTTTTTTTTTTTTTCTCTAGTAACTCAATCACTCTATTTCATCCTAGCAGTAATAACACGTCGATGTTTAGTGACCCACCAAAGCACTTAGAGAACAATAGATAAATATGGAAAAATAAAAATAGAATGCGATATGGTGATATTCCGAGATATGGTAACAACTATCATGTTAATTGTGATTTCTGAGCTATGTTCGTCCCTTTTAGTTAATTAGTTCCTCAACTCCTTCATTCAAAATGGTTCCATCCACTAATGGTATCATCCTAAAGGCACAAGTTTCTAGATTTCGGAGTTCAAAAAGCACACATTTTTTTTCTTGGTTTTTCTATTTTTTCTATTTTTTTTTTTTTTTTTAAAGGCATAAAACAAACTAAAAAAAACTATACAAACATATAAATGCTCCCCCACACTTAAACTTCACATTGTCCTCAATGTGTAAAATCGAAAGTTCTGAATTCTGACGTAATAGCATATAAAACGCAAAAACTGTGCCAATTGGTAAGGAATTTGGAAAAACTCCATTTCACAAAAGTTGTTCACCTACGTGTTTTCTACACAGTGTCAAAATTTCACAGTGTTCTGATTAACGATCCGACATTTATGGTCTCTGGACTTAACTACGCGCAGTCTGAAATTTTCTGACGAAAAGGTATTTATCATAATTCTCTTCTAAGATAGATTATGGACTTAATGAAATTAAACATGGGGATGCAAATATGATATGAAAACAATAAAAAAACAAAAAAAAACAAAAAAAAAAACAAAAGGATAAGAGATACAAAACCGGTGGGTTGCCTCCCACTAAGCGCTTGTTTTAAAGTTGACGGCCCGACTTAGCTTCTTGAAAGATTCATTACCCATATATTAGAAATCTGAAAATTTGGGGATCCACCCATAGCACCTGATTTGCAAACACTAGCTTCACACAAGTATTAGTAATATAAAACATAATTGAAGCTATTAACCGATAAAAGCTTCCCCCACACTTATTCTTGTCCACACTTGGAAGTGCATAAAGAATATAGGAGTCGGGTACTTCCACGGTTTCTTGTTCACAAACCTGCATAGTATGAGAATCAAGTATCTCTAATGGCGGAAATCGAGAAACAAAGTCATTCAACAATGTTTTCGAAGAATAAATATTCAAACCAATAAGAGGTAAAGGAGAAGAATTAACATGCAAATGGTTAGACAAACCTCGCACAATATCTTGTAGCACGGAATCCTCTTCATCCTTGAAAAATTCAAGTGAACTATTCACCTCTTGTATATCATGGTCCTCTATCAAACCTTGCAACCATTCTTCATCTATTTCTGCCTTAACCGGAGTCTCGACATAAACCTCATCATTACAATCATTCACAAGTTCAATTGGGTCTTCCACAATATTAGTCATAACGATCACATTCTCAACATACTCCTCTTCATTAGACTCAAACCATGTTGCAAAATTCTGAAAAACATTAGTTTCATCATCCTCATGTACCTTTTGAATAGGTGCTTGATCATTATAAAGATCAAGAGTTGAGTCAACTACACTAATGTCATCAAACATCTCCAAAGGTTGGTCCTTTTCAACACAATCATCATCGTCTTCATCTTCAGACTCACCATAATAAGAATCGTCGTCGGTTTCCCAACCTTTATCACGACGTCGTTTGAGTTCCATATGAATGGTCCTACTAATTTCATCGACAAGCTCTTCCGAGTATCCATCGTCTTCCGGACGTTCACACGCTTACCACCATTAGCTACAATATGTTCTCTTTCCCATGACTCTCCCCTTTGAATGGGTGAATGATCATAACTACGATCCGGATTCGGGTAAGAAGGCATATTCCAGAAATTGGTTTGTGCGACGTTCTCTCTATTACGATCAAGTTGGTCTAGCCTTTGTTGCATATCTTGAAATTCGTTCATAATCTGCATACAACTCGAATAAAGCCAATTAGAAGTAGAATTATCCCACCTAGGTGCTTGACTTACATACCCACTACAAGGTTGTTGTTGGTATGTATGAAAATCACCATAAGGTTCTCTAGGATATGCATCATAGCCAATAAATTGGTTTTGATTGCATTCCATAGATTGTGGGTAATTGTCATAGTGTTGAGGAGGGTGAAAGCCGTATCCATTGTTCCAATAGGCTCCTTCTATAGAATTGGTACCTGAAATACGATTCCCAAACCAAGGTTAAAAACTAGAAAATAAGAAAAACAAAAATAAGAAACAAAACTAAAAACAAAAATAAGAAACCAAAAACAAGTGACAACCGTTGCCTCCCCGGCAACGGCGCCAAAATTTGATCGATGTCGTATGCGTCAAAAATAATTACACATTCTCACTACTCAAAATATAAATATAGCAAGGGCAAGAAAGGATCGATCCCACAGAGAGGTCTAGGTTGTCTCGTTGTTTCGGTTTCCTATATAAAATACCGGGAGTTTTCTGATTTTTATGCAAGTAATAGTAAAATAAAAGCAAAGAAAGAAAAGTAAACAAATCAAAGTATTGAGAATATTGGTTAAGGATTCATCTTCATTCACAAATATGTTTTCTTCACAATAATTAGAATTGATATTTAATCTCAACTTTTATCAAAAGCCCTAGAATATTTTGATCGCAAGAATATCCCGCTAATCTCCTTTTGTCATCAACAAACACATTAAAATATGCGAGTATGAGTTCTATCTAAGAGAACAACCTAACGTGTAAAAGCACTAATCAAGTTTAATTCCCTAGATGCATTAAGTTCTATGAAATTAGGCCAATCAAAGCAATCGAACGTGGAAAACGCACTAATTCAATTTAACAAAGGTTATAATTCACATACGATCATAAGAATATATCACTACAAACCATAATCATATTTATGCTACTTGCATTCAAGGAGTATCACTTTTACGTATAATAAACCCTAAACTAGCAATAGAGATGAAAACAAACTCAACCGATTCGCGACTCGATCAAACAAGCATTCAAATCATATAACACTATAAATTTTGAATCATAATCGATAAAATATGGAGACAAAACTAATTTATCATATCAAAAACCATATTATGTGAAATCCAATTATTCCATAACCAATAATAAAATTAAGCACTCATGTTAATGGAGTTCATAACAAGAAGAAAGAGAAACCCTATCATGTTCTAAACCCTAGAAACAAAAGTAGTAGAATATATATGATAATTATATTTTTTGCCTACGCTTCCCTATATATGGAGTTTTGTAACCTCCTCTTGAAAAAGTTAGGAAACCTAGCAAAAATAGGAAAGTTCACCTCCTTAGAATTGTGTCCCGTGCATCAAATCCCGGACCAAAGCAGGTTCCAAACTCTGGCCAAAACTCACGGCCAAGGTTGTACGAACTGCTCCATGGAAATTCTGATCGTGTTAGACGTTGGCTAAATTCCTTTTGGGTTTACTACAGCTGCATAAGCCCATCTGATTAAATCATTTCAGCCCAAGAACTCCAGCCCATTATCTCGAACTTCATCAACAAACTCTCAACTGTTCCGTCACAACAACCAATTTTCCTCCATCTCCGTCGACAACCTTCATCTGAACTGCATTCACAGCTCAGTTCGCTCAATCCTCATTGCCACTGCCATAAACCACCACATCACTACCAGCATCTCTCTCGTAACTCAGCACCCATGTCTTCACCGTCTCGAGTTCACTGCCATACTCCAACGTTGCTGCCATCAACCAACGATCCTGGCTTTCCATCTCCATTGCTACCAACCAGGTGAAGCATTAACTCTATAATGATCATTACGAATCATCTCATCCATGCCATCAGTTCGATTTACAATGAGTCCAAGACTGTCCACCAGATAATTCCAGGAAGGATGCTCCTCCTTAGCATTGTGAGGTGTTTTTGTGTTGGCACCGGGTTACCATCTTTGGGTTTAAGCAAGCTTTGACGGAACGCGTCCATCAACTTCATTCTTCATCGCTGTCTGCATTCCACCATCAGTCCATTAGTTCACTCCATCCCCGAGTTTCTCTCTAAACTCGAGCATCTCATACTACCAGCTCCTCATCTGCCGCTGACAATAGCAGCAGCCGAGTTCATCTCACTGGTAGATTGGCAGTTCCTCCATGCATCTCCAATAGTCTCGCTGCAACACACTTCGAGACAACATTTCTTGTTACCACTCTGTCCACCAACGTCACGTCCTCAACACAACAGCCATTCTATCTCCGCGTCCATGCCTCTGAACTCAGCCATCATTCACCTTTATCTTACTCTTCCTGAATTCCAGCATCATCCACAACAGCACCACTACTAGCTTATACTCCATCATATTCCATTCGTAACTGCAGATACCAATCACCAGCGTCACAGCTAACGACAAGCAAGTTCGTCGCCAATATCTCATCTTCAATACCAACTAACCACACCTGCCTTGCACCGAGTCCAAACTGCGACAACAACTCCATTTCTTTGCTGCCATCATTCTCTTCTTAGCCTCATATGGTTGTCAACACAACAGTGTCTAACTCGAGTTGAGTTTCATCACAGCACAAGCCATTATTGACAGCACCAACTCCAAACACTCCCTGGTTGATTATAGTGAGCATAATCCCGTTCACCAGTTGCCATCTATGTCATCCTAAGCACTCGCGTCCGAGATCCATGGAACGCTCACAATGCCAGCATCCAATGTCCGTGTCTAGCCATCGGAAGTCGCAACACCTCAGCTCGACTGCCAGCACATTTGAACAAAACCATGACTTCTGAACTATATTGAAATACCAGCTCTTCCTGTAGCTTATTTTACTGCCAAAACAATATTGTGTCGAGCCCAAGCAAGCCCATTCAAACTCCATTCCCAGGAAGAAATCCAACATTAAGCCCAACACCTTAAACAGGGCCGGTGTTAAGCCCATGGTTTATACAAGGACTCTGTACCTACAACCCATTAAGTTCATTAGCATTATTTTAAATGTGCCCACGCGACTGCCCGTAATAATTTCCATGCAATGATAATTCCGCCTCTTGCGGCTATTTGGACGATTCTTGTTCTTTTCGCTCCAAATGGATGATTTCTCCTTCTTTTGCTCATAATGACTCCAAAAAGCCTATGAAACTCAAAAGCAAACATAAGATACATAATTCACACGGAAAATAGCAAAGAAAGCATAAACTCTACATAGTAAATACGGTGTATTCTACACCTATCATAACACACAAGATTGGTACACCTTACCATCCACAAACTAGTGGACAAGCGGAAATTTCAAACCGTGAAATCAAGTCCATTCTTTAGAAAACGGTGAATACCACGAGGAAAGATTGGAGCTTTAAGCTCAATGATGCACTTTGGGCATATAGAACGGCGTACAAGACACCGATTGGTATGTCTCCATATCGGTTGATTTATGGCAAAGCTTGTCATCTTCCGGTTGAACTTGAACATAAGGCTTATTGGGCGATAAAGACATGCAACATGGAGTATGATGAAGCGGGGAAACAAAGAAAGTTACAATTAAATGAGCTAGAGGAGATACGTAATGATGCTTACGAGAGTGCCCGGATTTACAAGGAAAAGACCAATATTTTTCATGACAAGATGATTTCTCGGAAAAGTTTTGTTGTGGGGAAAAAAGTCCTTTTATTTCATTCTCGCCTTAAACTATTTCCTGGAAGATTAAGGTCCCGTTGGATTGGACCATATGTTGTTACTAATGTTTTTCCTTATGGTGCAGTTGAAATTACTAGTCTTAGAGACAACTCGGTTTCCAAAGTCAGCGGCCATAGATTAAAGCCATACTATGAGAACATCGCCTATGTGAATGTGGATGAACTTCCATTTGAATATTTTCTCCCTCTAGAGGAGTAATACGAAGCAAGAGCTATGTCAGGCTGTCGACTTTAAAACAAGCGCTAAGTGGGAGGCAACCCACCGGTTTGTGTATCTCTTATCCTTTTGTCTTTATTTGCGTTTTGTTTTGTTTGTTTATTTTTCTTGTTCCATATCATGTTAGGATTTCCCACCTTGACTTTACTTGGACGATTCAATTACATTGAGGACAATGTAAGGTTTAAGTGTGGGGGAGTGGATAAGCATATATTTTTGCATAAAAAAAAAATGTGCATAAAACTTTCAAATTTTAGAGATTTTAGAGTCACTAGCATACTTCTAGGTATGTTTACATAGAGAATTCTGACCGACATAATTGAACTTGGAAATGTTAGGGAACTACGTTCGATTTCTTTCTTGTTAGAGTGTTAAATAATGGATTTAATCATGCCGGTGATGCAAATTAGGAGCAGAGAAGAATGCATTATTAGAGTTGCTGATCAATCATTAATAGAAACTACCCCTCAATTAATTCTTAATTCCATCTTCAATCTCTCATAAATCTTCAACCAATTCCAAAACGCAGAAACCCTAACTCTGATTTTTCAAAAATACCTTTTCTTATTATTCTGATTTGCTCACTGGAATCAACAACATCACCAACAACCACTCGATGGACTTTCCTTTAATCCCTAACTCTCAAAAATACTAATTCGATCTCTCAATTCATCTACAGATAAAGAACGCGGGAGGAAGAAGAAGAAAAAAGAAAAGAAGAATAAGGTAGAAGAAGAATGAATTCTTCGATCGGGTTTTGGTGAAGATAAGGCTAACTAAATTTACTAAGGGCACCCGTCCAAACGATAAGGGTATCCAGGCGGTTCATACAACACTGATAATATCTTATTCATCTGATATCCGATTGACTCGTTCGAGTAGTCCACTCTGCAATACTTTTCAAGTTATATCTAACGATACTAGTTTCGTATCTAAATCGTTGTTAGATTAATTTCTAATAATTAATATTCGAGTTATACTAATCGAGTAATTATCGACTAATTCGTCACCTGACTAGTATAATTGCGTTGACGAACTTGAGGATCCTTACACATACAATCTCCGGCACTCCATAAACTGAAGATATGAGTGGGGGAGAAAGGGGGAGAAAGAGGGGGAACTCAGAAAGGATTTCTAAAAGCAGTTATCCAGAAAAAAGAAGGCATAGGAGAAAATGCGAACCTGTAAATCTAGAAGAGTTCTTGCGAGCATCCTCCAATTTGCTGCGTGCCATGGCCAGCTCAGTACGAAGCCTCTCTTCCTTTTTGCCTTGTTGTTCCTTACCCCGGAGAAGTTTCTTCAACTCAGCTATCTCCCTATCTCTATCAGCAATAGTACCTTCAGCAGAGGTAAGTTTTGCGTCTCTATGACGCAGCTTACCCTCCAGCTTAAGAGACTTAGCCTTGAACAACTGGTACAAGGTATGATTGCAATACTCACTCCTCGTCATCTACAAAATAAACAATCTCAGCAAAAAGCAACAACAAGCATTAGCATTTCGTCAAAAAGCAAAAGAAACAAAGTCCACCTCTAGCATTCACTGCTGGGGATACCCATAATGGTACCCATCGGCAATAACCATCATGTCAGAAATAGAAGATGGAGCATCAATCATAATATTAGTATCCAAAGCACGTAAATTCCTGTCCCACGCACTCGCAACTTGATCCTCGGGAGACAGCTGCATCATCTTATGATTATAAGCGTCGGAGTCCTTCTCACCCTCAACTACAGGGTCAGGATTGGGAACGAACATCAGATTCTTCTTCTTGAGCCAATATAAGACGGCATCATCACCTGCGGACATCAATGACTCAGGGAAATCTTCTTCAGAAGGTTCAGTCGAAGCCCCACCAGCATCCGCGGTTCTTTGAGTCATTTCCGCACCCATCTGCGTATGATCCTTGGTACCGCTCCCACCTGGAACATCGCCAGCATCCACAACTTTCTCCCCCTTATCACCTTCTTGACCATCACCACCAATCACATCCCAAGTATCATTTGGGGAAAGCAAGTTGAAGTAATCAGCCAAACCGATGGAAGCATTCGCATCAAATACATCTCCCGCGGAATAGATCCTTCCGAAGGAGAATTCTTGGGAAATAGCATCACCACCAACTACGTGGCTACCTGCTCCGAGGTTTGCACCACCAAAACCGCTATCACCAGTGGGAGTAAATTCGTCACCTACACTTTGACTAACGTTCTCACCACCATCATCACATTCACCTGCGGGTTTAACTTTATTACCACCGGGAAGATGATCGTCGCCACCGTCATTATCATCAGTATGAACACTTCCCTCAAAACATTCCTCATCATGATACGAAGGGGAAGTACCAATACGCTCATCCCCATCAGACATATCCTCATCCTCCTCAAACTCAGTCACATGACTGTTCACTTCTTCGTGGATCTCCGCTTCTTCTTGCATAGCAGTCGAAGATCGCTTGGGGTTAATTTTCTTCCTCTTTGACTGAAAAAGGAAAGCAACGCACATATAGGATTCCTAAAAAAAAAAAAAACACCATACCTTGAGAGCCGCGGTATTTCGCGTTTGAAGGTCAGTATCATAACTCTCTTAATTATCTCCGTCAACAACGTCGCAGGCATTGTGGAAGTTCATACCCTCAAAATTTAGGGTCCAAGGGAGGAAATCACCATAACGAGCAGGAGGGGATTCACGCACCTTGATATCAGCAGTTGGATGCCATCCATGTGGTCTAGAAACCCACCCCCAAGCCCAGGGGCCAATAATCTCAACAACAGTGGCATGCCATTCGTAATCATAATCTTGTTTGATACGCTCACGCGAAGGAAACCTCAGTTTATTCCTCGCATTCTCTGTACCAGGAACATACGTCAGCTTTTTTGCACTGCTAACCTCACTAAGAAGACGAATCTCACCTTCTTTAGCAGCAATATTCTGAAGACTCACACTCCATGGCTTGCGGTTCCGACTATTAACATAATCCCCGAAGGACTTGTTGAAATTATAAGGAGTATACCACTCCCTCTCATCAGGGTTTGGAACATAACAAGTCATCATTGTCTCTCCCTTGCTACGAAGATAACACTCCCTCAACGCGCGAAGTTAGTTCCCATGAAGCTGAGAAATGGAGCGACAGTGGGTATTCTTTGAAGAACCTACGAGCTAGCACATCATAATAGAAGGAATCCCCAGACTTGTACAAAGGCAGCATAAGACCCATATCGAAGGACCCCACGGTAGTTAGCAAATGCATTTCGTCAAATGGATACTTCGATATCATATCATAAGTAAGATCTTCATCTGCGGAGTAGAAACGAACCTCGAAAAACTGAAGACCGTGCTTCTGCTTAAACACTTCCAAGTCAACATGCTTAAACGTCACCCTCTTCTCCCCAATAGAGACACTGCGTATTTCTTGACAAATATCTTCTTCATCCAAGGATTTAGGCGCGGAATCCTTAGAAGGGCCTTGCGCTGAAGTCCTCTTCTTATCATCGTGGGCCGCGTCCGACCTAGAAACGACCACTTTTGATGCTTTTACTTTTAGGTGAGGTGGTGAAGAAGGAAGAGAACCGGACTGAGACAAGGAGGGAGGCGGCATTACACTTAAAGGTGGAACATTCAATCCCTCACCTTCAGGTGAGGACCGCGGCTTCTTTGGATCCCCACGCGGTTTCTTTGGATCTTCGCGTGGCCTCTTTAAATCTTCACGAGATTTCTTCGGATCTTCACGAAACAGTAGAAGAGGGGTGAGGAACTGCGTACCGTGAACCAGGGGTATTTTTAGGACGATCATCCTTCTGCGTCGAACCCTTCTGCGTACCGCCCCTCTGCGACTCTTCAGGATTGACAGAATAATGCCGATGGCCGGACGAAGATTGCACATTTCGAATCTGAATATCACCAGGGGAAGATCTGGAGGAGACTCCCCTCGGCGGAGAAACATCAGAATCTCTACGGGGAGGAGATCTGTGCGGACTGCGCGGCGTAACAAAAGGGCATTATAGAAGAAGAAATTACGGACAACGTATGGGAACTCATCGCAGATGACTTCCAAGAAGATGACATCATGGTAAGAGCAGACGAAGACGAAGATCACAACAAGAAAGAAGATTGGAGGTCTGAGATACATCTTTTCTTAAAAAAAGGGACATTACCTTTGGACGTAAAGGAAGCTAGAAAAGTGCAATCAAAGGCAGGAAGATACAGTCTAAGAGGTGAAATTTTGTACAAAAAATCCTTTCTCGGACCACTACTCCGCTGCCTATCAAGAGCCGAAGGCCACATAGTCTTGAAAGATATTCACCGAGGAGACACAAGCAACCATAGTGGAATGAGGTCTTTGGAAGATAAATCAAAAACCCAAGGGTATTACTGGCCCAAAATGATACAAGACGCATCAAGGATGGCACGCAGATGCGAAGAGTGTCAACGATTCGCCAAAAGAATCCATGCACCAGCAGCAACTTTGAACTCGGTAGATAGTCCTTGGCCATTTCTTAAAATGGGGCCTAGATATCGTAGGTCCCTTAATCGAAGGATCAGGGAAAAGAATATTTTTGATAGTGGCCATGGACTACTTCAGCAAATGGGTAGAGGCCAAGGCTCTCGCCAGAATCAGAGACGCAAACGTCTTCATATTTATCTTTCAAAACATCATCTGCAGATTTGGCATACCGGCGGAAATTGTTTCCGACAATAGCGTGCAATTTCAAGGGAAAAACATCGACTTACTATTCGACACTTTCAAAATTCGAAAGAACAAGTCAACACCAATCTACCCTCAATTGAATGGTCATGCAAAGGCCACAAACAAAACCCTCGCTCTCATCCTCAAGAAATAACTAGACGAACACAAGAAAATATGGTGCGAGCAATTACACAACTTTTTGTGGGCCTACAGAACAACCCGAAGATCATCCACGGGAGAATCTCCGTTCTTGCTCACCTATGGAGCTGAAGCTATGATCCCGACAGAAATCATCATGCCAACAACGAAGATTGAAACCTGGGAGAAGAACCTCACAACGGACATGATGCTAGAAAGGTTGGATGATTTAGAAGAACGAAGGGAAGCAATGTTATAAAAAATGGAGAACTACCAGCGGAAGTTAGCAAGAGAGTATAATAAGAGGGTCAAGCTTAGGAATTTCATAGAATTATAGTACGTGCTGAGGATCATTCCCCAATACCAATGAGAAAATAAGTGGGTAAAATTAGCACCAACATGGGGAGGACCCTTCGTCATACACGATATTGCAGGAAATGGATCTTATTACCTGCGCAATCTTAAAGGGGAAATCCTCAGACATCCATGGAACGCAAAATACCCCAAGCCGTACCATCCATAGGAAGAAACGCAGACACGCATATGCGTGAGGAATACCAGGAGAAGAAAAACGACATTCATGGTCGACATGTTTCTATCTCTGGAGAGGACTAGCGGACCTCAAAACCTATCAATCAATCAAACCTTTCGCACAAACTTTCAATCAAACCTATCAATAAATTAAACCCAAAGAAAGGCGCATAAGCGTAAATATAACTTATCAAAGCTGTACATACAAAGATAATATATCCACGTCAAGACTTCATATTATCAAAGGCCTGCTATCTATTATCATAGCATGAAGTCCTTTAAAATGTAACATTACAAACTGAATAAATACTTTAAACCCTCTTTTACCCGTGGACGTAGACACACCACTGTCGAACCACGTAAATGCTTGTGTTAATTGTTACTTTATTTCAATTGGGGAAAGTAGTCACATACAATCTCTCAGGACTCCCCAGTAAGTGTTTATGAGTGTAAGACCATGGGGAAGGCATCCAGCAGAAAAAGATACCCAAACTATCTTATGACAGCGGGCTCACAGAATGAATGTACTCGGCATGAGACATTTCATGCCTCATAACGCTTCCTAGGCCCCCACCGCTCGGGAATCCTCTGGCCCAGGATTAACCGGCGAGGTGACAGGTCTCAAGACATTTACGAAGGTATATATATCTTCGGGTTCGCATTTCAAACACTTCATCATTAAGCACATTCAGTTATATTCCAAAGAATTAACTGCGATGATACTCAAAATTAAGCTTCACAAAAAAAAAGTGCAAAAATAAAACGATGATCTATTCATGAAAAGTTGATTACAGGTCTAGCAACGAAAGACAAAAAGCAAGAAAACAAATGGAGTCCTATTATCAATAAAGATCAGCATCCTACAAATTTTTACTTTTACACCCCACCAGCAGGGTTGCCATTCTGCAAAGAAGGTACGCTCCCACCTGAGGAAGGTCCAGAAGAACTAGATGCGGGCGGCTGTGGTTTGGGGCGACGAGGATAATTCTTAATAATCCCATGCTCTGCCTTAAGTGAATTCTCAATACTATCAAACATCTTATTAGTCTCCTCCTCCAGTTGGCAACGCGCTTTGTAAGTAAGAGCAGAGTTCATCATCTCAGCCTTTGACAACGAAGCAGTAAGACTAATCAATTCCTGCGAAGCGGCTTTGGAGGCCTCGTCCCGTGAGGTAGCTAAGCCTTTCTGATAATTAATCTCGCCCTCTTGACGCACTATGGTAGATTCAACCTTTTCAAGTTTTTCATTTGCAACGCGGAGCTGTCCCTCGAGCTCTGCAAAAGAAGGAAAATAAGTTAATACAGAAAAAATAGCCAAATCACACTCGACAATGTAACAATATACCTTCGACTCTAGCAGCGGATATTTCATATTCATTAACAACGGCATCGCGGGCTTCGTCAAGTAAATCGTATTCATTGGACAATTTCCCATAATTCTCATGAATAGTCAAAGAGCAAACTCGCTAGCATCTAAATCTACCTGCTTCATGGAATCCAAATGACGAAGATGGTTGACCTCACGGGTCAACTCCGCCAAGCCTTTGTTAAGGCAATACATAGTCACCTCTAAATTTCTCTCAGCTTCAGCTTGACGAGCCATGATAGGTGTAGAATACACCTAATTTACTATCTAGTAGTTTATGCTTTCTTTGTTATTTTTCTTGTAAATTATGTATTTTACGCGTGTTTTTGAGCTATTAGGTACTCTGGAGTCGCACGGAAGAAAAGAAGGAGAAATCACCCAATTTTAGTAAAAAGGGCATAATTGTCATTTCATAGGGCGAACACTATTTGGAGTCCAGTCAAGGTTAAGGGGCAACCCTTTTTGGAAGAATTATAAAAGACAGTCAGCTATGGTTAAGGGGTTGTCATCTATGTATCCCTTATCGTTTACCAGAGGGTGTATTTATCGGGTGACTTCTATTACTGGGGTGTATTCATCCACTCCAATCATTTCTAACCCTAAATCGAGAAATCCATTTTCAAATCATTTGTCCCTAAACCTGATAAGAGAGGTGAGCAGCTGTTCGGTCCGAGAGAAATCGAAAATTGAAAATACAAATTTGTGTGTCTGCTCAACAGATCGAGAGATGAGTTCGAGTTTGTGTTGATTAAAGAAAATGATGGAAGGTGGGTTTGAAGAATTGATGGGTTTTTCTGTGAAGTCAGAGATGCAGGAATTAGAGATGGGTTTGAATTCAATTGAAAAATAGATTGAAGATGGCAGATGCAGGTACTCGAGATGGTTGCAGTAGCAGATTTCAATTGAAGCCGTGAAACAAATGGTATTTGATTTTGAACTGATTCCAAAGCCGCATAAGAAGAATCAGAGATGGGTATTTTCTTGAATTCAAATTAGGGTTTATTTCTGGTTCTGAGAACGAGAAGATGGTTTGAATTGATTATGTGATTTTGGGATCTCAGAAGAAGAAAAAAATGTAATTAAAATGGGTTCGAATATGTGTGTTATTGATACTGCTACTGCTGTTGTGAATTGAAATAGAAGACTAGTGTTTTGTGTACACTCCAGTCTAAGAACATAGTAGCAGGAGAAAATGGGAGATGATTCAGGTGGGTCTGGTGGCTGGATTGGTTAGACATATGATGCTCAGAGATGGTGATTCTGCAATGGGGTTTAGTCTGAATTCCAGGATTGGTTGATACAAAGAATGGACAAAGATTTGAAGACTTGTTGCTGAATAGAGGAGATTGATATGAATGAGCTATATAGATGTATGTTAGGTTGTCACATGGAGAAGAAAAGAAAGGCCTGAAAATGGCCAGGAATGTCCTGTAATCAAATAGAACTCGGCCGGTTTTCCACTCCGGCGAGTTGACTCAGTACCGGCAATGACCGATCCAGACGATTCCGATGACCGATCCAGAACAAGTTTGAAGAGACGATCCGACCCAGCGACTCAGCCGACTAAATTCTGACTAAGATAGCTGATTGAGCTGACTTTCCCTTGACCTTTGACTGACGGTTTGACATGTTTGACCGTTAGTCCTAACGGTGGACTGACGGAATATTCCGTCGAAGGACAAAATTTTCAGGTTGCCGGCGGTGATGAATTCCTGACTATTTCCGGCCAAAAACCCAGTTTTCCGGCGAGACAAAAATGCAGAATTTTGTGTGGACTTCTCTCATGTGTGTGAAGACTTAGAATTGGGAATTGGATGAAAACTTGGAAGTTTTGGAGAATTGGACTAGAAATTGGAATATGGCTCAAATTGGGAAAGTGGTGTTCTTATGGAATGTGGAATCTTTTCTTACAAAGATATGGAGAGTATTGAAGCCTATAAATAAAGGAGTTCTCTACAACTTTTAGACACACATCTACTTTGGAGAAGGAGTTAAAGTGCACAAGGATTGGAGGAAGGAGCAACCATCATCTTTTCAATAAGTTTTTCTTTCTTCCTTAATTATTATTATTATTGTGTGAACTCCAAACTATGAGTAGCTAATTTTCGTATTGATTGAGGATGAATTCCTAACTCTTAATATATGATTTGAGTTTTGTTTCAATTCTATTTTGAAGTTTTTCATATGATTATCGATTGTTTTTTCTAATATTAATGTTTATGCTTGATTGATAGGTCGTTTGGGTGGCCAACTAAATTTATTTGTTAATTGATCTAAAGCTAGTGAAAGTTAGGGGATAAGTAATCATTTCTTGACTATTTACATAAGTAAAAAACACAAGACCTTGCGGAGGGATTCCGTGGAGCAATTGTGTGTGAAAACAACGTTAGCAAGTGGACCTTGATCTAAGAGTATAACTACTAATATCAACCTAATAAATTCATAAATCTTAATGCATTTAACTAAATTACATCTTGGGTGATCTACTACTAGGTGGTTTGGTAAATAGAATCCGGTAGTCGAGAACTTCCGTGTTCGGTGATACAAGGGATTTAGGGGTTAGCACTGATCTAGCTGCTATACCTACGGTTGGTGATAATCTATGACTAATAAAAAGTGGAAAATAACATAACTTTAATCATTGTTTTGCAGCGAAGAAGGATTCCTTGATCTATTCTCTCTTATTGAATTCAACTTACACTTTTAATTATTTTGCTTATTTCTTTTGCTTTATAAATCTTGAACCAATACCCCCCCCCCCCCCTTTGTGACATTATAAGACAACTAAAACCTCTTGCTCCTCGTGGGAACGATCTTGACTACCCTATATTACTTGTTAATTAGGTGTTAAATATTAATTAATTTTTTGTGGTTACGACACGCATCAAAATTTTGGCGCCGTTGCCGGGGAGCAACGAACGATTTTAGTTGTTTTTATTTTTCTTTTTGCTTTATTCTTGCTTTGTTAGATTCTATACCGTATCTAACTTAGTTTTGTGAACCTTGTTTTAGGTGATATATCTTTGGTGAATGCTTAAAAAGGGAAGACCGAGTCCAATACGTCTTCGATCCGGCACTCAACTAAAGGATTTCATTCGAGCGGTTAACACTCCGCTTCCTCGTTCTACATCAAGTGAATTCGCAGATTCGTACATTGAAGAAGCAATAGGTGATCGTACACTCAAGGACCTAGCTTCTCACAAGCTCGATACACAACAATGGTGTATCCAAACTAACTCAACTTTCGAGATCAAGCCGGCGTTGATTAGAGAAATACCAAAGTTTCATGGCATGGTGAATGAAGACCCAAACAAACATCTTATGGACTTCAATACCATAGTCATGGCCATGCTTCCACCGGATATTAATGCGGATGGAGCAAAGTTGAAAGCTTTTCAGTTCTCTTTGGCGGGCAATGATAAGGAATGGTTGTACTATTTTCCTTCCGGAAGTATCAAAATATGGAATGGGATGAAGAAAATTTTCCTTGAGAGATATTTTCCCGCATCAAAAGCTACTCAAATTCGCAAGGAGATTTGTGGGATGAAGCAACATGTGAGAGAGTCATTATATGAATGTTGGGATCGGTACAAGAGATTGGTGGAAAGTTGTCCACACCATAAATTTAGTGACGCCATGATAATCCAATACTTCTATGAAGGTCTCCAAACAAGTGATAGATATCTTCTTGACGCCGTCGGTGGTGGTGCACTAGTGAACAAGACGGTGGCCGAAGCTACCGAGTTGATTGAAAGTATGGCGGAAAAATCGCAACAATTCTATTCAAGAGGTGACTCAATGGTTAAGTTGGTGCATGAAGTTAGTGTCTCGTCTTCACAATACGATCACCGGTTAAACAACATTGAGAGGGTAGTTCAACGATTGGCCGCGGTGATTATTCAGGATGATGAAACCGAACAAGTAAATGTTTTATATCCAAATCAAAGGCCAAGGTACGATCCATACTCAAATACTTACAATCCCGGTTGGAAGGATCATCCCAACTTTAGCTATGCAAACAAGCAAGCAGCGGCTCCTAATCCATATGCACAACAAGGTGGATTCCAACAATCACGTTTCCAACCTCAACAACAACAATTCCAACCACAACAAGTCAAGGAGCAATATTCTTCGAATGATGATAAGTTGAATGTGATAATGCAAAGCATGCAAGGTATCACTTCTATGTTACAACAAAACCAACAAAAGACCGATTCGGCAATCAAAGCTTTGGAACAAAGGACCGGTTCTGCAATCAAGGATTTACAAACTCAAATGGGAAAATTGGCGACCGATATGAACTTAATGAAAGCTCAAACATCCACAAAACTTCCTTCACAACCATTTGTGAACCCAAGAGAGAATGTTAATGCGGTTACTTTAAGAAGTGGAAGACAAGTAGAGAGTCCAAGTCATCATGAAGAAGCTAGTGAAGAGGTAGTCAAAGGCAAGGAGGAATCCGTACCAAAGGAGAATTCAACACCAACCTCCCAATCCAAGGAACCGGTTCCTACTTTTACTACTCCACCTCCTTTTACTAGTCGTTTTGCTAAGTCCAAGAAGGAAGGTCAAGACAAGGCACTCATGGATATCTTCAAGAAGATTGAAATCAACATCCCATTCATCTAATCCATCAAGACAATTCCAAGGTATGCTAAGTTCATGAAGGAATTATGCACAAAGAAGGATAGGTTGCTTGATAATGAAATTACTAAAGTTAGAGAGAGTGTGTCGGCTATGCTTTTGAAGAAGATGCCTGAAAAGTGCACGGATCTCGGTGGTTTCACGGTGCCAATTACTATTGGTAAGAAAAGGTTTGAACATGCTTTACTTGACTTGGGAGCTTCCATTAGTGTGATGTCGGCCAATATATATGACTCCTTGAATCTTGGACCGTTGAAAGAGACAAGAGTTATTATCCAATTAGCAAACAAGTCTAACATTTATCCAAAGGGACTTGTAGAAGACGTTCTAGTGCAAGTGAATGAGTTAATTTTTCCGGTGGATTTCTTTATGGTGGATATGGACAACAATGAGAATCGGTCGTCTACTTCTCTACTTCTTGGGAGGCCATTTATGAAGACCGCAAAGACGAAGATTGATGTTGATAAGGGTACACTTATTATGGAATTCGACAAGGAAGTAATACACTTCAACATATTCGAAGCCATGCGCTACCCAAGTGATGTGCATTCCGCTTACTTCATTGATGTGGTTAGTTCATTAGCGCAACAAATGGTGGAATTGAATCAAGAGGATGAACTTGGTGTGGTGTTGCAAAAGAGCATTGAATTGGACATCCACGGCTTGCCTAACTTGGATGTTGAAATTTCCACGGAATTGGTGGAGACGTGTGGTGATTTGACGACATTACAAGAAGCTAAGGGTAATGTTTCATATATTTCTTTACTCGTGAATGATGAATTACTTGTACCATCTATTGTGAAGGCGCCTAAACTAGAGTTGAAGCCACTTCCGAACTATTTGAAGTATGTGTTTTTGGGAGATGGAGATGAGCTTCCGGTGATTATTTCAAAGAACCTCACACCGGTACAAGAAGACCGTTTGCTTAGAGTCTTGAAAGAGCACAAAAAGGCTATTGGGTGGACAATTGCGGACATCAAAGGCATTAGTCCATCCATGTGCATGCATAGGATTCTAATGGAAGAGAATGTGAAGCTGGTACGTGATGCTCAACGTAGGCTTAATCCTCCCATGATGGAGGTTGTGAAGAAAGAGATACTCAAAATGCTAAGTGCGGGGGTAATTGACCCAATTTCCGATAGCAAGTGGGTTATTCCGGTACAAGTGGTACCAAAGAAGTCAGGTGTTACGGTTGTTCGAAATTAAGACGATGAACTTGTTCCTACAAGAGTTCAAACCAGTTGGAGAGTGTGCATTGACTATAGAAAGCTTAATTCCGCAACCCGAAAGGATCACTTTCCTTTACCTTTCATTGATCAAATGTTGGAGCGGTTAGCGGGGCATTTGTATTATTGTTTCTTGGACGGTTATTCGAGATACAACCAAATTGTGATTGCACCGGAGGACCAAGAGAAGACCACTTTCACTTGTCCGTTTGGAACGTTTGCGTATAGATGGATGCCGTTTGGTCTTTGCAATACACCGGCTACTTTCCAAAGATGCATGGTAAGTATATTCTCGGATTACGTGGAGCGCATTATCGAGGTATTTATGGACGACTTTAGTGTTTATGGCAATTCTTTTGATAGATGTTTAGACAACCTTGAACTATTTCTTAAACGATGCATAGACACAAACCTTGTCCTTAATTGGGAGAAATGTCATTTTATGGTAAACCATGGAATAATACTTGGTCACATTGTGTCCTCTCAAGGGCTCGAAGTGGACAAGTCAAAGATAGATTTAATAATAAACTTACAATATCCCACTTCGGTGAGGGGGGTTCGTTCTTTTCTTGGAAATGCAGGTTTCTATAGGCGGTTTATCAAGGATTTCTCCAAAATCGCCATGCCGATGTGCAAGTTACTACAAAAGGAGGTACCTTTTGACTTCAACAAGGAATGCAAGGATGCTTTTGACAAATTGAAGGCAATGTTGACTAGTGCGCCGATTATCAAGTCACCGGATTGGAATCTTCCATTTGAATTAATGTGTGATGCTAGTGATTATGCGGTTGGAGCCGTTTTGGGTCAAAGAGTGGACAAGTTGTCCCATGTTATCTATTATGCATCTAGGACCCTCAATGATGCACAAATCAACTATTCTACCACGGAAAAAGAGTTATTGGCTATAGTGTTTGCATTGGAAAAATTTCGATCAGACTTGGTGGATACAAAGGTTATTGTGTATTCCGATCATGCCGCACTTAAATACTTATTAAAGAAGAAAGAAGCTAAGCCAAGATTAATCCGGTGGATCCTATTACTACAAGAGTTCGACAGAGAAATTCGAGATAAGAAAGGTGTGGAGAATACCGTTGCGGATCATCTTAGTAGACTTGTTATGTCTCACAAAGAACTTCCATTACAAGACCGCTTTCCGGACGAACAACTTTTCTCCTTGGAAGAATCAACACCTTGGTATGCGGATATAGTGAATTACTTGGTGACAAGAAAGGTACCTAGTACAATGTCTAACTTCCAAAAGATGAAACGTAAGAAGATAGCGAAGCAATATGTGTGGGATGAACCATACTTATGGAAATATGGCGTTGATCAAATAATGCGAAGGTGCATACCTAACTCCGAATTTCAATCTATTCTCTCCTTTTGTCATACTTTTGCTTGTAGTGGCCATTTTGGTTCTAAACGTACCGCTCTCAAAGTTCTTGAAAGTGGATTTTATCGGCCCACCTTGTTTGAATATTCATATGTTTTTTTGTAAATCGTGTGATAGATGTCAAAAAACGGGCAATCTAGGTGCTCGAAATCAAATGCCACTCACACCAATTCTCGCCGTAGAGATTTTTGATGTGTGGGGAATCGATTTTATGGGCCCTTTTGTCAATTCGAATGGAAATTTTTATATACTTCTTGCCGTAGATTATGTTTCGAAATGGGTGGAAGCTAGAGCCACCAAAACTAATAATTCTCAAGTTGTTTGTGATTTTGTAAGAGAAAACATATTCACTAGGCACGACATACCAAGAGTGGTGATAATCGATGGGGGCTCGCATTTCAAGAAGTATTTTCACACTCTCCTCAAGAAGTACAACATAACACACAAGATTGGTATGCCTTACCATCCACAAACTAGTAGACAAGAGGAAATTTCAAACCGTGAAATCAAGTCCATTCTTGAGAAAACGGTGAATACCACGAGGAAAGATTGGAGCTTTAAGCTCAATGATGCACTTTGGGCGTATAGAATGGCGTACAAGACACCGATTGGTATGTCTCCATATCGGTTGATTTATGGCAAAGCTTGTCATCTTCCGGTTGAACTTGAACATAAGGCTTATTGGGCGATAAAGACATGCAACATGGAGTATGATGAAGCGGGGAAACAAAGAAAGTTACAATTAAATGAGCTAGAGGAGATACGTAATGATGCTTACGAGAGTGCCCGGATTTACAAGGAAAAGACCAAGATTTTTCATGACAAGATGATTTCTCGGAAAAGTTTTGTTGTGGGGCAAAAAGTCCTTTTATTTCATTCTCGCCTTAAACTATTTCCTGGAAAATTAAGGTCATGTTGGATTGGACCATATGTTGTTACTAATGTTTTTCCTTATGGTGCAGTTGAAATTACTAGTCTTAGAGACAACTCGGTTTCCAAAGTCAGCGGCCATAGATTAAAGCCATACTATGAGAACATCGCCTATGTGAATGTGGATGAACTTCCATTTGAAGATTTGATCCCTCTAGAGGAGTAATACGAAGCAAGAGCTATGTCGGGCCGTCGACTTTAAAACAAGCGCTAAGTGGGAGGCAACCCACCGACTTTAAAACAAGCGCTAAGTGGGAGGCAACCCACCGGTTTGTGTATCTCTTATCCTTTTGTCTTTATTTGTGTTTTGTTTTGTTTGTTTATTTTTCTTGTTCCATATCATGTTAGGATTTCCCACCTTGACTTTACTTGGACGATTCAATTACATTGAGGACAATGTAAGGTTTAAGTGTGGGGGAGTGGCTAAGCATATATTTTTGCATAAAAAAAAAAATTGCATAAAACTTTCAACTTTTAGAGATTTTAGAGTCACTAGCATACTTCTAGGTATGTTTACATAGAGAATTCTGACCGACATAATTGAACTTGGAAATGTTAGGGAACTACGTTCGATTTCTTGCTTGTTAGAGTGTTAAATAATGGATTTAATCATGCCGGTGATGCAAATTAGGAGTAGAGAAGAATGCATTATTAGAGTTGTTGATCAATCATTAGTGGAGACTACCCCTCAATTAATTCTTAATTCCATCTTCAATCTCTCATAAATCTTCAACCAATTCCAAAACGCAGAAACCCTAACTCTGATTCTTTAAAAATACCTTTTCTTATTATTCTGATTCGCTCACTGGAATCAACAACATCACCAACAACCACTCGATGGACTTTCCTTTAATCCAACTCTCAAAAATACTAATTCGATCTCTCAATTCATCTACAGATAAAGAACGCGGGAGGAAGAAGAAGAAAAAAAGAAAAGAAGAAGAAGGTAGAATAAGAATGAATTCTTCGATCGGGTTTTGGTGAAGATAAGGCTAACTAAATTTACTAAGGGCACCCATCCAAACGATAAGGGCATCCAGGCGGTTCACACAACACTGATAATATCTTATTCATCTGATATCCGATTGACTCGTTCGAGTAGTCCACTCTGCAATACTTTTCAAGTTCTATATATCGATACTAGTTTCGTATCTAAATCTTTGTTAGATTAATTTCTAATAATTAATATTCGAGTTATACTAATCGAGTAATTATCGACTAATTCGTCACCTGACTAGTCTAATTGCGTTGACGAACTTGAGGATCCTTACACATAAAATCTCCGGCACTCCATCCACTGAAGATAGGAGTGGTGGAGAAAGGGGGAGAAAGAGGAGGAACTCAGAAAGGATTTCTAAAAACAGTTATCCAGAAAAAAGAAGGCAGAGGAGAAAATGAGAACCTATAAATCTAGAAGAGTTCTTGTGAGCATCCTCCAATTCGCTGCGCGCCTTGGCCAGCTCAGTACGAAGCCTCTCTTCCTCTTTGCCTTGTTGTTCCTTACCCCGGAGAAGTTTTTTCAACTCAGCTATCTCCCTATCTCTATCAGCAATAGTACCTTCAGCAGTGGTAAGTTCTGCGTCTCTATGACGCAGCTTACCCTCCAGCTTAAGAGACTTAGCCTTGAACAACTGGTACAAGGTATGATTGCAGTACTCACTCCTCGTCATATACAAAATAAAGAATCTCAGCAAAAAGCAACAGCAAGCATTAGCATTTCGTCAAAAAGCAAAAGAAACAAAGTCCACCTCTAGCATTCACTGCTGGGGATACCCATAATGGTACCCATCGGCAATAACCATCATGTCAGAAATAGAAGAGGGAGCATCAATCACAATATTAGCATCCAAAGCACGTAAATTTCTGTCCCACACACTCGCAACTTGATCCTTGGGAGACAGCTGCATCATCTTATGAGTATAATCGTCGGAGTCCTTCTCACCCTCAACCACAGGGGCAGGATTGGGAACGAACATCAGATTCTTCTTCTTGAGCCAAGATAAGACGGCATCATCACCTACGGACATCAATGACTCAGGGAAATCTTCTTCAGAAGTTTCAGTCGAAGCCCCACCAACATCCGCGGTTCTTTGAGTAATTTCTGCATCCATCTGCGTATGATCCTTGGTACCGCTCCCACCTGGAACATCACCAACATCCACAAATTTCTCCCCCTTATCACCTTCTTGACCATCTCCACCAAGCACATCCCAAGTATCATTTGGGGAAAGCAAGTTGAAGTCATCAGCCAAACCGAGGGCATCATTCGCATCAAATCCATCTCCCGCGGAATAGATCCTTCCGAAGGATAATTCTTGGGAAATAGCATCACCACCAACTACGTGGATACTTGCTCCGAGGTTTGCACCACCAACACCGCTATCACCAGTGGGAGTAACTTCGTCACCTACTCTCTGAATAACGTTCTCACCACCATCATCACATTCACCTGCGGGTTTAAATTTATTACCACCGGGAAGATGATCATCGTCACCGTCACTATCATCAGTATGAACACTTCCCTCAATAAATTCCTCATCATGATACGAAGGGGAAGTACCAATACGCTCATACCCATCAGACAAATCCTCATCCTCCTCGAACTCAGTCACATGACTGTTCACTTCTTCGTGGATCTCCGCTTCTTCTTGCATAGCAGTCGAAGATCGCTTGGGGTTAATTTTCTTCTTCTTTGACTGAAAAAGGAAAGCAACGCACAAATCGGATTCCTAAAAAAAAAAAAAAAAAAAAACACCATACCTTGAGAGCCGCGGTATTCCGCGTCTGAAGGTCAGTATCAGAACTCTCTTAATTATCTCCGTCAACAACGTCACCGGCATTATTGAAGTTCATACCCTCAAAATTTAGGGTCCAAGGGCGGAAATCACCATAATGAGCAGGGGGGGATTCACACACCTTGCTATCAGCAGTTGGACGCCATCCATGCGGGCTAGAAACCCACCCCCAAGCCCAGGGGCCAATAATCTCAACAACAGTGGCATGCCATTCGTAATCATAATCCTGTTTGATACGCTCACGCGAAGGAAACCTCAGTTTATTCCTCGTATTCTCCGTACCAGGAACATACGTCAGCTTTTTTGCACTGCTAACCTCACTAAGAAGACCAATCTCACCTTCTTTATTAGCAATATTCCGACGACTCACACTCCATGGCTTGCGGTTCCGACTATTAACATAATCCCCGAAGGACTTGTTGAAATTCTCAGGAGTATACCACTCCCTCTCATCAGGGTTTGGAACATAACAAGTCATCATTGTCTCTCCCTTGATACGAAGATAACACTCCCTCAACGCGCGAAGATAGTTCCCATAAAGCTGAGAAATGGAGCGACAATGGGTATTCTTTGAAGAACCTACGAGCTAGCACATCATAATAGAAGGAATCCCCAGACTTGTACAAAGGCAGCATAAGACCCGCCTCGAAGGACCCCACGGTAGTTAGCAAATGCATTTCGTCAAATGGATACTTCAATATCATATCATAAGTAAGATCTTCATCTGCGGCGTAGAAACGAACCTCGAAAAACTTAAGACCGTGCTTCTGCTTAAACTCTTCCAAGTCAACATGCTTAAACGTCACCCTCTTCTCCCCAATAGAGACACTGCGTTTTTCTTGACAAATATCTTCTTCATCCATGGATTTAGGCGCGGAATCCTTAGAAGGACCATGCGCTGAAGTCCTCTTCTTATCATCCTGGGCCGCGTCCGGCCTTGAAACGACCACTTTCGATGCTTTTACTTTTGGGTGAGGTGGTAAAGAAGGCAGAGAACCGTACTGAGACAAGGAGGGAGGCGGCATTACACTTAAAGGTGGAACATTCAATCCCTCACCTTCAGGTGAGGACCGCGGCTTCTTTGGATCCCCACGCGGTTTCTTTGGATCTTCGCGTGGCCTCTTTAAATCTTCACGAGATTTCTTCGGATCTTCACAAAACAGTAGAAGAGGGGTGAGGAACTGCGTACCGTGAACCAGGGGTATTTTTAGGACGATCATCCTTCTGCGTCGAACCCTTCTGTGTACCGCCCCTCTGCGACTCTTCGGGATTGACAGAAGAATGCCGGTGGCCGGACGAAGATTGCACATTTCGAATCCGAATATCACCAGGGGAAGATCTGGAGGAGCCTCCCCTCGGCGGAGAAACATCAGAATCTCTACGGGGAGGAGATCTGTGTGGACTAGGCGGAGGAGTTTGATAAGGAGCCCGCGGCCGGTCTGACATATCTACGCAACACAAAAACAGGTTTTGACTTACGCGGATGCAAAATAAAGATCAAAAATGCTATTCCTACCCAGCTCATAAACAGTTCTTCACAAAAACCTAATTTCATCCAGTACATATAAATTTCAACTAAAGAACAATCAAACCAAAACCCATGGTCCGAAACTCAGAAAGAAAGATAACAAGAATCATTTTTAAGGTTTATGATAAAAAACAGGGGTAACACACACACATGCATATCAAGAGTTCACACGACTGCAAGGGTGTTCTTCATCATAAACATCACAAAAAATAACAGTAAAACCACTAACCTTCAAATAAAAAACAAGAAGAACTGCAATAGCAGCAGCATCACCAACCAGCAATCGCAGCAGCAGCACAAACGAACAGCTGCAACACTAGCAGAAACAACGAGACCGAAGAAAAACAGCGACATCAACAACAGAAGGAAATTAATGGCAAAGAAACAAAAACAAAGAATATGTTGTTCAGGAGAATAAAATTTATTATTAGAGAATATATGAGTAGAGAATTTTTTACATCCTCTCTCATATTTATAGGTGCCTAGAAGAAACAAAACTCCCCCACTACCCAAGGAGAAGTTATTATAAGTTATTGCATGAAGTTAATACAAATAGTGGGGGCATTCCCTAAAACCTAGGAAAGATGAAAAGAGTAACACGTTTTTTCTTCCCACTTCAGTCTAACCACCCAGTAGGAGGAAAATGGGCAAATTGTATATACATATTTCATCTTCCAACACGTGTCAACAAAGCAACACGTGGAGGGCGGACAACTCAGGAACCCATCATATCCAACGGACAAGGATCGAGGAGCACGGGAGCATGATGACCCTGCGGAGTACTAAAAGATAACCCGAGCATCACTTTACCCCATCCTTAAAGAAGATCCAAGATCTACGGTGAGGAATGTTTAAGCTGACGAAGACAAGACAGGGGCAGAGAGCAGCTGTCTAGTGGCCACAAATATCCCAACCACCCGCATTTATTGCCTCTGAGTAATACACGCGTCAACCAGTCTATGGAGAGACCGCAGAATTCCTTGCGCGTTCGAGAAGACTACGCAAAGAAACCACAGAACACAAGGATATCTGCGTAATCGGCACATAACACAAGAAGATAAGGTTCCAACGGGCCTTAGAATGGACCCCATGGGGAACCTCTATAAATACCCCCTCCCCCCCATAAGAAAGGGGGGTCGAAGAAAAGGAGAGAGAGGAGGGAGAGTAGGTAATTCCCCATCGGCTACGGCGAGGAATGCTTAAGTTGACGAAGACAAGACAGCGGCAGAGAGCAGCTGTCTGGTGGCCACAAATATCCCAACCACCCGCATTTATTGCCTCTTAGTAATACACGCGTCAACCAGTCTATGGAGAGACCGCGGAATGCCTTGCGTGTTCGAGAAGACTGCGCAGAGAAACCACAGAACACAAGGATATCTTAGTAATCGGCATAGAACACAAGAAGATAAGGTTCCAATGGGCCTTAGAATGGACCCCATGGGGAACTTCTATAAATACCCCCCCCCCCCCATAAGAAAGGGGGATCGAAGAAAAGGAGAGAGAGGAGGGAGAGTAAGTAATGCCCCATCGGCTACGGTGAGGAATGCTTAAGCTTACGAAGACAAGACAGGGGCAGAGAGAATCTGTCTGGTGGCCACAAATATCCCAACCACCCGCATTTATTGCCTCTGAGTAATACATGCGTCAACCAGTTTATGGAGAGACCGCGGAATGCCTTGCGCATTTGAGAAGATCCAAGATCTACGGTGAGGAATGCTTAAGCTGACGAATACAAGACAGGGGCAGAGAGCAGTTGTCTGGTGGCCACAAATATCCCAACCATCCGCATTTACTGCCTCTGAGTAATACACGCGTCAACCAGTCTATGGAGAGACCGCGAAATTCCTTGCGCGTTCGAGAAGACTACGCAGAGAAACCACATAACACAAGGATATATGCGTAATCGGCACAGAACACAAGAAGATAAGGTTCAAACGGGCCTTAGAATGGACCCCATGGGGAACCTCTATAAATACCCCCTTCCCTCCCCATAAGAAAGGGGGTCGAAGAAAATGAGAAAGAGGAGGGAGAGTAAGTAATGCCCCATCGGCTACGCAGACCTGTTGAAATCTCAAAGCCATTTGGCTGTTCCTGTAACACATTTTACACATAGTGAAACTCTCCATCTGTGGATGTAGGCCTTAGAGCTGAACCACGTAATTAATCGTCTCATTTACATTCAGTCATTATAATTATCCATTCACGACCAACACTCATATATATGTGAGATGTTCGCATCTATTATAGTAGGTTCACTATTTATTACATGATATAGCATTAGACAAGGAATACATATGATGGGACGAGGAAGAGTCTGGAGACTCAGAGTCTATGATTCATTTGATTCTCGTTACCCATCCAATGCGCGGTTCGTATAGTTCAATATTGTTCAATCCGCGCATGTTGTTTGTGAACACTTCGACGCCAGTTATCTTTGTGTTCACACCCAGAGTGAATTTGGCAGGGACATACCTATTAATGGCTATAACCAAGCTATAACTCGTCCCTGATTTTGGCTCATAAATTTGAAGAACAAATAATTCATGTAACTGGCATACTACCCCATGTTATTTCTAGCCTACGCAATGGATAAAAAAAAACTTCTAAGTACCTAAAAATGATTATCTTCGAAAGTTTCTAACCATTACAATTTAATAATGTATAGTCCATGTAATGGAAAAGACAAACTTTTTAAGTAAAAAAAGAAAGAAAATACATATTGATAATTGTTAGAAGAGAACAAGGGAGGATTTATGAATAATCTTATATGCCATTATTTTACAAGATTTGACCCGATTTTTCTTTAAAGTCCAAACGACAATAAATTTCAAGCTAATATTTTGTTAATTTATTCTTTTTTATTAAATTTTAGATTTCTGTCAAAAATGAGCAGAATTGATAATCGTTATTTGTTAAAAAAAACTAATAATCATAATTAATTGTCTACTCTGATACCATATTAAACCTGGCTTGATTGGGGTATACCCAATAAGACAAAATAGGGTCATTTGGAAGTAAAACAAGCCACCCCTTAACCATATATTTTCTAAATGGCTAATATACCCTTGTTTAATTAACACTAAAAATTCTGATTAGTTTAATTAATTGAGTTTAGATTGATTAATTGAGTAGATTAAAACTTATGAAATGAATTTTGTTTTTGATTGAACTTATTTGGGAAGATTTTTGATGAAAAAAAATTATTTTGAGAAAATCCTTTGCAACGGAAATGAAAGCACACAACCCAAACACTTCTAAAAAGGGGATTGCAAAGCTGTTGTATGAAATCATACTCAAAATTAGATCAAAAATCAACACTTTCAGTTCTGAAAGTATAAAAAGTCGGCAAAGTCGACGAATGAAGATCATGCCGGCCACCTTTCCGACTTTATTTTCTTGACACACAGGAGACGACGGAAAAAATTTATTATCCGGCAAGGTCTTCAAAAAATACCATGTCGGCTGTTAAAAATACCATGCGGCTGTTCAGAAAAATAAATACCCTGCCGGCTGTTTATTAGCCGGCAAGGTCTTCAAAAAATACCATGTCGACTGTGTATTAACCGGCATGGTCTTCATAAAATACCATGTCGGCTGTTGAAAAATTTATAGTCGCCATGGCTATTATGAAAAGTCGGCAAGATATGCATGTTACGACCTTGCCGGCTGTATTGGCCGGTAAGGTCTTCAAAAAATACCCCGCCGGCGGTTGAATTTTTTTTACAGTGGCCATGGTTGTTATGAAAAGTCTGCAAGCTATGCATGTTACGACCTTGCCGGCTAAAAACACAGAAATCACAATTTTCGATTTCTAACCTAATATAACAGTCAAATCATACAACACAGTGATGGGTTTGAGTTTAAATATCATTTATAGTCTTCTTTTCGCCCGTAGAATCGACAATTTTTTTGGAAAATCAATGTTGAAATTTTTTATATGGTTTTGGTTGATGAAAGATGTAGATAAAGAAGAAGAAAAGATTAAGAGTTGTTTAGTTTTTTTAGTTTTAAGGTTAATGAAATTAAGAAATGAGTATATTTTTAAGATTTAATTAGCTCAAGGGTATTAAAGTAAAATCACCCTTTTTAATAATGACACACTATATCCCCTTGAAATTAGGTATACCCTAATTAATCTGGGTATACCCCAATCTCGCCAGGATATTAAAGTCCAGGTATTTAACTCATTTCGAAAACTGACTTCCAAATTGTCTTAGGCTTATTAACTTCAAGATCTTAAGTTTCCCATACGACGTGGACTAATCTCAATATCATCTCATATCTAAGTTTATCCCAAAATTCGCATAATCGGGGTTGGTAGCAGTATTGTTCATTTCCAAATTCTAAAAGAGGATTGCATTAAAACTTGAAATTTCATGGTCGATGATCTATAATATTTTTACTTTAGAAGAAACCTGATATGTGTGATTACAAGCTTTAGGCTGCCATGGGCAGGGTCACATGAAATATCACTTCACTTGTGTAGTTTACAAGTTTACCCAAACACTGAAATTTTTTCTTGATAGTTTAGAACAGTGGTTTTGGACTACATTCTAAACTCCTTCAGAAGTTATATCTGGCGATTTCCTACCTCCACAATAAAAGGTAAATGCCAAGCATTAGAGCACTAGATGGTTTGCTCCGAACCCTAGTTAGTAATTTTCCGAATCATTCCCGAACGTATACGAACTGACCGAATCCGAATGATACTTCCGAATTATTTAAACTCCGAACCTAATTCCCGGATTATATGGACCTCACGAATGATTCGCGAACGTATCCGAACTAACCGAATCCGAATGATATTTCCGAACTAGAACTTCGAACCTAGTTCGCACCCAACCTCGCTCTCCCATAAGTAATTCTCTGATCAGAGTTTTGTTGCTTGGTTTTTGTTTGATTTTGAATATACTTTATATTTAAATACAATTATTCAATTAATTTTTTTTATTGATAGTTGTTTAACCAGTGTTTTATGTGTTAATTTTTGTTTAAATATCTATAAACTCGTTTTATAATACATTTATGTGATTAAACTGTTTACTTCTTGTTAAATAATCACGCTAAAATATTTTTTTCATCTTATAAATCATATACAAATAAAATTAGTCTCGTAATAAGATCATAATACTTATCAATTTATCATTTATGTAATCCGAATTTTAAGTGCCGAACTCACATTTATAAAACGAATATACACGTACGTATGCCGTTTCGAACTACTGTCCGAACAACGAACCGTTGACCGGATTTTTGACCGAATCCGACCTATCCGAATCCGTATAATTCTCGTACGTATGATGTCCCGAACTACTACCCGTACCCCGAATTGCTAACTAGGCTCCGAACTTTGGAGTTGATTAACAAGGATTAATTGGGGTCCACAAAAAAGTAATTGGGGGCCTCACAAAATTTATACCCACACCAAAAATTATAGGGGGCTTCCAAAATGAGATTGAAAGTACCATTCTACCCTTTCCCTAAAAATTACCCTAGAATCCTATTAACATTAAATCCACCGCCCCCATTTCATTTTACCAGCCCTTGTTCTTCTCCTCTCCCCCTCCCTCTCAGTTCCTCCATTAACGACATTTAGGGGAAAAAAATCATTTGATTCATCGTCGAAATCGTCGATGCGAAAACTTTAATCAACGATTAACTTCTTCTACAAACATGGCACGAACTAAGCAGACTGCGAGACTAGCCAGTCAAATTTTCAATCTCGTTGATATTGTCAATAAGGCGAAGGAGTGTTCGAGTTCAAGACAGAAATCAAAACCTCTGGACAAACCAATCGCTCCAATTAGATGGTATGTCCTTTAAAACCCCCTACTCTAAGTTGGGTTTTAGTTTAATTTGATGTTGTGCTGAAAATTAGGGTTTGAATCGAAGAAATATATTTCTCAGAATGGAAGTCGTTCACCACGAAGTTTGAATGTCTAACGATTTTTCATAGTTTCTAACGATTTTTCATGTTCGGTTAACGATATATGATCTACATGTTGGACTTTGTAGAAATCGTCAACCATTAGGGTTGCGGAGAAAACGATTCCTACTGTAATAATATTTTTGAAGGTCAGAATAGTTAACCTTTTTTTTTTTCCAAGATTTTTGACATGTATCGAGAAATCGTTAACCAAAACCAACGACTCATTGAATTTCAAAACCAACACTCTGTTCCAATAAGTGAAGTAATCGTCCACATAATAGTAATTGGTTAACGACATTTATGGACGACCAATTATATAAGTGAATGACTCTACATCACCCATATTTTCTCGTCTGCCTAAAAAATTGGAAGAGTCGTTTTAAAATTTTGCTTGAATCGTTAAAGCTTTACTGAAAATCGTTAAGCATATACAAGGAGTCGTTTGTATTTTGTGAGAGTCATTTGTTTTTTTGAATTTTTTTTGACGACTCTTAAATATTTTTGTTGTTGGCCTTTCAGTAACAAGAATAAAAAGAATAAGATTGTCTTGATAACCCCTCCATCCAGACCTCCCCGCAACCAAAAATACCTAAATGCGGGTCGATTACGAGGAAAAACACCGAGTGAGGTATCCTTAATTATCGGCGAACCCAGAGAACCATGTGTTGATTCCTCTATGTCGTCGTCTTCAACATCTGTTGTTATATCTACCACCCCAAGTGATGAAGAAGAAGTCGCAAAACATGAAGAACTTCATTTAGTAGGTCAATATGCTGCTTATGATGAGGAGGAGGAAGGTGATCAAGGTAATGGTGGTGATGGAGGGAATGGTGGTGATGGATTGAATGGTGTTAATGAGGTGGCAGATATTGAGTAATAGGGGGTTCAAGGTAATGATGAGGATGAGGATGGAAATGGTGGTAGTAGCAGTGGTAGCAGTGATGATGAGGATGATGGTAATGATGGAAATGGTAAGGAAGTAAATGATGGTAGTAGAAGTGACGATGATGATGATGAGGAGGAGTAGGAGGAGATTCAGGAGGATGTTGCGCGACCACAGCCACAGCCGAAGCCGAAGAAGAAAGTCCCAATTAAACCAAGCGCGTGACATATTCCAACCACGCGTTTGCAGCTTACTCGTCTACCCATTGGGAAAGCCAGAGGTGAACCTAAAGATGGCGGCAAAGTTCTATTCAGATATGATACCTCGTGGGCACGTACTGTCAATTAGAAAATTATAACATGAGCGGATGATAATAACGAAGAAAGTACTCCGCCAGGTGAGTCAGCTACTGAGCCATATTAAAGAGTACAAAAAGTCAAAAGTCAATCTCAACTTTGCTTTTCATATGATTTGTTGATATTTTTTTTTTAATGTTTTAATTCTATTTGTTTGTCTTTCATAGGATCATAAGAATTCCACATGTCTTTTTGGACACCAGTCTTCTTATGCAAAAATGAGAAAATGGCCCCTAGAAGCTGAATGTCCAAGAGTGAGAGCCATCGTTGAAAACTCAGGTTTGTATGCTGCCGTTCGAAACTCCGTGATTGCATATGACAAGGCTGCAATATCATGTTTTACTGAGAGGTTTTACGGCGAAGTCGATACATTGAAATTCCCATTTGGCGAGACGGCGTTGATTCCCAAAGATGAAGAACATATTCTAGGATTGCATGTTGAGGGAAAATCCACGGAAGACGAGTTCAAGAAAAACCTAGAGTGGGAAAAAAATTTATGCATTGACGAAGAAGTTGTTTGAATGGGATGAAAAGAAGACGTCAGGTCTTTTTGTGATGGGAAAGAAGTACCCAAAGAAAGAGTTTAAACTTATTGAGATTAAAAAGATGTATGCGGGGTCACTTGAGAAAGACGAAGACAAATAACTACTCTCTGATTTTGAAGTTCGTGCAACGACAGCCGCATACTTGTTGTATATCCTTGCTTCGGTTATATTTCCCGATAGCAAAAGAAACAGAGTCAGGGTCAACCTTCTTCAACTTTTGGATCCCTTGGATGATGTGAGTAAGTATTCGCGGGGGAATGCCATAGTAGCACATTTGAACGCTCAGCTAGCAAAGGCATCCCGGGAAAGAACTTCTCAAATCAACGGGAATTTGGCCTTACTTCAGGTAATATGAGTTATCAAATTTGGGAAATTTTTGTAATATTTGTTGTTCTATATTTTTAGATATAACATTATTTTTATTGTTTTGATGTTGTTTCAGGTGTGGATTTACGAACACTTCCCCTCGTTGATCAGAGGCGATGAGGACATCCAATTTGAGCCAACATGGAACAATATTAAACCAAGAGGAACCCGATACAAGTACACTGGAGCTCAGGATAAGGAGGAAGCACAAAATTTGAAGCTGCTAGTCATGCACGAAAAATTGGACAACATGATAGCCAAAGAGGTAACCTTTGATCCTTACAAGAAAGATAGAGTAGGAGGATTGGAAGATCTTGTATAATACCATGGCCCTCTGTTTTACCCTTATGGATACTCAATGTACAATCCACATAGAGTAATGCGTC
This sequence comes from Papaver bracteatum, assembly GCA_023529315.1. NCBI lineage: Eukaryota > Viridiplantae > Streptophyta > Magnoliopsida > Ranunculales > Papaveraceae > Papaver > Papaver bracteatum. The sequence continues at coordinate 2,651,975 of JAJJWX010005152.1, forward strand.
AGCTTGGGTATGTTCAAGATTCACCCGATGAGGATTATGTACCACCGTTCAAATATAAATTAAAGAAATGCAAGGCGGAAAAAAAAAAGGTGTTGGTTGTTGCTTATGAACCTGAGCCTAAGACTGAGCATTGGAATAATGGGCATTTGGGTACTAGTATGGTACAAATCTCTTGGTGGGAGAATGTTAATGAAGGTAATGAGGTAACCGGGGATTACATGCCATGGTATGAAGGCTTCTCCCACGGTCGAGTGATAAGGATTGATCAGACAACAGTTAGGAGGAGCAACAAAGCATCTTCCGCTGCTTGTACAACCGATACTAGAGATGACTCTTCCATTCTTAAGCTTGTGGTAAGTACTTATTTTTTGAATTCTGTTAATCATTTACATAAAGTTGTTTTAATTATGTTAATCTTACTCGGTATTTGAATGCAAATAGAGAGAACGGATGAAGATTTTTATGAAGTCATTTTGTTGCAAAGACGACAAGGGAGAAGTGATAGAACCTGAGCAAAATCGTAAGTACGCTGAGTTATGCCAACACATTGAAAATCCACAAGCAAAGAAAATGTTTGCTGATCTGGAAAAGCAATGTAAGAGGACAAGGAGAACAGCTATCCAACTAGCAGAAGAACGTGCACAAAAGGGAGATGGTGATCATGCAGGTAGTGGTGAAGAAGGTGGTTCTCAAAGGGGAAGTCCTGGACAAGGTCCTTCAAATAAAATTTGGACATCATTAAGTCGGGGAAGTCAGAGAGGTGAAGGCGGAGGTCGAGGTCGAGGTGGTAGTAGTGAGTGAGAAGAACTTATGTCTAAAACTTTAAAGTCTATGGTTTAACATCTACAACTTAGGTCTTTTCTTTTAGTATTGTCGACTTTAACTTACGTCGTTATTAGATACAACTTATGTCTTTTAGTTCGTACTAACAATTTAACATGTTGTTTAGAAGTTGCTGTGCTTATATGTTTTTTTATGTGAAAATCTGGAGAATCTTATAACTTCCTGTTTTCTAGTCGGCGGCAAAACTTTGGCAGATGGACGAATCTAAGTATGAGCATTAGAGTCGGCAATAACTATTTAGCAGAGCAACAACTCAAATCCTGATGAAATATAAAGTCATGGTTAGAGTCGTCAACACAGGTGCTTGCATACCAACGACTCAACAGTACACCCAAACACCACTCTGTATGAAATTTAGAAAAAGTCGTTAACATATATCTGAAATGTTAACAACTCTAATAGGACTATGAAACATGCCTCAGTCTAAAACCTTTATAGGGTCGTCCATGAAAAAAAAAAAACATGCTCATGAGTCGTCAATTTGGTTTCAAGGGTCTTCCGGGAAAACAATTAAAGAATTGAGGGTCGTCAAGTTTATTTTGCAAACTTATAAGTTGGCATAAAAATGAACATCTATTTCATTAAGGAAATAACTTTACATCAAAGTTGCATTACATGTTATTCCTTTTCCTTGTGCGAGAGGCAACTACCATTGCGTCTTCGATGTGATAAAATTGCTCTCCTCTCCATTTGGTATATGCAGCTTGGGCCGCACGCCTATCCCCTTTTTTCCTCGACAGAAACTCGTTGTAATTAGTGCACAATCTTATAACGTGAATCGTCCTATCACGAATATGGTACGGTAGATAATCATATCGTAGTTTCTTGTTGTAATTAGAGAAAGGACTCCAACCAACTTGAGTCCAAAATATACTCTCATCTTGATGTTCTTCGGGAAGATCTTTGACGATGTAATAGTTTTTAACCCATTAGATCTCTTCCTCGACTTGCTTGAATACTTCCCGGAGATGCGCTTGTTCTTTGCCTCACTTTTCAGCGTCACGCCTCTCTTCTTCTTCCTTCGTAGGATATGGCGTAACAGGGTACTGTTTTTTGGTAGGTCGCATGCTTATTTTGCGTATCACTTCTTCCATTGCCAATATTGATTTGGTTGGTCGCTTGCATCTTCTAAGTATGCTGTCAATTGAATTGGTAGTTGATGACAAACTTGTCGTTGAAAAAATGATAAACTTTGAATGTTTTAAGTTCTATTAAACAGACCTTCGTTGAATCTTTGTATACAAAAGCCCCAACGGCCATTTTTTGGGGAAACGGTATCTCCATATAGAGTCGTTGAAGGGGCATATCTGGGGTCATTCATTTTCAAATAAAATAACAACGACCATGTAAAGTTATTCATAGAGTCGTCCGCTTGTTAATAAGACTAATAACGACCCTTATTTACAAAACACATAGGGGACCTTTATATTTGCAGAACAAGGATCGTTCTAATTTATGAATACTGATCTAACGACCCAAGTTAATGAGGTCAGTGTCGTTATGTTGAATTGCTTAAATATAAATGACCTTAATTTAAATAAAAGGTTTACAATGATAAGTTGATAACATAATATAAAACACATTGTATTCGTTAAGGATTAGTGATAATACAGACATCCCAGTATTCATGCATTGTACTTCAGAAATAAAACAACTCATTCCACATTTAGTTGCACATGTGAACGTGTTAAAGCATTGTACTTGGTGTTCCTTCCAAACCATTCCACATATTCATTACAAACTCGTATTAGTGTGTCCACTCCTTGGTGTAGTCTCCCCAATCACCATGGGCCACCCGTGGTAAAGGTCATTCTTCGGAAATCTTCAAACCGATGTAATGGTTATTTTTGACATGTACCATTACAATTCTCCTTTTCTTTATCGCCGCGTCGCACCTAGTTCTTGAGGGTATGTACATACAAGATGCTCCGGGGAAGCCTTTGATGAATACAATTACCACACAAGTGAATGTGTCCGCTAGAAGTTTTCCACCAAAAGGCATTTGCATCCAAAACTTATAACCGACCTTCTTCGAACCCTTCCTCCATTTCACATTTGAAACCAACTCCCTAAACTTCAATTCCCTCTGTTTTTGATCTCCTTCCATGAGCATTGTCAAATAGAGTTGTTTGTCCTCAACTAGGTTTTCCGCCATTTTTTTCCTTGCATATTCGATTTGGGTGAGCTTAAGTTCGTCGGTCTGGTCAAAATGGCCTAATTGTTCCGTTGTAACATGGTAACCACAATTCCCATCCCCATCAACGTCGTCGGTGGATATAAGGTGATCTAAGATGACGTAAGGAAGTTGGTCGGTATACTCTTTGTATAAAGTGTAAGAAACACGATGTGGTCTTCCTTACGAATCCCTATGTGTCTTAGGATTACCCTTTATTCCTCTTATCGTCACCATACCACTTGTTTGGCTTTGCTGGGTATCCACCGCATGCTCAACAATATCCATATCTTCATTTTCTTGCTCTTTCGACCGACCTTGTTTCGTAGGAATGAAAGACTTTCGTACTCATCATATTCCGCCTGGAAATGCTCATGATGTGATCGGTCTCTATCGCAACCCTTGTCATTGTTAACAGTTTCTCTGAATGACATTTTTGTTATTGGTCTTTCGGGGGGGTTTTGTTTGATTGGGTCTTCTTCAAACCCCAGGCTCTTACGGCCGGTCGGCCACAAGTTATGTAATACCCTGTATTTTTTAGCTATTGTTTCGGGTCGGGTTATACCTAGATTGGTTAACCTTGTGCTTAGATTGTTGTTCCTTAGCCTTAACCTTAACCCTAACCTTAAACTTAACCTTAAATGGGTGGATTGAACAAGAAAGGCTCCAAGTTAGGGTGGAAATAGAGTCACCCAAATTCATTGTTTTTTTTTCCTTAGTAATGTTATTAAGGTTTGATAACTAAAACTTTAGAAATTTTAGAGAGAGAAACTAAAAACTAGGGAGAAGAAGGAGATGAAGCTAGAGTTTATTTTAGAGGGGGGAAACCATGGAAAATCAGTGGAGAATTAAGAGGAGTTTTTTTTAAGCAATTGAGGTAGTATGCTAGATCCCCTTTCTCTTTATGTTTTTGTTATACTTGATTTTGAATTTGTATGATTAGATCTCACTGATTTATTGATTAAAAACTATGAATATAATTGATTATCGGCCTTTTAATATTGATATATAACATGCTTAGGTATCTCTAGTTAAAATTTGAGAATATTTCATCACATATTCACCGTTAAATGTTTGTTTGTACTTGGATGTTGATTTCTAAACTTTTTTGTACATTTTCGCTTTGTATGTTCTTGACTGTATTTAGGACATCTTGATGATATCAAAACGATTTTTGATCTTGATAAAAGTTGTAGATATATGTCTTATCCTTAATTATGCGTTGAGTTTGCTAAATTTAGAATTATTATGAATTTACGGTGAATTGTTTGGTAAAATGATACAATCTGTCTAAATGTTTAAAATGATCTTATAAATCAATAACTCTCATTTGAACCATTGGGTTTTCGTAAAAATTGGATATGACATAGATCCATATGTTAGAAATGTTTCCCTGAAATTTGAAGACGATCGGATTAAGGAATTATTATGAAACATGTAATATAAAATTCTAGTTGTTATTGAAAATAGATGAATTGAGCCAAGAACAAAAGAATTCTTTTGATTGATGAAAATAGTTGTTGTTAATTCTTTTTTTTCTTTTGATTGATGAAAATAGTTGTTGTTAGTTATTATTAATGCTTTTCTTTAGATTAAAGAATTCTTAGTGGGACAAAGAATCTTTTGATTTTTTTGAAATTAGTTTTTATTAATGCTTTTCTTTTTCTTTAGATTAAAGAATTCTTAGTGGGATAAATAATCTTTTACTTTTTTTAAAATTAGTTGTTATTAATGATGAAAGTTAAGAAATAATAGGTATTAATAACTTATTATATTCAAATTTGAATTCTTTTTGTTTTTTTGGTGGAATCCTATGGAAAACTTTTCTTTATAATACTGTTTGCTTTAATAAAGAATAAAAGGGAAGAATTATGTTGGAGAGAGAAATAAATTAAAAGAAGGTGGTAGTGGTAGACATAAATAATTAGCATCACTTTGAAGGACATAATTATTAGATTCTTATCTTGACCAAAACTTTTAAAAACATGGGGTTAGGTGGAACTTGTTTTAGGTTGTGAGTGTATATATATATATCTTATACTAAGAAGAAAAGAGTAACCTAGCCACAACCTTTTCTTATGTTTTCCATTATTATTTTGTAGTCGTGAATCATATAATGGAAACAAAAATCTAAATTAATAGAAATAGTGAGAGATTCTTTTAGTTTATATCAAAGACAATTTCTTCGGTGATAAAGCTCTTCCTTGTATTATTGATAGTTTTTGGATTGCGATTCGAGGTAGGCGCAACACAATCTAAACCACTTTTTATTTATGGTTTTGTTAATTAAATTCATATTTACAAGTTTTCAATAATATATGAATGATAATCGATGTTGTGAGCATGATTATGAATGTTGGGCTGCGGTCCATAGAATGTGATTCTTAAAGATTATTTATGACGGGATACGAGATATCCTTGGAAACGGTTTTTGTTTCCTAAATCCACGTGGGGCTCCCTTGGGCGAGCGGATTGATTGAATTTATTAATGTATATGGATGTGGTGTTTCCATATGTTTGTGGTGGTGTTAACCATGCAACTTGTTTTGAAAAGAAATTGAAAAATATTGCATAAAATGTTTTGTTGTTTCTTTTCCTACTGAGTGTCACAACTCACGTCGTATTATGACAAAAATTCCAGATTTTATGACACCTCAAGGAGCTAATGGCGAAAGAGTATAGAGATCGGTTTTGGTGTTTTAATTAGTAGTTGCATATTTTGAGTGAAAATTTGTAATAAAATATCATCAAACTATCTTTTGGATGATTTATTGAGTATTTAGTGATTATTAATACCTTGAAGATTATTGGGTTAATGTATAATTAATGGAACAATGTGTTATTAAGACAATTTTATTTGGTTAGATAAATGAAAATTTCTGAGTCATGTCGGTTTGACTGTTAATGATAATTATTTTACAAGATATTTATGACTGAATATTTTATGGTATGCATAAAACTCACGGTTTATGAAGTTGTTAAAATATTAGAATATTCTAAGTCCCGGAAGTATTTTTAAAACAATTGTTTATTACTATAAGAAATTCAGATATTTTCTGACAGATTCAACTATGTTGAAGTTTTCCTGTTTTAAAACTATTCTATGGCGTGTTTTAGTCTTTGGTGTCTACTGTAAACCTGAAGATCTTTATTTTTAGTTTCCAAAATGGTAAACTAAACCTGATTTGGAGTTGTGAGTGATTTTATATGATTTTATAAAATGAACTATCTCTGTTTTTATTTTCTGCAGTTCTAGTCAACTACATGTTTGATTGTGGTCAAAAGGTCCTTAAGATAATCTAAAAATTATATAAAGTATATGAATGGAACTATACTCAGTTAGAATTCAGAATGTATAATCATAATAATTTTTGGATTTGAAATGGGTTCAGTAAAATTCTTGGAGTTAATTAATGTCTATTTTTGTTTTATGATTCTTCATTAAACATGCGATTCCTTTGGATTAAATATGGAAAGTTTACGGTGAAATAAATTTTTATGGAAACTATAATTCTTTAGTGTTCATGTGGGTGAAAAATCACTACAAGTTACGGTTAGATGTTCCTAAAGGAATTTTACGTATCCGCTGCGACCGAATTTTCTGAATTGAACGTAACAAAAATTTAGACAAAGAATTAGTTGTTTAAACTTGGGCCAAGTGTGGAAGTCTAGGCTTGTTATTAAATGTAGCATTTCGGATTTTGGGTTTGGATTTGGGTCGAAATCCATGCCCGGAATTCGGGGTGTCACAAGTTAGCAGCCAAAATGTGTCTTCCTGCACAATTCATTTTTTGGTATTTTTCGTTGATGTACTGGCCAATCTCCAAGTCTCCAAATTCTTCATCGGACAAACCCGTGGGCTTAGGGGTGAATGATAGTTGCTTCCTGAATGGATCGATATCTTCAAGAGGAATGTTATCTTTGTACCCACCTGGTTTATGTTTGCAAGGGAGGCCGATCCAAACATCGGTTGTACAATTACACTCCGTCTTCATCACCTTTCCGGCCTCCGCTTTAGCTCTAAAATCTATAAGCTGACCCATCATATAGTTAATTTCCCACCATGATACTTGGTTTGCTACCAACGGTACGTAACAAAGCTTTGTCCCTTATGTGTTACATCAAAAAACGGTCTTTACTCAACTCCATATGTGCCACTATTTTTCGTAAGTCATCTTCTACGTGCTCGTGAATAACTTCTTCTACCGTAACTACCCCGCCACTATTTTGATCCAAAATTTTCTTCAAACGGATGTGAGACGACTCTGCAAGACTTGTAGACTCATTTTTGTAGTGCTTGTATTTATTGGTCCATGCATAAACAAACTTCTCCTTCCAAGGATTCAACCATGTATTCTGGCAATAGTCAACCACCTTCTTATGATCAGTGCTCAAACATCAATAAACTTCTGCAAGTTAGCATAATACTTAACCTCTGTTTTTGAATAAGCCAAATAGTCCCAATCCTCTAAAAAAAAATCCATAGATCCCCCTCTTCATCATATTTTTCCTTTTCCTTCTTTTTCTCTTCCGCACGCTCTTCTTTGGAAAGTTTACTTAAATGCTCATCTTCCTCCTTAGAACGTTGATTACCATTCTTAGTATGGATCTTTTGGATTTGTTTCTTCCAATTAGTAAAAAGATTGGTTTGGATGTGCCACATACAAAGAAATTGTTGAGCAAGTGGAAATACTTGACGAACGACACTCATAATTGCAAAATCCCTATCCGTAAATATAACATGCGGCGTCTCTTCTCCACGGTAAATCAACCTCACTTATTCCAACGCCCAAATATAGTAAGTTATTTCTTCTTTTTCCATAAAGCACCATGCAACGGTAAATGAATTTTTATCCGAAGTATGGCTTACCACGTTCAACATCGGCATGTTATACTTGTTTGTCTTATAGGTGCAATCTATGAAGAGGACCTGGTAAAAACAATGAGCCAAATCCACCATCCTTGGATGTGCAAGAAAAATATGAGTCACTTTCTCATCCGGACCGACCTTAGTTTGCATGGCGTAGTTTAGTGTTTCCTCTAACCACGCTGATTGTTGCATAATCAACCTACCATTCCATTCGGTTCTCTTAATCGTTGCTTTGGCGGTGTTGATTGTGGAAATGGTGGACAAGTTATCCTTATCTTCCGCCCTTATTTCATTTAGGATCTTAAGTGGTATAAATCCCTTCATATGCCTAACTATATCCATCTGATGTGGTTTTAACTGGGCATATGCAGTGTGTCCATATAAACTTGTGGGTGGATCATGGTTGTGACGCACGTTCGGAATACTATACAATCAGAATACATCGGCTTCATGATGTCTTTTGAAAACAATCCTGAACGGGCATTGACACTTCTTCTATTTTGTGTGATAGACCCTAGTCGTCTTCTTCTCATACTTGTAATTCTTGCCTTTGTGACTTTCTCCCTTCTTACCCGCTCTCTCGCATACCATTTCCATTTTGTTACAATCGACGTGTCTACTTTGAACAACCACACACATCTTCTCTTTTGCCTTAGGGATAAGCCATTCCTTAATGTCATTCTTGGTTACCCATGTCTACATTGAGTAAACAATTACATTAAACAACAATGTGATCACTAATAAAATTATTTGAATATATAAATATACCGATTCGGTTAAGGTAAACGTACCAAATCAGTCATATAGTGTTGGGAGGTATCCGTACCCATGGTAGATACGGGTACTGGCTGGGAGCTTTGTCGTACTACCAACTAAAAAAAATAATCACAAAACCATCACCAAAGGGTCGTCCACAAATTATATGCAAAAATGACGACTCTTCTCAAGTTATATTAACGACTCAACACAAATTATATTAACGACTCTCAAACATTAAAGGTAAGTTTTTCCTTGACGACCCGTTACCAAAAATATCTGGAGTCGTTAGGTTTTATATTTCACCAATGCCGACTCTACATGCAGTTAAAGCAGAAATTCAAAATCAGAGATATGTTTGATTCCTAGGAGCAGTTATTGCTATTTTTTGAAAACAAATGACGGTTTTATTCGCAAACAAGTTGCCGTTGAGTACATTTTTCCATAAATAGAGACATATCTCTTCCAAACTTAATCACCCATTTCTTTCAATCATCCTAAATCAGTCACCCATCACTTTCAACACTAAAAATGGCTCAAAATCCGTTCAATAACCTAGAAGATGTTGCTATTGTCAGAGCACACCACTCTCACGAAGCACTCCGTTGAGGAAGCGGAATGGGTGACCAGTAACGAAGACCCAACAAGAAAGCCTTACCTTGGCCATGATCAAAACACAAATGCTTAGTGGAAACGTGTGTTTAAGGTTTTTAAAGCACTAAACGGAAATCGTTATGGGAGGACGCTCCCGCAGATAAGGGAAAGGTACGCTTATTTATACAATGAATGCATATTGATGAGAATCGAATTGAAAGCTCGTAAGGACGCTATTCCAAACGAAGACCGCATGAGTAGAGTAAGTTTGTGAATCAATATGCCGTTCATCAAAAATTATTATTTTGGTTATGATTATTAAACAACACTAACTTATTAAAATAATTTTTTTTCCAATATTCTTTGGGTCGGACCCAATATGAATTACGGTATGGCCATGAGTTTTTGCACGAGGACTGCTACACTCTCGTAGAGGAAGTTGAATGGCAATTCTCCCAATATAATTAATCTCGTATACATTTTCCTTATTGAACTAGCACAATGTATTCAACTATTTTATGTCTTTCCCTTATATTTTATTTCATAGTACATGTACATTTTTTTTCAATTCAATAATACTAGTTCAACAAAATATCCTAAACAAGGGTCGTCAAGCAATATTATGAAGGTGGCCAACACCATAGATAATCGTCACCCAATATTTTGCAGATTAACGACCTTTGTGAAACAAATATGAGCGTTATTGAAGTGTCTTCAATCTGCTAAAAAGTTTGGTGCCAACACATTAGGTTCATTTGACGACTCCAAACTAAAACTAACGACTAAGGACTAACATATATATACACCATTTTGCCAAGTTTCTTCTAAAGTCGTTCACTTATATATGTCCAACCAGACGACCTAATAGAGAGCCTCTAAGAGTCGTTTAATTGTAAATGTTAAATATTAACGATCCAAGATAATACCAGCATTTATTGGGGAATTGAACTCTACCAAATGTGGTTGAGGTAGTTGGCTCGTTGAATTCTATAAATACAGACCCATATCTCACCTCTTCATTACCAACACCATATTTATCAACCTTCTTTTCTCCTTCTCATTTATTCATCATCCAAGAGGAAAAAAATAGAAACACAATGACTCCCTACACTTCAGAAGAGAACCGTGCCATTACAAGATCTTGGAAAACAGTAAAAAACCACTTTGAAAGGCTAGCCAAAGACATTGATGAAACATCGGATGGTTGGTGGAACTGCGTATTCATAGTTTTTGTGGCGTTGGACGGAAATCACAACTCAAGATCTTTGAAACAAGTCAGGGAACGCTTCAAAGAGATAAAATTTGATTGTGATGTTTTGAAAAGAGAATTTACGGTCATAAGGGAAGCCTTTACGGATATGATGGGTACTATAAGAGTAAGTATTTAAACAAGAGGTAAAACTTATCCAAGCTTTCATCGACACTAACTAAGTATGTTTGCGTTTTCCGATGAACAAGGCATATGCATACTACGAGCTACTTCGTCAGAAAAAGTTTGAGTTACACGATTGCTAATTTATCTTCCATGGAACCATGTATAATTACATGCATTTCGATTGAGTGTAAAAGTGCATCATTATCATGTATTTTGTTTAACCCTATGAAAGATGTATGACTTTTACGATTCAATGAAATGTTGCTATGAAATCAGAAATTATTAACAAAAAAAACAAACAAACAAGAGTCGTTAATATTAGAGACGTAGGTAAAAACGACTCTCATTTAATATGAAAGAGTCGGACGCGTATAGTAATGATAACATAACGACCCTAAGAGTGTTAGTGACAGAGAGTAAAAGGTTTTTGAGTCGTTGGGTTATAAATATATTGAGTAAACGACTCTAGATGACCCACAAAATGGAGTCGTCAATAGTTACAAAAATGTTTGATGATTTTTCATAAAACCAGATTGGAGTCGTCAGTTTTTAAAAAATCGAATGACGATTTTTCATAACCGTGGATTAGAGTCGTTTCTTTCCGTGACAAATACCTGCCGACTCTTAAGGGTCGTTGGTTTGTTATAAAACCGATTCAACGACCCTGACTCTGAGTAGTTCAATGGTGACCATGAATCGACCACTTGGAGCAACATTCAGGCTATTTGAAGAGTATATGAAGTTTACCTGATTGTTTGGAGTTCCGGGTTCTTCATTTTGAGCAATATTTTCTTCATTTGCATCATTTGTCAAAGCTTCCTCTATTAACATCTCCTCATCAATCATCCATTCCATAGGATTAGATGAGACAATCTTACCATCAACACCATCATGTATGTTGTTTGAATCTTCACCTACATCATTTCCTCCACTACAATCACTCATTTCAAATTACCTAAATTTGTCCACAAAACTCACTTTCTTCCTCACTATCACAAAAAACACAAATTTTCTATAATATGATTTTTTTACCCTAAAATCTAATTTTATCTAACTTAATTAATTAATAACTAATCTAACTTAATTAATCAACTCAATTAACACTAATAATTTGGGAGTAGTTTAGTCATTTAAAAAAATTGGGATAAGGAGTGACCCCAAAGTGCTATTGGGAGACCAACTGGTGAGGCCCCTAATTACTTTTTGTGGCCCCAATTAATCCTTGTTGATTAATTCTAGAAACCTCGTGAAAAAAAGATTAATTCTAGAAACACACGGCTGACGTTATTTGAAGTGCACCCATGGGTACATACGGCTTATCATAGTAGCGGGAATCCTGGTTTCATTTAAGTAAGTGGGCCAATTTAAGTACGGGTTTGGTACTCTTTCTATTCCCAATAAAAGAATCGAACCCCTTTTCACGAACTTGTTTGTCTTTCTCCCGAGAAAAAGTAGATATGAATTGTTGCAGTGAGTTATAGCTGGCAAAATGATGATGTGTTAACATTATGCTCGTAAAATCCAAGAACAAAGCTAAAATACGGTTTCAAAAGTTAGTAGCTGATTGTTTCGGTCCTACGGTCTGTTACGTGGCAGACCGTAAAAAGGGAGTTGCATGATTTACATTACAACATAATCTTTTGGTCTTGGTCCCATATTCGGCGGGGAGAAAAAACTGGAATAGAAAAGGGGAATGTTGCACTGTCCCAAATTATTATTTATTTTTTTTCTTTTTTGAGAGGCAAAAAAAAGACACTAAATGAGAATGCACTCTCTGTCACAAAGAGAGGCAATACAAGAAGGAGGTGTAGAAGAGAACCATCAGTCGAAAACCTGGTTTTTAAACACAAATCTTGCCAGAGAGTGTGCCCACTTCATTGGCCCTTTTTGGTAAACTTGAACTCAACTCTTGTAAAAGAATTAACTCTGCTCCGAATTTGTAGAATCATAGGCTTAATTTTCCATGGGAAAACTTTAAGTTCATTGTTTAGCACCTTAATCACTTTTTTTTTTTTTGCATCGGTTTCAATTATTATAGCTTTAGTTTCAGCCTCCACCGGGGACTCACAAATGTGTCTGCAGGTACCCCACCTTCAAATTTTGCTACACTATTCCTAGACACCACTGCACAAGCACCATTGTTAGAAAAGAAATCAGCATCAATGTTTAGTTTTATCCTAGAATCTTCAGTGGGAATCCATTTGTCAGCTACACTTTCTTCTCTGTTGAAATGAACTCTTTGTATCTCAATAGGCTCATTTTCCTCATAAGTAATAGCCAACTGATAGTTAAACCATTAATACGCCTCGTGGATAATACTTGTGACGTTAGGAGAAATGTTGTTGAAGACTGGCTTTCCAAATGGCCTAAAAGATACAACTCCCCATTCTGAACTTGTAGAAGTCCCCCTTTTTCTTGAATCCAGTTCGACAATAAAGTCTTTATCGATTCATTTCCGTTAGCTCTGAATCCCACCTTTGAGCTGAAGAAGACAACTTTAGCAACATGACAGTTTAGAAATAAGTGCTCGATTGTCTCCGTGCAAGAATCATATAGTCCGCATCTTTGATCTAAACCAACCAGATGTTTTCCCATAACACTGAGTATTTCAATGCCATCATGAACCTCCAAATAAAATTCTAGAGTTTTGGTAGTTCTGGATTTCCAAATGGCCTATAAGATACAACTCCCCATTATGAACTTGTAGAAGTTCCCTTTTTCCTGAATCCAGTTCAACAGTAAAGTCCTTATCGATTCATTTCCGTTAGCTCTGAATCCCAGCTTTGAGCCGAAAAAGACAACTTTAGCAACATGACAGTTTAGAAATAAGTGCTCGATTGTCTCCGTGTAAGAATCATATAGTCTGCATCTTTGATCTAAACCAACCAGATGTTTTCCCATAACATTGAGTATTGCAATGCCATCATGAATGAGAGTTTTGGCACTTTCCGACGTGCGTTTGAGCAATATCTTGGATTTTCAGAAGAGTTCGATCTTTGACTAAAATTCTAAATTTTGCTCGAATGAGCAAGTGGAACTTTGCTCGTTTTATCAAAAATTTAAGAAATATTAAAATAATGATATTTTAATACTTGGCGCGAGAAGCCTAGTCGGCCGTGTGACCATGTTGACTTTTTGGCTTTTTCATGGTTCGAGCAATATTCGAGAAAATATGAAGAAACCATGATTTTTGCTCAAACGGATGAGTTTCATGAGATGTGGAAATCATAATAATAATAAAATAAGGGCTTGGAAAGTGTGGGACCAACCACGACCAAGGCATGGCCGGCCGACTAGGAGCCCGGTCCCGTGACACTTTCCCTAATTTTATATTATTTTTCAAGATACTGGGGAAATTCCATGAAACCAAGGAGTTTTGTTGAAACCATGAAATTCCCATGAGATGAGGAAAATAATAATTATGAAAGACTAGGGATTGTAAGGTGTGGGACCGGTCACGGCTAGGGTATGGCCGGCCATCTAGGTAACCCGGTCCCGCAACATCTTTTCTTATTTTTATTATTTTTCATGAATCTTTGTAAACATGGAAAAACCTTGAGTTTTGCTCAAACAAGGAAAATTGCTAAAATAAAGGAGTTTTCATGAGTTCATGAAAATAAAAAAATAATTAAAATAAAGGAAAAAGGCGTGGGGGACCAGCCACGACGGCATGACCGTCCGGCCGGTGGGCCCGGTCCCCTGGGCGCCACTTTTATTATTTTAATATTATTTTCTCTCTCCTATTTTGTGTCGGGTTCATTGTTTGTCCATATTTCGAATGCTCATTCATGCATCATCTTAGAGTACACTTGCACCATTTTAAGGGGCTTACTCAGTGGTAGTCCAGATGCCCGATTGTTGAGTATTTATTACTAATTCATGAAACCGATTAATAAAAGTGAGTAGTTGTTTATTATCAATCCATAAGATCAGCCGTGGATTCAACCATGGATTCAGAATAATAAAGTGAGTGTTACCATTCCGTGGGATCGTGGATTCGACCACAAAATCAGAGTAATTAACTATTACCATTCCATGAGATCTGTCGTGGATTCGATCATGAAATCAGAGTAATGAAAGTAGTCATTACCATTCCATGATATCAGCCGTGGATTCGATCATGAAATCGGAGTAATGAGATTATCTATTACCATTCCATGAGATCAGACGTGGATTCGATCATGAAATAGGAGTAATTAGATAATATAGATTATTTTCTAGGAATTCAATGGTGAATGTCACGGTAGAATTAATCTATTGCAGAAGGGATATTAGCCAGTTAAAGCGTCATACACATTCTGAAGGTGCATAGTCAGGAAACATCAAGTGTTTACGAAGTCCTGAAGGCGTTTTTCCCTCGCAACAATAATGTATGGAGAACCGCCTGGATATATACACGGTTTTCTACATAGTCAGGGAACAGTGAGTGTCACCGACGTCCTGAAGGCGTTATTGCTCTCAATCTTACGGAGAACCGCGCAATCGTTCTTCTATGTAGAGGCAGGTTCCTTTATGTAGCCAGGGAACAATTAGTGTCACCGACGTCCTGAAGGCATGAAGCTCTCAATCTTACGAAGAACCGCCCAATTACGTTATTCTACATAGATGCTATGATGAAATGCCCGGTGTCGAACGTTCCGAAGAGGACTTTCGAGCAACATATGCATCATACTTCGTAAAACACGAATCGTCACATGCATTCCTGAAGTCGTGTCAGAAACATGCGGTATCATGATTTTACGGTTTTGACCTTTATTGAAAATCCACCATCAACATTAAGTCCCCTTCTTAGTGAGGGACAGTCATGTTCCGTAGTAAGCACTAGGTGGTGATTTTCAGTCGACAAGAGATCAGTAGTTGAACTCGATCTACAAAGGCATTCTCAGAATCCCCGATTTGCTCCAATGACGCCATATGCGAGCAAATGTTCGGGTGGAGATCCTAGTAATGTGATAGAGTATCATCCCGTGAGTATGGAGAGATGAAACACCGCTGATTTGGACGCCTGGAGGTTTAGTTTTGGCCGGTTTAGGATTTACGGGTCCGAGCCCGAAAAAGAAATCCTTGTTCTAGGAACAGACATTCGTTCGTTTGTTAATTTAAAAAACAAACAAAATAGACCCGAGTCTAATGATAAAAAGTTTGTCTATGAGTTTTCACGAAAACCAATTTTCTTATTTTTTAAATATGTGGGATTTCACAAAATGGAATAAACTCTCGTTTCAAAGGTGGATGCTCGCACGATTTTTTTCTTAATAGACGTGCATCTATTAGTAATAAAAAAAAAATTTATGAGCTTTCATGAAAATCAAAATTTTACTTTCAAAGCGTGAACTTTCACACAAACACCTTTAAAAAACGTACATTCGTTCGTAGTTAAAGTAATAAACAATAATCCGAAGGCATTTTTGAAATAAACCTGCACTTCATGACAAAATTTTGTTTGTGAACTTTCAAATTTTTATTTGGAATATATGGACCTTTACAAAAATAGGAAAGACCCTCGTTTCATAGACAAATGCTCTTTTGAGCAAAAATAAGGTTGTTTTTTTTTTAATTAACTCACGTAAAAAAAAGTTATTGTTGTTGTTGTTTTTTTTTTTTTTTATAATAAAAACTCAAGAAGCAATTTTTGAGTAATCGTTAGAGATAAACAATTGTATTTTATGATGCGTGTTTGTGGAATAAAATCATGGAACGTTCACATGAAGAGTTTATGTGAATTGGTCATAGTTTCGTGAAAAGTCAGTGTCGACTCTTGGATGATAGATTTTGCTCGTCTTCGCAGGTTTGAAGGAGTGAGCAAGATTTTCGAAATTTTACGTTATTATCACTAAGTTCGTGAAACCGTAAATAGGTCAGAGTTGTGATAAGAACGTAAGTGCTACATTTTATACCCATATTTATATTAGATAGAACTCGATATTAAGGCTAATAACATTGTTTTAAGTTGTTTCCAGGAATTACAAACAAATCCAAAGCGGTGCAATAAAATGGCTAAATGGGAGCTAAATTGATGGTTACGAGTGTGGTGCTTAATCACGGGAAGCAGAGTTGGCCAGTTAATTCAGTAACACACACCATCAATATATGTATCATCTCAATCCAGTAGCAGTCCAACAATATCAATGCCAGGATGGTAATTTATTCCGTGATTGGACCTGCATAAACCGAGAGAAATCAATTATGTCATCACTTTGATAGTCCATGCAAAGTTCCCTCTAATTTCTTGCACCAAATGGTAAGAAAAGTCAAAGGCATGCATGCAGAGAAGGACAAAAAGGAGCTGACATATATGCGTACAAGGAAATTAAATGAAGATACCATATCCAGTCTTTCCAAAACAAGGTGATACTCATTTATATATTTCTTTTAAGGAAGTTGAAAAGGCACTTACCTTTTATTTGTGAGAGTAATAACATAGTGGATGAAGATTAAGGAAATGGGTCCCACGTAAATAAAGTTTTGGCTCATTTTGACGACACTAGATTGGAAAGTCAGTGCTAAACTTGGAATCTCAATATAAAAGAAAGTGCATTACTACGAGAGAGGGGGTTCTCGGCTGGGGGTTCTTTTGGTTGGGGTGTCGTCCGGAGGAGTTTTGGAGTTCTATTTTTGAGTTTCTATCGACGGAGAAAAAGAAGCACCATCATTGTGGAGGCTGTGAAGAACAAATACAACAAGAGAAAAAGAAGACCAATTGCCGGGTAACAACGGTGATATCGTTTATTATTTCTTTCTCTTAGAATTATTTTTATGGGTTTTGATAAATCTATCTCTATGTGCTAGATTCTATAACTAGGGTTTATGAATAAAAACTACTTCGAGCATCAGACCGTTTGACTTGTTTTGGAATTATTTTGGTATTAGGCTATGGAAAATGAATCATAAATTCTTTAATTATGTTTATTGATTCTATTAGAACATATATTGTTGCTCCACCGGCTTTGTATGATACAAAAGCCTAAATGCATAAATGTGTTTGGTTTTGCAATTTTATTTGTTAGTATTTGATAATCCATACGTAGGTTAAATCATTTGATGGGTTATGCTTAGACGACGCAAATATTGACTGTGAACCTTTAAATAATTTTTGAATAATTCTCTTGTCATTAGAATTTGATAGGCCATGCTTGTGAAAGTTTGATGGGCTATACTTAGGAGATGCGAGTTTATGATCAAAAATTATATCAATAATTGGTGTTGTAATAGAACAGAGATATATACATAATTGGAATTTGAATTCTTTTTGGTTCAAAATTATAAATAGTTGTGAAATCCATAAACCCTGGTTACCGATTCTTTCTCATTTATTTTATTTTTATTAGTTTGATTTTATTATTTCGTTTCCAATCTTAAAAATCCAAAAATATTATAACTGGTTAATTTATTAGATATATTGATTATAGTATTTTCACCGCTCCCTGTGGGTTCGACCCGTACTTGCCTCTGTCTACTAGTTAGACACCGTGCGATTGCGGTTATTATAATATAGGCAATCCCAAAAGCCTATCAATTTTTGGCGCCGTTGCCGGGGAGCAGTTGTGGAATATTGTAATTGGTATTTTTGATTCGGTAAATAATTAGGTTTTTATTTTATTTATTTATTATTGTACAGTATTTATTTTTTTATTTTTTTTAGGATTTCTTTTTCCTTTTGACTTGTTTTGTGTGTCAGAATTTTATTTCAGGTACCTTTTTGAGAACGATGAATGCTTTGCACGAGACGTCGTCCATGACGCTTGGTGGTATAAGGAAGTTCTTGCTTATAATCGTCTCAGGTATGGAACTTGGAATCCAAGTAATTTCGCTATGGGTGGTTATTCAGATGAGTATCAACCCCAATACCATGAGGGTGAAAATGAACTTGACACTAGAAGTGATTTTCGGAATTATGATACCGATATAATATCTGAATCTATTGTATCTTACCCAACTCATGATCATTTGACTGATTATATGTCTATTCAAAAGGACGAGAGTTGTGTTAGAGACGCCATTTATTCAGATAATGATGATTTAGAAGAACATATTTATACAGAAGATATTACTGTTGAGTCTAACGACTTTGAGACAGTAGACGTTCATCATGAGATACCTTCTAGTCATTCGAATAGTGAGATTCTAGTTGCATATAATGATGAGTCGATTCATGATATTATTGCTCCATTGAGCACCTGTTTTGCTGACTCATCTTATGATTTCCTGATTGCTGATGTGAATGTGGAGGCGATTAGTACTGGTGAGGTAACTGCTGATTTTGAACCAATCTCAGTTTGTTTAGCCCACTTTGCAGATTCTGATGATCCTATGCTTGTTGACATTGTCAATGCATTGCACCCTTCAATGGTTAATCAAGGTAACTCCATAACGGAAGTTATTTTCACGGACTCAGAACCAGATATAAGAGTTACTGATTTTCATAAACTTGAACCATTAGATACATGTTTAAAAAATTGTGTTGAGTTTGATAATCAGGTACCTTTTTGCATTGTCAATACATTGCTTCCTTTGATTTCTAGTGAAGATAATGCATCGACCGAATTTATTTCAGCTGATTTGGAACCCGATTTACAGTGTGCTTCCCGAATAGAAAATAATATGCGTTCTATTGTTGTTGTCCATGTGAGTTATTTGTTTATCTCTACTAAGGACTGTTTTCTTTTGGGAATGGATTTACACATCTTTTTGGAAGGTTATAGTGTTTGCGGGTTCATTTTGGCGGCTAATATGATTTGTTGGATTGATCCCCAACTTTTCAGACTATACATATATGCCTTGCAGTTTACTTTGGTGCAACCTCACCTTATTTGAGGTTCTTATTTATGTGCGCAAACATGAATACAAAGATTATGCTTTATGGGAGTCAACCCATACGATTTCGCTTCATGGGAGTTAACCCATCAGATTTTTTTTCTTTCCTCTATCTTTTATTTGTTTGCTTGAATTTTCCATCTTAATTTCTACGTTGGATAACTCAATTACATGGAGGATAATGTAATGTTAAGTGTGGGGGAGTGGCACTGTCGTTAGGAATTTTGATTAAAAAAAAATTGATCAGATGTATAGCGGGTCTAAAAAAATATTAAAAAAAAAAAGATCAGCTGTATAGCGGGTCTTAAAAAAATATTAAAAAAATTATTATCATTAGGATTTTTAGGGTTATGACCAGCTGTGTAGCGGGTCTTTTCTTTTTCCTTGCATGTTATGACCAGCTGTATAACGGGTCTAAAAAAAAAAGAAAATTTTTTTGTGTCGACGTTCTTATGTATGGCATTTGTCATGACCAGCTGCGTAGCGGGTCTAATTCTCTCTTATTATATGACCAGCTGTTTAGCGGGTCTACAATTAAAAAAAAATGCTCAGCTGTTTAGCGGGTCTTTCTGTCTAGCTGTTTAGCAGATATCATTATCCACTGTTTAGTGGATATTTATCTAGCTGTGGAGCGGATATATTATTTGTTTTGCTCGAGGACTAGCAAAATATAGGTGTGGGGGTGTTGATAAGCACGTAAGTGCTACATTTTATACCCATATTTATATTAGATAGAACTCGATATTCAGGGTAATAACATTGTTTTAAGCTGTTTCCAGGAATTACAAACAAATCCAAAGCGGTGCAATAAAATGACTAAATGGGAGCTAAATTGATGGTTACGGGTGTGGTGCTTAATCACAGGAAGCAGAGTTGGCCAGTTAATTCAGTAACACACACATCAATATATGTATCATCTCAAGCCGGTAGCAGTCCAACAATATCAATGCTAGGATGGAAATTTATTCCGTGATTGGACATGCATAAACCGATAGAAATCAATTATGTCATCACTTTGATAGTCCATGCAAAGTTACCTCTAATTGCTCGCACCAAATGGTAAGGAAAGTCAAAGGCATGCATGCAGAGAAGCACAAAAAGGAGCTGGCATATATGCGTACAAGGAAATTAAATGAAGATACCATATCCAGTCTTTCCAAAACAAGGTGATACTCATTTATATATTTCTTTTAAGGAAGTTGAAAAGGCACTTACCTTTTATTTGTGAGAGTAATAACATAGTGTATGAAGATTAAGGAAATGGGTCCCGCGTATATAAAGATTTGGCTCATTTTGACGACACTAGATTGGAAAGTCAGTGCTAAACTTGGAATCTCAATATAAAAGAAAGTGCATTACTACGAGAGAGGGGGTTCTCGGCTGGGTGTCTGTTCGGGGGTTCTTTTGGTTGGGGTGTCGTCCGGAGGAGTTTTGGAGTTCTATTTTTGAGTTTCTATCGATGAAGAGAAATAAGCACCATCATTGTGGAGGCTGTGAAGAACAAATACAACAAGAGAAGAAGAAGACCAATTGCCGGGTAAAAATGGTGATATCGTTTATTATTTCTTTCTCTTATAATTATTTTTATGGGTTTTGAGAAAGCTATCTCTATGTGCTAGATTTTATAACTAGGGTTTATGAATAAAAACTACTTCGAGCATCAGACCGTTTGACTTGTTTTGGAATTATTTTGGTATTAGGCTATGGAAAATGAATCATAAATTCTTTAATTATGTTTATTGATTCTATTAGAACATATGTTGTTGCTCCACCGACTTTGTATGATACAAAAGCCTAAATGCATAAATGTGTTTGGTTTTGCAATTTTATTTGTTAGTATTTGATAATCCATACTTAGGTTAAATCATTTGATGGGTTATGATTAGACGACGCAAATATTGACTGTGAACCTTTAAATAATTTTTGAATAATTCTCTTGTCATTAGAATTTGATAGGCCATGCTTAGGAAAGTTTGATTGGCTATACTTAGGAGATGCGAGTTTATGATTGAAAATTATATCAATAATAGGTGTTGCAATAGAACAGAGATATATACATAATTGGAATTTGAATTCTTTTCGGTGCAAAATTATAAATAGTTGTGGAATCCATAAACCCTGGTTACCGATTCTTTCTCATTGATTTTATTTTTATTAGTTTAATTTTATTATTTCGTTTTCAATCTTAAAAATCCAAAAATATCATTACTGGTTAATTTATTATATATATTGATTACAATATTTTCACCGCTCCCTGTGGGTTCGACCCGTACTTGCCTCTGTCTACTAGTTAGACATCGTGCGATTGCGGTTATTATAATATAGGCAATCCCAAAATCCTATCAATTTTTGGCGCCGTTGCCGGGGAGCAGTTGTGGAATATTGTAATTGGTATTTTTGATTTTGTAAATAATTAGGTTTTTATTTTATTTATTTATTATTGTACAATATTTATTTCTTTATTTTTTTTAGGATTTCTTTTTCCTTTTGACTTGTTTTGTGTGTCAGAATTTTATTTCAGGTACCTTTTTGAGAACGATGAATGCTTTGCGCGAAACATCGTCCATGACGCTTGGTGAATACATGTATGGGTCATGGTATAAGGAAGTTCTTGCTTATAATCGTCTCAGGTATGGAACTTGGAATCCAAGTAATTTCGCTATGGGTGGTTATTCAGATGAGTATCAACCCCAATACCATGAGGGTGAAAATGAACTTGACACTAGAAGTGATTTTCGGAATTATGATACCGATATAATATCTGAATCTATTATATCTTACCCAACTCATGATCATTTGACTGATTATATGTATATTCAAAAGGACGAGAGTTGTGTTAGAGACGCCATTTATTCAGATAATGATGATTTAGAAGAACATATTTATACATAAGATATTACTGTTGAGTCTAACGACTTTGAGACAGTAGACGTTCATCATGAGATACCTTCTAGTCATTCGAATAGTGAGATTCTAGTTGCAGATAATGATGAGTCGATTCATGATATTATTGCTCCATTGAGCACCTGTTTTGCTGACTCATCTTGTGATTTCCTGATTGCTGATGTGAATGTGGAGGCGATTGGTACTAGTGAGGTAACTGCTGATTTTGAACCAATCTCAGTTTGTTTAGCCCACTTTGCAGATTCTGATGATCCTATGCTTATTGGCATTGTCAATGCATTGCGCCCTCCAATGGTTAATCAAGGTAACTCCATAACGGAAGTTATTTTCGCGGACACAGAACCAGATATAAGAGTTATTGATTTTCATAAACTTGAACCATTAGATACATATTTAAAAAATTGTGTTGAGTTTGATAATAAGGTACCTTTTTGCATTGTCAATACATTGCTTCCTTTGATTTCTAGTGAAGATAATGCATCGACCGAATGTATTTCAGCTGATTTGGAACCCGATTTACAGTGTGCTTCCCGAATAGAAAATAATATGCATTCTATTGTTGTTTTCCATGTGAGTTATTTGTTTATCTCTACTAAGTACTGTTTTCTTTTGGGAATGGATTTACACGTCTTTTTGGAAGGTTATAGTGTTTGCAGGTTCATTTTGGCGGCTGATATGATTTGTTGGATTGATCCCCAACTTTTCAGACTATACATATATGCTTTGAAGTTTACTTTGGTGCAACCTCACCTTATTTGAGGTTCTTATTTATGTGCACAAACATGGATACAAAGATTATGCTTTATGGGAGTCAACCCATACGATTTCGCTTCATGGGAGTCAACCCATCAGATTTGTTTTCTTTCCTCTATCTTTTATTTGTTCGCTTGAATTTTCCAACTTAATTTCTACGTTGGATGACTCAATTACATTGAGGACAATGTAATGTTAAGTGTGGGGGAGTGGCACTGTCATTAGGAATTTTGATTAAAAAAAAATTGATCAGCTGTATAGCGGGTCTAAAAAAAATATTTTAAAAAAAAGATCAGTTGTATAGCGGGTCTTAAAAAAAATATTAAAAAATTTATTATCATTAGGATTTTTAGGGTTATGACCAACTTTGTAGCGGGTCTTTTCTTTTTCCTTGCATGTTATGACCAGCTGTATAGCGGTTCTAAAAAAAACAAAAAAAAATTGTGTCGACGTTCTTGTGTATGGCATTTGTCATGACCAGCTGTGTAGCGGGTCTAATTCTCTCTTATTATATGACTAGCTGTTTAGCGGGTCTTTTTCATTCTTTTTCAGATTTTCATTTTATGACCATCTGTTTAGCGGGTCTACAATTAAAAAAAATGCTCAGCTGTTTAGCGGGTCTTTCTGTCTAGCTGTTTAGCAGACATCTTTATCCACTGTTTAGCGGATATTTATCCAGCTGTGGAGCGGATATATTATTTGTTTTGCTCGAGGACTAGCAAAATATAGGTGTGGGGGTGTTGATAAACATGTAAGTGCTACATTTTATACCCATATTTATATTAGCTAGAACTCGATATTCAGGCTAATAACATTGTTTTAAGTTGTTTCCAGGAATTACAAACAAATCCAAAGCGGTGCAATAAAATGACTAAATAGGAGCTAAATTGATGGTTACGGGTGTGGTGCTTAATCACAGGAAGCAGAGTTGGCCAGTTAATTCAGTAACACACACCATTAATATATGTATCATCTCAAGCCGGTAGAAGTTCAACAATATCAATGTCAGGATGGAAATTTATTTCGTGATTGGACCTGCATAAACCGATAGAAATCAATTATGTCATCACTTTGATAGTCCATGCAAAGTTACCTATAATTGCTCGCACCAAATGGTAAGGAAAGTCAAAGGCATGCATGCAGAGAAGGACAAAAAGGGGATGGCATGTATGCGTACAAGGAAATTAAATGAAGATACCATATCCAGTCTTTCCAAAACAAGGTGATACTCATTTATATATTTCTTTTAAGGAAGTTGAAAAGGCACTTACCTTTTATTTGTGACAGTAATAAGAAGATTAAGGAAGTGGGTCCCGCGTATATAAAGATTTGACTCATTTTGACGGCACTAGATTGGAAAGTCAGTGCTAAACTTGGGATCTCAATATAAAATAAAGTGCATTACTACGAGAGAGGGGGGTTCTCGGCTAGGGGTCTGTTCGGGGGTTCTTTTGGTTGGGGTGCCGTCCGGAGGAGTTTTGGAGTTCTATTTTTGAGTTTCTATGGACGGAGAGAAAGAAGCACCATCATTGTGGAGGCTGTGAAGAACAAATACAACAAGAGAAGAAGAAGGCCAATTGCCGGGTGACAACGGTGATATCGTTTATTATTTGTTTCTCTTATAATTATTTTTATGGGTTTTGAGAAATCTATCTCTATGTGTTAGATTTTATAACTAGGGTTTATGAATACAAACTACTTCGAGCATCAGACCGTTTGAATTGTTTTGGAATTATTTTGGTATTAGGCTATGGAAAATGAATCATAAATTCTTTAATTATGTTTATCGATTCTATTAGAAAATATGTTGTTGCTCCACCGGCTTTGTATGATACAAAAGCCTAAATGCATAAATGTGTTTGGTTTTGCAATTTTATTTGTTAGTATTTGATAATCCATACTTAGGTTAAATTATTTGATGGGTTATGCTTAGACGACGCAAATATTGATTGTGAACCTTTAAATAATTTTTGAATAATTCTCTTGTCATTAGAATTTGATAGGCCATGCTAAGGAAAGTTTGATGGGCTATACTTAGGAGATGCGAGTTTATGATCGAAAATTATATCAATAATAGGTGTTGCAATAGAACAGAGATATATACATAATTGGAATTTGAATTCTTTTCTGTGCAAAATTATAAATAGTTGTGGAATCCATAAACCCTGGTTACCGATTCCTTCTCATTGATTTTATTATTATTAGTTTAATTTTATTATTTCGTTTTCATTCTTAAAAATCCAAAAATATCATTACTGGTTAGTTTATTAGATATATTGATTACAGTATTTTCACCGCTCCCTGTGGGTTCGACCTGTACTTGCCTCTGTCTACTAGTTAGACACCGTGCGATTGCGGTTATTATAATATAGGCAATACCAAAAGCCTATCAATTTGAGAGTTACCATTTTTTTAGGTGCTGATGTGAGCATCCTAATTATTCTGTTGTACTTTAGTTTCGTTGCTTTGATGAAATCTGCATCTATGGATGATGTACTGAAGTAGGAATGTTGTGTGGACGTCACAACAACTTTGCAAGAATGAATGGTTCCCATAATGACACTTCCAAAGATGATACTTCCAGATGACATCTCTACGGATGCAGCTTCAAGACATGGTGCTTCTGGGACCTCTGAATGTTGGTGAGAGATCCTTCATACTAAGTTTTACTCTTGATTACTTAGTATCAATAGTGCATGGGAAGTCTCTGATGGAGGAATATAACATCGATAGAGTAGCTCGAAAAATGGGTCCTTGTTCGATTGATATGGATTACTCAGAAATAACAGTAAGTCTTCGGAGTGGAGAATCCAGAAATAAGGATCATAGAATGATATCGAACACTGTAAAGTCCCCGGCTGTCTCTTTGGTGAGTTGTTAGTGCTCCTTATATAATGACTTTTTCTTGTCCGTGCAATTAGGATCATGAAACCAATTTTTGTTACTTCGTTTCAGAACTTTTCTCCATCGAGCCTTGACGGTCTTCAATTCGTTACTATTGAATAAATAATTTCTGAATCGAACGTCAAAGAAGAATTTGATGCAAGTACCTCTTCGTATAATCGTTCATAGCACTCCTTGAATGAAATACCACTAATTGTTGTTTATGTATTCAGGAGGATATTTCCATGGAACAAGGGAGTACTGATGATTCCCATTCGTCTTCGGAGGATTGTGAAGAACAAAACCCCGAATTTCGGAACCAAATGGAAGCAATGATGTTTCCAATGGTGATGTTGGCAATTCTTGTCCTTTAAGCACTTTAGGGACCACTCCAGTAAGCACCCATTGTATATTTTCTTCATATAAGTATGATATTGCTGATTTGTGAATGAATGAACGTGGACCCATATGAATGAATGAAAATTTTACCGAAATACGTCACCAGAAAAATTCAGACTTCAGCCTTTCAGTAAAAACGCTGTAAAATCTTCGTCCGATGTCGGATTTTCGCGATCTACCAATGTTTCTTCATGCCCAGAAAATTTCCAAGTTTTTTTAAAGAAGCTTTTTGAGTTTCGAGCATGTTTAGGGGCCGAAATAAGCGAAACAGTAAACTTCCAGGAGACTTCCAGAAAATTTTCATCTGGCATGTAGTCAAATGTTTTGGCCACATATCTTTGCTCGTTTCTCCAATTTCTGTGAATTTTTTATATGTTGTATAGGACATCCATATGAATAGAATGGTATATGATGCATCCCTAGATTCTTCAGAAATTTCTCCCAGCTAGCATCTTTGTGCATGACAGTGAAAAAATCGTCTCAGACGAGCTTGTTGTAAAACGCCCCCGTTGCATCTTCAGACCATTTGCTCGTGTCTTGAACGATTGGTGAATGATTTCAATGTCATTTATTTATTTGAGATCAGGACCCCTTTATTTATACATGAGCATGGTGCTTGCAACCATCTTATTTCTGTCAATCCTAGAAACATCACTTCTGAAACCCTGGTCGCGGGACCATTACTGAGGTTGCTCTCAAGAGGGGGTGGTGTGATGACCATGGTTTCATGTATCGGTGGTAGAATTCCTTTTATGATGAATGGTGAGCATAGGATATTCCGGTGCCATGGGTCTTGGACTGTGAAACTGATCGTCATGATCAATGGACAGTCAGTCCCCAGTATTTTGTTAAGTCTCTCCCTTTCGTTTTCCCTTCATCTGGCAGGACCTAGATAGAGGACCCAAGTACAAAAGCTTGATGTAAATACCTAGGTGGTCGAAGTTGGAGGTACCTTGATGAAGTACTTAGTGGAAATACCTGGTGGACATCGATCGATTGTGGAAGTTATAAATCCCGTCTAAGAATTGTTGCTTGCATGATGTATGCTTTGGAAGCTTTAGGAACATCATATGATGTCAGAATTCGATGCTTGACCCTAAATTTTGAATCTAAGAGACTGAGTTATCACATGATAAAAGAATCACTCAATTTGGAGTTGTCTAGGTCATCCAACAAAGCTTGCACATTTGTAATTTGTAATCCCACAAAACTTTCAGATTTCATGGACCCGATGGTAAATGCCACATCTTTCATCTCGTATGTCCAATTGGTGTGCCCTTTTGGTATGTTGTAAAATAGACATAGGCGAACATCTTTCGTTTAGGAAGTATTTACCCATTCCTCACCCATTGGTACATTTTTGTAAACCTATGGCCTGAAGTATGTTGTATCTCATTTGTAGAGATGATGAGAACATCTTGTAGAATACTTTGGTTTGTGCCCACCAGTCGTGCAATATTTGGGAAGACTTTCATGTGAGCATGTTATTATGTCTACACATCTTGATATGGATCATTAGTTCTTGGAGAAGTTCGCTCCATATGTAACACTTCAAAGAATGCTTAGTTGATGAAGCCCTGTCATGAGGATGTTGCTCCTGAGACCGTTGTTGACGCCGAGATCACAATTGAATACTCTCCAGAAATTCTTGTTGATACTGATACCATGAATGTAGATCCTTCACATATCCTTGTTGATGCGGATACTATGGTCGGAGTTGTTTCAGAGACTGAAAAGGTTAGAACCATGATTTATCGACATAACCTTTGCTCTTCCATCCAGTGAGCCTTTACATTCATGAACTAGTTGGTGGTTTGAGCATCCCTAAGACATATGTGTACTGGGAGTACAAACCAAATTCTCCTGATCAGTATAACTTTATTGTGAATTGGCTTCGTCAGTAAATCGACGTTGTTGCGGCAGATTGCATCAGCAGTCTCCATTCTGGGTATGATCGGTGTTTGTGGGAGAAAAATACTTCTGCAGGTTTAGGTAATTTTGGGTGTGTGTGGATGAGAAGTGAATTTAAACCTTCAACAAATGTGTTGCACGATGAGCACTTTTTATTCGAGAGATAATCTGTACAATTCTGGCCTAAACCGAAGACACGGTCGTTCCAGATTTGTTTCGGTCACGAGGTGAAGGATGTGAGGTTGATCTTAGGGAGGAAGCGAAGAAGGTGTTGAGAGTATGAAAGTGAAGGCTATTTGATGACTTTTTAACAAAGGTTGAGCGGGCTAGCAAATGTTGCGGAAGGCTCGAGTGTTGAATACGATGGTATTAACACTTGGTTTTTTCTGTGTTGTTGGAAATAGGGAGGAGAACCTATTTATACAAGTCGATAAGCCTTCATCACGTCTCTCGTGGGAAAGTGGAGGATGTGGAGTGATGGAGGAAGTGGAGTTGTGTATTAGTGTCACACGGTTGCTTGCCCACTTCTCCTATCATCGCTAACCGCCCATGTTTCCCTGACACGATCTTGTGATGGCGTGTTGCACGCTGCACGCTGTAAACCTACAGACCAATACCCCGGTTTGTATCCCCCAGTTGTGACGTGATTAACGTCTCGAGTGAGTCGTGGGACCCACATAAGGTAGCAAACGGTGCTAGGTAAAATAATCAAGTTGCTTGTAGGCGCATATTGTATGCATGCGGAGCATTAAATATGCTTAACATGCTTGAAGCCTACACAACCTTGATGAAAAGATTGCAAGTTGAAGTGACTCAACTAGCTATGTTCAGGCGTTGTTCGGAGGTCGCATGAGCGAGACCTACCTTGGCCGGTTATGCCATGGGGAAGTGTGGAGGATGGTGATCACGGTGATACCTTGTTTGCCACCTAACTCCCTTCCTAGGCTATTCATCCAAGCATGCAAACTTGGATGGACGAGATTGATGGAGGAATAACCGTTGGATTAGGGTTTGGAATGCTTGCAAGCCTCCCTTTTCACCCTAACAGTTTTCAGCCTTGGGAGGCATGCATGGAGTGGCCGATCGGTCCAGCAGGTAGGCGGGACGCCACTCTACATGCCCATGCTTGTTGGAAGTCAATCAGAGCAATCAAAGTCGCTTGTTTCAGCCTGCGATGATGGACAACCGAGATTAGAAGGGGGCCGTGCATGCTAACTTTGGGCGCGCAAATCGAGACGGCTAGCTGCAACCGTTCGCGGCCGATTGGTTGGACGTGTATCTGGGCCCACATTGGACATGTTGGTGTGGTCGGCCAGTTAATCTCGCCTTCCTTTGGCTTCCGTTCGTTTGTCTCAAAGTGGCTGCCTGCGACCACTTGATGCAAACCCTAATTTGGGGTTTCCGACCGATTACCTACATCCGACCGAATCTGGCATTTGCTGACCTCTTTTGGTGAGGTCGATTGTGCGAGGGGAATGTTGGGACGATGGTGAGCATGTGCATGTGCGCTACTCGGTCCCGCGCGTGATCTAGGACGTCCAACCATGCCTGCGAAGTTGGACGGATGAGATCTATTTTTGAGTTTGTTTTCAGCAGGTGAGACTAATATGGGTAGTCTTTCATGCGTTCAACGGGGATAATATAACCCGCCGTCAGGTAGCCTACGGGTGTTTGCATGTCGAACACAATGTTTTGAGTAAGGCATTAATTATAATGCTGTAAACCTACAGAAAATCGGGATGGTTGCTACATGCTCCGCTCTGGGTAGGTTATAATTCTCAGGGATGGTTGCACATGCTCCAATGAATTATCATGGTGAGAAATATTCATTACCTGAAGGCTTTATCCTTTGCAGGACGTCAGCTTACAAAAATTGGCTTTTTACAATTTTATCCTTTAAATAGAAATCCACCATCAACATTAAGTCCCCTGCCTAGCATGCAATGGTTACACTATTGTAGGGTAGGCATGAGATGGTGACAAATATACGTAAAAGAAATAAAGGTAACTAACCTTGGAAGGCAGCCGCTAGTGATTGGCCATGTGAACGCACCGTCGCAGGCATGAAACCTTGGGTGGTCCGGTTTCCCTTCTTGGTTTTTGGAAGCAAAAAGGAATCCTTTTCTAATTAGAATTCTTCAAATTTTTTGCATATAAAAGGGAGAACCCCTTTTCATTTTTATTTCACGTTTTTTTTTTTTTTTTTTTTTCTTTCTGAGTGGACGTCCAGCTCTCTGCTCGTGCTTCCGCCTGCTGCCGTCGTTGCTCCAGCCGCCGGAGTTCACCGTTGCAGGTTTCTGTCGCCGCCGGCGCCGTTCGTCAAGTAAGTGCGATTTTTTTTTTTTTTTGTATTTTGATAGGACTGTTGGTGCGACTCTCGTATACCATAATTAATTCCTTTACCGCCTGTTAGGGTTGCGTAGTAAAAGAAACCATAAACATGTCGTTTGTTCCCTTTATCCTTGCATGTCAAAACCCGAGTTGTAACTTGATAGAACTGCTGCTTTGAACTTGTAGACACGATCCTCAACTGTAGAAAAATATGTTGACATGCGTGCTTAGTTTTAGGGACGTGCATGTAGGCCTTAGCATCCGGCCTGCGTGACTTGCCTTCATGCCAGCTCGCGTGTCTCCACGGTGGCGCATTTATGGTGGTGTCAGGTGGCCGACTTGGTACCATACGTACGGTTTTGCTTCCATGTATGTATTTGTTCGGCTTGGGCCAATCCACATATACATGTCGGCCGGTGTTCGTGCCTGCGTGATGAGTTTACCTGCAAGCATTGATCACATGCATACCTCAACACATCTGCATCCATGCTTAGCGACTTGACTTTATGCTGGTGTTCTTCTCAGCTTAGATAATTATCTTGTATTATCCCAGAAAGCATGCTGACATTCTTTTTTCATCGCAGTTTCTCAATGATGAACACATAGGATAACGCTACAAAGGGAGGTGCTGACCCTCTCAGAGATATGCCAAACATAGATGATGAAATGCTTAATAAGTCTTTTCCAAACGTCAGGAAGCACCCCAGCCATAATATAATCCTTATTACCGGTTCAGAGAAAGTGAAGAGGGTCTACCATCGTCTTTAGCAGGCGTGATGAGGTTTTGTCTCCAGAAGAAAGAATATCCACCTTACCCTATTGACTTCAGAATTTTCCAGACTCCACTTAACTCATATGAAAGATGGATGTGGCGCATGTTGGGTAATGAAGGGATTAGAGACAACTTAACCAGGGCACGAATTCTTGATGCTATCAAGGCGTCTGCAATTCTTCACGTCAAGAAGGATATCCCAGGTTTGGTCGCTTTTTCTGCTCGATGGCGTCCTTCTACGAACACAGCTTTATGCACGTGGGGTGAAATAACTATCACTCTTGAGAGCGTGTCTGCATTAATGAGCCTTCCTGTCACTGGCAGTCTTAATTGCAAACTGTCTGAAGATGAAGACGTCATCTATCAGGCTATAATTTAGAAGATGAACGAATACGATCAGTTGGAGAAGAAGCCAAAATGTTTCTACACTTGGTGGGTAGGTGAATGGTCTTTCATGCAAGGTAATGATAATATTAGCGCAGCTGCATTCTTGTCCTTGTGGTTGTCCAAAGATATTCTTGATGACGTCTCAGGAACGAAAACTATTAGAAGGAAGATCATCATGTTCGCCATTAAGCTAGGCAAAGGTATAATTCTCCCCTTGTCTTCGTTATTCCTTGGCTCGTTGTATGGTCACCTGAATTCTTTAGTGGAGGAGATGTATATTTCCAACGGGTACATGAAGGTGGATACATATGTGCACGTCGTCTTTCTTCAAGCGCTTTTGTGGGAACACTTTAAGGATTACGCTCCCATTCCTACAACCTCAGTCCCCAGCTTGTATGGTGGTTCAAGAATACTCCGTTGGCAGAATAGACGTCCAAAAGTTGGGGTGAGGCTTGTAGATTTTCTCGATAGTGTGAGTTCCATAGACTTTCGTCCTTGGGGGCCGGTTCATCCTTCCGCCATCGTCCCTGTCATTGAGCTTCCGCCTGAGGGGAGAGATATGAGCCCGAAGAAGTTGTTTTCCTGCGGAGCTGTATACCAGGATATGTTCCTTCTTTTTGTGATGACAGGCTAAGCATCATTCTATATAATATTGATAGAGCCGCTCGCCAAATGGGTTTTGATCAAGGTGTCCCATTTCGTCGTCCCACAACGCCTTCATAAGAACTTAAGTCATCATGCCTTGACGTTGATGTTTTCTCGCCGGAGCTGAAACTTCCTTTTCCTTCCCCGGGGAGAAAGCCGGTAGCTACTTCTGGTTACAAAGATTTTTGGAGGGGGAAACTGCTGCTCTTTAAATCATTTGCTAGTGAAATGGAAACTGACCTTCGTGGTAAACCTCTTGATGACGTCTTGGATGGTTATAGGCGATTGAAACCCCTTCTAGTAAAATGAGGCAGGGTTAACGCCACCGACTGCAATCTCAAGTCCAAGAAAAAGAAGCGAGCATGTAGTCCAGTAATTCTCAACTCTTCCAATATGCAGGTATTATGAATTCTTTATGCTTAATTTTCAGTTTCGAATTCCATGAGCAGCTTTTATTAATCCTTGTTGGTGATCAAAGGATTCCTGAAGAAAATGCCTATGATGTACTGGCTCGAGTTTACAATAAGGAGCGTGGAGGCAACGGGAAGTCTGGAAATCTTCATGCTGAGAAGCCTGATAATAATGACCTTCATGTAGAGCAGTCTGGAAACACTGATCCTCATGCGGAGAAGTCTGGTAACACTGATCCTATCATAGACAACGATGAAGATGGTGCAAGCTCGATTGAAGAGAATGCCTTCCAGAGAAGTAATTTTAGTGAGCTTGTAGATGAGGCCGTGTCAGTAATCCGGACCAGCACTCCGAGGAGTCTAGAAGGAACATCAGCTGCGATGGTTCCTTCTAAAGAGATGTTGTCGCCAACAGTCGTTCCTGGTGCTATGTTCGACCTTCCCTTTGATAATCCACGTCCCGCTATTCAGGAGATGAGCGTTGCAATTGGTCATGATATTTCTGAAGACGTGATGGAAGACTGGAAGTGCCACTTGGATGTGTTTACGCAGTATGACTTCAATGCTCCTTGGTTCTTCAAAGGGTTTTATGAAATTCAGGAGATTCAGAAGAAGCAAGGTATGGTGCCTTCCACTGAATGCGTCGTTCGTCAGAAACAAAATGTTGGTAGGTTGTCCGAGGAGTTGAAATTGCAGCAAGCCATTCTTCGGAAGATGGAAGCCGCTCTTGCTCAGAAGAATGAGGTGTTGCTGAAGGACTTTCCCTGAAGTATTCATGCCGTCTACTTGTGTTTTCTCTTTAGATGATTTTCGAGTGATTGTGAGGATTTCCTTTCACACAGTTTGGTTTTAGGTTTTGAATTGATAGGTGATTGAACCTTGGACTGGTTTATTTATGACATGCTTTTATGAATGTTTGACTCTTGGAAAAGATTATTCTAAAATAGAATCTGAATCTTATATTATGAGTGATCATTAATGTCATGTGAAATTGAAAACGCAATGTAAAAGGGAAAGGTGAGGGGGGGGGGGAGCATGCATGGTGCTTGATCATTGAGTATCATGTTCATATATGTAGGACTCCAAGATCCCAGTAGGATATATAACTATCTTACAGTAATGTTTGCTGGAACTTACTTGTCTTTCGAAATCCGTGTATGAGAATGAGCACTCCCGAATACTTTCTCCCCAAAGAGCGCATGCTAATTTTTTGAGGGGAATGGTTGTTTCTCTGAATTTATCTTATCGTGGACAATGCGTTTCAATGCGTGGCACTTGCTGGTGGGGTGATGGAGAAATCGGTGATAATGACAATACCTCGGGTTGGTTGTCTCTTGATCGGTGGGCGGGCGCCACACAGGAGGCAGTTGTACTTCTCCATCACGTACCCATGTCTCCAACAACTCCACAATCTTCCTTATGGGAAATGGGAATCGTGGACCTCTTGAGTCTAACTTTTCCTGCGTCGGCGCGTGTCGTGACTCTTCCCTTGGGTCTCGGTGTGAAGCACGCTTTGGATACGGAATTGAGGCGTTTTCACGTGTCACCGCATCCGCGGTCCTCTTGGTCGGGTGATTCTGCTGAAACATGGAGGACGTTGCGTCGGCGATGGTATATTTGTTGTGCTGGTGATTTGAAGGCTGCAAGATTCTACGTTCATATGCTCTCTGATTGATTTCGCCTTCCTCCAGTGTTTCTTCCCCTGGATGAAGAGTCAGCACGGGTTGGGCATTGTTCTGAGATTTGGAAAGAGCCTTGAGGTATAAATATTCTAACAAGGCTTCGTATGCAGTTGATTCTCTGTTCTTGTCCGGCAAGCGTCGTAATTCTTCATGCTGGTCGATACGTCTCGAGCTCCCATTGCCAGGTGAAAGGTATTGGTCGTCTCCGGGCTCTCTGGGGCCATGTGTTCCGCCAGTTCTTCTGAAAACCTGACCTTTAGAATTTCTTGCGTCATTAGTGATACTTCCTGGGTAGCGCTTGCGAGATCCCTCCTGAATCGAGTCGATATGTCGTTCAAGAGACGGAAGGTTTCACTCTGCCTTCTAGCAATACCTGCTTGATTTTCCAGGACATCTTCCAGCATCCTGGTCATATTTTCGATGACACTTGGATTATCCATGTCTTCTGAAGGATTTAACGAACGGGAGTACATCTCAGGATGAACTTCTGGGATTTAGTGAAGAGTGAACTGAAAATCGAATCAAATCTAAGATCTACCCCTCCAAAGTCGAATAAAAACTGTCAGACTTTAAAGATTCGAGTTTTGCAACCGAGAGATTAACCTCCCACTGTGGTCGCCAATTGTTTGTGGGAGAAAACTACTTCTGCAGGTTTAGGTAATTTTGGGTGTGTGTGGATGAGAAGTGAATTTAAACCTTCAACAAATGTGCTTTGCACGATGAGCACTTTTGATTCGAGAGATAATCTGTACAATTCTGGCCTAAACCGAAGACACGGCCGTTCCAGATTTATTTTGGTCACAGGTGAAGGATGTGAGGTTGATCTTAGGGAGGGAAGCGAAGAAGGTGTTGAGAGTTTGAAGGTGAAGGCTATTTTATGACTTGTTAACAGAAGGTTGAGCAGGCTAGCAAATGTTGCAGGCATGCTCTGAGTGTTGAATATGATGGTATTAACACTTGGTTTTTTATGTGTTGTTGGAAATAGGGAGGAGAACCAATTTATACAAGTCGATAAGCCTTCATCACGTCTCTCGTGAGAAAGTGGAGGAAGTGGAGTGATGGAGGAAGTGGAATTGTGTGTTAGTGTCACACGGTTGCTTTCCCACTTCTCCTATCATCGCTAACCGCCCATGTTTCCCTGACACGATCTTGTGATGGCGTGTTGCACGCTGCATGGTAGGCTCGGAAAGATACCTACAACTATGTATAAACTGCAAGTGCACAGTTTCGACAAGCAACACAGGGAAAGCACAGGTCGAACCACAGAGACTTGGTGAGTGTAGAAGTTGATTCTAAATCCTGATTCAGAGAGTAACCAAAAGGGGTTTGATTTTGTCGATACGACGATATGATTTTCAAGTGACTGAAATAATAAAAGTAAAAGATGCGAATAGAAAGATATGTAAACAATGATAATATGGATACTAGGGTATTCAAATCCACCAATAACCTATGATATGCATTCAACTTGTAATATTATTCTTGTCCTTATAGTAGATTCAAGTCTACCGTATAACTAAGGTGTTTCTCCAATGGATAATTTAATCACAACTAAAGTATTTCTCCAAAGCATTAATTGTCTAATTAAGCACAACTAATCTAAAGATCAATATTTGGTTAAGCATGAGTTGTAGCATAATCAACATAGAGATATTCTAACTACAATGGATACATGGCATACATTGTGAGAGCAAGATGTTGACAAACTTGGATTAAATTATATCTTTAAACAATTCTAAACTTTCAAGAACAAGATACAAGATATGAATACATACCAATGAGATTAGGGCTTCATCTAAACCCTAGTAAATGAAATTAAAACATGAAGAACATTACAACAAAATTGAAATTTGATAAACTAACATGAACAAGCTATTCTTGGATGGTTTTTCAACACAACAACCCTCTCTATTTATACACAAAATTCCCTCAAGCACTTGGATCCGAATTTTGGCACTCATCCACTCAACAAAACATGTTTTCTTAATTGATGGAATATATTTGGTTGTGGGAAACAAATTGGGAGTGATTGAGTGAGAGAATGGGGGTGAAGTGGATGTTTTGGAAAGAATCCAATGGGGGTGAGGTGGAAATGGATTTGGGTCTTGGGTTTTGGATCATGGGTTTTGGATCCCATGAATTTGTAAACAAAGTTGCCAGCGATGCGCGAGCGGGTTGCAACGCTTCCAACTTTCTTCTCTTTTGTCTTCTCAATTCTTCCAAGCTTTATTTAGTACTTAAAAACACAAAATTAATTAATACAAATATTTATTCTTGAAAATGGTAAAAATGCAGAATTTGGGATAATATATGACTTTGAAGCGCGAAAGATGAGTTAAGTGCCAATGAAAAGGTGTATGAATATGCAATATTTGGCACTCATCAAATACCCCCAAACCTGAATTTTACTTGTCCTCAAGTGAAACATAACTTAAGAAATCCTAACTATACCACTGTCGCTGGTCTCTCGAATGCATTTAGCGTATGCATTAAGCCTTTAAACCCCTAGGTATCCCTAGTGGACGAGTTGTAGTCTCGTGAGGGCCTACCAAAGATGTACCCACAAAACCTTCTCCAATTTCAGAGCATCTATAGAAATGTCTTCGTCTTCGGTCTTCAACTGTAGATGATGAACTTGAATTTCGTAGAACCATGAAAATTTTTAACCATTTTTTTTTTTTTTTTTTTTTTTTTTTAAGACCCGCTACACAGCTGATCATCATTTTTTTTTTTAGTGACCCGCTACACAGCTGGTCATCAGATAACACACTACAAAAGACCCGCTCCACAGCTGGTCATCAGATAACAAAAAATGCAAAAGACTACAAAAGATCCTACAAAAGACCCGCTCCACAGCTGGTCATAAGAAAATGCAAAAGACTACAAAGGATCCTACAAAAGACCCGCTCCACAGCTGGTCATAAAAAAGACTCACAACGCTAAATGCAAATACTCCCCCAAACCTAAATCCAACATTGTCCTCAATGTTTCAAAAGAAAGAAACAACAACAAAACGTGAGAACAAAACAGATTCAAATGAAAGAGAATACCAGATGCAAAAAGGTTGGTGCTAACCATAATTGAATGAATGCTATGAAAGCAAACAATATGAGCGCAAGACAAAAAGTTCGGTTAGCACACAAATATATCAACAAGATTCAAAATTTACCTACTAGATTATACAATGATGACTCCCCAAACACCAACAATCTAAAAAGTTGAGGATCAACCCAAAAGACGGAATGCGGAAACATCAACAGCCTTACATATTTATAACATGACAACAATGCAAGTGAGACTGCATATGTGAATGAGTTACCCCCAAACCTAGATTTTTCAATAGATAAACTTTTGGGTACAAAATCTAACAATTTCAAGGGTGCATCATGCACAAGATCTAGTTCAAAGTGGATTTTGTCAGGGATGGATGGAGAGACATGAGTAAACTCCAACCGTGGCCCATCAAAGGTATTATATTTAGCTGCAAAATAGTCCAAGAGGACTTGAGAGGCACACAGTTCCAATCCTAGATTAGGTACTCTTAAAAAAACAAGGTTTAACAATAACTTTACAAATCAAATCTAGGTTGGGTGCAAGATTACCAGTTTGTGACATGGGCAGGGAGGTAGGCACATCATTATTAGTCATATCTATAACTCCTAAATCATTTTCCAATGTCGCAGCATGCTCATATTCATAGAATAATTCATCAAGACCTAGTTCATAATCATCATCATCCAAAGTTTTATTCTCATGCATGGACAGATCCAAAGAGACATCATGTTGTGACCTAGGTATAGAATCAGACACGTCAATTATATTTTCATGCTTAAGATCATTAGTGTCGATAGGAGATTCAACATTTTCTAAGTCAGACACAAGAAATTTGTCATGCTCTTGTTCACAGGAAAATTGCACAGGCTCAAGATCAGTATCAACATCCCATGTATATGGAACATTAGAAGAAACATCACTCATTAAGGTCGAGGCAGAGAAGCCTATTGTCTCTGAACCCAAAGGTTCGACAATATTTTCAGTAAAAACATGTTCTTCTAACGTAACATCATCATCATTATCATCACAGAAATGCTTTTCAATATTCAAAATCGTAGTATTTCTAGTCCCTTCATTTAAAACAGGTTCATATGCAATATCAGTTGCACGAGTAAGACTAGGCATACTATTTTCACATTTTATTTCATTAGGACAAACAAACATTTCATCCTGAAATTCCTCCCTTCCTACATTTTGTAAACGAATCAAATTCATTTTTAATAATGCATTAAGTTGTTCGATGGAAGGAGAGTCTTCAACAGTAGGAAATTCATAATCAATGCTATATGGTTTATCATGCAATACACTCCTAGCATTATTTTGTTCGATGAGTCTGAGATTTTCCTCCACAGATTGAGAAGTACAAAATTGTTCAACTTCCCACTGTGGTGGATGATACATATGTGCAGGGTCATTAGGGTCTATAAAATACTAATCGCAACCTTCGAAAGGTTGATTATGGTCCCAATGACTATCAGCTTTGTAATCTGTTGGCATTTCATATTTTGGATTTTCATGATATTCTCTAGATTGCCTAAAATCATGCAAAATATAGCAATTATCAGCAGGATGGCCTAAGCCTCCACATAAGGTACAAGCATAGATTTCCGATTGCCTAGAAGAATTATATGCGACAGATTCATGCATTTGCATTTCTAAAGCTGCAGTTCTAGCTTCTAACTGGTCCAAAAGTGATGATTGTGAGAGTTTGGCACTGTAAAGATGTTCATTTTCACCCTGTGGTGGATGATACATGTGTGAGTAGTTATTAGGGTCCATGTATTGATGCTCAGGACTGTGAAAATGTCCACAAAACTCCATATAACTATTGACATCATGGTATGTTGGATGCTCATAATATGAAGCATGCCCGTAAGCAAGCTCTCTGATGGATTTGTTTCCATCCCCACTTGCAGACCAAAATCCTGACATGATCTCTAACTAGCACTAGGCTTGTTGCAGAGATTGGGATGTACACACTGAAAACAGACCAATTTTTTTTTTTCATTATTGGTTTTTTTTTTTTTTTGACAAGCCCGTTCTCTAATTACCTCGGGCATACATTAGACAAACAAAATAGAAGAAGAAAAATCATAAACGGAAGGGAAGTTCTATGCAATCGCAAACAAGGCTGACTCCACCATAGTAAACTTACTGATTTCTAGCAAACAAAAAGCATGATGGATCCACTTAGATTGTTTTCTAGACCAGCTTCTAATCCTTCAAAAGGGAATTCGTTACAATCTGAGCAAACCCTTCTGGAATCAATCTGAGTTTAAGTAAATTGAATAGATGTGAGGGAAGCTGCTAGAGCTTTGATACCCAAGGCCTCACCGTATTACAAGGCGGCGCAGTCACGCATTCAACTTACAGAAACTATCATGAACTTCGAAGTATGCTTAAAGAGTAACCAATATTTTTTGAACGACTTTCCTACTAAGCTCGTTACCTTATAGGTCTCGTTCTATTCCAAATTTTAAATCTTAGGTTCATGTTAGGTATCGTTTTCCTAAGGCGGGCAAGAAGAGAACGGTGATGAAATCCGAACTCTTATCTTGTATGGCCAGTCCTTGCCCTTTACTAGGAAAATAAAACAGCCGTATTCAATTCCTCAACATATATGCAAACGAAGGAATACAGTAACTCGCTAACAAGGGATTCGCGAGTGTTTCGACAAACTTACCTCCCGTTCCAGATGGGGGATGAACCGTTGTTGTCGACTCGGGCCACGACTCCTATGTCATGAACGAACCCGAGGGGCCGAGGTGATATTGTAATTACCGTCCTTCTCTGCAAACAGTTGATATTTAATAATACCCTTCCGTAGGGTTTAAAAATAAAAATAAAAATAGAATGTCCAAGTCCAAGTCCAAAGTCCAAAATAAAGTGCAAAAGAAAAAGAAAATTACAAGAGTAGAGGAATCCTAATATAATCTAAAAATAAATAAAATAAACTCTTTTTTTTTAATTTAAAATAAAAACTTCTTTCGCTTCCTTTCCTTCGCCTTTACAACAGCTACTCCGGCACCTGTTGAGCTCAAAAGAGGTAGTTAGGGTTTCAAAGTTTTAAAGCAAAAGAAAAAATTAAAAAACAATAACAA
The DNA here is from genome assembly GCA_023529315.1 of Papaver bracteatum. NCBI lineage: Eukaryota > Viridiplantae > Streptophyta > Magnoliopsida > Ranunculales > Papaveraceae > Papaver > Papaver bracteatum. The sequence goes on from JAJJWX010005152.1 coordinate 2,692,632, forward strand.
AAATAAGTGTAAAACTGACTGTGAATAGTTGCGCTGCTACAATGATTATGCTACAGTGATATGTGAACAGTTCCAGAAGATGAAAAATGAATAGTGACAGGAGATGAAAAATGAACTACACCACTACCGAGTCCCCGGTAACGGCGCCAAAAACTTGGTAGGCTCGGAAAGATACCTACAACTATGTATAAACTGCAAGTGCACAGTGTCGACAAGCAACACAGGGCAAGCACAGGTCGAACCACAGAGACTTGGTGAGTGTAGAAGTTGATTCTAAATCCTGATTCAGATAGTAACCAAAAGGGGTTTGATTTTGTCGATACGACGATATGATTTTCAAGTGACTGAAATAATAAAAGTAAAAGATGCAAATAGCAAGATATGTAAACAATGATAATATGGATACTAGGGTATTCAAATCCACCAATAACCTATGATATGCATTCAACTTGTAATATTATTCTTGTCCTTATAGTAGATTCAAGTCTACCGTATAACTAAGGTGTTTCTCCAATGGATAATTTAATCACAACTAAAGTATTTCTCCAAAGCATTAATTGTCTAATTAAGCACAACTAATCTAAAGATCAATATTTGGTTAAGCATGAGTTATAGCATAATCAACATAGAGATATTCTAACTACAATGGATACATGGCATACATTGTGAGAGCAAGATGTTGACAAACTTGGATTAAATTATATCTTTAAACAATTCTAAACTTTCAAGAACAAGATACAAGATATGAATACATACCAATGAGATTAGGGCTTCATCTAAACCCTAGTAAATGAAATTAGAACATGAAGAACATTACAACAAAATTTAAATTTGATAAACTAACATGAACAAGCTATTCTTGGATGGTTTTTCAACACAACAACCCTCTCTATTTATACACAAAATTCCCTCAAGCACTTGGATCCGAATTTTGGCACTCATCCACTCAACAAAACATGTTTTCTTAATTGATGGAATATATTTGGTTGTGGGAAAAAAATTGGGAGTGATTGAGTGAGAGAATGGGGGTGAGGTGGATGTTTTGGAAAGAATCCAATGGGGGTGAGGTGGAAATGGATTTGGGTCTTGGGTTTTGGATCATGGGTTTTGGATCCCATGAATTTGTAAACAGGTTGCCACTGATGCGCGAGCGGGTTGCAACGCTTCCAACTTTCTTCTCTTTTGTCTTCTCAATTCTTCCAAGCTTTATTTAGTACTTAAAAACACAAAATTAATTAATACAAATATTTATTCTTGAAAATGGTAAAAATGCAGAATTTGGGATAATATATGACTTTGAAGCGCGAAAGATGAGTTAAGTGCCAATGAAAAGGTGTATGAATATGCAATATTTGGCACTCATCAAATACCCCCAAACCTGAATTTTACTTGTCCTCAAGTGAAACATAACTTAAGAAATCCTAACTATACCACTGTCGCTGGTCTCTCGAATGCATTTAGCGTATACATTAAGCCTTTAAACCCCTAGGTATCCCTAGTGGACGAGTTGTAGTCTCGTGAGGGCCTACCAAAGATGTACCCACAAAACCTTCTCCAATTTCAGAGCATCTATAGAAATGTCTTCGTCTTCGGTCTTCAACTGTAGATGATGAACTTCGGAATTTCGTAGAACCATGAAAATTTGTAACCAATTTTTTTTTTTTTTTTTTTTTAAGACCCGCTACACAGCTGATCATCATTTTTTTTTTAGTGACCCGCTACACAGCTGGTCATCAGATAACACACTACAAAAGACCCGCTCCACAGCTGGTCATCAGATAACAAAAAATGCAAAAGACTACAAAAGATCCTACAAAAGACCCGCTCCACAGCTGGTCATAAGAAAATGCAAAAGACTACAAAGGATCCTACAAAAGACCCGCTCCACAGCTGGTCATAAAAAGACTCACAACGCTAAATGCAAATACTCCCCCAAACCTAAATCTAACATTGTCCTCAATGTTTCAAAAGATAACAGAAACAACAACAAAACGTGAGAACAAAACAGATTCAAATGAAAGAGAATACCAGATGCAAAAAGGTTGGTGCTAACCATAATTGAATGAATGCTATGAAAGCAAACAATATGAGCGCAAGACAAAAAGTTCGGTTAGCACACAAATATATCAACAAGATTCAAAATTTACCTACTAGATTATACAATGATGACTCCCCAAACACCAACAATCTAAAAAGTTGAGGATCAACCCAAAAGACGGAATGCGGAAACATCAACAGCCTTACATATTTATAACATGACAACAATGCAAGTGAGACTGCATATGTGAATGAGTTACCCCCAAACCTAGATTTTTCAATAGATAAACTTTTGGGTACAAAATCTAACAATTTCAAGGGTGCATCATGCACAAGATCTAGTTCAAAGTGGATTTTGTCAGGGATGGATGGAGAGACATGAGTAAACTCCAACCGTGGCCCATCAAAGGTATTATATTTAGCTGCAAAATAGTCCAAGAGGACTTGAGAGGCACACAGTTCCAATCCTAGATTAGGTACTCTTAAAAAAAAAGGTTTAATAATAACTTTACAAATCAAATCTAGGTTGGGTGCAAGATTACCAGTTTGTGACATGGGCAGGGAGGTAGGCACATCATTATTAGTCACATCTATAACTCCTAAATCATTTTCCAATGTCGCAGCATGCTCATATTCATAGAACAATTCATCAAGACCTAGTTCATAATCATCATCATCCAAAGTTTTATTCTCATGCATGGACAGATCCAAAGAGACATCATGTTGTGACCTAGGTATAGAATCAGACACGTCAATTATATTTTCATGCTTAAGATCATTAGTGTCGATAGGAGATTCAACATTTTCTAAGTCAGACACAAGAAATTTGTCATGCTCTTGTTCACAGGAAAATTGCACAGGCTCAAGATCAGTATCAACATCCCATGTATATGGAACATTAGAAGAAACATCACTCATTAAGGTCGAGGCAGAGAAGCCTATTGTCTCTGAACCCAAAGGTTCGACAATATTTTCAGTAAAAACATGTTCTTATAACGTAACATCATCATCATTATCATCACAGAAATGCTTTTCAATATTCAAAATCGTAGTATTTCTAGTCCCTTCATTTAAAACAGGTTCATATGCAATATCAGTTGCACGAGTAAGACTAGGCATACTATTTTCACATTTTATTTCATTAGGACAAACAAACATTTCATCCTGAAATTCCTCCCTTCCTACATTTTGTAAACGAATCAAATTCATTTTTAATAATGCATTAAGTTGTTCGATGGAAGGAGAGTCTTCAATGATAGGAAATTCATAATCAATGCTATATGGTTTATCATGCAATACACTCCTAGCATTATTTTGTTCGATGAGTCTGAGATTTTCCTCCACAGATTGAGAAGTACAAAATTGTTCAACTTCCCACTGTGGTGGATGATACATATGTGCAGGGTCATTAGGGTCTATAAAATACTAATCGCAACCTTCGAAAGGTTGATTATGGTCCCAATGACTATCAGCTTTGTAATCTGTTGGCATTTCATATTTTGGATTTTCATGATATTCTCTAGATTGCCTAAAATCATGCAAAATATAGCAATTATCAGCAGGATGGCCTAAGCCTCCACATAAGGTACAAGCATAGATTTCCGATTGCCTAGAAGAATTATATGCGACAGATTCATGCATTTGCATTTCTAAAGCTGCAGTTCTAGCTTCTAACTGGTCCAAAAGTGATGATTGTGAGAGTTTGGCACTGTAAAGATGTTCATTTTCACCCTGTGGTGGATGATACATGTGTGAGTAGTTATTAGGGTCCATGTATTGATGCTCAGGACTGTGAAAATGTCCACAAAACTCCATATAACTATTGACATCATGGTATGTTGGAGGCTCATAATATGAAGCATGCCCGTAAGCAAGCTCTCTGATGGATTTGTTTCCATCCCCACTTGCAGACCAAAATCCTGACATGATCTCTAACTAGCACTAGGCTTGTTGCAGAGATTGGGATGTACACACTAAAAACAGACCAATTTTTTTTTTTTTCATTATTGGTTTTTTTTTTTTTTGACAAGCCCGTTCTCTAATTACCTCGGGCATACATTAGACAAACAAAATAGAAGAAGAAAAATCATAAACGGAAGGGAAGTTCTATGCAATCGAAAACAAGGCTGACTCCATCATAGTAAACTTACTGATTTCTAGCAAACAAAAAGCATGATGGATCCACTTATATTGTTTTCTAGACCAGCTTCTAATCCTTCAAAAGGGAATTCGTTACAATCTGAGCAAACCCTTCTGGAATCAATCTGAGTTTAAGTAAATTGAATAGATGCGAGGGAAGCTGCTAGAGCTTTGATACCCAAGGCCTCACCGTATTACAAGGAGGCGCAGTCACGCATTCAACTTACAGAAACTATCATGAACTTCGAAGTATGCTTAAAGAGTAACCAATATTTTTTGAACGACTTTCCTACTAAGCTCGTTACCTTATAGGTCTCGTTCTATTCCAAATTTTAAATCTTAGGTTCACGTTAGGTATCGTTTTCCTAAGGCGGGCAAGAAGAGAACGGTGATGAAATCCGAACTCTTATCTTGTATGGCCAGTCCTTGCCCTTTACTAGGAAAATAAAACAACCGTATTCAATTCCTCAACATATATGCAAACGAAGGAATACAGTAACTCGCTAACAAGGGATTCGCGAGTGTTTCGACAAACTTACCTCCCGTTCCAGACGGGGGATGAACCGTTGTTGTCGACTCGGGCCACGACTCCTATGTCATGAACGAACCCGAGGGGCCGAGGTGATATTGTAATCACCGTTCTTCTCTGCAAAAAGTTGATATTTAATAATACCCTTCCGTAGGGTTTAAAAATAAAAATAAAAATAGAATGTCCAAGTCCAAGTCCAAGTCCAAGTCCAAGTCCAAAGTCCAAAATAAAGTGCAAAAGAAAAAGAAAATTACAAGAGTAGAGGAATCCTAATATAATCTAAAAATAAATAAAATAAACTCTTTTTTTTTTAATTTAAAATAAAAACTTCTTTCGCTTCCTTTCCTTCGCCTTTACAACAGCTACTCCGGCACCTGTTGAGCTCAAAAGAGGTAGTTAGGGTTTCAAAGTTTTAAAGCAAAAGAAAAAATTTAAAAACAATAACAAAAATAAGTGTAAAACTGACTGTGAATAGTTGCGCTGCTACAATGATTATGCTACAGTGATATGTGAACAGTTCCAGAAGATGAAAAATGAATAGTGACAGGAGATGAAAAATGAACTACACCACTACCGAGTCCCCGGCAACGGCGCCAAAAACTTGGTAGGCTCGGAAAGATACCTACAACTATGTATAAACTGCAAGTGCACAGTGTCGACAAGCAACACAGGGCAAGCACAGGTCGAACCACAGAGACTTGGTGAGTGTAGAAGTTGATTCTAAATCCTGATTCAGATAGTAACCAAAAGGGGTTTGATTTTGTCGATACGACGATATGATTTTCAAGTGACTGAAATAATAAAAGTAAAAGATGCAAATAGCAAGATATGTAAACAATGATAATATGGATACTAGGGTATTCAAATCCACCAATAACCTATGATATGCATTCAACTTGTAATATTATTCTTGTCCTTATAGTAGATTCAAGTCTACCGTATAACTAAGGTGTTTCTCCAATGGATAATTTAATCACAACTAAAGTATTTCTCCAAAGCATTAATTGTCTAATTAAGCACAACTAATCTAAAGATCAATATTTGGTTAAGCATGAGTTGTAGCATAATCAACATAGAGATATTCTAACTACAATGGATACATGGCATACATTGTGAGAGCAAGATGTTGACAAACTTGGATTAAATTATATCTTTAAACAATTCTAAACTTTCAAGAACAAGATACAAGATATGAATACATACCAATGAGATTAGGGCTTCATCTAAACCCTAGTAAATGAAATTAGAACATGAAGAACATTACAACAAAATTTAAATTTGATAAACTAACATGAACAAGCTATTATTGGATGGTTTTTCAACACAACAACCCTCTCTATTTATACACAAAATTCCCTCAAGCACTTGGATCCGAATTTTGGCACTCATCCACTCAACAAAACATGTTTTCTTAATTGATGGAATATATTTGGTTGTGGGAAACAAATTGGGAGTGATTGAGTGAGAGAATGGGGGTGAGGTGGATGTTTTGGAAAGAATCCAATGGGGGTGAGGTGGATGTTTTGGAAAGAATCCAATGGGGGTGAGGTGGAAATGGATTTGGGTCTTGGGTTTTGGATCATGGGTTGTTTAATCCCATGAATTTGTAAACAGGTTGCCACTGATGCGCGAGCGGGTTGCAACGCTTCCAACTTTCTTCTCTTTTGTCTTCTCAATTCTTCCAAGCTTTATTTAGTACTTAAAAACACAAAATTAATTAATACAAATATTTATTCTTGAAAATGGTAAAAATGCAGAATTTGGGATAATATATGACTTTGAAGCGCGAAAGATGAGTTAAGTGCCAATGAAAAGGTGTATGAATATGCAATATTTGTCACTCATCACTGCACGCTGTAAACCGCCAGACCAATACCCCAGTTTGTATCCCCTAGTTGTGACGTGATTAACGTCTCGACTAAGTCGTGGGACCCACATAAGGTAGCAAACTGTGCTAGGTAAAATAATCAAGTTGCTTGTAGGCGCATATTGTATGCATGCGGTTCATTAAATATGCTTAACATGCTTGAAGCCTACACAACCTTAATGAAAAGATTGCAAGTTGAAGTGACTCAACTAGCTATGTTCAGGCGTGGTTCGGAGGTCGCATGAGCGGGACCCACCTTGGCCGGTTATGCCATGGGGAAGTGTGGTAACTCCCTTCCTAGGCTATTCATCCAAGCATTCGAACTTGGACGGACGAGATTGATGGAGGAATAACCGTTGGATTAGGGTTTGGAATGCTTGCAAACCTCCCTTTTCACCCTAACGGTTTTTAGCCTTGGGAGGCGTGCATGGAGTGGCCGATCGGTCCAGCAAGTAGGCGGGACGCCACTCTACATGCCCATGCTTGTTGGAAGTCAATCAGAGCAATCAAAGTCGCTCGTTTCAGCCTGCGATGATGGACATCCGAGATTAGAAGGGGGGCGTGCATGCTACCTTTGGGTGCACAAATCGAGACGGATAGATACAACCGTTCGCGGACGATTGGTTGGCTGTGTAGCTGGGCCCACATTGGACATGCTGGTGTGGTCGGCCAGTTAATCTCGCTTTCCTTTGGCTTCCGTTCGTTTGTCTCAAAGTGGCTGCCTGCGACCACTTGATGCAAACCCTAATTTGGGGTTTCCGACCGATTACCTACATCCGACCGAATCTGGCATTTGCCAACCTCTTTTGGTGAGGTCGATTGTGCGAGGGGAATGTTGGGACGACGGTGAGCATGTGCATGTGCGCTACTCAGTCCCGCGCATGATCTAGGACGTCCAACCATGCCTGCGAAGTTGGACGGATGAGATCTATTTTTGAGTTTGTTTTCAGCAGGTGAGACTAATATGGGTAGTCTTGCATGCGTTCAACGGGGCTAATATAACCCGCCGTCAAGTAGCCTACGGGTGTTTGCATGTCGAACACAAGGCTTTGAGTAAGGCATTAATTGTAATGTTGTAAACCTACAGAAAATCGGGATGGTTGCTACATGCTCTGCTCTGGGTAGGTTATAATTCTCAGGGATGGTTGCACATGCTCCAATGAATTATCATGGTGAGAAATATTCATCACCTGAAGGCTTTATCCTTTGCAGGACGTCAGCTTACAAAAATTGGCTTTTTACAAATTTAGTCTTTAAATAGAAATCCACCATCAACAATCGGTAAAGAGAGAAGTTCCTTAGTCGTGCAAGGCTCGTAATGTAGAGATATTCCGTTGATAAAGTTTTCAAGGAATCGCATCTGGTTGCAATGACTTTCTATGTTTTGAATCTTGTCCAATAAGATCAAGTCCCCAGTGCATGTTTAAGGAATTCGTGCCATCGATGGATGAATGATGTTGCATTTGCTTCAGAATTATTATCATGGAGATAATGAAGACTCAGCGATTGTAGTTCAGTTTCACTTTGATCGTGTCGGTGGTGAATCAGTGTGTCATTGTCGAGATATTTGTGCTGAAGCCAGAGGTGCCATTATCGAAGGTGTACTCTTTGATTAGAAGTACAATTTGAAGACTTCTTAGATGCTTGAGCGTTGGAGTGTCATATCCTTCAAGCTTCGAATGACTTAGGCTTGATCGTCTCGGTCCCGAGTATCTTCTGTTGATTCAGCATTCCTTTCGCTGCGTAGTGGGATTCAACACTTGTGCATACACCAGAGCTTTATGATTTTGTGGAACACATGGACACTCCTGCAAGGCTACGTAGAAACTCCCAAAGTGTTCTTTGCCATGCTTGGACATTATCTCAGTAATGAATATCTCAGTGCTCGATTCGGAGTGTCATATTCAACCACTTGGTAAAATATTAATGCGGTGAAGCTACCATTCATAACATCTTGCAGAGTTGCTAGCATAATTGAGTCCCCATGCTAGGATAGCATGTGAGGAAATAAATGACACATACATGAAGTGAATGAGACTTTACTGGGTGCAGGACCATTTGATTAATGTCTAAGCATCTTTTGTAGGTTCTTGTTTCAACCTCGTCAAAGTTCGAAATTCCTCCAAGTTCTCTGATGATAGAACGTCCTCCAAATTTTCTGGATCAGAACTTTCTTCGTTGGAGAGATGTGTAACCAAAGACGCTTTGTTAGTAGTCATCTTCTCGGCATGAATCCACGTCCATCCGAGAATCATGTTATATCTGGGATCTTCCCTGATTATGTGAAACTTGGTTTCCGTCCAGGTTGAGCCAACTTTCATTTTGAGAGTGATGAAACTGTATGCATCTCTGAGCGTTCCTTCATGGTCTCTGATTGAGATAGGAGTATGGGTAGCTTCTTGTCGAGTGATGCCTACGAATCTGAGGGTTTTCAGTGGAATATTATTGATGGTGGTGTCAGCATCGATCAAAATTATTTCAAACTCATTTCTTCTGAGATGGATTGTGGTAAGCAGTCCCCAGTCGTGCATCTCTTTGTCTGTGGATGAAGGTTCAAGGAGTATTTCCGGGATGGACATACGTCTGACACAATGTAATTTGGTGTTGTGAACATGTCATTCCTTTGTTCTTTAGACAGATAGAGAAATTTCACCTATATGCTCGATCAACGATTGAACTGCTTCTTTGACTGGTTGTTCAAAGAATGTAAAGGTTCTAACTGGGAGAGGATTCTTGTATACTCCTTCAGTCCCCAGTTGAAACTATTGTGGATCAACCTTCTCTTTGAAGATGTGCTTCAAAATATTGCAGTTATTTGTTGGATGATTGATGAATCTATGAAGGTGACAGTACCTGGGATTCTCCATTTGTCCTCATCTCTCTCCTGATGAACAACAATATGATTGCATCATATTGAACCCAGACTTACAGTAACATGATCACTTCTTTAATGGAAAGAGGAAATTTTGAGTCCTCGTTTGATCATTTCCCCGTTTATTGATGCCGGGTCGAGGTTTGTGCATTTCAGGATTTGTTATCTTTTCTTTGCGCCTTCAGGGGAACCTGGGATGTTGGATAAGCGCTCTGATGCTATGCCTCGGGTTTCCTTTCATCCCTTTCGGAAACAACGTTTGTTAAAGGCTGGAGATTGTACTGATTGTTGACTAGGCGTCGGCTACTTCAAGGTTCCTCCAACTTGCAGATTTTTCTCTTTACTGTAAAGTAGGTGCAGTACTCGTTGATCGTTTAGATGCTTCATGAAGCTCTAAGAAAGTATGGAGCCGGACATTTTCCAGCAAGGCTCTGTAGACCTGGATCATTTCGTTAATGCACAAGTCCATCAGTTGTTGTTCAGTGACATTCGGGTCATGACAATCCAAATCTTGGACTATGAATATCTTCACATAATCGTTCGGATGTTCATTGCTCTTCTGAGACATTCTTCCTAAGTTGGAGAGAGTAATATGCTCTGTGATGAAGAATTGTTTCCTGTAGAAAGCATTAACCATTTCTCCCCAACTAGCAATGCTCCCTGGTGCAATGTTGTTGTACCATGTGTATGCTTGTCCTGTCAAAGAATTTGAGAATTCTTTTAGACGGACAACATGATTGTGCTCATGCTCTCCTAGTACTTCCAGGAATCGAGAAACGTGTTCTCGAGCGTTCCCTGTTCCATTGTACATCATGAATATTGGATAAGTGTAGCCTTTTAGGAGAGGGATTCTTTATGTAACAGTAGGGTATGAAGGTTGATGATGATGGACAGGTGCATTGACTTTTCCTCGATCCTCCATATAGCGTTCCATATCTTCACGAGTGATGAAGCTTGCAAGTTCCTTCTTTGGTGGGTTATCTGCAACCTTGTGGACTTCATCATCGTCTACTACTTCTTTGGTGGGTTATCTGCAACCTTGTGGACTTCATCATCGTCTACTAAATGGATTGGAGTGACTTCAGGATCAGCAGCCGGAGATGTTTCTTTGGATTTTCCCTTCTCCTGAGCTTTCTCTAACATCTTGTCAGTGAGAGTTTTGAGATAATTGCACATCTCTTTCTGAGTGGTAGCCATGTCAATATGATTTTTTGCAAGAGTTTCTTGCACATTCATGAGATCATCTATGGTAGGTGGATTTATTCTGATTTCTTCAGGAGACCCGTCAAATAGAGGATTCTCTCCGATGTTGGTTTGTGGTGGGGGTGGTATCACCAGTGCCGTTGTTGGAAATATGAATGGTTTCTGGAGCACCACCATTGTTGCTAGTTCTAGCGTTGTTTGGGTTAGGATTTGTGATTGAACTGGACCGAAGATCAACCATTTTGTGAGAATTTGAGATTGCAACCGAGAGATTAATCTCCCACTGTGGTCCCCAATCTGTTGATGGAGAAAAATGGTTTGCTAGTTTTTTAGGGAATTGAAGAGACAGACGTGTTGTCGAGACTCCTCAACCGAGCAAACTGCTCAACCTCACACATATGCACTACAAAGGGAGTGCTTAGATTCGAGATATCAATCTGTAAGACTCCTGCCTAAACCAAGTCAATGGCCGTTCCAGAGTCAATTCTGTCACAAATAGGGAGATGGGATTGATCTATAAGAGGGAAGCTGAGAATTGTGTGGGATCAGTGATGATCAAGGATTGTGGATGTGTTGTGGGTTTCTGTAAATAATGAATGAGTTCGAATGATTGAGAGAGTATTGCTCACACGATGATTCTTGGATAGACGATGGATTGTATGTTCAATATCTCGTGGATTTTCTGTGTGTTTTTCCATTTTGTTTCAATCATGGATTCGAGGACTTATTTATATTTTCAGAGTAGTAAACACATTGATCCCTGTAAGTATGACGGTTTCTTGAGTGAAAAAGTGGGAAAGTGGGAGATCGTGGTCAAGTCAGTTCCATGTCGTATGGATACTTGACTGATCGTGCACCCACTACTTTGCTAACCCCTTTAAACGTTGGCACGACTTACTCACATTTCTCGTCGTGGATGAACACACGTTCCGTAGGCCGCTATACCAAAACCCTAAGTGATATCCCCCATATGTGACGTGATTGATGTCTCACGAATCATGGAGTTTGAAAGGTTGACGTGTATTTAGTTAGTCAGTTGTTGAATAATTAGGATACGTGTCTAGGTTTTGATGAACCGAGCATGATTGAAAAATGCTCAGTGATTCATGAATATTAATATTGAATTGCGATTAATATTCGAGTTGCAGAGCAAGTATTGCTCAATTCGACGAATTATGATAAATTACTGAATATTGATAGCTGGATGAATATTCGAGCAACTGAGCAAGTATTGCTCAATTCGATGAAATATGATAAATTACTGAATATTGATAGCTAGATCAATATTCGAGCAGCGGAGCAAGTATTGCTCAATTCGATGAATTATTTATTGGTGACGTGACCCAATAAAATATTAATTAAAATTTTGGTAGTTTATCGAATATTATATAATTAATCCACATGATGATGGCTGGATCAACATAAATTTATTAGTGTTTGAACTTGCTCAGAATGATGATTTCGTGAAGCGTTTGTTCGAAACCCTAATTTTTGATCAATTGTTCGTCAATTGATGAATTGTTGAAAATAGGTCATGAATGAGGGAGGGACTGACCACATGGGATGATGGACGACCATGTGGTTCCCGAGTGATCGAGTGAGCGTGCACCAGGGTTCCGAGTTGAACAGTTGGTGAAAGAATGATAAAATGTCGGTTTCATCATTTATTAAAATAGTGCTCGCCTGAGCATTAGGTAATAAAACCTAATTTATGGAGAAGTGAGGGATCGCCAAGAAGGCATGAAATCGTCCCTTGGGAGTGTGGAACCGGCTGATGGTCGATTGAGCAAATTCCAAGTTGGTTGGAAAGAGTTTGGACCCAATACGAGCAATTGAGCAAATTATGTCAAAATTATGAATATGTGTGGGACCGAATTAGTGTAAGCCTTAGGTCCGGCCTTCGTCGGTCAAGGAGGCATGCCCGTGTCACCATTATGTCCGTGTCTCAGTCTTAAGAGTTTTGGCACTTTCTGATGTGCGTTTGAGCAATATCTTGGATTTTCAGAAGAGTTCGATCTTTGAATGAAATTCTAGATTTTTCTCGAATGAGCAAGTAGAACTTTGCTCGTTTTATCAAAAATTTGATAAATATTAAAATAATGATATTTTAATACTTGGTGTGAGAAGCCTAGTCGGCCGTGTGACCATGTTGACTTTTTGGCTTTTTCATGGTTTGAGCAATATTTGAGAAAATATGAAGAAACCATGATTTTTGCTCAAACGGAGGAGTTTCATGAGATGTGGAAATAATAATAATAAAATAAGGGATTGAAAGTGTGGGACCGGCCACGGCCAAGGCATGGCCGGCCGTCTAGGAGCTCGGTTCCGTGACACTTTCCCTGATTTTATATTATTTTTCATGATACAGTGGAAATTCCATGAAACCAAAGAGTTTTGTTGAAACCATGAAATTCCCATGGGATGAGGAAAATAATAATTATGAAAGACTAGGGATTGTAAGGTGTGAGACCGGTCACGGCTAGGGCATGGCCGGCCAGCTAGGTAGCCCGGTCCCGCAACACCTTTCCCTATTTTTACTATTTTTCATGAATCCTTGAAAATTTGGAAAAACCGTGAGTTTTGCTCAAACAAGGAAAATTGCTAAAATAAAGGAGTTTTCATGAGTTCATGAAATAATAAAATAATTAAAATAAAGGAAAAAAAGCGTAGGGGACCAGCCACGACGGCATGACCGGCTGTCCCCGTCCCCTAGGCGCCACTTTTATTATTTTAATATTATTTTCTCTCTCCTATTTTGTGTAGGATTCATCGTTTGTCCATATTTCAAATGCTCGTTCGTGCATTTGGGAGCTCGTTCGTGCATCATCGTCGAGTACACTTGCACCATTTTATGGGGCTTACTCAGTGGTAGTCCAGATGCCCGATTGTTGAGTATTTATTACTAATTCATGAAATTCAGTGGAGAATGATTCATGAAACCGAGTAATAAAAGTGAGTAGTTGTGTATTATCAATCCATAAGATCAGCCATGGATTTGACCATGGATACGGAATAATAAATCGAGTGTTACCATTCCGTGGGATCGTGGTTTCGACCAAATAATCAGAGTAATTAACTATTACCATTCCATGAGATCGATCGTGGATTCAATCATGAAATCAGAGTAATGAAAGTATCCATTACCATTCAAAGAGATCAGCCGTGGATTCGATCATGAAATCGGAGTAATGAAAGTATCCATTACCATTCCTTGAGATCAGTCATGGATTCGATCATGAAATCGGAGTAATGAGATTACCTATTACCATTCCATGAGATCAGCTGTGGATTCGATCATGAAATAAGAGTAATTAGATAAAATAGATTATATTCTAGGAATTCAATGGTGAATTTCACGGTATAATTAATATATTGCAGAAGGGATATTAGCTAGTTAAAGTGTCATACTCGTTCTGAAGGTGCATAGTTAGGAAACATCAAGTGTTTTCGAAGTCCTGAAGGCGTTTTGCCCTCTCAATAATCATGTATGGAGAACCGCCCGGATCTATACACGATCTCTCTACATAGTCATGGAACAGTGAGTGTGACCGACATCCTGAAGGCGTTATTGCTCTCAATCTTACGGAGAACCGCCCAATCGTTCTTCTACGTAGAGGAAGGTTCTTCTATATAGTCAGGGAACAATGAGTGTCACCGATGTCCTGATGGCTTAAAGCTCTCAATCTTACGGAGAACATCCCATTTACGTTATTCTACATAAAGGCTATGATGAAATGGCCAGTATCGAACGCTCCGGAGAGGCCTTTCGAGCAGCATATGCATCATACTTCGTAAAACACAAATCGTCACATGCATTCCTGAAGCTGTGTCAGAAACATGCAGTATCATGATTTTACGGTTCTGACCTTTGTTGAAAATACACCATCAACACCAAGAAATGGCCGTTCCAGTTTTTCTTTGGTCACAAAATGAAGGAGAAGGGTTGATCTTAGGGAGGGAAGCGAAGAAGGTGTTGAGATCAGAGTGGTTAACTCTGAAGGTGTGGCTGTTTATGACTTGTATCATAATGTGGAACTCGCTTGTGTCATGTAAGCTATGAGTTGTTTGGTGCTTTTCTAAATACTTGTGTTAATAACCTCTGTTGGTTGAAATAGATTGAAAAACTATTTATACAAGTCATGATTGAGCGCACCCTGATCTCATAAGAAGTGGAGACAGTTAAGTAGTAGAGAAGTGGGGTTGTGTAAAAGTGGTGACCATCACATCTTCATCATGAGTGAAGTCTGGTCAGCGTTACACCCACTACTCTCTTACTACTATCAACCGTCCGCCTTTGACCTGACACTTTCTCGTAATGGGCGTGTTGCACGTCGTACGCTATAAACCGCTAGACCAATACCCCGGTGAGCATCCCCCAGTTTGTGAAATGTTTGATGTCTCAAGTATTTTGTAGGAAAATGTACATGTAGCAAGTTTTTGAGTGTGTCTTGTATGTAAGACCTAACTACTTTGACCAATCACGCACAATCTAGGTGGTCATATGCTACAAGTCCATTTGTGAAATTTTCCGTAAGAAATAACATGCAATGCTCTATGGTTAAATAATTAAATTATTTGTGAAATCGTTATTTATAAAATATCGATTGCAATCGATGCATATAAAATATCGCCTTTAAGAAAGCAGCTTAAAATAATTAATGATCGTGAAGCATTGTTGTGTAAGGCTTGTTTAAATTATTCGCCGAGCCTAATATATTAAAACGAGCATGACCAGCCATTTTCGAGAAGCTGCCTGGAGTCGGTCATGCGCGCCAAAGGTAGGCCCGTCGGTCCTTATGGGAGAGAGATGGCTGGCAACCACGACGACATCTTATTGGTCTCCTAAAATTAGATCTAGGCCGATCGATTCGGCTGGCGAAGTTGGACGACCGAGATGATTTACGACAGTTAATGGTTGTCGTTGATTCAATATAGGTTTTAAAAAGCCGTGTGACTAACCCATTTTGGGCCAACGGTTTTTGGTGTTAGTAGCATGATGGGAACCATTCGATCGGCCAGCGCTATAACCAGGCCGCTGGTGAGCGTATCCTCACCTTTCTCGTTGATTAGGATTGAATCTAGGCCGATTAATTCAGCTAGCGAAGCTGGACGTCCGAGATCGTTTTGCGATAGCATTGTAATGCTGCTAAACATAAATTAGGTTTTTGTAAGTCGCGCGACCAACTAACTTTGGACAATCGGTTAGTGGCTCTATTGGCGAGTTAGAAAGGCTCTGATTGGCTGAAGTATTAGTGGGCCCACCGGTGTACCTGATGATGCTTGTCCGGTCGCGTCAGGGAGCGGCTAAGCTTGATAAACCTGTCGGCCAAAACGTGTGGATGTAATCGTTTTGAGACTGACATGAGCAGTCTATGTCCAATTCCTTAATGGATTAAGTGCGTCGACCAACCAACTTCCACTTTTAAAGCGATCTGATTGGTCGATGGGGAAGGGGGCCGGCAAACAGCAACATGGTGCATGGACGACCAACCACGGGTAGCGCCTGTTAGAGCAGATCGGTCGACCTAGTGGCGTGGCCATGCCTCCTTTGCTAGCACAAAATCAATCAATTTCTGGTGAATTTTGTGTGTTCATACAAAATCACTAATTATATTTCAGAGGGCAGCATAACTTTGTGTGCCTCTAATTGAGTACTTCCATGCATATCTTAAACCTAACACTTCGGGAAATTCGTGTTACTCTGCTGCGAGCGAACATTAATTGTCATGTCATGCCAACATTAAGAGTTCGGCTGGGGAACAAGGCATAGAATGAATACTCGACAGGCCATGCATTAAAGCAGGTGGAAGATAAAATTTACATAATATTTGGGATTCTTGCTACATGCACCATTCTGGATAAATTATATATATAAATGTACTGATTTGCTCAATACATATGCAAGTAAAGAGGTCTAGGCACACATCACTTTTAAATGACTCAGTTTCTTTGCAGAACAACACGTATTAAATATAGGGTTTCACAATTTTGGCCCTGAGGAAAAAACCACCATAAACATTAAGTCCTCTGCTTAGCACATGACAGTGACATTGATGCGGGGTAAGCACTAGATGGTGACATTAAAGAGATAAAATGATCGAGCCAAAGTTAATAAACATTACCATGTAAGTGGCAGTTATCTTGAATTTGAAACAGTGAGTCGGGCCGCAAGATCACGATTGCATCTTTCAGGCATGTCCTTCCAGGATTCTGAGATGGACCGAAAGCATTCTTCTCTTGACTATCTGACGGTATTTTCCCGGCTTTAATTAGGGTTTCAACAAGAAACATGACTTGGTGGGCGTTGAATCCTCATCTATCGGATAAGTCCCGTTGAAGTTGTACAGCATCGCTTTCTCTTAAGGTTTCTGCAGCGTATATACATATGGAGGTGAAACCAGACCATTCTTCTCGATTTGGAATTGAGATTTTCCTATTGAACCCATATCTTTTCATTATGCCAGATATGGGTGAATCATCTTCGACTCAGCCAGACTCTTCTTCCGAACGCAGTCGGCTTGTATCCAGAGTATGACTCTAATTATCTCTTGATTTTGAAGTGGTAATCCCCTTTCTCTTTTGACACTAACATCGTTATTTCAGAGTAGGCGAATTCCCGGGTCTCGTGACAACTTCCCTGTCCGGATCATCTAAGTCAAGAAGATCATACCGGTATGCCTTTTCATTAGTGAATAGGTAATCATCAGTTATGGCTGGTAATTTTTTTTTTTTTAGAGGTACCCTATTGGAACATGTGTAACAGTGGTTGACGACGATGACCTGGCCACTCCTTTTCCTTCAAGCTCAAAATCGCCTAACACTGCAGACCTGGAGGTCGCTAATTTGGGTATCTCCTCCTATGAGTACCCTAATGAAGGCTTGCCTTTTGATATTCACATGAAGTGTCTATCTTCTAGCTACCAGACTGTTGGTGAGTTCTTAACGCGGAAGGAGTTCGTTCCTTTGTACACAAAAATATGGAGAAGGTACAACCACATTGCCACCAGGAATGTGGTGCGGCATTGTTCATCTGCTTTGGTCACCACGGTGAACTGCCTTCTTCCCATGGTCGCAGATATGGAGGGTAC
This sequence comes from Papaver bracteatum, assembly GCA_023529315.1. NCBI lineage: Eukaryota > Viridiplantae > Streptophyta > Magnoliopsida > Ranunculales > Papaveraceae > Papaver > Papaver bracteatum. The sequence goes on from JAJJWX010005152.1 coordinate 2,710,367, forward strand.
ATCTATTCGTGAAGTTGCTGAATCAACTGTTGAAAAGTGGGAAAACATAATACCTACATGTGAATCCATGGAGTTCAATGTGAGATGGATGCGGCAGTGCCTTGACATCATCAAAGTTGATCGATCTGGTATCATTTCCAATGTCGTTCCTGTTGTGAAAGCTATCTTGGAGGAGGAAAAGGCCTTGGCTGCGAAATTTGAGAAGGTGGAACAGGCAATCCATAACTTGAAGAGTAGGACTGAAAGGTATCAGGATAGGCTGAAAATAATGCTTTCAAGGAACTACAACTTGCTGGATGGATTTTTCTGAGTCATACTATTATTTTATTATTTTTTGAATAAGTAGGCATGAGAAACGTTTGATTGTTCTCTTCTTGTCTTGGGTTTTGAACATTATTTTTGAGAAATGAATTGTACTGGGTTTTTGAAAGCAAATGGAGTTTACATTAATATTTATTGACTAATGAGACTTTGACAACTTATATATGAAAGAAATGAAAAATGCCTGATTGGCCGTGTCATGAGATGGCAAGGGATTAAATAATGGTCAGGCATAGTATTCCTTGAGCCATTTTCCATTGATGACTGCTTCCAATTTGCCTCCATCCTCTTTGACAATCTTGTAATATCCACTGTTATACGCTTTGGTGACCACGTAAGGACCTTCCCATTTTGGGAAAAACTTTGGTGCGGACATGTCTTGCTGAATGTGTTTGGCGTTCTTTAATACCAGATCTCCTGTTTGAAAAACTTGAGGTTTTACAGCTTTATCGTATGCTCTGGAGATTCTCTTTATGTACGCCCGAGCATGCTCTTCTGCATTAATTATCCTGGAATCCAAAGTGTCAAACTGCGCTATTCTGGAGCTCGATGCTTCAGCCTCATTCCATTGGACTCCACTTACTGTTGCAATCCTAGCCGACGGGATTTTAATCTCTGCTGGGAGAATTGCGTCTGCACCATAGACAAGTGAATAAGGAGAAACTTCAGTAGAGCTCCTAGGTGCCGCGCGATATTCCCACAGCGCCATAGGCAATTGTTCGTGCCACGTCATGGGGTTATCATGCACTGTTCGACTGAGAATTCGAATCAAAGTCTTGTTGGCGCTTTCAGCTTTCCCATTCCCCTGAGGGTAACAGGGGAATGGGCAAGCTTGCCCAGTATAGAAGACTTGCTTAACTTCATATTCTTCAAGCAATTCTTGTACTTTTTTGTTGGCGAAGGGAGTCCCATTATCAGTAATGATGTGCTTAGGCACGCCAAACAGACAAATGATGTATTCCTTAATGAATGTTGCAATAGTCTCTCTAGTGGTTCCTCAAAGAGGAATAGATTCAACCCATTTAGTAAAGTACTCCATCGCGGTTATGATATACTCGTACTGCTTTGGCGACGGCGGATTTATTTTCCCAATAATATCAAGTCCCCAGCCGTAGAAAGGTCATGGACTACTTACTGAATGAAGGGGAGTACAAGGCGTGTGGATGAGATTCCCATGAGTTTGACATTCATGGCATTTTTGAACGAATGCCACTGCATCATCCTCCATAGTTGACCAGTATTATTTTTCGTGCACATGTAGGAATAACTTCTTCTTCCCTTAGTCTTCACCTCCATGTGTCTCTTTCAACATAATCTGGATTTCAGACTTTTCCAAACATTATAGCAGGCCCACCTCCAAAACTCTTGCAGTATAGGATTCCCTCATGAAATACGAATCTTTTGGATTTTTGCTTCATCTTGGCTACATCCTTCTTGTTAGCAGGCATCAAACCATCACGGAGATAGTTGATATATGGTTCTCGCCATTCCCCAGCATAGCCAATGTTAAGAACTTCCAATTGATGTGGCAGCGCTTGACAATTGAAGGAAGACCATTGGAGCGTTTGAGATTGAGTCTCCATATCTGGCCAGTAGTAGTTGAGGCGTTGAAGATGTCGGTAAAGAGTCACCACTAATGTTTGCCCACATATTTCTCCATGTACGCGATTAAGTTGTAGTTGCGCTTCTTTATCTCCGAGACATATTGACATGGATCCATCTAAGTTTCTGTGGTATAACACTCCATGGAGCATGAAGAAGTTTTTTAGGGTTTTAAAACTAACATTTCCTTGAGAAAGCGAACTGTTAAGTTCTTGAATAATCAGAGTTTTCCAATCGTTGGCTTTAGCATCTTTGGGTTGTGAAAGCCATGTTGATTCCATAGTTCGTCTCTTCACCGTCAAAGTCTTTTCCAAACCCTCGAATTGCAATTCCGAAGATAATGTATCTAGGAAATTGGCGTGTTTTTTATTGTTCCAGCCAATGTGAATTATGGTTGTATCGGCGAAATAATTCAATAGCTTTTGCGCATCAGCTCTATAAGGGTCCAGTGTTACCTCTTTGAGTGAGTATACTATGTTAATCTGGTTGACCAGCAGTTACGAGTCGCCTCTTACTTCTAGATGTGTGGCTCCTGCTTATTTAGCTAGCGACAATCTTATGAGGAAAGCTTCGTATTCTGCTGAATTATTGGTGCACTGAAAGTCCATCTTGAATGAATGCGAAAGGACTTCATGATGTAGTTTTAATTGTGGTAAGTAAAGGGTTTGATTCTCTGACTTTTATGAAGATTTGGTTTTAAGATTAATTAAGAAAAATACTAAAACAATTTGCTAAGATGATCAATGGGAGAAAAAACTAGGGTTTGGGATTCCACCAAATCAATTGTGTAATATAATCATTCTTCTCTAAAAAATATTCGTGATATAACTCAAGACAGTTTCGAACCCAATCTCATGTCTCGAAAAATATTATAGTTAGAATAAATAACAACTTATGTTGTAAACCAAAACGGTATAACCTCCTTCGCTTATAAAAGATCGATAGATAAACTACCCAAAAAAATTATTATGAAGCTAAATATGAAGAGAGATTAATTAAATCATTTAAGCTCCAAAAGAATATTTATTCAATTCAAAGAGTACTAGAATTTCTTACACGATTTATTGGCTTCTTCCTTAACCCAGTGGAGAGAACTAGCTTTCTATTACAAAATTGAAAACAAAAGAAACGTTCTAAAATTATAATGGTCTCGGCTATTCGCCCTCTGGAACCCCCTCTTATCTTTTTCTCGACGGACATATATAGGTTTCACATCATAACTTTCCGTTTTTCCGAATCTTCCTTCCACGTCATTAAACCAATGATAGTGTGCCATGTATCAAATCACCTTCATTTTATTGGCTCCACTAACTTTCGGACATACATGCTAATACTTCTTAATTCAGCTGCACCTTTTGTCATTTTATGGGAATAAATATTCCATTTCTTTTACATTTTCCATAAGTGGAACATATTCTGACATGGTAATCTTTCATGTCGTCATTGTTTTGTCCCATGTCCAAAATTCCATTTTTACTAACATACTTTCCTTTCCTTGGTGTATATGCAGTAATATGGAAACTAGTGATATGTTGACAATGAACATTACATTAACGTCATTTAGTTTCCTTCCCTACGTCACCAACCACCTTCTTTTCTTTTGTAAGCTAGGAAAAGCTCTGCCCAACCAAGCCATTAAGTCCTGTTACCCACAACTATTGCGGAACATACGTTTCCAAAGCTCTCAAGCCACCGCCAACCCATTTAACCATCAACCTATATTTGATGCCCGCATATCCAATTTTAGTCGTTCTCTTTGCCATAGCCGATTGTATTCGTGTATCTGCAAAAACACAAATAAATATCAAAATAAATATAGAATTAATAACCAATAATATGTATTTTGGGAAGTAAATATGTAAGAACTAAGCACTCATCACACCCCAAACCTACATTTTGCTAGTCCTGAGCAAAACTAAAATGAAAATACTAACTCACTGTCGCAGGCATCGTCGATTGCATTTAGCGTATGCAATAAGCCTTTAAACCCCTAGGTGGCCCTAGTGGCCGAGTTATAGTCTCGGGAGGGCTTACCAGAGATATACCCACAAAAACTTTACTCCAGACCCTAGCTATTTACGCGGAACCTTGGAAAAGCACTAAAGAATTTCCTTGGTTGGCATACTTATTGACTACAGGAGGAAATACCCTAATGCGAAATTCCAATTGTTGTATACGAGTTTGCACTCAAGCATACTAAAATTCATATATAAGTGACAGAGCTCTACTTAGATAGCTTCTGGACATCATAAATGGAGTCAACCAATCACATGGATAGATTATGAGATGGATATAAAAAAACATAGATGGTTTTGATGTTGACTAGGTGAACGGTATTTCTCATATCTGTCTTAAGGCCACTGCCAAAATGAACCTATCCTAATGGACTGAGATACTGGTCTGACTAATATCAACACAACTGGCATATACGAGAGAACTAGTGGTCAATAATCTTAATTCTAGATCAACTCAGCTGGCATATACAAGGGAACCAGCGGTCGATTTTACAATAATAAACTTTTCATTGTTTTTTTAACTGCATGATTTGATCTTTTGGATCCAAGCACATGCTTCTTGTTAGCAGATTACATGATAGTTCCCATGGATCCTACATTCCACGCTTGTTTAGACGACGGAGACAGAGAGAACACACACATATTGCTATCCAATTGTTATTTTTTTATTCTGATTGGTCTAATTGGTCTGGTCTTTTTTTTTAATTTTTTATGGTATCTCAATCACTCTATTTCACCCTAGTAGTGGTAACAACTTGAATCGTGAGCCCTACCTAATCACTTAGAGAAACATATTTAAAAAAAAAACAGAAGTGAAAAGGACTCAACGAGATATGGCGAAACTACCATGTTATTTTAGATGTTTCCATCTAATCAGATTGGTTCCTCAACTCCTACAATCAAAATGCTTCCATCCACTTAGATTGGTTAGTGCCATCCTTAATAAGCATAAATTTCTAGGCTCTGGAGTTTATTAATGCAACTAAAAAGTTTCTCCCATACCCTCAAACTTAAATCTAACATTGTCCTCAATGTTCTAAAGATAAAATTAAAAGCATGAACAAGGAGAAATTGTTACCATTTGAGTCAAAAGAGTTAAGGAAAGATATTACCGTGTTTCATGAGCATGGGTTACCTCCCAAGAAGTGCTAAGTTTAACGTCTTCAGCCAGACATAAGAAAGAATTAATCACCTCATACCATAAAGCAATAACCGAAACAATTTTGGGTTATCTGCATCAAAAAGTGTTAACACAGATAAAAGGAAACTGCAACAAAAAGTGTTAACCAAGAATAAACATAGCACACTTTTGCCTAGTTTCATGTTTAAGACAACTACATCTAGTTGTGGTTCAGGTTCGGGTTCAATAAAGGGGTCTAAATAAAATATTTTCATGGGTTTCCCCTCCTCACAAGTAAGATTCGAAAGATCAAGTTCTTAGGTATGAAAAAATTTAGAAGCACACAATAATAACCTGAATAATTGAGGATCCTCTAAGTCAATCATATTTGACTTACACAGTTGACCATAATGAGAGCGGTGGTCCTTCTTAAGCAAATGTGTCAATTCTATTTTCTTAAAATAATTAGGTTTAGTCTCAGAACTTAATAATTAACACATTTCAAATTCAAACGTTCCCACATTTGTAAGAAAAATATTTAGTGGGAAAACAAAGTCAATCTGGGTATCATAGCCTTGCCAAACCACATCAACCAGAGGATGGGTTTCTAACAACTGAACTTCCTTATGGACATCACTAGGTTCAAGAAAACGTGTATGAAGATAATCTTTTAAAATGGTTGATGCACATATGTCAAGTCCCAAGTGAGGGATCTTTGTAAGAGCTAAAGGTAAGGCACATGGAGAATGATAATCACCCCCAAACTTAGAGTTTTGGGTGTCTTTAGATAGACTAGCTACAATTTCCCTAATTTCTAGATCATCAGAATACTGAAAATGGTCAATTGCTTCTTGTAGGTCATATTTAGGTGACGCATCCTCATACATATTTAAAAGCTCTACGAGTTCATCTTCTTTGTCCAAGACTATTGTTTCTAAATCCGTGGACTCTAAAACAATATTCTCAGGATAAACCCATTCCTCTAAACCATTATCGGCTTGGTAATCAAAAGGAAATACTACATCGTCTAAAACGGGGGTATCTCTATTCAAATCCTCGTCCTTTTGAATAGGTGAATAATTATTAAAATTATTTGGATTCAGACTAGAAATAATATTATCATTGTAAAGCTCAATTGGAGTAACAAATTCCTGATCACTATGCCTACACATTTCAAATTCTTCATCAACACTATCCTCGTCATAATTATCATTATAAGAACATGAAAATGATCGAACCTCATCTAAAGTAGTGTTACCAATTCTAACCTCGTCATCTTGATTATGAAAATAACTATCCTCATTTTCAAGGGTATTATTGGAAACATTATATTGGAAATTAAGATTATTTCGAGCAATTCTTTCTTGTGCCTCTAACTCAAGTCTACGTGTCGACTCAACTATCCTCTCAAGGGTCTGTTCTAAATAAAGTTCCCTTAATGTTGGATCTAAGTTTTCTTTTAACCTCTTGAGGGTGTCTTCTAAAGAAGGTTCACTCATTGTTACAGTTCTTTCGTCCATAACTAAGCTATTTGTATTCTCAGCCATCAGCTTGAGAGACTCTTCTAGAGGAAGAATAGGACCAGAAGAAACATCCATCAGTTTGAGAGAATCTTCTAGAGGAAGAATATGAACAGAAGGATCGTAATAAGGACTAGTTTTCAACTGTTTAATTAAGTCGTCCAAGGATGGGGAACTAGTACTATAATATTCCTTATTTTCTTGCTCGTATGACCGATATGCATGTGGATAGTAATTGGGCTCACCATGGTATGATCCATATTCTTCAAAAGGGCGTTCCCAACCACTATTCACACTATAATGTCCATGTCGCTCAGTCGAATAATCATTGTATTGGCTATTATAATGCCAGTTCGACATTCTATTGTGCATGTGCAAATGCAAGGTTGACTAAAATGGGTAGGCTCAGGTTACCACAACAAAATGTACCCAAAGGTACTAAGCTGAAGTTTGTGGACTTTCAGCTGGTAACTCCCATAAGGCCCAAGGCACATATTCAACTTACTAGTCCACGATTTTTCCTACAATCAGTAGTCTGACGATGCAATTGGTGTATGCACGTGTTTTTTTTTTATAAATAAAATACTAAAAACAAAAATAAACAAACAATATATACAAGTCCAAAAATAAAGAAAATAAAAACTAACAAAAATCTTGGATTTTATGTACTTTTTAGGCAAGTCCAACTTTCCACTTTTAGCTTCAAACAAAACCTGCACACCAAAAACAAAAATACCCAAAGTAAAATCTAATAAAATAAATAAACCTACAAAAAAAATAATCTAAAACCTAACCTAAATACAAGTCCGCGTCGACGGCGCCAAAAAATGATGTAGTTTTAATTGTGGTAAGTAAAGGGTTTGATTCTCGGACTTTTATGAAGATTTGGTTTTAAGATTAATACTAAAAAATTTTGCTAAGATGATCAATGAGAGAAAAGACTAGGATTTGGGATTCCACCAAATCAATTGTGTAATATAATCATTCTTCTCTAAAAAATATTCGTGATATAACTCAAGACAGTTTCGAACCCAATCTCATGTCTCGGAAAATATTATAGTTAGAATAAATACAACTTATATTGTAAACCAAAACGGTATAACCTCCTTCGCTTATAAAAGATCGATAGATAAACTACCCAAAACAATTATTATGAAGCTAAATATGAAGAAAGATTAATTAAAACATTTAAGCTCCAAAAGAATATTTATTCAATTCAAAGAGTACTAGAATTTCTTACATGATTTATTGGCTTCTTCCTTAACCTAGTGGAGAGAACTAGATTTCCATTACAAAATTGAAAACAAAAGAAACGGTCTAAACCTATAATGATCTCGGCTATTCGCCCTCGGGAACCCTCTCTTATCTTGTTCTCGACGGACATATATAGGTTTCACATCATAACTTTCCGTTTTTCCGAATCTTCCTTCCACGTCATTAAACCAATGATAATGTGCCATGTATCAAATCACCTTCATTTTATTGGTCCCACTAAATTTCGGACATACATGCTAATACTTCTTAATTCAGCTGTACTTTTTGTCCTTTTATGGGAATGAACATTCCATTTCTTTTACATTTTCCATAAGTGGAACATATTCTGACATGGTAATCTTTCATGTCGTCATTGTTTTGTCCCATGTCCAAAATTCCATTTTTACTAACATATTTTCCTTTCCTTGGTGTATATGCAGTAATATATGCAGTAATATGGAAACTAGTGATATGTTGATAATGAACATTACATTAACGTCATTTAGTTTCCTTCCATACATCACTGGCCACCTTATTTTCTTTTATTAGCTAGGAAAAGCTCCGCCTAACCAAGCCATTAAGTCCTGTTACCCACAATTATTGCGGAACATCCGTTTCCAAAGCTCTCAAGCCGCCACCAACCCATTTAACCATCAACCCATATTTGAGGCCCGCATATCCAATTTTAGTCGTTCTCTTTGCCATAGCCGATTTTATTCGTGTATCTGCAAAAACACAAATAAATATCAAAATAAATATAGAATTAAGAACCAACAATATGTATTTTGGGAAGTAAATATGTAAGAACTAAGCACTCATCACTTTACCAGTCATGGCGCATTTATAGGTAGCACCAGCATTTTTCAAACCGAAAGGCATCACAGTATAATAAAAGTTTCCAAGCGGAGTTCGAAAAGCTGTCTTACTTGCACCGTGCTCATACATCTTTATCTGGTTGTAGCCGCTGTACCCATGAAGGAGAACATGTCATGTCCACTGGTTGCATCTACTAGCTTGTCAATATTGGGAAGGTGAATGTCGTCCTTGGGGCAGCATTTGTTCAGATCTGTGAAATCAATGCAGCACCTAATTTGACCGCCTTCTTCTTTACATGAACCACATTGGCCAACTAGTTAGGGTGGTGAATGGATTTGATGAAGCCGGCGGCCAGTAACTTCTGAATCTCATTCTTGATTTGCTTCTCTACATCATGTCTGAACTGTCTTGGATCCAGGTATTATATGTAGATAATGAGTAACCAACTTTTCATCCAGGCCGGGTATTTCTTCGTATGTACACGCGAATATGTCTTGATACTTCTTAAGAAGATTCACAAGTTTTATGCGTTCATATGCACATAGAGCTGAACTGATGGAGACAGGCCTCAGAGATTCCTCATTTCCGATGTTGATAATTTCGAGTTCATCTGTAGTGGAGTCGGTGCCGTCTTGCAATTTTCGCGGAGAGTCCGGTAATTCCTCTTTTTGCGGCTCGTCACTATGGTTGCATTCTGCTGGGCGGAGAGACTTTGCAGCAGTCTCCCCTGTTAATTGATAACAGCGGCGCCGGTATATAATTTTCCCTTTTGCATCACGACTTGCTACAAAGGCACGCTCTCTCTTGGTATGAGGATGAGCCGGGTTTTCATTTGATGAAGGAAAATTTGTGTGTCCTGTCAGCAGAGGTATGCCGCAGGATTCAGTCTACTTGTTCAGTGATGATATTCGGTATTCCTCCTCGATCGACATCCATGTAGGGAGTGGAGTGCAATAAACCATGTTTAACGAGTCTTGTGAGTTTTCTCTTGGCTCAAAAAGTTCAACGCCACAAATTGATGCATAAGGAGACAGTGATGCAGGGATGCGAACGACTTCTTCATTCAGTATAGTTTTCGGTCACTGGTGATACGTTGAGGGGATGATCCTATTATCATGAAACCACGGTCTTCCTAGTATCATGTGGTAGTCTGGTTCCTTTTATATCACCTCGAACTTCACCTTCGACTAGACAGGTCCTACTGACATATTCAAATAGTTGTACCTGTACATGCTAATTTGGTTTCCCTCAAAATATGTCATCACAGTAAGCTGTCGTACAATCTTTTTTGGCCGAACCTTGGATGTTCTGAGAGTTTTAAGAGGAACAACATTTGAGGATGCTCCTATGTCGATGAGAGCCCTTTTGAATTCTGAATCCTTGATGTGTGCGGTGATGTATAGAGCACTGTTATGACCTTTTTCTGCCATCATGTCATCTTCGGTAAAGGTGACGTTGTTTATGGACATCTCTGATGTTTTTGAGGTTTTTGGAATCGAAGGAGCCAATTGTGTACCCAGAGCTATCTGATTGATCACAACAAACGTTTCCGTTCGTTGACCCCTAGAAAGGTGTAGAAGTTCACATAGATTCTCCACTAGAAGGTTTGTTTCCTGATCCACTGACATTTTTTTGGTAGTGAAGCTTCCAATTTGCGGAGGAGAGAGACCATCAGGCTGAGTATCTATTCCTTGTATTGGAGATCTCACATTTCCAAAAATGTCACGACGTTCTAACTCATTCAGCAACCTTTGAAGAATGATATATACTTCATTCATGTTGTTTTGTATACGTGTGAGTCTTCTTGCCAATTCCTCCTGTATTTTTATTAATTCTTCCACAATGATCTGAGGTCGCATTGTCCTGATTTCCCTTGTTGAACCATTGACTAGAATTGGTGCAACATCTTCTTCAGTGTATCACTAATTATATAAGAGACATGGTTGTTGACATGATACAAGTTGGTAACAATTGAGTTTTGATTAAGACCAACCATTGCGAATTTGAAGGGATTTGAGGATGAAATGAGAAAATTGAAAGGTAAATTGTGAAATTGATTTCGTAACTGAGAGATTAGCCTCCTCCTATGGTCGCCAGTGATTTTGGGGTAAAAACTGATTCTGCTGGAAATGGTAAATTTGGGTGTGCCGCTGAGAAACGAATCTAAACCCTAAGCAAATGCACTACATGGGAGTACTTTAGATACGAGAGATCAATCTGTATGATTCTGGACTAAACTAAGAAATGGTCATTCCAGTATTGCTTCGGTCACAAAATGAATGAGAAGGGTTGATCTTAGGGAGGGAAGCGAAGAAGGTGTTGAGATCGGAATGGTTAACTCTGAAGGTGTGGCTGTTTATGACTTGTATAATAATGTGGAACTCGCTTATGGCATGTAAGATATGAGGTCTTTGGTGTTTTTCAGAATACTTGTGTTAATAACCTCCATTGGTTAAAAACCTATTTATACAAGTCATGATTGAGCGCATCCTGATCTCATAGGAAGTGGAGACAGTTAAGTAGTGGAGAAGTGGGGTTGTGTAAAAGTAGTGACCATCACGTCTTCATCATGAAGGAAGACTGGTCATCCTTACACCCACTACTCTCTTACTAATATCAACCGTCCGCCTTTTTCCTAACACTTTCTCGTAATGAACGTATTGCACGTCGCACGTTGTAAACCGCTAGACCAATACCCTGGTGAGCATCCCCCAGTTTGTGACATTGTAGTTGCAGGAATTCCTACAGTACACCCCTCACAAGAATCTATAGTAATTAACACATCTTTAAGATCAACAATCACACTTTTTTATTAATTGATTTATCAAATTTTACAAGAAGGAAATGAAATCAAGAAAACAACGACTATTCTAGACTTTCGCTCTCTTCAAAACTTTCTCCTCACTCCAAAAAGATCTCTCCCTTTCTTTAGGCCTGCTCGACTATTTATATAGGATATTACATAGTGGATGACAACTAATCTAATTTTTATTTTCGGATCTATCTTGCGAGATCTCAAGCGTACAAGTGTTTATTTCGCAACATTCTTAAATCTCTCAAGATCTTCACATCTTTCTCGTGTTTCTGCTGGCATCGTTTATTACGTCATTTATATAATCAACTTGTGAAGTCTTCGCAATGTGTTGTAAATGGAGATTTCGCAAGGGTGTTGTTGTTACGATATTCTGATCCTACATCTTGCCTCTTATCATGTCTTCTATGCGAAGGGGAGAATGTCATGACAAATTGTACTTCGAAATGCTGCTGCTGTTAATTTCTCCACATTCTTCTGTACTGACATGACCCTGTAATTTATGCAGAATTTGTTACAGTATCTCTTCCTCCATTCATTCTTTGACACGTCTTTTTCAACTGTTATTTCTCGACCGTTCACGTCTACTCTTCGCATTAAATGCTTATCTTCTCGAGATTTTCTTCTCTCTATATATACTCTTTTTATCTTTCTCTTGTCTTCTTTTTTACCTTCTTTCTTATCTTCTCTGCAACCTTTCTTCATTGTTCTTCCATAAATTCCGCTTCTGCTACTGTAATTTTTCTTATTTCTTCTTTTTTCGATCTTTCGCTTCTTCTCCATTCCCATACTTAAAATGGCACCAAGCGGTCGTAAATATGAACTTTCTTTTGAAGACATTCAGAAAAATCTCAAAGAGGAAGGTTTTACATTATCCACCATTCCTAATCAAGGAGCCAAATCCATTCTTTCTTCTAAACTATTTTCTGATCATTATTGTGATGATAAAGAAATCATAATTTCACTTGGTCAGATTCTCGCTAGCCTTCCTATCCCTCTTTATGATCCTGACCCTCCTTTGTTTTATGAAATTCTTGCTCATGCGAACTTCTCGCGAGACATCTACCAATTAAGTGGTTACTGCATTCGTTTAATGCTTTAATTCGCCAATCGCGGTGCTAGTAAAGGATCTCTTTATCCAAGTGAAGTTAGGGATCCTGTATTTAAGGATTTAGAAATACTCGCTGAGAAATACACAATAGAGAACTTCTTTGAAAATTATGAACTAATAAGCATGAAGAATGAAAAAACTCACTGGGGCGTTCGCTTGAAGAGAAAATATAATGTTGCCAGCGATAAAGTACTTATGCAGGACATCGATTGGCATTCGGGTAAGAATAATACTCCTCGCCAATCTAAAGACGACAGATGGTGTGCCTTTCCATTGGTTTTGAAGGGGACTTATATTTTTGGTCCAAATGTGCTTCCTGCGAATCTCGCTGCTTATCAACCTTGGGTATTTAACTGGCCCGATAAACAGAAAGAGGTACATTTCTGAAATTTTCGCTGAATTTATAGTTTTCCTTACTTTTCATACCTATTAATCTTGCGAAAATTTCAGATTAACAAGCTAAGAAGGAGCTACAACAGGACTGGGAAAGCAAGTACCCTAGCGGTGCTTAGTTCGGTCACGGATGAAGTAAGAAATACTTTTTTTAATTCTTTTTAACAATATTATTGCCTTTGCTTCTTATCTTCATTCGTGGATGAAGATTGGTGTTGCAGTTGTTGAAGAAGGAGCGTCCAAGGTTGCAAAAACCAAGGTCAAGGGTAAAGGTGTTTATCGCAAGGAGAAGTCTCCTGCTCCACCCTCAAAGAAAAGAAAAGTTCATTCTTCTTCTCCTTCAAATCTTCAGTCTGATGAAGGTTCTGATGATGATGATAATATTTCTTTTGCAAGAGAAAATCCTTCTCCTGAGTCTTTTATGGCACAACTACCTGGCATTTTCTCTGACACCATGCAAGGGCTAGGAGATGTTCCTCTTACAAACACATGTAAAGCTCTCGCGAGCATCTATGACGCAACTTTGTTGGATGTTGATAGTTATCTTCGCTGGATTTCCATATCAGTGACCCCAAGTTTTATGAATTCACTAGGCATTCTGGTATACTTTCCTTTCCCTGTTTCTTCACAACTTCCAATTCAAAATTATACTCTATCTTGACAAAAAAAAAATCCCAGTCTGGAAAAGCTTCTTATGTTGTTGCCTCTGATTGGGCGATAAGATATGAAAATCTGGAGAAGAAGAACAAGCAATTGGAGGGTGAAGCTGTTAGCCTTCGCGAAAAGAAAAAACAATTGGAGGTTGAGTCTTCTGTTCAACAGACCAAAATAGGTAGCCTTCAAAATGCTAATAACCAACTCTACGGTATGGTATTTTTCTTCTTTTCCTTTACTTCGATTTCTCATTATCTCCCCTCATCTGATTTATCATTTTCGCAGACATTTATGGTCTTTCTGATGAGGCTACAATTCTTTGTTCTTTTCCCAATTTTATGGACAATTATACCCTTCTTGAACACCTTAATAAATCTTTAAATAGCTTTTCCAATGACAAGATAAAATCTCTTTCTTTAAACGAACTTTGATCCAAACTCCAACTTTTAGAGATTGACCATAGATCTAGTTTAAGTTCAGCCAACCATTTTAAATGTCTCTACCTTAGTTCTAAAGAAGAAATCAATAAATTAAGAGCCAAGAATAGTAGTCTTATAGATGAAAAGGACCTTATTATCATCCAATGTGCTCAATATTTAGCGAAATTCCATAAGAATCTTCTTGAGGTTCAAGTTGAACGAGATGAGGCTAATCGCAAAAATAATGTGCTTGCTGAAAGAGAGAATCAAGTTCGCTCTCGTCTTCTCATAAACGATGATGATGAGTTTGCTTGGGCTGCACAAGTTTTAGATAATGCCAAAAATAATCTAGGTGTAAATGTTAGTCTCCAAACTAAGCACACGGCCTTGGTTAGAGATATGATTTCTGACAAGTTAGTCTCCTCTACTCTTATAATCTATTGCTGCGAACTTCTTCAACTTCCAATACAAGTTTTCTTTCTTTTGTTTCTTCCTGCATATGTTAGAAAAACAACTCTTTTGCAATATACTTAATCAATATACAATTATTAATTTTTTTTTATGCGTAAATCTATTATTTGAAAGCAAATAACACTCTCTCATTCTATGCATTCCCATACTTGCCTCTGTTATTTGTAGTCAAATGAAAGATTAAGCAAGTTATCTTTAAAAAGTAAGATTTGTGCAAAATATTTTGATATATTTATGGCTCAATTTCGCAGCTGTTATTCCCTTGTTCTCTGGTGTTGTCTTATTTTTCCACCTCTTGTCATTGCGACAAAATCGCAGGACGTTCTCATAATTTCATGTGAGAACCCATTGATCTTGCCTTAACTCTCTCTTATTTCTTGGAATTTTGTTGCGACAATATGACATGCCTAAAAATTCTTGCGAAATTAAAGTCCCATGATATTTCCGTCTTGCGATAAAATAGTAACCCATTGATCTCGTCTTATCTTTCTCTTTTGTATTATTGCCTCTTCAGGATTGTTGCACAAATATGACAAGTCTTAATACTCCCGTGAGCAAAAAGCCTCATTAAATTTGTGTCTTAAGACACTTATCAACTCCCTAATGGAGGGTGACGTCCTTATCATCCTCCTGATTTCCCCTTCAAGGAGGCGTACCTCTACCATACAAGGTTGGCTCCTCCCATCCGGTCTGTATCAACAACCAGTTGTTTTCGCTGCCTCTTATCCCTTCGCCGATATGGATCATGGTTACAAGGCTACACCCTAATTGGGGTTTTCTTCGGAACGAGTGCAGTTGTTTATGGGTAAAAATCGTTTCAGCCGATTTCGGTAATTCGGTTGGTGAGTGAGAAACTGGTTCAAAACTTAAAAAAATATGTTGCACGTTGATCACTTTTAGGTTCGAGAGATCAATCTGTACAAGTCCGGCCTAAACCAGGAAATGGCCGTTCCAGACTTGCTTCGGTCACAAAGTGAAGGAGGAGGGTTGATTTGGGGAGGATAGCGGAGAAGGGTGTTGAGACCAGAGAGTTATGTAAAGGTAGTATCTCGACTTGTATCATAAAAGTAGAAGCTTAGGAAGCAAGCTAGTGATGGAATCTTTTGGGAGAGCTAGCAAAGTTGCTTTCTGATAGTGCTGTATTTTTTGCCTGACCAAGACTTGTTGTCCGGTGGAAATAGGTGGGACATGTTTATACAAGTGAGATTGAACGTACCATGACCTCATTAAGGAATAGAGTAAAGTCACAGATTAAATAAAGGAGGTGGTAACCGCAGGTATTTATGGTGAAAATGTTTTTCACCATTACTTCCTTATTTAATTGACCGCTTTTATTCCTTTTCACGCCGTTCTTATTGCGAGCGTAGTGTACGCTGCACGCTGTGACCGCCAAACCAAAACCCCAAGAAAGTATCCCCCAGTTTGTGTTAATGTCTCGAGTGTTGGTTACACCCTGAGTGCAAGTGTCCATGCCAAAGCTTCTAGTGGTGCGTGTGGCATATGCCAATGGCATGTGCGGAATGCCTTGGTGGCAGGTTGCACGTTGAGTGCAAATGGCCATGCCAAAGCTTCTAGTGGCGCGTGTGGCATGTGAGAAATTCCTTGGTGGCGGGTTGTACTTTGAGTGCAAGTGGCAATGCCAAAGTTGCTAGGGGAGAGTGTGGCATGTGCCAATGGCATGTGCGGAATGCCTTGACCGCAGGTTACACTTTGAGTGTAAGTGGCAATGCCAAAGATGCTAGGGGAGCATGTGGCATGTGAGGAATGCCTTGGTCGTGGGTTGCACTTTGAGTGCAAGTGGCAATGCCAAAGCTGCTAGGGGAGCGTGTGGCATGTGCCAAGGGCATATCGGCATGGTAAGGAAAGCTGCTAGTGGTGCGTGTTGGCATGTGCAAATGGCACGCACGGCCATATTAGCCTAGGTTGCACGGTTTGCAAGCCTAGGGCGCGGGCGCTACTTTAGCGTGTGCCAATGGCATAGCGGCTTGGAAAGTGGCTAGCGGTGTGTGTTGGCATGTGCCAATGGAACGCACGGACATATTAGCCTAGGTTGCACTGATTGCAAGCCTAGGGCGTGGGAGCTACTTTGGCATGTGCCAATGGCATAGCGGCTTGGTAAGGAAAGTGGCTAGAATAGCTAGGGCCAAGGTAGTGTGTGTTTGGCATGGCGCAGCTAGCTTGGTCTAGGTGTGGATGGCATGATTTTCCATTGGCACGGAGGTGCGGCTAGCACGGTTGGCATGCTTTGGCACGTTTGGTGTGACTAGAATAGCTAGGGCCAAGGCAGAGTGTGTTTGGCATGGCGCGGCTGGCTTGGGCTAGGTGTGGCTGGCATGATTTTCCATTGGCATAGAGGTGATGCTAGCATTGTTGGCATGCTTTGGCGCGTTTGGTGTGGCTGGCATGATTTTCCGTTGGCACAGGGGTGCGGCTAGCATGGTTGGAATGTTTTGGCGGGTTTGGTGTGGTTGGCATGATTTTCCGTTGGCACAGGGGTGCGGTTAGCATGTTTGGCATGCTTTGGCGCGGTTGGTGTGGCTGGAATGATTTGCCGTTGGCACATGGGTGCGGCTAGCATGGTTGGCATTCTTTGGCGCGTTGGTGTGACTAACATAGATAGGGCCAAGGAAGAGTACATTTGGCATGGCGCGGCTAGCTTGGGCTAGGTGTGACTGGCATGATTTGCCTTTAGCACGGAGAGGAATTAGGGTTTTGCTCGTTGTAACCCTAATTTGAAAAAAATACCCCCTATTAATTACTGACTACATTCATTAAATGTTCTAATAAATGTGTCACCGGTGACATTAGGTTATTCGGGATTTTACGATTATACCCTTTGTCTAAAAACCACCATCAACATTAAGTCCTCTGCTTAGCTCGGAACAGGAGCTTTGTTGCGAGGTAAGCATAAGATGGTGACAAACTATCAGCAGTGAATCGTAAAGAGAATTGAGGAGGCTTGTCTGACCTTTTTTATAGATAGGATTTGAAATCCTTGCCTCTGGCAGTTTTGCACAAATCGGGAGGCTGGCATAATTGCGAAGTCAGCATCATTGAGAGACAGGAAGCTGGGTGGCATTTAGAAGTTGACGCGTGTTGGGAAGCTTGCGGTTTAGGGTTTGACACGCTGAAACCCTAATTAGCGCCCTTTGGTAAAATCGTTGTAGAATTCGCATACGAACTCGGATTTTGACGGTCCGCCCCTCCATCTGACCGGAAAAGAATTTCCCATACCCGATCGCGAGAATATTTGGGTTCTGAGGTCGTGTAGGTGGTGAAAACGGCTCGGCAGAGAAAATCAGGAAGAAGTCAGGAGGGATGTTGCAGGCCCGGGGTTTCATAGTCACGCGCTGGTCACCCTCTTTTGTTTTTCTGTCGTTTGTTTGGAGCCGTGCTTTCGTCTGTAGTGTCTCTCCAGTGGGTTCCAAAATTCACCAAACTCTGTTGTATTCTTGGGAAGCTACGCGGCATTGGGAAACGGGAAGCTGGGCGTCCTTGGGAATTGGCGCAAGTTGCATGCTAGCTTGGTGGGCCGGCTTAAGCTGGGAAGCTGGTGCAAGTTGGGAGACTGACCAGGATTGGGAAGCTTGCACGTTGGGAAGTTGTTCAGGATTGGGAAGATAGTTAGGATTGGGAAACTTGCATGTATTGTGAAGATGGCGCCGGCTTGGAAGATGACGCTGGCTGGGAAGCTGGCGCGGATTGGGAATCTCTTGCAAGGGAGACACTTGCGGTTTAGGGTTTGATACGCCGAAACCCGAATTGGCGCCCTTCACTAAAGTTGTTGTAGAATCCTCGTTTGGAGTCGGATTTTCGATGTCTGCATATGTATCTTCAAGCCCAGGAAATTTCCAAGCTTTATAAAATAAGCTTTTTGAATTTTGAGCATGTTCAGGGGATGAAAAACGCGAAACAGTAAACTTCCAGGAGGTTTTCAGAACTTTTCCAGGTTGTGTGTTGTCTGATGTTCCAGTCACCTTTCCTTGCTCGTTCATCCGATTGCCATGAAATATTGACATGTTGTAGGTAACTTCCATGCGAAGAGAATGTCACATAAACCAACACTAGATTCTTCACCAATTTCTCCCAATTCGTACACAAGGCAGTGTAAATTTCTCTCAGCTGAGTTTGTTTGGAAAACGTGTTTCATGACTTCGGTACTTCTTGCACATGGTGGAGAAGCATAATAAGGAACTTGAATGACATTAGTTCAACTTACTCTCCTAATTTTATGATTGTACTGATTTTCCACGCTTGATCCATCCTAATCCCATGTAATCTTCGTATTAGGTGCTTAACAACGAAGTTGGGAATTATGGGTCCACTAGTACGAGCAACCCTGAAGTTGTTGACGATGAAACACTTGCACCTCCAGGTTATGAAGTATTGATTGCCAATGCAGTGGAAGTGGCAAGTATCCCAATTGAGCCTCATATGGTAGAACCCGAATCGAGAATAGTAAAAATTGTTTCGTCGGAGGTTTCCCCCATGCGCATCCTACTCTCATTACATCTACTTAAATTCCCCAACCACAGGATTCGACATGACCCTATCGTACTCTTCTGGATGTGATAGTGGGATGCTCAAAAATTACTTAATGAAATATTCTGGTAGTACATGCTTGGGATCCTCCGTGGCCTCGTGAAGTGTTGAAGGCATCCTCTAGACAAAGAGGTGATGATATTCTTGCGCCGCAACCTTGAAGAATAAATAACCTTGTTGTGAGTACGACTTTTGGTTGACTGTGTCTTCTGATATTTGATAGTGAAGGGATCCCGTGTATATCCTCAGTTCTAAAGTATGGTTTACATGTTTCCATCTTTGTATTAGTTGTTGCGGTTGTGAAGCTCTGGCTGGTATCAACGAATGAGCGAAAACAATTCTCGGTAGGAGATGTAATCAGAAGAGACTACGTTGTCGTGGTAAAAAAGTAGGTTGGCTGGAATTATATGGACTTTAGTGGAAGTAAAAGGATTGTCCGGCTGTGATCGTGATCCTTGACATGGGGAGTGTGGTGGTACGACCCTTTGCAGGAAGAAGCGGTGTTGAGGAAGATTTGGATCTTGGAGAGTATGTTGAAACTTAGGAAGACAAATACTAAAGTTTCGGCTTCGGATCCTATAGAAGCTTGTGGAGAGAAGGATGAAGCGGAGCGGCCGTTGGAACGAATGTTAAAACGGAGAAGCTACTGAAGTGAACTTCGAAATGGAGCCGCTAGAGAGGCTGCGTCAATCAGGGTGTTGTAAGTCTGGACACCCTCCAAGCGAACAGTGGTTAGGAATCCTCGGTTCCTTCCATGCTTTAGTTTGGGAGTGGCCTCTCTGGTTGGAAACATCTGCTTCCCAGATGTAGTGAGGTTGAGGGTTCCATATATGTCTTGACGTTATGCCTTAGGGAAACATAAAATATCATATAATGTTTCATCATGGACCGCACAGTTTTGCGGGCGAAGTCCCCAGAAATCACGCGTATCTTGACAGGAAGAGAGTCTTTGTGAAACCATGGAGTTTGATGATTTTATTTGCTTCGATTTTGGAGAAGTCGATCTTTATGTGTGGTGAAATTGGATTGTTGATTCCCTACGGGGCGTTCAAGTGCAACGGTAGAAGGATGCAAGCTGCCAGCACTGGTAAGATGTAATCTGCTGCAAAGATCCAAGCTGTTGTATGAGATGCAAGCTGGGAGTGCAAGCGTGACATCGGGAAGACGCAGGCTGTCAGTGCTAGAAAAGATGCAAGCTGCCAGCGCTGGAAAGATGTAAGCTGTTGGTGCTTAGCCATCGATCAGAGAAGCTATCACTGGAGAGACACTATCTGTTGGTGTTGACCAGGGTATGGTATTTTGCCCGGTCATGTTCGTGATGCATGTGTGCCTGACATCTGCGTCTGGAAAGCGCGTCTGGTGTTGTTTTGGACGCGGACTGTTGGCGCTGGAACTTTGGTTATGAAGCTGTAATGATAGCGCGGGAGGCTTCTTTCTGTGGGACTGTGGAATCGATACCTGGAAGGTATGCAGGGTGGATCATGGAATACTGGTGTTAGCGGTAGCGTGGTAGCAGCAAAGTGGGCAAGCATATTCTGGCTATGCACTCCAGCGTTCCTCCTTCAGTTTGTTCTCCTCTTTTTTTTTTTTTTTGGTGCAAACCCTAGCCATAGGTATGCCTTCCATAAATATGTAGGAATATAGTCCCTCTCTTCGAATATTACTGTAGTAGCATCAGCTACCCCATG
Organism: Papaver bracteatum; assembly: GCA_023529315.1. NCBI lineage: Eukaryota > Viridiplantae > Streptophyta > Magnoliopsida > Ranunculales > Papaveraceae > Papaver > Papaver bracteatum. The sequence goes on from JAJJWX010005152.1 coordinate 2,731,105, forward strand.
AATAGTAATTGGTAACCGTTATGATACAAAGTCGGTACACATAGTGATGCAACAAAGAGTTGGAGCTGAAATAGGCGGTCCTCCAAATGACGAATGACGTCTTCTTCGAGAAAAGTAAACCATTGTTAAATGGCTTCCTTTGCACTTCTGTCTTCTGAAATTCTTCTGTGTTTTTTTTTGAAAGGCAAATAAAACACCTGGCTTATGGTTTTGATTTTCTGGATTTCTGGATTGATAGGAAAGTGTTACCTACGAGGGTTTTGGGTTATTATTCGGGATGAACCGTTTTTTGGATATGGAAGATATGAAAAGATGAATATTTGGTTCTTTTTTTTAGGGATGATACCGCTTTTGGTTATGATTGTAAGTGATACGGACATCCCAGTGAAGATATGGAATCGTGAACATTGTGTGTTGGTAGATTACATGGGACAAAACATAACATGGCTATTGGTTTTATCATTCCCGTGAAAACTTGAAATGGTAAACCATATATATATTCTGTCTAGGCAATACTTACTCGGTTTCCCGGATCTCTTGACGAAAGGGGATCCTCGTGTGTAAGATCGGATTTCGCGGAAAGTACCAATTTGATTGTGGAAAGTCCCCGGTCGTTTTAAGTTACTTGATGACTAGATCGTTTGCTTTCTATTTTTGTGAAGTCCCCAGCCGTTTCATGTAGCTTCACGACTAGTAACCAGGCTGCCTTTCGGTACTTGTGAAGTCCCCATCCGTTTCATGTAGCTTCATGACTGGTAACCAGGTTGTCTGGTAGTTGAGTTGTAGTAAGTCACCTTCCCCTACCATCTTTACATATGGGTCGAAGAACGATATCGACGGTCGAAAATTGGCATTTTAACCGATAGATCAATCCTCTCGCTGTGGTCGCCAATTGTTTATGGGTAAAAATCATTTTTGTCGATTTCGGTAAATTCGGTAGGTTAGTGAGAAACTAGTTCAAACCCTAAACAAATATGCTGCAGGTTGAGCACTTTTAGGTTCGAAAGATCAATCTGTACAAGTCCGGCCTAAACCAAGAAATGGTTGTTCCAGACTTGCCTCGGTCACAAAGTGGAGGAGAAGGGTTGATTTGGGGAGGATAGTGAAGAAGAGTGTTTAGACCAGAGAGTTATGGAAAGGTAGTATCTCGACTTGTATCAGAAAAGTAGAAGCTTAGGAAGCTTTTTAGTGAAGGAATCTTTTGTGAGAGCTAGCAAAGTTGCTTTCTGATAGTGTTGTATTTTTTGCCTGACCAAGACTTGTTGTCCGGTGGAAATAGGTGAGACCTATTTATACAAGTGAGATTGAACGTACTCTGGCCTCATTAAGGAATATAGTAAAGTTGCGGATTAAATAGAGGAGGTGGTAACCGCAGGTGTTTATGGTGAAAACGTTTTTCACCATTACTGCCTTATTTAATTGACCTATTTTATTCTTTTCCACGCCGTTCTTATTGCGAGCGTAGTGTACGCTGCACGATGCGACCGCCAAACCAAAACCCCAAGAAAGCATCCCCTAGTTTATGTTGATGTCTCGAGTGTTGGTTGCACCCTGAGTGCAAGTGGCCATGCCAATGCTGCTAGTGGCGTGTAGCATGTACGGAATGCCTTGGTGGTAGGTTGCACGTTGAGTGCAAATGGCCATGCCAAAGCTGCTAGTTGCGCATGTGGCATGTGCCAATGGCATGTGCAGAATGCCTTGGTGGTAGGTTGCATGTTGAGTGCAGGTGGCCATGCCAAAGCTGCTAGTGGCGCGTGTGGCATGTTCCAATAGCATGTGCGGAATGCCTTGACCGCAAGTTACACTTTGAGTGTAAGTGGCAATGCCAAAGCTGCTAGGGGAGCGTGTGGCATGTGAAAATGGCATGTGCGAAATGCCTTGGTCGCGGGTTGCACTTTGAGTGCAAGTGTCAATGCCAAAGCTGCTTGGGGAGCGTGTGTCATGTGCCAATGGCATGTGCGGAATGCCTTGACCGCAAGTTACACTTTGAGTGTAAGTGGCAATGCCAAAGATGCTAGGGGAGCGTGTGGCATATGCGGAATGCCTTGGTCGCGAGTTGCACTTTGAGTGCAAGTGGCAATGCCAAAGCTTCTAGGGGAGCGTGTGGCATGCGCGGAATTCTTTGACACCAAGTTACACTTTGAGTGTAAGTGGCAATGACAAAGGTGCTAGTAGAGCATGTGGCATGCGCCAATAGCATGTGCGGAATGCCTTGGTCGCGGGTTGCACTTTGAGTGCAAGTGGCAATGCCAAAGCTGCTAGGGGAGCGTGTGGCATGTGCCAATGGCATAGCGGCTTGGTAAGGAAAGCTTCTAGTGGTGTGTGTTGGCATGTGCCAATGGCATGCACGGCCATATTAACCTAGGTTGCAAGGTTTGCGAGCCTAGGGCGCGGGCGCTACTTTTGCGTGTGCCAATGGCATAACGGCTTGGAAAGTGGCTAGCGGTGCGTGTTGGCATGTGCCAATGGAACGCACGGCCATATTAGCCTAGGTTGCACGGTCTGCAATCCTAGGGCGCGGGCGCTACTTTGGCATGTGCCAATGGCATAGCGGCTTGGAAAGTGGCTAGTGGTGCGTGTTGGCATGTGCCAATGGCACGCACGGCCATATTAGCCTAGGTTGCACGGTTTGCAAGCCTAGGGCGCGGGCGCTACTTTGGCATGTGCCAATGGCATATCGGCTTGGTAAGGAAAGTGGCTAGAATAGCTAGGGCCAAGGCAGAGTGCGTTTGGCATGGCTCAGCTAGCTTGGGCTAGGTGTGGCTGGCATGATTTTTCATTGGCACGGAGGTGCATCTAGCATGGTTGGCATGCTTTGGCGCGTTTGGTGTGACTAGCATAGCTAGGGCCAAGGCAGAGTGCGTTTGGCATGGCGCGGCTAGCTTGGGCTATGTGTGGCTGGCATGATTTGCCATTGGTACAGAGGTGCGGCTAGCATGGTTGGCATGCTTTGGCGTGTTTGGTGTGGCTGTCATGATTTGTCGTTGGCACAAGGGTGCGGCTAGCATGGTTGGCATGCTTTGGCGCATTTGGTATGGATGTCATGATTTGCCGTTGGCACAGGGGTGCGGCTAGCATGGTTGGCATGCTTTGGCGCGGTTGGTATGGCTGGCATGATTTGCCGTTGGCACAAGGGTGCGGCTAGCATGGTTGGCATGCTTTGGCGTGTTGGTGTGACTAGCATAGCTAGGGCCAAGTCATAGTGCGTTTGGCATGACGCGGCTAGCTTGGGCTAGGTGTGGCTGGCATGATTTGCCTTTGGCATAGAGGGAAATTAGGGTTTTGCTCGTTGTAACCCTAATTTGAAAAAAATACCCCCCATTAATTACTGATTACATGCATTAAATGTTCTAATAAATGTGTCACCGGTGGCATTAGGTTATTCGGGATTTTACGATTTACCCTTTGTCTAAAAACCACCATCAACAGCATCATAAGCCAAGACTTTCCAAGAATGGCCAGTTATGCTCCATACGCCCCAGGCACTCTTGGCTCAACCGTGTACCTCGGCGCCTTGATCAGATTCTGCACTCCTTAGGAGAGACCTTCTCACCTTAGCCGCCCAACCTAATTCATATGCTTAAGTTGAGAATCCAAGGTGCCTCTCCTGGATGGGCTTTACTGACCCCAAATCTCCATGTCTCGGGTTCCAGGTGAGGTGTAATCTTTTCCCTGAGTTATGCGGCAGGTACCCCTTTCTATGATGCACTTTAGGTCTTACATTTGCCTCTTGCGAAATTTTGATTTCGCGAAGTAGGTTGTACGCCATAGTAGGATCGCCCCTTTCTAATATTAGATTTTAATGATCTTAGATTGTCTCTTGCGAAATTTTCGCACATTCTGATTGTTCTGTTTCTTCTTTTGCATTTCAGCTCTGTCGTGATTTTTCAATTTTGTCTTTGTCATTCAATAAAATATATTCTTGAACATTTTTGCAACAAATCAATCAAACATCTTTCTCTCTTCTCTCAATTTTACTCTCATTTCACATTTTAAATTTCTTACCTTTGCTGACTCCCTTCTCTACATCTTTGGTACTCTCTATAACTTTCTTACCTTCTGCAAAGTTTTCGCCACTTCTTATTTTCAGCAAGCATTGATTTCGCAACGTTTCTTCTTTTCTTTGATCTATTGCATCTACCATTAGTATTTTACTTCTTTGTTTCTCTCTGACGTTGTGCCTCCAATTCTCTTTCTTTGCAGTTCGTTTTTCGCATGATTCTACATCAATTTCATAACACTTCTTCCATTCAATCCAATCTCCTTTTATGATGCCAACACCACTGGGATGAGGAAACTTGATGCACTGATGAAATGTTGACGCTACACCTATAATCCCATGTAACCAAGGTCTGCCAATTAATGCATTATACGGGGATTCCATATCAACAACATAGAATTGAACTTCAGAAGACAATTTCTTCAAAGGAATCCACATAGCAATTTCTCCTTTAGGTTTGTTCGCAGTACCATTAAAACCATAGATTTTATAGGTTGAAGGTATTAAATCTTCATCTTTTCCTCCCATAGTTTTATAAGCATGATAGAATAGGATATCCATGGAACTTCCAGTATCAATCAAAACTTTGTTGATTTCCCATGTATCCTCAGCTTCATCATCTTCATCATCACTAGGCTTTGGGTTAATCTCTAATTTCATAACCAATGAATTTTCATGTATTTCTCCACCCTCAGGTACTTCTTATGCGGTGAAGGAAATAATATGTTTTTGCCATTCTTTTAACGGCGAAACCTTCGCAATGTTCACATTTTCCTCCCATCAGCATCTCTTACGAAAACCATACTTAGAACATTATCATGAAAGTCTCCAATTATTTTGTAAGAATGTACAATAGAGTTACAAATTAAATTTGTTGCCTTCGCTCCAACTTCTATTACAAATGTTTCTCTTTCTTTTGTTGTGTTTGTTCTGCGAGCTTCTGGTGGAGGTGGTAGTGGTTGAGATTGTGGTTGTCCAATCAAAAAATGATTTAATTTTCCTTGATCTATCATCCTAAGGATGATTCTCTTTCCATTTCTACAATCATTTGTTGAATGTCCATGGAAATGATGAAAAGAACAAATTCATGACTTCTGTGGCTTGGAAGTGGTTAATTCCCCATGTTCCATGGTGTTGGTATATTTTCCATCAAAATTAAAGCTCCCCATATTTTTTCCACACTAGCATTCAGAGGTGGCATTTTTATTTCTTCCCATATCACCTTATGACTCCCCTGTCATCTTTGATAGTTTTGCCTCTGACCCCCATAAGTCTCTTGTGGCTGATCAAGTCTTTGAATTTTGTTATTTCCACCACGGTTGTAGAAGTTTCTTTCTCTCTCGTACTCTTCTTGATCACGACTTCCCTTAGCCACCGGCTTCTGCTGACTATCAACTATCATCTTCTTTTGTTGTTGTACTTGCGAAGAGTTCGCCACGGTGTTTATCAATTTGGGTAATAAGCTTGTATTCGCCGCTTTTGAACTTGTGTTCGCAACTGGGTATGATTCCATCTCGTTTTGTTTTACCTCAAGAGCAATATACTCCTCCTGAAATTCTCGCAGCTCAGTCATTGTGATTGTATTCTTAATTCTGAAAATTTGAATATATGACAGATTGGTTGCGAACATTGCATTAATGAATAATAGAATAAGGTATCTTTCATCTACACGGCCTGCCATATCACTACACATTGTTTTCCACCTCATAGTTAGATATTTCAAGATTTTTCCAATTCTTTGCTTTAACCCAAATACGTCTTCAATACCAGGTCGCGAGGAATTTTTACTTATGTATGCCCCCAAGAACGTGGTCTGTAAATGATTGAAAGATGTTATAGTATTCTTTGGTAAACCTTCGAACCATTTCAGTGCTTCTCCCGTTAAACTCGATGCAAAATATTTGCACAACACAGCATCATGGTTTTCCCATTGTAGCATACATCTCACATAGGCTTTAATATGTTGAATTGCACAAGTTGTTCCGTCAAAAATGTTAGTTAATGAAGGCAGATTGCACTTTGGGGGTATTCCTCCCAGTTGTACTTCTTGTGTGAATGGTGTTTTTGCTGCTTCTTCTATGGCTTCGTCTAATTGTCTCCTACCTCCTTATTTTATATTATTTAGCATTCCTCTCATCTCCGCTAATTCTCTTAAGATTTGTTCATTTGTTCATTTACACTTGGATTTTGATCCATTGGTATTTTTAGTTCTGCTTCTCTTCTCCTGCGTTCCTGCCTATTTTTCCTTGCGAAATTTTGTGCTTCTTCTTCATTATCTTCTTCTTGTCTTCCTCTGCGATCTTGTCTTTCATCTCTTTCGTGAATTCACACGTGATTATGCCTCTTGTCTCCTCCTCTGCGATCTTGTTCATTTCTCATCAATTCTCTTTGTTGCCTTTCAGCTCTCCTTTGTATTTAATCACACTCTTCGTTGATATTAGTATTATTGTGGTTTTTTTCGCGCCTTCTTTCTCGATTACCATGATTGTTCTGACGTATTTCCTCTTGGAGCTCTTGTTCCTCCACTTCTGCTCTCAGTCTCTATCTTTCGCAAGATAGACGTGCTTGTTCAGCATAATGTCTCTCGATTTCATTTTCAATTATTTGTCGATTCCTTTGAATTTCTCTCCCATGTAATATTCTTCTTCCTTCCTCTTGATTTTCTTCACCATTTTGACTATTTTATTCCTGACGTCGCCCATTCCCCTGATTCCTGTCAATTTGTCCATCATGGAGAATTTCTCCATGTGGAATATAACGATCTTCAACCGCTTCTCTTCTTTCGCGACGTTCTTCATTTATGTTTTGTATTTCCTTTCGATTATTTTTACCAACATTTGCCACAGGCGAACTTCGTCTTATCTCTCTTCTAGTTGATCTTGAACTTGATCTTGCAGTACTTCTTGACCTTCTATTATGTAGTCTCACGTTTTCCATCCTCAATTCATGATTTTGTCTTGTCATATTTGCGCCTTCTTCTGCTTTTAATCTCCTTTCTTCGTGTATTCTTTGCCTCAACGTCTCTAATGTTTCAATTCTTTCATTTCCATGAATTATTCCTTCAACTGTTCCTCGATCTCTCCCTTCTCGCCTATCATTTCTTAGAGTTTTCTCTTCATCCGCTTCCTCTATTGAATCTGTCTGCCAAGTGTGTATACTCACTCTGTCATAATCCATGGTTCTATTTTGTACTGATGTACGCTGAATCGGTGGTTGAATTTGATTTTCTCCATTGTTTCTTGCGTTCAATCTAGAAGATTCCCCAATTTCATCTCTCTCTTCCAGCAAGCCTCTTACTCCTTCTAATTGTTGTTGGTTGCCCTGATGTATTTCTTCTTCTGACCATCTTTTCAATTTTAATGAGTTGATGAAAATTATATAAGATTCTTCACCAATTTCTTCAAATTCTTTCAAATCACCACATCAATCCTTACTTTTCACCTAAACAGTCTTTAGTCTTCAACGTCCCTGTTTCTAGCGCCAATATGTAGTTGCAGGAATTCCTACAATACACCCCTCACAAGAATCTATAATAATCTACACATCTTTAAGATCAACAATCGTACTTTTTTATTAATTGATAAATAATTAATAAATCAATTTTATTAAGTCCAGAATAGTCGTTGTTTTCTTGATTTCATTTCCTTCTTGTAAAATTTGATAAATCAATTAATAAAAAAGTGTGATTGTTGATCTTAAAGATGTGTTGATTATTATAGATTCTTGTGAGGGGTGTATTGTAGGAATTCCTGCAACTATAGACATGTTTGATGTCTCGAGTATTATGTAGGAAAATGTACATGTATCAAGTTTTTGAGTGGGTCTTGTATGTAAGACCTAACTACTTTGACCAATCACGCACAAGCTAGGCGGCGGGTAGCCATATTCTACAAGTCAATTTGTGAAATTTTCCGTAAGAAATAGCATTCAATGTTTCATGATTAAATTATTAAATTATTTGTGAAATTGTTATTTAAATATCGATTGCAATCGATGCATATAAAATATCACTTTAAAGAAAGCAGCTCAAAATAATCGATGCTCATGAAGCATCGTTGTGTAAGGCTTGTTTAAATTAGTCGCCGAGCCTAATGTATTAAAAGGAGCATGACCATACATTTTAGAGAAGCTTCTAGGAGCCGCTCATGCGCGCCAAAGGTAGGCCGGTCGGCGCTTATGGGAGAGGGACGGATGGAGACCACGACGACATCTTATGGGTCTCCTAAAATTAGATCCCGGCCGGTCGATTCGGCTGGCGAAGTTGGACGGCCGAGATGATTTGCGGTAATTAATGGCTGTCGTTGATTCAATTTAGGTTTTAAAAAGCCGTGTGGCTAACCCATTTTGGGCCAACGGTTTTTGATGATAGTAGCGTGCTGGGAACCATTCGATCGACCAGCGCTATAACCGGGCCATTGGTAAGCGTATCCGCACCTTGCCTATTGATTAGGATTGAATCTAGGCTGGTCAATTCGACTAGCGAAGCTGGATGGCCGAGATCGTTTTTGCGGCAGCAATGTAATGCTGCTTAACAGAAATTAGGGTTTTGTAAGTCGCGCGGCCAACTAACTTTGGGCAATTAGTTAGTGGTTCTGTTGGCGAGTTGGAAAGTCTCCGATTGGACGAAGTATTAGTGGGCCCACCAGTGTGCCTAATGACGCTTGTCCAGTCACGTTAGGGAGCGGCTAAGCTTGATAAACCATCCGGCCAAAATGTGTGGTTGTGATCGTTTTGAGACTTCCATGGGAAGCCTATGTCCAATTCCTTAAGGAATTAAGTGCATCAACCAACCAACTTCCAATTTTAATTGAAAATGCATGTGGCGATTTTAAATCGAGCTGATTGGTCGATGGGGAAGGAGACCGGCCACGGGTGGCATCTGCTGGAGAAGATCGTTCGACCAAGTGGCGTGGCCACTCCTCCTTTTGCTGCTGCTTTTAGTTGCCGCAGTTCCTCTTTATTAATTGTATTACTGATTTTTGGTAGGAGCTTGCTCCTACTAGTCCACGGAAGATTAATTTCCTAGCTTACCTAGGTTTGGTCTCGACCAATAGGGTTTGAGATATTGCGCATGCCGCAAAAAGGACCTAATTTTTTTTAAATTAGTAAACTTATGTTCAAAAGATTGAATTTTGTGGGCTGGCACAAAATCAATCAATTTCTAGTGAATTTTGTGTGTTCATACAAAATCACTAATTATATTTCAGAGGGCAGCATAACTTTGTGTGCCTCTAATTGAGTACTTCCATGCATATCTTAATCCTGACACTTAGGGAAATTCATGCTACTCTGCTGTGAGCGAGCATTAATTGTCATGTCATGCCAACATTAAGAGTTCGGCTGGGGAACAAGGTATAGAATGAATACTCGACATGTCATTCATTAAGTGCAGGTGGAAGATAAAGTTTAAAAAATATTTGGGATTGTTGCTACACGCACCATTCTGGATAAAGTGTATATATAAATGTACTGAATTGCTCAATACATATGTAAGTAAAGAGGTCTAGGCACTCATCACTTTTGAATGACTCAATTTCTTTGTAGAACAACGACGCATTAAATACTGGGTTTCACAATTTTGGACCTAAGATAAAAACCACCATCAACAGAAGTTTAGCTTGATTGTTTACAAAGCAATTCATAAACATGGAAAGTTCATGAACCTTTTTTTTTTGTATAAGTTACCAAGCCTTATTCATCAATATAAATATAGGACCCTCTACACATTATAATCTCAATCCTAGCACTTGTATGTCCCAGTTGTGGCAAGATTTATCCTCTAAAACCTAGATATCCTCTGGTGAAACTATATTAGGTTACCACTTTTAAATACTTCACCGAGGAATTCGTTAATCTCGTCCAGACTACATGATAGTTCTTGTTATCCGTATTTTGTTCTTATTGATCTTGTAGTTTCCGAACTATAGATCATGAACGAGATTGCTAGAAATCACAAAGCACTTTTCATCTTAGACTTTGTGATTCCATATAATAGATATCTAAATTGCTTCTGGTTTAATTTGTTTAGATTGTTCTTGATGGATGGTAATGATCTAGACTTCTCTTCGATAAGAGTGTAAGTGTTTTAGATCCTTGAGGTTTGCTGGACTTGTTATATTGCAAACATGTTTCCAGACCTTAATTGAAATATATCAAAAGGGAACCAAATAGGATTTCTCTTAGAGGCATAATATTCATAGAAGTCTTCGCATATGTTGAAGAAACTCCTAGGCATGTAAAGGACGTCAGTTGGGGTAATCGTGTTGTGTAGGGTGTTGCGATATCTAACAGATGTAAAGGAGCACAACTGAAACTTAATGGTTCGTAGGGTCGATACTGTCTCAATTACAATCTAATATGAAGTCTGATAGTAGGCTAGTGTCTATGGTGACTTAATACAGTGTGGTGTTCAAGTTATGGATAAGGTCCCCGGGTTTTTCTGCATATTACGATTTTTCTATTTAACAAAAGTCTTGTGTTTGTTTGCTTTTACTTTTCTGCATTAAAAGTTTCATATCTTTTGAATTGTTAAAAGTACTACACAAGTTCCTAATCATATCGACAAAAAGTTGGTGGTGTACTTGGTACCATTTATTTTTCAATTAACATCAGAGAAGGTTCATATCTTGTGGTGTCACAACTGACATGATGATCCCTTACAATAATAGGGGAAGTTCGTGTACATAATCTGATTGTGATTTTGAAACCATTTTAGACGACTTGTGCACAAACTGGATAAAAGTTGTTGATATACTTTGTCATGAGAAATTTTAATTGATAAGGAAAATTGATGAACTTTTTGGTGGAATTCATATCAGGGATTATGATATCCTAAAAGGATTTGAAAGGGAGGTAACTTTTCAAAAGAAACTAGATTTTCAAATCTAATTAAATAAGGATGCTCCTGTACAATTGGTTATATCTAAGGTTGCTCTTGCAGAAATACTGAAGGAACTGAATAACTTGGAGTTAGTTTATTTGGTCTCAACTATACAAAGTTGTAATAGTCTTTGTATAACGACTTAATTCTGAGAGTATCCGAAACTAAACTAGGTTGTGGGTTTTTTCTGCCTTGTAGTTTTCCTCGTTAACAAAATTTTGTTGTGTTCCCTTATTTTACTTTCCGTATTATAATTATAATTATAGTTATAATTAAAGTAATAGCAATGTGCGTTAATCAAACACTTGGTTTGATCCCGTATATTGGTTCAGTTTTGAACTTATGCTATTTACCAAGTGTGCGTCTTGTTTAAGTAATGTCCTTGAAAGTTTGTATTTGTATTAGATTGCACAAGGTGTGTATTTCATAGGTTGATATCGAAAAGATTATGGTGTACTTGGTACCCTCGTCATTTCACCTTTATTTTGTAATGGCCGTCAATTAAGTAAAACTCAGAAGTTACCTCTCATTTTCTCTACTAATGTAACTACTTAGTCCTTAGAATTACTTAATACTTAACTTTGGGGTTCTAGTGGTGTACTTTCTAATTAAGCTTGGTGTATTCGAGCTATATTTTACTCTATATTAAATATATCCCCCCCCCTTCCCCCAACATACACACACACAAAGCAATGGATGAGTAATTCAGTTTCTTGCATTATACATGCATCGGGTTTCTTGTTCCTCATTCACATTCTTAAAATTCAGTGGGTTGTAAATGAGTCGTCAGAGTAAATACATAGATGTTCTTTTGACAAATTCAAGGCTAGATTAGTTGCAACAAGGTTTCATCACTAAGATGATCTGGATTATTGTGAAACCTTTAGTCATGTTATTAAACCAACAACTATCATGTTGGTTTTATCCTTAGATTTTTCATTTCGATTTTTTTATCAGGCAACTTGATATCAACAATACTTTTCATGGTGATCTTGTTAAAGAAGTTTATATGTCTCGGCCACCTAGTTGTGTTGATGCATCTACAACAAATTTTATCTGCAAGCTGCACAAATCCCTTTATGCATAAATTGAGAAAACCACTACGAGCTAGGTATAACAAGTTATTAATTATTCATCCCTTTTCCAGTTTACATGAGCACATACTTCTCTCTTTATGCAAAAACTTGACTCAAAAATCGCGATTTTGCTTGTCTATGTGGATGACTGAAATATTTAACGTATATTGTAATGAGGTACTTATTGTTAATCTTGTTGTCTATTTCATATCAATGAATAAGGTGTTTGGTACTACTTTCCAGACCTTGAAGTTACAATAAGGTCTTTGTGACTCTGAAGTATATTTTAAATCATTTTGAGTTAAGCTTTGTATTGTACCCGCTCCCTCAGAACTTCACATTATATCAAATTGGTGGTGTAATCGACTTGAACTAGATTTAAAACTAGGTATGTTGCTAATAAGGTGCGTTATTATCATATAAATCATAGCGAGTATTATGGCTAAAAGGGTCTCAAGGTGTATTAAAAGAAGTTTTAGAAGAGCAATTAGTACATGCATCTAGACTTGGGTCAACCCGAAAACCCCGAGGAATCCGAAATGCTTCATTTTCCAGGCTTGGGAAGTATCTCCACAAGTTCTATAAGTTCGATGACCAATTTACACGAAGTATTTATAGATCGGGTCGGCTAAGCCAAGCATTCTATCCCGACCATCCAACCAAAATCTCATCCATATTCGAGTTCTTGCAAATTATGTTGCTAGGCAGTGCGAACTTGACAATTCCTTCTCGAGTCTAGACATTCACTCATCTCTACTATCCCATTGTTGAACATGGACGGTGAATGTCCTTTCCAATCCATTCTTCAAAATAATAATAAAATGGATGGCGAATGTCCTTTCCAAACATCAATTTGTAACAAGGAATGATTGGGGGCCGAGAGAACTAATTGGGGGCCTGACTAGTTGGTCTCCCAATAGCATTTTGGTACTACCCCTTATCCTAATTTTTCAAAATGCCTAAACTACCCCCAAAATAATTAGTGTTAATTGAGTTGATTAGGTTAGATTAGTTGTTAATTTTTTAAGTTAGATTAAATCAGTTTTTGGGTAAAAATTAAGATTATAGATTTTTTTTTTTTGTTGGATAGAGAGGAAGAAAGTGAGTTTTGGGGAAAAATTTAGGAACCAATCCTCCATATGAAGAATCCGGAGCTCAAAACAATCAGGTAAACTTCCTATATTATTCAAATTGCAAGAATGGTACTACAAGTGGTCGATTCATGGACACCATGCAACTACTCAGAGTGAGGGTCGTTTGGTCGGGAGTATAATAACCTAACGACCCTTCAGAGTCGTTAGGTATTTCTGACACTCATAAACGACTCTCATATTCAGTATGAAAAATCGTCATTCATGTTTGAAAAAACTGACGACTCTAAGATGCCACTATGAAAAATCGTCAAACAACTTTGAAAATGTTAACGACTTTTTTTTCTTACATGTTAACGATCCTAAAGACTTCAGGATAAATGATCTCTTATTTTTCTAATAAGAGTCGTTAGGATAAATGATCTCTTACATAATAAGAGTCGTTAGGATAAATGATCTCTTACTACTGATACTTCATATTTTTCTAAAAGGTCATAGGAAAAATAATTGACGACCCTTAAAAAGTCGTTGAGAACAAATAAATAATTGACGACCCTTGGAAAGTCGTTAGGAACCAAGAAGAAGCTAAAACGACCCTTGGAAATAATTGACGACTCTTATTATTCATTAACGATTCTCAAAGTAAAATTGACGATTCAATTGATTTCTATTGACGACCCTTACATTTTTGTTGACGGGGGAGTTGTATATGAAGGGTACAGAGTCGTTAATTTCATAAATTGATCGTCAACATAGGATCGTTAACACATTATCAAGGTTAACGATTTTTCATAAATTATTGGTAGGGTCGTTTTCACCTCCACCCTAATGGTTAACGATTTTTCATAAATTCCACATGCAGATCAAAAATCGTTAAGCAACAAAACTTCGTTGTTAACGACTTTCTTTTCTGAAACTGCAATTATAAATCGGATGATTTTTTTTTCCACAATCGTTAATGGAAAAAATGAGGACGATAGGGAGAGGAGATGAAGAAGAGTCGGTTAAAATGAAATGGAGATCGGTTTAGTGTTAATAGTATTTTAGGGAAATTTTTAGGGGAAGGGTATAATAGTATTTTCCACCTTCTTTTGGAAGCCCCCTAAAATTGTTGGTGTGGGTATAAAATTTTTGAGGCCCCCAATTAGTTCTCTCGGCCCCCAATCATTCCTTGATTTGTAACCATATGTAAAACCGAAAAACGAAAACCCTAGAGACAATGACTAACCGGCTAACCAGCTTCACCACATCTTTAATTCAAACCGTCTTATGTGTCAACAAACGTAACAAGACCTACTCATCGGCAACCCCAATCCCGACGGAGTTACGCCCGAACAACCAGTGATACATCGTAACTGTAGTAGTAAAATATCACCAACCATAATTTGGGATCCAAATCAAGTACTTGACACACCATTTTCATTTCGTAACATAACACTAGGTGGGCACACTTACAATAATCTAACTGCACCAATAAATCATCTTCACGTGAAGCCATCTCATAAATTTTCGTATCATCCTACGTACAATTTTACCAGTACTTGCACATAAAAAACAAAATATCGACGCCTCACAAGTCTTGAAGAAGATTAATGCCTTAATGAAGACGACTATTACAGTATACAAGCAGTGAGCACGTGCGTTGCACGTTGGCGATGTTATTTTTCTACTCCCTCCGTCCAATTTTATTTATCAAAATTGTGTTTTTTTTTCAAAATTAGTAACAAAACCCCTAGGTGAACAAACTAGTGATAAGAAAAAACCGGTCATATTATTTCTAACAAATAAAAACCGTTTCAAATAAAACTGGGACAAAAACCCCAAGTCAAATAATAATGAGTAAATTTAGTTTTTGTTACTTAAAAAAAAGAGCCAAAAATGCCCTTTTGACCTTTTCTTCTTCTTCTCTGATTTTTTTTTTCTTTCTTCCGTCTCCTTCTCCCACCACCATCATCACCGGCAGCAACCACGAACACCAACAACAATTTTATTCTCCCCCGACACACCACTGCACGTCCATATCTCCCCACGACCACCACCCTCCTTCGCCTCCTTCAATTCCTTCACCATCAACACCATTTCCACCACCGTAAATATCACCACCCCCAACTCCTCTTCACGTCACAACAACCATAATCAAAACCCTAACCATAGTTTCATTTAAAAAAATCAGAAGGAAACATAGGTGGATCTGGTGATGTTTTGATGATTCTGTAAGATCGGATGAAGAAATTGGTGAAATTAGGGTTGCAACTATAATTACAATTGAAGAACAAGAAGAACAATTCAATCAACACTTCCAAGAGTTCTGTATATATGCGCCATCAATACTGTGGTTATCAGATGATCTCTAGGAGGTGAAATTAGGGTTAAATTGGATTTGAGTTTATAGAAATTGACCATGAAGAGCTCAAATGATAGTAGTGGGAAATCTGATTCTCACAAGTTATTCAAAGAGAAGGCAAAAAATCGTGTAGATGATATTCAATCAGTGATAACAAATCTACAGTCTGCTCTTCAAGAGATTCATTCCGGTGGTGTTTCCCTTCTTCAAAAATAGGCTCATCAGATGTTGCAGGAGTGGAAAGATGAACTTGATGAACCTTCTCCGGCTTCTTCTTCTTTACTGGGTGGTGCTAGTTTGGGAGGTACATTCTCTACTGCGGAACTTTGTCGATTATTATAACATTGTGATGAAGAAGATGATGCAACTAGCGCTTTAAAATAAATTGCTAACCCTAACCCTGAGTCTCAGGCGCTTGAGGCGTTTGAGGCGCCTAGTCTTGATGTTGGTACATTTGCTGGAGATATTAATTCTAATTTGTTTTATGATGAATCTGTAAGTTTGGGGTTTCGTTCATTCAGTAATTTTCGCATTTCGGTTCTTAAGGATTCTCAAATTATTGTTTACTACATTAAGCATAGACATCTCATTTAGTAACCTAGTCTTGAAGTATCAGAATGGGGCATGATTTCCGTTTTTAGGGCTTTATTGTGCACTGAATTGAGTGTTTTATATAAGATTTTCCCTGCAAGGAGATTAAATTTTGCGAAATTGGATGTGCTCACACTTGTAATTTCGAAATCATTGGCATTATCCCTCTCAGTTCATGATCTAGATAGATGGTAAAAAGCTAGAAATTTACTTGAATGCTTGTGAAGCTTGCGCATAGTTTCATGGAACCAATTCCCCTTCCTTTGTCGCCATATTCCCTTTCTTAGCGGGTATTGGAGCAGTATTTCTTTTGATTTAAGTCCTGTTACGGCTATACAAATAATCAATTGCCCTGGTTATACTAATTTGATAGAGTTACTGACTTATAACAATCATATACAGATCCCATGTAAGTGAACTACATCTTTGGTTAGGCACCATCTCTTGTCTGGTATGGTTTTATAGGTTCCCACTGGACGGTCTTCTTGTATTGGCACTGGCATGCATCTCTTGAATTTTTATCTATGATGGAAGTATTTTCTTTGGTGTAAGTATGGTGTTAGCTAGCTTAAAAAAATGCTCCTTTTTGCTCATTCATTAAAGCAGTGTTAATTTTGCCCCTATATCCTGAAACAAGATTGTAATTCTAGAAATTCATGACTGCATGCTCAAGCTTGAATCGATTGGTGTTCTGTTTGCCCTTTCACATGTGCAAATAGAATCCGATTTTGTATCTCATTTTGAATCTTTAATGTCAATGCTAGTTCATGAATGTTTGTGGGTTTTTTCTTTTGGTGTTCTGCATTCAGATGTTTAGGAATGCTAACACCTCATGGAATATCTCACTACTGGGAGAAACGCCCACAAGTCTGGGTAGTAGAGCATTCTGGTGATTGTGACTCTTTCCCTTTACCATGAATGTTACTACAAATACTTTTATAGTAAATTGGTTTTATATTTTGTTTCTTCTCCAGCTCAAAACCAGATCACAGTGATCCAGTTGCCCAGGTTAGTTGATTATTTTTATGAAGTGGAAGGAGTTGTATAGGAATGAAGGAGGTCTTGGTATTAGTTTATGATGGTAATGTGGAACAAAACCCCAAACTTACAGAAGCAAATGGGGAAGTTAACTGCCGACGTTCCTGCAGAAAATAAGCCATCAGTTAAGAGTAAGCCAAAGGGTAAATGAGAATTTACTATTTCTTTTAAAGATTGACTGGTCCAATAAATGAATTCCCTTCAAGTGATGCTGATGGAATAGGTAGTTGCGAAACAGCTTATGGATTAGTTGCAATGATTTTTTTCCTAGTTTATTTTGGTTTGGTTTCATCATTGAAGCTGTGTTGGTGAAATGACTATATGTGGAAATATGATGAAACCTAATTAGGTTTCATCTAGTTTTGGTGAAACCAATTTTGGTTTCATCATTTTTTTCTGTTTGGTTTCATCATTTTTTCCCTGTTTGGTTTATCATTTTTTCCTGTTTGGTTTTCTCATTTTTTCCTTATTTTGTTGAATATTGATCAATGAAATTCATTTTTGGTTTCATCTAGTTTTGGTGAAATGATTTTTGCCTAGTTTATTTTGGTTTGGTTTTATCATTGAAGTTGTGCTGGTGAAATGACAATACGTAGAAAAATGATGAAACCTAATTAGGTTTCATCTAGTTTTGGTGAAACCCTTTTTGGTTTCATCATTTTTTTCCTGTTTGGTTTATCATTTTTTCCTGTTTGGTTTTCTCATTTTTTCCTTATTTTGTTGAATATTGATCAATGAAATTCATTTTTGGTTTCATCTAGTTTTGGTGAAATGATTTTTGCCTAGTTTATTTTGGTTTGGTTTTATCATTGAAGCTTTGTTGAATATTGATCAATGAAATTCATTTTTGGTTTCATCTAGTTTTGGTGAAATGATTTTTGCCTAGTTTATTTTGGTTTGGTTTTATCATTGAAGCTGTGCTGGTGAAATGACAATACGTAGAAAAATGATGAAACCTAATTAGGTTTCATCTAGTTTTGGTGAAACCCTTTTTGGTTTTATCATTTTTTTCTTATTTTGCCTAGTTTATTTTGGTTTGGTTTCATTATTGAAGTTGTGTTGGTGAAATGACAATATGTGGAAAAATGATGAAACCTAATTAGGTTTCATCTAGTTTTGGTGAAACCAATTTTGGTTTCATCATTTTTGTTCTGTTTGGTTTTATCATTTTGTTCTGTTTGGTTTCATCATTTTTTTCCTGTTTGGTTTCATTAATTTTTTCTTATTTTGTTGAATATTGATCAATGAAATTCATTTTTTGTGGCGGTGGCGCTGTGTTGGTTAGTGCAGTGGCGGTGGCGGTGGTGCAATGGTGGCGGTGGTGCGGTGGTGGTGGCGCAGTGGAGGTGGTGGTGCGGTGGCGGTGGTGCAGTGGAGGTGGTGGTGCGGTGGTGGTGCGGTGGCGGCGGCGGTGCAGTGGCGATGGTGGCGGTGCGGTGGCGGCGAAGTGCGGTGGTGGTGGTGGTGCAGTGACGGTGGTGGTGGTGGCGGTGGTGGTGGTGGTGCGGTGGCGGCGGTGGTGGTGTAGTGCAGTGGTGGCGGTGGTGCAGTGTAGTGGTGGCGGTGGTGATGGGGTTGATTTTTATTTTTGTTAGGGTGATTTAAAATTAAATGTGGGGTTGTTTTTATTTTTGTTGGGGTGATTTAAACTAGAAGGGTAATATAGACAATTTATGTTAAATGGGGTTTTTGTGAACAAATTGTTTTGTTGGGGATTTTGTACATGGATAGTGACACCTTTGGGGTAATAACCCGCGCGCCGTTTTTTGTTTTTAGCAAATTTGTACCAAAAAATTGAAATATTTCCCCCTAAAATTTTCTAATTATCAAGACAGAAACAAAAACTAGGATATTAAAATTTGTATATTAAACAAACAATTTGGAAGATCAATGGTGTATGTGTAAGTAATTTGAATTTCTTTCAAGTTTTTGCAAAATCCAATTTTGGCAAGTAAAATTGGACGGAGGGAGTACTTTGCAGATAATTTGGTGGTGATTCGACACCATTTTTTTAATTTGAAAATTGGTTGTTTTTTTTACTTAAGAATCAATCAATCATTTGTTTTGTTTTTTTTTTTTTGTAGATTTTTTCAATTTATTTTTAAGTTATGTCTAAATTTTAAGCTATGTCTAAATTTTAAGGAGAAAACATATAAAATTTGGAGAAATATAAAAAAATTTGAAAAACAAAAATTTGATATCATTATTTGCGATCATTGTGTAGATAATTTAAAGGGTTTTCCAAATATATAAAATTTACAAAAATCCGACGTGTAGTTTAAAAGATATGAGGTTTTTAAATATATAAAAAGTGCATTTATTCTTATGTCCATGTAAATAGTCTTTATACCACTTTTTTAAAATCTAACGGCCGATAAAAAAGAAAAAGTTTAATGATCTAACGGATAATATCAATAGACGGAATTCTATTTATGAGATCTAACGGTGGAATTTTAAAGTTTTGAAATCCAACGGTTATATTTACTTGAGTATCGGAATCTCTTGTTGCCATTAAAAGGGGATATTTCAGGGCGAGGATAAAACCGAAAACCAGAAGCACCTAATTTAGGGAGAAAGGGCAAAAGAAGTTAAAGAAAGGGACAGAAGAGTAGTACACACTGTACATACGAATGATACTTTGCACGAGCCTAGTTAGCAATTCGGTGAATTATACGTGAATAGTTCCGAATCCGAATTTTACCCGTACCAAACGCGTTTGAATGCAACTCCGACCTATGTTCGCCGTTTTTCTGGCTGTACCGAATTGTACGCGAATTTTCCGAATTCCGAACTATTCGGGGCATTTAATTCAGCAGATTTTTATATTAGTTAATAGTAAAAAAAATGTTTGAGTGGAGTAGGAATAGAACCTAAGACCTAAAGTTCACTGAGTGTAACCCAAACCATTGTGCCAATCGCTGGTTTTTGTTAATTTGTTCATATATTTTTTATATAATGTATTTTTACTTCATATATTAATTAGTCATTCATAGCTATAAATATTTACTCCCTCTGTTCCACTTTAGACGAGTGATTATGGTTATTTTTTGTTCCACATTACTTGATAGTTTTCATATTTTTCCCACAAAACTACCAACATTACCCTAACATTTTGTCTTGGAACCATAAATTTATTTTCAATTACACTAATAGCAATTAATGTTTGAAGATTTTTCTCAAGGATATACATAGAAAACTTTTATATCTCTTTCTATTTCTTAATCTACGTGTAAACTCCTAAAACATCAACTAAAGTGGAACGGAGGGAGTATTAATTTATTATATATGTCTGCCGAATTTTGGAGGCCGAACTGATATCTGGAAAACAAATTATACACGTACGTATACCGTTCCGATTCATTGCCGAACCACGAACCGAAGACCGGATAGTTGACCGAATTTGATTTTTACAAATCCGAATAATACCTGAACGTTTGTCGTTCCGTACGTATGCCGAATCCCGACTTGCTAACTAGGGCCTCGAGTGGAGGGGAGCCTTACGAAATAAATATTCCACAGCTGTCTCCTCAGCTCATACTAACGGTTGAATCAATGCGTTATCATCCCTCCATCCCCACACACAAACGAAGGAGCCTAAACTTCAAACTTTCCCCCAAATTTCTCTGTGGTTTCAGTTTTTGATTTTTGATTCATGCACCCAGTTTCTCCCATCCCCACTGCACTCCCACCCCACTCCATTTAATTAAAAATTTAAAATTTAAAAAACGGTTAGTTATAGAATTACAGTTAGTCATATATAAAACCGTTTTTGTCAAAATCAAAAAACAAAAAAGAACTGTTGTAAACGCGTTAAAAAATACTACAAGACTTCAAATTGGTTGGCAGTTAAATCGCCGACCGTTTTTTTAATGATTTTGATGTATATCTAACTTTCTCTTCAGTCAAACTTTTCTATAACAAACAACCAACAACAACGGTTTTAGGCATTTAAAGTTTAAACACCACGTAATAACTGAAAATCTTAGAATTAAATTCCCTGCAATCTAAATCCACAGCCATTAAAACCTCATAACCAAAATCATAACGAAAAGTAGTGTAGTATCTAACAATTCGTATGGCATAAGAAAAGGAAAAAAGTCCTTAATTATAGAGAGAGGGAGAATAAGTGAAAGGGAAACGTACGGGTAAATAATAGTAGAAACAAGGGGAAGAAAAGTCAGTTTTGGCAGTTCAGAACCGTAAGGGAGATGGTGACCGGCCAGTGTCGGTGAATGATAGAGAAGGTTTTAGGTAAATGTGGGACCATTTCTGTTGTTTTATTTAAAAAACAAATTTGGCTCAGGGTTTACAGGCTGGATTGATAGGATAGACGTAACCATCACCCTCTTTCCTTTTCTTCTTTCCCTTGATATTCGGTGATTTTGATTTTGTCGTTATTATCCAGCTCATCAGTTGCCGTGCGGCCGTTTCTTCTTCTTATTGCTATCCAGCCTGGCTCTAGTCAAACAAACTCTCTCTATACATATCTCCTCTTGTAATCATTACTGAATTTTCTCATCAAAAGGTTTTACCTAATCTGTATCAGATTTCAGTTATACGTTACCAAAAACAATTAAAAAACCTACTATCACCCGTTAGATCTCCGAGTTTTTATTTGAAAAAAAGATGGATTAGATAGAGACGTGTGAATCAGCGGAGTGAAGAAATGACGCGTGTACAATTGACAGCTGTATTCGTATACACGCAACCACTTGCCTGGAAAAAGCGGTGATTCATTTAAAACTCCTCCAATAATAACCGGTTACATTTTTTTGCCGGTTCAACCGGTATCGTCATATAAATCCTTTATTTCTTCCCTTTATATACCTTTATTTCTTCCCTTTATATACTCTTTGTATTTCTTTCTTTCTTCCTCCTCTTAACCGAGCCTCTGTAATTTCCATTTTTTTAGAATTAGGGTTTTTGGATCAGAAAAATCTTTGGCGTGAGAGAGATGGCGTCTTCATCATGGTTTTCAAAAAGAGATAGTCATAGTAATAATAATCAAGATAGGATTAAAGGGCCATGGAGTCCAGAAGAAGATGAATCATTAACGAAACTAGTTCAGAAACATGGACCAAGGAATTGGTCATTGATAAGTAAATCAATACCAGGGAGATCAGGAAAATCATGTAGATTAAGATGGTGTAATCAATTATCACCACAGGTTGAACACAGAGCTTTTACTTCTGAAGAAGATGATACTATTATCAGAGCTCATGCGAAATTTGGTAATAAATGGGCAACAATTGCTCGATTGTTAACCGGTAGAACTGATAACGCTATCAAAAATCATTGGAATTCTACATTGAAGAGGAAATGTTCTTCTATGTTGGATGATGGAAGTGGTAGTGATGGTGGTGGCGGTGGTTGTAATGAAGAGCCGCCATTGAAAAGATCAGTAAGTCTTGATGCTGCTCAGCCTAATCTCTCAGGTGGAGGGATATTTTTTAATAATAATAATAATCCTGGTAGTCCTTGTGGATCTGATTTGAGTGATTCTAGTCTTCCTCCTGCTACCCAGTTATCTTCTTCGCATATTTTCCGACCTGTCGCGCGAGCTGGTGCAGGTGTAGTTTCTCCGATGCAAACGACATCGAATTCGATCTCTTCGACAATGAATGATCCACCAACTTCATTGAGTTTATCGCTTCCTGGGTCTGATTCTTCCTGTGACGGTTTTAATCATATCTCTGGTTCTACTCTTAGTAGAATGAATGGTTCTGATTCTTCAAATGATGGTTTTAATCATGTTAAGGTGAACCCTACTAATCAACAGCTACAAATTGTTATTCCATCACCACCGCCAGCACCACAAGTTCAATTGCAGCAGAGCACTGCTCCTCTGCCACCAGCAACACCAACTCCAGTTCAGCCGAATCAGTTTACAGAGATGAGATCATCATCAGTAAGAACTCAAGATATCGAGAAACCATTTCCTCATTTCAATTCTGAGTTTTTATCTGTAATCCAAGAAATGATTAAGAAAGAAGTGAGGAGTTATATGTCCGGATTAGAACAGAGTGGTGGATTTTGTTTCCAAGGTGGTGATGGAGGGATAAGAAATGTTGGGGTTAAAAGAATTGGTGTTAGCAAAATTGAGTAGGAAGAGAAGAATCAAATTTGAAGAACGAAAACAGTGAAAAGAGAAGACATTTGGAGAAGAAACATTTTGATATTTTTTTTTTTTTGTAATATACATAAAAGAAAACTTTAGCTGGGTTTTATCAAGATAAAGAAGTTAGTTTTAGAGTCATTTTAAGATGAAAAATCATCATCTTCCTCGAGCAAATGACAAGCTTAACAATGTTAAAGCTGCTTCCCTTTTAAAAATTACTGTTCACAAAATTCAAAATATTGAAAACCGCTTTACTTGGAGTTGGAAGGACCCATAATTTTGAACTTGGGAACCAGTGGCTGAAAAGTATAAAAACATGTCCAATTTGAGTAATAAAAGCAATTCATATGTCAATTGCCAAACACAAAAATTTGTTGCCAGCTGGACGGCCAAATTGGTTTTCTACTATGAAAAAGTACTGAGTGTTAGATCAATACGCGCGCGAATAGATGAAAATGCTGGCGCTCAAAGGTAGAACGTTGGCGTCAAGGGCACAAACGCTGGCGACAGACAGACATACGCGGCGTCACTAGCTATATCGCCCGCGTTTTTGTTGTTGACGCCAACGGATAGTTTTTAATTTTCCGAATTTTACTTTTTCCCTCTATAAATTACCATCATCATCAAACAATTCACTCACACCAAAATTCACTTGAATTTTCTCTTCTAAAAATTGCTGAAAAGGCGATCACACTTTTTTGCGATGCAAAACTTGAAGCTGTTGTTTCTAAGATATGTGTGAGTTTTAAAAATATTGAAAATTATAAAAGGGAAGTGCAACTTTTAAAATTTGCTCCAAGAAAATGTTCCGTTAAAAGGCAAAGAACAGCTTCAGTTTTGAAAGTTAACAACAAAAAATTCAAAATCAAAGGTGAAACTGTCAAAGAGCGCGTTGAATGGAAAATACGTCAAATGAAGATTAACAGGAGGCCAAAACTTGTACTTGATTTTTATTGAAGTTTTTATTATTGTCTAAAGTTTATATCTTGTAAAAGAATTGGCAATAATATCAATGAATGAAAATGTTTATATTTTAAAATAGATTTTCACTTCAGATTAAGTGAAATTTATTACAATTTAAACTTGAAAATAACATCAAACTACATTTTAATAAACCACAACAAAAACATCAAACTACATCAAATCCAACGACATTCTCTCTGTAGAGTTCATAGCATTCAAAATGCTTAAACTCTCTTCCGCTTTCTTCAGTAAACTTGGTCAGAGCGATGGTTTTCTGTAAAACATTGAAAAAAAACAATTTTAGATATTTATAATGCAGTTCATCAGTGAGGAAAAAGGGAAGATACTCACCAGTTCTTCGTTGGATAATCCAGAATAGCTATGGTGAACCATCCACAAAATTTCCGTATAATGTTTGATTTCATTAGTGATGAATGCAATTCTTAGTTGTAGGCTCTTAGTGTTTCTTATGCTTGCGTTCCGCGATGCTACAAAATGTCCTAATATTCTTTCCCAGAAATGATCATTGTTCATTGGTCTCCTCAAACGATGTATCCAACATCGAACAAGAGTAACATCTTCTTCCATTGTAAAGACCAGAAGCGGCATGCGAGTGCAGTAACGATGTGCTTAAGATGGACCATCTTTTAGAATTCTAAAACACGCTTCGTAACGAAAAGGTTTTCCCTGAACTTCCTCCCAATTATCAAGAGCTGTTTGGATGACTTCATCTTCAGTTACACCGATGAACTTTTCTCGATCAATTTCCATTACCAGAGCAACAAATGGCTGGACTGTAAGCCTAATAGATTGAAAACGAGCACGCAATCGACGAGCATCTCGGTTTCCTGGGTTTCATGTCAGTGAGACGAACATTGAGAAAACGTTCTCCCAAAAATAAGTGTCTTGATGAAAGCCCGTACTAGTTATTACCCTATGAAAAAATATGCTTTGCATATAGTTATATCCTCTTCTTCAGTAAATTTGGGACCACGATTTCTAACAGGCATTTCTGCAGAGTGGGGGAGATTAGAGCTTTGGCAAAAAATAAGAAGAAGGAGATGTGATTTTGGAGATGGGAGGAAAGAAATTTATAGGTTGATTGAATCACAACCGGAAAAACTCAGGTGTTTGCAATGTCAAGATCCTAACTGTCCATAGGAACCACATATGCTGGATGATGCTATGAAGATTAAAAAAGAAGAATAAGAAAGAAAAGATTGCAACACTCTGCAAAAACATCAAACTTAAATCCAAATTGAAGAATGAGATTTTACACTGCAAACAGTGTGGATATGGAGATCACGAATACAAACATTGTCCACAGAGAATAAGTGCATGCTCAAAGCCCGGTTGCAAGACTTTTATGCATTTGCGGACATTTTCTGAAGAAGTCACATATGGAAGGCATTTCTGGGAATGTCCTAGGTGTTTTTTGGTGGAGCGGGATGATTGAAGTTGTATGACAAATCGATTCACTATGGTATTATGTTATTTAATTTGTTGTTTATTTTGTGTTATTACGATTATCTAAAACCCTCAATATCAAGTAATTTAAATTTTCCCTCGATTAAACATTGCACCATCAATTTCATAAATAAAAACATATTGCATTAAACAACCACACCATACATGAGAATAAAAGAAATACATCAGATTAAAATAAATACTACATAGGCAGCGTCAGTTCTCGGCGGGTGGTGGAATTCTTAGGGCGATGTAGGGATCGTATTTGATGAGCACCCTAAGAA
Organism: Papaver bracteatum; assembly: GCA_023529315.1. NCBI lineage: Eukaryota > Viridiplantae > Streptophyta > Magnoliopsida > Ranunculales > Papaveraceae > Papaver > Papaver bracteatum. The sequence continues at coordinate 2,756,957 of JAJJWX010005152.1, forward strand.
TGTTGAAACAAGCATGGAATTCAAACTCACGACCGCGGTGAGATACTGGCCAAATCGCTAGAGTTTTGGGTTCAACTTCATGTTCGGCTTCACCGCTGAGCTTATTTTTGTGATTCTCCATTAGTTGAGCGATGAACTCCGATACATTACAACTAATTACACTAAAACGATGCGGAAATCCCTGATAATCACGCATATTAATGTTCATCGTTTCAGCGGCGAGCATTTCAAAAACTTTCTGCCAGAACGTCGATTGTGATACATTCCTACCGGTAGCAACATCAGCGGCAACATCTTGTGTTTGAAAAACGTAGGCTCTGCAAATAGCTAAATCCTCTTCTTTAGTGAATCTAACAGAACGAGCTCTGGAAGGAATTTTTGTAGATGATTTGAGAGGGAAGAATATGTAGAATGTGTGAATTTAGAGTTGAAATGAGGAGTATTTATAGATTTCAGAAAATGTAGCCGTTGGATCAAAGAGTTTTGGAGCCGTTCAGATTGAGTTGTTGGCGCCATAGCGTCTGACGCTGGCGTTATTGATACTGACGCTAGCGCTATTTATTCTGACGCGCGCTGTAAATAATAACCCGGGTATTATTTGTTCTAACGCCAGCGTTTGCATAAATGACGCCCGTCTTTACCTCAGACGTGCACTGGATGTTCTGACTCAATGTTCAAACAATCAAATTTGTTGATTTGAACATCCATTTTTCATGTTTGTTCATTCCATAGTAGGAGCAAAATAAACAAACTCTAAGTTTCTTCATCCCATTGGAAATTCTCTAATGCCCGGATCTTACTTTACAATTTTGCTGAAGCAACTACAGACAGACTCTGGAACTGTGATGCATAGATTCTCATAGTGTAAATACTAAGAGCATTTTCAATGAGATATCAAGAGTATTGGCTAGAGGATGAAAAATGCATGAAAATAGGAACATCATGTCATCCGTCGAAGATGCTCTAATAAAATACAAATAGATATAGATTCAATAATGCCGAAAATTCTCTATTATAAAACTCATGTCCAATTTTGAGTAATAATGCCTGGAGTTCATTACTGAACAGTAAGCAAATACAAGACTCTTAAAATGGAATTCTCGAATGTAATATGGTATGCTCTATAATCTGTTCAGACTTTCAAAAAGTTGCACACCACTCGGACTGAAGCTCCGCTTCAACTTATTTTATTTATTTTTTGTTATGAAAAAGACATTATATTAAGAGATGAAAATTATAAGTATTGTGATAGAAAATCAAGAACTATTTCCCACCAGTGATAGGAAATCAAGAACTATTTCCCACCACTCATTACAAGTATTTGTTCTTCTACAATGCTTAGCCACTTTATCGGTAATTGAATTAAAATCTCTACTGAGATGACTAGTTTTAGAAAATGAAAAAGAATCTAACATCACATAACAATCATCTAAAATGGTACTAATGAACCAAGATAGACAGTTATTTTTATTTTCTAAGTAATCCATAACCTTCTTTGCGTCACTATAGAGGCTGATGGAGTTCAAGCTCTTGTTACTGGCCCATTTAATGGCTTCAAAAACTGCTAGACTCTCTGCCTCTTATGCATTCCTTGATATGCCTCTGATTGATTTGTACCCCTTGTAATTCCTTGAACCTGTAGTCATATAAATACCAATTCCAATATTATTACTATTTTTATCGAAAGAGGCATCACAATGTATGATAATACAGTCACTTGGAAGATGATGGGTATTCACTGGATTGGAGATAGTAGCCATAACTATCTGGGTATTATCATAGTTAATAACTATCTGGTTATTATTCAAAGCCAACGAATTTATTGTATCGTTAGTTAGCCTAGTGTCTAATCTATCCGTAGCAGAGGGTTGAGTAACTTTTTGCTGGAAAACCTTAAAGCATCTGTCTCTCCAGATGCTCCAGGCTGTAGTGGGTATTTCTATTTGATTGTTTTCATTCAGACTATTGAGAAGCCATTTCTCTATCCAATCTTTAATAGTGGGATTATAACCTGCTTCCTGCAAAGTAATAAATCAATTTTGTGTAGCAGACTAAACAGATTTGGCAAATCGACAATGGAAAAGAAGATGCTCAGTCGATTCAATAACATTATCACTACACATGCAGCAAAAATTATCACTAGCAGGCACATATCGAGAAAGCCTAACCTTTGTCTGCAGAATATCACTAATACAATTCCATAGAAAAAGTTGAACTTTCGGCAGGAGGTTAGTTTTACATAAATCTTTAAAGATAGGAACATGACTAGAGTTTACTGAGCCATTAGAGACTCGACTAGTCATGGTCATATAAGAGGATTTCACGAGAAGGTTTCATTATGTGAAGAAGACCATATTAATCTATCTCTAACAGATAAAGGTATTCTAATTTGAGAATTCCTATTAGCATTCTCCCTAGTGAAAAATTCGTAGAGCATGGGAATATTCCATTGTTTAGTGTGTTGGTTTATAAAGTCTACAACCACTAGATTAGGATTAGGTTATTTCTTACAAATAGGATAAGAAACATTAGGGATCTAATTATCCTCAAAAGCCTTGATACTAGTACCATCTTTCACCTCCCAATGGCTGTTTTGTTTCACTATTTCTATCCCCATGTATATACCTTTCCACACCCAAGAAGAGTCATCCTTTTTCTTACAATGAAGAAGATGATTATTGCTAAAGTACTTGCATTTTAAAATTTGAAACCATAACTCATAAGAACCATGCATTAACCTCCAAGCAATTTTAGATAACAAAGCAAGGTTAAATTTTTTTTAAATCACGGAATCCTAGACCCCATAAATGTTTATGAGTACAAACCTTTGGCCACTGTTTCATATAAACCCCTCCTTGATTCCTTTTACCCCACCAAAAATCCCTTTGGGACTTTTCCATTTGGTAAATAATGCTATCAGGAATCAAGAAGAAGTTCATATCATAAACATAAGAAGAACTTAGCACATTTTGGACCATCACCGACCTACCTACTTGTGTGAAATGTTTGCCTTTCTATTTTTCTACCTTACTCATGATGTTCAGCAAGATAGGCAAAAGATTCGGCTATGTTTCTATTAATGAAGAAAGGGATACCTAGATATTTGTCATTTATGTCTATCTTATTTACATTAATGGTTTTAATCATAGAAACACATTTATCTGGGTGAAGTTTTTTGCTAAAAAAACATCCATATTTTTCGAAGTTTATCATCTATCCAGAGACAATGCTAAACACATTGATTGCCTCCATCAGATTTTGAGCTTCGTAGTGAGTTGCTTTAGTAAACAACAAACAGTCATCAACGAATAAAAGGTGGGACACACTGGGATCATCACTAGTGACTTTTATACCGTGAATCCAGTGCCTACTCTCACAATACAATAAATATATGGAAAAAGACTCCATGCACAAGATAAACAGGTATGGAGACAAGGGATCGCCTTTCCTCAAACCCCTAGTTGGTTTATAAGCATTACAAGGGGAACCATTCAGAAGAATTAAATCACACCAATTATGTGAGAACCCAAAGCCTTTTAAAACATCTATCAAAGCGGACCACTCAACCCTATCAAAGGCCTTATAATATCAATTTTAAGGCCCATGATACCACTTTTAGCTTTTGTCCTTTTCATAGTATGGACTATTTCATGAGCAATGATAACATTGTCATGAATATTCCTATTTGGCACAAAAGCTGCCTGAAAAGGTGATATGATTTTGCTAAGAAGTGGATTCATCCCGTTGACTAAAATCTTAGAAATAATTTTATAATTAGTGTTACACATAGAAATAGGTCTGAAGTCAACATGAGATGAAGGGTTAGCTTTTTTAGGTATAAGAGATAGAAAAGTATGATTCATTTCCTTTAGGATATGTTTACTTTCAAAGAAATTTTTAGTAGTATTCCAAACATCATGTTCAACAAGTTCTAAATTTTCTTTGTAAAAGCCCGGAAGGAAGCCATCCGGTCCTGGGGAAGTCCAGGATTTCATACTTTTAATAGTCTTTCTAATTTCATCAAGAGAGATAGGTTTTAACAAACTAGCATTATCCTCATCTGAAATACATGGAGTGATACAATTTATAAATTCCATATTCCTAAAAGGATTGGTAGTGGTACCAATATTTACTGAAATGGTTTGCCAATAAGTCTTTGAGCGGTTGTCTGTCATTATACCATTAGCCATCACTCAGCTGTAAGGATTCTATGTGGTTGAAATGTGATAGGTGTAGAATACACCATATTTACTATCTAGAGTTTATGATTTCTTTGCTATTTTTTCTTGTAAATTATGTAGTTTACGTGTGTTTTGAGTTATTAGGTATTCTGGAGTCGCACGGAGGAAAAGAAGAAGAATTTATCCAAAATTGAGCAAAAAGGGCAGAAATGTCATTCCACTGGCAAACACTATCCGGAACTTGGTAATGTTTAAGGGACAACCCTATTTGGAGGAGTACTAAAGACAAGCCAGCTGAGGATTAAGGGGATAGCTGGGTGGTTCTTACACAATTGGGTGGATAAATCCAACCCACTCTAGTCCATAACCTAAAATCGAGAATCACTCTTCTCATTTTCTATGAGTGAATTCTTTCACCTGAAGCTGAAATTTAGGAAGCAGCATAGGCTGCTGTTAAAATCAAGAGATGGGAAGGGTTTGACCAAGAACATATGGCCGAGAATGACAAGGAGGAATGGAAAGAATTAGTGGAGAACAGAAGCTGCAAAGATGGATTTCGGTGATATATTGAAGAGAACTGGAGAGTTTGGTTGAGTTGTTGGTCGGGAAATCAGGATTATGAGATGAAACAGAGAAGATCAATGATGTTCTGCAGCTGTGGATTGGCAAGAGAGATGAGACGAAATGGGTTTGAATTCATGGTAGTTTTGAGATCGATTTCAGATGGAATGTGTGTTGTATCTGTTGAGCAAGGGGTGGACGAGCTGGGTGTTGTTGTGGTTGGCTTGTAACTGAGTTGGAACAGAAGTGGAGGTGTTAGAAGGAATGGGTTACAGGGTGTGAAGGTGCAGCTATGTTTAAACTGGTTTTGCAGGTTATGGAGCAGTGAATGTGCAGATGTAGCAGGGAACTGTAATGGCTAGGTTGAGGTGATGCTATGGAGCTATGTGATTCAACAGATGCAGCTGTGGCTTGGTTTCAATGGTAACTGAATTGGTTGCAGAGCTGCTGTGGAGCGGCTTGGTGTTAAAACCAGGGAAAGAAGTGGTTGTTGTTGGTTGCTACAAGATTGTGTTGCAGTGAATGCAGCTGGTGCAATTGGCCAGGATGGCACTAGTGCTGTGTGCTGGGAACAGATGCAATCTGGTGCTCTCGTTGGTTATTGTGTTGCAGGTGCAGCGAGAGGAGCGTATGGAAAGATGCTATTAAGGACTGTGAATGAGATGGTGTTTTGGTGGCCAAAGTGCATATAGAGGTGATTCTGCTACTATTTCAAGAAGTTGTTGTTGGAGGAAATTGCAGCTCAGCTGGTAGGGATTCACAGTGAACTGGTGATGATAGATTTCAGCTGGTATTGATGTCATTGCTGTGCAGGGGAGCTTAAATGAGATTGAACCAGGGCTTGAGGAACTACAGATGAAGGAATGGAGTTTTGGCTGCAGTATGGTGATGGAATACAGCTACAAAAAGGGTAGCTGGATTGGTGGTTGCTGCCAGGGTTTGGAGCTGTTGAATGGGATACATGGAAGAAGCTATACCTGTGTTGGTGGATAAAGCTAAAAAAAAAAATAGTACACTGAATTGATGTGGTGGTGCTGTGATGCTATGCTATGAACTGATGGTATTGATGTTGTTTAACGAAGGGGTATTCGAGCAGAGATGTAGCTGGTGCTTGTGGAATCTGCTTTGGCTTGGCAGGATGTTGATATTGCAGCTGAAGCGATGACATGGAGCTGCAGTATGGCGATGAACTGTGAAGTTATTAAATTGAATTCCAATAGGAGGACTTGTTGCTGCCAAGAGTATGTGGTCTGCTTCTGGGAGATTGAGAGATGGATTTAGAAGTCGACAGTGGAGGATAAGAAGCTGCAGAATGCAGGAATTGGTGTAGTTTTGGTGACTTGATCTGAGCTTGATGTGCAACTGCAGCTGTCATTACACTTTGAAACGGAGAATAAACTGAGTTGTTGCCACTGAACATGGTACTAAGAGTGGTATATGAGATTTGAATTGAGAAGCTATTTTGAGCATTGCGGAGCTGGCTTGGAGATGCTGTTGCAGTTGAATGGTGCTGTGAAATGAGTGAATAGCTTGAGATTTAATGGCAGTGAGTCTGATAAAATGGTTGTGTTGAAGTGGTGAAGCTAATGGCAGCGAACTTGGCCTGAGAAATAGAAACCAATGCTGCAGAAAATAGTGCGAAAACGGGGCAAAATTGGTGAGCCGGTGAGCATAGTTCCGGTTGTCGGATTTCGGAAGTTAAAATGTGAATTGCAATATTTCAGTGAATCGTGAAGGGGGTATGAGTCGGATGCGGAAGTTGGCGGCCGGACATATGAGCTATGGGTCGCGCTTTTGGGTGCGTTTTCGCAAGAACAAGGAATTGGTTTAGGTGGTATTTTGTGAATGTTTGAATTGCATAGAAATGGAGTTGAGCTGCTGGGAGTGTGCACTTGCCTGGTAACGTCTTCCAATGGTTCAAGTGATCGGAGAAAGTTTTCCGGCGGCGGTGACCGGATTCCGGTGATGACGTCAGCACTCCGGCGACCCGTTTTGGACCCGGAAATTCCAGAGATATATTTTTCACCCATGGGCTTGGTGGACTAGTAGATGGACGTGGACTTGAAGATTTTGAAGACTTTGACCTATTTTTGGAAAGCAAAGGGCTATAAAAAGAGAGTTTCTACAACAAAGATACAACGTTTTTATTCTATTCTTGGAGCTTTTGCAGAGAACTACTTCTAGGGTTTTCTTTCTTTTATGTTTCATAGTCTTCCTTTGAATATTTTGATGATGAACTCCATGAATATGAGTAGCTAAATACAATAATTGGTTATGGGATAAAAGTTGATTTCTTTAAGCATGTTATTTGATTCTATGAATTAGTTTTGTCTCAATTTTATCGTTTATGATTCATTGTTTTATTATCATATGATTTGAATGCTAGTTTGGTTGAGTCCGGAATCAATTGGATTTGTTTTCATCTCTAAAGCTATATTAGGGTTTTCAATACGTAAAAGTTGTTATCTCTGATTTTTAGTAGCATCTTATGGTTAATACTTATAGTGATACATCTTTTTAATCGCATATGAACCATAACCTTTGTTAAAACGAATTAGTGCTTTTACACGTTTGTTTGCATCGATTAGTCTTATTTCATAGAACTTATTTCTCTTAGGGAGTTAAATCTAATTGTGCTTTTACACTTTAGGTTGCTTTTTAAGAAGATTTCACGATAGGATCTTTTAATGTTGTTTGTGATAAAATCAGGAAATAAACGGGATAATCTTGCGATCAAGATATCCTAGGACTTTTGATAATTGAGAGATTAAATACCAATTCTAATCATAGATGAAAAATACATGTTTATGAATGATACTATCCCTTAACCAATATCTCCTCCTTATTGATTATTCCAATTATTTACTTTGCTTTATTTAGTTTTATTACTTAGATAAAAACAAAAATACACCTTGGGTTAATTGGTTACATAAGAATCTGAAAATTGCATAACAACAATCGCCTCTCTGTGGATACGAACTCTTTCTTATCGAATACTATATTCATAATTAGTAAAGTGAGGAAGTGAATTATTTGTGACGCATACGACACCCATCAAATTTTGGCGCCGTTGCCGGGGAGGCATTCGGCTTGTTATCTAGTTTTTTGTTTCTTTTTATTTTTCTGCTTGCATACTTGTGTTTCGTTTCTTGTCTTGTTTCTCACTTGTTTGCGAGAATTATTTTTCAGGTACCTAATCTCTGGCTTCTAAAGATTGGAATTATCCAAGGTGCGGGATAGCTACTCGAAAAGGAACAATACTCCAACCAAGGAAAGGCACGACGGAAGAACACGACTTGGAAGTAGAACACGAAGCTCTTCGGCAAGAAGGAGAGGAAGTAGAACACGATATTCCTTTTGAAGAAGAAGGAGAAGGATAAGAAGCAATGGGTGACGCTGCAAATCGTTCACTCAAAGACTTAGCTTATCACAAGCTGGATATACAGCAGGGTTGCATTCAAACCGACTCCACTTTTGAAATCAAGCCGGGACTTCTTAGAGAATTACCAAAGTTCCATGGCTTGGTGAATGAAGATCCAAACAAGCATCTTATGGATTTCCACACCATTGTCATGGCGATGCTCCCAGCAAATATGGAGGCGGATGGTGCTATGTTGAAGGTTTTTAGATTCTCATTGGAAGGTAATGCTAAGGATTGGTTATACTACTTGCCTTCCGGGAGTGTCACAACTTTCAATGGGCTTAAGAAACTCTTTCTAGAGAGATATTTTCCTGCATCTAAGGCTACTCAAATTCGCAAGGAGATTTGCGGAATGAAGCAAAATATCGGAGAATCGTTATATGATTGTTGGGAACGATACAAGAGGTTGGTAGCAAGCTGTCCTCATCATCAATTTAGTGACGCCATGATCATCCAATACTTCTATGAAGGACTCCAATCAAGTGATAGGAATCTTATCGACGCAGCGGGTGGTGGTGCACTAGTGAGCAAGACGGTGGCACAAGCTAGAGAGTTGATTGAAAACATGGCAGCAAACTCTCAACAATTCTTGAGTCTTGGTTCGGATGTGCTTCTTCGGCGAGTCAATGAAGTGAGCGAGGTGGAGGAACTTCGTCAACAAATGGGAAACATCACAGCAATGCTACAACAAGTTTCAGCCGCGGTGATACCAAATTCTCATGGGTATGAAGACATCAATGAGCAATCTAATGCGGTTTTTCAAAATCAGCCAAGACGGTATGATCCTTATTCCAATACTTACAATCCGGGATGGAGAGATCACCCCAATTTTAGCTATGCGAACAAGCAATGAGCGGTTCAACAACCTACTTTCAACAATTCGGGTGGATTTCAACCTCAACAACAACAATTCCAGCCGCGTCAACAATTTCAACAATCTTAATTTCAACAACAACAACCTCAAAATCAGGGGTCAAGTATGGAAGAGTTGATGAAATCTTTTATGCAAAGAACGGAGAGCACAATGAAAGAGTTGCAAACCCAAGTTGGTTATATGGCTCTTGAGATGAACCAAATGAAGGCACAAAATAGTGGGAAACTCCCTTCTCAACCTATTAACCCAAAAGAGGGTGTCAATGCGATTACGTTGAGAAGTGGTACACAACTTGTGCAACCCGAAGTTGCTGATTCGGGCAAGGTGGAAACACCAAAGGAACCTGTTTTGGAGGAGAAGAATGAGGATTCTCCCCAAACTTCTGAGGTACCTATTCCTAACTCTTAAACTCCTATTCCTACTTATGTCCCTCCTTTACCTTTTCCTCGCAGATTTGCAAATTCTAAGAAGGAGGCGCTAGAAAAGGAGATTTTAGACGTTCTTAAGAAGATTCATGTGAACATACCACTCATTGATGCTATTAAGCAAGTTCCAAAGTATGCAAAAGTGTTAAAGGACTTATGTACCAATAAGCAAAGGCTCAAAGGTAATGAAGTGCTTAGTGTGGGGGAGAATGCTTCGGCAATCTTACAACACAAACTCCCACTAAAATGCAAAGACCCGGGCAGCTTTGACATCCCTGTCACAATTGGTACCACTACATTTAACAAAGCAATGTTAGACTTAGGTGCATACGTTAATGTTATGCCTGCATCTATGTATAAGTCACTTGATTTAGGTCCTCTCAAAAAGGCTGAAATTGTGTTGCAATTAGACGATCGCTCTAATGTCTACCCAATGGGTATTGTTGAGGATGTTCTTATACAGTTTAATCAACTAGTATTTCCAGCAGATTTTTGTGTCTTAGAGATGGATGAAGGTTCACCGGACTCGTCTCTTCCATTGCTACTTGGGCGTCCCTTCATGAAAACGGCGAAGACCATTATTGATGTGGATAAGGGAACGCTAACTATGGAGTTTGATGGAGAAGTAATACGTTTCAACATTTTCGAGACGATGCGATATCCTAGTGATGTCCTCTCTTGCTTCTCCGTTGATGTTATGGATACGTTGGCATAATAAATGTTTGAATTGAATGGTGAAGATGCTTTGGAAACCATTTTAACTACATCCATTAAGTTAGAATTGAAACCTCTTCCTAGTCACTTAAAGTACTTGTACTTGGGTGACAATGAAGAGTTACCTGTGATTGTTTCTAACGAGCTTAGTGAATTACAGGAGCAAAAACTTCTAAGGGTGCTAAGGAAGCAAAATACGGCCATAGGATGGACAATTGCCGATATCAAGGGTATAAGCCCTGCCATTTGCATGCATAAGATTCGTTTGGAGGACGATGCAAAGCCTACAAGGGAAGCGCAACGTCGTTTGAACCCCCCAATGATGGAAGTTGTGAAAAAGGATATACTCAAGCTTTTGGAAGTGGGTGTTATCTACCCCATATCCGATAACAAGTGGGTGAGCCCGGTACAAGTTGTACCAAAGAAATCAGGGGTGACCGTGGTGGAGAATGATGAGAATGAACTTGTCCCAACTCGTGTGCAAACCGGTTGGAGGGTTTGTATTGATTATAGAAAATTGAATGCCACTACTAGAAAAGATCACTTTCCATTACCTTTTATTGATCAAATGCTTGAACGTCTAGCTGGACACTCTTATTATTGCTTTCTTGATGGTTATTCAGGTTATAATCAGTTGTGATAGTATTTGGAGGATCAAGAGAAAACCACTTTCACTTGTCCTTTTGGTATTTTTGCTTATCGAAGGATGCCTTTTGGCTTGTGCAATGCTCCAGCTAATTTTCAAAGGTGTATGGTAAGTATATTTTCAGAATATGTTGAAAACATAATCGAAGTGTTCATGGAAGACTTTAGTGTCTTTGGTGACTCATTTGACCTTTGTTTGAACAATTTGTCACTAATCCTTGAACGATGTGTTGAAACAAATCTTGTGCTTAATTGGGAGAAGTGCCATTTCATGGTAACTCATGGCATAGTTTTATGCCATATAGTATCTTCTAAAGGCTTGGAAGTTGATAAATCTAAGATAGACCTTATTCGTGCTCTAACCCCTCCCACTACGGTGAGGGAGATACACTCTTTCCTTGGTCATGCAGGTTTTTATCGTAGATTCATCAAGGATTTTTCCAAGATAGCATCACCACTTTGTACCTTATTGCAAAAAGATGTGGTTTTTAACTTTGATGAGAAGTGTATGGCGGCATTCAATCATTTGAAAGAACTTTTGATTTCAGCCCCTATCATTAATCCACCGGATTAAAGCAAGCCTTTTGAGCTCATGTGTGATGCAAGTGATTATGCGGTTGGTGCGGTGCTTGGGAAGCGTGTGGGGAAGATACCTCATGCTATTTATTATGCTTCTAGAACGTTAAATGAGGCCCAACAAAACTACACTACCACTGAAAAAGAGTTATTAGCTATTGTTTTTGCTTTGGAAAAGTTTCGCTCTTATCTAATTGGTACAAAAGTTGTTGTCTTTTCGGATCATGCAGCACTTAGGTACTTGCTTACAAAAGAAAGAGGCGAAACCGAGGCTCATACGATGGATTTTACTCTTGCAAGAGTTTGATATAGAAATCAAAGACAAGAAAGGGATTGAGAACACCGTTGCGGATCATTTGAGCCGTCTTGCTGTGGACAAGGAAGCTATCCCGTTGCGTGAAAGTTTCCCGGATGAGCAACTATTCTCAATTGCATTTGCGGAACCATGGTATGCGGATATTGTAGACTACTTGGTAACTAAACAAATCCCAAAGAACTTGTCTCGTGCTGAGAGGGACAAACTTAAGAGGTTAGGGAACCAATATATATGGGATGATCCATACCTATGGAAACATGGTAGCGACCAAGTCATACGAAGGTGCGTTCCCGAATCTGAATTTAACTCTATCTTTTCTTTTTGTCACTCCTATGCTTGCGGAGGACATTTTGGGAGTAAAAGAACAGCTCACAAGGTACTTGAAAGCGGTTTTTATTGGCCAACTCTATTTAAGGATGCACATATATTTTGCACAACTTGTGATCGGTGCCAAAGGACAGGCAATCTAGGTGCTCGAAATCAAATGCCACAAACTTTTATTCAATTTATTGAAGTTTTTGATGTATGGGGTATTGATTTTATGGGTCCTTTTGTCAACTCTCATGGGAATTTTTATATCTTACTTGCTGTTGATTATGTCTCGAAATGGGTGGAAGCTAAAGCCACCCCAACTAATGATTCTAAAGTGGTTTCAGATTTTGTGCAAGCTAACATTTTTGCAAGGTTTGGAATTCCAAGAGCCATAATTAGCGATGGGGGTTCTCACTTCAAAAACAAGTTCTTACAAGGATTGTTGAAGAAGTACAATGTGTCGCACAAGATTGCAACACCTTATCATCCCCAAACCAATGGACAAGCCGAGGTGTCGAACCGAGAGGTGAAATCCATACTAGAGAAGACGGTGAATCCAACAAGGAAAGATTGAAGCATGCGACTTAATGATGCTTTGTGGGCTTATAGAACCGCATACAAGACACCTATTGGGATGTCTCCCTTTAGGCTTGTGTACGGTAAGCCTTGTCACTTACCCGTTGAGATTGAACATAAAGCGTTTTGGGCTATTAAGCAATGCAATTTGGAGTTAGATGGTGCTGGAAAACAAAGGAAGTTGCAACTCCAAGAGATAGAAGAGTTACACAATGATGCATTTGAAAGCTCGTGCATTTACAAGGAGAAAACTAAGGCATTTCATGATTCTATGATTTCTAGAAAACAATTTTGTGTTGGGGAGAAAGTGCTTTTGTTTAATTCTCGCTTGCAATTATTTCCGGGTAAATTAAGGTCACGTTGGATCGGACCTTTTATTGTTACTAATGTGTTTTCTCATGGTGCAGTAGAAATTCGTAGTATTGCTACAGGAAAGGAGTTTAAAGTGAATGGACACCGGCTGAAACCATATTATGAGAACTTTACTTCCGAAGTTGTAGAAGGTGTGAACTTTGTGGAGGCATTCTCGCTGGAGGAGTCTTAGAAAACAAGGAGAACGTCGGGCTGACGACTTTAAACCAAGCGCTAAGTGGGAGGAAACCCACCGGTTTTGTATCTTTACCCTTATCTTTTTATTTTTATGCATTTGCTTTTATCTTTATTTTCTTTGTTTTTGCATATCATTTGCGGAATTTCCCACCTTGAACTTTCTTTGGATGATTCAATTTTACATTGAGGACAATGTAAAGTTTAAGTGTGGGGGAGCATTTATATGTTTGTATAGTTTGTTTTAGTGTGTTTTATGCCTTTAAAAAAAAATCAGAAAAATAGAAAAACCAAGAAAAAATTTGTGCTTTTTGAACTCCGAAATCTAGAACTTGTGCCTTTAGGATGACACCATTAGTGGATGGAACCATTTTGAATGCAGGAGTTGAGGAACCAATTAACTAAACGGGACGAACATAGCTCAGAAATCACAATTAACATGATAGTTGTTACCATATCTCGGAATATCACCATATCACGTTCTATTTTTATTTTTCCATATTTATATATTGTTCTCTAAGTGCTTTGGTGGGTCACTAAACATCGACGTGTTATTACTACTAGGATGAAATAGAGTGATTGAGTTACTAGAAAAAAGAAAAAAATGAAAAAAAATGAAAAAATATATGAAAAGAAAATAAAAAAAGACCGACCAATTAGACCAAACGGAATAAAAAGACACTTGGGAATAGCAGTATGTGTGAAACGTAGTCCCCGTCTCCGTCGCCTAAACAAGCGTGGAATGCAGGATCCAAGGCAACTATCATGTACTTGCTGACAAGAATCATGCGCTTGGATCCAGTTTGATCCAATCATGTTGTCTAAACAAAAAAGGAAAAAAGGAAAAAAAGTGAAAAAGAAAAAAAAAGAATTATATTGGTTGAATAAAGTCACTCCTAGTTCCCTTGTATATGCCAGTGAGTTGATGTAGAATTCAAACCAAGTAGCTCAATCCAATAGGAATAGGTTCATCTTGGCAGTGACCTTCAGACAGATATGGGAAACATCGATCACTTGTGAGCATTCGCCAACATCTACATCTATATCCATCTTCTTTATCTTTTCATTGTGATTGTGGTTTGTTAGTTTTCGATTATTGTGGCTTGTTCGACTATCTAATTAAAGATTTATTTACTAATATATGAATTGAATTTGTGCAAGGTACCTCCTCCTGTAGTCATTTTGGATTCGTTCATTGATTTGTCACAAATAGACGGAGTTGGAAATATAGGTTTTGTAGGCAGACCTCTTGTAAACCTTCATGAGACTAAAACTCGTCCACTAGGGACACCTAGGGGTTTAAAGGCTTGTTATTTATGCTTAAAGTGACCGTAGCCTCGACGAGACGGAGTTGTATGTATCTTTTATAATTATTTTATTTGATTTGCTCGAGGACTAGCAAAGTCTAAGTGTGGGGGAATCTGATAGGTGTAGAATACACCATATTTACTATCTAGAGTTTATGATTTCTTTGCTATTTTTTCTTGTAAATTATGTAGTTTACGTGTGTTTTGAGTTATTAGGTATTCTGGAGTCGCACGGAGGAAAAGAAGAAGAATTTATCCAAAATTGAGCAAAAAGGGAAGAAAGGTCATTCCACTGGCAAACACTATCCGGAGCTTGGTAATGTTTAAGGGACAACCCTATTTGGAGGAGTACTAAAGACAGGCCAGCTGAGGATTAAGGGGATAGCTGGGTGGTTCTTACACAATTGGGTGGATAAATCCAACCCACTCTAGTCCATAACCTAAAATCGAGAACCACTCTTCTCATTTTCTATGAGTGAATTCTTTCACCTGAAGCTGAAATTTAGGAAGCAGCATAGGCTGCTATTAAAATCAAGAGATGGGAAGGGTTTGACCAAGAACATATGGCCGAGAATGACAAGGAGGAATGGAAAGAATTAGTGGAGAACAGAAGATGCAAAGATGGATTTCGGTGATATATTGAAGAGAACTGGAGAGTTTGGTTGAGTTGTTGGTCGGGAAATCAGGATTATGAGATGAAACAGAGAAGATCAATGATGTTCTGCAGCTGTGGATTGACAAGAGAGATGAGCCGAAATTGGTTTAAATTCATGGTAGTTTTGAGCTCGATTTCAGATGGAATGTGTGTTGTATCTGTTGAGCAAGGGGTGGACGAGCTGGGTGTTGTTGTGGTTGGATTGTAACTGAGTTGGAACAGAAGTGGAGGTGTTAGAAGGAATGGGTTATAGGGTGTGAAGGTGCAGCTATGTTTAAACTGGTTTTGCAGGTTATGGAGCAGTGAATGTGCAGCTGTAGCAGGGAACTGTAATGGCTAGGTTGAGGTGATGCTATGGAGCTGTGTGTTTCAACAGATGCAGCTGTGTCTTGGTTTCAATGGTAACTGAATTGGTTGCAGAGCTGCTATGGAGCGGCTTGGTGTTAAAACCATGGAAAGAGGTGGTTGTTGTTGGTTGCTGCAAGATTGTGTTGCAGTGAATGCATCTGGTGCAATTGGCCAGGATGGCACTAGTGCTGTGTGCTGGGAACAGATGCAATCTGGTGCTCTCGTTGGTTATTGTGTTGCAGGTGCAGCGAAAGGAGCGGATGGAAATATGCTATTGAGGACTGTGAATGAGATGGTGTTTTGGTGGCCAAAGTGCACATGGAGGTGATTCTGCTGCTATTTCAAGAAGTTGCTGTTGGAGGAAATTGCAGCTGGTAGTTGAGATGGTAGGGATTCACAGTGAACTGGTGATGATAGATTGCAGCTGGTATTGATGTCATTGCTGTGCAGGGGAGCTTAAATGAGAGTGAACCAGGGCTTGAGGAACTACAGATGAAGGAATGGAGTTTTGGCTGCAGTCTGGTGATGAAATACAGCTACATAAAGGGTAGCTGGATTGGTGGTTGCTTCCAGGGTTTGGAGCTATTGAATGGGATATATGGAAGAAGCTATACCTGTGTTGGTGGATAAAGCTAAAAAAAAATAGTACACTGAATTGATGTGGTGGTGCTGTGATGCTATGCTATGAACTGATGGTATTGATGTTGTTTAACAAAGGGGTATTCGAGCAGAGCTGTAGCTGGTGCTTGTGGAATATGCTTTGGCCTGGCAGGATGTTGATATTGCAGCTGAAGCGATGACATGGAGCTGCAGTATGGCGATGAACTGTGAAGTTATTAAACTGAATTCCAATAGGAGGACTTGTTGCTGCCAAGAGTATGTGGTCTGCTTCTGGGAGATTGAGAGATGGATTTAGAAGTCGACAGTGGAGGATAAGAAGCTGCAGAATGCAGGAATTGGTGTAGTTTTGGTGGCTTGATCTGAGCTTGATGCGCAACTGCAACTGTCATTACACTTTGAAACGGAGAAGAAACTGAGCTGCTGCCACTGAACATGGTACTAAGAGTGGTATATGAGATTTGAATTGAGAAGCTGTTTTGAGCATTGCGGAGCTGGCTTGGAGATTCTGTTGTAGTTGAATGGTGCTGTGAAATGAGTGAATAGCTTGAGCTTGAATGGCAGTGAGTCTGATAAAATGGTTGTGTTGAAGTGGTGAAGCTAATGGCAGCGAACTTGGCCTGATAAATAGAAACCAATGCTGCAGAAAATAGTGCGAAAACGGGGCGAAATTGGTGAGCCGGTGAGCATAGTTCCGGTTGTCGGATTTCGGAAGTTAAAATGTGAATTGCAATATTTCAGTGAATCGTGAAGGGGGTATGAGTCGGATGCGGAAGTTGGCGGCCGGACATATGAGCTATGGGTCGCGCTTTTGGGTGCGTTTTCGCAAGAACAAGGAATTGGTTTAGGTGGTATTTTGTGAATGTTTGAATTGCAGAGAAATGGAGTTGAGCTGGTGGGAGTGTGCACTTGCCTGGTAACGTCTTCCAATGTTTTAAGTGATCGGAGAAAGTTTTCCGGCTACCGGATTCCGGTGATGACGTCGTCACTCCGGCGACCCATTTTGGACCCGGAAATTCCAGAGATATATTTTTCACACATGAGCTTGGTGGACTGGTAGATGGACGTGGACTTGAAGATTTTGAAGACTTTGACCTATTTTTGGAAATCAAAGGGCTATAAAAAGAGAGTTTCTACAACAAAGATACAACGTTTTTATTCTATTCTTGGAGCTTTTGCAGAGAACTACTTCTAGGGTTTTCTTTCTTTTATGTTTCATAGTCTTCCTTTGAATATTTTGATGATGAACTCCATGAATATGAGTAGCTAAATACAATAATTGGTTATGGGATAAAAGTTGATTTCTTCAAGCATGTTATTTGATTCTATGAATTAGTTTTGTCTCAATTTTATCGTTTATGATTCATTGTTTTATTATCATATGATTTGAATGCTAGTTTGGTTGAGTCCGGAATCAATTGGATTTGTTTTCATCTCTAAAGCTATATTAGGGTTTTCAATACGTAAAAGTTGTTATCTCTGATTTTTAGTAGCATCTTGTGGTTAATACTTGTAGTGATACATCTTTTTAATCGCATATGAACCATAACCTTTGTTAAAACGAATTAGTGCTTTTACACGTTTGTTTGCATCGATTAGTCTTATTTCATAGAACTTATTTCTCTTAGGGAGTTAAATCTAATTGTGCTTTTACACTTTAGGTTGATTTTTAAGAAGATTTCACGATAGCATCTTTTAATGTTATTTGTGATAAAATCAGGAAATAAACGGGATACTCTTGCGATCAAGATATCCTAGGACTTTTGATAATTGAGAGATTAAATACCAATTCTAATCATAGATGAAAAATACATGTTTATGAATGATACTATCCCTTAACCAATATCTCCTCCTTATTGATTATTCCAATTATTTACTTTGCTTTATTTAGTTTTATTACTTAGATAAAAACAAAAATACACCTTGGGTTAATTGGTTACATAAGAATCTGAAAATTGCATAACAACAATCGCCTCTCTGTGGATACGAACTCTTTCTTATCGAATACTATATTCATAATTAGTAAAGTGAGGAAGTGAATTATTTTTGACGCATACGACACGCATCAAAATGTCTTTTGCTGTTCATAAAAAGTATGGTAAAAACTAGTGTTTCTATCATAACATTTTATGCAATCAGTTCTAGATATTTGAGCATAGAAGTCCTCTTTCACTTTCTGCCAGTGATCAAGATCAAGTTCAACTTGTTTGATGGCCTCCATATTCTGAGTAAAATGGGGTTGGTTATTCAGAGTATGAAGATGATCATTTAGTTGTCGAACATTTTGATATATATTGCCACAGTTTAAGTTCATATTCCACATTTTTCAAACAATTAGTCATTTTAAAAGCAGAAGAACCCCTAACATTAGTAGCATAAGCCTTCTTAACAAGATCTTTACATGTTGGGTTACTACTCCAACATTTGAAGTATCTATAGGGTTTAATTTATTTTTTTGAGACTGGGGGTTGGTCACCAAAAGAATTGGGATATGATCTGATCATATAGAGTCAATATGAAATACTTTCACATTACCATAATGATCAAACCACAGACCATTTCCCATAACCCTATCAAGTCTAGTTCTAATGATATTATCATTGGATTAACTGTTAGACCATGTCTAAGGTGTATCAGAGGAACCCAAATCATGTAAATCAGAGTTAGTTATGGAATCATGAATGAAAGGAAATTCAGAGGTGCTAGGTCTAGTATTGGTAGATCTCTCATGGGCAAGCAAAGTAATATTCAAGTCACCCATGATAATCCAGGGTTGATTTACCCTATTACCAATATCCTTAATGTAATCCCATAGTTCAACTTTCTCATTATAGTATGTAGAACCATAGAGAAAGGTGACTAGGAATTCTGGTTTGCTAGCATCACAAGAGATTAAGACATTCACCATTTTATATGTGTTTTGTACCAAGTCACATTGGAATCCACTCTCCCATAAGAGTGCAATACCTTCGGAGAGGCCAGCAGAAGAGTGACACCAAGTATTTGGATAGCTAAATCTCCTAAGGGATTGATACATTTTAGACTCTTGATTTTTAGTTTCACAAAGAAAAATAACATCTGGATTTTGTGATCTAATTTGGTTCCACAGACTAGTTCTGGTATTAGGGTTACCGAAACCTTGACAATTCCACGACAGGATTCTCATTGCAGTCTGAGAACAAATTAAGCAAAGCTTAGTATTTATACCAGGACTAGTCTGAATCGAGAGGTGAAACCTACTAAAACTTAACAGATTAACAAACTCAGAATAGCAGTAGAAAAAATCAGAACTAAACTTAGGAATTCTTTGTGGAAGGTACCAGCAATGGTTATCAAACAAAAGGAACAGATTGGGTTAAACAGACACCTTAATTACAGAATTAAAGCTATCACAATTACTAACTAAGAAGGAGCAAATCTTAAAATTACGACAATCACAAAATAAAATAAACGATTTAAGAGACAAAGTATGAAAAAACAAACAATCAATATGTATAGAAAATTAAGACAGAGAAAGGGTAGGAGGGGAACCTGATTTGCTATACTTGAGTTAGAGACAGCAGCAGGGAGATGGTACATCGAATCATTTGGATCTCCAACTCCATTATTAACATCTACCATATTCAAATCATAACCTCCATGGCCAGTACCCTCGATTTAGATTGATCTCCTCTACCATTGATAATCAACTGTGACATCTCGGTGAAGTTAGGGTTAGGGATTTGAAATTTTATATCTAGAAGAACATAGTTATCTTCTAAACCTGAGTCTCTACTCCTCTTATGTTTCCTCGGATCCGAATCATTTTTATTCGGGGCATCAAGCCCATTATCACCTTGATTATTAAGCCCATTAGAAGCATCCGAGCTAGTCGACCCCTCTTGCATTTTTTTCCACCAAATGAGCATGCTTGGCATAGAATTCTTGAAACGATGGTTCCGTCATTCCGAAAATGAATATATTTCAAGCTCGTTCATCACATAATTCTTCCTTGTGATCAATAACAAAACAGTCAGGGCAGATTTTCCTTGGTTGCTTTTCAAAATGGTATCTAATCCAAACTTTTTGTTTGTCAGCAGTTAGGATCCAAGTTCCTCTTTTGAGAGGCTGGAGAATATCGACTTCTATTTTTGCTATAACTACCCTTCATCTTTTAGTGTATCCCCTTCCTCCATCCTTAACAATCTTTCTTCCAATATCTTGACAAAGTTTGTCAATGATTCCATCATCTACATGCTCCAGAAAGATCCCTTTGAACATGACTGAGAAAAATTGGTGAGTAAACTCATAGTTTTCCAACGGGATTGAGTTATCATACTTTTGCAAGACCACAAGGTGTTTAAAAATGATCCAAGGCACCTTTTCAAGCACATCACTTACATCATCAACAATTTTGAAGTTGAAAACATATAGATTTCTTCTCATTATATGTATTCCCACTTTCCGATACCTTTTCCAGATAATGTTCACATCATGCTGAACCTTGTCAAAATCAATATCATCTTTAGAGATTATCTTTCCTATCAAACTGTTGGGCCATTTGTTTGAAGAAACATCTGCTTCTTCCTCCGAGATCAAACATCCTCTAGCTCTGTTCAGTTGATTCATACCCAGATTCGACTCTAGGAGTCTCCTTGTTAATGCAGCCATTTGAAGACTTGAACTTTGAGACATTATTGAGAGAAAGGGATCACTATTATTTCCAGTGAGAATCACAAGGTTAATAGGTATGGATTTTTAGGATCAAAGCGGAGAGTTATATAAAGATAAGTTGCATTAGGGTTTGACTGAGTGTTTCCTTTTTTAATGGAGATCTTTCTTAGTTCCAGAAAAAAAAATTGTGATATTCTAGCAATGCAGTTTATGAAAATCTGCAGAGATATAGGGGTGTAATTTAGGTAGGTAGAATTTAAAATTTTGAAAAGACCGAAATTGCGCCTCAGAAACAGTGTTTCTGCCAAACAAACCCTTGAGGACCTGGGTTTTGAACTTGTAGTGTTGTTGATAATGGAAATGGTATTGAAAAAGAGACTGGTCAATTGTATGAATGGTAGTGAAACATACAGATTCATGGATCATCCCTTTAGAGATCCTAATTAAGGATACCACAGTGTAGATGGTGGATTTTCAACAAAGGCTAAAATCATAAACTCATAATTATACGAACCTTTGATCCAGCAATCAGACGTGAGTACTGAGACACGGGTCTCTCAACGAATCCTCTGATTGAGAATACTTTCTCTCAGAGTACATGTAGATATGTGGTCTCATGGCTAGACAACAACATATCTCATGAATACTGAACACTTCAGTAATTATTTCTATATAGTATCACGGGATGGACGGCTCCTTGACAGCTTGCTCTGCTAGTATAGAGCGATAACGTCTTCAGGATACAAACAACGAGTTTACCCTGACTATATAAAGGATATGAAGCTCCAGCAAGCTCATATCGGAATAATTAATGATCCTAGACAGCTTGCTCTGCTAGTATAGAGCCATAAGTTAATTATTCCCAAATTCTTGGATTCATCCACAGAATTTCCGAAAATATTCAAATATTTTCGCAGATATTTCATTACGGCAAACCATGGTTCTTCCCAGCAAAAATCCATGGGTTAGTAATAAATATTCAACGCACGGGCGTCTTATCTACCTCTGAGTAAGCCCCTATTTAAATGGTGAAAGTGTACTCAACGTCGATGCACTAACAATCACCGCATGAACGAGTATTTCAAAATATGACGAGACGATGAACCTATGCAAAATAAGAAAGAAAATAATAAATAATTAAAAATTGACCATGGCGCTGGGAGCATGGGCCCACTGAATGGCCGACCGTGCCGTGGTCAATCCCACGCCAGTTTCATATTTTTATCATATTTTTTGTTATTTTCCTTGAGTTCATGAAAATTCTTTCATTTGAACAAATATCCTTCGTTTTGAGGAAACTCCTCAGTTTCATGGTGTTTCTTTCACACCAAAGAAATAATATAAAATTAGGGAAGAATATTGTGGGGCGTGACCATTGGCCAACCGGCCATGCCTTGGTCCCAGTCGTCCCCACACCTCATGGTTCCTCATTATTTTATTATTATTTCCCTAATTTCATGAAAACTCCTTAATCTCATGATATTTCCTTGGTCCCATGAAAAATAATATAAAATTAGGAAAACCCGTGTGCACGGGCCGGTCGGTCAAAAAATAGATTGCTCCATACGTCCCTTTTTATTATTATTATATTTTTCATGTTTTCATAATCCCATGAAATTCCTTGATTTCATGATATTTCCTTCAAATTATGAAATTTTCTTTAAATTGTGAAATAATACATAAAATTAGGGAAAACGCACGGGACCGGGCCCTGGCCGGCCAACCATGCTCCAAGCCGGTCCCACACGCCCACACGTCCCTTATTTTATTATTATTATTTTTTATGTTTCCTTCATCTCATGGAAACTCCTTGATTTGAACAAAAACTCTTTAATTTTAGCAAAACTCCTTGATTTTATCATATTTCCCTAAAAATCATGAAAATATTATGCAAATTTTGGAAAAACATGTGGGATTGGCCCCTTGGATGGCCGGCCATGCCTGGTCCCACACTTCATAATTCTTTCACTATTTCATTATTTTTCCTTCATCTCATAAAGTTTTGACGGTTTTATCAAAAAACCATGGTTTCTTCATATTTTCTAAAATGATTGCTCAAACGCACATATGAAAATATCAAAATTCTCAGAACTAAGATACGAACACTTTGGGGACATGAGCATGTTACCTTGACCGAACAAGGTTGGCTCTTTGGATCTCAATGAGCCGGTCTTACATATGTTCACAATTTGACCTAATTTGCGCAATTGCATGTATTAGGTCCAAATCACTTGCAACTTCATGGAACGATCAACACTTGATCCCGTGACCACCCAGGGCCGGTTTCAGGACCCCTTGGACCTTCCTCCACTTCTTCATAATTAATTAGGTTTTATCACCTAATACTGAACTCAGCAGTAATTCGAATAAATGATTAAACCAGCATTTAATCATTCTTTCATCAACAAGTCACCAACTCTTCAAGAGGTCTTGATGTTTTCTCACGTTAGAATATGGGTGTTACATGATTGACCCACGGTCTCATGAAACCAATCCTTCCTTCGTTCCATGGTTCAATTCCTAACAAACCATGAAGTGGTCATCAATTAATCAAATTAGGGTTTCTAAGTTCAGGGATTATAATTCCAGATTCAAACACTGATAAATTTATGACGATCTCATGATAAATATTCTTATTAATTATACTCGGTTCAACTACCAGTATTTTAATCAATATTTTATTTTGGTCACGCTGCCAATAATTCATCAGATGAGCAACACTTGCTCAGATAAGCAATACTTGCTCAAATAAGCAATACTTGCTCAAATTAGAGAATATTAGTTCAACTATCAATATTCAGCAAATCATCGAATGAGCAATACTTGCTCGCCTCAACTATCAACGTGAGGATCATGCCCATGTTCAATCAATGAGTTTCATGACATTTTTACAAAATCATGTTCAACTCAGTAAATACATGGACTCGTCGTCCCATGATATCACGAAGTCAGCAACTGGCTAAACTAACCACGAGACGTCAATCGTGTCACTTGGGGGGATATCAACTAGGGTTTTGGTCTGGCGGTCTATGACACGTGTGTTCAAACACACGATGGAATATGAGCAAGTCGTGCAATCATTTGAAGGAGTTAACAAAGTAGTGGGTGGAAAATCAACCAAGTCTCCGCACGATGAGCTACTGGGTTCAAACACTATTTCCATCTCTCCACTCTTTGATTCCATCAACTGTCACACTTCATGGGATCATGGTGTCTACAATTCCAGCAATATAAGTAAGTCTCTGAATCATGATTGAAATAACAACGTCAACAACGATGAGAATCTCACGTCTCATTGACATCACGGGATCATCAACTCATCAATTGAGCAATTACTCTCAACTGATCAATTTCAATCATTCAGAACTTATCATATTCATAATTCACAACACACTTACAATCTTTGATTTCCATTGATTCCAAACATTTCTCAGCTTCGCTCCTACAGATCGACCCATCCTCTCTTGTGACTGAATTTACTCTGGAACGGACATTGTTTTGGTTTAGGCCAGAGTACTACAGATTGATCTCTCGAATTCAAAGCACTCCTTTCTTGCAGTGCATCTGTATGAGGTTGAACATTTTGCTCGGTTCAAGAAGTCTCCTTCGCACGGTCGTCTCCTCAATCCCATAAAAACCAGCAAATCATTTTGCCCCATCTACAGATTGGCGACCACAGTGGGAGATTAATCTCTCAGTTGCAATTTCAAATTCATCAAGATGGTCGGTTTTAGGTCAGGATCAGTTACAAATCCTAACGCAAACATTGCTAGCACCAGCAATAATGAAGATATCCCGGAAACTATTCCGGCCACTAACGTCGACGGCGCTGACGATACTCTTCCCAAGACTAATGCGGAAAGTCATCCTCTGTTCGGCTGACATCCCTAAGAAGTCAGAACAAATCCATCACCTACCATTTCCGATCTCATCAAAGCGCAAGAAACTCTTGCAAAGAATCATACGGATATGGCCGCAGCACAGCAGAAGCTATTTGATCATCTGAAGACTCTTACTGACAAATTATCAGAGAAAACTCAAGAGAAAGGTAAAGAAAAGGAGAAGTCCTCAGACACTGCTGATCCTGAGGTAATTCCAATTCACACATTAGATGACGATGAAACTAACAAAGCTGCAGGCAATTCGTTGATGAAAGAATCATCGAATTTCATCACTCGGGAAGACTTGGAGCGCCTTCTGGAGAATCATGGAAAAGACAAGACATCACATGTTTATCGTCACCAACCTCCTTATCCTGCTGCTATGCAGAAGATTCCCCTTCCAAAAGGTTATGTCTCCCCAACTTTCACTCTATATGATGGAACCGGCAATGCTTGGGAACACGTCTCTCGTTTTCTTGAAGCCTTGGGAGAGCATGAACATAACCACGTTATTCGCCTCAAGGAATTTTCAAAATCTTTAAAAGGCAGGGCGTGCACATGGTACAATAATATTTCACCTGGAACCATCAACAACTGGGGAGAAATGATTAACGCCTTCTATAGGTAGTACTTCTTTGTGTCAGAACAAGTCACTCTCTCTGACCTTGGAAGGATGTTTCAGAGGGCCGGTAAAAATCCCAATGACTTTGTGAAAAGATTCAGAGTCCAAGCCTTGGACTGTCATGATCCTAACTGTAGGATCTAAATATCGCATGAAGAACGCATTTGCGAAATATGATTAACAACACCTTGCGATCGTCGCAGGATGATCTGAAGAATGACGCAACAAATGACGATAACAGAAACATGAAAAGAGTGTGATGATTCTGTGAGGATTAGAATTTTTGCGAAGATTAACAATGTAACTCTTGCGAGAATATCGCAAGTCATATCCGAAATTAAAGGACAGATTAGTTATCATCCACTATGTAAACCCCTATATAAAGAGTTGAGTAGGTGTAAGGGAAAGAGAGATCTTTTTCGAGTGTTAAGTAAGCCATTTAGGAGAGAGAAAGTAAAAAGAGCGATTGTATTCTTGTTTTCTTCCATTACTTGTAACATTTCTGTGAATCAATTAATAAAAGTGTTGTTCTTAATCTTCAAGATATGTGTTGATTATGATGAATTCTTGTGAGGGGTGTAGTGTAGGATTTCCTGATACTACATATTGGCGCTAGAAACAGGGACAAACTCTGTTGTTTAAAGATTGTGGAAATTATTGTGAAAGCTGTTTAAAACAAGAAAATGATAGAAGAAAACAACAAATCAGCTGGAGAAAGGATAGTTAAGATCAATAAGGATGAAATAAGGTTGGAGTGCAACGTAATCACAAAAACGATGGTTAATGGATTTCATGAGAACATTAGAGGGAGAATACATAAACAAGATTTTGAAGGAAAGAAAATTATGACGGTGGAAAAAATATCTCCATTGAAGGATTGGGAAAAGAAGAAAATTACGTTCACAGCAGCAGAGATACCAAAAGAAAATTTGAACCACACATCTCCTTTGGTAATCACAGTAACAGTTGCACAAAAAGAAAAAGAAGAATCAGCGAAATCTATGGAAGAGTGGGCGGTGAATAGAACTCTAGTGGATGCAGGGAGTTCAGTGGATATAATGTTTTACCATGCGTACAAAGGAATGGGATACAAAGATGAAGAAATTTCTCATTTAACATATCATATTCATGGTTTCGGAAAATCTACAACTAAACCAAAATGGGAAATAGTAGTAAGAATTTCGATGGGGGAAATTGAAACACAAATAATGCTCTGTGTGGTGGATATAGAATCGCCATATAACATGCTTTTGGGAAGACCGTGGATACACGCAATTAAAGCCGTAGCATCAACGTTACATCAAATTTTCAATGCCAAGCGGAATTGGTGAAATAAGGGGAGATATTGATAGTGCAAAATCATGTTATCAAATTGAAGTAAAGCATCATGAAGAACGTCCAAGAAAACGAAAGCTTCGCAGAAAATTGGCGAAAGAAGCAAAAAAAAAGAAGAGTTTAAGATTTACATGATTAGGGCAAAAAAAGGGAAAGGAATACCCATCGAGATTTCAGAAGAATAAAACGAGCTTGCAAAAATGATAAAAGAACCAACACCAATAGAAGAACCTAAGGCTAGCTACATTGCAGTAGAACCAACAAAGGAAGTGAATATTGGAACTAATGAAGAACCCAAAATACTAAGAATTGGGACCAAGATGGAGGCAGATGAATAAGAAAAAACTATTAATCTCTTGCGAGAATATCGAGATATTTTCGCATGGAACATGGATGAAATGCTGGGAATAGATCCATCTGTGGTGTGTCATAAACTGGAAATTGACAAAGGTGCAAGACCATTTAAACGAAGGATAAGAAAAATCGCAACAACATATCATTCCCAAATAGAAGAAGAGTTGCATAAAGTTCTTGATGAAGGAATCATAAGACAAGCCAAGTACCCGGAGTGGATAGCAAACATGGTTGTAGTCCCAAAGAAGAACAAGGGGATAAGGATTTGTATAGACTTAACTGATCTAAATAAAGCTTGTCCGAAAGATAGTTTTCCATTAACAGATATCCCACAATAGGTTGAATCACCAGCAGGGAATGATAGGATACATAAAACACTAGAGGTGTATGTAGATGATATGTTAATAAAAAGTAAAGAATCATGTACAAGATCTGAAGGAAATATTTGAACAGATGCGATAATTTAATATTAAGGTGAATCCTGAAAAATGCATTTTTGGAGTTGCGTCAGGGAAATTTTTAGGTTACATTGTATCCAAGGAAGGAATACAAGTTGATCCAGAGAAAATGCAAGAAGTTCGCGACATGCCAACACCAGCGACAGTAAAGGATGTACATAAATTAAATGGTCTCTTAGCCTCGCTGGGGAGGTTTATCTCGCGATCATCTGATAAATAACCAGGAGAAGAGTTGTTGATTTACCTTGCGACAACTTTGCATGCATTAAGCGATGTATTATTGCGAGTGGATGCAGGAGTGGAAAAACCAACTTATTACATCAGCAAAACATTCAATGCCGCAGAAAGAAATTTTTCAAAGATTGAAAAGTTAATTCTAGCTTTGGTATATGCAACATTTAAGCTTCACATATATTTCCAAGCACACAAAGTCAAAGTATTATCAAAAGTACCAATTGAATCGATAATGAAGCACTCAAAGAGGTCAGGCATAATTGAGAGGTGGAATTCACAAGTTGGGAATTTTGAAGTAAAATATGAAGTATTATCCTCGCCAAAGTCACAAGTTGTCACAGACTTTTTAGCAGAATTTCCTCTAGAAGATGATGAAGTTGTGGAGGAGATGATGGATATAGAAGAAGAGCATGGAGATCCAAAAGACTTATTAACAGAACAAAATAGATGGGAAATATTGGTAGATGGATCCTCTAATGGAGAAGGTAATGGAATTGGAATTGTCTTAATCTCGCCATAGGGAATGAAGATGGATTTTTCATTTAGATTGGAGTTTGCATCCACTGATAATGAAACAGAATATGAAGCTGTAATACATGCCTTAAAATTCGCAGTAGAAATGAAATTAGAAAATGCAAGAATTACCAGCGACTCGCAGCTAGTAATTCGCCAAATAAAAGGAGAATACACAACAAATGAACCATATTTGAAGAAATACAAAAAGCTTGTTGAATAATTTTCAGCGAAGATCCCAAAAATAAAATGGAGGCATATATCAAGGAAAGATAATAGGCTCGCAAATGCTTATGCTTTCATTTCGAGTATGATGACAGATCCAACTGCGAGATGCATAAAATTCCAGACACTCATATCTCCATCAATCAATAAATAAGAGGAAGAAGAGGTGGATGTAATGATAATAGAAGGTGGAGAAGAAAACCCAATAGACGATATAGCAGACTGGAGAACAGAACTTCATGCATATTTAGAAAGAGGGGAAATACCAAGAAATAGATTGGAGGCACACAAATTAAAGAGCCGTGCAAAAAATTATGAACTGAGAGATAGAATATTGTATCGAAAGTTATTTAATGGGCCATCACTTAGGTGTCTAACACAAGAAGAAGGAGAAAAGGTGTTAAAAATATTACACAATAGAGACGCTGGTAATCACAGTGGAGGAAGATCTTTGGAATACAGAACAAAAATGCAAGGCTATTATTGGCCGTACATGCATGAAGATGAGAAGCAACTATCAAGACGTTGCGAAGATTTTCAGTGACATGGAAAGCGAATACATGCACCAGGAGCACCATTATCATCCTCAACTAGTGTATGGCCTTTTGGAAAATGGGGAATGGATATTGTGGGACCATTTGTACCCAGTTCTGAACAAAGAAGATATTTGATTGTCGCTACAGATTATTTCACAAAATGGGGAGAAGTAAAGGCCGTACATCATATTCGTGATAAAGATATTTTTACATTCATATTTGAAAATATAATTTGTAGATTTGGAATTCCTGCACAACTGGTATCTGATAATGGAAAGCAATTTGAGGGACATAACATAGAAATTCTACTCAATGCGCTTAAGATCAAATGTGGAAAATCAACACATCTATATCCGCAGGCCAATGGGCAGGCAGAAGCAACAAATAAGATAATCGCATATATATTGAAGAAGAAATTGGAGGGACATCACATGGCATGGTGCGAACAGGTACATAATGCCATATAGGCCTACAATACAACTATGAGGGAAGCTACTGGAATGTCACCTTTCTGTTTGACATATGGAGTTGAAGCTGTATTACTAACAGAAGTTTCTATCCCAACAACAAAAAGAGAAGCTTGGGATAAAAACCTCAGTGCAGGAATGATATTGACTAAACTTGATGAATTAGAAGAAAAGAGAGAAAAGGCGTTGCAACATATGAAAAATTATCAGCGAAAATTAGCCCGAGAGTACAATAAGCGTGTCAAAAGGCGTGAATTTTAACTAGGTGATTTAGTGTTGTGAGAAACACCAGTATACCAGCAAGAGAATGGTGTAAAGTTAGCGAGAAAATGGGATGGGCCTTACATCATTAAAGAGATAATTAGAAACGGGGCGTACAAATTGATGGATCCTGAAGGAAGAGATGTGGGTCAGAGACTTGGCAGACCATGGAACATATTATATCTAAAAGGATATTACCCATAAGAGGCTTTGCGAAGAGATAAATTGCGAAATAATGTATGATTAAAATGATATGAATGAATACAAAGTTTTTATGAAAAAAAAGATGCGAGATTGAAAAATATCAAAAGAAAGAATGAAAATATGCGAAAATTTCGCAAGAAATGATCTTTAAGATCTAGAATGGGACGAACCTTTATGGCGTACACCCTAGTTCGCGAATAAAATTTCGCAAGAGGAAAATGTAAGACCTAAAGTACGTCATAGAAGGGGGTATCTGTAACATGACTCAGCGATAAGGTTACACCGCTGCTGGAACCTGAGCCATGGAGATTTGGGGTCAATGAAAGCCTATCCAGGAGAGACACCTTGGATTCTTAACTTGAGAATATGACTTGAGTTGGGTGACTAAGGTAATAAGAGCTCTCCTAATGGGTGCAAAGTATGTCCAAGGCACCGAGGTACACGGTTGAGCCAAGAGTGCCCAGGGCGTATGAAACTACCCTGGCCATTCTTGGTAAGTCTTGGCTATGATGCACTCGGCCCGAAGAAAACCCCACTTAGGGTGCAGTCTCGTAACTATAAGCCATATAGGAAAAAGGGATAAGAGGCTGCGAACACAACTAGTTGTTGTTAAGACTGGATGGGAGGAGCTAGTCTTGTATGGCTGATGTACGTCTCCTTGAAAGGGAAACCAGGGGGAGATAAGGGCGGCACCCTCCATTAGGGAGCTGATAAGTGTCTTAAGACGCAAATTTCATGAGACTTATTACTCACGGGAGTATTAAGACTTGTTATATTTGTGCACCATTCCTGAAGAGGCAAATAATACAAAAGAGAAGATAAGACGAGATCAATGGGTCATTGCATGCAAGTGTAAAGACGTCCTGCGATTTCGTCGCAAGACGACAATGTCATGGGGCTTTAATTTCACAAGAAAATTTAGGCTTGTCATATTGTCGCTGCAAAATTACAAAAGAACAAAAAGTTAAGACAAAATCAATGGGTTTCTACATGAAAGTGTAGAGGCGTCCTGCGATTTTGTCGCAAAAGATAAAAGATGGCAAAATAAGACCTTTAACTAGGAAGGCAAAATAAGACCACAAAAGATTCATAAATACTAACTATACTTTATGCAGATCATTCATTGCTAGAAAGATAATGAGAGGCAAGTATGGGAATTAATAAACAAAATGACATTATCTTTCTCGCAACTTTCTCGCAAAAGCAAAATTGATACCAAAAGAGATTCGAAGTACATTGTTTGCAAGAGAAGAAGGAGTAATTCAAGAAAATAAAATCATAACTCAGACTTCAATATCCTCTTCGCCAACTTTATTATTAGTGTCCTCGCCAGCCTTATCATCCCCACCAGCTTTATCATCTTTGCCAGTAGTTTCCCTATTCTGGTTGACTCTAGCTTCTTCCTCATTTGGATGGTTATCAACAGTTGTTTCATCGCCAGCAGCTGCTTCTTTAAGAGAGCCTTCTTCTTCTTCTTTTTCTTCTTCTTCACTACTTTCATAGCCAAAATCACTGTCAGCAGGACGAAGAACTTCGTCATCATCTACTTCCAGAGGTTTAACTGTTGTTGGAGGAAGAGAATTGGACAATAGAATATCATTCACAAGAGTTTGAGCTCTAAGATGGACTTGGCAAAGAAAAGCTCTATCACGGTTTCTAATCTCCATGTCCCTGAAATAGGCAAGGTAGTCATATTCTCTTTCTGCTCGATCGCGAGAACATGAAAGATGAGCACTGAGTAGTGCATTCTCTTTGTGAACCTTAGAAAGATTAGAATCCGAAGTAGAGACGAAAGATTGAAGTTTTCTTTCAGATTCTGCGAAGTCAAAGAATACAAAAAATTTAGTGAAGATAAAAAATTCGCAGAATAATATTGCAAGCAAAATTAATCAAGGAAAAATGGTTGAGGCAGTCCAAATGATTACCTTTCTTTTGCGAAATCATATTTTGAATTAAGGCCAAGCAATTATTCTCCCACTGATTCATTGCATCATCAAATTTATCTCCGACTAAACCCTTCAGGCGATACCTTAGGTTGTTTTCCTTAGAGAGGAGGAAAGTGTTTTCTTTCGCAAGAGAAGAGTATGATTCTTCTAGTTTGGAGTATTCTTCTTGGAGATGGCTTAAATTTACACTTAAAGCTATCCTACCTTGCATAAGCGTAATTTTCTCAGCGATAGATGATTCAGTTACTTTTTTAAGTTCATTTTTTAGCGAATGTAGAGATTTTTCTTGGTTATCACACACTTTTCGAAGAACAATTAATTGATGCGAGAAGATCGATGTCTTACTTAAAATATGCCATTTCTCTTGAGATAAGGTTTTTTTTTCATCTGATAAAGTGTCCATCGCCAAATTAGCTTTGGTTAGAGAATAAGAGAGGCGAGATATCTCACTACTTAATAAGTTTTGTTCTTGCACTAGTTGAGCATTCTCTTTGGTAAGATTATCTATTTGATCAATGGAATATGTATGAAGGTTATCTAATTGATTATATTGATCCATCCAAGCATCTCTATCAGCGCGGGCTTCTTCAGCGATAGATTCAAATTGAAATCTCTCCAAGAATCATTTCTGGTTTAAGGCTTAATGTGCGAACAAAATATTTCAAAAGAATTGAAGAGGGAACAGACGAAATTGTTTATAAGATAAATCAACAAAGAAGAAAAAGAAGATTGTACCTTTTAATTCATTATTCTTTTTGCAAGTAGTTCGCAATCCAACGAAATGTTTTGCATCTTTTGGTTTTCGAGACGGAGAGCATCACATTCTGAAGTTTTGGCTTGGAGATCTCCTTTAAAGGCTTCAATTTCTTTCTCCGAAAATGCTTGCGAAGCCATCTTACCAGAACCAAAATATCTACCCAAAATCTCGTAGGTCCCAAATTTGATAGGGTCAGCAGAATATCTTCTAACATCATCTAAGATATCATATAAGGCTTTAAAGGCAGTATCTATCCCATTCACAACTTCTTGGGAGAAAGGGAGAGACTCAGGTGAAATAGTAGATATAATAGAAAGTTGATTATTATTCTTTGCTAAAGAGGTATCATTGGAAGAAGAAGTTTGAGGAAGATTAACAGTTGGGCAAGGAATAAAATCAATCTGAGAAGAATTGGTTACAAAATAAGAAGGAATTTCATTCGCAACAGAAGTTAAAACGGTGGAATCAGTTGCGACCATCTCGCGGACAGGTGGTAAAGATTCTTCTTATGAAGAAAAAAGAATTAATGATTCCAGTTCAGGAAAAAAAAAACAGCGGTATCAACAACTTTTGGCTGACGAGATTTTAGAAGGCTTATTGGCACCTCTACCATCCTGCGAATCACAACCCAGATAAGAAACAGAGGCAACAATATTGTTATTAAAAAGAGTGATGTTTATTATTACCTTGTCATTCGCAGGCTTTCTCTTTCTCGTAACTGTATTGGATTGTGAATTCAGATTATTAGGGTTTTGGACTGTAATTTTGACACCAGAAGTGCTTTTGCTGAAACAAAAGACAGTATGGGAATTATACAAAGAACAAATAAAATGTTTTAAGTAAAATAAATTTAGTTTCAGCAAAATCAAAATCGAAAGAATAAGAAGGGAAAACTAACCTTGGAGAATCCATGAAGGCAAGAAAGAACAGTAGCAGGAAAGGTGAATTCGATAAAAAAATAATAAAGTCACAGACGATGAAGATTTACAGAGCAGAGAATATGAAGATGAAGATGAAGAGAAAGTGAAAAAAGAAGAATATTTTTCCACTAAACCTCTCTTAGATAGGGAAAAGAAGGTGACTGGTTAAAATCATAACATGTCGGTGATAGAAGGAATATTCAACACGTACAGATAATTAAGCATGATTCATGGAATCCTGTCGGGAGAAGAATAAAGATAAATTGTTGCGGAATTTTGAAATTAATTTCTCGTGACATTATCAACTTCACAGAAAATACATGAGAAGAGGCAAGATGTAGGATCAGAATATCGCAAGAAGAACACATTTGCGAAATATGATTAACAACACCTTGCGATCATCGCAGGATGATCTGAAGAATGACGCAACAGATGACGATAGCATAAACATGATAAGAGTGTGATGATTCTGCGAGGATTAAAATGTTTGCGAAGATTAACAATGTAACTCTTGCGAGAATATCACAAGTCAGATCCTAAATTAAAGGACAGATTAGCTGTCATCCACTATGTAAACCCCTATATAAAGAGTTGAGTAGGCGTAAGGGAAAGAGAGACATTTTTCGAGTATTAAGTAAGTCATTTAGGAAAAAGAAAGTAAAAAGAGCGATTGTATTCTTGTTTTCTTCCATTATTTGTAACATTTCTGTGAATCAATTAATAAAAGTGTTGTTCTTAATCTTCAAGATATGTGTTGATTATGATGAATTCTTGTGAGGGGTGTAGTGTAGGATTTCCTGCTACTACACGAACGTCACTGAACAACAGATGGTGGAATTACGCATCAACGGAATGCTCCTGGTCTACAGATCTCTACTGGAGAATCTCCGATTCCAGACTTTCTCAGAGCTCCACGAAGCAACGAAGAGGTTGGAAACCACTGCACATGCTCTGTTAGAAAGAGCAAAATCCACAAAGACTGAAGAAGCACGAGACACTCGAGGAAGCAGGCGTCTGATCAACAAGCAGTACAATCTGCATCCTTCCACAAATGATGTAATGGAAGGGAGCAAACGGAAATCTGAGCCACAATGCAAGCATACTTCTTCCACCCCTTCAAAGGCACAAAAGAAGGATAATGTGCAAACTTCTCCTCAGCATACAGAGGATCCAGAAGCACCTGACTTTCCCTGCTCCATTGAAGAAGTCATCGAATTGATGGAAGTCTGGATTCAAGACGGTACAATCAAATTACCATATGTCAGGAAGGAACCAACTGAAGAGGCCATGAAAAATCCTTGGTACTGTCGCTTCCATAGGTTTTTTGGCCATCCCATAAGCGATTGCAAGACTTTGAAGCGCATATTTAAAGAAAAGGTCGAGTCAGGAGAACTTAATATTGGAGCCAAAGGAGTGCACAGAGATCCCCTTCCTTTCAGGACTTTCTCTATTTCCGAAGCACCAATCAAGGAAGCAGTTCAGTCATTAATAGAGCATGTCTGCGAATTGCTCTATCTATCAAAATCACAAGGGGGAGATATGTTTACGGCTTTAAATCACATAGTTTCTGGGAAACGCCTGATGATTTCAGATATACCTCCTGAACCTTCAGACACTGACAAAGAAATGTATGACTGGGGACTGCTCACCACAGTGCACATCAAAGGAAACGTATTTAAAAGGCCGTTTGTTGATATTGGTACTGCTGTCAACATCATTCCTTTGAAGAACATTAGGGATTCCGGCATTACTCGAAAAGAGGCTACTCACGCTCCCACAATAATCAGAGATCATTAAGGAATTTCCAGGAATGCACAAGGCTTCATCAATCTCAAAGTTACAGAAAGTTCGGTCTGCACTGAGACCAAGTTTTACATAATCCGGGAAGACCCTGGATATGACATGATCCTTGGAAGGACTTGGATCCATACTGGAAGACTTACCTTCATGTCTTTAGCACACTCCACTGCTGACAGAGACTCCAAGTCAGAAGAATAAGAGGAGAACGCCCACCATTTGAACATCTAAAGGAAGTTGAAACCTTGATGAGACTTGCACAAGAACCTAGAGAGAGTCCACATGCCTTTGTCGAAAGGTTTTGAGCTCAGGCAAGTCTTATTCCTCTTCATGCTCCAATATTACCGATGTTCAAATATGATACTTTGGTCCAGGGACAAAACCCCATGAACAGTTTAGCAATTTCCAAGAGTTATGAATGGGTAACTTCACCTCGAAAATATTACACCCAATGGCTGGGTTCAGCGTATAATCA
The DNA here is from genome assembly GCA_023529315.1 of Papaver bracteatum. Lineage (NCBI taxonomy): Eukaryota > Viridiplantae > Streptophyta > Magnoliopsida > Ranunculales > Papaveraceae > Papaver > Papaver bracteatum. The sequence goes on from JAJJWX010005152.1 coordinate 2,792,670, forward strand.
TGTTGATCATCCCGTCAAGAAATTTATTGCTGAAGACCAGGCAAAACACGACAGACAGTATGCTGGATATCCTCCTCTACACCAGTGTCCATATGTACCCCAACCATGGAGTCACCACAAAATATTCAAGTCACAGACCATAAAGCCAAACAAGTTCAAGGAAGGGGATTTGGTTCTCAAAGCAACTAAACGGGATCTCCATTCTGCAAGGAGCTCTAATTGGGAAGGACCATTTATGATCGCTAAGTCCATCACCGGAGGATACTACAAACTGATTAACATGGATGGACGAACCTTACCAGTAATTCACGAGAATTGGCTTAAAGCGTTTGTCTGAGATTATTGGGCATTTGAGCTACTGGGCGATTAAGCATTCATGACGTCTGGATTTGGCATTTTAGGATTTTCTTTCATTGTATTTCAATTCCTCCAAAACTTTTGCAATACTTGCAATCAGTATTTGAATTCAGGAATTTATCAAAAATTCAATTCATATTTCTTAAAAGAAAATCTCTATCAAGTCCAAAAGAAAATCCTTAACCATCTACCAATCCAAAACCATGATATCAAAACCCAAATAAAACCTCACATCTCTAAGAAATTCATAAGTTCTAGAGATTATGGAAAATGAATCAAAGAAAATCAGCGAAGAAAGATTTTTGCGCCTCTGCATCCTTTAAAGCCTGTAAAGCCGCCTTCTCCTTGTTCAGCTCTTCAGTCAGCCTGGAAATCTTGTCTTCCTTCTCCATCACAGCATCATTGGGAAAGGGTATGTCATTTTCACATGAATCCTTAATAGCATTCATCTTCTTACGAAGCCACTTCACATTGAAGCCAAGTCTCTCGTAATTCTCCAAGTTGAACTCCCAATCAAAGAGTACATCTGGGGTTACGACATTTCTGGATCTAGTGTATATATCGCTTACAACACGCAAGAGAACACTTACCTGCATTTTTAAAGCATAAGCACGCCCAGTTTCCTATCGACAATTATATGGCCAAATTTCTTGCATATTATCTTGTACAAACCCACATATCCAATGGGAACGCTGAATCCACCAACTAACTCATGATACAGAAGTGAGGCATCGAATGGAGGATCAAAATCAACTCCTACACTTCGGTATTTATACACAATTATACGGTTTTCAACTATTGGAGCAGCTTCTACAATCAAGGCAACAGTTTCTTCAGTATTTTCTGCTGGTGTCCTGGATTCTTCTATTAATGAAACATCAACAATCTGCCCATGACTTCATCAACAACACTTTCATGGACTTGAAGATCATAGATAGTTTCATCCTTATCAATAGCCTCAGGGTCACTCGTTTCATCATTTTGGGTTCCTTCATTCTCAACTTCGGTATTTTGCACCTAATACGAAGATTACATGAGATTAGGATCATCCAAGCATGAAACCAAAATAAATCATGAACTATGGCATATAAGTGGTATAACATCATAAAAGTATTTCATTATACATGCTAGATGTCAGCTAATAACGTGAAAGTCACAAAATCACGTTTTACAACAAGCCCGCCTGAGAAGATTTTACACTTCCCTGTACAACACGATGAACTGGGATAAATTGGTGAAGAATCAAGGGTTTAGTCATATACCATTCTCTTTGTATGGATGTATCCTACAACATATCAAAATTTGATAGCAATCGGACGAACGAGCAAAAATATGTGGTCGAAACTCCGGACTACACAACATCTGAAAAAAGTTCTGAAAGTCTCCTGGAAGTTCACTATTTCGCCATTTTCAGGCCCTGAACGAGCTCAAAACTTAAAAAGCTTCTTTTAAAGCTTGGAAATTTCCTGGGCTTAAATATGCGTATGCGGATCATGAAAATCTGACATCAGATGAGAATTCTACGACGTTTTTCCTAAAATGCTGAGTTCTGAATTTTCTGGTGACGTATTTTCGGCAAAACTTGTCATATATTCACATACTTTTTCATTCATTCACTCATAGACCAGCGAGTTTATACATCTATGGATGAAATACAACAGAAATACTTACCTGGGTGGTCTCTGAGGCGTTCAAGGAACCATAATGGCTTGCATCAACATCGACAACTCTGCCACCTTCATTCGGTTTTGAACTCTTAGAGTTTTCTTCATTGCCATCCTTCGAACGAGTATCACCGGTATTTTCCACGTCCTTGGAATCATCCTCCTATACATATCCCCAACAATTAGCATTTAATTCATGAGGCTCTATAATTAATATGGGAAGAAATACTTACAGCTTCTTCTTCATCACTCAAGTCAGAAATTGTTCGCCCAGAAGCGGAAAACTGAAGACCGTCAATACTCGATGGAGTAAAATTCTGCAACGGAATAACAAAGGTGGTTTTAAGATCCTAATTACGTGGATGAGAAGAAGTCATGATGAAAGAGGTATTGACAACTCACCAGACAAGTCGCTGGGGACTTTATAGTGTTGGGTAACAGCCTATAACCTTTATGCCTGCCTTCTCCGCCATGAAAAACCACCTCAGTATCTGAGAAATATACACGGATTCGAGGTCTTACGCTATGACCGTCCTGTGGTAAATTTCGATAACGAAATCAGAATACAACTATTATAATTTTATGAATATTATATAAAAAGTGTACCTGAGAGCATCCTGGAGATGATTTTCGCTTATCACCGGAAAGATACTTCAATCTTGGTCGACCATCGATCATCTCATCAGAGGGAAGACTCCTTACTAGAGGCTGAATGACTGTCACGAATTCCTGTAATCGCTCAAATTGATCGTCTTAGAAGTCTGCATAACCTGGAGTCACATATGCAAATCTATCGGAGCAAGGGAACCAGCATTTGCTTCCTTCCACATGGGTATGATCTAAGCGAGTCATGATCTGCTCAACCGATGGCTTCCTCCTCCGAATAGTTAGAACACACTGATCCATACCCATTTATCGAGTTGTTCTATCAATACTATACTCTTCCACTTAAAGTCTCCGTACGAAACCGATAGCAAATGACCAGGGGTGCAGCTCAACATGAAAGATCTCTCACCATCGTTCAGATCCGCACCAGATGACAAACTCGTGCTCTCTCCAGTATTGAAGGTCATTGGTTGAGAAACATAAGGAGGCACTGACACCCAAGGACGGAAATCGAACTCAGATTCGTCATCCAACACGTCAATAAGGCGCGCCTTGGACCGAGGCTGCTTTGTGGACCAACGCATGATCCTGACATTATCTTTCTCGGGGAAAATATGACGAACATCAATATTTGGTCCTTGTAAAACATTACGTGGAATGGGTGCATAATTCTTGAAGTGTTCCCACATCAGAGCTTGAAGAAACATCGTGTTAGCATAACATTCAATATTCAAGAAGTTATTCGTCACGCTGGAGTCTATAACCAAAGAGTCTAAGTTGTAATACAAGGAGCCTAAGAACAAACTACCTATCGGGAGTTGCTCACCTTGAGCCATCTTAATAGCAAAGGGGATTACGAAAGACTTCTACAAGTTTCCACTGTCTTCAAAAAAATCTCTGGAAAACCATAAACATAAGAAAGCAGCAATGGGTAACATACTGTCGATAGGTTTATCAGAAACCTCGTCTTTGGGCCACCAGTGTGTCAACCAGAGAGCATATCATCCTTTACTGCCAGCCTTATTTTCTACCTTCATTACAGCTGCCAAGACATGAGAAACGACGGTCTCCTCATCTGAAATATCCCCTGGGAGATTTCCCGTGATTGGGAGATGCATCAGAGCTGCCACGTCTTCCAAAGTAATAGTGAACTCTCCCCATCTACATATGAAGTTATGGGTAGGAATGCACCAGCGAGCAAGCAAAGCCACAATACTTCTTGCGTCATGAAAAATGAACAACTCTCTAGAAGCCTGAATAGCCCTTGTCACCTGCGCCTGATCGAGCATGGCCCTCACATAAGGAAAACCCAACATATGCCTCGCCTATCCAGCAAACTTCACCAAAGGTCGTCGAGAAAGCTTAAATTCTATGATTGATGCAAGGAAGACTCCTCGTTCAAGACAAAACCGGATAACTATCTTAGGAGTCACGAATTTCTTCTGAGTGACAGTCCTGGGATTTATCAGAAGACGATACGTTGGAGATTTCAAATGCTTTTCAACTCCTGGAGTATCTTCCTCGAAAAATGCATCATCTATGTTCGGGACATTCTTAATCCCAGGAGCTTCGTCCTCGTCTTCACCAGCAGAAGTTTCATCCGTGCATGTCTCATCTCTAGAGATGTCATCATCAACACACATTTCATCTCTTGAAGTGTCGTTAACTTGGGAGTTGGTCATCTTACGAAGTAGCTGCAAAAATTCACATTACATTCTACTTCAGTACACCATCCAGAATCAAGAAAATACTAGCGTCTAATGGTAACTCTTAACTCTTACCTTTTATACTTCCACTAACAATAGTGATAGTAATGTTAGAGTTAACACCTCAAAATCGTTCGTTTCTTCGAAACCTACAAAAGACGAGCAAAACTCAGATTTTTTTCATAAAATAATGAATATTTCTACTGCGTGAACATTCACCATGGAATCATGAAAACTAAAACATTATTTCATCATAAATAATTGTTTATTTCTAAATAGTATTACACAAAACTCAAGTTTTGATTTTAGGGAAAATAATAAAGAAAACGTTTTATTTACTCATGTAAATAAATAAATAAAATTCAACGTGAGCAAGGCTTACAAAAATAAATTTGTGGACACTCCACGGTTTCAAAAAAAAAAAAAAAAATCCATGAACATACCATGGTTGTATAAAAAATATTTTCCTTCGTATCGTCATACATCTTTGAAACGAAGGTTTATTTCAATTTTGTGAAAACATACACATTATAAGATAAAGTTTTGGTTTACGTGAAAGCTCGTAAACAAAATTTTATCACTGGACACAAGTTCATATATGTATAAAGAATAAAAACCTCCTCTTCGTATCATCGACATTCTTTAAAACGAAGGGTTTATTTCGGTTTTGCAAAAATTCATCTTTTCATGATAAAACTTTGGCTCACATGAAAGCTCATAAACATAGTTTTATCACTGAACCTAAATATTCATATATGAAGAAAAATCTCTCCTAAATCAGAGATTATTATTAGTTTCAAAACTAATGATCAAACGAACATACGTTTTCAAAAATGAGGGTTTTCGACGAAACCCACACTCATATATACACATATATATAATTTAAACATGATCACATCATGAAACTCATATGAAATTAGCAAACATCAAAATAAAAATAAAAAATTTGGACGCTTACCTGTCGGCGCTGGCGGAATACAGCCGGACGACGGCAACAACGGCAGCGGCGCTGGTGGTCCGGCGAAAATTTCCTCCTCCCTTGCAGCTGGCGTGAAGGTGATGAAGAGATGATAAAATTCTGGTCGTGGGAAAATTAAAAAAAAAAAGAAGGAACAATTCCTTTTATATCAATTTTATTTCCAAAACCTAATTTTCTAAGGATTTCCTTAGTCCGAATCAGCGGTTCAACACCAATTTATGATCATCAAACGACGCTCTAGCATGTCACTGGAATCTTCATTCAAGTCATGGTATGCATGTACGATCGAAATGCGGTAACATCTTAACTTACGACTAAGTTCAATTACTTATATTGTATATGACCGGAAAATCACCATTCAATGCTGAGTGAGGAACACGGCTTTCCTCACTAAGCAGGGGACTTAATGTAGATGGTGTATTTTCGACAAAGGCTAAAATCTTAAACTCATAATTATACGAACCTCGATCAAAGAATCGGACGTGAGTCTTTGAGACACGGGTCTCTCATCGAATCCTCTGATTGAGAATACTTTCTCTCAGAGTACATGTAGATATGTGGTCTCACGGCTAGACAACATCATATCTCATGAATACTGAACACTTCAGTAATTATATCTATATAGTATCACTGGATGGACGGCTCCTAGACATCTTGCTCTGCTAGTATAGAGCGATAACGTCTTCAGGATACAAACAACGAGTTTACCCTAACTATATAAAGGATATGAAGCTCCAGCAATCTCATATCGGAATAATTAATGCTCCTATACAGCTTGGTCTGCTAGTATAGAGTCATAAGTTAATTATTCCCAAATTCTTGGATTCATCCACAGAATTTCCGAAAATATTCAAATATTTTCGCAGATATTTCATTACTGCAAACCATGGTTCTTCCCAACAGAAATCCATGGGTTAGTAATAAATATTCAACGCACGGGCGTCTGAGCTAACTTTGAGTAAGCCCCGATTTAAATGGTGAAAGTGTACTCAACGATGATGCACTAACAATCACCGCACGAACGAGCATTTCAAAATACGACGAGACGATGAACCTATGCAAAATTGGAAAAAAAAAGAATAAATAATTAAAAATTGACCAAGGCGCTGGGAGCATGGGTCCACTGACCGGCAGACCGTGACGTGGTAAATCCCACGCCAGTTTCATATTTTTATCATATTTTTTGTTATTTTCCTTGAGTTCATGAAAATTCTTTCATTTGAACAAATATCCTCCGTTTTGAGGAAACTCCTCAGTTTCATGGTGTTTCTTTCACACCAAAGAAATAATATAAAATTAGGGAAGAATATTGTGGGGCGTGACCATTGGCCAACCGGCCATGCCTTGGTCCCAGCCGGCCCCACACCTCATGGTTCCTCATTATTTTATTATTATTTTCCTAATTTCATGAAAACTCCTTAATCTCATAATATTTCGTTGGTCCCATGAAAAATAATATAAAATTAGGAAAACTCGTGTGCACGGGCCATAGCCGGTCGGTCAAACCCTAGATGCCTCCACACGTCCCTTTTTATTATTATTATTATTATTATTATTATTATATTTTTCATGTTTTCATAATCCCATGAAATTCCTTGATTTCATGATATTTCCTTCAAATTATGAAATTATCTTTAAATTGTGAAATAATACATAAAATTAGGGAAAACGCACGGGACCGGGATCGGGCCCTGGCCGGCCAACCATGCTCCAAACTGGTCTCACACGCCCACACGTCCCTTATTTTATTATTATTATTTTTTATGTTTCCTTCATCACATGGAAACTCCTTGATTTGAACAAAAACTCTTTAATTTTAGCAAAACTCCTTGATTTTATCATATTTCCCTAAATTCATGAAAATATTATGAAAATTTTGGAAAAACGTGTGGGATTGGCCCCTTGGATGACCGGCCATGCCTTGGCTATGGCTGGTACCACACTTCATAATTCTTTCACTTTTTCATTATTTTTCCTTCATCTCATGAAGTTTTGACGGTTTTATAAAAAAAACCTGGTTTTTTCATATTTTCTAAAATGATTGCTCAAACGCACATCTGAAAATATCAAAATTCTCAGAACTGAGATACGAACACTTTGAGGACATGAGCATGTTACCTTAACCGACCAAGGTTGGCTCTTTGTCTCTCAATGAGCCGGTCTTACATATGTTCACAATTTGACCTAATTTGCGCAAATGCATTTATTAGGTCCAAAACTCTTCCAAACGACTTGGATCTTCGTGGAACGATCAACACTTGATCCTGTGACCACCCAGGGCCGGTTTCATGACCCCTTGGTCGGTCCTCCACTTCTTCATAATTAATTAGGTTTTATCACCTAATACTGAACCCAGCAGTAATTCGAAGAAATGATTAAACCAGCATTTAATCATTCTTTCATCAACAAGTCACCAACTCTTCAAGAAGTATTGGTGTTTGCTCACGTGAGCATATGGGTATTACATGATTGACCCACGGTCTCATGAAACCAATCCTTCCTTCCTTCCATGGTTCAATTCCTAACAAACCATGAAGTGGTCATCAATTGATCAAATTAGGATTTCTGAGTCCAAGGATTATAATTCCAGATTCAAACATTAATCAATTTATGACGATCTCATGATCAATATTCTTATTTATTATACTCGGTTCAACTACCAGTATTTTAATTAATATTTTATTTTGGTCACGCTGCCAATAATTCATCAGATGAGCAACACTTTCTCAGATAAGCAATACTTGCTCAAATCAGAGAATATTGGTTCAACTATCAATATTCAGCAAATCATCGAATGAGGAATACTTGCTCGCCTCAACTATCAACGTGAGGATCATGCCCACGTTCAATCCATGAGTTTCATGACATTTTTACAAAATCATGTCCAACTCAGTAAATACATGGACTCATCGTCCCATGATATCACGAAGTCAGCAACTGACTAAACTAACCACGAGACGTCAATCGTGTCACTTGGGGGGATATAAACTAGGGTTTTGGTCTGGAGGTCTACGGCACATATGTTCAGACACACGATGGAATGTGATCAAGTCGTGCAATCAGTTGAATGAGTTAACAAAATAGTGGTTGGAAAATCAACCAAGTCTCCGCACGATGAGCAACTGGTTTCAAACCCTATTTCTATCTCTCCACTCTTTGAATCCATCAACTGTCACACTTCATGGGATCATGGTGTCTACAATTCCATCAATATAAGTAAGTCTCTGAATCATGATTGAAACAACAACTTCAACAACGACGAGAATCTCACGTCTCATGACATCATGGGATCATCAACTCATAAATTGAGCAATTACTCTCAACTGAGCAATTTCAATCATTCAGAACTTATCATATTCAGAATTCAGAACACACCTACAATCTTTGATTACCATTTATTCCACACATTTCCCAGCTTCCCTCCTACAGATCGACCCACCCTCTCTTGTGACCGAATTTACTCTGGAACGGCCATTGTCTTGGTTTAGGCCGGAGTACTACATATTGATCTCTCGAATTCAAATCACTCCCTTCTTGCAGTGCATCTGTGTGAGGTTGAACATTTTGCTCGGTTCAAGGAGTCTCCTCCGCACGGTCGTCTCCTCAATCCCATAAAAACCAGCAAATCGTTTTGCCCCATCTATACACAGTAAAGAGTAAGAAGCCATTAATGGAGTTGAACATAGCCATATTCAAAATATGGGAAACACTAATGTTTCAATGAGTATAGGAGGATCCCAATGTACCACTGCTCCCTTAAAGACCACAACTGGTACACCACTGAAATCAACAAGTACTGCAAATCGATAGAGATTATTATATCCATAAAACAGAGAAAAATAAAAGTTAGAAAGGGAAAAAGGAAACTAAATAACCACTGACATAGATCTAACTATCTAGCAAAAGAAAACATATATAATCATTATACAAACGAAGAAAGATTTAAAAATCACCGCTTCAACTTATATTACAAATTCCTTCAATGATACCTTGTACTAGTTTTGCAGGGAAATACATTATAAATTCCTTCGACCCAATAGCCCAAGACTTATATGCGTATCCATTTTTTTATTTTTTATCTCACAATTTAATGATCGTCAACCTTAAGCGAAAATGTTAACCGTGGGACAATAGCAAAGGTAAAAAATGTGGGACAAATGTGTGACCGAGAGAAATATTAAAGAAAAGTGACATCGCGCCCATCCATGGCCTCCTACAAAAGCATCCCCTGATAATCTACTGCGGGGAAGGGCGCCACCTCCTTTTAATCGGCCGTAACTCTTCAAAAACTTATTTCGCAAATCAATTTCTTACACATTGTTGTAGTAGGGTAAAAACTAATGGTAAAAATTGAGTAGGTTGGTGAAAAGCGAGTTTAAACCCTAAACAAATATTATACATGAGTACTTTAGATTCGATAGATCGATATGTACAATCCTGGTTCAAGCCAAAAAATGGTCGTTCCAGTCTTGCTCCGGTCACAAAGGAAGGATAAGGGTTGGTCTTAGGGAGGGAAGCAGAGAAAGTGTTAAGATTAGAGTGATAATCTCTGTAAGGTGTGGTTGTTTATGACTATGTATCAAAAGGTAGAAATTGCTTGTAAAATGTAAGTTGTATTTTCTATGTGTTTACTGGATACTTGTGTTGATTGTTGATTGAATAGATTAAAAATCTATTTATATCAAGTCATAGTCGAATACCCTGATCTCATAAGAAGTGGAGGTTGTGGAGTAGTAAAGAATTGGAGATCGTGTAAAAATAATGAAAACCGTGTCCCTATTGCCAAGGGAGGACCAGCCGGTTCTGCAGCCACTACTCCTCTACTCTTGTTAACTATCCACCTTTCCTAACACTTTCTCATAATGGATGTACAACACACCACATGTTGTAGACCTCCAGACCAATACCCTGATGGACATCCCTCATTTGTGGCATTGTTGATGTCTCGAATGAGAAAATATAAAAGAAGTCAACTTTCATGACTAGGTTGACCTGCATGACTAGCTTAACCTGCGTGACTAGGTTGGAAAGTTGTGTCATGTGGAACGTGGTTATCTAACACCTTTCCTAGGTATCATACATATGAAGAGTGATCATGAGAAGTGGACAAGAGGATGTATGATCATCCAACAACTAAGCATGTGCCATTAATCGTGTATGTTAGACCTGCATGTTTCAACCAATCACATGCGAGCTATGCTGCAGGTGGGTAGTGGCAAGTCAAGTCTCATATGACTTGACAGAAGAAGTACTCAAAAACCAGTATGTGGTGTTCTTGGTTTAATAATTTATGTTATTAAGTTATTTAAATGAATTTGATACATGTAAAGTATCGTATTTAAACACATCTCACTAAACAAGTCATCTAAAGTTACTCGATAAGTGTAATTGTAGATGGTTGATTTTTGACAAGGGATAAAATCATATACCCATAATTGTATATGATCCTGATCCAACAATCAGATGAGTATTGAGGCTCGTGTCTCTTATCGAAAGCATGAACTCTCATGCCACAAGAATCTCTGACTGAGAATACTGTCTCTCAGAGTATATGTAGATATGTAGTCTCTTAGCTGAGGCAACGACATATCTCATGAATACTGAGCAATTTAAGTAATTACTTCTATATAAAATCGAAAGATTGAACGGCTCCCAGATAGCTTTCCTGCTAGTATAGAGCAATAACGTCTTCAGGATGTAACAATGTTTTCCCTGACTATATAAAAGAAATATGATGCTTCAACAAGCTCATGATCTCTCAATTCGTGAATAATTAACGCTCCTAGATGATTGTGCTAGTATCGAGCAATCAATTAATTATTCTTAAAATCATTAGATTCATTAGCTGAATCCCTGGAAAATATTCAATGTTTTTCATAATATTTCGTTACTTCAATTTATGGTTCTTCCCAGCAGAATTCCATGGGTTAGTAATAAATATTCAACACACAGGCATTTGAGCTACCTTAGAGTAAGCCCCGACCAAAATGGTGCAGATATACTCGACAATAATGCATTAACGAGCACCTGAATGCATGAACGAGTATTTCAAAATACGACGAGACGATGAACCTATGCAAAATAGGAAAGAAAATAATAAATAATAAAATATTAACCAAGACGCTGAGGGATTGGTCCCACCGGCCGGCCGGTCGTGCCGTGACCAGTCCCACATCCAATTTTATATTTCATCATTTTTTTATTATTTTCCTTGATCTTATGAAAAATCCCTTCATTTGAACAAATATCCTTCGTTTTAAGGAAACTCCCCAGTTTCATGGTGTTTCCTTCGCATCAAAGAAATAATATAAAATTAGGAAAGGTGTCATGGGACCGTGTCTACTAGCCGGCCAGCTATGCCTTAGTTGTGGCATGTCCCACACCTCATGATTTTATTATTATTTCCCTAATCTCATGAAAACTCCTTAATCTCATGATATTTCCTTCAAATCATGAAAAATAAAATAAAATTAGGAAAACTTGTGGGACCGGTCATGCCCTAGCTGGCCCCACATGCCCTTATTTTATTATTGTTATTTTTTATGTTTCCTTGATCCCATGAAATTCCTTGATTTCATGATGTTTCCTTCAAATTATGAAAATTCCTTCAAATCATGAAATAATACATAAAATTAGGGAAAACTCACGGGATCGGGCCCTAGCCGGCCAACCATGCCCAAGCCGGTCCCACACACCCTTATTTTATTATTCTTAATATTTTTGTTTCCTTTATCTCATGGAAACTCCTTGATTTCAACAAAACTCCCTGGTTTCAACAAACTCCTTGGTTTTATGATATTTCCCTAAAATCATGAAAAATATTATAAAATTAGGAAAAATGACGTGGGACCGGGCTCTTTGGCCGGTCATGCCTTGGACATGGCCAGTCCCACACTTCATGATTCCTTCATTTTTATTATTTTCCTCCATCTCATGAAGTTTTGACGGTTTCAGCTAAAATCCTTGATTTCTTCATATTTTCTCAAAATGTTGCTCAAACGCACACCAGAAAATATCAAAATTCTCATAACTGAGATACGAACACTTTGGTGACGTCAGCATGTTACCTTGACCGACCAAGGTTGGTTTTTTATCTTGCAAGGATCCAGTCCCACGTATTTTCACAATTTGACCTAATTTGCGCAATTGCACGTATTAGGTCCAAAACTCTTCCAAACAATTTGGAACGATCGTTATTCGATCCCGTAACCACCCAGGACGATTTCATGACCCCTTGGTCGGTCCCTCATCTCTTCATAATTAATTAGTTTATCACCTAAGGCTCAGACGAGCATTATTTTAATGATTAAACCAGCATTTAATCGTCCTTTCATCAACAAATCAACAAGTCTTTAAGAGACCTTGATTTTTGCTCACGTGAGCATCTGGGCACTACATGGTTGACCCATAATCCCATGTAGTCGGTCTCTCCTTCACGATGTATTTTATCTTCATTAAATCATCAATTGATCATCAGTTGATCAAATTAGGTTTTTAGTCCAAGGGTTCATAATTCCAGATTCAAACGCTAATAATTTTATGTTGATCTCATGGTCAACATTTTATTAATTATACTCGGTTCAGTTGACAGTATGTTAATTTAAGGTTTATCCTAATCCTATTACCAGTGATGCATGAGCAATATTTTCTCAGACGAGCAACATTTGCTCACACCAAGGAATGTTGGTCCAACTATCAACATCAACAATTTATCAAATGAGTAACATTCGCTCAGACGAACAATATTTGTTCACGCTAAAGAATATTGATTCAACTTTCAATATTCAACAAATTCATCAAACGAGCAATATTTGCTCAGATCAAGGAATTGTGGTTTACTATCAATATTTAACGACTCATCAAATGAACAATATTTGTTCACTTTAGCAATCATATTTATCCGAGAATTATACCTCTGTCCCAACATACATGTTCAATTCATGAGTTTCAGAACATTTGTAAATCACGTTCAACTCAGCAATATAAGGACTCATCATCCCACGAATTTAGCAACTGACTAACTAAAACCATGAGGCATCAATCGTGTCACATGGGGGATATTAACTAGGGTTTTGGTCTGGCGGTTTATGGCACGTGTGTTCATACACACGATGAGAATGTGAGCAAGTCCTGCAATCAGTTGGATGAGTTTACAAAGTAGTGGGTGGAAAATCAACCAAGTCTTCGCACGTTGAGCAACTGGTTTTAACATGATTTCCACTTTTCCGGTTTTGATTCCATCAACTGTCACACTTCATGGGATCATGGTGTTTTCAATTCCAGCAATATAAAAAGGTCTCTGAATCTTGATTGAAACAGACAAGATTTTATCGACAAGTTCATACAGACAATCTTTCGTCTACACGAACTCATCGTCTGAGCAATCACTCTCAACTGATTAAATTTAATCATTTAGAACTTTCTTACGCAGAATACACAACACACCTACAATCTCAATCACCATTGATCTCACACATTTCGAAGCTTCGCTCCTACAGATCGACCCATCCTCTCTTGTGACCGAATTTACTCTGGAACGGCCATTGTCTTGGTTTAGGCCGGAGTACTATAGATTGATCTCTCGAAATCAAAGCACTCCCTTCTTGCAGTGTTGTGTGAGGTTTAACAGTTCGTTCGGTTCAAGGAGTTTCCTCTGCACGGTCGTCTCCTCAATTCCGTAAAAACCAACAACTCATTTTGCCCCATATACAGTAATGTATCGTTCACAATAGATGGACTGGATGAGTCTCAGCTCCTTTAAATAATTAACCTAAAATGTTTGGCACATGCGACTCACATGGACAGTCGCATGTGCAATTTTCACACTTTTAGGGTAGCTCGACCGACCCTCTTTGATCGATCATTGGGAGATATAAAAGCAAGCTATGAACGACTAAATTGGTCCATTGAGAAGAGGGGTGACAGGTAGCAATAGTGACACCTGATTGGTTGAGTACAATAGGATCTGAACTAGTTAGATAAACAGGCAAAGTCGAGTGATCAGGACCATTCCGCAACCGGCTTGGACAATACTATTTAACTTAATAAGGTTTTTAAGCAGCTCGACCAGCCTTCTTCGGTCGGTCACTGGGAGCGGAGCATGTAGGTTATAAGCGACCGGATTCGCTGGAAAGATAGAAAGGCGATAGATAGTCACGATGGAACCCGATTGGTCGAGCATGGTAAGAGCTAGGCTAGCTACATAGGCCGACCAAGTTGAGTGGTCGAGATCCTTCCGCGACTGACCTGGGTATCCACAACTCTCCTAAATAGAATTTTAGGCAGCTCGGCTAGCCTACTTTGGTCGGCTATTGGGAGCGAAAAAGGTAGGCTATAAGCGATCTAGTTGGTCCACTGAGAAGAGGGATGACAGGAAGCCATCAGGAGACCTGATTGGTCGATTGCGGGAGGCGTAAAGCCTGTCAAATTGGTCGTCCAAGTAGCATAAACAACTTCCTTAGGTCAGTCACAGTTTTAGCCCTAACTTCGATTTTCACCAATTTCGAGGGTTTTGTGCTAAGCAACCACGAGATTAATTATTTCCTAGCTTGCCTAAGCTTAGTCTCGACCAATAGGAATTGAGATATCGTGCATGTGCCAATTTTAGGGAAAAATAAATAAATTTTGTGTGTTGACACAAAATTAGGTCAAATAATTAAATTTTGGGTATTAACACAAAACCGAATAAATTAAGCAAATTTTGTGCGTTAACACAAAATCATTAAATTTCTATTCTTGCAAGTAGCATGGTGGCTACCTAGTCCTGTTGTCACACCGTAATGGTCTTGATCAGGTACCTTTATGCATAACTTAATTAGACACTTCAGTGAATCCATGTTACTCAGCTGATAATGAACATGGATGTCAGGTCAGTATTAATAGTTCAGCTGAGGAATACAACATTGAATAAATACTCATTAGGCTCTACACTAGCGAACAACTCATCTAAGAGCTTGAGTTTCAATGTGATAAAATTATAGAACACTTGGGGGTAGTGCAACATGCACCAATATTATTCTGATAATTTTACATATATGCAAATACTGAGTTGTACAACAAATACAATTTATATATGTATATACATATTTTCTAAATACACCCGGGCAAAGCTCATAAATATAGTTATACACATACATGAAGAGATCCATAGACACTCCTCGGGTTTTCAATATATCCCTTAAATTCCTTACGAAATAAAGATACATCAAAGTACAATATTTCTAATACTGGATCTGAATCCCAAAACTAAAAACCACCACCAACAATAGTATACTAGAGTATGAAGTTTTAACCAACCGAGGTAGAGATAGGATCCACTAAAGCACGACATCCAAAACTTTCTTTGTTTTCCTTCTACTTCCTTGGTTAATACAGCTTGAACTGCAACCTGCCTGAAATTTTCTTGCCAAAATCGTAAAACTAGTTTTAACTTTAATAAAGGTCAATAGGGGTAATATCTATTTCTTGTGTGTTTAATTTCTACTTTCATACGAATTTATTAAAACAAGGGTATCAAAATAGAGTATCCCTTTTTGATAATGTGCTTTATAAAATGAACCATTTTTTTTTCTTCTTCGAAATATATAAAGTAGGACAAACTTGAACTTTTCCATAATGTTTTTCTATGAAAAAATAGATAACAAATGTTATTATATTGGTGGCAGTTAAATGGAACATGTTAAGACATTTATGTATGTAACTCGTTTGAGACGAACCTTGTTAGCTGAGTTACGATTCCTAGTCAACTTATGGGTTCGTGCACGTGCGAACACGTGCAAACCATTTATAACGGTCTAATTCCATGAGTTATTAATCTGAAGGAAAAATATCGACGTCCCAAAATTTTAGATCATTTTCCCAACGGTTTTCTTCAACCTCTCCTCACTTTGAATAAATAACTATGAAAGAACTCTGATATTTCATTATTCAAGAACCCTAAAAACTTAAATATCTATGAAATTTCTTCAATAAATCTCCAATAGATGAGTGAAAGTATTAGTCTTCCTAGTAGCAGCAACAACAACACCAACAAAACAAAGGTAAGAAGAAAAGAACCCTAATCTTATGTGCAATTTATGAACATGGAATACATGATTCAAAGGTGTTTCCTTGGATTTGCTCTAGGCGCAAACATGTACCTTGTTCTAGTTTACGACAACTACTTCGATCAAACACAAGTAAACCAAATGGTAAAATTTTCTGTAAGTGTTCAAATCCTACATGCACATACTTTGGATGATATATTTCTGCCATTGATCCAGTCAAATCGAAGAACATCAAGCCATAAGCATAAAATAATTGTTATGCTTGTGGATAAGGTGGTCAATGGTACAAACACCCAATAACATAATTAAGATGTCTTCAACGCTTACTGCAAATCAACATGAACCTGAGATTATGCATAAATAATCATAACAAGAACATTGGTTACCTGACATGCATAGATTGTTAAGCTTTTAGATGAGTTTCACATCACATTTTCATTGCTGCAAAATCAAAAGTTATGAATCTAACAAATATATGTAAGGAACTTGAAAAAAAATGAAGTTATGAACTTTAAAAATGTAATTTGCAAACACGTCATATTAAAGCTAATGTATATCTATCAACATTGGTCATTGTAAACCATCCAAATAATGATCATTGTTCAATGGAAACCATCAAACAATACCCACATCAAAAGCAAGAAACTACAGAAAATATAAAGCAATATCCCATATCCAAAAAACAAAACAAATCCATTATTAACTGCAAGCTCCGTTTACTGTTTTTTTATTCTTAGACTTTCCTGTTAGAGCACTGCTCGGTCGAACTCGCAAGTGATCGCTGTCGTATGCGTCAAAAATAATTTACACTTTCTTACTACTCAAAATATAAATATAGCAAGGGCAAGAAAGGATCGATCCCACAGAGAGGTCTAGGTTGTCTCGTTGTTTCGGTTTCCTATATAAATAACACCGGGGGTTTTCTGATTTTTATACAAGTAATAAAAGTAAAAGCAAATAAAAAAAATAAGCAAACAAATCAAATAGAAAAGATATTGGTTAAGGATTCATCTTCATTCACTAACATGATTTCAAAACAATAATTAGAATTGATATTTAATCTCAACTTTTATCAAAATCCCTAGAATATCTTGATCGCAAGAATATCCCGCTAATCTCCTTTTGTCATCAACAAACACATTAAAAGATGCGAGTATGAGTTCTATCTAAAAGAACAACCTAACGTGTAAAAGCACTAATCAAGTTTAATTCCCTAGATGCATTAAGTTCTATGAAATCAGGCCAATCAAAGCAATTGAACGTGGAAAGCGCACTAATTCAATTTAACAAAGGTTATGATTCACATATGATCATAAGAATATATCACTACAAACTATAATCATATTTATGCTACTTGTATTCAAGGAATATCACTTGTACGTATAATAAACCCTAAACTAGAAATAGATGTGATTAGAGGTTCTACCAATTTGCAACTTGACAAAACAATCAATCAAATCATGTAACTATATTTTCAGAGAATCGTAAACAATAAGTATGAGACAAAACTAATATATTGAATCAAAGAATCATGCTTTTTGAAATCTAACTATTCCATAACCAATAATAAAATTTAAGTACTCATGTTAATGGAGTTCATAACAAGAAGAAAGAGAAACCCTATCATATTTTCAAACCCTAGAAACAAAAGTAGTAGAAGAGATAATATCCTTGTCCAATTAGGATACTTAACCTCCTCAAAATCCACCAAAAACCCTAATTTTCACGTCCATAGCAAGCCCAAAACGCATCTCTCCTTTCTTTTTTCGCGTAGGCCCAATAAGGCCCAACAGAAAACCTAATCCAAATTGGTTTCACCATTTTGCTCGTAACTTCTTCATACGAACTCGGAATGACCTCATTCTTTTTGCGTTCTTTTCGCGTTTGAATTATCTTCGAGATGGTGATAAGAATTCCTTGAGTGAAATGAGTTAAAATTGGTCTTTGGCCCTTCTTCATCAATAACACTTTACTTGTTTGCTCCTTTTAGCATTTTGTAGCTCCTAATGGCTAATTTTTCCTTCTTTTGCTCCAAACGACTCCAAAGCACCTAATACACTCAAAAGTAAGCATAAAATACATAATTCACACTAAAACTCGCAAAGAAAGCATAAATACTAGATATAAAATTAGGTGTTTATCACACCTATCAAATTCCCCCACACTTAGACTTTGCTAGTCCTCGAGAAAATCAAACAAAACTAAAATACAACAACTCCGTGACGTCGAGGCTACGGTTAATTTTAGTATAAATAACAAGCCTTTAA
Source organism: Papaver bracteatum (assembly GCA_023529315.1). Taxonomy (NCBI): domain Eukaryota; kingdom Viridiplantae; phylum Streptophyta; class Magnoliopsida; order Ranunculales; family Papaveraceae; genus Papaver; species Papaver bracteatum. Next base: position 2,811,294 of record JAJJWX010005152.1, read on the forward strand.
ACCCCTAGGTGTCCCTAGTGGACGAGTTATAGTCTTGTGAAGGTTTACTAGAGATATACCTACAAAACCTATATTTCCAACTCCGTCTATTTGTGACAAATCAATGAACGAATCTAAAATGACTACAGGAGGAGGTACCTTGCAAATTCAATTCAAGTATTAGTAAATAAACTCTAATTAGATAGTCGAACAAGCCACAATACTCGGAAACTAACAAACCACAATCACAATGAAAAGATTAAGAAGATGGATATAGATGTAGATGTTGGCGAATGTTCACAAGTGATCGATGTTTCCCATATCTGTCTGAAGGTCACTGCCAAGATGAACCTATGCCTATTGGATTGAGCTACTGGTATGAATTCTACATCAACTCACTAGCATATACAAGGGAACCAGGAGTGACTTTATTCAACCATTATAATACTTTCTTTTCTTTTCTTATTCTTTTTCACTTTTTTCACTTTTTTTTTTTTTTAGACAACATGATTGGATCAGACTGGATCCAAGCGCATGATTCTTTTCAGCAGATTACACGATAGTTCCCTTGGATCCTGCCTTCCACGCTTGTTTAGGCGACGGAGACAGGGAGAACATACACATATTGCTTTATCCAAGTGTCTTTTATTCCGTTTGGTCTAATTGGTCGGTCTCTTTTTTTTTTTTTTTTTTTCTCCTTTTTTTTTAGCAAATCAATCACTCTATTTCATCCTAGCAGTAATAACAACTCAATTTTAGTGACCCACCAAAGCACTTAGAGAACAATAGATAAATATGGAAAAATAAAAATAGAACGTGATATGGTGATATTCCGAGATATGGTAACAACTATCATGTTAATTGTGATTTCTGAGCTATGTTCGTCCCTTTTAGTTAATTGGTTCCTCAACTCCTACATTCAAAATGGTTCCATCCACTAATGGTGTCATCCTAAAGGCACAAGTTTCTAGACTTCGGAGTTCAAAAAGCACAAATTTTTTTCTTAGTTTTTCTATTTTTTTTTATTTTTTTTAAAGGCATAAAACAAACTATACAAACATATAAATGCTCCTCCACACTTAAACTTCACATTGTCCTCAATGTGTAAAACCGAAAGTTCTGAATTCTGACATAACAACAGATAAAACGCAAAAACTGTGCACATTGGTAAGGAATTTGGAAAAACTCCATGTCACAAAAGTTGTTCACCTACGTGTTTTCTACACATTGTCAAAATTTCACAGTGTTCTGATAAACGTTCTGACAGTTATGATCTCTGGACTGAACTACGCGCAGTCTGAAATTTTCTGACGAAAAGGTATTCATCATAATTCTCTTCTAAGATAGATTATGGACTTAATAAAATTAAACATTGGGATGCAAATATGATAACAATAAAAAAAAAAAAGGATAAGAGATACAAAACCGGTGGGTTGCCTCCTACTAAGCGCTTGTTTTAAAGTCGACGGCCCGACTTAGCTTCTTGAAAGATTCATTCCTCGTATATTAGCAATCTGAAAATTTGGGGATCCATCTATAGTACCTGTTTTGAAAACACTAGCTTCACACAAATATTAGTAATATAAAATATAAACGAAGCTATTAACCGATAAAAGTTTCCCCCACACTTATTCTTGTCCACACTTGGAAGTGCATAAAGAATATAGGAGTCGGGTACTTCCACGGTTTCTTGTTCACAAACCTGCATAGTATGAGAATCAAGTGTCTCCAATGGAGGAAATCGAGAAACAAAGTCATCCAACAATGTTTTCGAAGCATAAATATTCAAACCAAAAAGAGGTAAAGGAGAAGAATTAACATGCAAAGGGTTAGACAAACCTTGCACAATCTCTTTTAGCACGGAATCCTCTTCATCCTTGAAAAATTCAAGTGAACTATTCACCTCTTGTACATCATGGTCCTCTATCAAACCTTGCAACCATTCTTCGTCCGTTTCTGCCTTAACCAAAGTCTCGACATCAACATCATCATTACAATCATTCACAAGTTCAATTGGGTCTTCCATAATATTGGTCATAACGGTCACATTCTCAACATACTCCTCTTCATTAGACTCAAACCATGTTGCAAAATTCTGAAAAACATTAGTTTCATCATCCTCATGTACCTTTTGAATAGGTTCTTGATCATTATAAAGATCAAATATTGAGTCAACTACACTAACGTCATCAAATATCTCCAAAGGTTGGTCATTTTCAACACAATCATCATCGACTTCATCTTCAGACTCATCATAATCAGAATCGTCGTCGGTTTCCCAACCTTTATCACGACGTCGTTTAAGTTCCATATGAATGGTCCTACTAATTTCATCGACAAGCTCTTCCGAGTATCCATCGTCTTCCAACTTGTATAATTTCTGCGCAAGTTTCCTAACATTCACACGCTTTCCACCATTAGCTACAATATGTTCTCTTTCCCATGAATCTTCCCTTTGAATGGGTGAATGATCATTATTAAGATCAAGAGTTGAGTTAGCTACACAATTATCAACACAAGTGCCCAAGGATTGGCATTTTTCAACATTAACATCAATCAAATATTCATCACAAACCATATGCACATTAGAATTATACACATCTTCCTTACATTGATCAATGCCTCTTCGCAAGTTAGAAATACCTTCACGAAGTTCTTGGAGTTGCTCGTTTGTAGTCTCTTTTGATTTTTGAAATTCTTCTTGTAAAAAGTTGGAAAATTGATCTATAAAGTTAGAGACTTTTTTTTCACGAGCATAAGAATCCTCCCATCCTTGTGGTTGTTCACACACATACCCGCCATAAGGTTGTTGAGGAAAACCATAAGGTTCCATGGAATATTGGTCATAACCAATGAATTGGTTTTGATTATACCCCTGGAATTGGTAGTTGTCATATTGTTGAGGTTGTTGAAAACCGTATCCGTTGTTCCAATATGCTCCATCCATGAGAAATAAGTACCTGAAATAAGATTCTCAAACCAAGGTTAAAAACCAGAAAATAAGAAAAACAAGAATAAGACTAAAAACAAAAACAAAACAAAAATAAGAAACCAAAAACAAGTGACAACCGTTGCCTCCCCGGCAACGGCGCCAAAATTTGATCGATGTCGTATGCGTCAAAAATAATTTACACTTTCTTACTACTCAAAATATAAATATAGCAAGGGCAAGAAAGGATCGATCCCACAGAGAGGTCTAGGTTGTCTCGTTGTTTCGGTTTCCTATATAAATAACACCGGGGTTTTCTGATTTTTATACAAGTAATAAAAGTAAAAGCAAATAAAAAAAATAAGCAAACAAATCAAATAGAAAAGATATTGGTTAAGGATTCATCTTCATTCACTAACATGCTTTCAAAACAATAATTAGAATTGATATTTAATCTCAACTTTTATCAAAAGCCCTAGAATATCTTGATCGCAAGAATATCCCGCTAATCTCCTTTTGTCATCAACAAACACATTAAAAGATCTGAGTATGAGTTCTATCTAAAAGAACAACCTAACGTGTAAAAGCACTAATCAAGTTTAATTCCCTAGATGCATTAAGTTCTATGAAATCAGGCCAATCAAAGCAATTGAACGTGGAAAGCGCACTAATTCAATTTAACAAAGGTTATGATTCACATATGATCATAAGAATATATCACTACAAACTATAATCATATTTATGCTACTTGTATTCAAGGAATATCACTTGTACGTATAATAAACCCTAAACTAGAAATAGATGTGATTAGAGGTTCTACCAATTTGCAACTTGACAAAACAATCAATCAAATCATGTAACTATATTTTCAGAGAATCGTAAACGATAAGTATGAGACAAAACTAATATATTGAATCAAAGAATCATGCTTTTTGAAATCTAACTATTCCATAACAAATAATAAAATTTAAGTACTCATGTTAATGGAGTTCATAACAAGAAGAAAGAGAAACCCTATCATATTTTCAAACCCTAGAAACAAAAGTAGTAGAAGAGATAATATCCTTGTCCAATTAGGATACTTAACCTCCTCAAAATCCACCAAAAACCCTAATTTTCACGTCCATAGCAAGCCCAAAACGCATCTCTCCTTTCTTTTTTCGCGTAGGCCCAATAAGGCCCAACAGAAAACCTAATCCAAATTGGTTTCACCATTTTGCTCGTAACTTCTTCATACGAACTCGGAATGACCTCATTCTTTTTGCGTTCTTTTCGCGTTTGAATTATCTTCGAGATGGTGATAAGAATTTCTTGAGTTAAATGAGTTAAAATTGGTCTTTGGCCCTTCTTCATCAATAACACTTTACTTGTTTGCTCCTTTTAGCATTTTGTAGCTCCTAATGGCTAATTTTTCCTTCTTTTGCTCCAAACGACTCCAAAGCACATAATACACTCAAAAGTAAGCATAAGATACATAATTCACACTAAAACTCGCAAAGAAAGCATAAATACTAGATATAAAATTAGGTGTTTATCACACCTATCAGCAAGCGTTGCTATCTCAAGCTTGTTTGTCAAGTTTAGTTAATCAAAACTATATACTTGATTTCTAGTATACTTATAGATATGTCTTGGATTAGGATAGAAGTGTGTAGTTGAGCTTTAGACTTCACAACATTCACCAATTTAAGAAGAAGAAGATCTACTGAAGAGCTTGGAGGAACTTCATCAACAAAACGTATGTGGAGACTGTAGATGGGGAAAAATGAGTTGCTGGTTTTTACGGAATTGAGGAGACGACCGTGCGAAGGAAACTCCTTGAACCGAGCGAACTTTCAAACCTCACACGGATGCACTGCAAGAAGGGAGTGCTTTGAATTCGAGATATCAATCTGTAGTACTCCGGCCTAAACCAAGACAATGGCCGTTCCAGAGTAAATTTGGTCACAAGAGAGGATGGGTCAATCTGTAGGAGGGAAGCTGAGAAATGTGTGAGATCAATGGTGATCGAATATTGTAGGTGTGTTGTGTATTCTGAAAATAAGATTAGTTCTGAATGATTTAATTCGCTTTGTTGAGAGTAATTGCTCAGACGTTGAGTTGTTAATATCGTGTTGTCTGTTTGACGTAAGATTGTCTTGTTTTCAATCAGGATTCAAAGACTTATTTATATTGCTAGAATTGTAAACACCTTGATCCCATGAAGTGTGACAGTTGCTAGAGTCAAAGAGCGGGGAAGTGCAAATCGTGTTAAAACCAGTTGCTCATCGTGTGAAAACTTGGTTGATTTTCCATCCACTACTTTGATAACTCCTTCAACTGATTGTACGACTTACTCACATTCTCGTCGTGCATATGAACACACGTGCCGTAGACCACCAGAACAAAACCCTAGTTAATATCCCCCATGTAACACGTTAATATCCCCCATGTAACACGATTGATGTCTCGTGTGATTGTGGAGTCTGCAAGGAAGACGTGTATTTAGTTAGTCAGTTGCTGACTTCATGGGACGACGGGTCCTTGTATTGTTGAGTCGAACGTGATTTGAAAATGTTTTGAGTCTCGTGAATTGAACATATGTCTGTTGATACAAAGGTATAATTCTCGAGTAAATGTTGATAGTTAAGGTGAGCAAATATTGCTCATTCGATAAATCGTTGAGTATTAATAGTTGAACCAATGCTCTTTGGTTTAAGCAAATATTGCTCATCTGAGCAAATGTTGCTTGTTTGATGAATAATTGGTAGCATGACCAGATAAAATATTAAATTAAAATACTGGCAACTGAACCGAGTATAATTAATAAAATATTGATTATGGGATCAACGTAAAATTATTAGCGTTTGAATCTGGAATTATGAACCTTGGACTCGAAACCCAAATTTGATCAATTAATGATTTATTGAAAATAAACCACGGAATGAAGGAAGGACCGGCTACATGGGATGATGGATCGACCATGTAGAGCCCAAATGCTCGAGTGAGCAAATTCCAAAGTCTCTTGAAGACCAGTTGCTGAAAGGATGATTAAATGTTGGTTTAATCATTTATTAAATAATGCTCGTCCGAGCCTTAGGTGATAAAACCCAATTAATTATGAAGAGATGAAGGTCCGACCAATGGGTCATGAAACCGGCCTGGGTGGTCATGGGATCGACTGACGATCATTTTATGAAGTTCCAAATTGTTTGGAAGAGTTTGAACCTAATATGATCAAATTAGGTCAAATGATGAAAATATGTGGGACCGGCCTCTTGCAAGCCAAAGAGACAACCTTGGTTGGTCAAGGTAGTATACTCGCGTCACCAAAGATTTCGTGTCTCAGTCCTGAGAATTTTGATATTTTCTAATGTGCGTTTGAGAAATCATTCGGGGAAATATGAAGAAATCAGGGATTTTTGCAGAAACTGAGGAAACTTCATGAGGTGAAGGAAAATAATAATAAAATGAAGGAATCATGAAGTGTGGGACCAGATATGTCCAAGGCATGGCCGGCCGTGCAATGAACCCGGTCCCATGCCATGAAATAAAAGAGTTTTCCTTGAAGTGAAGGAGTTTCCATGAGATGAAGGAAACAAATAATATTAATAATAATAAAATAAGGGCATGTGGGACCGGCTTGGGCACGGTCGGCCGGCTAGGTCCCGGTCTCGTGAGCTTTCCCTAATTTTATGTATTATTTTTATGATTTAAAGGAATTTTCATGATTTGAAGGAAATATCATGAAATCAAGGAATTCCATGGGATTAAGGGAACACAAATACAGTAAAACCTCAGTTTCAGAATATTATTTGGACCGTATAAAATTATTCTTATATGGAGTTTATTCTTATACAGAGGTAAATTTTACAAAGATTAATCCAAATCGGGACTAGAGTTTTTTATTCATTTATGGAGTTTATTCCGTCCTAGAGTATTCTTATATAGAGGTTTTACTGTAATAATAAAATAAGGGACATGTGGGACCGGCTAGGGCGTGACCGGACGGCTGGGCCCGGTCCCACGAGTTTCCCTAATTTTATATTATTTTTCATGATTTGAAGGAAATATCATGAAATTAAGGAGTTTTCATGAGATGAGGGAAATAACAATAAAATAATAAGGTGTGGGACCGGCCATAACTAGGGCATAGCCGGTCGGCTAGTAGACACGGCCACAATGAAATATTATGAAGAATGTAGAATATTTTCTAGGGATTCAGTTAATGAATCTAGTGATTTAGAAATAATTAATTGATGACTGTATACTAGCACGATCGTCTAGGAGCATTAATTATTCGAGAATCGAGCGATATGAGCTAGTTGAAGCGTCATATTTATTACGTATAGTATAGTCAGGGAAAACACGTTGTTGCATCCTGAAGACGTTATCGCTCTATACTAGCAGGCAAGCTGTCAAGGATCCTTCCAATCATAATGATTCTATACACATGTCTTTTATATAGTCAGGGAAAAAATTGTTACATCCTGAAGATGTTATTTCTCTATACTAGCAGCCAAGATGCATGTCTAGTAGCCGTCCAAATATTCGATTCTATATAAAAGAGATTACTGAAATTGCTCAGTATTCATGAGATATGTCGTTGCCTCAGTTGAGAGACTACACATCTACATATGCTCTGAGAGACAGTATTCTCAGTTAGAGGTTCTTGCGTCATGAACTTTCATGCTTCAGTGAGAGATATGAGCCTCAATACTCATCTGATTGCTGGATCATGAGTATGTACAATTATGGTTTTACGATTTTAGCCATTGTCAAAAATCCACCATCTACAGAGACTAAAACTTATCTATCACTCAGAAGTCTATTCTATTATATCTTCTAATGAGACTAAGTCATATAGTTGTATAGACTTTTACAATATACACATTTGATATTTCGAGCCAAGTTTATCTCGTTTATTTATTTCTCGAAATACGTGTTAGAAGCTTGTAGCTTTAGCTATGTTCATCGTATACTTGACGAGTTTAGTTGGAGATAATTTGTTAGATACTAAATATTAAGTCAAAGATTATCATGTGAAAATTACCTTGAGCATCTTCTATGATTTGTGTGAGACAATCATTTGATGTCAACTTGGGAAGTTTCGTATTGATCGATTAATCACTTGAAAATTACTTGAAGCTAGTGGTATGTGTAATATTACCACTGTTGTCTTCCAAGGATGTTTTAATTATTAAATGAGAGATTTGGAACGACTACCATGTCTAGATATAATACAGGTTGTATACTTTGTATGCTGACTGTGCAAGTTTAGTTCAGGTCCGGAACTATTATTTGCAAACTGGTTTACCTGTGAAAAGGTATGTAGTTGTTGTTCGCATACCTTATTTGCTAACGGCTAGACAATGCCAAGTCTGGAAATATTGTTCGCGTCCTATTTGCGAACGGTTGGACAAAGCCAAAGTCCGGAATTGTTGTTCGTGTACTCGGTTTTCTAATACAATGTTCAGGTTCTAAAATTGGAAAGTATGGATTTCCATACTCATGAACTCAGGTTTGTTTGTGAACTAAAGTCCTCGGAACTTTAATGTAATAAGGTATGCGAACTAGTTTTGCAAACCGTGGCATTATGTTCATGAATTGGTTCTTGTATAAGTACTTTGTACAATTACAAACCAAACCGATTTTGTTTTAAATGGTTCATATATATTTCTATGAGATGATGAACGTTTGAACAACTATCTTGAAACACATTTACGGCGTGTTTGGTTGACGGGAAAGGAATGCGATGCCTGGGAATATGATTCCAGGAATATAGTTCCCTTGGAATATGATTCCTTTAATCATGTTTGGTTTAGTCAGGATTAAGATCAAAAAGTAAGGGAATAGGTATCAAAATAAAAAAATATTGAAAGAAAATCGATTCCCAACGACAGGAATCCTAAACCCACCTTCTAGGTGGGTTTTCTATTCCCCCATATTTGGGAAACCTAAAAGTAAACGAATAGAATTCCTGCAGTTATTACACATCCCAAACAAGGGTATGGAATCATATTCCCGGGAATACGATTCCATACCCATGAATCCGGCGTGGTTCCAGAGGCGTAAGGAACGTGACTGTACCTTAATCGGTGTAAGACTTGGTTAGGGCTCAACTACATTCCAATCCGAAGTTAATTTATAGTAGGCTAGTGTCTGTAGTGGCTTAATACAGTGTCTGTGTTATTTTTATTCAAAGCTGGACTAGGTCCCTGGGTTTTTCTGCATTTGCGGTTTCCTCGTTAACAAATTTTTTGGTGTCTGTGTTATTTTTATTCCGCATTATATTTGTTTATATAATTAAAATATCACAGGTTATGCGTAGTTCAATCACAGTTGTTAAATCCGATCTTGTTTGTTGGATAAAATTTGATTGACACTTGGGAAATGGTCTTTGGTACCGTCCAAGTTATTCTCACATCAATCAGGCTCACAGATTTATATCTGTTCGATTTGTTGATTATATTGAGAATGAGATAAAACTATTTGATATATTTCTTGATTGAGTCTCACTCTCGGAATTATATTGGAGTTTAGTCCATACAGATTGACGAACGAAATATTGGGTGTGGTTGTTATACACCCCCCACCCCCACCCCCGTTTTCATTTCCATTTCCTTGTGTTAACTTTTGACTGAAAATTCCAACTAGGATGTCAATGGGTTAAAGTCCATCAGGGTACCACTGGACCCGGAACCAGCCCCTATTAAAAAGTAGGGTTCAGTTCTTAAATTAGAGGACTCGGAATTGGACCCGATAATAATCCGGGTGTTAGAGCACTGCTCTTTCGAACTCGCAAGCGTTGCTATCTCAAGCTTGTTTGTCAAGTTTAGTTGATCAAAATTATATACTCCCCCCGCCTCAAATTAACATTCTTAATTGACTTTGTCAAGATATTAAGGAAATCTTAAAAAATGTCGTGACTAACCCTTGACTAGACCTATTTAATGTTATGTTGTTACCAAAAATAATATTAATAGTATTAAAAATTATGAATTGGATAGTGTTATTATTTTAGGAAATATTTTAAAAAAATAAAAATAAACTTATACTGCTTTTATTATGGAGTCCATAATTAGAACGGGATGTAAGAATAAGTAAAAGTTTTATTAGGAATTGTATAACTATCCATAAATATTTTTAGGAATGACAATTAATACAAAGATATTGAGTAGATTTTTTCCTTATATATGGTGATAATATTTAAGATTTTGAATTAAGTTTATATTTAAAATGATTTATGATTATAAAAATAAAGGGTATATTTGATAGTTTAAGTGAAAAGTATGTTTATAAACAGAGCGGACAGATAAAAAGAGACTGACCAAACGCGTGTATTGTCATGTACGGACCGATATATCGGTTTTACTTGTACACCGAAAATATATGTATCACTTGTACACTGATATATCACTAATGTATTTTTTCTTTTGATTATAATTTCTTGAATTTTTAATTCAAGAAAGTAACTCCACTAATTTTGGTAACTTCATATATGATTATGGTGGATGTAATTACTATAAATGTGATGTTGATGGGCTAACAAACATTCAATGTTTGGTTTTTTTGTTGATAGTATAAGCCTCTAATCAACCACCTTTTATTTTGTAAGGTTGAAGTATGTTTACTACAATTATTACTTTTTATTATGGTTATATATCAATATATTTTTTTGTTTTATAAATAATAAATATTAAAAAAATCCTAATGATGTATCGCCTATAAAAACAGATATTATCATTTGTATAGATGTATAGGACCCGTCCGATATGGTACCGATACACGATATTAACTACCTTGATTTCAACCTTGTGATCAATTAGCATAAGTATGAGCCTTCAGCTCATCAAATGAATGTTGTTTTCGGTTACACCTCTTTCTCCTGATCTTTGGAGGAAATCCTTTTTGATGCGAAAAGTTATCATAAAACTTACTATCATCAAAATACTAACTGAATCCCCACTTTCCTCATCTGTTGATCTAAGCCCAGCTGATATAACAAAACTTGATCCACATCCAACAACATCATGTTAAAACACTGCTCGGTCATGTTATGTTTCAATCACTTTGGAAATCGCTCTGACGAAAAATAGTTTGTGAATAACAACTATATAACGCCCTATGAGAATGTTTCAATGATTAAAATGAGGGTTTAGACTATATAACCATTGTGGGATATAAACATTGTTGTGGCAACACATATATGTATAAGTCCTTAACAATTGAACCGAAGTTTGTGAACTTTGTTGATCAAGTGGAACCGTAACGTGAGAAGAAACTCAGTCCGTGAACCCAGTCCGCGAACTGGCGTAAGTTCTCGAACCCGAGAATATCTGCTGAAGTTGAAGCTCAGGTGCAGTCCGTGAACTGACGGAAGTTCTCATCCCGGGAAATTCTGCTGGAGTTCATTAACTTCAACCGGTTAGCTTGAGACCGCGAACTCAAGAGGTTATGTCTGAAAACGTTGTTCGTGAACTTATCTTAAATTACTAAGGAATGCTTTTGAAAACAGTGGCTTTATAGTTCATGAAATGATTCGAGTGAATTATATCGTTTTATATTCAATTGTGTCTCTTGTAGTACATGAGATCTCATATCAATTGAACAACTCTCTAACTAGTTCATTTGGACTAGTTATGGTGAAGAAGAATATGGTTGATATGAAAGTTATCATTTGGCTAACCATTTGGTTGAATAATATTGAACCAACCATTGTACACGTTTGGATACGGTTACACAAACCCAAAACGTCAAGTACATTTGTGTATGACAAGCTAAGTTTTCAAACTAACGGTTGAGAGATATTAGCTTGTATCTAATCAGGTTTTCATCTAACGATGAATATTAAATACTTTATTAGCAAGCTAACATTGATTGCAAACCCTTATTTGAAAGACTATATAAGGGAGAACTCTAGCAACTGGGAAACCTAATCCCCACACATTATGTGTGATACTAGTTTGCTAAAGCTAGAGTCGATTCTCCTTTAACCTTTGGTTTTCTTCTTCTAAAACTAGGTTAACGACTTAAAGACTTCATTGGGATTGTGAAGCCAGACCGATACTACTTTTCTTGTAGTTGTGTGATCTGATATTGTTATTTCTATCGTACGATTACAATTGTAATAATTGGCTTGAGATTTCTATCTCCGATAGGCAAGATAAAAGTAGTCACAAACATCTTCGTCTCATTGTTTGTGATTCCTTAATAATCTTGTTCGCTGGTTCGATTAAGTTTATTGTGAGGTGATTGATGAAACTGAGCTGTTCTTCGAGAATATAAGTTTGGTTTTATCGATTGGATCATGTTAACCTTGATTTATCAAAAGACAGAACAAAACTTGTAGGTTTATTCGTGGGAGACTAATTTATCTATTACTTGTAGACTTTTCTGTGTGAGACATATTTGTGTATTAAAGTCTTCGACTTTGGGTCGTAGCAACTCTTGGTTGTGGGTGAGATCAGCTAAGGGAATCAAGTGCGTAGTATCCTTCTGGGATCAGAGGCGTAGAAGCATAAATGTACCTTAGATCAGTGTGAGATTGGTTGGGGTTCAACTACAGTCCAGACCGAAGTTAATTTGGAGTAGGCTAGTGTCTGTAGCGGCTTAATACAGTGTATGTTTAATCTGGACTAGGTCCCGGGGTTTTTCTGCATTTGCGGTTTCCTCGTTAACAAAATTCTGGTGTCTGTGTTATTTCTATTCCGCATTATATTTTGTTATATAATTGAAATAATACAGGTTGTGCGTTGTTCAATCGATTAGAATATCCGACCTTATTAGTTATTGATTTAAATCGATTGACACTCGGATATTGGTCTTTGGTACCATTAAAGTTATCTCTCTTTGATTAGACTCGCGAATCATATTTGCTTGAGTAAATCAAATCGAGAGATTGAGATAATAACTCCTTGAGTATTTTCTATTGATTGAGTCTAACTATCTAGTTGATTCTCTAGAAAACAACTCGGAGTTGTCCATACAGATTGCTAATCGAAATATTGAGTAAGGTTGTTAGACCCCCCGCATTTTCACAACTGTACCTTGGATCAGTGTGAGATTTATTGGGGTTCAACTACAGTCCAGACCGAAGTTAGCTTGGAGTAGGCTAGTGTCTGTAGCGGCTTAATACAATGTGCGTTAAATCTAGACTAGGTCCCGGGGTTTTTTTGTATTTTCGGTTTCCTCGTTAACAAAACTTCTGGTGTCCGTGTTATTTCTTTTCCGCATTATATTTGGTTATACAATTGAACTATCACAGGTTGTACGTTGAATTAATCAATTGGTCAATCCAACCTTTGGTTGTTGATTGAAATTGATTGATACTTGAACATTGGTCTTGTGAACCTTTTAAGTTAATTTCTCTTGTATTCAATTATATTCGCGAATTTCTATTTGCTTGAGTAAGTATTAAATCGAGAAATTGAGATATAACTCTTTGATATACTTTTTATTAAGATTGAGCCTGACTATCAAGTTGATTCTCTTAAACGTATATTAGAGTTAGTCCATACAGATTGCAAAGCGAAATATTGGGTGAGGTTGTTAGACCCCCGATTTTTCATTTGGTATCAGAGCAGGAAAACACGTTTAAATACCTCACAAGTCTTTGTTTATAGCAATCTGTCTCTGTGGACGGAAGATTATCTCTTGTTGTTGCTGTTAGAGAACTGCTCGGTCGAACTCGCAAGTGTTGATATCTCAAGCTTGTTGTAAAGTTTAGTTTCCAAATCTATAATACTTGATTTCTAGTCTACTTATATCTAAGTCTCGGGTTAGGATAGTAAGTGTAGTTGAGCTCTAGACTCCACGATGTTCATCATACAAAGACGAAGAACTACTCAAAGAACAAATGGACTTCATCGTCTAAAAGGTATGCTGAGACTTGAACTTATCTATCACTCAAAAGTATATTTACTCTATCTCTTATCTTGAGACAAAAGTCGCATTGCTATATAGACTTTGATTATACACATTTGTTATTTCGAGCCGAGTTTATCTCGCTTATCTATTTCTCGAAATATATGTTGGTAAGCTTTCGCTTTGGACAAGTTCATCTTTACAAGTGATGAAAGTCATGTTAATTATTTAAATATATTGAAAATTTCTTTGGTGAAAAATAGTGTATGAATAACCTCTATTTAACATCCTCTAAGAATGTTTCAATGATTGAAATGAGAGTTTAAAATATATAACCTTGATTGGATATAAACATTGTATGTGAACTCTTACTTGTGTAAGTCCAAAATTCTTGAACCAAAGTATGAGTACTTTGTGCTCAGGATAACCAAAACTAAAGTCAGTGTACTGCCAGAATTTCACGTTCCGTGAATTTCAGCTGGAGTTTGTGAACTGAAAACAAACTCAATCCGGGTACTTAAGTATGCGTACCGGTATGCATACTTGAGTGGGTTATTTTCTAAAAACCATTTATTTGTGAACTTAAACTTATATAAACTAAGGAATGAATATTTGCAAACCGTTGCTATAAAGTTCATGAATCGATTCGAGTAAATCAAAATCGTTTTTGCTTCGATTGTGTCTTGTATACTTCTATAAGATCTAAGCAATTGAACAACACGCTAACTAGTTCTTTTGAGTCATTTGAACTAGTTATGGTGAAGATGAATAAGGTTGATATGAAAGTTCTCATATGGCTAACTATTTGGTTAACTATTGTTGAACCAATTAGGTGTACACGCTTATGTACGGTTACACAAACCTAAATGAAGATATCTTCTCTGAAGAAGCTGTAGATGTTGTCAATCACGAGCTCAAAGACCTCAAGGCTCGTGAGGATTCCAGAACGTCTATGTGATTTCAGTTCGTGTTCGGCTTTGGTAGTTTAGGAGTCTGTCTTTGTTCATTAGCTTGTTGATTTTATTTTTTCTAGTGAAACTTCTTATGAGAATTTTATTCTTGTGTTTTTAAGAAAATAACTAGAGTTTGGAATAGCCATTATTGTGATTACACATAGCTATGTCCAACAATTTTCATCTTCAATGTTTTTAGATTTATTTGTTTAAATTCTAAAGTTTGTTTGGAAGATGATTTTTGCAGTATTAATCTTTATGGTTTTATATATTGCAATTTGTTATTAGATATGTTTGTTTGCGTTCGTGAACTATGATTATCCCATACGTTGTCAAAAGTTAAGTCTTTCGTACGTCGATATGAAATTATTGATAAAAGAATGAACGAACTTTTGACAAAAACAAAAGTTAAGCCTTTATATCATTATGCAAATATTTATGGAAGAAAGGATGAGCTTTTATTTACAAAGATTAAGTCTATTGTATGTCATTTTGCAAATAGTGATGGAAGATGGAATGAATCTTTGCCTATTCCGCGGTATTGATCTTCCTTGATCCGTAATTTTTATTTATATACTGTGTAGCTCTGTAAGTTCTCTTATGTTGAGCATTTCTGATTGAATTAATCATGGGTTCTCTTATAGTTAATTTAATTGAGTATTTTGGATACAAATTCATATTCTTATGTGATTTGTTGTCGTCCAAAAAAATCCTTCCTTTCTTTTGAAATTAAGGTCGCTCTTGTTGTTCTTTCGGGAATGACATTTTATGGGGGAGAATACTTAATTGAACTTGTGCTTAATTGCGAAATCTTGGTGGGGGAGTGTGGCTGTGGAATATTATAGGGGTTATCTTGTATCTTTATAAACTCCTTGATGAATGCATTTAGTTTCGTCTATATGATTGTATCTAAAAAGTTGATATGTGCTTTCTTTTGGTCATGAAATGTCTCTGTGGAAATTTCATTAGGATCCCATTAGTTTTTGTACCTTTGCCAATTTTATTGAAAAAAAGGGGGAGAATTTATGTGTAGTTCACACTACAAATACATATAGTTTTCGGATCAATATGTAAGGGGGAGTGGTTTCTATGTGAGATGGAGTATTGACTAAGGGGGAGTGATACATATCACCATATTATTGTTGTCGAAGTTGTGATACAATTGAACTTTGATGTTGTGTAATGATACTATGAAACTGTGTAACAATGATTGAGAGCTTTTGTTTTCTCATTTTTATGGTAACGTATTTTCAATAACGGTGATACTGAAATTACAACCTTTGGAATCATATGAGTACTTGTAAGTGACAAAGATTTCGAGTAATGTTGAAGAACCAAGGAGATCATGCATGTGGAAGAGAAGCTGCAAAGTTTATTTATTTTGTATTCCATATGTATTGATAGTTTTGTCAATTAAACTGACAAATGGGGAGATTGTTAGAACACTACTATAGTCTACTTATAGCGAAGTCTCGGACTAGGATAGTAAGTGTAGTTGAGGTCTAGACTCCACGACGTTCATCATACAAAGACAAAGAACTACTCAAGGAACTGGTGGAACTTCATCGACTAAAAGGTATGTGGAGACTTGAACTAATCTATCACTCAAAAGTCTATCTACTCTATCTCCTATCTTGAGACAAAAGTCGTATTGCTATATAGACTTTAATTATACACATTTCCTATTTCGAGTCGAGTTTATCTCGCTTATCTATTTCTCGAAATATGTATAGGTAAGCTTTCGCTTTAGCCAAGTTCGTCTTTACAAGTGACGAAAGTCATGTTGATTATTTCAATATCTTGAAAATTGCTTTGATGAAAAATAGTGTGTGAATAACCTCTATTGAACATCCTCTAAGAATGTTTCAATAATTGAACCTTGATTTGATATAAACATTGTATGTGAACTCATACTTTTGTAAGTCCAAAATCCTTGAACCAAAGTATGCGAACTTTGCTGCTCAGGATAACCGGAACTAAATTCCGCGTACCTGTACGCGTACTGCCAGAAGTTCACCTCCCGTGAATTTCTGCTTGAGTTTTTAAACTAAAAACAAACTCAATCCGGGTACTTAAGTATGCGTACTTGAGTGGGTTATTTTCTAAAAACGGTTTATTCGTGAATTTAAACTTATATAAACTAAGGAATGCATATTTTCAAACCATGGCTATTAAGTTCATGAATCGATTCGAGTGAATCAAAATCATTTTTGCTTCGATTGTGTCTTGTATACTTCTATGAGATCTAAGCAATTAAACAACTCTCTAACTAGTTCTTTTGAGTCATTTGAACTAGTTATGGTGAAGATGAATAAGGTTGATATGAAAGTGCTTATATGGCTAACCACTTGGTTAACTACTGTTGAACCAACTAGGTGTACACGTTTAGGTACGGTTACACAAACCAAAATGAATGTGCATTTCATTTGTGTATCACAAGCTAAGTTCGATCTAACTGTTGAAAGATATTAGCTTGAATCTAATCAGGTTTTCATCTAACGGTGAATATTGAATGCTTTGTTACCAAGGTATCTTAGATTGCAAACCCTGATTTGGAGACTTTATAAAGGAGAACTCTAGCAACTGGGAAACCTAATCCCCATACCTCATGTGTGATACTAATTGTATAAGCTAGAGTCGATTCTCCTTTAACCTTAGGTTTCTACCAAGACCCTGTAGGTTAACGACTTAAAGACTTCATTGGGATTGTGAAGCCAGACCCAACTATTTTCTCTGTAGTTGCGTGATCTGATCTTGCTGTTTTTATCATATTTGAGTACAATCGTAAGATTTGCTTGAGATTAATTTCTCCGATAGGCAATATAGAAAAGTAGTCATAAACATCTCCGTCTCATCATTTGTGATTCCGTAATTTCTTGTTTCGCTAGTCGATTAAGATTATTGTGAGGTGATTGATAATTCTAGGATGTTCTTTGGGAATATAAGTCCGGGTTATCGATTGTTTCCTGTTCACCTTGATTTATAAAAAGAAGGAACAAAACTTGTAGGTGTTTCTGTGGGAGACGGATTTATCTATTATTGTAGACTTTTCTGTGTGATACAGATTTGTTTATTAAAGTTTTCGACTTTGGGTTATAGCAACTCTTAGTTGTGGGTGAGATCAGCTAAGGGAATCAAGTATGTAATATCCTGCTAGGATCAGAGATGTAAGGAGCGCAATTGTACCTTGGATCAGTGTGAGATTGATTGGGATCAACTACAGCCAAGACCGAAGTTATTTTGTAGTAAGCTAGTGTCTGTAGCGGCTTAATACATTGTGTGTTCAATCTGAACTAGACCCCAGGGTTTTTCTGCATTTGCAGTTTCCTCGTTAACAAAACTTACGATGTTTGTGTTATTTTTTTTCCGCATTATATTTTGTTATATAATTAAAATATCACAGGTTGTGCGTTAAATCGATCAATTGGTAAATCCAACCTTTGGTTGTTGATTGAAATTGATTGGTACTTGAACATTACTCTTTGGTACCTTTAAAGTTAATTTCTCTTGTATTCAATTAGACTCGCGGATTTCTATTTGCTTGAGTAAGTATTGAATCGAGAAATTGAGATATAACTCCTTGATATACTTTTTTATTAAGATTGAGTCTGACTGTCTAGTTGATTCTCTTAAATGTATATTGGAGTTTGTCCATACAGATTGCTAAGTGAATTATTAGGTGAGGTTGTTGTACCCCCACTTTTTCAGTTGCGCACACCAAAATGTCCTCAAAAGCTTTCAACTATGCCAAATATCTTGGAACTACCTCAAAGGATAACTCCTTAGCTGATTCTTCCGAATCCCGAGGTAGAAAGGATGCCTTATCAAATATTGATAATTTTTGCTTAAATGAGATATTTGACACTCTGTCGAAAGCTGAAATGGATATCACAAGAATCTCAAAAAAATCTTCTGTGGCTGTTGATTTTCATAATCATGCTCAGTTTATTGATGAATTTGAGAAGTTTCTTGGTCGGGAACGGGAACTCTATACTATAATTGAATATTTCTCCAACAATATTAAAAAACTTATTCAAGAAACCACTCTTCAGCGTGAAAAAATTAGTTTTCTTGAGATTATTGTTAAAGAAGACTCAATTAGAGAAAAACGTTTGATTAAGACGCATTCATCTGATCTAAACATACTTCGTGTTAAAAAAGAGAAACTAGGTGCTTCCCTTATTCTAGCCCAAGAACAGTGCAAATCCTTGAAAAATGAAAACTTTGTTTTAATGAGAAACTCTTATGTATTGACCAATTCTCAGACAGAATTACAGTACATGAAGAGATGTTCTCCAAAGGAAGTTTCTGCTAAGAAGTGTTTACATAGCTTGCAATCTTCTAGTATGGCTATGAATTCAAAACAGGCTCATGTAAACGCTTCTCCTCCACGAACCTGTTCTTTATGTGGAAAAAGGAATCACTATGTTCTTCATTGTTTTGCTAGAAATAAACAAATTTCTGATCTTCAAAATCTACTTCTTTTCACTGTCAACAGAGTAAACTCACTAATGACCACTACAATGGATTTCATCCCTGCATAAAAACAGGAATCTCATAAGATGGATTTCAATGGTCACTCATCTCGAAATCCCCACAGGAATTGTGTTTCTCCAAATAGTGCAAGGATACACATTCCCAGCATTTATGAGAATAAATCTGGTAAATCTAAGTCTAGATGGTGGAGACATGTCTCGTCTAATTCTCTGGAACAGATTTCTAGATGTCCTAGACTTAATCCTCAGAAAAATATTTCTGATGGGTCACCTGACAAGGTTATGTTGAATCCTTATGGAATAAAAAATAACCGAATGAAGGTAAGGAATACCAGGTTCAAACCTTCAGATGGAATTTACAACTCATCTCTCAATACTTGCCGTGAGATTACATCTCACTTGACTATCTAATCATAGGCATATTTATTCTTGTGTTTAACTTGAGAGATGCAAGAATGACTCTTGGGAGGTACTCAAGTCTACTGTAGTTTTCCATTTGTATTGTGTTTGACTATACTGCTTTCTTTTGATGTGAAAGTAAAGTCACTTGACTCCTTATTGCTATATATCTCATTCTTATGCTCTGATTAACTTTTTAATTATTGAGTCATGATGTGGGATACATGAAAACAGAGGTATTTTGTTCTTTTTGAATCTCTTATGTTCTGTTGTTTTCAACCAGTCCACGAACGTCCGGGTCTCTTTGGGAGTTTAGAGTTTCCACAACAAGGGTGTCGATCTCTTGCTTAAAAACACACATATATATATCTTATATTATTTTGTCTTCCCTAATGAAAAAAAAAGGTATGCAAAACTCCTCAAGGTCTCAAGAAATTGTGAATCTTGAGATGGAAGAAGACCCTAAAGGATGCGATTCTGTTCAAGAACTTTCTTGAAAAGGATGATTGAAAGGAAATAGTAGAACTCCTGGGTTGGAGAATCTGTCAAGGATTTAATTCTTTTTTAGAATGACTCTAGGGACGAGTTTGAAAATATTCAACTGCAAATAAATCAACTTATTGATGGACAAACCAAAATCCTTGATAATGGAAACACCTTGATCAGGAATCAGAAGAAGCTCATCATGGATTGTGTCAAGTCTAGGCATCTTTCCCGTATTATTTATCGAAAAGTTAATGTTCTCACTCATGAACATGGGGTCTCTAGGGTCAAAAGAATCAAGGACATCAGTGACACCTTTTATGATGGACCCTTCCAAAGGTATGATGTTATCAAAGAAACTTGAGTCTTGTTTTTGTCTAGGAAACTTCTTATGAGAATTTCATTCTTGTGTTTTTAAGAATAATAACTAGAGTTTGGAATAGACATTATTGTGATTACACATAGCTATGTCCAACAATTTTCATCTTCAACGTTTTTATATTTATTTATTTAAATTATAAAGTTTGTTTGGAAGATGATTTTGTAGTGCTAATATTTATGGTTTTATATATTTCAATTTTTTAGGGGATATGTGTGTTTGCGTCCGTGAACTGTGATTGTCCCATACATTGTCAAAAGTTAAGTCCTTTGTATGTCAATATGCAAGTATTGATAAAAGATTGAATGAACTTTTAACAAACAAAAGTTAAGCCTTTATGACACTATGCAAATATTGACGGAAGAAAGGATAAGCTTTTGTTTACAAAGATTAAGTCTATTGTATGTCATTGTGCAAATAGTGATGGAAGATATAATGAATCTTTGTCTATTCCATAGTATTTATCTTCCCTGATCTATATTTTTATGTATATATTGTGTGGATCCGTAAGTTCTCTTATGTTGAGCATTTCCGATTGAATTAGTCATGGGTTCTCTTGTGGTTAATTTAATTGAGTATTTTGGATACAAATTCATATTCTTATATGATTCGTTGTTATCCAAAGAAATCCTTCTTTTCTTGTGAAAGTAAGGTCGCTCTTGTTGTTCTTACGGGAATGACATTTATGGGGGGGGGGTGTCTTAATTGAACTTGTGCTTAATTGTCAAATCTGTGTGGGGGAGTGCGGCTGTGGAATATTATAGGGGTCATCTTGTTTCTGTATAAACTCCTTGATGAATGCATTTAGTTTCGGATATATGATTGCATTTAAAAAGTTGATATGTGCTTTCTTTTGGTCATGAAATATCTCTAGGGAAATTTCATTAGTATCCCACTAGTTTTCATACCTTTGCCAATTTTATTGACAAAAAGGGGGAGAATTAATGTGTAGTTCACACTACAAATACATATGGTTTTCGGATCATTATGTAAGGGGGAGTGGTTTCCATGTGACATGGAGTATTGAATAATGGGGAGTGATACATATCACCATAGTACTTTTGTGGAAGTTGTGATACAATTGAACTTTGATGCTGTGTAATAATACTATGACACTGTGTAACAATGATTGAGAGATTTTGTTTTCTCATTGTTATGGCTATGTATCTTCAACAACGATGATGCTGCATTAAATATCTATAGAATCATTGGAGTACTTGTAAGTGACAAAGATTTCGAGTAATGTTGAAGAACCAAGGAGATCGTGCATGTGGAAGAGAAGCTGCTAAGTTTATTTATTTTGTATTACATATGTATTGATAGTTTTTGTCACTAAAATTGACAAATGGGAAGATTGTTAGAGCACTACTCGGTCGAACTCGCAAGTGTTGCTATCTCTAGCTTGTTTGTCAAGTTTAGTTGCCTTCATCATCTAGATACAAAAGGTGCTCCTTTTACTTGGACTAATGGTCGAAAAGGAAGATATCACACAGAGCTTCGTCTGGATAGAGCTCTCTGCAATGAACAATGGATGTTGACGTGGAACTCAACAGTGTGCAGCACTCTAGCTCGGATGAAATCTGATCACTACCCCTTATTTCTTGAGGCATACAAGGGAGACAAGACCTTTCCTTCCTCCTTTAAATTCCAGAGCACTTGGTTGAACCATTCGGGTCTTCGACAGGTGGTGTTAAATACTTGGGAACAACATTTCTTTGGTTGCCCAATGTATGTGCTAATTCAAAAGTTAAAAACTATGAAAGCGGTGCTTAGGTGTTGGAACAAGGAAGTATTTGGGGATATCCAGCTTAAGGTCAACGGGGCAACTAAGGCGCTGGAAACCATTCAGCAGCGCATCGGGGAGGAGGGATACTTGGATGATTTGCACTTGATAGCTTCAAATAATCTTGTTGACGCTTTAAAGATTCAGAAAGACTTTTGGAGGGACAAATCAAGGCTCAATTGGGTTAAGGATGGATATGCATGCACAAATTTCTTTCACACTTACGTGAAGATAGGAACAACGACTAACAAAATTACCCATCTGAAGGATAATGATGTGCTCCTGACCTCTCATGAGGAAGTTTCGAACCATGTGGTTTCTTATTTTCAAAACTTGTATGCTAATGACGATGTAAATATTTCCACAGACTTCATTGCAAGAAATATTAAAAGCTATGTGTCGATAGAGGATAATAATAGTCAAACGGCTATTCCGGACAACCTGGAAATCAAGGATGCTGTGGATGCTATGAACGCAAAGGGTGCTCCTGGTCCGGATGTCTTCGGAGAAATTTTCTTCAGGACTTTCTGGGATATAGTTGGTATGGATGTAACTAACTCTGTTCAATTCTTCTTTCGAAATGGTTGGTTGATCTCTAATGCCAACCCTACCCATGTCATTATCATCCCTAAAGAGCCTTGTGCTGATGCGATTGAAAAATTTAGCCTTATTTCCCTGAACAACTTTCACTTCAAGATTATTGGAAAGATTTTGGCTAACCGTCTAAGCCCCATCTTGTCAAAGTTCATTTCTCCACAGCAGAGAGCTTTTATGAAAGAAAGGAACATATTTGACTGCATTGGAACTACCTCGGAGGCAATCAACATGCTGGACTACAAATGCTTTGGAGGTAATATTTCCCTCAAACTTGATATCCGCAAGGCATTCGACACACTCAACTGGAACTTACTGATTAAGGCGCTTAAGGGGTATGGTTTTTGCGATACTTTTGTGGGGTGGATCAAGGCCATTTTGCATTCTTCTAAGTTGTCCATTGTGATTAATGGAAACGCTATGGGCTAGTTTAGCTGCAACAGAGGTGTGCGTCAGGGGGACCCCTATCTCCGATTCTGTTCTGCTTGGCTGAAGATATCCTAAGCAATGCTATCTCGAATGATTTTAGTATGGGCAAGTTGCATTCCATTTCTTCGCCAAGAGGTACAGTATATCCTTCACACGTCTTGTATGCGTATGAAATCATGGTATTCTGCAGGGGTACTAAGCGCGACATCCGAGCTCTAATGCAGATTTTGGAGGAGTATGGTCAGAATTCGGGCCAATTTATCAGTCCAGCAAAATGCACAATCTACTCAAGTAAGCATGTTTATGATAGAATTTTTTCTATAGCAAACACTCTTAATATTACGATGGGTACATTTCCATTCACTTATCTGGGGGTACCAATCTTTCGTGGTAAACCTAGAGATGCTCATTTTCGTGTGATTATGGATAGAATAAAAGTTAAATTCGCGGCTTGGAAAGGCAAATCATTATCTATGATGGATAGGGTGGAGCTAGTTAATTCGGTGATTGCAAGTTCGGTTTTGTATAGCTTTCATATATACAAATGGCATATGTTTTACATCAATACTCTTGAGAAGTGGGTTAGAAACTTCATCTGGTCGGGGGATATCAACATCTTACATCACAATACCTTGGAATGGAATAAGGTCTGCCTACCAAAGATTGAAGGGGGTCTAGGCATTAAGTCGATGAAAAGCGTGAACGATGCGGCTCTAATGAAGATGACTTGGAAGATATGACAGCGAACTCTGAATTTGGAAATTTCATTAAGGTGTGCTTTGAAGGAGCGGCACACAAGATATCTTCTATTTGGCATGGCTTTATAAATCAGTGGAGCATTATTAAGGAGAATTCTCTGTGGCTTGTTGGAAATGGCACAAACATAAACTTCTGGAATGATATTTGGTACACTAATATGAACTCTTCAATTGCGGACTTCTTGGACTTAGATATATCTAACCTGCACAATTCTGTGGCAGATTTTATAGTTGATGGTCAGTGGAATTTACCGCACTACATGCCGGAACTGACAGGGAGAATTCAGCAGTTAATAAGACAAACTCCTTTTGCTACTCATATTGAGGATAAAATGGTGTGGAGAAGAAGCAGCTCAGGTGGTATTAGAATGAATGATGCTTATAACTTTCATAGACCTAGGGCAGTGAGAAAAGAGGATTTTAAAGACTTATGGTCAATAAAAATACCTCCGAGGCGTGCATGCACTGCTTGGTAGGTAATGCATAATCGAATCTCTTTGGATGATAATGTAAAGTTATACGGTGCGGATACATCAAACTGTTGCAGTCTCTTCCCAACTCCGCGCTGTGGGGAAACTCGGAGCCACTTATTATTTGAATGCCTATTTGAAAGATCTCTATGGAATTGGATTATGCTTGTGTTCCGCAATCCGCTAAACTGTACAAGTATTCATTCGATTTTCGCTTCTGTAAGATGCTTTGCAGGTTGTTCTCAAGTGAAGAATATGCTTTGGATAGCTGTGGTGAGATGCATCTGGATTATATGGTTCTACAGAAACAACATCAGATTCGAACACTGTGTCTTGGATGCTAATTAGGCTATAACTAAACTTATAAATTTAATAATGGAGTCTAGTAGAAACATCGGAGGCTTTTCTTTCTATACTTTGGCGGACAAGATGGTGCTGGATTTCCTGGGAATCAAGAGAATCCATCCAAAAATGCCAACAACTATGGTGGTTAAATGGCAGCCTCCGCCGCCGGGTTGGATGAAAGCAAACATTGATGGCTGCTCTTTGGGAAACCCAGGCACTTCTGGCTGTGGCGTGGTCTTAAGGGACTATAATGGACTGGTGAGAGGCTGTTTAGCTCAAAACTTAGGTCATAGCAACTCCGTGCTCGCGGAGCTTTGGGGAGCAATTTACGCTCTTCGTTTAGCATGTACTAAGGGTATCTGCAAGCTCTGGATCGAGTGCGACTCAACTTTGGTTTTAAATGCTATCAAAAAGCCGGAGTTGGTTCCGTGGATGCTATACATTCACCGGGAGAACTGCTTGAAGTACGCTACTTCGATACAACTGATCTGTACTCATATTTTTTGTGAAGGCAATTCGGGAGCTGACCTATTGGAAAAACATGGCGCTATGGTTGAATCTCGCTGGTGGACGCATCCTCCATATTTTACAAGAATGATGATTGGAATAGATAATTCTCCACTGCCTTTATACCGATTTCAGAATATGTAATTTTGTTTTTCGTGGTGTTCTTTGCTCTTTTGTTTCCTTTTCTTTTTCTTCGTTGTCTGTTTGGAGGTAAGGCATAGCCCCCTATTTCTATTTTTTCTCTTAAATAAATAATCTTTTTGGAAAAGAAAAAAAGTTGCAAAACTATAATTCTTGATTTCTAGTCTACTTATAGCTAAGTCCTAGACTAGGATAAAAAGTTTAGTTGAGCTCTAGACTCCACGGCGTTCATCATACAAAGACGAAGAACTACTCAAGGAACTGATGGAACTTCGTCGACTAAAAGGTATGTAGTTGCAGGAATTCCCACACTACACCCTATTCAAGAATTTATCAATATTTATGACATAATTTGAAGATTAAAGACACTTTCTCATTAATATGATCTTAAGGAATTTTACAAAAATCAAGAACACAGAACACTTGATAAAGATTTTCTCTCTCCTAAAAACCTTCCTAGCCCTCAAAAATTCAACCACCTCTATGGAACTATTCATTTCCTTTATATAGGCATTTACATAGTGGATTACAGCTCATGACAGCTCATTTACAGCTAAGATTCCCTTTAATTTCGGATCTAGGTTCCTGCGATAAATCGCAGGTGGAACCGCCTTAATATTTCGTAAGCTTTATCGATTCATCGCAAAAATGTCACGCTCTTCTCATGTTTCTGTCGTTTTCATACGATATGTCATTCCTTACGTCACCTTGAGATGTTTCGCAGAATATCATTGATGTATCGCAGAACTGTTGTTTATTATTGATGTATCGCAGAACTGTTGTTTATTTCGCAGGAATATTGTTGTAACAATATTCTGATCCTACATCTTGCCTCTTCTCATATCTTTTCTGCGAAGAAGATAAAGATCATGAGAATTTAAGTTTCTTGATGTGCCACAACTCCTTGTCTTTTCACATTCCCTTCATTCTGACACGTCTCTGCATCCATCGCTAGATATTCTACACGTGTTTTTTCTCTCATTTATCCCTTGACACGTCTTTTTTCAACCGTTGAATTCTGACCATTCATGTCTTTTCTTCATTAAATACATTGATGTTCTCGAGAATCTTATTTTCTTATAAATATCTTCTTCGCTAATCTCCCCTCTTCTTTTTTACTTTTTTTTTTTTTTTTACTTCTTCTCTGCAACTCTACTGTTATTCATCTTCTTCCGCAAATTCCGGATCTATTACTGTTTTAATTTTATTTCTTTATTCTTCTTCATCTAAATCATCATTCCCATACTAAAAAATGGCCCCTGCTAAAAAATTAGGTCAACCCACTTTCAAAAAACACCAGCAGAAACTTCAAACTTTAGGTTTTGCAATTTCTGAGATCCATGGTCAATCTTCAGACTCTGATCTCTCCATTGATCTAGCTTCAAGATTTCCTTCTTCTAATGAGAAGATCCTTATTTCGCTAGGTCAATTAGAAGCTGGCCTTCCTATCCCTCTTTATGACCCAGAACTCCCTCTTTTTTATAAAATTATTTCTCATGATAAACTTTCACGAGCAATCTACCAATTAAGTGGAGATTTTATTCGTCTCATTCTTGAATATGCCTCCCGTGGAGCTGGTAAAGGATCTCGCTATCCTGATTCTGCGAAACATCCTGATTTTGAAGATATCCTAATTATTCCAGCGAAATATACCGTGGAGAATTTCTTTGCGAATTATCAAGTAATTCCCATGAAGAAAGAGAGTACATGTTGGGCAGTTCGTTTAAATAAGGATAAAAAAGTTGCGAAGGATAAAATTCTTATGCAAGATATAGATTATCATTCAAGTAGAAACCAAGGTCCACGCTTCTCAAAAGATGACAAGTGGTGCAAATTTCCTCTCCTCCTTGAAGGTCCATATATTTCTGGCACTCTTGATATTCCTGCTAATCTTTCGAATCTTGCGTTGTATCGTCCTTGGGTTTTTAATTGGCCTGAAAAGAATTCTGAGGTATATATCTCGCAAAGTTTATCATTATTCGCAAATTTAGATAAATATATTATTCTTACTAATTATTGAAATATCTTTTATCAGATTGAAAAAATGAAGGCTAGTTACGCCAGTACTGGGAATCCCAATCTCCTACAAATTTTGAAAACCTTCACATATGAAGTAAGAAACATTCTTTTATAACCCTTAACAATATATTGTTGCCCCTGTTTCTTATCTTTATGTGTGATTGTTTTCAAGGAAATTCCATTTGTAGCGGTGGTTGAAGCCAAAGATAAAGGCAAAAGAGTATTAACTCCAAATGAAAATTATGGTGCTTCCCCTCGCCGTAATAAAAATCAAACCACAGACGGTCCTCCAGAGAAGAGAAGAAAAACTCAACCACTTCTTCCACTTAGAGAGACTTCTATTATCGCTGAAAAAGATAATGAACTTGAAGAAAATGATGGGGTAAACCATGACGTTACTGTGGGCACTTCAACACATATTTCTTCCACAAGAATTAGATATGCGATGGGTTTCTCTCAACCTGAGACTCCAATGGATCAATTGTCAAATATTTTTAGGAACCCCATGCAAGGTGTTGGTGAGGATGATATCACTCGTACTTGCAATTATCTCTCGAAAATCTGCGATGCTTCGATCTTGACTAATAATAAAGATCTTAAAGGAGTCTCAAGATTTATCGACCCAAGTTTTCTTCACGCGCTAGATTCGCTGGTATGTCCCTTTCCTTTATTTTTCTTGTAGTAAATTTTACATTTATCATGAGTATCGAAGATATTTTACTTATCCTCACTCATTTTCTCTTTTCTGTCGCAGACTACTAGAGCTTCTTTTTCTGTTGCTTCAGAATTAAAAAATAGATTATCAACATCGCAGAAAAGGCTTACTGATGCACAATTTGAATCTACGAAACTTCGTGAGAAAAATAAACAATATGAAGCTGAAATATCCCTTCTTCGCGAAAAATGTAAGCAATTGGAAGTATCTGGAAATACTGAGCTCCTTAATAAAAACAAATCGCTTGAAGTAGAAGTTGAAGTTCTTCAACAGAAATTAGTTGACAAGGAGAAGTTCTGCAAACAAGTTATTGGTACAAATCTTTTTTCTCTTTAATTTCTTTTTTACTTTTCTTTATTCTCGCTATTTTAGCTTATTTGAGCAACCATTTTGCAGATGCCTATAATCTTACTGATGAAGCTCTTATTCTCAATTCTTTTGATGAACCCATAGATGAAACCACTCTTCTTCAGCGTCTTAATGATGCTTTAAATAATTATTCAGACGAAAAAAATTAATACTCCGTCCCTTGATGAGCTTAAACATCATGTTTCCCTTATGAGAATGGACTATAGATCTACCTTGAGTATGTCTAATAGTTTAAAGACTTGCAGAGATGAGTTTAGAGAAAAAATCAAAGTCTTAAAAGCCAAGAAAAATGAACTCGATAAGGATAAAGAGCGCATTACTCTTCAGGGCATTGAAGCTCTATCAAAATTCCGCAATACCCTTATTGACACTGAACTTGAGAGAGATAGGCTTAAGAATGAAAATATTAACCTTCTTAAAAGAGAAGAACAAATCCGTTCCCATCTTCTCATTCAAAGTGATGATGAATTCACATGGGCTGCGATAATTCTCGATAATGCTAGGAAAAATTTAGCGATAGATGTCAGTCTTCATACCGAGCAAGCAACCTTGATACAAGAAATGATTCATGAAAGAGAAGGTTATTTATTTCTCCTTTAACATCTTTATATTTCTTGTAGATTTTCAACAATTTTCTAATTTGTTGTTGTATTATCGCAGAATCTGAAGAAAAATATTCCACAAGGATAGCAGAACTTGAAGAAGAAAAAAGTGGTCTTGCGAAAAATCTTGCTTCCCGTAATGATAAAATCTCTAGACTACGAGAAAAAAAAAAGATATCCAACTCCAATTTGTGTAGTAATCTTCTCACCGTTCGAAATAATGCTATTGAGAAAGTTTGTAAAGATAATGATCTTCCTCTTAGTCTATATCCTTGTCTCTTGGATAATATCCAACCGGTTACGAAGTACAGTTATTTTCGATAGTGAGGCTGTGATATAGATGAGAATGAAAGCGAAGATGAAGAAGGAACTAATGACGAAGATAATGAAGACGAAGATGAAGATAATGATGAAGATAAATCTCAATAGTTTTGTTTTTTCTTTTTGATCTTCTCCTGTATTTCTCTCTTTCTTTCTTGCGATAATTATCTGCGACAAATTGTAATATTCTTTCTGCAAATTATTTGTAGCTCCTGATGTCTTTCAATATATAAATTCCTTTTTTTTTTTTTTCTATCTATCATACATTATTTATATGAATTTATCATATAATGATGAATAACAATTTTTACCATTCGATGCATCATTCCCATACTTGCCTCTTGTTATTAATCTGCAATATGATAAATGAATTATTGCAAATATTTCTGCGAAAAATCTGTTATATGCTTCGCATATATAATCTCTCTTGTGGTCTTATTTCGCCTTCCTAGTTAAAGGTCTTATTATGCCACTTTTATGCGACAAGATCGCAGGACATTCTTACTTTTACATGTAATAATATCCATTGATCTTGCCTTATCATTTAATTTTAATCTCTGCGACAATATGATAAATCTAAGCCTTCTTGTGAGATTAATCTCTCTTTGCTTTTTAAGACTTATGACATTGTCGTCTTTTCGATGAAATCGCAGGACGTCTTTGCGATTTATATCCTCTTATTATTGATTTCATTTATCTCATCTTTTGATCTTATCGCAAAAACCCATTGATCTCATCTTAACATTTCTCTTTAGGATTTTTGGCCAGTCACGCGGCAATATGACGGGCCTAAATATTCTTGCGAATATAAAGTCCCATGACATTGCTGTCTGTGTCACGCGACAATATGACGGGCCTAAATATTCTTGCGATTATAAAGTCCCATGACATTGCCGTCTTTTTTGATACACAGCTCCCTAATGGAGGGTATCGCCCTTATCTCTCCCCCCCGGTTTCCCCTTCAAGGATTATACATCGGCCATACAAGACTAGCACTTTCCCATCCGGTTCTGCCAACAACCGGTTGTTTTCGCAGCCTTGTACTTTATGCCTTATATGGCTTATAGTTACAAGACTGCACCCTAAGTGGGGTTTTCTTTGGGCCGAACACATCGTAATCCAAGACTTGCCGTGGATGGCCAGGGTAGGTTCATCCATCCCGGGCACCCACAGCTCAACCGTGTACCTCGGCGCCTTGATCATACTTTGCATTCCTTAGGAGAAACTCTCGGGCGCCCAACCAGGGTATAACCTTATATAGTTGGGAATCCAAGTTATATCTCCCGGATGGATTTTCTATAATCCCAAATCTCCATGACTAGGTTCCAGCAGCGGTATAACCTTTCCCATAGCCATGCAAAGAGATACCCCCCTTATGACGTACTTTAAGGACATTGCCTCTTACAGAATAGAATCCACGAACTAAGGTGTACGTCATAAAAGTTTGTCCCATTCTTATATATTTTTAGGCAATTTGCGCCCGTCTTATGCATTTGCATTAAAAATTCTTATATGATTCGAAATCATCATCTTTTTCTTTTAATAGAAAAATTCTTATTTTTGAGCAAAGTTTTTCTTTTAATATTCTGTGTGCACATTTTTTGTTGTTCTTGTTTTTCGATTGTTCGCAACATGATACTGTTGCACTTCTTTTCTTCTGTGACGAATGATTATTCGCAATTTCTTGATACTTGTTTATTTTCTTGCGAGAAATGATTTATCGCAACACCTTATACTTGTTTGTTCTCCTGCGAAGAATGAAGATTTCAACTTTTTCCCATGTTAGCATGATTAATCACCATTGATTCTTTTGGGACAAATTATTCTTGTAATATATCCTTTCCCCGCAACTCTATATTGTCCACCATCAATTTTTCAGCTCTCTGACTTTGCCTCCTGTTATGTTTCCAATTACGATTTCGGGCATTTCTTTCTTCACAAGTATTAATGTCAACTTCATAACACTTTTTGCCTTCAAACCAATCACCTTTAATTATCCCAATACCATGAGGATGTGGAAACTTTATGCATTGATGATATGTTGATGCTATTCCCAAGATCCCATGGATCCATGGTCTTCCTATTAAGGCATTGTAAGGAGATTTTATATCCACTACACAAAACTTGATTTTTGAAGATATCTTGTTCAACGGAATTTCCATAGTAATTTCTCCTTTTGGCTTGTTTGCAGTGCCATTAAAACCATAGATCTTGTAAGTTGAAGGGATTAACTCATCATCTCTTCCACCCATTGTGCAATAAGTATGATAAAATAAAATGTCTACCGAGCTACCAGTGTCAATTAAAACTTTATCTATTGCCCAAGAATCACTTGATGCATCACCATCATCTTCTTCTTATCTGTATTTTGGATTTATCTCTAACTTCACCACCAATGGGTTGTCATGCATCTTCCCGGGCTCTGGTATCTCTTCTGCAGTAAAAGAAATAACTTGTTTCTGCCATTCTTCTAACAGAGAAATCTTCGCAATATTCATCACCTCTCTTCCCTCTATATCCCTTGCAAATACTCTGCTTAGCACATTGTCATGGAAATCCTCTATCGTTTTCTGCGAATGTACAATTGAATTGCAAAATAGATTTTTTTGTTGTAGCTCCTACTTCAATGACAAATGTTTCGGCTTCTTTTGCAACATTAACTCTGCGAATTTCTGGTGCTTGCGGGAATTGCTGCGGTTGTAAATATCTTGCTAGAAAATGATTTAATTTCCCCTGTTCAATCATTCGCAAAATAATTCTTTTTACATTTCTACAATTATTCACAGAATGACCATGAAAATGATGATAACGGCAAAATTCTTGATTTTGGTTGTTGGGATGTGGTTCTTTCCCCATGTTCCAGGGTGAGGGTATATTCTCCATCAAAATAATCGCTTCCCAAATCTTGTATATACCGGTATTTAAAGGTTGCAATTTGATGTCTTCCCACATATTCCTCTGACCTCTTTGCTCTCTTGAATAATTCTGCCTCTGTCCACCATAAGTCTCTTGCGGTTGATCAAACCTTGGGACCTTATTATTGTTATTGCGATTATAAAAATTTCTCTCCTTTTCCAATTCCTCTTGATCTCTACTCCCCATTGCTACTATCTTATGTTGATTATCAGTCTCCATTTTCTCTCGCGGATTTTGGGAAGTACTTGCTACTGTATTAATCATCCTTGATAACAAAATTCCATTTGCTGCGGCTAAACTTGTGCCTGCGAGAATTGGATAAGACTCCATCTCATTTTGTTTTTCCTCTAAAGCGATATATTCTTCTTGCAATTCTCGCAGTTCTGTCATGGTGATTGTGTTTTTAACTCTGAAAACCTGGATGTATAATAGATTCGTCGCAAACATAGCATTTATGAAGGACAAAATGAGATATCTTTCATCTACTCTTCCTGCCATTTCACTACACATTTTCCTCCATCTTATCGTTAAGTGATTTAAACTCTCACCAACTCTCTGTTTCAATCCAAACACATCTTCAATTCCAGGTCGCGTAAAGTTATTGCTGATGTATGCTCCTAAGAAAGTAGTTTGCAAGTGCATGAACGAAGTTATTGTATTCTTGGGAAGACTTTCGAACCACTTCAGTGCTTCGCCAGTTAAACTTGACGCAAAATATTTGCACAAAACGACATCATGGTTCTCCCATTGTAGCATACATCGAATATAAGCTTTGATATGTTGGACATCACACGTAGTCCCATCAAATATACTGGTCAACACTGGTAAATTGCATTTTGGAGGTATCCCTCCTAATTGTACCTCTTGAGTAAATGGAGTTTTCGCAGCTTCTTCGATTGCCTCATCAAGTTGTCTTCTTCCTCCTTCTCTTCTGTTATTTATCATTCCTCTCATTTCTGCTAATTCTCGCAAGATTTGTTCATTCCTATCAGAATTTTGATCCATTGGCCTTTTCAACGCAGCCTATCTTCGTCTGCGTTCATGCCTTTCTTGTCTTGCGATGTTTCGCGCTTCTTCTCCAACATCTTGGTTTTTCCTTCTTCTGCGATTTTCTTCTTCTTGCAAGTTAATTTGTCTTTCATTCTCTTCTCCGCGAATTTCCTCATCCCTTATTGTTTCTCTTCGTTTCCTTTCTATGTCTCTGCGAATTCTCTCATATTCCTCATTGAGATTATCATTATTACGATTTTGCGCACGTCGTCGTTCTCGATTATCATGATTATTCTGACGCAACGCTGTTTGAATTTCTTGTTCTTCTACTTCTGCTCGCAATCTCTCTCTTTCTCCCGCTAAATGTACTTGCTCAATATAATGCCTCTCAATATCATCTTCGATTATTCTGCGATTTCTTCGAATCTCTTCATCACGTAACATTCTCCTTCTCTCTTCTTGATTTTCTCCCTCATCCTGATTATGTCTAATGTCTAAAGTTTCACCGCGTGGAATATAACGATCATTTATCAAATTCTCGCCAATATTTTGTATAGGGAGATTTTGTCTTGTTTCTTCTCTATATGATCTTGAATTTGATCTCATGATGCTTCTCGATCTTCTATTTTGCAACCTCAAATTTTCCATTCTTAATTCATGATTTTGCCTTGTAATATTGGCACGTTCTTCTGCCTCTAATATTCTTTCTTCCTGTATCCTTTGTCTCAAATCATCTAATACTTCATGCTCTTCATGAATTAGTCCTTCATCCATTTCTTGATTTCTTTCCTCTTCTTGATTTTCCGCTTCTTCTATCGAATCCGACCTCCAAGTATGCACACTTACTCTATCATAATCCACATTTCTATCTTGTGCTCGTGTTTGTTGATTTGGTGGTTGGATTGAATTTTCTGCTCCATTTCTCACTCTACTTCTTCCTGATCTGATCCTTAAAGATCCTTCCAATTCACCTGTTCCTTCCCCTGCAATTCTTTTACTTCTTCTCACTGTTGTTGGTGGTTCTGATGTATTTCTTCTCCTTCTAGCCATTTCTTCAATTCTAATAATTTTTTCAAATCTTCAAGCTGTAATTTGAAATTTCTCAAATTGATTCTCCCTGTTTCTGGGCACCAAAATGTAGTTGCAGGAATTCCCACACTACACCCTATTCAAGAATTTATCAATATTTATGACATAATTTGAAGATTAAAGACACTTTCTCATTAATATGATCTTAAGGAATTTTACAAAAATCAAGAACACAGAACACTTGATAAAGATTTTCTCTCTCCTAAAAACCTTCCTAGCCCTCAAAAATTCAACCACCTCTCTGGAACTATTCATTTCCTTTATATAGGCATTTACATAGTGGATTACAGCTCATGACAGCTCATTTACAGCTAAGATTCCCTTTAATTTCGGATCTAGGTTCCTGCGATAAATCGCAGGTGGCACCGCCTTAATATTTCGTAGGCTTTATCGATTCATCGCAAAAATGTCACGCTCTTCTCATGTTTCTGTCGTTTTCATCCGATATGTCATTCCTTACGTCACCTTGAGATGTTTCGCAGAATATCATTGATGTATCGCAGAACTGTTGTTTATTATTGATGTATCGCAGAACTGTTGTTTATTTCGCAGGAATATTTTTGTAACAATATTCTGATCCTACAAGGTATGTGGAGAATTGAATGTATCTATCACTCAAAAAGTCTATCTACTCTATCCCCTATCTTGAGACAAACGCCATATTGCTATATAGACTTCTATTATACACATTTTCTATTTCGAGTTGAGTTTACCTCGCTTATCTATTTCTCGAAATATGTGTTGGTAAGCTTTCACTTTGTCCAAGTTCATCTTTACAAGTGACGAAAGTCATGTTGATTATTTCAATATCTTGAAAATCGCTTTGATGAAAAATAGTGTGTGAATAACCTCTATTTAACATCCTCTAAGAAAGTTTCAATGATTGAAATAAGAGTCTAGAATATATAACCTTGAATGGATATAAACATTGTATGTGAACTCATACGTGTGTAAGTCTAAAATCCTTGAACCAAAGTATGCGTACTTTGCTGCTCAGGATAAAAGGAACTAAAGTCTGCGTACATGTCCGTGTACTTAAGGAAGTTCACGTCCCGTGAATTTCAGTTGGAATTTGTGAACTGAAAAAAAATTCAATCCGGGTAGTTAAGTATGTGTACCGGTATGCATACTTGAGTGGGTTATTTTCTAAAAACGGTTTATTCGTGAAATTAAACTTATATAAACTAAGGAATGCATATTTGCAAACCGTGGCTATAAAGTTCATGAATCGATTCGAGTGACTCAAAATCATTTTTGCTTCGATTGTGTCTTGTATACTTCTATGAGATCTAAGCAATTGAACAACTCTCTAACTAGTTCTTTTGAGTCATTTGAACTAGTTATGGTGAAGATGATTATGGTTGATATGAAGGTGGTCATATGGCTAACCATTTGATTAATTACTGTTGAACCAACTAGGTGTACACGTTTAGGTATGGTTACACAAACCTAAATGAACGTGCATTTCATTTGTGTATAACGAGCTAAGTTCGATCTAACGATTGAAAGATATTAGCTTGAATCTAATCAGGTCTTCATATTACGGTGAATATTGAATGCTTTGTTACCAAGGTAACTTAGATTGCAAACCCTGATTTGGAGACTATATAAAGGAGAACTCTAGCAACTGGGAAACATAATCCCCACACATCCTGTGTGATACTAGTTGTATAAGCTAGAGTCGAATCTCCTTTAACCTTAGGTTTCTACAGAGACCCTGTAGGTCAACAACTTGACGACTTCATTGGGATTGTGAAGCCAGACCCAACAATTTTCTCTGTAGTTGCGTGATGTGATCTTGCTGTTTCTATAGTGATTGAGTGTAATCATAAGATTGTCTTGAGATTAATTTCTCCGATAGGAAATATAGAAAAGCAGTCACAAACTATCTTCGTCTCTTGTTTCGCTAGTCGATTCCAGGCTATTTTTTGGGAATATAATTCCGGGTTATCGATTGGTTCCTGTTCACCTTGATTTATCAAAAGACAGAAAAAAACTCGTAGGTATTTATGTGGGAGACAAATTTATCTATTCATGTAGACTTTTCTGTGTGATACAGATTTGTTTATTAAAGTTTTCGACTTTAGGTCGTAGCAACTCATAGTTGTGGGTGAGATCAGCTAAGGGAATCAATTGTGTAGTATCATGCTGGGATCAGAGATGTAAGGAGCGCAACTGTACCTTGGATGCATGTGAGATTAGTTTGTAGTATGCTTGTATCTGTAGCGGCTTAATACAGTGTGTGTTCAATCTGTACTAGGTCCCAGGGTTTTTCTGCATTTGGGGTTTCCTCGTTAACAAAAATTCTGGTGTCTGTATTATTTTTTTTCCGCATTATATTTTGTTATATAATTGAAATATCACGAGTTGTGCGTTGAATCGATCAATTGGTAAATCTAACATTTGGTTGTTGATTGAAATTGATTGATACTTGAACATTGGTCTTTGGTACCGTTCCAGTTAATTTCTCTTGTATTTAATTAGACTCGCAGATTTCTATTTGCTTGAGTAAGTATTGAATCGAAAAATTGAGATATAACTCTTTGATATACTTTTTATTAAGATTGAGTCTGACTGTCTAGTTGATTCCCTTAAAAGTATATTAGAGTTAGTCCATACAGATTGCTAAGAGAAATATTGGGTGAGGTTGTTAGACACCCGCTTTTTCATAATCCCTGACACTTTTGTGTCCTAGTTGCTTGATAGAGTCGTCCTCTATTAACCTAGGTTTCCTTTGAGATACATAATTAGGTTTACGACTTAAAGACTTCATTTAGGGATTAGTGAAGCCAGGCCCGACTATATTTACCTTGATAGTTCGTGTATTGATTGATAAAGTTTTCGTCAACCTTGTTGTCAAATTTAGAGCATTGCTCGGTTTTACTCACAAGTGTTGCTATATCAAGCTTGTTTTCGAATTTAGTTGTAAAAATAATATCTACTTTTCTAGTCTACAATTAGTTAAGTCACTACGCCAAAACTGGTAAATTTTGACGGGGGCCCTTTGAGAAAATTGACAGGGAAGGCATGTTGATTCATTTTTGATAGGCCAAGGCTATCGAAATAATATAATATAATGAGGTATTTAATGGGCTTCATTTTTGACAGGCACAAATGGAACCCATCCAGTGAAGAGAAAAGGTCATTTTTCAGATTCATTCATCTCTCTTCTTTCGAGCTCCTCCAGGAAGGAAAAAAATGAAACCTAGATTTTAATTTCTCTACTCGTGGATTTGATTGCAGGAGAGATTTCTTTCAATCTGAACCTACAGGCGTTGGTATGAAGAAAAGCTTAATCTCTCCCTATGATTTTAGTTCTTTTCTACTTGTTAAGTTATCTATTTCGGAATCCGATTTCAGAAAAAATTGTTTCAGGAAAACCTTTTTTTTTATTTCGATGAGAGTCTCTTTTCTGATTCTTAATTACGGATCAAATATATAACAATCTGATCATTATCTTCGTTTTGATTAAAAAGTTTCTCAAAAATTTCGACTAGATTTTCTCAATTGTTTTTAAAACCCATCGGAATATCGATCTATCTCTCTATCCTTAATCTTGGTTGAAAATACAATTTTAGATTTGTAATCTGAACATCTTAATCTCTATTACCCATCAAATCTTTTCAAAATTCACACACTTTCGATTTTGACCTAAATTGAACTCATACAAGTTCTATGTTTCTTGTTGAAGCTGTTAAATAGCTCGAGTTAGGTTGCAGATTTATTTCTAGAGTCTACATACGAGATTAAACTTTTTGGTTATGTCATACCCGGGTTCTCTTTGGCATTTTTTTTGGTCACACTAACATGTTATTGTTTTTATCTTCAAGGCATTTTCAACTGTAGGTACGCCAGATTACATAGCTCCAAAAGTGTTGCTGAAGAAAGGTTATGGCATGGATTATGACTGGTTGGTAGAACTTGGTACTTGTAGCTTCACCATCAGAATCACTTAAAGGCAAGGTTGACACCTGAAGCAACAAATCTCATTTGTAGACTGTTACATGATGTTGACCAGAGGCTAGATATTGGAGGGGCAGTCAAATAAAAGTGAGATCTTATTCCTTTTTTCGAGTCTTTTCATATCATGTAATTTTGTTCCTTGTATGCATTGTAATGGAAACATCTCAGGCTCATCCTTGGTTCAAAGATGTTGTTAAGTTTACTGAAGTTCTTATGAGATTGAGCTGCTATGCATTTGATTTTGTGTGGAAATGTATCTTAAAGTGTTATCTGTAACACAATTTCATGGGGTTCAGTTATTTCACTTCACAAAGTTTGGTCAGACGACCTTGGTTCTCATAATATGTTCATTTCAGCTGCATAATTTCTTGTGTTTTCTCAACATATTTGTTTGAGTCAGAATCCACTAATGAGGTCTATTAAATATTTCCACGCATGTTGGTAGTTTCAAAGGGAAGTATGCCGAGCAGGTAAAGTTGTGCCTTCTCTATTGAAGTTGCCCTGTCTGTTAAGCTACTATTTTGTCTATTCATCAACTACTCATATTGCATATCTTGCTGAAGCGTGATATCGTTGCTTTATGTTATTATTATTTTTATTGCAGGAGTTCTATGCTTTGAAAAATCATTGTTCACTGCGGGATGGAAACTCATTGAAGTGCTTTTTCCTTGTTTCTGTATGTATATTTGTAGTATATATTACTGTTATTCATCGTTTGCTTGTTGCATTCTGTGGATATATTAATAACAGGTAAAACGTGTTAAGCTTACCCAGTTGATAGTCATTTTCCTGCATGTTGTTTCTTATCTGCATAGAGATTATGGTATAGCACAGTGTTTTAAAAAACGTTTTGAAGCGCGTATTGAAGCGCGCTTCACTAAAAAAACGCTTCAATACTTCCGCATTAATACTAGGATATATTTTCTAGAGAAGAAAAAGGTATATTCTAGAGAAAAAGCAGGAATTTAAATGCCAAAAACAAGTCCCAATATTTCGTTATTATATTTTCTAGAGAAAAAGCAGGGATTTAATTCCAAAAACAAGTCTCAAGATTTCCTTCTTAGGTTTTCTAGAGAATATACAGGGATTTAATTCCCTGATTATAAGTCCCAACGTTTCCTTCTTAGGTTTTAGTATTAAAAAACCCTAAAAACTACAACTCTCAGCACTATTTAAAGACTCCAAAACTCCGAACTTTTCATCTTCCAAACTACAGCTTCTTCTTCCTTTTCATCTTTTATTCTTCTGATCTGCAATAACGTATTTTTAATTTTGTGAAGCTGCGCTTCAATAACGTATTGAAGCTACGCTTTACGCTTTACTAGGTTAGCGTATCGCTTCACATTAACGTATTTTAAAACACTGGTATAGCATAATCTTGTTTCCTGTTCCTGTTCCTGTTTTTTTCTTTTCTTTAATCCCCATAATCTTTTGGTTGATAAAAAAAAGGTTATACTGAAGATTGCAGATCTTGGTTTCTTTGCAGGTTGATGGAGTTCAATCTTATATAACTGAAAGAGAATTATGGGGTTAGCCTAGTTTCATCTTACTGCGGAATGAGGGACCAATAAGAGGAAACCGATGGGAACATTAGCAAAATCCTGAGAAGAAAACATGAAGAGGTAAAATATCTTATGCACTTCATAATCTTTGTGTGGTTCTGTAGGTCTGCAATTTTCAATGAAAGATGACAAGTGAGTAACTTAGAAAGCACCAAAATTATGCAGTCCTTGAAAATTACGTTTGTTATCTGTATAGGATATCTTTGAAAGATGAACTATTTTTTATTCTCGCTCTGAATTTTTGGTTAATGACTACTTCTGTATAAATATAAAAGAGTATGCAAGTTCCAATCTAACTGCTGGCATATTGTTCACCTGATGTTATGACAGGATCAGCTGCGTGTCTAGGTAAAGGTCTCTCTGGCATTTGTGCACATAGAAGAGATGGTGATGATCGCCCGTAATTTGGATTAACTACAAACCACGCTAGAATAATATTAGTTGTCGTCATCTGCACAAGCCTTGGAGTGTTGGTTTGTTCTGGTACACTAAAGTTAAACTAATAGAGTTTGATTCATTTGAATCTTGTAATTAAATACATGCCTAGTCCCCTAATATACTATTTTGTGTCTGCCTTGTGTCTGACTCTGACATACCTATTCATTTACGGGAAGTCTTTTTCTGCTATTTCTTATTGCAATTATATGATTTTAGGAAACATTGAGGGCTTGCTTGGATGCTTCATATCCTGGTAAAGAACTTCACGGGTTAGTATCTAAACAATGGATGGACATGGGATAGCAAGGAAAAGACCCATCTACATACTTCAGGTGTGCTCTGTTTTACATTATTTGATTATAAATGTGCTGCGTCTTCTATGTTATTATATACTGAATCTGCGAATGGTTTTTTCCTTCCAAACGGTGCTGGTTTCATATTATTGAAGAAATTATTGTTCTTTGCAAGGTCATACAATGTGTGTTGCTCGCATCCTCACTTCTCCATTTCTCTAATTGGATCTTGAAGAATTCTTTCCATTATGTACTCTTATCAGTGTGTTTGTCTTGTTATGCATGTATACTTAACTAAATGCTCAAAGTTTTGGCTGCAGAAATCTTTGCAGCATCTTCTCCGAAAGCAAGAAGGTGATCGAGCTATGTGGGAGTACCCATTTGCAGTATCTATGAGTGTTGTTTATAAATGTTAAGCAGATAATGGTGAGTATCCAAACTCTTGCAGACCTTTCTTGATGTATGATAACATCAAACATTCTTTAGCTATCAACTGATGGATGTCTGTCCTGTGAAGCATCTTAACTTGTAAACTACAAATATCTGAATGATTCAAACTTCAATTATGGATAGCTAATGAACAAAGTCCATTTTCCAGTGTAGGTTTTGAAGAAATTCTTCAACTGAACTAACAATAAAAGTGGTACATCTCAACCCCTCTATTGTTTTTGTTACTTGAGTTGTGGCTGGAAAATTTGCTGATCTTAAAGTTACATCTCCTTTATACTGATTCTTTTAAATGAAATCTTTTGTATCACATGAGAATAACTTATAGATACCTAATTGAGATAACTAGAGTGATTTAAGTTAAGATGAAATGTTGACGGCTTGAGCTTGTAGTTTGTGTTGTGCACTGAAATTGGTGTCAATGATTTCACCGTTGAGTCGTTAACCCACAAGTTGCATTCTCCTCTCTCGCAGAGAATTGCAGTGTTGAGGCTCAACTCGAAGGACTGACTGAAGGATACCAGCATCGCAGCTGCTTGAGACATCTGTTGTCTTTTTATTTTCTTGGATGTTGTCTCCTTTCTTTTATGTTACTTGAGCAAAGAATACTCGAATTGGGTTTTTATAATATATGATGATCTTTTTTGAATTTAAAATGTTCTTAGTTTTTTAGATGACTTTTATTTACAATTAAATTAATGAGAAAAAACTTTTTATACCATTGAAAATGAATACTGGCAATTCAATATTTGAATTTATTGACAAATAAAGTCCGTCAATAATTTTTGACAGTTGAGGTTCGTCGTTTATTTTTTATTGTTATTGACAGTAGTATACCATCATTAAAGGTTTTCGACACCTTAAATAACGACAGGCCGTACGACGGGCAGGGTCTGTCAATAATCTTTGTTATTGACAGATCTGGTCCGTCGAAATGGTTAATTCTGGCGTAGTGAGTCTCGATCTAGGATAGTGGTAGTCGAGAAACAATCCAGTCATCATTTGCGTTCTACTGTTTGAAGGCGAAGATCAACCGAAATTTTTGGAGAACTTCGTCAACAAAAGGTAAGTGAAGACTGAACCACCTATTTCTCAAGTTATATTCACTTTTCTATCCTTGAGACGTTTGTCTCATAACTAATTAGACTT
Source organism: Papaver bracteatum (assembly GCA_023529315.1). Classification (NCBI taxonomy): domain Eukaryota; kingdom Viridiplantae; phylum Streptophyta; class Magnoliopsida; order Ranunculales; family Papaveraceae; genus Papaver; species Papaver bracteatum. The sequence goes on from JAJJWX010005152.1 coordinate 2,853,657, forward strand.
CTTGCATAGACAAGAATATCGAGGCGAGAACTAATTATTTAGTTTACGAATTTCTCGAAATATAATGACTAAGCTTAATGAACATTTGTTCATACCTGATCAATTTCGACATCGGAAATATGAGTAAAACCAAGGCTGCAACATTATTAGTTATTATTAACGACTAATTGCATTATACGGTCATCAATAATAAACAAGTAAAGAAAGTAAATTTACAAGTGGGAGTGAATTTTTACCATCAATGGATACGAAAAGAACTGCAACTCAGGAGAGCTGGTCGTTACTCCAGTACTCAAGCCCCACAACATATTACCGTACAACGCGAACCCCAATCATAAGAACTCAGCACATTTAAATCCCTTGCATCTAAACACCATCGTTCTTGTTTGGGAAAAGGACATTCCCAAAACACCACATCAAAAACCATCTTGCAATTTGTTCCTGAAATACAACATCGTTGTCTAGGCCGACTCTATGGTCAAGAAACATTTTAATCAAACTTTTATTGATCCCCTTGCATCTACTCACAACTTTTTCTCTCAAGTCGACTAAGTCTTCTTGTCTAACTTCTTGTATTTCTGTTATTTCTCTATATTCTTGTCCTCTCATTCTTCTTGTTGTAGCTTTCGTGGCAATATATGGGAGCAAACAATCTATGGTTTCGGGAGCAATGTCATGCAATTGCTCAGGACTCATATCTTCCAGTGATATGGGATTTTCTTGACCAATACGAATTCCGATAAGTTGTGTGAAGTCTAATGGGTTAAACCCTATTTCAAAACTAGGGAAGTGAAATGTATTGGTGGTATGCCACCACTTTTCAAATATACCACTAGTTAGGTAGTTGTCTTGTAGTTTTGGATAATGTATTTTGAAAATTGAACCAAACCCACAGTCGTCTAAAAGTTGTTTAGCATGTGGAAATCTACAAATTTCGGTATACATTTCATGAAGACTGCTTACACTACTTCGATGTTTCGGTGGTTTACTCCTCTCATCTGCCGAGGTTGAGAATTTCACTTTTTGCTCGCTATGATCTTTTGAAGAAAGCAGAATTCTATCATCCATAACTTGTTGAAAATTATCGGAGTACATCTACAACACACATATACACAAAATCATCACAAAACAATCTATTAAAAAAGATTCTACAATGTATTGTCTCAAGCAACAAAAAATCTTAGCCACATTATCTATCACATTACAACAAAGTCATCAATCAATCAAAAATTATCCATCCCAATACAATTTCTCTGCTAACAATCTATCCTAGACATAATACATATTCATTTAATCATCCATCAATCCAAAATTATCAATAACAATATCATATCTAAATCAAAAATCAATCATAAACAACAAGCACTTTGATTCAATCAACAAAATATATGACTAGATTACTGCTACAGCAGTGGGGAGGCCGACCGAAGAAGAAAAAAAAGACTCGACTGATATCCAATAAATGATACCTGAAAATCGAAAACATAGAATACATTAAAAATCCGACATATGTATTTGCATAGAATACATAAAGAAAAATTAGAAGATACATATGTGAATCGAGGAAACAAAAAAAATACATCTAGTGAAGATCGTCGTGATTCTTTCAATAGCTTTCTCTTTCATATAAAAAAAAACACGCACATGTGTATTAGTGTATACCAAAAACCAACCGGGTATACGGTGCATTAAACTTAGTATGTCTCTGGTGCAGCGAAGAGTTTCGGATGCAGAGGGGTTGACCTTGTCAAACGAATCCTTGTTTGACTTCCTTACATGTACGACACGCGTAAGGACAACCGATACATTATATCAAGTGATTAACATCTGGAAGAGAAAAGGGCATTCGCGTACATGCAATTCCCATATACATAAACTTAACAATGGTCAAAAATCCCTTCCGCGCTCACAACTCATGTCTCTCCATCACGTAATAGGAACAAATCTAGCCTAGATACTCATTTGTTGATGAATCAAAGAAATAGGAGTGTATGTATGAATGGTGTTTATGAACAAACAGTTAGGTAAGTTGATCAAAAAAAAAAACTTAAATTTTTAGTGTGAAAATTTTGCTCTAGATTGTATGATTTTCTACCGAGGTATATTAGTTATATGTGTTTTCATTTTTCCCTTTGCTTGCTGATGTTGTGTCTGATCACATGTTTGTTTTCACTTAGATTTGATCTATGGGTTCCATCAATCTCATGGTTTTCAAAAAAATTACAGGTGAATTAACGATTGACTGACGATTCAGAGTTAAAGTAGATTTGGGAAGAGAAAAGGGGCGTAAGCGAAACTCATGTGAGTCTGGGACTCAGTTGATAGTCGAAAGAAAGATAGAGAACTTTTGTTTTTGGAGGGGTGAAAATATAGAAAGGGGCAAATCGGAAGAATAGAAGATGGGTGAAAATATACAACGTGAAAGGAATATGGGGTTTATAGATCGGGTACTATTTTTACCCGACCTGAAACTTCATCTTCTCTACCCGACAAGAATAAGAACTCTGGTTTTCTTTTCCGGTCGGAATCCGAAACATCCAATTGATGTAATGAGTTTTTGCAAGAAGTTTAAACTCAAAATATGTATCTTTGGTCGCATAAAATGGATATTCATAACCAATTTAATTAATTGTCTTCAATATTTCTTCGTTTTCCAGAAATTTTAAAAACCTTGTACATTCTTTGGGACGGACAGTTTCCGTATCGTGTAGGGAAGGGAAAAAATGGCACCATAGCGTAGGGAAGGGAAAAAATGGCACCATAGTGAGGTTGCCTTCCTTGCGATATCCCTTCTCTTCCCGTGAGGTTGCCTTCCTTGCGATATCCCTTCTCTTCCCGTGAGGTTGCCTTCCTTGCGATATCCCTTCTCTTCCCTTATTTGAGGGATAGGGAATGGATGCCCTGCACCATAGTGCTTGGCCTTGGTGAAGTTCAACTATCACTTATTTTCTTGTTTATTATCAGTAAAAAGCTGTTCATCGGCACTTTCGATAGAAGAACAATGAGTAGTTTTCTTGTTTATTATCAGTAAAAAGCTGTTCATCGGCACTTTCGATAGAAGAACAATGAGTAGTTCAACTGACGTTTCAACTGTCGGCCGAGCTTCACTCTGTAACTACCGTAAATTCATAGTTTTTCGATTTAAACATAATCTGTCAATCAAACATAAGAAAACCCTAGTTTTTTGGTTTAAGCATAATCTGTCCATCAAACAAAAAAAAATAAGACATGATTTGTGAAAATATCTTCTATTGTTTTTTGCAAAAAGGATTTGGTTCTCGCTCTAACTTCACTCAATTCGATTTCTGCTTGAACTCCTTCCTCACTAATTCACGAATTAGAAAAGCAATTAGCACCGCTACCTCTAGTAGAAGATAATGACTGATATTGGGTTAACGTTTGGCTGATGTAGAAAAGAGAGAAGGAAATAAAAATAAATAACACAATACATAACAAAAAAAAAGCATATGATAACCAAGGATAGCTAACTACCCTAAGCAACCCCTTATCAATACATCCTAATTACCAAGCTTTTCGAAATCAATTAATCAGTTCACTAAGTATTGGGCTTCAATAGCAGCGGAAGGTGGGGTAAGGGCGTTACTTAGCGTTAGAATCCGATGGCCCTCACATACGTGAGTACCAAAACCGTCCACAGTATCCTAGACAACAAGGTCTTTAACATTACGGAGACCTTAAAAATAAAGCAACCTTAGGACCTGGGGAATTTTAGGACTGTAAAAATTTATCACAAACTTCACTCACCATTCTTAATAGTGACATCCATCTAAATCCTAGATCTAGGAACCATGAAAACTTTTAGAAGCAATAAGTTCCGCATGAATGCCAGCATTACCAGGCTAGCTGACACATACACAGAGGTAAAACTTTTACTAACGAAAAGCAGGGTATAAACATAGTACATGCCATGTCTGGTAATCTAGGGATGTCTATCCGTCTAATTGATCAGGCAATCAGATAAAGTATATGAAGCAAAGACATACCTTAAAAAGACACCTATGCGCACTTTCATAAGAGTAAGACAGTATCACAGAGACATAGCTCCCGGACCTGTCTCAATCAAGTCCTTAGTCTTCATACTATTACTACAGTAACCAAATCTGTAATGTTACTGCAGATAACACAGTCTAGCCGAGCTACACAAGTTGGCAGATTCAAAGGCCAACTCTTTCTGTCAGTCAATTATAAGGAGCAGTCAAACACTGCAATCCACAGTAAGTAGTTTACCCGTTATATACCTAGAAGCATCCATGCTAAAGTATAAATAAACATTATCCCAACAAAACATCTTGCAATTCAGAGAAATTAGTAACATCTAAGTTGAAAATACCGCTCCTCTCTCCAGGGTCAGCAGCCAGACCATTTGGAAAATACTTAGATGAATCTACCTGCATAAAACAACATAGGAAAAGAAGTAAGAAAAAGAAAGTTTAGAATTAAGAATGTTAATATCAAGATCTCAGAAGATTTGTGTGATGGGTAACAAAACAAACATAACAAGGCAGAAAGAAAGCCCCATGAGAACGCTACTGTATCACAAGAAACTAACAAAGAAAATAAATAAAAACGAAATCACACTATAAGAAGGTAGAGAACTTACAACACAGTAAACTTCCTAAGCACCAAATGCTTCCAGCTTGATCAATAAGAGTTCCAAAATACTTTCAGCTTTCTGTCTGTACCCATCAAATGTATATCTTGGTTTACATTCCTTGAAAGGTTCTGCGAGCTTCTTCATTTCAATAAATAAGCACTCTATTTTCTGGTTCAAAATCATGTACTCCTCTTTTTTTCTTTGGATTGCTTGGAAGTCGCTACTCTCCATTTGAACCGTCTCTTTTGGCTTCTTCGGTACCTTAGCCCCCCCCTCTCTTGTAATACAAAGACAAATCCCGATTCAGATCGTTCCAACTCCCAAATCGAAGCTAAAATTTCATCTTTGTTCATACGATGTATGTTCTTCTCCATCATCCATCCAATATTTATGCTCTTTGCAAATATCATCTTTAGAGTTGTTTAAGACACCCCACAAAAAAAACTCAATCTGTTTTCAAGTTGCAAAGCTTTAAGATATAATAATCACTAGAACAAACAATATAAATGACAATAAAAATGGAAATTGACTCACTCTAGCTATTCCTATTAATGCTCTGCGGTATTTGAGCTAGAGCTTAAAGCCATCTATTTCAGTACTTCTCGTTTCTTCATTGAGCTTTATCAGCAGATTCTAAAAATAAAAACACAAAACAATAAAACCTATTATAACAAGATGATAGTTTTCTAGCCACATAAGATTATGACATATATGTCGTTTACCTTGACGATTTCAAAATCTTTGCGTACTGCACGGTTTGTGAGATAATCATGACGTTCTATTTTAGTTTCTACACCTATCAAATATAGGCTCAAAACTTTTGCTTTATCTTCAAATGAGTAAGTTTTCCAATCTTTGAGAAGACTACGCACTGAAACCATGTCCTTATTGACTATGTTCTTCTTATTGAGTACCTGAAGAACAGCAGGATAAAAAGTGGAAAGCTTTCAAATTGCAATGCTTGTATTAACCTTATTAATTGTCACAAAAAATTACCTGAATTATTAATAAGCTACAACAGAACCCCGTTCACTATATAATCACATAACGTATGTAGCAAAAATCATCAAGCGGGTGCCAGGCGGCTGGGTGGGACCTGGAGCCTAGAGGGATTAGTTGGCCAAAAACCAAATTTTATGAGGTCGTAGTTGTATTTCACCACATCTTATCACAAGAGTTGAAGGGCTTCTTTACAACATTGCTTGCTGTTTTTACTCAGAGAAAAAACTAGAAGTTGTTTTTAAGGCGGCGCCCAGGCCCAGGGCGCCTAATAAGAAAGGCGCTTAAAGTCCCCGCCTAGGCTCTTTTCCGCCTAATGGTAAAACGCCCAAAAATTTACTCCACAGCACATAACAGAGTGTACAGACCAAGGAACAACGATAAAGTCTAATTATCAAACCAAGATTTTAATGTCTTCCCCTATGAGCACTCCTAAGTAGGCCATCGAATAATGAACAGAACAGATCATATGATCCACCACCTCCAATCTTTAAGGAACCCCAATACAAAATCTTTATTGTTGGCTGGTGGGATTGTTGGGAACTAAAACTAATCATTTAAACAAATGGGCATCTATTGGCTCCAGAATCAAGTACTAAGAGAATGCAATTTTTATTAACACAAGTAAACACCATTTTCAACATTTTCTCACGACGAACAGATAGCACCCACTCAGTTCTATTATACCAACCAACAAAGAAAGAATGAAATAAAAATAAGCAAAAATGCATTACAGGACAACTAACAACTAGTAAACAATAACAATTTTCAGAATACAAGAAACATACTCTAAATCATGTTATGAAGCAAAAAACAATCTCAAAATTTGAAAATGGAAGACATCATCAAGTTGATAACATATGCATGCTAGTTACCATTAACAAATACAGACAACCAGATCAAGACTAATTATGCAAAAATGTAGAATTCACACTGCTATCAACCTATATAAATTAAATGCTGCTTTCTTCTCTATCGCTAAACCAATCAAAGTTTCACTTCGCATAACACATGATCCGAGCAGTGAGAACATGTTTATTTATGTTTTCAATTTTCAAAAATTCTAAGCCGAACCCATGTGTTTTCAATTTTAAGAAATTCTAAAACAAACCCAGAACGTCAAATCATCGAACATATAACCCAAGCACTGAATAACAATGAATCCTTTAATGCAAATTATAAGAAACACCCAACCTTTCAGGGATCAGAATCCAAGCAGTGAGAGACTAGTGGAATGAAAATCCATACCTATTCAAGCTGCTCAACGGATGCCTCTTTGTGAAGAGCTCCGCATGAGATTGAAAAGATTTTATTTTTTCATACATGCAAATTACAGTAACACCTCATTCTTCACAAACCTAACCCTAATTTTGGAACCTATCACTTACTCAATCTAAATCGATTCGACAAGAATTATTCATAAAAGAGTTCAGAAAAAAGAAAAAAAAAATTACCCTGCAAATAAATGGCTGATCCGAAAAGAATGACCAGAAAAGGTTTGTTCTTGTGAAGGTGAGAGATTGCGAGATCCAGAGAATCTTTCGTTTATATGAATGCACGGGTTGAAAGAATTTGGGGCTGATACAAAAAGACAAAAAAAAGGTCACCCAAGCGTAAATTTAAGCTACCCCTTATCAATAATTTTTTGAAATGACAATTTTACCCTTCATAATCGGTAGATAAAACTACAACCTGTAGTTTCATGTGGTTTGTTTCATTTGTTTTGCTACGAAGCCCAGAATCGGTAGCTAATTCTATAATCGGGTATGTAGGTGTATACAATCGGTAGATAATCTCGTAATCGGTAATGTAGGTGTGGACAATCGGGTGTTTTACCATACTACATTATTTCCCAATTTTGAAGTAGCCCCAAAACTGAAATTGGAAAAATACACAAGTTTTCGAATTTGGGAACTAAAATAATCGGTAGACAAGGAGTTACCTTTGCAGTGAACAGCTCTTTTCTTGTACTTTCCTTTTCTTTTTCAATATAACCTTCTTTTCCAAAAAAAAAAAAAAGGAGTTACCTTTGCAACCGATTATAAAGTAGCCCCAAAAATGAAATTTGGAAAAATCTCTAGTTTTTGGAATTTGAGAACTGCCATAATCGATAGGCTATGAAGGTCAACAAAACTACCGATGTTAAACCCCACGTAAATCGGTAGTAAAGGAAACCACTTTGTGTCCGCTTATAAGGGTTTTTTTTGTACAGAACAACTGTGAAATGAAACAGCCATAATCAGTAGAAAACGTTCATAGTTTACTTCCAATTAAGGACCCGTCTGATAAAAAGTTGGAAAATTCACCAGAATCGGTAGTTATTAAAGATAATGTTACTACCGATTCTGCACATATCTGGCCTATATATGAAAATTACCAGATTCGGTAGATAATTGTGATATTTATCCTCCGATTTTGGGCAAAAATTTCAGCAGTTTCAGATGAGCAAGACGTAACACGGAATACATTCATAATCCATAAACCTTGAGAACATATTATCCAAAATACTAAACAAGTAATTAAACCACCATAATCCAAAAGTAAGTGTTAAAAACTACATAATCCAACAACACACTAAGACCTAGTTTTCTTCTTAGTATTGTCTGCCAAATTTTTGGGTCGCTTAGCACGACTTGGACGACCAGCATCACGTTCATCTCCCTCAACAGTTCCTTAGGCAAGAGAGCTCGAAGAAGCCTGAGATCTTTTGTTTGTCTTTGATGTTTTCTTATTGGGATGGTTATTCATCACTTTCTCCCCAAACTCCGATGCATACTCCGCGTTATCAACATTTTCAATCATCTCTCTGTGCTTTTTAATATTCTCAATTGGCACATGCACTCCAGCCATTATGCAGTTTGTGCACCATTTTGCCAAAAACTTGAACCTTTGCACCTATTTTTTAAATTGAGAAAATATCAAATGGAGTTTACCTTAAAAAAAACGAGTCGTAATATGAAAGAGAACATAATACGCACCAGTATTTCATAACCTTTCGATTTCTGTTCGACGATACACTTGTAAACGGAAGCCGGCCGTCAAGGTTGTCTTTGCTTTAATCTCACGGATTACACGATAATGAGAATGCTTCCGGTACCACTCCATATATCCTGGAGCATGTTCATCACCACGGTTGGAAGCTCTCGCAGTGTTCACCATGATGTCCATCCTCTTATCCCAATACTCAGAAACAGTAGGTGAACTGGAGTAAACTACCTTGATGGTATCCTGGTTAGACTCGCTAAGCTCCACGTCCAACTTGAACTTGCCATGTATGTGGCTCAATGTTACTCCTTGTATATAACCATGTTATCGCATCACCCTCGAGCCATTGTACATCACATAACCTGTGTGGTGCCACAACGGTCCATAATAGCGACACAACTCGGAGCGACCCGCTATATGTCCATTATCCTGGTCTTCCTTGTATGGATCAAAACATACCTCTGTGGCCTTCATCGCGTCTAGTTTCTCCCTCATGCTAACCAACTATTGCTCATTTGTCCTTGAATGGTTGTCATTGAACTTGTACTTTGTTCCTCTCGGGGTTCTCTGCTGCCAATTTCAAACCAGGGTAGTGGTCATAGATCTATGTCTACATAGATGTCGAACCACGTATTAGAAATTCATTCTTATATTAGATGAACAAAAAAACACAGTTATCAATGGATTAATAGAGTTGATAAAATACCTGGAATAGACTCACGTTCCCGGAAATTTGGCTAGTCTTAAGCCTCGACGCCTTTCTCAACTCTGTCATCAAGAATGCAAGGCATGTCGTGCCCCAAGAGTAGTCTGCGAACTTATGAAGAGGATCCAATAGTTGTAGAAGGTTGGAGTCTACTCGGTTGCCACTGGTATTTGGGAATATAACACATCCCAATACATACAACAGATAGGCGGGACGCATACCCCACTTCGGCATCACTTAACGGTCCTTTCTCTTCTTTCTCCTTTGTGCCTTTGAACATCTTCAACAAATGACCCATGCTGAACTGCCTAGTCTTGTAGGAAAAGCACCTGTTGAGCTTAATACCCGTTGTCGCTTTATCCCAACCAAGACACTTTTGACAGAGTTCATCAAGATGTACCCAACTTAACTGCTTTGTGTAGGTACGCCTGACTGCTTCACCATGGTCATTGAGACTAAGAATTTGTAATACTTGATAGGTGTTGTAAAACACCTAATTTTATATCTAGTATTTATGCTTTCTTTGCTATTATCATTGGGAATTGCATCTCTTATGTTTATTTTTGAGTTAATAGGTGCAATGGAGTCATTGGGAGCAAAAGAAAGAGAAAATGTCCATTTGGAGCGTAAAATGTAAAAAGGCCAATTCACGAGCGAGTGATAATTGGAACCAGCTGGGTTGTGAACGAAGGAGGTGAAGACTGAACTGTCAGTTTCCTATAACTGATAGGCCAAATTATTTGAGGTGGCTCTTATCCAATTATTGAGCACCAGTGTCTAGTCCGTACAGTCAGACCCAATTAGGTCGAGTTGTTGTTTCTCAGACAACTTTAGTTTTTCTTTCCTCATTCAATAAGACATCCCACCTGAAAATAAGAGAATGGAGGTGCTGCTAATGGTGAAATCAAGAGAGATTCAGGGAGAGTTTAAACAGTGTTTTGATGGATGTGTTGGGTTGAATTTTTTCTTGGTGATTGAACTGTGGCTGATTTGAGGAAGAAATGGAAACTAGGGTTTCTGTTGTGTTTGAAGAAGGAGATGGTGACGAGATGGAAGCAGGAATTGAAGTCTGTTAATTGGGAGAAATGGTGATTTCATGAGTTGGGTTTTGTTCGAATCTGCATTTGACTCTAGTTGGAGATGTGCCATGGATGTTACAAGGGTTTGAGGTGATGAACTGAACTGCAGGCTAGGGTTTTAAATCGGTTTTGAGAAATCAAGATAAACTAAAAAATGTTTCTAGTGTTGTTGTTCAAGGAAATTGTAGAGAACATGAATTGCAGATTAGATGTATGTTTAGGGTTTGTTTATGTTGGTGCTAGAACAACACAAGATAGTTGAATGTTTCAGGTGGAGTGATGCTTTGCAAGAATGAGCTAACATTGAGTTGGTGGTTGAAGAGCATCTAAAGTTGGTGTTGTTGCAATCCAAGTGAACTGGAATTACAGTATATGGTGGTGAAGCTATGAATTGCATCTGAAATAGCGCTGCAGTGGAAAGAATTGCAATTGCAGGAAGTGGCTGTGTGGTTCAAAATCTCAGTGAGAAGAAATCAGTAGAATTGCAGTTGCAAAACAAGGAAGAAGGTGATACTGGATTCAGTGAAATCGCAGTTTTAGAAGCTAAGAAGATTTGCAGGAATTCAAATCGGTCATGGGTTTTGCTGTGTTAATGGAATTGTGATTCAGTTGGGTAATGGCAGTTAAGAAGTATTGCAGGTGAACCAGATGGTGATATATGTGTGCTGGTTGAGATGCAAGTGCAAGTGATAGTAAGAATTGTTGCTTGTATGAGTTCTTAAGGTGGTAATGGTTCTGGTATCCAAGCAATGGAATGAATGTTGGTTGGATATTGTGGTTTAAGTGCATTGCATGGCTGAGTTGCAGCTAGTGCATGAATGGATGGTAGCTTGGTTGTGTTGCAGAAATGCAAGTGGTGCTGAGTAAGTGTAGCTTGATAAGTAGTTGTTGCGCAGATGCAGGTGATGTGTGTTTCTGGTGACTAAGGGGAATGTTAGGTTGAAGTTTAGTTGGAGGTGGTGGTGCTGGCTTCAGTGGAGTTGCAGGTGGAAGTTTGTGGTGATGGAGCAGTTGTTGTGACCTGAGTATGTGAAGGTGCTACTTTAGTGGAACAAGTTTGAAACTGAGATAGTTATGGAGTCTGTGTTGAACTGAAGCAGATGGTTATTAAGTTGCAGTCTAGTTTTGTAAGAGTTATGAGTGTTGCAAGGAGTTGCTCGCAGTGTTGTTGATTAGCTAAACAAGCAATGAACAAAAGGTGTTGATTCTCAAGAGATTAAGCTGTAGTTCTGATGGTTTTGTGTTGAACTGCAGGTAGGAATGAATGAGCTACAGATCTGGTGGAAAGTAGTTGTAAGCAAGAGATGATGGCAGTGAATTTGTATGAGCATAGTTGGATAAAGTGGTGTTGCTAATGGAGTTATGAATTGATGTGTTTGAATGGGTGATGCAGGTGCAAGTTGGAGTTGAACTGAGATGGTGGTATACTTGTGTGATGGGTTTGAAGTTGTGTTGACTGCTGCTCTGTTGTAGTAGAAGATGTAACTGGTGGTGCACAAAAAGAATGAGTTGTTTTTGTTGTTGTTGGAGCTTGAAGCAGCAGGAAGGGAGTTATGTTGCATGGATGCAGTATGCAAGGCCATCATGGCTGGAAGCACAATGATTGTGCATCAGTGCTTTGGCATGTGCAATGGCCTAGGCTAATACCAACTTATCCACTTAGATGAGTCAGTTGATCTGACTCATACCTGACTCACCTGAGCCTTGACTGAGTTGAACGACCATGACCGGTGACCGGGTGGAATTTGCCGGTCACCTGAGATTTGTTCCGTTGCCGGATTCCGGTCAACTTCCGTCCGGAAACACAGTTTTTCGGTGACTCTTTTTGGGATAGATTTTTACTTGGGTTTTTACTCACTTATGGGCTTGTTGGAATCTTACTATTGGAGCATTTGGACCTTGGGCTTTGAAGACCTAATTTGGGAAGTTGAAAAGCTATAAAAAGAAAAAGTTTCTATTCTTTTTGGGAGGATTATTCTACTGGAGTTTTGGAGGAGAGCGGCGATTCTACTAGGGTTTTCTTTCGTTTATTTTTCATCAACTTCATTTTATTATTGATTATGAATATGATGAACCCCAAAACTATGAGTAGCTAAATTTTATTTATTGGTTATGGGATATAAAGTGGATTTCACAAATAAGATTTGATTCAATGTATTAGTTTTGTCTCAACTTTATTGTTTATGATTCATGGTTTATATTGTTATGATTTGATTTTTTATTTGGTTGAGTCCGGAATCAATCCGATTTACTTTCATATCTAGAGCTATATTAGGGTTTTCAATACGAAAAAGTTTTTTATCCCTGATTCTAAGTAGCATAATTGTGGGTAGTGCTTGTAGTGATATATCCTACTAGTCACATTTGAATCATAACTTGGGTTAAATCGAATTAGTGCTTTTACACATTTTGATTGCCTTGATTAGTCTTATTCCTTAGAACTTATTGCTTTTAGGGAGTTAAACTTAATTGTGCTTTTACACTTTAGGTTGCTTTCTAGGAAGAATTCACATATGCATATTTTAATGTGGTTGTGATGAAATCAGGGAATTTGCGGGATATTCTTGCGATCAAGGTATCCTAGGACTTTTAGTAAATGTGAGATTAAAATTTCAATTCTAGTCATTGTTGAGAATTCAAGTTTGTGAATGAAACTATCCTGTGACCAATATCTTCTCCTTATTGATTACTTTTATTATTACTTTGCTTTCAATTTAGTTTTTATTTCTTTGAAATATCAAACCCCCCCCCCCCATTGGTTACTAAGAATCTGAAAATTTGCATAACAACAAAAGCCTATATGTGGATACGAACTCTTTCTTATTGCATACTACATTTATTTTAGTTAAGTAATAAAGTGAAATTATATTTGCTCGGCTGACAACTGGCCAAATTTTGGCGCCGTTTCCGGGGAGGCATACGGCTTGTTATTAAGTTTTTAGTTTCTTTTTATAAATTCTGCTTTTATCTTTGCTTTCTGTTTTATTGTCCTGATTCTCACTTGTTTGCGAGAATTGTTTTCAGGTACCTAATCCCTGGCTTCTAAAGATTGGAACTATCCAAGGTGTGGGATAGCTACTCGAAGAGGCACAATACTCCAACCAAGTCAAGACACAACGGAAGAGCAAGAGTTAGAAGTGGAAGAAGAGTTATAACTAGAAGGAGAACAAGAGGTTCCATTCGTAGAAGAACTACTAGTTGAAGAACAAGAAGCAATGGGTGATGCAAATCGTACACTCAAGGACTTGGCTTCTCATAGGCTTGATGCACAACAATGGTGTATCCAAACAAACTCAACTTTCGAAATCAAGCCGGGGTTGCTTAGAGAGTTACCAAAGTTCCATGGCATGGTGAATGAAGACCCAAACAAGTATCTCATGGAGTTTCATACCATTGTCAAGGCCATGCTTCCAGCAGAGACTGATGCCGATGGTGCAATGTTGAAAGTTTTTCCATTTTCTATGGTGGACAGCGCTAAAGATTGGTTGTATTGTTTGCCATCTGGAAGTGTCACTACATGGAACGGGTTGAAGAAACTCTTTCTAGAGAGGTATTTTCCTGCGTCAAAGGCCACTCAAATTCGCAAAGAGATTTGTGGAATAAAGCAACATGTGGGAGAATCTTTGTATGAATGTTGGGAGCGATACAATAGATTGGTGGCAAGCTGTCCACACCATCAATTTAGTGACGCTATGATAATCCAATACTTCTACGAAGGTCTTCAATCAAGTGATAGATATCTTCTTGATGCAGCGGGTGGTGGTACACTAGTGAACAAGATGGTGGCCCAAGCTGCCGAGTTGATTGAAAGCATGGATGCAAACTCGCAACAATTCTACACAAGAAGTGAACCAATGGTTAGGGGAGTGCATGAAGTTAGTGATTCATCATCATCACACCGTAATCAAAGGATGGAAAATATGGAGCACATGATGCAAAAGATGGTTGCGGTTATATTACCTTCGTATGGTGAAGAGTTGGAGCAAGCTAGTGCGGTCTTTCCAAATCAACAAAGAAGGTATGATCCCTATTCCAACACCTACAATCCGGGATGGAGAGATCATCCAAATTTCAGTTATGCCAACAAGCAAGGTGCGGTTCAACAACCTACTTTCAACCGTCCGAGTGGATTTCAACCGCAACAACAATAATTTCAACCGCAACAACAATAATTTCAACCGCAACAACAACAATTTCAGCAACCACAACAACAGGTTCAAAACCAAGGTTCCGATATCGATGCAAAGTTACAAAAAATGATGCAAGGTATTTCTACCATGTTCAAGGAAAGCCAACAAGAAACTAAGAGTGCTATCAAGGAGTTGCAGACTCAAGTGGGCTCCATGGCGATTGATATCAACAAATTGAAGGAATAAAATAGTAGGAGACTCCCTTCTCAAACCATTAACCCAAAAGAGGGTGTCAATGCTATTACGTTGAGAAGTGGTACACAACTTATGCAACCCGAAGTTGCTGATGTGGGTGAAGAAGAGGCTCCAAAGGAGTCGGTTTTGGAGGAAAAGAGGGATAAAATTCCCCAAACACCGAGGCACCTACTCCTAACTCTAAAATTCCAGTTTCTACTTATGTTCCTCCTATACCTTTTCCTCGCAGATTAGCAAGTTCTAAGAAGGCGGAACTAGAAAAGGAGATTTTAGACGTTCTTAAGAAGATTTATGTGGACATACCACTCATTGATGCTATCAAGCAAGTTCCCAAGTATGCAAAAGTGTTGAAGGATTTGTGTACCAATAAGCAAAGGCTCAAAGGAAATGAAGTGCTAAGTGTGAGGGAGAATGCTTCGGCAATCTTACAACACAAACTCCCACTGAAATGCAAGGATTCCGGTAGCTTTGACATTCCCGTCACAATTGGTAACACCACTTTTAACAAAGCAATGTTAGACTTAGGTGCATCTTTTAATGTTATGCCGACATCCATGTATAATTCACTTAATCTAGGTCCTTTGAAAAAGGCTGGAATTGTGTTGCAATTAGCCGATCGTTCTAATGTCTACCCAATAGGTGTTGTTGAGGATGTTCTCGTGCAGGTTAATCAACTTGTATTTCCAGCTGACTTTTGTGTATTAGAGATGGATGAAGGTTCACCGGACTCGTCTCTTCCATTGCTACTTGGGCGTCCCTTCATGAAAACGGCTAAAACTATTATTGATGTGGACAAGGGAACGTTGACTATGGAGTTTGATGGAGAAATAATACGTTTCAACATTTTTGAGACGATGAGATATCCTAGTGATGTCCACTCTTGTTTCTCCGTTGATGTTATAGATGCATTGGCACAACAAGTGTTTGAATTGAATGGTGATGATGCTTTGAAAACCGTTTTAACTACATCCATGGATGATGGTGTAGAGTGTAGTAATGGAGTCAAAGAAGCCCTTGGTGATCTTAACTCACTACAAGGATGTCCGGAAACTCATAATATCTCTTTCATTTATTTACCATGCAGTGATGAAAAGCATTTACCTTCTATTGTTAAATCTCCAAAGTTGGAATTGAAACCTCTTCCAAGTCACTTAAAGTACTTTTACTTGGGTGACAATGAAGAGTTGCCTGTGATTGTTTCTAACGAGCTTAGTGAATTACAGGAGCAAAAACTTCTAAGGGTGCTAAGGAAGCACAAGACGGCCATAGGATGGATAATTGCTGATATCAAGGGTATAAGCCCTGCCATTTGTATGCATAAGATTCGTTTGGAGGATGATGCAAAGCCTACAAGGGAAACGCAATGTCGTTTGAACCCTCCCATGATGGAAGTTATGAAAAAGGATATACTCAAGCTTTTGGAAGTGGGTGTTATCTACCCCATATCCGATAGCAAGTGGATGAGCCCGATACAAGTTGTACCAAAGAAATCAGGTGTAACCGTGGTGGAGAATGATAAGAATGAACTTGTCCCAACTCGTGTGCAAACCGGTTGGAGGGTTTGTATTGATTATAGAAAGTTGAATGCCACTACTAGGAAGGATAATTTTCCTTTACCTTTTATTGATCAAATTCTTGGACGTTTAGCTGGACACTCTTATTATTGTTTTCTTGATGGTTATTCAGGTTACAATCATATTGTGATAGCACCAGAAGATCAAGAGAAAACCATTTTCACTTGTCCTTTCGGCACTTTTGCGTATAGAAGGATGCCTTTTGGCTTGTGAAATTCTCCAGCTACCTTTCAAAGGTGTATGGTAAGTATTTTTTTCGAGTATGTTGAAAACATCATTGAAGTGTTTATGGATGACTTTAGTGTCTTTGGTGATTCATTTGACCTTTGTTTGAAAAACTTGTCATTAATCCTTGAACGATGTGTTGAAAGAAAACTTGTGCTAAATTGGGAGAAGTGCCATTTCATGGTAACTCATGGCATAGTTTTAGGCCATATAATATCTTCTAAGGGCTTGGAAGTTGATAAATCTAAGATAGACCTTATTCGTGCTCTAACCCCTCCCACTTCGGTGAGGGAGATACGCTCTTTTCTTGGACATGCAGGTTTCTATCGTAGATTTATCAAGGATTTTTCCAAGATAGCATCACCACTTTGCAACTTATTTCAAAAAGATGTGGTTTTTAACTTTGATGTAAAGTGTATGGCGGCATTCAATCGTTTGAAAGAACTTTTGATTTCAGCCCCTATCATTAAACCACCAGATTGGAGCAAGCCTTTTGATCTCATGTGTGATGCAAGTGACTATGCGGTTGGTGCGGTGCTTGGGAAGCGTGTGGGGAAGATACCTCATGCCATTTATTATGCTTCTAGAACGTTAAATGAGGCCCAGAAAAACTACACAACCACTGAAAAAGAGTTGTTAGCTATTGTATTTGCATTAGAAAAGTTTCGCTCTTATCTAATTGTTACAAAAGCTATTATCTTTTCTGACCATGCAGCACTTAGGTACTTTCTAATGAAGAAAGAAGCGAAATCAAGGCTCATACGATGGATTTTACTCTTGCAAGAGTTTGATATTGAAATCAAAGACAAGAAAGGAATTGAGAACAACGTTGTGGATCACTTGAGCCATCTTGCTATGGAAAAGGAAGCTATCCCATTGCGTGAAAGTTTCCCGGATGAGCAACTATTCTCAATTGCTTGTGGAGAACCATGGTATGATGATATTGTGAATTAATTGGTAACTAAACAAATCCCAAAGAACTTGTCTCGTGCTGAGAGGGACAAACTTAAGAGGTTAGGGAACCAATATATATGGGATGATCCATACTTATGGAAACATGGCAGCGACCAAGTAATAAGAAGGTGCATTCCTGAATCTGAGTTTAAATCTATCTTGTCATTTTGTCACTCTTATGCTTGCGGAGGATATTTTGGAAGTAAGAGAACCGCCCACAAGGTACTTGAAAGCGGTTTCTATTGGAAAACCTTATTTAAGGATGCATACACATTTTGTACAACTTGTGATAGGTGCCAAAGAACAGGCAATCTAGGTGCCCGAAATCAAATTCCACAAACTTTTATTCAATTTATTGAAGTTTTTGATGTATGGGGTATTGATTTTATGGGTCCTTTTGTCAACTCTCATGGGAATTTTTACATCTTACTTGTTGTTGATTATGTCTTTAAATGGGTGGAAGCTAAGGCCATCCAAACTAATGATTCCAAGGTTGTTTCAGATTTTGTGCAAGCTAACATTTTTGCAAGGTTTGGAATTCCAAGATCCATAATTAGCGATGGGGGTTCTCACTTCAAAAACAGGATTTTGCAAAGCTTGTTGAAGAAGTGCAATGTGTCACACAAGATTGTAACACCTTATCATCCCCAAACAAATGGACAAGCCGAGGTTTCTAATCGGGTTGTGAAATCCATACTAGAGAAGACAGTTAATCCAACAAGGAAGGATTGGAGCATGCGATTAAATGATGCTTTGTGGGCTTATAGAACCGCATACAAGACACTTATTTGGATGTCCCCCTTTAGGCTTGTGTATGGTAAACCTTGTCACTTACCCGTGGAGATTGAGCATAAAGCATTTTGGGCTATTAAGCAATGAAAAATATGGAGATGGATGGGGCTAGAAAGCAAAGGAAGCTACAACTCCAAGAGCTAGAAGAGCTTCGCAATGATGCATTTGAAAGATCTCACATTTACAAGGAGAAAACGAAGGCCTTTCATGATACTATGATTTATAGAAAACAATTTTGTGTTGGGCAGAAAGTGGTTTTGTTTAATTCTCGCTTACATTTATTTCCTGGTAAATTTAGGTCACGTTGGATTGGACCTTTTATTGTTACTAATGTGTTTTCTCTTGGTGCAGTAGAAATTCGTAGCATAGCTACAGGCAAGGAATTTAAAGTTAATGGGCACCGGTTGAAACCATATTATGAGAATTTCACTTCCGAAGTGGTGGAAGGAGCTAATTTTGGGGATGCACTCCCTCTGAAGGAGTCATAGAAAGCAAGGATATAGTCGGGCTGACGACTTTGAACGAAGCGCTAAATGGGAGGCAACCCATAGGATGCGTATTTCTTGTCTTATTTGTATTTTCTTGTCTTGTTTTTACTTTTTCTGATTTCTTGTCGCATATCATGTAAGTAATTTCCCACCTTGACTTACTTTGGATGACTCAATTTACATTGAGGACAATGCAAAGTTTAAGTGCGGGGGAGTGGTTATGTGGTTAAGCATTTGCATTGTAAAATTTTCATGAAATTTTCAAATTTTGTGTAAAATAGTGAATGAAAAACTCCAACTTGTAGTTAGTTTAGAGTCACATAGTATACATGTTGCTAAGATTACATCGAGATTCTCATAAGAGTGACTGAACTTAGAGATGACAGAGAATATGATCGGGTTTCTTACTTGTATGAGGGTTAAAGTTGGATTTAAGCATGCCAGTGGCAATAAGGTGCAGACTGAATTCGGTAGTAGAGTAGTGGTCCCCTATAGTGGAGACTACCCATGTTACATCATGAGAGGCACCGACCTTCAATTCTTTGTACCTGTCTAAATATGTGCTTTTAGAGTGTGTGTCACCGTACGTTAACTCCGGGTAGAATGGTGAGCCACCCAACCTCCCACCAATAGAAGCACTATTTTGATCTTTTGAGTGCTATTTTATCAATCATGATGGTGACATCGAATTGCTAACTTACATACAACTTGTAATCTTGTTCGCAGTTAGCACCATCCACTATATCTCTCTCTACACCAATAGGTCCATAGAAACACCATCATCATCAACAAGAGGAGCATCACAAATTCGAAGGAAAGTTGAAGACGTTTAAGGTTTACAAGCAACAATACATTAATGAGCAGATTTCAGATTCAAGTTAAGCAACAACACAATGAGCATAATTTTTACAAGTTGAAGACTATTGTATAAGAGTAAAGATTATCAAGATGAGAGTTCAAGAAGTTTATGATATCGAGACATACAAGTTGTGAAGAATTGAGCGGTAAAGTACTTACACCATGGCCTTTGTACTTGTACTTGCATTTTTATTTTATCTTTATTTTGTATTTGTTTATATTCTCCTGTCTCAATGAAAAAAAAAACTAAAAAACAAAAAAAAATGGGGACATGGTTATCATTATGCTAGTTCCCTTATCACAAAAAAAAAGGAAAAAAAAAGGAAAAAAAAATTGAAAAAAAAAAGAAAAGAAAAGAGAAAAGTTCATTAGGTTCATCATTAGTTTTAATTTTTCGTTTGTTTTCATTTTGTATTCACTTTATTTATCTTGCATTTGTTTAAAAAAATAAATATTCATTGCATCATATTTTGGTTTGTTTAGTTCATATTTGGTTTTGTATTCATTCAATAAAGCCAATGGAAAGAAGAAATATCTATAGTGAAATTTCAAGCAACAAGGAATTAGAGGAAAGAATCATATTGTCAAGATTATACGAAGTTCAAGATTTCATCATCAAGAGTTGAAGACCGAAGACAAAGATTGAAGACCGAAGACGTTTCTATGGATGCTGTGAGAGTGGTGCTAACTGCACGCCGAATGGATAACGAGGTAAGTAAGCATATTCCCACCATCGTTAAGTGGTTGATTTCCTTTCTTAGAGATCGTCAGAAAAAAAAGGGTTTTCAAAATGAATAAAAGATGTGGGTTTTCAAAACAATTCGGAGGGTTTGGCCTTCCTACTTTTAACGTGTGGCAGGATTCTCTCTTCATTCCTACCTTGACACATGTGTGACCCATAAAGATATATTTATTATTGAGAGCAATTTCATAAAATCCTTTCTTGTGAGGCAGAGTCAAGACTTTTGATCACTCCGAACCCGAATTTCTTTCGATAAGGGATGGTTATTTCTTTCTCAACTTTTAAGGATGAGATTGTGTTCATTTATGTGTCTAACTTCTTATGACTAGTGTGTAGAATCTCTATGTCTCCTTAGCGAGATGGATACTATCTTTTCGGAGAACTTGTAAGCTGGAAATGTAGGTTTTGTGGGTATTTCTCTAGTAAGCGCTCACGGGAGTTGTATGTATCCTTTAAAATAAGTTTTGTGTCATTTGCTTGAGGACTAGCAAAGTCTAAGTGTGGGAGAATTTGATAGGTGTTGTAAAACACCTAATTTTATATCTAGTATTTATGATTTCTTTGATATTATCATTGGGAATTGCATCTCTTATGTTTAGTTTAGAGTTATTAGGTGCAATGGAGTCCTTAGGAGCAAAAGAAAGAGAAAATGTCCATTTGGAGCGTAAAATGTAAAAAGGCCAATTCACATGCAAGTGATAATTGGAGCCAGCTGGGTTGCGAGCGGATGAGGTGAAGACTGAACTGTCAGTTTCCTATAACTGACAGGCCAAATTATTTGAGGTGGCTCTTATCCAATTATTGAACACCAGTGACTAGTGCGTACAGTCAGACCCAATTAGGTCGAGTTGTTGTTTCTCAGGCAACTCTAGTTTTTCTGTCCTCCTTCATTAAGACATCCCACCTGAAAACAAGAGAATGGAGGCGCTGCTAATGGTGAAATCAAGAGAGAATTTCAGGGAGAGTTTAAACAGTGTTTTGATGGATGTGTTGGGTCGAATTTGTTCATGGTGATTGAACTGTAGCTGATTTGAGGAAGAAACAGAAACTAGGGTTTATGTTGTGTTTGAAGAAGGAGATGGTGACGAGATGGAAGCAGGAATTGAAGTCTGTTAATTGGGAGAAATGGTGATTTCATGAGTTGGGTTTTGTTCGAATCTGCATTTGACTCTAGTTGGAGATGTGCCATGGATGTTACAAGGGTTTGAGGTGATGAACTGAACTGCAGGCTAGGGTTTTAAATCGGTTTTGAGAAATCAAGATGAACTAAAAAATGTTTCTAGTGTTGTTGTTCAAGGAAATTGTAGAGAAAATGAATTGCAGATTAGATGTATGTTTAGGGTTTGTTTATGTTGGTGCTAGAACAACACAAGATAGTTGAATGTTTCAGGTGGAGTGATGCTTTGCAAGAATGAGCTAACATTGAGTTGGTGGTTGAAGAGCAGCTAAAGTTGGTGTTGTTGCAAGCCAAGTGAACTGGAATTACATGATATGGTGGTGAAGCTATGAATTGCATCTGAAATGGTGCTGCAGTGGAAAGAATTGCAATTATAGGAAGTGGCTGTGTGGTTCAAAATCTCAGTGAGAAGAACTCGGTAGAATTGCAGTTGCAATACAGGGAAGAAGGTGGTACTGGATTCAGTGAAATCGTAGTTTTAGAAGCTAAGAAGATTTGCAGGAATTCAAATCGGTCATGGGTTTTGCTGTGCTGATGGAATGGTGATTCAGTTGGGTAATGGCAGTTAAGAAGTATTGCAGGTGAACCAGATGGTGCTATATGTGTGCTGGTTGAGATGCAAGTGCAAGTGATAGTAAGAATTGTTACTTGTATGAGTTCTTAAGGTGGTAGTGGTTCTGGTATACAAGCAATGGAATGAATGTTGGTTGGATGCTGTGGTTTAAGTGCATTGCAGGGCTGAGTTGAAGCTAGTGCATGAATGGCTGGCAGCTTGGCTGTGTTGCAGAAGTGCAAGTGGTGCTGAGTAAGTGTAGCTTGATAAGTAGTTGTTGCGCAGATGCAGGTGATGTGTGTTTATGGTGACTAAGGGGAATGTTAGGTTGCAGTTTAGTTGGAGGTGGTAGTGCTGGCTTCAGTGGAGTTGCAGGTGGAAGTTTGTGGTGATGGAGCAGTTATTGAGACCTGAGTATATGAAGTTGCTACTTCAGTGGAACAAGTTTGCAACTGAGATAGTTATGGAGTCTGTGTTGAACTGAAGCAGATGGTTATGAAGTTGCAGTCTAGTTTTGTAAGAGTTATGAGTGTTGCAAGGAGTTGCTCGCAGTATTGTTGATTAGCTGAACAAGCAATGAACATAAGGTGTTGATTCTCAAGAGATTGAGATGTAGTTCTGGTGGTTTTGTGTTGAACTGCAGGTAGGAATGAATGAGCTACAGATCTGGTGGAAAGTGGTTGTAAGCAAGAGATGATGGCAGTGAATTTGTATGAGCACATTTGGAGAAAGTGGTGCTGCTAATGGAGTTATGAATGGATGTGTTTGAATGGGTGTTGCAGGTGCAAGTTGGAGTTGAACTGAGATGGTGGTATACTTGTGTGATGGGTTTGAAGTTGTGTTGACTGCTGCTCTGTTGCAGTAGAAGATGTAACTAGTGGTGCACAAAAAGAATGAGTTGTTTTTGTTACTGTTGGAGCTTGAAGCAGTAGGAAGGGAGTTATGTTGCAGGGATGCAGTATGCAGTGCCATCATGGCTGGAAGCACAATGATTGTGCATCAGTGCTTTGGCCAGTGCAATGGCCTAGGCTAATACCAACTCAGCCACTTAGATGAGTCAGCTGATCTAACTCATACCTGACTCACCTGAGCCTTGACTGAGTTGACTGACCATGACCGGTGACCGGGTGGAATTTTCCGGTCACCTGAGATTTATTCCGTTGCCGGATTCCGGTCAACTTCCGTCCGGAAACACAGTTTTCCGGTGACTCTTTTTGGGACAGATTTTTACTCACTTATGGGCTTGGTGGAATCTTACTATTGGAGCATTTGGACCTTGGGCTTTGAAGACCTAATTTGGGAAGTTGAAAAGATATAAAAAGAAAAAGTTTCTATTCTTTTTGGGAGGATTATTCTACTGGATTTTTGGAGGAGAGCGGCGATTCTACTAGGGTTTGCTTTCGTTTATTTTTCATCTTCTTCATTTTATTATTTATTATGAATATGATGAACCCAAAAACTATGAGTAGCTAAATTTCATTTATTGGTTATGAGATATAAAGTGGATTTCACAAATAAGATTTGATTCAATGTATTAGTTTTGTCTCAACTTTATTGTTTATGATTCATGGTTTATATTTTTATGATTTGATTGTTTATTTGGTTGAGTCCGGAATCAATTCGATTTACTTTCATATCTAGATCTATATTAGGGTTTTCAATACAAAAAAGTTGTTTATCCCTGATTCTAAGTAGCATAATTGTGTGTAGTGCTTGTAGTGGTATATCCTACTAGTCACATTTGAATCATAACTTGGGTTAAATCGAATTAGTGCTTTTACACATTTTGATTGACTTGATTAGTCTTATTCCTTAGAACTTATTGTTTTTAGGGAGTTAAACTTAATTGTGCTTTTACACTTTAAGTTGCTTTCTAGGAAGAATTCACATATGTATCTTTTAATGTGGTTGTGATGAAATCAGGGAATTTGCGGGATATTCTTGCGATCAGGGTATCCTAGGACTTTTAGTAAATGTGAGATTAAAATTTCAATTCTAGTCATTGTTGAAAATTCAAGTTTGTGAATGAAACTATCACGTGACCAATATCTTCTCCTTATTGACTACTTTTATTATTACTTTGCTTTCAATTTAGTTTTTATTGCTTTGAAATATCAAACCCCCCCCCATCGGTTACTAAGAATCTGAAAATTTGCATAACAACAAAAGCCTCTATGTGGATACGAACTCTTTCTTATTGCATACTACATTTATTTTAGTTAAGTAAGAAAGTGAAATTATATTTGCTCGGCTGACAACCGGCCAATACTCGTCCCAATTTTAAGGGTATTTTTGCCTTTTATGAGAAGGATAATTTTGTAATTTTACTTAAAAGGGTGTTTTAGTAATTTAGAGATTTTATTTTATTACTTCATTTTTTTAATTGAAAAAGAATATCGTTTATATTAAAAGAAATGCATTAAAAAGAAAATTGTTAATATAAAAAAATCATTTTTTTTATTACGTGGTCCCAATCATTTTTTTCATAAAAAAAAAGTATCTGATTGACAATGTTAATTTTTAAAATATATATATATATAATAAACATTGATTAGTATATTAAAAGAAAAGGTTTTTATGTAATGATTATGTTTTGTAATGATAACTAATTAGTAATGATGACTTATTAGTGTAATGATTATGTTTTGTAATGATAACTAATTAGTAATGATAACTTATTAGTGTAATGATTATGTTTTGTGTAATGATAACTTATTAATGGTGTTATTGGGGTTGGATACAGATATGAGGAGACAATTAGTACACATTAAAATAGATGAAAGAAGCTTTTCATTTCTCAAGTTCTTATTACTAATTAGTTTCAACCACAGTACATAGGTGTCTCGTCTAATTATAGCCAAGAGAAAAACTGAAGAGCAAATATTAAATTGTCACGTCTTGGTACACATGGTTTGTAAAGTTAAAGGTCTTCTTGATCAAGTAAATTGATCTTATCACTTAATTTTTTGTGGACACTGTCCAAAATCTTGAATCTTCTGTATTTTGCTTGAGAAAAATGGTGAGCCACACCATATAAGACGCGTTCACACAATACAAATATAAATATTTTCCATTAGCATTTTCAGTGATCAACTGATACATGTCACGTTATAATGGGTTAATGCTTATCATCTTGATACGTGTTGAGTTTTCATTGGATAGTTGTTTAATTTGGAAATTTGCCTTACTACTATTGGGGTAGAAAACAGTGTTAATCATCTAGAGGAACCTATTTAATTTAATGTAGCAAAAAACGTGGTCTTCTTTCACTTTATGAGTTTTCAAACCAGGTGAGCTATAATCATGAGTAAAAATACCAGAAAGATTGGACCAAATATGAGTTGTTTAACAAAAAAATTATTTTGAGTGCCACTATTCAAATTTTTATTAGCTAGTTAATTTTCTTGACAATCCATAACAACAAGATACTTTGGTTTCAATCAGGGAAATGAAGCCTTAGTCAAATATGTATGGCTAGCTTAAACATAATCTAGTTGCCAATTAAAGAGGAAAGAATACTTTTGATTAGGTATAAAATTAGTTGCCAAAAGTTGACAATCTTGTCGACCAAAGATTAGTCTTAAAACTTAAAAATTAATATTTGCTCATTATGAGCTTTCCTTAATAATAGCAGAAAGTGAAGATTTTATATGGATTCTTGCCACGTTTCATTATTTAATAGGGCTATTAACTATATAAAAAATTCTTATGGTTGAAGATGGGAGTGATTGATGGAGAGAAGTGAAGAGATGGCTGGAATTGTTGAAGAAGAGAAGAAAAACGTAGTGGAAAGAAAAATGAGTTGGCATGGTAAATTACTTTCTTTTTAACTAGTAAACCAGGACTAGGTTAATTAATTGGGTACAACCGGGGATTTTATTGTCTTTGCATTAGCGAGATCGAATTGAAGAAACCGTCTGTGAGAGACAGTCTGATGATAGCTTAGCTTAAGTGAGTAAATTACGCACGACAAGCTGATAATCATTGCTCTTTTGAAAATTTCAACTTGGAAAACTATTTGGTAACAGAAAAGAGGAATTTATTTCCTTAGGATACCCGACAAATAATTGAAGAAAAATTGAGTAGGAGACCGACCGTTTACAGGTTAGGGGATTGAGTGAATTACGCAGGACAAAGCGGAAATCATTGCTCTTTTGAAATTGTTTACAACTAAGGTATGGTTTTGGATGTGAGTCATTGGCAAACATGGGTACACCTGGGCTTGTTAATCAAATCAAATGAGTAGTATAATTGATTAGTTAATTAATTTCTTTAAGGGATGGTTCTTTGTTATAATGAAGAAAAATGATTGTGTTTCCTAACCTTGCTGCGTGTCGCGTTGTCATTGAATATTGACTAGATTGATTGTCATAGAATGCGGATTGTTTGACTAAGGAATGTGCTAGAAAATATTTTTACTGTTTTGATTGAGAACTTGTAAACAAAATTTCCCACTATCAACGCATGCTATATAAGACGTATAATGTTAGCAGTCACGGGTTCTTTTCTATGTTTATCTAGGGAAACAAAACAAAACATAGAAAGAGAAACTGAATAGGTCACACCAGAGAAACTAAATTGGCTTGTTACGGCGGTGAGTCGGTTTGGTTAAAATATTACTGTCATGTAATAGGAAATCTTAAGAAGCAGAAAAGAAACTTTGTTTACTGTTGGAGTTTGGGTTTTTGGCGTCGGTGCGGCACATATGTTGTTTTTATTACTTAGGATTAATTGCTAGAGATTGAGGTAGGCGCAACACAATCTAAAACTCTTTTTATTTATGGTTTTGTTAATTAAATTCATATTTACAAGTTTTTATGGATGATAATCGATGTTGTGAGCATGATTATGAATGTTGGATGTGGTCCATAGATTGTGATTCTTAAAAATTATTTACGACAGGATACGAGATATCCTTAGGAATGGTTTTATTTCCTGAACCCACGTGGGGCTCCCTGGGGCGAGCAGATTGATTGAATTTATTAATGTTTATGGATGAGGTGTTTCCATGTGGTTGTGGTGGTGTTAACCATGCTGGATGTTTTTAAAAGGGATTGAAAAATATTTCATAAATTGTTTTGTTGCTTCTTTGCCTACTGAGTGTCAAAACTCACATCGTATCATGACAAAAATTCCAGATTTTATGACACTACAAGGAGTTAATGGCGGAAAAGCATAGAGATCGGTTTTGGTGTTTTAATTAGTAGTTTGCATAGTATGATTGAAAAATTGTAATAAAATATCATCAAACTCTCTTTTGGATGATTTATTGAGTATTTATTGATTATTAATACTTTGAAGATTATTGGATTAATGTATAACCAATGGAACAATCTGTTATTAAGAAAATTTTATTTGATTAGACAATGAAAATTTCTGAGTCATGTCAGTTTGACTGTTAATGATAATTATTTTATAAGATATTTATGATTGAATATTTTATGGTACGCGTAAAACTCATGGTTTATGAAGTTGTTAAAATATTAGAATTTTATTAGTTCCAAAAGTATTTTTCAAACAATTGTTTCTCACTGTAAGAAATTCAGACGTTTTCTGACAGATTCAACTATATTGAAGTATTATTGTTTTAAATTTATTCTACAACATGTTTTAGGATTTGGTGTTTCTGTAAACTTGAAGATCTATATTTTTGAGTTTTAAAATGGTAAAGTAAACCCGATTTGGAGTTGCGATTGATTTTATACGATTTTTATAAAATGGACTATCTCTGTTTTTCTTTTCTGCAGTTCTGGTCAACTACACGTTTGACTGTGGTTATAGGATACTCAATTCATTTAAAAATACTGAATAATTTACTCCAAATAGTATTTACAGTATAGATGTTATCCGTATAAGATCCGATAAATTTTGGAACTCGCATGAAGCCTATAAAATTCTGGTAATCCACACCTTGGTCTGTTTTCAGTTTTACAATTTGGGGTTGAAATCGTTTCTTATTAATTAATCTTAAGACTTGAACGGTGTTAGTATTTTTATTTGAGAATCAAATGTGTTTTTCTTCCGTTGGCTTTCAAATTAGGTTAAATCTACGGTTAGATTTTCCAGAGTAATTTTCTAAGTATTCCGCTGCTATAAAAATGTTAAAACGGACATAATTAAATTAGCCCAAATAAATTACTTAACGAGCTTAGGCTTAGTAGCCGGGCCTCGGCTATGGTATTCGAGTAGCACTTCGGGTTTTTCGGGCATGGGATCCGGGAAGAATCCTGGCCCGAAAACCGGGGCATCACAGAATTTTCCTCACATCATCCGGAGTAATCGGCATCTCCCTAAAAGGCATATGAATGGTGTCCGTCTCGGGATACATTCTCTCCACAAAAGCCGATATTGCTACCCGATCATGTTCCAACATTGAATTCTCGGCAGCAACAGATAACCCCGAGTTGTCTATAAGTCTCTTGAACCTTACACATTCGTCGTCTAATGGCCATTTCTTCATCAAAGTGGGTGAGGCTGTGGGTTTGAGTATACGAATCACATCGGAATGACACTATTAAATACACAACACATTACAAAATTAACAGATTATTATTACGAATAAAACGACAACACGTTATGAAACAAGAATATGATTATTACCTCGGTTTCGTCGATTTCTCTGGCCCATGAGTCTTTTTGTAGCCAAATAAAAATGCTCCTCCATCTCTAGGAATCCCAAGGATTTCTTCTTCAAAATACGTCTTCTTCATGTTAATGGGGACAAGGTGTGAAGCTTTTTTCGCGATTGGCTTCCTTGTAACTCCCCATGCTCCTTTTGTACCACTTGGTTGTCCTTCTTCTTGATTAATTACTGGAACACCTTGATCAACTTCATCTTGAGTGATTTCTGGAGCGCTAGGTTGTACTACTCCTCGAGTACCATCATTGCTAGAATTTCCTTTTTTACTCATTTCTCTTTCTCTCCGCACACTAGCGGTTAGTTTCTTTCCCCCTCTTTGATGAGTCCCTGTAACAGTTGTACCTAGGTCTTTCTTACCTCGCCTGTCCCTAAGCAATAAAATTTGTTCGTAAGAATTGCACTACAAACCACAAAATCGGAAGTTATAAATAAAATATAAATTTCCGATTATCAAAATCGGAAGTCATAAATAAAACATTAATTTATAATTATCCAAATCGAAAGCACGAGTTAATGATTTGCTTCCGATTACCAAATATCGGGAGTAAAGTTATAGTTTAATCTTCCGATTATGCACAAATTTGGGTCCAAAAGTTGATAATTTAACATATATAATCAGAACAAAATAATTTAACATATGTACTGAATGCCCATAATCGAAAGTAAATAAATAACCTTACTCCCGATTACAAGGTAGCCCCGAAATTTGATTTTTCAAAAATCACAAATATTTGCAAATTTTACAACTACAATAATCGGTAGGGTATTTGAATTCGTGTAACTAAAGATTATACAAATCGGAAGACAAATACTATATATATTATCTTTCGATTCTACGGAATATGTGCGTCCCTACATGTTCAAATTCTATGTTACAATCGTAAGGAGAAATAAAACCTAACTACCGATTAAGTCCATTTTTGGGTTCAGTGTCAAACAACAATACATAATTGGAAGTCACCCATAAAAAATTAACTTTCGATTCTGGTCGATGTAACTGAAAACCCTAAAAATTCTCCATATTCGGTAAACAAAATTAAGATCTAAACTACCGATTCTGGGAAATAACCGAAAACCCCTGAACTAATTTTCATGGATTCATCAAATTTAAGCAACATAAACCAATTAACGATAGAAACTTACCTAATTGGGGCCATTTGCTGGAGAGTTTGATTATCAGAATCACCACTACCACCTACATCAGTGGCGTAATCCTCTTCATGTTCTTCGTCTTCGTCGCTATCATCCTCGTTTGAGGTAGTTGCAATCGCTTTGTTCTTTAATACTTCTTAATTTCTCGAGGGCGCATTAATATCAATCACCGTTTTATGGAAGAATCGATGATGTTTTTGATTCGGCGATGAACGATGAGGATGAATTGAAGTTTGAATAGGGGGAATGGTGTTTTTACTATCCACTATCGGAAGGGAAGAAGAAGAGGAGAAGAAGAGTTGAAAATATAAAAAAAATGAAATTAGGTTTTGGGTGGTCTTAATCGTTCAATGGTTGTGTCGGCAACTAATATTCGGTAGGCATATGATGTTATTTTTCTACCGATTATAGACGGTTGTTCCAAATTCATTTTTTCTTCAAAACATATATAATTGCGTTTTTCTACTTTAACATTCGGTATATATTATATGTTAGTATCCTCACGATTATGGCAATAAGCCATTCATAAACAAACTCACAATCGGTAGACAAAACTATATTCTAAACTACCGATTGTAGAGGGACATACAAGTATTTTCAACCTATTTTGTCTTATTCAATCACCACAAATTCTTTCAGGGTCTCCCCTAATGACGCCAGGATTTCTAAGGATGAGTTTCTGAATATAAATAGATTTTCGTGTGCATCTAGTAATAAAAGGAAGGAAAACTCAAACGAGAACCAAAAGATAGAGGAGAAAAAATACACGATTAATAACCATCATCACTACCATCACGATTGATAAATGGGGATACCATAATTCCTCTGGGCTGATACCATTGCATATAGGACAAAGAAATCTTAGTAGATCCATACCGTTAGATCGACCAAATGGTATCAGCTCCAAAAAACTGATATCCCCCTTTATAAATCATGACTACCATAGGGACAGAGCTAAAATTTATTGTTTGGGGATAAATCTCACTACACCATATCCTGGTTTTTGCGACGCCAGGATTTTTTGATGTCCAACGGATATAAAGGTTGCAAACTGAGCAACGGAAATATACGTTGCACATCAAAAAATCTGTTGCATCAATTATATATTAATTCATAATAATTGAGATTAATTTTTGCACCGTTGATATAGGTTGCGATCCTACGGTTATTCTGAATTATATTATTTTCAAGAGTTTTTATCTATTTATCTTTTTTCTAAAAGGTTTTATTTATTTTTTTCTCTCTTATCTCGATCAAACTCTCTCTCCTTTAGACAGACTCGATTCTTCCTCTCAACTCTCTATCTTTTTTCTCTCAACTCTCTCAGAAAAATTCCATTCTATCATCGACTCTCTCGGACAGATTTCAGATGAAAAGATATATCAAGTTCAATTGAAGCTTCTAAGTAGCTAAAAAACCCTATTTTCAACCAGAGACGAAACCCCAAAATTCGTATTTAAAACCTCAAATCAAAACCCATTTATTTTTAAGATATGTATCCTAATCAAAACCCCTAAACCATAAAGTTCGATCTATCAACTATTAACCCTAATTTTCAGAAGAAGGTATAAACCCTAATTTCTGTTTTATTTATTTTGGTTGATTGAAAGGATGTTTGACGATTTCTGGATGTTATTCATCTATTTATTCTCTTGTTTTCTCATTGTTTCAGTAGTTTGGTTATCTTCTTCATTAGGATTTAATGAAAGTTCGGTTGTTTTCTTCACTATATTTTTTAGTCTTTCAGGTTGAGGAAATCATCTATAACTTAAAAGAAGGGTTTAATCACATCATAGATCGGTATTAGTTCCATGATTCTCTTGGTATTTCTCAATTTAACAGTGTTCATAGTGTTTTTTTTGTTTTTTTTCGATCGATGTGTATGTGTTGGTCTGATCTGGTTTTGTTTTGGTTTTGGTGTTGGTATGATATGTAGGATTCGAAAGATTGGTTGCTAGAGTTTCCCTACAGAGAGATGATATTGAGATGATACTGAACTTTTTGTTATTAAACGATCCATTCATTACCACTGATTACTAGGTATATTTTTGTTCACTCTTGTATAGTCAATGTCTTCTATATATGTTTGGTTTACAGATTATAAGAGACTTTTTAATCCATATGCTTAGTAGATGCTTGTTTGATGTAAGATGGGTTTAGGTTTATTTGTAATCCTTGCAAAAATTAAAAAGTGGGGTTGTTTTTTTTTGTTTAGAACTATATACAAGGGTTTATACAGACTAATAACTGAATATTTATTGTTGATCTTATGTTTTTATGGAGTTTTAGATTTTGGATTTTGTGTTTTTGTTTGATTGGAATATAGAAAAATGGAAATTTTTAGATTTTGGTTAATGTGTATTTCTGATTTGGGGTTTGATTGCTGGAATTACTTGTATTATTATTGAATTTGTTTTGTCGAATATGTTTGATCTAGAATTTTAGATGTTTTGTGTATCTGAGTTAGCACCTGGTGGTGTTGAAGTTTTTTTTTTAATGCAAAACTTAAGGGAATTTTGTCTGAGGAGACAGTCATAAAACTGACTTTACAATTCTTGTATATAGTAATAACAAGTGTGAGAAACATCTATTACTTCTTACAGTCATACCTTTGAACATAACGTTTTTGAGGATTCCCTTGTACTAGTGACTAACTTCTTATGCTTTATGTTATAATTTGAACGCAGATCCGATCTTATAATTCTGAAGAAGATAAAGCAGTCAGTTGAGATGAGAAACGGTGTTTGCCACAGTGCAACAATATATGCAAATGCAATCATGCATGCTGGAACAACAGTTGATACTTTCTTGAGGGAAAACTTGGTAATTGAATATTAATGTGGAGCACAGGGATCTGTATTGTTGGACTCCTATTATTAATTGATATATTTTATTCCATATACCATCTATTCTTCCTTTGCATTGATAAATGAGGTAATTTGTTATCAAAATAAATGCTAACTTATGTGGTTTAATAGGACTGGCTGAGTCTTGATCTACGAATTGGGCAATGTTTAGTGCAACAACTGGACTTGGTGTTATCACTCAGATGGGAAACAAATTGGACATTGGTGATGGTCTAGAGTGCTGGAAAGGATATTACCATAGTATCCGCCCCACTCATATGGGGTTGTCACTTAATTTAGGTTGTAGTTCTCCCTTTTTATAATGTTTTTTCCTTTAAGGATTCAAGTGCTTAACATTTGCAAGTTGGATTTCTTGTCATTATTATAATTTTCTTGTCCACAGATATCTCTGCCACCTCATTCTATCAATCAATCAATGTTGTCGATTATGTGATCATACTTTTGAACATAATAGATTCACTAAGGCCTTTATCTGATGTGGATCGTGTTAAGGTTTGTGTTTCATTTTCTATTTTTTCGATTAATTTCCTTGACTAGTACTTTTTCTTCTAACGAGTTGTGAGAATTTTGGTACAAGCTAATACTGGCCCCAGTATTCTGCATCTTTTATCTTAGCTTATTCTTTATTTATCTTGTTTTCATATTAGATCAAAAGGTCCTTGAGAGGTATTCGTGTTGAGTTGACTCATAGGAATGGCAACCATTTAAAGATTTCTGGCATAACCACTCAGCCTATGAACCAGCTTATGTGAGTATAATGTGTTATATCCTGGGAGTACAATAAGATTGAAGATTACTTCTATTGGTTACCTTTTGATGCCATCTTTCACACTAATAAGTTAATAAACCTTCTTCTTCATTTGTATACACAAGGTCCCCTGTCGAGGATGGCAAAAATCAGTCTGTAGTTCGGTACTTCAAAGAGATTCAGTTGAAGTATGCTCATTGGCTATGCCTTCAAGATGGGAGTGATGCAAAACCTGCATACTTACCCATGGAGGTGATTCCCATTTTTAAAATCTTTTGTGTGTTCTTTTCAATTATAGATTGTCTAATGTCATTTTGATCTTTTTCCATAACATGTATGTACTCTAGTAGAAGGGAAAAAATATTCTAAAAAGTTGAATGAGAAGCAGGTAACCAGTCTCTTAAAAGCTTCTTGTCAGTGCCCCAAAGATAGAGAAAGTAACATTACAAAGATATTGAGCAATATGTGTTGAAGGTGTTTTTTTTTTGCATTAGTTGCTATGTTTATAATCTTATTCCTTTTTGATTTAACATGTCTTCTCATTAAACTACTTTCATTGATGAATATTTTCAAAGAGAACAAATACATGGAAGACAAGTACGCCGAGGAATTTGGAATTACGGTTTCAGAATTGATGACATCAATCAGTATTGCTCGAGTTTTGCCACCTCCTATAGTAAAATCTCGGTGCCTGGGCTTAATGTTAACTGTGGTTTTTTTGGTCCTTCAACTTTTAACACAAGATCTTTGTCATTTCAGCTGAAGTACCATGAAGAAGGTCGAGAAGCAAGAATACAACCTCGTGTTGGGAAGTGGAATATGATTAATGCGGTAATAATGCTTATCGTTCATAAATTCTACTAATTATAGATCTTTGTTATTAGATGGTTTAATTCCAACAACCAGTTGCAAGAATTTGTTAGCTGGTTTGATGCAATTGCCCATATGTACTTCATTACAATATTAAATCTAAGAAGTTGTGCCTGCTTGAATACTTATATTTACTATTGAGTATTCTGAATTTCCTGAAAAGCACGTGGCCTTTTATTCAGTTGAGTGTACCATGCAACAAGGGAGGTCACTGATGTCACCTTATCTTCCACAAAATGGAACTGCTGGTGGTGGTAGTCCATATTCATAGGGTGGTGCCATTTATGCACTGGAATGATACACGCTAACCATGGTGAGGGTATTAAACAATTCCTCCGCGACAGCTTACGGAGTACAAATGTGGAGGTATGGCTTGTTTAGGAATCTATTGAAATTTGGGCGCCATATTGCTGATATTATGCTGGTACATTTTCTTGGTGCACTGGTGATTCAACATGGGGCTTTCTTAGGTCTTGGATCGGCTGCTCTTGGAACAGCTGATGAAGAGATATATGATGATATTAAGAATGTTCTTTATACCGATAGTGTTGTGGCTGGTGAGGCTGCAGGCATTGATATGGGTTTACTAATGGTTGGGACAGCTAGCGAAAAAGCTAGTGAGATGCTTGCATATGCTCATGAGACTCAGCATGAGAAAATTATTAGGTACGTGGAGCACCGGGATCTGTATTGTTGGGCTCCTATTATTAATATCTACTTAACGACTTATGTATTATGTTTTTTTATTCTGTTTTAGGGGGCTGGCATTAGGCATTGCCCTTACAGTGTATGGGAGGGAGGAAGAAGCTGACACACTGATTGAGCAGATGACTCAGGATCAAGATCATATCCTCCATTATGGTGGTATGTATGCGTTAGCAATGGCCTACAGGGGAACAAAAAACAACAAGTCCATTCACCATTTGTTGCACTTTGCAATTTCTAATGTTAGTGACGACATAAGGAGGACAACTGTTCTAGCCCTTTGATTTGTTTTGTCCTATGAACTTGTGCAGGTTGGTATTTCTGTCTGTCTAATACTATTCTTTATTTCCGTAACTTTGCTTCTCTGTTTGTTTCAAGGTTTCTCGAGTTACCATTTCCGGAAAATACTGTAGTTTGTATCCGTTATTTTTGATCCTAGCTAACACGAAATTTATCACGTTGTTGTATTTCCAGACTCCACGAATTGTATCCCTGCTCTCCGAGTCTTACAATCCACATGTTAGATATGGTGCTGCAATGGCAGTGGGCATTTCATGTGCGGGTATAGGTTTGAGTGAGGCCATCTCGTTGCTGGAGCCACTCACATCAGATGTTGTTGATTTTGTTCATCAAGGAGCACTTATTGCAATGTCCATGGTGATGATTCAAACCAGTGAAACTTGTGATTCTCGTGTTGGGTCTTTCAGGTATTTTTTTTATTATTTCACCCTAGTAGACTGTTTTTCTTTGTAATATTTTACTAATAATTGATGCGACTTTTTTTTCTTTATGTTTTGTTTTTCTTCCTTGGAACTCATTTGTATCGTGTTTTATCTTAGGCACCAGCTCGAAAAAATTATTCTTGACAAGCATGAGGATACCATGAGCAAGATGGGAGCAATTTTAGCTTCTGGGATTCTTGATGCTGGGGGGTAGAAATGTGACCATCAGGCTGTTTTCTAAAAATAGGCATGATAAAGTTACTGCAGTAGTTGGATTGGCTGTCTTAAGCCAGTTTTGGCATGATATATATGAATATATCTTGATGGGTTGTGATATATTGGGTCTTTTAGTTGATCTATAATGGTATATGAATGTGCAGAATATATTTTCAGGTGCAGAAATCCGTCAGAATTATCGTCGGAATTCTAATTTTCACATGGAATTATCGTCGGAATTTATTTATTTTTTTAATCTGTAAACGGGTTTGCAACGTATATAAGTGTTGCTCAAATTTGAGTAATACGTTGCCTAAATTATTGTAACCGTTGCACAAATTAAAGAATCTGTTGCTCAACAAACGTCGGTAATCTATTTTACCAACGTTTATATACGTTGCACAAATTAATTTGACCAACGGATTTTGGCGTTGCACCAAAATTTTCTACGCCATATTCCCAATAGATATTAGCGTTGGTGAAATTAATTTGCAACGCGTATATCCGTCCCAAATCGGATGTTTTGGAGTAGTGTCTATATAGGTAAAATAGTAATGATGTAAAAGTAACACAAACTTGGTTAAAAAGACCAAAACCAACAATTCCTGGGTGAAACAGACTGGTAGGTTTTGATAATGCGTATATGGAAATTAATCAAAAAAATATTGTTCAATTATCCATTTTGGATATTCCACCAAGAAAAATAAAATAAAAAAATATCTTTTACCTAAAATAACCCTTAACCTTTGATTAATCAGATGATGGTGGTTCGAACTGTGGATATGACTGAGATAGGTATGAATTTGATGAATCAGTAAAATTTAGGGAGGAAACAAAGCTGCTGCTGCTGATTTTCATGGGTGAGTTCGATGGGTTTCTGAAATTGACGAGAAATGGAAGGAGACGTAAGTATGGGTTTGATTATGTGATGGGTATCATGTTGAATTCAAGAATTATGGTTTTTTATCCCCAAATTGAATTAGGGTTCTCTGTAAATGAATCTGGCAGAGTATGAGTTGCTCCAGTTGGTAGTTAAATCGAAGAAGAATCTGTTGATGGTGAAATTGATAGAGAGGGGTTGAAAAAGAATCAAGAAGAATACAGGGTTTGAGAAGTATTGAGATGATTGTGCCGGTGATAAGAGAATTAGAAGAAGAAGAAGAAGTGATGGCTATCGATTTGAGAGAAGATGCTGAATTTGAAGTTCAGTTTTGAGATGAGAAGATGGATTCGAGTACTTGGTATTACAGAGTGATAGTTGCAGCAAGGAATAGTTGCACGTTAGCATGGTGGTTTTCAGTTGGTGATAGAGTTACAGTTCAGGTGCAAATGAGGTTAGGCAGTGAAGATGTTGTTGTAGCTGTGTGTTGCTATTTTCCAAATGGAACTGAGTTACTGGGATGAATGAGGTGGCCTGACCAAGTAATGAAACTGATTTTGTTGCTTGTTGGTGCTTGAAATGATAAATGGAATGATGGATGCAATTGAAATTGGGTTCTTTAAGGTGGTATTTTCCAGTGATATTGGTTACAATTCAGTAATGGTGTTGAGAAGTTCAGAAACATGTAGTGTTGTTGTTGGTAGAATAAAAAGTTGGTGGTACTGGTCTTGAAATTGACTGAGAATTGGTGATGAGTAAAGTAGATTCAAAAAGGAGGTGACAGAGCTGCTGGAGTTGGTTTGATGGAAGAGAAGGTGGCACTCTTAATGTTTTTGTCCTGAGGTGGTGGTAGTAGAATGACGGAGTTACATGAGTCAAGGTGGAAGTGTTGGTGCTTACTGGTAGATGGAGGAAATATGTTAGAGCTGTAGAAAATGAGATTGCAATGGTGTTGTGTGTGTGTGATTTGCAGGAGATGGCTGAGTAGAAGTGGGTATTTGCAGTTGCAAGTCGAGAATGTGATGATGGCTGCAAGCTAACGGATAAATGGTGATGATTTGGTTATGATCAAGAATTACAGGTAAAGAATGGGATTGAAGCTGATTACGTGATGTTGTTGCGATTGTTTGTGACTCGAAGATGAGTGAGTTGCAGTTGCGATTGCAAATAAGGAGAACTGAGATTTATGCAGTTGAGAGCAAGTGCAATGCAAGCTAATGGAGGAAGCTGACATGATGTGGTTGTGACTATTGCCAGGAAGAGATAAATGGTGTCATGTGTTGTTTCAGATGGAAAGATTTTGGTTGCAGTGATTTCTTTTGAACTGAAATGTGTCCTGAGTGTATGAACAACAGGTAGATGGAGACAATGAATGGGTATAGTTGAGTTACAGTTGTGCAAGGAGAAGGTTACATGTTATAATGTTTTTCCTTGATGGAGCAAATAGGTTGAGGTGCAGGTGATGATTGAACGTGAAATGAAAATATGTTTTGAATGTTGTTATTATTGAAAAGTTGTACTGAAGTTGTAAGCGTCGGCATATGGATCAGCTTCCTTATGATCTCGATGTTGTTGTATGGCTTCAACGAACCTTAATGTTTATGAGTACATTAATCTGTATTTCAGTATTGCAACTAGTATTTGTTTTGACACATTCGAAAAAGGTGTATCTTAATGACTTTTGTTGGCTGTTTAATTGTACGTAGATTATTTTCAATTTTTATGGTAAAAACTTGAATAAGTTCAGAGTATAACAAAGATTAGACTTGGATGAAACCATTTTCATCCTGCATATTCTGGAAAATAATTTTTTTGGCCAGGGTGAAACTGGTTTCATCCTTCATATTCTGAAGAAGAAAAAAACATATCCATCGTGCACAAAGTCACAAAAACATTTTTTCCAGGATGAAACTAGTATCATCATGTATATTATGCAAATGTACCTGGTTTCATCCTGCATATTCTGAGACAAGATTATGTAAAATTACTGACAACTCGAAGTATAGGCTAGTTTAAGTAAAAACATTTCATATTTAATTGATTTGTAATTATAATACATGCACTCATTATTAAATTCAAATAAAGTTTTACAAACAAAAAACTTAAGTTTAAATTACATCAATATGATTTGTAGTAACCTATTTGCTAAACAACCTAATGACGTCAAGGGTTTTAGTTATCGTTTAACTTCAAGAAACTGCATATGTTATAAACTTCATTTAGTTTCTTTTTTCTCCAACTTTTTTCATCTATTTTTCCAACCACGTTAACATCATGCATACTCCTTATGCTTGATTCACCATCCACGTTCACATCATGCCTATTCTTGGCTCTTACTTAGGCATTCTTCTTGCTTTTGCAACCTGAAACAATTTACTAGAAACTAGTTACCAGCTTTTTTTAAAGCTTTATAAAAACCACTTACATCATATATTAAAGATAGATGAAAACCAGATACATCTTATGATATCACTGGATGAAAACTAGTTACATCCTATGTTATCACTGTGTGAAAACCAGTTTCTGCATGTCAGCTTAGGAGATGTTATAAGAATCACATTACCCGACTACATAATGCAAAAGCAAATAATCACATAAGATGGGGTTATGCTCCTACATCAACATACACTATAAGATTTCATTACATTCCAAGGCCATAGAAACTCGGTCACATGACAAGTCCAAGAAAAGTTGCTATTGCCAGGCTTATTGATATATGCATAACCTAGCTGTAGGGATGCTATATGTATCGCATTTATCTATCTATGTGATGCTATATGGATCACATTTAGCTATACATATGTTATATATATCAACTTCCAACTTATGACATTGGTTTAGCCGTGCTTGTTGATGATAAGAATCTTGTTATGAACTTCATCATTTGCTGGTTGTTCTTGTAGAATATTGAGTTCAGATTGTAGAGTATCCACTTTTTAATTAATGTTACCAAAGTGTTCTTTGTTCCATATGGATAAATCCTTTCTACAAGAATGGAGTTTCTTAACAAGCTGAAAACTAGGTGAGCCAGACACTAATGTTCCAAGCATTTTGGATAATTTCAGCACAAGAATTATCATTCTAATGTTCCAAGCATTTTGGATAATTTCAGCACAAGAATTATCATTCGAACCAAGTAAAGAAAAACTTGAAAGGCTTCCAACACTTAGAAGTATTGGATGACAGGACAATGAATGATCACTACTAACTTGGGTAAGATGAAATAGTTTTGAATTAGGGAAATTTAGATTCCAATCACCAGTTCCTAGTGCCATGTCTATTCTAGTCCTCCTAACTCCAGTACCTAAATTATTGCTGGTCCATCTTTACCTACAAAGCCAATGTCCTCCTGACCACAATCATGCACCAAACTGTTAACCCAACCATCCATGGAGGATGATCAACTATCACCATCACTTAAAAGTCCACCGTCAACAAGTGTAAATAGGGAGGGGTTTTATGATATTTGGCTTTTTACGGGGTTAAAATAGGTTAAAAAAATTCTTAAGTGACCAAACAGAAACTTGGGAAGACCGTCCACTAATAATGCTAGATTTATTCACGGGGATTTTACTCTACTTGGTGCCATTTCTTTCTTTTTTAATAGATAAACCGGTTATAGCCATGCTGTTACATTTCTGACAGAGTCAAGATCTTTCTGTCTTGCAAAAGTAGGCAAAGGAAAGATAGGGATTGAGCATCCCAATCTTTGAAAACAGAGAGATTTCGGCTATAGTTTGCTAGGCTATTGTCGTATAGTTGTTTTCCTGAGATATTAAGCTTACAAACTTTAAGTTTTTACTACTAATAATAAAGTTTTTTGAGTTGCCTATGCGCAACTTAAACCTATCCTGCTTGTGCTCTGTTAGCTCTGAGGGAGATTGCTTCCAGCACTTTCCTGTTGTCCGCTTCAATTGAAACTTTTGGATGATTCAACTGCTTTAGCCACTGGATAGTACTAGAAGCCACCTGTTTCTCGATTGCTGTTTCATCTACTATGTTCAGGGAAGTTTCCCTGAGCCAAGCACCTGTACCATTAGAATCAATTAGAACTACAGCTGCACAATGATTACAGTTTGAAAAAGAGACAGTAATATTCGTTTTAATAGCGAACTTCTTTATCCTAGTAAGAATCATAGATTCAATGATTTCAATTCTATTATCCAGGCTATTATAGGATTTCATGCTTCTATTGCTGTTTATTCTAGTGTCAAAGGCATACAGTTTCCAAGTTTAAGAGTAGTTTTCTTCAATAATCATTAGATAGACAATAATTAATGTTGTTGATGAAATAAAATAAATGCTCTCTGAAAAGATTGACATACATGTAAAAACAAAAGAAAGATCGATAATTTGATTTACATGTAAAAGCAAAAGAAAGATTGATGGACGTACAAAATCAAAAGAGACCCAGCTAAAAAAGGCTGGCAGGTACACAAGATGTACATTAATTTGCCATATAATAATAGAAGTTCAAAGCTATAACATGAAACTGCTTTGTTAGCAGTTAAAATCTTCTCCTTTGAAGGCCTAGACAAATAAAGCTCTCACATTAAACGGTGATGAAATCCTCGCTTCCTATTGGCCTAGAAAGACCTTTTCTAATGCAGAAGCTATGGTGAGGACACTTGGCATAACTCTATTAGTTATAATAATTAGAATTTGGTTACAATTTGGATACATTAATATACTTAATTGTCCGTTAGTAACGATGTTAATAAAAATGGGTAAACAATACTTATGTTAGAATTTAAGCTTGAATTATTTAGTTACACCGTGTTTACATCTATATTTAACTGTACTTTAATAAGGGTGGACAAAACTAACTTCCAAACCATTAAATAAATTAAGGAAAAAAAAATTTAGAAAAAAACATGAAACTCTTAAAAAAGAAATCTTTTTAAAAATAAAATCCTTACACACTAAAAAAGGAAATCGGTTGAAATCAGGAGATCGTGCTAAAAAAAGGAATTATCCTTTCTTTAATAAGAGTACTTAACGTCTGTAATATAAACAAACTTTAAGTACATAGATTAGGAACAACAATACCTATGCCTTAGCATAAAGAATTTGACATAATAAAAGGTACAATAGAACCTCTATAAATTAATACTCTCTAAAATAATAATCTCGCTAAAATAATAAAATTTCTTATTCCCTTCTTGGGTCTATAGTGCTAAAATAATAATTTCGATAATATAATAATTTAATACGTTTCAAAAATCTCCCTTAAGTATTTATAGGTCCCAAATATTATATAAATTAATAATTACTAATAAAAAAATTGAAAAGTTTTTTATACATATCAAACTTTAGGAAAATACGAATCAATAATTGTTTTTTTTTCTTTGAAGTTCAAATCTAATTGTATTTCATCACTGATAGTTCTTAATGCACTCATAAGACTCGGAGTTGCATTATTATATTGCAACAATAGTAGTAGAATACTTCAAATTCCAAATAATTCAAATTAAATGAGTCAAATACATTTTATTGACGTTATCAATATGAAACATTCTCTAAATTAATATACTATTAATTTATCTTTAAAATAATAAATTATTAATTTATCTATAATTTAATATCTCTTTAAATTAATAAAATAGTGGTCCCAAGGCTATTAAATTATAGAGGTTTAATTGTAATCACGTATGTTTGAAGGAATATACAATTAGTTAAATTAGTTGATACATGATCTTGGTCAAACCATTAGCCCATAATTAATTGATTTGTGGGCATAATAGTATGATCTTAGCTACTTCATGCAAACAAGCTATGTTTTCATGGGATAGTAAACATGACGAGCAAACATAGGTACATATACGACATTATACTTGACTTTACTTTGCACATGCACATCATGGGATAGTAAACATGACGAGCAAACATATGTACATATGCGACACTATACTTGGCTTTACTTTGCACATGCACATCATGGGATAGTAAACATGACGAACATACATATGTACATATGCGACACTATACTTGGCTTTACTTTGCACATGCACATCACAACGTTATTAAGTGATTCGTAGTTGGTCCCCTTTTGGTAGTTAAAAATAATATATATAGATAAATACGATGCCTCCCCACACTAAATTTTTGTATATAGATTATTGTTTTTGTCCTCCAGCCGGTTCATTCTTTTTTTTTGAGTTCTGTGAAACGAACGTTTTGGTGAGGACACTTGGAAATGTATGATTGGTTTAAAAAGAATAAGAAAAATATTTTTAAAGGAAACCAAGTTCAATTTGGAAATTCATGAAGTGACAATATTTATGTGAGGACACTTGGCAATGTATGATTGGTTCTACGAAAATAAAAAGAATAAATAAATAAAATCCGCACATATCCTCCACCTATATAAAATCCAAAGATACATCTCCACGAGGAGGGGCAAAGCCCCGCGCACACCAAATCAAAAATTCATTGCCACGGGGCGGAGCGAAGCCCCGTGCACACCAAATTAAAAGGAATAACCAAATAAAATCTGCACATATTTCCTACCTATTTAATATAATTTCCCCGCCACACCAAATCAAAAATATACCTCCACGGGGCGGGGCGAAGCCCCGCGCTCGCCAAATCAAAAATACATCGCCACGGGAAAGGGCGAAGCCCCGCGCACACTAATTCAGAAATACATCGCCACGGGAAGGGGCGAATTTCCGCGCTCGCCAAATCAAAAATACATCGCCACGGGGCGGGGCGATGCCTCGCGCACACTAACTCAAAAATACATCGTCACGGGGAGAGAAGAAACCCCGGGCACACCAAGTTAAAAGAAAAAATATGCCCGGTGCGTAGCACGGGCACAAATCTAGTATAATGTATTAACCAACTGAGGCCGGGCTAGAACCCAACAAAAGAACGACGACCTCTGAAACTATCTTTAAAACAACTATTACGTTATTGATAAGAAGTGAAGAATTACCTGCTCAAAGGAAGGGGACAAATCGTCCTCGAAGCATAGAACCAATAGTTCGACGTGGCTAAGAGCGCCGGAAACGAACCTCGACCAAGTAGACAACTTCTCCACCTTGGACATTGCAGAGGCATATGTCTCTTCCAATTTCTATAAGTGAATAACCAAATTTAATTTATACCTATTTTAAAAATACGATCAAGAACTTGATGAAGAAGTAAGGAACTTAATTCAATACCTTGTACAAAAGCTTAAGATCTGCCATATGATCTGCCAAGAGAACACTTTCCACATATCGTGCATCATTTATTTGCACCGTAACCCATTCATCTTTATGCCCGAGCTGCTTATATTTATGCGGATGTAACTCACTTAACTCGTTCCTCAAAACCTGTTAACTTTCATAGGTGAATATCAAAACTTTTTTGAAGTTGAGTATGT
This sequence comes from Papaver bracteatum, assembly GCA_023529315.1. NCBI lineage: Eukaryota > Viridiplantae > Streptophyta > Magnoliopsida > Ranunculales > Papaveraceae > Papaver > Papaver bracteatum. Next base: position 2,897,958 of record JAJJWX010005152.1, read on the forward strand.
GATGGCTTTCTAATTTCTCCATCATCCAATTCTTATCAGCAACATTCATAGATTTCAGAACTCGATGAAAAAACCTATGTACCTATTTTGCAGTAACATATACTCCCTCCGTTTTAAAAAAATAGGCAAGTTTTGTTTTCAAAAAAATTAAGAAAACCAATCATTGTAGCCACTTTTTCATGTTTTTTCCTAAACTATTCCTTGGTCCCCACTCATTTGCTATTAGAGAAAGAGGAGAGAGAAGTTGACCCATTTTTTGTATTAGAGAGAAAAAAAAAAAAGAGAAAAGTGGTCCCTCTATGGGTATAGTAGTAAAATCATAAAATTTGACTTTCCACATATGGAAACAATACTATTTTTTGCACATATCCAAATAAGGAAACCTGACTATTTTTTTGAAATGGAGGGAGTACATACAAAAATACTAAGTTAAGAACAAATTTGATAAGCAAAACAACAAGTTAAATTAAACACAAGGCTACACTTTCTCATACCATACTTATTTGTCTAAAGAAATCCAAATATGCCAACTGTGCTTCTAAAGAAGCAATATACGACTCCTTATCATCATCCCTCAAAAAAGCACAAAGATCCTGTAATATTAAAACATAAGAAAACCATAACATCAAAAAACCTACAAATATGATAATATCTAATAATGACAATCAAAACCTGGTAAGAGGATAGAAAACCCCCATCGTTTTAAACTAAAAACTCCATTCACTAGTGATAATTATCAAGTAAAGCAGCACCTTAAAGAGACCCATAAAATAGATAACATAAATTTCTGGACTCCACAAAAACATGTATGGACTATTCAGCAAAACAACATCTACAAACTCAAAGAAGACAAGCAACAACTGAACCAATAGATAACATGAAGTATCACCTTCAGATGTGAGAGCTCAGTACGCCAAGGTTCTCCACTCCTACCTGATGATGGTGTACTTGACCTATTAGCTGTTACACAATCTATGTAAGCATTCACCGCTTTCATCTTCCTTAAATGAGGACGCTCGGTCCATTTTCTACGGACTTTCAGCAATTTAGCCCATGCTGATGGCGGAGACAGGACATTATGATTGTCCGAAGCTTTGGTAGAAGATGGGTGAGGTGCTTTGGTAGAAGAAGGGAGAGGTGCAATACAAACAGATTTCCCTGCTTTCTGAGACTTGTACCAGTACAACCAGTGATATAATGATATATTACAAATTTAAATTATTTATCAATTGTATACAGAATATGACACATGCTAACCACGTTGAGTACCTTTCGAAGATAATAATTGCTAGTTTTTGTGGGAATTCTCCATTTTTTATTGAGACGCTCAGGGGAAGTAGATGAATAAGAACACCTGCTCCATGGTGACAGATAGCCATGGGAACGATAATTACCTCCAGAATAATGCAGAGGACCAGAGCAAATAGGGCATTTAGTCAGTGCACCAAATAGCATCCCGTCCGCACTTCAACGAGAAAAAGTAAGTAATTAGAAACAAGGTCAGGTTCCATTGGCATAGTCATTCTCACATGGTTGAATGAGATTCTTTGTAGGGCCAACTTTTAGGTGACAATGATCTACACCTTAATCCACTTGACTGTAATTATATAATTAACGGATCACAAAGTTACAAGTACTCCAGTAGAATGACTTTTGGCAAAGATACAGCATCGTCACCCTGAATTAGCCCTTAAATATTTTCCATGTGTGTCCCATGTAGAATGTCATTTTAAGCATGTCAATCTAGAACAATTTTTTGCTTATATCTCCAAAAAAAATTATATAAAGGACCATTCACATATCATATGTGGTCTACGCAATACTGAAGTGGCTACAACAATATATTGTGAATTGTTATGACCAATGGCTCTTCTAAGCACAATCAATAGAGAATTGAAATAGAAATGAAAACAAATGTAAAATAGGCACACACACAACACAAGGATTTATAGTGGTTCGATCAAGATGATCTACATCCACTTTGGAAGACGACGATAACGTTGTACTATGATATGAACAAGATTACAAGAGTGTAAACTCCTCTCAAGAACAAGACCTTGTTCTTGCTCTTACTCTCTCTATACACTACTAATGTTTCTCTCTTTTGTTTAGGAACTTGAACTGATTTTGGGATGAGAAACAATGAGAGTTTACATGGTCTTATATAGGAGTAATGGGTGAAGGAATGTTGACATAATGTCAACATAATACACTAGCCTAATGTCAACATAATACACTAGTAGCTACTCACTCCACCACCGACTACCTAACCTTCTCCACTGCCGACAGTCCATTACTTACTCACACCGACAGTCCACCATGTTGATTAATCAAGTCATATATACTACAAATCTCCACCTTGACTTGAATACCATCACCACTCATCATCATCGTCTTCTCTCAGCCCCACAAGGGCTCTCAACACCTGTTGACACCAACCAAGTTCAAACAATGCTTGAACTTGATACTTGGAACTGGCTTCGTCAACATGTCTGCAGGGTTATCCGCTGTAGGAACCTTTAGCATCGCTATCCTACCTTCCTCAACTGCATCCTTGATAAAATGATACCTGACATCGATGTGCTTGGTTCTCTCATGATACATCTGGTTCTTGGTCAAGTGAATGGCACTTTTACTGTCACAGAACAAAGTTGCATTCTCTTGCTTGAAACCCAAATCACCTACCAAACCCATCAACCATATACCTTCCTTCACTGCTTCCGCGGCTGCCATGTACTCGCCTCAGTTGTAGACAATGCAACCGTGCTTTGCAAAACCGACCTCCAACTGATAGTACTACCACACAATGTAAAAGTATAACCTGTCAATGACCTTCTTCTATCAAGATCACCTGCATAATCAGAATCAACATAACCCACAACATTTGTCGAATCACCATAGTGTTTATCAAACACTAAACCAACATCTGTACTTCCCCTTAGATACTTCAAAATACACTTTACAGCTTGCCAATGAGCCTTCCCGGGACTTCCCATGTATCTGCTTACCACACTCACAGCTTGTGCGATATCCGGCCTTGTACAAACCATAGCATACATGATGCTACCAACTGCGCTTGCATATGGAACTCGAGACATATACTCTGTCTTATCTGCAGTTTGAGGTGATTGCTTTCTAGAAAGTTTAAAATGAGCTGCCAAAGGAGTACTTACTGGTTTTGCATCTTTCATACCAAACCGCTCCAACACCTTCTCGATGTAAGCCTTCTGGGACAAATGCAACTTTCCTTCAGATCGGTTTCTATGAATCTCCATGCCCAATATCTTCTTTGCTGCGCCCAAATCCTTCATCTCAAACTCACTACTCAGCTGCTCCTCCAGCTTCTGTATCTCTGACATGTCTTTGCAAGCAATCAACATATCATAAACATACAAGAGTAAATACACAAATGAACCATCTTGGAGTTTCCTGTGATATACACAACTATCATACTTACTCCTGTCATAGCCATTTGCCACCATAAACGTATATCAAAACGTTTATACCACTGTCTTGGAGATTTCTTCAAACCATACAAAGATTTCTTCAACAAACATACATGATCTTCTTTGCCAGGAACTTCAAACCCCTTTGGTTGTTGCATATAAATACGCTCTTCCTAATCACCGTGAAGGAAAGCTGTCTTAACATCTAGTTTTTCCAATTCTAGATCTTTCAAAGCAACTATAGCAAGCAATGTTCTAATATAACTATGTTTAACAACATGAGAGAATACCTCATTGTAGTCAATGCCTTCTCTTTGTGTAAACCCCTTTGCCACAAGCCTTGCCTTGTACCTTGTTCCTTCACCATCCCTTAAAGAAGTACCTTGTTTTTCTTGAAGACCCATTTGCTTCCAACAATCTTAGCAACGAGATAGCCCTTTTGGTCTTGCAACTATCTCCCAAGTGCCGTTCTTGTCATGAAAGACAATCGTCTTTAAGGTAGTCTGATGTCTCCAGGTGAAGTTCTTTTAAAAAAGCATTTATATCCCGAGCAAAACATGAAAATTAGTGTGAATTCAAAACCGAAAAGTCTAGAATACATATGTCATCACATATGAAAATAAAATACAATTCTATGAATATCATTCCATATTTCAAAGCAAAAAGCTAAAATGACATAAACACAAAATGGTTGATAAAGGTTAGGACGGATTCAAGGCGACAAAACTACTATAGATATACAACCTCCTACCATTATATCTAAGAAATACACATAGGATGGCAATGCATTCAATACTTGCTTAATAATTCAAAAGAGGGTCACAAGTAGCTTGGAGTTGGGATGGTGACTACGTTGAGTAGCTAAGATAATTCGAGAAATCACATCAAATATACATTTGATTATTACGGTATATGGAATAATGCCCATCAAAAAAAAAAAAAACATAAATCAAGTAGCATTATAAGAACAAAACTGTATTCATTTTTAGAAATCAAAGAACCTCTTCTAGATCCACAAGCTCTGAGAATACACCAAACATAAAAAAGAAAAAGAAAACCATTAACAATCACTTAAAGATCCAATACATAATTAAGTGGAAAAATTAAAAACAAAAGTAAAGTGGAATCTTCATGAATTAGAGGACTACTACCAATTGTTCTTATAACTATGTCTTAACATCTAGTTGTTCCAATTCTCCCGGTGAGAGACTCAAAGCAACTATAGCAAGCAATGTTCTAATATAACTATGTTTAACAACATGAGAGAATACCTCATTGTAGTCAATGCCTTCTCTTTGTGTAAACCCCTTTGCCACAAGCCTTGCCTTGTACCTTGTTCCTTCACCATCTGAAGTACCTTGTTTCTTCTTGAAGACCCATTTGCTTCCAACAATCTTCTGCCCTTTTGGTCTTGCAACTATCTCCCAATCAAGAGACTCAATTTCTTCAATTGCAGATGCTCCCCATTCTGCTGACTCTTCACCACCGATTGCTTCTTCATAGGTTGTTGGATCATCCCTATCTATGCTTTCACCTACTGCAAATGCATATGAAACCAAATCAGCATGGACGTATCTCTGAGGTTTTCTAACTTCCCTCCTCTCTCTGTCTCTTGCAAGATTGTACTGATGACCTTGTGCTTCTTCTTTCTGGGAAGGTTCTTGCACAACATCTTGATCATCATCATCATCAGAAACAACAGTCTTATTGCTTCCTTGAACTTGCACCTCAAGTTCCACCTTGTTACCAAGCTCCACCTTATCGCTAACACCCTCTTCAGCTCTTTCATCTAGTTCTTCATTCTTTGGCTTCAACATCGATTGCTCATCAAACTTCACATCTCTGCTGATAAGAAACTTGTTTGATCTTTCTGCTGGACACCATAACCTGTAGCCTTTCACGCCCTTTGCATACCCAAGAAATATACACTTCTTTGCTCTAGGCTCTAGCTTCCCCTCATTCACATGAGCATAGGCTGGACATCCGAATATCTTCAAGTCTTCATAGTTAGCATGCGAACCTGTCCAAACTTCATTTGGAGTCTTGCACTCAATGGCAGTCGATGGAGATCTATTCACTAAATAAGCTGATGTGTTTGCTGCTTCTGCCCAAAACTTCTTTGGTAACCCGGCATTGGAGAGCATGCACCGTGCCTTCTCCATTATGGTTCTGTTCATCCTTTCTGCAATACCATTTTGTTGTGGTGTTTTTCTGACTGTGCGGTGTCTCACAATCCCTTGCTCCTTGCAGAACTCGTTGAACTCACCCCCACAAAATTCCAAACCATTGTCTGTCCTCAAGCACTTGACTTGTCTTTCGGTTTGCTTCTCAACCATAGTCTTCCATTGCTTGAACTTGACAAAAGTTTCATCTTTGTGTTTAAGTATGAATGCCCATACTTTCCTTGAGAAATCATCAATGAACGTCAGCATATATCTACCACCACCATGTGAATCAACCCGAGAAGGACCCCAAAGATCAGAATGAATATAATCCAGAATACCTTTGGTGTTATGAATAGCTGTACTAAACTTGACTCTACACTACTTTCCAAAGACACAATGTTCACAGAAATCAAGCTTGCCTGTTTTATGACCACAAATCAATCCCTGCTTGCTCAAAACAGCCAACCCCCTCTCGCTCATATGCCCTAGCCGCATATGCCACAACTTGGTAGTATCATCATCAGAACTTGAAGAACATACAGCTGCATCACCCGTCACAGTAGTACCTTGCAGCGTATAAAGACCATTAATTCTCTCGCCCTTCATAATTGTAAGACTTCCTATTGAGACACGAATAACTCCACCTTCACCTTGATACTTGCAGCCATTTGAATCAAGCGTACCCAAAGAAATAAGATTTCTTCTCAGGTCCGGAACATGCCTAACTTTAGTTAAAGTCCTCACCATACCGTCATACATCTTAATTTGAATTGTACCTACACCCACCACTTTACAAGTGACATTGTTTCCCATAAGAACTTTACCACCTTCTCTAGCTTGATAAGTAGTAAACCACTCTTTATGAGGACACATGTGAAAAGTACACCCCGAATCAAGAATCCACCCGTTCTCCGAGCTTTCGGTATGAACCGTGAGAACCGCTCCATCATCACTTTCTGCTTCAACATTTGCTGCGGTGCCTTGGTTAGTATTCTTCTCGACATTCTTCAATTTTGGACAATCCTTCCTGAAATGCCCCTTTTCCTTACAATGAAAGCAATAGAATTTACCGGATTTTGATTTAGACCTTGACTTTGATCTACTCCTATCAAATCCGCCTTTTTGGTTTCCTCTTCCTCTAACGAACAAACCATCTCCCGAATTATCTTTACCGTCGATACCATTCTTCTTTAACTCCTTAGAGTTCAAGGCCGCTTTAACGTCTTCCATGGAAATTGTATTTTTTCCATACATTACGGTATCAACAAAATTTTCATAAGATGGTGGTAAGGAACAAAGCAAACCCAAAGCTTGGTCTTCATCTTCAATTTTGACCTCAATATTTGCCAAATCCAAGAGAATTTTATTATAATCATCAATATGATTTATAATAGACGTTCCTTCATGCATTTTAAGAGTATGTAATTTCTTCTTAAGATATAAATGATTAGTTACGGATTTAGTCATATACCTTTTCTCCAACTTGTTCCATAGCCCGTCCGGTGTCGTTTCCGCCGCCACTTCTCTCAAGACCTCGTTGCTCAAACACAATAGAATTAATCCATGTGCTTTCTCCATGAGTTCTTCTTTTTCTTCTTCCTTCAATGTTTCTGCTAGAGCCGTTTTCCCCTTCAAAGTTTTCACCAAACCTTGTTGCACCAAAACAACCCTCATCTTTAGCCTCCATAAATTGAAATCATTTCTTCCATCAAATTTCTCAATCTCATACTTTGCCGCCATCGTAGATCGTTTTTACCCGGAGCTCTGATACCAATTTGTTATGACCAATGGCTCTTCTAAGCACAATCAATAGAGAATTGAAATAGAAATGAAAACAAATGTAAAATAGGCACACACACAACACAAGGATTTATAGTGGTTCGATCAAGATGATCTACATCCACTTTGGAAGACGACGATAACGTTGTACTATGATATGAACAAGATTACAAGAGTGTAAACTCCTCTCAAGAACAAGACCTTGTTCTTGCTCTTACTCTCTCTATACACTACTAATGTTTCTCTCTTTTGTTTAGGAACTTGAACTGATTTTGGGATGAGAAACAATGAGAGTTTACATGGTCTTATATAGGAGTAATGGGTGAAGGAATGTTGACATAATGTCAACATAATACACTAGCCTAATGTCAACATAATACACTAGTAGCTACTCACTCCACCACCGACTACCTAACCTTCTCCACTCCCGACAGTCCATTACTTACTCACACCGACAGTCCACCATGTTGATTAATCAAGTCATATATACTACATGAATGTATGATTATCGACTCCAAGCATAATAGATGCTCCTTAGTAGTTCTTTAGTAACCAAACTATATGTAATGCAAGATATTTTCATATATTTGGCACTGAATAGCCATACTCTGAGATACTAGTTACAAATATAATACTTTCATTGATTATGCAGGTGCGCAGCCACTAACTGTACAAATACAAGTAATGGTCCCAAACATTCAAGTAGAATTAGTGAGAGATGATGCTCCACAGTAACAGGAAGTATTCATAAATCAATCAAGTTCGCAACCTGTGGTAGGGTAAAGACTACAACAGGAAGATGTGACGCTTGCTTAAACACTAGAAAACTTTGTGGCAATGGTGGTAACAAATTAAGCAGTCCATGCTCAGAGATACTTACCAGCGGTCACGCAAATTGGTTACAGACCCAGCTGAATCTTGCTCATTCACTTCAAGCATGTCCCGCAGCTCTGTTGTTGACACATGCTTTTTGAGTTCATTTTTTATGGCACATAATTCTCTCGACGGAGCCTCCAGCTTGGTCTCCAGATCAGAAGCTGGCTTCATAGTTTCAACTCCATGTTTGTCACTTGTTGCTTCGCTTGAAGAAACACCTCCTTCAGGTTTAGGGATTTTCGGGAGCTGATCACAAGTAGCAACCCTTTGACGTTTTCTTCCAGATTGTTCACCATGCTCTTCATCATGGGATAGTTTAATAAGAATATGAATTAAATCTCTAAATAGCTAATTCAGAACCATCACATATTTTTTTACGACTTTCCTCGAACCCTTCCTAGACATGTCAAATCCCATTAAACATACCTCCTCACTAGATTGATTAGTATGCTTCTCTAAGATTTTCACACTTCTGAAATTATAACTTTGAGCATGTTTACTTATAAGACAATCACATGAGCAGTAAAAATTTAGTGACAATATGAGCAATACCACCAGAAAAAATAAAAGAAACAAACAAACAAATAGACTCCATAAGAATATGGGAATCACTACAAAGACCATGAAATAAATTGCTTTAAATAAAAATAAAAATCAGCATTTAATCTTGTATCTCCATGTGTATATGGTTGTGGAAGCTGAAACTGCCATGGCTACTAATGTTGGGTACCAAAATCCAAATAAGAGAAAACATCTCCGAGCATTAGATTTGTATTTCCAAGGAAAAATAGTAACCCATTAGCATCTTTGAGATTCAAAGGTTTTCCTTCTTTTCAATAACTATCCACTCAAGTACCCCAGGTCCGCAACTGCTAAAAGTTAGCATTATGTGATCTGAAACAACATACGACTTAAAGTCAATAATTTCTTTTAACATGCAAGATCCCTTTTCGTTAAAGTGGCCTTTTAAACTTTAGAAGTTAAAACTACATGGATAATCTTCTATATACTTATTGTGCAACCATACTTACTCCACCACCAAACTAGTAAACACCAAAAAGTTTTAACCTAAGGCGCCATTTTCAAAAATGGAACAACTCACACAATAACTAAGAAAACCTAATAAATTCAAGATTCAGTAAATGAACAGCTAACATTTCCCAAATGCTCAACCCACCTGTTTAACACCCATTCTTTGTTTATTTACAAAATCCATGCCCAATTCTTCTTCTTCTAAATCCCAGCCACAACCAGAGAGACAACAACAGTCATAGGAGGTATAGGTATGAGAAAGAAAGGCGGTGGTGGTGGAACATAAAAGAAAAAGGAAAATTAAAAAGTAATAGTTGTGGCTGGGAAGTGGTCTTGAAATGAGTTTTCCGAACAAAACCTTTTCACGCCATAAGCTTTATTGGTTTATCCTTTTTTTTTTATACTGAATATGAAGCTTTTATTAATAAAGAGGGTAAATTACAGGAGTTCTATCCTTCTCAATTGCAGCTGAGATAAAACTTGGTGGATTATGCATCCAGACTCTTGAAATTTTGAAAACCCTAGCATGCCTAGCCATTATATCTGCTGGCTTATTACAGCTTCTTTTAATGAACTTGCAACACCATAGAGGATTGTTGCTAAACATGAGATTAATATCTAAAATAAGTGACTGATTTTCCCAAGCTACTTTGTGTTGATCACCATTGACTGCCTCCACTACTGTCTGTGCATCTAGTTCGAAACACGCCTGCTGGATTCCTTTCTCCTTCGCCCATGTCAAAGCTAGCCATAGACCTCCACATTCATCTTGTTCTGCAGTCACATATGTATCTGCATAGAGACATCTCCCGCACTCATATGAGCCTGCAAAATTTCGCACAATTAGACCAATTCCAGAATTATGAGAATTATTACTATTTTTATAAGAGGCATCACAACATATGGATAAATAAGGAGCAGACCACTGAGGCAGATGATATGTATTTTGTTGAGCATTATTAGGGAGCTTGCGGGTTTTTTTCATTGCTTTCCCTGTTCCAAGACTCAGCAGCTGCATGTACACACTTTATTACTCCAACTGGGTTAGGTTTGATATCTTGAAAAGTGTTGTTGCAGCGAGCTTTCCATATTCCAACGCCGTGTTTGCCATTCTTATTATCCAATCATCCACTAGGTCCTTCATCCCATCTGAGAACCAACTCTGTATCCAATTTGCTACACAATTTCCATTGTTTTGTATGCTATGCATTGCACTTGGAACAGTAAGCCAAACTGCTCTGGAAAAGTTGCATTCAGTGAGAATATGACGAGTAGTTTCTACCCCTTGGTTATATATTTTGCAGATTCCACCTCCATAGCCTGTGACTCTAGCCATTCTTTCATTGGATGGGAGTATATCAGTAAGGCACTTCCATAGGAAGTGCTTCACTTTAGGTAAAGTGTCCAAACTCCAAGTTGTTTCCAAAATTTGGCTTCTACTGTATTGTAGACTGCACTTCCATTCTGTTTGATATCAACAAGCTTTCTATATGCCGATTTAACAGTGAAACGGCCATCTCTTGTTAAAGTCCAAATCAGTCTGTCTTCTTTGATCAATGGGATACGAATTTTGAGAATGATAACAGCATATTCTTGATTAAACAATTGTTGAATTAGTTGTTGTTTCCATGATCTTGTATCTTGATCAATTAATTCTGACACAAACTTATAATAATGTGCTTCCGTTGTTGGTACTGCTGGTACTGGTGGTGAGCTTTTTCCAGGAACCCAAACATCGTGCCATACGCAAACCTTACTGCCATCACCAATTATCCAAAAACTGAACTGACGGATAAAACTCATCATGTTGTATACGCTTTGCCATGCCCATGTCGAGTTTTTTTTTCTTTTTTGCATGCATAGCATTTGTTATTGGGATGTAACACTGTTTCAAAGCATTTGACCAGAGTTGGTCGTTTTGATTGCATAGACGCCATGCTATTCTTGCTAGGAGCGCTTGATTGAAACAAGATAAATCACGAAAATCCAAACCTCCCATAGCTTGATCTTTTCCAACAGCTGGCCATGAGATAAAATAATAACCCTTGCCATCCTTTTTTCCCCACCAGAACTTACGCTGAACCTTGTCCATTTCATTGATAGTTGCATCTGGTACTTTAAACACACTCATATGGTGAGAAGATGTTGTGCTGAGTACGCTTTTAACCATCACAGATCTGGCCACCTGATTTATGAACTTGCCATTCCATCTTGATAATCTTCCATTCATCTTGTCTACCAAGCCAGAGAAAGAAGTGGTTTTTTTCCTATTTAAGAACGAAGGTATACCCAGATATTTCTCATCTAATGACATCTTTTTCATCTTGAGTCTTCGCAATAAAATTCTGCAATGTCGGGGATGAGTATGCTTGGAGAAGAAAACTGCGGATTTCTGAAAGTTTACCTCCTGCCCAGAAATATTGCTGAAGTTATTGATGACGTCCAAAAGAGTGTTAACATTCTGCATATCGGCTTTTGCAAACAACAAGCAATCGTCTGCAAAAAAGAGGTGAGTAACTTGTGGAGCATTCCAGGATATCTTGATTCCTTACAACTTTTTTGAGTTTTCAGCCTGTGCCAAAGATCTGGTTAGAACTTCCATCGTGAGAAGGAATAGATATGGTGATAATGGATCACCCTGTCGTATACCTCTCGTTGGTTTAAAGGGTTTACATGGTGAACCATTCAGTAGAATTTGTATTTCAGTAGTACTGATGCATTCTTGTACCAATTGACGCCATTTGCTGTTAAAACCAAGCTTTCTCATAACATTGTTTAAGAACGTCCATTCTACTCGATCAAAAGCCTTGCTCATGTCAAGTTTTAAATCCATATAACCTTTTTTTGTTTTCTTCCTCTTCATACAGTGGATGAGCTCTTGTGCCAGAAGTATATTGTCGCCTATATGCCTACACGGAACATAAGAAGCTTGCATAGAAGAAATGATTTTGTCGAGATGCTTTTTCAGTTTGTTGGCCATAATTTTTGTGATTAATTTGTATGTTGAGTTGCATAGGGCTATCGGTCTGTAGTCTCTTGGAGAATGTGGGAGCTTTGTCTTGGGTATCAAATAAATATTAGTTATGTTCATCTTCTTTAGCATTCTTCCTGAGACAAAAAATCTTTGTACCATTTTTATGACATCATGTTTCACAACTTCCCATTGAGATTGAAAAAAACCTGGTGGAAAGCCGTCCGGTCCAGGTGATTTCTATGGTTGCATATTTTTGAGAGCTGCTTCAATTTCATCTACTCCTGGAACTTTGACAAGAGATATGTTGTATTCCTCTGTAATACATTCTGGCAGTATGTTGAGAAGGTCATTATCTTATACTGGATCAGTTGTGCTCATAATTATTTGAAAATGATTTGTAAGCATATTTTCTAGGTTGTCTCTGCCACTGCACCAACTTCCATTTGGTCTTTATAAGGATTCGATTCTGTTTCGTGCCCTCCTTTTGTTGGCTTATACATGAAAATACTTTGTGTTCTGATCTACTTCATGAAAACTTGTATCTCTAGCTTTTAGCTTATAAAATTCTTCCTATCTGATGTGCCATTCATTAATTTCTTTCTCTAGCTCAACTACTTTGTCAGTATTGTCCAGTATTTGTCCTGGTTGTTGAAGATCATCCAGATGCTGCTGCAATCTTTTCAGTTGTTGTTGAATGTTGCCGAAGGTAGTTTTGTTCCACACAGACAAAGTTCTCCTTGTTTCTACTAATTTTTGATCCAAACTATAAGCTGTAGAGCCATTAACATGCTTGGTCCAAGCATTGGTTATTTGAAGTTTACAAGAATTATCGCGTAACCAACATTCGAAAAACTTCCAATTTCTAGCATTATGAGAATCAGTAGGTGACATATCAAGGAAAATAGGACAGTGATCAGATCTTAGGGACGGAAGATGCTTAAGAAAAGCATTTGGAAAGTGTATAGTCCACTCAGTGTTTGTAAGGGCTCTATCCAGGCGATATCTACATCTCCCTATACCATGTTTATTGCTTGTCCAAGTATAGGGGTTGCCGTGAAATCCTAGGTCATGCATTCCTATATCTTGAACTATCTATACTATAGGAGATGGTTGAGAGGTAGAACCATTACTTCCTAAGCGTTCCTCACTATTTAATATAATATTTAGATCACCTATCATGACCCAAGGGGCCTCAATGTTGAAGTTATCACAAACATTCTCAATAAAATTCCATTGTGTGCTTCTTTCTTGTGGATATGGAGAACCATACACACACGACAAGAGCCATTTTGGTTTGGCAGGATCACTACAAACAAGACAGTGGAACATATTTTTGTCTTTATAAATAATGTCCAAATCAAACCCATCCTTCCAGAGAAGGAAACTTCCTCTAGCTCTACCAATAGAAGGAACATAACAATTATTTGGAAAATTTAGCGGCCTAATATAGTTTAAAATTATGTCGGAGTTTATTTTAGTCTCTTGAAGAAACGCTATATTAGGGTCTAGCATTTTTCTTAAATCCTTAAGATAATTTCTAGTATCTTTGGCTCCAAACCCATTACAATTCCAAGATATGATTTTCATAATATGAGTATAATGGAAAACAACTAAAAATATGTTGTGAGTATTAGAGAAAAAATAAAAGTAAGATTGAGTATTTAAAACGAGAGTTGAGAAGTATTTGTGATGTGTTACCTGAGCAGATGTGCCATGGCTTTCAGCTGCAGGGTTCAAAGCTTCTGCATTTGAAATATCAGATTCCATCATCTCCACAGAAAGGTTGTCCATACTAGTAGAAGTAATATCTCCCTCCGTGCTTGGTGGTATCACATACATGTTATGTGGATTAATCGAGGGAGGTTGGTTGAGATGTGAGTTTCTCGACCTCTTGGTCTGTCTCGTCTCTTCAGCTTCAAAAACCATCTCCTCGGCAAAAGAGTTATCCATGCTTCTTTCATCATCATTTGCTTCATAAACATCTACTTTTTCACGCATATAGGCTTCATACTCTTCAGTAGAGAGGCTATCAAGATGCAAGAGATAGTTTGTTTGCATGCAGGTATCATCCACATGGTCAATGACCCAACACTTATCACAGATATTGTTAGGTTGTAAACACCAATGGTATCTAACCCAAACTTCTTCACCAGACGCTGTCTTCTACCAGCCTCCTCGATGTAAAGATTTCTTAAGCTCAATTTCAATTCTGGCAGAGACTGTACTTCCATATTTTGGCCTACAGTTCGTTGGAGTTGTTGAGATCTTCTTTCCCATGTAAGCCAAAGCCTCATCGATGACATCAACATTCATATGTTCTAGTTTTAGATATTTGAATTCAATAGTATAGATTTGAGTATCAAAAACATAATCCTGCAAGGGAATGTTTGGGTTATACTTTTGAACAGCAAACAACGTGCCTCCAATAATCCAAGGACCATCCCTTATGATTGTATCTTGCTCTTCTTCATTTTTTAACTTTACCAGCATTAGATTATGACCCATAACCCGTATTTCTTTTCCTCTGTACTGTCTCCAAAGAGAGTTCACTCCTGCACGTATAATCTTCATGTCAATCTTCGCTTTTGACTTTAGCTTTCCGAGTAAAGCATAAGTCCATTCTTCAGCTGCAGCACTGATGTTCCTTGAAGTACCCACCACATGTCTGTTAGTGGCTGGGATTTCAATAGCAGCATTCCTAAGTTGTCTTGAGAGCATGTTGATACGGTTTTCTTTGTTTGCAGACATTTTAGGGTTTCTCTGGATTCTTTTATATCTTCTTGAAAGAGATATGTGTGATCTTTGGAGAAGAGAGACTCTATATATATGATGTGACTTTCCTTTCGAGTTTGTTTTGCAGATCCGAATATCCAGAGGATTATCATACGATAATATACGAGAATTTTTGAAATGAAGATTCTTATATGAAGTCAATCTTGTGACTTTCATGCAGTTGCCTTCTTGGTCGGAATGTTTCCTTGTTTTACTCCTTTGATAGCGTAACAATATGAGAGGATTAATAAGGTGGAAATCTTCATATGAAGTCAATCCTGTGATTTGCATGCAGTTGCCCTTTTGGTTGGGATGTTTCCTTGTTTTACTCCTTTGATGTCGTAACAATGTGAAAGAATTAATTAGATGAAGATTTTCATATGAAGTCAAGCCTGTAACTTGCATGCAGTTCCCTTTTTTGATTTATCCTTTTGCATGCTTTCTTGGTTTATCCTTTTGCACACGTGTTCCACTATCTCTCCATTCACTTTCTTATGTTTTGCTTTCTTGGTTTATCCTTTTGCACACGTGTTCCACTATCTCTCCATTCACTTTCTTATGTTTTTTTTGAAAGGAAAAAGCCAAATGTTTTCGGAGAAGACACATGTCCTGTGGGTAGCTCCACACGTTATTTCCATCAAAAAAAAAACAAAATGAGTTGCTCATCTTCAAAACCAGGCTCAAAGTGGAAGGACATCAAAATCTGGTAATGTTTCCTTCATTGAATTTATTTTGTTTTAATTTTTCTTTTGGTAGCTAGCTTTGTTTTATCAGTATTTAAGTTGGAGTATAAATTTTCTCTGTTCATGAATGTTTTGTGAAGTCAATGGATATCCAAAATAATTTTAATTACAAAACATTATGAATCAGTCTAGCGCCCCATGATTAGAAACAATGATATAGATATAGATCTGATTTTGGAATTTAAGTCTTGATTATGATAATTTTGATGGTTTTAAGGGTCTTTATTTGGATCGAAAAATATGCACTTATGAAGGAATTTTATTAAGTTTCTGAATATGTTGTTCAAATTGTTTTCTTGTACAATAGAGAAGAGGGAAGAGGATTCTTTTGTATGATATTCGTGTTCTTTGGATTACAATCTGCTCGAGTTTGTTTCCTTTCGTACCTTATTAGGGTCCTAAACCCAAATAAACAGTAACCCAACCTTAAAAACAGCTAACCAACCTTAAAGTAACTGGATATACCCTTTAAACTCAAGAAGGAAGAGAGGAAGAGTTGAAGAAAAGGGTTTATGAGAAGAGTAATAGAAGAATAAGAATAAGAAGGAGTTGGAAAAGAATCTGTTTTTTATAACCTGTTGTTGTTACAGGACTCGAGTAAGCTATATATAGCTAACAATACGTGAAAAACAAGCAGAAGTAGTTTTAATTAAACAAGGAAACTATATTATTCTATAATAAGAAAAGCTAACTTAAGGAAACTACTAGGAATAGGTATCGGTATACCAACATCCCACCCCTCTTGAAAATCAGCTTGTCCTCAAGTTGGAAATTTTGGAAACTTGGTTAGAAAATCATCCACATCTTCCCAAGTTTCATCTTTTTGTGGATGATTCTTCCATTTGACTAACCATCTTGTTCCTTCCCCCTTACCTTTCTTATACATTTGTCTATCAAGAATGATATCAGGTTCCCACTTGTCGTAGTCAATAAAATCTGGTAGAGTCTGTTGCACAGAAGTTGTTGAACCAAGATTAAGTTTAAGCTGGGAAATATGAAATACCGTATGAATGCGACTAGTGCTAGGTAATTCCAATCGATAAGCCACATAACCTATCTTTTCCAGGATGCGAAAAGGGCCATAAAACTTGGGAGATAGCTTTGAGAAAGACTGGTGTGTCGCTGTTTTTTGTCTATAAGGTTGAAGTCGAAGGAAGACCCAATCATCCACTGCAAATGTGTGTTCTATACGTTGAGTATCAGCATATTTCTTCATACGATCTTGGGCAGAATGTAAGTTGGACTTCAGTATCTGGATTGTGTGGTCACGAGCTTGCAGGTTCAAATCAACATCATGGACTAAAGATGAACCAGGAATATAAGCTGTAATGGCGGGAGGAGGACGGTTGTAGAGTGCTTGATAAGGACTCATTCGAATGGCAGAATGGTAACTTGTATTGTACCACCACTCAGCCCATGGAAGCCATTTTGTCTAATCTTTTGGCTTTATACCAGCAAAACACCGCAAATAATATTCTAAAGTTCGATTAGTTACCTCAGTTTTCCAGTCAGATTGTGGATAATATGCAGAGCTGCGACATAACTTAGTGTTCTGCAATGAGAAATAGGCCTCCCAGAATTTGCTGATGAAAATAGGATCTCTGTCACTAACTATACTCCTTGGCATTCCGTGTAACCGAACAATTTCTCGGACAAAAATTTCAACAATTGAACTAGCCGTATATGGATGAGTTAACGATATAAAGTGAGCATATTTAGATAGCCGATCAATCACCACCAGAATTGAATTCTTCTTGTTAGAGGATGGAAAACCATCGATAAAATCCATACTGATGTCAATCCACACATCTAAAGGTATGGGTAAAGGACTTAAAAGTCCTGGTGGAGCAATGGATTCTGACTTGTTTCTCTGACAGATATCACACTTCGAAATAAAGTCTTTAACCGATTTCTTTAAACCTTTCCAATAAAAACTCTGTTGTATACGCTTGTAAGTACATAAATAACATGAATGTCCACCAATAGGGTGTGAATGGAATTCTTCCAATAACTTAACACACCACGGAGAAGTGGAAACCACCACTATACAACCTTGGTGGCGTAGAACCCCTATAGTGTAAGTAAAATGGGATTTGAAATCTGGAGAAATTGATAACTGATGAATGAGATTAGCCATTTCTTCATCCTCGTGGCACTCTTGAATTATCTCTTGTAATCCTGAAAAGACCGGTGTAGATAAGCTGAAGTTGGAGATGAAATTTCTAGATAATGCATCCGCTGCAGCATTGTCCTTGTCAGGTCGAAATATAATCTCATAGTCATAACCCAGAAGCTTGGAAACCCATTTCTGTTGTTCCATGGAAGATAACTTCTGATCTAAAAAGTACTTCAAACTTCTATGATCGGTATAAATTTTGAAGTGTCTGCCTAATAAATAAGCCCTCCATTTTTGCACTGCTGAAATAATGGCTATCATCTCCTTATCATAAACAGATAAAGCAAGGTGTTTGTTAGCCAAGGGTTAACTGTGAAAAGCAACAGGTCTTCCGGACTGTAATAACACAATACCAATTCCACTGCCTGAAGCATCACATTCAATGGCAAATTCTTTCGAGAAATCTGGAAAAATCAAGACTGGAGTCGTGGTTAAAGCATGCTGAAGTAGTTTGAAGGCAGTAGTAGCATCACCACTCCACATGAAAGCATCTTTATTCAATAACTGAGTCAATGGGGCACTAATTTTGCCGAAATTCTTGACAAATTTGCGATAGTAGCATGCCAAACCTAAAAATCCAAGTAACTCTTTAATTGTTTGAGGCACAGGCTAAGATAAGATACACACAATCTTTTATTTTTCCATGGAAACTCCATCAGAGTAAATAACATGTCCTAAGTATCCTACTGTCGGTTGTGCAAAAGTGCACTTAGATTCCTTCACGTATAGTTTGTTAGTGCGAAGCAATTCAAACACCAGAGATAAATGGGTTAGATGTTCTGACAAACTCTTACTATAAATCAAGATGTTGTCGAAAAATACTAACACAAACTTCCTTAAATATGCTCTAAAGATGGTGTTCATCAAACCTTGAAAAGTAGATGGTGCATTTGAGAGTCCGAATGGCATAACCAGAAACTCATAGTGGCCATCATGAGTTCTGAAAGCTTTTTTTGAAATATCAACAGGGTGCACTCGAATCTGGTAATAACCATAACGTAAATCAAGTTTGGTGAATATGCGAGCACCATGTAATTCATCCAATAACTCATCGACTACCGGAATTGTAAATCGATCTTTGACAGTTAGTTTATTAAAGGCACGATAATCCACACACATACGCCAGGAGCCATCCTTCTTTCTTACCATCAATATTGGGGAAGAATAAGGACTGGTACTTGATCTAATAAAGCCAGCTTGTTGCAATTCAGATACAATCTTGTCGATTTCAGCTTTCTGGAAGTATGGATATCTATACGTCCTTATATTGACTGGGGTAGAGCCTGAAACCAAAGGAATACGATGGTCTTGTTCTCGTGCTGGGGGTAAGGAAGTTGGAGTTGTAAAAATATCAACAAACTTGGAAAGAAGCTCTTGTAAGGCTGGTGAAGTATCCGGTGACGCCGTGCTTGATTCATTCAATGAAGTATTAATGGATGATAATTGGATAAAGACTGCATAACTTTCTCGAGAGAGTAAATGTTGCATGGGCACATAATCCATAAACATAACTGAAGAGCAATTATGGCCTTGTAAAAAGACGGCTGTATCATTAACTTTGAACTTCATCGTTAGCTTGGAGAAATCCCATGTAACTGGACCTAATGTACTTATCCATTGAACTCCTAAAACAACATCATAACCACTAATTTCCAGCAGATAAAAATCTAGTGTGAACGAATGATTTTGGAGATTGAGAGGCAAACTGGTGCAATACCCTCTAGTATGCAGCTTATTCCCATTACCCATGGTGACTTGTAAAACAACCTCATCAGGGTTTACTGAATAACCACAATTTTTGGCCCATTTGGGATGCAAAAAATTATGTGTGGATCCAGAGTCAATCAAAATACAAAGATGTTGAGATTTGGTATACCCTTGAACTCGCATTTCCTTAGGGAAAGAAGAACCTGATAAAGAGTGAAGAGATATTGTAGGGTCCTCTGGAACTTCAGGTGAGAATTCCATATCAACTTTCTCCTCAGTAACAGCTTTAGCACATAAGTCTTCCTTGTCATCAGCCAGTTCTAAGAACAACAAATGAGGTTTAACACAAACATGGCCCTTCCTTTATTGCTCATCGCAATTAAAACACAATCCATTTGCTTGACGTTCTCTCTGTTCTTCTACTGTAAGACGTTTAGAACCGGAAGGAATAGGAGACTTGTTAATCTTGGAAGAATTAGGAACAGAGTATTGTCTTGACCTCCATGATTGTTTAGTCGCAATCAAAACTTCATCTTGATTCAGAGCTTTCTTAAATGCTGCACACAAAGTGGTAGGCTCAAATAGTTTGACAACATTCCCAAAAATATTGCGTGTATCTTATCTTGGCCAAGATAAGAATTAGGAACAAAGTATTGTCTTGACCTCCATGATTGTTTAGTCGCAATCAAAACTTCGTCTTGAATCAGAGCTTTCTTAAATGCTGCAGACAAAGTGGTAGGCTCAAATAGCATGGTTGGCCCATAAACCACGGGTCCCAGGATCGTAACCTGGCTCTGATACCAGGTATTAGGGTTATAAACCCAAATAAACAGTAACCCAACCTTAAAAACACCTAACCAACCTTAAAGTAACCGGATATACCCTTTAAACTCAAGAAGGAAGAGAGGAAGAGTTGAAGAAAAGGGTTTATGAGAAGAGTAACAGAAGAAGAAGAAGGAGTTGGAAAAGAATCTGTTTTTTATAACCTGTTGTTGTTACAGGACTCGAGTAAGCTATATATAGCTAACAATACGTGAAAAACAAGCAGAAGTAGTTTTAATTAAACAAGGAAACTATATTATGCTATAATAAGAAAAACTAACTTAAGGAAACTACTAGGAATAGGTATCGGTATCCCAACATACCTTGTGTCTAGATTATCTTATAATGTGGTTTTAGATAGAGACAAGTTTGTTTTGGTATGTCGATGCTCGAGTGTGTTACCTTGGTCACTCTAAGAGGTCGCACTTTCTATTCATACAGTGGTGGGTGTAGTTTTATTTGAATGTTGACTTGTTGAGCCATTTGGTATTGAAAAGAAATGGTGCTGATTAAATTTTTAAGTATGTTATACTTTGGGCACTCTAATTAGAGGTCTCAATTTCCATTTGGCAGCATTGGTGTTTGTAGGTAGTTTCATCTGCTTTTTTGGGAATCTAGTATACAAAAGGAATGCCACTGATAAATCCTTATTTTAGTTGACATGATGTTTGTTTGGAGGATAACCGGTGATAAAGGTTCAAGAGATGTCCATCCCAAATATATCTGCAATCTGTGTTTATGTGTTTCGCAGTGTACTATGTTAGTTTATCTCATGTTATTTTGTGGTTCTATTTCTTATTCATAGCTATTGCCTTACAGAAGATTTCATGCATGTTTGGCATTTTAGATGACTCAACTACTTTTTGTTTAGAGAAGTGTGGAAAATAATGTAATTACAATTGGTTGCACTTTTGTAGGTCATATTGCTGAAGATATGTACCATTGGAAATCAACAATCATGGGTCCTCCAGACAGGCTGTACGTAGAGGGAGTCTTTTTAGTGGCGACTTGCGATTCACTTTTCTCCAGATTATCCATTTAAACCTCCAAAGGTAACTATTCAAACCCATATATATCAAATAAGAAGGAAAAGGTAATATAGTACCGTGTGCTCTATGTAACCATTCTTCTTTTCTAAGGGACCGAATTATGAAATACAAGGTTTTGGCATAATCAAGTCAGGTAAGTTATTTATTTATCATATGCACGATGTGCATCAATGTATCAGACATGTAGAATGCATATGCCATTTCCGAGGTAGGTTATGTTGTTATAACTATTCAGTTGGGAAAGATTAGGACTGTTCAGTTGGACTACACTGATGAGAAAGAGAACCTCCTGCAAGCTTCCTGCAAATCTCTTGTTAGTTCGATTACTATTCGGGGAAATTCCAGACAGAACTGTCTTCATCCAGAAAGACATTAAAACAGTTTTGAGGCCATACTTTGAGCTTGCAAATGTGACTCTTGAAACTCGCACTAAATGATTGCCTATTCTTATGTAATGTTTGACTAAGGAGAGAGAAATAGCTTCGCTTACGTGGCAGGGGATTTCAAATGCGATTATTCTAGGGTTTGAGATTTCTTCAACTCCATGAATGGAGGCGCTGATTTTCCTACGCCTTCTAATCTTCATAGAGATTTTTCCTCAAATCCTTCTACAATCTTAGACACAAATCTCGATTCATCTAATTTTCCACCTTTGTTTGTTTCTCCGGATCGTTCTAATGGCGAAATTTCTGGATTAACACAAATCAAGAAATCTGTTTGGTCAGGCAAAATTCATACTACAAGTGATTCTGCAAACTACTTAAAGCTAAAATTCGAAGATCCTAAAGACTTTAATGGTGAATCAAGAGTTGTATTTACATCAGGGGATCTCAATCCATTGGTTAAGGTTTGTGAATCTTTTTTGGTTGCGTATTTTGTTGAATTTTTTTTTGGCTTTCCCATTTGTTAAAGAGAAGTTAACTGCTTTATAGAATACTAAAGGTGATTTTTCTATGTCAATGTATGGTGATCAAGCCTATTTATTTAAATTTGTGAATGATGAAGACAAAGCCAAAATCTTAGAGATGGGTTATGTTTTCATTGCTAGTAAGTTGTTTATCATTAGACATTGGTCTCCCTTTCTTGAACAACAAATTGAAGCTATTAATACGGTACCCATTTGGATGATTCTTAGAGGTGTGCCAATTCATCTTTGGAATGAGATGGGATTTACTAGATTAGCTAGTATTATTGGAAAACTAATCATGACTGATTCACAAACAACAATGAAAACTAGGATGTCATATGCTAGAGTGTGTGTGGAAGTAGATGCAAATTGTACTTATCCAGTGGTTCTACCTTATCAAATCGATGATGAGTGGTTTGAAGTGATGGCCAAATATCCATGGAAACCTAGATCTTGTGCTCATTGTAAAAGCTTTGGTCACATAAGTGCAAAGTGCGCTTATAACAATGCACATAAATGGAAGGCTATAGGGGTTCCTAAGTTCATTCAAGGTGTGAATTCAGTTGCAACTGGAAAGAAGACTTCAATTATAGATGGAAAAAATATTGCTAAGCTTGTTACTTCTCCAAAAATTAATCCATTTTTGAGGGTGAGTGACTCTACAAGTGAAAGTAGGTTTCCAATTGATAGCAGAAAAAAGGAGGATTCAAGGCAATTGGTTGTCAATGCTTCTCCAATGGAGGATTCGAGACAGTTGGTTGTCAATGCTCCTACACCGGTGGAACCTATTGATTCTCATCCCCAGAGGTCCAACAATTCAGAATTTCATTTGAATGCAAATAAGCCTGTTAAACCTACCGAAGAAGCTTCAAATGGGGAGGAAAAGAAGACTACAGAGTTTGCAAAGACTGCATAGAATCCGGAGATGCATTCTTCAAAAGACTCCTTTGCAGAGGATGATACAACAAGGAAGATAAAAACTTCAACAACAAAAATCAGAAAAGGGAGTGGCAGTTTGGAGTTGCTGGCTACTCCTCCGGAATGGACATACGTAAGAAGAAAAAATAAAATTAAGGGAAAGAAAGAGGATAAACTAAAACCAAAGCAAGATGCCATTTGTGACTTGAACACATATGACTTGCTAGGCATGGATTTGGGAATTTCAAACTCTTCAGATGCTAGAGTTGAAGAAGCAACAATAGAAGAGGACCATGATACTAAGGTTTATGAGTCTAGTTTAGTGGCTAATGATTTTTCAACTCCAATTTCGTCTACTGATTTGTCTCAGAAGGAGAACCCGGTGGTTGTTCTCCCATTGAAAATGAACTTGAGTCGAGTTACAATCCGAAAAAAAAAAAAAAAATCTTGTAGAAAAGGAGACCAAAATATATTCAAATTCAGTGGCTGCTATAAGCGAGACCGAAATAGATTCCAAAATCTCTTTAACAGGTTATTGGGTATCTCTGCCCATCCTATGGAGAGATCTATGTGTAGAAATTTATTGGAGAGTCATGCTAAATCAAATATGGAAATGCCTTTGATCGAGGATACTGATGGTATGGGAGATTTCGACTCGGATTCTGACTATGATGAGCAAATTGAGGCAGTCAAATGCTCGTTTCAAGATGAAAATGTGGATTTTGAAGAGTGATTGTGTTTCTTTTGCTGGTTTTAGGCAATTCTTTGTAGAGCTTGTATTTTGACCTTCTCTTTTGAAGGTTGTTTGTTGGCTCCTCATTAGGCTTGTTTTTCTTTTTCTTTTCTTTTTTCTCTTTTTTGTAACTTTGGTGTCACTCTTGGTGACATCTTTGTTTTTCAATTAATTTTGCCCTTTTCGCGTCAAATTTTTTTTTGCCTATTCTTTTGCTCACGTTGGTTAAACACCTGCAGACCTGCTTACTTTTTTCTCTGTATCTTTTTTGTTTTGTAAATATGTTTGTTTTCTGTGACATACATTTCCACTTGTAAAATTAAGTCACTTGACTCGGTTAGGTGGGTGCTGCCAGTATTGGTAATTTAGAGTTGTGTAGTAATGTTGCAGATAAATTTGTAAGTACTGCCTGCTCAGACAGGACTCCCAATCTAATTGTGGGGTTGCGAAATAATGTCATCAGGACAGGGCTTCACATTAAGCATCTCTTATTCTCACATTTCACTTGTTGATGCTGCTCACGAACTGAGGTTGGACTCACCGAACCCTATGGTGGATGCTGAGAACATAGTAGCCAAGGCAATCCGAGATGTTGCCATCGATATAACTTTGGACCATGCAAATGGGTGGATGGTATCAAGGAGACTGGTAATGTTTACTCCAAACATGACCTCAATCTGCTCGAGGATTGCCTTATGTCTCAGTACATGCATAATGAGGCTGTGCGCACAGTGTTCCTCTTCAAATTCACATAAGGAGGAAAAGGAAAGTGCATAAAAGAGGAGCGAGAGACAACAACAGGATACAGAGATTCTGAAGCGTATTGCCGAGGGTGAAAATGAGTTTTAATTCTCACCTGCCAGTTTTTCTTGCCGAGGAGTGTGACGATGAGTTCTAATTTTCACCTGCCATCTTTTCTCAAGTTAATAGTTATCACGGAGACAGATACCATTCCCTGTATTTGTAAAAAGTGATCTTGGTAGATTTAAAAGGAAAATAATAGTGATAATAAACAACATAGTTTCCAAATAATTTTTCATATAAATCATTTTTTTAGGTAACAGATTATTCTGTAAAGGCGTTTGTTAATACTATTTATTAAGGTATGCTCGGGGACCTATGGGTCGGCTGATTGGGTCGTCTACAGTTGAGTAGAAATCAGTTTTTAGTTATTCAGATCATAATTTTATCGGGGTCTATGCTTTTCTAAGATGCACTTTTGACTAATAACCATGGAGTGTCCTCCGTCGGATGATACATATTTTCTTAGATGCACCATAACATCAACAATTACCACAATTTGGAAGTTGTGATGGGCATCTTCTTTGGTTGGTCTTGTTTTCTCCTAACAAATTTTAACTTTCAAAGATTCATAGTTAGTTCGTGCAATGGTTTGATTTGGCTCAACATATAGAAATCGTGATCATATATATGTGTATACCTCCGCGAGTATGCAATGGCCTTTGGTATGGATTCCTTCATTCAAATGACTAGTGAGTCAGTACAAGGTTGTGAGAATCCATTACCCAGAATACGACGATTAAGAAAAAGGGAGGTCCACTATACACAATCGGCGGTGGTACCAGTTGTTTACGCCAAGTCTTGAGCGAGAGAAGCCTTGAAGACACCGATTAATCAGTTTGATGGAGCAAGTCTTGCTCAATCGGCTGTCTTGGGCTTCCGATTAATCATGGGCATTTCGGACGAGTAACGTTATTAAAGTTGGCTATAAAACTTATAATCATGGAGATTTGACGAAGAATCATCTTTTGGGGAATACCCAAAAAATATGGGGGACTACCCAGTGATACAAATGTCCACCCTACATTATAAGAGGTGTCTTAAAAGATTAGGAAGGACTAATATGCCCTTATTCTAATTAAGGTTATAACTAATCCTAATTCAACCCACTAATCTAACTCACTAACCACTAATTTAGACCACTAATTAAAACCTAAATTAATCTTATTCTAAGAAAAAAAATCAGTTTCATTTTCTTTTCTTCTTCATCTTCTTCTCCTCTTTTCCTCTTCTTCAAAAAAAAAAAATCAATCTGATTCATGTGAAATGCAAATCCGTGGGTAATTTCCTTCATACCCATTCTTTTGAATTCGTTATTACTTGAAGAAATCGATTAGAAATCATCAAAAACCCATTGAAAATGGAAGTTACAGTAGATATTTCGGCTCGGAGAATTTTTTTTGTAACCCTAGATTTTCTAACCGAACTTCCAAAAATAAGAACAGTTAGGTTAAGTATACAAATATATGTTAATTGAACTACATAGTTCGGTGTGCTCGCAAAAAAACTTTTGTAACCGAACTCAATTTTTCCTTTGACTGTACGAGTTCGGTTTTGTCGATAACTTCTTTTTCTAACCGAACCTTTCAAATATTTAGTTCGGTGTGCTCGCAAAAAAAACTCTCGTAACCGAACTCAATTTTTTCGTTGAAAAAATGAGTTCGGTTTTGTCGATAATGTAAATTTTTTCTCGACTCCACCGAACAACAAGTTTGGTTATGTAGTTTCCAGAAATAAATTTGGGCCTTACCGAACTCGATCTTTAGATTTTCTAAGTAAAATTTCGGCCATGAAACTGAAAAACTCGACTAAACCGAACTCATGGGTTCGGTTAGAAACGATGTATACATATATTCTGCGACACTACCGAACAAAAAGTTTGGTGACAAAAATATTGATATCGACTAAACCGAACTATGCACTGTAAACTCTATAAAAATAGTTCGGTTACATGTTCTGGAAAAACATAATCGAACTCTAAAAAACCACCATTAACATGTAGTTCGGTTACTTGCGTGTGCTAAGTTTAGTAACCGAACTACACATTCAGAATGGTTCGGTTACCTCGCAAGCTAAATTTGGTAAGTGAACTAGGTTGACCTAACCGAATTTTTTCCAGAAATTTTTAGTTTGGCCAAATTTTTGCACAATTCAAGCTACATTAACTAAATTTGAGGCATACCTGAGTACCCATAGCTTCATCTTCAGGTTGTGGCTGATAAAATCCATCATTTTTTTGGTTAGCTTGAGTTTGGGGTAAAAAGCTTTCATCATCTAACAAATAACTCATTTCCGGATCATTAGAAGTGTTGACAAATACACTATCAGGCGAAGGGGGTTCTGATATTGAGGATGAGGTATCATCACATGAATCACCCAAATCATAATTACTAAACTCAAAAAAAAAAAATTTGGGTTCACCCATCTTCTTCTTCATATTTCCCTCTTCTTCATATTACTAAACTCACTAATCAGTTATTAATCATTACACTAACACTAATTAATCATCACACTAACTAAGTTTATCATCAAGGATAAAGTTGGTATTAAAATATATTTTTATAAGGAGTGACCAAATATTACTTCTATCCTCCCCAAAAACTTATGGGTAGTCCCCAAAAATTGGTTCTTGACAAAAGAGTATAGTATGTCTCACCATTTATTATCTTTGAAGCATCACTTGTTATTTTATAACACCCATCAGGATTTCCCAATCCCAAGCCTCCTGCTCAAGCTAAACACCTTGGTAATTTGAGGCTCAAGCTTGAAAATCACTTCTAGTGGCTGCTGGAAGTCTCGAAACTGTTACTATTGTTATGCAAGAAAGAGAGAGATACCGATCTGTTTGCTTTTTTTCTGGTAGGTAAACTAGAATGCATATGATTTAGACTAACAGAAAGTTCATTAAGTATGCTAATTCTATTTTCCAAAAGCTTTGGTACAATTACTGCGGAGTATGGACTATGGAGTGGCATAACCGTGATAGAAATTGAAATGTTTCGGGGCTCTGATACCATGATAGAAAATTGAGATGAAACTTCGGAGCTCTGATAGCATCTTAGATTTGTGGTAAGAGTAAGGATCAAATGTAAATAAAGAAGACACAAGAGATTAAAGTGGTTCTAAGACGGACGCCTACGTCCACTGATGAAACCCCGTAGGGTGAATGATATATTTATCATCAGTAATCACTGAGATGATTTACAAACCCCACACACATAAACTCACGTAAGGAGAGATCTCTCAACTCTCACTTACTAAGGACCCAATCTCACTCATTTTGGGTGACTACAAATGATACTACAAATGCCTATTTATACTAGTTAGCTAAGCCTCCAAGTGACCAACTCCAAATTGAGTTCTACTTCCTTAGCCTACAAACTAGACTAACATATTTATCACATGTTTTACATTATGGTATTTGACCAACCTCTCTTGATCATTCTAGATACTTTGAACTCTACCTAACTCTAGACTTCTTTAAACCTTGTTCACATTTGTTCATATTAGACATTACAAATTAGGTAATTCCAACACTTATCTAGAATATCTTTGACTATATCTTCATGGTTGCATTTTATTTGGAGGATATATTCTAACACCCCCCCTCAAGTTGAGCACGGAAATGTTTTGAAGTGATCAACTTGAACTGTTGTTGAGAAAGATGGTTTATCTTGGCAGGAGAACGTGATGGCATGATTACAGGTGGAAGAGCTCGAGCTGGAAGGAAGTAAAGAAAACATGGCAGTAATGATGATGTTGTTTAGATGGAAGTTGTTGTGATGGGAGGATGACGAACTCGGTCTACTGTCTGTGGAGTACGATGACGTTCACGGGAGGGAAGAGCTCGAGATCTTTGGTGGGTGAACTACGGATCAGCTATTGGTGGTACTACCAGGTTCACTGGTGGCTCAACTATGGGTGAAATTGCTGGTGCAGATGTTGGTGTACCAATTGCTTCAACTGGTGGCGCACCTATGGGTGCAGCTGTTGGTGGAAATATTGGCGCGCCTCTTGGCGGGACTACTGGTTCGGATGTTGGTGAAACTATAGGTGGAAGTACTGGTGCAATGGAGAACTTGTTGTATGATAAGTTGAGATGATTGAGAGTTGAAGCCAAACGATGTGCAATATTACAAAAAATTATTGCAAGTGGACTGACACCCCCCTCAAACTCGAGAGGGTCGAGTTTGAATACATCCTGGACCTGAAGCATGGCAGGCGGATTGTAACACACGGATTGCGGCCCGCCAACTGTGGCTTCACGCGGATTGTGGCCTATGGATTGCTTCCCATGCAGAAAGGGTTACACTGAATGAGTGGCACAGAATCCACGGATGCACACTTGGCGGATCGAGTGGTACGAAACCACGGACATGCGATGGCGGATGCGGAGTGGTACGGAAACCACGGATACAGCGATGGCGGATCGAGTGGTACGGAAACCACGAATACACGACATCGAGTGGTACGGAAACCACGGATACAACGACCGACATCGAGTGGTACGGAAACCACCGACACATGGATGGACACGGATAGCTGCGAGTGGGGTCTGGCTCGATAGGAGTGGAAACCTAAACTTCATCTTGTAGCGGAAACTTAAACGCCCATTTGGATCGAACTTGGCTCGATACCATGATAGAAATTGAAATGTTTGGGGCTCGATACCATGATAGAAAATTGAGATGAAACTTTGAGCTACGATAGCATCTTAGATTTGTGGTAAGAGTAAGGATCAAATGTAAATAAAGAAGACACAAGAGATTAAAGTGGTTCGGCACGGACGCCTACGTCCACTGATGAAACCCCGTAGGGTGAATGATATATTTATCATCAGTAATCACTGAGATGATTTACAAACCCCACACACATAAACTCACGTAAGGAGAGATCTCTCAACTCTCACTTACTAAGGACCCAATCTCACTCATTTTGGGTGACTACAAATGATACTACAAATGCCTATTTATACTAGTTAGCTAAGCCTCCAAGTGACCAACTCCAAATTGAGTTCTACTTCCTTAGACTACAAACTAGACTAACATATTTATCACATGTTTTACATTATGGTATTTGACCAACCTCTCTTGATCATTCTAGATACTTTGAACTCTACCTAACTCTAGACTTCTTTAAACCTTGTTCACATTTGTTCATATTAGACATTACAAATTAGGTAATTCCAACACTTATCTAGAATATCTTTGACTATATCTTCATGGTTGCATTTTATTTGGAGGATATATTCTAACAAACCGCATCGGTGGTTGGGAATGGTACTACAGTGTGCTTACCTGGGGCTCTACTAGTTGAGTGAAGTTGATGAATTTAAAATCTTCATCATTATCGAACCATCGTTTTTCCAATGACTCATCTTCACCATCTAACTCATCATCGAAGGCAGTAGTTCAATTTCAGGATTTTATAACTGGTGCTGTGTTGTGATTAGAGTGTTTGCTTCCTTTGTGGTACTAAAAATCACAATAACACCTTCACCGATATCAGTTCTAAAGTCCCTGCTGCTCAGGAGAGTATTGATTTTGAATAACAGTCGAACTGATTACAACAATAACATTCTGGATAATATCTCAGAATAGTCTAATAACAGTCAAACTGATTGCGAGACAACCCTTCTATCAAGTCAACACAGTTTTTTATCCACACCAGACAGAATACCAACCCCCATGAGAAGGCTTAGTAAAGACGAGCAGCCAAAGGTGCGAATTGCCTGAAGTTGTACATAAATGCTGGATCTTCTTCTAATTGCAAGGCTCTGTAGTGCAGCTGAAGACAGGTATATGCATGTACTACCAGCCTGGGATATTTAGCTCTGAAGAATCCATAACAAGTCTGTTATGACCAATGGCTCTTCTAAGCACAATCAATAGAGAATTGAAATAGAAATGAAAAACAAATGTAAAATAGGCACACACACAACACAAGGATTTATAGTGGTTCGATCAAGATGATCTACATCCACTTTGGAAGACGACGATAACGTTGTACTATGATATGAACAAGATTACAAGAGTGTAAACTCCTCTCAAGAACAAGACCTTGTTCTTGCTCTTACTCTCTCTATACACTACTAATGTTTCTCTCTTTTGTTTAGGAACTTTAACTGATTTTGGGATGCTAATACAATGGAAACTAGAAGGCCTTATATAGGTTCTATGAGGTAGTGTATATGTTGACATAGAGCACACAAGCAACATAATGGGAGCTCCACTTCTTAGTGGTTGTTCCACTTCTCTTAGTGGTAGTTCCACTTCTTAGTGGTTGTTCCACTTCTCTTAGTGGTTGTTCCACTTCTCTTAGTGGTTGTTCCACTTCTCTTAGTGGTATCAAGGCACATTACACTACAAATCTCCACCTTGACTTGAATACCATCACCACTTATCATCATCGTCTTCGCTCAGCCCCTCGGGGGCTCTCAACTTTGTTGATACCAACCAAGTCCAAGCGGTGCTTGAACTTGATACTTAGGCGGCTTCGTCAACATGTCGCGGGGGTTATCCGCCGTAGGAACCTTTAGCATCGCTATCCTACCTTCTTCTTGCATCCTTGATAAAATGATACGACATCGATGTGCTTCGTTCTCTCATGATACATCTGGTTCTTGGTCAAGTGAATGGCACTTTGGTTGTCGCGAGAACAAAGTTGCATTCTCTTGCTTGAAACCTAAATCACCAACCAAACCCATCAACCATATACCTTCCTTCTTTGCTTAGCGACTGCCATGTACTCTGCCTCAGTTGTAGACAATGCAACCGTGCTTTGCAAAACCGACCTCCAACGATAGCACTTCCACACAATGTAAAAGTATAACTGTCAATGACCTTCTTCTATCAAGATCTGCATAATCAGAATCAACATAACCCACAACATTTGTCGAATCACCATAGTGTTTATCAAACACTAAACCAACATCTGTACTTCCCCTTAGATACTTGAGAATCCACTTTTCTGACTTGCCAATGAGCCTTCCGGGACTTCCCATGTATCTACTTACCACACTCACGACTTGTGCGATATCCGGCCTTGTACAAACCATAGCATACATGATGCTACCAAGCTGCGCTTGCATATGGAACTCGAGACATATACTCTGCCTCATCTGCAGTTTGAGGTGATTGCTTTCTAGAAAGTTTAAAATGAGATGCCAAAGGAGTACTTCTTTGGTTTTGCATCTTTCATACCAAACCGCTCCAACACCTTCTCGATGTAAGCCTGCAGGACAAATGCAACTTGCCTTCACTCGGTTTCTATGAATCTCCATGCCCAATATCTTCTTTGCTGCACCCAAATCCTTCATCTCAAACTCACTACTCAACTGCTTTGTTTAAACCACGTATCTCGACATGTCTTTGCAAGCAATCAACATATCATCAACATACAAGAGTAAATACACAAATGAACCATCTTGGAGTTTCTGTGATATACACAACTATCATACTTACTCTGTCATATCCATTTGCCACCATAAACGTGTCAAAACGTTTATACCACGCCCTTGGAGATTGCTTCAAACCATACAAAGATTTCTTCAACAAACATACATGGTCTTCTTTGCAGGGAACTTCAAACCCCTTTGGTTGTTGCATATAAATACGCTCTTCCAAATCACCGTGAAGGAAAGTTGTCTTAACATCTAGTTGTTCTAATTCTAGATCTTTCAAAGCAACTATAGCAAGCAATGTTCTAATAGAACTATGTTTAACAACGAGGAGAGAATACCTCATTGTAGTCAATGCCTTCTCTTTGCGTAAACCCCTTTGCCACAAGCCTTGCCTTGTACCTTGTTCCTTCACCATATCGAAGTGCCTTGTTTCTTCTTGAAGACCCATTTGCTTCAACAATCTTCGACCTTTTGGTCTTGCTACTATCTCCCAAGTCCCATTCTTGTCAAGAGACTCAATTTCTTCAATTGCGGATGCTCCCCATTCTGCGATTCTTCACCACCGATTGCTTCTTCATAGGTTGTTGGATCATCCCTATCTATGCTCTCACCTCTTGCAAATGCATATGCAACCAAATCATCATGGCCGTATCTTTGAGGTGCTCTAACTTCCCTCCTCTCTCTGTCTCTTGCAAGATTATCTTGATGACCTTGTGCTTCTTCTTCTGGGCGAGGTTCTTGCACAATATCTTGATCATCATCATCATCGAAACAACAGTCTTATTGCTTCCTTGAACTTGCACCTCAAGTTCCACCTTGTCACCAAGCTCCACCTTATCACTAACACCCTCTTGACTTCTCCATCTAGTTCTTCATTCTTTGGCTTCAACATCGATTGCTCATCAAATTTCACATCTCTGTGATAAGAAACTTGTTTGATATTTCTGCTTTGGACACCATAACTGTAGCCTTTCACGCCCTTTGCATACCCAAGAAATATACACTTCTTTGCTCTAGGCTCTAGCTTCCCCTCATTCACATGAGCATAGGTGGACATCAGAATATCTTCAAGTCTTCATAGTTAGCATGCGAACTGTCCAAACTTCATTTGGAGTCTTGCACTCAATGGAAGTCGATGGAGATCTGTTCACTAAATAAAGTGATGTGTTTCTTTTACGCCCCAAAAGCGCTTTGGTACTTTGGCATTGGAGAGCATGCACCGTGCCTTCTCCATTATGGTTCTGTTCATCCTTTCTGCAACACCATTTTCTTTGTGGTGTTTTTTTGTGCGGTGTCTCACAATCCCTTGCTCCTTGCAGAACTCGTTGAACTCACCCCCACAAAATTCCAAACCATTGTCTGTCCTCAAGCACTTGATTTGTCTTAGGTTTGCTTCTCAGCCATAGTCTTCCATTGCTTGAACTTGACAAAAGTTTCATCTTTGTGTTTAAGTATGAATACCCATACTTTCCTTGAGAAATCATCAATGAACGTCAGCATATATCTACCACCACCATGTGAATCGACCAGAGAAGGACCCCAAAGATCAGAATGAATATAATCCAGAATACCTTTGGTGTTATGAATAGTTGTACTAAACTTGACTCTCACTTGCTTTCCAAAGACACAATGTTCCACTGAGAAATCAAGCTTTCTGTTTTATGACCACAAAGCAATCCTGCTTGCTCAAAACAGCCAACCCCTCTCGCTCATATGCCTAGCCGCATATGCCACAACTTGGTAGTATCATCATCGAACTTGAAGAACATCTGCATTGCATCACCGTCACAGTAGTACCTTGCAGCGTATAAAGACCATTAATTCTCTCGCCCTTCATAATTGTAAGACTTCCTCTTGAGACACGAATAACTCCACCTTCACCTTGATACTTGCAGCCATTTGAATCAAGAGTACCCAAAGAAATAAGATTTCTTCTGGTCAGGAACATGTCTAACTTTAGTTAAAGTCCTCACCATACCGTCATACATCTTAATTTGAATTGTACCTACATCCACCACTTTACAAGTGACATTGTTTCCCATAAGAACTTTACCACCTTCTCTAACTTGATAAGTAGTAAACCACTCTTTATGAGGACACATGTGAAAGGTACACCCGAATCAAGAATCCACCGTTCTCGAGCTTTCGGTATGAACCGTGAGAACCGCTCCATCATCACTTTCTTCTTCAACATTTGCTGCGGTGCCTTGGTTGGTATTCTTCTCGACAGGTCTTCAATTTTGGACAATCCTTCTTGAAATGCCCCTTTTCCTTACAATGAAAGCAATAGAATTTACCGGATTTTGATTTAGACCTTGACTTTGATCTACTCTATCAAATCCGCCTTTTTGGTTTTCCTCTCTGAACAACCCATCTCCCGAATTATCTTTACCGTCGATACCCGTCTTCTTTAACTCCTTAGAGTTCAAGGCCGCTTTAACGTCTTCCATGGAAATTGTATTTTTTCCATACATTACGGTATCAACAAAATTTTCATAAGATGGTGGTAAGGAACAAAGCAAACCCAAAGCTTGGTCTTCATCTTCAATTTTGACATCAATATTTGCCAAATCCAAGAGAATTTTATTATAATCATCAATATGATTTATAATAGACGTTCCTTCATGCATTTTAAGAGTATGTAATTTCTTCTTAAGATATAAACGATTAGTTCGGATTTAGTCATATACCTTTTCTCCAACTTGTTCCATAGCCAAAATCCGGTGTCGTTTCCGTTGCCACTTCTCTCAAGACCTCGTTGCTCAAACACAATAGAATTAATCCATGTGCTTTCTCCATGAGTTCTTCTTTTTCTTCTTCCTTCAATGTTTCTGCTAGAGCCGTTTTCCCCTTCAAAGTTTTCACCAAACCTTGTTGCACCAAAACAGCCCTCATCTTTAGCCTCCATAAATTGAAATCATTTCTTCCATCAAATTTCTCAATCTCATACTTTGCCGCCATCGTAGATCGTTTTTTAGGTGCTCACGATACCAATTTGTTATGACCAATGGCTCTTCTAAGCACAATCAATAGAGAATTGAAATAGAAATGAAAAACAAATGTAAAATAGGCACACACACAACACAAGGATTTATAGTGGTTCGATCAAGATGATCTACATCCACTTTGGAAGGCGACGATAACGTTGTACTATGATATGAACAAGATTACAAGAGTGTAAACTCCTCTCAAGAACAAGACCTTGTTCTTGCTCTTACTCTCTCTATACACTACTAATGTTTCTCTCTTTTGTTTAGGAACTTTAACTGATTTTGGGATGCTAATACAATGGAAACTAGAAGGCCTTATATAGGTTCTATGAGGTAGTGTATATGTTGACATAGAGCACACAAGCAACATAATGGGAGCTCCACTTCTTAGTGGTTGTTCCACTTCTCTTAGTGGTAGTTCCACTTCTTAGTGGTTGTTCCACTTCTCTTAGTGGTTGTTCCACTTCTCTTAGTGGTATCAAGGCACATTACACTACAAAGTCCTATAGCTACCCAAATCACGCTGCAACAATAATTTTTCAATAAATTGAATTAGTAAATCTCAATTAAACACATAATACAGTAAAATAAGAATGAAAATATTTGAATTGCAGTACATTGATATCTGACAACAAAGGGGATTCAAAGGCACTGTTGCAAACACCCAAGACCAGACCCATCGTGCTCAAACAATTAAATATAAATTCTCACATACATTTTGAAACAATAAGATAGCTCCGAAAAACAAACGATTAACCAGCACAAGTCTAAGTGCGGCAGTTTCTTACTTTACTAAGAAGTCAGTTCCATAAGAACAATTCAATTACTATAAGACCTTCGTTAAATTAGAAAATACATGGATCCATTAGCATTGCTCTAAGTCAGGAGCACAAACATAAAGAAAAATATTTCAAATATATTCCATTTGAAAACTCAACCAAAAAGTTAGTCCTAATTGTTCGAGAAGTCATCAGTGAAATAAAATGCACGAAGTATCCAAGGTGATGCAAATAAATCAAGGAAGTAAACAGGCACCTATAATTGCTTTCAGTTGCTTAAGTTTGTACCAAAATATCAAAACTGTAAGCAAATAATTCAAGTTCAGGCATAAAGGATTGAAACAAGGATTTTAGAAAGAAACTTGAGCATAAAGGATTGAGTTGCAAACAAGGATTTTAGAAACAAGGATTGAGTTGCCTTAAAACAAAACATTAATTGAGTTGAGATTTTTAAGTAGCAGAGTGGAGGAGAATAATATACAAAGTCCATGAGAAAAAAATCAAATCTTTGGCGAATGGTGTGATAGAATCAAAAACATATCCCACTCACTCATTTTTATAAGCATGCCATAGGCTAATTAAAAAAAAAAAAAAAACAGAATAAGACTTGATTTGGACAGAAAAAATAAATTTGGGTGTCTGTAGAAACATTTTTAATCTTCACAAAACCATTTATTTCAAACTTTAAGAATTAACCTAAGTAAAATTGATGGATTTCAAACGGAGAGATTAATCACAGTGTTATGTAACTATCTTGTGTGTGTGTTGTGTACTACCGGATAAGCACAAGTAGTTTTTTTGTAGTTAAGGAAATGGGCAGTTATGTAAGTAGTTCGTTCTAGGATGTTATATATATATGTGTGTTGTAATAATAAAGGATTATGAATTGAATTATGAAAATGTTGGAGTTCTTCTCTGATTAGGAGTTTGATTACACTCGAAGTAATCGGTGGGAGGTCTGGTGTCCCTCGAATGATGCCGGAGGTATTGGTGTCCCTCTAATGAAACCACAACAATCGGTTCTTAGTCATAATCTTCTTCACTTTGTAGGGGAATTCAAGAAAAGTTATGCGAGTTCATAACACACAGCTCAGGAAAGTCAAAAGCATGGGTACTTGAAGAAAGTATATGCGCAAAAATTATCGAGTTCATGGTTAAGAAAAGATCGCAAATCATCAATCAAAATTTGCATGAATGGTAACAATTATGAAAATGTTGTGCGAATTCAGAAGGGAATATTGGGGATATGTCCCAAAATCGACTGTCATCTTGGGGATATGCCCCAGGATTCCAATTTTTGGGAATATGCCCCAGCCGTCCAAAATTCCATCCAAAACCGTTAAGTAGTCAATATGCGCACACACTTGGGATCACATATGCGAATTAAAAGACAGATATACGATATATTAACACCTTGACAAGGTTCAGGAACATATTCAGATGAAAAAATCTCGAAAAAATTAGAGAGAAAGTTGAAACACATTTACGATAAATAGTCTATTTAACGGTTCCTTGACGGAAACCGTTACTTTGGGACATATTCCCAAAAACTGGAATCCTGGGGCATATCCCCAAGATGACAGTCGATTTTGGGGCATATTCCCCATTTTCCCAATTCAGAACATTGGAGATGTGCAGACATAAACAGCAGAAAACTTGATAAAGAAATTTCACTGAACATAAATTAGCACAAATAAAAATTCAAAGGGAAGAAGAAAAACACAAAGTAAAATTCATAGTTACCCTTTCTTGGAAAGTAAAATTTTCCCAATGTGTCACCATTTCGGATACCCTTAATCACCCCAATAGCAGAATCTTCATCGCCCGGGGTTTGGAAACGTGTTGATTTACAACACCTAACTCTCACAAAATCGGGAATATTAGCTTTCCAACCAGAAACATCTAGTCTTTGAAGTTGACGAACAAATGCTCCAAGTATAGGAGACATAGGTGCCTTTGTCCCGCAGTTTTCAAAGCAACAGGCTTTGTGATAACGTCTGTCTAGAAATTCACCTAACACTAGATTTGTGCCCGTGCTACACACCGAGCATTTTTTTTACTTCTAACCTGGTGAGCGTGGGGCTTCGCCCCTCCATATGGCAATGCATTTTTTGTTTGGTGTGCGTAGGGCTATGGCAATGCATTTTTGGTTTGGTGTGCACAGGGCTTCGTCCCACCCAGTGACGATATATTAGTGTGGCGTCGAGAATTCATTACATAGGTCGAGAAAAGATAGGTGTGCGGTTTTTTTTCCTTTTATTTTCGCAGAAAATATGTGGATTTCTTTTTTTCTTTTTATGTTCAAATTGAATTTGGACTTCTATAAAATCCAAACACGGTAAGTTTAAGTTTTCTTTTGGAGTTTTAAATTTTTAAACCAATCATATATTACCAAGTGTCGCACCAAAACTCTCGTTTCACAACTTCTTTAAATTAGACCTTCTTTAAATTCGACATATGTACTAAGAGCGACTGCAGTGGTGCGAGTATTATCAAAGATTAAAGACCAAAAAAAACGACCAAATTTGAGTTTAGTCTGGTGTGTGACGCTATGCACAGAAGACTAAATTTGGTCGAGCGTAAACTATACGTCCGCCTGGTGTAGGGCGAACACTATATCAACGCCCGATGATATTCCAGAAAAAAAAAAAAAAAAAAAAAAGGGCGGAGGTATAAACCACGCCCCATATATAAAGTGAATAGAAAAAAGAGTGGGGCGGAGGTATAAACCACGCCCCACAATAAATAAATTAAAAAAAAAGGGACGGGGGTATAAACCACGCCTGGTGTGGGGCGAATACTATATCAACGCCTGGTGTGGGGCGAACACTATATCAACGCTTGACTAAAATTTGGGTATAGTCTTGGTCGTGGACCAAATTTAATCTGGGATTTAATCGATAGTCCGTCCTACTACGTCTCGTTCTCAACTCAAATTTTTGGTCTTAGTCGCCCACTGCGGATGCTCTAAGACAACAAATTTTCTCCGGGATCAATTAAAAAAAAATTAAAAAAATTAAATAATCAAGGGGATCAATATCTTTCTGCATCTGCATATAACCAATGAAACACTTATTTGCTAATGCTTCTATCGAGAAAAACTTAGTTTGAAGACCAAGCTAAAGATGAACCATGAAATACATGCATGGACTCAACCCTTAATCCAACTAAAATAAAGCAAGCGAGCAGGAGATTGCAAAGCATAAGAGACACTGCTATATACACACTAAACCAAGCAAGAGCCCATCGAATACATATTAGGCACACAGATGAAGAACAAAACACCATAAGTAATCTCTTTCTTTTTTAGCAAATGAGCGACATTTCTTTTTTTTATCATATCCCTTACTAATCTATATATAGTTGAAACAATAAAATAAAACAACCGATACCTCAGAAAAACGCACAGTTTCAAAATCATTGGCGTTTGTAACGAACACCTCCCCGTGAAGCCTTCAGCAAAGCCCGAAGCAAATCTAAAAGGATCAGTCTGAACTTGACGTATACGGTGAAGGATTTAAGTGTTATCTGGTAATCCATTTGTTCAATGCATCAACAACCATTCCCTTTTCCTTGGTTGCCATATTCCTACAAAAATTGTTACTAAAATAGAATTATGTCCAGGTTTTGTACCTCTTCCATCGTGTCAGGTCTGATGCGGGTTGCT
This sequence comes from Papaver bracteatum, assembly GCA_023529315.1. Classification (NCBI taxonomy): domain Eukaryota; kingdom Viridiplantae; phylum Streptophyta; class Magnoliopsida; order Ranunculales; family Papaveraceae; genus Papaver; species Papaver bracteatum. The sequence continues at coordinate 2,937,696 of JAJJWX010005152.1, forward strand.
GCACAATATTTTGGACTTCACTCTCTTATGCAAAAATGATGGAGCAATGAATGCAAATAAGGAACTAAATGAGATCGCAAAGACAAAGCATATTCTCATTTAATCTCCGATTGCGCCATGTAATCACAGAACCATCCTTGCCAACATTCAACTGATACCGATACAAACATATTGCATTTATGAATCCGTGTCACAGAATGCCATGGTAGGGATATTACCAAAATCAGCCTCCTTGATTGGCTGCAAAATATCGATAAAGATAGAAATGAGAAAGTTCCATAAATATAATCGAACAGAAGACATGTTGTTTTCAGTTACCAACCTTCTCAGCTACCTATGCCATAACCCAATTGAAGTTAGATCTTAACATCGAGTATATAAGAATACAAATTTATCACAAAACCAATGAATCATGAAATAGGAATAAAATAAGAACTCGACAACAACACCAAAAGCATGAAAAGGATATTAAGATCCATTGGTTTTTGTTCAGGACCATAATTACGGCCAAGTGACATAATTTTCTTGAAATTACTAATTACTACCCATGGGAACCCATAACATCAAAAAGCCGTAAGGTTCAATGAGATCTGCCACAGCCTTTGCTACATTGTTGCTCTCGATCAACAACGTCTCTAGGTTAACCTAGTACACAATACGAATGTAAAAACAGTGCCACACATATACTCAACAACAATATTAATGCAGTCTAAGCTGAGTTCAGTAGCATATATAGCCATGCTTATAAGCGTACTTTTGGATTCAGTCCTCAATAGCTAAGTGGGACTGAGATCATGAAAACTGAAATGTGAAGCCAATTAGCCTTCCGTGTATATGACTAATCTCACAAATCCAAAAATCCTTGGACAATGGCACTGCTCATAGAAGCATTTCCTATCGTAAAATTATGTACCTTAAAAACAGAGCAGACATCCAAGAATTTCTGAAGGAATTCCCTTCTTTTATGGCGTTGTTGGGACATGTAGTTTTCCAGCTCCTCTGGACTCACTGATCTTTAGGAACTCTCCCACCAACTACCAGCATACACAGAAGTCCACAAAAGCAGATAAGGTCACATTATAAATACACCCCCTAAAAAAATAACGCAGTAAAAGAAACAACGAAAAACCCTTGGGGTAGTGCAACTGTGGGCCTAGGATTTCTTAAGCAGTCACTGTGTCGTCTTATCCTCTCAGGGTTCCCATGAAAAGCTAGCTTAAGTCTGGAGGTCACCGTAACTAATTCCCTCATGCTCACCGGATGCTACTTCTAGCTTAAGTCGAGACACCACAGTTACCAAAAAGAAAAGAAAAGGAAAGAGCAACTGCATATTTACATGGGCTCGGAATAAAGATGACTTCATGAAAGACATGAATAAGATTGATGGTTCTCATCGTCGAAGGATGATGTCTCAAATTCCATCTGAGAGCATCCAAGCTGGAATTCAATTTCCCTCCAACTGCTACATATATATTTTGTGCTCCAGATAAAGATGAAGTTACACTAAGTCCTTCAAATGATCCTTCCTTGATTGTTGATGGTATTCCACGGTGCTTATCTTTAAATGAAAAAAATCCAATTATGTTTGTTTCTTTGCGGATACTCGAATTATTATTATCCTCGTCGATTTCTTCTATCTCACTGCAACCACTACTATTACTGCCGGTTTCAAATATGTTGTTACATCCGTTGGTATAAAGTTTATCATCAGTATCCAGAGCATCAAAAATCCATAAGGTTCAAGGGGGTTGTGGGAACCCAGATCATAAAAAATATAAGGTCAAGTAAGTTTTATCTAACAACTCATGTGGCAACGATTGAATATCGATATGAGAATAAATTTTGAAGCAGGAATGCTATTGTAAATAACACTGTAAATCTAGGAAACTCTTTTATTTTTGGTATTTACGCTAAGACGAAGAGGAGAAATTCAGAGACCTATCAGGATTGGGAAAGCAGGAAGGAGATGGTCTTGTATTTACCCTAAAACATCTTTCTCCGTTTTACCCTAAGAAATACCTATTAATACGAAAATATGGTTATACGTGGAAACCAAGGAATGGACGGAAGGAGAGACGCCGTTTTTTGTTCTTGGTTTAGGCTTTGAAGGAAGTATTGTCCACCTTTACTAACGTACATTTAAGTTTTGGTGTAAACATGATGTAAAAAATTATATAAGTTCAAATTCTGACATATGTATTGTCCACCTACTTTTTTGTCTACGCCGTTACTAACGAACGGTTAAGTATTTGATGTAAACAAAGTGTAACCAAATTTTAATTATTACAACGAATAGAATTATGCCAAGTGTCCTAACCATAGCTTCTGCATTAGAAAAGACCTATTTCAGCCAATAGGAAGCAAGGGTTTCATCACCGTTTAATGTTAGAGCTTTATTTGTCAAGGCTTTTAAGAGGGAAGATGTGTAGAAGTGCCAAACATTTGTTGTCATCCGAAAACCAGGGATGTTCCGAAATGTTGGCAGCTGCACCAACAAATGCAGGTTGAAGAACAACAAGTCCATATGGATCCATCATCCTAGGTTGACCTGTAAAGTCCACCCGTAAGCGATCTGAAAGCAGAAACCACTCATCGTCGGTATATGGTTGTTCTGGGAGCAACCATATACTTTGTGTTTTCTTGAACCCCTAAATTTATTTATCAAAAAAACAAATGAATGATCTCTTGAAACCCTAATTTATTTATCAAAAAAACAAAAAATAAATAAATAACAAGAGATCATTCATCAAGAACCCCAAATAAACCCAAACAAAGTTTTCTTGAACCCCTAATTTTTAATTGGTCAATCAACATTCTGACAAGCAACATAAAACATATGAGTTACACATGAGATTAATCCTAGATACAGGTCACCACATAACTCCCTCTCTATCTTCAGTTCCTCTATTAAAAACTATCCTTCATGTCATTCAAATTTTGACACAATCAATCATTAGTTCAGTATTCCCATTTGATTTGCATACAGAAAGAGATTCTTTATTTTTTTCCAAGCTTAGATTCACACTAATACTTTGGATTTTTAACTTTTACTGCAAAACAAAAATAGAGAGTTTTTTGAACAAAACTGCAATTGATGAACTGATCAATATAAGTAAGACAAGAATGTTGTGAAGATGAACTTACAGAGCATAAAAACCCTAAAACTAAAATGAAAATGAAAAATCTCACCCTCTCAAATCACCTTGAGACTATAAGGTATTAATACAATTACAAGTAATATAAATTCTTTTCAATAGCTCCAACTTTTAAATTAATGAATAAGCATTCAGTGTGATCTAAATTGTTTTAGAGAGATTGGAGAAGAAAACATAAGGGTGAAAACTTATCACACGCATGCGCGATAAGTTAAAAAGGACCAAATAATTATGTCTAAGAGAAAACCATCGTAAATGTTAAAAATTAAACATTTAGTGTAATATATGGACCAAATGGAAAAATTATAGTAATTTTTATACACTACATAAGTGGATTACTACATCGCAGATGATCCTCAGTGGAAATTCAGCGGGTAAAAGAGTATTCCTCCATAGGATGCCAATGAGCCCGCCAAAGAATCTTGATATGCCGTTCAAGATGATTCGCAAGCAATTCCCAGTACGTATGTGCTTTGCATTCACAATCAATAAATCACAAGGACAGACAATTGAAAACACCGGTATTTATCTTCCCGAGCATGTCTTTAGACACAAAATATCTAAAGTACCCCTTTTCTCTCTTAATAACCAAAATATAAATTATAACCTAACAAAATTACTATGGCTAAGTAACCATCAATTTTATAGTTTTGTAACAATGGCTAAGTAACCATCAATTTTATAGTTTTGTAACAATGGCTAAGTAATTTTATAGTTTTAAAATCCACTTCAAGAGGAGGTTTCTTGGTAATTTTATAATTTGGACCACCTAGACTTTTTAATTAGGATTAAGAACGTGAGGTCATATAAGGCACAAAAAAGAACCCTTTTCTTTATATATGTACTATTGTTCCCTTTATCTGTCTAACTAGGAGAGTGTAGAACTATTTGACTTTTATCTCTTTTGGATTGTAACCTGTCATGTCATGTACCCATGAAGATAGTCAGTTGTAAATACAAAAATTATATGTAGTGTATAATGTTTTGCGCCTTTGGTTATAATTACTATAATTATATGTTAAGTAACCTAAAGAAATATCCGTCCATAGCGAGCGCGTGCGTCTTTACTAGGGATAACAAAATTACTATAATTTTTGGACCAAAATATCTTTAGGTTATAATTTATATTTTGTGTCTTTGCTAGGTTATAATTTATATTTTGGTTATATGCATTACAAAACATTTAGTGTAATATATTGACCAAATGGAAAACTTATTCAGTGTAATATATGCATTATAATGCATATGGAACCATAAAGTAAATGCCTAAGAAAAACCATCGTAAATGTTAAAAAGGTACAATGTTTATGCATTCTCTCTCTTGATTGCATATTTCAATACACTATTGTGAATGCTAAAAGGATTCTGGTGAATTTTATTTCAGGTTACTACTACTTTTGAGTTTTGATAATGTCAGCTGAACCTAAAGTAGAATCGGAAGATGCGGTCTGTTTAGAGATGATATGAGTTGGTGGAATTCGAAATCCATGAAGGTGCAACAACAGTTATATCAATGTTCATCCTTTTCTTTTTAATGTCATTGATTTAATTAGGCTTTTAATTGATCTTATGAATGTGGGTGCGAAAACTTATCCAAATTGGGTATTTGGTTTCAATTGTCTAGATCATTTATGTTAAAAAAAATTAAGCGAATACTATGTTGTTATATTAGGAGTTATTGAACGGAAGATAGGGATACACATGCAAGAAAGGAAGTTTATATGGTAGAGGTAACGAAAAGCGTTAAGCAAGCATAGATGGTACGTTAAGTTCTCTTTCAATTTCACTGAATATTACTGTAAACAACAGAAAGATTTTGTAACGATTAGATACCTATAGTGCATGGGTTCTAATTGATGAGTATCTACTGGGTACTATTGTTCCCTTTATCTGTCTAACTAGGAGAGTGTAGAACTATTTGACTTTTATCTCTTTTGGATTGTAACCTGTCATGTCATGTACCCATGAAGATAGTCAGTTGAAAATACAAAAATTATATGTAGTGTATAATGTTTTGCGCCTTTGGTTATTTGCTAGGTGTGTAGAAGAAAGAAAATATTGTAAACTCTAAGAAAATGTTGTTATTTGTTAGTTTTTTTTTCATTTTTAGTTGCATTTGACTATTTACTTTGGGAAAGAGTTAAGAGTCTGAAATTTTGAAGATATTACCATTGATAAATTAGGATCTTTAACCTAGATTTAGCAACATGGCACAAATTCCATGCATTACTTCTTTTGTGTTCTAGGTCCCGCTTAGATATTATTACAATCTGTACTGAAAAAAAGTTTGTAAATCACAATAATTCAGTTGTGACCTTCAGATGTAGGTAGAGTTTTAAAAAATTCATGGAGCATTGGATCCATCATCTAATAACTATTTAATATATATACATATATGTGATGTTATTGGCCTTAAGAAATTTCCATCATAAATACTTTGTTTATACGGCACTCTATCCAGAATGGCGTTAAATGCTATCATCCAGCTACTATTACTGACCAGGTAGTTTACTGTCTATCTGGGTAAGGAAAAGATATATGTTTATCTTGACTTGGTGCAATAAGAATTTGTTGCTTTCTTCGAAGTCATCTGGAAACAAGTATGAAGGAAAACCCATTATGTACATATATATCGCAGACGCAGAATTACTATTTAGGCAATTGGACCTTTTAAGTAGTCATTCCGACTAATTTTTTATTTTGTATTGTTTATCATTTACCATAACAGTATTAGTATGGCGATAGAAAAAGTTTAATTATGCTATGTTGTGATGTTCTTGCTTGAACAGTGGAGACTGGGGGGAGTCATAAGGTGGTTGGTTATCCAGGACGAGCAATAACTTCTTCTATGTTCTTGGCATTCAATAGTTAATTTCTCAAGTATTTTTGGGGTTTCACAGCAAAATAAAATTGTGTTCAGTCTTTTCCATCCTTCCTTATGAAGCATTAAGGATCCTACAGGAGACCTTCAGAAGTCACGCATCAAGGAACAATCACATCTTGAAGAATAAGATCTGGAATGAAATATGTTTCATTCTTCCAAGGAACAAGATGCTGAAGATATAACATCGAAGCTTCAAGGGTGAAGAATGAAATTACATTAAAGAACGGCACTCGCATAGCGCGTGCGTCTTTGCTAGTAAGGTATTAATAAAATTACAAGTAATATAAATTCTTTTCAATAGCTCCAACTTTTAAATTAATGAATAAGCATTTAGTGTGATCTAAATTTTTTTTAGAGAGATTGGAGAAGAAAACATAAGGGTGAAAACTTACTCCATGTTGATTCTCAGATATAAGTCAGTAGCCTCTGCACAGGTAAATTGATTCTGGTTGTTCAGGAAATAAGGTAACAATAAATTACCAAAATCAATTAAATCTTTCAAACAATTTGCTTGAGTTCATGTCACACAAACAAATATAAAAACATCAATATCAAAAATTACACTTCAATTATCTTAGAGTTTTTCGAATTCTAAAGACCCAAATTGATTTAATCTCATCACTTGAAATCATTTGGAATGGCCTTTATCTAACAGAAGATGAAATCAAATTTAATTTTTTTTTGAAGTGGGAAATCAAATTGGAATTTCATAAACATTACCCGGTGTGTCACCAAAACCTTTCAGTTTAAATTTCTGTACGACTCTCTCTCTAAGTTTATGTACGACTCTCTCTATCTCTCTTGGTTTCTTTTTCAAATTTTATTTACCACCCATTGGGGTGGTAAACCTCAGTACCAGCCATTGATACCACCCATAAAACCACCATTTAAAGCCGTTATTTGACCGTTATAACAATATCATACCGAAAAGTGCTTGTCGATTGACGGAATCTAGCCGGATAATGTCATAAACACATGTTCGAAGATTCAAAAATACCAAGATACTTTAATAAGAAGACATTAATGAAAAACAAGTTTCAATCAAACCAGTTCTAAGACACAAAGTTTACAATTGAAAACCGGGTTTCTTTCTTACCAGTCCTTAGACACTAAGTTTGAGAAAATTCTAAGACACAAAGTTTACACCAACACTATAAGACTACAAGTTTTTTGTTTATAAGACACAGAAAGCATTTGAATGTTGTTGTTGATAGAGACTACATTTGATTTCTAACCTCCTTTTATACTTTGTTTGTGAAGACGCTTTGAACCATCAGATTTCTAAGCCTTCTCTGCACTGGATATTGTTAATCTTGTGCTCTAAGTGATTTCTCCATTCTGTTCTAACCTTTGTCTTTGGAAGCTTTATTTTGCACCTGTAATCAAGATTCAATTGTCAGTCTTCTGAGTAAAGTCTCTTCAGAAGCTTTGTTGGGAAGCTGATATCCTTTCAATATGAGCATCCTCAATTGGAACTGTAGGGGTTTTGGCAAGCCGGAAGCAAGTCGTGAACTAAGAGAAATTATCAAAATTAAATCTCCAGATATAATTTTCCTGAGTGAAACTCTTTGTAATGTTAAAACTTCTACCAAAAAATTTAGAGCGTTGGGATATCATAATTCTTTTTCTCTTCCTTCCTTAGGCAGAAAGGGAGGTTTAGGCTTGGCTTGGAAAGATGGTTTCGACTTAACAATAAATGATTCTACACAACAATGTCTGGCTTGCTCTTCTAAATCTATTAAAGCTAAAACCAATTGCAACCTGTATTTTGTGTATGGGGAGCCTAACAGAGCTTTAAGGGCGAATAGCTGGGAAAAATTCAGAGCAAAACCTTATGATTCTAGTACCCCTTCTATTGTCGTAGGAGACTTAAATTGTATCCTTCTGCCACAAGATAAATGGGGGAAAATTCCGGTAAAAGAAAGTGACACAAAGCTATTGGAGATTCTAATGGAAGATTGGAACCTAAAAGATATGCCTTTTTTGGGTCCGGACTTCACCTGGACAAACAAACAAGAAGGCGACAATTTGGTGCTTGAAAGGCTGGATCGTGCTTTGGTAAATGAAGAATGGGAGGAAGCGTTTCCGCAGATTCATACCTTGCATTTTCCTCGTATAAGTTCTGACCATGCACCCATCCTGGTCTTACTAAGCCCCAGTATAGAAAATCTTCACAAGCTATATCACTTTATGTCGATGTGGATCAAAGATGATTCCTGCAAAACAATGATTGAAAAAGCTTGGTCAATTCAGGTAAGTGGTTCTAAAGCTTACCAGTTGAAACAAAAACTGCTTCATGTCAAGAAGAGTCTCAAAAAATGGAATAAACAGTACTTCGGAAATATTAATCACTCCATTAATGAGACTAAATCCCTGATATTTGATATGCAAACAAACTCACCGGGAGATTCAAGGAAAATTACCCAACTAAGTGATAAACTTACTTATCTTTATTCGCTGGAAGAGATTCTGTGGAAAGATAAATCAAGGGAGATTTGGCTAAATGAAGGAGATCAAAATACACCATACTTTCATAAATCAACGATGTTCCAAAGAAAGAGAAATCACATTTCATGGATTAAGGCACGTGACGGTACCTGGATAACAACTAGAGAAGCAATAGGAGACGATTTTATTGCTTACTTCCAACAACTTTATAGCACTTCAGGAAATGATGACCAAGACACCATAATTGATATTATCAAGCCAAAGCTATCAGAAAGTGATAATTATGCTCTTCTAGCTAATGTTACGGAGGAGGAAATTAAGTTTGCTGCTTTTCAAATGGGGGATATTAAAGCCCCGGGCCTAGACGGATTTACAGGTCTTTTCTACCAAACTTACTAGGATGTGGTTGGGGCAAGTGTAATTCAAATGGCGAAAAATTTCTTCGACAAAGGTTTCCTCCTAACTCAGTTTAATCATACAAACATTGCTTTGATACCTAAAAATCCTATGGCTGACTCTGTTGACCAGTTTCGACCTATAGGGTTATGTAACTTTGTGTACAAAGTTGTCTCTAAAACTTTGGAAAATCGGATGAAACCTTTGATGGATAGAGTGATCTCTCCGAATCAAAGTGCTTTTATCCCTAAACGTCAAATAGCAGATAATGTGATCTTGGCACATGAGCTAATACATACTATCAAGAATAACAAAAAGAAAAAAGATTATGCAGCTATCAAATTGGATATGTCCAAGGCTTATGATAGAATCGAGTGGTCTTTCCTTGAGAAAGCCATGAAAAAGTTGGGATTTCATAACAACTGGGTTAAGCTAATAATGAATTGTATAAGCACGGTCAGTTTCTCAATCCTACTCAATGGGAGTCCTATGGGCTTCTTTAAGCCGGAGAGAGGACTGAGACAGGGGGATCTCATGTCCCATATCTCTATATTATATGTGCAGAAGTCTTTTCAGCTTATTTGAACCACTTGGTGGATACTAACTTGGTGAAAGGAATCAAACGTGCCAAATCAGCACCGACTATTAGTCACCTGTTATTTGTTGATGACAGCCTCCTATTCACCTATGCCTCTATTCCGGACTTCATGGCTATCAAATCTTGCCTGAAAATCTACTGTAAAGCAAGTGGTCAGGAGATCAACTATAAGAAATCTGGTGTACTTTTTAGTAGGAAAGTACAGCCGAAACACAGAAAAATGTTGGCAAAAATCTTGAATATCTCTAATATGATCATATGAGAGAAATATTTGGGTGCTCCATTAACAATCCTAAGATCTAAGACTAAAACACATATTTCTCTACTAACCTCTGTGGAGAAAAGAGTTAACGGTTGGCTAACTCAATTTATAGCACATGCTAGAAGAACTACATTGGTGAAACATGTGGGTCAGGTAATGTCGCTATACCAAATGGCAACATTTCTAATCCCAAAAGGTTTATGTCATCGAATTGACTCTCACCTGAATAAATACTAGTGGGGAGAAGATCCAGCCTCAAAAAAGAGAAAGCTACATCTGGTAGCTATTGAAAATCTCTGTAAAAAAAAAGGAAGAAGGAGGATTAGGATTCAGGAAAAGTGAAAAGTGAAAAAAATAATCTGGCTATGATTTCTAAGAGTGTATGGAGGTTAGTCGAAAATCCAGAATCACTGCTATCCTCTGTGCTAAAAGCAAAATATTTTGAGAATACTGAAATGATTAACTCTAATTGTCCTGGTACTTCATCTTGGGTATGGAAGTGCCTACACCAAACCATGACCAAGATAAAACCGTTTATTGCTTAGGTGGTGGGGGAAGGCAACTTCATAAACCCATGGTGTGATAATTGGATTCCCGGCATATGGAAAGCCAATCCTAAGGCCAATTCAACACCTGATATAAATCTAAAAGTGAAAGACCTGATTAATCAGGATTCAAGAACTTGGGATACGGCAAAATTGAATGTTGTGTTTGATCAACACTCTAAAGAGTTGATAGAACAATCCCCCTAACACTAGAAACTTCTATTGACAGAAGAATCTGGACACCATCAAAAGATGGTAATTTCTCAACAAAATCTGCCTACAATGCTTTAAGTGTAAGGGGAGATAACACAGATGCAGATTTATGGAAAACGGAAATTGAAAGTTTCGGCAAGAATACAACTTTTCGTATGGAAAGCTCTCAAAGGGGCTTTACCTGTGAATGAAATTTTGCACTCTCGCATTCACATCTCTGATTTCACTTGCCCTAAATGCAAGCTCAAGACGAAATCAATTATGCATGCCCTAGTAACTTGCAGGAAAATAACTAGAGTTTGGACCATGATTAAAGTGAATAATAATCAGCTTCAGAATCATACCTTTCAGCAGTGGACTAGATTCCATCTTCAGATGACTCCATACAAGGATTCTTCAACAAGATGTCAAACATTCCCCTTGATTGCTTGCCTTCTATATGGGCGAGTAGAAACGAGATAGTGCATAATAACAACACGGAAGAACCGGAAGTCATTATAGCGAGGGCTAAATCGATGATGTTGATACCTAATACAGCGAACCATCTTCATCAAATTGCGGCAATTACTACAACAAATCAGGGAATTTCGAATTGGATGTCACCGCCGGAAAACTGGATCAAAATTAATACCGATGGAGCTTGGAATATAAATTCGAGTGATGGTGGAATGGGTATCATCTTTAGAGATTCAAAAAATTCATTCATTCTGGCTGAATCAACAAACCTAATTTGTTACTCGGCAGAAGAAGCAGAAGTGAAGGCAATTAGAGGAGCCCTACAAATAGCTGTGCTGAGGAAGGAGAAGAAGATAATCGTGGAAAGTGATGCTGCCGGGATTGTGGAACAGATTAACAAGAACAGATTTCTGGGAGACCAAAGAACCCATTCGAGTTTTGAAGACATCAGAAGATTAATTCCTAACTTTACAGATATCTCTTTTGTGTATGTAAATCGACGGGCTAATAAAGTGGCCCACGAGCTCGCCCAATGGGCTAAAAAAACGCGAGTCAGATGGCATGGTCGGTCCCCCCTGTGTGGCTTATGCCTGCACTGTGTGATGACTTGAAGAGAACTTAGCCTCTTTTTTTTCTTTTTTTTTGACTATAAAATAAAAAAAAATAAAAAATAAAAACCTTTCAGTTTAACAACCAGTTTGGGCCCCTCATAAGCCATTCCGTAAGAGAACTCATTGGAATACCCATCCCCCTAAGACTAAGTCTTATGGGGTGCTAGTCTAGCAGCTAGATTATCAATCCACGTCAGCTAGCAAAATCACCTAAGTCTTATGGAAGTGTTAGTCTAGCATGCTAGTCGCTGAAACAAAACAGCGCCGAGAGCTGACCATTCCGCGAAACTACCTTTCGCGGAACAATTCCGCGCTTGACCAGTCAATGCGCTAAATCATTCCGCACAGACATGGAGAGAAGTTAATGAAGTGGATCGTATCAGATTTGAATGTCATAATTACCCTATATGAGTGCACCCTTGTGCGGCACTACTTACCACACTGTACATCACATTGCTCTGTTTCTCTCTCTCTCTGAAAAACAAAAAAACAGCCCAACATATCAAACATCAAATCAAGATTCACTTTGCTCTGTTGCCTTCATTACTACTATGTGTATATATTTGATTAATCAAACAGTATATAGATTATATTAATCAAACAGTATAAAGCTACGTCTAGTACACAGTGGACCAGTGGTATATAGATTATATTTTAGCGTGAGGCGCATTTCCATTCCGCGTAGATGCTTGGAATATTCATCCGAGCGATGTTTTGTTCCGCAAAAGTTATTTTTCCTACCATTGAATCATTCTGCGTAACTATCTAGCATGCTACTTCACATGCTAGCAACTGGCAGGAAAGAGAACTAGTGTTAAATTTTTTGCTACACTTTTTTTTGGAATTGCAACACTTATGCGCTAATCTAGCACCTCCAATCTAGCCCATAAAACTTAGTCTAAATGAAGCATTGGCTTGACCCCTTGGCCCATCATGTCCATGAGGCAACAACAGTATACCAACATTTTGGGGGTTCAAGTTGCCATGGGCAACTCCAACAGCTCTTCCGGCGTCTAATCCAAAAAGAATTTGTCTGTAAAAGAATCAAAACTAGTAAATTTTCAAAGTAATAAATTTATGTAAACAAAACTAGTACATTTTGTAAGCTAACAATACAAGTGAGGGTAAAGGGGCAAAATGCCCCAATTTGGACCACCTAGAAACAAAAATGCCCCAGACGTTAGGCAAGAAACCAAAATGCCCCAAAACGCGACCAAAATGCCCCAATCTGTTATATATTCCGTTTGACATCGTTAAGTGGTCAAAACAGTGAGCATGTGGCCACGCACGTGCCAAAAATTGTCAATTTTGCCCTTCTATTAAAATGACCCACACGCACATGAATTCTAGTTAGGATTGCGACACGTGGCTATTTAATTGGACGGCCAGAGATTTGGTGGTTATATTTACCGAAATGGGTTTTCTTTTTAAACAATGACCAGCGTGTCCTAGTTACGATTGCGACACGTGTTCAATCTTAAAAATAAACGGCTAATATTTCGACCGTTGAAAATCAGACCGTTAAAATGAGACCGTTGTAAAATCCGGCCGTTGCAAATTAAGTAGTTGTAATAACGGTCAAATTTTTTTAGCAACTTTTTGTCTACTTATAAATGAGGAATTTTCACAGAAGCAAATCAAATTATTGGTTACAATGGCTAGCTCAAGTGAGAAAATGAAAATGGTAAGTTCATTATCAAGAATTTTTCTCAAAGAAGATAATCATCAATCTCACTTTAATTTTTTCTTTAATTTGCAGGAATGTGAGATGTGCAACGAAAATAATCATCAACCAATTGATTGTCCTTGGATCTACAGTAGGTGTAAATTAGTTCCTTGTAATGGTATTAGGAAACTTTTAAAGGTCAAAGATGGTGCTAATTCAGGGAACAAATTCTTCTCTTGCTCTAATCCTATGTGTTCATACTTCGAATGGTTTGATGATGGTATTAAAACCACACCACCTCAGTACAAAGGAGGTTGTAAAGCTTGTGTTGGTGATCACAAATTTGCTGACTGTCCTTGGTCAAAGACTCTTTGTATCAACCCCAAATGCAATTCAACTAAGGTGAGGATGTTAAACATAGCTCAAACATCATGGAATTATGGTATTGGGTACCTAAAATGCCAAAAATGTGAAGAATTCCAATGGGTATCTGATGCTATCTTTATGGAAAAACAAAAGCAATTTAATAATACTGAAGATCAAATTTGTGCACAATTTAAAGACAAAGTGAAGCTAAAGTGCAAAGTTAGAAGTTAACTCATGTAAACAAAAGAAATGTAACAGATTGGAATCAATGTAATGTTTGCAGATTTGAGTACATTAAAAAGCATATTTTTAAAACCATAGATCCTTAAAAAGATATATTGTCAACATTCATAAAACATAACTGAGTACTACTAAAAACTGTCAAAACAAGTTCATACATTCCTGATATTACTGATATTTAGAGTTAGGCTTTCTAACTCTTTTTGATGGTGGCTCAGAAATGTTGATTGATTGGCTAGCAATATTAACAGTACCATGATAAGTCTGGTTAAAACAGGCAGATGAAGGTGTAGAAGAATTAGGATGTGTTACCTTCCTTTTGGGTGCATTGGAGGAGGTGGGTGCAGTAACGATTTGCTTTTCCTTTTCTTGGAACCAGCTGAAGAAGTAGATGTTGATGTAGCAGCTGATTTACCCTTTGATAATGGTGGTACTTCAGCAGATTTGTTAGATGCAGATGTTGTTGCTTTCTTTGAGGCAGATGTTGATGCAGTTTTTGGTGCAGACAATGCCTTCCTCATCTTCTTTGTTGGTGCAGCAGTAATACAAAACTCATCCCCATTAACAGAACACTCCATTCTAACTCCTTTCTTCTTGGGGTTAGATCCAACTGGAGGACCTTGACAAGTTAAGATGTTATGATCAATACCTTTACAAACACTACACTTGTTTACTCTCTTCCTTGGCTTGTTCTTCTCATACCAGGACTTCTTTCTTTTGACACAAGGTCTTCCCTTATCTCTTAATCTGTGTGGAGGTAAAATGTTGATCTCAGTCTGCAAAGAAATAAAGTTAGGGTTAGTATACTTTAAATGCACAGATCTAGAGAATAATGAAAACAAATAATACAATAAAGTAAAAGTACAAAAGTAGATAATACTATTCAATGAAAAGATTCTCAAGACAAAAATATTTAAAATCAGACATTGAAAAAGGTTAAAGCATTTAAAATTCATGGTGGTTATCAAACCTTATTGCAATACTCATCAATGTCTCCCAATGGTGTTATTGACCATGAGTAGGTGGTCCTATAGTAATCTACTGTATAGAATTTCTGCAAGTACCTGCACAAATAAAAGATGCAATTACTCATCATGATTTATTGCATAACCACATTCAGTGTAGTAAAATGTACTCACTTGGACCAATCAGGATTGAACTTAAACAATGCAACTACACCATGTATGCAAGGAAGCGCCTCAATTGCCACTTTGTCGACATGTACAAGTTTGTTCTTCCAGTTGAACAACAAACACTTTGCCAGATGCTTTATTGGTAACCTCATACACTTTGCGCTCAATAGAAGGATCACATTCATAGTTACCTCTAAGATCACACATCACCTGAATGAGATCTTTCCCCAGAACAAGGTCACCAGATTCCCAGTTGCATAGCAAACCCGACTTTCTTCTATTTGAAAACATCACCATCACCATATGTGTGTACATGTCCACCAACTGAGTGAGAGGCTTGTCTCTGAACCTGCATTTTAGCATAGCCATAAAAGCTTCTCCACTGGTACCAGCTTTACAACCAAAAACATATAGGTCCTTAAACCTCTTACATATATCCGTAATCCGAAATCCCTATCCCGACTACCCATTAAAACATTAAACCAAAATAAAACAAGTTACACAATATTCAACAAAAGCAATTAAAGATTTAAAGCAAGTTATATAGTTTCACGTGCCATTACGGTGCATATAATGGCATTACGATTGCCATTTCGGTGCCATTTCATATATTCATACATATAAAGCCATTACGATTGCCATTTCGGTGCATATAAACACATTTCAAAGTGCATATAAACCATTCATAATCTTGTCAAAACATGTATTCATACATAAAAAGCCATTACAGTGCCATTTCGGTTCATTTCGAGTGCCATTACAAATTGCCATTTTAACCATTAAAACAATCCATATAAACCTAATCAACATTCTAAACTAACCAACTAATTCCAAAATCAAGCGAGATCAACAAGTACCATTATCAGAAGGAACCAATTTGAATCTTAGAAGTAATTGGGAAAGCCAAATTACTTTGCACAGTACCATTAACCCCAAATTCAATTATACCCAAAAAAAAGGAAAACCCCCAAATTATAATCCCCAATTTCGTATTCAAACCCTAATTAGAAAGAGAGATAACCCACAAATAACCCAAATTGTAAAAAGGAAAACCCCCAAATTATAATCCACATATAACCCAAAAAAAAAGGAAAACCCCCAAAAGCATAAATTTATAATCCCTAATTTCGTTAATTGAAAACACACAAATAACCCAACTGAAACCAATTTTGTTTCCCTAAAACCAAAATTATGATTCGAAACCCTAAAACCCTAATTCTGATTCGAAACCTAAAACCCTAATTCTGATTAAAACCCGTCCTTCAAAACCCTAAATCGAAAACCCTAAATCAAAAAAAAAAAAAATAGCATCATCACCAACCCGTCTCTGATTCAAAAACAATAAATCGAAAAACAAATTTAGGGTTAAACGTTACATGTTAATCGGTGGGTTAAGAAACGCGATCTCTTATCTTCTACAACTCATCTGTCTTCTCGATCTGCCACTTAGGTTCTTCTCTCTTGATCTCTCTCTGTCTCTCGATCGATCTTTCTCTGTCTCTCTCTCTCTATCTCGTAAAAACATTTCTGCAAAAACACGACCAAGAAAGAAGATAAGATTCTTTCATTCGTGCGAACCACATGTGTGGTACATCGACTCAATGACGTGTCGGGAAAAGTCCACGTGGTTGCCCCAGTCACCAATCATTTCCACGTGTCGATCAACTAGGTTGTACGCGTGTCTTTTTTATTTCCACGTGATATGACGTCGGTCTCACATGGGTGACGTCATTGTATGCGGGCATGTATGTTGAAGGGCAAAATTGACTTTTCATCCCAGAGTTGACCAGTCAAAGTTAACCAAAATGCCCCGGTTTGACTATAATAGGTAAAACTAACGGATTGGGGCATTTTGGTTTCTTGCCTAACGTCTGGGGCATTTTTGTTTCTAGGTGGTCCAAATTGGGGCATTTTGCCCCTTTACCCTACAAGTGAATATAAAGGATAGAATCTTACGAAAAGACATCAATCAACACAGCTCCTGGTAGAAATCCTGTACGCCTTAGAAGATGCGCTGGGAGTTCATTCATATTACAATTGATACACTCGAATAGGAAGTGTCTTCTTATCTCTTCGGGATCATTAGGATTATCAATAGTGATACCCCAGCGTCTTAGAACATTAGGATGATATATGTCTATGGTAATTATAACATCATTATCATTTGACAACTGTGTAATTGTACATCGATCTCCGAATGTTGAACGGTAAACTTGAGGTCCATTTCCATTATTATGTAAAGGAAGATTCCGATTTGGTATCACCAAACGTTGTTCTAAAGGCTGATTTGGGTACGTTCCATTGGTTTTACCTACAATAAGACCAAAAAAAAAAAAAAAACTTAATATATCTATTTGAAAGATGAATCTAGTGATTCACAGATCAAGCTAAAATAGAAAGAGAGAAAAAAATCCATAAAACACATATGGATTCAAACCCTAAAACATCCAAGTTAACTAACTACTAAGAAAAAGAACTTCTTCAAACACAAAAGATATTATGGTCTAACCCAAAACCCTTCCAAAACCATAATCACTGTTTCACTTCATTTCTCTAAAACCATGATATCAGTATTTACAGTTTATTATGGTTGTAGTACTGGTAACTGGTAAGATCCCCGACTGATATTTACGGAACAAAAACCAACTTTGAAACTAATATTTGCAGAATTTCATATCTCTTCTGCTTTTGTACATGTTTAGGATTGATGTGTTTGTCTATCATGTTCAGCATTCAAAAAAAAAAATCTAAACGAAGTAGTGAAGAAATAATCCTAAGAAACCCATTAAAAAAGAAAAAGAGAAGAACAGAGGGAAAAAAAGAAAAGAGAAGAACGGAGGAAAAAAAAACAGAGAATTCTCACCTCTCCAAGAGATGGCTAATCTTGATCACTTCTGAAAATGCAGTAGTTCTTAGCAAAATTATTTGATTCTATGGTTCAGTTTCAGACTTTACATACTGGGTTGCTTGTAAAAACAGAGAACAAATTTTGATCACAAACAAACACAAAACTTTTAATATTCTCAGCTTGAATTAAAGTAAAATGGGAATTTATTGGTTGTTGTGATTGTGATATATTTACCACACAAATACTCACTCCGTTTCAGTAAAAATATTACTTTCAATTTTTCATTTTAGTCTAAAAATAGGTCAAATTCATTTTAGTCTAAAAATAAGTCAAATTGAAAAAGTGAAAATAACATTTTTCCTGAAACGGAATAAGTATAATGGTTTATATGTGTTCTGAATTATTGCTTCACGGTTTTCAATGCTACTTAGGTTGAATTATTAGGGATCATTCTGTTTGGCATGGTTCTCAAGTAAACTTGTATCATCAAAAGTTTTTCCATCGTCAAAACCAGCTTAAAATCAAGTCTGAAGACTCTGAACCGAACTGAATTTAACTAAACTTGTATGAACTGAATTAAACTTGCATGGTTCTAAGTCTCTGAACTAAATTAAAGTATTAAACTTGTATAATCAGATTACATTAAACTTAATGATGTTTAAGAAGTTCATAATGAAGTCAATTCTTCCCATTCAACAGTACAATTAATTACTAACATCAAATTACAAAATTAACTTGTACACATGGTAAACTACATCTATACACCAAATTCTGAAACCGCCAAATACTTAATAAGATAAAAATGAATATGGATTCAAGTATGTAAATATATATTTTCATAAAGGAAGGATAACAGCTTGAGCCACTTCAAAAAAAAAAAAAAAAACTTGAGCTTCCATTGATAAATATCCATTGTGCTTGGTACAGTAAAATGGGTCCTTTACACGGATTAGGAGGTAAGTGACCGAAAAGATGATAATCGATTGCTTAAATTATGTACAAGATAAAATGATACAAGGAAGAGTTATGCACAAATATCCAACATCTGTTATCTACCCACTTCGATTGAGATATGTGAGATAAAAGAGCCCATCAAACTACACAGTTACACTGGTTTAGCCTGTACGGTATCTGAAATTGGCGGTCTTCTCAACAACATAGCTAAAGATGACACGAATGATTTATGCATGAGCTGGAAATCCTGCTTCCAGGACCAAGTGGGGTTGTTTAAGGCACGAATAGAATTTAGGCAAACAAGAAGCGTACCACCTTCATGCAGAAGAACCTACATCATAATTAGATGAGAAGACCGGTCAGTAGCAGTAAATAATGCAAGGTGTTTCTTTTTCCAAGAATTTTAACACATCCGCATGTTGATAGAGATTAGAAGATTGCCGCTGATTACACAGCACTGAAAACTTAACAACCATGTTTACAGATGAGCATTACCGTTAACCAAAGTGGGAGAAAACCCAGAACAGATGGAAGAGCAGCAAGTATTATGCATGTAAGTGCGAGAGCCACACTTTGCTTGACCTGCAGGCAGATGTTAACTTCAGCTAATGGTGGACAACACAGCAGGGACAAACATGTAAAGCAGAACAAAGCATAGCAAGAAAATACCAGTGAAGTAGTTTGACGGGCTTTAGCAATACAAAATGGTACAGTACAAATGTCGTCCCGCAACAAAAGAACATCTGCCACAGCTATAGCTGTTCCACTGGCACGTTGAGCGAGCACAATGCCTACAGTGGCAGCAGCAAGCGCTGGTGCATCATTGATCCCATCACCAACCATAATCAAACCCCCTCCTGCGAAGTATTGGAACTTTCTCAGCAGAAATTAATTGTGCATCAAGTGCCCCAGACACAAACTTTCCAGCTGTTTAGTTTTTTTTCTTTCTAATGGAAATCTAACCAAATATATCAAGGATGGTTTTGAGTTGCTTGTCAAAAAATTTAAGCATCGGAATTTAAAAATGATTTAGTTTGGCATGTCTGATGTTGAAATTTTAGGATTGGCAAATCATTTAGTTTGGCATGTCTGGTGTTTCTAGTGAACCATTAATCATTTGCGCAAACATGCCAAACTAAATGATTGGCAATACATGGGTAGATTAGTGTGACAATCACCTATCGATGAGTCTAAAATCTATAACTCAGCATGTGTGGAATTTAAAAATTGGAAATCTCACCCATATCTCTTGAAATAGTTTTCACTTGATTAAGCTTATCCTCAGGTTTCAGGCTGCTGTACACTTCACTGATCCCCACAGTACTTGCAACCCTGGAAGCACTTGATTCATGGTCACCGGTTAACATCATCACACGAAGCTTCCCATGATCTTTCAACTCAGATATTACGCTTGCAACACCCGGTCTAGGCTTATCCTCGAAGTGAAATAGTGTTACCTGCATTAAAGTTGTTAGAATTCTAAAATTGGGTGTCATCTGAATCAGTTTTTCCTTCATGGTGTCATAGGTGCAATAGAAATGATAGGACCCAGAGAGGCCATATATCAAACTATGTGATAGATAATATAGATCAACCGGAGAACTCATTTCCGAAATATTTTTAATTTATGGTTTAGAGAGACGACTGACCTTACTATTAACAGATAGAGCCGCATGTACAAGGTCACTTCCAAAGGAAGATGTGCTCACAGCCTCTTTTATCTTCTTCGAATCATCCTCTGAGTTAAACAGTGAGGCAATATACTCTACTGAACCAAGTGATGCCTTCAGCAGTTCCCCATTTCTTGTTCCTGACTATCGAACATTAAAAATAATTGCAGCTACATGTTACTGCAAATTGCCGATATAAACAAAATAAAAGCAGACTATATAAACATATGTTCTAACAACCAGAAGGTGTAACAGAGCATATTTCCATTATTCTGTTCCTAGCAGCAAAGTATCCTACATTTCCTAGTTGAAGATTCCCGAAGAAAACTAAGCATAGGACAACCACAAAGTATCACATATATTGTGTTACACTCAGCGGCAAAATAATCTACTACAACAAGTAGAAAAGTACACTGAATTGTTTATACCTCAACACCTGTCAATGTTGCATAGAGACCTCTACCAGGCAATGATTCAAAGTTTTCGACGGACAGGGAGGGAAGATCTTTTCCTATGCTGTGGTCCACAACAGCTCTGAAAAACAAAAATATCCCTATATAAGTTTGCGAAGGAAAGAAAATATTAACATCATGAACATAATAGAAATGCTAGATAAATAAAGAAACTTAAACATGCATAAGTTGTTCATTTAACATGACTCCTTAGCTGAGGTTTAAATGAGATCACCAGACTTGTAAACTCAAAACATACAAGTATATGCTTGACAGTAAGATAAGATGATTTTAATTTTGTTCACAACGGTTGGTCAGAATGTGTTCGAGTTAACTCTAGAATAACAGTCATTAAAGACTGTTGTTCCATGAACCAAATTGAACTAAAACAAGCCATCATAAAATTATTTCAGAAAGCATTTAGTTGACTCTTTGTGACGCAAATAAGACATCAACGAAAAAGCTTCTACGCCCTAAATATGTACAAGTAAAATGTAAGTTACAAAAAAAGAAAATGGATGTCCAAAATGAATAGGTATAGGTGGAAGAAGTAGAAGACAATTCAATTTGAGAAGTTTTGAAAATCTGAAAGATAGAAGTTTACAAGTCCCCTATTCAGCTCCAACCGAATACAATACCTTCCAATGGGATGAGTAGTCCCTTTTTCCATTGCAGCAGCTACAGCAAGAGCTTCTTTCTCACAATTAGGCGTACAGCAAGCACCTTTTGATCTAAGCACTTCCCGATGTCCATGAATAGGCTCAATCGCTTTGCACATAAGCTCCCCAGTAGTCAGTGTTCCAGTTTTATCAAAAGCGATCGTGTTACACGATGCCAAAGCATCAAATACATGTCCACCCTTCAGTAATATTCCCTAAAAACACAAAATACCAATTATAAAATTGCTAAACCACATTTGTATTCCCTTGAGAAAATTTTGAAATTTATAAACTATCAAAGCACTTGGTTGACATCAATAATTTATTGTTTTCATTTTGGGATCTTCAGAATCACTTATGGCTTTCTAGGTTATAAAGGATGAGATAAGGCGTGTTCTGATAATATATACACCATTGTTTTGCTACAGCAGACATTTGTACTTGTCCGGCGGCCCGAATAAGCAATATAAGTATATAACAAACATACACTTTAGTTCTCGCATGTACAAGATATATCCTCTCGGACATATCAAAGTGGTAGCTAAATAGAAGATCAATACCTTACTTGCACAAGCACTGATTGCAGTGGCATAAGCCAGAGGAGCTACTGCTAACGCACACGGTGATGCGGCGACCATAAGCCCTAATGCTCGGTAAACTGATCCTCTGCAAACTACAAGCCACCCAAATGGAGGAGACAAAGGCAAAACAATAAGAGCCGAAGGAAGATAGACTTGATGCTAAGGAAATAAAACCTATTAATATATGATAGAATAGACTGGCCAGAGAGCATAAATTTTTCTCAAGCCATAAGGTAAACAGATAATTAAATAGCTGATGAGCATATATCACAAAAGTGTTTCCGAAAGCCAACTATAAGCATTGACAGGTTCGGGTGAAACCAAAGCATTTAGATCATTTACCTGACGTGCCAATGAAGGGCCACTTAAATAGAAATGGTCCAAGGATAGCAACTCCAAGAGACAGAGCTACTACAACCTTACTGTACTGCTCTCCAAATTCGTCTAGCCACCTTTGTAGCTTTGGTTTATTCAACTGTGCTTCTTCAGTCAACTGCACAATCCTGTTCAGTGTTGACTCATTCCATGTTTTCGTCGCCTAAACCAAAATTTAAAGGAAGGATCAAAATAACGTTTATAGTTAAGTGCCTACATTAACAACCTAGGATTTTATCGTAATGCTTGCACAAGATGGATATGGTATACAAAAAAGGGACATGAAACTGATGGACCTTTGGAACAGATGTACGGGAATGTACCTTGACTATCATCATACCATCCAAGTTTCTTGCACCACCAGGGATCCTATCCCCAACTTTCATCTCTACTGGTTTGGCTTCACCAGTCAAATGCTCAATTGTGATTGTTGATCTCCCTTGCGAAACTTCACCATCAACTGGAACAGACTGCAATGCAAGCTAATGTTAATGATCATCAACAAACGAAATTAGAACTGCAGACATACTTGGCTTGGAATTCACGTAGACAGACAAAGGAAAAAAAAACTGCAGACATACTTGGGTTGGGTTTGACATGGAGAGACAAATAACTGCGGACATACATGGCTTGGTTTAGATCTACCCAACAAGTGCAAATGTAATAACAGAAGCAAGTTGAGTAAAAAATGCTGATATGCCCTTAGACAGCAAGCACATTGAGCAGTAGCAGAGACCAGTTTTCAACCCAAACTCCCTGCTACCCTAGTTAAGTGATAATGGTAATAGACCTCCCCATGGAACCAGATTTTCAGAGATCTAGTGCACATAAAAGAAGAACAGTATCATTTGACAACCTATTTTATAAGTAACAAACCCCAAAGCATAACCAGGTTACCAACAAGTTCGATTGTCAGTTAAATGAATTCTGATATGCTGATAGCAAATATATAGTCGCCACTATAACTGAAATGAAACATGTAGAAAAAAATCTAGAATTTCGAGCCATGCAATCATCTTCCAGACTAGAGCATACTGAGAGAGAAGCAGGTATGAGTAGGCTATTTCCAAATATTTCTGCAGTTCAACCTAATAGTTTGATAAAGTTAACTAATAGCTTTCCTTGCCTTCCTTAAATATAAACTCAGAACAGCCACTTGTGTGACCCTGAAATCCCGTGATGAGAGACAGTCTGAAACCAAAACAGAATGGTGGGGAAATCCATAATAAACATACAACCGTAGACAGTATGGATGGACAACGACTAAGTTGAACCTATATGATTTAAGTGTCAGTAAACTTTTTCCAGAATGAAACCTGGTATACTACAATGTGTTAGTATTGGCTTATCCAATTATGTAAGTGAGGGATTATCAGATGAACAACAACAGAATGAAATGCAAGTAACGAAGAGATAGTATACAGAAGAAGAAACACATATGCACCCACCTCACCAGCTCTGACCAAGATGTATGAACCAACTTCAACGTCAGGCAGAGGGACTTGTTTGTACGCCAAGTCAGAGAGATGAGGTAGTTTGTCACCCTTCATCTCCACAACGAGCGCAAAATCTGGATGCCCATCCTTTAATTCTTTAACATCAACCATTGAGCGGCTAGTGAAATATTCTTCAGCTGTAAGCTCCAAACAATCAGAAACACACAAAATATGAACATTAATAAATTTGTTGTATAATTCAGAACCGGTGATCATACTGAGGTAGTTTGAGAAAGTCACCAATATGAGCCAAGTTGAACATTGCAAGAAGTAAGCCTCCTTCTAAAGCATTCCCCATGAATACCGATGCAAAGGCTGCAAGAGCCATAAGGACATGAATGTTTACTTTCCCAGCTGCAATATCAATCGCAGCATCAAATCCAGCTGAAACCTAGAGTTCAAGATGGTATCCACATTAAATTAACTAACACAAACTTCTCGTTGTTATAAATTTACATTAATCTAGCAACACAAATAATCAAGCATTACAAAGTGTTCAAACCAAAGTATTTGAGATAACAAAATGTGTGAGGAGACAGTAAATAGATTACCCCAACGAGAGGAAACGCGATAGAGATAAAGGCATTCTGAAGAAGCTTAGCAGCTGATTTAGGAACTAAATATGGGGAAACAGCAGCACAAAGAAGCAAAGCTGCAGAACAACAACAAAGCTGTAAATTCTCACGGAGAAATCCAGCTAAGTCAGCCCATCCAATCGCTTTAGCAAATTTAAGAACTGCTTTCTGAGAATTAGTCAGTTCCAAACATTCTCCACCATGATGATGATGATGGTGATGGTGCTCATGATCATGATCATGTTTTTGACTGTGTTTGTGTTCTTCTTCATGATGATGATCGTGAACGTGATGACCATGAGATGAAGATGCACATTGAATCACCCATCGTTGTCGTCGAAATTGAGTTGAATTACAAAGAGATTGAGATAAATAGGGTTTGAGAATTGAATTTGACGAGAAAGAAATTTTCTTCCTCTTATATAAAACTGAATAATCAGCTCTAATACTCCTCCTTCTCGAACGATTTAGTGTAGTACAAAAACTAACTCTACTTCCAATTGGCAAACAAATTGAAGCATCCATTCCGACACCAAAACAAAAACAAGAAAATTTGAAACAAGAAAATATCTTCCTAAACCATTAAATTAAGAAATCAGGAGAGAACTCAATTTGGAACCAGCCGGTCGGTGATGTTCGGAGAGAATGGAGAAGGAGACGACTCGAAGAGTCAGATGCAGACATTTGACCTTTACTGCATTATACGGTCGACATCTCCACACGCCCCTGATGTGCTCACTCTGTGCTTAGGATTACTTAACTAACAGTCGTGAACCCTATTTTGTAAAGTGGGTGATACTTACTACTGAGTTATGTTCACTTACGTTGATGATAATGAGATAGTAGGTTAAAGCTACTGACCAGTAACATTCTCCAGAACCACGTGCCCGATATCCTCCCCGTCACATTCAGAAGTTCTCAATGTGACACGTGGCAATACGTCAAAAAATAGGGGCCGAACGAAAAGTAACACAAAAAACCAAAAACAAATAAAGGTAACACAAAAAACCAAAATTTTAATATTGGTTATCGAAACCAAAATAAAATTTGATGAAACCAAAATAAAATTTGATGAAAACAATATCAAAATTTGGGGTTTTTGTATCTATCTTTAAAAATTTGGGGTTTTTGTATCAATTTTGTTTACGATGGAGTTCTAATGGATCCCAATATTGAGCAGGGATGGAATTCTAATGGATCCCAATATTGAGCGGGGTTTTTGTACCACAAGTTTGGTTACCTTGGGTTTTTATGACTAGTTATGTAATGAGATAGTAGGTTAAAGCTACTGACCAGTAACATTCTCCAGAGCCACGTGCCCGATATCCTCCCCGTCGCATTCAGAAGTTCTCAATGTGACACGTGGCAATACGTTGAAAAATAGGGGCCGAACGAAAACAACGTTGCCTTTTACGTGTACGTATAAAATTGAAACTGAAAGCGGAAACTTGAAACCGACATACACAAAAGTGATTAAGTCGAGTTGGTACTATTACATAAACCATCTTCTTCTGCAGATATCTCACACTCGGCACAACTAAGAAATTGCTTTACAACACACTTTCAGTATTTGACCACTATTTTACTAGTTTATACTACCTCCATTAAAGAGGAAGAGGTTAATACTACTAATGTTACATCTGTTGTCATAAATGTGACAATGATAGGGCAATACAGAGCATACGATAAGACCTTGTGACTCCCGCTGTCCATTGTGTGATGAAGTTAGTGGACATGTATACATGGGATTGAGCATGTTTTGTGATGGCAATATGCAGGTTCAGTTGTCGTCACCTTCTACACCGTCCTTACCACTTCCTTCCGCTACTCCACCTTTAGGATTATCATATGCAGAAAGAAAGAAGGTGCTCTGATTTTTCTGCAAGAATCTGTTGAAACAAACAAACAGCAAGTGTGTATTTTGATAAGCAAGACTGAGTGTGTATCTGTAAGAATACAGCTAAACATTATTTGAATGTGAAGGAAACAACAAATAACATACTTCAGTAAGTCGAGTAGTTTCGTATGTAACCGCGTTGACGCTTCCTCTTCAATGTTTGCATAAGCCAGTAGCTCAGGCAACTTCACTGCAGAAAAACAAGAAACTTTGTCTAAGATATCATGAAATCATATTCCAACATTTGGAAGCAATATGAGATGCGAAAGGTGCCACATTCATGCTTAATATGAATTTAAAACAGTAGCTGATTATGACATACCAAATAGGCGTAGTAAATGCTCAGCACCATATATACTAGATGGAGAAACATCGTCTTTAATTGCTTCTTGATACTGTTGGCGTTCCATTTTGTACAAGAGCATAACTGGCAATGCTTTGTCAAAGTAACAGCGCAAACCCTTCAAGATTTCCGCAACTGATTCACCTATCCTATTTACAACAATAGGTGCCAAATCAGCCTCATGCCGAATATGGCATTACAAAATAAGATTCCAGATGACACGAGAATAAGTGATATTCAGAACTTATGCATCAATTAAGTAGTTCCAACAAATGAGACTTACATGCCGTCCTTCTTTAATTTGTAATCAAGGTACCTCTTCATTATTTCATCCACACAAGGAGAGCGCGGAAGCTTAACAAGCTGAAACATAATGGAGATATCCAGTTATTCAAATTGCAAGAACATACATCAACTGTATTTCACATGAATACTGTGAAGAATCAAGGCAAGAATTAAACATGCATTCATAAAGACAACACGTCATTTTTTTTTAAAACAACAGGGCAGCAGATATTATACCTTGCCGAGCTGAACTACAAACTCCCAATCATCAACCAATTGTTTTTTAAGAGTTGATGGAATTTGGATCTTCACAAGCTTCTCATTGGAAATGGTGTCCTTCTCCTAAATCACCATAATAGAAGTTAGCCCAGAAAGTCCAGCAGGATTTGTGAGAACCAGGTCAAGAAACTTCAATAAAGTGGAAGAACAGCTCATAGAATCAATATTATAATACAATCTTACTTAATCATACTGCAAGTGATCTAAAAAACCCATATATACCACCATTTTTAATGCAATCTAAACATTATTGGAATCAAGTGATACGATATTAAAGAGCAAGAGAAGACAAATGGTCCAATTTAAGTCCCGCCCACATCCAAAATAGAACTCTCAAAGAGTACAGAATATATTCATTAACATAATGATCTAGAAAAATCCACCATTCATGGAGAAATGCCTCTGTAGAATATCAACCAACTGACAATATATCATCAGGCAGGAACCAGTTGAGATAAATGTTCTCAGGGGCAGTCCCAGAATATCAATCTAAAGAAGGCAAATTAGAAAGCTACAAGACTGAAAATTTTATATGTAATGTGGTAGAATCTTGTGTCGATATATACGGAATTTCCAATTACTTGCTATAATATTTTATAACTAGTCTAATCATTCTTAATCTTTTGTTGCTTGTGAAAAGTGGTACTAATACCATTTTGATCATACACATAATAGTTAGTGGCTAATTCAGAAACTTATTGATTTCTCAACCATAAGTTGCCATAAGACTGGTCGTGCATGACAATCATCGGATCATCTTTTAATGGCTAAGTAAAGTATTCATAACTAATTTTATCAAGACTGGGGAGGGATGCTTATATACTGGGATCCAGCAAAAGCCTTGCACACATTTAATTATTTTGAGATTTTGGGACCTAAGGCTAAACAGACAAAAACCATGAAACAAAGTAGCAAATATAATCTACTAAACTATTAAGAAAAAAATTCGGTGGAAGTTGGCTAGATTGTCTTGACTTAATGAGTTAACTTCATACTATGGATGGAAGTTGTTACCGGTATTGTCATGCAAATCTAATTTTGATATTGACAAACAGGTTATATAGTGACCTGCAGTAACATAAGGATATAAGAAATCAGATCACAGACCATTTTCTAGTACTCTACTTAACTAATAATTCTAATTGCAGTGTTAATCAGATAATCAACCTACTGTTAAACAGTGTAAATATATGTAAGAAAAACACATATATAATTAAGATAGTGAGGTTCTTAGTCACCAGATTCGTGAAACTCCTCACGAATTTCCCTGAGATTCGCGAATCTGCGCTCCTTAGCAAGATTCGCGACGGGAGTGCGCTCCTAACCACTGAGAAACTCGCTCCTAACTACTGAGAAACTCGTTCCTAATGAGGGAAGGGCTTTTCCATAAATACCAATAGAATTTCCAATTTTAAATACAATTTCCAAAAATCTTAGCATATATTCTAATATCTGGCTTCATATCCTACTGACCATATATTCTCATATCTTCCTATCTTTGTCTAGTATATCATGTATCTAGCTCCTCTATTATCTAGGTTAGCTTTCGTATAACCACGTAATGTCTGTATTGCTTATCTAGCTAAGTTTTAGTATTTTTCTTATCAAGAAGTTAGGGTCAGTGTATATCTCAGACTCCTATATAAATGGATATAAGTTAATATTCCATCCTCCCCTATATCATTTAAACCTCCGCTACCAACCCCAAGTTCACAGGATACATAATCACAATCGGCTTCAGAAAGCTCGAAACAATAAGTGAATGATTGAAATATATTGTAGGAAACTAGAAGTAGACACTTTATTAAGATTTTCTAAATGTTTTACTATGTTTTTTAGGAAAAAATTAGTAGTATAACTAATATATCTATGAAACATAATTTACGCTCCCGTCATGCTCCTCGAATTTCATTTTTGAAAATTTTACGAATTTCGATTCCGTTCTCGCTCCCGCTCCTGGTGACTAAGGTGAGGTTAGCGGGGTGAACTGACCCACTAGCCTCACTGAACATCTGGCAGTGCCCAGTGTTCTTCATTTCAAGTACATCTATACATACTTGTGAGCTGAAGACAAGCTATTCTGCCAAAGATATGACTAAAATCTGCTGTACCTATCAGTAAGATTTGTTATTTATATTTTGGAAGGTGTGAGACGTAATTTTTCCTTCGTTAGAAGAAACTCTAAGTCGCTGATGAGCACCCCGAAAAGGGAAAATCATACAGAAACTTCTAGCAGTATTGAAAGGGAAAAAAGAGGAAGAAATTAGCCACAGATATGTTTGCTTTTAACGTTTAGCAGTAATTACATACCTCAATACTGAAGTCACTTTTCCGCTTCTTTCCCTTCCCAACTGCAACAACACTAAGCATTCTTTAAAAAAATATTTGCTTTAAATCCATGTGCTTCTCAAACTAAAACTAACGGACACCAGATAGTAGAAAAGAAACAATATGCAACATTAATCATCTCAAACATATGAAGCTTTACATTTAAAAATAATCAGGCAAATTAACAGAAAAATAACTGTTCTATTAAAACTGCCAGCATTACTTTCCTTTGCTAAAAGTTAAAAAGACAATAACACGAAGATACATTTTTATTAACACGTATTAACGACAATACAACAAGTACAACAATACACCGCATGTCTGCATTACCATAGTTTCTAGTATCCTCTTTATCCATTTTTGCATCTACAAAACCCATCAAAAAACACTTCCAATTACGCAACAAATGCAACAAAGAGAATAAAGAAAAAGGTTGAAACATATGAACAAGCTGGCTCTGTTAGGTACCAGTGAATGCTTCTTGACATGTAATAGAGAGATTACTTAACCCTATCTGATGCAGTGAAATTTTAAAGAAATTACAAAAATGGCAGGTGAATATCGACATCTTCGTCCTCTTAATAGATCAGTCCTTATCCGAATTTGTTATTCGTAAACTGTGGAATTTTGTCATTACTTAATAATGGCAATCTCCAAGGGTAAGATCCCGAAGTTCATTAGCATGACATCTTACTAATTCCCCTCGAACATTTCAAGCATGAAGCGCTTGACACTTAACTACTTGAGACACATTATCAACAACACACCTGCTTACTATCAACAGTTTAATATGTATGAACATAAGTCCTAACGACTTCGTTGTATGAACATTTGCTTTTCACCAAAGTGAAAAGATGAAAGGAAATGCTAAAATAACACAAGCTAATATGATAGACAGTCATTAGTTGCGTAAGCAAGTTGACCTCACCAGCAGAACTTTTTGGCTTCATGTGTGATGAACGCCCTGACTTGGGATTCTTGTCTGTACCCTGCTGTTTTAGTTTAAGGTCCTCCTGCAGTTTCTTGTTCTCCTCAGTGAATTTCAACAAACGCTCCGGGCCAACCCATTCATCCCAGCTGTTGATGATGACGGTTTTAACATAAATAGAAGTCAAAATACATTGCTAAGCCAGACTTTAATATTGAAAGACAGCAATATCATGTAAATTTGGATTCCATTACTTTTTACTCAATATTCAATCTATTATATTTCCATTTGCTTGATCTGAAGGCAAAAAAAATTATTAGTACCACTATCTTAACTAGACACTAAATCCATGTTTCTTTTTGTCATGGTTCCAACAAACTGAATTTAATACAGTGTTTCTTATACCAATTATTAAAGGCACAGAAAACTGCAGAAATAAGAGCATGTCTGATGATAGATGATAAGTGTGAGAGTAAAAGAACCATTAAGTATGAGTTAACTTGCATATCCCACACAAGTCAATAAATTCCTTCAAGATGAGGTGAAAAGAGCATAAACTCACTTTTTGTTCCAGCCCTGCAAAAGAAAGATACTGCATTAATAATAGAAAAAGTAACCAATCATTCAATTTCTCAACTTTGATAACTTAGCAGTGAAACAGTTCACTAGGAAATATAATAAGCAGCGGCTCCAAAGAAAAACAAATTTATAAGGAAATAAGAAACTATACTCACAAGGTAATGAACAAAGTATCTCTTTTCCTCTGTATTATCAACTTTCCGCATCTCTACTTTTTGAACCTTCGTCAACAAAAGAAAGTATATGTAACCCATGATAGAACCCAAATAATGATTCAACCAAAGGTAACAAAACTTATAAACTGACACACCGAATATGACATGCTACATTCTTTCTGAAGAATAAGTAATGTAATTTACATTCTATTAGGTATGGATTGCAAATACACTATAAAAACAATCTCTTTGCTGATGTAGGAGCCCTCTTAAGGTGACTAAAAGTGATTCCTGTCAGTCACAAAATACTGTCCCCTAAGCAAGAATTAACTCCAATATCCCACAATTTCTTCCATTTCACTGCACCGTGACTTGGAATAAGGCCAACACTTAATTCGGCACCCATAGGGTTTAGCGGTTACTGGTTAAGAATAACACCACTAAAGAGATATATAGAAACCTAAACCAGTATAGAACTTAGTATCAGTTCACTCAATGTGAGAAAACCTAAAAAATAGATATAAGTATATGTTTAAAACCCTAAATGTAATAAAATTTACACCACACAGAAATTAAGAGTAGTATTTTTTCCCTTGGGATAAAATTTCAATCTTTAAACAATAACAGTAACAAATTCTGGCCACAGATTGAAAAATTAGGGTTTTTTTCTTTGTTACGAACCTTAGACTCGTAAATACGGGGACCGTGATAAGCAAAAACTCTTTCACCTTCAGTATATGCAGAAATACCTAAAGAAGAAGAAGAAGGATCTGCTTCACCACTAGAATTTGAAGGAGAATCACCAACAACATCGACGTCTGTGTCTTCTTTAGCACCTCCTGATTTAGGGCTACCCATTTTGGCGGGAAGATTAATGAGAGTAGTGTACGATAAGTTAATTTAAGCTACCCCGGCGTTGGTAAATATCTGAGTTTTTGTTGGAAAACAATGAGATTTTTAGAAGTGAGTGTGATGAGATGCAGATATCTAATCCTTAAACTTACGCTCCAACTGAGGGTTTTTTCGTTGCCGCCTAAAATACTCCCAAATTCTGAAGTAAGTTTATAAACGATAGCTATGGTTTAATAACTTTTTCCTATCGAGTATTCGAGTGCCCAAAATGCCCATTCTGCCAAACTTGCCCCATCGAGAATCTGAGGCATGCACAGTCACCGAACCGTAACCATGCAAACCGAACCGTAACCGCACCGAACTGATAATCCAACGGTTTATCACAGTTTTAATTTTGATAACCGTTAAATGTTCGGTTCGGCCAACACTTCCACCATTAACCGCACCCTAAACGAACCGATTAACCGATTATTATATGCCCTTGATTTATTTCTATTCTAATCAATCCTAGCCGTCTAAAACGAGTAAACCTAAACTATATATTAGAAACCCTAAAATTTTAGCGGCTTCTTCATTTATCTTCACTTCCTCTCCGAGACTTGGTCTTTCTCTCCAGTTGCCTCCGTCACCAGTTCACCACCAGTAGCATATAGTCGCCTCCTCCACCTCCATCAGGAGATTCAAGACTCAAGAGCACCACTACCTCTATGATCTAGTAAGTGTTTTCTCCTCTTCTGTTTCTCCTCCTCCTTCTCCTTGATTGATTGATTTTTTAATCAATTTCTAGGGTTTTTTATTTTTAGAGTTTCTTTTGATTCACTACTTCGAGTCTCGAGATGGTTTGATTTTTGTTTATCAATCGATTTATGTTAGCGTTATAATTATCTTTTTTGTTTTTTTGTTTTTATGTTCTCAGACCTTGAGGAGCAGGAGCAGCTGGAATTCTTCATTAAGTAAAGTTGTGGATTATTTCAAACAGGTAACTGCTAACTAGTGTTTCTTCTTTTTGTTTAGAGATTTTATTTGTTTTTGATAGAGATTTATAGGGTTTATAGATCCAAGATTGTTTCATATAGTATGGGTTCAATATCCCACTGTTAATTTCTTTGTAATGTTATATTTGAGTTTTAGTTTGTTTGAGTTTGATGATAATGGTGATTTGATAAGACCCTTTGTTGATTACTTTCCTGTGTTGCTTCTGTAATGGATATTGTTGACAAATCCTCAATGGTGGTAACAACCTGACTTCTCAGTATTAAGAAATATGTGTGCTTGTATTAAGAACTAAATGTTGGAAATGATGTTTCTTACAGAGATATGTGTGCTTGTATTAAGAACTTGCTAGCCATTTAACTTGTTTACATTTCGCAGGGGCTGTAACTGGTAATGGTTGGATCAAGTTCAATTTCGTTATCGATCTGCAAGATGTTAGGTGCATCTCCAACCTCCCAATCCCCTACAGTTGGGTCTACTGAAGTTACACTTTCTGTAACACCTCAAGTTGATGTTACATAAGAAACACAGCAGGCTACACATGACCCTGCACCTGAAAGTGAACCGAAGAAGAAGGGAAAAGTTAGATTGAAAGTATGGAATGATTTTGTAAGGCTCAATGAAGAAAAAAAAAGCACAATGTAAGCATTGCAAGAAGAAGTTGCAAGCCGATAGTCGAGGAAATGGCACCTCCAGCATGAAGACACATTTAGGCACATGTCCTGAGAATCCCAACAAGAAGCTGAAGGGACAACAAAGTTTAATGTTTCCACCACCAAAAACAGGATAGTCATCGCAACTGGTTGTTGTTGGTTATGACAAGGATACGTGTAAAAGGAGATTGACTGGTTTGTCATAATAGATGAACTGCCATTTAGAATTATAGAAGGAAAAGGGTTTAGAAGATATAGTGAACAGTTGGAACCTAAATTCAAGGTGTCAAGCAGGATGACCATTTACAGAGATCTTTTAACCATCTACAAAGATGAGAAAG
The DNA here is from genome assembly GCA_023529315.1 of Papaver bracteatum. NCBI lineage: Eukaryota > Viridiplantae > Streptophyta > Magnoliopsida > Ranunculales > Papaveraceae > Papaver > Papaver bracteatum. The sequence continues at coordinate 2,971,912 of JAJJWX010005152.1, forward strand.
AAAAATTGAAGAAAAATTTCAAGGAAAGTAAATAAAGAGTTTCTCTCACAACTGATACATGGACCACTCCAAACAAATTCAAATATATGTGTGTGACAGTGCACTTTGTTGATATTCATTGGAAGCTTCAAAAGAGGATCATCCTATTTTTCCAGATCAAGGGTCATACTTGAGTGGAAATTGGGAAAATGCTTGAGAATGTTTGCTAGATTGGGGGCTAGAAGATCTTTTCGGTGTGACTTTGGACAATGTCGGTGCAAATAGTGTGGAAATTGAGTAACTTCAAACCAGTGTCATCAATTGGACAGGAGCAACAGTTAAATCTCAGTACATGCAGGTTAGATTGCTTTTCTTAGATCTATTGCTATGTTTCTTACATACTTCTAGTAGTCGGTCAATCACTTGATCTCAAGAATGTTGATTCATAATGTTACTTTCTATAGCTTCTTGTGTTGTGTTTGTAATTAGACTCTTTTCTTACTATATCTTTTACTCACACTATAATTTTAGTGCTATATTTTTTCTTTAAGTTCTATGTTTCATTACCTAACTATTCTTTCACTTATAGTTTTGTATTATTTCATGATCTTTTTCTTAAATCATGTTCAATGTAGACTGCAATCTTAATATTATTTCACAAGCTTTTGCTCAACATAGAGATTAATTGATAATACAGATTAGAACAAGTACTCAGTTTGAGTTAGACTTGAAGATTTAAGCCATTGAACTTGAATCACTACCATTTGTTCATCACTATATTTCATATGTTATATCTTTTTATTTTCATTTTCATATGTTCCAAGAGATGCGCAGTTTTACTGATTCTTTCATGCTTTTATTTCATATACTCAGTTTAGATTACTTTTTCCAGTGTTGCTTAAGATTATCTTTTTAAAATTGTGTAGTGGTATCAACTTATGAATTCAGCAAATTATGATATTTCCTTGTTTCATTCTTATCAGGTAAGGTGTGTTGCGCATGTTCTTGCGCTTGTTGTTAAAGATGTGGTGTTGTTGTATCACAAGTCAATTAGCAGGATCAGATCAGTTATCAAGTATGTTACCAGTTTTCCCTATAGGTTAGCCAAATTCAAAGAATGTGCTGCTCTTGAGAAGATTGATTGTAATAAGATGGTTTTCTTAGATGTGAATACCAGATGGATTGCTACATATCTAATGATTGAAGCTGCCATTCCATATGAAAAGGTCTTTAAGAGGTTCGAAAGAGAAGATAAGAGCTTTCGAGATAAGTATATTTTCAAAGAATCTGAATGTGAAGCTTTACCGAATATTGATGATGGCACTGTTGTAATTGATAGTGAAGATTATTTTCTTAGTTCATATAGTGAATCTGAATGTGAAGGAGATGGAACTAAAAAGAATAATACGAAGAAAAAGAACAAGCCCCGTCATCATGCTCTATATGCTGCATACTGGTCTTATTCTAGTAGTCTTTTGAAATGTTTAAAGATCTTCTTTGATGCTACTGTTAAGTTTTCTGCTTCAATACTGGTTACCACACATGAATTTTTATGGAAGTTGTCTTTGATTCATGAACAATTGGCTCGTCTTAGAGCTATAGGAAACCGAGATTCTCATATTTCTAGGATGGCAGAAGTAATGTTTCGAAAGTACAACACATATTGGGGGAATTATGAAGATATGAACTTTGTTCTGTTTTTTGTTAAGTTGCTTGATCCTCGAGAGAAATAGTCTGGTTTGAAGTTTGATCTTGAATTTTTGTATGAGAAAGATGATTTCAGGGTTGGAACTGTTTTGAAAGTTGTGAAACAAGATACGAGAAAACTTTATGAAGAGTACAACACCATGTATTCAAATGCCAATGCAGAGGAAGGTGACATCAGCTTTTGAACTTTGGTAATCTACTTGTTATCATAAATGTTGTTATCATCATCACTTACTAATTACTATTGATTGTGCTGATGTCTTAGGTATTGGGTCAACAACTGCTGCAGGTATAGATGACATGGTAGTTTGTGTGCAAGATATGGTTGAGTCGAGGAATAAAAGGCGAAGAATGAATGTTCACTATACTCATCCAAAGTCAGAACTTGAAAGGTATTTGCTTGATGAATGTGAAACATCTACCAGGGATTTTAATATTCTGGCTTGGGGGCAGGCTAATAGTACCAAGTATAAGGTACTATCACTCATGGCGAAGGATATTTTGGCAATACCAGTGTCCTCGGTTACTTCTGAACCTGAATTCAGTACCGGAAAGCGCATTCTTACTCCATAGAGAAGCTCGATATCTGTCAGGACAGTTAAAGCACTTCTCTATACGCAAAGCTGGTTACAGAAACCTACCTCTCTTGATTTCATAAGTGACTATGTACCAGATGACAATGCCAGCATTGAAGAGGGTAATGAAATATCTTCTCTTCTTTTTTGACTTAAAATTTGTATTGCTTTTCAACATTTCATATGTTTTCAATCATTCTCTTATCTTATTTGTTGTTGTTTTTCTTGGCATTTGGGCAAGGATGAAGATTAAGGGATGATTGTCTTGAGAAATTGATGGACTACAGTATTTTACTTGGTCTTCAACTTTTCATGCCACTTGTGTTTGTTAAGTAAAATCACTTCTACCCCCAAACACAGAATTTTGTACGATGTTGCTGTTGGAAATCGATCTCTGGCTCGATTTTCGATTGGATTGTTGAGGAGAGGAGGGGGGGTACCTGTAAAAAACCCTCCCATGCTAAAGTCAGTTTTAGGATTTCTTACAGGAGTTTTTGTGGGATGAATTGCTTACCTTTTTGGTTGTAAAATCCTCTATTTATAGGACACGAATTTCCGTTTTAGTAGCAGGCATCAATTGCAGTAATGGCCCTGCATGCCTGCTGTTATGGCTGGTCCTTAAATGCCTCTTGTAGTAACTGGCCCTGCATGCCTGCATGGTTGCATGACTCTAGCATTGATCACTTGCATTCTCTCAGAATATTCTTAGTAACTTCCATCATAGTTAATGAGCCATAATGGGGTGTGGATAACCAAAAATGTAAGAGAAGTGGGTGTAATCAGACGGGGTGTAATTATCCCACGAGTAGCTGTATTGGGGCGCAAACATCCGGGACTACGGGACTAAGGTGCATCGAAACACACCGAATTACCTCAGCAATTAATCGTTCCCGGTTAATCGCCGATTAATCGGCGCTTTAAGTTTAATCGTCACTAATCGCCGATTGCCGCTCGCTTGGGCCGCCGGCTTTAGCCGCGTCATGGTGATGTCAATGGAAGAATATCCTATCATGCGCACTGCACTCACAGCGTTTTCCGTTGCATCCAGATAAACTCCAATAGGTTGCCCGGCTTTTGGACTCACCAAAACCGGTGGGGTTGACAATTACTTCTTTATCTCATCAAAAGCCATTTCGCACTCAGCCGTCCAACCAAAATTCACTGCTTTCTTCAAAACATCAAAGAATGGCTTGAATCGATCCGACGAGCGTGAAATAAAATGGTTCAAGGCTGCCAATCGTCCTGCTAGATTCTGGACTTCCTTTTTCATTCTTGGGGATGGCATTTCTCTGATGGCTCTGATTTTATCTGGATTTGCCTTGATTCCTCTGTGTGTCATCAAGTATCCAAGGAATTTTCCTGATGACAGCCCGAATGAACATTTTGCTGGATTGAGCATCATACGATATTGCCTTAAGATATCGAACGTCTTTTGCAGATCAGGAAAATGCGATTCTTTTTGCTGAGATTTCACTACCATATCATCGATGTATACCTCCATCGACTTCCCGATCAGATCCTTGAACATCTGGTCCACCAAGTGCTGGTAGGTTGCCCCTGCGTTCTTTAGCCCGAACGGCATTACAGTATAGCAGTAAACTCCCCTATTAGTCACGAACGCAGTATGCTCTTGGTCGTCCTCGAACAAAGGTATTTGATTATACCCAGAAAAACCGTCCATGAATGACAGTCTTTCAAACCATGCGGTTTTATCCACCAAATCTCTTATCATTGGTAGCGGGTATGGATCACTCGGACACGCTTTATTCAAATCGGTAAAATCGATACAGACACGAATTTTACTATTCTTCTTTGGAACGGCTACCACATTGGACAGCCATCGAGGATATTGCACCGGTCGAATAAATCCTGCTTCTAACAGTTTTTCGACCTCTTCAGTCATGCCATCTTTTTTGCATTGCGTCATATTCCTGATTTTCTGTCAAACAGGACGAAAATTCTCATCGATATTTAGCATGTGGCAGGCTACATTCGGGTCTATCCCTGGCATCTCAGCAAAACTCCATGCAAAAACGTCGACGTTTGCCCTTAGAAATGTAATCAAATCATCGCGTTCATTTGTCGGAAAATCTGCCCCTACGAACGTTGTTTTGTGCTCCTCATCTCCAATCTGGACCTCGATCAGTTTCTCGACCGTCGGGGGTTCAGATGCGTCCTCTCCCCTATATGTTTCTGGAGGGAGAGGGTTCTGTAATTTCTATTTCTGCTCAAATCGAATGATCTGGTTTCCAATGACTTCTGACTTCTTGTACTCATCCATTGCATTCTCATGACACTTATGGGCGGCCATCTGATCACCTCTTACTTTCACAACTCCTTCCGGGGTAATAAACTTCAGGCACTGATGATTAGATGATGTGACTGCTCCGATCTCATGCATCCAATCTCATCCTACGATTTCGTTGTAGGGTGCTCTGCAATCCAGCAACAAGAAAGTTCCCAAGACGGACTTATCAGCTAATGTTATCGGTATCTTCACTTTTCCAATCGCCTTTGTAACTTCGCCGCTGAAACCGATAATTGGGTTTTCATCCTCCTCGATCAGGTCATGTGGGAGATTCATAGAGGCGTAAGCTCCTGAAAACAACACACTCACTGAGCTTCCAGTATCTACTAAAATCCAATGCACACGAAACATGCCAATCCAAGCAGTTATAACGACGGCATCGTTGTGTGGAGCATATACACCTATCATGTCTGCATCAGAGAACTCAATCTTTTTGCACCCAAGCTCCTTAGTTTCTGATCCATTACCGCTGACAAAATCAATGTGATTTGTCATGTATCATTCTTTTAACTGTCTGAGCTTTCTCCTGGTTTCGTATTCCGATGCCCGCCTGGTCATTGAATGAATCCTGGCGTGACTGACGTTAATCACGTGAGCGTTAATCACATGTGCAGTGCCAAACTGACCAGGACCTTTCCCAAACTCCTTTTTCACGTAGTGTTGCAGCTTTCCAGCGTCGATCATTCGCTGGATCTCGATCTGTAAAGAGCGGCAGTTCTCAGTTTTGTGACCATGGTCTTTATGGAACTTGCAGTATTTGCTCCTATCACGTTTATCTCTTGTTTCTGCTACCAAAGGACATGGGGGGGGCTCAAATCCTTTTGTATTTTTTCGTACAACTCTGTAAGACTTACGTTCAGCGGGGTTAGCTTCATATCGTGAAATTGCTGGTACCAAGTTTTGGTGCGTTCACCTTGATTTTTCTCTCGAGCATCGCCACGATCAGCATGCTGTCCGTTTGAACGGTTCTTGGATTTTTCCTTCTTCCCATCACTTGGATGATTGGATGATCTGTTAACTTCTTCTCGGGCTTTAGAATCGTCTTCCACTCGGGCGTACTCTTCAACTCGATCATATAGTTCCTCCAAAGTTTTTGGTGGTCTCTTGACCAAAGAACCGTACACACCTCTCTGATCATGCTGGTAAGCCTGTTTGTATGCCGCAATTACAACTTGGTCGTTGGCTTCATCCACGTCCGCTAACTCTTGCTTGAAACGTCTAGTGAATTGTCTGATGCTTTCCTCCTTCCGGATTCCTAGAAGTAACAGTGAATGGCATCCTTTCCGATCACGTTTGTTGTACTTATAGTTAGAGCAAAAATCATCAATCAACTTATGGTAAGTCCCGATCGACTGTGCTGGAAGTTGGTTGAACCACGTTATAGCTCCTCCCGTAAGGGATTGCGGGAACATTTTACACATCAATTCTTCGATGTACTGCCACAAGGACATGTCCGTCTCATAGTGTAAAACGTGCTGATCTGGATCATCAGTTTTCTCGTCGAATTCCGGTAATTTTGGAACTATAAAATTCATTGGCGGTCTGAATTCTCTTATATTCTGCTTGAAAGGTGCTCCTGCCGCTTGATGTAGCATGTCCATCTTTTCTTCTATGGATTGTTTTTTCAACATTACTTTCTCGATCATCCTCGCAAGACGAGCTTCTGTTATTGTGTTTAGGTTGCCATCTGCGGAACTTCCTTCCTGTTCATAATCCCGGTCCTCTGGAATATGATTATCCGATCTCCTTTTTTTTCTATGGGGGCCAATAGGTTCTTTTCCAGCTCTTCCTTGCTCCGAATGAGCACCGTCATCGTGCGAAAAATCTTCATCATCGTTCCAATCTTGAACCTCTTCCTCATCATTTCTGAGGCGTTTTGAATGAGATGTATTTCTGGCCGCACTCTGTTGTGTTGCAGCTATCTGATCCCCTGCTTTCTTAGGTCGTTTCGGTAAATCTCCGGTGACCAGTAGCCTCTTGTCTCTTCGATCTAGATCGACTACTTCTCTATTAGAATCTGTGACTTGTGGTCCAATTCGATCTCCAAGGCGTTTCCATATAGATCGTACCCTCTGTTTATTCAAAACACCAGTCCCAGGTCGAGGTTGGTTTTCACGTTCTAATCTCAGGATAGCATTTTCCTTCTCTAGATCCTTCAGTCGATGCCGTAGATATTCCTCCTCTGTACTGGGAGTCGCAGTGCGGCCATCACGCAGGTCTTGTCGATTTCGATTCTTCCTAGAGGGGCTGACGAACGCATACCCTCTGTTTCCACGAACATCTTGGTTTTCCCCATCAATGTCGATCACTGGTTTTTTTTCCTTTCTACGATTCGGATCTGTAGCTCCGTCATGAAAACGATCTCGATCTCGTCCACGATCCAGTGATCTGTTATGAGTATGATCTTGACCCTATCTGTTTCCAGTGGGTATAACAGGTGCAGATTGAACTTCAATATCGTCCCTCTCCACTTCGCGTCTCCTGCGCGGTTGGGAATTGTTCTCAGAATCAGGCCTTCGTGCAGTCTGTCTTATTATTGCCATATATCGATCTAGTAAAACATAATTTTCTTTTTTCGAAACCATTAGTTGGCGCCACTGTTTGTTAGGTAAAATCACTTCTACCCCCAAACACAGAATTTTGTACGATTTTGCTGTTGGAAATCGATCTCTGGCTCGATCTTCGATTGGATTGTTGAGGAGAGGGGGGGTACCTGAAAAAAAACCTCCGATGCTAAAGTCAGTTTTAGGATTTCTTACAGGAGTTTTTGTGGGATGAATTGCTTACCTTTTTGGTTGTAAAATCCTCTATTTGTAGGACACGAATTTCCGTTTTAGTAGCAAGCATCAATTACAGTAATGGCCCTGCATGCCTGCTGTTATGGCTGGTCCTTAAATGCCTCTTGTCATAACTGTCCCTGCATGCCTGCATGGTTGCATGACTCTAGCATTGATCACCTATTCACCTGCATGCTCCCAGAATATTCTTAGTAACTTCCATCATAGTTAATGAGTCATAATGGGGTGTGGATAACCAAAAGTGTAAGAGAAGTGGGTGTAATCAGACGGGGTGTAATTATCCCACGAGTAGCTGTATTGGGGCGCAAACATCCGGGACTACGGGACTAAGGTGCATCGAAACACACCGAATTACCTCAACAATTAATCGTTCCCGGTTAATCGCCGATTAATCGGCGCTTTAAGTTTAATCTTCACTAATCGCCGATTGCCGCTCGCTTGGGCCGCCGGCTATGGCCGCGTCATGCTGATGTCAGCGGAAGAATATTCTATCAACGTTAGGAATATACTGACGCCGTTATATTTAACGGTGACGTTGACGCCGTTACGGTATGACGGAATATTCTAGGTATATACTGACGCCGTTAGTGACGGGGTTAAGTATAACGGTTGTGCTGACGTGGCATCACATTCGATGATTAGGATCATTTGCTGACGTGTCACCTGCCACGTCATCAATCTGCTGACGTGGCATGTAGTTCGCTGACGTGGCCCTAATTGCTGATGTGGCACGGTTATGTGGCACTTGTGAGCCCATATTGGAGTTCTTTGCTCATGGGCTTGTGAGTTGAGTGTTTTGTTAGTGAGGCCTAGCTTGGCTTGTTGCATATGGTCTTGATCATGAAGCCTTTGTAGGGCCTAGTTAGCTAAATATAGATAACCATGGAACACATCTTAAGCCCAATGAACCCTTCTTAGTTATTAGGACGAGCTTTGTAGGCCTAGTTTTGCCCATTTCTTTGTGTAGAATATTAAGGGTACAAACAACTTGCTTTTGAACTTTGGTTATCTACTTATTAAGACATCGACTATGTTTTTTAATCTTTTGAACTTTGTTATCTTTAGACTCCTTGTTTTTTTAACTTCAGCTCAGTTTTTTAATCTTTAGACTTTGGTTATCTACTTATCTACTTTGTTAAGACTTAAGTATGGAATGTATGATGTATCAGTTTATTAAGAATTTCAGAATGGATGTACATGTACAACACATGTGCAGGTATAGGTACAAAACCGAACCGAACCGTAAAATAACTGAATAGTGTCGGTCTGGTTAAAAACCGAACCGAAGACTAAACAGTTCGGATACAGTTTCAATTGTGATAACCACACTATACACGGTTAGGTCAACAATTTTACTCATAAGTGCACTGTGTGTAGCCTTAATCGAGATCAAGTGTCCACAGCTAGACCGCTAGATGAGTTCCTGGTCGACCGACTCTTTACCGGCAGTGATTTGGACTATGCCACTCGGCAGCAACAAAGTTGGAGGCCTAAAATTTAAAGTGCAGGCAGATGAATATATTCGCATTTGCAATTGTTGCGTTTCTTATAACAAGATAATATTAATGGTTGTCAACAACAAGCTGGCACCCTTTGAGATAATATTTAGAAATTAAGTGGGGAAAGAATGAACCTCGACAAGCGCGATTCAGGAGGATTATCAGGTCGTTTTTATGTAATCAATAGTCAACTGGCCTTATGCGTTGCCGTTATCATGCAAAACGATCGAACCTGAAAGAATGATGAAATTGATCATGGTGTGGTAAGAACAATTATACAGTTAGTTCAATTTTAAAAATTTAAATTTATTGAGATCTTAAATAAATAAATTTATTTTTGTAAATTACACGAGCGAGATTGTAGAAAGGATTGGCACAACAAATACGACAAATAATTTTAATTCGAAAGTTGTTACAATATTTTAAAGCAATTAAATAATATATGTGGCCACCCCCTGTCGCTGAGTATATACACGCATTAATATAAAGGTTATAAGAAGGTGTAAAGGTTACGAGGGATACATAAAGGTTGGGGTGTAAGTATGGTTAATATCCACTATGATTTTATTAACAGTATTCCCCTGAGATGATACCATACTACTATGATTGCCTTATTAAAACCTTGCTAGGAAACTCAAAGAGATAAACATAGGCTGAGGAAAAAGAGTAGAATTATTATCGGGTGTTAGCGAAGGAAAAAAAGTCCAACTATAAACCAAACATAATTCTAGTAGGATACACTTTTGTTGCCTCGTTAAAACCTTATCCGAGAAAATCCACAAAAATAAAAACCAAGATAAAGGAAAAGGAGTACAATATTTATAATTGTGGATAACACTGCACTCACATGCCTCATTCAAACTATAACAAGGATAACCCAATTTGACAAAACCTTGGTTAAAAAAATATCACAATGCGTTTAAGTCCACATAAATCTTGCATAATTACTACCCCTGAAGTAAAACTTTCTCAAAATGGCTGGTGATGCATATATTATTGCTTTTAGAAAACTGGTGCACAGCCAACCTTGTACACCTTGCATCTAGATTATTCATCCGTTGCACATTAGTTTCAGATTGTCGTTTTAACTTCGTGTCTAACAATGAAAAGACTTCTTGTAAGCCTTTATGGTACTTTTAAACCACGTAGCAATATGTTTACGTATGTGACGGATAAATTACCTAACACTCTAAGAAATCATAATGATGGTAATATTTTGTAGTAAAATAATTATCATGAGTATCAAATATAGATATTATACTCTACACGGATAGGTCTTATGCTAGCATGTTCTCGAACTCTACACAAATAGGTCTTATGCTAGCATGTTCACGAACTTTGGATAGAGAAATATGTTCATTTTCAACGAGATCTCACATAAATGTTCAAGCGTGGATTATAGCATTATTTAACCTAAAGACGATATCATCAATTCATCCATATTTTGATCTTGTACCAACAATTTTAAACACGCAAGGGATTGTTCACAATATTCTGACCAAGTTTTAAGCCTGACTTATTACACAAGGTCAGATGGCTTCCTAAGCTAAAAACTCAAATTCTTCAGGAATTTAGATACAATCACTTGTTATAACTAGATGTAACTCGAGTCCATCAGGGACTACCATGCTATAATGTATCAAAAATACTTTTGTTTTGCAGAACTAATCTCGAGGTTTAGCATGAAATACGCGTATCACACTTATAATGATAATATTAATCTCTTTGCACTACATACTCAAAATCAACCTGTAATATTCAGGCTTCATAATTTTACGATGTGAGCCGGATCTAGGGCTATCAATGGATAATCGAATATTCGATATCCGTCTGAATTCGTTTGAATCTTTAGGATATTATCCGAAATTTCAGATAACGGATACGGATACCTTATCGGATATTCTTTCTTATTGGTAACGGATACGAAAAAGGCATTATTCTATTGGATGATATCCGATATCCGTTAAGAATGCATATGCAAATTTATTTTTACTTTTTTTTTAATAATATATTTAGTTGTTAACTTGGTAGTATATGAAAATGTATAAATAGAAATATTATGGAAGGGGAAAAAAAGAGATATTTTGACTTTAGGTCACAGAAAAGTGATCAGAGTTGCGTTTAGGTCACCAATAAATTTTAATTAGAGTTTGGGTTACAGAACCATCATTGACCGTTATTAAAATAAATTCTATTTTAATTAAATTTTTTACAATTAATATAAACTGTTAGATGAGATGGGTAGTGGAAGAGGTGGTTTTGAATGTTTCTCCTCTCTCAGAATTTCTATCAAATAGTAGAGGTGCAAGGGATATTCATCATCACTGTCTCTTTTCAAATGAGGAGCACGGAGAGTCGTCCCTCCAATCCAACTTATTCACACCTTGGAGTGAGATAGATCAGTTACAATTCACACCAAAATCATGCATCAATTCGTGATCGGAGGAAATCAACGTATAGAGCAGCACAAATGATGCCAATACATTAAGAAGTCACAATGCTCATGTTCAGCTTTCAATGGGTCCGGTTCCTCCCGAGTATCATACTACTCGGAACCGGATCCTATTATTTTTTCCGGTTCTGGTTCCTAAATTAGTGAACCCAGAACTAGGGCTGTCAATGGGTACCCGTTACCCGGAACCGGACCCGCTAGATCGGGTCCGGTTCTGGGTCCTAAAGTTGGACCCATTAGCAACTTAGGACCCGACGGGTAATGGGTACCCGTTTATTTAACCTTTTGATCATATTTTTAGCAAAATTATAGGTATTTTTGCTAGTTTCGGCTTTGAATTTTTTTGATTTTTGATTTTTTTCTTACATTTAATATTTATTTAGTTCATTAATAAATGCAATAGATCTGAACACGCTATGGATTTCCTTAAGGCGATACCCATCCCAAGGCTCGATCAGGCAGTTGGTTCTAGGCAGTTCAGCTTCGTCTTACAATACCGTTTGGCTATTCCCCTTTTTGCGGAAGCCAGTACATGTTCTTGTTGTGGCAAACTAATGGATATATTTGGTGATCACGCTATCCACTGTGCTAGCGAAGTCGGCCTTAAATTCAGACATGATTTAGTAAAAGATATTCTGGCAGACATGTGCCGTAGAGCCGGAATTGTAGCTAGGAAGGAGGTTTCTTTGGGCATTATCAACAATAAGGAATTTCGACCGGCGGATATCATGGTTTATAATTGGGAAGACGGTAGAGATGTTTGTCTTGATGTCACAGGGGTCTCTCCTTTCACTAGTGCTCAGACTCGTAGCTTCATACCTGGCCATGCCATCTCTGCAGCAACCACTCGTAAGAACAAAAAATACTTAGATGTTTGCACTTCACTTGGTTATGGGTTTGGTGTGTTGGCTTTCTCCACTTTTGGTGAACTAGGTACGGATTTTCTAATTTTCTTGAAAAGGCTAAGAAATTGCATGGCAAGACACGATGCTAATTTTAAGATAGGCAATTCTCTTTTTCATAGGCTAGGGATCGTTATTCAGAAAGGTGTCGGTGCCCAGCTTGTTGCTAGGTTACCCACCATCTCTTGTAATATTGATTTTGAATAATAATAATAAAAGCCTTCGTGGCCCCTTTTCATTAATAAAGAAATAATAATAAATTTTTATAAAAATAATTTATATTCAAGTTAAAAAGAGAAAGAAATTAAGATTTTAATAGTTTTTTAATACCCAACGGGTACCCGGAACCGACGGGTATCCGGGACTTTAAACGGGTCCGGTTCTGGGCCAACACATTATGGAACGGGACCCGGAACCGTTAGGACCCGGAACCGATGGTGATATGCCGGGTCCGGTTTTGGGCCATGTACTACCCGGGAGGACCCGGACCCGTTGACAGCCCTACCCAGAACCAGATCCTATTAAACAGCCGGGTACCCACCAGGTCCGGGTGTTAAACAGGTATTTCATATCCATTTTTAATGCAGATAAAAATAGTAGAAAATACCATATGGTCCTAGAAATAATATATATTATAGAGAGTCTAGTCCAATTGACGTAGTCAATTGTCTGTTTGGTAATATAAATTATCATTTGGTCCTAAAAATTATAATTTTGTCTTAGGGTGATGTAAATGTTATCTTGTAATGGCAAAAATACCCTTATATTATTGTTTGGTCATAGAAAATAATGATTTGGTCTTAAGGTGATGTCACAGTCATTTGTTTTTTTTTCTCTCTCTTAATAAAAATAAATAAATAAACTTAAAACTTAAAATATCTTTTGAACCATATGTCTAAAAATGATAAATTTTATATATTCGGAAAGCCCTCGACGATAGATTTCAAACGAGTACCATTGTCACTATGTTTCAGAGCTTTTAATTTTTGCCTTATTTTTTAGCTATAAAATGAACTATTATACGAGTTCATTCTACAAAACGAACTACTTTGATGAACTATTATATTCTGGAATGAAGTCCATATAAAAACCTGAAAAAAAACAGACTTCATTTCAGAAATGAAGTCCATATAAAACATATATAAACAAACTTCATTTCTGGAATGAAGTCCATATAAAAACATCAACATCTTCATCTTCAAATGAAGTCTGTTTTTTTCATTCTCGGAATGAACTACTATTATACCGAAAAAATATTAAAAGCTCTGAAACATAGCGACAATGGTACTCGTTGGAAAGCTATCGTCGAGAGCTTTCCGAATATATAAAATTTATTAATTTTTGACATATATTTTGAGAGATATTTAATTTTTAAACTTTTAAATATTAAGGTAAGAATGAGAGAAAAATTAGTAGAGAAAATAAACAAGAGAGAGAAACCATTCACGTGAGAGGAAAAAATAAGAAAGAAAATTGGTACTTTAGATATTTTAATAATTATGGACCAAATAGAAAACTGATTTCTAAAAGGACCAAATAGACATGGGACCACCTAAAAAAGGACCAAACCATATTTTACGTATCAACACTAATGTAAATTTCCAGACAACTCAAACACATAAGAATTCTATAAAAAAAATATGAGAATACAGTAGTTACAGGTTTCCAATTCTTGTCTACACTTACAGAAGAAAGAAAGTATGAGAATACAGTATTTGTCATTGGACCATGGCAATGGTGTTTGGACTTTGAGCAAACAGTATATATACAATATACTCGTACCGCACCACATAGTTTATGATTGCATTATTTTTCAAAGTCCCATCCCTAGTTAGCAATTCGGGGTACGGGTAGTAGTTCGGGACGTCATACGTACGAGAATTATACGGATTCGGATAGGTTGGATTCGGTCAAAAATCCGGTCAACGGTTCGTTGTTCGGACAGTAGTTCGGAACGACATACGTATGTGTATATTCGTTTTATAAATGTGAGTTCGGAACTTAAAATTCGGATTACATAAATGATAAATTGATAAGTATTATGATCTTATTACGAGACTAATTTTATTTGTATATGATTTATAAGATGAAAAAAACATTTTAGCGTGATTATTTAACAAGAAGTAAACAGTTTAATCGCATAAATGTATTATAAAACGAGTTTATAGATTTTTAAACAAAAATTAACACATAAAACACTAGTTAAACAACTATCAATAAAAAATTTAACTGAATAATTGTATTTAAATATAAAGTATATTCAAAATCAAACAAAAGCCAAGCAACAAAACTCTGATCAAAGAATTACTTATGGGAGAGCGAGGTTGGGTGTGAACTAGGTTCGAAGTTCTAGTTCGGAAATATCATTCGGATTCGGTTAGTTCGGATACGTTCGCGAATCATTCGTGAGGTCCATATAATCCGGGAACTAAGTTCAAATAGTTCGGAAGTATCATTAAGATTCGGTTAGTTCGGATACGTTCTGGAATCATTCGGAAATGATTCGGAGAATTACTAACTAAGGTCCCATCACCATTTTGGTGATACTGTCGTAACCCAATGCAACACAAGTAATATCAACTTTATATTCATTTGCCTTCACCAAAAAAAAAAAAAAAAAACTTGTCCTGCAGTAGTGGTCCAAAAACACCTACGGGATCGCCTTCTTATAGACCCATCTTTGGTGATTATGGTTCAATGGAGTCACCTAGTTTTGTAATTGTACTGACCTCATTTTATCCTTCGATGCCTCCCTTCTCCCCTTTCTGAAATTCCCAATTCCTCATTACTATAATCCCAAGTTCTGTGAACCAATGGAATTAAATTGAGTTTACCAACTATGATACAAACAAAGATATCATTCCCCGATAAATCAAACGGCATCAATTCAGAACATTCCACCATTAGATAGATTAGAAAGCAATGTTAAGCGATGCTATAGTATGCCTGGGAGTAATTTCAATCACAAAGCCTAAGAAATTTAATAAGCCCCATATAACGCCCCCTAAGCTAGCAGCTGACTAAACCAAAAAATTAACTAAATAAGAGGCACTAAAAATCTAAATCATTTACTTAAACATTCAAATAAGAACCAACTACCAAAAACTTAACCCAGAACTCACCCACTCTGAAACATATATATACAAGAAGTCCTCTCAAATAATACATATACAATAGTCATTTGGTTTACAGATACAATATGCAATATAATAAACATAGCAGAAGTTAACCGACTAACGAACTCAACTCCTCGAAGCTTCCGCTGCGCAACTCTGATCTGTCTCTGAAACTGAAAGTGGGAATGGGTGAGCACATCATCCCTAAAAGGGGTGCCCAGTAGGAATAACATTTAATTTTCAAGTAATCATTGTAAATGATTTGAAAACAATTCATGTTTTCCCTAAACAAACACAACCAATTTCACAGAAGTAAACAATCATGTATATGGAACTAACTCCTTCTAAACAATGTGTAATATAGCGACTCATCCCGCGCCTAGATAATAATATGGTGACTCGTCCGCACCAGTAAATGAAGGAGCGGTATCCTATATACCACAGATGAAAATTCTCATTTCCAAGCAATCAAATGGAAATTCTTATTTCCCAAACAATTCATAAAGACGAACAAAGCATTACGATTCCTTTCCAAGAAATGGAAAGATCAAAAGAAACCAACAGTACTTTCAGAATTTTAAATAAAACAATGCACGTAATACGCAATCATATAATGCATGAATTTTCTAAGAACAAATTTTTGTAAAGAAAACAACAATAATCACAAAAGAGTTAAATATAAATTCCCACCTCTTTTGATGACAGGCCACGCCTACCTTGAGATCCGCGATCCATTGGTTCATCCTTTGAATCGATCGTTGTTAATACAGACTAACTGTCAATCACACAACAAATCTAAGAATCTAGCCAAAATGGCTCACACAAGAATCATACAAGTCTATCTAATGGTTCTAAGTCCATTTATGTTTCTACCATTTTCATTCTCTAACTTTAGCATATCTAAGAGTTACTAATTCAATTAGATTGGTTCTATAGTCCATTAGTTAAGTCTCATGAACATCTACAACTTTGTAGAAGAAATCAAAGTCTAATTCGGACCACAAGAGGTCCAAACCATACAAGTAAAATAACTAATCCTAAGCCCAAATCCACTAAATAAGCCCATTACACAAGGCCTGGTCCACCAGGGTCCATTAGTAGTCAAACTAACGGTCAACTAACAATCGACGTCAGTCAAAGGTCAAAGTCTAGGGTCAATGGTCAAATAAACCAACTCGGTCAAGGTTCACTGAGTCAAGTCTGGCCAGGTCTAGTCACTGAGTTAGCTCAGTCAAATACACTAAGTCAGTTAAACATATTAAGTGAGCTAGACTGACTAGGATGACTAAAAGCCTAATCCTATTGTAGTTACAAGAATACAACTAATCTGATTCTATTCATAAGATCAAAACACATCTATTTATAAAAACAGAATTCCATAATTCAATACACAACTGTAATTTAAGCTTTACCTGCCAAAAGCAGTAACAAGAAACACTCAGCTCATTTCCACTCAATCACACTGAACTTCACCCTTAACTGTAAGACCACTGTACTTTCTAAAGTCCACCTGCACAATCAACTCTAACTTCAACCGCCCCTGCACCTGAGATCACTAACACTGACAGTTTCATACTTGTGCAATAACACCAGTAACACACTACTAGAACCCCAAACACCCAACTGCAGTTCTTAAACTTTCATTCATAAAAAAGACTGTAACTTCAACACCCAACAACCTCATCACAGGAAACAACACTCGACAACAACGCTAATTGCATACACATGAACACCTTCCATTCAAACCTCTTGCACAATCTATAAATATAGTAACACTACCCTTATTATTTACCACTCTACTTCATACTTGATCATCAATATTCACTTTACCATATAACTCCCTGCAATGATACTGATTCAACTCAACTCAACTCGACACAATCCCCATTCTCACGATTTACTAACTCCCTGGTTCTTCTTCTAAGCCAAAGCCACCAACAATTCCATCTGCAGTTCATCCGCATCACCTTCATTATCAATAACACAATTCAAAACAACTCAGCAACCATACCCCCTCTTTTTCAAGCACAACAAATCAAGTTTCCCAACCGAGCTATTATATAGAAATATAAATCTTGAACTGCAATTTAACTCAATCATCACCATAAACTGCAACATTCATCACAATCACCAACATACTGCACTTATAAACTTCATCTCCAATTCATACTCAACGATATCCATAACTTATAAATTCATTAACTGAAATTCAATAACTTTACTAAATTACTGAGAGAACAATTACCTCATGATAGTTATATTGCAGCAATTGAACTTGGCTCAGCAACACATCACCTTTCCATCTCTAATTCATCATTTCATCACAACCAATTTTTATCTCAAGACTTCTCTAATTTCGAACCAAAAACAACAACCCACTTCTTCATATCAACCGAACCCACTTCCAAACAATCCTCTAAATCATCGGTTACATCTTCTTTATCTGTAGTGGAGACCTAAGAACCCTAATTTATGATTTGGGGAAGAACAAGAACAAACCCTAATTCATAATTCTCAATTTCACAATTAAACTGAAATTAAAACTCCATATACTTGTTTTACTTCAATCCAAACAAACCCATCTAGGATTTATCAACTCCTATCCAATTTCACGTAACACAGATTCATATCAAGAAATCCTAAATTATCTTTCCCTTTCGATTCAACTTCAGAACAACTTCACTTTATCAATTCGGTAGTAACCCCTCAATTAATTCTTAATTTCATCCTTAACTTCTCATAAATATTCAACAAGTTCCAAAACGCACGAACCCTAACTCTGATTCCTCAAAAATACCTTTTCTTCTTATTCTGATTCTCCCACTGGAATCAACAACATCACCAACAACCACTCGTTAGACTTTCCCTTAATCCCTAACTCTCAAAAACACTAATTCGATCTCTCAATTCATCTTCATATGAAGAATGCAGGAAGAAGAAGAAAGAAAGAAAAGAAGAAGGTAGAAGAAGAATGAATTCTTCGATCGGGTTTTGGTGAAGATAAGGCCGACCAAAAACTTATAAAGGCACCCAAAAACTGTACGGGCAGGCAGGTCGATTTATCTACAAAATGACTAATCTTCCCTTCGTACTCATCCGATGATATCTTATTTGTCTGGTATCCAAATGACACGTTCGAGTAGTCCATTCCGCATAACTTTTCGTTTCGTATCTAGATCGTTGTTAGATTAATTCCTATTAATTAACGTTCATGTTAAACTAATCGGGATATTATTGGCTAATAAGTCTCTTGACTAGTATAATAGCGTTGACAAGCTTGAGGGTCCTTACATTCTCCCTACCTTATTCATTTCCGTCCTCGAAAATCAAACCATCCTTCTAATCTTCAAAAACTCCCCACCTTAAAGGAAAAAAATCCTATCTCTTGTCTATGCGCAAACAACATAATACAAAACACTAACCTAAATGGATTTCTACAACTAAAATTTGTGTCTCTAGGTTCAAAATACTAATTTTCATTCCAATAAGTTACTGGTTCTAATTACGAGAAAAGATACTCTATAATAAAGTTTCTAAGTAAAATTTGGGATCTAACAGTCCACTAATAGAAGCAAGTCTCCCTTCCATGCCTAGCGATACAAGAATGCAGTTGTCCTGTCTAGGTTGTATCACCTGAACACATCAGAATTTCCAACCTCATTATTCCCCAGTGCTGGATTAACTAAGTATTTTATTTGTTAAATTAATTAATTCTAAACTATTATCGTAATTGGTGCAAGTCTTTTAAATTTACTTCGTAAAATATATAAATAAGTCACAACATTTTAAACAGTTTAATCATCAAAAATTATTTTTATTTATCATTACTATCATTTTTCTTATTATTTATTTATTTAATAAAATCGAATTTTAATTCCAAGTGAAACTGGAACTATATCATTATAACTAAATGATTTTTAAATTCATGTAGTATTTAAGAATAACTTAATGCTATAACCATTATCCAAATATTACCATTATTGTTTTATTTTTTACATATCTATTTGTTTATTTCATTATGTGACTTGATATAAATAAATAACTGCTAACAACTTTTCATAGTCGTTTGGTATCGATATTTAAATATTATAATAACATTCGTTTCTTATTTCTTAGACCGATAAAAGTTAATCGTAATTAATCATAAAACCAAATTTAATTTTATTATCAATACTAGATTTGATTTCATCTAACTTTATTTCCTTAAATTTATATTATTTCTAAGTAATCCTTAAGTTATACTATTAATAACATCTTCCTAACACTATCCTATAATTATTATCCAAATGAATGATATCACAATAATTCTAAATTTTATAATAATTAACATTATATAGTATTATTATTTGCTTATCTTATCAAAAATTGTTGTCTTAATTATATTATCATTTTCATTATTCTTAATTTAATAATCCAGTTGGTAAACTAAGCCTTAATATTTTAAATATAATTTTATATTCACGTGAAGATTGATATAATAGATTTTATTTATTTAAATTGAATCTGTATACTATATCTTGTTAAATATTGGTGTTGGTAATTTAGTATGATTTAAATTTGAGTCTGTATAAAATTTGAACCTGTCTTAGGTTTTGGTATTAATAATAAGTATCTTATTCATAGGCAACTTATCCTCCTTTAAATTTAATTTTGTTCTAAGCATTAAGTATTATAAATATTATTTCATGTATATAATTTAGTGATTTAGTGAATCATTTACCGGACTAAAGAATCTGGATATAACGTTGTTAACAAGTTTAGTCTTTATTTTGTGCCTTATATGACCTCACGTTCTTAATCCTGCTTAAAAATTCTTATATTAACTATTTGGCTTAACCGAAAAATACATAATTCTAATTTGTTATTAGTTAACTTTCCAAAAGTTGACCGTAGATAAACATTAATTATTTTACATAGTTATTTAATCCTAATCCTTAATTTATCGTTGTATATTTTTTAATGAGATTTTAATTTTAAGTTATACTCAATATAGTACTAATTTAAATTCTAACATTTTAAGTTCGTCATACTAATTTTTCATTTCAAAAAATGATTAAATCTATTTACGAAGAAGGATCCTAACAATATCCGAATTTTATTTTCTTTTAATTCTAATACTACACTAAGCATTTGAATACTATTATTATTACTTCATGTCTATTTGTTTCATTTTACAGATTTATTGGATCATTTATTAGATTAAAGATAGTTTCGGTACAAAATTACTAACAAATTGAGTCTTTTCATTTTACATATTATATCCTCATTTTCTTAAGTCTAACACCTAATAAGTATTTTGTTAGTTATCTAGTTTAGACTCAAAACATATTTCTCTAGCTTATAATTAATTTAATTACAAGATTTAACCGTAAACAAGTGTTATTAATTTTCAATAACTATTTAACCATAATTATTATTTTTATCGTTATTATATCTTTAATAAGATTTTAGTTAATTTAAGGTCAATATGATACTAATTGATAAGCACTAACATTACTTTATTAAAATTATTTTTATTTTTATTATCATCTATAATTACAATTATAATATTTTTATTATAACATTGATGGTTCAATTATTATTCTAACTATTCTTACAAATATTATTATCAAATCCCAAAAATATTATTAATAAATTTATGTAATTATAATTTGTTTACTCTTCATATAAGTCAATGTGTTTAGTAAGTTTCAATGTGATTTACAAAATCTATCAATAATATTATGTGGTAATTGAACTTTTGTCCTTACTTTTGATGGTCTACACAAATATCCTTATCACACAATAAATATGTCCCTCCTCATCCATAAGCCCATCAGGGGTCCAATAAGGTTTTTGTTTCTTCCAAATTTGCCCTCCTATCAATCTACCTACTTATTCTTCTTCTCAGCGACGTCTCCAATTTTTTCCTCCATTTCTATCGCTCCACCACCACCACCATCAATTTTTTCCTCCACAACCTCTATTACCTCCGCCACTAAAACAATAGATCTATTGCGATTTATATCTTCGTTTCTCTACCATCTTCATCGCTGCACCACCACCGCCATCATCTTCACCTCCACCACCATCTTCATCGTTGTAATTATCAGATCCGTCACTACCTAATCCACCACCTACAGCACCACACCCAACTTTTAAACTCAAGATTTATTTCATACTCTGCAAACATACTCCGAATGTGAACATTCAGCTGTGAAAATCGTTGTTCCTGCTCCTAAATTATTTTTAAAATTTGACATTATCCCGGCATCACTAAATTCTCCCGCCTTCTTTTCCTCCATATCCCCCCGTTGGTTATAAAACCCATCGATGAAATCGCCTCATTGAACCATGAATCATTATTCTGTTGAGACTTGAGAGGGAAAAAAATCAAAAATAAGAGAATGAACAAATTGATCAGGTATGATTTTTATACGTATTTTTCTTTATCGAGATTATAGTATTTCACATCATTGTGTTTGCTCTGCTGAACAAATAAATCTTGAGTTTAATTTGTTTGATGAAATGCCAAAGGAAAAATATCAATAACCAACTCTAGAATCTTGAATCAATTGTTCTAGTTCATAACTTTATTACAGGTGATTACATAATCTGGGTACACGTTTATATGCCATGTGACTGTGAGTTCTATCGGTTTATAAAAAACACCATCATGTATGATTTTTTTTCTTTCTTTTCATTTGAACTTGAATTCCTTTCAACTCTGACAGTTAAGTGTTTATTCATTGTTTCTGGATTGATTTTCACTATCATTTTCAAAGAATAATAAGCTATGTTACGACATTGGGATACCAATTTTTAGGATATTAAACCATACTTTAGTTTAGTTAGTTGCGCCTGCTGCTGGTACCCCTTGATTCAGTTTCATTTTCTAATCCTAAAAATGTGAAAAGCCCTAAAACGCTAAACCCTTGGTTAATAAACTTCTCTGTAAATAAACGTATACATTTTGGTTGGATCTCAGGAGGGGTATGGATTCTACATCGTTGTTATTTTAGATTTCATACTCCGCAGCTGTTCTTCGTCAGCCGGAGACTAGATTTAAACAGTGAGAAGCTCGACGGAGATTTCGGTGAAGACGGAGCCGACAAAGATGTGAAAAGCCTCGGAGTACTCTTAATCGACGAAGATTGAGTTTTGATTGTTGAATTAGTATTCGGTGTTGAAACTGTCGAAGTTGATAATGTTGGTGTAGTCGGAGTTGTTTTGCAATGGAGTCTTGGACTGTTATGTAATGAAGACGGTGGCGGTGGTGTTTGCAACGGTGGTTCTGCATCTTAGATTAGTAATTGGTGTTGATGTTGATGATGTTTTAGGTGTTGTTGAATTTTATTATTTTTCTTTGAATTGGTAACATTTCACATTGCTAGTCCATGTTCAATAGTATATAAGCTTTATTCAAGTGTAGTTTCTAATCCCATTTTTTGGCAGTGAAGCAGGCAGTGATTTTGGATCAACTATGGTTGTTGATCCATATATTTTGGATCAACTATGGTTGTTGATCCATATATTTTGGATCAACTATGGTTGTTGATCCAACTGCAATGGATAAACATCCACCGTTGATCCAACTGAAATGGATAAACATCTATTGTTGATTCAACTGAGATTGGTTTTGAAGCTGGTCTTGGAGCTGTTGGTGTTTATGAAGCTACAGGTAATGAAATATGGTGGTTATCTGGGTTGAAGCAGGCAGTGATATTGGATCAACTATGGTTGTTGATCCATATATTTTGGATCAACTATGGCTGTTGATCCATCTATATGGGATCAACTATTGTTGTTTATCCTTTGACCTCATGCTTTTGTAGTTTAAATCATGTAAATTTGTCCCAATGTTGAACTTGTGGTGCAATGGTAGCATGCCTGACTCCATGTCAGATGATGCGTGTTCGACTCACGCCAAGTTCACTCCATTTTACATGGATCAACTATCATTATTGATCCAATTTTACATGGATCAACTTCCATTGTTAATCCACTAAAATTGGATCAACTTCCACTGTTGATCCTTTTTTCTTGGATAAACTAGATAAATTTCTACTGTTGATGGTTTTGTTGGTGGATCTGAAACTGCTTTGATGAAGTGGTAGCATTTTTCCATCAGCATGGATAAACATCCATTGTTGATCCAACTGCAATGGATAAATTGCTACTGTTGATCCAACTGCAATGGATAAACATCCACTGTTTGATCCAACTGAAATGGATCAACTACTTTTTGTTTATACAAAAATATTTGAACCAGTGGCGGCGGCGGCGAACTTGTGGTGGCGGCGGCAACAGACTAGTGGTGGTGTAATGGTGGCGGTGAAGGAGTGGTGGTGGAATATTGGTGGCGGTGGCGGTTGGAAGGTGGTGGTTGTTGAACGGTGGTGGTGGTGGAATGGTAGTTGAATGTTGGTGGTGGTGGTGCTAGTGGTGATGGTGAAGTGGTAGAGGAAGAAATTTGTTGTATTTTGAAATAAAGAAAAATATTATATGAGTGAGGGTATTAAGGTAATCTAATATTAAATGGATAAGGTTATAAAAAAGGAGGGACATATTTATTGTTGCATAAGGATATATTTGTTGGGAGTTAAAAGTAGGGACATATAATTAATATACCCTAATATTATTCTCACTATTTTTAATATTAAATTATTTACTTGTTCATACTTTTTTGGATTAATTATTCTCTAATTCTCATTAGCTAAAGTTATCGGTGTACCCTACAATTTTTACTTCATTACATAAACAAACAACCAAATAAACAAATAAATATTTCAATTATTGATAGCTTTTAGTGATTAAAATTTATCTCACAACCCAACCTAGTTCTAAACTAATCTAGTTCACTAACTGGCACTGGCTATTCCTATTAATTCCCATATAAGATTTAATAGTGAGCTCTGATACCAACATTGTAGCGCCCCCTAAGCTAGCAGCTGACTAAACCAAAAGATTAACTAAATAAGAGGCACTAAAAATATAAATCATTTACTTAAACATTCAAATAAGAACCAACTACCAAAAACTTAACCCATAACTAACCCACTCTGAAACATATATATACAAGAAGTCCTCTCAAATGATACATATAGAATAGTCATTTGGTTTACAGATACAATATGCAATATAATAAACATAGCAGAAGTTAACCGACTAACGAACTCAACTCCTCGAAGCTTCCGTTGCGCAACTCTGATCTGTCTCTGAAACTGAAAGTGGGAATGGGTGAGCCCATCATCCCTAAAAGGGGTGCCCAGTAGGAATAACATTTAACTTTCAAGTAATCATTGTAAATGATTTGAAAACAATTCATGTTTTCCGTAAACAAACACAACCAATTTCACGGAAGTAAACAACCATGTATATGGAACTAACTCCTTTTAAACAATGCGTAATATGACGACTCATCCCGCGCCTAGATAATGATATGGTGAATCGTCCCGCACCTAGATAATAATATGGTGACTCATCCCGTACCAGTAAATGAAGGAGCAGTATCCTATATACCACAGATGGAAATTCTCATTTCCAAGCAATCAAATGGAAATTCTTATTTCCCAAACAATTCATAAATACGAACAAAGCATTACGATTCCTTTCCAAGCAATGAAAAGATTAAAAGAAACCAACAGTACTTACGGAATTTTAAATAAAACAATGCACGGAATACGCATTCATATAATGCATGAATTTTCTAAGAACAAACTTTTGTAAAGAAAACAACAATAATCACAAAAGAGTTAAATATAAATTCCCACCTCTTTTGACGACAGGCCACGCCTACCTCGAGATTCGCGATCCACTGGTTCATCCTTTGAATCGATCGTTGTTAATATAGACTAACTGTTATTCACACAACAACTCTAAGAATCTAGCCAAAATGGCTCACACAAGAATCATACAAGTCTATCTAATGGTTCTAAGTCCATTTATGTTTCTACCATTTTTATTCTCTAACTTTAGCATATCTAAGAGTTACAAATTCAATTAGGTTGGTTATATAGTCTATTAGTTAAGTCTCAAGAACATCTACAACTTTGTAGAAAAATCAAAGTCTAATTCGGACCACGAGAGGTCCAAACCATACAAGTAGAATAACTAATCCTAAGCCCAAATCCACTAAATAAGCCCATTACACAAGGCCTGGTCCACTAAGGTCCATTAACAGTTGTTGATGGTGGTTTTTAGACAAAGGGTAAAATCGTAAAACCCCAAATAACCTAATGTCACCGGTGACACATTTATTAGAAAATTTAATACATGTAGTCAGTAATTAATAGGGGGTATTTTTTCAAATTAGGGTTACAACGAGCAAAACCCAAATTCATCTCCGTGCCAATGGCAAATCATGCCATCCACACCTAGCCCAAGCTAGCCGCGCCATGCCAAACGCACTCTGCCTTGGCCCTAGATATGCTAGTCACACCAAAGGCGCCAAAGCATGCCAACCATGCTAGCCGCACCTCCGTGCCAACGGCAAATCATGCAAGCTGCACCTATCCCAAGCTAGCCGCGCCATGCCAAACACACTCTGCCTTGGCCCTAGCTATGCTAGTCACACCAAACGCGCCAAAGCATGTCAACCATGCTAGCCGCACTTCCGTGCCAATGGAAAATCATGCCAGCCACACCTAGCCCAAGCTAGCCGCGCCATGCCAAACGCACTATGCCTTGGCCCTAGCTATGTTAGTCACACCAAACGCGCCAAAGCATGCCAACCATGCTAGCCACACCTCCGTGCCAATGGAAAATCATGCCAGCCACACCTAGCCCAAGATAGCCGCGCCATGACAAACACACTCCGCCTTGGCCCTAGCTATGCAAGTCACACCAAACGCTCCAAAGCATGCCAACCATGCTAGCCGCACCTCCGTACCAATGGCAAATCATGCCAGCCACACCTAGTCCAAGCTAGCCGCGCCATGCCAAACGCACTCTGCCTTGGCCCTAGCTATGCTAGTCACACCAAACGCGCCAAAGCATGCCAAACATGCTAGCCGCACCTCCGTGCCAATGGAAAATCATGCCAGCCACACCTAACCCAAGCTAGACGCGCCATGCCAAACGCACTCTGCCTTGGCCCTAGCTATGCTAGTCACACCAAACGAGCCAAAGCATGCCATGCTAGCCCCACCTCCGTGCCAATGGAAAATCATACCAGCCACACCTATCCCAAGCTAGCCGCGCCATGCCAAACACACTCTGCCTCGGCCCTAGCTACGCTAGTCACACCGCGCCAAGCCAAGCACCCTTACCTTAGCCTTAGCCGCGCCATGCCAAAATAGCGCCTACGCCTAAGCTTGCAAACCGTGCAACCTAGGCCAAATTGGCCACGCATGCCATTGGCACATGCCAACACGCACGCTGGTAGCTTTTCTTACCAGGTCGTGGCCTAATGGCCGAGCATGCCATTGGCACATGCCAAACACGCACGCTGGTAGCTTTTCTTACCAGGATGTGGCCCTAATGGACGAGCATGCCATTGGCACATGCCAAACACGCACGCTGGTAGCTTTTCTTGCCAGGTCGTGGTCCTAATGGCCGAGCATGCCATTGGCACATGCCAAACACGCACGCTGGTAGCTTTTCTTACCAGGCCGTGGCCCTAATGGGCGAGCATGCCATTGTCACATGCCAAACACGCATGCTGGTAGCCTTTCTTACCAGACCGTGGCCCTAATGGCCGAACATGCCATTGGCACATGCCAAACAGGCACGCTGGTAGCTTTTCTTACCAGACCATGGCCCTAATGGCCGAGCATGCCATTGGCACATGCCAAACACGCACGCTGGTAGATTTTCTTACCAGGCCGTGACCCTAATGGCCACGCACGTCATTAGCACATGCCAAAACCCTCGTTGGTAGCCTAACTTGCACTCAACGTGCAACCTACCACCAAGGAATTCCGCACATGCCACACACGCCACTAGCAGCTCTGGCATTTCCATTTGCACTCAAGGTGCAACCCGTAACAAAGGCATTTCTCACATGCCACACGCGCCACTTGAAGCGCCACTTGCACTCAAGGTGAAACCAACACTCGAGACATCAACACAAACTGGGGGGGATGCTTTCCAGGGTCTTAGTTTGGCGGTCACAGCATGCAGCGTACACTACGCTCACATTAAGAAAGTGTGAAAAGGAATAAAGAGGTCAAATAAATGAGGAAATAATGGTGAAAACGTTTTCACCCATAAACACCATACAGTTACCACCTCCTCCCATTATTTCACCCTTTACTCTCTTCCTTCATGAGGCCAGGGTACATTTCAATCTCGACTTGTATAAATAGGTCTTACCTATTTCCACCAGACAACAAGTCTCGGTCAGGAGAAAAACACAACACTCTTAGAAAAGGCAACTTTGCAAGCTCTCCAAAAAGCTTTCATCTCTTGCAAGCTTCCGAAGCTTTCACTTTCTGATACAAGTCGAGACACTACTCTCCAAGAATTATTCTGGTCTCAACACATTTCTTTGCTTCCCTCCCCAAATCAACCCTTCTCCTCCACTTTGTGACCGAAGCAAGTCTGGAATGGCCATTTCTTGGTTTAGGCCGGACTTGTACAGATTGATCTATCGAATCTAGAAAGTGCTCACGTGCAACACATTTGTTTAGTTTTTGAACCAGTTTCTCACTCACCTACCGAATTTACCAAAATTGGCAGAAACGATTTTTACCATAAACAATTGGCAACCACAGCGGGAGGATTGATCTATCGGTTATAATACCAACTCTGACTCCTGATTTTGTTTCTCGAACGTCAATCCCAACATGGTGGAACTCAGGTCTGGAGCGGCTACCGAGAATACCAGCACAGAACACATCCTTGATGTTAGCGTCTCTCCCAATAACGTTGTTGCATCACCAACTGACTACAGTAACATCGAATGCACTCCCTCAAGCGTAACACCGCCAATCACCAGGGCCAGAGCCGCTGCCTCCTCTGGTATCTCTGCACAACCCTCTAATCAC
The DNA here is from genome assembly GCA_023529315.1 of Papaver bracteatum. Classification (NCBI taxonomy): domain Eukaryota; kingdom Viridiplantae; phylum Streptophyta; class Magnoliopsida; order Ranunculales; family Papaveraceae; genus Papaver; species Papaver bracteatum. Next base: position 3,000,216 of record JAJJWX010005152.1, read on the forward strand.
GGCAACGAAAATACCTCTTCGGGTGTCACGCCACCAGTCACCAGGTCCAGAGCCTCCGCTGCGTCCCCTAATGCTTCGTCTAGCATGGCGCCTCCGAACACAACTAAGGTTCCGACTACCCCACCGACAGGACGAGAGACCGGAGGGACCAGAGAAAGCCGTCCTTATGTCACCATCACTGATTTGATGGAACGACAAGAGATGCTCGTCAGAGCCCAGACGGATATGGTTTCAACGCATAAGGAGGTACTCGTCTTTCTCAAGACCCTGACAGAGTGACTACCACGTGAGTCGCGTCCTCCAAAGCCGCTTAGGAACGTCTCCAGCACCCCGACGCCAGCACCTCTGCAAAGCACGCCTCCACGTATGAGGAAACTCGCACTAGAATCCCGTTGGAAAGAAATCAGCCATCCAACTTCGTCACGCGAGAAGATTTGGAACAATTTCTCCGCAACCAAATCATGAATGATGAATTGTATGTGCATCATCACCAACCCCCTTACCCATCCGAAATGCAGAGAATCTCTCTCCCAAGGGGGTACTCTTCTCCTCAATTTACCCCGTACGATGGTACCGGGAATCCACATGAGGATGTCTCCCGTTTCCTGGAATCCCTAGGTGAACATGAATATAATCACGTTCTTCGTTTAAGGGAATTCTCAAAATCACTTACTGGAAGGGCGTATACATGGTACAACATCATCCCACCGAATAACATTCCCAACTGGAGTAGCATGGTCAATGCGTTCTACAAGAAATACTTCTTCGTGTCTGAACAAGTTACTTTCTCAGACCTCAGAAGAATGTACCAGTGGGATAACGAACATCCGAATGATTTCGTCAAAATATTCAGGGTTCAAGCACTCAACTGTCATGACCCAAACGTGACCGAGCAACAACTGGTGAACGCATGCATCAATGGTATGGTTCCTATTTATCGCGCCTTGCTAGAGAACTTGCGCTTCCAAAAATTCTCTGAACTCCATGAAGCCGCCAGATGATCCTCAACAATAGCACAAGCATTACTGGAAAGAACTAGGCTAACTCGAACCGAAGACACGCGTGAAACTCGCAGGAGTAGACGCCTCATCAGCAATAAATTTAATGCCGGCTCATCCTCCGTGAACATAGTAAACGAAAGAGGAAAAAGGAAAGCCCCAACTACGAGCCACCAGCCAAAACGTGAAGCGTCGGCACAACGGGAACCCCCGCCACGAAAGACCGTCGCTAAAACGCCCATGCAGCATCATGAGATCGAAGGAAATACCCTTGATTTCCCGTTTCCCATCAAGGAGGTGATTGACCTCCTAGAAGCCTGGGTTCAAGATGATGTTATCAGACTGCCACCTCCCAGACGTCCACCAACTGAGGCTGAGATGGCGAACCCCAAGTACTTCCATTACCACAGATTCGTTCACCACCTGACCAGCGATTGGAACAGACTAAAGCATATTTTCAAAGAAAGGATAGAAGCGGGAGAACTCCAACTAGGAGACGAAAGAGTGCATCGAGAACCACTCCCAATAAGAAACTGCGGGTCCTCCGGGGACCCCATGCACGAGACTGTACAATCCATGATGCAACATGTATGCAAAATTCTTTATCTTTCCAAGGTGCAGCGCCAATATATTTTCTCAGCTCTCAATCGCGTTGTATCCGGAAAATGACTTTTTCTCTCCTAAGAAACCACGCCAGGGGCCCAAGCTTTCCAAACAGGCGGAACCAAAAAGGAGAACTGGGGACTGCTGACCACGTCCCGCTTAAGAGGTAACGAATTTGACGACACGCTCATCGACACGGCCTCTGACGACAACATCATTACTTTCAAGACACTAAAGGCAGCAGGATTTACAAAACAAGACGCTACCTATTCCCCGTCCGTGATTAAGAACTTGAGAGTGGAAGCTTTGAACGCGCATGGATACATCAACCTAGAGATCAAGATGGGAGACGCTATAACGCATAGAAAATTCCACATTGTCAAATATCTAGACCATGACATGATATTGGGACGCTTATGGGTGCTCGAAAACAAAGCGAAATTGGATGTACACCCTCTGCCGACGTCCACGCCTGAAGGAATTTCCAACAAATAAACCCACTGGTTCACGCATCAACGAACTATCGAAGGAACCCATACACCCGTAGAGGACCCGTTGGCGCTAGATCATGGTTTTCAAATACAAGTAAGTCTGACCGAGCAACATTTTCTGCAACCAATTATTCCTTCCCCCATTCCGTCACGGGGACTCGGCGCGATTACTAGCACGAACGCTGTCAATAAATGTGAATGGGGAGCTGGACCATTTGAGCACTTTGCAAGTAGCTTGGAAACTTCTATCGAAACCAACAAAGTCAAGACTCGAACGGTTGCACGGCGTCTGAACCCGTTTTCAATCGGAGATGTAGTGGTTAAGGAAAGCTCGTTTTAAGTTGGGAGGATGACAGCAAAAATGGCTATTCAGACTGATTCGCCCAATGGAAGAGAAGACGAGCTATATCTGGTGGCAGATACCCTTTTGTGAGGATATTGCAAGCTCATCAACGCAGACATACCTGAAGGCTTGGTAATTCACTCGTGATGGCTCAAGGCCTCCAATCCCTAAAATGTTGTACTTCCCAGTCACTCCCCCTTTTAGTATTTCCTTTAACAATTCCTCTTAGTAGTTGTACTCCCCCAAGATGAATGCACCGTTTGTATTTTTCCCTGGGGATTCCCTTTTCCGTCAAAAAAAGAAAGAAAGAGCATAAATACATCTCTTTCCAAACAAGTTCTGCAGATATCATAGAAATACATCAGATAAACCCAGAAAACCATTGCAGAGCCATCATACCACAACCTCTTTCAAAAAATATATATGAAGCAAAATGTTAACTGATGAAGAAGAAGGTAAAGATAAGTTTACGAAAAAGAAAAAAAAACATCAGGGGAACTAAGCAGCTAACAGAAATAACAAAAGGGATGAACTAGCCCTCAAAGGATGGAGCACAAGTCCCCTCAGTCAAGGATATCTTCAAGCACTTCCCCCAGCAATCCCTCGGGCAACATAGGTTCCATTCAACGGTGTTAGCAGCAGCAAACTCAACATCCCATCCCGAAGCAACCACAGAAACAACATTGTCCTCCCCGACGACTGGTCCATCATACGCCACCATGACCCCTCCGGTATCACCAACGACACCTTTTGCATCAACTTCAAAGGCTATTTCGCTTCCTTCATATGCTCCTTCGAAGTTTTTCTCATTGACACTTCGAAGAAAGTTTTTTGATTCATCTGCATTAAAATCAAGAACCATGGCACTCTCCTCTAAGAGTTTCACACATTCGTCTTTCCATCGCTTCGACCTAGAAATAGTTCGATCCGCCCCATACCCGGACCGAGGAAAGGCTTTGCCACACTGAAGCTTCTCAATATGCCAAGACTCTTCCTCGTTCTCTCGCTCCTCCTCCATGCTCACTGAACCCAAGAAAGTCCGAACATGCGCATGTTCTTCATGGGGGTAGATGGAAGGGAGGTCCTTAATAATTTCACTAGATTCATGGAACAGAGATTCAATCCCAACCAATGCCTCCTCAAGGGAATAAGATCGATCTCCGCCAATTCTAAAGTCCTTCTTCGAAAATTTAAAGGCGTGGCCATCCCTGGAGAGTCCCATCATACACTGCAAAAATGGGGAAAATGATCAAGTTCCATCCTATAAAAGAGGATAACATGAACAGAAAATAAGAAGAAAACATACCGGTATGATATTCTTAGCCCGAATAACCCTAGTCAGGGTGCTCTTGCAAGAGTCAGGCCTCCCGCCTTCACCTGGAGAATCTGGTTGTTTAGAGGATGATTTGTCTCTGGGCAAAGAAATAGACTCAACAAGAAGAACCTTTTCTCAAATAAGGGAGACGGTACAATTGCGTTGGGTATGAATATGGAACCATAAAAAGGAAAGGAAGCAATGAGGGACATAACTCTTCCAGATTTTAGCATGGATAATGCCCTGATTGAAGCCGCGCGTGAAGTAAGGCAAAATAAGGAAAATTTGCTATCTGTAGAAACACCTACTCCCTCCTTGTTTATATCGGTCCCATCAAGCTCGTGCCCAATCTCCCAAGCCACACCGGTCCCACAAATTGTGTTAACTTCCCAATGACCGCCCAAGTCGCGCCAGCTAGCACGATCAGCTTCCCCAACTTGCGCCGGTCCTACCATCTAGTGCGCTCAGTTTCCCAACTCGCATCAACTTCACGATGCCGCCCAGTTTCCTGTCTCTCAATGATGTGTACTTCTCAATCGTGCCAGCCTCCCGATTTTCGCAAAACTTCCAAAGGAAAGGATTCCAAATCCTATCTATAAAAAGGTCAGACAAGCTTCCTCAATTGTCTTTACGATTTACTGTTGATAGTTTGTCACCATCTTATGCTTACCTCGCAACAAAGCTCCTGTTTCGAGCTAAGCAGTGGACTTAATGTTGATGGTGGTTTTTAGAAAAAGGGTAAAATAGTAAAACCCCAAATAACCTAATATCACCGGTGACACATTTATTAGAAAATTTAATACATGTAGTCAGTAATTAATAGGGGGTATTTTTACAAATTAGGGTTACAACGAGCAAAACCCTAATTCATCTCCGTGCCAATGGCAAATCATGCCAGCCAAACCTAGCCTAAGCTAGCCGCGCCATGCCAAACGCACTCTTCCTTGGCCCTATCTATGCTAGTCACACCAAACGCGCCAAAGCATGCCAACCATGCTAGCCGCACCTCCGTGCCAATGGAAAATCATTCCAGCCACACCTATCCCAAGCTAGCCGCGCCATTCCAAACACACTCTGCCTTGGCTCTAGCTATGCTAGTCACACCAAACGCGCCAAAGCATGCCAACCATGCTAGCCGCAACTCCGTTCCAATGAAAAATCATGTCATCCATACCTAGCCCAACTTGCCACGCCATGCCAAACGCACTCTGCCTTGGCCCTAGCTATGCTAGTCACACCAAACGCGCCAAAGCATGCAAACCATGCTAGCCGCACCTCCGTGCCAATGGCAAATCATGGAAGCCACACCTAACCCAAGCTAGCCGCGTCATGCCAAACGCACTCTGCCTTGGCCATATCCATGCTAGTCACACCTAACGCGCCAAAGTATGCCAACCATGGTAGCCGCACCTCTGTGCCAATGGCAAATCATGCCAGCCACACCTAGCCCAAGCTAGCCGCGCCATGCCAAATGCACTCTGCCTTGGACCTAGCTATGCTAGTCACACCAAACGCGCCAAAGCATGCCAACCATGCTAGCCACACCTCCGTGCCAATGGAAAATCATGCCAGCCACACCTAGCCCAAGCTAGCCACGCCATGCCATACGCACTCTGCCTTACCCCTAGCTATGCTAGTCACACCAAACTCGCCAAAGCATGCCAACCATGCTAGACGCACCTCCGTGCCAATGGCAAATCATGCCAGCCACACTTAACCCAAGCTAGCCGCGCCATGCCAAACACACTCTTCCTTGGTCCTAGCTATGCTAGCCATACCAAATGCGCCAAAGCATGCCATGCTAGCCGCACCTCTGTGCCAATGGCAAATCATACCAGCCACACCTAGACCAAGCTAGTCGCGCCATGCCAAACGCACTCTGCCTCGTCCCTAGCTACGCTAGTCACACCGCGCCAAGCCAAGCACCCTTACCTTAGCCTTAGCCGCGCCATGCCAAAATAGCGCCCACGCCTAAGCTTGCAAACCGTGCAACCTAGGCCAAATTGCCCACGCATGCCATTGGCACATGCCAACACACGCTGATAGCTTTTTTTACCAAGCCGTGGCCCTAATGGCCGAGCATGCCATTGGCACATGCCAAACACGCACGTTGGTAGCTTTTCTTACCAGGCCGTGTCCCTAATGGACGAGCATACCATTGGCACATGCCAAACACGCACGCTGGTAGCTTTTCTTGCCAGGCCGTGGCACTAATGGCCGAGCATGCCATTGGCACATGCCAAACACGCACGCTAGTAGCTTTTCTTACCAGGTCGTGGCCCTAATGGCCGAGCATGCCATTGGAACATGTCAAACACGCACGCTGGTAGCCTTTCTTACCAGACTGTGGTCCTAATGGCCGAGCATGCCATTGGCACATGTTAAACACGCACGCTGGTTGCTTTTCTTACCAGACTGTGGCCCTAATGGCCGAGCATGGCATTGGCACATGCCAAACACGCACACTGGTAGCTTTTATTACCAGGTCGTGGCCCTAATGGCCGAGCATGCCATTGGCACATGCCAAACACGTACGCTGGTAGCTTTTCTTACCAGGCCGTGACCCTAATGGCCACGCACGCCATTAGCACATGCCAAAACCCTCGCTGGTAGCCTAACTTGCACTCAACGTGCAACCTACCACCAAGGAATTCCGCACATGCCACACATGCCACTAGCATCTCTGGCATTTCCATTTGCACTTAAGGTGCAACCCGCAACAAAGGCATTCCGCACATGCCACACGCGCCACTTGAACTCAAGGTGCAACCAACACTCGAGACATCAACATAAACTGGGGGATGATTTCCAGGGTCTTGGTTTAGCGGTCACAGCATGCAGCGTACATGCTCACATTAAGAAAGCGTGAAAAGGAATAAAGCGGTCAAATAAATGAGGAAATAATGGTGAAAACGTTTTCATCCATAAACAACATACGGTTACCACCTCCTCCCATTACTTCACCCTTTACTCTCTTCCTTCATGAGGCCAGGGTACGTTTCAATCTCGACTTGTATAAATAGGTCTTACCTATTTCCACCAGACAACAAGTCTCGGTCAGGAGAAAAACACAACACTCTCAGAAAAGGCAACTTTGCAAGCTCTCCAAAAAGCTTTCATCTCTTGCAAGCTTCCGAAGCTTTCACTTTCTGATACAAGTCGAGACACTACTCTCCAAGAATTATTCTGGTCTCAACACCTTTCTTTGCTTCCCTCCCCAAATCAACCCTTCTCCTCCACTTTGTGACCGGAGCAAGTCTGGAACGGTTATTTCTTGGTTTAGGCCGGACTTGTACATATTGATCTCTCGAATCTAGAAATTTCTCACGTGCAGCACATTTGTTTAGGGTTTGAACCAGTTTCTCACTCACCTACCGAATTTACCAAAATAGGCAGAAACGATTTTTACCCATAAACAACAGTCAAACTAACGGTCAACGTATGGTCAAGGGTCAACCAACAGTCGTCGTCAGTCAAATATCAAAGTCCAGGGTCAATGGTCAAAGAAACCAACTCAGTCAAGGTTCACTGAGTCAAGTATGGTCATGTCTAGTCACTGAGTTAGCTCAGTCAAATACACTAAGTCAGTTAAACATATTAAGTGAGATAGACTGACTAGGATGGCTAAAAGCCTAATCCTATTGTAGTTACAAGAATACAACTAATCTGATTCTATTCATAAGATCAAAACACATCTATTTATAAAAACAGAATTTCAAAATTCAATACACAACTGTAATTTAAGCTTTACCTGCCAAAAGCAGTAACAAGAAACACTCAGCTCATCTCCACTCAATCACACTGAACTTCACCCTTAACTGTAAGACCACTGTACTTTCTAAAGTCCACCTGCATAATCAACTCTAACTTCAACCGCCCTTGCACCTGGGAACACTAACACTGACAGTTTCATACTTGTGCAATAACACCAGTAACACACTACTAGAACCCCAAACACCCAACTGCAGTTCTTAAACATTCATTCATAAAAAAAACTGTAACTTCAACACCCAACAACCTCATCACAGGAAACAACACTCGACAACAACGCTAATCGCATACACATGAACACCTTCAATTCAAACCTCTTGCACAATATATAAATACAGTAACACTACCCTTATCATTTACCACTCTACTTCATACTTGATCATCAATATTCACTTTACCATATAACTCCCTGCAATGATACTGATTCAACTCAACTCGACACAATCCCCATTCTCAAGATTTACTAACTCCCTGGTTCTTCTTCTAAGCTAAAGCCACCAGCAATTTCATCTGCAATTCATCCGCATCACCTTCATTATCAATAACACAATTCAAAACAACTCAGCAACCATACCTCTCCTTTTTCAAGCACAACAAGTCAAGTTTCCTAACCGAGCTATTATATAGACATATAAATCTTGAACTGCAAATTAACCAAATCATTACCATAAACTGCAACATTCATCACAATCACCAACATACTTCACTTATAAACTTCATCTCCAATTCATACTCAACGATAACCATAACTTATAAATTCATTAACTAAAATTCAATAACTTTACTAAATTACTGAGAGAACAATTACCTCATGATAATTATATTGCAGCAATTGAACTTGGCTCAGCAACACATCACCTTTCCATCTCTAATTCATCAGTTCATCATAACCAATTCTTATCTCAAGACTTCTCTAATTTCGAACCAAAAACAACAACCCACTTCTTCATATCAACCTAACCCACTTCCAAACAATCCTATAAATCATCGGTTACATCTTCTTTATCTGTAGTGGAGACCTAAGAACCCTAATTTCTGATTTGGGGAAGAACAAGAACAAAACCTAATTCATAATTCTCAATTTCACAATTAAAATGAAATTACAACTCCATATACTTGTTTTACTGCAATCCAAACAAACCCATCTAGGATTTATCAACTCCTATCCAATTTCACGTAACACAGATTCATATCAAGAAACCCTAAATTATCTTTCCCTTTTGATTCAACATCAGAACAACTTCACTTTATCAATTCGGTATTAACCCCTTAATTAATTCTTAATTCCATCCTTAAATTCTCATAAATCTTCAACCAATTCCAAAACGCAGGAACCCTAACTCTGATTCCTCAAAAATACCTTTTCTTCTTATTCTGATTCGCCCACTGGAATCAAAAACATCACCAAAAACCACTCGATAGACTTTACCTTAATCCCTAACTCTCAAAAATACTAGTTCGATCTCTCAATTCATCTACAGATGAAGAATGCAAGAAGAAGAAGAAATAAAGAAAAGAAGAAGAAGAAAGAAGAAGGTAGAAGAAGAATTAATTCTTCGATCGAGTTTTGGTGAAGATAAGGCCGACCAAAAACTTATAAAGGCACCCAAAAACTGATACGGGTAACCAGGTCTATTTGTCTACAAAATGACTAATCTTCCCTTCGTACTAATCCAATGATATCTTATTTGTCCGGTATCCAAATGACACGTTCGAGTAGTCCATTCCGCATAAATTTTCGTTTCGTATCTAGATCGTTGTTAGATTAATTCATATTAATTAACATTCATGTTAAACTAATCGGGATATTATTGGCTAATACGTCTCTTGACTAGTTTAATAGCGTTGACGAGCTTGAGGGTCCTTACACCACATATCCTAAACGATCAAATTAATCAAAATCCACCAACAAATCACCCCTGAATAAGTAAAGAATGAAATAATAATTTTTACCCCTTTTTTCTTAATTCAGGCTTTTCATCAAACAGTTTATGTGTAATTTTGTTGGTGTCAAGAGGTGTATCTTTCCCTGTAATATTGATCTCCTCATATGTCTTATTCACCTGCAAATTCATGCTTGAATACAAGTATGCAACCCAACATTTCCAAGCATTCACACACCGAAATAGTCTTTAATTCATACATTCACTTCCCAACAAACAGTGATAACAACTAGTGTTCTTCAGCTTTTTTCTCGTTTAAAAACATCATCTAACTCCATATAAAACTCATTCAAAGTGTAAATTTTTCCATAACCCATCCTTATTAATCAAACAAAACTTGAATAACTTTGATTCTTCTATATTAACTACCAATAATAACAACAAGAAAATCAAATTACTTAGAAATGATAGATTAAGCATGAAAGGGAATAAAATTAAACTACAAAAGGCATGGGATAGTGAAGAAATCATGCGATTAAACAGTCGCCTTGGAAATCGCTTTTTCAATCATAGTTTAGGTTCTCAGGATGAGAGGTTTCAGAGAGTGAGAGGCGGAATTATCATAGCTGATACCTTATTTTTAGGTTTTAAGCAGACTTAGGTCGGGTACCCCGGGAACTAAGGGTACCCATCAGGTATACCCGATAAGGACCCGAAACTAACCGGTTCTCTAGTGGTTCTACCTGTTTGGTATCAAAACTACTAATGGGTCCAATATGAGGACCTCGAACCCGACCCAATTCAGTCGGGTCCGATCCGGTTTCGGGTAATTGGGTACCCATTGACAGCCCTAATTCAAACATACATCGGATTAATCGAAATGGAAATCACATTTTGTATATTAATCATTGATAAATTTAAATTTTCTGATTTGCCCATACCTTCTCGACCAACACCAACAAAAATTGAGCCAATCCATCATGAAAAAAAAAGAACCAGGCATGCCATTAAACCCAAACCAACCCTTAAAAATCATCATCTTAATTCATAACCCTAGCTAAAGTATACTGATCGGAATCAAGGAAAACCCAATTTTGTGATGATTCAATATATCCATCCAAATCTTGACAAACCAAAAATTAGTTAATCCAATCCCTATCTTTTATTTTTAAAAAAGGAAGAAGACCTCAATATATAGATAAATATAATCCAATATTTCCATAATTGGAATTACGGAAGTCCATTACATTTTGATTCCATTGTTGAATGTTAAGATAAATTAGCAGAGCACATAAGCTATGATCTACCCAGTTATGCTTGATTTCATATTTATTACAGAAAAAAGAGAGTTTTGCTTCCCATATAGATTCTATTCTCGTAACCAAATTAAAATTCTGGGATAAAAAGTTGATATCAAGTTTTTTTGTGTTTCCAAACTCTTCACTGATTAAGTAGCATTGTCTTTGAGCTTCTACGTACATTCCCACCAGGAACAACAGAGTTGGTTCTTCTGAATCACTTCTGAAGGAAATTTTGTGTCCACTCCAACATGTTGCCCATTGGAAAGCAGCTTTTGCCCCAGCTCTTTCTAGCCCTTCTATTGTTGTACCTTAAGTGTAGAAACCTCTTGCTTCTCTGACTGTGCATGTATAATCAACAATAGTTAGACCAATTCCTTCTTTAAAAGTAGAATCTGTTATGGTCAGAGCAGTATTTAGTTGCAGAGCCATATTTCTTCCTACCCCTTGAACATGATATTTAATAATCTGAAGTACAACACCATTCCTGGAGTTATAGTACATATTGTCCATTATATTATGCCTTGATTGATTCAATACATTATAACTGTTTATGAATTTGATAACATTGTTTGCAGTTATGACACTATTCTGATTCTTCTTTTTAAAAACTACATCGCACCTTACTTTCCAAATGAACCAAATTATTATACTATAGAGCATATGCCAGTCTATATCATAATTTCCCCTGTTGGGATTCTCAAAACAGTTAGTTAACCATTCATAAAAAGTTGTTGTGCCATTTATGATGTAATCCATATCTAAATTGAAATGCATCCATACCTGAGAAGCGTATTTGCAGTGCAGGAATAAATGAGTAAGTGTTTTTTGACTCTCATTACATAGTTTACATTTGGTATCTATGTCAGGGAGGATGGCTGCCACTCGCATACTATTGGGAAGAATGGAGTGGGATGCCTTCCAAACAAAGTTCTTAACAGCTGGGGTTATATCCATTTCCCAAATTCTACTCCATTTTGTTTCAGCATTTCCATTAGATTTTATATGATTGTGCAAGGATTTTACAGGGAACATACCTTTTATGTTTAGACTCCATCTTGGTGTATCTATTTTTTCTTCCCTTGATATTTTAATTTTTCTTATCTGATTATTAGAACATCTAGAAAGTTTATCAAGGTCCCATGTTTTGTGATCTGTTATCAGATCACTGACTTTACTAAGTCCCACCATAGTTAAGGGATTTTTCTGTAGAGGTGTTTTATTTTCCAGGGATCCAATAGTCTTCCCAAATATCAATGTTTCTCCCATTTCCTAATTCCCAAAAGAAACACTATTTAATTTTGTTGATCCTTGATAGCATACCTTTCCAAACCCAACTATCATTTTTCTTTGGTTTACTGTTTATATGAAGAATATCACAATTCGGATAATACTTTGATTTTATAATAGAACCACATAGAGAATGAAGGTTTTGATTTAGATTCCAACCCATCCTAGCCATCATAGCCATGTTAAAGTTTTTCACATTCTTTATACCCAACCCCCCTTCCTCCAGACTTTTGCAAATAGAGGTCCAATTTTTTAAACAAACCCCATTTTTCCATTATCATTCAAACCCTTTTCATTTTTTCCCCACTAGTAGTTTCTCTGGAGTTTTGTTATCTGGTTGCAATTTTTTACTAGAAGTTTAAAACAGTTCATTTGATACACATAAACTGACGAAGCAATATCTTTTATCGTAACAGTTTTTCCCGCATTGTTAAGATTAATTCCATTCCAACCAGTCATCCTAGTTCCTAGGTTTTCAAGTAAAGGTTCAAAACAAGCTATTTTTGATATGTTAGTGAACAAAGGATAACCTAAATATTTGTCAGTTAGGGGTATTGCAGTGACTCCTAAGATTTCTTTTACCCTTCTTCGCATGCTTGTTTCAGTTTTTTTACTAAAAAAGACTCCATACTTAGATAGTTTTATCAGTTGACCTGAAGCCAAGATGAAACCTTTGAACAATTTAACAAGATTTTGACAAGTTTGTTCACTTACCTTACAGAAGACAAAGCAGTCGTCGGCGAAAAGTAGATGGCTTAGAGAAGGGGCTTTGTGAACCAGTTTAATGCCTTTAATTAGACATGTATTCTCATTATTTTGAATAGAGCGAGAGAGAGATTCTATACAAATTAGGAAAAGATACGGGGAGATTGGATCTCCCTGCATCAATCCCCTAGTAGGTTTAAAAAATTGTGTGGGGGATCCATTAAGGAGAAAAAATAAAGTGGTTGTAGATATGCATTGGTGTACTAAGTTACACCATTTACTGTTAAACCCCATTTTAGTCATAACTTGGATTAGAAAGTCCCATTCGACCCTGTTGAATGCTTTAGACATATCAATTTTTATTCCCATAAAACCTTTCTTTGATTTGGAGTTTTTCATCTTGTGTATTATCTCGTGTGATAATGTTATATTTTCCGCTATCTGCCTTCCAGGAATGAAGGCAAACTAGAAAAAAGATATTAATTTACCTAAAAGGCTTTTCATTCGACCTGCCATTAATTTAGAAATCACTTTATAACAAATATTCGCTAGGGATATTGGTCTGAACTCTACTGGAGTTGTAGGATTCAGGGTCTTTGGAATTAAAGGGATAAAGGAGGCATTCATCTCCTTAGAGATAAAACCAGTTTCGAAAAAAAATTGTACCAATGTTTATTAAATCTACTCCGATGGTTTCCCAGTTCCGTTGAAAGAAATTGGGAGGGAAACCATCCGGTCCCGGGCTTTATAAGGCTCAATTGAAAATAGAGTCTTTTTTATTTCATTTTCTAAGGGAATAACATACAACATATCATTATCAGATTGATTAACATTTGTAGGGATCAGATTTATCAAGTTCGGATCGATTTCAGGTTTTAAAGTGGTAGCTATTTTCAGAAAATGTTGAGTTATGCATTCAAAAATCTCATTTTTTGTATTAAGCCAGACGTTGTCTTCATATTTTTTTTATCATATCTATTTTATTTCTTCTAAATATTTATTTAGCTTTTGTGTAAAAATATCTGGTATTCCTATCACCTAAAGCTAAGTTCTGATCCCTACTTTTATCTTTTCAGAATTTTTCCTTGATAGCATACCACTTAGCAAGATCGTTTATAAGTTTGGTTAAAACATTTGTCTTGTTTTGAAAGTTTTCTATAGTATAAAGTTTTTACAGTTTTTTCTTTATGTTATCTATATTACTGTTGATGTTCCCAAAGATTTTTCTATTCCATAACCTGAGAATGTGTTTTACATTGCTCGGTTTCTTATTAACCTTATGAGTTGGTGACCTTTTGACATTTGTGTTCCAACTATCCTGGATTATGGATTTACAATCAGCATGCTTTATCCATTCTCCAAAGTATTTAAAAGGAGTAGGACCATCGTCTCAGTGATTGTGTATATTGAGTTTTATGAGAATATGGTCAGAGGCTAGGGGACCTAAGTGTTTTATGCTAGAATTTGGGTATTTCCTGTTCCATTTATCATTTACTAAGGCTCTATCTAGTCTCTGTTAAATGTTTTCCTCATCTTGTCTATGGTTATTCCAAGTATAAGTATAACCAGTAAACCTCAGATCCATTAGGTTGCATTTGTTAATTAGATTATTGAAAGTTTTTGCCTCATTCTTTTTAAAAGAAAATCTACTTTTGTTTTCTTCTTCATGGAGAACAACATTTAAATCATCTGTGATAATCCAAGGTTCGTCAATAATTCTAGCCATTTGTTTTATGATATTCCAAGATTAAATTTTCAGTTTCCTATAAGGACTGCCATAGAGGCAAGTGAGAATCCAAGTACTCTTATTTATAGGGTCAGTAATTGTTGCATTTATATGATTGTGAGCATGGTCTTCTATATTTATGTTTACATTATTTTTCCAAATAAGACAAAGCCCCTCTGTACTCCCTCTAGGAGGAACTAAGAAATAGTTATGAACATTTACCATTCTCATGATTTTTTTCATCTCTAAATTTTGATGCCTAGTTTCCGAAAGAAAAAGGATATCAGGATTCTCCTTATTTAAGATGTCAAGAAGGATGTTTCTAGTCTCTACCTTACCTAAGCCTTGGAAGTTCCAAGCAATAATACTTCTGAACTACCAGAAATATGAGATTTCATAATATACAAAAGTTTTTAAGACTAAGCATTTAACTGTAAAACTAGTATTACTTAAGTAGTGATCAAAGTTTCTAATGGACAAGAGTATAAATATGAAATTAAGAAACCAACTAACAGAGAGTTTAAGAGTAGCAAGTTGAATCATGTCTTTTCCTAGATATGTTAGGTCCCTTTTTGCATTTGGGATGACTAAAAATTGATATTTTATAAGTTATTTCTATGGCACACAACATGATATAATTTGAATGGAGCATGGATTTATGTGTAATAGTTTCTTCTACCCTAGTTTCATGGAGAGTGTTATTGTTCTCATGCACTATATCGTTTTTATTGATGAGTTTCAGGCTTACCTCTTTCCCTGTGTTTACCTCCTCATCTTTTGCTATTTGTCTGAGCGACCCGAACATGTTTTCCTTTTGAATGCCCTCTAGAATCTCCATCGTCTCATAAATCAGATTCTGAATTCTCCCAAAAGGATTTGGTACTCTTGTTGTTATTTCCTCTATTTGATTATTTTTCTCATCATTTGCAGCCGAATTTACTTTACTGGATTTATTGTTTTCCAAAACTATTTTTGATTCCATCTCTCCTGATACCAGATTCCCTTCTTTTGCTTTTACTGGTTCCTCCTTTGTCTTGTTGAGATATGAGATTTTTTTCTCTTTCATCTTCATGTTCATGAAATATTTCGTCTTTGTTTTGATTTCCTCACTTACTTCCCTTTCTTTTGCTATAACTTGATTCCTTTTCCAGTTTACCGATCTTAATTTCTTCTTCTTAATTGTTTTTTTTTCCCGGAAAATCTTACTTATATTGATAATAATAACCCGAGTCGAAATCGGTATAGGTTACATGACTCATTACAGGACTGATTCATTACATGATTTCCAACAGTTTTTGAAAGCTTAAACAGACAACAAACAATACAACAGAAACAAACCAAGCATTTCACAAACCAGTTACAGACCCTACATCGATGGAGAACTCTATCCATTCCTTTTAGATTCCATAGTTTCATAAGTAACAATAACAATAGTATAACAAGTTTAAATGGACATGTTTGGATGAAAAGTAACTTATCCAAACCAATTAACAACTCCACAATCAGTAGAGATGTTAGGATCCAAAGATCCAACCATTTCCCAAGGGTTTTTTCATAAACATAGTAACAAAGATAACCTAAATCGATCATCTTAAATCGGAATCGGTCGGAGTCTTCATCATCGGTCTTATGTAATGATTTGCTGGTGTCTTTGAAGTAACTGTTGTTGATGGTGTCTTTGATAAAAAGCTTGTTGTTGTAAACCTAATCTTCTTCCTCAAACTGGTTGTAAACAAGTTGATGTAAACCTATCTGAAAACTCAGATTCAGAACCAAAAACTAACAAAAAACGCTGAAACCAAATCACAAGTAGAAGAAGTAGCAGAGATTAAGGATGGGTTATAGTTGTTTTGTTCAGATCCACTCCCGAAGGAGCAGATCCGAGGAAAAAAAATTCAGGCAAGGAGATTTGTCGATGAGAGTTTTAAGAAGAGAGAGAGGTTTTTAGAAGAGAGAGAGAAAAATGTAGAGAAAAATTGTTTTCTCAAGATGAAAAAACTAGTGAAAAATTGCATTTGGTTTGATATTTGGGACGATGGGATTTTGTCTGACAGGGTAATGACTTTGATTAAAGAAGAACATTAAGATATCTACCATAAGAAATTACGGATCAAAATGATTTTGAAATCTCTTTCTGTTCCTCTTCTTTTTTGTTTTAGTCCCCTGATTATCAATCAATCACTTTATTACACAAATCATTGTTGTTGTAGTCCATGCGAGAAGCTTTAACATGAATGCATGATCAAAATTAGAGAGAGAAATATGAGATTGAACATGATTTACATTACCTCCTTAATTGGGCCCTGAAAAGCCAAAATTTTCATTTTCGTTTTCACTTACACTTGCTAGGATGTTGTACTTGCTCGCCGTATCCATCCTATCCTATATGAAAAGAAAAGAATGGTTCCCAACCGTCCGTAATTAGTAAACTTTATTTCAATTTTGATCAACTGCTTATTGACCAATGTCTGGAGTGTTAGTGGAAGGGTAGAGTTAGTAAATAAATCTATCCCTAGATTTTATTTGGTCATTTAAGCATTTAACTAATTTTCCTAACTGTCAAGACTGTCAATGACGGTCCTGTGTCCCAAACTCTAATTAAAAAAAATTGGTTGCCCAAATACAACTCTGGTCACATTTCTGTGACCTACAGTCAAAATATCAAAAAAAAAAAAAAACACAACTAGTTTTGTTGGTTGTGAGAAAAGCATAAAAAATTTCAATTCTAGTAGAGAATATTTGAGTTTTGATTAAATCTAATAATTTATAAAGTAATTTTTTTGCATTTTATCAAGGTATTTGGTTTTATTTGGTTGATTTCCCATGATTGCTAAAGGTTGATGCCAATTATTTCAGGGGGATACCATACTATATAAGACAAAAAGATAGAAATCAATCTTGGCCGTTGGATCACTCAAATGGTAGCCCCCCCTGAAAGTATTGGCATCAGGCTTTAGCAATCATGGAATTTCCTTAGGATTTCTTTTGATTTTTTTGTAATTTATAAATAATAGAGAAAACTAAAAAAGAATTTTTTTATTTTTTTTATTATAATTAAATACTATCGGATAATACCGGATATTATCGGATATCCTAAACTGTTATCGGAATGGATACGAAAAATATTTTTGAATATCCATTGGATACTATCGGATATCCGGAAATCCTTATCGGTAACGGATACAGTAGAAGCTATATCCGTTTCGATAAGTACCGTTGACAGGTCTAGCCGGATCCAGACTTTGCACTTTTCGAGATATTTCAATCCAAAATAATTTATATTAGATGCTTATAGGTCCCGAAGTCGATGTTCCTATATAGAGGGGTATGCAACCACTATCTAGTAAATAGTCGACAACCTTATATGATATCATATATTCTTCAAGTGAATGCATATTCAACAAACTTTTCACAATATACTGGTAGCAGCACTATTTCGGGGGAATGATCATTTTCTCATTTTAAGTAAGGACATATGAACTTAGAGATAGTGGATCATATTCTGATAATCTTATGCGAGCATTATCGGTAGTTTCTCCAACAATACTACATATTGTAAAGGTGATTGGATCCCCTTTTTATGAAGCATATATGAGGTATACGTCCACGCATACGCGTGTGTTATCAAACAACTTGGTTATTCCTTGATGCACGACTTGTCCTGCTGAGATAACTTTACACGTCAATCGGCATTTTCAAGAAAGTGTAAAACATCTGCTAATATATACTGCAACTATATGCTTTACTCATGAGTAATCTCTAACACCTCAATTTCAAATGCCTTTGTGTGAGATAACAAGATGAGATAGTTTCACTCCTAGTTTCTAGTGGCAACCTTACTCATCACGCCAACTTCTAGTGGCGGGTCATCGTGCCAACAATCTTATTCCACGATCATGACGAAAACATTATCATCACATTTGTGGAAACCTATGGTTCCATACTGTTGTCTTAATTTTAGAAGATTATTCAATTCGTGATATAATTCGGTTTCAACTAACCCACACATAAATTGTCCTAAAAATAACTGCAGGCTCAACAAAATATGATAGATTTTACGTCGTTCATGTTACAGGCTTACCTTCCCCCCCTTACATCGGGAATATAGTCTCATACGCAATTTAGGATATAAATAAGGCATTACTTTCTCAAGTTTTTAAAAGTCATACGAAAAATGATGAATCAAAACTAACATACATAGTTAAGTGACGCCATGAACTAAAATGTAAGGATGATGCCAAACAATATTGATGGTATATAATTGGTCAAGAAATCAACTAAAGATGTTTTACGAAGAACGTAACTATACCTAAGGGTGCACAGGAACCGAGCCGGACAGTCCCGGAACCGGTGGAACCGTACCTAGTTTTGTACCGAACCGAGGAAGGGGGTACAGGTACCGGTCCAAAAAATAGGAACCGAGGCTAAGCAAGTACAAGTACACGGTCCTTCCCTAGTCCCGTACCGTCCCGGACCGTATGTACCGAAGAATTATAACCATTGGATTTAGACTACTGATATCCATTAGATCTATTCACAGAAGCTTCTCGAAATTTAGTTCACAGCATACCTAATTGACTAAAATGAACAAGGCAATGGTTTTTCATTCGGAATGAAACCGATTGGTTAAAACAAGAATTATGCTTTCATTTCTCTATGTTTCTGTCTTTCCTGAAGCCCTTGGAAACCCTGGGGATAAGGAATGACATCTATGAAAGTCTTAATGTTTAACAAGGTGGAATCAGTAGTCTTAAAAGAGGACATATTAATTGTAGTATCCGCATGTCCCTCAACAAGCTCACCCACTTCAAGTGATTCAGCTCCTGTAGTTTCTGCTCCAGAACAAGATGACATATTCCCTGTAGTTTTTGTTTCGGAGCAAGATGATATATTTTCTTTGGATACATCCTTGCCATGCGAGTCCTTCCCACTACCGTCGTGTACCTCATTCTTATTCTCTTTTGCCAAGGATTCCTGGAGGATGTGGGTTGGCAAGCATTATAAGTTCTGATGAAGGCAGATGTTCATATTCATAATTACAAATGTCATTTCCTTCACAAGGGAGAGATTCTTCCGTACTGATCTTTCTCTTTTTGGACAGCGAGGCAGAAGCCTGTAAAATGTGGAAGATAATCAGATCGTTTAAAGTGGAAGGGTATAAATAAAAATGGTGAGAAATAATAGAGGAATAACTACACAGTTATTTATAGTATGTACAAGATTAGCAGTACTCCTGCAGGTTGATTGATTCTATTATAGGCAAACGATAACAAATACAAGATTAGGTATGCTGTGAACTAAATTTTGAGAAATGAAAGTACCGATTGTTGATGAGAACTAAATTTCGAGAAACGAACAAGGCAATGATTTTTTTCACAGGAACTGTCTTTCCTGAAATGAAAGTACCGATTGGTACCGGAATAGTACCTGGTACCGTACGTGTACCGAATGGTACCGGAACCGAGGTACAAAGTACAAGTACCGGTCCAAAATTTTGGAACCGAGGCTAGGGAGGTACAGGTACTCGGCCTCGGCAAGAACCGAGCCGAACCGTACCGTGTGCACCCTTAACTATACCATCTTAAGTATGCACATGTGCTACATAGCGCTCAACATTATACCATGAAGGCAAAATGTTAGAGCATAGCTCGGTTGAACCCACCAAGCGTTGGTATGTCAAGTTGGGTTGTCATATTTTAGTGAATAAAAACTCATTTAAAGGGTCGCTTGATTATTTACTGGAGTCAACTTTGTGTAGGTTAGTGATAGACACATTTTTGTGTCTGAATTGTCCTCAGTGTCTCTATTGTTGGTCTCGATTTTTGTACTTATTATGGTGTTTTTTATGTTTGTGTAGGTGTTTTCGGAGGAATACACTTGTGTGGAAAAATTTGCTCAAAAAGTGCTATTTGGATCCCCGGGAGAAAAGTACTAAAGGCACCCTCATTTTGGATAAAGGCACCCCCAGGGCACCCTAGTGTTAACAACACCCAAAAAATGGATACAGGCACCCCTCCTTCTTCTTCGTTTGAAAACAGAAATTGGCGGGAAATTTTCAATTCAAATATTTTATTACAGCACGATTTCTAGCAGAGGATTTTTAAGCGATTTATTGAGACTCAATGCCCGGGTTTGATTGTTACAACCCTGTTTCGACTAATCAGAGATGATAATGTGTTTTGTTCCGGAAAACTGGGGCTGTGTGCGTGGGAATGGAGTGAAACAGAATCAGAGAGACTCACGGGATATTGTTGGAGTTGTTTTGGAAAGCATGAGCGTGTATACATCATGTTGTCTCACCCTTGGACGTGTAACAGAGTGTTTTGGAGTATGTATGAAGCAATTGAACGTATGAAAATGAAAGAATGGAAAGAAAATAATCCCGCTATTATTTTTCTTCAATGCGAGTAATGGAAGATTTTCTGGAGTTATGGAGGAGTATTTTCGGTTCTGGAAGGCTATATAAGGTGTAGAGGAGCTGTAGAGGAGGTATGGAGAGTTAGGGGAAGAAACAGAACGCAGAATAGGAGGTTGAAGAATTTTTCTTCTGCTGCTGCAGAAAAGACGAACATGAAGAACATTATGCTATCAAGAACAGTCGTTTTCTAGTGTCGTATATTTCAGATTCTGTAACAGTCTATTAGTAACGCATATCTTCATTTCGCAACACCTCCTTTGTTAATAGTGAGTTTGTAACGCCTTAAAACCGTTGCGAATTCACTGCTTTTATTATTGTCTCCATTTTCACCATTGTAAGCACTTTTTGAGCAATAAAAATTTCTTTTGGGAGTGTCTACGATATGAGAAGCTAAACCCCATCACTGGGACGACGGAGGAAGACGAATTTCATACATGGGTAAAATTATTTAATTCTTTTTATGACTTTTGCACTATTTTAAATTGATTTATGATTCGATAAAATTAGTTGTGATTCAATTAGTTAGGTTATGCTTTGTTTAGATAATATATGCTTAGGGGATACAATTAATGTTTTGAGGATCTACTTTGGCAAAACAAGAGTCCATGTTTTTATTTGTTGAGCGATAATTGTTAGAAGAATTAATCTTTGAACCTTTTATTGTGAGTTTGGCCGAATCCTGAGTCCCAGCACATCTCTTCATCTTGTGACAATTTTTGTATATATTTTTATCTTATTTTAGTTTTATTAAGTCTAGAACTCTATTGCTTTCACAAGTCTCAAGAACCTTATTACTACATCATCATTGAAAATACCATCAATTTTTGGCGCCGTTGATCGGTTGTCAGCCGACACAAAAATAATTTCACTTTCTTACTTCCTAAAATAAAAATAGTATGCGATAAGAAAGAGTTCGTATCCACAGAGAGGCTATTGTTGTTATGCAAATTTCCAGTTTCTTAGTAACCAAAAAGTGGGGGGGGGGGGTTTGAGTTATCAAAGAAATAAAAATAAATTGAAGCAATAAAGTATTAAAAAATCAATAAGGAGAAAGTATTGGTCACGGGATAGTTTCATTCACAAACTCGAATTATCAACAATGACTAGAATTGAAAATTTAATCTCTCATTTACTAAAAGTCCTAGAATACCTTGATCGCAAGAGTATCCCGCTAATTCCCTGATTTCATCACAACCACATTAAAAGATGCATATGTGAATTCTTCCTAGAAAGCAACCTAAAGTGTAAAAGCACAATTAGATTTAACTCCCTAAAAGCAATGAGTTCTATGGAATAAGACTAATCAAGGCAACCAAAATGTGTAAAAGCACTAATTTGATTTAACCCAAGTTATGATTCATATGTGACTAGTAGGATATATCACTACAAGCACTACCCACATTTATTCTACTTAGAATCAGGGATAAACAACGTTTTCGTATTGAAAACCCTAATATAGCTCAAGATATGAAAGCAAATCGGATTGATTAGGACTCAACCAAATAAACAATCAAATCATAAAACAAAATAAACCATGAATCATAAACAATAAAGTATTGAGACAAAACTACATCACTGAATCAAATATCATTTGTAAAATCCACTTTATCCCATAACCAATAAAAGGTATTTAGCTACTCATAGTTTTTGGATTCAACATAATTATTATCAAAAATAAAATGAAGAACATGAAAAATAAACGAAAGCAAACCCTAGTAGAATCGCTCTCCTCCAAAACTCCAGTAGAAAGATAAAACGTGATAAAAGAATAGAAACTTTTTCTTTTTATAGCTTCCTCACTTTCCAAAATTAGGTCTTCAAAGCCCATGGTCCAAATGCACCAATAGTAAGATTCCACCAAGCCCATAAGTGAGGAAAACCCATGTAAAAATCTGTCCCAAAAAGAGTCACCGGAAAACTGTGTTTCCGGCGCTGTAAAATATCTCAGGTTACCGGCAAAGTCCACCCGGTTACCGGTCAAAACTAACAGTCAACCGTTATGACTGACGGTTGACTAATGGTCAACTAGGTCAAAGTCTTGAATCAGAAATGAGTTAGACTTCTCTGGCAGATTGGGCTGAGTTGCCAGGCCATTGGCCATTTGCACTGTCCAAACTCATTGCACTTCAGCCGTGATGGCTGTGCTTCACCAGTTTACATCCAGCCATGTTGGCCCTGTACAAATCCACCAAAACTTTAAATGCAGCTTCAGCTTTCCATGTATTCTTCCTTGTTTTGTAGCTTCAAAACTCCCATTAATTCTAGCTTATAAAACATCCCACAACCTGCAATACTCAACTGCACAGCTGCTTGTCAACATCATTACAACTACACATATCACACAGCTCCACAAGCTCCTGCAATTCAGCTGCAACTTATCAAACCAAACCACCTGAAACTTGAGCCATTCTCCTAACCACTGACACCACTTCAAATCAACCCAACTTCTGTAGCTCTTGACCCTAGCATTCATCTATGCCGCATTCCATTCTTGCTCTTCACAGCCTCGCCTAACATCCCTTTTTTTTTTAGCTACCACTACTTGACCTAGCTCTAGCACATACAACTAACAGCATCATCTCACCCCCATTCTATTACATCAACTCATTCCCTTTACAGCACTGCAATTCCACCATGAACAAGACACAGCAACTGCATCTCCTCTCAACCTTTTATTCACACTGCAATTGCTCTTCACAGCACCGCATCAGTCACAACTCCAACTCACCAGCATAAATGCAATCAGCTGAGTAATTCAAGCCACCTACACAGACAAAACCACCAGTTTCCAACTGCAACTCAATATCCATTCTGAATTATCACAATTGTCGCACCCTAACCACCAGTGCCATAGCCTGTGATCTCCTCCTTGAACTGCACCATTTGAGCTTCAATACAGCATCAACAGCAGCACCATCTCAGTTGTAAAACCTAACATACATCTAGGTTTGCATACACATGAAGATCTATCTCATAACCTGCAATACACCTTCATACTTCTTCACCAGCCACTGCATAGACACAACCAAAAGCACCATACTCCATTCCAGCTGCAGCATTAACATCAAACCCATTTGAATCACCAGAACTTCTGTAGCTTCTTACCTTGAACCTTTTTAGTATCATCTCCATCCAATCCAACATCAATTCTTCCCTTCCAGATCCACCATTTATTCTTTGCTCTTTCATAGCTTCAATTCATCTCAGAATTTCAACTCATCTTAATTCATTTCCCTCTTTCAATTGTTCTCAGCTTCTGGTTCTCACTAATTCTTCCACACTTTGTTTCAGCTGAACAATATTTCACAACTCCTTGTATATCTCAGATTTGCCACCAATTTCACCTGTACTTTGCACCAGCACCAGCACTTTCAAAACCAAATCAAACCCATGATTTCTTGTTGCAGTATCACCCCTTCCTTGTTCATCTCCATAACCCTTTTAAATCTTCAATTTCTAAATCAAAACCAACTCAGTAAACAACACCTCCTCCATCTTGATTTCTTGTTCATCTCAACCCCTCAAAAGCAAACCCTAATTTCTCAGTTACTTCCATGAGCATCATCATCTTCTCTGGGTTCATTCAAATAACAGAAATTCTTCATTGTAGTCCTCTTGATTCTGCTCAAAGCCACCAC
This sequence comes from Papaver bracteatum, assembly GCA_023529315.1. Lineage (NCBI taxonomy): Eukaryota > Viridiplantae > Streptophyta > Magnoliopsida > Ranunculales > Papaveraceae > Papaver > Papaver bracteatum. The sequence continues at coordinate 3,024,695 of JAJJWX010005152.1, forward strand.
TCTGAAAACTCTCATCTCAGTTCACCAATTGGAAGTAAACCCCTCTCCGAATTTCTTGATTTCATCGTCTCTGTAGCTTCTCGAACTATAACCCCTGATTCAATTCCATGTTATTCATCCTTCAGATCCTAGCAGCAGAATCTTCTTGATTAACAACAACTCCACCATTAATTTTTACAATAGAAACCCTAAATTCCTTCTCAATCGATCACCTCCTCTCTGAATTCCAGCAGCTGAGCGCTGCTTCTCATTTTCAGTTTCCTAAATTTCTGGTGTAATGATAAGAGAAAGAATTTCTCTTGATTTTAGGGCTATGTAGGAAATGAGGTGGATACAGCCACCTAGGTGACATAGATAAGGGGTACTGGCTCATATATGGCTCGTCGATTCCAGGGAACCGACTGACTATTCGCTTCTTTGCTCAACTGCTAGTTTCAGGAAACTGACAATTCATTATTCCTCTCCTTGCGCACCTCAGCACGCTCCAAATGTAGCTCGCATGTGAATTGACCTTTGTTCTCCTTTTCGCTCCAAAAGGACAATTTCTCCTTCTTTTGCTCCAAAGGACTCCATTGCACCTAATCAACTCAAATTCACACATAAGATACATATTTCACAAAATAAATAGCAAAGAAAGCATAAATACTAGATATAAAATTAGGTGTTTTACAACACCTATCAGATTCCTCCACACTTAGATTTTGCTAGTCCTCGAGCAAATCAAACAAAACTTATTCTAAAAGATACATACAACTCCCGTGAGCGTTCACTAGAGATATACCCACAAAACCTACAATTCCAACTTTCAAGTTCTCCGAAAAGATAGTATCCAACGCGCTAAGAAGACATAGAGATTCTGCACACTAGTCATAAGAAGTTAGACACATAAATGAACACAATCTCATTCTTAAAAGTTGAGAGAGAAATAACCATCCCTTATCGAAAGAAATTCGGGTTCGGAGTGATCAAAAGTCTCGACTCTGCCTCACAAGAAAGGGTTTTATGAAATTGCACTCAATAATAAACAACTCTTTATGGGTCACACATGTGTCCAGGTAGGAATGAAGAGAGACTCCTGCGACACGTTGAATAGTAGGAAGGCAAACCCTCCGAAATGTTTTGAAAACCGACATCTTTTATTCATTTTTGAAAACCCTTTTTTTTTTTTTCTGACGATCTCTAAGAAAGGAAATCAACCACTTAACGAAGGTGGGAATATGCTTACTTACCTCGTTATCCGTTCGGCGTGCAGCTAGCACCACTCTCATAACATCCATAGAAACGTCTTCGGTTTTCAATCCTTGTCTTCGTCTTCGGTCTTCAACTCTTGAACTTCGTAGAATCTTGACAATGTGATTCTTTCCTCTTATTCCTTGTTGCTTGAAACTTCACTGTAGATATTTCTTCTTCCGTTGGCTTATTGAATGAATACAAAACCAAAATATGATGCAAACAAACCAAAATATGATGCAATATTTTTTTTTTATTTTTTTATCCCATTAAATACAAAGTAAATACAAAATGAAAACAAACAAAAATAAAAACTAATGATGATCCTAAAGAACTTTTCTCTTGTCTTTTTTTTTTACTCTTTTTTTTAAGGGAACTAGCATAATGATAACTATGTTCCAATTTTTTTTTTTTTTTTTTGAGACAAGAGAATATAATACAAATAAAAATAAAAGTATAAATGCCATGGTGTGAGTAATTTACCGCTTGATTCTTCACAACTTGTATGTCTCGATATCATAAACTTCTTGAATTCTTATCTTGATAATCTTCAATCTTGTACAATAATCTTCAACTTGTAAAGATTCTGCTCCTTGTCTTGTTGCTATACTTGAATCTGAAATCTGCTCATTTTTGTACCGTTGCTTGTAAACCTAGAACGTCTTCAACTTTCCTTTGAACTTGTGATGCTTCCCTTGTTGATGATGACGGTATTTCTATGGACCTGTTGGTGTAGAGAGAGATAAAGTGGATGGTGCTAACTGCGAACAAGATTACAAGTGGTATGTAAGTTAGCAATTCGATGTCACCATTCATGATTGATAAAATAGCACTCAAGAGATCAAAATAGTGCTTCAATTGGTGGGAGGTTGGGTAACTCACCATTCTACCCAGAGTTTACGTATGGTGACACACACTCTAAAAACACAAATTTAGACAGGTACAAAGAAATGAAGGTCGGTGCCTCTCATGATGTAACATAGGTAGTCTCCACTATAGGGGACCACTACTCTACTACCGAATTCAGTCTGCACCATATTTGCCACTGGCATGGTTAAATCCAACTTTAACTCTCATACAAATAAGAAACCCGATCATGTTCTCTGTCATCTTTAAGTTCAGTCACTCTTATGAGAATCTCGATGTAATCTTAGCGACATGGATACTATGTGACTCTAAACTAACTACAAGTTGGAGATTTTCACGCACTAATTTACACAAAAGTTGAAAATTGTGAAAAAAAAAATTACAATGCAAATGCTTAACCACTCCCCCACACTTAAACTTTACATTATCCTCAATGTGAGTAATCCAAAGTAAGTTAAGGTGGGAAATTATGCAAGAAAAATGACAAGAAATCAATATAAAATAAAATACAAGATAAGATAAGAAAAAACTAAAAACAAAACAAGAAAATGAAAATAAGACAAGAGATACTCATCCTATGGGTTGCCTCCCATTTAGCGTTTGGTTTAAAGTCGTCAGCCCGACTATCTCCTTGCTTTCTACGACTCCTCCAGAGGGAGTGCATCCACAAAATTAGCTTCTTCCACCACTTCGGAAGTGAAATTCTCATAATATGGTTTCAACCGGTGCCCATTAACTTTAAGTTCCTTGCCTGTAGCAATACTACGAATTTCTACTGCACCATGAGAAAACACATTAGTAACAATGAAAGGTCCAATCCAACGTGACCTTAGTTTACCCGGAAATAAATGCAAGCGAGAATTAAACAAAAGAACTTTCTGCCCAACACAAAATTGTTTTCCAGAAATCATAGTATCATGAAAGGCCTTCGTTTTCTCCTTGTAAATGCGAGAGCTTTCAAATGCATCATTGCGAAGCTCCTCTAGCTCTTGGAGTTGTAACTTCCTTTGCTTTCCAGCCCATCCATCTCCATATTTCATTACTTAATCGCCCAAAACACTTTATGTTCAATCTCCACGGGTAAATGACAAGGTTTACCATACACAAGCCTAAAGGGAGACATACCAATAGGTGTCTTGTATGCGGTTCTATAAGCCCACAAAGCATCATTTAACCGCATGCTCCAATCTTTCCTTGTTGGATTCACCATCTTCTCTAGAATGGATTTCACCTCCCGGTTAGAAACCTCAGCTTGTCCATTTGTTTGAGGATGATAAGGAGTTGCAATCTTGTGTGACACATTGTACTTCTTTAACAAGCTTTGCAAAATCCTGTTTTTGAAGTGAGAACCCCCATCGCTAATTATGGCTCTTGGAATTCCAAACCTTGCAAAAATGTTAGCTTGCACAAATTCTGAAACAACCTTGGAATCATTAGTTGGGGTGGCCTTAGCTTCCACCCATTTAGAGACATAATCAAAAGCAAGTAAGATGTAATAATTCCCATGAGAGTTGACAAAAGGACCCATAAAATCAATACCCCATACATCAAAAACTTCAATAAATTGAATAAAAGTTTATGGCATTTGATTTCGGGCACCTAGATTGCCTGTTCTTTGGCACCTATCACAAGTCGTGCAAAATATATGTGCATCCTTAAACAAGGTTGGCCAATAGAAACCGCTTTCAAGTACCTTGTGAGCGGTCCTCTTACTTCCAAAATGTCCTCCGCAAGCATAAGAGTGACAAAATGACAAGATAAAATTAAACTCGGATTCGTGAACGCACCTTCTTATTACTTGGTCGCTGCCATGTTTCCATAAGTATGGATCATCCCATATATATTGGTTTCCTAACCTCTTAAGTTTGTCCGTCTCAGCACGAGACAAGTTCCTTGGGATTTGTTTAGTTACCAAGTAATTCACAATATCCGCATACCATGGTTCTCCAAAGGCAATTGAGAATAGTTGCTCATCCGGGAAACTTTCACGCAATGGGATAGCTTCCTTGTCCACAGCAAGATATCTCAAGTGATCCGCAACAATGTTCTTAATTCCTTTCTTGTCTTTGATTTCAATATCAAACTCTTGCAAGAGTAAGATCCATCGTATGAGCCTCGGTTTCGCTTCTTTCTTCATTAGCAAGTACCTAAGAGCTGCATGGTCAGAAAAAACAACAACTTTTGTACCAATTAGATAAGAGCGAAATTTCTCCAATGCAAATACAATAGCTAAAAACTCTTTTTCAGTGGTTGTGTAGTTTTGTTGGGCTTCATTTAACGTTCTAGAAGCATAATAAATAACATGAGGCATCTTCCCCACACGCTGCCCAAGCACCGCACCAACCGCGTAGTCACTAGCATCACACATTAGCTCAAAAGGCTTGCTCCAATCCGGTGGTTTAATGATAGGGGATGAAATCAAAAGTTCTTTCAAGCGATTGAATGCCGCCATACACTTGTCATCAAAGTTAAAAACCACATCTTTTTGCAATAAGTTGCAAAGTGGTGATGCTATCTTGGAAAAATCCTTGATAAATCTACGATAGAAACCTGCATGACCAAGAAAAGAACGTATCTCCCTCACCGTAGTGGGAGGGGTTAGAGCACGAATAAGGTCTATCTTAGATTTATCAACTTCCAAGCCTTTAGAAGATATAATATGGCCTAAAACTAAGCCATGAGTTACCATGAAATGGCACTTCTCCCAATTTAGCACAAGGTTTGTTTCAACACATCGTTCAAGGATCAATGACAAGTTGTTCAAACAAAGGTCAAATGAATCACCAAAAACACTAAAGTCATCCATAAACACTTCAATGATGTTTTCAACATACTTGGAAAAGATACTTACCATACACCTTTGAAAGGTAGCTGGAGCATTGCACAAGCCAAAAGGCATCCTTCTATAAGCAAAAGTACCGAACGGACAAGTGAAAGTGGTTTTCTCTTGGTCCTCCGGTGCTATCACAATCTAATTGTAACCTGAATAGCCATCAAGGAAACAATAATAAGCATGTCCAGCTAAACGTTCAAGCATTTGATCAATAAAGGGTAAAGGAAAATGATCCTTCCTAGTTATGGCATTCAACTTTCTATAATAAATACAAACCCTCCAACCGGTTTGCACACGAGTTGGGACAAGTTCGTTCTCATCATTCTCTACCACCGTTACCCCTGATTTCTTTGGTACAACTTGTACCGGGCTCACCCACTTGCTATCGGATATGGGGTAGATAACACCCACTTCCAAAATCTTGAGTATCTCCTTTTTCACAACTTCCATCATGGGAGGGTTCAAACGACGTTGCGCTTCCCTTGTAGGCTTTGCATCGTCCTCCAAACGAATCTTATGCATACAAACGGCAGGGCTTATACCCTTGATATCAGCGATTGTCCATCCTATGGCCGTCTTGTGCTTCCTTAGCACCCTTAGAAGTTTTTCTCATGTAATTCACTAAGCTTGTTAGAAACAATCACAGGTAACTCTTCATTATCACCCAAGTACAAGTACTTTAAGTGACTTGGAAGAGGTTTCAATTCCAACTTTGGAGATTTAACAATAGAAGGTAAAAGCTTTTCATCACTGCATGGTAAAGAAATAAAAGAGATATTATGAGTTTCCGGACATCCTTGTAGTGAGTTGAGATCACCAAGGGCTTCCTTGACTTCGTTACCACACTCTACACCATCATCCATGGATGTAGTTAAAACAGTTTCCAAAGCATCATCACCATTCAATTCAAACACTTTTTGCGCCAATGCATCCATAACATCAACGGAGAAACAAGAGTGGACATCACTAGGATATCTCATCGTCTCAAAAATGTTGAAACTATTATTTATCCATCAAACTCCATAGTCAACGTTCCCTTGTCTACATCAATGATCGTCTTAGCCGTTTTCATGAAGGGACGCCCAAGTAGCAATGGAAGAAACGAGTCCGGTGAACCTTTATCCATCTCTAACACACAAAAGTCAGTTGGGAATACAAGCTGATTAACCTGCATAAGAACATCCTCAACAATACCCATTGGGTAAACATTAGAGCGATCGGATAATTGCAACACAATTTCAGCCTTTTTCAAAGGACCTAGATTAAGTGAATTATACATGGATGCCGGCATAACATTAACGGATGCACCTAAGTCTAACATTGCTTTGTTAAAAGTGGTGTTACCAATTGTGACGGGAATGTCAAAGCTACCGGGATCCTTGCATTTCAGTGGGAGTTTGTGTTGTAAGATTGCCGAAGCATTCTCCCCCACACTTAGCACTTCATTTCCTTTAAGCCTTTGCTTGTTGGTACACAAGTCCTTCAACACTTTTGCATACTTGGGAACTTGCTTGATAGCATCAATGAGTGGTATATTCACATGAATATTCTTAAGAACGTCTAAAATCTCCTTTTCTAGTTCCGCCTTCTTAGAACTTGCAAATCTGCGAGGAAAATGTACAAGAGGAACATAAGTAGAAACCGGAGTTTTAGAGTTAGGAATAGGTACCTCGGGTGTTTAGGGAATTTCATCCCTCTTTTCCTCCAAAACCGGATCCTTTGGAGATTACTCTTCACCCAAATCAGCAACTTTGGGTTGCTCAAGTTGTGTACCACTTCTCAACGTAATAGCATTGACACCCTCTTTTGGGTTAATGGGTTGAGAAGGGAGTCTCCCACTATTTTGTGCTTTCAACTTGTTGATATCAATTTCCATGGAGCCCACTTATGTCTGTAAATCCTTAATCGCACTCTTGGTCTCTTGTTGGCTTTCTTTGAACATGGTAGAAATACCTTGCATCATTGTTTGTAACTTTGCATCGATATCGGAACCTTGGTTTTGAACCGGTTGTTGTGGTTGCTGAAATTTCTGTTGTTGTTGTTGTTGAAATTGTTGTTGTTGCGGTTGAAATTGTTGTTGTTGTTGCGGTTGAAATCCACTCGGACGATTGAAGGTAGGTTGTTGAACCGCACCTTTCTTGTCGGCATAACTGAAATTTGGATGATCTCTCCATCCCGGATTGTAGGTGTTGGAATAGGGATCATACCGTCTTTGTGGGTTTGGAAAAACCGCATTAGCTTGCTCCAACTCTTCACCATACGAAGGTAATATGACCGCAGCCATCTTTTGCATCATGTGCTCCATATTGTCCATCCTTTGATCACGGTGTGATGATGATGAATCACTAACTTCATGCACTCCTCTAACCATTGGTTCACCTCTTGTGTAGAATTGTTGCGAGTTTGCATCCATGCTTTCAATCAAATCGGTAGCTTGGGCCACCGTCTTGTTCACTAGTGCACCACCACCCGCTGCATCAAGAAGATATCTATCACTTGATTGAAGAACTTCGTAGAAGTATTGGATTATCATAGCGTCGCTGAATTTATGGTGAGGACAGCTTGCCACCAATCTCTTGTATCGCTCCCAACATTCATACAAAGATTCTACCACATGTTGCTTTATTCCACAAATCTCTTTGCGAATTTGAGTAGCCTTTGACGCAGGAAAATACCTCTCTAGAAAGATTTTCTTCAATCCGTTCCATGTAGTGACATTTCCGGTAGGCAAACAATACAAACAATCCTTAGCGTTTTCTACCATAGAAAATGGAAAAACTTTCATCATTGCACCATCGGCTTCAGTCTCCGCTGGAAGCATAGCCTTGACAATGGTATAGAACTCCATAAGATGCTTGTTTGGGTCTTCATTCGCCATGCCATGAAACTTTGGCAACTCTCTAAGCAACCCAGACTTGATCTCAAAAGTTGAGTTTGTTTGGATTCACCACCGTTGTGCATCAAGCCTATGAGAAGCCAAATCCTTGAGTGTACGATTGGCATCATCCATTGCTTCTTCTTCTTCAACTAGTGGTTCTTCTACGAATGGAACCTCTAGTTCTTCCACTAGTTGTAACTCTTCTTCCACTTCTTGATGAAGAGCTTCGTGTTCTACTTCCAAGACTTGTTCTTCCGTTGTGTCTTGACTTGGTTGGAGTATTGTGCCTCTTCAAGTAGCTATCCCGCACCTTGGATAATTCCAATTTTTAGAAGCCAGGGATTAGTACCTGAAAAACAATTCTCGCAAACAAGTGAGAAACAAGACAAGAAACGGAAAGCAAATATGCAAGCATAAAAATGATAAAAAGAAACTAAAAACTTAATAACAAGCCGTATGCCTCCCCGGCGACGGCGCCAAAATTTGGTCGGTTGTCAGCCGACACAAAAATAATTTCACTTTCTTACTTCCTAAAATAAAAATAGTATGCGATAAGAAAGAGTTCGTATCCACAGAGAGGCTATTGTTGTTATGCAAATTTTTCAGTTTCTTAGTAACCAAAAAGGGGGGGGGGGGGTTGAGTTATCAAAGCAATAAAAATAAATTGAAGCAATAAAGTATTAAAAAATCAATAAGGAGAAAGTATTGGTCACGGGATAGTTTCATTCACAAACTCGAATTATCAACAATGACTAGAATTGAAAATTTAATCTCTCATTTACTAAAAGTCCTAGAATACCTTGATCGCAAGAGTATCCCGCTAATTCCCTGATTTCATCACAACCACATTAAAAGATGCATATGTGAATTCTTCCTAGAAAGCAACCTAAAGTGTAAAAGCACAATTAGATTTAACTCCCTAAAAGCAATGAGTTCTATGGAATAAGACTAATCAAGGCAACCAAAATGTGTAAAAGCACTAATTTGATTTAACCCAAGTTATGATTCATATGTGACTAGTAGGATATATCACTACAAGCACTACCCATATTTATTCTACTTAGAATCAGGGATAAACAACGTTTTCGTATTGAAAACCCTAATATAGCTCAAGATATGAAAGCAAATCGGATTGATTCCGGACTCAACCAAATAAACAATCAAATCATAAAACAAAATAAACCATGAATCATAAACAATAAAGTATTGAGACAAAACTACATCACTGAATCAAATATCATTTGTAAAATCCACTTTATCCCATAACCAATAAAAGGTATTTAGCTACTCATAGTTTTTGGATTCAACATAATTATTATCAAAAATAAAATGAAGAACATGAAAAATAAACGAAAGCAAACCCTAGTAGAATCACTCTCCTCCAAAACTCCAGTAGAAAGATAAAACGTGATAAAAGAATAGAAACTTTTTCTTTTTATAGCTTCCTCACTTTCCAAAATTAGGTCTTCAAAGCCCATGGTCCAAATGCACCAATAGTAAGATTCCACCAAGCCCATAAGTGAGGAAAACCCATGTAAAAATCTGTCCCAAAAAGAGTCACCGGAAAACTGTGTTTCCGGCCGGAAGTTGGCCGGAATATGTCGCTAGAAAATATCTCAGGTGACCGGAAAAGTCCACCCGGTCATCGGTCAGAACTAACAGTCAACCGTTACTACTGACGGTTGACTATCGGTCAACTCGGTCAAAGTCTTGACTCAAAAATGAGTTAGACTTCTCTGGATGATTGGGCTGAGTTGCCAGGCCATAGGCCATTTGCACTGGCCAAACTCATTGCACTTCAGCCGTGATGGCTGTTCTTTACCAGTTTACATCCAGCCATGTTGGCCCTGTACAAATCCACCAAAACTTTAAATGCAGCTTCAGCTTTCCATATCTTCTTCCTTGTTTTGCAGCTTCAAAACTCCTATTAATTCCAGCTTATAAAACATCCCACAACTTGTGATACTCAACTGCACATCTGCTTATCAACATCATTACAGCTACACATATCACACAGCTCCACAAGCTCCTGCAATTTAGCTGCAACTTATCAAACCAAACCACCTGAAACTTGAGCCATTCTCCTAACCACTGACACCACTTCAAATCAACCCAACTTCTTTAGCTCTTGACCCTAGCATTCATCTAAGCAACATTCCATTCTTGCTCTTCACAGCCTCGCCTAACTTCCCTTTTTTTTAGCTACCACTACTTGACCTAGCTCTAGCACATACAACCAACAACATCATCTCACCCGCATTATATTACAGCAACTCATTCCCTTTACAACACTGCAATTCCACCATGAACAAGACACATCAACTTCATCTCCTATCAGCCTTTTATTCACAGTGCAATTGCTCTTCACAGCACCGCACCAGTCACAACTCCAACTCACCAGCATAACTGCAATTCATCTGAGTAATTCAAGCCACCTACACAGACAAAACTACCAGTTTCCAACTGAAACTCAATATCCATTCTGAATTATCACAACTGTCGCACCCTAACCACCAGTGCCATAGCCTGCGATGTCCTCCTTGAACTGCACCATTTGAGCTTCAATACAGCATCAACAGCAGCACCATCTCAGCTGTAAAACCTAACATACATCTAGGTTTGCATACACATGAAGATCTAGCTCAGAACCTGCAATACACCTTCATACTTCTTCACCAGCCACTGTATAGACACAACCAAAAGCACCATACTCAATTCCAGCTGCAACATTAACATCAAACCCATTTGAATCACCAGAACTTCTGTAGCTTCTTCCCTTGAACCTTTTTAGTATCATCACCATCCAATCCAACATCAATTCTTCCCTTCCAGATCCACCATTTATTCTTTGCTCTTTCATAGCTTCAATTCATCTCAGAATTTCAACTCATCTTAATTCATTTCCCTCTTTCAATTGTTCTCAACTTCTGGTTCTCACTAATTCTTCCACACTTTGTTTCAACTGAACAATATTTCACAACTCCTTGCACATCTCAGATTTGCCACCAATTTTACCTGTACTTTGCACCAGCACCAGCACTTTCAAAACCAAATCAAACCCATGCTTTCTTGTTGCAGTATCACCCCTTCCTTGTTCATCTCCATAACCCTTTTAAATCTTCAATTTCTAAATCAAAACCAACTCAGTAAACAACACCTCCTCCATCTTGATTTCTTGTTCATCTCAACCCCTTAAAATCAAACCCTAATTTCTCAGTTACTTCCATGAGAAGCATCATCTTCTCTGGGTTCATTCAAATAACAGAAATTCTTCATTGTAGTCCTCTTGATTCTGCTCAAAGCCACCACTCTAAAAACTCTCATCTCAGTTCACCAATTGGAAGTAAACCCCTCTCTGAATTTATTGATTTCATCATATCTGTAGCTTCTCGAACTATAACCCCTGATTCAATTCCATGTTATTCATCCTTCAGATCCTAGCAGCAGCATCTTCTTGATTAACAACAACTCTACCATTAATGTTCACAATAGAAACCCTAAATTCCTTCTCAATCGATCACCTCCTCTCTGAATTCCAGCAGCTGATTGTTGCTTCTCATTTTCCGTTTCCTAAATTTCTGGTGTAAAGATAAGAGAAAGAATTTCTCTTGATTTTAGGGCTATGTAGGAAATGAGGTGGATACATCCACCCAGGTGACATAGATAAGGGGTACTAGATCATATATGGCTCGTCGGTTCCAGGGAACCGACTGACTATTCGCTTCTTTGCTCAACTGCCAGTTTCAGGAAACTGACAATTCATTATTCCTCTTCTTGTGAACCTCAGCACGCTCCAAATATAGCTCGCATGTGAATTGACCTTTGTGCTCCTTTTCGCTCCAAAAGGACAATTTCTCCTTCTTTTGATCCAAAGGACTCCATTGCACCTAATCAACTCAAATTCACACATAAGATACATATTTCACAAAATAAATAGCAAAGAAATCATAAATACTAGATATAAAATTAGGTGTTTTACAACACCTATCAGCCGTCGACACGGAGCTTGTCTTTAGGCTAGAGTTTTTAGATTTTTTTTTAGGTTTTTATTTGTTCTTCTTTACGTTTTTGTTTTTGTCTTTTTTTACTACAGATTTTGGAATTTGGAGCGAAAGAAAAATTTGCCAAAGCTTTTGGTGAATACTTAAAGTTTGGAGTTAAAGACAAAGCAAAAGGAGCGAAAGGAGAAGATTTTTTTTTATATAAAAAAGAGAAAAAAAAAAGAGTTTATTTTTTTTAGATTGTATTAGGATTTCTCTATTCTTGTAATTTTATTTTTCTTTTGCACTTTACTTTTTGGACTTTGGACTTGGACATTTGGACATTCTTTAATTTTTAAACCCTACGGAAGGGTAGTTTTAATTATAAACTATACAAGGAAGGACGGTGATTACGATGTCACCTCGACCCCTCGGGTTCGTACATGACATAGGAGTTGTGGCCCGAGTCGACTTCAACGGTTCATCCCCCGTCTGGAACGGGAGGTTAGAATTCTAAACACCCGCGAATCCCCTGTCAGCGGGTTTACTGGATGATTTTGTATGCATATATGTTGAGGTTTTGAAAACGGTCGCTTTAATTTCCTAGTAAAGGACAAGGCCTGGCCATACAAGATAAGGGTTCAGATTTCATCACCGTTCTCTTCTTGCCCTCCTTAGGAAAACGATACCAAACGCGAACCTAAGCTTAAAATTTTGACTAGAACGAGACTGATAGGGTAACGAGCTTAATAGGAAAGTCATTCGAAAAATATTGGTTACTCTTTTAAGCATACTTCGAAGTTCATGATGGTTTCTGTGAGTTGAATGCGTGACTGCGTCGCCTTGTAATGCGGTGAGGCCTTGGGTATCAAAGCTCCACACAGCTTCCCTCGCCTCTATTCAACTTACTTAAACTCGGATTTATTTCAGAGGGGTCTGCTTAAATTGTAACAAATTCCTTTTCGAAGGATTAGAAGCTGGTCTAGAAACAATCTAAGTGGAGCCATCATGCTTTTTGTTTGCTAGAAATCAGTAGGTTTGATGTGGTCGAGTCAGACTTGTTTGTGTTTGTGTAGAATTCCCTTGCAGTTAGGATGTCGAACTAGTATTTTATTTTAATAGCCAAAACAATGAGTATCCGACTGAGCAGCTTGGACATTATCCTTTTTATGACCATAGTGTGAATAGTGATTGGGAACACGAAACTGTTGAAGGTTATGGTCCATACCATTGTGATCCCAATTACTATACACATACCCACAGGTCATACGAGCAAAACAATCCTTCTATTTCTCTAGAAGAGTCTCTCAAGAGTTTCAATGAGTCAACACGGAAGTTTCACTTATTTATGAAAGAGACTTATAATATTCTCCCCCCAGAAAAGTCCGTAGAGCAGTCAACTAAGATGTCTCTAGAAGAGTCCCTCAAGCAATTTACTAAGAGTACAAATAGGATTGTGGAAAAACTTGCTCAGGATAGTCTTAATTTCCAGTATAGTGTTCCCAATACCACCCTTGAAAATAAGGATAGTTTTTATTCACATAATCAAGATGACGAGGTTAGAATTGGTAATACTACTTGTTTTGATGAGGTTCAATATTTTTCATGTTATTATAAAGATGATTATGATGAGGATAGTATTGATGAAGAGCATGAAATATGTAGGCATAGTGATCAGGAATTTGTTACCCCGATTGAGCTTTATAATGATAGTGTTGTTTCTAGTACAAATCCAAATAATTTTAATAATTATTCGCCTATTCAAAAGGATAAGGATTTGATTAGAGATACCACCGTTTTAGATGATGTAGTTCATGATCCTTTAGCCTGCAGTGTGTTGAATAATCCATTATTTGATGTGCCTATAAGTGAATCGGAGGAAGTAACTATGATTAACACCTTAGTTAACGAGCCTTTACTAGAAACTTTCGATGATAATCCTTTATATGATTGTGATGATGGTTTAGAGGAAAGAGTTTACCCTGAGAATACTATTTTAGCATCTAGCGAGTTAGAAACGCTAGTCTTAGAAGACGATAAACTCGTAGAGATGAGTGAGGATGAACCTGACTTAGAAGAATCAATTGACCATTTCCAGGAATCTGATGACCTAAAAATTAGGGAAGTTGTGACTAGTCTTTCTAGAGACCCTGTAAACTCTAAGTTTGGGGGTGATTATCATCCTCCATGTACTTTAACTCTTAGAAAGGTCGCTCACTTGGGACTTGACATTTGTGCCTCAACCATTTTACAAGATTATCTTCATACATGTTTTTCCGAACCTCATGATGTCCATAAAGAAGCTCAGTTGTTAGAAACCCATCCTCTGGTTGATGTGGTTAACCTAGGCTATGATACCAAGATTGACTTTGTTTTCCCACCAAATATTTTTCAACCAAATGTGGGAACTTATGAGTTTCAGATGTGTCAATTATTAAGTTTTAAGACTAAACCTAATTACTTTAGGAGATTAGGGTCGACACATTTTCTTAAGAATGACCACTACTGTGGTCAACTGCGTGAGTCAAGTCTGATTGACTTAGAGGATCCCCAGTTATTCAGGTTATTGTTATGTGCTTCTAAGTTGTTAGTTGAGTATTTCAAAACTCTAGAACCTGATCTTCAGGGTCCTGCCTTTGAGGAAATCCATCCGATGAAAACTTTTTATCTAGACCCTTTTATAGAGCCTGAACCCGAACCACAACTAGATATAGTTGTCTTAAACGAAAAAATATATAAGGGTGTGTTGGATATCTTCCTGGTCTGTTATAGTCTCCTCTTCTTATTCCGACTACTGCTTTATGATTCTATGAGGTGACTAATTCCATCCGATGTCTGGCTGAAGACATTAAACTTAGCACTTCTTTGGGAGGTAACCCAATATTCTTGCAACACGGTAATATCTTTCCTTACTTTTTTCTTCAAGTGGTAACAGTTTATCCTTGTTCATGCTTTTAATTTCATCTTTAGAACATTGAGGACAATGTTAGATTTAATTTTGGGGGTATGGGTGAAACTTTTTAGTTGCACTTTTGAAACTTATAGCGTCACATGGTATCCGGTTAGCTAAGTTTACATAATGTTTCTCACCGAAAAGATAGAAATTGGAATGCTAGGGATAATAACCTATTGAGACATTAGAGAAAAAGACATTGAGATCCTTGAAATTCAGGAGAGAACTTGTTCCTTTTAGAGGGTAACCGTGATGGACCTAACCATCCATGATGGAAAGGCAAGTAGGTCAGGAAATGCCAAAAAGACAAAGCAACCTCACAATGTAGTCTTAGTTACTGGATTATGACTCTCTCTCTCTCAGTAGAAACTTATCATCATCAACAAACGGAGCGACATTAAAATCTATGAAGAAAGTTGAAGAGGTTTAAGGTTTAGAAGCAACAATAGAAAATTAGAATTCAAAAATCAAGGGTTACAAGAAGTTATAAGATCAAGAAAAATGATATAAGTTGTTGAAGTTCATGATACTAAGACATTACAAGTTGCGAAGATCCAAGTGTTAAAGTCCTTCTGTGATGGCCATGTAAATTTTTGTCTTGTTATTACTCTATTAAAAAAAAAAATTAAAAAAATGAAAAAAAAAAAAATGAAAGAAAGAAGTTTAAATTTTGCTCAATAAGGCCATAGGAAAGTAGAAATCTATAAGGAAATTTCAAGTGAGAAATCGAATAGAAGAGTTAATTGTCAAGGTTCTACGAGTTTCAAGAATTTATCATCAACAGTTGAAGACCGAAGAAGACGTTGTTTCTACTGAGCACTATGAGAGAGTCGAAGAGAGATGCATTTGGTTGCTTTGTTAGTCCGCTTTCAATCTGGCACAAGATCTTTCTAACACTGGTTCAACTCATCACACGTAATTAGTCCAGCTGTGTAGCAGATGTCCATCTCATCTTTTTCTCTCTCATAATCTTATCCAGCTGTAGATCAGCGGACGCATCTTACAATGTTTATCTAGCTGTGTAGAGGATATCTCTTTATATAACAGTGTTGCATATGTGTCTCCCCTTTTGTTCAGTCAGCTTTAGAGATGGAACCTTTAATTTCTTTGGCATTCTGGTTACTTGGCGATAGGTTGAGAATATTTATGTCCTCGTATCTCTTTGGATACTTGTGACCAATTAGAAGTCATGGTTTTGTGGGTACACCTCTGGTAAACCCTCCCGAGAATAACTCGGTTTTATTTTTTATTAGTTTTTCTCGGGACTAGCAAATAATAAGTTTGGGGGTATTTGATAGACACATTTTTGTGTCTGAATTGTCCTCAGTGTCTCTATTGTTGGTCTCGATTTTTGTACTTATTATGGTGTTTTTTATGTTTGTGTAGGTGTTTTCGGAGGAATACACTTGTGTGTAAAAAGTTCCTCAAAAAGTGCTATTTGGATCCCCGGGAGAAAAGTACTAAAGGCACCCTCATTTTGGATAAAGGCACCCCCAGGGCACCTTAGTTGTAACAACACCCAACAATTGGATACGGGCACCCCTCCTTCTTCTTCGTTTGAAAACAGAAATTGGCGGGAAATTTTCAATTCAAATATTTTATTACAGCACGATTTCTGGCAGAGGATTTTTAAGCGATTTATTGAGACTCAATGCCCGAGTTTGATTGTTACAACCATGTTTTGACTAATCAGAGATGGTAATGTGTTTTGTTCCGGAAAACTTGGGCTGTGTGCGTGGGAATGGAGTGAAACAGAATCATAGAGACTCACGGGATATTGTTGGAGCTGTTTTGGAAAGCATGAGCGTGTATACAACATGTTGTCTCACCCTTGGACGTGTAACATAGTGTTTTGGATTATGTATGAAGCAATTGAACGTATGAAAATCAAAGAATGAAAAGAAAATACTCCCGATATTATTTTTCTTCAATGCGAGTAATAGAAGATTTTCTGGAGTTATGGAGGAGTATTTTCGGTTCTTGAAGGATATATAAGGTGTCGAGGAGATGTAGAGGAGGTATGGAGAGTTAGGGGAAGAAACAGAACGTAGAATAGGAGGTTGAAGATTTTTTATGCTGTTGCTGCAGAAAAGACGAACATGAAGAACATTATGCTGTCAAGAACAGTCGTTTTTTAGTGTCGTATATTTCAGATTCTGTAACAGTCCATTAGTAACGCATATCTTCATTTCGCAACACCTCCTTTGTTAATAGTGAGTTTGTAACGCCTTAAAACCGTTGCGAATTTACTGCTTTTATTATTGTATCCATTTTCACCATTGTAAGCACCTTTTGAGCAATAAAAATTTCTTTTGGGAGTGTCTACAATATGAGAAGCTAAACCCCATCACTGGGACGACGGAGGAAGACGAATTTCATACATGGGTAAAATTATTTAATTCTTTTTATGACTTTTGCACTATTTTAAATTGATTTATGATTCGATAAAATTAGTTGTGATTCAATTAGATAGGTTATGCTTTGTTTAGATAATATATGCTTAGGGGATATAATTAATGTTTTGAGGATCTACTTTGGAAAAACAAGAGTCCATGTTTTTATTTGTTGAGCGATAATTGTTAGATGAATTAATCTTTGAACCTTTTGTTGTGAGTTTGGCCGAATCCTGAGTCCCAGCATATCTCTTCATCTTGTGACAATTTTTGTATATATTTTTATCTTATTTTAGTTTTATTAAGTCTAGAACTCTATTGCTTTCACAAGTCTCAAGAACCTTATCACTACATCATCATTGAAAATACCATCAGTTAGCTACAAAGTTACTAGGTGTTTATGGGTGAAAACTATTTCTGCGAGTTTAGGTAATTTTGGGTGTGTGGATGAGAAATGAATGTAAACCCTAAAAAAATACACTGCATGGGAGTGCTTTTGATTCTAGAGATCAATCTATACAATTCTGGCCTAAACCAAGAAATGGTCGTTCCAGACTTGCTTCGGTCACAAAGTGAAGGAGATGGGGTTGATCTTAGGGAGGGAAGCGAAGAAGGTGTTGAGATTATGAAGGTGTTGGCCATTTATAACTTGTATCAGAATATCGAACTGGCTTGCAATAATGTAAGCAACCAGCTCTGGTGTTTTCTGGATACGAATGACAACACTTGGTTTTATGTGCTTGTCTTTTGTGTTGTTCGGAAATAGGCAAATGTCCTATTTATACAAGTCATTGAGCGCAAACCCTCATCTCGTAGGAAGTGGATAAAGTTTAGTGATGGAGTAGTGGGGTCCTGTGGGTGATTGCATGATCACGTCTTAGCCCACTTCCCTCATCATCTTAACCGTCCATACCTCCTGACACGTTCTTGTGATGGCGCGTTGCACGCTGCACGCTGTAAACCTCCAGAATAATAACCTAGTAAGTATCCCCCAGTTTGTGACATGCTTGATGTCTCGAATGAGTGGATCGTGGGACCCACATAAAGTAGCATACGGTGCTAGATTAAATAACCGAGTTATTTAGGAAATCGATATTCATGAAATATCGTGTATACTTTAAGCATGTAATGCATTGAATACAATCAATATATATGAAGCATCACTATTTTTAAGCTTAACGGAGTAAGTCGCGGATTAAGCGTCTTAAAATAGTTGCATTCCCAACCATCTTCGAGTGATTATTTGGAGGCCGCATGGCGGGCCATCCCCTGGCCGATCACTCCATGTGGTAGAGTGATGGGCGGTGATCACCAAGGTACCTCATTGGCCGTTTAAATCTTAGAATATGCTGCCTAACCAAGCTGGAAAAGTTGGACGGACGAGATGATCTACGACACATATTTGCGACCGTTGATGATTTTTAGGGTTTTAAAGAGGTGCGCAAGCATCACTCTTCAGCTTGACCAAAATCAAGCATGGACAATGTTTTTGGTGGGACTGACCGGGCATGCGTGTAGACGGCTTGCCGATGTACATGTCCATACCATTCTATCTCGCGGAGGTACGATCTCGGCCACTCAATTTGTCTAGCAAAGATGAGTGGTCGTGATCGTTTTGCGGCAGAAATCAGTTGCCGCAAAGGTTTTAGAGGCCGCGATACATGCCTCCTTTAGGCGTGCATTTCGAAGTGTCTGGCCATGGTTGGCCTAGGCTGGTCGCTCACACGCATAGGTGGGCCTACGGTGATCACGTTGATGCTATATGGACCCCCTTAGTCTATATCTACACCCTCCATCCAAGCTGGCGAAGATGGATGGTCATGATCGAACTGCGACACATATGCCATGCCGCAAACCCTAATTAGGGTTTTGAAACGTTCACGTACACGCAACTTGGGCCAAATGAATTGGAAAGCTACGCTTCTCCTTTGAGGAGTCCGATTGTGTGGGTCCCATGTTGGTCTAGTGGTGAACATGTGTGCACCTTCCATATGGTCCTAAGTTCGAACTAAGCCATCCAAACATGCCGGCGTAGTTGGATGGTTGTGATCAATTTAAGACACTAATAGAATTCCGCGACCCTTTAAAGCATCACGCCAGCCATATTTTGAGCAAAAGTTTATTGCTCCATGGCTTTGCCGTGGGAAAACCGACCGGACAGGGATAAAGTGGGCCCGCTAATATGCGTGTTGGCACCTCCTCCATCTTTCATGGTGCGATCTAATCCGTCCAATCAGGCTAGTGAAGTTAGACGGTAACGATCGTTTTGAGAATGTCTTAAGCAGTCTTGCTCACTCGAGCTTCTTCCAAAGCAGCGCGGCCACCCTACTTTAGGGCTGGCATTTTGGCATGCTGGGAAGTAAAGTGTAATGTTCGACCGTCTATTGTATAAATAGGCCCGCTAGTTATCATCAAGGTGATAACATGCTCCTGCTAGGATTCGTTTAGGCTGGTTAAATCATATGGCCAACTTGCGTGGACATGATCGTTTCTGAGACTGACATGGATAGTACAGATTTCCCTTAGGGAATTAAATATGCTTGATCGGGCTAGTATAAGCACGCTGATACGAGATTCTCTTTGTTAGAGAATGGTATAACATGTACGGGTATTTCGTGCATGCCTCACTATTGACACTTGGATATTCATGTTACTCTGCTAAGAGTAATAATCAGTCATCATGCCGCACCAATAATGAGAGTCATGCTGAGAACAACACATGAAATACAAGGCAATTCATGCATTAACTAATAATGCTATAAATTCACAGAATATTGGGATTGTTGCTACATGCACAATTCTGGGTGAATTTTATGTATTTATTGAATTGATTCGAATACATAAAACAAGAGGATTACTGCGCTCATCGTTTTTCAAATGGCCTTACCCTTTGCAGGATGTCGACACAAAAATTGGTTTTATAATTTTAGCCCTGAACTAAAATCCACCATCAACATTAAGTCACATGCCTAGCACATAATGGTTGCATTATTGTGGGGTAGGCATGAGATGGTGATGTACACAATGTAAGAGGACGAGATAAAGGAAGTTTACGCAGAGGATCTTCGACTCGCCGCTCGTAATTATCCATGTGAGCGTGCCGGCATGAGTGTGGAGCTTTTGTGGGACTGGTTTCCTCGCTTGGGTGTTTAAGCTAACAAATGAATCCTTCTTCCACCGTGATTCTTCAATTATTTGTGTATAAAAGGGCGTTAACCCCTATGTTTCTTCTTACTTTTCTCTTTCTTTATTTTTTCGCTCGTTTAGATTCTCCTTCCGTCGTTTGACCTTTGTTGCTTCCATTGCCGGATTCAGTTGAAGTTGCCACCAGATTCTGCCGCCGACGCACTGAACTTCTCCGTTGTTCGACGGTCCGTCGTTGCTCGTTCACCAACGACAGGTAGGTGCTTCGTTCGTTCACCCTTGTCTTCATGTTTGTTATATTTTTGTGGATGCAAACCCTAGTTTCTAGGTAAAACTCTTTTACTCTTTGAGAAAGCCATCCCGTTGTAGATGAAACTTTTTTTCAAGCCATACCATGATTAATTCCACTAATAAATTTGGTAGCAAAACCGTTCGATATTGCTAGCATTGCTTAGTAAAACAAGCCATGAACATACTGTTTTTGCTCCTTTTTCATTGTTGCATGTAAAACCTAGCCTTAGGTTATAACTTGAAAAACTTCGTAGACATGATTCCCATGGATAAACCCGTTCACTCCTTTTCCCATAGAAAACCGTGTCATGATGCGTGCAAACTTAAATAAACATGGGCCCACCGTGCATGCTTGATTGAACGTCGACCCTGTTGTGACTGCTTCGAATGTTGGCTTTCTCGTGCTTGCTTCGTTCGAATCGTGGGGCTTGGTCTTTTGCCCTACCATGGGTATGTGCCTGCTTTGGTCGAGAGCTTGCTTCGTGCTTGTTCCGCTCGAGTGTCAGCCTTGCCTGCTTCGATCGACCTTGCTATGCCTGCTTCGGTTGAGAGCCTGCTTTGCTCGAACATGGGGCTGTTGTGCCTTCGACAAAACGGCTGTTGTGCCTGCTTCGATCGAATTGTGGGTCTACCGTGTGCTTGCTTCGTTCGAACGCCAACGTGGGCCCCACTATGCTCATGCTCTTCCACGGCCAAGGGAGCATGCTTTACTGGCCATGGGCACATATTTCACGAAAATATATTATTATTTTTTATCTATCGGCTCTGACCATTAACACCCATATTGTATCTTATGCGCGATTTCTCCCTTATTACGAAGTAATGACTCTTTTCTTTTGCACTTCATTGTAGTTGTTTGAAAATGAACAAAGAGGCTCTTGTTAAGATGTCACCTGGGTATAATGTTGTTTCCAAGTCGGGAGGTGTTGACAACTCCAGAGACATGCCGAATATATATGATGAAATGTTCACTGTTCCTTTTTCGAATATTAGGAAATATCCTAGCCATAAGATAACGCTGCTTTCAGGTTCAGAAAATGAAGAGGTTGCTCTGTCATCTTCTCCAGCATACACGATGAGATTATATATTCAGAAGAATGAATATCCGCCTTCTCCTATTGACTTCAAGGTTTGTCATACTCCACTGAGCTCTTATGAAGGATGGATGAGGCGCATGCTGAGCAATGAGCGTGTCAAAGACAATTTGACCAAAGTGCAGATCATCGAGGCTGTCATGGTGTCTGCAACTCTTGACATTAAGAAGGACACTGCAGGTTTGATCACTTTTATTTCTCGATGGCGTCCCTCCACGCACACATCCATTTGTAGATGGGGAGAGATGACCATTACCCGGGAAAGCGTAGCCGTGTTGATGAATCTTCCTATTGTTGGAAGTTTCTACTACAAGCTATCCGACGAAAAGAAAGTAACCCTCAATGCTATACTTCAAAAGGAGAGAGAGTATGACCAACATAAAAGCGATGTGAAATGCTTTTATACTTGGTGGGCATCTGAGTGGTCTCCTGCAAAGCCAAAGCCGGGTCAAAAACTGGATGATGAACTCAGTGCAGTTGCGTTTCTATCCTTGTAGCTGTCTAGGGACATCTTCGATGACGGTTCTGGGAAGAAGACTATAAGACACGACCTCGTCATGTTTGCTATAAAATTGGTGAAAGGTGTGGTTCTCCCATTGGGCGCCTTATTCCTTGGATCACTATATTCTCATCTGGATGCTTTGGCGGTAGACATGTATGCTTCCAGCGGCTATAGGAAAGTGGAATCACATATACACATTGATTTTCTCCAAGCGTTTTTGTGGGAATATTTCAAAGGTTATGCCCCTGTCCATGCAACTTCGCTCCCCAGTTTGTATGGCGGTTCAAGGATACTCCGTTGGCAGAATAGACGTCCAAAACCTGGGTTGAGACTTGTTGATTTTCTAGATAACGTGCATGCCATAGATTTTCTCCCATGGGGACTGGTCCATTCTTCCGTGATTCAACCGGAAACCTTTACTGTTGCCCCTCACATTATGTTGCATATTGAGGGAAAACCCATGAGTCTTGGAGAAGCCATCTTCTTGCGAAGTTGTATGCCAGGATACATTCTAACTTTCTTCGATGAGCTCCTTTATGTGGTTTCTTATAATATTGACAGAGCTACTCACTAAATGGGATTTGACCAGGGAGTTCCATTTCGTTGTCCGCCAATGCCTTCGAAGGATCTCATCCCGTCTATTCTCAATGCTGACAACTTCACACTGGAGCAAAGTCTTCCATTCTTGCCCATCAGAAGAAAGCCAGTGGTGACTAGTAGGTATAAGGATTGTTGGAGGGAGCAGCTGTTAACTTTTCAGACATTCTCAAAAGAAGTTGTGACGACTCTCCGTGGCGATCCATCTCATGGGATTCTGAAGCAGCACAAACGATTGAAGCCGCTTCCGGGTAAATGAACCAGAGCTAAGATTATTGATAACTGCAGTCCCCAGGATGCATGAGCTATGTCCAAGAAACATGCGTGTGGTCCCATGGTCTCCAGTTCTTCTTATATGCAGGTACTTTATACTTCTTCCCTTCAATCCTCTAATTTTATTTATCTTGAATGATCTTCACTAAGGGTGATCCTTATTCGAAATCAGGGGATCCCGAAAGAGAATGCTTTTACAAGGATAGCACATGGTCGTAGCGAAGCTTTAGAGAAATCTGGTGATACTGAAACTCTTGAAGGTGATAACGAGGATAATGGAGGCTCGGTTCACAATGAAGGAAGCATATCTAGGTGTAATGAGGAGCTTGACCGTTCCAGCGAACCGGGAGATGAGGCTATGACGGATTCCAACCTCATGGTTGAGGGGAATGACAATGAAGGTGCTAATGGAGATGTCATACCCGTGGAGGCTGTAGACATGCTTCCTTCTAAAGAGCTTCCCGTGTCTTCTAAGGCATTAGTTATGCACTTTGCCGCTACTGGTGTCGTCTTTGACCCTCCTTTTGACACTCCTTTCGTAGATCATATGCTGGTTGGAGGGTTCATCGTGCCATCTAAGTACGAAAATTTATACACCAAGATATGAAAGAAGCACGGTCATATCGCCACCTCCAAGAAGCTTAAAAGTCGCTTCGCATTAGTCAAACATGTTGAAAAGCTTTATCTTCCATCTACGTCATGAGTATCGTGACTGGGCGCACCGTATCTTAAGAGGTAGTCGAAAACTGGGAGTTCCATTGAGATGTGTTCGTGCAATATGAGTTCAACGCCTCCTGGTTCTGTGAAGGATTCGCCGAAATCCATAAGTTGCAAGGTGAAATGATTGATGTTCCATCTATGGACTTCATCACTCAACAAGTGGCAGAAGTAGAGAAATTATCCCAGGAGTTGAAGCTGAAGCAGACTGCTCTCTAGAATATGAAGGATTCTTTTTCCAAAAATACCAAGTTGTTGCTGGATGACTTCCCTTGAATAATTTATGCCTTTTCTTTATTCTTAGGTGTCTTTGAGTGACGTGAGGAATTCTTTTCATGATTCGATTTTAGGTTTTGAACTAATAGGTGGTTGAATTTTGAATTGGTTTATTTTGAGATAGTTTTGTGAATGGTTTTTCTTAAAGGGATTTGTTTTAGAAGGAATTTGCATTCTGATTATAAATAACGTGACTATTCTAACGATTTCATACATGACATATGAAGTTGCAAATATCGTGTGAAAAGGAACACGTCAGGGAAAACAAAACATGATATTCATGGTGATTTTGCATCATTAAATCTCTTTCTTGGTATGGAACGCCAAGTCCCCAGTAGGCTCTAAAACTATCTTTCCCATAAATTTGTTTAATAGGACTTACTTGTTATTCGAAATTTCATCTGCATGAAATTGGGTATTCCCTGGTACTCACTTCGAGAAATTGTACGTGTTAAACTTCGGAGAGAGGAGGCAAATCTCCTGAATTAAGCTTCTTCTGGATAATGCGCTTCAGGGCATTGCATTCACCGGTAGGGTGGTGAAGAAAGCGGTGATAGTGACAATATCTCGGGTTTATCATCTCCTGATCAGTCAGTTGTCTCCACATAAGAGGAAGCTGGACTTCTCCATTTTGTACCCATACCTTCAATAATTCTAAGACTTTTTTTTCATCGAGAATGGGGAATGCGGGTATCTTGAGCCGGGCTTTTCTTGCATTGACGGATGTTGTTGTGATATCTCCTGTTGACCTTGATATATATGAAGAACGTTTCGGAGTCGGAGCGCAAGCCTGTGTCAACATATATGCGGCCCGCTTGGCTGGTCGTATTTGCTGAGATACTACTGTTCTCGAGGGCCTGGTATCGGTGATGGTATTACCATTAGGTGGCTGAATCGAGTAACCCCAGCCTCTGTATTCATATGACTCTTGGCTGATTTCTCAATCTTTAGGCAGTTCTTCATTTGGCTGAAAAGTCGCGGCAGATTGAACCGCTTTTTGTACTTTAGCAAGGGTTTTAAGATACAAATGTTCCAGCAAGATTTCATAAGCTGGCTCTTTTCCTTTATCCGATAAAGGTTGCGGCATTCCCGACGAATCCTTTCCTTTGTGGAATTGCTTTGGACTTCCTTCGTTAGCCGAATCATGTTTCTCGTCTCTCCTTGGTCCCCTGATGTGGTCATGCGTTCCTCCTGCATCTTTGCTGATAAAGGCCCGATTCCCAGATAAAGATTCAAAATTATTTGCGTAATCGTTTGTGACACTCTCCAGGTAAATGCTTGTCGGGCCTTCTTGTAATCGGATTTCTATATCGTTTAAAATACGAAATGTCTCACTCTACCTTATGGCGATACCATCTTGGTTTGATAGGACATCCTTTAGCATCCTAGCCACACTTTCCATAAGGTTTGGATTATTCATGGCCTCGGGATAATTTGGATGGTGACGATACATCATAGAATGAAAGTTGTACCTAGTGATTGAAACGGATTTAAGATCTACCCCTTCGAAATTGAAGAAATGGAATCGGGTATTGAAGAAATAAAATTAGGAATTCGGAAATTGATATTGCAACCAAGAGATTAATCTCCCATCGTGGTCGCCAATTGTTTATTGGTGAAAAATATTTCTGCTAGTTTTGGTAATTTTGGGTGTGTGGATGAGAAATGAATCTAAACCCTAAATAAATGCACTGCACGGGAGTGCTTTTGATTCGAGAGATCAATCTATACAATTCTGTCCTAAACCAAGAAATGGCCATTCCAAACTTGCTTCGGTCGCAAAGTGAAGGAGATGGGGTTGATCTTAGGGAGGGAAGCAAAGAAGGTGTTGAGATTGTGAAGGTGTTAGCCGTTTATGACTTGTATCAGAATATCGAACTGGATTGCAATAATGTAAGCAATCAGCTCTGGTGTTTTTTGGATACGAATAACAACACTTTGTTTTTTGTGCTTGTCTTCTGTGTTGTTCGGAAATAGGCAAAGGTCCTATTTATACAAGTCATTGAGTGCAAACCCTCATCTCGTAGGAAGTGGAGGAAGTTGAGTGGTGGAGTAGTGGGGTCGTGTGGGTGATTATACGATCACGTCTTAGCCCACTTCCCTCATCATCTTAACCGTCCATACCTCCTGACACGTTCTTGTGATGGCGCGTTGCACGCTGTACGCTGTAAACCGCCAGACCAATACCCTAGTAAGTATCCCCCAGTTTGTGACATGCTTGATGTCTCGAATGAGTGGATCATGAGACCCACATGAAGTAATATACGGTGCTAGATTAAATAACCGAGTTATTTAGGAAATCGATATTCATGAAATATCGTGTATACTTTATGCATGTAATGCATCGAATACAATCAATATGTATGAACCATCGCTGTTTTAAAGCTTAACGGAGTAAGTCGCGGATTAAGCGTCTTAAAATAGACGCATGCCCAACCATCGCAGGCCATCCCCTGGCCGATCACTCCTTGTGGTAGAGTGATGGGAAGTGATAACCAAGGTACCTCATTGGACGTTTAACTTTTAGCTTAGGATGCCTGACCAAGCTGGCAAAGTTGGACGGACGAGATGATCTACGGCACATATTTGCGACCGTTGATGATTTTTAGGGTTTTAAAGAGGTGCGCAAGCATCACTCTTCAGCGTGACCGAAATCAAGCATGGATAATGTTTTTGGTGGTACCGACCGGTCATGCATGGAGACGGCTTTCCGGTGTACATGTCCATACCATTATATCTCGCGGAGGTACGATCTAGGCCACTCAATTTGTCTGGAAAAAAAAGAGAGGTCGTGATCGTTTTGCGTTAGAAATCAGTTGCCGCAAAGGTTTTAGAGGCCGCGAGACATGCCTCCTTTAGGCGTGCATTCCGAAGTATCTGGCCATGGTTAGCCTAGGCCGGTCGGTCACACGCATAGGTGGGCCTACGGTGATCGCGTTGATGCTCTTTGGACCCCCTTAGTCTATATATACACCCTCCATCCAAGCTGGCGAAGATGGATGGTCGTGATCGACCTGCGACACATATGCCATGCCGCAAACCCTAATTAGGGTTTTGAAACGTTCACGTACACGCAATTTGGGCCAAACAAATTGGCAAGTTGGGCTTCTCCTTTGAGGAGGCCGATTATGTGGGGCCCACGTTGGGCTAGTGGTGAACATGTGTGCACCTTCCTGATGGTCCTAAGTTCGATCTAAGCCATCCAAACATGTCGGCAAAGTTGGATGGTTGTGATCAATTTAAGACACTAATAGAATTCCGCGACCCTTTAAAGCATCACGCAAGCCATGTTATGAGCAAACGTTTGTTTCTCCATGGATTTGTCGTGAGAAAACCGATCGGACAGGGATAGAGTGGGCCCACCAATATGCGTGTTGGCGCCTCCTCCATCTTTCATGGTGTGATCTAATCCGTCCAATCCGGCTAGTGAAGTTGGACGGTCACGATCGTTTTGAGTCTGTCTTAAGCAGTCTTGCTCACTCGAGCTTCTTCCAAAGCAATGCGGCCACCCTACTTTAGGACTGACGTTTTGGCATGATGGGAAGTAAAGTGTAATGTTCGACCGGCTAGTGCATAAATAGGCCCGCTAGTGATCATCAAGGTGATAGCATACTCCTACTAGGGTTCGTCTAGGTTGGTTAAATCATGCGGCCAACTTGCGTGGCCGTGATCGTTTCTGAGACTGACACAGACAGTCCAGATTTCCCTAAGGGAATTAAATATTCTCGCTGTTACGAGATTCTCTTTGTTAGAGAATGGTATAGCATGTACGGGTATTTCGTGCATGCCTCACTATTGACACTTGGATATTCATGTTACTCTGCTAAGAGTAACAATCAGTCATCATGCCGCACCAATAATGAGAGTCCTGCTGAGAACAGTACAGGAAATACAAGGAAATTCATGCATTAATTAATAATGCTATAAATTCACAGAATATTGGGATTGTTGCTACATGCACCATTCTGGGTGAATTTTATGTATTTATTGAATTGTTTAGAATACATAAAACGAGAGGATTTCTGTGCTCATCATTTGTCAAATGGCCTTACCCTTTGCAGGATGTCAGCACAAAAATTGGTTTTACAATTTTAGCCATGAACTAAAATCCACCATTATTGTCGTGGTTTAGGTAACGCAGATACACAGTTTGTGTGGTTTAGGTAACGCAGACACACAACTTGTCTTTTACAATTATTGTCGTAAACTATCCCCGGATTTAGTCTTTATTGCAGAACCTTGGATTGCTTTTTCTTCTATTTCTTTGAATTACTGGGCTAGTCTCAACCTGAAGCTGGTGGCTCTAAACGACAGAGGGGCTCGCCGTTCAAATTTATGGTGTCTTTGTGCTAATCACATGAAAGTTGATGTGGTGTTTAATTCACCGCAGCTAATTGCTTGCAAGGCCGCTATTGGAGACATGGATTACTTCATGGCTGGGGTTTATGCTTCAACCTCTTATCTTACTCGTAAGGATTTGTGGTTCAGACTGACCAGCTTGAAGAACAATGCTACTCAACCCTGGTGTATAATTGGAGATTTCAATGCGGTGCCGGGGGCTCATGAGAAGTTTAGCGTCCCTCCTCCAAACCGTATCTCCTGTGATGATTTATTAGCTTTCTCAAAGTCAAATGATCTCCACCATCTGGATACTAGGGGAGCTCGATTCACTTGGACGAATGGTCGCAGGGGTAGACACAACATAGAGCTTCGGCTGGATAGAGCTCCGTGTAATGAAAACTGGATGGTGTCATGGAATTCAACGGTCTGCAGCACTCTGGCGAGGGTAAAGTCAAATCACTACCCTCTGTTGTTTGAAGCGTGCAAGGGTGATCAAACTTTCGCCTCTTCGTTCAAATTCCAGAGCGCGTGGTTGGAACACCCGGGGCTGAGAGAAGTGGTGGAGCAGGCTTGGTAACAACAATTCTTTGGCTTCCCGATGTACGTGCTCATTCAAAAGCTTAAATTCCTAAAGTCAGTGCTTAAGCGCTGGAATAAGGACATCTTTGGTGACATTAATCTGAATGTAAATAAGGCTAATGAGGATCTGCAAAATGTGCAAAATCGTTTGGTGGAGGAGGGCTACTCTGATGAGCTTCATCTAATCGAAATGGCGGCTTCAAATAACCTTGTGGATGCTCTAAAGACTCAAAAAACTTTCTGGAGAGATAAGTCGAGGCTAGACTGGGTAAAAGATGGAGACGCTTGCACAAATTTTTTCCATAATTATGTGAAGATTAGAGCTAATACTAATAAAATAACTCATCTTAAGAATAATAACGAGCTGCTGTCCTCTCATGAGGAAATTTCAGATCATGTGCTTTCTTATTTTCAGAATCTTTATGATAATGATGATGTGAACCCTTCCACAGACTTCATTAGACGTAATGTTCTAAAAAGAGTTTCAATAAATGATAATGCTGCGCTCACTGCGATGCCGAACAACCTGGAAATCAAAGCAGCAGTGGATACTATGAATTCTAACGGAGCTCCTGGGCCTGATGGCTTCGGTGGAATTTTCTTCAAGTCTTTCTGGGACATAGTAGGTACGGATGTTAAAAACTCGATAAATTACTTTTTCAGAATGGGTGGCTAATGCCGAATGCAAATCCGAGTAATGTCATTATAATACCGAAAGAAAAGGGAGCTGATGTCATTGAGAAATTCCGTCCCATTGCACTCAGAAACTTTCATTTCAAAATAATTGGAAAGATCTTAGCTACGCGTATGAGCCCTATTGTTTCGAAAATTATATCCCCTCAGCAAAGAGCTTTTCTGAAGAACAGAGACATTTTTGACTGCATTGGTACTACGTCTGAGGCGATAAACTTGCTAGACTACAAATTCTTTGGTGGAAACATTGCTCTAAAGTTTGATATTCATAAGATGTTTGACAATCTGAACTGGAATTTTCTCATTCGGAGTCTGAATGAGTATGGCTTCTGCGATTCGGT
This sequence comes from Papaver bracteatum, assembly GCA_023529315.1. Taxonomy (NCBI): domain Eukaryota; kingdom Viridiplantae; phylum Streptophyta; class Magnoliopsida; order Ranunculales; family Papaveraceae; genus Papaver; species Papaver bracteatum. Next base: position 3,054,677 of record JAJJWX010005152.1, read on the forward strand.
GGTCGGCTGGATTAGATCAATTTTGCACTCTGCAAGACTGTCAGTGGTGATCAACGGAAAAGCTATGGGCTACTTCAACTGCCAAAGAGGAGTGCGCCAGGGAGATCCTCTATCTCCGATACTTTTTTGCATGGCTGAAGAAGTTCTAAGCAATACAATCACAAATTCATTCAGACACGAGGAGATTCACCACATTTCGTCTCCAAGAGGTACTATTTTTCAGTCTCATGTGATGTATGCGGATGACATTATGGTTTTTTGTAGAGGTACAAAAAGAGATGTAAAGGCAATAATGCAAATTTTTAAGGAATATGGTCAGAACTCGGGTCAGAAAATTAGCTCAGCCAAATGCACAATGTATTCTAGCAGTCACGCTCACAGCAGGATATCTGACATTGCTGCTTCATATAACATTCCGATGGGTAATCTTCCGTTTCGTTATCTGGGAGTCCCTATCTTTCGAGGTAAGCTGAGAGCAATACACCTTCAGTCAATTCTAGATACTATAAAAATAAAATTTACTACCTGGAAAGGTAAGCTGCTATCAATGATGGGTCGAGTGGAGCTGGCTAACTCGGTAATAGCGAGCAAGGCTCTGTACATCTTCCACATATACAAATGGCCTAGAGAGTACATAAAAAAATTGGAGAAATGGATTAGGAATTTTGTTTGGTCTGGCGACATAAATATAAGGCATCACAATACGGTAGCTTGGGAAAAGGTGTGTCTGCCGGTGAATGAAGGAAGTCTGGGTATAAAATCTATAAGCTGCTTGAATGATGTTGCTCTTATGAAGATGTCCTAGAAGCTAATGACAGGTCAATCGACGTTGGGTGATTCCATTAATGTGCGCTTCGCAGGGGCAACTTACAAAAAATTGTCAATATGGCATGGCTACAAAGAGCAGTGGAACATCATCAAAGACAAGATGCTTTGGTTGGTTGGTCAAGGGAATAAAACAGACTTCTGGAATGACATATGGTACACTAATATGGATCAATCTATTGCGGATTTTCTGGATCTTGATAACTCAAATTTGCACAACAGGGTACAAGACTTCATAGTGGAAGGCAGATGGAGCTTTCCAGACTACATGCCTGAACTGGAGGGTAACATCAAACAACTGATTAATGAAACTCCTTTTGCGTCTCATATGTAGGATATGCAGGTGTGGACAGGTAGCAGCTCGGGCGAGATCAGTATAAAAACTGCTTATGACTTTCATATGCCGAGATAGGTGGAGCAGTTGGACTTCAGAGATCTTTGGACAATAAAAATTCCGCCATGCAGGGCATGCACGGTGTGGAAGGTACTTCATAATAGAATTCCCTCGGATGACAACGTGAAATTCTATGGGGTGGACACAGTAAATTGCTGCATTCTGTACACGGTTCCCTGCTGTGCTGAAACTCAACATCATTTATTCTTGAAATGTGCTTTGGCGAGCTCGCTATGGAATTGGATAATGCAGGTGTTTCGTCACAGGATTCACTGTCGAAGTTTGCAAGTGATGTTTGCTTCTATCAGATGTTTTAAAGGCTGCTCTCAAACCAAGAAGTTGTTGTGGATTATGGCAGCTACTTGCATCTGAATCATTTGGCACTGCAGAAATAACCTTAGATTCAAGCATAAGGAAATCTCCTTCAATCAAGCTACCAAGATGTTGGCTATGCTCATTGTGGAGTCGAGCAGAAACAGCGGAGGATACTCGTTTTATACTTCAGCAGACAAGCACATTCTGGACTATTTGGGAATTAAAAGGTTAGCTCCTAAAATGCCTAGAGCTTTAATGGTTAAATGGCATACTCCTTAGCAAGGATGGATCAAAGCTAATATCGATGTCTGCTCCATTGGTAATCCGGGTCCGGCGGGCTGTGGAGTGGTGTTTCGAGATTCGGAGGGGCGAGTTCGGGGATGCTTAGCGCAAAAATTGGGGACCAATAATTCTATTTTTGCGGAGCTTTGGGGTGCCATCTTTGCTATGCGTTTGGAGAATACTTTGGGCATACGTAGGCTGTGGATGAAGTGTGACTCGATTTTTGTTCTACAATCTATCAACAATCATGAGTTAGTTCCTTGGAGATTGTCGACTAACTGGAATAACTACTTGAATTGCACTAAGTCTATCCAGATGAAGTGTACTCATGTGTTTAGGGAAGGCAACGCGGTGGAGGATTCGTTGGCAAAGCACGGAGCGACTGTGGTGTCGCGCTAGTGGAGAACTTCTCCTGATTTTTTAAATCATAAGATTGGAATCGACAACTCGGATCTTCCATTATACCGTTTTCGCAATATATAGCCTTTGGCCCCGGGTTTAGGGGGTCCTTTTGTTTTGTTTTGTTTTCTTCTTCTTGTCTTCAGAGGTAAGGCCTAGTCCCCCTCCTTCTTTTTTTCCTCCTTTTTAATAAAATTGGGTTTGTTTAAAAAAAAAAAAATCCACCATCAACACTAGGATATGAGACTTACAAGTATTATATGAAGGCTTGAAGAATGTGAAGAAGTAAAGAGCTACAACGACAACATCATCCTTCCACTTGAGGTTAGTAATATTTGACTTGAACTGTTTCATTCCTAACGTATGTTTTAAGTCGTGCATATTGAAAACATAATTGCGAATCTATGAATGATTATACTCTTGTTAGACATAGTATTAAGGAATTACAATACGAAGTATAACGTCTATCTTTTGAACTTCGTATATTAGTGTTGATGGTGGTTTTTATCTTAAGGTTAAAATCGCAAAACCCTAGTCGGACAGTGACGTCACATGATTTGAGTAATAATGTCTCCACTGAATGCATTTATTGAACCCTTTAATATATCTGCGAGAAAATTACCAGGGTACCTTTTTTTTAATACTAATTAGGGTTTCGATAGGCCAAACCCTAATTCCCACACCACAAGTGCCAATGGAAAACCATGCCAGCCATATCTACCACGCCAAGGCATACCAACCATGCCAGCCGCACCACTGTGCTAATGGAAAACCATGCCAGCCACACCTACCGCGCCAAGGCATGACAACCATGCTAGCCGCACCACAGTGCCAATGGAAAACCATTCCATCCACACCTACCGCGCCAAGGCATGCCAACCATGCTAGCCGCACCACTGTGCCAATGGAAAACCATGCCAGCCATACCTACCGTGCAAAGGCATGCCAATCATGCTATCCAAACCAACCGCACCTTGCCTTGGAACTAACCATGCTAGCCGCACCATGCGCCAACGACATGCCAAACCCTTGGCCCCACCATGACAATCCAACCGCACCTTGCCTTGGCACTAACCATGTTAGCCGCACCATGCGCCAACGGCATGCCAAACCCTTAGCCCCACCATGCCAAGCCAATCGGGCACCTTGCCTTGGCCCTAGCCAAGCCAACCGCACCTTACCTTGGTCCCACCATGCCAAGCCCTTGGCCCCACATGTACCAATGGCATGCCAGACACCTTGCCGCGCCATACAGTGTTGGCCTTCCCCATGCGGCTACTGAAACAAAGGCCTGCAACAATCAACGACCATCTTTCTATCTAAGATGAAAATCTTAGCCGTTCATGGTCACCAACCAACGCATGGTAACCTTTGGTACAATGCCAAAACCCTAGTTTTGGCCACGCCTAAACCACGCCAAGGCATGCCAACCATGCCACATGTGCCAATGGCATGCCATGCCAGCCACCTTGCCGCTCCATACCGTGTTTGCCTTCCCCATGCGGCTACCAAAATAAAAGCCTACAACAATCAACGACCATCTTTCCATCTAAGATGCAAATCTTAGACGTTCAAGGTCACTAACCAATGCATGGTAACCTTTGGCCTAACGACAAAACCCTTGTTTTGGCTACGCCTAAACCACGCCAAGGCATGCCGACCATACCACATGTGCCAATGGCATGTCGTGACAGCCACCTTGTCGCACCATATTGTGTTGTCCTTCCCCATGTGTCTACCAAAACAAAGGCCTGAAACAATCAACGTCCATATTTCTATCTAAGATACAAATCTTAGCCGTCCAAGGTTTCCAAACAACGCATGGTAACCTTTGTCCTAAAACCCTAGTTTTGACCACGCCAAACCACACCAAGGCATGCCATGCCAGCTACCTTATCGCGCCATACCGTGCTGACCTTCCCTATGAGGCTACCAAAACGAAGGCGTGCGATGATCAATGATCATCCTTCCATCCTAGGGCAAATCCTAGTCGTCCAAGGTTGCCAAACAACGCATGGTAACCTTTGTCCCAAAACTTGCTAGCTTCCCAAAAACACGCTAGCTTCTCAAAACATGCTAGCTTCCCAAAAACGCACCAAACATGCCACGGTCCCTTTTGAATTCTTCCTGAGTTTTACTTTTAGGATGTTTTCGCCTCATGAACGAGCTCAAAACCTAAATATTCCCACGTAGGGAGATAGGAAATTCTTTTCTGTACGGAATGGAGAGGCGGACCATCAAAATCCGAGTCCGTATGAGAATTCTACATCGATTCTAGTAAATGTCAACATATTAAACCCTAATTTAGACAAAGCCGCAAGTGCTTCCCTTCCAAGCCGCACACTTCCAGTGGCTCCACTCCACGTTAAAATCCATGTCGGCCATGATTTCATGCTGATAGATACCAAACAAAGGGTTGCAACGATCAACGGCCACCCTTCTGTCTAAGATGCAGATCTTAGCCGTCCAAGGTCACCAGCTAACGCATGGCCACTTTTGGATCAATACCAAAATCCTAGCTTGTCCATGCCGTCCATGCTTTCATGTTGCTGTCTACCAAGCGAAGGTTTGAAATAATCAACGGCTACCTTTCCTCTTAAGATGCAAAATCTCGACCGTCGAAGGTCACCACGCAAGTCTCCCAAGATCAACTTGCCAGACAACAACAAATGTAGCACATGTTTTCCACAAAAACATTCGAGACATCAACGCATGTCACAAATTGGGGGATGCTCATTGGGTATTGGTTTGGCGGTTTACAGCGTGCTGCGTACACTACGCCCGTTATAAGAGAGTGTTATAAGGATGAAGCGGTTAGTAAACACAAGGAGTAATGGTGAAATTATTTCTATTATGGATCACCAATTTCAGGCATTACCGGTTACCACCTCCTCCCATTTACTCACCCGTTTTCCATTTCTTAATGAGGCTAGAGTACGTTTCACTTTGACTTGTATAAATAGGCATTACCTATTTACACCGAACAACAAGTTCAGGTCGAGAGCATACAATATTCAGAAATTTTTTGCTAGCTTTCCATCTATTAGCTTCCAAAGTTCTGATATAAGTCGTAAAACAACTACTCTTCCAGAATCAATTATTCTGGTCTCAACACTTTCTTCGCTTCCCTCCCCAAAACTAAACATTCTCCTTCACTTTGTGACCGAAGAAAGTCTGGAACGGCCATTTCTTGGTTTAAGACAGATTTGTACAGATTGATTTCTCGAATCTAAAGTATTCCCTTGTAGTACATTATTTAGGGTTTAAATTCGTTTCTCACCCACACACCCGGAATTACCAAAATCAACAGAAACCGTTTTCACCCTTAAACAATTAGACATCGACATAATCGTATGAATGTTATTGTGATTATGTATGGGTATGGGTGAATATTTCGTCCTAGGAAACAATGTTTTTACATTCGTTTAAAGGAAGAAAATTCATGAACTTGTGTTATGAATCGAAAGGGAAATCGCTAGGCTTATTGATATTGTTATTCATTGCAAATATTTGGATTACCAATATGTGTGTTTAGTATAACCGCTCATAACTTGTTTATGTATCTTGGTAAAACTATTCACAAGGCCTGACTTTTGTATTGGTATGACTTTTATTAGTGAAACTGATCTTAAGTAATCACCTGAGATAGTATGATCGATTTATTGTAATAGGTATGACCAACTCTACACATTGGGGAACCGATCCTAGTAAGAGGTGTAACCGATCACAAGTAGGGTAATCGATCCTTGTAGGAGGTGCAACAAAATATTAGTGATTGGTAACCGATCCTATGACTTGTGCAACCAATTACAAGTTAGATACCATATATATGTGGTAACCGATCCTAGTACCTAGTCAACCAATTTTTTGAAAACTAGTGTGACCGATCCTAGTACCCACATGGAGGTAGAACCGAAACTTGTTTTGGTCGAACCATTTAATGATTGGTGATTTTATAGGATAATCAATCACATAGTTCTTGGAAGTCAGATGAACCAATTTTAAACTTTTTTGGAAGTGTGGCAAATCGGTTCCAAGATTGTAAATATGAAAAAGGATTTACAAAGTAAAGATGTCGATATACTTTGAACATGTGCAGTAACTCTTATCTTTTATTGTTCAAAGATATTTATTAATAGCTAAAGGAGAATCCCATATCGAAATAAATTGAGAATCTTTTTATTAAGGTTTTTAGTTTTATATGCTTTTAATTTCCCGCAATTAAAATGCATATCTTTAGAAAATAAAAATTAGTAATGTGCATTTACTAGTTAGAGATTTTCTAGTGAGATTTCGGTCAATATTTGGACAAAGCATTTTCAGGAATTATGAAAACCGTTTTTCCCTTATTGCATATCTTTGAGAATATTCGGTTTTGGAAATTCTTTGGTGTCCAAACTTCCTTGGTATATAAATATTGAATTTTGCATTTCGAGCAAACTAATCCTCAGAGCCAGCAAAACTACTTAGTTATGTTGTTACTGTGGAGCCGTCTATTCGGAGAGTAAAGTACCCTAATTAGGCGAAATCTCTTACGACCGCTCGTTTTAAAGACTTCTTTGGGATTGGGAAGCTCTACGAGTACCGTTGGTGGGAAACTAGATAATTGCAGTTTATTATTAGTTTTTGATTGATTTGATTGACTAACGGTTTGAACTTTGATTGCACCTAGTTTGTTTATGCTTGAGAATCTTCTCTTCTGATATAAGATTCACTCAAACTAGATCGAAGTTTCGACGGGGATCTTTAGAACTGTTTGTAAATATAAAGATGTCTTGTGATAATCCATTGTTAACAGACTCCGTTCTGTATGTAATTGATCATAATAGATTCAAGTTGATTGTGTGCAGGTGTTTATTGAAGATCTAAGAAAATTTGAAGATAAAGAAGATTTCTGATTTGGGTTCATAATCTTTGGTGTGCACAAAACTTGATCGGCTGGGGATACGATTATAATCGGTTTATCTTTCTAGATTAATTAGTTGAGTAGATCAACATCAATACGTTTCTTTGTGATTCGAAGTATTGATTACAAAATCTTGACAATTACTTTGGTAGTTGTTATTGGATAGATCTAAGAACCTGACAAAGGAGTTTATTGGGATAGACGGAAGAGCTATCCTTTTGTCAAATTCATATTACTTGATTAAAAAGAGTTGTTACCAAACAGATTTGTTGTTCCTTTATTGTTTGGAATACAAACCAAAGGAGTTGTTCCAAATGCATGACTTATTGCAAGTTGGATGCGCAGGGATACAAACAAAACTAGGTGAACTATATGTTTAGTTGCTTGGTCTCAACTATACGAAGTTGGTTTAGATTTTGTATAGCGGCTTAATACTGAGAGTATTCAATTCTGGACAAGGTCCCTGGGTTTTTATGAATTTGCGGTTTCCTTGTTAACAAAATCTTGTTGTGTATTTTACTTCTTTACTTTTTTATTTCCGCAATTATAATTTTTTTTATTATAATTAGAAGTAAAATACACAAATGTTAATTCCTATTTACTTGATAGAAATCCTATTGTGTTTGGTTAAGTCTGAACCTATTATCAAGTAAAGATAATTCGTTGTTGATTGTCTCGATCATGTATCCATAGTCAATCACACAAGTTATCTTGTTGTCGTATTGTCTCGATCTCGTATCCATAGACGACCACACAAAGTGTGAACCGATTAGTTGTATTGTCTCGACTCAGTCCATAGAAAATCACTTTCGGAGAAAGGACTTATAGGTGGAAAATTTTTAGATTGAGGTATATTTTGGTACCCTCGTATTTTCACCAGGATAGATGGACTTTATTCTCTGAAACTCTGATTATCGTAACTTTCTTCTTCAAACTCTCCCCAAACTCTCCGTAACCTCCTTCCTGACTCCCGTAAGCCCTTAAATACTCAATTGGACCGAGAATAAGCCCTCATAACTCCATATAATCTCGCCATAACTCAAAATATTCTTCACTGCAATTTTAAGGAAATGTTTCCTTATTCTTCTCTTGCACGCGTGTCTGTAGCTGTCCAAATCAGTCGAACTTGTTGCATAGATGTCCCAAACTATGTTAAACACGCTATGCCTCACTCAAAATCCCATCGACACGTACAATCCCGTGAACATCTCCTCTTATGCACATGCTCACTGTCTTCTTCTTACCGAGAATCTAGCCAATTTTATCCGATGAAATAAGCCATACCACGCCTGTTACGCTCAGTCAAGTCATCCCAATGAATATCAGCTATTTAGTTTCCTTCTATCATGCCCAAAACACGAACCCTAAATTCTTCCCAGTGGCTGCAAAAGTTCACGCCAAAACTGAAATTTGAATGAAGAAGATGGTGTGCCCCGATCCAAAATTTAGGTGCCTTTATCAGCTTGTGTGCCCTGGGATGCCCCTTATCCAAATTGAGGGTGCCTTTAGTAATTTTCTCTGGGGGGGGGGGGGTCCAAATAGCACTTTTTGAGCAACTTTTTCCACACAAGTGTATTTCTCCAAAAACACCTACACAAACATAAAAACACCATGATAAGCACTAACAATAGAGACACTGAGGACAATTTAGACACAAAAATGTGTCTATCAAATACCCCCAAACTTATTATTTGCTAGTCCTCGAGCAAAACTAATATAGAAAATAAAATTCTAACTCACTAGGTGGCCCTAGTGACCGAGTTAATCTCGGGAGGGTTTACCAGAGGTATACCCACAAAACCATTACTCCATACCCTAGCTATCTACGTAGAACCTTGGAAGGAACTAAAGAATCTCATTGGTTTGCATAAAATCATTGACTATAGGAGGAAGTACCCTGATGCGAAATTCCAATTGATGTACACGAGTTTGCACTCAATCATACTAAAATTCATATATAAGTGACAGAGCTCTACTCAGATAGTTTCTGGACATCATAACCGGAGTCGACCAATCACATGGAAAGATTAAGAAGGTGGATGCAGAGAAAAACGTAGATGGATTTGATGTTGACTAAGTTGTGTAGATGGTGGATTTTCAACAAAGGGAAAAACCGTAAAATCATGAGGCATGTTTTGACATGACTTTCAAGCATGCATCGATTCATATTTTATGAAGCCATGATGAATATGTTTTCGAAAGGCCTCCACCAACCGAGCGTTCGATCCCTGACATTTCATTGTGACCTCTATGCAGCTGGGAAGTTCTCCGAAGATTGAGAACATAGCGCCTTCAGGACGTCGGTGATACTCACTGTCGCTAACTGCAGGAGAGAGACCCACCTCCACATAGAAGAATAGTTGGGCAGCGGACGCCTTCAGGACGTCGGTGACACTTCACCGTTCCCTGATTATGTGGAGAGACCGTGCATAGATTTAGGAGGTTCTCCGTATATTGAGAACATCAACACCTTCAGGTTGTAAACACCACCGTGACTCCCTGAATATGCACCATTCAGAATAGATGTGCCACTTTAACTGGATAATATCGTTTCTGAATATAGATTACTTCTGTCGTGATATTCACCACTGAATTCCCAGAATGATCTACTATTACTCTTATTCCATGGTCGAATCCACGGCCTGATCCCATGGAATGGAAATAACAATTGCTCTTATTCCATGGTCGAATCCACGGCCTGATCCCATGGAATGGCAATAACAATTGTTATGATTCTATGATCGAATCCACGGCTTGATCTCATAGGATAGCAATGAAACAACTATATTATCTCATTACTCCGATTTCATGATCGAATCTACTGGTCTCGTGAAATGGTGATGGATAAATCTCAATAACTCCGATTCTATGGTCGAATCCACGATCCCATGGGATGGTAATGCTCGTTTTATTATTCTGAATTCGTATTCGAATCCGCATTTGTGGTCTTTTTTCTTCGTGTTCTTTAGTTATGCAGCAGCAGGAAGGTATTCTCTGAAACTCTAATTATCGTAACTTTCTTCTTCAAACTCTCCCCAAACTCTCCGTAACCTCCTTCCCGACTCCCGTAAGCCCTTAAATACTCAATTGGACCGAGAATAAGCCCTCATAACTCCATATAATCTCGCCATAACTAGAAATATTCTTCACTGCCATTTTAAGGAAATATTTCCTTATTCTTCTCTTGCACGCGTCTGTAGCTGTCCAAATCAGTCGAACTTGTTGCATAGATGTCCCACACTATGTTAAACATGCGCTGCCTCACTCAAAATCCCATCAACACGTACAATCCCGTGAACATATCCTCTCATGCACATGCTCTCTGTCTTCTTCTTACCGAGAATCTAGCCAATTTTATCCGATGAAATAAGCCATACCGCGCCTGTTACGCTCAGTCAAGTCATCCCAATGAATATCAGTTATTTAGTCTCCTTCTATCATGCCCAAAACACGAACCCTAAATTCTTCCCGGTGGCTGCAAAAGTTCCCGCCAAAACTGAAATTTGAATGGAGAAGATGGTGTGTCCCGATCCAAAAGTCAGGTGCCTTTATCAGCTTGGGTGCCCTGGGATGCCCCTTATCCAAATTGAGGGTGTCTTTAGTAATTTTCTCCGGGGGATTCCAAATAGCACTTTTTGAGCAACTTTTTCCACACAATTGTATTTCTCCAAAAACACCTACACAAACATAAAAACACCATAATAAGTACAAAATCAAGCACTAACAATAGAGACACTAAGGAAAATTTAGACACAAAAATATGTATATCAGTAACTGATATTTCTAGGCTGTTCTTCGGTAACATAAGACCGGATTACAATTGGTTCCTGTTCACCTTGATTTATCAAAAGACGGAACAAAAACTTCGTAGGTATTTTTGTGGGAGACAGATTTATCTATCTAAATAGACTTTTCTATTGGGGACACATTGTTTATAAAGTCTTCGACTTTGGGTCGTAGCAACTCTTAGTTGTGGATGAGATCAACTAAGGGAATCAAGTGCGTAGATTTCTGCTAGGATTCAGATACGTAAGGAATGCGACTGTCCCTTGATCAGTGTGAGATTAGTTAGGGCTCAACTACATTCCAGTTCGAAGTTAACTTAGGGCTAGAGTATGTAGCGGCTTAATACAGTGTGGTGTTCAAATCTAGATTAGGTCCCAGGGTTTTTCTAAATTTGCAGTTTCCTCGTTAACAAAACTTCTGGTGTCTATGTTATTTCTTTTCCGTATTATATTTGTTTATATAATTGAAATATCACAGATTGTGCATAGTTTAATCAATTTCAATCAACAACCAAAGGTTGGATTTACCAATTGATTGACACTTGGACATTGGTCTTTGGTACCTTTCAAATTGTTTCTCATAATAATCAAGCTCGCGGATTTCTATCTGTTTGATTTGCTGATTACATTGAGAAACAAAGATATAACTCTTGGATATATTTTCCTTGATTGAATCTGACTGTCTAGTTGATTCTCTTGGAATTATATAGGAGTTAGTCCATACAACTTGCCTAAACGAAATATTGGGTGTGGTTGTTGTACCCCAACATTTTCAATTGGTATCATAGCAGACAAACACGTTTAAGACCTCATAATTCTGTGTTTGTAGCAATCTGACTATATGGATAATAATTCTCTATTAAATGCATCACTGGGTCCAAGGGACTCAAAATATTCTTCCATGACTGATTTGATTAAATATGTAGAAGATATTCTCTCTGCACCTTCTCCAAGTCTAAATTCCCTTGAAGCGTTATCAAGAATTGAAGAACAAGTTAAAGGTTTATCTATTGATGTTGAGTTTTATCTTCTGAAAGAACAAAACTCACTTGATAAACTAAACCAAGTTATGATGAGTAATCTTCATTTTGAGATTGATATTGATGTGCTTATTAGCGAGGGAAATACAAATTTTCATTGCCTTCCAAAAATTGCACAAGAGAAGCCTAAATCTCATCTATCGGATTGTCTCATATCTTAACATGACTCAATTCATCAGTCAAATCCTGTTACGTTTTATCAAGATAGTGGCATTGCCTTCTCTTGTGAGAAAAATAGGATGCCTCTTTTCAACAAAAGAGTTTCCCTATGCAATACTAAATATTATCTGCAAAGCCTATTTTTTATAAGTTGTAAAACAAGAAATCAGGAAAACAAGTTCATTTGTGCTTCTTTAAAGTTCTTTGTAAAACTTATAAAAATAGAATTTTGGGTATCTCTCAATACTGTTGATTGCAAAAGTAGTTGGGAAAAAAAATCTTTCTTGGTGTCATGGTGTGCAAAGGGAGAAGCTTATGTGCGTAGGGTCGATAACCTTTTTCATTTTTCTCATCGTTTTGGAACTTCACCATTAACGACAATTCGTGTACCAAGTAAGTCCTTCACAATTTTTTGTGTGTTTTCTTTTCATCAATGGCATCTAGGAAGATCTTGATTCATGGTGAGAGTCCGGGTGCTAATGCTAGTAGTGAAACTTATTATGACCCCAGTTTGGGAGCTAGGTTTGTTAGTAAAGACGCTCGTGACCAATATTTGGAACATAGAAAAAAACTGTTTATCATGGAAAGATACTATGATTCTTCAAAAATTAGTGTAAAACATCTCTATAAGTTTCTTATAGGTTTTGATTGGGAAATAATTCATCAACCCATGGGAACTGCTCATGTTGAAATGACTGCCAGTTTTATGCCAACTTACTGAACCGGATTTTGCAACTACACTTTTAAGACTATTGTGGGGAATAAAATCATTCTGGTAAATCGTCAAGTTGTGGCTGAGCTCCTGAACTTGACCCGAGTTGGTAACTTCCAATTTCCACCTCCTGAGCATGAAAGGTTATCTCCAAACATGTTGTCGAATCGTCTTCTTAATAAAGACGTTTCCTGGAAAGATGGAAAGATTGATGTTCATGGTGCTTATTTGTTTCTTAAAGTTGATGGAAAACTGGTTGTGGCAAACATGATGCCGAACACAATTGACAAAATGTTATGGACCAGGTCTCTTGATGAATTGATTTGGTACATTTTTTAAGGGAGAGACATAGATTTCTGTAGTCTTATCATTCGTCATATGATAAGTTTAAATTAGACATCTAAGAAGACTCTTGGCTTTCCTTGCCTCATTTCAAGGACTTGTAGTCATTTCGGCATAGGTGCTTTAGGAACCGAACTTGGAGGGCCAAAAGTCTTGACCGTGGCAAGCATCGAAAAGATGAAGAAAACTTTAACTAGAACCTCAGCAAGAACTTCAATAGTCTCAAACACTGAGATTATTGAAGTTCGACATGAGGTTGAATGCTTGAAAGAGCAGTTGGAGTATGTTACTGAAGCCCATCCTGAACTAATTGAGAAATTTCATGAAATTGCTAGGGACTATTATAAGATGATTGGTTAAATTCTGTTTATTTGTTTTGATTCTGCTTATGGTTTTCTTGTTTTGTTGAACTTATTAAAAATGTTATTTTAATGGTTATAATAACTTTAATAGTATTTTATCCTTGAAATGATTCTATCTTTCAATTAAATTGCTAAATGTGTTTGCAATTTATCCTATCCCTAATGGATTTTGCTAATATTTATGTTGTGATCATAGCTTTTGCTGAGCTAGTCTTCAAGCTTTTGCTTACAAGATTAGATGTTATGGATTTCATAGCTTTTTCTAATGTGTTTTGTGGAAGAAGTCTCGGATCCAACTCAGATCATTTAGGATCGGTTTTCACCCATCCCGCCATAGTCAAGATTAAAAAAAAATTCAAATCCAAGAAAGTCAGAAGTATACGGATAATTAGCAGCCTAATTTTTCTCTATAAGTTCATATACAACTGTTATAATTACCAAACTTGGAACAATCATAATATATTATGTTTCTATTTTTATAGCTTGGAAAATAATTTGCATTTATCCTGAAATTGCCATTTCACCCAGTTTTACCCTCACAACCCTAATAACTTTTCCCCTATTTACCCTCTAAATCATCCTTTACCTTTAAGATATCGAAAACCATATGTTTTACCAATAAATTTCTGTTTGGAATACTTGAAGAAATTAGACTTTCAATTCTCGGTAGAAATGGAAGAAGAAAACACTAGTAATGTTATTGATATGGTGGAAAAATTCAAGAAAGCTACATTGGATTTGGGAAATATCAATGAAGTTGTTGTGGTCAATCAAAGCATCACCAATGAAAAAGATGATGGATAAGAGTGGGAAGCTATTGCTATTAGCAAAATAATCATCAAGGGAAGAATGAACAATGATACAATTGAGAAGTATATAACCTTTGCCTGACCTTTCTTAACTTTGGATAATCTAAGAATGGTGGAAGTTGAGCCGAATTTGATGATCTTCAAGTTCAATAATTGGGATCTGCTGAACAAAGTTATTGATGAGCGTCCATGGATCATCAATAAACATCTGTTGGTAGTGCACGACTACATACCTGGCATGATCTATACAGAAAAACATTGGGTTTCCAACAATTTTGGATTCAACTTAAATATATTTTACATGAATGCATTCTCTGTTACGAAAATTAGTGAAGTTATGAGAGAAGTCACTAGCATAGAGCCTAAGGATGGTATACCAATTAGTACCACCCCTGTGAAGGTGTGTGTTAACGTAGACCTGTCAATTCCTTTGAGAAGAGGTGTTAAGTGCACTACTATGGCTGGAGTTACTAAGTGGAAACGTTTTTCTATGAAAGACAACCAACAAACATTTGCACTGAATGTTATGTTATTAACCACTCTAAAACGGCTTGTAAAGATGCTACTGATTACCAGAAGTTAGTACATGAAAAACCGTACTTTGTGGGCAAGGTTGATAACATTCGTAAAAACATTGTTGCTATCAAGTCAAATCAGGCACCTGCCGTGAAGAACAATCAGAAAAAATTCGTTAAAACTGCATTTTTCGTTCCTCCAAAGGATGGCGATAAGATCAATCTAGACTTTCTTCTCAAAAATGATGATTTAAATACAGAGGAAGACAGTAGATTAGGCAAGCGTTTAAGATCTGATAATCCTAAGATTGTTTCTCCTTCGACTCCTGAGACTTCTTCACAAAGCACCTCAATGAATTCCACTACATCTGACCAGACTGCTCGAAGGGTCACTTCTTGGGATAATCAAACTGTTGATGGTAGCAAGGGGAATCAGATAACACACCTTTTTTTTTTCCTTTTCCATCCAAGAATTTTAATTATTATTTACTTATTAATTGCTTCAGCATTTATTTATTTTCTTCGCCTGTAGTAATTTTTCCCTTCCTGAATTCATTACTCCTTTTTAGTCAATTAGGTTTAGCATTAATTTTTAGCAGACTCATTATACACATCATTTTTTCAAACTGCACTAAATTTTTACGTGCATGGTTTACTACCAGTCCTAGTCTTGCATGCAAAACTAATTCCATAAACTATGTCATGAATCTTAAGTCCAGACTAGGGTATTTTATATCTATAGTTCTTCTCATTATGAAAGTAATTTCATGGAATGTTCAAGGCCTCAACTGTCCCTCTACCAAAAATCATCTAGGAGACATTATCAAAACCCAAAACCCATATATCATTTTTCTCTGTGAAACTAAATTGCATGAGGATAAGATGAGAACTTTATTGTCACCATTTAGATACCCTAATATTAGATATCTTCAGCCAATAGGTCGCTCAGGTGGCTTAGTTCTCATGTGGAAAAACGGTTTTGTTTGTGATATTGTTGGTTTCGATGACAACATGTTTCATGCCATAGTTCAAAGTCACCCAAATGAACCTGAGTGGCTTCTCTCTTGTATGTATGGTTACTGTAACTATTCTAAAATAAAGAATTAGTAGGATTTCATCAAAGATATAGGTTCCAACGTTACACAATCATGGGTGCTATTGGGAGACTTGAATTTTCATATTCAAGACAATATTTTTTCTGCTACTTCTTCTTCTTCAGATGGCCTGGTCAATTCAATACTTCAAGACATTAATTTAGAAGACTTGGGTTTTGTTGGTAGAGAACACACATGGACAAGTAACAGTCTTGGTACATGTAAGAAAAGATCCAGAATCGACACGGCTCTTGTTAATGCTGTTTGGAATTCTCAGTTTCAAGACTCCAAACTTCTTCATCTAAATCAACATGGAAGTGATCACTGTCCCATTATGCTAGTCACAGATTACTCACAGCCAAATTTGTGGAAGCCATTTAAATTCCTTTTCACTTGGTTACATGATACAAGTTATACTACTGAGATATCTAAAGCATTGGACAAAGAAGTTCATGGTTCACCAGGCTTCAAGTTTATTAAGAGACTATAATTCACTAGAACTGCTCTATCTAAATGGAATAAACTGCACTTTGGTAACATCGATCAAAATGTGGATAATCTGCAATAGGAGTTAGCTGAAATACAAAATCTTCCATTTTTCCAGGGAAAATACTGTTAAGGCAGAAGAGATAAGCAAGGAGTTAAATAAATGGCATCAAATTCAAAGTGAATTTAACAAGCAAAAGTCCAGGGACAACTTTGTGAAGGATATGGATTACAATACTAAGTACTTTCATACCTTAACAAAGAGGAAAAGAGCAAGAAATAACATTGAATCCTTGAGGGATAATAATGGTACTTGGGTTCGTACAAGGGAAGACATCTCTATGCTTCTTACTTCACATTTCAAATATATAAGTAATTCTATTTCACCTTTTTTTTGGGTTAATTGGTGATTGGTAATAATATTTTGTCCAAAATTAGTGTTTGGTCTAATATTTGTCCAACTTAGGGGTTGGTACCTAGAAATAACGTTGACTTCCGTTGACTCAGTTGAGTCCAAATTTAATTCAATTAAAATCTTACATATTTATGCATTTACTATACTACCCTTCATATGCTAAAAATTTACATCTCCACTGCCGCAACCACCATCAACATCATATCGTGACCACCACTTAAAACATAAAATCAACCCACCTAATGCCACATCTAGTTTATTTGATATCTTATAGATGATATGTTCAGAGTATACAGAGCTTGGGCATAACTGGTTTTGAATTTTTTTTGAGCAATTGATATACCTACCAACGGTTGGTTTTGTTATCTTCATTTTGTTCGAGTTCCCTGCAAAAAATTAAAATCTAAAACAAACCCAATTTTCTTCATTTGTTACAACCACAAAAATCATTCTCAGTACACACCATTCATGAACGTAAACTAACGGCATCAGAAGAATTTATTGACTGGTTTTTCGGCAAGAAACTCAACCAAAAACAATTCGAATCCAACAAAACCCCATTCAAATCCCTGTATCAATCTCGAACAGATCTATCTGCTATTCCTTCGCTTTTTTTTTTTTCATTTCCCTTAAATAACTTCGATTTCTAGGGTTCATATCATATATTATTAGACACAAAGTTTGAGTGTCTGAAGTATTGGGTTGTAATTAAAATAGCTAATTGATTATGAGATCTGAAGAAATATAGAGAAGAGAAATATGATGATTGAAGAGAAGTTATAAAAATAAGAGATTAGATCTGAGGAGGAGGGTATGAATTCCATCTATCACCCTCATTTATCAGGAGTAGCAGCGGCTATTCAACTGTTTTTAAACTCAAAACTCCACCCAAAACTCGGGGGTTAGTCGTGGGAGAGTTTAAGAGATTTTAATGTATTTAAATCTCTAGGTATTTAGAGGGAGTGTAAGAGAGTCTAGACAATTTGGGGGAGTTTAACCTCAACTCCCCAGAAATATCTTATTTATTGAGAGATTTTTTCCAAGCATAAAAACATCATGAAACTCCCTCAAATTCCCCCAAATTGTAAACTCCCTATAACTCTAGTGTTTTGTGACTAACAGGGAGTTTAAGAGATTCTAATCAAATCTCCCACCACTAACTGGGGAGTTTAAGGGATTTTGAGGTAGTTTTAAAAACTCCCTAGAAATCTCTCACCACTAACGGAGATTTTAAAAGATTTTGACAAACTCCCCCACGACTAACAAGGGATTTGCCAACTACATTGAAATACATTAAAATCTCCCACGACTAACACCCTGTAATACTTCTCTTACTCATACACCATTCACAACCAAAAACGATGTCATCAAATACCCATTCCTTCCTTGTATTCTCGGCTTCACACTCGAGTTTGTGGAAGAAATAAACTCTGGCAGCGCTTCTCTCTATTTGCATAGGCGGCGGAACAGCCTAACAACAATAGAGAAAGTGATAAGGTGAAGGGAATAATCTCTTACCGTTGGCTACATGGTTTCATCAAAACCGTTGGATCTTAGACCCATTCCAGGGTATATTTGTAAATTACGTATTATTTATTTCAGAAAAATAATTTAAGACAGCTCAAAAACTGTCAAAGACAATCAACGTTACCAACCCCTAAGTTGGACAAACGTTAGACCAAACACTAACTTTGGACAAAATGTTAGTACCAAACACCAAATAACCCTTTTTTTTTTTAAAGGAGCAGCTTTATTAAGAATTAGGAGTCAAAAATACAAGACCAACAAGGCCCATTATCAAAACAAAAGAAAAGGAAAAAAACTAAATTGACAAAAGAAAAGAAGTACTTTTATTTCACATGTTATAGATGGACATCATTACTCTCTCCTGCCTAATCTTATTTCAGATAAAGATAATAGAAATTTACTTTTACTTCCCACTGATGAAGAAATATTCAAGACCCTCAAAAGTATGGAAAATTGGTTTGCACCTGGTCCTGAAGGCTTTCAAGCTGGATTCTACAAATCTCAATGGAGAACAGTTGGAACTGATGTTTGTGAGATGGTCAAAAGGTTCTTTACTACTAAAAATTTACCCAAGCAGCTTAACAAGACTTTTATTTCTCTTATTCCTAAGAAGAATAAACCAAGTACTCCTTCAGAATTCAGACCAATTGGCTTATGCAACACTTCCTATAAGATTATTTCTAAGATTTTGGTCAATATCATATCTCCATATCAAGATGCATATTTCTCTGGTAGATTGATTAATGATAAAACCATCATTGCTCATGAACTCATTCATTCAATAAAAAGGAAACAATGAGAAGGAGGCTGGTTAGCTCTCAGGTTAGACATGTCTAAAGCTTTTGATAGGCTTGAATGGCCTTTTCTCTTGAAGATCCTCACAAGTTTTGGTTTTTCTGAAGAATGGTGTCAGTTGATCCATCAATGTATTAGTACAACTTCTCTATATGTTCTTCTTAATGGCTCTCCTTGTGAGGAATTCAACCCTACAATAGGAATAAGACAAGGTGATCCTTTTTCACCTTATCTCTTCATCTTAGCCATGGAATGGTTTTTAAGGACAATGGTTGTTGTTCTTCATGATAAAAGCATTAAAGGGATCTCAGTTGCAAAAGGTGCCCCTCCTATTAATCATCTACTTTTTGCAGATGACTGTCTCATCTTCACTCATGCTAATTTAACCAGTGTGACTAATTTACTTCAAATTTTGAATGATTTTAGTTAACAATCTGGTCAAGTCATCAATTTTGACAAGTCCTCAGTGCATTTCAGTGGCAATATGGATCCTAGCCCTTGTGAAACCTTAAGACAAATATTGGGTGTTAAGTTAATGGACAAAAAAAGAGAAATATTTAGGTTCTCCTCTCATTATTGGGAAATCTAAAGTTAGAGATTTTGAAGATATCCAATTGGCTT
Organism: Papaver bracteatum; assembly: GCA_023529315.1. Classification (NCBI taxonomy): domain Eukaryota; kingdom Viridiplantae; phylum Streptophyta; class Magnoliopsida; order Ranunculales; family Papaveraceae; genus Papaver; species Papaver bracteatum. The sequence continues at coordinate 3,074,460 of JAJJWX010005152.1, forward strand.
TTGATAGAAGATTAAGTACTTGGCAAGGCACCACCATGCATCGGGCTGGCAGAACCACTATGGTCAAGGCAGTTATTAATTTCATCCATACTTACCAGATGAGCACCTTTAAAATGCCAAAAAATCTCTTGAAGAAACTAGATACTGCTCAAAGGAAATTTTGGTGGGGTTTTAAATCTAACAAGGGATTTAATCTTATATCTTGGCATAATATGTGCATATCTAAAGATCTTGGAGGCCTAGATTTCAGGGACCTTGAAATTATAAACCATGCTCTCCTCACAAAGTTAGCATGGAGAATCTATCATCAAGAGGATCATTTGTTAAGCAAAGTTCTCAAATCTAAATATCACAAACAAGAAGATTTTCTGCACATTAATTCTCAAAAGAATAACACCTCTTGGGTCTGGAAAGGAATTGAACAAGGTCTCTATATTCTACAACATCATTACTTTATGGAGGTAAACAATGGTAAGAAGACTATGATTTGGATGGATAGATGGATTTTGGTGTTCAATGATTTGGTTGTTCCTGTTGATAGCTCTCATTACCAATATACTTAGGTCAATGAACTCATTATCTTTAACACAAACAATTGGAACATTTCTTAGCTCAACACTATATTTTTACCAGATATTGTTGAAAGGATAAAGTTAATGCAACTCTCTCATTCAGAAAAAGACATTCTAAGATGGTCTCCTGCAAAAGATGAAGTTTTCTCAGTCAAAAGTGCACATAATAAATTCACAGAAAGAAGAATTCAGCATCAAGTCAGTATTAGTTCTATACCCAAAATTGTGTGGAAGTGTATGTGGAAGATGAAACTTCCACACAGAGTCATTCTTTTTACATGGAAATTCTTCAAGAATGTGGTTCCGACTAGAGAAAGATTAGCTCAACATAATCATATTATAGAACAGCACTGCAGCATATGTCAGGCTGAAGACGAATCTCTCTTTCATATGTTGCTTACTTGCAATCATGCCAAAGCGGTCTGGAGGATGCTTAACATCAACATTGATCAAGTTGTCATGAATTGTCATAATATTTAGGAATGGATTATTTCGTGGTTCAATAATGTCAGAAATTCAAACTCATAAGAACTGGATTACTGGAGGAAAACTCTCATGGTAGCATGCTAGATAATATGGAAGGAAAGATGCGAATGCGTATTTGATGATAAAGTTCTTAACCCTATCAATACTGTGGCTAAAATTAAATATCGGTTGATCAGCTTCTCCAGCCAGCCAAATCAAAATATGGATACTCAGACTAGCTCAGATCATAGAAAATGCAACCTGAATATTCATGATAATTCTAACTCATTAAATATTTATGTTGATGCTTCTTTCGATTATGATTCTAACGCTTGTGGCACCGGTATGGTGTTGGCTTCTAATGCAGATGAACTTAAAGGAATCAAAGGCTCCTATGTAGATAGAATAAAGGATCCATAAGAAGGAGAATGCACAATTATCTTGGAGGCAGTGAGATGGGTTAAAGCAATGGGACACACAAGAATCAACATTTTAGCTGATGTGCAAAATGTGGTCAATTTAGTTAACTCTGACAAACTCTTCGTCAGATGGGAATACATGAAAATTATTAGAGACATTAAGTTATTGTTGAACTCTTTCAGTTTTTGGAGTTTTAGTCATATTTCGAGAGATAATAATTGCTTAGCACATAACATTGCTAATAAAATGAGGTTAGGTAACTCTTTTGTGGAAGAACTATACAATGTACCAAGTTGCCTTGAAATCCTACTAGGCAGGCATATTGCGCCTGTCATTACTTAAATAAAAATTTTCTTTTATCTAAGAAAAAAAACAAACAAATTAGATGATTTTTTTGAAAATAATAATTATGTAGTAATCTTGTTGGTTAAATATATATATATCATTGATTGATCGAAATTTTGTTGTATACTTATATTGTATATCACTTGACTCATTGGTATTGTTATGCATGTTTTGAGATTGAGAATGCATTCTACTGAGGTGTCATCTCACCCAAATTGACATCCTTGCAGATTTCTTTGAAGTAGGAGGTGGAAACTAAGAAGTTAGTTATCTTGTAGATTGTGTGTATATCTTGTAATTGTTTGTTAAGAATATTACTAAAGATGTTTAAATAGATAATTATTGTCTTTAAATTTTATTATGCATGGTTAAATATAATAAACAAAGAAAATAAATATATGCATTAAGTTTTTTTCCGACCCGCAACGCTTCGAGTTCGGATCTCCATACAGGTTTGATCCTGGTTCGGGGTGTTATAATCTTATTCAAGGGTCTTTAGTTTGACATACTTGTGATTGTATTAGGTTTGGTCCATACATGTTTCCGGACGAAAAAGTTGGTAGTGTACTTGGTAACCTTTTCTTTTCATTACTAACATTTTCTCCACCCTAGTGCTAACAACTATCAATTTTTTTATTTTCGATCTTCTTGCTTAATCTTCTTGTGATTGTATTAAGTGTTTATTTTTTCAATATTGTTTTGCCAAATTTAGAGGATAAATTGTGTTTGCGTTATGGAAAATTTGCAACACATAATTTATCCCGGAGTGTTATATGGATCACTGATATTTATACGTGTAAACAACACTATTGTGTTAAGGACAGTTTGTTAAAAGACTAGATTTGTCTAAAGCATAAACTTATTTATGTTAGAGTTTTGTTATCCACACAAAACAATAAGTTTTCATGTATCAAAGTTTTGTTTGGATTAGAAAACTTGTATGATCATTTGGTATAGTGTATATATCCCTAGGTTTCCTAATTAAGTTAGGAGACTATTTTTAGAAATCTTCAAAAATAAAAAATGGAGTTCAAGAATGCACACCATAGAAGAGAGCTTATATGGTGAGGAAAGAGATCGTCAAGTCCAAAATATCTTCAAAATCAACAATGTAAGGTGTGTACATCAACTAGGGAGAGTGTTACAATTTACCGGTGAATTTTATCCATTTGTATTTTCTCGTTTAATAGTTGAAAACCTAACAAAAGTACCCACATAACGATGGGCCAATAGATATGTTACATCCATACACTCAGGGTACGTTATACTTATCCGCTTTCAAATGAAACCTATTTTGAGGCATACCTGAAAAAGTGGGGGTCTAACAACCACATCCAATATTTCTCTTAGCAATCTGTATGGACAAACTCCAATATGCTTTATAGAGAATCGACTATACAGTTAGACTCAATCAATAGAAAAGTAAATCAAAGAGTTTATATATCTATCTTTCAATTTAAATCTTACTCAAGCAAACTGCGAGTCTCGATTAAATACACGAGAGATAACTTGGATGGTACCAAAGACCAATATCCAAGTGTCAATCAATTTAAATCAACAACCAAAAGGTCGGATATTCTAATTGATTGAACAACGCACAACCTGTATTATTTAAATTATATAACAAATATAATGCGGAAAAGAGATAACCCAGACACTAGAATTTTGTTAACGAGGAAACCGAAAATGCAGAAAAACCCGAGACCTAGTCCAGATTGAATATACACTGTATTAATCCGCTACAGACACTAGCCTACTCCAAACTAACTTCGGTTTGGACTGTAGTTGAACCCCAACCAATCTCACACTGATCCAAGGTACAGTTATGCTCCTTCGTCTCTGATCCCAGCAGAATACTACGTACTTGATTCCCTTAGCTGATCTCACCCACAAGTAAGAGTTGCTACGACCCAAAGTCGAAGACTTTAATAAACAAATATGTATCACACAGAAAAGTCCACGGTAATAGATAAATCTGTCTCCCACGAATATACCTACGAGTTTTGTTCCATATTTTGATAAATCCAGGTGAACATGAACCAATTGATAAACTGGACTTATATTCCCGAATAACAACCTAGTATTATCAATCACCTCATAATAGTCTTAATCGACGCAACGAAAAAAGATATTGTGGAATCACAAACGATGAGACGGAGATGTTTGTGGCTACTTTTTATCTTGCCTATCGGAGATAGAATTCTCAAGCCAATTATTATAATTGTACTCGTACGATAGAAACAACAAGATCATATCACACAACTACAAGAAAAGTAGTATCGGTCTGACTTCACAATCCCAGTGAAGTCTTTAAGTCGTTAACCTGGTTTAGAAGAAGAAACCAAAGGTTAAAGGAGAATTTGTAATGACCCGTCCTTCCACCGATATTGTCCCCACTTAGCCACTGCGGATATCCGGCAGTGTGGGGTTTTCAACGGGCATCGCTGCGGTAATCCAGCAGCAAATTCCCGGGAGGTCACCCATCCCTGGATTGCTCCCGCTCGAGCACGCTTAACTACGGAGTTTTCTGCCAACTCTGAAGCCAATTGTGCTGAAAAGGCCTCGGTATAATGTAGACGTTCCTTGTTTCATATGAGAGCGAGATCGGCATAATCCCCAAAGATACTCCCCACCCGAGCACAAGCGAACGACCCCTAGTTGTATGCCAACTAACACCGATATTGTTCCCACTTACCCACTGCGGTTATCCAGCAGTGTGGGATTTTAAACGACACTATTGCGGACATCCAGCAGCAGCTTCCCGAGAGGTCACCCATCCTGTGACTACTCCCGGCCGAGCACGCTTAACTGAGAAGTTTTTCCCACAACTCAGTCAAGTGAACCCATCAGGCCTCGGTATAATGTAGACGTTCCTTGTCTCATATGAGAGCAGTATCTGGCATAATCCCCCAGCATACTACCCCACCCGAGCACAAGCGAACGACCCCTAGTTGTATCCCAACTAACACCGATATTGTTCCCACTTACCCACTGCGGTTATCCATCAGTGTGGGATTTTAAACGGCACTACTGCGGTTATCCAGCAGCAGCTTCCCGAGAGGTCACCCATCCTGTGACTACTCCCGACCGAGCATGTTTAACTGAGAAGTTTTTTCCATAACTCAGTCAAGTGAACCCATCAGGCCTCGGTGTTAGGAGAGGACAAACCATTACCTATATTCCATTACATAGGCGAACCACTGCCGAAATCGGGGTATTACAATACCACCACCTTAAATTGGAGCCGTCCTCGGCTCCGGAATATATTTTCAAGCCCAAATCTCCGACGTTCCCTGCCCATCATGAGAGCAGTACCTGACATATCCCGTCCAGCGTACTCTCTCACCCTCGGAAGGTGAACCGTCGTCGGCTCTGATACCATTTGTAATGACATATCCCTTCACCAATACTGTCCCCACTTAGCCACTACGGTCATCCGGCAGTGTGGGGTTTTCATCGGGCATCGCTGCGGTAATCCAGCAGCAACTTCCCGGGAGGTCACCCATCCCTGGATTGCTCCCGCACGAGCACGCTTAACTACGGAGTTTTCTACCAACTCTGAAGCCAATTGTGCTGAAAAGGCCTCGGTATAATGTAGACGTTCCTTGTTTCATATGAGAGCAGTATCTGGCATAATCCCCAGCATACTCCCCCACCCGAGCACAAGCGAACGACCCCTAGTTGTATGCCAACTAACACCGATATTGTTCCCACTTACCCACTGCGGTTATCCAGCAGTGTGGGATTTTAAACGACACTACTGCGGACATCCAGCATCAGCTTCCCGAGAGGTCACCCATCATGTGACTACTCTCGGCCGAGCACGCTTAACTGAGAAGTTTTTCCCACAACTCAGTCAAGTGAACCCATCAGGCCTCGGTATAATGTAGACGTTCCTTGTCTCATATGAGAGCACTATCTATCATAATCCCCCAGCATACTCCCCCACCCGAGCACAAGCGAACGACCCCTAGTTGTATCCCAACTAACACCGATATTGTTCCCACTTACCCAATGCGGTTATCCAGCAGTGTGGGATTTTAAACGCATCATCTGCGGTTATCATTTCTGGCTTCCCGAGAGGTCACCCATCCTGTGACTACTCCCGGCCGAGCATGCTTAACTGAGAAGTTTTTTCCATAACTCAGTCAAGTGAACCCATCAGGCCTCGGTGTTAGGAGAGGACAAACCATTACCTATATTCCATTACATCGGCGAACCACTGCCGAAATCGGGGTATTACAGAATTGACTCTAGCTTAACACAACTAGTATCACACAGAATGTGTGGCGATTAGGTTTCCCAGTTTCTAGAGTTCTCCCTTATATGGTCTTTCAAATCAGGGTTTGCAATCAATGTAAGCTTGGTAACAAAGCATTCAATATTCACCATTAGATGAAAACATGATTAGATTCAAGCTAATATTTATCAACCGTTAGATCTAAAACATAGCTTGTTATACACAAATGAAATGCACGTTTGTAGGCTTGTGTAATCGTACCCAAACTTGTACATTAGTTGGTTCAACAATAGTTAACCAAATGCTTAGCCATATGATAACTTTCATATCAACCATATTCTTCTTCACCATAACTAGTTCAAATGACTCAAATGAACTAGTTAGAGATTTTTTAAATTGCAAGGAAATCTCATGTACTACACAAGACATAATTGAAGAAAAAACAATTTGATTCACTCGAATCGGTTCATGAACTATATAGCCACGGTTTGCAATTGCATTCCTTAGTTTTTAAAGATAAGTTCACAAATAACTTTTTTAGACATAACTTACTCAAGTTCGCGGACTGGGTTCGCGGACTTAAGTTCCCGGATAAAGTTCACTGTAGTACCATAATATCGCCACAATGATATTCTCATGATAAGAACAACGCTTTCACGAGAAGGTCAAATATTCCTATAAGTATAATTGACATTATTCACGAGAGTGTCGTGAGGATTCTTCATCAACATTTGGCGAGCATTACGGGGAAGCATCATAGTAGTTGACGATTGAAGAGACATGTTATGAGAGTGTTGTTTCACGAGGATTACAAAAGTTGGCGAAGATTAATATTGCAAATACCACGATGAGATCGCAGAATATATCCGAAAGAAGGGTAAAACTTAGATGTCACCCACTATGTAATTTCCTATATAAAGGGTTCAAGTAAGTCCAGATGAGAGAGATGTATTTTTTAGAGTTGAGAAAATCTTGAGGAGAGAGAAACTCCAGAAAAGAAAGTTGTAATTCTGAGTTTGAATATTTTCTGTAAACATTTCTGAGATCTAAATAATAAAAGTGTCGTTTAATTCTTTGATCTTCAACTAGTTTCACTTAGATTTTTATAGGATCTTAATAGGGGTGTAGTGTGGGAAATCCTGCTACTACATTATGGCGCCGACTAAGGGGAGTCAAGATCCAAAATCTCTAATTACAATTTGAATATTTGGAGAAATTGAAGAAATGGCTGGAAGAAGGAGAAGAAATACATCAGAACCACCAACAACAGTGAGAAGAAGTAAAAGACTTGCAGGTGAAGAAACAAGTGTATTAGGAGAATCTTCAAGGATGAGAATTAGGAGGAATAGAACAAGGAATGAAAGGGAAAATTCAATTCAACAACCAAACCAATCAACATCGGTACAAAATGGAAGAGTGGATTATGATAGAGTAAGCGTGCATACATGGAGATCAGATTCAATGAGAGAAGAAACAAATCGATAATTAAGAGAAGAAAATGGAGTAGGAAGAAATCAGGAGGTAGAAGAAGGGTCGATTCATCAAGATGAAGATGAAACAGCAGAGGAATTAGGGCAAAGAATACAAGAAGAAAGAAGGTTAGAGGCGGTGGGACGTGCAAATTTAACAAGACAAAATCATGAGTTGAGAATGGAGAATTTAAGGTTACAAAGAAGAAGATCAAGAAGTACTACTAGATCAAGTTCAAGATCATTTAGAGAAATACCAAGGAGAAATTCTCCCATAAGAAATGGTGGAGAAAATGTACAAGAAGAAACTGAAAATCCAAATAGAGGACAACGTCAGGGAGAAGAGAGAGTAAATAATGATTGTAACGATCCACAAGGAGAAACTTTAAATGGAAGACGAAATATTGAAAATCAAAGAAATGAAGGTAATCAAGATGGTGAAGAAAATCACGAAGAAGGTAGAAGAGTATTACATGGACGAGAGCACGTCAGAAATCAAAGAATTATTGAGAATGAAATAGAGAGACATTATGCTGAATAGGCACGCCTAGCTTGCGAGAGAGAAAGACTGAGTGCAGAAATGGAAGAACAGGAGTTTCAAGAAGCAATAGGGCAAAACAATCATGATAATCGAGAAAGAAGAAGTACACAAAATCGCGAAAATGGCAATATTCGGGAAGAATATGACAGAATACAGAGAAGGATAGAAAGACAACAAAGAGAATTGGCGAGAAATGAAGAAGTTGGTGGAGAAGAAATTAGGAGACAAAATCAATTGCGAATTTCGGATAGAAATGAAGAGGAAAATCGCAGGAGAAGAGAAAGTGCGTTAAAAAGACCAATAGAACAAAGCCCAACTGCAAATGAGCAAATTTTGAGGGAATTAGCAGAAATGAGAGGGATGATAAATAATAGAAGAGAAGGTGGAAGAAGGCAACTTGATGAAGCATTCGAAGAAGCAGCTAGAACTCCCTTCACACAGTAAGTACAACTAAGAGGAATTCCTCCAAAATGCAATTTTCCAGCACTAAACAGTATTTTCGATGGGACTACTTGTGCTATTCAACATGTTAAAGCTTGTTAGGTGTATGCTGCAGTGGGAGAATCATGATGCTGTTTTATGCAAGTACTTTGCATCCAGTTTGACTGGCGAGGCGCTAAAATGGTTTGAGGGATTGCCGAAAAATACTATTACTTCTTTTGATCACTTACAAGCTACATTTTTGGGTGCATACAAAAGCAACAACTCTTCACGACCAGGTATCGAAGATGTGTTTGGATTAAAACAGAAAATTGGCGAGAGTCTAAAACATCTAACCATAAGATGGAAGACAATGTGTAGTGAGATGGCGGGAAGTGTAGATGAGAGATATCTTATTTTATCCTTTATTAATGCAATGTTTGCGAGCAATTTTCTCTACATACAAATTTTCAGAATCAAAAACACCATCACAATGACTGAACTAAGAGAACTACAAGAAGAGTACATTGCTTTGGAAGAAAAACAAAACGAAATGGAGTCATACCCAATTGCAAACACCAGTTCTGTAGTGTCTAATGGAAGTTTGCTTCCCAAAATGATTAATAACGTGGCGAGCACCTCGCAAGTTCAAGCAGAAAAAGTGGCGAATAATGACAAACAAAAGCTAGTGGCTATGGGAAGTCGTGATCAATAAGAATTTGAAAGAGAGAAGAATTATTACAATCGTGGAGGAAATAGTCAAATCCAAAGGCTTGACCAACCTCAAGAAACTTATGGTGGACAAAAGCAAAATAATTTCAGAAATCAGGGGAACATGAGAACCATATGGGAGGAGATTAAGATGCCACCCTTGAATGCTAGTGTAGAAAAAATCTGGGAAGCTATCATTTTAATGGAAAATATACCCTCACCATGGAACATGGGGAAGGAACCACATCCTAACACTCGTAATCAAGAATTCTGACCTTATCATCATTTTCATGGGCATTCGATAAATAATTGCTGAAATGTAAAAAGAATAATCTTAAGAATGATCGATCAGGGGAAGCTAAATCATTTTATAAAAGGGCATCAACAATCGCAACAATTGCCACCACCACCAGACGATCGCAGAATGACTAATGTAAAAGGAGCAGAAACTTTTGTTATAGAGGTTGGAACTAAAGCAAAGAATTTATTTTGTAATTCTATTATGCATTCTTTCAGAACCATCGAATATTTCCACGATAATGTCTTAAGTAGAGTCTTTGCCAAAGATATGGATGGAAAAGAAATAATGAATATAGCGAGAATCTCGCCATTAGAAGAGTGGCAGAAGCAAATCCTTTCTTTTACAGCACAAGAAATACCGAGCTGGCGAGGTGCATGATAACCCATTGGTGGTAAGGTTGGAAATAAAACCGAACAAGCAAGAAGAAGAAGAAGAAGGTAAAGAAAACAATAACGAAATGGAAGAGTCTTGGGCCATTGATAGAATCCTAATTGATACTGGAAGTTCCGTAGATATCCTATTCTACCACACCTACAGAACCATGGGTGGGAAAGATGAAGATTTGATACCATCGACATACAGAATCTATAGTTTTAATGGAACTGCCAACAAGCCTAAAGGGGAGATCACAATGAGAATTCCGTTAAGAGGAATGACTTCCAAGATTTTATTCTGTGTTGTCGATATTGAATCACCATATAACGCCTTGATTGGTCGACCTTGGTTACACAGGATATTGGGTGTTGCATCTACCTTTCATCAGTGCATTAAATTCCCTCATCCAAATGGTGTTGGAGTAATTAAAGGAGATTGGGGAGAAAGTAAGAAATTTTATGAGATAGATATCAAGTCTTGTGAAGAAAGAGCAGGGAAGAACAATAATTGGAAATACATAATTAAGCAACAACAGAGAAGTGACAAATTAATGGTTGATTCAATAGAAAAGCATGAAGAAGTAACTAAAGAGTCCCTCGCAGATATCAAGCAAATAATAAAACGCAGCAAAGGTACAGGTATAAAAAGCATAAAAGGAAGAAATGACAAGCAACTTGAAGGAAAACACTAAGTAAAAGAACAGATGATAAGGAAGATGAGACGAATGAAGTGATAGAAATATGAAATATGACGAGCATATCGCTAGAAGTGGAAAGGTAAAGTTGTTTTTTATGTTTGAGTGAAGAAAATGAAATTGAAAAGTTAAAAGAAATTATTGAGATTTGAAACTCGCAAGAAATTTTAAGAAAAGCGAATATAATTTCGCAGAGATTAAGAGAACTGGACAAACCTGTATGGCGTGCACCTTAGTTCGCGAATAAAATTTCGTAAGAGGCAAATGTAAGACCTACAAGCACGTCATAAAGGGGGTATCTCTTTATATGATTCAGGGATAAGGTTATACCGCTACTGGAACCTGAGTCATACAGATGTAGGGGTTAAAGAAAACCTATCCGGGAGAGAGATCTTGGATTTCCAGCTTTATAAGGTTATACCCTGGTTGGACGACTGAGAGTCTCTTCCAAGAAGTGCAGAGTATGATCAAGGCGCCGAGGTACACGGTTTATCCAAGGATGCCCGGGACGGACGAACCTACCCTGGCCATCTTTGGTAAGTCTTGGCTACAATGCACTTGGCCTGAAGAAAACCCCACCTAGGGTGCAGTCTTGTAACTATAAGCCATATAGGCATAAAGGACAAGAGGTTGCGAAAACAACTGGTTGTTGGTAAATCTGGATGGGAGGAGCTAGTCTTGTATGGCCGATGTGCCCTCCTTGAAGGGGCAACCAGGGGGGAGATAATGGCGGCACCCTCCATTAGGGAGCTGATAAGTGTCTTAAGATGGCAATGTTAGGGGGCTCTAAGATCGCAAAATCATTTAGGCCTGTCATATTGTCGCGTAAATTATACAGAGGCAAAAATCCATAAGAGAAAAAAGTTAAGATGAGGTCAAGGGGTTTTTACATGCAAATGTGAAGACGTCCTGCGATTTCATCGCAAGACGGCAATGTCACGAGGCTTTGTTTTCGCGAGAAAACTTAGGCTCGTCATATTGTCGCAATACAATAAAGAAATGCAGATAAGACAAGATCAATGGGTCAATACGTGAAAATGTAAAGACGTCCTGCGATCTTGTCGCGGAGAGAATACTATGGCAAAGTAAGACCTTTAAGTAGGAAGGCATGATAAGACCATAAGATCGCAAAAATATCAAGGTTTGCGACAATATCGCAGAAATTATGAAATTCGCCAAAATATTCGTTTATTAACTTTCTCATATTGTAGATGAATAATAGAGGCAAGTATGGGAGTGAATAGAATGATAAAGATTATTATTCATCACCATATGAGAAATTTATATGGATATTAAAAGCGCAGATAATTAGTAGATGCAAACTATATTGACCAAGTTATATTTGCAAAAAAGAGGATGTTCTTTCATTCATACAGATAAAGGGGCAAAGAAGTTTACACATTAAATTGAAGAAAGTTGCAGCAAATTGAAGAAACTCGCGATTGATTACATAAAAGAAAGAAGTCAGACAGATACATTGTTTCATTTATCAACATTGTTATTTTTATCAGATTCTTCTTTTTCACTGGATTTCTCTGCTTCATTATCTTTGAGGGGTTCTTCATCATTGCCAGAATTTGTTTCTTCGTCATTATTCTCTTCTTCACTTTCGTCAAAATCTTCATCAGAATCAGAGACACCAAGATCTGGAATTATTGATGGTATTTCCTTTGCAAGATCAGGATACAAAGAATGAGGAATTCCATGGTCGTCACAAACCTGCTTAGTGGTATCATTGCGAGTGATGAGGAGGGATCTATTAAAATTTGCAGAAGTAATCTCAAATTGAGCTTTCAATCGCGAGTATTTATTGTTGTGAGCAGTAAGATCGTTCGCGAGTTGGTGATTAATATCTTCTAGTTCTCTCATCCTTACACGACATCTATCTTCAGAATCTGCGAGAATAAGGCACCGTTAAGATGGAAGTTTAAAAAAAAAAAAGAGAGTTAATAGAATATAGTGGTTAACAACCTTCTTTCTCAGAAATCAAGTCCCTAATTAAGGTCGATTGATCAGCATGAAGACTAGCATATATACCTAAATTATTCCTAGCATTATCAAGAACCTGTGCTGCCCAAGAAAACTCATCATCGCTAGTGATAAGAAGGCGAGAACGAACTTGAGTTTCTCTTGCAAGAAGATCTTTATTTTCGCAGAAGAGTTTATCTCTTTCCATTTGAACTTCGAGAAGAATTTTATGGAAATCTGCTAGAGTTTCACTGCCATTTCTAATTTCTTGATCTTTCTCGTCAACAAGATCACTATTTCTACTTCTTAATCCATTGATCACTTCTTTTGGTTCATGATAAAGACGCTTAAATTTATTAGATAATCCTAAAGTGTGTCTGTGTTCAATGGTCAAGAGATTAAACTTAAATTTAAGTTCCTCTATAGAGAGGGATTTAATTTGTTCGTCAGCAAAATTACTTAAGGAATTATTAAGGCGAGCAAGAAGAGTATTATCATCTACAGGTTTGGGAAAGGTTTGAAGGAACGTAGCCTCGTCAGTTAGACCATAAACATCTGCAAAAATGATTGCTTGGATAAGCTATATAAAAGAAAAATAAAAAATCTAAAAGAAAGAGAAAGTAAATCATCCCATAAAGTTGTTTGTTGGCATTGTTAAGATCCAAAATCTTCTGTTTATCAACTGAAGCTTCAGTTTCCAACAGTTTATTTTTTCTCGCGAAGCTCAGCAATTTCAGCCTCTAGTTTCTCTTTATCTTGGCGAAGGTTAACAACCTTTTTCTTAAATGAAGCACATTTATTATCTAAATCAGCAGCAGCAGCAAAAGAAGCTCTCCCAACCTGCAACATAGTTTTATAAGTACAAAAAAATTGACGAGAAAAATCTGGAAAATTAAGAAACAATTAAGAAAACATACCAGAATACCAAGTGCATTTAAGAAGCTTGGAGTTAGAGTTCCAGAAATTCCACGAAGAGAATTATTATCAGATAAGATTGGAGCATCGCACACTTTGACGAGCGCTTGAGCTAGCCCATTAAGAGTCTCATCACCATACTCATTCGCAGTTCCACGAGAAGAATCGCCAAAAAGCATAGACAGTTGGGCCATGGAAGAATCATAGGGAGAAGAATTTTTCACAGAGGGAACTTCTCCAATATCGTCAAATTCTTCAATAAATTCATCATTAAATTTATCCAATTGGGTATGTTGAGAAGAAGAATGCTGAGTTTTATTCTTCTTCAAAGGAGGCTCGTTGGGTTCTTTATCACGAGGGGCAGAGCGTCTTCCTTCACTTAAAACAGTAGATTTCCCTTTACGATTAGTTGAAGGTTTCTCCTTTGGTTTTGGCTCTAAAGGTGGTAATTCTTCAATTACCTAGAAACACAGATAAAGATAAGAAATAGGGGCAACAATATATTGTTAATTAATAAAGGAATATTTCTTACTTCATCTGTGAAAGATCTAAGAGCTAGAAGAGTGTTGGGTTTCCTATATTTCTGGTAATTAAGCTTCATTTTGGCAACCTACAAGATAACGGAAAAGTTAGCGAGAGTGTGAAGGAAAAAATAATAATAGCATAAGAAGATGAGAGAATATACATCGGAAAACCTATCAGGCCAGTTGAAAGTCCATGGTTCATAGTGAGAGAGATTCGCAGGAAGTTGGAGAGAACCGGATATATAAGGACCTTTAAGGCATAAGGGAAAAATAAACCACTTATCGTCATTAGAATGACGAGGGCCATCATTTGTATTGGTATGAAAATCAATATCTTGCATAAGAGCATCTTCACCAATGACCTTATTTTTATGCAAACGGACACCCCAACAGGTACTATCCCTTACCATGGGGAGTAATTGGTAATTTCGAAAGAAGTTATCTACAGTATACTTTGCAGGGATAATCAGAATATGTTTATATTTAAGACTTTTATGTTCTTAGGAATATTGGGATCCTTTTCCAGCACCACGAGAGGCATATTCCAAAGTAATAATCTAATACAATCCCCGCCAAGTTGATACACCGCTCGTGAAAATCTCTTATCAGAAATTATTTGGTAAAAGAGTGGAAGTTCAGGGTTGTAGAGAGGAAGTGGAAGACCAGCTTCAAGTTGGCCTAACGAAACTATAATTTTTTCACGAGAACACTGGAAGTTAGAAAATAATTCAAGAGAAATAACTGATTTGGGACTTTGATCTAGAATTAAAGATAATTCAAATCCTTGATTTTTAAGTTTTTCTTGCATCAAATTGAAAGCAATAAGATTTTTAGCACCAGCAGCAACCATTTTGAGAGAATGGAAATGAAAGGAGATTGAAAAAATGGCGAAAGATAGTAGATGCGCGATTTGCGGGAAAGCAATGAAATTTGCAGATAAGAAGAAGGAAATAGAATGAGAAGAAAGAAAAAGAGAAGAATGAGAGAAGGTATTTATAGCAGAAGAAGTTTCTCGAGAAAATAAATATAGTTAATACAATGAAAGGACGTGAATGGTTAAATTACAGCGGTTTAAGATGACGTGTCGAAAAATATATGGATGATAAAATTATATGAAGACAGCTGGTGAAAAGTTTAGAGACGTGTCAGAATAAAGATGGAGGTGAAAAGATAGGAGATTACGGCAATTTATTCTCACGATCTTTTCTTCTTCGCAGAAAAGATGTGAGAAGAGGAAAGATGTAGTACCATAATATCGCCACAACGATATTCTCATGATAAGAACAACGCTTTCACGAGAAGGTCAAATATTCCTATAAGTATAATTGACATTATTCACGAGAGTGTCGTGAGGATTCTTCAGCAACATTTGGCGAGCATCACGGGGAAGCATCATAGTAGTTGACGATTGAAGAGACATGTTATGAGAGTGTTGTTTCACGAGGATTACAAAAGTTGGCGAAGATTAATATTGCAAATACCACGATGAGATCGCATAATATATCCGAAAGAAGGGGAAAACTTAGCTGTCACCCACTATGTAATTTCCTATATAAAGGGTTCAAGTAAGTCCAGATGAGAGAGATGTATTTTTTAGAGTTGAGAAAATCTTGAGGAGAGAGAAACTCCAGAAAATAAAGTTGTAATTCTGAGTTTGAATATTTTCTGTAAATATTTCTGAGATCTAAATAATAAAAGTGTCGTTTAATTCTTTAATCTTCAACTAGTTTCACTTAGATTTTTATAGGATCTTAATAGGGGTGTAGTGTGGGAAATCCTGCTACTACATTCACAAACTCCAACAGAAATTCTCGGGTTTGAGAACTTCACCAGTTCGCAGACTGGGTTCGCGGACTGAGTTCACGAACTTAGATCACGCACTTCACCGGTTTCACTTGATCAACAAAGTTCACAAACTTTGGTTCAAGCAATAAGGACTTATACATATATGTGTTTCCACAACAATACTTATATCCTCTTATGGTTATATAGTCTAAACTCTCATTTCAATCATTGAAACATTCTCAAAGGACGTTATATAGTTGTAATTCACAAACCATTTTTCGTCAGAGCAATTTTCAAAGTGATTGAAACTTAACATGAATTTCGTCACTAGGTAAAGATGAACATGGATAAAGCGAAAGATTTACCAACACATATTTCGAGAAATAGATAGGCGAGGTAAACTCGGATCGAAATACCAAATGTGTATAATCTAAGTCAATATAGCAAAACGACTTTTGTCTCAAGATAGGAGATAAATAGACGTTTGAGTGATAGATAAGTTCAAGTCTCCACATACCTTTTAGTCGATGAAGATCCACCAGTTCCTTGAGTAGTCATTCGTCTTGTATGATGATTTCCATTGAGTTCTTGAGCTCAACTACACTTTCTATCCTAGTCCGAGACCTTTGCTATAATAGACTAGAAATCAAGACTTATAGTATTGATCACTAACATTGACAAACATGCTTGAGATAGCAACACATGCGAGTTAGACCGAGAAATGCTCTAACAATCTCCCCCTTTGTCAGTTTTTGTGACAAAACTATCAATACATTTGGAATACAAAAAATATATAAATAAACTTTGTAGCTCCTATTCCACATGTCTAATCTTCAACATTACTCGAAATCTTCGTCACTTCCAAGTACTCCAATGATACCAAAGGTTGTAAGTTTAGCATCATCGTTGTTGACAAGAAAACAAGAGTTCTCAACCATTGTTATACAATGTCATAGTATCATTACACAACGTCAAATTCCAATTGCATCACAACTTTAACAACAATATTATGGTGATATGTCACTCCCCCTTAGTCAATACTCCATCTCACATGGAAACCACTCCCCCTATAATGATCCGAAAACCATATGTATTTGTAGTGTGAACTACATATTAATTCTCCCCCTTTTTGTCAATAAAATTGGCAAAGGTACAAGAACGAGATCCTAATGAAATTTCCAAACGAGACATTTCATGACCAAAAGAAAGCATATATCATCTTATTTAGATGCAATCATAAAGCCGAAGCTAAATGCATTCATCAAGGAGTCTATAAAGATACAAGATAACCCATATAATATTCCACATCCGCACTCCCCACAAAGATTTGGAAATTAAGCACAAGTTCAATTAAGAACTCACCCCCATAATATGTCATTCCCGAAAGAACACAAGAGCGACATTAATTTCAAAAGAAAAGAAGGATCTCTTTGGACATAACAAATCACATACAAGTATGAATTTGGATCCAAAATATTCAATTAAATTAACCATAAGTGAATTAATTTAACCGAACATGCTCAACACAAGTAAACTTATGGAGATTTAAGAATATTCAATTTGATTAATCACGAGATAAACCATAATTAATCTAATCGGAATACACAACTAAACTAATCACAAAAGTAATCAATTTAATTGGTCACACTCTACATAAGAAAATCTATGGAGCAATGACTAAGTTAATCATGAAAATAATCAACCCAGTCAAAAACGCTCAAACATAAGAAACCTTACGGAGTCATAAATAAATAACCAAACAAGATGATTAATTTAGTTCAATATGCTCAACATAAAGTACCTAACGGAACAACAACAAAGCTAATCATAAAAATAATCAACTTGTTTGTTTAGTTCTCGACACAAGACACATTACGGAGCCTCACAGTAATACATAAAATATGGATCAGGGAAGATCAATTACTGCGGATTACACAAGAATTCATTCTATTTTCCAACACCATTTGCACAATGACATACAATAGACATAATCCTTGAATCACAAAATATTTTAACCTATCTTCCATCAAATTGACACAATAAGCTTAACTTTTGTATTTGTCAAAAGTCAATTCATTCTTTTATCAATATATGCATATCAACTTATGAACGACTTTACGTTTGACAAAATATGGGACAATCAAGATCACGGACGCAAACACATATCCCATAACAATATTGCAATATATGAAACCATAAAGATTAATATTGCAATAATCATCTTCCAAACAGTTTTTAGAATTTAAACAAATAAACCTAAAAATATGAAGATGAAAACGTTGGACATAGCTATGTTTAATCACAATAATGGCTATTCCAAACTCTAGTTATTCTTCTAAATAAAACAAGAAACCAAAATTCTCATCCGAAGACTTACTAGTCGTTGTAGATCTTTCTCAGAGCATCTACTGAGAATTCCTTCTCATTATTGAAAAACCCATTGATTATGGGATCGTTCAATTCCTCCAAATCTTCAGAAATATCAGTTAACTTACTAAGTTCTCTCCTTAGTTCACGCACGGTGTTTGTTATTTGAGACAACATTCGTTCATAGTGAATTAACTTCTCTAAAGACGAAACAATTTGAGATTTTAAATTATTTCTTTTGTTGATGAAATCTTTCACCAAGTCCTTGAAGTTATCATCAAGCTGATAAAAGGACAAGAACCAATTAGAGGAAGAACCTTCTCTATTATTTGTAGCCTTCACTTTCTTCATCCTTGAGGAAGAAATCCATTTACATAGATACACGTTAGCTGCTTCGACTGCATCCCTGCTTGTGGTGCCTCTAGTTACAGGAGCCATGAAACTGTATATTTTCATGGAAAGAGGAAGTCTACAAGCGATTTTGTATATACTTATGAACATAAAAACCCTAGAAGAACGAGTAATCTGTAGTTTAATAATCCATTATCTATATTGTTAGGAGAATATATTCTTAACAGAAATAGATACAATACTTGAGCCACAAAGACGCAAAACCCCATTTTCTCAAGTTAAAGATGAGGATGAGAACGCCTCTGATATTATATAGAGACGTTGTGAGCCAAACACTCTCCTTGTTTATCACATAGTGATTTTTTAAGGTTTGTTATGTAAACATGTTTCTTACCTCTTCTGATTCTGGAAGCATTGTTTTTAGGAGAACCACGTAGATTATCCAGATTCATCTTTTGCATGTTCTTCTACAGTTTGGCAATTTTTTTGTTGTTCCTCTTGAATCTCCGACACGTGCTTTGAACATGGTTTGCATTTCCACAAAGCAAGCAAATAAAGGATTCTTTGTCTTGTTGAGGTACCTTCTGCTTAACACAACTGTCAACTTTTATTTTTCCCTGATCAATATAAGCAACGGGGTTGACAATGTCTGCACACTTTCTTTTGTATCCTAAACTATTAGTGTTTCCAAAGGACTTCTGACCAAATAACATTGCTGAGATTTTGTCAAAGCTTCCAGACAATCTTTGTAGATCATTTTTAAGAGTATTAATCTCTTTCTCCTTTAGCGCAATGGTTCTGGTGAGTTTATCATTAAGACAGTCTATCTCAAGATTTTCACCTGGATTAATGATTCTAGTTTCTTCAATAAATCTTTTAATTGAAGATTTTCTTGAAGAACCTCTTTATTCAAGAAATCAAAAATCTTTGTGTCAGATTCATATTCTGAATCAGAACTTGAGTATGTGGATATTTTTGATGTAAAAGCTGAGAGTTCATCACATCCATCAAATGTATTCAAACCGTTGATACTTAAAAGATTTTCTTTCACAGAATCATTAGCAGCGAAGACAGACAGAAGATGTTTATCACGTCTAATGCTTTTTTTCACAAATTCTTTGATCTTTTCTGTAATCAATGGTTTTTTGAACCAGACACCATCTGAACAACATTCATCAACCCAAGAAAAGATAGAGGATTCACTTGTATTAGACACACCATTGAATGCAATAGTTTGAACAAAATTATGATCAGAAATTATTAGCTTTTCAAAAGATGTATTTTCGGAAAGAGTGTTGAGGTTATTTCTTCGATCTATGGTATACTTATTAGAAACTCGTTTGTTGGCTTCAAAAATAGTTTCTAAGATATCCCAGGCATCTTTAGACTTAGTTCAAGTAGACACATAGTGCTGAAGGTCTGGGCTAATGGCATGTCTGATAGCATCTAAGCCTTCAGAATTTTGCTTTGCAGCAAGGATTTCTTCTAGACTATAACTACCAATGTCCTTAGGTATAGACAGATCGCCTTCTGTATTAAATGGAGGATCATAGCTATTAATAACATGTACCCATATTCGAAATCCACTAGCTTGAAGAAAAATGCGCATAATTTTTTTTCCACCATGGGTAGTTTGAACCATCGAAGACTGGTGGTATTTCAATAGAGATAACACTTCTGTCCATAGAGTCAGATCGCAACAAACACATACTTGTAAGGTCTTGAACGTGTTTGCCTGCTCTGATACCAATTGAAAAAGCGGGGGTGTAACAACCACACCGAATATTTTGCTTAGCAATCTGTATGGACAAACTCCAATATACTTTCTAGATAATCAACTAGACAGTTAGACACAATCAATAGAAAAGTATATCAAAGAGTTTATATCTCTATCTCTCAATTTAAATCTTACGCAAGCAAACTACGAGTCTCGATTAAATACATGAGAGATAACTTGGATGGTACCGAAGACCAATATTCAAGTGTCAATCAATTTAAATCAACAACCAAAAGGTAGGATATTCTAATTGATTGAACACCGCACAACCTGTATTATTTCAATTATATAACAAATATAATGCGGAAAAGAAATAACACAGACACCAGAATTTTGTTAACGAGGAAAACCCAAATGCATAGAAACCCCGGGACCTAGTCAAGATTGAACATACACTGTATTAAGCCGCTACAGACACTATCCTACTCCAACCTAACTTCGGTATGGATTTTAGTTGAACCCCAACCAATTTCACACTGATCCAAGGTACAGTTATGCTCCTACGTCTCTGATCCCAGCAGGATACTACGTACCTGATTCCCTTAACCGATGTCACCCACAACTAAGAGTTGCTATGACCAAAAGTTGAAGACTTTAATAAACAAATCTGTATCATACAGAAAAGTCTACGGTAATAGATAAATCCGTCTCCCATGAATATACCTACGAGTTTTATTCCGTCTTTTGATAAATCAAGGTGAAAATGAACCAATTGATAAACCAGACTTATATTACCGAATAACAGCTCAGTATTATCAATCACCTCACAATTATCTTAATCGACGCAGCGTAAAAAGATGTTATGGAATCACAAATGATGAGACGAAGATGTTTGTGACTACTTTTTATCAGGCATATCGGAGATAAAAATCTCAAGACAATATTAAAATTGTACTCGTATGATAGAAACAACAAGATCAGATCACACAACTAAAATAAAAGTAGTATCGATTTGGCTTCACAATCCTAATGAAGACATTAAGTCGTTAACCTGGTTTAGAAGAATAAACCAAAGTTTAAAGGAGAATCAACTCTAGATTAGCATAACTTGTATCACACAGAATGTGTGGGGATTAGGTTTCCCAGTTGCTATAGTTCTCTCTTATATAGTCTTTCAAATCAGGGTTTGCAATCAATGTTAGCTTGGTAACAAAGCATTCAATATTCACCATTATATGAAAACTTGATTAGATTCAAGCTAATATTTATCAACTGTTAGATCGAAAACATAGCTTGTTATACACAAATAAAATGCACGTTTGTAGGCTTGTGTAACCTGATAAGCACGTAAGTGCTACATATTATACCCATATTTATATTAGTTAGTTCTCGATATTTTGACTAATGACACTATTTTAGTGCTTTTGTAGAAAGTACAAACGAATGCGATCTCCGGAAGAATAAACAGCTAAAAATGTCGTTTGCAACAAAAGAACACCCATTGCAGTTAACGATATCAAAAGAGGAAGAGCTCAGTTTGCTGCCACTTCATTTAATGAAGACATGGCATGGGAATAACATCGTGAAACAAAGAGTGACTTTGTTTGTTCTGGCAAGTGAAGCTCACTGAGGGTCAAAGGTAAAGTGTGACGTGTCACCAAATTATGGCCACAACACTACATTCCTTATTCGTGTCCAAACTAAAGGGGATTCTGAATTTCGAACTCAACCGGGGAGTAAATGGCAGGCAACAAGTTAAGTCCAATGGTGGAGATGCTCTTAACAACATTTGCATTGTGGCAGGCGATTATACTTCATGCCGAGAGATGAAGTCTGAGTTATCTACATAAACGGCATCAGTTCATATCGATGGGTTCATGCTGAGAAATGGAAGAAAGATGTAAGTATTCTGAGATGGGTTTTACCCATTTTTATCATTGAATGACGACGAAGTTGAACATGGAATCAATGGTTTTTGCATGGGGTCTGATTTGAAGGGTTATCGGCAGAATCAAGGCATAAGTGATGATTTAGTTTGATGGGTATTGAACGACAGCAAGGTGGTGGTGTTGTTGGATAGTGGATACAGATATGGTTACTGTGTGTCTGTACTGAGATCGATCAAAAGTATGAATACATACAGCCGAGGAAAAGATGATATAAGCCGGAGAACAAGCTGGATCATTTTGCCGTACTTGGGAACGAAGTGATGTAGAGATCAGTAT
Source organism: Papaver bracteatum (assembly GCA_023529315.1). Classification (NCBI taxonomy): domain Eukaryota; kingdom Viridiplantae; phylum Streptophyta; class Magnoliopsida; order Ranunculales; family Papaveraceae; genus Papaver; species Papaver bracteatum. The sequence continues at coordinate 3,096,865 of JAJJWX010005152.1, forward strand.
ATGGCGATGATTGTATTCAATATAGATTGCAAGAATAACCGATAAATGAATGGGTGCTGGGTTGTTTCAATTTTGATCTCGAAATGGTGGAGGATATTCAGTGAGAAGATGAAGATGGCAGGACATTGGTTTGATTAGTCGGAAGTGATAGCTGCAGAGAGAGCTCGGACATGAAAGAAATGACTTAAACTAGCGCTGGTTATGGTAAAGGATTGATTAAGATGCCTGTTGTTGGTGCTTTAAGCTGATACCAAGATAAAGATGAAGAATAACAGACGGAGTTAAGAGATGAATGGACTGGCAGAGACGGTTCAAGTCTGGTGCTAAGTGTTCTGAACCGATGGTGGAAGTTGAGGTTTAGCTGAGATGTTGCAATCGGTGGTAGTGTTTAGAGGTTAAATAAGTTGGTGACGTGGACGACATCGAGCAAAGTCTGAATTTGGTTTGCAAGTGTTGCTCTGTCAGACAAGGAATTGGTTGATTTGGATCCCGGCGTTAGTTTTGGGTTGGGCCTTGGAAATTCTGCTGGGCTTTTGGAGGTTTTCTTCGCAGAAACTATATAACTGAAGGGAGACAGAGAAAGAAAAGAGGAGAACGGCTAAGGAGGCGCGGCTGAGAGTTCTTCTCTGTTAGTGACAGACAGGAAGAAAAAGAGGAGGCAGCCGCATAGTGTTTTGGAGCATAGAAAAAGAGACGACGCAGAGGACTTTGGTTTGATCGTTTCTCTTTTGATTATTATTTTTATGGATTTTAAGAAACCCATTATAATGTCTTGCTAGATCTTTAATAACTACGGTTTTTATGGTTGATACTACATGGGTATTAGGCCATTTTTGAATAAATTGAATTATGAAGCAATAGACCATTATGATTTGAAAAGATTAATTTCGAATATTGTTTATTGATTTATTGAAGTATGAGTTGCTGGGTTATCGGTTTTATAAACCTTTGTTCATAGTTGGATAATTTTACAAATATATTTGTATTATTATTTGACGACCCATGCTTCGTTAAAAACTTTGATGGGTTATGCTTAGAATATCCAAATATTATTTGTGAACCTATAATTAGTTTCGTATAACTTTCTCGCTGATGCAATTTGATGGTTCATGCTTGGATTTAGTCTTTTGATGTGCCATGCTTAGGGTATACCAGTGATATTTGCGACTCTAGTATATATAATAGGTGATGCCAATAGAACGAACAATAAACACATATTTATAATTATGTTTCATTTCAGTATTTTCAAGGAAATAGTAGTGGATACCATGAAACCATGGTTACCAATTCTTTCATTGGATTCATTTTATTAGTTTAATTTATTTTATTTGTTTTTATAATTCTAAAAATTCAAAAACATAACTCCTGGTTAATCTTTTAGATATTGATTACGGTATTTTCCGCCGCTCCCTGTGGAAACGACCCGTACTTGCCTCTGTCTACTAGTTAGATACCGTGCGATTGCGGTTTATTATAGGGTTATTTGGTTTTTGGTACTCAGTTTTTGACCAAAACCTGGGTTTGGTCTAACATTTGTCCAGCCTTTGCGTTTGGTCTAAAGACCAACGTTGACTCGCGTTGACTCGGTTAGATACTAACTTCCGTTTTAATAATTATTTTGAAAAAATATCAGTAAATACTTAGTTAACGCCGTAACGGCAGGGTTAGTCACGTGAGTTGTTGGCTGTGAATAGAAACGTTGACTGTAAACAGGGCCCAAAAACCCATGGCTAACAGCAACAAGACTTCATTGAAGCATTCAACAACAATCTTGAACTTTCTGCACCCATCTGAACCCAAAAAAATTCACAGCAAGCAAATAAATAAATTCATCCATAACCCTTACAAATTGCTTGTACAATCTTTTGCAATAATCCATCAATTCTTCTTCCATCCATTAGTCTTCAGTTTTCTTCTCTTGTAACACCAAGAATCAGAAAAACCCTAACATCTTACCCATTTTCTTTTAAATTCTCATGAACCAAAAATATCAATCCAAACCCTTCTACGAGATCTTGAATTCCATCTCAATCACATCCATCTTCTCTTGTTTTTATTCAAAATCTTTAAATCAACTTCCATGACTTACTTCAATAGCAACAGCTAATTAATCTTCTCAATATCGAATTCAAAACCCATAACTGAACAGACCCATCTCCATTTCGTCATTAGCAACAACACCATAAGCTTAATTTCCTACCAGAGATCAAAACCCAAACCTCCTCCATTGATTCTTCAGTTAACAACAACACATCATCTTATTCTTCACTAGTAGCAAAATCGCACAACCCCTCTGTAATCTTCCAACAATATCTCTGTTGATTCCTCTCCGTGAAATCTAATGGAGACGCCACTTACAGGTAGAGAATGAGAAATAAAAACAAATTAATTATAAGAGAAATTTCAATCTCAAACATTTTTACAAACACCTTGTGTGTCTAATAATGAAACATAGCCTTGTTTTGCTGTTGTATTATCCATGCACTAGCTCCTTCAACCTGCAATTTCGAATTTGAGCTATAAAAAAGATGTATCTTTATGAACACTAAATATCCAGCAATCGAACACCATTCATCTAACATTTTTAACAGCAAGAACACCACATAATTCAGCTGTTTTCAAGGCTAATAATTGTTGATCAAATCCTGAAATAGTTCACAACTAATCACAATTCTGACTTCCCAATCTTGTTCAAACTCTTAATGCCCCATAATCTTCACCAATCTTCGACGATTTGAAATGCATAAACCTGAATTGTGGAAAAATTAGGGGTTTTCTAGTTCAATATCATCATGGAATTGGGGGAAATTGGATATTTATAATTTTGGTCTCTGTTCTACCTTACACTATAATTAGGATTTATCGTATCGTATCTCTGAAGAAGATGAATATACAGTATTTTTCTTATTTGGAAAACTAGAAGAAATGGTAATGATGAACATGTTTTGAATGTAGCGAGAAATAATAAGGTTTTTCTGGATGCATCTTGTTAATTAAGGATGACGAACATGCAAATTCATCCATCGCCATTTTATAGAGGGAGAGAGTTGCAGCAGAAGAATTAGATAGAATTAGAAAAAAAGAAGAAGAAGAAGGTAGATACTGCGAAATAGATGAAGTATTTAGGAAATGCACACGTGCACTGTTAGGATATAACTAGTAATTGTTAATGAAGTTTAATTTCGTTTGGTATTTTCCTATTTAGTAAAAAAATTAATTGACACGTCATGGTCTAACCGAGTCAACTCTAGTCAACGTTGGTCTTTAGACCAAATACAAAGGCTGGACAAATGTTAGACCAAAGCCAGTTTTGGGTCAAAAACTGAGTACCAAAAACCAAATAACCCTTTATTATATAGGCATCTCCGGATCCTATCAATTCTTGGCGTCGTTGCCGGGGAGCGGCTGTGGAATATTGTAGTTGGTATTTTTGATTTTGTATATAAAGTTAATTTTATTTATTTATTTTGTATGTAGTTATTATTTTTCTGTACATAGCTTATTTTTCTTTTCTTTTTATATTTTCTTTTGGTTTTTTTATGTAGCTTATTTAGTTTTTCCTAGGTACCTTAGTCTGAAGAGCGGCGATTGGAGTCAACAATAGGCCTAAAGTAAGTACTTGATATTCTCACAAAGCTTTTACAAGGTGAGTTATTGGGAAAATTTTACTTTGTATAATGGTTTCCAGTGAGTTGACTTCTTTTATAGCTTTTTGGAATCTTACAAAAAGAGCTGAGACAGAGGAGCCATTTGATATTTCACCTGAGGAGTATGCATATGCACATTCTCATTATCAAGAACCTGCCGAGTGTGTAAATAATGATTGGAATTATTCTCATAGGTATGATCATTCCGGACCTTGTGAAGGTTATGATCATTACCAACCTTACCCTAGTTATGAGCCACAATTTTATTGATTCCAATTATTATTCACACATTTCTCCGTCACAGTATGAGAGAGGTGATCAATCTTACTGTGACCCATCTGCATCACAACTATCTTTATTAGAATGCCTCAATATTGAAATTGCTGAACAGACCAAAACTAATGAGTTATTTTTTGTTGAGCAGAGTAAAACTCAAGCTTATATTGATCAACTTTCTCAACAAACTGATTTATCGATTGCTAAACTAATGCAATCGGTAAAAGATCGTGGTCTTACTGAGGATGCAAGTTCTAATTTTTCTAATACTCTTGATATTAATGATGAAACCGCTTTAACTAATGAATTAATGTGTATGGAGAATGATGATGAACTTGATAGTTATGATCATAGGAATAGAGACATTATCATACCAAATGAAGGTGGTGTATTTAGTCCAACTCCTGATTGTGTTAATGATCACTCGCCTATTCAAAAGGATGAGTTTAGGATTGAGGACACCATTCTTTTAGACAGTGTGACATATCAGTGTTATAACAATGATGCTTATGAAGAATGTGTTAATTCCGAAGAGACCGTAGTTAAGTCTAACGACTTAGAGACATTACACTATATCTATAAGGTTTCTTTTAATCATCTTTATTGTGATATTCCTATTGATTCCAAGGTTGATGATGTTTATGATGATGATTTATTACAGGTTTACAAACCAAATGGAGAAGTTAGTATGCCTAGAATTGTTAGCACAACTTTTCAGAAGATTCCTAATTTTGGATTAGAACTGCATGCTTCTCCAGTATTACTAGATTATTTTGCATCTCGTGATTTCTTTTTGCCTGTGCATGACTCCCAGATCGTTTCAGTTCTTAGCTCTAGCGAACCCTTTAACTCGGTCATTTTTGATCAAAATGATACATCCTTTTCAAAAACTAGGTTTGGGGGTAGCTCTTTCCTTTTGATAATCTCTATATCTTTATGTTGCTATAGAGAGAGTGTGAGGTTGTCATCGGTTGTATATATTGTGCTCTGGGTTGATCCCCAAATATTCAAGTTGTTGATATATGGAGAATCTTATTTGTACATTCCAGTAGGTATTTCTATTTTCTTGTTTTATTTTAATTTGTTTATTTTCGCTTTTTATGATTTTCACATCTTAATTTTTATGTTGGATGACTCAATTACATTGAGGACAATGTAATGTTTAAGTGTGGGGGAGTGGTTAACTTTTTACTCTTCTTTTTCAGGAATTTTCTTGCAATTGATGACCAACTGTTGAGCGGGTCTATATTGTAGGTTTGCAGGTATAATATGACCAGCTGTGTAGCGGGTCTAATTTTTTTTTTTATGATTTTGAGGGTTATGACCAGTTGTGTAGCGGGTCTTTTCTTTTTCCTTGCATGTTGTGACCAGCTGTGTAGCGGGTCTTAAAAAAAATGAGTAAAAAAAAATTGAGTAAAAAAAAAAAATGAAAAAAATTATGACCAGCTGTGTAGCGGGTCTTTTTGTCTAGCTATTTAGCAGACATTTCTCTCAATCTTGATGTTTAGCGGATCTGTCTCGCTGTTTAGCATACATCTCTATCCACTGTTTAGTGGATCCGTCTAGCTGTTTAGCAGACATCATCATATCCAGTTGTTGAGCGGATATTTATGACCAGCTGTGTAGCGGGTCTTCTTCTGTTTTGCTCGAGGACTAGCAAAATATAAGTATGGGGGTGTTGATAAGCACGTAAGTGCTACATATTATACCGATATTTATATTAGTTAGTTCTCGATATTTTGACTAATGACATTATTTTAGTGCTTTTGCAGAAAGTACAAACGAATGCGATCTCCGGAACAATAAACAACTAAAAATGTCGTTTGCAACAAAAGAACACCCATTGCAGTTAACAGCATCAAAGAGGAAGAGCTCAGTTTGCTGCCGCTTCATTTAATGAAGACATGGCCTGGGAATAACATCGTGAAACAAAGAGTGACTTTGTTTGTTATGGCAAGTGAAGCCCACTGAGGGTCAAAGGTAAAGTGTGAGGTGTCACCAAATTATGGCCACAACACTACATTCCTTGTTCGTGTCCAAGCTAAAGGGGATTATGAATTTCGAACTCAACCGGGGAGTAAATGGCAGGCAACAAGTTAAGTCCAATGGTGGCGATGCTCTTAACCACATTTGCATTGTGGCAGGAGATTCTACTTCATGCCGAGAGATGGAGTCTGAGTTCTCTGCATAAACGACATCAGTCATATCGATGGGTTCATGCTGAGAAATGGAAGAAAGATGGAAGTATTATGAGATGGGATTTACCCATTTTTTTCATTGAATGACAACGAAGTTGAACATGGAATCGATGGTTTTTTCATGGGGTCTGATTTGAAGGGTTCTCGGCGGAATCAAGGAGTAAGTGATGATTCAGTTTGATGGGTATTGAACGACAGCAAGGTGGTGGTGCTGTTGGAGAGTGGATACTGCCATGGTTATTGTGTGTGTGTACCGAGATCAATCAAAATTCTGAATACATACATCCGAGGAGAAGATGATATAAGCCGAAGGACAAGCTGGATCATTTTGCCGTACTTGGGAACAAAGTGATGTTGAGATCATTATATGGCGATGATTGTATTCGATATGGATTGCATGAATATCCGATGAATGAATGGGTGCTGGGTTGTTTCAGTTTTGATCTCGAAATGGTGGAGGATAGTCAGTGAGAAAATGAAGATGGCAGGTCATTGGTTTGATTAGTCGGAAGTGATAGCTGCAGAGAGAGCTCGGACATGAAAGAAATGACTCAAACTAGCGCTGGTTATGGTGAAGGATTGATCAAGATGCCTGATGTTGGTGCTTTAAGCTGAGACCAAGATGGAGATTAAGAATAACAGACGGAGTTAAGAGATGAATGGACTGGCAGAGACGGTTCAAGTCTGGTGCTAAGTGTTCTGAACCGATGGTGGAAGTTGAGGTTTAGCTGAGATGTTGCAATCGGTGGTAATGTTCAGAGGTTAAAGAAGTTGGTGATGTGGCTGGCATCGAGCAAAGTCTAAATTTGGTTTGCAAGTGGTGCTCGATCAGACAAGGAATTGGTTGATTTGGATCCCGGTGTTAGTTTTGGGTTGGGCCTTGGAAATTATGATGGGCTTTTAGAGGTTTTCTTCGCAGAAACTATATAAATGAAGGGAGACAGAGAAAGAAAAGAGGAGAACGGCTGAGGAGGCGCGGCTAAGAGTTCTTCTTTGTTAGTGACAGACAGGAAGACAAAGAGAAGGCAGCCGCATAGTGTTTTGAAGCATTGAAAAAGAGACGACGCATAGGATTTTGGATTGATCGTTTCTCTTTTGATTATTATTTTTATGGGTTTTAAGAAACCCATTATAATGTATTGCTAGATCTTTAATAACTAGGGTTTTTATGGTTGAAACAACATGGGTATTAGGCCATTTTTGATTAAATTAAATTATGAAGCAATATACCATTATGATTTTAAAAGATTAATTTCGAATATTGTTTATTGATTTATTGAAGTATGAGTTGTTGCGTTACCAGTTTTATAAACCTTTGTGCGTAGTTGGATAGTTTTACAAATATATTTGTATTATTATTTGATGACCCATGCTTCGTTAAAAACTTTGATGGGTTATGCTTAGAAAATCCAAATATTATTTGTGAACCTATAATTAGTTTCGTATAACTTTATCGCTGATGCAATTTGATGGTTCATGCTTGGATTTAGTCTTTTGATGTGCCATGCTTAGGGTATACCAGTGATATTTGCGACTCTAGTATATATAATAGGTGATGTCAATAGAACGAACAATAAACACATATTCATAATTATGTTTCATTTCAGTATTTTCAAGGAAATAGTAGTGGATGCCATGAAACCCTGGTTACCAATTCTTTTATTGGATTCATTTTATTTGTTTAATTTATTTTATTTGTTTTTATAATTCTAAAAATTCAAAAACATAACTCCTGGTTAATCTTTTAGATATTGATTACGGTATTTTCCACCGCTCCCCGTGGGAACGACCCGTACTTGCCTCTGTCTACTAGTTAGACACCGTGCGATTGCGGTTTATTATATAGGCATCTCCGGATCCTATCATAACCGTACCCAAACTTGTTCATTAGTTGGTTCAACAATAGTTAACCCAATGGTTAGCCATCTGATAACTTTCATATCAACTATATTCTTCTTCACCATAACTAGTTCAAATGACTCAAATGAACTAGTTAGAGAGTTTTTCAATTGCAAGGAAATCTCATGTACTACACAAGACACAATTGAAGCAAAAACGATTTGATTCACTTGAATCGAACTATATAGCCACAATTTGCAATTGCATTCCTTAGTTTATAAAGATAAGTTCACAAACATCGTTTTTAGACATAACCTACTCAAGTTCGCGGACTGGGTTCGCGAACTTAAGTAGAAATTCACAGGTTTGAGAACTTTGCCAGTTCGTGGAATGGGTACGCGGACTTAGCTCACGCACTTCTCCGGTTTCACTTGATCAACAAAGTTCGTAAACTTTGGTTCAAGCAATAAGGACTTATACATATATGTGTTTCCACAACAATGCTTATATCTAAACTCTCATTTCAATCATTGAAACATTCTTAGAGGACATTATATATTTGTTATTCACATACCATTTTTCTTCAGATAAATTTTAAAGCGATTGAAACTTAACATGACTTTCGTCACTAGGTAAAGATGAACATGACTAAAGTGAAAGCTTTACCAACATATATTTCTAGAAATAGATAGGCAAGGTAAACTCGGCTCAAAATACCAAATATGTATAATCTAAGTATATATAGCAAAATAACTTTTGTCTCAAGATAGGAGATAAATAGACTTTTGAGTGATACATAAGTTCAAGTCTCCAAATACCTTTTAGTCGATGAAGATCCACCAGTTCCTTGAGTAGTCCTTCATCTTGTATGATAATTGCCATGAAGTTCTTGTACTCAACCACACTTTCTATCCTAGTCCGAGACCTTATCTATAATAGACTAGAAATCAAGACTTATAGTTTTTATCACTAACATTGACAAACATGCTTGAGATAGCAACGCATGCGAGTTCAACCGAGAAATGCTCAAACAATACCTCATAATCTTGAGGCATAAGCAATGATGGAAATATGGGGTTACTAGGTTATAAAACCCATCACCCCTTATCCACCGTATAAATAATAGATTTCGGGTCAACAAGTTAAAACTCAGTTGTCCATTATTTCTGTTGTGTAGTTACCAAATTCCCACAAAACTACTTACCTTCGGTTTGTTTTCTAAGACGAAGTGGAAAATATAATTCATCAAACATTAAATATTCGACTAAAAAAGATCAGGTTCAACTAATAAAATATGAGTTCAACTGAAAACTGATACAAATTTGGTTACAAACAATGAAGTTCGGCTGAGAATTATAAAACAAAATGTGTATAACAGAAAGATGTTCGTCTAACAGTGAGAGATCCATTATTATACGAACTCATATTTGTTAAATTTTTGTAAACTAAAGTTAAAAGTTCGACTAATATATTGCATAATCGAGTCAACCGAACTTGAATTTATTCTGAAATAATAAAGGTTCAGCTAAAATTAATACATAATATAATCAGCAGAATTGTCTTCTTCATTACAAACTGGGTTCAACAGAAAAATTCATATTCAGCCAAACTGTTCTCTGAAACCAAAAAAAGAAACACGAAGAACAAAGATTTGGGTTTCAATATACAGATCTGGATCTAAATCTCTTCGGCCATGCTTCACGCGACTCATTTTATACTCGTTTTTTTCATCTATGATCAAATTTTTATGAATCAATGATTAATAGGCGATGGAAAAAATATTAAAACGGTTTGAAAATGATTAGATAAAAAATGAAAATGATTTTTGATTCTGAATAGATTAGATTTTCCAAGAAGAGAATTTTTGTAACTTAGACTAATTAAGGATAATTTAGTAATCTACTAACTACTAAGATATCCCTTGTAAACCCACCCTAACTAGGCAACCTCAAAATAGGTTTCTTTCGAATGTATTGATTTGCCGCTTTGGATGCATTTCTGCAACACTGGCTGTGGACGTCTTGGTTTCAGTTTTGTACCCAGGAGGGCTAACTCTAGACCACTTAAGCTAAATTTCAAATAAAATACTACTTTATATAATAAAGTCTATACAGTTTAACAACAATAGTTACTGGGATTTTTTTTACCGTGATTATTGCTTATATGTTTGTACGACCTCAACAACTCCACAGTTTTGTATTCCATCAACAACGGATTAGGATTTTTTGTTTGGTGCTGGATTTTATGTCGATTGGGTTTGAACGAAATAGTTTTTAGATGCCAGACAGAATTGGGATGGATGGGTTGATCTTGATTTAACTTAGCAGGTGAAGAATACCATATAAGGTGTTATTTATATCATCATAAACACCCTTTTTCTATCAATGTTTTGCACACTAGGTGTTTGTGAAAACTCCGTAACCATAAAAAACAAAGTAGAAGAAGATTTTACCACCCTATATTCAGAAGTAGGTCGGCTTCATTCACTTGGTTTATATAAATTTTGTCCAGGGTTCATCCATGTCGAGCACAATATCTTCACAAATCCCTGTAGTTTCAGAGGATCTGATGGATGTATGAATGGTACGTGCGGAAGAGGTTTTGGTAAAGCTTATTTGATTCAGCATCTTAGAGATAAATACTTCGTTTATGGTAAGGAGAATGAATGTTGCAGACATCATATAGCTACAAATCATGAAATCTACAAAACATGGGAAGATGTTCTCTCACAACTCCGCATGTGGTTATGCACAAAATGTATGCTTATTCGCGTCTGGATAAGACCATGTAAATCTCATGCAGGAGTTTGCTTATTCGGGCCTTTTAATAGAAAAGACGTTTACTTGTTGGTTCATGGAATCATGTGTCCTCCTCCAACCAGTGACAACATAGCAGATGATAATGATGCTCCTTTGCTTCATTGCCTTAATATGGAACTGCTTAACAAAGTGTTTCAACAACATATTCAAACTATTAAAAATATCCTTCCAAAGTGCAAATTGCAGTTCTCAAGAGTTTTGAAGTATGCGCTTGATAAGGTACATGCAAATCCTGGTGATGTTTCTATGTGGATACAATTATTGTTGTTACCTATTTGTATTCTACATTTATACATTCCCAAAAGCAGTTGTGAGGAAAAATCTAGCAACGACAAGATATTACAGTTTAAATCCATCAATCAATCTATTGTGCAATGGTATAAGCCTGATGGTTGCATTCAATTAGTCCAGAAATTCCTCCATGAATACCCTCAGCATAATAACAAGCAACGCATAAAGAACAACAACCAGGAGTAAATTAACCCGAGTGTCTGTAAAAAGAAAATACGCATGGGCTTTTCAATGCAGCTATAAAAGTCCTCACTTCAAATGGAATTGCTACAAAAGAGGATGATACTTAGAAAAACTTGATTGATAAGAACCCATTTGCCGCTCCCATGCCATACCTACTGGTACCAGTGTTGTAAGCAGTGTGGTTTCCTCGAATGAGATCATTCTAGGAAGAATAAGGAGCTTCCCCAAGGGCACATCTTGTGGGAGAGACGGTTTGAGGGTACAACATCTCCTTGATGCTCTTAATGGACCTGCCGTTGTTATAGCTGAAGATTTGCTTACCTTCATAAAAGGTGTAGTCAACCTATGGTTCGATGGCAGGTGTCCATCGCAATTGGGAGAATTCGTGGCTAGCGCACCTCTTACACCCTTGCTCAAACCAGATGGGGGCATTTGTCCCATAACTGTTGGGACAGTGTGGAGGAGATTAATATCCAAGGTAGCTGTAGGAAAGGATATGTGCACTTACCTCGAAGACTTCCAGTTTGGTGTAGGAGTACTTTGTGGAGGGGAGGCAATCTTACACTCTATCAACATGATTTTACATCAGAAAGGTAATTATTCCTCTAAGACCATGCTACTTGTTGATTTCAGCAACGCCTTCAACATGGTCAGCAGGTCAGGTGTGCTCCAAGTAGTTAGAACCCACTTTACCTATATCTCTAAGTGGGTGAAGTTTTGTTACTCATAGCCGCTAAGATTGTACTAGAATGATTCCAAATTGTCTTCTGCTCAAGGGTACAACAAGTTGGTTCTCTTGGTCCCCTTATTTTTTCACTTACTCTACACCCTTTGGTCAAGAGGATTGCCGAATAATGCAATCTGGATTTACAACCATGGTATTTGGATGATGGCACAATAATTGAAGATAATTTAATGGTCTATAAAGCTCTGAACATCATCAAAAATGAGGGCAACAAGCTTGGTCTTCATCTTAACATCGCCAAGACAAAGATCTTCTGTCATACGATGAATATACGCTGTCATGACAAGGACGTCTTTCCTGCCCAAATTAGCAGACCAACCAAGGGGGTAAAACTTTTAGGGGGCCTGTAAGTTTAGACCATGAGTTCTGCAACAGCTTGATCAAGTGTAGAGTGCTAAAAAAAAACAATTTAATGGATGCTGTAAAGAAGCTAGATGTTCCCCAAAGCGAATTTTTGTTGTTGCTTAGTTGTGCTAGAGTCTCTCGACTTTATTTCTCTATGAGAACCACCAGGTCGGATTATATCATAGATGCTCAAGCTATTTTGATGCTCACATGTCGCTACATCTGCGGCATATTGTTACTAATAACGGGCCTGGTATGGGGTTGTGACAGTACCGTATGTCTTCTCTACCTCTTAGTTTTGGAGGTTTAGCTATTTACTTCATGGATGATGCAATGAACTATTGTTACTTGGCGTCTTGCATACAGACTCAGTCCCTTCAAATCAACATCCTCCGTAACACTCAATTACAGGGCCCTTATCACAACATGCAGCAGGCCATAGATATTTTCTCCAGCATATGTGGTCCCGACGTCAACATCGAGCTTAATGCCCCTCATCCCATGAAGACCTTGGTAGTGAAATACTTCGATGTTGTCATGAAGGAGATGCCAGATAAATTTTCCATGTCCACTCGTGACTGTGCTCTTCGGCAATGCAATAAGTCTAACCATGCACAAAACTTCCTTAAGGCTATACCAATCAAGGGGCTCAACTAGAAAGTTAGTGCTCAACAATTTGGCGTTGTTTTACGGTATATGCTTGGTATACCTCTTTTTGTTGAAGGTAGCCTATGTACTTTTTACAAAAGAGATATGGACTGTTATGGGGATCACGCCTTACACTGTGCACACGAGGTATGCCTCAAATTTCGACACGACCTCGTTCGTGACGCGATTGCATATATGTGTCTTCGTGCGGGGGTGCCGACTAGAAAAGAAGTCGCATTGGGTTTCTTGGCAGATGATGGGGGTGCTCTCCGTCCGGCTGATTTAGTCCTCAACTAGGACAACGGGCGTGACAAGTGTTATATCACAATTCACCGGTGGAGGGGTGCACACATTTCGGCCTGGGTTGGCACTGGGTAAAGCTATTAAACGCAAGCATAAGAAATATTACGAAAAATGCTTAACTCATGGTTACGACTTCAGCACTTTAGATTTTACTACTTTTGGTGAGCTTTGTAATGAAACCGTGGGTATTTTGAAAATGATTAATACTCACTTATCTAGATTTGATGTTAATACTAGGAAATATAACTATTTCTTTCATATATTAGGAATAGTCATACAAAAAGGTATTGGAGCCTAGCTTGTCGCTAGGGTTCCAACTAGTTACTTAAAGACCCTTATTTTCAATAATTTTTTTATTATTATATTTATATAGTCTAAAATCTAAATTAACCATGATTATCGACTTCATCCCATGGTGATTTTAATCCGTAATTATTCTCTGTTAGGTCTTTAATGTCTTTCTTATCTTTGGACTTTGGTCATCTGAAGACAAACTTGACAAGGATAGCAAAAAGGAAGAGCAAATAACAACAAAATTAACGTTTAGTCAGCCAAGAAAGTTGCCTAGCCTTGTTCTAGAATAGTAAATGCATAATTGTTTACGAAATGTGAAATTCCGGTGTCGGACGAAAGATAAGATGTTGACCATCTTGAATAGATACATCCTCTTGTGATGACGTGCAGCTATTAGGTTGGGCAACTGGGTCTACAAACATTACGTCACGGATGACCTACGGAGTCAGAAAGCTTTATGTGCAAACACTTGGAATAGTTTTTGGCTAACGGAAACTCTAGAGCGTAGACTCGCTCTTTGGCTAATGGGTTGTCGGTCTCTGTTCGGCAGGCTGGGTTTCTGGGATCCTAATATTGTATTGCAACGGACAGACGGTTGCGAATTAGGGGTCACCCGCGTCCAATCCGTCAAAGTTGCGTATTTGGAAAATCCAACCATGTCCGGCTCAATCACCGGCGGATTTCACATCCGCGGATTAGCGGGTAATATGAGACAGATGCAAATTAACACCGAATTTAGTCAGGAAAAAAAAAAAGAGTAAAAAAAAAGAAAATATAAGGTTATTTTCTTTCTGGTGAAACAGAAGTTTAATCATAAAAGTATTTACGAGAAAAGGGGTTTTTATTTGAGAGAAGAAAAGTGAAGCTAGTGATAGCTAACTAAATAGAACACCACTTTTAGAAGGAAAGAATTTAGTGCCGAACAAAAAAAAAAGGGTTGGAGTTCGATGACATACATAACTTACGGAGTTTCTCAGGGAATTGGATTCCTAATGATCATGACGGTTACTGCTTTTTGATTAGAGTACGAAACGTACTGTCGGTGGGAGCAAACACCCCAAGAAAATCAAAATGTTACTTTCAAGCCAGTCGGGTTACAAGGAGAGATGCATAGTGGGTCATTTAATAATCTGTCTTTCCAAAACCGTGCGGTGTGGATAAATCCGAGGATTGCAAAGTCCAACCGCAACCAAACCGTGTAAACGTGCGGATTTGAGAATTCCACTCGTGTCCGGCCCATAGCTCTTGCGGATTGGGTTTCACCCGCAATTTTACGGAAGGATACGGGTGAAATCCACGGTTCCAGTTTTTTTGCACATCCCTATCTATACTGCTTCTGTTGGAAACCTAAATAAGTAACCCGTTATCCAACAATGTGAGACTTTAGAGGGAAATTCAGGTTGCCCAAGCAAGAATCATTTGCTGAAAAACAAAATGAGGCAGGATGGTTGGTGTCACACCTTCAAACGCCCTAGGAATTTTCTGCGAAAGTGTAACCCGGCAGCACAATGGTTCTGTGAATAAAGCTTCACCCACTTGCACTTCAGCCTTATAAGTTTGCACCTTTGCAAACAGACAACACTTCAGGTTAACAACGGAAGTCTTAACAACCTTCTTTCACTTCTCTAAACTCATCAAATGCACCCCATAATACACCCAATTCATGCCATACTTTACCAACAATAATCAGCCAACCAAGAACACTTAGAACATGACACAATCAACTCTTTTATTGCATCAAAGGGAAGAAATACAAAACTTGCCCACTTGGGGACTTAAACAGACTTGTTCACTCCTTGAACCAAGTCTAAGTCTTACAAAAACTCTCCTATTCACTCACATATGCAAACTTCACTCTCACATATGTTAGGCTAACTCTCACACAGGCTAGCTACTGAATTTCCCATGCCTTGGGACTATTTATACAGTAGCTTTGCTTGGACAAACCCTGCATAACCGTTACACACGCATGGGACAGCCATCTGTCCCATCAGGTAGTTTCTATAACAGCCAACTTGCTTTTCAACCGCCACCTTTTGTGTTGTCAAGCCAACAGATGCCACATCTGTTCTAGGTGGTTATGAACCTTCCACATGGTTATAAACTCCTTTATAACCGCTCCTATTTATCACGCGTCATTGGCATGCTTGTGAAGCTCGTAACCAACTTGTAACCGTCACTTGAGCCGTATTGCGCCACTTGTTGCGCCATACTGAATTCTGCCACGCTCCAACGTTCATCCCTCTTGGCCATGCATTTTTATTACTCTAAGCTAATGCACGGACACTCTTTAGGCTTTACTTGTCGAGGCCAACTCCTTAAGCTCACTCTAGTTACTCATGCGTCATATATGCTCCACTTTTCCAATTAGCTTGACAATAGCAATGCAACTCTTTCATTGCCAACTTGTTTGCATTGTTTAAGCTTTGTCCAGCCTTAAACTAATGCCATAGACCAACTCTTGATCTATTCTACACTCTTGCATCATCCTTGAGTTTGGGCCAACTCAATTCCACGGATATGCCTTAATGCCAACATCGCATGTTGCATCTGTCACTTTGGCCTTGTCTTTCCTTACTTCAATGAAGCTTCATTGTGTCGGCCAATAAGCTTCAATCCTTAGCCAAATATCTTTACAATGTAGCGCTACCTTTTTGATTCACTGGACCTGCAGGGTCATGTCATTCTCGACACTTAACGGTCTATATAGTATACCGCTATTATGGCTTCACAATGCGCCATTACGACGGAACTCTGACTTGTCCTGTAACTCCGTAACGCGTCATCATTATGCGTCACTTGCAGCACCGTAATAGACCTCCCCCAACTAATCCGTTCAACGCCCTCGTTGAACGCAACCAAGTATACTCAACATACTTGTTCTTCGGCCTTGTACACTTCTGAGCCACTCAGAATTCAGCAAACTTATTTAGCATTCCTTCTTGCCAAAACTTTATGCCTAGTACCACATGCCACCACTTAGCTTTACTGCTTTGCTATTGATCCTACTGACTTGTACTGTTGTTTTCACGTTGCGCATACGATCCAACTCCCACTATAATCGTATATCAACACCCAAATGCTACTTGGAAATTCTTTTTGCCAATTCCCTGAATTGTACTTGAATTTCGCATGAATCATTTGCGCCTAAGTGTACGCACTGAGTGATTCTTCTCGATTTTATCATCATGATCATTACCATCACTTTCCGACTTCGCCTCCACTCAACGTGACAAGGACTTATAAACGACTTGGATTTATTTTCAATCAGTTTTGTCGATTACACACCGTTGAACTGTTGTTCTCCACGCTCCTCATTAAGCACATCACAAAGTGAATAGGGGTTCTCTTTGCATTAGACACCCGAATTCAACACTTCATGCCTCACCAAACTCTGATTATGTAAGCAACATTCAAGAACTCATTTCTCTAAATGTGGCCATCAAGTATAAACTCTAAACTTATGCCATCTTGCATACTCGAACTGGAATGGTGAGTTTTCTTTGCTTAACTTCCATGCAACAAAACTATTGAGTTGCACAACCCATTTAAAACTGTGACTAACTATCTCTTTGGACATATCATTAGCTAACCCTTTAGCTGTCCATATGCTATGCCTTCAAAGCCAATATGTCTCCAAATACTTCTTTGAACTGCATTGCTAATTGCCTGGAAAGTGTGTTTGTCTTTCTCTAAGGCCATGAGTTCTACCCAACTCATGCTTGTTGGTAAAATGATTTCTTACTTGCTGCATTGCTTGCACTGTCGCTGCCCATCTGCCGTCGTGCCATTTTGCAATCCCCAAACAACAACATCATTTCTACGTCAACTAGGACCCATGTCCTATGCTTTGCTTACTAGCCTTCAACTTGTCTTGCTATTGCATACGTTAGGCTAAGTATGCTACTCGCAGCATCTCCCCATGAACTAGTTTTACATCGTAAATAAAGAGGCAAGCCTTTATAAACGAAAACACCCTCGTTCATTACTGCTCTTACATAACAAAACCATGTACCATTACATGATTGATCATCAACTGATCTCTTTTGGAAAGCTAAAACTTCATTAACAAAGCAACTTGCTTACACCAAAGCAAAGTATGTACAAACTTGAAGACTCAAATAAAAGTCTGTACAACCAAACTCTACACACAGAGTTTGCATCAATCAACAACTAAAGCTACATAGAACAAGGCCAGGAACACTCTTTGTTCTGGCATCAAAGTGTCGCCAATAGAGACAGCAACACTTACTCTTGTTCTTAGCTTAGTTTCTTTCTTTGTCGAAGTGAGCGACAACTTCGCTTCGTGGTATCTTCCTTGAACCATCACTTCGGCCTCCATGAGTCTTGCTAGAATGACCCCCATAGTCATTCCCAACTAATGCGTTGAGTTGAGCTTTGAGTGGATAGCTTCTAGCGAAATGCAAACCTTTGCAGATGAAACATCCCCTATACTTCCGGGCTGAAGGGAATAATTCATCTTCCTTCGGTTCATGCTTGCGCTTACTGCCTACAGATTTTTCCTTCATTTTGGCTTCACCTTCACAGCTTTGCACATCTTCAGTCGTTGTGCAACTAGTAATCCCTCTTACCGCTGGAATAACCATCTGGATATTCTGGATTTTGCGCCTCTTAAGTTCAGCAATTACACTCGAACTTGCGTCTGCCAGAAATTGGAACATCTGATCTTCTTCACTCATGCCACATACTTCTTGCACCAATGCAAGGAAGTTTTCAGCATATGCCTGTGGTGTACTCGTCATTCTCAGCCTACGTAAACTTTCTCTTGCATACCAAGCACCATTGCTCAGCCAGAACTGACATCTCAGTCCCTCTTTCATGTCATCCCATGACATAGGATTGGCATAACCATCCGCTTCATCTTCTTGCAGCATAGTTCTCCACCAAACCTTTGCATCACCACCAAGGTAATTGCCTGCGAGAGTTACTTTTTGTTCTTCCCTAGTTTCATTCGCCTCAAAGTATGCCTCAACATCATACAAGAAATTCTCAATTTCTCTAGCATTTCTGGAACCTACGTAAATTCTTGGCTCGGAGACTCGATTTGAGCTTTCTCCATGCACGTTTGCTCCTACAAACATGCCGTTACTGATTAACCCGTGAATGCCTGCCACTTCCTCTGACATTTGCTTCGCATGGCTTGTTAGTATGGTCTTTATGTCACTGAATTTCACCTTCAATTCAGTCACTTCAGCATTGGTTTCACAATTCAACAAGGTTGCATCAGACACCTTGTCCTCGACTGCACCTACCCTTTCGTCAAATTCTTTAAACCAATCTGATGTCCTTCCTTCAAGCAGGTCTAGCCTGCCCTTATCTTCAGAAACAATAGGATTTACAAGGCTATCACAGCCCATGTCTATGACAAAATCATCAAGATTACTGCCATACTCCTCAAGCTGATCAAACGTACCCGGTAGTTCTTCGTCGATCATCATGCCATTAGAACTCATTTCTAATGCAATATTCTGAAAATAATGCGCCACTTACTTGCTCACAGGAAAATAGCTTTAGAGGGAAAGAATCACTAGTGTATTATCCAACAAATACACTCGAACTGTGCACCAAACACAGCTCTGATACCCGAATTGTCACACCTTCAAACGCCCTAGGAATTTTCTGCGAAAGTGTAACCCGGCAGCACAATGGTTCTGTGAATAAAGCTTCACCCACTTGCACTTCAGCCTTATAAGTTTGCACCTTTGCAATCATCCAACACTTCAGGTTAACAACGGAAGTCTTAACAACCTTCTTTCACTTCTCTAAACTCATCAAATGCACCCCATAATACACCCAATTCATGCCATACTTTACCAACAATAATCAGCCAACCAAGAACACTTAGAACATGACACAATCAATTCTTTTATTGCATCAAAGGGAAGAAATACAAAACTTGCCCACTTGGGGACTTAAACAGACTTGTTCACTCCTTGAACCAAGTCTAAGTCTTACAAAAACTCTCCTATTCACTCACATATGCAAACTTCACTCTCACATATGTTAGGATAACTCTCACACAAGCTAGCTACTGAATTTCCCATGCCTTGGGACTATTTATACAGTAGCTTTGCTTGGCCAAACCGTGCATAACCGTTACACACGCATGGGACAGCCATCTGTCCCATCAGGTAGTTTCTATAACCGCCAACTTGGTTTTCAACCGCCACCTTTTGTGTTGTCAAGCCAACAGATGCCACATTTGTTCTAGGTGGTTATGAACCTTCCACATGGTTATAAACTCCTTTATAACCGCTCCTATTTATCACGCGTCATTGGCATGCTTGTGAAGCTCGTAACCAACTTGTAACCGTCACTTGAGCCGTATTGCGCCACTTGTTGCGCCATACTGAATTCTGCCACGCTCCAACGTTCATCCCTCTTGGCCCTGCATTTTTATTACTCTAATATAATGCACGGACACTCTTTAGGCTTTACTTGTCGAGGCCAACTCCTTAAGATCATGCGTCATATATGCTCCACTTTGCCAATTAGCTTGACAATAGCAATGCAACTCTTGCATTGCCAACTTGTTTGCATTGTTTAAGCTTTGGCCAGCCTTAAACTAATGCCATAGACCAACTCTTGATCTATTCTACACTCTTGCATCATCCTTGAGTTTGGGCCAACTCAATTCCATGGATATTCCTTAATGCCAACATCGCATGTTGCATCTGTCACTTTGGCCTTGTCTTGCCTTACTTCAATGAAGCTTCATTGTGTCGGCCAATAAGCTTCATTCCTTAGCCAAATATCTTTACAATGTAGCGCTACCTTTTTGCTTCACTGGCCCTGCAGGGTCATGTCATTCTCGACACTTAACGGTCTATATAGTATACCGCTATTATGGCTTCGCAATGCGCCATTACGGCGGAACTCTGACTTGTCCTGCAACTCCGTAACGCGTCATCATTATGCGTCACTTGCAGCACCGTAATAGTTGGACTAAGTGATAATCTTTGATTAAATTCAACTACTAAGTTGGACAAGAATTTAGAACTTGGTTGTGCGGTTGCTATTCATATGTTTTACGTGTTGTCAATAGATTGAGCTCCCATAGTATTTGAATAACTAAACCAGTTAAGTTTCTTTAAGTGTCTAATTTGACTTAGCATTTAGCAACAAGACGTTGCTTTAATGAAGATTGTTTTAAGTGCTGCAAAGAGTACTACATCATTTAAAACTTCGCATTTTGTTACTAGTATCTGCATTTAATTGGACTGTTTAAATTCAACATGATACAGCTGAAACCCAGATGACAACGAGCGAGACATTTCTAACCTATTCTGTCCTCAACTACCTACTTGTCCAACTCAAGATGATGCACGCCCCCACAAACTAACACACTAGTGATGGACTGTTGGATTCCTCAATTTCCTCTCACATACCGTTTCCAAAATAACAGTATTGGGTTAAGGCTCTGTTTGTCACGGGAGTTTGAGTTAAGACTTTAAACCAAAACTCCAGCATTTTCAAAGAATCGTTTTTTTTTTGGACTATGGTTTTTTAGACATAAGTTCGGTTAGTTGCAAAAAAACATTTACCAACCGAACATAAGTTTGGTTAGTTGCAAAAAAATATTTCCCAACCGAACTTATGTTCGGTTAGTTGCAAAAACATTTCCCAACTGAACTGGTTATTTCGGTTAGTTGCAAAAAACTTTTCCCAACCGAACTGGTTAGTTCGGTTAGTTGCAAAAAACATTTACCAACCGAACAATAGTTCGGTTAGTTGCAAAAAATATTTCCTACGTCGCAAAAAATATTTCTCAACCGAACCTTAGTTCGGTTACGTCGCAAAATATTTCCCAACCGAACCTTAGTTCAGTTACGTCGCAAAAAAAATTCTCAACCGAACACGTCGCTAGGAAAAAAATAATCATGATCCCAAAAAAAACCATGGTCCCCCAAAAATGATTATTTTCAAATGCTTTGAGTTGCTCGGGAAAGATCTTCCGAGTGTTCCATTGATATCCATACAACTATTTTTAGCTAAACTAGCTCGTTTCCTTTTTTCTCGTCTGCGCTGCACTGTAATTCGGACACCCTTTTCCTTATAACCAGTGGAGTATATAATTCACCATGTGAATGTACTAAATTCAGTTAGGCGAAGTAAAATTCCAGATTTTTTAGGAGACACGTCATGGTTTATCTAACTATGTCCATTTACTTCCTCCGTTTTAAAAAAATAGGCTCATTTTATGTGTAATTTATTCAAAAACCCAACTTATTCTTTTGAAACGAGTAGTAACATTTTTGTTTATTTCATACCATCAAATCAGTTCATATAATATTTAGTGAACACTTTATTTTGTAGTAACATAATGGCAGTGACTAAATACAACCCATATAAAATTAAATACAATCCTTTTACAATATTGGGAACCTTAAAAATGTAGGCGGAAGAAACTCACGTTATTCGAGTAATGTCATTCCAGATAACCAACATTATCGTTGGTCCGAGCAAAGAGGAGAAAATAATAACAGATGAGAGGAAGAGAAGATACTAAGTTCACTCCATTGATTTACACTAATGGATGAGGAGATTTAAAGTTTTCCCACCGTTAGATGCAGCAATACATGACTTCTCTATAAATCATCGTATGGATCTTTGTTTCCAACAAACAAAAGTTAGTTCTAAAAAACCTAAAACTACGTATACTTTTCTTTTATTAATTTAATTCAAGTTCTTGGCTTGTGATCGCGTTTTTCCGATTAAACATTTTGAATTTTTTGACAGTAACTTAGGGTTTTAACTCATTGTTAAGTGTAGGTGTAAATTATCTACAGATCCAGTTGGCAACATCCTAGAACCGGTGTACCCAAATACGAAGAGACGCGAAGTATAGAGCAAAGATTATCGGGAGCGAGATTTAAGGAGCCACGTGGATCGGGCGTAATAATGTCGGACAAGACTTGACCCAGACTTCTGATAAAGCTGACAGGATAAGGCGTTGCGGGTCAAACGAGGAACGATGGTCAAACGAATAAAGAAGAACGGGTCACATCGGGTAACCATAAGGACGACAGAAAAGATGGGCGACATCGCGTTAATAATGCACCTAAAAATATCGGCCCGAACGGAGGATAGGCGAGGAGCCAGGATACATCGGCCACATGAGACGACGAGGACCTACCGATCACGTAACCGATAAATAGATGTAACATGACCAACACCTTAATTTCGTTGTATAGAACTTCTCCTATAAATAGAGGGACTTGTATTTCAAGAGAGGTAGGTTGTATTTTAAGAGAGAAAGAGGAGAAAAACTCGAGTAAGCACGAAGAAGAAGAAAAGTGAGTAGTAAGTGCATCTTGTAAGGAAATCCCACGGAGAGCAACACCTTTGTAACACTTCTAAGTAATAAGATTCATCCTTTCACCCCCGTGGACGTAGGTAATCATACCGAACCACGTAAATCTTGTGTTCATTGTGGAGTGTTTACTTTCATTTGATATGAGAATTGTGTTTCTATCCTTTGGATGTAGTTGTAGTAAAATGCATCTACATTCTGGCACCGACTAAGGGGACACGACTAAGATCTCCGGATACCTTGCCGCAAAAACCTTCAGAGACGATCAACAACTCCTCAATACACGATTAACGTGTTGAAGTTGAAGCTATGATGAACTCTATTGGCCGAAATAACGGTTGTTTTGAGTCATTTACTTCAAAGTCAGAACGGTAGCAGCGTCTTTTTAACATCTTCAACAGTTTGATCAACAGAGAGACTTCACGAGCTCACCAGCGACTAATTGTTCGGGTTAGAAGCTATGTGAAGAATCTGTTGAAAGGACGACTGTGTGTTCTTGATAGTTGTACAATTGTTAGCATTAAACGAGTTGTTTTTGGCTACGGCATGAAGTCGGGTGTTTGGAATAACCAAAAGTTTGTGTTTGTAGCTGTTTTCATCGTGAGATAAACTGTCAAACCGTATAGAATTTTTTAACCAGCGGTGTAGCATAAGTCGTCGGAGAGTTCATAATTAGATCTCGAGAAAGTGGAGATGGCACAAGCATGATTCGATTCTAGGGGTTACTTGCCGTACTTTTTTCTAAACATCATGTGCATAAGATCTATGATTTGGAACATGTAGAATAAAGGACAAAACTAACTTAAATGCATAGGTCGAGTACATAGAGCGACATCGTACGGAGTGATAGCGACGGGAAAATAAGGACAGCCACAGATTCAGCATAGGGACAAAATAGGGTAGAGGGACAGTGCCCACCTAACAACTGAAGTAGATCTTACACAGAGACAGTAGTCGTACAGTCGAACTTTTTTTCCCTTTTATCTGAATTTTTTATTTTGAAAATTAGGTCAAAGTAAGGGGTTCTTTTTCGTATTTGCTGACGTAGGGACGGGCGACACTCGGCTTATCACGCGACGTGATCGATGGCTAGCACTTCAGGGACAATTAGGATGTTAAGGAATCTTACAGTCACTAGCAGCAGCATGCAGGCAGGTATAACGGGGCCGAGGCAAGAGGACAGTCAACAACCACCGCCTGAGGAATCTCATGCAGCTGCACGAGGGATGCCTGTTGTAGACGAAGAAATAGATTTGGGGCGAGACGATAACACCTTACCTCTGGACCAGGTTATATTGACTCAGAGGAGAGTTGACCAAATCGATGGACTCACAGCTTCAGACACCGATGACGATGAGGAAGCACTTGCGGCGCGAGATCAGAGGCAATGGACGAGGCGACAAGTTGAACACCAGGAAGCTTTGGGAAGGGAACAAGAGCGTCTTAGACAGATTCAACTGGGGCGAGCAGCAGCAAGTAACATCGGCCCAACAACCGTTCACGCGGTCGATCGTGTAGCCAACTCGATACCACCCCCATCACCCACATCATCACCATTACAACCTCGGCCACACCAACCCAATGGACACTCCAGTCATGAAAGTACGGACCCGACGTTGTTGGCCATTTTGGAGAGTCAGAGGAGGCAAGAGGCGGCACTAAGGTAACTCCAGCAGAGGAATCTAGCCTTGGAGTATGAGAATTACCACCTGAGGAACCAACAGACAAGATAAAGAGGGTCGTCCAGTCGAGGGACATCGGGTTATCGCGGCCGATCCGGTCATTCACCACCCATGATGGGGCCAAGTAACCTTAATCAGCCCGATCAGTCAGGTCAGCTACTATTACCTCCGATACCCCCCACACAGAGATATGGACCACCTGAGGATTCGTCCACCGACGAAGAAAGGCGAGGAAGGGACGAGCGACAAGATCGGGCAACTAAAGCTAAGCTTAAGGAGTTGGAAGAAAAAATCAAGGAACTCTCGGGCGGAAGCGAGGAGAATAAGTTGGCCGAGATTATGAGTGAAGCCGAGAAAACGCCTTTCTCTCAAGAAGTGGAACAAATGTCGTTCCCACCCAAATGTACTTTACCTTCATTCCCCTCTAGAATTGACGGAAAGGGCGATGCGATCGAACATCTTAAGATGTATACAATGTCACTGATCCAATGGAGAAACAACCCGGTAGTTATGTGCAAATTCTTTCCAGCTAGTTTGTAGGTCAAGGCGCGAGATTGGTTTTATTCACTCACACCTAGTTCGATTAACGGGTACGATGCGCTATTCGAGGCCTTCCTTAAGACCTACATGCATAACATCCGACCTCGGCCAAGAATGAACAAGATGTTTACTCTCGCCCGACGATTCAGAGAGCCCCTTAGAACCCTGACCGACAGATGGAGGAAATTGTGTACTAAAATTTGGAAGGTACCGGTGGATCAAGCCATCTTTGGGTTTGAAAATGCGTTGGGGAGGTCGGACCCCATCTGGATTGCCATGTTTTCTGAAAAACCTAAAACCTTAAAGGAGATGAGAAGAATGCAAGAGCACTATATCGCCTTGGAAGAAATTCAGGCCGAACCAAGAGATAGAGGAGTACAAGAAGCCAGCACTGAAGTTGGTACCGAAACTAAAACGGTCATGGACGACCATATCAGGCGATCAGAAAAGAGATCGGACCCGCCCCCAAGGAGCAGTGAGAAGAGGGAATGGATGGCCAAAGGGAAGAAGCCAAAGCAGGAAACCCGGTCATATACCCCTCTAAACGCTTCTTTGGAAGAGGTGTTCAAGGAAGTTGAGAAGAGAAACGACATAAACTACCCAGCATCGAGGGGAGTACAGTTCCAAGAGACCCGAGATCATCCCGAATACTGTCACTACCATCAGTATAGGGGCCATTCCACCAATAACTGTCGAGAAGTGAAAGATATTGTTCAACACCTCATCCGCGATGGATATTTGAGGCAGTATGTCCTACACCCCCCTCGGCCGGAAGCAACACCCGATGCACCAGTTCATCAAGTCCGCATCGATAGGGAGAGTCAGTTCATAAGCACCATTTCACATTCGGCTATGCAAAACTACACCCTCGGCCCAGTAGTCAACACCAGGATCCATAAAAGGGATCGTGAAGGTAAAGAGATATTTAGCGTAGCTAAGTCCCTTCCAATGGAACCTTGGATGACACTGCCCATTTCGTTATCGGCTAAGGATGTCCCAGCAAACGGACATGCACACAGTGATCCGCTGGTCATCACGTTATTGATTTAGAAGTGGGGAGTAACAAGGATTCTCGTGGATAGCGGAAGTTCAGTCGAGGTGCTATTCTACGACGCGTTCCGAAGAATGAAACTCTCAGACGACATGCTCGTCCCATCAACATATCGCATCTACGGATTTAACGGCACAGTAACCATCCCAAAGGGCGAAGTAACTTTGAGGGTTTCAGATGGTGGTGGCTACCTCGACACACTAACCACCTTTTGTGTAGTAGACGTCGCCTCACCTTATGAGGCCATTATCGGGCGCCCATGGATTGCTGGGATTAAGGGAGTAGCATCGGCGTACCATCAAAGGTTAAGATTCCCGACTTGCAAGGGGATATCCGAAGTTGTGGGCGACTACCAGGTGGCACGACAATGCATGAAAGTTGATATAGAAATAAATGAAGAACGGAGAGCTCGGCAAAGGCAAGAAAAGAACAAAGCAAAGGAAGTGAAGGCGGTAAAAGAATTGGAGGAGGTGATTTCACAAGCGTTCCTGGCACACGAGACTCGAGAACAAGACCCTTTATAGCAATTAAAGGAAGCGTCCCCAGTCAGGGAAACCAAATCAAACTTCTCGACAGTCGAGCCGACTAAAGAAGTAAACTTGGGAACGATAGAAGAACCCAAGATAGTGAGGATCGGGGCATTACTATCAGACGAACAAGAAAGTAAACTCACGATGCTATTGAAATAAAACCTGGATGCATTCGCTTGTGAAGTGCATGATTTGAAGTGTATTGACCCGAAGGTCTGCTGTCACTACTTAAAAATTGATTCGAGGTTCAAACCGGTTAGACAAAAAATAAGGCGCGTCGCGCCAGAGTTACAAGCGGCGGTCGAGGTCGAGCTGAAGAAGTTACAAGAATCCGGAATAATAAGGAAGTCCCACTACCCATAGTGGATATCTAACATGGTCGTGGTACCGAAAAAGAAAGGGGGAGTCAGAATATGTATTGATTTCAGCGACTTGAACAAGGCCTGCCCGAAGGACAGTTTCCCCCTTCCCAACATAGATCAACTAGTAGAATCAATAGTTGGATATGAAGCGATGACCTTAATGGATGGATACATGGGCTACAACCAAATACCATTGGCGCCCGAGGACCAGGAACACACTTCCTTCTTCACACCAAAAGGATTGTATTGTTACACCAAGATGCCATTCGGACTTAGGAATGCCGGGGCTACGTACCAGAGATTGGTAGGCGACATGTTTGAAGACAAGATTCATGATACCATAGAAGTTTACATGGACGACATGTTAGTCAAGAGTCGGAAATCAAAAAACCACATCCGAGACCTTCGAGAGATTTTTCAGACAATGAGGAAACACAAAATGAAAATTAATCCGTCCAAGTGCGACTTCTGGGTCACGTCGGGGAAATTCCTAGGCTACATCATCACTCCCAGGGGAATAGAAGTAGATCCCGAGAAGGTACGATCCGTCCTTGAAATGCCATCCCCCGCAACGGTAAAAGACATGCAGAAACTAAACGGTTGCATAGACGCATTGGGGCGATTCGTATCACGGTCATCGGATAAATGCAAGGCATTTTACGACATCTTGAAGAAAGGAGAAAAATTCCGATGGACGAACGCCAGCGAAGAGGCCTTTCAAAATATCAATCTACATCTATCTAGCCTCCCGGTTCTTCAAAGGCCCGAGCCGTCATAAATTCTCACTCTATACTTAGGCGCGACACCCTATGATATCAGTGCGGTATTGGTCAAAACAGAGATAGGCGTGGAGAATCCGGTATACTTCGATAGAAAAACCTTAAGTCCGGCCGAGAAGAATTACACCAGAATGGAACAAATGGTGCTCGCACTAGCCTTTGCTGCCTCTAAATTACGAACATATTTTCAAGCTCATCGAATACGGGTGCTCACCAAATCGCCTATCGAAGCGGTCTTGGATAGTGCTGGGCGATCGGGGAGAATCTCCAAGTGGGGAGCCATAATTAAATAATATGACGTGATATACGAGACAAGAACCGTGATCAAAGGGCAAGTAGTGGCCGATTTCTTGGCAGATTTCCCCCTCAGTGATGAGGACGAGGTAGAAGATATACCGGGAATGGCAGAAGAACAAGAGGAGCCAGCGGACCTACTAGCCGCCAGTAGCTCAACACGATGGGAAGTATTTGTTGATGGGGCATCAAACAAAGACGGATTGGGTCTTGGGTTGGTGTTTACCATGCCAAAGGGGAGGAAAATCGTGCATTCGTTCAGGTTAGAATTCAAGGCGACAAACAATGTCACCGAGTATGAAGCGGTGATCCATGCCTTAAGAATAATTGTGGAAATGAGGCTGCATGAGGTTCGATTGATTAGCGACTCACATCTAGTGATCCGGAAAATTACGGGCCAATACACTACGCACGACCCAGTGCTGCAAAAATATTGGGAGCTCGCCCAATTTTACATTAAGCAAATACCAGATATTAAATTCCGCCATATCTGCCGAAAGGATAACAGACACTCGGACACTCTATCGTACATCTCCTCACAACTAGTAGACCCGAGCATCGAAGGGATACGCGTTATGAGGCTTCTTAACCCGTCTATCCCATAAACACCAGACGTACGGATCGAGGTGGCCGTTAGCACGGTCGAGAGATACAAAGAAGGCGACTGGAGAAAGCCAATACATCAATACTTAGAAACGGGTGAGCTACCTAAGATTCGGCCCGACATGAACAAGATCAAAAGAAAATCGGGCGCCTACGAATTAAGAGAAGGGATCTTATATCGAAAATCTTTCCTAGGACCACTCCTACGATGCTTAAGCATGGAAGAAGGCCATATAATCCTACACGAGCTACACTATGGGGCGGCAGGAAATCACAGCTCGGGAAGAAGTTTGTCGGTGAAGGCAAAAACAATGGGCTACTTTTGGATGTATATGAA
Organism: Papaver bracteatum; assembly: GCA_023529315.1. NCBI lineage: Eukaryota > Viridiplantae > Streptophyta > Magnoliopsida > Ranunculales > Papaveraceae > Papaver > Papaver bracteatum. Next base: position 3,125,965 of record JAJJWX010005152.1, read on the forward strand.
CGAGGACACAAAGCAAATGGCGAAAGCTTGCGAAGAGTGTCAGCGTTTTGGGAAGAAAATCCATGCTCCCGGCATACCGTTAAACTCAATCATAAGTCCGTGGCCCTTCGCTAAATGGGGAGTGGACATTGTCGGGCCATTACATGTAGGAATGGGACAAATGAAGTATTTGATCGTGGCCACTGATTATTTTACCAAGTGGGTAGAGGCAGCGCCGTTAAGGCATATTCGGGACAAGGATGTTTTTAAGTTTATTTGGGAACATATCATTTGTCGCTTCGGGGTTCCGGCTGCAATCGTCTCTGATAATGGAAAACAACTACAGGGCGAGAACATCGATCTTTTATTCAACACTTACAACATCAGGAAGAGCAAAGTTACCCCGATTTACCCCCAATGCAATGGGCAGTCCGAGATCACTAATAAGACAATCGCCGATAACGTGAAGAAAAAACTGGACGGGGAATATGGAAACTGGTGCGAGGAGCTATATAACTTCCTATGGGCATACAGGACCACACGAAGAGAAGCTACGAGATTCTCTCCATTCATGCTTACCTACGGAACCGAGGCGATTCTACCAACAGAAGGGATGATTCCTACCACAAGAACCGAATCTTGGAGGCGAAACGTGTCATCCGATCTGATCTTGGATAAACTCGACGACTTGGAAGAAACAAGAGAAATGGCGTTACAAAAAATGGAAAATTATCAAAGGAGGTTACAACGGGAATACAACAAGCGCGTTCGACCAAGAGAATTCCATCCCGGGCAGCATGTATTGAAATTCCTGGCTGAATGGGAGCGCGACAAAAAAGGCGGAAAACTAGCACCAAAGTGGGGTGGGCCATATATAATCGAATCTAAGGCGGGCGATGGATCATATCGACTACTGCGACTCGACGGAACAAGAGATCTCAAACCATGGAACATCCGATTCCTAAAACTCTACCATCCTTGACAAGCGATGCGGAAAAACGGTAAGCAAACGTGTCCTCTATCTCTGTGAAACCGTGAGGGGTATGGGATAGGACATGATCGACTAATGGTCATTCGTACTCGGGGCAATGCCAGTGTGGAAGTTCCGAGGTGACTTACACTCGAATGGTCATTCGTACTCGGGGCAAAGCCAATGTGGAAGTGCCGAGGTGACTTACACTCGAATGGGCATTCGTACTCGGGGAAACGCCAGTGTGGAAGTGCCGAGGTGCCTTACAGTCGCCTGGCTATTCGAACTCGGGGCAGTTACAGTGTGCAAGTGCCGAGGTAGCCTAAGGGTTCTGGTGGTTGGAAACCAGTTCCAAAGGTTGTTTATACACGAGGTCTACTCAGCTAGGTGGCCTACTTACATCTGAAAGGTCACCATCATCGCAAGTGGGCGTGTCCACTTGCCCGAGATCGGTTGGTCGATAACCACTCGGGATTGTCGGGCCTAGAACTAGGATGACTGGTACCCTTCCACTGAATCCAAAGAGATAGTGATGAGATACCACAATCATTACATGGCATAGGGCCCGATGACCCTCCTTGTTGGGTGTGTTCGACAGAAATGGTTAGAATACTGACTTACTTGAACAATGATTGTAGGAATAACATATGAAACAAAGAAGAACTCGATTGCGTCATGCGACTATTAAGAAAATATGGAAAGCGTCATGTGACCAAGAAAAATGAAGCGTCTAACGAAAATAAAACAAACACCATCGGTGACGCAGCACCCCCATTAAAACAAACAAGCGATGTAGCGGAAATTAAAAAGGGGAGAAGTGTTTAGAGCGATTTACAACCCGATGGAAGGGGCAACATAGTGACTCAGCACCACAAAAAGAAAGTTTAAGCCTTGGGAGGAGCCGCGCCGTCCTTCCTCTGCGCGACCTCGAGCCGCTTCTTCTCCACCCAGTCCATAATGCCAGCCTGAACCTTCTGATCTAACTCTTCCGCATGGGCGACGTGTTCATCCTCGAGTTGTTGGGTAATCTGGGAAGCGTTTTCCTCAGCTTCAGCTAACTTGGATCCCAAATCGACCTCGACCTGTTTCAATCGGAGAACCTACAGATCCATCTCCCGAGAGCGTGCTACAAGATCACAAAAATAGGATGTTATTCATCGGGTGCATTTTTGCAAGAATAAAGCGCAATCTAGATCTAAAAGAGCGGCCTCAACACATCGTCTAAGAAACCTGACAGGGCGGGTAATACCGACTGAAGTGACTCTACCGACTTGGACAACTCATCCTCGGCCCTGGACAACTTCATGGTTAATTCGTTATAATGTTGCTCGTTGAACTCGTTACTAGGGAAATACTTCTTATGCTCGGCCCAATCGTCCATTAACCGATTACGTGACGCTTGGAGCACTGCAAGCTGCGATATACTCCACTCTAAATCACCCATAACCTTATCAAATTCACTCACTCGGCCCAGTAAATCGCTATTAGCTCGCTCCACCACATCTTTATCTCTCAATATTAGTCGGCGGTCCTCGTGAAGGTCTCGATTCTGCAATTGCAGAGCGTCTGCCCTTTGCTCCAAACTTGTGGCTAAAGCAGCCTTTTCAGCAGCAAGGCGCTGGGAAGACCCCAAGTGAGCCCATAAGTTGTCCATCTCGGTAGGATCATAATCAAACCGGCGACGTCGTTCTAACTCGTCCTCAAGTCTTGCAATCTCCTCAGTTTGACGGTCTATTTTGTCGGCTTTGTTTGCCATTCGTTGACGAAGATTTTCCACAAGATCCTTCTCAATATCCCATTTTCTCTTCATAATCCTAAACTCCGAAGTAGCGTCTATACCTATACTAGATACCTCGGCTAGGAAGAAGGATACCCGACTCAGGATACTGGCACGATAAACTCAATCAACACAAGTTAAGAAGGATCATATACCTTGAGCGTCGGCAAGCTTGATCTCCAGCTCGTTCGCGTGACCCTTCTCATTCTGAAGTTAAAGTTGGAGAGATTCTAACAACTTCTTATCTCGAAGGCGATTGGCAGCATCCAAGCGTACGCGGTTCATAATTTAACACAAACAAAATAGTTTGACTCATAAGAGACACTAAGAAAAAGAAATCGGAAGCGGAGCATAACCATACAGAAACGACTTGCTCACCACAGTGTCAAGTGTCAGGGCGATGTCGCCATAACTGGGAACAGCATTCAATATTTCCTCATCAGTGTACTTCACAAAGTTGGAGGAAGTAAGCGCACCCAAGGAGTTCATGATCGGGCCAGAGACAGTAAAGTAAGTTTCATCACTAGAAGACGATCCCTCAGTAATCTGGGGCACACAAGGAAGCTCTATCGGTACATCAGTAACGACATTCTCTACGACGGGCGTCTCCGAGGGCTCATGTTGGTCTCCCATACCTTGTTCATCTCCTTTGTCGCCCGACACATTCTCTCCAAACATCTCATCCTCATTGGAAAGATCAATGATGGGGCCCGTTTTTGGTGGTAGCTTAGCAATTTGCTTACCTCTACCAGGATTACGCCTCAGCGGAGTAGGGTCAACATCGCCCGCGTCATCATCATCATGCCTTGGGTGTTTCTGCACAAGTGTCTCGTCAGAACATGTGAAGGCAAAAAATAGGGGCAAGTACATGTACTTGTAAGAAAATCATTATGTTTGTTACCTTCCCCTGGTCTTCCTCAACCCTTGTGCCAGCACCTCTTTTCCTAGACCCGATAGTTTTGGTGGAGCCGACCTGAGATTTTTAAACAACAACAAATGACTAACTGACGCCCGAAGCTAGAAAGATAAAAATCAAGAAAAGCGCATACTTTATCAGCCTTGTCATCATTAACCACCCAGAAAGAATAGGGCTCGACGGGAAAAGTAGGCAACGGGAAGTCACCATGAAGGATCGGTCCTCGGACTAGAAGTGGAACTCGGGGATAAATCGGGTCATTAGAATGACGGGCTCGCTTGTTGGAACCCTGGCCGATGGGATCGGCATCCAGCATCATCCTTTCAACACCCTCGGGCGTAGTTTTGACCCGATGAGGACTAGCAGCAAAACCGGCAAGATCTCCTAAGGTTGAAGTACCAGCTTGATAGTTGACAAGGAAATTGGAAACTTTATACTCAGGAGCGTCCTCGGGCTTGTAGGTCGACCATTCGGCGGTAGAACCATGACCATCGCGGCGATCCCTCCACTCGTTCATAATTCGAAAAGTATTGCCAGTCCATTGAGCTAAAGCACGAGAAGTCCGAATCTGGGACAAAATCTCGTAATAAAATGGGCTATCAGGGTTGTATAAGGGAAGACGAAGGCCCAGCTCCAGTTGACCCAAGGTGATGACCACACAATCAGCCGATTGCTCGTGCTTCTTCATATCGGTTTTCTTCAAGATACCGTTTCGGCCCGAGAGAAGGGTCACTTCGTAATTTTGAAGATCATACTTCTCCTTCAACTGCTCAATGAACTCTTCATCAGAGAGATCCTTCACCCTTTTCTCGGACCTGCACGAAATAAAAGAAGAGTTATCAGCAAAACTATATTTTATCGCGCGATCATCATACCTAGAAGGACTTTCAAGCAAAAACATAGAAGCAAGCGGAGGAGCATCAAACTCGGAAAAAACATCGTCAACAGACATTTTCTCAGTCATGGAAGGAGAAGAAGCCATTAATGGAGATAATGCAAAGCTCGGTTTCCAAAAAAGCTGAGGCGACAACAGCTCCATCAGAACGATTGAGGAAGAGGAGATGAAGGAAGAAAAATAAGAAAGCTAGGGTTTTTTAAGCGCAAAGTAACGAAGAAATCCTGAAGAAAAGGTTGCAATGGCGGAAGTAAGAAGTGGAGAAGAAGAAGGAAAATAAAAAAGGAGTGGGCTATTTAAAGAGAGAAAAATGTAACTGATGTCAGCGGTTACAAGTAATAAAGTGGGGATAGTGGGGCGCTGCATGGAGAGATCTGCGGCATGGACGAGGACGTGGCGGTTGAAACGACTTTCTTCCACTCGTTTCTGCTACACGAGCGAAAGAAGGTGCATAAATGTAGGTGTAAATTATCTACAGATCCAGTTGGGAACATTCTAGAACCTGTGTACCCAAATACGAAGAGACGCGAAGTATAGAGTGAAGATTATCGGGCGCGAGATTTAAGGAGCCACATGGATCGGGCGTAATAATGTCGGACAAGACTTGACCCAGACTTCTGATAAAGCTGACAAGATAAGGCGTGGCGGGTCAAACGAGGAACGATGGTCAAACGAATAAAGAAGAACGGGTCACATCGGGTAACCATAAGGACGACAGAAAATATGGGCGACATCGCGTTAATAATGCACCTAAAAAGATCGGCCCGAACGTAGGATAGGCGAGGATCCAGGATACATCGGCCACATGAGACGACGAGGACCGGCCCAATCACAGAACTGATAAATAGATGTAACATGACCAACACCTTAATTTCGTTGTATAGAACTTCTCATATAAATAGAGGTACTTGTATTTCAAGAGAGGTAGGTTGTATTTTAAGAGAGAAAGAGGAGAAAAACTCGAGTAAGCACGAAGAAGAAGAAAAGTGAGTAGTAAGTGCATCTTGTAAGGAAATCCCACGGAGAGCAACACCTTTGTAACACTTCTAAGTAATAAGATTCATCCTTTCACCCCCGTGGACGTAGGTAATCATACCGAACCACGTAAATCTTGTGTTCATTGTGGAGTGTTTACTTTCATTTGAGATGAGCATTGTGTTTCTATCCTTTGGATGTAGTTTGTAGTAAAATGCATCTACATTAAGCTTGACTAAAATGAATTGTCATTTCATCGGATCAAAAATTTGATTTAAGATATGAAATCAACAAGATTTCTACATCATACCCACTCTTGGTTTTATCTTCAAAATTCTGGTTCAAATTGGGGATTTTTTAGAAACGTATTCGAGGAAGATGGTTAAGAGTGTTGTTTACCCACGTCAAAAAGGTTTCCAATAATTTGTCAGGGTTGTATTTAGTCGTATTGTGGGTTGTATTTAGTCACTGCCAACATAATTTCAATTCAATTATTTTATTAAGTTAAGATTTCATATCATTCAGTAAGGTATGGAGAGAGTAAAAACCCTAGTATTCCGCCATTTCAATGAAAAGCCATTTATGATTTCTGCAACTTAATCTCTAAATTATCACAATTATGAAAATATTATTAGAGTTGGTTTAGCAGGTGGCCTTATTCTTATGTGGGAACATGGTATTACATGTGAAATTGCTAGTGCTGCTGATAACATTATTCATGCTTCAGTTAAGATTCATCCTTAATCGCCATAAGTCCTCATTTATTTCATGTATGGATCTACTTATCCCAATACAAAAAACATTCAAGCGTAATTTTTCGAATGATCCAAGTAAAGATGTAAGGAAACCATGGTTAATTATGGGAGATCTCAATATTCATATTGATATAGATACTAGTAGTTTAAATCCTTGGGTCAGAAACAAGGTTAGGAACTCTAGTTTAGATTATGAAGGAAGAAATTATACCTAGTCAAGTAATAAATATGGGACTGGGATCTAGAAAGGATAGAATTGATTTAGGACTAGGAATAATGATCAGTTTTTTCACTTTCCTACTGCTAGAGTCATGCATTTAAACCACATAGCTTCAGATCATTATCCTATTTTGCTTTTGCTTGATCCTATACTTAAACATTTATGAAAACCTTTTAAAAATTTTGGTACTTGGTTAAGCATGAAACTTTTGAGAATCAAATGAATTTGTCTTGGAATACAAATGTTCATGGTAGTCCTTCTTTTAAATTTCAACAAAAATTGCAGTTTACTAGAACAACTCTGTCACAATGGAATAAAATGGAATTTGGTGATTTTCAAGAAAACATCAATAAACTCCAAGATAAACTGAAATATGTTCAAAATAGACAGACCAATGATGATCAACCTGATAGAATAATACATCTCACTAAAAAAATTGAAAAATGGTTCAACATTCAAATAATTCTAAAAAGAAGAAATCTAGAAATAATTTTGTTACTGACATGGACTATAACACTAGATATTTCCATTATCTTGTTCACATGAGAAGATATAGAAATAATATTGATGCTTTGTGTGATAGTACAGGCAAGTGGTATAATGAATAGTAATAGTGAGCTTTTAACTGATCATTTTTCTTCTGTTAGTTGTACCATTAATCATGTTTTTGATGAAACTTCTTTTGATTGCATACCTACTATGCTCTTTGATACTGATAATGAAAGATTTATAAGTAATCCTACTAGTGAGGAAATTGAATCTGTTGTGAAGAACATGTCTGCTTGGAGTTCACCAGGTCAAAACGTACTCCAAGCAGGTTTCTATCAAACTCAATGGAAACATATTGGTAATGATATGATTCATGTGGTACAAATGTTTTTTGATTCAGGTTTCATGCCTAGTAGTTTGAATAAAACTTATGTTTCTCTCATCCCTAAATGTAAAGATCCTACAACTCCCTCTGATTTCAGACCAATTGGCCTTTGTAACACACCTTATAAGATCATATCCAGAATTCTAGAAAATAGAATTAAACCATTCCTTAAGAAGATGATTTATTCTTATCAAGCTCCATTTGTTCCTAGTACGTCAATCCATGACAACATAATAGTGGCTCATGAAATGGTACACTCTATGAAACAGAAAGAAGGATATAGTGGCACCATGGCTCTTAAACTGGACCTTTCTAAGTTATGATAGATTATAATGGAGTTTCCTCATAAATATAATGAAAAAGTTTAGTTTGTGTGATACTTTGTAATTACATTAATCAATGTCTCTCAACTAAAAGTGTGAGTATTCTTCTAAATGGTTCTCCTTGTCAGAACTATCACCTTTCTAGACGTTTAAGACAAGGAGATCCATTATCTCCTTATATTTTATCATTGCCATGGAATATCTTTCTAGATGTTTTATTATTGCTGAAACTAATTAAGTTATTTCTGGTGTTAAGGCTGCTAGGAGAGCTCCCTCTGTCTCTCATTTAATGTTTGCATATCATATCCTTATTTTTACTAAAGCTAATATGGAAAATGTTCATGGTATTTTGGATATTAATTATAACTTTTTTTTGGCATGCATTCAGGCCGACTTCTTAACTTCCAAATTTTTTGAGTTTACTTTAGTAATAATGTGAGTCCTGGTGCCTGTGATGCCTTATCTGGATCTCTTAATACGAATAGGGTCACTGATTATGATACTTACTTAGGTGATCCACTTATTTTAGGAAGGAATTAACAGGAGTCCTTTAATCCCATTGCCCAATATTTCGAAGCTAGATTGAACAACTGGTGTAGTACTTCTCTAAAACAGACTGCTAGAACTACTACGGTTAAATTAGTTTTGAATTTTCTTTCCACTCATCAGATGAGGGCTTTAAAATACCTCAAAATATCATTACCAAACTTGATTCTCTGCAAAGAAATTTTGGTGGGGTCATAAAGGTACGTAACATAGAAATTTTCTTTATTTCTTGGCTTACTCTCTGTGTCTCAAAATCTTTGGTTGGTCTTGCCTTTAGAAATTTAGAAAATTTTAATCAGGCCTTAATAAAAAAAAATTGCTTGGAAAAATACTGATGATTTTAGTTCACAGATTTTAAAAGCTAAACACTCTAAAGATAAAGACTTTTTGCTGCATGATAAGCTAAATGATAAACGCCCTTGGATATGGAGAGGCATATATAATGTTATCACTTTGATTAAGAACAACACTTGTTGATCTGTAAGATGTGGAACCAAAATTAGAATTCGACATGATAATTGGATTATAGGTTTGCAACATCCTCCAAAACCTAATAGTTTAGCTACCTTCTCGCCTGCTTATACTTTTGTGTGTGAACTCTTTATTCCTAATACCAGGAATTGGAATATTGAGTTAATAGAATGTTAATTTTCTATGGAAAATGCTGGTTTAATCTTTGATATGCATGTTCCTTCTAGAGGATAGGATACTCTTGCTTGGATGCCTGATAATAAGGGTTGTTTCACTTTTAAAAGTGCATACAACACTTTAATAAATGATCACTCCTCTAATGCTGCAACTACTAGTACAGTCAGTACTTCTGTCTGGAAATTCCTATGGAAACTAAACTCCCTCACGGAGTTAAGTTATTTGTATGAAAGTGTCTTAGAAAAATTGTACCCACTAGAGATAAGATCTCAAGATACAAGCAAGGAATTGACGTGCATTGTAGTATGTGTAACTTTTCTTATGAGTGTGCTGAGCATCTATTTATTGATTGCCCCTATGCAAGATCTATACAGCGAAATAAGTATTAATGTATCTCATGTTTTAAATGATCACTCTGATGTTTTAGACTGGATTATAAGATGGTTTTCTGCAGGGAGTAATAGCACATGAGCTAATTCTACACAAAAGGGAGTATAATCTCTATTTTCTTACTAGTAGTAAAGACGCACGCCCGATACATGTGCCATTCTGTTTTAAAACCCTTAAAAAGTATTGTTTATTGATTTTATTTCTTAAGTTGTATGGCTATACATATTTAGTTACCTCTTTCTAATTTACTTAAGAATCTATAAAAGCTTCTTTATACACAACCAATTTTTCTGCAAAGGTTCCAACTTTATCAACAATGATTTCACATTATAAGTCTTGGACTATTGCAAAGTATGAAACTGGACACCTGGCCGTACTTCATTGAAACATCATTGAGTGTGACTTCCATTGGATCTCTTCCTCTAGGCATTCTAAAAAAAAAATCAGTAAGCATTCCCAATTTTTTTTTGGAAAAAAACAACAGTTATGTATGAAAATCATAGTAGGAACAAAACAAAGACCCTAAACACATAGATGTGTGATATGAGTGGGTTCCCCATATACGGTAATACAAAGATGTATTTTGGTTGTATTTTCCTAAAACCTTCGCCACAAAAGATCTACGGATGAATATAAAGAATGTCATTGTTTGAAGTTCAGACAATAAAGTGTGGAGGCTTGAATACTATATCCAATGCAAATATCTGCTGGTTGGACTTCTCTTAGATGAAATTTGGGCCTAACAGAAAAGGAGATGTTCTTGTCTTTGAACTGCTTACCAAAAAGGATAAGAAATGAGAGTTTCAGTTTTTAAGGAGATTGACAATGTGCCTCACCATGATTTGATTGGGGGTACAAAAATGCATCTACACTTACTGTAGGTGTAAATTATACACAGATCCAGGTGGAAACATCCTAGGCCTGGTGCACCTAAACACGAAAAAACGCGAAGCATGGAATGAAGATTAGTGGCGCGAGATTTCAGGAGCCACGCGGATCGGGCGTGATCGCTCTACAGATGTCGGACAAGACTTGATTCATACTTCTGACAAAGATGACATGACGAGATGCGGCGGGACAAAAGAGGTGCTATGGTCAAATGGATAAGAAAGTAGGGGACACATCGGCTAGCCATAAAAGCAACGATCGAAGACGGGAGACATTCAGAAACACGCGACATCATGTTAAGAGAGCATTGGGAGATGTCGGCTCGGACGAAAGACAGGCGAAGAGCCAAGATACCTCGGCCATGTGAGGCAACATAAGTCGGTCCGACAGTAGAACTGCTGAATTGATGTAACATGACCAACACCACATCTTAGGTGTATGGAACTTCTCCTATAAATAAAGGGACTTGTATTCATGAAAGTTAGGTTGTAATTTTGGGAGAGGAGAAGAGAGAAACTCGAGAAAACATTAGGAAGAAGTGAGTGAGAAGTAAGTTCACCTTGTAAAGAAATCCAACTAAGATCAACACCTTTGTAACACCTTGAAGTAATAAGATTCATCATTTCACCCCCGTGGACGTAGGTAATCATACCGAACCACGTATATCTTGTGTTCATGGTTGAGTGTTTACTTTCATTTGAGAAGAGTAGTGCGTTTCTAACCTTTGGATGTAGTTTGTAGTAAAATGCATCTACATTCTGGCGCCGACTAAGGGGACACGACTAAGATCTCCGGATACCTTGCCATTAAAGTCTTCAGAGACGATCAACAGCTCCTCAATACACGTTAATGTGTTGGAGTAGAAGCTACGATGAACTCTGTTGGCCGAAGTAATGGTTGTTTTGAGTCATTTACTGAGCATTTAAAGTTAGAGAAGTAGCAGCGTCTTCTTAGCGTCTTCAACAGTTTGATCGGCAGAGAAACTTCACGAGCTCACCAGCGACTAATAGTTCGGGTTAGAAGCTACGTGAAGAATCTGTTGAAAGGACGACTGTTTGTTCTTGATAGCTGTGTGTTTATTAGCGTTAAGCGAGTTGTTTATAGCTGCGGTAAGAAGTCGGATGCTCGGAGTTACCAAAAGTTAGCGTTTTAGATGTTTCATCATGTAATTAACTGTCGACCATATATAATTTTTAGCCGGCGGTGTAGCGTAAGTTGTCGAAAAGGTCATAATTAAATCTCGAGAAAGTGGAGTTAGTACAAGTTTAATTCGATTCTAGGGGTTACTTACCGTACTTTTTAAGCATCACGTGCATAAGATCAATGATTTGGAGCATGTAGAATAAAGGACAAACTAACTTAAATGCATAGGTCGAGTACAGAGAGCGACGTCGTACGAAGTGATAGTGACGGGGAAGTGAGTTCAGCCACAAATTCAGCATAAGAACAAAATAGGATAGATAAACGGAACCCACCTGATAACCAAAGTTGACCCTACACAGTGACAGTATTCGTAGAGTCGAACGTTTCTCCTTTTTTGTCTGAACTTTTTGTTAGAAAAATCAGGTCGAAGTAAGGGGTTTTTTTTTTTGTATTTGCTGACGTAGGGATGGGCGATACTCGGCTTATCACGCGACGTGACTAATGGCTAGCGCTTCAGGGACGATAAGGATGTTGAGGAATCGCACAGTCACTAGAAGCAGCATGCAGGCAGGGATAACGGGGCCGAGGAAAGAGGAAAGTCGACAACCACCGCCCGAGGAATCTCATGCAGCTGCGCGAGGGATGCCTGTTGTAGACGAAGAAATAGATTTGGGGCGAGACGATAACACCTTACCTCTGGACCAGATTATATTGACTCAGATGAGAGTTGACCAAATCGATGGACTCACAGCTTCAGACACCGATGACGATGAGGAAGCACTTGCAGCGCGAGCTCAGAGGCAATGGACGAGACAGCAAGTTGAACACCAGGAAGCTTTGGGAAGGGAGCAAGAGCGTCTTAGGCAGATTCAGCTGGGGCGAGTAGCAGCAAGTAACATCGGCCCGAAAACCGCTCACGCGGTCGATCGTGTTGCCAACCCGATACCGCCACCACCACCCACATCAGCACCATTACAACCTCTGCCACACCAACCCAATGGACACTCCAGTCACGAAAGTACGGACCCGACGTTGTTGGCCATTTTGGAGAGTCAGAGGAGGCAAGAGGCGGCACTAAGGGAACTCCGGCAGAGGAATCTAGCCTTGGAGTATGAGAAATACCAGTTGAGGAACCAACGGACCAGATCGAGAGGGTCGTCCAGTCGAGGGATATCAGGATACCGCGACCGATCCGGTCACTCACCAACCATGATGGGGCCAAGTAACCTTAATCATCCCAATCCGTCCGGTCAACTACCATTACCTCCGGTACCCCCCACGCAGAGATATGGACCACCCGAGGACTCGTCCACCGACGAAGAAAGACGAGGAAGGGACGAGCGACAAGATCAAACAACTAAATCCAAACTTAAGGAGTTGGAAGCAAAAATCAAGGAACTCTCGGGTGGAAGCGAAGAGAATAAGTTGGCCGAGATTATGAGTGAAGCCGAGAAAACGCCTTTCTCTCAAGAACTGGAGCAAATGCCGTTCCCAACCAAGTGTACTCTACCTTCATTCCCCTCTAGATTTGACGGAACGAGCGATGCGATCGAACATCTTAAGATGTATACAATGTCACTGATCCAATGGAGAAACAACCCGGTAGTTATGTGCAAATTCTTTCCAGCTAGTTTGGAGGGCGAGGCGCGAGATTGGTTTTATTCACTCACACCTAGTTCGATTAACGGGTACGATGCGCTAGTCGAGGCCTTCCTTGAGACCTACATGCATAACATCCGACCTCGGCCAAGAATGAACAAGCTGTTTACTCTCGCCCGACGATTCAGAGAGCCCCTGAGAACTCTGACCGACAGATGGAGGAAATTGTGTACTGAAATTGGGAAGGTACCGGTGGATCAAGCCATCTTTGGGTTCGAAAAAACGTTGGGGAGGTCGGACCCCATATGGATTGCCATGTTTTCTGAAAAACCTAAAACCTTAAAGGAGATGAGAAGAATGCAAGAGCACTATATCGCCCTGGAAGAAATTCAGGCCGAATCAAGAGATAGAGGAGTACAAGAAGCCATAACGAGGTTGGTACCGAGACTAAAACGGTCATGGACGACCATATCAGGCGATCAGAAAAGAGATCGAACCCGCCCCCAAGGAGCAGTGAGAAGAGGGAATGGATGGCCAAAGGGAAGAAGCCAAAGCAGGAAACCCGGTCATATACCCCTCTAAACGCTTCTTTGGAAGAGGTTTTCAAGGAAGTTGAGAAGAGAAGCGACATCAACTACCAAGCCTCGATGGGAGTACAGTTCCAAGATACCCGAGATCATCCCGAATACTGTCACTACCATCAGTATAGCGGCCATTCCACCAATAACTGTCGAGAAGTGAAAGATATTGTTCAACACCTCATCCGCGATGGATATTTGAGGCAGTATGTCCGACACCCCCCCTCGGCCGGAAGCAAAACCTAATGCACCAGTTCATCAAGTCCGCATCGATAGGGCGAGTCAATTCGTGAGTACCATTTCACATTCGGCTATGCAAAACTACACCCTCGGCCCAGTAATCACCACTAGGATCCATAAAAGGGATCCTGATGGTAAAGAGATATTCAGCGTAGCCAAGTCCCTTCCCATGGAACCTTGGATGATGCTTCCCATATCGTTCTCTGCTAAGGATGTCCCAGAAAACGGACAGGCACACAACGATCCACTGGTCATCACGCTGTTGATTGAAAAGTGGGGAGTAAGAAGGATTCTTGTGGATAGCGGAAGTTCAGTCGAGGTGATGTTCTACGACACGTTCAGAAGAATGAAACTCTCAGACGACATGCTCGTCCCATAAACATATCGTATCTACGGCTTTAACGGCACAATAACCATCCCAAAGGGCGAAGTAACTTTAAGAGTTTCAGATGGTGGTGGCTACCTCGACACACTAACCACTTTCTGTGTGGTCGACGTCGCTTCACCTTATGAGGCCATTATCGGGCGCCCATGGGTTGCTGGGATTAAGGGAGTAGCATCGTCCTACCATCAAAGGTTAAGGTTCCCGACTTGCAAGGGAATATCGGAAGTTGTGGGAGACTCCCAGGCGGCACGACAATGCATGAAAGTTGATATAGAAATAAATGAAGAACGGCGAGCTCGGCAAAGGCAAGAAAAGAACAAAGCAAAGGAAGTGAAGGCGGCAAAATAATTGGAGGAGGCAATTTCACAAGCGGTCCTGGCACACGAAACTCGAGATCAAGACCCTTTATAGCAATTAAAGGAAGCGTCCCCAGTCAGGGAGACTAAATCAAACTTCTCGACAGTCGATCCGACTAAAGAAGTAAACTTGGGAACGATAGAGGAGCCCAAAATAGTGAGGATCGGGGAATTACTATCGGATGAACAAGCAAGTAAACTCACGATGCTATTAAAAGAAAACCTGGATGCATTCTCTTGGGAAGTGCATGATTTGGAGGGTATTGACCCGAAGGTCTGCTGTCAGCACTTAAAAATCGATTCGAGGTTCAAACCGGTTAGACATAAAATGAGGCGCGTCGTGCCAGAGTTACAAGCGGCGGTCGAGGTCGAGCTGAAGAAGTTACAAGAATCCGGAATAATAAGGAAGTCCCACTACCCATAGTGGATATCAAACATGGTCGTGGTACAAAAAAAGAAAGGGGGAGTCAGAATATGTATTGATTTCAGCGACCTGAACAAGGCCTGCCCGAAAGACAGTTTCCCACTTCCCAGCATAGATCAACTAGTAGAATAAATGGTGGGATACGAAGCAATGACCTTAATAGACGGATACATGGGCTACAACCAAATACCATTGGCGCCCGAGGACCAGGAACACACTTCCTTCTTCACACCGAGAGGATTGTATTGCTACACCAAGATGCAATTCGGACTTAGGAATGCTGGGGCTACGTACCAGAGATTGGTAGGCGACATGTTTGAAGACAAGATTCACGATACCATAGAAGTTTACGTGGACGACATGTTAGTCAAAAGTCGGAAATCAAAAAACCACGTCCGAGACCTTCGAGAGATTTTCCAGACAATGAGGAGACACAAGATGAAAATTAATCCGGCCAAGTGCGACTTCTGGGTCACATCGGGGAAATTCCTAGGCTACATCATCACTCCCAGGGGAATAGAAGCAGATCCCGAGAAGGTACGAGCCGTCCTTGAAATGCCATCCCCCGCAACGGTAAAAGACGTGCAGAAAATAAATGGTTGCATAGCCGCATTGGGGCGATTCGTATCACGGTCATCAGACAAATGTAAGGCCTTTTACGACATCTTGAAGAAAGGAGAAAAATTCCAATGGACGGACGCAAGCGAAGAATCTTTTCAAATAATCAAGCTACATTTAGCTAGCCTCCCAGTTCTTCAAAGGCCTGAGCCGTCAGAAAATCTCACTCTATACTTAGGCGCGACACCCTATGCCATTAGTGCGGTATTGGTCAAAACAGAGATGGGCGTGGAAAAGCCGGTATACTTCGCCAGCAAAACTTCAAGTCCGGCCGAGAAGAACTACACCAGAATGGAGCAGATGGTGCTCGCGCTAGCCTTTCCTGCCTCCAAACTACGAACATATTTTCAAGCTCATCGAATACGGGTGCTCACCAATTCGCCTATCGAAGCGGTCTTGGATAGCGCTGGGCGGTCGGGGAGAATCTCCAAGTGGGGAGCCATAATCAAACAATATGACGTAATATACGAGGCAAGAACCGCGATCAAAGGGCAAGTAGTGGCCAATTTCTTGGCAGACTTCCCCCTCAGTGATGAGGACGAGGTAGAAGACATACCGGGAATGGTCGAAGAACAAGAGGATCCAGCGGACCTACTAGCCGCCAGTAGCACAACACGATGGGAAGTATTTGTCGACGGGCATCAAACAAAGACGGGTCGGGCCTCGGGTTGGTGTTTACCACGCCAAAGGGGAGGAAGATCATGCATTCATTCAGGTTAGAATTCAAGGCGACGAACAACGTCACCGAATATGAAGCGGTGATCCATGCCTTACGGATGATTGTGGAAATGGGGCTGCATGAGGTTCGATTGAATAGTGACTCACAGCTGGTGATCCGGAAAATTATGGGCCAATACGCTACACACGATCCGGTGCTGCAAAAATATTGGGAGCTCGCCAAATCTTACATCAAGCAAATTCCAGATATTAAATTCCTCCACATCTGCCGAAAGGATAACAGACACTCGGACGCCCTGTCATATATCGCCTCACAACTTGTAGACCCGATCATCGAAGGAATACGCGTTATGAGGCTTCTTAACCCGTCTATCCCTGAAACACCAGAGGTACGGATTGAGGTGGCCACAAGACAGCCGAGAGATACAAAGAAGGCGACTGGAGAAAGCCAATACATCAATACTTAGAGACGGGTGAGCTGCCTAAGAGTCGGCCCGAGATGAACAAGATCAAAAGCAAATCAGGCGCCTACGAGTTAAGGGAAGGGATCTTATATCGGAAATCTTACCTAGGACCACTCCTATGATTCCTGAGCAGGGAAGAGGGCCATATAATCCTACACGAGCTACACTATGGGGCGGCTGGAAATCACAGCTCGGGAAGAAGTTTGTCGGTTAAGGAAAAAACAATGGGCTACTTTTGGATGTATATGAACGAGGACGCAAAGCAAATGGCGAAAGCTTGCGAAAAGTGTCAACGTTTTGGGAAGAAAATCCATGCTCCCGGCGTACCGTTAAACTCAATCATAAGTCCGTGGCCCTTCGCTAAATGGGGAGTGGACATCGTCGGGCCATTACATGTAGGAACGGGGAAAAGGAAGTATTTGATCGTGGCCACTGATTATTTTACAAAGTGGGTAGAGGCGGCACCACTAAGGCATATTCGGGACAAAGATGTCTTTAAGTTCATTTGGGAACACATCATTTGTCGCTTCGGGGTCCCTGCGGCTATCGTCTCCGATAATGGAAAGCAACTGCAAGGCGAGAACATTGATCTTCTATTCAACACTTACAACATCCGAAAGAGTAAAGCAACCCCGATTTACCCCCAGTGTAATGGGCAGGCCGAGATCACAAACAAAACCATCGCCGATAACATGAAAAAGAAACTAGATGGGGAATATGGCAACTAGTGCGAGGATCTATACAACGTCCTATGGGCATACAGAACCACACGAAGAGAAGCTACGGGATTTTCTCAATTCATGATTACCTACGGAACCGAGGCGATCCTACCAACAGAAGGGATGATTCCTACCACAAGAACCGAAGCTTGGAGGCGAAATGTGTCATCCGACCTGATCTTGGCTAAACTCGACGACTTGGAAGAAACAAGAGAAATGGCGTTACAAAAAATGGAAAATTATCAGAGGAGGTTACAACGGGAATACAACAAGCGCGTTCGACCAAGAGAATTTCATCCCGGGCAGCAAGTATTGAAATTTCTGGCTGAATGGGAGCGCGACAGAAAAGGAGAAAAACTAGCACCAAAGTGGGGTGGGCCATATATAATCGAATCTAAGGCGGGCGAGGGATCATATCGACTACTGCGACTCGACGGAACAAGAGAGCTCAAACCATGGAACATCCGATTCCTGAAACTCTACCATCCTTGACAAGCGACGCGAAAAACGTAAGCAAACGTGTCCTCTATCTCGTGAAACCGTGAGGGGTATGGGATAGGGCATGAGCGACTAATGGTCATTCGTACTGGGAAATGCCGGTGTGGAAGTGCCGAGGTGACTTACACTCGAATGGTCATTCGTACTTACACTCGAATGGTCTCGGGGCAAAGCCGGTGTGGAAGTGCCGAGGTGACTTACACTCGAATAGGAATTCGTACTGGGGCAACACCCGGTGTGGAAGTGCCGAGGTGCCTTACTGATGCTGGATATTAGAACTCGGGGCAGTGGCAGTGTGCAAGTGCCGAGGTAGCCTAAGGGTTCTGGTGGTTGGAAACCAGTTCCAAAGGTTGTTTAGACACGAGGTCTACTCAGCTAGGTGGCCTACTTACATCTGAAAGGTCACCACCATCGCAAGTGGGCGTGTCCACTTGCCTGAGATCGGTTGGTCGATAACCACTCGGGATTGTCGGGCCTAAAACTAGGATGACTGGTACCCTTCCACTGAATCCAAAGAGATAGTGATGAGATACCCCAATCAGGACATGGCATAGGGCCCGATGACCCTCCTTGTTGGGTGTGTTCGACATAAATGGTTGGAATACTAACTTACTTGAACAATGATTGCAGGAATAACATATGAAATAAAATAGAACTCGATTGAGTCATGCGACTATTAAGAAAATACGAAAAGCGTCATGTGACCAAGCGAAATGAAGCGTCTAATGAAAATAAAACAAACATCATCGGTGACGCAGCACCCCCATTAAAACGAACAAGCAAGGTAGCGGAAATTAAAAATGGGAGAAGTGTTTAGAGCGATTTACAACCCAATGGAAGGGGAAACATAGTGACGCAGCACCACAAAAATAAAGTTTAAGCCTTGGGAGGAGCCGCGCCGGCCTTCCTCTGCGCGACCTCAAGCCGCTTCTTCTCCACCCAGTCCATAATGCCAGCCTGAACCTTCTGATCTAACTCTTCCGCATGGGCGACGCGTTCATCCTCGAGTTGTTGGGTAATCTGGGAAGCGTTTTCCTCAGCATCAGCTAACTTGGATCTCAAATCGATCTCGGCCTGTTTCAATCGGCGAACCTCCAGATCTAGCTCCCGAGAGCGTTGTTGCTCGGCTACAAGATCACAAAAATAGAATGTTATTCATCGGGTGCATTTTTGCAAGAATAAAACGCAATCTAAATCTAAAAGACCGGCCTCAACACATCATCTAAGGGACCTGACAGGGCGGGTAACACCGACTGAAGCGACTCTACCGACTTAGACAGCTCATCCTCGGCCCTGGATAACTTCATGGTTAATTCGTTATAATGTTGCTCGTTGAACTCGTTACTAGGGCAATACTTCTTATGCTCGGCCCAACCGTCCATTAACCGATTACGCGACGCTTGGAGCACTGCAAGCTGCGATCTACTCTACTCTAAATCGCCCATAACCTTATCAAATTCACTCACTTGGCCCTGTAAATCGCTATTAGCCCGCTCCACCACATCTTTATCTCTCAATATTCGTCGGAGGTCCTCGTGAAGGTCTCGATTCTGCAGCTGCAGAGCGTCTACCCTTTGCTCCAAACTTGTGGCTAAAGCAGCCTTTTCAGCAGCAAGGCGCTAAGAAGACCCCAAGTGAGCCCGTAAGTTGTCCATCTCGGCAGGATCATAATCAAACCGGCGATGTCGTTCTAACTCGTCCTCAAGTCTTGCAATCTCCTCAGTTTGACGGTCTATTTTGTCGTCTTTGTTTTCCATTCGTTGACGAAGATTTTCCACAAGATCCTTCTCAATATCCCATTTTCTCTTCATAATCCTAAACTCTGAAGTAGCGTCTATACCTAAACTAGATACCTCGGCTAAGAAGAACGATACCCGACTCAGGATACTGGCACGATAAACTCAATCAACACAAGTAAAAAAGGATCATATACCTTGAGCGTCGGCAAGCTTGATCTCCAGCTCATTCGCGCGACCCCTCTCATTCTGAAGTTGAAGTTGGAGAGATTCTATCAACTGCTTATCTCGAAGGAGATTGGCAGCATCCAAGCGTACGCGATTCATAATCTAACACAAATAGCTTGACTCATAAGCAACACTATGAGAAAGAAATCATAAGCGGAGCATAACCATACAGAAGCGACTTGCTCACCACAGTGTCAAGTGTCAGGGCGATGTCGCCATAACGGGGCACAACATTCAACATTTCCTCATCTGTATACTTCACGAAGTTGGAGGAAGTAAGCACACCCAAGGAGTTCATGATCGGGCCAGAGACAGTAAAGGAAGTTTCAACACTAGAAGACGATCCCTCAGTAATCCGGGGCACACAAGGAAGCTCTACCGGTACATCGGTAACGATCTTATCTACGACGGGCGTCTCCGAGGGCTCCTGTTGGTCGCCCATACCTTGTTCATCGCCTTTGTCGCCCGACACATTCTCTCCAAACAGCTCATCCTCATCGGAAATATCAATGATGGGGCCCATTTTCGATGGTGGCTTAGCAATTTGCTTACCTCTACCAGGATTACGCCTCAGCGGAGTAGGGTCAACATCGCCCGCGTCATCATCATCGTGCCTTGGGTGTTTCTGCACAAGTGTCTCGTCAGAACATGTGAAGGCAAAAAACAGGGGCAAGTACATGTACTTATAAGAAAATCATTATGTTTGTTACCTTCCCCTGGTCTTCCTCAACCCTTGTGCCAGCACCTCTTTTCCTAGACCCGATAGTTTTGGTGGAGCCGACCTGAGATTTTTAAACAACAACAAATGACTAACTGACGCCCGAATCTAGCAAGATAAAAATCAAGAAAAGCGCATACCTTATCATCCTTGTCATCATTAACCACCCAGAAAGAATAGGGCTCGATGGGAAAAGTAGGTGACGGGAAATCACCATGAAGGATCGGACCTCGGACTAGAAGCGGAACTCGGTGATAAATTGGGTCATTAGAATGGCGGGCTCGCTTGTTGGAACCATGTCCGACGGGATCGGAATCCAGCATCATCCTTTCAACACCCTCGGGCATAGTTTTGACCCGATGAGGACTAGCAGCAAAACCAGCAAGTTCTCCTAAGGTGAAAGTACCAGCTCGATAGTTGACAAGGAAATTGGCAACGGTATACTCAGGAGAGTCCTCGGGCTTGTAGGTCGACCACTCGGCAGTAGAACCATGACCATCGCGGCGATCCCTCCACTCGTTCATAATTCAGAAAGTATTGCCAGTCCATTGAGCTAAAGCACGAGAAGGCCGAATCTGGGACAAAATCTCGTAATAAAATGGGCTATTAGGGTTGTATAAGGGAAGACGAAGGTCCATCTCCAGCTGACCCAAGGTGATGACCACACAATCAGCTGATTGCTCGTGCTTCTTCATATCAGTTTTCTTCAAACTACCGTTTCGGCCCGAGAGAAGGGTCAGTTCGTAATTTTGAAGATCGTACTTCTCCTTCAACTGCTCAATGAACTCTTCGTCAGAGAGATCCTTCACCCTTTTCTCGGACCTGCACCAAATAGAAGGAGAGATATCAGCAAAAATAGATTTTATCGCGCGATCATCATACCTAGAAGGGCTTTCAAGCAAAAACAGAGAAGCAAGGGGGGGAACATCAAACTCGGAAAAAACGTCATCAAAAGACCTTTTTTCAACCATGGAAGGAGAAAAATCCATTAACGAAGATAGTGCAGAACTCGGTTCCCAGCAAAGAAAGATGAGGCGATAGAAGCTACTGTATCGGTCGGTGAGGAGAAAACGACGAAAGAAAACCAAGAAAGCTAGGTTTTTGGAGAAGCGCAAAATGTGAAGAAACTTGGGAGAAAACCACAGTAGATGAACAGAGAAAGAAAGGGTAAAGAAGAAGAAGGAAGAAAGGAGCGGGCTATTTAAAGAAGAATAATTGTAACCGATGCCGACGGTTACCAGTCATAAAGTGGAGTTAGTGGGACGCTGCATGCCGGGATTCACGGCATGAACAAAGACGTGGGCAGTTAGGGCGATATTCTTCCACGCGTGTCTCCCACACGAGCGGAAGAAGGGGCATAAATGTAGGTGTAAATTATACACAGATCCAGGTGGCAACATCCTAGGCCTGGTGCACCTAAACACTAAAAGACGCGAAGCATGGAATGAAGATTAGTGGCACGATATTTCAGGAGCCACGCGTATCGGGCGTGATCGCTCTACAACTGTCGGACAAGACTTGATTCAGACTTCTGACAAAGCTGACATGACGAGACGCGGCGGGACAAACGAGGTGCTATGGTCAAATGGATAAGAAAGTAGGGGACACATCGACTAACCATAAAAGAAACGATCAAAGACGGGCGACATTCAGAAACACGCGACATCGTGTCAAGAGAGCATTGGGAGATGTCGGCTCGGACGAAAGACATGCGAAGAGCCAAGATACCTCATCCATGTGAGGCGACATAAGTCGGTCCGATAGTAGAACTACTGAATTGATGTAACATGACCAACACCATATCTTGGGTGTATGAAACTTCTCCTATAAATAAAGGGACTTGTATTAATGAAGGTTAGGTTGTAATTTTGGGAGAGGAGAAGAGAGAAAATCGAGAAAACATTAGGAAGAAGTGAGTGAGAAGTAAGTTCACCTTGTAAAGAAATCCAACTAAGATCAACACCTTTGTAACACCTTGAAGTAATAAGATTCATCATTTCACCCCCGTGGACGTAGGTAATCATACCGAACCACGTATATCTTGTGTTCATGGTTGAATGTTTACTTTCATTTGAGAAGAGTAGTGCGTTTCTAACCTTTGGATGTAGTTTGTAGTAAAATGCATCTACACTTACGTTTATGTTGTTCTATCAATGTAATAATGTATGATAATATTATTTGTTGTCGTAATTTAGTTATTAATCAATTTTATCATTGTGATGTATTTCACTGAGTTTAGTCGAAAAATTAATCCCAGTAACTTGTGCTGGCGTTATGCCTATTGTTGATTGGTTATATATACTACAATAATACATGTGGCATATATTCAATCAATAAGAATCTTTGTTGACATACATCATAAAGTTCTCAAGAAAATCAGATTAACGACATACTTTAACGTTATATTCAGCTTTCCCAGTTGTTGTCTTCAAAAGTTCAAGACCCTCTTAATTTTAGAGCATATCTGACACACAAAAAGAAAGAATAAGATTAGACATAAACTGAAACTGCAATTTTCATATTCATTTGATTCAAGAAAACTTCGTATATAGGTTTAGTTCCTTATTAGGTTAGTAAAAGATATTTAGTCTCAAATGAAAACTCAATCTGCATTCTTTGATGTTTATATAATTATCAGTGTTCGATAAGCATTTGGAGTATATACCTATCCAAATGCTCATCTCTTCTAAAATATAGATACATAATTTCAAATTTTGTTCCCATGCAAATAACAATCGGAGAAAAAGCTAGAGCAACTTTATTTGAATAATCAAAAAAGTGTTAAGTTTTCTTGATTTGTTATGTTTATACTTTTGCAAGTTCTGTATAGACTTGGTAAAGGTAGCTAAATAAGCATTTTCTTGGATTTTGCTTTCACAGGAAGCTCAATGTATGTATGTTGGGTTATGAAGCCGAGTGTAAAATCCAACATCACGAACAAAGTACATGTATCGTCGGGATGGCGATCTTACCATGGTTTCATAACAACGACTACGGTGTAAGATCAAAAGATTAACACATGTATTTTTTTTGTCATTAGTCACAAACTTAGGATTCAAACTGTAAACAAGGGTAAATTTTTACCTAAATTGTATTGCTACTAAAACTGTTACATTGGGAATTTACACAAACAACCAATGTTCACAACCTTAAAGTTGCTTAAATCATCACTACTACGCACTTCATTTAGAATGGAGTTTAGCAAGGAATTGATGTGCATTGTAGTATGTGTAGATTTTCTTATAGATTTGTTAAGCATCACTGCCCCTATGAAAGATCTATATGGCTATGAATTAGTATTAATGTATCTCATGTTCTTAATGATCACTCTGATGTTTTACACTGGATTATAAGTTGGCTTTCTGCAGGGAGTGATAGCACATGAGTTAATTCTACACAAAGGGAGTATAATCTCTATTATCTTATGATTACTTTATGAATGATTTGGAAGGATGAGTACTCTGCTATCTTCAAGAATGTCAATCCTAACAGAATATCTACTATAAAACATAAAAAAAAATTGTGAACCAATGCTTCCCTACTATGGTTTAAACTAATTTGCAGTCTTTACAGATAAATAATTCTGCTCAAAAGTGGGATCCCCAAACATGAGCTTTTTGAAAAGAAATTTAGATGTTTCCTTTAAAAAGGAAACAAATACAGCTGGTATTCAACTAATAATTCGTGATTATGCAGGAGAGTGCTCTAGAGCCAAAGGACAATCCATTGATGCAAGGTTAAATATGGATCATGAGGTGGAGCAACTTGAATGTCTAGCAATGAAAGATGTTGTGGAATTGGTTACATCGTTGGAGCTAGGAAAAAGTCGTTTTTGAGTCTGACAATGAACTTCTAATAAAACCTATCAAGGAACATCTTCATTGTGTTCATTGGTTAAATTATTCTTATATCTTAGACATTATTAAGTTTTTTTTTTCCCAAGATAATCCACAATGGAGTTGTCAATACCTAGAGATAGAAATAGAGCATCAGATTTTATTGATAAGAAAGCTAGAATTAGTAGCTCTAGCTTTGAGCTTTGTGGGAATTTTCCCGCAGACATTTGAAGTTATAAGGATAAACCTTATGTAAGTGCACATTTATAACTCTCAATAAAACCCATCTTTTGAATCAAAATAAAATAAAATAAAATAATAAAAAACTCGACTTGCAAAGTCTATTGCTTCTCAATGCAAACTCGACTTGCACGCTTGGTATTTGGATGATGGTACAATTATTGGTGATACATTAGAGGTAGCTAAGGCTCTGAGCATAATTGAAACGGAAGGGCCATGCAGGGGTTTACATCTTAATGTAAAGAAAACCGAAGTCTTTTGGCCTTCTACTGACCCCAGAATCATAGCTGACGGGGTTTTTCCTGCTGGTATTGGTAGACCTTCTAATGGTGTTAAACTATTGGGTGGACCGGTGAGTCTGGATTTAAACTGTATCAGTGATATGATGTTGAACAGGGTGAATAATACTGTTCAATTGATGTCTGCAATCAATAAACTCAAAGACCCTCAAAGTGAGATGCTATTACTTTGCAATTGCACTGGAGTTTCTAGATTATATTTTGCAATGCGTACTACCAATCCTGCAGCCTTACAATCAGCCACTGCCCTTTTTGATGATCATTTACTTAAGTACTTGAGACTTCTCATCACTGGTGATGGGGCAGGGTTTGTCCCTCTACAACAACGATTAGCTACCTTGCCTATCAAAGATGGTGGACTTTGCATTTACACTATGGCTGACACCAACGCCTATTGTTACCTTGCTTCTCAGTGTCAGACTACTTCGGTACAAAAGGTGATCCTTGGTAATTCATTCTCAACTGAAAAAGGCTCTGCTTATCAGTTTGCACTTCAGAAATTTGTTAAGGTATGTGGCTTGCCTCCTACACATACTGTGTCGATGATAATCCCCCCCGTCTATGAACTCCCTGGCAGTCACTTATTTTGATGCAGTTAAGAAGCAAATCCCAGACCAATTTTCTATGACTGCAAGAGATTCCATCTTGTGGCAGTGCAACCGTATCAAGCATGCACAAGATTATTTATTGGCTGTGCCCATCAGTGGGCTAAATCATTGCCTTGGGCCTAGACATTTTAGAGCCGTGCTTTGCTATCGCCTTGGTATACCATTGTTTGTTGAGAATGGCTTGTGCCCAAGTTGTAATAAATCCATGGACATCTTTGGTGATCATGCGCTTCATTGTGCTAAGGATATAGGCCCCAAGTTTCGACATGATGCATGTTGTTTGGGATGTTGTCGTCGACATTTGTTACAAAGCTAATGTGCCTGCGCGTAAGAAGTTTCTTTGGGATTTCTGATGAATGATGACAAGGAGTTGAAACCTGCTGATATTCTTGTGCTCAATTAGGAAAACGGAAAGGATGTTTGTATGGATGTCATAGGTGTTTTGCCCTTCACAGGTGACGGAATTCGCTCTTTTGTCCCAGGAAAAGCTATATCTAATGCGGTTTCACGTAAACACTCTAAATACTTGGACAAGTGTGTTTCACATGGACATGGTTTGGGTGTTTTAGCTTTCTCTACTTTAGGAGAGCTGGGTGAGGATACTTTGTGTTTTTTCAAGCGTTTGAAGAATTATTTAGTTAGTAACGACGCTAGTAGTGGTTTTGGTAGCTTTATTTTTCATAGATTAGGCATTTCTATTCAAAAAGGTGTTGGAGCCCAGCTTGTTGCTAGGTTACCAACCAAAAGCTTTGTATAATCTTGATTCATGAATAAAGTCGAGATTTTTTAAAAATAAAAAAAATAAAAATAAAAAATAAAAAACCGTCTAGTTCTCTTATATTTTCATTATTCAATGTTAATTTTATAGTTTCATTTGCATTGACTTGATAATAATTTCCATTTTTTTTTTACATGAACAATAATAACTTGTAAGGCTCAAAATTGACACTGTTAAAATTTGTCATCTGTGTCCACATCAATTTGAAGGATTAATTGGGGGATACGAAATAGTAATGTTACTGTTCATACCAGCATGGTTTTTCTACAATAATAATAATAATTTACCATGCCGATATGAACAGTAATAATACTATTCATATCCCCCAATTAATAAAAGTATCTCCAATTGCATGTTCATTAATTTCGAATTTGGTTTTGGGAGAGCTTTAAACTGTCCTAGACATGTAAAATCACTCACCTTTGCATGTTCATTCAAGTCAAAACAGAATTCACTCACCTTACCAGTTCAAAACCAAACACATCCATTTCAGAAAAATTCAAATCCAAAAATTACCTACTAGACAAAAGCTTGATATGAGATTTATAAGATCAGAGATTAACCCATTTTGGAGGAACTACAAAATCAAGCAGATAAGAGTTATGGGGAACAAATTAATGATAGTAACACTGAACTCAGAAGAAGAAAGAAATGCGGTTATTCAAAATGTCCCAAATGGTGTACCATTCTCAGAATACAAGTTTACACACCAAATTTTCATCTTTCAAAAAAAAAATCTGAAGATTGAATATCGGAGCAGTGCTCATGTTGATGAAGCAATCGCCTATATTGGAAGGAAGTTTTCTACCAGCCCACCAAACAGTAAGCCAGCGTATGGAAACACAATCAAAACAAGATTGGAGGTATGTATCACACAAACACTTCATAGGGGTGCTCGTTGGATCATAACTACAAATGAGAAACTATGGATCAAATACCTTTGGGAGTTTCGGCCAAATAAAAACTGTGACAAGTGCTTCGTCAAAGATCAGAAGGATGATAAATACATCCATACTTCTCACCTATTGTTTCTAGATGGTCCGTCAAATGAAGAATATGAAGAATACCTCATGAATGAGGCTCATGTCTATGATAGAAAAGATGGAAAAAGCTCAGATAAAGATGTCTCCTTCTTTGAGGCAATTCCTGAAAATGAAGTCAGTGAAGAATCAAAACAAACCGAGAGAATGAAAAACCAATTCAGAAATAAGGCACAATCAATGAACCAACATGATACCCATGCTCAAACACCTGGTATGAATGAACACACTGATATTAATGCTATAGAAAATCATCAGAATGCGATGATGGAGGAAACTGAATTAGGAACTAACACATCTGAAACCACAATAACTAGTCAGGAGAGGACTACCCATGTATTTTCGAATCTTATTTTTCACGATATTCAGATAGTCCCCTTCAGTGCAAGTTTCAAATATTCTTTACTTTTTAATATTTTTACCACTACAAAAAATTATCTTTCCAATATGCGCATCATCTCTTGGAAATGCAATGGTTACGCGGCAAAGGACACTAAGAACTACTTATCTGACATAAACAAGAGTCTTCAACCTGATATTATCTTTCTTCAAGAGACTAAAATAGATTCTGATAAGATTCTAAAACATGTTCGCCCCTTAGGTTTCCCTAATCAGGCTTATGTACCTTCTGTAGGTAGATCGAGAGGTATATGCCTCTTGTGGAAGGATGCCTTTCATCTTGATATCATTTATAAAGATAGAAACATGTTTCATTGTCTGGTTAAGAGTGACCCTTCCAAACCCATGTGGCTACTTTCATGTGTTTATGGCTCGCCATACCCACAAGAAAACAAAGACCAATGGAGCTTCATTAAAACTATGTGTGAAACGTATAACATCGATGCCCCTTGGATCCTTCTAGGAGACCTGAACATTACTATGCACCCAGATGAGAGAGCTAACAACTACGGTTCATCTTCAAAAACTCCAAAGATAGTTCATATGATCCATGATTCTGGCCTCTCTGATTTAGGATACCATGGAAGTCCATTTACATGGACTAGTGGTAAAAATGGTACTGGTCATTTTAAATCTAGATTGGACAAAGCTGTCATCAATTCGGATTGGTTAGTAACCTTTCCTGACACAGTTTTAAAGCATTTACCCATTCTTGGGTCAGATCATAGTCCTATCTTTTTAGATTTCTATCCTAATGAAAGAGTTAAAAGTAGGAATTGGAAATTTTTTGAGTGCTGGCTTAGAGATAGTACCTGCAAAAACAAAATTAGTGAATCTTGGTCAAACACAGTACAAGGTTCTGCCGCTTATATACTTTACATGAAACTAGATACAACAAGAAGAGAGTTATCTCTTTGGAACAAAAGTAATTTTGGCAATATTCATGATAACATCAAAAGCTTGCAGGATGAACTTACTTTTTTGCAGAATATACCAACAAGTCAAGAAACTACATCCAAAATCAAAAAGGTGGAGACTAATATTAATGAGTGGCATGCCAGAGAGGAAGAATTCTACAGATAACAGTCCAGAGACATTATGTTCAATGAGATTCACCAAAATACCAAGTACTTCCACCAGCAAACAAATAAAAGAAAATCAAGAAACCGAATTGAGTCACTACTTAAACCAAATGGGTCGTGGTGCTCAGGAAGGGAGAATTTGGAAGAAATGATCAATGCACACTTCTCCAACATTATGCAAACATCCAGTCCAGAAATTAATGAAGAACTTTTTATCCTGTTGCCAACTTGTATCACTGACGCAGAAAATGCAACATTACTGCGAATACCACAAGAAGAGGAAATAAGTACATCACTTAAAAGTATGCACCCTTGGAAAGCACCTGGGCCTGATGGATTTCCACCAGGTTTTTTTCAGACGCAATGGAACACAACAAAGGAAGATGTTATTGTAATGATTCAAAACTTCTTCAACAGCGGCAACATGTTAAGGAAGATGAACAGAACAAATCTATGTCTGATTCCAAAAATCCAACTACCACAAGCACCGGGAGATTACAGGCCTATAACACTCAGCAACACTACTTACAAGCTTATCACCAAAATCATTGCTTTGAGACTTAAACCGCTGATGGAGAAATTAATATCACATATGCAGGCATCGTATGTTCCAGGGAGACATATAGGTGATAACATCACTCTTGCACATGAATTAATTCATTGTATGCGCAGGAAGAAGACAAAGAAAGGCTATATGGCTCTCAAGGTGGACATGTCCAAGGCGTTTGATCGAGTTGAATGGAGTTTCTTAAGGAAAATCATGGAGAGTTTTGGGTTTGCGGAACATTTATGCAACTTAATTCAAGAATGTATAAGCACGTCTGAGATACAAATCTTACTCAATGGCTCACCATGCAAAGCTTTCAAACCAAGTCGTGGCATAAGGCAAGGCGACCCACTGTCACCTTATTTATTTTTGTTTACTATGGAGATGTTCACAAGATCACTTGCCAAGGCTGAAGCTATTCAACAGATCCAAGGTATAAAAATTGCAAAAAATGCTCCTCCAATTACACACCTACTGTTTGCAGACGATTGCTTGATATTTGTTAAAGCCGACATTCATAATGCTGACAATTTGCTTAGACTTATCACTGAGTTTGGTGCAGCATCAGGACATCAGATAAATTTCCAAAAATCGGCGGTGTTTTTCTCTAAGCATATTCATTCGAGACATTGCAGACTCTTACTCAGAAGGTTAAAAATGAAGAAAATGTCACTAGAGGAAAAGTATTTGGGTATCCCATTATTTATCAACAGAAGAAAAACAACATCTTTCTATTCTTTGGTGGAAGGAATGAAGACACGGCTCCTGAGATGGAATGGAAAGTTTCTCACACAGTCGGGCAGATCTGTTATGGTAAAGCACGTCCTTAATGCTATGCCATCTCACCAAATGGGAGTTTTCAGAATCCCAAAGAAAACAATAAAAGAAATGGAAGCAGTTCAACGGAAATTTTGGTGGAAGAAGAAGGAGAACAAAGGTTTCTACCCTATATCCTGGGACAAAGTTAACACAAACAGAGAAATAGGGGTTTAGGATTCCGAGACTTGGAATGCTTTAACAAAGCATTATTGGCAAAATCTGTCTGGAGATTGTATCACAGTTCAGATCAGCTTTGGGCTAAGGCATTAAAGGAGAAAAACTTCCCAGACACATCAATATTACATTCCAAAAAGAAGAAGAATACAACTTGGACGTGGCAGAGTATTCAAGGGGAAGTTGCATTTGTACACAAACATAGTTTCTGGCTGTTGGGAAATGGTAAAAAAATTTTGACTTGGGAGGATAATTGGATTAAGGGAAAGCAAATACCACCAAAAACAATAGCAGAATTTGATTTGGCGGTCTTTTACAGCACAGTAAGTGATCTCATAGATAAAGACACAAATACTTGGAATATAATCACTCTACAACAAAATTTTTCAGCTGAAGATGTCATAAAAATCCAAGATATGAGAATTCCTTTGCACACGGAGGATAAGCTAATCTGGACATTAGCTCGCAATGGCCAATTTACTGTAAAATCTGCATACAGGAAACTGGTGGAGATCAAATCAAATACAACTGTTATATATGATGTGGAGCTAGCAGTTTTCTGGAAGAAACTGTGGAGTTTAAATACACTACCAAGGATAAAGACTTTCCTTTGGAAATGTATTCAAGACATTATCCCCTCAAGTGAACGTATGGGAAGGATTGCGATCTGATGGAGAGAATTGTAGCATTTGTGACATGGGTATTGAATCAACCAAGCATATCCTATGGGACTGCGCCTTCGCTCAAGCTGTTTGGACTTCAATACCAGGGGAAAGGAGAAGTATGGCAGATGCAACCCAAACTGTGGAACAGTGGATAAGGAGTTGATTTTCTAATGAATTTATCAACTTGGATAGTGATTGGATAGAGAAGATGGCGAATACTTGCTGGGAAATCTGGAAGGAAAGATGTAGAGTTGTATTTGACGAGAAAAAACCAAATCCCGTACAAGTTATAAGAACAATTCAGAATCTCAACAGTATGACAGGAAAAGATATGAAGAAGGGAAATTGCACACAAAGCAGCGACGATTTAATTAATAATACATTAATTACTTGGCTACCACCTCCATCACCATTCTACTCTATATGCTGTGATTCTTCCTTTAAGAAGACTGACTTAGTTTCCCATACTGGAATTGGTCTAATAATTCGTGATTTTACAGGGACTTTTACTCGAGGACGATGTATCTACGAGCAAGGACAACTAGATGCAGAACATGCGGAAATAATAGGATTGCTACATGCAATAAAATGGGCGGATGAACTCAACCTGCAGCACGTAAGGTTGGAGCTAGATGCTAGTAACGTGGTGAAGGCAGTGAATGGAGAACATCAACTTGTTAGATGGGAATCACAATCTATTATCTTAGTTATAATTAGTCTCTTAAAACTTCACCCAAGTTGGAGTTGTATTTTTATTAATCGCAAACGAAACAAACTAGCAGATAGGCTTGCAAAACATTCTAGAAGTTTTAAAATTAGCAAGGTGTGGATACAATACCCACCAAACTTCATTGTTGAAGCATTATATGCTGACACAATGGCTGTAATAGGATGATCTTCTAAATAAATTTTTCTCTTGGTATCAAAAAAAAAAAAAAAAAAAAATGTAAAATCACGAACCTAAATATACTCAGTATATTAAAAGCAGACATGTTATTGATGTCAAAAAATAATAATCAAAGGACGACATGATGCACCAATACTGCAGATTTGACACTTTTTTTCTTTCTTTTTGGTCATCTCTGCACTTATACGGCGCAACCAAATTAACTTTCAGCATATTCCATTGGAGAATATTTTTTCTACCGTTGTCTTGTCAGTGGATCACTAATTTGATCAGGACCAAAGTGATCCTTGAGAGTTGAGACCATGACCGCCACTAGTATACCGACATTTCTTCTAATTACTATCAAAATGTCAAAAGAACCGTACAAGTCGACTGATAAATCCAAAACTAAGAAGACCAACAAAAAAAAAAAAAAAAAAAACCCAACTGGCAGAATCATCAAGTTGATCCATACCAGAGTTAAAACCAAACACAAGGATATTCCTCAACTAGAGGAGTTACCACGACACAATTTATCATTTGGAGAACAAATATATTGTTATGCGTGGAAGCTCATTACATCAGTAACGCGTTTCTTTATGGACCATGCATACACTATGCACTGCAGTTGACCTCCTGTCCAGGAACTATTCAATATATTATCCACTGTATTCATCTAATCATCTGTACTATTGGTTCGTCCGATGTTGTCGCTTGTAGTATCACTACGTAAAAAGGCAACTTGCATGGACATTAATACACGAAGATCACTTCCTGAATTTATTTAGGCAAAGTACTCATGAATGTCTGTATGTCAGTTGTATGATCATCCAAATAATTAATGTTTTATAAATGCAATTGGCGGTGTTATAGGGTTGTTAGATGTCTCATAGATCCATTCATTGTATCGTATCGTACTATGTCATCTTATGGGAATCGGTTGATCTTGGAAAAATCACCTCTTTCTAGCTAGATCTCATGATAGTGCTCAAGGTTCGAACGCGTTGAAACCATGACAACCAAGTCTTGCTTTTGAGCCTTATCGAGATTGACGTCTCAAAATTCTTTTATGTCGATGATGATGCTTTTCTGTGGCGCAGTTCGAGCGAAAATTGAGTTTAGGTACAGGACATACAAGATACAACGGCGCATTTCTGAAAATGGCATCAGTGGCATAGTCTAGAATAATCTGCTTGCAAATGGCATTGCTGGCATGTCGCGTGCTAGAATAATCTACTTGCGCAAACATTTAGGAAATTTTGCTTCCTAGCTAAGATGCTTTCACATCTTCAAAGATATCCTATAGCCAGAATATGGGCTACAAAGTGTGCTCATAAATAGACGAACACTTTAAGGATCAATTGTTAATCGGGTACCATTCAATTACATTTAAAATGTTAGGTACCAAATTAAGGTGTTGGTCATTTGCGTTGTACCATCCGCTAAATAACCGAAAAAATAAGAAGAAAATGACTTACAACCCTGATTTTGCTGAGGGTTTATGCATACCAGCTCCAAAACTAGAGATTCTAAAACAATCACTGAGTTAGTAAAATAATCTAAAACTTAATACTCTCTGTTTCTGAAAAAAAAAACTACTAAAATAGGCTAAAATGAAAAAAAATATGATATTAACTCTTTTCCAGAATCGAACGGAGTACAAAATAATCATTTTCATATTAACCTTATTTTCTAAATGTCCAGGAAATTAAATTTGCTTCGGATTACAGAACTCTGAAATTAAAATTTCTGGAGAAAAGCACGACTTTGGTCAGAAAATAGGTACTATAATCTATATTGCCATTTTATTAAAATAAAACTGTTAACAATATATATTATATGTATCGGTTTTATCCTTGTTTTATATCGGTCATGATTGGCAAATGTAACCTTTAAATCCATAGTATTTTTTTGTATCGCGGCGAATAATATCTTGGTCAAGTAGTGGCTGAACCAGGGATTAACATTGAGGTTTTTCTCTTCTTCAATAAATATGTAGATTTTGGTGGACTAAATACAAAATATTGGTGAGCTAAGTACAAGTTATATTATATGTAGGATTAATTAAATTAAGGGTTTTATATGGTTATTAAAATTTTAGGAGGGACTAGAGCTACGGTTAGCCAACCCTTGACTCCGCCACTTGTTAATAACCAGTACCAATATATCTTGGTTACTAACCTGGTCACATTGATGATATCTCTATCAGCCTCCAACTATTTCGCTAGTATTAGCGATCAAGTTGGTTCACTTCTAGAAGTGTTATGTGAGCCGAATCGCACTAGGCTAAATCTTACTCTTTCATTTTTCCAAGATTTTTTCTATGCAGCTCTATTTTTAACCTGGCTTGATTGGGGTACACCAAATGAGACAAAATATGGTTATTTTGAAGTAAAAGAGGTCACCCTTTAACCAAATATTTTCAAAATGGAAAAAATGTCCTTGTTTAATTAACACTAAAAAACTGATTACGTTAATTAATTGAGTTTAAATTAAAATTTTGAAAATGAAAATTCAGTAGGTTAAACCTTTAATCTGTCTTATGAGTTCGATTAAGATCATAAAAATTGGTTTTCAAAAATGTGATAGGTCGGCAAGGTCGACGTTTGAATAAGGTGCCGGCTATATTACGCCGGCATGGTATACGTTTGAATAAGATGCCGACCGGGTTTAGCCGGCATGGTCCTTGGATGAAGAAAACGCCGACCATTTTTTGGCCGGCAAGGTATTTAAATGAAGAACATGCCGATTTTATTTTTTTGACACGCATGAGATGGCTATTGAAAAATATTAGTCGGCAAGGTCTACAAAAAAAAAAACCGCCGGCTGCTGAAAAAAATATTGGCCGGCAAGGTATTTAAAAAATACCTTGCCGGCTGTTGAAAAAATTTACAGTCGCCGTCATGGCTGTTATGAAAAGTCGGCAAGATATGCATGTTACGACCTTGCCGACCTAAAACGCAGAAATCATAATTTTCGATTTCTAACATAATATAACAATCAAATCACACAACACAATGATGGGTTTGAGTATAAACATCATTTATAGTCTTCTTTTCGCTAGTAGAGTCAACAATTTTTTTGAAAAATCAAAGTTGAAGATTTTTATGTAGCTTTGGTTGATGGAAGATGAAGATGAAGAAGAAGAAGAGAAGATTAAGAGTTGTTTAGTTTTTTAATTTTAGGATTAATGAAATTAAGAAATGAGTTTATTTTTAAGATTTAATTAGTTAAAAAGTATTAAAGTAAAATCACTCTTTTTAATAATGACACACCATGTCCCCTTGAAATTGGGTATACCCAATCAAGCCAGGATTTTTAACCTAAGAAGAAAATCCAATTAATTTATTTTGCCAATTTCGTTAGGTGGGCGTTATTCTTGAGTGATGTCCCGCTATTAATGTCGAATTTATGGATCTCAAATAAAATATTTGAAATTCACAAAAAATTCGACATTTTTCATTTTCCAGTAACAATAATTCACAGTATACCGCGAATGTTTTCCATGGAACATTTTTTTAGTAACAATAATTCAAAGTATGCCGCGAATGTTTGCATGGAAGACATTAACGGTGTATGTAGAACTGCTATGGACCCCTGTTAGCCTCCGTGATGCTGCAGCCCACAGGGCTGTCTCCCCCAAGATTTTGCATGGAAAACATCAACGGTGTATGTAGAACAACTGTTTCAGTAAATGTGATGGCAAAAAGTTCACCATACTCCTTTTAAGTCTTCACGAGAATCACGAATATTAGAACACAATCCACATCTTAACGTTTTCCTTTTGTAGTGACAACCAAAAAATTATTGGGGAGACAATTAAAAAAATCATAAAGATGACCGTCGGGGTCTATAGAAGTGGCGGCTGCGAAGTGTAAGAAAAAATTGAAACGGAAATAACTTTTAAACAGTTTGAATGGTGAAAGTGAAGAAGTACAACAATGGGATTGTAACTACTATCACTTATACTGCTACTGCTCATTTATTTCGATCAAATATAGTTACCAATCAAACTTACTTACACTTGCGTACGCTACACTTCAGTCTATTCAACAAAATCTATATAATCGTCAACCTCATAATGCAAAGTACAAACTCACAAGACCATTCTTTCTCTCATTCCATAGGAGAGTATCCATCCACATTATTTCCAAGAAAGAAAATCAGGAGCTAGGCACACCATTAATGGAGTCCAAGAAATCTAACCTTCATGTATTATTGGTTTCTTTTCCTGCCCAAGGTCATATTAACCCTCTTCTCAGGTTAGCAAAATGTCTTGCTTCAAAGGGTCTTCTAGTCACCTTCTCTACAACTGAAACTATTGGTCATATGATGAAAGAAGCAACAAACACAAAGAGTACCAACATAGGCCAGGGTGAGCTTCGTTTTGAGTTCTTCTCTGATGGTTGGGAGATCGATGAACCACAGCGAGCCAATCTTGCTACCTGGATGTACCAACTGGAAACTGGCGGACGTGAATCATTTACTGAACTCATCAATCGACAATCCGAAATGGGTAAACCCGTTTCCTGCATAATCAACAACCCATTTGTACCATGGGCAACTGATGTTGCCGCAGAACTTGAAATCCCTTGTGCTGTATTATGGGTTCAATCCTGTGCGGTTTATTCCATTTACTACCATTTTCAACACCAACTTGCTAGTTTCCCAAATCCTGATCAAAGAGATATGGTTCTTGATTTGCCTAGTTTACCTTCTCTGGAATTCGATGATATACCCGACTTCTTAACGTTGAATCCTTTCGATTCTCTAAGGAAGGTAATATTAAGTCAGTTTAAGAACCTCGACAAAGCTTTTTGTGTGTTGGTTGATTCATTCGAAGAACTAGAACGTGAAACTATTGAAGTTATGTCTCGTATATCAGCTCCAATCAAACCCGTTGGCCCGTTGTTTAGATCCACAAAAAATGCTAGTGTTAGAGGAGATATCTGGAAGGCTGCAGACGATTGTCTTCAGTGGCTGGACTCGCAGGCTCCAAATTCAGTCGTCTACATTTCTTTTGGCAGTGTAGTAGCTCTATCCAATGAGCAACTTGAGGAATTAAGTGCAGGTTTGTTAAAATCCGGGACACCGTTTTTATGGGTCGTTAAAACCCCACCACCAGATATGGGTTCTAAACCGGAATTACCTCAAGGTTTCAAAGAAGAAGCGGAAGGAAAAGGAATGGTGGTAGAATGGTGTCCACAAGAACAAGTTCTTGCTCACTCAGCCGTATCATGTTTCTTGACTCATTGTGGATGGAATTCTTCCATGGAGTGTTTAACCTCAGGTGTTCCGGTTATTGCATTTCCTCAATGGGGTGATCAGAATACAAACGCCAAGTTCTTGATCGATGTTTATGGAGTTGGAATAAGAACCAAGAAAACTAATAGAGAAAAGGACGGAGCACCAGTGGTAACTAGAGATGAAGTGGAGAGATGTATCTTTCAAGTTACAAAAGGTGCTAAAGCGGAAGAGATAAAGAAAAACGCAATAAAATGGAAGGAAGCAGCTGAGGCTGCGGTGGCTGATGGTGGTTCTTCTCATCAGAATATCGAATTGTTTGTAGATGATATCCAACGAATGGCATCTAATAAGTCAGGATTCAACAATCAGATATCTCTCACAGCTGAAGATCATGACACTAGTATCAGTATGCATTAAATTTTGTTTTTTGTTTCGGTGGAATAGTATGCATCAATTGACAGCCTCTTATTTTCTATCTTAGCTTTTGTGGTTTTAATAAGAACGTGCTACGTACGTTTCTGGTCAATTTCTAAGTCGATATCCCTCCCTCTTTCTTAACCTGACCAAATTGGGACCTATAGCTACATGACAAAATATGATTATTAACAAGTAAAATGAGATACCCTTTAACCAACTATTTTCTTTAATGATTAATTTGCCTTTAATTAATTAGTGTTAATTCAGTTTACTAATAGATATTTAATCTTCTTAATCTAGAAATCAGCTAATGTTGATTCGTCGCCAAAACAAGATAAAAAAAAATTGTCGAAAAAAATCAATCCATAATCGGTGGATGTTCATGTGCTCGTAAACCGATTGTGGGTTGATATATTCTATTCATGAAGAACTCCCTGAATCGGTATAAGTTTCGCAATATATGAACCAATTCTGGTTTTTTTGATATATTCAGATTTTATCCATGAATTGTTTCATTAGGCTATCCACTTTAACTCATACATTTCAGTCACACGTGTTCATAGACACTGCACGTCAACCAAACACTAAGCTCCTTGGATGCCAAATTGCCAACTCTTAATTCTTGATTTTAAAATGGTTGTTGAGAAGGTTCAGTTATCTAGACATTAATGATGTTCCCTTGGAAATCTTGATTCCTTTTACTTTGATCGTGTCAAATTAGCATCTTTCCAATGTACTTTGTCAGGCACAAGTAATCACTGACTCAAAATGATAATTAATAGAGAATGTTGGAAATCAAACATTCACTCTTTCCACATAGCAACAATCATTTCCATCATTCAATGTTGAATGTTCACTATAGAGATAGAGAAATTAATTGGCTTCTAAAAATTAAATGTGAGGTTGAAGAACAATTAATGGAGAACAATGAAACGAAAATTAGAATCGGTTTACGTGGTGCGGCATATGCACCGATTCTACACGAAAAATCTTCTGTATACATTTTATGTCATAATCGGATTATATACACTTTAATATATACCGATTCTGGGTTTAGTGTTCAATGAAAATGATGAACCAAAACCAAAATCGGCATACATGTTCCTTTATATATTATGATTCTGATTGATGTTGATTAAACACAAAGAACACCAATCAGAATCGGTTAATGAATACGTGTCGCATTGACCGATGATGGGAATCTTCTTCGTGTTTGATGAACATCAACAACAATCGGTATATGTTAGTGCACATATAAACCGATTCTAGTTGATTTTCAGAAAAATTAGATAAAGAAATTTCAAAGTTTTTATACTTAACTTATTGATTAAAGGGAAGGATTGAATGGATTTAACTTAATCACTCGAATTATTTGTGATCAAAAATATTGTTTGACAAAAAAATAAATTGAGTTGTTGTTTGGGATTAGATTTTAGTTTTTGATCATCATGGAAATTGAATTTTTTTTTTGATTTTTTTGATGTTAATAGAAATTATTTGAGTTTTTGTTTTAGATATTTAAAATTAGAATTATTAAGATTAGTGTAGAGGGTAATTTAGTGTTTTCAAACTATTT
Organism: Papaver bracteatum; assembly: GCA_023529315.1. Lineage (NCBI taxonomy): Eukaryota > Viridiplantae > Streptophyta > Magnoliopsida > Ranunculales > Papaveraceae > Papaver > Papaver bracteatum. The sequence goes on from JAJJWX010005152.1 coordinate 3,165,118, forward strand.
TGTCATATAGCTATAGGCCCCAATTTACCCAGGTTTCTTATAATGACAAACAATTTCCTGATGAAACTTTAACGGGTTTGTTATGCACAAAATAAGGGCTAATCATTGACATTGGAAATGATAAACACCAATAAAAAAAAAGAGAGATAGTGTCTTTTGCATTGGAGAAGAGAAAGTGTGCATTTGTATAGAGAAAAATTCAAAAAATCCATGACAATTTGATTTCTCCAATGCAAAAGACACTATCTCTCATAATTTTTTATTGGCGTTTATCATTTCCAATGCCAATGTTTAACCCTTATCTTGTGCATGAGTGCACAAGATAACAAAACCCAATTTTTACTAATATAATGAGGTTCAGGCATATAATGACTGAATAACAACAATCTAGCAACCCATGGAGAGTAATCAGAAAACTCTTCGCCAATAAGTCTATCGATCAGACCTGACCCTTTTAGAAATGACATCAGCTATTTGATTCCATCTCTTAATTTTAACATGTGATAATTTCCAACAACCGGAAGAAAGTAAAATGTTCCTAATCTCCCTAATCATTTTATTACTTTCCCATCTGATTAAAACAGTGTCAGTGGTTATGGATATAACTACTACTTCAGCATCATCTACCAAGTGTATGCTTTCAATCCTTAAGTTCTTGATCCATCTTAGAGCTTTAAGTATTTCCATACACTATCCAGTCTCATCATCAATCACTCCAACTACATAAACTCTAACATGTTCAGCTGCAATAGATGAAGCTCCTTCATTAGTAAAGCTATCAAAAGATACATCAACATTAATTTTAGGCTTCTCTTAAATGTAGCCAAGGTAGTTAATATCGCGTATCGGTCGGGTCCTATACACATATACAAATGATAATATATGTTTTTACAGGCGATACATCATTTAATATAGAATTTCAAATAATTATAAAACCATAGTAAAAAAATAATAGGAATCATACACATATCTCAAATTTCCAAAATACAAGGTGGTTTATTAGAGCTTCTCCAATGGTCATTATGTGTGTTTCCTATGTGGCAACACAAATAAGACACCCTCAATCTATTTTTCCTTAAAATTAGGGAGAGAAAAAAAATCATCTCCAACAATTTTGCATGTAAGAGCTTCTCCAATGGTGGTTGTGTGTGTTTCCTAGGTGGCAACACAAACAAAACATCCTCATTCCAATTTTTCTTCAAGTTTAGGGAGGAAAAATAGTTCATCTCCAATGGTGTTGTTTGTGATGTTTTATGAATTAATTGTAAATTTTATTGTTAGTAATTTTTAAATTTATTAGAGCTAAAAATGGTTATTTAATATATTAAAATTAATTTAGGTAAGCAAAAGCTTACTAGGATAGCTTGACATTGTCTAGATAAATGTCTAAAACTTGACATTCACCTTGACAATGTCTAACAAAAATTAAGCCACATCATCTTCACATTGATTTAAGAAGTTAGGGTTGGAGAAGAATTTTAGGAAAAATGAATGTCTATCCTACGTGGACTTAGACATTTATCTTCACATGCATGCCATTGGAGAAGCTCTAACATCTTCTTTTAATTAGTAAAAATTTTATTTTCCATAATTAAGATTTATTAGAGCTAAAAATAGTTAGTTAATATATTAAAGTCAAATCAATTAAGTAAAAGCTTACTAGAATGGTAGACAATGTCAAGAGGAATGTCTAAAACTAGACATTCATCTTGGCAATGTCAACCCAAAGTCATCTATACATTGGTTTAAGACATCAGGGTTGGAGAATGATTTTAGAAAAAATGGATTTGTATCCTAGTTGGATTTTGATATTTATCTTCATACACATGCCATTGGAGAAGCTTTTAGACAACATTTTGATTGTTGTCCCATTATGCCAGTAAATCTTTTTTGTTATCCTTCATATTTATCTTTTATATTTCTTTGCTGGTAGGTCTATAACAATGCCTACAATTAACTACAAGTGCACGGTTCCAATTGTATACGGTGCAAATACAGGTCGATCCACAAGGACAAGGGCAATGTTGAGTTGAGTTTAAAGTCTTCTTATATTGATTCAATGAGTAGTAACAAAAACAGGGTTTTGTTGTGTCGATACAACAAGATGTTGGTGAAGATTAAAATAGCGAATTAAAATGCAACAACAAAGATGTTAACACTGAGAATGAAGGTACTAGGATTGTCAAATCCACCACTAACTCACACTATATATTCAGCTAATTATACTGCTCTTGTGCTTGTAACAGATAAGAGTGAGATTCAAGTCTACCACTTACCTAAGGTGTTTCACCAATGGATAGTTTAATCACAACTAAATTATCAATCCGGAGCACTAACTGAATAATTAAGCACAACTAGTCAAGGGATTAACGATAGTCTATCAAGCATGAGTTGCAGCACAATCAACAAAGTTTTTATTCTAACTACAATGGATGTCTGACGTACACTGTGAGAGAAAAGTATTGAGCACTAAGATTAAATCTATCCTAAAACAATTTAAGCATTCAAGAGCAACACAAAAAGCATGAATAACATAGAAGAAAGATAGGGCTTCATCTAAACCCTAGAAGATGAAATTAGAACATACTGAAGATAATAAAAACAAAAATTATATTATGAAATGATCCAACTAAATTCAGATGTTTACATAATTCACAGAGAACCCTATTTATACCCAATTTTCTTCTCAAACACTAGAATTTGATAATTAGAAAGCAACCACTCACTCAAAACTAGTTTTCCCGACAAACCCCTTCTGCGATTCAACTTTCTAGCTCTTTGATTTGATGTTCTACAACTATGAAGATAACCCTTGGCTTATCTCTATCAATCCTCGCTTATAGAGTTACTGTTTTGGAGAATAAGCTAAGATAGAGATAGATGGAGCCTAGGAGGTTTATTGATAGCGTTTGGGAAGGTGGCTGAGATCAAAAACAGTCGGGGGTGGAAGTGATTGATGGAGGGATAAAAGTGATTGTTCTGCAGAGGTTGGAGAGAAGAATAACGTAATGGAGGAAGTGTTTGGCATCTCTTCGAACAAGGGAGGAGACAAGATGCTAGGATGTTAGGCAGATGTAGCTGTAGCGCCCCCTAAGCTAACAACTGACTAATCCAAGAGATTAACTAAATAAAGAGGCACTAAAATCTAAAACATGCACGTAAGCATTCAATTAAGAAATGTGATACAGAACTTAACCCAAAACTAATCTCGCTCAGAAATATATATACAAGATCTTCTCTCAAATGATAAATATATAATAGTCATTTGGTTTTTAAATAAAATATACAACATAATAAATATAACAGAAGTTAATCAACTAGCGAAGTCAACATCTCGGAGCTTTCGCTGCGCAACTCTGATCTATCACAGAAACTGAAGTGAGAATAATTAACATTTAACTTCTAAGTAATCATAGGCAAGAGTTGGAAAACAATACATGTTTTTCCGAAACATTAAACAGTGACTAAGTCACTGAAATAATCATACATGTATATGGAACAAACTCCTTCGTCAAACAATGTACTAATATGGTTGTGAACCCCTAAATACCGGAATTCACACCTACATAGCTATGGATGCCACCAAGACCATGGTGACCAACTCTAAACAATAAAAGCTGAATTAAAGTAGGTATAAATGTGAAGGAGCGTATCCTATATACCACAAGTGGAAATTCTCATTTCCCATAAGAATTCATACTGACAACAAACAATACAAGTCCTTTCCAAATCGTGGAAAGATTCATGGAATCAACAGGATTATCATAATGCATTTTAAACAAAGCATGAAATGCACGGGCAGACAATACATGAGTTTGTTAAGCATAAACTTTTATAAAAACAACAGTAATGATTACAAAAGAGTCAAATGCATTCCCACACCTTTTTGATGACAAGCCACGCCTACCTCGCGATCCACGATCCAGTGGTTCATCATTTGAATTGATCGTTGTTAATAATTAACTGTTAATCACACAAGAATTTTAAGATTCTTGCCAAAATGGCTCACACAAGAATTATACAATCTAACTAATAGTCCTAAGCCCATTTACGTTTTTATACCCTTTTATTATCTATCTTAAGCCCATCTAAGGTTCTTCACATCTTCATAATCCATCTCTTGCATATCTAAAGGTTTACCAATTTATTGGGTTGGTTCTCTAGTCCAATAGCTAAGTCTTATGAGTATCTACAACTTTGTAGAAGAAGTCAAAGTCTAATTCGGACCACGAGAGGTCCAAAACATCTAACTAAGAAAACTACACCAAGCCCAAGTCCACCAAGTCAACTAACAGTCACTAACAATCAAACTAACGGTCAATGGTCAACTAACAGTCAACGTCCAGGTCAAGTCAATGTCCATGGTCAATGGTCAATGGTCAACGAGTCAGGACTAATGACTCAGTGGGTCAAACCCGATTCAACCTGGTTCGACTCAGTCAGATGGACTAAGTCAGCTAGAGTAAGATCCTGACTAATCTAAATGGCACAAGGCCACAACTCTTGCACAGGCCAGAGCCATTGCTCATGCCAAAGAACACTAATACACAAACATTGTGCAATCCAACTCTAAACAACTTCTTCATTCTTATTTCAATTCTACCAGATTATACATCATTATCTGAATAATTTCAATCATACATTTAATTCAAACAAATTTCATAACTGAATCACAACTGATAATTCATTTTACCTGCAATTGCAGCTTTTCCAAGCTTTCACAGAAATCACCAGGAACAACTCTAAATCACTATTCTAACTATCTTGATGACCAGAGCCACTAAACTTCACCTGCACCACCATCCCAGTACCAACAATACCTCTAACTTCACAGCATGACACAATCAGTTCAATATTCACCAATAATTTCATCTCTAGCTCATACATAAGACTCACAACTATTCTTGCAACTTACAACCCATTCTTAATAGCTCAGATCAACACAACATTCACTACCAGTTCAAACTAAACAATACCATTTCTACCACCAAATCTCAGTTCAGTTCATCACTATAATTCCTTAAACGCCATTAACAACTATAGGACCATCATAGTTCAACTAACTCCTTCTTAAACAGCATCATTGCACAACACACTTATCTCAACTTCAGTTGCAATATCACAACCTCAACTCACTAGTAACATTCATTCCCTTTGAAAGGCCCTAGACATTCATCTAAATCAACCACACTCTTCAATGCATCTATGCATATTCAGTTTACTTAAATCCATAGTCGCAATCACCTGTAACACCAGTCAAAACTACACACCTCCAACTCTAGTTTTGCATCTCTTGTTACATACACATTATTCTCAGTTCATTCATAATACCACCAGCTCAATAACTCTGCACCCCAGCTCAACACAAACAAATAAAACACAACAGCACCATCACCACCATACTGTCTATATCCATTCACAACAAGAACATCACTAACTCATTATCTACATCTGACATTCCTCCATCCCTGTAATTTCTATTCATATCTACAATTACAACTCAGTATAATACAATATCTGGGCAACAAACTTCATACCAACATCTGTTATAAGTAGATACAACCAAATTTCATGTATAACTTCATCCTATTGCAGACTAACCCAACATCTGCATCTTAAACTAGTTCTCAACTCATATAACTCACAGACTACCTGCAACATTTCATTCACTGAGATCAATTCATCACAACCTTATAATCATGTATACAACCATCTGAAAGTCTACAATCAATCCTCTGAAACTCACAATAAAAATGAATAACTCCACAAAGATTATAGAGAATATAATTACCTCAAATACAAATAAATTCTCTTACAACTTCTCAATCTTCTCTAATAATTCATCTCAACCAATTCCCAAAATCTTCACTCAAACACAACCAAAACCCTTACTATTAATCTTAATCAATTCTTCAACCTCAAACTGTAATTCAAATCAACCCATCTCACCTCAACATCCCAGAACCCCCATTATTCACTTAATTTCATCTTCAAACTCATCTTTGTATCAAATCCAGAAACCCTAATTTCATATCCAACCCTCAAACAACCCTATAGCTTCAATCAATCACCAATTAATAACATACCCATTTTAATTCAATCCCTAAAAACCTCAATTTCATCTTCCAATCCTTCTTTGCATTTCTTCTAGAACCCTAACCTCTTCAATCCATCGCTGAATCAACATCAGAACTTCAATTCAACTATAACCCTTCTGCTCTTCATCTAACAGCAACTCGATTCATCTCTCAAATCACCCAAGAACTCAAATAATTCAATCAATTCATCTTCAACCCATAGAAACCCTAACTTCTAAATTACAGTAGCATCGACATCTCTTCTTCTTCTTATGATCAAACAACATCAACACCACCACCAAAAATCCATTATCAAAGTTTCCCCTAAGTTTCTAATCTTACAGACACAAAATCTTCTCACAGAAACACGAGCAGAGAAGAAGAGGAGGAAGAGCGAATAAATGAAGAAGAAAGAAGAAGAAAATAGAAGAATGAAGAAAGAGAAAGAATAACGGGCTTTATCTTCTCGATTTGGTCTTGAGATAAGGCCGACCATATTTACTAAAGGCACCCGAAAATTAATATGGTCAGCCACAGTCGGTTAACGTTGCCCTCCAAATAAATTTGATAATATCTTCTTCGTCCGATATCCGAAAGACACGTTCGAGTAGTCTATTCCACGTAACTTTTAGAGATCTATCTAACGATACTAGTTTCGTATCTAGATCGTTGTTATATTAATTCCTATTAATTAACATTCGATTTACACTAATCGAGTAATTAGCGGCTAAGACGTCTCTTGACTAGTCTAATAGCGTTGACGAGCTTGAGGTTCCTTACAGTAGCAATTCTGATGTACTGTGTGGATATGATGTTGTATGTTCAACATCTAGATTGAATCCGACGGCTCGGGATGGGGACGGCCTTTGGTCTTGGATTTTATCCGTTCTACGCTCATGGCTTCTTCAAAGCTAAAGAATCACAAGCCCGCTTCTAGTTTTGGGTCGTGCAAACGACATTCTTCACTTGCAGATGAGGTGCAAACAATATTTTTCACTGACTTTTAGCGAGAGCTATGTTGTCTCTCTTCCGTTGTCACCAATTATATGCTCTTTTGGCTTCTCCAATCATCCAAGTTTTATTTAGTACCTAAAAACACAAAGTTAATTAGTAAAAGTATTTATTCTTGAAAACAGTAAAAATACAGAATTTGGGATAATATATGATTTTAAAGCGCGAACTATGAGTTAATTGCCAATAAAAAGGTGTGAAAATATGCAACATTTGTCACTCATCACCTGCATTACAATCGAAATACGGTTTCCATCTTATATCCTACCATTAGTCATTGATTTTATATTATAAATATATTAGGGATTTTTACCTTCTCCAATTGACATTGTACTTGTCTGTAAAGACTAGATGCATGTTGATGAAAATTTTATTCACGAAACCGATATTATCGGTGTACAAGTAAAACCGATATATCGGTCTGTACCGGCTTGTACAACCGATAATATCATTTCGTCTTTGTATCGCTGATATTTTCGATATCGTATAGGTATTTTCTGATATCCGATAAAAACCTGTAATATCGGCATGTACAACCGATATTGACTACCTTGAATGTAGCTCACAGATTTATTAACCATAACCCATTTAAAATAAGTGTTTAAGCTATCCAAACAGACCTTTATAATCATTCGACATATCCCACGAAATTATGTATAATTATTATATATATCCCATAATAATAAGATAATCATTAAATCCCTAAATCAACATCAACAAACAAAAAAAAAATTAATTATCTAATCAAATTTATGTAAGATATTAGACATAATTAATGTTTTCTTAAGAATAATCAACACCCTTAAATTTTAGTATAATCATGATTGAGAACAAAAAAAAAACATCATCTTATAGATTTTCTCTTTTATAGATTATGATTATGGAGTTATATGAAAAGAATTAAAACATTAGTTAATTCCATTTCGATTGATGTTGTTGTGGAATTTTTTCAAGGGAACAACTAGAAAATACACACTGATCAATTTTGATGTAATCACGATTAAGAAAAAATTATTTTCGTGAAAATAATAATTAGAGTTCATATTGTTTTGGGGAAAAGTAAGAATTAAGTTTTATATATAATGGCTTAATTTGTGAGAATACTAAAAAAAAATTATAATTAATTTTAAGTATGATTAAGAAAAAAAAAAGTTTATTTTGATTTTGAGTAACAAGGATTTAAGCTTAATTGAGAATCTTAATTAATTGTTAGCAAAAAAATAAGACTTGTTTGGTTTTTCATTTTAACTTTTGGTTTTTCATTTGGACTTAAACTTTTTGGACTATGGTTAATCAAAGTGTGGGCTACATTTAAGAGAAGCCTAATTTTTAAGCATGCTAGTTTCATCTTGTACTTCTAAAACACATGTAACTGGTGGGGAATCAACAGGAGTTAGAGAATGCTAAAATTGTGCAAATGAAAATTAATTCTAGAAACAGTGGAAGAGGGGTTTAGAGTCTTATCTTGAAAGATGTGAATTTGAAAGATGCATTCACATCTTTCTTTCCATATCACCCAACAACCAACCGTGAGGGTATTTCTCCAATGGATTTGATCAGCAACACCAACATTCAGAATGTCATTGAACCAAGATAAAATCCAATCCACCACTGAAGAGCAGTTGTTGCTTACTTGGTCAATATCAATATTAGCCAATCTCCAGACTGCTCTAGCATGTGAGCAAGTAATAAGCAAGTGATAAAGAGATTCTTCTTCAGAATTGCAGATGCAACAGTGAGTTTCCATAGATCTGTTATACAATTCCTTTAAGGAACCTCCAAATGAACAATTTGATCCAGTGAGGAAGTTTTATTTTCCATAGAGCCTTCCATGTACTCTTGGGAACATTGATAAAAGCAGCTGGATTGGTCACTCTATTCTTCACCAGTTTATTATAAGCATTTTTAACAGTGAAGACTCCATCTTTAGAAGGCTTTCATTTAACAACATCATCTTCAGAGGGAGTGATAATCATATTCTTTATTCTGTTAACTACTTCAACAGAGAAAAGAGTTTGTAATAGAGGGATGTTACAATAAGGAGAATTATGGATCATCAACACACTGACTAAAACATAAGAAATCTAACATAAGGTTTCTAATGGTTTTTTTATTGGTAAGGAAGGAAGAAGAAGACAAATAAAAGTGGAATAGCCATGGTCATACTTAATTGACTTTTGTAGGTTATAAATAGGAAAAAACAGAATTGAAATGTAGATTCATTTTAGAAATTGTGAGGGGATGGGAAATAGGAAAAGTGGAGTGGGAAATAGGAAAAACCTTCAATATTTCAAATAAATAAATGACTAATTTGTACCCAGTTGAATGGGTCACGACTTAGAGCATCTCCAATGGGACATCCTTACCTTCCTATTAACTAGGCCACATAGGATTTATACGGTTTTTAATCAAAATCCTTCTCCAACGGGAATATGAGCACTAAATGTAAAGGTGATGTGGAAGGTAGTTACACTAACATCCTCAAACTCATCCTCTAGTTTTAGAGGTTCTTTTAGAGGATGTAAACATCCTAGTCACCAATATCTATGGTTGTTAACATATGGATCAAATATTTACTTTTAAAATCAAGGATTTAAAAAGTTCCTAACCAATTTAGAGATACTTATGGTTGGAGACTATCTTTCTGATATTCCTAAAATTATGAAAATATTAGACTTTAAGTTTTTAAAGGATGTGTTCTTACATGAACTACGTGGGAAGCACACCACAACCCGTTGGAGATGCTCTTACTATTATATTTTGATGAGATTTTTGGACTTTTTCCCATTTAGAAAAGAAGATGAAGGTAACCGGTTGGTGTTGGATTGGGGTCCAGTGGAACACGTCTTGCTCCCCAGTTGATGGAACTCGAGGAAAGTTCGAGTTTGGCTCTTTCAGTTGCTGGATTTCCAGCCGTAGCAGGGTTCTTGGTGGATATTTATGGAGCGGGGTTATGCACGAGGAAAGTAGCAGTGACTGGATGCACCTAGTGAGGAGGGAAAGAGGCGGAGAGAAAACAAGAGGGATGAAGGTGGAGGAGATGATAAAAAATGCAATGGCATGGACTTGAAAACAGCAAGGGACAGAATGGCTGAAGGTTTTTCTTCATACCAGTTTGTTGAAGGCAGCATTCGTAGATGACATTCAACGGATGGTATCTGAATCCTGATATAGAGTACGATCAGTTGAATTTCGCTGCTGTTATAATCAACTAAAGGTTAATATTATGAAAAGTGGGACTGGAAACCCCGAACCTTGTTACTTCCATTTCCTATGAACCGTCATTATAAAAAGAAAATATGGAATCCCATAACAAAAATAATTTTCATAAAGTTCAAAATTCAAAGGGTCTACCACTATACTTGAATGGAATTGTCATGATACAAACAGTCTTCAAGGTGCTTGAGAGTTTTTACTAACTCGAAAAAGAGAAAGATAAATACCATCTAGAAACTTGAATTTCAGGCTTACAAGGCAGCTCGTAGATGCAAAGGTCCTGACATCCAATTAAACAGCTTTGAAGATCAATCCTATTAACAGCTCCTAGTAGTGTAGCTCACCTGCCTTTATTGCGGACCCTGTCCAATAAATTTCGTTAACCTGACATCCAATTCTAACTCTTCCGCAATCTGCACAAATAGGTTCTAAGAAAGTGAACGAAGAACATACTCAATCAGTCTCCTCTAAATTAACGGTCAAGTTGCTTTGATATCTTACTTCTTGATTGTTGGGACGAACTTGCTTCCTCTGGTATCCTGCAAAGATAAGTTATATATATTAAGGAGTTTGGGTAACAGAGATCTTAGCCACATTCCAACCAAGGTCAACAGAATGAACATTATTTACTGAAAGAACAAAGTGGGTCTGTAGAAAAACACATGTAACTACAGATAATGTGTATAAGTGTAACTATCTTATATTTATGGTAGCATTCAAAAACTACTAGACTTTCTGGATGACCTAAAGAAGTCGATCATATGGCTGTACACATCTTCGTTAGCATTTACACTCAAGATGAAGTCGATGTGGCCATAATTCTCAAGATACAGCAATTCCGGCCTAGACTTCAATTCATTAACAGTTTGCTCCAGATCAGTCACATCTGCTAAGGCATCGTTGCCCCCGTAACCCATCCATATACGCAAAGAAGTTGGTATGCTCGAGATGTCAAACGCCGGGGGTTGGAATAAACCGTATCGTTTCATGTTGCCCCATAATCCATAGTCATACATTGCAAATTTACCTTTGCGGATCACTGCCAAGATAAAAGTAAATGTTGAAAAGCTCTGTTCGAGAAATTGTGACGATGCAGTAATATACATCATGTTTCACTAAACGTCTCAAACAACAAACTATTGTATCGAAGGGTGATATATTGAAATATAAGCTCAGCCGTAAACCAATGCTAGCTGAACAAAATACTTCAAATTTTTTATATACTTGTGAAAATGCCTTGTTCATAGTCGAAGTCCAACAATCCAATTCTTAAAGGTGCAACCTTTTAGCATGAATCTCAAAAACTACATGACCATTTCTACCATAAAATTGCAGGGTCTGAAAACACTTACTTTGAAAAAGGTGGTTCAAGTTTTTCGCTGATGATGGATGTGGTTCAAACTCTAGATAGAAGTCAACGTGGGAATTGTTGAAGCAGCAGTTTTTTCCTGCAAGGCAGTCCAATTGAATATAAAAACATTGTGAATTTATCAGCGTATTAGACTCCTTTAGTTCCACTCGTTTAATCATAAATACTTGATTCTGTGATTCAGTAGACCGCATTCACACATTTACATAGTTAACTACTTGACCAACAGAAAATGGTATTTGCAAGACTAGTTCGGGGCTTTAAATTCTTATTATCATAGACAAGCAAATTGAGATGTGACCAGAATCAGCATCTTACGAATATATTAGTTACCATTAGGAGAGGATAATGATTTACCCTATCTAAACAAATGATAAGGTTAACTTCCAGAATGATGCTGATAAGTTCTGTTTGACCTAGGTATACGTTGCTTAATTCAAACAAAACTAAGAGTGTAGCTAAAATGAGGAGAAGGATAAAAGAGAAGAAACCTGTTAGAGAAGTTAGCAAATCGTTACAGTCTATATGGCCTTCGCATATTGAATTTACTAAGCGAACACCAACTTCACTGAAGACAAAATAGAAGGTTTCAAATAGTCTAATCGGGACAAAAGATGTAACATTCATAAAATTTATTTCAACATAGGAAAATCAAGAAATTATGTCAGAGACCTTCGAAAATCGAGCTGATGGACTCCCATAGCCAAGATCATCTGTGAATTTAGTGCACAAAAACAATTCCAGCAGTCAGCGGTAGAAAAGAAGTGCTTCCATTAGAATTGTAATTGTCATCTAAGTAAGAAGTGTACCTGATCCAGATGTGTGCCAACTGCTCTAAGTACAAATTGTGCACTAATATGGCCCAAATAAGATATGGGGCAAAGAAGAGCAACAGCTTCAACCTTCTTCACTATATCTGTTTGGGAGAGAGCAGCTAGAGCCATGATGGTTCCCTATGAAGATAAGATATTAAAATGAATGAGCTGCAGTGAGAATGAGTAGCAAAGACTACAACAACATATTAAAGTACCAAAATGAGAAGTGACGGGGAGATCATACCTGTGAATGCCCCACATAGTACATTTTTGAACTTGTTACTGAATATACATAGTTGATCATTTCTACAAGGTCATTTAAAGCCAATTCCTGCCAACTCCAATCCCAGAATTCCTGCAAAATCAACACAGCCTTACAAGTTACAACTCTGAGAAGCGTAAACCCAACCATATGTGATGCAGGGGGATATTGCGCTTCTTTAGGATTGTTTTCGATTTAGAAATGTTTTACTAGTTTCTAATCTGTAGGACGTCTTTTCAGTCCTTGGTAATGTGTTTCCTTTCCTAGGGGTTTCTTTTTAGGTAGAATTAGTTGGTATCATGTCGTTTAGAAGGAAGACTTTTATGATTTTTTTTCTTACGACCAACAACTTATAATCTATTGACATAGAAGGGTGTTCGGTTGAACCTAAACTCGGTTTATCTATGCTCTTAAATTTCAACTTCATGTTCTATCTGCAAATATATGTTTGATTGCATTGTTCAATTCTTTGAACTTCCAAGTTCTAAGAAACCCATCAATATGGTACACATGCACTGAGTGTATGTGAGACGGTGTGGTGAAGCAAAACAGAATCAAACCTCATCCTTCTCAGATAAGGAGATATGTCCATGGCTCCAACGAGTACCGCGTACATTCCCAACCCAAACATCAAAACCAAGATCGGCAAGGATGAAGCCTAATGATTGCTCTGCGGAATTCAAAAACCAAGCATCACCTCCCTGTACATGTATTGAAGTTAGCTTGAACCTCTCCATTGTTCCACAACCAATATGTAAGAAAAGGAATGGTGACATACAATGCAAAAATAATTTGTTAAACATATTGCCACTCTGATTTAATGAAAGAATTTCGACATGTTAATGTTAACATGAAGAGATCGAGACTGGTATGAGACTTATGCTAAAATAAACAATCCCAAACTATATAGCTTCTACTGGATGTCTGAGTTAGCCATGAAACAAGGCGTGCGGTTTTTCGTCTAAATGACCTCCCCGCTCCAGAGGTTGAATGCAACAATTTACTGAAACCCTCATGGCTGGATACTTCAATAAGTATTCACATTTCTCAAAATCACAACTACCTCCTATCAAATTCATTGTGAACCTTAGTTCTGAACTTTTGACATGTGAAAATTGGTAATTCTGTTTATAGGACCTATTACAATCCTTCCAAGCCTGAGAAAGTACTTAACGTAAAAAAGAACTCTGAGAACTACACACATGTTCAGAAAGTTTCACTGGAAAGGGAAATTATTTTTTAGTGTAGTTTAAATACTAGTTAGAAAAACGAGTACACACAGCAACTTTAATGATAAAGATCGATCAAAACCTGAAAAAGTCCATGTTGAAGGAGAATCGGAGGACCGGAGTTAGCTTGTTCATCTCCATTACTTGACGATACACGTTGAATGCCTAATATGTAACCATCTTTTGTTTGACTCTGCAGGAATTGAAACAATAACAATGTAAAACGTAAAACCCTTCTTTAATCAATCAGCTATATTTTTCATAAAAGTACCACCCTAATAGTAGTTGAACAGAAGAAAATGAATAATGAACAGGATTAGAAAATGTTACGATGTGTTCAGAGCATGGATAACCAGAAGGTTGAATCAACTGAGAACATAAACCTTCATTACTTAATCGACGACGGAGACTGAATTCTTTGGTAGATAAATCGCTCTTTCCCATAAAGAATCCATTAAACATGAAGTAGAAGAAGATGTAAACTGAGAAACTCTCCATAAACATCACTCTCCTCCCCATTTTCTGCCACTTCCCAGAAATGGCATGTTTCTCTATGGAAAAGTTAGAGACGAAGAGTCACGGGAATGTTTGTTTTTCGGATCTTATGAGTTTGCATGGGGATCCACAAGTCGAACCAGATACCGAAGGGGTATGGAATTCGGTAGGGGTACATTTTTTTTCTTTCCCCATGGCATTTGGTAAGTAGCACTCTAAGCATTTTAAAGCATTCCTAGATCCAATCCCCTAGCTGTTAAATTAGTTAAGTGGAAATTTCGGAGAACCCGAGTTTGAGTATTCTCTCTTTTATAAATCCATCAATAAATTATTACTCTCTCCATCCCTAATATATAGGCGGAGAAGATGAAATCTCTTCAATTAAGAAAAAATTTGGTTTTCATAAATTTTATGTTTTTTCCTGTTTTTACCCTTTGTCTTATTCTCATTACAATTTCTCATACATCATAAATAAGGGTATTTATGTCAAAAATCTTATTGGAATTGGAAATCCGCCTATATAGTGGGACTAGAAAAATTCTATATTCCGCCTATATAATAGGGACGGAGGGAGTATATATGTCTTGCCCAGAATATAAAATCAACGGTTAAGATTAGTTGTTTCAGATTGAATTGATATTTTTAAATCTTTAGCAGGACTAGATTAACCTTTTTCTATTAATAACAATTTTTTTTATTCTTTATGCTTAATTAATTGAGTGCATCATTTATCAGCAGCGAAACAGTAGCATTCCATTTTTTGCGTTCAATTTAATTGATTCCAATATTTATGGGCGACATTTACTCCCTCAGATTTTCACGTCTCTCTCACTCAAAGATTTTTTACATCCCATTAATATCATTTTATTAAGTTTCCCTTTTCAAGTTAATAACGACAAACCCTAATACCCATGATTAACTAAAGTTGAAGAGAAAAAAATTAAGAGGTCATGATACCAGAGTTATTAACATCATTTCATCCTCCTCCTACTCTGCGTCTGTTTTTAATGAATATCGGAGATGATACACTGGCACTTTTATATATACGAAAGAAGAAAAAGAGCTTCCATTATCATCATCATGAAGAACAAGATTCTCCGCTGAATCGTTTAGGTTTGAAGAAGATCCCTAATTATTGTGATTCTCACAGCCCATCATATGCTAGAAGTTTGTAAAGAATTTATTGTATTAAAAGTTTTAATCAACAATCAATAAAAGAGAGGGACGGTGAGGTTCCAACTAGTAGTTACGGAGATGAAATTAATTGATTAGAATGAAACTCTAACCTATGATTTCATATCATTTATCAGATTCTATATTCTTCGCGTTATTTCGAAAGAAAAATACACTTTTCACCGGTGTTTGTTTGGAATGAAAAATTAATTTTTCACCGTAGTTTCGAGTGAAATATATTTTTTTCACCTCGGTTTTTGAGGGATAGTTGGTGTTTACACTTGTTTCCGAGTGAAAACTTTCATCACAACCTTGGCATAAAAAGAGAAAAATAAAATTTTCACCATTATTTTATTTATGTTCCGTTTGGAAAACTTTGACTTACTTACCATGAGAGATAAACAAACAATTTTAGGAAAAAATAAATTTAACAAATATAAAATTTGAATTTTTGTGATAATTATGTTTTTTTTCAAAACTGTGCAGTACTTGTGAAAATCGGTATTTTCACCGATTTGTAAAAATTGGAATTTTCAAAGCGCTAATTATGATGATTTTTGCAAAATTAAATTTTGTGAAGATTACAATCATTAATCTTGTGCTAATAAGAATTGGAGTAGTTATTCAAGGAGTTCTTTTACGAATTTTATTGTAGGAAACGTTATTTTAAGATTAACATTAATTCTTGGATTAATAAGAATTTTAAGGAGTTAATTAAGAGAGTTATTTTAGGAAGAGGAAAAGAAAGAAGTCGTGATTAAAAGGTGGAGTAATTTTAGGAATTGATTTAAGATAAATTTAGATGGGAAATTGGTTATAAAACCACGTTTTTTAATTTCTTTTTTAAATAAATAAATAATAATAAATACAAATATTATTTCTCATACAAAGCTTTTGGTTGGAAGCCTGGCTACAAGCTGAGCCCCAACTCCTCTCTGAATAGCAACGCCTAATCTATAAAAAATAAACTTACCTAATCCATGACTAGCGTCATTACTAAAGAAACAATTCTTTAGACGCTTGAAAAAGGCTAAAGTATCCTCACCGAGTTCGCCTAAGGTAGTAAAGGCCAAGACCCCCAACCCATATCCATGTGAAGCACACTTGTCCATATACTTGGTATGTTTACGCGAAAGCTTGACACCGAGAAATAGCCTTGCCAGGGACAAAAGAGCGCACACCATCACCGATGAAGGGAGAAACACCCGTAACATCCATACAAACATCTTTCCCATTTTCCCGAGTTAAGGACAAGGATATCGTGAGGCTTAAGGTCTTTACCATCATCGAGCGAAGACCGAGAGGAACCTCCTTGTGTGCGGGCACGTTGGCTTTGTAGCATATATCAAAAACGACGTCACGAACAACATCATGACGAAACTTATAACCAATATCCTTAGCACAATGCGCGCGTGATCTCCAAAAATGTCCATAGATTTATTGCAACTTGGGCAAAGACTATTATCAACAAACAAGAGGAATACCAAGACGATAGCAAAGCACGGCTCTAAATTGTCGAGGCCCAAGGCATTGGTTGATCCCACCAATGGGAACCGCCAAGAGATAATCTTGGGCATGCTTGACACGATTACATTGCCAAAGAACGAGTCTCTTTCCGACATATGAAATTGGTGCGGGACTTGCTTCTTGAGCGCATCAAAATAAACTACGCCGGGGAATGCATGGAAGGGGGGGAGAATCATCGACACGGTAAGTAGACGGTAATCTACATACCTGGGTGAAGGTCGAAGAGCCAACCGATAGGTTGAACCTCTGTCTGTTGAAAATAAATCACCAAGGATCACTTTACGCACGGATGTAGTCCGACACCGAGAAGCAAGAAAACAATAAGCACGAGTGTCGGCCATAGTATAAATACCAAGACCACCATCCTTGATAGGAAAGGTAGCCAATCTCTTCGTAGAGGACCAAAGCCCGCAAACATCACCAGTAATAAGAAGCCTCAAATACTGAAAAAGCTTCTCATCAAAAAGATCGACAGCAGGTTGAAGAGCAGCAGGATTGGTGGTGCGCATTGCAAAATAAAGTCTAGAAACCCCAGTGCAGCTGCGCAATAAAAGTATCTCACTTTGTGGATCCCTGAGTTTTTTGATCGAATCCATTAATTGAACAGTTTTATGCACCCTGTTCAATAACATGTCGCTAATAAATTCCATATCCAAACTCACAGGACCACCCAAAAGTTTAACACCCTTAGAAGGTCTACCAATTTCCGCGGGAAAAACACCATCTATTGTTCTTCTAGCATCAACGGAAGGCCAAAATACTTCCGTTTTCTTTATATTTAGATGCAACCCCCTACTTGGGCCTTCTGTTTCAATTATGCGCAAGGCCTTAGCCACCTCTAGAGTGTCACCCACAATTGTACCATCATCCAAATACCAAGCATGTAAATCAAGAGTGCACCGAGAAGCAATAGACTTCACTAAAGGGTGAATGGTAAGAGCAAAAAGCAAGGGACCGAGGGGATCACCTTGTTGCACTCCCAGTGCAGAAGACAAAATATATTGGCCATAATAAAGCTTAGCCGGACTAAGGTAGCAAAATTCTACCCAACGGGAAATACCTGGGCAATGTAGGCGGACCTCCTTGATGAGCTGAGATCTGCTCACCATATTAAAGGCATTACAAAAGTCAATTAACAACATTGACATTTTATCCGAATGACCCTTCATCTCCAAAAGGCGATTCACAGCATGTAAAATACCTTCACCACCCACAGGAACACCAACCCCGAATTGGTAATCTCCTAAATAAGATGTCATGTCTTTCCCAACGGCGAAGGCTGCCACTTTGGAAACCAATCTGCGCCACACCGTACCAACAGCAATTGGCCTGAGACCCCCACCAGGTTTAAGCAAAGGCGTCAATGGTGCGCTAGCAATATATTCTCCTAATTCAATGGGACATTTGCCGGCCAACCAAAGATTGACAACCCCGGAAATAGACGAAAGCAAGTCATCCGCCACTGCGGCCGCCGCACCACTAAAAATATCAACCAAGTGCTGCGCACGAAGACCATCACGACCACACGACGTACCTTTGGGGAACTTTTGATTGCTCCCAGGACAGCCTTATGAGCAACAAAAATAGAATCCGTGGAAAAATCCTCCAAGGGAACCTCCGGGGGAGGGGCAAAGGGATGCTTGCCAAGCAAATCCACATAAGTGTTGTCTTCATAAGGAGCAACACCCGAAGAGGACAGCACCCGAATCGCGGCAGCAAAATGTCCGGCGTTTAACTTCCGTCTACAAGCTGCGATGTTGTTTGCTATGTCTTTGCTTCTCAACACCCTTCCTCCCATCAACGAACTCCACCGATCCGGCATTTGGAGTAGTTTATTGACCAACGAAAAACACCCATTAGGTTCATTCCACTCAACAAGAGCTTGGAGAATAGCGATCGCTGTAACGCTTGCGATTACTCGACTTCCTCTCAAAGACACACTTAGGAAGAAACAATGACAAAGTGCAAACAGGCAGAAGTAACAACTGCAGCCAATGAGACAGCACAGACGGGTTCGCCAAAATCCTATCAAGACATCCTTTTAGAGCCCTCGAGAAAGCCAACCGCACTTGTTGGGAATGCGAGAAACCGTGGCAACCGACGCTGAAAAACAGCATTCGGCAAGTCCGTGGATAAAGGCTCTATAACTGCTGCAATGAGAAGAGTCCTCGCAGAGTGAACACCATACGAAAAATTCTCTAAATGAACGTTTCCTGGCTTGTCCAGTCCGTGAATTAAGACTCCCACTCCATTGGATGGCCCTAGAATACAGTCATGCACAGCACCATGTCTTCCCTTACACGGCTTCGACCAAGCATGTAAAAACAAACACACGCTACACAGCCACATGCGCAGTTAAGCACTTGTCTCTAAACTTCGATAGACATACAAATCATCGCCAATCAAATCTCGATAGTGTGTTTACTAGAATCGGAGAACAAATGTTTATCATGCAGGTGTTTGATGAAGGACCCCTTCACATAACCCCTTCCATGAACTCCGTCGAGCATTCATGAATGCCCTTGAAAGGGCAAGTGACAAACATCGTTTGGAAGTTGTTGTAGTACTCGAAGGAAAAACCGCAACCACTGACGAATGGGAGGAGGATGCCTGCAGCGATGGTGAGCCTTGATGGTGTAACGAGGCCCGAGATCGAGTAGCTCTTGGCATAGACGCTGGGGAAGAAAACTAACATGGAAGAAAACTAACAAAATCACCAAAACAAAACGAAGAAGGGGAAAATCGATATGAAAAAAAAAAAAAAAAAAATGTTACTGTAGCAATTTGAAAATCATCCAAATGTTACGTTCAGAGAAAACCAATTGTTACTGTAGCAATTCGCAGAAAATCCCAAATGTTACTTTAGCAATTTGAAAATCATCCAAAGATTTGCTACTAAAATCCAGTGAAAACCCATAAACGAATCACAAGCCAAAACTAATAAAATCAATGCAAATCCATAAACAACAACAAATCTAAAACAACCAAGTTATTATAATTTCTTTTTTAAAATCAAATTATTATAATTTAGGTGAAAGGTTATTTTTGTAATCAAAGTAATGTTATAACTAATTATGGGTTATTCGTATATGGACTCTTATTGGTGGGTTTTTGGTATAAAAAGTTAGAAAATTGGGCTACAAATAATTTTCCCCAATTAGTTAATGACACATGGAATGAGGCTCACCATGCCTCTTCTAGCTTCTGTGTTGTCTCGTCTAGCTAGTGAAGCTAAAAGCAAGTCCAGCGGGAGTTGTCCACCGACTCAATGATCCGTGGCAACAGCCAGATTTTTAAACGGTTAGATTACACCATTTCAAACACTAAGATATTTTCTTGAATTTTCTACTATAAAAAAAAAAAATCTAGTATTTTAATTTCTTTATATGAAATGTTTTGGAACCTGGCTTGATTGGGGTATACGCAATTTTAAAGGGACTCTTTTAAAGGGTTTTAGGGGGAGTCCTAATGGTTAAGTTACAAAACTACCCTCACTTTTTAAAAACCTATTACCCTAAATCAGTTTTAATCTTTTCATTTCATTTTCTTCTTCTCTTCTTTTTCTTCTCCTCCACATCCATACCGGCTCCATCACCCCCACCACCATCAAAACTCGTCGATTCGAAAACTTTGATTAATCTTCATCAATGGATCCTCCAAGACCTAGGGAAAGTCGTATGAAAGAAGCTAATCGAAAACCCAATCAATACAACCCTCGGATTGCAAAACTGGTTCAACAAAAAGTGAAGAAAAAAACGGTTGAAGAAGAAATTGAACCCGCTCAAAACGAAGAAATGGTGCGATTAAGAAAGTAAGGGCCTACTTAAACTCACTCAAGTACTTCAATTTCATGTTTGCATGTCGAATTAGGTCAGAAAATTCGATTCTCTGATTTTCAGTTATTTCCGCCGGCAAGGTATTTTGTTATCGACCCTGCCGGTTTTTCATAGTTAGGGTTTCGCCGGCAGACTCTTAGGTTGAATATCGTGTCGGCTGGTCATTACCTGTAACTGTTAGTTGCAGAGTCGGCAGGTTATTCAAATGTCGACCTTGCCGACGGCTTTTATTTTACTGAAGCCGGCGTGTTATAATTTGTTACCCTGCCGGCTACTTGTTTTGAAAATATTGGTTCCTGATGCCTTGAGTTTTTAAAACCGGAATGGTATTTTGATTAAATCATGCCGGCTGTTAGTTGGCCGGCAATGTATGTGTAATTGACCTTGCCGACCTGTAATGTGAAAAATCCTTGTATCTCCTATGTTCATATTTTTTATAAGCCGACAGATTATTTGAATGATACCCTGCCGGTTATAGTTTAGCCGGCATATATCTTTTAGCCGACCCTTCTGGTCTATTTTCGCCGGATTGGTTATGTTTGTCGAACCTGCTGACAAAAGTTCTTAATCGTTCTTGTTCAGGTTAGAAAAGGCAAAGAAGAAAGCTTTGAAAGCTCTTAGTCCTCCTTGAAGACCTCCTCGTGTTGGTGAAAATCTCTTGACCTCAAGACATCGAGGGGCATAAGTTGTGGCGGGAACGAAAAAGATATGTATACCGAATAATGATTATGAACCACCATAGGAACCCAGTGATTCAAACGAGACTCCATATGAAGACCAATCAATACCAGGCTTGATGTTGTTTTATCTTCCAATGAAACACCACTAACAAATGTAAGTTTGTTTTTGTGTTTTTGTAGCATGAAGTCGTGAAAGCGCGCTACTTGGAGAAAAAGGGGGAAGCATTCGCTTTCGATGCAAACTATCACTTCTTGGCAGAAAGGATCCCAGAGGATAACCCGGACTACTTGGATGCCGTATCGTCTTCAGAGGATGAAGATTGATGGATTTAGAAGTTTTTGTATAGGTTTTGTGGGTAGACCTATATGTAAACCCTCACGAGACTATAACTCGTCCACTAGGGTCGCCTAGGGGTTCAAAGGCTTGATGCACATGCTAAGTGCATTCGTTTTTATGTTTCAATCAATGTAGTAACAAAAATTGCATGAATGAAGTGAATTACATCTTCCCATATTCTGTTTTTTGTTTGGTATAAGTACAGGTCGGTATGGTTAGAAATCCTTAACATGCCGGCTACAAGAAAGCCGGCAGTGTTATAAACTATGTGTATGCCGACTATATTATAGCCGGCATGGTAGGGAATATTTACATGACGACCGTTAGATTGCTGGCCAAAGGTAGTCGGCTTATTATTCATTCAGAAACCCTTCCGGCCAAAAAATAGTCGGCGTTTTCTTCATCCAAGGACTATGCCGGCTAAAAGTGGTCGGCATCTTATTCAAACGTATACCATGCCGGTTAAATATAGTCGGCACCTTATTCAAACGTCGACCTTGCCGACTTATAACATTTTCGAAAACCAATTTTTTTGATCTTAATCGAACTCATACGACGGATTAAAGGTTTAACCTACTGAATTTTCATTTTCAAAATTTTAATCTAAACTCAATTAATTAGCCTAATCAGATTTTTAGTGTTAATTATAAAAGGCATTTTTGCCATTTTGAAAATATTTGGATAAGGGGTGATCACTTTTACTTCAAAATGACCCTATTTCGTCTCATTTGGTATACCCCAATTAATCTGGGTATAACCCAATCAAGCCAGATTTTGGAAGGCTATTATATTTTTCATGATGCCAAACTTGAAATTGATGTTGTTGTGATAAGATATGTGTTTTTTTTTTAATTAAAAATATTAAAAGGGGAAGCATAGTGCAATTAGAAGTTAATCAAGGAGAATATTCTGTTATAAGGCAAAGAAAAACTCAAGCTTTTAAAACTAACAACCAAAGTTACAAAAACCAATAAAAAAACATTCAAGAGTGTGTTGAATATAAGATATGTCAAATAAAGATAATCATGGGGCCATAGATTGTCGGAGATTTTTATCGAAGTTTTTATTGTCCAAGTTATATCTTATAAAAAAATGGGCACAAATATTATTTAATTGGAAAATATTTAGAATTTAAAAAGTTCGACTTCTATTTTCAATTAACGGTATTTATTATTACATTTAGACTTCATTTAATTAACTTGGTTTAATAGCGGAAAAGTAACATCAAACTATATTAGCAATGAAATACAGACAGAGACGCACTCCTTAATCCAGAATGAGCACTATCTCAACAGGAAGTGAGCCTCGGCCTCTCCTAGGATGAATGTCTCAATTTATTTCGTTCGTCTCAAGTTGAGACTCTCGTCTAAACCTATGAAGGGATGTGAAAACTCCCAAATTAAGTCAATATACAAACTGACTACCGCAACTCCGTATAGTTGAGACCGAATAACTATCCCTAGTTACTAGTGCAACGGATATTATTGAAAATAAAGAAAAAGGATAGTTTTTTCAGACCTCGAATTATTCTTAGGAATAATGACTATGGACAAAGATAATTATTTAGACCTCGGTTTCCCGATTATGAATAAAAATCAGAATTAAACTTGAACAATAAAATAGTTTTATTCATCAAAATCAACTGTCTAAAACAATACATTTGCGGACTCTTAAATAAACTTGGAAAAATACCTCACTTGTGCAACAAGAAAGGATAGAAACAACCCAAACCATCTCAAACCCTAATTTGCTATGTTTGGAAAATTTTAGGTTGTGTAAAATAATCGTTTTACTCTTTAAATTAAACTTTATACCATAAACGGCAACCCAAACAGACTCCTAATAGGCTATAGGTTTCTCATCTGCATCATTCTCCCGGGTTTAGAGAAATTCGTCCTCAAATTTTTCCGATCTTCATCATCTGAATTATCTCCACGGTACGTAACCAAGTGTTTGAAGTAGTACTGTTACTTATTGGAGGTCTTGCCACATTAGTACCCCAATTTGAGCCTTTGCGCCCTTCTTGGTTCTCTATCTTCCTTGCTCCATGTTTTGCTCCGAAACAGAAATACAATCAAACATGTTGAGTGTGTCCTAATATTGTTGATGGATACCACCTATATAATTAGTGATTGTTTGCGCATCTTTCTTCAACAGGTCGTTATGAGTAAGTAGTTGATAAAACTCCTTGGTGTACTCATCAAATGAACGTGCTCCTTTCGTAGGTTTTGCAGTTTTCCGTACTTCATGCCAATATAGTTATGCGGGAAAAAAATCAGCTCTCATGTGTTTCTTCATCTTCTCCCACGAGACTAACTTCTTATTTCCCTTATAACTACGTTGAAGTTTGTGTTATTTCCACCACGAGTTATCTCTCGCATGGAACATAGTTGCTACCAACAAAACTCTTTTGTTATTTGGTACATCTTTAAATTCCAAGACTTCCTCAACCGTATTCAACCAAGAAAGAAACTCTTTTGGTTCCAAACCACCATGAAATTTCGGAATCTCTAATATTATTTCTGCCTTCCAGCGATCAGAATCTTCTCGTTGGATTATTCTATTACCAAAAGGATTTTCATTGACCTCTTTTGATTCGTCTTTTTCTCCTTTTTTTTCTTCACGAAAAATGTTACGTCGAAACAACATAGCTTTGATATCTACCATTAATTGTAGTCTTGGTCGCATTAAAATCTACTTAAGAACCTCCACCTCGACCTCGACTGAATTGTAGTCTTGGTCACATCGTATCCACCCTAGAATTGAGTTTTCTCTGCAACCAAACTAGTGCAGTGAATAGTTTGTTCATACCTCGAATTATTCATAGGAATAACGACTATAAACTTAGATAATTATTAAGACCTCGGCTTCCCGAGTTTTAAAAAAAAAAAGCAGAATTAAACTTGAACAGGTTCAATGAAATAAAAATTAATTGTATAGAACAATAATTTTGCATACTCTTAAATAGACTTGGGAAAAAAAACTAACTTGTGCAACAAGAAAGTATGAAAACGGCCCAAGACCAACTCGAACCCTAATTTTGGAAAATTTTAACTTATCTAAAAAATAAAAGTGCTCTCTTAATAAAACTCTATGCTACAAATGGCGATGCAAACGACTCATAATATGCTATAGCTTGCTCATATGCATCATTTACTTAGTTTCTTTAGTGTCCTTGCGCCTACAACCAATCTGGCCAACCCACATGAATCACTTAAAAAGGAGCATTGCCAAGTATTTTTGAGGAAGGAATCAATAATTGTTTGCTAACCACTCAATCATCCAATCACAATGCAAAAGGTATAATATGATATCATTTTAGAGTCAAGGATCTTTAGTTCAGATGTATGGTACCAACATTAACAAGATATAAAAAATCTGAAACTCCTTGATATGATCAATCAAATTTTACAATTACCAAAGTAATCCACTCGATTACAAGACTTACATTTATGATAGAATCACAAAAGACTTGTAGATACACAAGTCTTATATTTATTACAGATAACCGCTTGTAGTTCCAAACAATCAAGTCTAGAATATAATCACTCAAAGATTAGAAACACAAAAGAACTTCAAGTCTTCAAAGTCTTCAATCTTCTTAATCTTAAATAGTAAAAACCTGCATTTGATTCCACTAATGATTTGTCTCACATAACGGAGTCTGTTAACATTGGAAAATCAAGAGTTTTATCCTAACGTGCCTATAATCACTTATATCTGCAATAGTCAAATCCTCAAAGTCTTGAGTGGTCTTATATCAGAAGAAAATGACCATAGAAGGATTTAAACTAGTTAATGTGTTTTTGTCCAAACATATCGGACTACTTACTAGTTGATACTGACAATAACCTCATACTTGTCTCCGTTATACATGTTCATATATGAATTTGTAAAGAATACAAAGCTCCACTATTTATAGTGTTATTACCAAGTAACAAGATATTCCAAATTCGAAAAATCAAAAGATATTTAATCATTGTCGTTTCCAAACTTAACATATATCTTGATATTATTTGATTATATTAGCTTGTAAAATTCATTTTTAACTAAAATAAAAGTATTGTTTCCATAATATATCGACAATAATATTTTCCAACCTTATTTTGAGATGTCATACTAGTATGACAACCAATATTAATTTGTTAATTACAAATCCATGTACTTTGCTTAATTAATCAACTAGTTATGAGCAATCTTTTGGGAAAAGGAAACACACTTAATATCGACTCCAATAAAGGTATCTAAATTAATCTAAGATATTAATCAGGATTAACCTTAGTATCAAAGGTATAAATATGAACAATAAAATCTTTGAATTAAATACATGTTCACTATTTGTTTACATATGAGCTTTCCTATTCCAACTTATGTCAACATCTAATCTAAATCCATTAAGAAAATAATAGATAATTCAAAAAACATAAGTCATAATCAATTCAAGATCCATCCTGAGATTGGTACTGAGTGAGACCGGTCCTGAAATCCTTATTTTAAATTTGAAACTTTATTCGAGTTTAAACTAGCTTTAACATATGTTTATGAAATTACTTTCTAACATGTTTTCAAAGCATGGGGATCACGATGAGAGTTTAACACTAATTAATAGCATGTATTTTATTAGTATTCACTACACCAAATTTCCGGATTCGTAACAGCAATTCGTAACGGCATAATGGCCGTTACAAAATTCCCGTTACAAATGGCCGTTACAAAAAAATTGTAACAGTATTAAGCCGTTACAAATCTTTAAAAAGGTCGTAACAGAGGATAGCCGTTACGAATTTTTTTTGGGAGTGCCAATCATACGCTTGGTCACGCTGGGTCGTAACACTTGGAATTGGTGGGTGTGTCATTCACATGCGTGTTTTCTAGCCTTTCATTTACACCGTGTATTTCTAATCTAATATCTCTACCCTTCATTCTATTCTCGAGATGCATCTCAATCCTAAAACCCTAAATTTTATACCATGTACAACATTACTATCTCTTATCTCTCTCTCTGGCCTTTGCCTCATCGTCCCTCTTTCATTGTTCCTCTTCCTCTCTCTCGATCTCTCAGAAGAAACATGGTCGAAGAGAAACTCATTTTTATTCTTCTTCTTCGCTGTTCTTCGTTTTTTTATCTTCCCAACTTCTTCTTTTCCGCTGTTCTTTGTTTTTTTTCTTCTCAAAAGCATGAACTGAGAAATAATTCGTATCAATTAAGAAGAAATCCGGAGATGTAAATGGACCAGGAAGGTGTTGCTGAGGTTGTGAATTTGATTTTTGTTAGGGTTGTTATTGATTGAAGAACGAAGAATCAGTAAGAGAAATAAAATTAGGGTTTCTGTAGTTAGTATTGAGTTTGTGGAAAATCGAAGGAGAAATTGTTGGATTGAATAACAGAAGGAGGAGATGGTGAAGATGTATTAACTCGGGTTATAAAGGCTAGGATGAATCAGAGAGAGGAAGTTGGGGTTTGGAAATTAATTTAAGGTTCGATTTAGTGATAGATAAGAAGAAATCAAAGACTGGGGTTTGGTGGTTTGATATGTGAATCGATATTTTGAACTTTGATTAGAGAGAAGAAGGTAGTTTTGTTGCATTTGAGCTGAGATTGATTTCAAGGTGAAGAGATAGTAGTTTTGTTGTTGATATATTAATGGATAATATGATGAGGACTTGGACAATACAGGGTTGGTAGTGAATCTGTGTGGTCTGAGCTCAAGATAAGCTAGTGATTAAATGATGTAGTGAAAGGGTAGCTTTTGATTTCAGCTGAAAGGGTTTGAGTATAAGGATGAGTGATGTTGGTATGCATAAGCTGGCTTGAGTATGTGTGCATATTTCTTGCAGGGAGAATGGTTGTTGTAGTGGTAGCTGCAATGAAATAGAATATAGGGCCAATGGTGTTCCAGGATGAGTCATTATTTGTAGTTGTTGTGTAGGAAAGTAGCTACAGAAGGAGTTGGTGGTGATTAATATATGTTGTTGGTTTGCAAGCAGCTGTTGTAGGAGATGGAACTGGTGGAATTCAAATGAAAGAATGAGAATGATTGTTGCAGTGGATCGTTTTCAAGGGTTTGGTGCCGCTGTTGGTATTAGGCAAATGGTGTTAGTGGATGGTTAGATGAGACTTAAATGGTGTTGAAGCTACAGATGGGTGCAAATAAACTGAAGTTGGTGGTTATTATGATGAAGTTGCTATTGCAGTTGCAAGTGGTGGCTTAGTTAGGTGGTGCTGAGTATGGTTGTAAGCTGCAGGCGTTAGCCATGGTCACAATGGATGTGTGAAAGCTGCTCAAACTGGTAAAGCACCAAGATCGGCAAGTAAGATACATTAATTTTTAGTTTTGAATTCTTCGTTTCGTATAATTTTTTATGTACTGGTTTGAGCCAGTTAGCCAGATGTTGGAGTCAAACCAAGTTAGCTAGGTATTGGAATCGTAACATAAATTTCAGGAGGTTTTAAATGATAAACATCTTTCACTTCTTCGAATGTGGTTTAAATGTGATAGGTCAGCAGACGTTCTTTTGTATTCCCAAGCCCAATGAACATCTTTCATTTTTTAGCTAAATAAACTTATCTCATGTTTCAGATTGTTCATTCATCACTTTTCATTTCTCACTTGGCAGTTTTACCATGTTCACTTGATTTATTAACTGTTATTTAAACAATTCTCTCTTTCTTATCTTTCATAATTTCTTGAAAATTATGGCATGTGCATTCACCATAATGTTCAAGACATTCATCATATTGTGGGAAATTTAACTTATTTGGTTCTGTTGAAGTAGTTTATATTGGGTGAAAGTTGTTATAAAGTTGACAAGTGAATAAATAATTTGAACTGATTTTACATGAGGTTCTGCTATGTCTTGTTCTAGATGGTTTTAGTTGTTTATTTCATGTGCTGAATTTGGGTGTGAACATGAGACTTTCAAGATAATGTTCATCATAAATGAAACTTCTGGGTAATTTGAAATGTTCAATCGGTTTCTCTTTTGAGCTTTAGAGTTTGTTAATTCTTAATTTAATACTTTCATTCCAATTGTCTATGATTAATTATGTTTCAATAGTAACATTTGTTCAGTTAGTTTCATTGAAGTCTTTAAAAATTATTAACATTTGTTCAGTTGATGGATGAGTTCGTTAGTACGTACCATAGAAGGATTCTCTCACTTGCAAGAACTTGGTCAAGCTGTAGAAGTTTCATTGCAGGTATGCTGATAAGTACTTCTATGTAAAACCAGAATCGACATTTGTAGATAAAAAACAAATGAAAATGAAAATTTTATATGTTGTGTCTGGAGTTTGTCATTTTCAGTCGGACTTATAATCTGAATATTTTTTTAGAGATTCATTATCCTGTATGCTTCGTCTTCTGCCATCTTTAGAATATGCCTAGCACTGTACCCGCCATCAACTCCAACTGAAAACCGAGGTTTAGCACGCTGGGATACATAGACAATGCAATTTTCTCAAGGTATTGGAACGGTTTTCTAAGTGGCAAGCAGCTTGAGAACAACTGTATAAGTAGCATTTGCATGTTCAACCTCAAACTTTCTCTTTTTTTTTGTATGATGCCAGCTATCAGTTATTTTCAGTCGGACTTATAATCTGAATATTTTTTTAGAGATTCATTATCCTGTATGCTTCGTCTTCTGCCATCTTTAGAATATGCCTAGCACTGTACCCGCCATCAACTCCAACTGAAAACCGAGGTTTAGCACGCTGGGATACATAGACAATGCAATTTTCTCAAGGTATTGGAACGGTTTTCTAAGTGGCAAGCAGCTTGAGAACAACTGTATAAGTAGCATTTGCATGTTCAACCTCGAACTTTCTCTTTTTTTTTTTGTATGATGCCAGCTATCAGTTATTTTTATTCTATGTAAGATTATCTGGAAAAGTATCCAGTTACAGTCCTTGTTCCTCCCAGTGCCATAAAACATGCTAGCAACCGCCAGTCCATGCTTCAGGATATGACCCAATATAAACTTGTGTGATTGTCATGGTAATTTTTATTGTACTCCTAGACAATTAAGGCATTTGGAGAAGAAAGTTTTTAGATGAAGGCGAATCACCCTACAAAATATTTTGTTATCATATTTCCATGTGTGTAAATTCTGGACAGATTTGGTAGCGTAAGTTCGCAAATAAACATTTGTGTACATGATAATGCTTAAAACGTGTATATATTCTTTTGTAGGAAAAGTTGGTATTCTAAAGCAGTTGGTCATCGCAGAAGATCCATTGTCAATTCCTGATGCTGTTACTGAAGCAGGATTGATATCACCCTTAGGTAAGTTTGTATGCATCTGCTCTGCTGTGTCACTCATTTTTCTTATGGTTTGGAAAATATGGTTCGATTGCTGAAGCATCGGTAGGAATAAGAGATGTTGTTATACCTATAACAGTAATGAACAATGAACACATAAAAGATAAAGAACATAATTTTATATGTTATGATAAATTTACGACCACCAGTGTATATCTCATTGTGAATCTACGTCATGTTTCAGATGTGGGAAGCAACCATACAAACTCATGTTCATGTATCTTTCTCAGATTTCCCTTAATTGAGTAATGTTGTGTTTCAGTGTCAAAACTTCTAATTGTTGATGGTAGTATATTTCAGTTTAACCTAGTTGGTTCCTTTAATTTTGTTATGCCCTTAATTCATTGTTATGTATCTTTTAGTTTAACCAAGCTGGTTCCTTGGGTGAATTAGGTCTTATGTTATAAGCTTCGTAATATCAGAATAGTTTCTTTGTTGATGAATTGATTTTTACTGCAGTTGCTTTAATACATGTGCTTTGCCACTCTCTTGAAATGGTGGCTAAGTTCCTAAGGTGCAATTTTGGGCGGTCTACGTTGTAAGGTAAAGTAGTACAAGCAAAAATCTCAATTGAATAGTTTTGAGTGTATGGATGCTTAAAATGAATGGGTTTCTTTTGAAATAAGATGCAGAGATGATGTTTCTGCTAAGAAAGTGATGTGTAAGTATATCAAATGCTTAATCTAGTTAGAGTGAGATTATATTGGATTAGGATATTCTTAATCATTCACTGAACCTACAACTTCTATTTCTTTGCAGGATGACACTCGCATTTTGACATCTGCAGGAGATCAAAAGGTAAGTTAAAATGATTTTTAGTTATGCTAATTCAGTTATGTATGTTTGCTTGATAAACAAAAGGCTGAACATCTTATGTTTATGAGATGTATGTATGACTAAACCTTCTTATAGAACTAAACTAACGTATTGTATAAATTTTGGTTTTGTAGATAAAGATTTGGAACATGGAAGAAAGGGTCTGCATTGGTGTTTTAACTGGCCAAAAAGGAAGTGTAAAGTTAGTATGTGCCCACCCATCCAAGATTATAACGTATTGTTGTTTCCTTCCTTCATATTGAAGGTGTTATTCATCGTAACCTCAACCCAGAGGTAATTCCCTCATTCTTGATATTCCAGTCTGAGATT
The DNA here is from genome assembly GCA_023529315.1 of Papaver bracteatum. Lineage (NCBI taxonomy): Eukaryota > Viridiplantae > Streptophyta > Magnoliopsida > Ranunculales > Papaveraceae > Papaver > Papaver bracteatum. The sequence continues at coordinate 3,196,612 of JAJJWX010005152.1, forward strand.
CGCATAGTATTTCTTGATAACCAGAGATTATTTTCTTGTTAAATGTAGGTTAGCTTCTATAGTAACAAATATAAAACAAAAAAAAAATCAATGAAGCCAGTCTTTATTATTTTTATCCTTTTATAACTGATTAACTGTAGATGTCTCTAAGGCTTTCCTCTAATAATTACTAGCAAAAAAAAGTAGATAAATATTGTCTGGTGGCTGACTTATCTGACCTCATATATTCGACTCTAAACTATTCAGCTCTGGATTCTTCTCTTTCTAACTAACCCAAGCTTTCAACAAAAGCAAGCCTGCAAAGGATACAAAGCTTAGCTGCAAGGGTGGAGAACAAAGCAGCTTCAAGATTTGTAAGTTGCGGTTATTCAAGTTTTATTTTGTAGGCAGCTAGTAAGTTTATGTGTTCCCTTAGAACTTTGGAACCCTTCCATGTATTTCTTTAGAAATTTTGATACTTAACAAAAAAAAATGTTTGGTACTTAGAGAAATTTTAAAAAGTTGGGTACTTAGAGAAATTTCAGTTCTTTTGTAATACAAATCTGATATGAGTTGAATGAATGTGATATGAATAGATTGAAGGAATTGTTGTTGAGTGTGGATGGATGTATGCAGGTATTGTATTTAGAATTCCAGCTTATTTCCGGCAGTAAATGAATTGCCGGTCAGTATTGACCTAGTCAAAATTAGTCAATATTGACCGGCAGTAAAAAAAATTCTGTTACGAAAAAAATTCATAACGGCTCTAAGCTGTTTCAAAATGCCATGTAGTAACGGCTTAAGCACGTTACTAAACTACCACGTAGTAACATCTCAGCTCTGTTACGGCTACAATGTTACAAAAATTTAGTAACGGCTCCAAGCTGTTACCACGTGTCAATTCATAACGGCCCTCAGCTGTTACCAACAATTCGTAATGGTTGCATTGCCGTTACGAAAAAAATGTAACACCCACTTTTGAAACAGGAGAGAGCCGTTATAACCCTTTTTAGTAACGGCTTAAATCCGTTACGAATCCTGGAATTTGATGTAGTGATTATGCCAATATTACGAAAGTATAAAGAACTATACTATATAACTCAGTACCAGAGGTTGTATAAACAACTAATGTATATCCTTTATCTTGATATATTGATCATAAACAATGACCAACAATATATACTAAAGCCATGTAAACAAACCCCACACGTTATCTTTGCAATGAATACGACTGTAAGAACTTGACAGAGTCATAAACCTCAATCTAAAGGATGGTTTCTTTGTTTTCACTTCAATACGTTTTCAGGTCTTTGATTAACTAGATATTATCTCAATATTTTTAAGTGCTAAGTGTCACTCAACGAAGTTGACTTAAGTAAGCAAATCAAGCGGTAAGTTTTGGAACTAAACTTGACATACAATGCTTGGTGGGGTCAACCGAACAATGCTCTAACGTAATGCTTTGTTGCAAATTAATTTATCCTATATATAAACTTAATTCTTATAACAATCTTCTGGTTTATGTGTAGCGCCCCTTAAGCTAGCAGCTGACTAATCCAAGAGATTAACTAAATAAAGATGCACTAAGAATCTAAAACAATTACTTAACGATCAATTAAGAAACTGCTACAAAAATTAACCCAAAACTAGCCCCGCTCAGAAATATATATACAAGAACTTATCTCAAATGATACATATACAATTTTCATTTGGTTTACAAATACAATATGTTATATAATAAACGTAGTAAAAAAATTAACCAACTAACGAAAATAACGTTGAAGCTTTCGCTGCGCAACTCTGATCTGTCTCTGAAACTGAAAGTGGGAAAGGGTGAGCACATCATCCCTAAAAGGGGTTCCCATCAGGAATAACATTTAACTTTAAATAAATCATGAGCAAGATTTGGAAAACAATTCATGTTTTCCTAAACATCAACAAGTGACCAAGCCACTTGAAATACACAAACATGTATATGGACAAACTCCTTCTTCAAACAATGTATAATATTGATGCCGGGTTGTTCCACACCGAATAGCTATTGATATCACCCTTTAATGATGACCAAATTTAAGCAATAAAAACTGAATTCATGTAGGTATAAATGTGAAGGAGCATATCCTATATACCACAAGTGGAAATTCTTATTTCCCATAACAATTCATAATGACATACATTACAAATCCTTTCCAATTCATGGAAAGATTCAAAGAATCAACAGAAAAATCATAATACAAACTAAACAATGTATTAAATGCACAAACAGACAATGCATGAGTTTGTTAAACATAAACTTTTGTAAAAGAAACAACAATGGTTTCAAAAGAGTTAAAAGTATTCCCACCTCTTTTGATGACAGGCCACGCCTACCTCGAGATCCACTGGTTTGTCCTTTGAATCGATCGTTGTTAATATAGACTAACCGTTAATCACACAATAAGTCTAAGAATCTAGCCAAAAGGCTCACACAAGAAGCATACAACTTTATCTAATGGTTTTAAGCCCAATTATCACTTTATACATTTTGTTCTCTATCTTTAACATAGCTAAGGTTTACTAACGGAATTAGATTGTTTCTATAGTTCATTATCTAAGTCTTAAGTAATACTACAATTTTGTAGAAGAAGCCAAAGTCTAATTCGGACCACGAGAGGTCCAAAACATCTAACTAAGAAAACTACCCTAATCCCAAGTCCATTAAAGTCAACTAACAGTCACTAATTGTCAAACTAACGGTCAATGGTTAACTAACAGTCAACGTTCTAAGGTCAGGTCAATAGTCAAGGTCAATGTCCATGGTCAATGTCAATGAGTCAACTCATTGAGTTGAATTATGGTTTACTGATTTAACTCAACTTAGTCAGACAACTTGAGTAAGTTATAAAGGAAATCTAAGTCAGACTGAATCTGTTCAGTAATACAACTAACACTTCAGGACTAAGCCCAAAGAACATACTAAAGGTTCTTACATCTTTACATCCCTACAATCCTCATTACAAACAACCATATACATTTTAATTAAACTTCATGATTTAACTTCAACAACAAACTTAACTTTACCTGCAAATGCAGTTGCAAGCTTCCACTGAGGAGATTTATCTCGATATACTAATTCAGATTCCTCTTCTAATCTACACTTCAACAATACATTCATTTCAACAAAATCCTATAATTCAAAATATAATTGTAACTTAACCATTACCTGCCATTGCAATACCAAGCCACATCCAAAAACAACATAAGCAACACCTCTAACTTATGTCCTTGCAATAACAGCTTTTCAAACTCAATCCAAGTTTCACTCACCTCAACGGTGATACTAGCTCAGTTATACCATAACACTATGACTCCATATACACTTTAATTCAGATCACACTCACTTCATATTGCCCACAATTTCCTCCACCAGGACCACTAGTAACTATAGAAACCCCTGCACTAAATCCATACACACTGAGGTTCCACCTCAACTATAATTTAGCTTCAGCGTAACACCACCAGTTCAAAACCACCAGCAATCTGCAAACAACACTATAATCCCCTGCAACACCACGGTTACTGCTTACCACCATCTCCATAGCTATGCAACTTAACACTAGAATAGTCTGCATTCACACCAACACCATTCTCATGAACTCCATTGAACTTTCAACCCAATTCGACATCACCATTTTTATCCAACATCATCTCCATGTAATCAGCATAACCCTAAAAACAATCTATTCTGGTCCCATAACAATCACATTAACAACCTTTTCTTCATTTTATCAACTCAAACACACACATGTACCCTTCTCGGCAACTTCCAGTTCTTAAAGCTCAATCCATACATCATATATTATCATCCTCAGCTACGTTTCAACATGACTACAGTTCTTTCCACTATCTTCATTAGCCACAACTTTAACTCCATTCAACAACTAACAAATCCCTGTAGCTCACTAACAATTACAAAACCATCACCTGCATCACCATCTCAGCACCATAGTACTTCTAACTTCACACCCTTGCGATTCTAATTCGTTAGACTCAATCCATCAACACCACTTGCATTCCAGATATATTCTTTGTAACCCACTCCCTTATTCTTCCAAGCCAACTCAAATGCAGTCCACAACTTCAACAACCAACAATACCAGTTCAACTTCAACTCCTTCATAGTTTAGTTCCACCAGACTCTTGGCTATAACTTCAATTACCCTTCAACTGCCCTGGAAATAAGACTATTCTACCTTACTGAGTTACCATTTGCACATCTAACTCCATCAACTCCAACATATGTTCAATTCATGTAGCTTAAACTTCAATTCATATATGTTTGAATCCCAGTTTAACACATACATTTCCTTTACAATCACCACCAGTAACCAACCTAGCATACATCTAACTTGCAATTTATATAACTATTCTAAAACCTCAAATCAAAGATAACATGACAATTACCTAAATTCCTCCATATATATATCAATCATGATAATATCTAATATTGAATAAGAGTATTTACCTCATACAATTCTCATAATCAACTTTTTTTAATTCAACCTCAGGGACATCAGTACTGGAAAACTTAACCACAGATTCATCAACTCAATTCATCAATCATCTCCAATTTTTAACAAATCCCGAAATGAATTCCCAAATCTTCTATTCTCTAATTCAACTCAAAACATGAATCAAAGACTTCCAATTAAACAAACCCATCTTGTAATTTCATCTAACACTTCTTAATCCTTACTCGATTCGAATTCCAATCCAACTTAGAAAACGCTAACTCTTGATTCAATCAACAAACAACTTCAAATCTTCAATTAAACTCCAACCCATGATTCCAAAATTCACCTTTTAAATCTTCAGAACATTAATCAACATTATAGACCTTAACTTCAATTAGCAGCAGCATCCCAAACAACAACCCCTAACTCTCCTCCTCCTTAATTAATCAGAACATCATCACCTTCATCTACTAGACAACTTTATCAATCGATTCTCTCAAATATATTCACAGAATCGCCAGGGGCGAGAGACCGAAGAAGAGGAGAGAAGAGAAAGAGGAGAAGCATAGAAGAAGAGGAAAGAAGAAGAAAAGAGAAAGTGAGTCTTCTCTCGACACGTTTTCGTGATAAGGCCAACGACCCATGATAAATTCACCCGCCCAAACGTTAAGGGAAGACAGGTCGGTTAAGCTCCAAAATAACTATTTTGCCCTTCTTACTAATCTGATAAAATATTCTTCATCCGGTATCCGAATGACACGTTCGAGTAGTCCATTCCGCGTAACTTTCAAGATCTAACCAACGGTACTAGTTTCGTATTTAGATCATTGTTAGATTAATTCCTATTAATTATTGTTAGTGTTAAACTAATCGAGAAAATATCGACTAAGACGTCAATTGACTAGTCTAATAGCGTTGGCGAGCTTGAGGGTCCTTACATTCTCCCCACCTTATTCATTTTCGTCCTCGAAAATTAAACCATCCTTCTAGTTTTCAAAATCTCCCCACCTTATAGAGAACTACCATCTCTCGACTAAGCGCAACAACATAAAACAAGGAACAAACCTATATGGTTTTTACAACTAAAAATTTGTGGCTCTAGGTTCAATTGACTAATTTCCATTTCAATAAATTTACTGGTTCTATTTACGAGAGAGGATACTCTATAACAAAGTTTCTAAGTTAAAATTTGGGATCTATCAGTCTACTAATAGAAGCAAGTCTCCCTTATGTGTCTAGTGATACCAGAATGCAGTTGCCCTGTCTAAGTTCATGACGCCTGACAATGCCTACTACGTAACAAGTATCACCTGAACACATCAGAATCACCAACCTCACTATTCCCCAGTGCAGGATTAACTAAGTATTCATTTATTAGATTTACCAATTTATAAACTTTTATCTTAACTGGTGTAATTTAAAAATTTACTTCATAAACAGTTCACATCATTTTAATCAATTTTAATCATCAAATTTTATTTTTATTTGTCATTGTCATTATTTATTTCTTTTAATGAAATCAAATTTTAATTTCAAATCGAACTATACTATTATAACAAAATAAGTTTTAAATTCATGTACTAATTAAGAGAAATTAATCTTATAATCATTATCCAAATGTTTCTAGTTATATATTATTTTCAACGTATCTATTTGTTTATTTCATTATGTAACTTAATATAAGTAAATAATCACTAACAAGTTTTCATAATTGTTTTGTATTAATATTTTATTATTATATCTTATTTCTTAGGCAGATAAAAGCTAACCATAATTAATTATAATGCCAAGTTTAAGTTTATTATTAATACTATATTTGATTTGATCTAACTTTATTTCCTTAATATTTATATTATTGCTAAGTCCTTAAGTTGTACTACCAATAAAATTACATTTTGCTAATAATATCCTATAATTATTATGTATATGATATTTACAATAATTCTAAATTTATAATAATTGGTATTATGCAATATTATTATTTGCTTATCTTATCAAACATTATTTTCTTAATTAGATTATCACTTACATTATTGTTTTATTAATTTTTTTACTATTTGATTACTAGTGTAACTAAAATATAACCAGAATAACTACTTAGTAAGGATTCTTAGTTTAATTTTATTAAGCCGAATCTTGTAAATATAATTCTACTTTCACATAAGATTGATATAATTATTTTTATTTATTCAGATTGAATCGGTATACTATATCTAGTTAAATATTGGCGTTAGCATGATTTAAATTTTGAGTCTGTATAAAATTTTAATATTTCTTGATAGTCTTTAGATTTTTTTTGTATCAATAATAAGTATCTTATTCATAGAATTTTTTTAATTCTCCTTTAAGTCTAATTTTGTTCTAAGCATTCAAGGATCATAAATATCATTTCAGGTATATAATTCAGTGATTTAGTGAATCATTTATTGTCTATAGATAATCTAGGTATAAGATCTTTAACAAGTTTTAGTCTTTATTTTATGCATTAAATGACTTCATGTTCTTAATCCTACCGAATAAGTCTTATATTTGCTACCTAGTTTAAACGCAAAACATATAATTCTTATTTGTTATTAATTAACTTTGCAAAACTTAACCGTAATTAAGCACCAATAATTTTTCTGTAGTTATTTAATCGTAATAATTATTTTATCGCTATATATTTGTTAATGAGATTTTAATTTAAGTTATGGTCAATATAATACTAATTTAAATTCTAACAATTTAAGTTTGTCATACTAATTTTCCATTTCAAAATATGATTGAATTTATTTATGAAGAAGGATCATATTAATATACAAATTTATTTTCTTTTAATTCTAATATGACACAAAGTATCTGAATGCTATTATGACTACTTCATATATATTTGTTTCATTTTAAAGATTTACTGGATCATTTGTTAGAATAAAGATAATTACGGTACATGATTATTAACAAGTAATTATTTTTATTTTATATATTATATCCTTACCTTCTTAAGTCTAACACCTAGTAAGTAATATATTAATTATCTAGTTTAGACGCAAATATATATTTCTAATTTGTAATTTGTTTAATTTACAAAACTTAACCGTACACAAGCGTTATTAATTTTCCATAACTATTTAATTAATCACAATTATTATTTTTATCGTTATATATCCTTATTGAAAATTTAGTTAAGTTAAGTTCAATATGATACTAATTGAGAAATGCTAACATTACTTTATCAAATTATTATTATTATTTTTACTATCATTTATAATTTGACATTATTTTCTATATATTATCATTAATTTTAAATATTATTACATGAAACTAGTTGGAAGCCTAACAAGCTGGGCTCCAACGACATACTACTACATTAATTGAACAGGTTGTTGTGCTAGCCTACCAGCGAGCCTCATGGGTAACCTTGCCAAGGGGATCCGAAGCGGGGGGGGGTTTCCAATTTCACAAAAAAGATTGGATTTGGTTCAACGATGAAAAGACCTCATTGCCCCTATAAATAAATTTTTTTTTTCCTTTAGATATTTTCGTAAATAAACCCCAAGAGGAAGGGCAGTAAGGTATTATATATTTTTGTAAATAAATCAAAGAGGAAGGGCAGTAAGATATTAGACATTTTCGTAAATAAACCAAAAAGAAGGGCAACTAGATATAAGAACCAAATTTTATTAAAATTCCTTATATATCATATTTCTTTAGGGGTATAATTGACAACCAAACTTTAAAATAACATATCTAAAAATCCTTGCCTTGGAATTTTACAAATTTTATCTCGTTGGAAATCTAATAAAAAAACCTATCCAACGAGCACAAACAACAATATCAAATTTAGAATTTTTACGAAAAAATCGGAGGTATTTATCATTTTAGGCACAATTTTGAAAATAAATGTATATCTATTATGCACAAAGGATACATAATACTTTATGTTGTTATGGAACTAGAAAATAGAGAAGGAAAGACACAAAGTATAAACGAAGAAGGGGATAAATTCTATTAGATGTGTATATTAGACTAACATTAGAGCCTCTATTTATAGAGCTAGACACAAGGGCATCCCAGTAATAAACGGGATTTGCCCTATATATTCTTAACATAATTACACGTTTATAACACTCCCCCTGATGACATTGTGTCTAAGCTAATTACAAACTGACCAGGAAAACTCAAAAGAGAAAAACCTGAAATTGCATAAGCATGCAAAGACTTGAAACATTGTCGGACACACAAATGTTGCGTCGTTAAAACCTTGACAAGGAAAACCCATTGGGACAAAACCTTGATGAAGGAAAAAGAGTACAACTCGATAAAGTCCATTGAATGCACCTTAATTTGATGGCGCTCCCCCTGATGAGTACTTCAATAAATTATTGGCTTGCAAATCTTTGAGTCGAGACTTCCCAATTTCGGTGAACGAATTTCTTGAATGCTGGAGATAGCAATGCTTTCATGAAAAATTTCCAAGTTGATGAAGTCTTTTTTTGTGTTAGTCTTCTAATGGTAGTGTTCTCGAGTCTTCACGCTTCCTTAAGTACATTGAGGACTTGCTTCTTGGGTTCCTAGCTTCTCGGAGATGATTTGCAAAAGTAGTTGATGTAGTTTCTTCAACAAAGTGCCAATATGCAGTTATGTACCATAGGTGAGTAAAGTTTGTGATCATACCATATATGGATCAGATTGATATCCAAATTCCTAAGGGTTCTTATGTTGATGTGGTCTAATAAAACAGAATGACCTAGTTAATGGTGGGAATCCACCAAATAACCAAAATTATACAACTCCCCCTAGGATGACCACAATGTTGAATAAATTGCCTCACTAAAACCTTGCCAATAAAACCCAATGGGAAAAAATTTGGACGAAGGAAAAAAGAGCACAAATATCAACATTTTTGAAAGAAAATCAAACGTTAATGAGATGTTGCCTCGTTAAAACCTTGTCAGGAAAACCACATGGGATAAAACCTGAAACGAAGGGAAAAGAGTACAACTTTTGACGTAAATATGGATGCTAACCCAAATATATGAGTTTTACAAAAGAAAAGCATCAAAATAATAACTCTAGTCTATCTTAAAGAAGAGTTTAAGCTAGCATAATTCCAACTGCAAATTTAAGAAAATAGAATTTATGCTGCCAAAGCGTGGATTTTTGTGTTTTTATGGACTCCCCAAGAGACCTATATATAAAGCTGATATCATCAACTAATTAATCCGGATTTTCGGTTTGGTAACAAACTTATAAAAACACATACATGATTGTTAAACCTGACATAATCGAGTCAAGTGGCTGTCAGAATATAATTTGAATCCTACAAGGATTACAAATACGAATATAGTCTCTGGATACATACGAGTCATTCAAAGACTACCACGCAAAATGTATCATATAAAGAGAACAATTATTAAACCAGTCCTGGGGTTTGATAAAAAAATAAAACCCTCAAATCATTTTTACAACGAAAATATTTCTCATATAAAGACGCAATATGACTACACTGGCCTGTAATTTATAGGCTTGGCATTTTTAAAGTGTTAAGTTTTGGATCCAAAAATTGCGTTAATTGAGAAATTAATCCAACTTAATTTGGATTGTATGCCAACCAATCACATATGTCGATATTCCTCTGTAGAGGGGTTAACAACCACCATCTTTATTATTTTAGTAGCTACCATAAATGAATATTCGACAATCATATTAGCTTATCACGATCTCACACAACTTCCAAGCGTATGCATACTTTGAAAAATTTAAAATTTTTACTGGTACCAGCGCCCATGGGCATGATAATATCCTACTATTCAAATGAGGAGATATGAATTTTGAGAATGTGAATCGTATTATGATAGACTCTATTGGAGCTATATGTAGCCTATATAAAATGCTACTTGCTTGCTAGATGTGATTGAGTTTTCCTTTTCAAACGGCAAAAGCTTATATAAAAGCTATATGAGATATTTTCACTCCTAGTAGACAGCCTTTTTCGATTTGATCAAAATGGGAGAGAAATTGATATAACTTTTAAGTTAATGAACACTAACGTATGGTAGTGTATAGTCTCCCCCTGATTATGGCAGAAATATTATAATCTCGTATATGAAACAAGTTTTGTAGAATATTATCCGATTAATTCGAGACATATACTCATTATTAAATATGTCTTTCGACATTAAAAAAAATTGTTATCTTAATAGACATAGATATTTACCATCAACCATGGATTGCTTTTGGAACTCAAACAAAAAATAAAATAAAACGATGTGTCAAAACCAAAAGCATTGAAGATATGCAAACAAATCTCTGATAACTTTGTGACCTCAAGGGCCAACAATATGAAATTATGGACACTTTATTTATCAAAAGAAAATTAATATATGATCAATAGTCACTACAAGGACTAATAATATTGGTTAACAAGCCAGGTGCGCACCCATTGATCTTTTATGTCCTACCTTTTCCAACATCAAGTTGATCATGGTCTCAATTTTGGATATTTGTATTAGGAAGAAGAAAATTTGCACAACATCCCTCAGGAAATATCCACTTTGTGGTTGATTAATGATGGTTTCTCGTAGGAAATAGAAACCAATTAATGTTAGTTATGAATGGTTCCTTGTAAGGAATAGAACCAAATTGGCTTAAAATAATTTAGAATGCCAATTTATTTACATCTCATCTCATTGATTTGACGAAGAAGAGAAAATCAATATCAATTGATTTTTTGCGATATACCAAAATCGTATCGACGATTGGAAAGAAATATCGTTTGGTATGAAAAATCCATTGTATGGTAAAAGAATGGTTTTGTAAAGAATAGAAACCAAATATGAATCACATGATCATTGTCCAATGGACAAAGATACCAATATTAATTGGCCGGAGGTTTTTCAACCATGCACGTGATTGGTTACCATAAAAGTAATTAAATTGTGGTAACACCAATTTTTGGTGATTACAGTTTCAAGTAAGAGATAGAAACTGTAAACCATCTTTTGATGGATTTTTATTTTTATTTTTCCCTCTCTATTAAAAAAATTAGAGGAGAAAGGAAAATCAACCAATTTGAAAAAAAATTTGATCATCCATATAAATCCATAATTATGGACTTTATCCCTATAGGATTACATAAATTAGAGAATAATGATAATCATATCTCGTGGTAGGGTTGCAAAGGTGTGTAAACTTTCTTGCAAAGAAATACCCCATGATGCTTACGCAAAAAAAAAAAAAAACAAAAACGCATCATCTTTAACCATTAATGTCAGTAGAAAGGAAACACCGAACAAGCTAACTCATGCGTTAAACTACTTACTACTCCTCAATACATAATATAAAACGTAAAAAAGGAATTAAGCATCCGCAGATTAATAGGTAGTGACAATTTAAATAATAGTAAATTACTTACACCAATACTGCTTGACATATTTACATCATATTGTCATTAATTGTCAAGGTGTTTAAATCCACCTCATGGTCAACACCAATAACAGCGGACGGTTATTTGTCTTTGCCCAGATCAAGATTAAGCTACAAAGAAAGACAAAATAAAATACAAAATAAAAGGATTAGCCACCAATATAAAATCAATCTAATAGATACAAATATATAGGAATAAATCGCATATATCTATGAAACATAGCAGAAAGAGATTGATCATCAGTCCTACTTTGTCTAAAGAAAAACCCAGTCAATAGAAGAGATTGATCAGTTGGTGGAGCAACGTAGCTGATAACGTGTTATGGAACTAGAAAATAGAGAAGGAAAGACACAAAGTAGAAACGAAGAAGGGGATAAATTCTATTAGATGTGTATATTAGACTAACATTAAAGCCTCTATTTATAGAGCTAGACACAAGGGCATCCCAGTAATAAACGGGATTTGCCCTAGATATTCTTAACATAATTACACGTTTATAACACTCCCCCTGATGACATTGTGTCTAAGCTAATTACAAACTGACCAGGAAAACTCAAAAGAGAAAAACCTGAAATTGCATAAGCATGCAAAGACTTGAAACATTGTCGGACACACAAATGTTGCGTCGTTAAAACCTTGACAAGGAAAACCCATTGGGACAAAACCTTGACGAAGGAAAAAGAGTACAACTCGATAAAGTCCATTGAATGCACCTTAATTTGATGGCGCTCCCCCTGATGAGTACTTCAATAAATTATTGGCTTGCAAATCTTTGAGTCGAGACTTCCCAATTTCGGTGAACGAATTTTTTGAATGATGGAGATAGCAATGCTTTCATGAAAAATTTCCAAGTTGATGAAGTCTTCTTTTGTGTTAGTCTTCTAATGGTAGTGTTATCGAGTCTTCACGCTTCCTTAAGTACATTGAGGACTTGCTTCTTGGATTCCTAGCTTCTCGGAGATGATTTGCAAAAGTAGTTGATGTAGTTTCTTCAACAAAGTGCCAATATGCAGTTATGTACCATAGGTGAGTAAAGTTTGTGATCATACCATATATGGATCAGATTGATATCCAAATTCCTAAGGGTTCTTATGTTGATGTGGTCTAATAAAACAGAATGACCTAGTTAATGGTGGGAATCCACCAAATAACCAAAATTATACAACTCCCCCTAGGATGACCACAATGTTGAATAAATTGCCTCACTAAAACCTTGCCAATAAAACCCAATGGGAAAAAATTTGGACGAAGGAAAAAAGAGCACAAATATCAACATTTTTGAAAGAAAATCAAACGTTAATGAGATGTTGCCTGGTTAAAACCTTGTCAGGAAAACCACATGGGATAAAACCTGAAACGAAGGGAAAAGATTACAACTTTTGACGTAAATATGGATGCTAACCCAAATATATAAGTTTTACAAAAGAAAAGCATCAAAATAATAACTCTAGTCTATCTTAAAGAAGAGTTTAAGCTAGCATAATTCCAAATGCAAATTTAAGAAAATAGAATTTATGCTGCCAAAGCGTGGATTTTTGTGTTTTTATGGACTCCCCAAGAGACCTATATATAAAGCTGATATCATCAACTAATTAATCCGGATTTTCGGTTTGGTAACAAACTTATAAAAACACATACAGGATTGTTAAACCTGACATAATCGAGTCAAGTGGCTGTCAGAATATAATTTGAATCCTACAAGGATTACAAATACGAATATAGTCTCTGGATACATACGAGTCATTCAAAGACTACCACGCAAAATGTATCATATAAAGAGAACAATTATTAAACCAGTCCTGGGGTTTGATAAAAAAATAAAACCCTCAAATCATTTTTACAACGAAAATATTTCTCATATAAAGACGCAATATGACTACACTGGCCTGTAATTTATAGGCTTGGCATTTTTAAAGTGTTAAGTTTTGGATCCAAAAATTGCGTTAATTGAGAAATTAATCCAACTTAATTTGGATTGTATGCCAACCAATCACATATGTCGATATTCCTCTGTAGAGGGGTTAACAACCACCATCTTTATTATTTTAGTAGCTACCATAAATGAATATTCGACAATCATATTAGCTTATCACGATCTCACACAACTTCCAGCGTATGCATACTTTGAAAAAATTAAAATTTTACTGGTACCAGCGCCCATGGGCATGATAATATCCTACTATTCAAATGAGGAGATATGAATTTTGAGAATGTGAATCGTATTATGATAGACTCTATTGGAGCTATATGTAGCCTATATAAAATGCTACTTGCTTGCTAGATGTGATTGAGTTTTCCTTTTCAAACGGCAAAAGCTTATATAAAAGCTATATGAGATATTTTCACTCCTAGTAGACAGACCTTTTTTCGATTTGATCAAAATGGGAGAGAAATTGATATAACTTTTAAGTTAATGAACACTAACGTATGGTAGTGTATAGTCTCCCCCTGATTATGGCAGAAATATTATAATCTCGTATATGAAACAAGTTTTGTAGAATATTATCCGATTAATTCGAGACATATACTCATTATTAAATATGTCTTTCGACATTAAAAAAAAATTGTTATCTTAATAGACATACATATTTACCATCAACCATGGATTGCTTTTGGAACTCAAACAAAAAATAAAATAAAACGATGTGTCAAAACCAAAAGCATTGAAGATATGCAAACAAATCTCTGATAACTTTGTGACCTCAAGGGCCAACAATATGAAATTATGGACACTTTCTTTATCAAAAGAAAATTAATATATGATCAATAGTCACTACAAGGACTAATAATATTGGTTAACAAGCCAGGTGCGCACCCATTGATCTTTTATGTCCTACCTTTTCCAACATCAAGTTGATCATGGTCTCAATTTTGGAGATTTGTATTAGGAAGAACAAAATTTGCACAACATCCCTCAGGAAATATCCACTTTGTGGTTGATTAATGATGGTTTCTCGTAGGAAATAGAAACCAATTAATGTTAGTTATGAATGGTTCCTTGTAAGGAATAGAACCAAATTGGCTTAAAATAATTTAGAATGCCAATTTATTTACATCTCATCTCATTGATTTGTGAAGAAGAGAAAATCAATATCAATTGATTTTTGCGATATACCAAAATCGTATCGACGATTGGAAAGAAATATCGTTTGGTATGAAAAATCCATTGTATGGTAAAAGAATGGTTTTGTAAAGAATAGAAACCAAATATGAATCACATGATCATTGTCCAATGGACAAAGATACCAATATTAATTGGCCGGAGGTTTTTCAACCATGCACGTGATTGGTTACCATAAAAGTAATTAAATTGTGGTAACACCAATTTTTGGTGATTACAGTTTCAAGTAAGAGATAGAAACTGTAAACCATCTTTTGATGGATTTTTATTTTTATTTTTCCCTCTCTATTAAAAAAATTAGAGGAGAAAGGAAAATCAACCAATTTGAATTTTTTTTTGATCATCCATATAAATCCATAATTATGGACTTTATCCCTATAGGATTACATAAATTAGAGAATAATGATAATCATATCTCGTGGTAGGGTTGCAAAGGTGTGTAAAATTTCTTGCAAAGAAATACCCCATGATGCTTACGCAAAAAAAAAAAACAAAAACGCATCATCTTTAACCATTAATGTCAGTAGAAAAGAAACACCGAACAAGCTAACTCATGCGTTAAACTACTTACTACTCCTCAATACATAATATAAAACGTAAAAAAGGAATTAAGCATCCGCAGATTAATAGGTAGTGACAATTTAAATAATAGTAAATTACTTACACCAATACTGCTTGACATATTTACATCATATTGTCATTAATTGTCAAGGTGTTTAAATCCACCTCATGGTCAACACCAATAACAACGGACGGTTATTTGTCTTTGCCCAGATCAAGATTAAGCTACAAAGAAAGACAAAATAAAATACAAAATAAAAGGATTAGCCACCAATATAAAATCAATCTAATAGATACAAATATATAGGAATAAATCGCATATATCTATGAAACATAGTAGAAAGAGATTGATCATCAGGTCCGGCCTGTCTAAAGAAAAACCCAGTCAATAGAAGAGATTGATCAGTTGGTGGAGCAACGTAGCTGAGAACGTGTTATGGAACTAGAAAATAGAGAAGGAAAGACACAAATTAGAAACGAAGAAGGGGATAAATTCTATTAGATGTGTATATTAGACTAACATTAAAGCCTCTATTTATAGAGCTAGACACAAGGGCATCCCAGTAATAAATGGGATTTGCCCTAGATATTCTTAACATAATTACACGTTTATAACACTCCCCCTGATGACATTGTGTCTAAGCTAATTACAAACTGACCAGGAAAACTCAAAAGAGAAAAACCTGAAATTGCATTAGCATGCAAAGACTTGAAACATTGTCGGACACACAAATGTTGCGTCGTTAAAACCTTGACAAGGAAAACCCATTGGGACAAAACCTTGACGAAGGAAAAAGAGTACAACTCGATAAAGTCCATTGAATGCACCTTAATTTGATGGCGCTCCCCCTGATGAGTACTTCAATAAATTATTGGCTTGCAAATCTTTGAGTCGAGACTTCCCAATTTCGGTGAACGAATTTTTTGAATAATGGAGATAGCAATGCTTTCATGAAAAATTTCCAAGTTGATGAAGTCTTCTTTTGTGTTAGTCTTCTAATGGTAGTGTTATCGAGTCTTCACGCTTCCTTAAGTACATTGAGGACTTGCTTCTTGGGTTCCTAGCTTCTCGGAGATGATTTGCAAAAGTAGTTGATGTAGTTTCTTCAACAAAGTGCCAATATGCAGTTATGTACCATAGGTGAGTAAAGTTTGTGATCATACCATATATGGATCAGATTGATATCCAAATTCCTAAGGGTTCTTATGTTGATGTGGTCTAATAAAACAGAATGACCTAGTTAATGGTGGGAATCCACCAAATAACCAAAATTATACAACTCCCCCTAGGATGACCACAATGTTGAATAAATTGCCTCACTAAAACCTTGCCAATAAAACCCAATGGGAAAAAATTTGGACGAAGGAAAAAAGAGCACAAATATCAACATTTTTGAAAGAAAATCAAACGTTAATGAGATGTTGCCTGGTTAAAACCTTGTCAGGAAAACCACATGGGATAAAACCTGAAACGAAGGGAAAAGAGTACAACTTTTGACGTAAATATGGATGCTAACCCAAATATATGAGTTTTACAAAAGAAAAGCATCAAAATAATAACTCTAGTCTATCTTAAAGAAGAGTTTAAGCTAGCATAATTCCAACTGCAAATTTAAGAAAATAGAATTTATTCTGCCAAAGCGTGGATTTTTGTGTTTTTATGGACTCCCCAAGAGACCTATATATAAAGCTGATATCATCAACTAATTAATCCGGATTTTCGGTTTGGTAACAAACTTATAAAAACACATACAGGATTGTTAAACCTGACATAATCGAGTCAAGTGGCTGTCTAGAATATAATTTGAATCCTACAAGGATTACAAATACGAATATAGTCTCTGGATACATACGAGTCATTCAAAGACTACCACGCAAAATGTATCATATAAAGAGAACAATTATTAAACCAGTCCTGGGGTTTGATAAAAAAATATAACCCTCAAATCATTTTTACAACGAAAATATTTCTCATATAAAGACGCAATATGACTACACTGGCCTGTAATTTATAGGCTTGGCATTTTTAAAGTGTTAAGTTTTGGATCCAAAAATTGCGTTAATTGAGAAATTAATCCAACTTAATTTGGATTGTATGCCAACCAATCACATATGTCGATATTCCTCTGTAGAGGGGTTAACAACCACCATCTTTATTATTTTAGTAGCTACCATAAATGAATATTCGACAATCATATTAGCTTATCACGATCTCACACAACTTCCAGCGTATGCATACTTTGAAAAAATTAAAATTTTACTGGTACCAGCGCCCATGGGCATGATAATATCCTACTATTCAAATGAGGAGATATGAATTTTGAGAATGTGAATCGTATTATGATAGACTCTATTGGAGATATATGTAGCCTATATAAAATGCTACTTGCTTGCTAGATGTGATTGAGTTTTCCTTTTCAAACGGCAAAAGCTTATATAAAAGCTATATGAGATATTTTCACTCCTAGTAGACAGCCTTTTTCGATTTGATCAAAATGGGAGAGAAATTGATATAACTTTTAAGTTAATGAACACTAACGTATGGTAGTGTATAGTCTCCCCCTGATTATGGCAGAAATATTATAATCTCGTATATGAAACAAGTTTTGTAGAATATTATCCGATTAATTCGAGACATATACTCATTATTAAATATGTCTTTCGACATTAAAAAAAATTGTTATCTTAATAGACATACATATTTACCATCAACCATGGATTGCTTTTGGAACTCAAACAAAAAATAAAATAAAACGATGTGTCAAAACCAAAAGCATTGAAGATATGCAAACAAATCTCGATAACTTTGTGACCTCAAGGGCCAACAATATGAAATTATGGACACTTTCTTTATCAAAAGAAAATTAATATATGATCAATAGTCACTACAAGGACTAATAATATTGGTTAACAAGCCAGGTGCGCACCCATTGATCTTTTATGTCCTACCTTTTCCAACATCAAGTTGATCATGGTCTCAATTTTGGAGATTTGTATTAGGAAGAAGAAAATTTGCACAACATCCTCGGAAATATCCACTTTGTGGTTGATTAATGATGGTTTCTCGTAGGAAATAGAAACCAATTAATGTTAGTTATGAATGGTTCCTTGTAAGGAATAGAACCAAATTGGCTTAAAATAATTTAGAATGCCAATTTATTTACATCTCATCTCATTGATTTGACGAAGAAGAGAAAATCAATATCAATTGATTTTTGCGATATACCAAAATCGTATCGACGATTGGAAAGAAATATCGTTTGGTATGAAAAATCCATTGTATGGTAAAAGAATGGTTTTGTAAAGAATAGAAACCAAATATGAATCACATGATCATTGTCCAATGGACAAAGATACCAATATTAATTGGCCGGAGGTTTTTCAACCATGCACGTGATTGGTTACCATAAAAGTAATTAAATTGTGGTAACACCAATTTTTGGTGATTACAGTTTCAAGTAAGAGATAGAAACTGTAAACCATCTTTTGATGGATTTTTATTTTTATTTTTCCCTCTCTATTAAAAAAATTAGAGGAGAAAGGAAAATTAACCAATTTGAAATTTTTTTTGATCATCCATATAAATCCATAATTATGGACTTTATCCCTATAGGATTACATAAATTAGAGAATAATGATAATCATATCTCGTGGTAGGGTTGCAAAGGTGTGTAAAATTTCTTGCAAAGAAATACCCCATGATGCTTACGCAAAAAAAAAAAAACAAAAACGCATCATCTTTAACCATTAATGTCAGTAGAAAAGAAACACCGAACAAGCTAACTCGTGCGTTAAACTACTTACTACTCCTCAATACATAATATAAAACGTAAAAAAGGAATTAAGCATCCGCAGATTAATAGGTAGTGACAATTTAAATAATAGTAAATTACTTACACCAATACTGCTTGACATATTTACATCATATTGTCATTAATTGTCAAGGTGTTTAAATCCACCTCATGGTCAACACCAATAACAACGGACGGTTATTTGTCTTTGCCCAGATCAAGATTAAGCTACAAAGAAAGACAAAATAAAATACAAAATAAAAGGATTAGCCACCAATATAAAATCAATCTAATAGATACAAATATATAGGAATAAATCGCATATATCTATGAAACATAGTAGAAAGAGATTGATCATCAGGTCCGGCCTGTCTAAAGAAAAACCCAGTCAATAGAAGAGATTGATCAGTTGGTGGAGCAACGTAGCTGATAACGTGTTATGGAACTAGAAAATAGAGAAGGAAAGACACAAAGTAGAAACGAAGAAGGGGATAAATTCTATTAGATGTGTATATTAGACTAACATTAAAGCCTCTATTTATAGAGCTAGACACAAGGGCATCCCAGTAATAAACGGGATTTGCCCTAGATATTCTTAACATAATTACACGTTTATAACACTCCCCCTGATGACATTGTGTCTAAGCTAATTACAAACTGACCAGGAAAACTCAAAAGAGAAAAACCTGAAATTGCATAAGCATGCAAAGACTTGAAACATTGTCGGACACACAAATGTTGCTTCGTTAAAACCTTGACAAGGAAAACCCATTGGGACAAAACCTTGACGAAGGAAAAAGAGTACAACTCGATAAAGTCCATTGAATGCACCTTAATTTGATGGCACTCCCCCTGATGAGTACTTCAATAAATTATTGGCTTGCAAATCTTTGAGTCGAGACTTCCCAATTTCGGTGAACGAATTTCTTGAATGTTGGAGATAGCAATGCTTTCATGAAAAATTTCCAAGTTGATGAAGTCTTCTTTTGTGTTAGTCTTCTAATGGTAGTGTTATCGAGTCTTCACGCTTCCTTAAGTACATTGAGGACTTGCTTCTTGGGTTCCTAGCTTCTCGGAGATGATTTGCAAAAGTAGTTGATGTAGTTTCTTCAACAAAGTGCCAATATGCAGTTATGTACCATAGGTGAGTAAAGTTTGTGATCATACCATATATGGATCAGATTGATATCCAAATTCCTAAGGGTTCTTATGTTGATGTGGTCTAATAAAACAGAATGACCTAGTTAATGGTGGGAATCCACCAAATAACCAAAATTATACAACTCCCCCTAGGATGACCACAATGTTGAATAAATTGCCTCACTAAAACCTTGCCAATAAAACCCAATGGGAAAAAATTTGGACGAAGGAAAAAGAGCACAAATATCAACATTTTTGAAAGAAAATCAAACGTTAATGAGATGTTGCCTCGTTAAAACCTTGTCAGGAAAACCACATGGGATAAAACCTGAAACGAAGGGAAAAGAGTACAACTTTTGACGTAAATATGGATGCTAACCCAACTATATGAGTTTTACAAAAGAAAAGCATCAAAATAATAACTCTAGTCTATCTTAAAGAAGAGTTTAAGCTAGCATAATTCCAACTGCAAATTTAAGAAAATAGAATTTATGCTGCCAAAGCGTGGATTTTTGTGTTTTTATGGACTCCCCAAGAGACCTATATATAAAGCTGATATCATCAACTAATTAATCCGGATTTTCGGTTTGGTAACAAACTTATAAAAACACATACAGGATTGTTAAACCTGACATAATCGAGTCAAGTGGCTGTCAGAATATAATTTGAATCCTACAAGGATTACAAATATGAATATAGTCTCTGGATACATACGAGTCATTCAAAGACTACCACGCAAAATGTATCATATAAAGAGAACAATTATTAAACCAGTCCTGGGGTTTGATAAAAAAATAAAACCCTCAAATCGTTTTTACAACGAAAATATTTCTCATATAAAGACGCAATATGACTACACTGGCCTGTAATTTATAGGCTTGGCATTTTTAAAGTGTTAAGTTTTGGATCCAAAAATTGCGTTAATTGAGAAATTAATCCAACTTAATTTGGATTGTATGCCAACCAATCACATATGTCGATATTCCTCTGTAGAGGGGTTAACAACCACCATCTTTATTATTTTAGTAGCTACCATTAATGAATATTCGACAATCATATTAGCTTATCACGATCTCACACAACTTCCAGCGTATGCATACTTTGAAAATTTTAAAATTTTACTGGTACCAGCGCCCATGGGCATGATAATCTCCTACTATTCAAATGAGGAGATATGAATTTTGAGAATGTGAATCGTATTATGATAGACTCTATTGGAGATATATGTAGCCTATATAAAATGCTACTTGCTAGATGTGATTGAGTTTTCCTTTTCAAACGGCAAAAGCTTATATAAAAGCTATATGAGATATTTTCACTCCTAGTAGACAGCCTTTTTCGATTTGATCAAAATGGGAGAGAAATTGATATAACTTTTAAGTTAATGAACACTAACGTATGGTAGTGTATAGTCTCCCCCTGATTATGGCATAAATATTATAATCTCGTATATGAAACAAGTTTTGTAGAATATTATCCGATTAATTCGAGACATATACTCATTATTAAATATGTCTTTCTACATTAAAAAAAATTGTTATCTTAATAGACATACATATTTACCATCAACCATGGATTGCTTTTGGAACTCAAACAAAAAATAAAATAAAACGATGTGTCAAAACCAAAAGCATTGAAGATATGCAAACAAATCTCTGATAACTTTGTGACCTCAAGGGCCAACAATATGAAATTATGGACACTTTCTTTATCAAAAGAAAATTAATATATGATCAATAGTCACTACAAGGACTAATAATATTGGTTAACAAGCCAGGTGCGCACCCATTGATCTTTTATGTCCTACCTTTTCCAACATCAAGTTGATCATGGTCTCAATTTTGGATATTTGTATTAGGAAGAACAAAATTTGCACAACATCCCTCAGGAAATATCCACTTTGTGGTTGATTAATGATGGTTTCTCGTAGGAAATAGAAACCAATTAATGTTAGTTATGAATGGTTCCTTGTAAGGAATAGAACCAAATTGGCTTAAAATAATTTAGAATGCCAATTTATTTACATCTCATCTCATTGATTTGACGAAGAAGAGAAAATCAATATCAATTGATTTTTGCGATATACCAAAATCGTATCGACGATTGGAAAGAAATATCGTTTGGTATGAAAAATCCATTGTATGGTAAAAGAATGGTTTTGTAAAGAATAGAAACCAAATTTGAATCACATGATCATTGTCCAATGGACAAAGATACCAATATTAATTGGCCGGAGGTTTTTCAACCATGCACGTGATTGGTTACCATAAAAGTAATTAAATTGTGGTAACACCAATTTTTGGTGATTACAGTTTCAAGTAAGAGATAGAAACTGTAAACCATCTTTTGATGGATTTTTATTTTTATTTTTCCCTCTCTATTAAAAAAATTAGAGGAGAAAGGAAAATTAACCAATTTGAATTTTTTTTTGATCATCCATATAAATCCATAATTATGGACTTTATCCCTATAGGATTACATAAATTAGAGAATAATGATAATCATATCTCGTGGTAGGGTTGCAAAGGTGTGTAAAATTTCTTGCAAAGAAATACCCCATGATGCTTACGCAAAAAAAAACAAACAAAAACGCATCATCTTTAACCATTAATGTCAGTAGAAAAGAAACACCGAACAAGCTAACTCGTGCGTTAAACTACTTACTACTCCTCAATACATAATATAAAACGTAAAAAAGGAATTAAGCATCCGCAGATTAATAGGTAGTGACAATTTAAATAATAGTAAATTACTTACACCAATACTGCTTGACATATTTACATCATATTGTCATTAATTGTCAAGGTGTTTAAATCCACCTCATGGTCAACACCAATAACAACGGACGGTTATTTGTCTTTGCCCAGATCAAGATTAAGCTACAAAGAAAGACAAAATAAAATACAAAATAAAAGGATTAGCCACCAATATAAAATCAATCTAATAGATACAAATATATAGGAATAAATCGCATATATCTATGAAACATAGTAGAAAGAGATTGATCATCAGGTCCGGCCTGTCTAAAGAAAAACCCAGTCAATAGAAGAGATTGATCAGTTGGTGGAGCAACGTAGCTGATAACGTGTTATGGAACTAGAAAATAGAGAAGGAAAGACACAAAGTAGAAACGAAGAAGGGGATAAATTCTATTAGATGTGTATATTAGACTAACATTAAAGCCTCTATTTATAGAGCTAGACACAAGGGCATCCCAGTAATAAACGGGATTTGCCCTAGATATTCTTAACATAATTACACGTTTATAACACTCCCCCTGATGACATTGTGTCTAAGCTAATTACAAACTGACCAGGAAAACTCAAAAGAGAAAAACCTGAAATTGCATAAGCATGCAAAGACTTGAAACATTGTCGGACACACAAATGTTGCTTCGTTAAAACCTTGACAAGGAAAACCCATTGGGACAAAACCTTGACGAAGGAAAAAGAGTACAACTCGATAAAGTCCATTGAATGCACCTTAATTTGATGGCACTCCCCCTGATGAGTACTTCAATAAATTATTGGCTTGCAAATCTTTGAGTCGAGACTTCCCAATTTCGGTGAACGAATTTCTTGAATGCTGGAGATAGCAATGCTTTCATGAAAAATTTCCAAGTTGATGAAGTCTTCTTTTGTGTTAGTCTTCTAATGGTAGTGTTATCGAGTCTTCACGCTTCCTTAAGTACATTGAGGACTTGCTTCTTGGGTTCCTAGCTTCTCGGAGATGATTTGCAAAAGTAGTTGATGTAGTTTCTTCAACAAAGTGCCAATATGCAGTTATGTACCAAAGATGAGTAAAGTTTGTGATCATACCATATATGGATCAGATTGATATCCAAATTCCTAAGGGTTCTTATGTTGATGTGGTCTAATAAAACAGAATGACCTAGTTAATGGTTGGAATCCACCAAATAACCAAAATTATACAACTCCCCCTAGGATGACCACAATGTTGAATAAATTGCCTCACTAAAACCTTGCCAATAAAACCCAATGGGAAAAAATTTGGACGAAGGAAAAAAGAGCACAAATATCAACATTTTTGAAAGAAAATCAAACGTTAATGAGATGTTGCCTCGTTAAAACCTTGTTAGGAAAACCACATGGGATAAAACCTGAAACGAAGGGAAAAGAGTACAACTTTTGACGTAAATATGGATGCTAACCCAACTATATGAGTTTTACAAAAGAAAAGCATCAAAATAATAACTCTAGTCTATCTTAAAGAAGAGTTTAAGCTAGCATAATTCCAACTGCAAATTTAAGAAAATAGAATTTATGCTGCCAAAGCGTGGATTTTTGTGTTTTTATGGACTCCCCAAGAGACCTATATATAAAGCTGATATCATCAACTAATTAATCCGGATTTTCGGTTTGGTAACAAACTTATAAAAACACATGAGGATTGTTAAACCTGACATAATCGAGTCAAGTGGCTGTCAGAATATAATTTGAATCCTACAAGGATTACAAATATGAATATAGTCTCTGGATACATACGAGTCATTCAAAGACTACCACGCAAAATGTATCATATAAAGAGAACAATTATTAAACCAGTCCTGGGTTTGATAAAAAAATAAAACCCTCAAATCGTTTTTACAACGAAAATATTTCTCATATAAAGACGCAATATGACTACACTGGCCTGTAATTTATAGGCTTGGCATTTTTAAAGTGTTAAGTTTTGGATCCAAAAATTGCGTTAATTGAGAAATTAATCCAACTTAATTTGGATTGTATGCCAACCAATCACATATGTCGATATTCCTATGTAGAGGGGTTAACAACCACCATCTTTATTATTTTAGTAGCTACCATTAATGAATATTCGACAATCATATTAGCTTATCACGATCTCACACAACTTCCAGCGTATGCATACTTTGAAAAATTTAAAATTTTACTGGTACCAGCGCCCATGGGCATGATAATCTCCTACTATTCAAATGAGGAGATATGAATTTTGAGAATGTGAATCGTATTATGATAGACTCTATTGGAGATATATGTAGCCTATATAAAATGCTACTTGCTAGATGTGATTGAGTTTTCCTTTTCAAACGGCAAAAGCTTATATAAAAGCTATATGAGATATTTTCACTCCTAGTAGGTGACCTTTTTCGATTTGATCAAAATGGGAGAGAAATTGATATAACTTTTAAGTTAATGAACACTAACGTATGGTAGTGTATAGTCTCCCCCTGATTATGGCATAAATATTATAATCTCGTATATGAAACAAGTTTTGTAGAATATTATCCGATTAATTCGAGACATATACTCATTATTAAATATGTCTTTCTACATTAAAAAAAATTGTTATCTTAATAGACATACATATTTACCATCAACCATGGATTGCTTTTGGAACTCAAACAAAAAATAAAATAAAACGATGTGTCAAAACCAAAAGCATTGAAGATATGCAAACAAATCTCGATAACTTTGTGACCTCAAGGGCCAACAATATGAAATTATGGACACTTTCTTTATCAAAAGAAAATTAATATATGATCAATAGTCACTACAAGGACTAATAATATTGGTTAACAAGCCAGGTGCGCACCCATTGATCTTTTATGTCCTACCTTTTCCAACATCAAGTTGATCATGGTCTCAATTTTGGATATTTGTATTAGGAAGAAGAAAATTTGCACAACATCCCTCAGGAAATATCCACTTTGTGGTTGATTAATGATGGTTTCTCGTAGGAAATAGAAACCAATTAATGTTAGTTATGAATGGTTCCTTGTAAGGAATAGAACCAAATTGGCTTAAAATAATTTAGAATGCCAATTTATTTACATCTCATCTCATTGATTTGACGAAGAAGAGAAAATCAATATCAATTGATTTTTGCGATATACCAAAATCGTATCGACGATTGGAAAGAAATATCGTTTGGTATGAAAAATCCATTGTATGGTAAAAGAATGGTTTTGTAAAGAATAGAAACCAAATATGAATCACATGATCATTGTCCAATGGACAAAGATACCAATATTAATTGGCGGAGGTTTTTCAACCATGCACGTGATTGGTTACCATAAAAGTAATTAAATTGTGGTAACACCAATTTTTGGTGATTACAGTTTCAAGTAAGAGATAGAAACTGTAAACCATCTTTTGATGGATTTTTATTTTTATTTTTCCCTCTCTATTAAAAAAATTAGAGGAGAAAGGAAAATCAACCAATTTGAAAAAAATTTTGATCATCCATATAAATCCATAATTATGGACTTTATCCCTATAGGATTACATAAATTAGAGAATAATGATAATCATATCTCGTGGTAGGATTGCAAAGGTGTGTAAAATTTCTTGCAAAGAAATACCCCATGATGCTTACGCAAAAAAAAAAACAAAAACGCATCATCTTTAACCATTAATGTCAGTAGAAAAGAAACACCGAACAAGCTAACTCGTGCGTTAAACTACTTACTACTCCTCAATACATAATATAAAAACGTAAAAAAGGAATTAAGCATCCGCAGATTAATAGGTAGTGACAATTTAAATAATAGTAAATTACTTACACCAATACTGCTTGACATATTTACATCATATTGTCATTAATTGTCAAGGTGTTTAAATCCACCTCATGGTCAACACCAATAACAACGGACGGTTATTTGTCTTTGCCCAGATCAAGATTAAGCTACAAAGAAAGACAAAATAAAATACAAAATAAAAGGATTAGCCACCAATATAAAATCAATCTAATAGATACAAATATATAGGAATAAATCGCATATATCTATGAAACATAGTAGAAAGAGATTGATCATCGGTCCAACTGTCTAAAGAAAAACCAGTCAATAGAAGAGATTGATCAGTTGGTGGAGCAACGTAGCTGATAACGTGTTATGGAACTAGAAAATAGAGAAGGAAAGACACAAAGTAGAAACGAAGAAGGGGATAAATTCTATTAGATGTGTATATTAGACTAACATTAGAGCCTCTATTTATAGAGCTAGACACAAGGGCATCCCAGTAATAAACGGGATTTGCCCTAGATATTCTTAACATAATTACACGTTTATAACATATGTAACCATATTTTGGTTTATTTATCAACTAATTTTCCTTTGCAACTAATTAAACGATGTACTCTCCCAGTTTCAAGAAAAGTGATACTTTCACTTTAGGAACAAATTTTCTTTGACAGTCCAATTGCAGCAGTGTTTCTTTATTTTCTTCGGCCGGCCCTCCCACCGTGAAAGCGGTCATCTGGTTAATATTTATGTGATTATAAATTGTTGACTCTACTTATATGTTAAGGTACTCGAATAGTTTATGTGTGACTTTCAAAATTTATCAATAATACTAATCTCACTATTTTTAGTATTGAATTGTCTACATGTTCATAATTTTTTATTTTATTTTTTAGATTAATTATTCTCAAAGCCTTATTAGCTAAAGTTATTGACGTACCCTACAATTTTTACTTCATTACATAAACAAACAACCAACAAGCAATTCAATCAATCAAATGATTCTTTTAATTATTGATAGCTTTTAGTTATTAAGATTCATCTCACAAACCCCACCCAGTTCTAAACCAATCTAGTTCACTAACTGGCACTGGCTATTCCTATTGTCTCCCATATAAGATCTAATAGTAAGCTCTGATACCAACTTTGTAGCGCCCCTTAAGCTAGCAGCTGACTAATCCAAGAGATTAACTAAATAAAGAGGCACTAAGAATCTAAAACATTTACTTAACGATCAATTAAGAATCTGCTACAAAAATTAACCCAAAACTAGCCCCGCTCAGAAATATATATATACAAGAACTTATCTCAAATGATACATATACAATTGTCATTTGGTTTACAAATACAATATGCTATATAATAAACGTAGTAAAAAAATTAACCAACTAACGAAAATAACGTTGAAGATTTCTCTGCGCAACTCTGATCTATCTCTGAAACTGAAAGTGGGAAAGGGTGAGCACATCATCCCTAAAAGGGGTGCCCAGCAGGAATAACATTTAACTTTAAAGAAATCATGAGCAAGATTTGGAAAACAATTCATGTTTTCCTAAACATCAACAAGTGACCAAGCCACTTGAAATACACAAACATGTATATGGACAAACTCCTTCTTCAAATAATGTATAATATTGATGCCGGGTTGTTCCACACCGAATAACTATTGTATCACCCTTTAATGATGACCAAATTTAAGCAATAAAAACTGAATTCATGTAGGTATAAATGTGAAGGAGCATATCCTATATACCACAAGTGGAAATTCTTATTTCCCATAACAATTCATAATGACATACATTACAAATCCTTTCCAATTCATGGAAAGATTCAAAGAATCAACAGAACAATCATAATACAAACTAAAAAATGTATTAAATGCACAAACAGACAATGCACGAGTTTGTTAAACATAAACTTTTGTAAAAGAAACAACAATGGTTTCAAAAGAGTTAAAAGTATTCCCACCTATTTTGATGACAGGACACGCCTACCTCGAGATCCACAATCCACTGGTTCGTCCTTTGAATCGATCGTTGTTAATATAGACTAACCGTTAATCACACAATAAGTCTAAGAATCTAGCCAAAAGGATCACACAAGAATCATATAACTTTATCTAATGGTTTTAAGCCCAATTATCACTTTATACATTTTGTTCTCTATCTTTAACATAGCTAAGGTTTACTAACGGAATTAGATTGTTTCTATAGTTCATTATCTAAGTCTTAAGTAATACTACAATTTTGTAGAAGAAGCCAAAGTCTAATTCGGACCACGAGAGGTCCAAAACATCTAACTAAGAAAACTACCCTAATCCCAAGTCCATTAAAGTCAATTAACAGTCACTAACTGTCAAACTAACGGTCAATGGTTAACTAACAGTCAACGTTCTAAGGTCAGGTCAATAGTCAAGGTCAATGTCCAGGGTCAATGGTTAACGAGTCAACTCATTGAGTTGAATTATGGTTTACTGATTTAACTCAACTCAGTCAGACAACTTGAGTCAGGCATAAAGGAAATCTAAGTCAGACTGAATCTGTTCAGTCATACAACTAACACTTCAGGACTAAGCCCAAAGAACAGACTAAAGGTTCTTACATCTTTACATCCCTACAATCCTCATTACAAACAACCATATACATTTCAATTAAACTTCATGATTTAACTTCAACAGCAAACTTAACTTTACCTGCAAATGCAGTTGCAAGCTTCCACTGAGGAGATTCATCTCGATATACTAATTCAGATTCCTCTTCTAATCTACACTTCAACAATACATTCATTTCAACAAAAGCCTATAATTCAAAATACAATTGTAACTTAACCATTACCTGCCATTGCAGTACCAAGCCACATCCAAAAACAACATAAGAAACACCTCTAACTTATGTCCTTGCAATAACAGCTTTTCAAACTCAATCCAAGTTTTAATCACCTCAACGGTGATACTAGCTCAGTTATACCATAACACTATGACTCCATCTACACTTCAATTGAGATCACACTCACTTCATATTGCCCACAATTTCCTCCACCAGGACCACTAGTAACTCTAGCAACCCCTGCACTAATTCCATACACACTGAGGTTCCACCTCAACTATAATTTAGCTTCATCATAACACCACCAGTTCAAAACCACCAGCAATCTGCAAACAACACTATAATCCCCTGCAACACCACGGTTACTGCTTACCACCATCTCCATAGCTATGTAACTTAACACTAGAATAGTCTGCATTCACACCAACACCATTATCATGAACTCCATTGAACTGTCAACCCAATTCGACATCACCAGTTTTATCCAACATCATCTCCATGTAATCAGCATAACCCTAAACACAATCTATTCTGCTCCCATAACAATCACATTAACAACCTTTTCTTCATTTTATCAACTCAAACACACACATGTACCCTTCTCGACAACTTCCAGTTCTTAAAGCTCAATCCCTACATCATATATTATCATCCTCAGCTACATTTCAACATGACTACAGTTCCTTCCACTATCTTCATTAGCCACAACTTTAACTCCATTCAACAACTAACAAATCCATGTAGCTCACTAACAATTACAAAACCATCACCTGCATCACCATCTCAGCACCATAGTACTTCTAACTTCACACCCTTGCGGTTCTAATTCGTTAGACTCAATCCATCAACACCACTTGCATTCCAGATATATTCTTTGTAACCCACTCCCTTATTCTGCCAAGCCAACTCAAATGCAGTCCACAACTTCAACAACCAACAATACCAGTTCAACTTCAACTCCTTCATAGTTCAGTTCCACCAGACTCTTGGCTATAACTTCAATTACCATTCAACTGCCCTGGCAATAAGACTATTCTACCTTACTGAGTTACCATTTGCACATCTAACTCCATCAACTCCAACATATGTTCAATTCATGTAGCTTCAACTTCAATTCCTATATGTTTGAGTCCCAGTTTAACACATACATTTCCTTTACAATCACCACCAGTAACCAACCTAGCATACATCTAACTTGCAATTTATATAACTGTTCCAAAACCTCAAATCAAAGATAACATGACAATTACCTAAATTCCTCCATATATATCAATCATGATAATATCTAATATTGAATAAGAGTATTTACCTCATACAATTCTCAGAATCAACTTCTTTTAATTCAACCTCAGGGACATCAGTACTGGAAAACTTAACCACAGATTCATCAACTCAATTCATCAATCATCTCCAATTCTTAACAAATCCCGAAATCAATTCCCAAATCTTCTATTCTCTAATTCAACTCAAAACATGAATCAAAGACTTCCAATTAAATAAACCCATCTTGTAATTTCATCTAACTCTTCTTAATCCTTACTCGATTCGAATTCCAATCCAACTCAGAAAACCCTAACTTTTGATTCAATCGACAAACAACTTCAAATCTTCAATTAAACTCCAACCCATGATTCCAAAATTCACCTTTTAAATCTTCAGAACATTAATCAACATTATAGACCTTAACTTCAATTAACAGCAACATCCCAAACAACAACCCCTAACTCTCCTCCTCCCTAATTAATCAGAACATCATCACCTTCATCTACTAGACAACTTTATCAATCGATTCTCTCAAATATATTCACAGAATCGCCAGGGGCGAGAGACCGAAGAAGAGGAGAGAATAGAAAGAGGGGAAAGAAAAAGAAGAGGAAAGAAGAAGAAAAGATAAAGTGAGTCTTCTCTCGACACGTTTTCTTGATAAGGCCAACGACCCATGATAAATGCACCCGCCCAAACGTTAAGGGAAGACAGGTCGGTTAAGCT
Organism: Papaver bracteatum; assembly: GCA_023529315.1. NCBI lineage: Eukaryota > Viridiplantae > Streptophyta > Magnoliopsida > Ranunculales > Papaveraceae > Papaver > Papaver bracteatum. The sequence continues at coordinate 3,228,418 of JAJJWX010005152.1, forward strand.
CCAAAATGACTATTTTGCCCTTCTTACTAATCTGATAAAATCTTCTTCATCCGGTATCCGAATGACACGTTCGAGTAGTCCATTCCGCGTAACTTTCAAAATCTAACCAACGATACTAGTTTCGTATTTAGATCATTGTTAGATTAATTCCTATTAATTATTGTTAGTGTTAAACTAATCGAGCAAATATCGACTAAGACGTCAATTGACTAGTCTAATAGCGTTGACAAGCTTGAGGGTCCTTACATTATGTACGGTTTCATCTTTCAAGCAAATTCAATTCAAGTTCTTTTGCGGTAGATGAAAGTGAAGGAAGAATGTGGTGATATGTGTGGGAAATTGGTACATTCGGAAAGGCCCTTCACGTCATATAATATATAGTATGTGACTGCAAACATAATGAGGAACAATTATAGGGCTATGTATGAAGCTACATTGAAGGATGTGAGTCAAGTTGCTGAAGAAGTTGGGGGAGAAAATCGCTAAGAATCAAAAACAATTTGAAGGAAAATCTATCATGAACTTACGAAGATGAAACACCTAAGTCTCATGTCTTTTAGCAAAAAATAGTATATACAGTGATAATGTAATCATTCTTTTCAAGAATATTTGCTTAAAATGAATCTATTTTTGCATCTTCATGAGTCCGAAAAATTGTTGATAACCGAGACTGACGTTATTATTATTCATTCATCTAATAATAGTTTAAATGTATCATAAAGGATAGTATGTGAAACTAAAAATCGATAAATATTTATTAATAAAGGAAAGTTTATTCTTAAATTCGATCAATATTGACTCTAAGCCAAATAGGATAGACTAAAATAATTTCTTCCCCCAGATATCACTAAACAGTCGAGATCTAAATATACAGATTAACATGTATCTCCTTGGCTCGTCCCCAAGATTGGACTGTGTTAGGTTTGTTTGCAAATCACAACCATAAAAAACACAATTATTCTTACAATTTAACCACCTTCATCAAAGAATTGTACTCGTAGTTATTATTTTTCTTCATGCCTAGAAAAAAGCAGAGCTAAGGATGTCAACAGATATCCCAAAACTCTGAAATTCGTTCGAATTCGTATCCGAAATGTTAAATATTATTCGAAAATAACTTTCAGATATCCAAAAAAAATATCCAAAAATATAACTAACCGACTACGAACTTAGATATGAAGGTATCCGCATTCGAAATATTGGTATCCGGAATTTTAAATATAAATATTTAAATTTTAAGCCTAGAAAAGTATATATCATATACTCTATTTTTCTTTATGATTACTAAAAGTTCATTTACATATATCTCCGAAAACCGAAAGCCCTTTTATCCCGAGCAAGTCGAGGTAAGGCTAGAAACATTATCTCAGAAAGATTTTAACTCATAAAAGTATGGATAGATTTTACGCTAGCTTGCCTGCCTAGAAACAACCCACACTAAGGCGAGAGCATTTATATATATCTCTCATCTTACTATGAAAAATCAATTTATTATGAAAATATAAAAGTTTTATTATTTTATTTTTTATCCCGATAAAAGTTCAAATACAGAAGTGACAAATATATCTGTTGGGATTTCAAATCGAAAATTTAGACGAGCAGTGTTATCCCACGCAGCTGCGTGGGAAAGCAATATAAGCAAACAGTTTATAGACCGTTGGATCAAATCATGTACGGTTAGATTAAATTAATGTAATCTTTCTCAAAAAGCTAGAGATGGCAAATTTAATGTATTAGGAAAAAGTCCTTTTAATTTATTTTCAATTCATTTTATGTCCTTTTGTTTCATCACCAACATCATTTATGAATAAGTGAATCTTAGGAAGAGGCAGAAGATGACAGAGTGTTTCCCTATTATCTGAAGTTTCAAGAACTCCATATTCTGCTACTGCAACTAGAGAAATAAATGAATGAATCTGCTCAACCCATGTTCTAGTCCAAGAAATTTGCGGTGTTACCATTTTGAGCGTGCATCATTAATTCACCACCACCATCATATAAAATCAGTCTCCATCTTTAAAACTCCGATAATTCCATCTGTTAATCAATCTCCTTTATCAAAGTTATTAAAATAATACTAAAAACAAATATTATTTAGGGAAGAACCAAATGTCTGCAACTGCAAATCCAAAATCCCCACTGAAAATCAACTTTTTGAATGAACCCATGCATTGATTTTCACCATTAAATAACATAAGAGATCGAAATGAAGGAAATCTCATCACACCCATTATCAGATTATCAATCTTTTACTTGCATACCTAGCTATCCATCCTTGCGAACCCATCTGTCCTAAATACTCTATCTTAATCCTTTTATTTTGATAATGAAATGAGCACAACAACTTTTTTGAGCCAACCCAAAATCCAAAGAATGCATGCTCGGTTGTGTATGAAATTTAAAATTTCATACTTGAAGGGATCTGCAAGTACAAACAGTTCAACATGACATAAACATAAAAAATGGAAGGACATAAGATGAATAGAAAATAAACTTAAAGGACTTTTGTCTAATAGGTTAATTTTTCCAGTCCAACCTCACATCATATGATCGAACGGTCTATACACTGCCTGCTTATACTGAATTCGGATACCAATTGTGCCATATTCTCATCTATATACATGTGTTTGCACCCTTAATTTGCAAAGTTTTAAAAAAAACACTAACAATATTTTTACTTTTAAACACCAGAAATGATATTCACTTCTCTATGTTTCACCTTCCTATTCCGCTCCCTCAAATTTAACCCACACATTTAGGATTTGATTCACATTAAGATACAAATGCCTCAAATTTAACCCACACATTTAGGATTTGATTCACATTAAGATACAAATCCCAATTCTTTTTATTATTATAGAAGAGAAGTTACATAGTAGTCAAGTGAAGCGATAATAAACATGTTTGCGTAGCACTTTTTGAATAGCAAAACCTATCCTATTAAAAATAAAATCTCGTGAACCAGGAGTCATGACATTGATGTGCATGACTTTCTGGACCCTCTTGAGTAGTCCAATTGTTTCTGGAGCCAAATAACCAAAAGTATCAAAAGCGAATGGGACGAAAACATGCCCATTGTCAACACACGCTTTCTCATGCTTCGATATCTTACCTGTGGATCAGATACAAATGGGATTTACCAATTTTCAGATGTGGGGTTTATATCTGATCCACATTAAGATACAAATGGGATTTACCAATTTTCAGATGTGGGGTTTATATCTGATCCACATTAAGATACAAATGGGATTTAGGGGTTTAAATCTGAGCCAACCGCATAGGAAGGTGAATAGCATCACCGAGAACACCCCTTAGACCTTTACATTAGCGGAGAATGGGGCCAAGACAAAAAAAAAAAGTCTATGTTTTGTCCTTAGTTTTGGTTTTACAGTTCCAATCACTTCCAAACAAAACAACCACGATTCTCTCTCGCAACCTTTTATCTCTCTAAAGTCTAAAATACAGAACAGACATTCATCTAACTCAAAAGCTTGGACTTATCTCCTCCTTATCCTCACAAACTCCAATCTACACCAGACAATACATCACCATGCATGGCCTCCGGTCTCATTTTGAACCTAAACCATTTTTAACTGACACACAAGAAATTATCTCTTCTCAGATTTCAGACTTCCTCGAAATATGATAATTTACGAACTGAACAAAAAAATTCCATTTAAACATATACAACAAACAAATACAATAACAGATTTCAACCTTAATCGGGGATTTGATTCAGATCGAATAGAAGATTCAAGAAAGAAACTGGAAATTTAACTTGATTATTAATTGAAACAAAACGCAAAAACAAAAAATAAAAATAAAAAACTGGAAAATTGCATAAGTAAATGGAAAATATTCAGACAATCACTTTCTTGTCTTGAATTACTTCTTTTCCTTTTTATCCAAATTTCTGTTACTGAAATTCATCATTTCAAAATAACGAATTGAAAGTAGAGATAGTGAAAGATTGACTTCATCTCTTCCCCAATTAGGCTTTGGCTTCACGACTGTTCTTGATGGAAGAACCGATGATGATGATGCAATTGAAGAAGATAAAGATCGTTTCAACAAAGGCCAGATGTAAAGAGAATGAAGACGACGAAATCCACCTAAAGCAAGAACAACCGAACGAAGTTGTCGATTACCACAACCAATATTAGCCCAGTGACGAGTACATATAAATTCCCATAATCTTTCATCCTCAGCCATTTTACTCCATTTTTTGTTGACACAAGCTGCTGTAGCTAACGTTTTTGCATCAAAATGTTTTAATACTTCAAATGCTAAATCATCATTTAAACTAGCAAATCCAATTTCCTTGTCATCTTCTTCTTCTTCTTCCAATTTGTTCTTTCTTTTCTTCAACCTATCTTCAATTACGAGAGTTGGATCTTCATCCAATGAATCAACTGTTCTTTTCATCTCCAGATCTTAGAAAAGAATATGATTCTAATTTCTAGATTTACTACCAGAAAATCTGAAGAGCTGGGGTTCTCTTCACTGACAAGGGAAGGGAGAGAATATACATAATGAAATGTTAAAGTTGGGATAAATGCTGCATTTTCTGGATGTTGAAATGACAACGTGCCCCTACTATTTTTGGCGTTTATGAAGATCTGATTACATAGGGGCCCTGTGATTCGCACAGGGAGTATAGTGTACTCCAAGTTGGGCTTTAAAATTAGTTCATTGCGTCGAGTGTCAAAACCATTCTCAGAAACTGCAACAAACCACAGCTTCACTTGGATCACTACGTTTCCCTTGGCAAAAGTTGAACTTTTTGCCCGAAACATAATCCCGTGTACAAACTGAATTTTGGTAAAGATTTACGTAATTGATTCAACGAACAAAAATTCAATCTACCAGCATATCTTCCTTCAGGCATATCAACGTTCGTGAGATCGATTGGACCTGAGTGTAGCAGATAAAAGAACTAAGCAAATTAGAAAAACAAAAATGAACGTACATTACATTCCAAATTCCCAACCATTACTTCGTTTGATCATCATAATTGAACATCTGATAAGCTCATCCACGAGTTCAACATGTCCTCCGAGTTTCATTAAGTACACAATCTTCAAAGAGCAGTGCCGTACTTCAAAGAGCAGGACCTGAAAAATGTGCTCAGGTTACATATATCTGCCAACACTGGCTAAAACCTTAGTGCAATGTTACAGTTTTAAAGCAATTTCTCCAAATGGTTGCCAGGATGGGCATGTTGGAGATTATTAGTCCCACGTGATTGGGTTATTTAAGATCCTGTGGTTTATAATCTATTAGGGCCTCTCCACTCATTGCCAATTGGTTTTGAGTTGGATGCTTGCAGACTTTAATATGGTATCAGAGCAGGCTATTTTGTGTCAAGTCAGTTGACCGCACCTTTACTTCGCGTCACCCGATTTAATTGTCCACGTGTTTGGTTTATAATCTATTAGGGCCTCTCCACTCATTGCCAATTGGTTTTGAGTTGGATGCCCGCAGACTTTAATAGGGCAGAATCACATTGCTTGCTACTCATGGATGGCCCAAAGAGTTGATCAAAATTGATAAAGTCTAGCGGAGAAGTGGCATGCGATGAAGCAGACTCAATTGGAAGCTTAACTTAAACAACACCAAAAAGCATGCACTTGTTTTCAAAAATTTGGCTTAGTTACAATATCTATTTCTCTGGATTCAGCTTTATTCTGCTTGTCAGTAAGATTAAGAACAGCCCAGTGTCATAAGTTAGTGCATACTTGTCCTATTATTTTGGGAGTTTGTTGATTAGAGTTTGAGTAGTTTTCTGGTAGCCGGAGTACTGGTCAAGTATATGCAATATTTTGGCTAGTCTAAGTAAGTGGTGTTGGTGGTACGAGTATTATTAGGAGTTTGAATAGGTCTTTTAGTTGTTTAGAAATGTTAGTTGTTGAGTAAGTGGCGAGTTCTTTTAGGATTTAGTCAAGCACTATGTGATGTCTTGTATGTCTATAAGTAGAGTCAGTTGTAATTGAAAATGTACCACAAGTTTAATGAAATGTAGATATTAAAAATCTCTCTGTGTGTCTCCCTCTCTACTCTCCTCTATGCATGTTTTGTGACATGGTATCAGAGCTAGGGTAGAGAGAGGGTCGAGAGGGTTCTAGAGAATGTAGAAAATTTTGAGAGAATTTTAATGTATTATTTTGAAGAAAATGTTTTCATTCAGAGAACCGTGAGGTATTTGATTGTGATAATAAAATCAGTTTTTGTTGTTCATTTGAGAAGATAAAATCAGTTTTTCCATTTGTTTCTCTCTGTATTAACACTCTATCTCGATCATCATTTGTGTGTGAGATGGTATACGGGAGCTATGTTAATGTAGTGAAAGAGTGTCTTTTTTTGTTGCTCACAGAGTGATTGATTTTATTACTCATTTTTTACTCTCTGTGTTTACATCTCTATCTCTCTATCTCATTCATCATTTATGAGATTGTATACGAGAGTTAGGTTAGTGATAGAGCATGTTTCTTTTTATCGTTCACAGAGTGTTTGATTTTATTACTCACTGAATGGTTTTGTTACGGTTTCTATTTATTGTTTGGATGTGTTATTCTTTGAATTTAGAGGGATCATTGGCATCTTAGTTGCTCATAACCTTTTTGATAAAAGTACGAAAAGGAACTTTTGGTTTTCCTTTCTCTATTGGCTAGGTTTTGTTCTTCGTTCATCCTTAGAATTCATTCTTGTTTGTGTTTAATTTTAGTTCACATGAACCCTACATTTCATATGTGGTTCCAGTTGGTCCTCTTTGTTCACACTCATAAATTCTACTTGTCATTCTTTATCGGTTTCTTGTATACGGATGTGAAAAGCATCAATGTCGGTTTTTGTTTTCTCAATTGGTGTTCTTTTCTAGAAAGAAACCTTTAAAATTGAATCAATGGCTAATATGCTTTCAATTCATTTGGTGTTGCGATTTCCGCATATGAGGAAGCAAAATTTGATACATGGGGTGTGATTTTTCAACTTGATATTGTTGCGTTTTAAGCTACTAGATTGGTTTTGATTCATCATGGTAACTTCAAAGGTTGGAGTTGTTAAATACTTGGGTATCTTTGATTCTAGATATCTTGAAGTGGTTAAAGGGTATGGCGGCCGAAAAAGAGTTGTTGTTGAGTGAGAAGTTGTGGGTTTGATTTAGACAATGCTGGTTTGGTTATATACTTCCATAGAAAGTCTAACCGAAACATGCTTGCTGATTTTCAAGTTGTCGTTTATGTTCAAGTTGTATCAAGGTACTGTAAGGTCGTTTATTATCCTTCGGGGGAATTAGATTATATTCCTTAAATAATTATATCAAGATGTGATGCCAGGCAGTTGAGGTTGATTAAATAGACTTGGAATGTATTCTTCTTGGGTCTTTGGTGGCTTGTAAGGTGTTTGTGTTATTACACAGTGAACTTGTGTTATGTGGTACCTTTCGTGGTGCTTAAAGTATGTTCTTTTTGGTGTTTCTCCCTTATAAGGTGTTATAAGAAGATACTTATGCTAGTTTGAGGTGTTACCTCCTCATGATGGCTAAATTGATTCGTTAGTTCCTTTTGAAGGCTCAAAATATGGAAGCTCAGTTGAAGTTGTTTGAATTGTTTGCCAAAGAATTATTTGTTTTCTTTATATTGGTCTTAGTGACCGTCTTGAAGATAGAGTTTGGGTGACCGTTTGGTATGTCTGAGAAGACACTTGCTTCCTACAATGCAGCGAGTTTGGTTTCATTTCTTAAATTAATAAGCAGATGACAAGAACTCAGTCCAGCATGGATGATTGGTTTGGATAATGACTGGTCTAGTTGGTGCAGTGATTTTTCCTCGCACTGTTTGCAGGGTTCCTTCCCAAGCTGGGTTTCTGAATTGTTGGTGTTAGAGGTGTTAGAGGTTATTGCCGGAAGTGTTGTGATGGTCAATGGCATTACAAAAGTTGTATCTTTAGTGAAGGAAGCTGTAGTACTTATACAGAAGATTAATGTGAGTCTGGCATGTTCATGAGGTTGGCAACAAAGTTGAAAAATCAGCTAAAGATGCGTGAAGTGTCCTTGAACCGTGTGGAAAAATGTCTATGAAGACGTAGGTCTAGTACTAAAGGATATGTTACTGGATGGTGAAAGCGAAGAGGTGAAGCGGACTTGAATGTCTGTCAAGACCTAAATGTCAGGTGAAGGGAAATTGAAGACTTAAATGTCAGGATTAAAGGTGACTAAATATTGTCGGAATTTTTGTCACGTTGGTGCAATGACGAAAATGTTGGAAATTGCAATTCAATGGATGGTTTTTAAATTTAAACATCTGATGGATGTCACGGTGATGACTAATGAGCCATGTTGGCGATGCTTACCGGAGTATGCACTAAGGGGGAGTGTCACAAGTTAGTGCATACTTGTCGTACTATTTTGGGAGTTTTTTTATTAGAGTTTGAGTATTTTTCTGGTAGCCGGAGTACTGGTCAAGTATATTCAATATTTTGGATAGTCTAAGTAAGTGGTGTTGGTGGTACGAGTATTATTAGGAGTTTGAATAGGTCTTTTAGTTGTTTATAAATGTTAGTTGTTGAGTAAGTGGCAAGTTCTTTTAGGATTTAGTCAAGCACTATATGATGTCTTGAATGTCTATAAGTAGAGTCAGTTGTAATTGAAAATGTACCACAAGTTTAATGAAATGTATATATTAAAAATCTGTGTGTGTGTGTCTCCCTCTCTACTCTCCTCTATACCTGTTTTGTGACATGGTATTGGTGTTTTATTTAAACTCAAACTACTCAGTAAGTGTTTGAGTTGATCTTGTGTGAGTAATACTCGCACAGTTTACATATTGTTAGTTGGGACTCTGTTAAGAGCCGTGTAGTTCAGGTGTTCATGGTTCCTAGTCTTTAGGATAGATTAACGTAATAAGTCATCGTTGTAATGTCCTATTAGTAAAGGCACTTTGTTTAAAACGTTCTGTTAGTGGGTAAGGTTTAAGCATGGAGTGTTTGTAGCCTATAAAGGCAAAGTCTTATGTTAATGAAAATTATGGAAATCAGTAAACACAATGTAGTCTCTCTTCTTGTTCCGCGTTTCTTCCTCTCTTCTCTCTCTCTCTATTCCTTGATTTTCATCATGGTATCAGAGCTAGGGTAGATAGAGATGTTAGAAAAATCTCAGAGAGGATAGATAGATGATTAGAGAGAGTGTTTTTTTAGTTTATTTCATTGTGTTTTGATTGAGTTTCTTTTGTGTGTTAAAAGAAGTTGGAAGTCTGATCCTAATGTTCCTCTGGTGTGATTGGTAGGAGAATTACCAATATGCAAGGAGTTGTTACAGACTTGGGCTGGTGATGAACTCGGTAGAAGCATAAGAGGAGTTGAAACTGTGCTCAGAAGATGTTCGGTGAAATGCCTATGTGAAAGATGCTTGCATTTCAGAAGTGTTGATCAACTATTTGAAGGTAATCCGATAAGTAAAGTAGGATTTATCTTGATTTGGTTTCATGTTCGATTTTCAAGCAAGGAAAGAGTGACAGCTCTAGCTTGTCAAAGAATGGATTAGGTGATATATGTATATCACCTAGGGACCGAAGTAATGGTCTTTTGATGGCGAGTGTGTCTCCATGAATGAAATCTAAAGTGGTGCCATTTGATCAAGCCATGTAAAGCTATGTTAAGCATAACTCTGTTTTATTTTCAGCGAAATTTATTTTTGTAAATGTTAATGGCTTTGTTATATCCATTAACATTGTTTCAGTTGTAAAGGTCAGTAGATTAAGTTGAATAATCTAGTATTTTTGAGTCGCATGATGTATAAGGTGTCTTGTGTAGTTCTTATATATGGGTTTTATATCCCAAAGAAGGAATATGTCATTGGTGAAGATAAAAACAGTGGTTGAAGACGAAAGCCTGGAAGATTTAAAGTAGCAGAAAGTTATGATACAACATGTCTGGGAAGTCATATGTACCTGCAAGTGAAGTAGGTTGGCCTTGATAGAGCCATGGTATGATAAGATATGTCGGGGAAGTCATATTATGCCTACAAGTGAAGTAGGTAGGTCTGTAAATGAAACGGAATCAGCGCATGATACGCCAGGAAAAGGCGTAGGTAATGTCTCTGCTAGTTGTCATGGAATAACGTATGAAATGTGTTATTGTAGTTTGAGTTTAAGGGAGGCTGTTGGTGTTTTATTTAAACTCAAACTACTCAGTAAGTCTTTGAGTTGATCTTGTGTGAGTAATACTCGCACAGTTTACATATTGTTAGTTGGGATTCTGTTAAGAGTCGTGTAGTTCAAGTGTTCATGGTTCCTAGTCTTTAAGATAGATTAACGTAATGAGTCATGGTTGTAATGTCCTATTAGTAAGGGCACTTTGTTTAAAACGTTCTGTTAGTAGATAAGGTTTAAGCATGAAGTGTTTGTAGCCTATAAAGGCAGAGTCTTATGTTAATGAAAAATGTGGAAATCAGTAAACACAATGTAGTCTCTCCTCTTGTTCCGCGTTTATTCCTATCTCCTCTCTTCTCTCTCTCTATACCTTGATTTTCATCACCCAGTTGCTATGAATTAACCTGGTGTTACCACTTATCACGTGCCATAACTAGATGAAGGCGGGTTGTAGTGTCAAACTGGAAATTGATACTTTTTTTTTTGATCGGCTAAGCTGGAAATTGATACTGTGCAGTACAAATATGCCATATTAAGGTACAAGTGTATATTTACCTGAATGCGTATAAGTTTCGCCCTACACACCTTTAAGCAATCCAAATACACCGAAACAGTCATGAAATCATCAATAGTGAGGAACGGATAGAAGACCATAGTTGGAGATAACGTACATGAAAGCTATGTTGATATGAATTGCTCCAATCTGTATTGCTGTAACGATTAATCTAATGATAACCTCAACTTGACAAAAATCAGAACTATTGCATAACGTTATCTTAAAAAAATGCACGCAGTAATCACTTTCAAGCAATTTTTTTCTCTTTATATATATAAAACCAAATAAACGTTACAAATACATAATGACCAACATGAATTAGAGTATCGTTGTGTAACATATTAAGTTTAAGTACTTCACCACCTGAACTAAATAATCACATAGATGTTACTAACCCTATCTGAAGTATAACAGTTGAAATACTTCTACAAAACTTGTGGATGAATCTCGTGGAAATTTCAACACTACAAAGGATGACAATATGAAAAGGCCAAACCATACAACTAACGTAGATATATAGAAAAGCTTAGATTATGATCAAGAAACAAATGAAACTTAAGATAATGAAAACGAATAAGAGCTCGTTGAAACATTAATCAGACTCAATTTCCACCCAAGGGTAAAAAAAAAAAAAAAACACAGTTCCTACACCTTGAGATAGTAACCCCATGCAGACAAATCTCATAAAGTTGCTTATGTTTTCATAAAAGAAACTTTCTATAGAACCAAAATTTACTTGCAAACATTATGTGAGCAGTTTGTGGCACTTTCTTATCGTACTTATGATGATTAATTTGGCACACAATTATGCTCCACTCTTATCATGTTGCCTAGTTTTTGCATATAAGATGTTACGAAACCAACACTTTTCCCTATTTCCTTAATTTGCTTTTGCCTTATTTAGTTTGTTAGTTTCTCTATTTAGTTAGACTTCTTTTATTAGCTAAGTGTGTTTAAAGTTTCCTAGTTTTGATGTTGCTTGTTATTCAAGTTCTCTGAACTATAAATACTCAGTAACCGATTGTTTTAGAGATTATCAATAGAAAAACTCAGTTTATTTACAATTGCTTCAAGTTTGGTTGCTCACCCCAAAGAAAAAGGGTTTTATCTGGTTCTTAACTTGTTTATTGCTTGCTATCCTTTGTTAGAGGTCTAGTACCCTAACATCTGGATTAGGGCCGTTTTCGATCAAAAATACCAAAAAATACACAAATTTTTTTTTTCCTTCCGATGACATATACAGAAGATTTATCAGATTTAAAGGAGAGTATTAATGGTGTTGCTGAAAAGTTGGATGTTCTTACTGATACTATCGCCAACTTTTATGTTCTTGATGAAGATACACATACCAAGAAGGCAGCCGAAAAGCTTTTGTAAAAAGAACAAGAAGGCATTGCTCTTGCTGATAGACTTACCACATCCTTACATACTCTATTCACGGAAATTTTTACTCTAAATCGTCAACATATTGGCGCTGCACCTCCACCGCCACCTTCAGTTAACCATGGTATTCATCAACTGCGACCTAACTCGGTTAATATCAAGTTCCCTACTTTCAATGGTGAGGATCCTGATGGTTGGATCTTCAATACTGACCAGTACTTTAGTGTATATAACAATTCTGATGCTCTAAAAATCATTGTTGCTTGTGCGCATCTTAAAGGAGAGGCCAATATTTGGTATAGATAGAAGAGAGCCAGAATTGTTGTGACAACATGGCTTGAATTATGTAATTTAATTCGTGCTCGATTTAACCCTGAAAAGTTTGTTGATGCTCTCCTAGCCATTAGTACCATGGAGCAAAAAGGTAGAGTTCACCAACATATCACTGAGTTTGAAAAATTACTGAACTTTGTTGATTTTCCAGAAGATTATTTGATAAGTTGTTTTATGCGTTCCCTTAAACCACATAATTGGGTATGTGGTAAAACTTCTTGCACCCCATACTTTCGATGAGGCCTATACTAAGGCAATACATCAGGAGGCATCTTATGCAGCTACCAAGTTTTTCCCTAGACAACCATATCGTCCACCTCCATTCAAAAGTCCAATTACTCCTCAACTGGCTCAACAACAACAACCAACTTTTCCTCCGAGTTATAGGAGATTGTCACTAGAAGAACAACGAGAAAGAAGAGATAAGGGTATGTGTTTCAAGTGTGATCAACCATACAGACCAAATCATGTATGTGTTAATCCTCAATTAACTATCTTGAATATTAAGGAAACTACAAAAGAATTTCCCATCCAAGCTGCGGATTCTACTTCTGCGACTGATATTGATAATTCAGTGGAGGATGATTCTACGGTTGAGGTTGATCCTACTATTTCTCTGAATTAACTCATGGGTTCTCACTTTCCTACGACAATGCGTATTACAGGTTCCTCTAAAGCTCAACCAATTACAGTTCTAGTAGACTCTGGTTCTAATCCCAATTTTCTCAGCCCATCATTCGCTAAACAATGTGGTTATCACATTCAATCCAAATATACTTCTCTTCTTGTTACAGTAGGTGATGGTGGCCATATACACACTCAAGGAACCTGCTTAAACATACCAATTCAGCTGTAAAATCACATGTTTACAATTGATTTCCATGTCTTGGATGTTAGTGGTTGCGATGTTGTTCTAGGGGTCCAGTGGTTGCGCAAGTTAGGACCTATTGAATGGGATTTTGAAAAATTATTAATGAAGTTTAAATATAACGGCGCAGACATTCAATTATTGAGAAATAACTCTTCTGCATTGATGGTCTTGGATACTTCTCCCATGAATAAATTGCTACGTAAAGAAGTTTATGGGTTTTTTCTACAATTAACTGCAGTACACAATTCTGCATTAACTACTCATGTAGTTGAAAACCCTGCAATTAAGAATTTCATATCTACCTTTCAAGATGTATTTGACGCACCAACTTCTCTTCCTCCGACAAGACTACATGATCATCGCATTCCATTGCTACCAGATTCTTCTCCTGTTAATGTTCGTCCATATAGATATCCATATTTTCAGAAAGATGAGATTGAAAAGATTATTTCAGAACTCAAGCAAGCAGGTTTTATACGTCCAAGTTCTAGTCCATTTTCTTCACCCATATTAATGGTTCATAAAAAAGATGGGTCATGGAGAATGTGTGTTGATTACAGAGCTTTAAACAAGTTGAAAATTTAAGATCGATATCCTATTCCTATGGTGGATGAGTTGTTAGATGAACTGCATGGTGTTGTTATTTTCACAAAGCTTGATTTACGTTCTGGCTATTATCAAATACGCCTATATGGACCTGATATTCCTAAAACGGCATTTAGAACTTATGATGGTCAATATGAGTTTCTTGTCATGCCTTTTATACTATCCAATGCGCCATCTACTTTCCAAAGCTTAATGAATCATATATTCAGGCCATATTTGAGGAAATTTGTGCTCGTTTTTTTTTATGATATATTGGTTTATAGCAAAAACATGATAGAGCACGTTCAACATTTAACTTTCGTGTTTGAAATTCTTCGACAGCATCAGCTATTTGTCAAGGAATCCAAGTGCACTTTTGCACAACCGTCAGTGGGTTACCTTGGGCATGTTATCTCCTCTGATGGTGTAGCGGTTGGGCAAGATAAGATTGATAGTGTCCTTTCTTGGCCTATACCTACCATAGTTAAAAGTTTACGAGGGTTTTTTGGTTTGGCAGGTTATTACCGGAAGTTTGTAAGGAACTTTGGAAAGATTTGTGCTCCTTTGACGCAATTGTTAAAAAAGGATTCCTTTTCATGGACTGATGAAGCTACTAATTCCTTTCGAGCTTTACAAAAGGCATTAACAACTACACCTGTTTTGATGCTTCCAGACTTTACGAAAGAATTTTATATTGAATGTGATGCATTAGAGAATGGTTTGGGAGATGTTTTAATGCAAGTTGGTCAGCCAATTGCTTATTATAGCAAAGCATTGGCAGGTAAGAATCTTAATCTTTCTATTTATGATAAGGAGATGCTTGCAATCATCTCAGCAGTTCAAAAATGGAGACCATATTTGTTGGGCAGGCATTTTAAAATGTATACTGATCACAATAGTTTGAAGTATTTTTTGGATCAGCGTATATCCTCAATTGAGCAACAAAAATGGGTTTCTACACTTCTTGGATATGATTATGAAATAATTTTTCGCAAAGGGAAAGAAAATATTGTAGCTGATGCTCTTTCTCGACATCCTGGTTTAGCATTCAATGCTATGACTTCTCCAGTATTTGCAGGAGTTAATGATATCATTCAGGAGACCAACGGTGATCAAGAATTATGTGCTTTAATTAATCAGTTACGGCGCAATCCTTCATGTAAGCCTAATTACTCTCTTCTTAATGATGTCTTAAGATACAAGGGACGCATTGTGGTTAAACTAACATTTGATTGGTGTGCTAAACTCCTACATGAGTTTCATTCAACTCCCTTAGGCGGACACTCTGGATTTCTTCGAACATACAAAAGAATTCAGCACAATTTTTTTTGGAGAGGATTAAAAAAATCATTTAAAGACTTTGTTTCTCAATGTGATGTTTGTCAGAGAAGCAAAGCTGAAGCCGTATCACCTCCAGGACTGTTGCAGCCTTTGCCTATTCCCACTGATATTTGGTTAGATGTGTCAATGGATTTCATTGATGGTTTTCCTTCTTCCAACCGTAAGACTTCAATATTAGTGGTGGTTGATAGATTGTCAAAATATGCACATTTTATTGCTCTTGTGCATCCATATACAGCTGCTGACATTGCAACCATTTTTATTCGAGAAATTGATCGTCTACATGGAATGCCGAGAAGTATTGTGAGTGATCGTGATCCCATATTCATGAGTAATTTTTGGGAAGCCTATTTTGCAATGCACAGTACACAATTATGTCGCAGCACTGCATACCATCCACAATCAGATAGTCAAACTGAGGTAACTAATCGAACTCTTGAATGTTATCTTAGGTGTTTTGCAAGTATCAAACCATCTGAGTGGGTTAAATGGTTACCATGGGCCGAATGGTGGTACAATACCAGTCACCATTCTGCCATTAATATGTCTCCATACCAAGTTGTGTATAGTAGAATTCTACCTAGAATCTCTAGTTATCTTCCTGGTTCTACAATTGTGCATGATGTTGATGTCATGTTACGAGCTAGAGATCGTATACTGAAGATACTTAAGTTTCGTCTTCAAGCTGCTCAAACTCGGATGAAGACTTATGCTGATGCTCATCGAACTGAAAGGAGTTTCAACATCAATGATTGGGTATTTTTACGATTTCATCTGTATAGACAGTCATCAGTGGCTGCTCAACCCTTCACCAAGATTTCTCATAAGTATTATGGTCCTTTTCGTGTCATTGAACGCATAGGAGAAGTTGCTTATAAATTGCAATTGCCAGTAGAAAGTCGTATTCATCCAATCTTTCATGTTTCATAGCTGAAATTAAAGCTTGGCTCTTCTGTTACTGTTGAGACTATTTTTCCTACTATCATTGATTATGACAAATGGGAACCTGCTGCTGTTTTGGATCAGAAGATGTTTAAGAAAGGTAATAAGGCTGGTACTCAATGGCTAGTACACTGGAAAGACCGTGTTATAGAGGATGCAACTTGGGAAGATGCAGATGAGTTACTTATGCGTTTTCCAAACTTTGTGGCTTGAGGACAAGCCATTTTTCAGGCGCGGTGGGATGTTACGACACCAACACTTTTCCCTATTTCCTTAATTTGCTTTTGCCTTATTTAGTTTGTTAGTTTCTCTATTTAGTTAGACTTCTTTTATTAGCTAAGTGTGTTTAAAGTTTCCTAGTTTTGATGTTGCTTGTTATTCAAGTTCTCTGAACTATAAATACTCAGCAACCGATTGTGTTAGAGATTATCAATAGAAAAACTCAGTTTATTTACAATTGCTTCAAGTTTGATTGCTCACCCCAAAGAAAAAGGGTTTTATCTGGTTCTTAACTTGTTTATTGCTTGCCATCCTTTGTTAGAGGTCTAGTACCCTAACATAAGAAGACAATGTGATGAACTAACAACAAACATGGTTTGGTGATGCGCGGAATTATTGGAAAGGAAAAACATTATTACCCTAATTATAACTTATAAGGTTGCACTTATAGAAGGATTTCCCCAACCTGCATTCATCCACATGGAAGAAAAAAATGAAATTTCAGGATACAAAAAAATAGACATGAAAGATAAACTACTCTAAACTTTTGATAGATACTGATCTCCCATGATACATCAAATCCAAAATTTGACGAGTAGGTCGAAATCAAGTCTATTGGTCCTTGAGCACAAAATTTGGACATGTCAAATTAATCTAATTATTAAAATTTCTGACCTTAATTAATACTACCATAGTTTTGTAGGAACCCAAAACATTAAATTTTCTGACCTTATAATCGACTTTATATCTGCCAAATTTGCAGTTTTATGCTTGGCTTTGAAATTTCTGGCGAATTGATATCATTGGTTTAGTCTGTGAGGAAATGTATCTTGATTGCAATCTTCTTCTTCTACGAAGCCTTTGGTCCCAAAAAGGTTGAGGTAGGCTAGATAGTAAAGACGAGGACTTCCAAGCCGTAACCCGCTTTAGTATTGCTCTTGCTCTTTCCAAAGGATAGCTGATTTTCGACCAAAAAAGGTATAACAGGACTTCCCAAGTGGTCACCCATCTTAGTATTATTCTCTCCCTCGTTTGGTCCGTCGCTGCCTAGCCACGCCAATCGCGACCCCTCCTCCTTTATCCTGGCTTTGGACAGGCTGTGTAGAAACTGCACAGGAGTAGTTTGTGTCTTGATAGCAACGTGTATTAAAAAATTTCCCATCCCAAGTTCACATTGCAGACTTGCAGTAGATACAGATCGTATGTCGTGTGTCACTCTTTTCTGCTTGACATTTCTACAAACAGATGAACTGAGTTAGGTGATAACCCAAGAATCTCTCATATAATGCTTAAGGAGCTTTATTTTTTCAATTATGAGAGATTAACTATCTCTATTAGATGTGCAACCTGACTCCTATCAACTCAAATGATAGAAAACTTATGAGATTAAATTCAGAACACACAATAGAAACTCAACAGTAACAATCTGTAGCTTAGGAAATACAGAGCAACTGTGTCTAAAAAACAAACCTGTCAAGTTCCGCAGGCCTTCATCACCGCTCCTGCACGAATCCACATTCGAGCTCTTAGTACAATCAACCAAGAGTTGTGAATTTCCTTATCCATTAGGTTCTCAAATTATGTCAAAGGATTACAAAAAATATCAGGAGAAATGGTGTCCATTACGAAGAACAATTTTTTGTGGTTGAGTAATTAGAAAATGTACTGAACCTCTTGAAATTTTTGAGAAAACCCTCCATAGCCCAAACAAGATAAGACAAAAAGGGGGTGCTAATAGTATTTTTAGGGTAGCCCTTATCCTCTTATTTTCAAAAATGCGAAAATACCCTTATGAGATTAGTGTTGAATTAGTTGTTAATGTGATTAATTAGTTGTTAATGATTGTAGTTAGTTTAGTGTTAATTTAGGATGATATTTTTTTTTTTAAAGATAGTTATTGAGTTTTAGTTAGTGAGTTATTTTAGAAAAAGAAGGAGAGGAGGAAAAAAAAAAATTGTCTTTGTGATCTTTGTGATTATTGAGAGATGTGTGATACAAATTCGAATGAGGAAGGTGAATCTTCATCACGTAAAGCTAAGAAAATACATATCAATTACGATGGAGATCCAGACATGGCTGATTTGTTGGATTATGAAAATGATTTTACCCAAACTCAACTTTTTACTCAAGCTCAAGATGATTCCTTTATGGAGCCAAATCCCGAAGATGAGTACATGGATGAGGAACCCAGTGCTAATAATACACAGGTATGGTTGTATAAGTTGTTTAATGTCCGTTTTGTATCTTGATTTCACCAAAAGTTATGATTTTTGCAACTAGTTCGGCGCAACAGAGAAAGGTTCGGCAGATAATAGGTGTGCCGAACCATTAAAAATAAGAACAGTTCGGTTTCTTCGATTGAGAAATATACACCCCGAACTGTCATTCAATTATTTGCGCGCCAAATTTTTTTCATGGTTCGGCTCAAATTTGAAGTGATAATACAAGCCGAACCGTATACAAAAAATTATACAAGTTACAGTGTAATGTTCGGCTTACACGTTATCCAGCCGAATATTAATTTCTGTTTTTTGAAATTTCAAGTCTTATGGTTCGGCCTATAATATTAGTGCCCAATAGGCTGAATCCATGTTTGACAAGTATTTTAGCTTGATAAGTCAAACACGAACTAGCCGAACCTTGAGTTCGGATTTAATATAGTACTAAGTGTGAGCCGAACCTGACCCAAAACCTGTGCGATATTGTTGTAGATTGTTCCTGAAATGGAAACTATGGAGGATCAACCACCGCTTGTTGATGTCATTCATGAAGATACTAGAGATCACTTCCAAACTGACTTGGTAGGTTACTGACGTGGTTTATGTTTTTATTAATTTTCAAGTATGTTGTATGCAAAATCATTAATAAAACTTAAGCTTTGTACTTGTGGATATGTAGACGTGGAAAACCAAAGAAGAATCTGTTAAATGGGTTGAGGAACATGCTTGGAAAATCAATTGCGTCCTAGTTAAAGGTAGACAAATCCGAAAGGAGCAGGTTGAGATGGTTTGTGAGAGAGGCGAGAAAAAAATAAGCAAGAAGAAAAAAGGTGCGGTGTATATTGGGAAGACCGGGAAAAAATATAAGACTAAAAAAAGGAAGATAAATTGTCCTTTCAAGATCGTCTTAAATTGGAACATAGATGAAGGAATTTTCACAATGAATAAAGATATGGATTGTCGTCATAACCACCCACGTCCAAAGGATCTTCATGGACATTATAGAGCTGGAAGACTCAAACCTCATGAATATGCGGAGCTAGATAAAATGACACAAGCACGTATGCTACCCTCTAAAATTCTTAGCAAGTTGAAGGCGGATGATAAGAATAACAAGACTATGTTGCAACAAATCTATAACGCGAGAAGTACTTTGAGAAGAAAGGATTTGCAAGGTAGGTTGGTGATGCAACAATTATTGTGGTTGGCGCAAAAGAAGAACTATGCTTGCCAAAAGAAATTGGATGAATTCGGCCATGTGATGCACCTTTTTATTGCCCTTCCGGATTGCGTAAAGTTGGCGTTATGCTTCCCACAAGTTCTCATATTCGATTGCACTTACAAGACCAATAAGTATGAGATGCCCTTGATGAACGTTGTTGGTCATACGTCAACTAAGTCACCTTTCACTGTCGCTTTTTGTTTTTTGCATGATGAGTTGAAAGAAAGCAATGTGTGGGCATTGGAACAAGTGAAGTTAATCTTCCGGGAGGATGCTCTTCCAAAGGTCATGGTAACCGACCAAGATGCGACATTGATGTTTGATATAAGGAAGGTATTTCCGAACGCGCAAAACTTTCTTTGTACCTTTCATGTATGGAATAATGTTAGGAAAAAATGCCAAGGGATAATCCAACCACTCAAGTTGAAAGAGCTAGAGAAGATTGCTATATTACCGGATGGAGAACGAGAAGTGAAGAAGAAAAAATTCAAGAAATCATATGAGGCTAATGAAAGGATGTGGGCATGTTTCCACAATAATTGGGAAGCTTTGACTTGGTCCATCACCGAAGAAGTGTTTGAAGAAAATGTTGCAAAGCTCATTGCGAATTGGGGAGTCAAATACCCGGAAATCATTATATATTTACGCAAGCAATTATTGGATACCAACACACATAGATTTGTTAGTGCATTTAAAAAACACCACAAGCACTTGTACAACCAAGCTACAAGTATGGTAGAGTCGGCTCACTATTGTTTGAAGAGGAATCTATTTGGCTGCGTGGACACGTTCGTCACGGTGTTTGACGCAATGGAAGAGTATTTCATGAGTGACGTTATACGAATTAGAACGTTATTCGAAAAAAATCTAATGATGAAGCATGATGAATTCCCGGATGATAAGTGGTTCCGGGGACTAACCCATATGGTCTCTCATTTGTGCATTGAACTTATAATGAAGAAAATGGATTTGATGGACAAAATGGATGCTAATCCCAAGAAGGGTGTGTTTGTAAAATGAGGGAAAGCATGGGACTTACGTGTTGGCATGAAATACTTCGGTACAAGGATTGTCTGATACCTTTTGAGGATATTGATCTGCATTGGAAACAATTGAGTAGTGATCCTATGACCGACAAGGACGATGATGTAGAGATTTGGGACACACCTTATGGAAAAATGTTGGCCAAAATGTATCGTGGGATGTTGCGACCTCAAAAACGAATCTTATGGGAGAACATGATGCCAATACTCTATCCTCACACCAAACAAGGTATATTAGAACCGGAAAAGGGGCCACAAAAAGGTAGGCCACCCACGAAAGAAAACCGAAAAGAGCAGAGAGTAAGAGCGTATGCTCTTACCAAAAAACCCACACCTACCACAAGGGATCCATGCGGGTCGAGTACCATGATGCAAAGTACGAAGAAGAGAAGAAGGAAATAGAGAAGTTAGACAAGATGGATGAAGTGAAGCTATCAAAGAAACGTGGTCGACCGAGGAAGGATAAAGGTGAAACAAGTAACAAAGATGTTAAGAATAGTGGTCTCTATGTCCTAATCCATTGGAAGGAGACGTAAATCTTAAGGGTAAGATGATTCTATCTCAACAAATGGAAACAACAAAGACCACTCCGGTGTCCAAGAAAAAGGAGAAAAGAACCATATATACGGAAGGGAAAATGAAGGGTCCTAAAAGAGATAGTTTGGGGAAGTATTTGAGACCTTCTAATATGATTTACGAAAACTACTTGGAGAACCTACCTGAAGCCATTCATGAGTTTATTATATCCATGGACGATGTCGAAGGGGATGGAAATTGTGGTTTCCATGTCACTGCGGAACAATTAGGACCTTTTAAAGATGGGAACCAACCGGTTTCCCAAGGGGATGAAGTAAATTATATTCGTCAAAGATTGTTACAAACTCTACGCCGAAACAGGGAGTTCTACAAGTCAATGATGCGAGGTGGCGGATACCACGGGGTCGCACAAGAGTTCATTAGTTTTGAACAACGTTTACATGGGGATGCCATCACACGTGATCATTGGATGCAAATGCCGATATGTGGGTTTTTAATCGCGGAGACCTTTAATTGTGTTGTTCATTCTTTTGCGAGGGCCGGGAGTTGTTCCACCTACGCTCCGCCAACTAACCCTTGCAATGAGAGTGTGAAAGATAAAAGACTTGTTATTGCATTTGTTCAAGGATGCTATTATATCGGTCTTAAGCTTAGACCCGGTTTCCCAATACCTCCATTGTCCTTTAGCCTTTTGGCATGTTTTTGAAGAAAATTACTCTATGAATTGGTGTGCAAATTACGCTATGGAGATGGAGCTTTAGAGAAGTTTGCATCCACCTCTTCCACCCATACTAGTGTTTGTAATGGATGATGATGATAAAGAAGATGTTTCTGAAGATGACGAAGAAGATGTTGTAAGGTTAGGATCACCCTAGTACTTGTTCTAATATATATAATTGTTTTGCATTTTGTTTTCGTCGGATGCCTAGGTTGATATGAGATTATGAATGCTACATAATGTATCCTAAAGCGCATCTTGTGAATTGAATATATTTTGTGGTTTTTTAACTTGTTTATTGGTGCAAAGATTCGAAGAAAAAGAACTCTCAGTATATGGTTCGGCTAATCAGTAAAACTATATTTGAGCCGATCCAGTGTTGGCTACCCAAGTGTTATGGTTCGGCTTACATGTGACGATTTTTTTTTGCCGAACTATAATGATGCTAAGTATCTTAACACACAGTGTGAGGTTCGTCTTATTCGAAATATTCAATAACAAGCCGATTCTGATAAGATTTCATATATTATATGGTTCGGCTTATAGGTAATTTAATTATACAACCAAACCACATATATTGAACCTGCAATTACCTGTTTGAAATCATAAAATCACCATTACAAATTAACCATTATAAAATCACTAACCATTACAAAGTAACAATTACAAGGATTTAATAACCAAAACGAGTAATGACAAACTTCCTAAGGATGTTGTAGTGAGCAACCTGAACTTATCGTTAACTACTGGGAGCGTTTGGACAGATCCTAACTGACGTAGAACGTGACGAGGATCATATATTACAAAACCA
Source organism: Papaver bracteatum (assembly GCA_023529315.1). NCBI lineage: Eukaryota > Viridiplantae > Streptophyta > Magnoliopsida > Ranunculales > Papaveraceae > Papaver > Papaver bracteatum. The sequence goes on from JAJJWX010005152.1 coordinate 3,251,343, forward strand.
CCCGGATAAAATAAAGGTCCGTAGTACATACCTATCGGCACAAAATTATCTTGAACAACATAATCTTCTTGAACATCTCTCAAATATGGGTTAAATACGACGTTACTCCCATCCAAAGAGTCTAATTTCTCTTTGAGATTAATAAACACATCTTTCTTATTTATTTCTTTCTTGGCTTCTATATCATATCGATTCATTGTTGGCGTTCTTTTATCCCAATTTGCATGTACTTTGGAAAATTTCAATTTAGGGTAATGGTCATATACCCACACCTACATAAATAATTCATGATTTCTCAAAATATCCTCTGAACTATAACAGTTCGGCAGATAATTAAAATTAACTAACTTGCCGAACCTATACAGCATAAAGATCGGCTTACACATATGCATGGGTTTAAGCCGAACTTTGTACTAAACAACCAATATAAAAAAATTAATAAGTATAATTTGAACAACAAAATCAAATTTAATGAAGATTATTACCTGAAGCATAGTGAAATTTCCTCCAATGTCTGTACTTGCCAACCTAGATGCTTGTGCGAGTTGATTGAGTAGGTAGGCAAGTGACGTTGTCCCCCAAGCATAACTATTAACCGAGTGAACATCCTTTAAAAATTGGAGATATTGAGCACTCACCTTGTTCCCAGAAGTATCTGAAAAGATATCTCTTCCAAGAGTGTACAACATATATGTTGTTGCAGTTTGTTTCACTAACTCTTCAGTCATCACCAATTTTCCATCTTTAACCCTCTCTGCTGTTTTATCAAAATAGGTTTTCAACCTCAACAACTTGAACTTATTTTTTTTCTTGTAGGTTGCACCTTTATCATCATGGGTAGAAGTGACATCTCTCATAGAACAACAAAACTCTAGTTCGGTTATTGATCTTGCCCAACCTAGAGTTTCCTCCGCCAACTTATACAACTTATCCCAACTCATATTATAAAACGTTGCATCCATGCTTTCGCCGGTGACACTAAGGCCCGTAATCTTATTCGCGTCGTCAGGAGTGATTGTCATCTCTCCAAAAGGGATATGAAATGTGTAAGTCTCATATGCAAATCTCTCGGCAAAGGCGGAGGTTGTTACTCTATCACATTCCTAATGACCATATTTAATGGCATGCCATAAACCAGAGGCTTTCACTATAGAAATCACCTCAGGCACCTCTTTAAACAAGTCCCAATGTACATCCCTTTGATGTCTCAAAACTCTGACTGCACGACAATGGTCAGGAGTCTCATATATCCTCTTAGACCAAGACTCTATGTAACCAATCAACACCTTGCCTCCGTCGAATGGAAGACCATGTGGTAAACCATCATCTCTTGGATCTATTACATCATCATCATCAGGAATGTGAAACCCAACAACACGAGGTGTAGCATCTTGCTTCTCTGGTTGTTGTTATTCTTCCACTTCAGGTTGATCTTCCACATCTGGTTGATCTTCCCAGTTTTTCATTTTACCCTTTTGGTTCCTATACAAAGTACAAAAACATAAATAAGTATAATCCTACATATTACACAGAACTAAGTTCGGCGTATACGAATGCCAAACGTAACAGCCGAACCAATGAAATTCAAAGATCGGCGCTAATCTAAACTAGCCGAACTGTTCTTCAGTTAAAGGTTCGGCTGATAATAAATTACACTCTATGAGCCGAACCTTTCTCTGTGTTTTGGAAAATCTTAGACAAAACCTAGGTTTTTTCAATTAAACCTAATTTAACAATACAATTAAATGCATTAATCAACAAATTAAATGATTGGGTTTGTATAACATACCTTCTAATCCTCATTTCCGGGGTTTCTTATACACTTGATTGAACTTCTTTGTCAATTTCAGTTTCAACTCCTTCTAACGGTTGTTGGTCTTCGATTGACGGATTGGAAGAAGATTTGGACCGCCTACCAATTGTTTTTTGTTTTTGACAAGCCATTTTATAGTTGTGTTTAATCGACGATCAAATTTTTATGACTCGACGATCAATTTCGGCGATGAAATATGATTTTTACCTATTTTCTCCAACTTAGTTTGAATAGAGAAGAGGAGAAGAACCGAAAAGGTTATTTTGATGTTCCTTATGCTTTGACCCAAAAGAGACTTTTTTGCTTTTATATCAACTTAAGGGTAGTACAATAATTTACAAGTTTCTAGAATATTCTAATACTTTGCAACAAATTCGACTCTTTATAAATCTTACTTTACGCCGACCCCGAAATTTGGTTCGGCTCTAAACAAGGATGGAACTTGGTGCCGAACTTACTAATAAGAGAACAATCGAATGTAACAGTTTAAGGTTCGGCTTATACGCGTTAAACACTTATAAGCCGAGCTTTTTACTTAGAAAATTGAGTAATGTCAGAATAAGGATCGGCTAATACTTATTGCATATTTATAATCCGAACTTTATACTATAACTTACGTATCGGAGTGCACTCAAATCTTAGCATTTCACTTAAACATAAAAACATAACATTGTAGTTAAACATCAAAACATTGTACCGAAAACCAAACACATAACATTGTTTTCTTCAACTAAATAAAATTATGCTAAAATCAAACATTACTTAAAAACCAAACCATCTATTGAGCACTACCGCGTCTTCCACCACCACGACATTTTTTAGCACCACTTCCACTCGCACCTTCACCTTTGTTGATAACTCCATCCCAACGGATGTACATATATTCTTGCTCTTCCACCGCCATATCCACATTGCAATCAATTTTCTTCTTCATAGCCTTCAACATGTCGTTACCCCCAGCCATCTAATAAAATTTAGTTAAAACATATAAGCAACAATGGACAAAAATATTGAAAACAAGTTTAAAAGTATGCACTCAATATATCATAGTTCGGTAAGACTTCGAAACATCTTCAACCATGCCCTTTGTGTTCTTCCTCGTCTTCGGATCGACTTCCTTTTGTGTTCGCTTTCCCCTCTTACCATCTACCAAATCTTGACTTTCCCTATTAATGATTAAAGGATATGAAATTTGGTTATACCAATCTATATAATACGGGTCAACTTCACAAGGATCGTCACGCAACTCTTCTAAATCAACCCAACTTAATTTGTTATCTTCCAATTTATTCCAACAATCAATGGTAGGATAGGGATCATATTCGGCATTCCATGAACTTTCTGTACTTTTTGTTCCCTTAGAACCCTTGGCCAACAACTTGAAATTTGATTCCTCTAGCACCAGAATCGTTTGGATAAATCCATATTGAGGGAGTACTCGACGGGGATCAAATATTGTAAAGCTTTCGAGATAAAACAATGGCCCATAGTACATCCCCAATGACATATCTTCATCCTCAACAACTTCATCATCTTCTTCATCCTTTTTGTATGGTTGAATTACAACTTGTTCAACAGTGAAAGAGTCTAACTTTTCTCTCAAAGATATCAAGATTTCTTTTTATTTCTCTTCTTATTTTCCTTGAAACTCCATTTGGACGAGGTAGGGAATGTGTCTATCCATTTGTCATCTTCCTTGGCTAAATTCAAATCCGAGAAATGGTCATATATCCATACCTACACCAACAATATAAAAAACAAAAAAACAAAACTTATTTATTAGGATCAGTAGAATTGGATCATAGAAGTTGTAAACTTTGGAAAATAGAAGAAATTTCAGCTTACATTTAAAAACAGTTTAACGCCGAACCAACAAAGTTTGGCTAAATAAATTAAAACCGCAACAGCTGAACCTTTTGAAAAGTAGGTTCGACATAATCAAAAACCAAAATTGAAAGACGATTTTTTTTATTGAAAAGGAAACTACAATGTGTAAACTTACCTGAAGCATTGTGAAATAACCTCTAATATTTCTACTTGTTAACCTAGACGCAGTTCCAAGTTTCTCAAATAGGAAAGAAAGGGTCGTTGTTCCCCAAGAGTACTTGTGGCAGCTTTTCAAATCCCTTAACAATTGGAGGTATTGAGCATTAACCTTGTTCCCACTGTTATCGGGAAATATAAAACTTCCTAAAGTATACAACAAATACGTGGTAGTAGTGTGATTAGCTGTGACCTCATCCATAACCAACTCCCCCTTTGAAATTTTCTCCTTTGTGTCTCCAAAACACTTTTTCAAAGCGGTGAACTTGATTTTCTTCAACTTCTTTGTGCTAGAATCCACAAACTTCACCTCTTTAGCAGCGCAGGCAAACTCCAATTCTTTTTTGTATTTTGGCCAACCAAGATTTTCCTCATCAAGTACATACAACTCATCCCAAGTCATTTCATAAACCGCTGAGTACACATTTTTCCCATGCATTCTAAGACCACTAATATTCTGTGCATCATCTGGAGTAATTGACATCTCTCTAAAGGGGAGATGAAATGTGTAAGTCTCCGGAAAAAATCTCTCACAAAAGGCTGAGTTTGGAACTACATCAAATTCCTCTTATGCATAGAAAATAGCAGGCAATAAACCAGATCCTTGTACTAAAGCCACCACCTCAGGAGCCTCTTTGAAAATATCCCAATGTGCGGAGCTTTGGTGTCTAAGTACGCGAATTGCATCCCTGTGATCCGGAGTCTCATAAATTCTCTTCGCACATGACTCCTTGTAGCCAATCAACACTCTTCCACCATCTTCAAGGAGAGCATGGGGCAAACATCCCTGCGAGGACGTATCACATTATCCGGATGAAGAATGTGCTTACATGTCTCCCTTGATATAACAACTTTCTCTTATTCTTATTCTTGTTCTAGTTCTTCTTCTTCTTCTTTTTGACCTTCCTCACTAACATTTTCATCATTGTGATCCTCTTGTTCTACAGGCAAAGAGCAAGTTGTGTCAATTCCCCTTTTGCCTGCATGTAAGTTCTTTGTGCCACCACCTCGAGGTTTGGGAGTTTTTGAGTTATAAGGAGTCACTTCTATTTTTCTCCTTTTAAGCTTCTCTTTGAATTTTCCCGGATAGATGCTAAAACAAATGACAAACTTAATTAGTTTTCCAAATTAAATAAATATGATTCTACTACACAATTTGATAACTCACATATAACTGGACAAGTTTAGAGGAAGCTATTGGCCATACACAGTGTAAAGTTCGGCACATATGATATTTATCAATATGAGCCGAACAAGGTGCCAAACAGTATAAGACATGATCAGATAAAGGTTTGGCACATTCGATATTTATCACAATGAGCCGAACAATGTACCCAACAGTAATAGATCGGTTATTAAATAAGTTCGTCCGGTTTTCATACAATTTTTTGTGCGCCAACCCCACTGGTTTGGCTCATACTTTTTCAAAATATAAAAACTTTTAAGCCGAACTGTTCTTCATCTGTATAAAATAATAAGTTCGCCTGCGACATTTCTGCCGAACACTATCCTGAAACTAACAAAAACCTAGACGAATCATCGATTACATGTCATAAATCAACGAAATACGCAAAAATAAACAATGGGTTTGTGTGAAATACCTTTTTATGTGCAATTTTAAAAAATCAGCCTCTATTTCTCCCTCCCCAACACCAATCGATCCACTATCCACTTCATCTCCATCTTTTCCAAAAACCCTAGATTTAGATGCTACATAAGCAACACCAGGATTCAACACCGTATTTATAGGGCATCGCTTAACACGAGGTTCCATGTATGCGTTTAATCGAGAACTTAATCGAACAAGTTTTCAGAAATTTTCGGAAATTTTGGAGAAGATGATGAGAAGAAGAGGGAGAGAGAAAGGTTTTGGTTTTTAAAACTTAGAAAAAAAAATTGTTTAAGTAACCGTTTAGGATTAATGAGTGAGTTAATTAGTGGGAGGGTAGTTAATTAGGGGGATGGGTTAATTAGTGGAAAAGTTTTAGGATTAAAAGTTAATTAAGTGGATGGGTAGTAATGTAATTTAAACTATGCAGGGGTATTATAGTAACTTAAGCATCATTAGGACAGCCCTTATCATTTTGCATTGGGTGCCTTCATAATGTTGTATGCCCCCAAATTTTATTGTATGCCCCAAATTAGGGTTCCCAAAAATATGCATAATCAGTAAGAGCAAGCCCAGTGGACCCGCAAACAAGCGGATTTGCCAATTTATTTCCCACAGTAGTTGGTCCAGAAAACCCGGATCCGTTTAATCCGTGGTCCATCCAGAAAAAATATTTAATCGGAGGTCCAAAAAAAGTTATGATCTTGCAAAAAGACCCGAGTACCCTTCTTAATTCACTTGCGGATAATAGAAAAACAACTTCTCTATGTTTCTTCCATTAAACAACTTCTCTTTGTTACTTCCTGTCATTCTCTGCTACCTCACCATATTCAATTGATCTTCTTAATCAATCAAAACATAAGAAAATCAACGAGAAAACCCTAGATTTGATGAAATCATCAATAAAATCTATTGAAACCATCAGAAAATCAACTGAAAAATTAGATCTAAACGAGAAAAAAATATGGTGAAAATAAGAAGAACAAATCGTAGAAGAAGAGATTGAGGTAGTTGCTCTAATGGAGATTCGTTTTGGATATGATTTTATGATTCGATTTCTTGTTACTCCTTCAAAAACAATCAAATGGAAGAGAAAATGTTGTTGCTCCTTCACCAACAACAATAAATGAATACAAAACGTTATTACTCCTTCACTAACAAGAGGGATGAAAACAATTTTACCAAAAAATGTACGGATCTAAAAATAACTTCTAATTTCACTTCTAAAAGAAATAGTACATATCAATATGTATTGTCTGATAGTTAGGTTAGAATTTTTTGTATGATCTAAGAGTACATGTTGACATGTACTGTGTAAACCCTCTTTTATGCTTGAGTGTGCATTAGTACATATCAATATGTAGCGTCAGATATATTAGTGTTGTGTATATGATCTAACATTATATATTGACATGTACTACATAGAACCCTCTTTTATGCTTGAATAAGTATCAGTACATATTGATATATACCATGTAAAAACCTCTTTTATGTGAAAACCTCCTTGTTAATATGTAGTGTTACTTACTATTTTGTGGTATATTAGTGTTTCTTATCACAACCCTTCTTCGTAGCAGAAGTATTTACGGGCTCTTCAGGGAAATATGTTGGTCTAGCAGAAACCATTATGTGGCTTCAATTGATCCTTTCCGGAGAATCAGTTTGTGTGTAAAACTTTTTTCCAGTATGGTTTCACCCAATATATATTAATATGTACTATGGTTTCGCCCAGTATATATTGATATGTACTGAGTATCATAGCCGTAAAATGGTTTGTAGACTGCTTGTTGTATATTCTGCATAATATATGCATTATTATAAGTTGTAGCATGATAAGATATCCATGCTCACTAACGAAAATGGTGAATTCAGATTCCAACATGAAATGAAAGATTAGCATTCCTATCTTTATGTACATTTGGTCAAAGACAGTAAATCCCAAGTCTAACTTTATGCATTTAGTTATATGCAGGTACAAATTTGTGGAAGACGCATTTCTATTGAGAAGTCTCAACAGCTAGGTTTTTAAGAAGGGTCAGCCTCAACAGTAATTCATGATAAAGACTTCCTTTATAGTTTAAAATTAGTATGATAGAGTTGAAGGTAAATGCCAATACATATTTGGTGGTACTGGATTTTAACATTGTAACTGCCAGTACATATTGCACTGTACTGATAAAAACCGCATTACATATTTGGCGGTAATGATGGGTTTTGACAATGTCAACTGTCAGTACATATTTGTATGTACTGCGAAAAACTAGGTGAATTTATTTTTCTTTCAATACGTAATTGTTGTAAAAATTAGTTCTTATATAAAGTTAACCAGACAAAGTTTAGTATTTACTTTTTGGGCGTGTGTTGGAGCGAATTGCATGTGTTGTAGTGTATAATCTTCATATTTCACCAAATTAGTATAAATATAGACAAAGCTTTGGATTGTGAATTGTTGAAGTGTTGCAATGAAAACTAGTGCTAGAAGAATATAGAGTTCAGGATTGCAGGCCTGCCGCTCTAACTTGGGAGTGTTAAAATAAAAAGTTGCATTTTAACTTGGGATAAATCATCAATGCATGGTGTAATTGTTTCGATTCTCCCCTTGTTTCAGCGTACACCGTTTATGTACTGCAAGTTCCTCTCCTGGATACATTGGTTCGGTTTCTCCGGAGTACATTATTTATGTAAAATGATTTTTTTTGTAGTACGTCATTTGTATGTCGTGAGTTCAACTAATATTTTATATTAAATATGTTTCTATTTGATAAACAAAGTATCTAAAATACAAAACAAATCTAGGCTAAGTTTGCCTGTGTTAGTGGTGGTTAGGATTTGTCCGTGAGAAAGATAAATCAAAGGCTGTGGTTCTCCCTGCCACACCCTACAACTCGCATGTGTGGCGTTAATTCCAATATTATGAATAAAAAATAAATAATCAAGTCAAGATATGGAATTTCAAAAATTATAACGGGGAGGTTCGAACTCATGACCTATTGTGTCATAAGAGTGGCCTCTAACCAGTGTTCCACCTTGGTTGGAATTGATAGAAAATATAAATCAACAATGGTGGTTTGTTCAACTTAAATACCATAATTGCTTTATTAATTAGTGTTTCACTAATTGCACATAATAAATAATCTATTCATTATAAAGTGTTTGTTGATTAGTGTTTCACTAATTGCTCATAATAAATGACTAATCATTTTTTAATTATAAATGTTTTCTTAATTAATAAGTTTAGCTGGCCATGACGCTGGTAGTGGCTTAGGTAGTTTTCTTAATTAATTAATAAGTTTAATTATAAATGTTTTCTTAGTTTAGCTGGCCATGACACTGGTAGTGGCTTAGGTAGTTTTCTTTTTCATAGACTGGGTGTTGTTATTCAAAAAGGAGTTGGTGCTCAGCTTGTTGCTCGGCTACCAACTAAAAACTATGTAATCGCATAAAAATAAAAATAATCCATTGAATAATAATATTTATTAATTATAATATTTATTTCTATTAATAAGTAATTTTGATAAATAATATCAATAGACATTTTCTGCGACAATGAGTAGCAAAAGAGGTGGAGGACGAAAGATTAGTGGTGGTTAAGGGTGGAGCCAAGCACAATTATATTTATTTTTGTTCTTTTATCGTAAAATGGGATACAAAGTTCATTTTTCACATGTATCCAACTTGCCAAGAATTTTTTCTCCTTCTCTCCTCAAAATCCTGACTCCGCCCCTGGTTTGTGGTGGAATAAATAGTGACGGTGAATGCTGTTGAATAGTGATGGACAATACTAATTTTATGTTGTCGTTACAACATCTATAACATTGTAGTGTGGAAGATGTGGTTGGTTGTTTTTAACACTTTTGATAAAGGAAGGTACCATATATTTCAGGGATGATATCATACAAGACAATATTTTCATGATCGTAGTTGGATCACCCAAATGGTACCCCTGTTATCTTTGGTACTATATCGTATAAATCATGATTTTTTAATGTTAAAATAAAATTGATTTCAATACAAAAAATAATATATACACGGAAAAAAAATAATGAAACTAATCAATTGACGAAATTTTATTCAATCTAAACCTCATACATGGAATTTGTGATTGAGAATTAGAATTGCGTCCAACAACCTACATGGGATGGACGGAAATGATGGTGGCAGTGGTGGAGTCAAAGATTGACATTGAGGAGGCCTATTTTTTTTAATGAAAGAAACATGTAAACTTTGGTGGACTAAACCATAAATATATATGGACAAAGTACTATTTATAAAATAAACTAAAAAAATTATGTAGTTACTAAAAATTTAAGGTGTTAGAGCCAGGTTAGTCAACCCTTGGTTCCGCCACTAGGTGGTGGTGGATAAAAAAAGTGGATTCATATGGTTTTAGGGTGGTGGCGGGTATTGGTGAACAAAAATATATTGTGCTAATTTCGTAACGCCACAAAATGTGTAACGTTATATTATAAAGTATAAAACGTGGTTGATCATTCTAACGTTAAAATAAACTCGATAAAACACATGTTCATTTTAAAAAATTGGTGCAATCAATTGTCATGTTATGTAATAACAAAACGAACAACACGATTCAATATCAGAACATATAAAATTATTTATTATCGATTTGTTTATGTAAAGAGTGGTCAGGATTTGTCCTTGGCAAAGATAAGTTTACCGCTAGGGTTTGTTCAACTTAACAATTTTTAAACGTTTTCTTAATTACTGTCTTATTGATTGCTCATAATGATTAATTAAATTTCTATTATAAATGTCCCTTTAATAATCTAACATAAATACATAATTTTATTAATAAATAATTTTACTAAAAACTATATTAATTCTAATGGTGGTAGTGGAAGTAGGGTTAGTTGATAAGTATTCGCATATATACAATCCCTTCAAAAAGGTAATGGGTACACAGTTTAAACATTGTCATCTAATGGGTGTTGAAAAATTACAGGAAAATCATGTCACATTGGATAGTTTGTGTCATTCGTTCGATGCAAAACAAATACTATTCTCTGCCTATTCGGAGGATCGAAAACATGACCATGATAGATGAGTCAGGTAGAGCGAAATAGGAGCATGTGGAGACTTTTATGGACGATATTGATTAGTTGATTTCACTGAGATGAGCGCTGCTGGCGACATATTTCCAAAAAATATTTAAACTTCCATGTTCATGTAGAGCATTATCTCATTATAGGCAATGAACCTAAATAAAAAAAGTGTCTAGAGGTTAAGATTATATTTATTTCGTTTGAGAAAATCTCTGGCGGTAAAATATTAAAGGAAAAAATAAAGAAAAAAAGAGAGGAAAATCTCAACTATTTTTATGACAAACGCATATTAAATCATAAGGAGTTGATAAGTATTCGGGACACAAATTATACTATATATTAAAAACGAACCAACATCATGGCCCGTGCCGTTACAGCACGGGTTAAGGGCTAGTCATTAGTATAAAACAAGGTTTGGATAAGTTTGCCTTTGTTAGTGGTGGTCAGGATTTTTCTGGACAAAGATAAATCAAGGGTTGTTGTTCCTCTGACCACCCCTTACATCTCGCACGTGTGGCGTTGATTCCAATATTATGAATTAAAAATGAATACTCTAATCAAGATATGGAATTTCAAAAATTATAACGGGGAGGTTCGAACTCATGACCTATTGTATCATAAGAGTGTCCTCTAACCAGTGTTCCACCTTGGTTGGAATTGATAGAAAATATAAATCAACAGTGGTGGTTTGTTCAACTCAAATACCATAATTGCTTTATTAATTATTAGTGTTTCACTAATTGCACATAATAAATAATCTATTCATTATAAGTGTTTTATTAATTATTGTTTCACTAATTGCTCATAATAAATAACTAATCATTTTTTAATTAAAAATGTTTTCTTAATTAATTATAATATTTATTTCTATTAAAAATTATTTTTGATAAATAATATTAATAGACATTTTCTGCGACAATGAGTAGTATAAGAGGTGGAGGCCGAAAGATTAGTGGTGGTTAAGGGCGGAGCCAAGCACAATTATATTTATTTTTGTTCTTTTATCGTAAAATGGGATACAAAGTCCATTTTTTACATGTATCCAACTTGTCAAGAATTTTTTCTCCCTCTCCTCAAAATCCTGGCGTCGCCCCTGGTTTGTGGTGGAAGAAGTAGTGACGGTGAATGCTGGTGAGTAGTGATGGACAATATTAATTTTATATTGTCGTTACAACATCGATAACATCATGGGTGATATCATACAAGACAATATTCTCGTGATCGTAGTTGGATCACCCAAATGGTACCCCTGTTATCTTTGGTACTATATCGTATAAATCATGATTTTTTAATGTTAAAATAAAATTGATTGGAATACAAAAAAGAATATATACACGGAAAAAATTAATGAAACTAATCAATTGACGAAATTTTGTTCAATCTAAACCTCATACATGGCATTTGTGATTGAAAATTAGAATTGCATCCAACAACCTACATGGGATGGGCGGCAGTGATGGTGGCAGTGGTGGAGTCAAAAATTGACATTGAGGTGGCCTATTTTAAAAAAAAAAAAGAAACATGTAAACTTTGGTGGACTAAACCATAAATATATATGGACAAAATACTATTTATAAAATAAACTAAAAAAATTATGTAGTTATTAAAAATTTAAGGGGTTAGAGCCAGGTTAGTCAACCCTTGGCTTCGCCACTAGGTGGTGGTGGATAAAAAAAGTGGACTCATATGGTTTTATATGGTGGCGGGTATTGGTGAACAAAAACATACTATGCTAATTTTGTAACGCCACAAAATGTATAACGTTATATTATAAAGTATAAAATGTGGTTGATCATTCTAATGTTAAAATAAACTCGATAAAACACATGTCCATTTTAAAAAATTGGTGCAATTAATTGCCATGTTATGTAATAACTAAACGAACGACACGAATCAAGATCAGAACATATGAAATTATTTATTATCGATTTGTTTATGTAAAGAGTGGTCAGGATTTGTCCTTGGCAAAGATAAATTTGCCTCTGGGGTTTTTTCAACTTAACTATTTTTAAACATTTTATTAATTAGTGTCTCATTTATTGTTCATAATGATTAATTAAATTTATATTATAAATGTCCCTGTAATTATTATTTTTGAAGCAAAATGTCCCTTTATTAATCGAACATAAATACATAATTTTATTAATAAATAATTTTACTAAAAACTATATTAATTCTAATGATGGTAGTAGAAGTAGGGTTAGTATAAGCGGTGGCGGGTGTTTGTGAATGGTGGAGGCGGTAACATAACTATTGGTGGAAGAAATAGTGGCGGTAGATGGTTTTTATGGTGGTGGGTGTTGGTAATAGTAGTGTATAATAATAGTTTTTGCTTTTTAGTGAGTTTTATTGACCAAGTAATAAAATAATCTTCACAAAACATGCAGCATTGTATTGTCAAAGATGTAATTGGTTGTTTTTAGCACGATTGATAAGGACAAAAACCAAATATTTCGAGGATGATACCGGAACGTATAAGACAATATGATCATGAATGTTCGATCACCCGTATTATATAAAGGAAATTGGTGTACCCGCGTAAGAGAACATTATTGCTCTCTCAAGTACTATTACATTATTTTTCATGAAATACCATCAACGTCGAGTTGTTTCGCGACAACTACCTACAAAGACAACAACTTTCACTCAATTCCGATATCAAACCTTATTGACTGGGAAAATGTATTTGCATTCTAAAATATTTGTTTGAAAATTATGTTTGTTCATCAAAATCATCATAAAAATCTCTAAATCATAAATCTAAATTTCTCCTCCGATCTTTATAGAACATTTTTTATATTTTACATTCTCAAATCATGCGACCTCTTGATGAAAAATCAGCAATATCAAATTACGGATCAATATGTATAGGTTTCATTCACTGGGTTAGAAGGTAGAGTAGATACAGATGAGTAGATCACGCAAAGCAGAACATGACTGAGAATACTTCAATAATATGGTCAAGAGATAAGGTCAAAAAATTCAGATTAAAATTCTATAGGACTAATTAGATCGGCTTCGATAGGAGATGACTAAAATATGGATTAATAATAATTTTAACGTAAGACAATTGCAAAACATAGTTTAGCTAACTCTGCCTATATAAAGAGTGGTCAAGATTTGGCCTTCCTCAGTTGCTATGTTATGTGAGAAGAAGGTGATATCTAAGATTGAGGTATAATTCAAATCTATTATATTCATACCATTTACAACTGGATGCCTTGAAAAACATTGTCGTGTTGTTATTATTATTATTACAGGCAAGGGATACATTTACATTGACCACACTTGCGCAAATAGCTCGCTTCGCAAATGATTGGTGTTGCATGTACTGTCTAGAATGCAATGAGGAATTTGAGGAAACAAGGCGCCAGAAGCAGTGTCCGGAGTATTTTGGATATAGTAACTTAGACCCAATGTAATACTTATGTTTTTTTTTTTTTTTTTTAGTTTTTCCAAAATCTATTTATTTAAGAAAAATGAATATTGCAAATACATAACATCAACAAAAATTAGACAGATTGCGTTTGACAATAATGGCTACTGAAGGTCCGAAAATGGCAAAAGAAAGGAATTATTGTAGAAGAATTGTTGGGATATACAAAGGATTACTTGATACGAATGAAAAGGTATAAATATTTCGATTATGAAATCACATAAAGTTCACAGTAGAAGATGACATCAAGTTTAAAGTTAGTAACAAACATAATATGGTTAACTAAAATGTTAAAAACAAACAAGATATATAAACTTAGAAAGCCGTGGGACTTGAAGAGGCCAATTTTGAAAACTATAATCTTAGAAAGCAACGATCCAAAATACCATTTTTTTAATATAAATATCCAACGTAGAATATGTCAACTTTTGGTAAAGGATCTATTGACAACCTATTAATTTGAAATAAGATCATGGAGTACAATATGTGTTCAAGGTTCTTTATGAGGTAATGTGTCACCAGATTGTATTCCCAGTGAAGGTAAGAACATACAGAAGTGACAAAATGTCCAAGACTTTTGAAGTTACCAAATCCTTCATTAAGACGAATTGATGAGCACAATACTTTGTTGAAGATTTAATGGCAGAGGTTCACATATATACAATCCCTTCGAAAAAGGTAACGGGTACACATTTTAAACATTGTCATCTAATGGGTGTTGAAAAATTAAAGGAAAATCATGTCACATTGGATAGTTTGTATCATTTGTTCGATGCAAAAAAAAAAACACTATTCTCTGCCGATTTGGAGGATCGACAACATGACCATGATAGGTGAGTCAGCTAGAATGAAATATGAGCATGTGGAGACTTTTATGGACGATATTGATCAGTTGATTTCACTGAGATGAGCGCTGCTGACGACATATTTCCAAAAAATATTTAAACTTCCATGTTCATTAGAGCATTATCTCATTATAATCAATGAACCTAAATAAAAAAGTGTCTGGAAGTTAAGATTATGTTTCTTTCGTTTGAGCAAATCTCCAGCGGTAAAATATTAAAGGAAAAAACAAAGAAAAAGAGAGAGGAAAATCCCAACTATTTTTTATGACAAACACATATTAAATCATAAGGAGTTGATAAGTATTCGGGACCCAAATTATACGATATATTAAAAATGAACCAACATCATGGCCCGTGCCGTTATGGCACGGGTTAAGGGATAGTGTACTAACAAAAAAAAGTGGAAACCTCATAAATCATACTACAAAAACGATAAAAGCAAAAGGCTAGTAAAAGATTAAGAAAAAACCCATCAAATCTACTGGATATATATATATATATATATATTCTTTTTAGGAGTTCATTATATTTTAATACTTGTTCCATACACACAACTATAGGGGTAAAATACTATGTAACAAAAAAAGTGGATAACCATGGTGCAGAAAATTTCACACACTAAGATGTCTCTTGATGGCGCAGACAGCTCGAACTCGATTTACTTTTGCAGTAGTACAATATTGATATGTACAAAAGTAAAAACTTACTATATATTGATATGCACTGAGTGGAAACCTAGTACATATTGATGTGTACCGACCGAAAACTTAGTAGAAATCACACATTTGACATTGTCTCCTTGTTTGATGAGAAAGATAATGATACCACGTCCTGCAGACCCCATTATACAATATTAGGTAAACATCACAGAGAAGCAAATTTGTTACTCTATTCTTGAACCTCATTCATTAAGTTCATAATACATTTAAATATATTGAATACATCTCCAACTTCCTCAACTCATCAAAAGCTTGTATATCTACTCAGCACCAAAAGGTCCATAGCTACTGTAGGATATAACCCCCTATAATATGCAGAATTTCATATGTCTGCGAATAATTTTTCAACAAAACTCACAACATTTCAAGAGTAAAATAGAAAATTGGAGTACATATACACATGTATTGATGAAAATAAGAATCAAAAACCTAGTAGATACTGATATATACCGAGTGAAAACTAGTAGATATCGATATGTACTTTGTCAAAATCTAGGAGATATCACAGTACATATACACATGTAGTTAGGAAAAAAAATGTAATGAATTGACAAAACAAGATATGTATTCTATATCATTAATATGAATATGTAGTTCCACTCATCCCATCTCCTGCACATTTGTTAGTCATTTCCCTACAGTTCATCAAAAGCATAATTTGTTTTTTTTCTTTTTGTTCGAATAGTTCATTTCCTTTCCGGTATATGAAAATATGTACTCAATTGACAAAATAAAAGTAACATAATAGATTTAAAATTAAAGATCTTAGACATAAATGAATATTATTATGAATACACAAGAAACATATTACTTTCAGTACATCATACATGTAAGGTTGGATAATACTTTCAGTACATCATATATAGGGATCACCAACAAGTGTTAGTGTGTGCTATTGCTATACCAAGCCTTTTTATTGCATATCCTAGTCTTGCTGGAATAGTGGCTAATCATTGTAACCTGGTTTTTATTATTGCGTTAAGTAAATAAACACTTTTATGTTAGTTTCATCAACTTATGGATTGTGTCTCATATCAAACGTAAATGTCATACTAAATAGACACTTTTCTGTTAGTTCCCGTATCTACAACAAAGTGAAAAGGTACCTAATTTCTTGAACATTACAAACATAAATTTCATACTAAATAGATAGATAGTTTGTTACTAGTTAGCCGACAAACCCCACAAGCAAGAAAAACATCAACAAGACTAAAAGCCTAAAAAAAAATTACCATTTGAAGCAAAAATCACTTGCGAAGCTGTGTTTGTTTGGTATCCAAATTTGTATAAAAAATCAATGATTGCTTACCTAAATCCGTGCATTTTTTTCTCTTGTCCAGTCAAGTTTCACTAAACCTATTTTTATCTGCCTCAAACTCACTATTGTTTTGTTCTCAACAACTTTATTCAGACACTGCTAGCTTTCATCACACCTTGTTGTATATCATTCAACCAATTCCAAATCAAAACCAAAAAAATTAACAAACACAATACTTCTCCATTGAAAATCAACGTCGAAAAAGAGAATCACCATTTTCACCAGTAGAATCACGATACACAAGGTCTGAAATCTATCGATTTGAACAATTTATAAAAAAAAACCTAGAAAAAAGAGCATGTTATATGCAGTACGTATTGATATGTATTGTAGGATAAATCTCAACATTGTATATCTATTGATGCATTTCATATGATACATATTGATATGTAATGTGTCTTTGAATAGATATGTGATATACATTTTTATATGTACTACATGATCATATAAAAAAAGAGCATGTTATATACAATACGTATTGATATGTATTATAGCTAGGATAAATATCAATATTGTATATCTATTTATGTAGTTAATACAATACATATTGATATCACACATTTGATATTATCTCTTTCTTTAATAAGCAAGTTGATGGTGCTGCAGTTCATTTTTGCGGTTTGTACCTTTGATGTGTAAAATTCAAACATCTAAACAAAATCAGCAACATCAAAAGAATTGAGAGACAAATTTGAATGTAACAATTATATTATGAGATACTAGGAATGCAAATACTTACAGGAAAAAAAGTCTCATAGTTTTGGCATCTTGAATCCAAAGCTCTATAAGTCCAACGAATTAAAAACGGTGATAAAGCTGAAAAAATCATTTGTTTTCAGCCTCTTCAATAACCCATTCATTTTCTCTTCCAAAAAAGACCTTGTTCTAAAAACCGGAAAATCAACGAATTCCAAATTTTCACATCTTCAAGAAACTTAAAATGGAAGAACCTTTTACCGATTTCAGTATCAACTTCATTCGAAACAAGTAGTGTCAAGTAGATCCAATTCAATTAAAACAAGGTATGAATCTATGAATCATAAAAACAAAAACAGAAAACAGATCCAATTCGATCAAAACTCATAAAAAAATAGAAATTAAGAACAAAAAATCAGATTTGATGAAATAAAACCTAACTTACCATAATAACGATTTTAAAACCCCTAACAAAAATCGCCATCAACAGAGAAGAGATCGAGAAATCGTCATTATCAGAGAAGAGATCGAGAACTATGTTCGTATAGAACTGAAATATATCATCTCTATCGGTATTATACATGGATGGTGATTTTCGGAATTTAAGAAATGGCAGCACAAGGTCTCGCAAGTTTTTTGGACGACTGAATAAATAGTCTGGTCCAAAACCATGTTTTTGGACCGGCGAGTAGTTGTTTTCTGGTGCTATACTACACAGTAACCGGTTCTCCTATAGTGGATTAAGTAGTAATTCTTATAAGAAGAAAAAAGGACAAAACGTCAAATAGAAAAAGGGTCTCAGATTAAGCTGAGTGTCTCAACATGATACGAGCGGATTAAATTTTTGGGAGATATAATATTAAAACGAAAAACAGTTATAATAATTAGAAATTAATTAGTGTTTTATTTTCCTTTTTTGCCATAAAGACATCAGACACAAAAACTACACTACGTTAACTATAATAATTTTTCTTTACATTGTCATCTCTCAATAACTTAAAATATCAGGTTGAGGATTTTTCCCAGCCGCATTGTTAGCAAGATTTACTTTTTTTTTTGAAGAAGAAAAGATGGGTTTTAACCATCCGAAATTTATTAATTATCTCATTAAAATTGAGGTTTGAAAGATACATAGTGGTGGAGAATAACCATTCCACCAATTGGAATCACTAACATCAATATCAATCACATCATTAGAAAACATAAAGAATAACCTAGTACTAAAATTACAGATCCCGAAACTTAAAGAAACGAAAAACCAAAATTATACTGATTTACATTCCGTCGACGAAATTAACATCCTTCCAATGGCCATTATTTCAAACCATTTTGATTCTTGATCATTAACATTGTATATGTTAAATGCTTCCATGTAAAGGAAGTAATATGCCCAAAATAATATCATCACTGCCAATTTTGGTCATGTTTGCTGAAGAGGATCATCGTCCATGATGTAATTGATAACAATGAAGCAACAACACCACAAAAAACACCAACTTGGATAATATATAACAAATCTAGATGACATGGAGAGGTCTTTAGATCGATCAAAGCAAAATACTTGAAAAAAAAAAAACTAAATAGAAAAATTACTGGATCAACAATTTGTTTTATTGAATAATATTATAAAAACTAATAGTATTAACCTTGATTTGCCCGGAAGATCTGAAAAATCAAATCTAATCTGGACAAATCAAGAATTTTAAACGAAGAAATAAGTAGTTTTACTGTTTTTTCCTGTGTGTTTTGGAGAGGAGAGAGGAAAGAGAATAGAGCGGTTTAGAAAAGAAGGTTTATAGGAATGTTACTAAGGATAACAAAGAGGATAAGTTACTGAATTTCCCTCTCTATATTTCTGTTAAAACTTGACATATGACATTTTATCAGTAATACGATCAATAACTAGACCACGCATACGCCATATTGGATATTGATATCTCTTTTAAAAATTTGTGTTGCCATAATGGAATTACTCTCTGCCACCAGATTTTGAATACCCAAACCCAAAACAAATAGATATCATGTCGAACCGCTCAGATCTTCGCCGAATAGGTTTCATTTCTGAAAGCATGTTTTGCATAATATGAGGTGAATCTTCCATTATCTTGACGAACATTTCCTTCAATTTCTCTCGTTGGTGCAATTTTTTTTACCCAACACTCCTCGAGCTTGATGATGAATTATTAATCTTCAATCGTTAATCAAACTCTCAAAATTTTGTTATAAAATGAGGGGTACCTTCAAAGACACTATGATGCTCAAGTAAGAGAGAAAGCTAAGTAGTAAGTAAGAAGGAAAAGGAATGTAAATTGTACACCTTTTGAGTTGGAATTCAAACTCTATTTATAAGCAGGAAACTAATTTAGTTGCTGAGATTTGTAGTTATCTTAATGACCAACTGAATTCGCATATATCCTTTTGAGATTCATAGTTATACTAAATAGATTTTAGATATCAAAATCGTTGAAGCATTGCTTCGGTCACAAAAGAAGAAGGGTTGATTGTAGGAAGGAAAGCAGAGTAAGATGAGAGATCATTGTGTGATGTGTTTGCAATGTGGAGTTGTGGAACTATTGTGTAAAGGATTAGACTTGTGATTGTAAGCCTGCGATATCCTTGTGAATAGATTGAATCATCTATTTATAGTTGTAGTAGAAACAATAATCAATCGTAAAGGGGGAAGTTACGGAGGAGTGAATAAGTGAAGGATATGGAGATAGTGGTGAAGTCGTGTCCCCTATGTAGGGGAGGATTATTATTAGTTACGTACGTCCACTACTCCCCTAATTCTATTAATTCCTCTTAACCGTTTATATTACTTGTTATTCTTTATTATCACGATTATGTTGCTGCACCCCATATTTTTGTAGGCTGCTAGACCAAAACCACAGTAAAATCCCTATATGAAATATTTAATGTCTCATTAAGAATTAATATTAAAGCTTATGTACTGCTCTTCTGCTCCTATTATTGGTTGACATAATAATGACTTGCCAAGGCTAAATGCTCGGTTTAATACTTAGTTAAATATACTGACTAGTGTCAAGTCTAACAAGAGTAATACGTATGTTAGTGACTTTAATTTTAGTAAGTCTAAGAGTAGATTATATTCATGTTATTGGGTGTTGAGATCTAATGATGCCAGCCATGGACGTTTGAGTAAACTGGGTACTCAGTACAAGTATATTACCAATATTGGTATTCTAAGTGGTCTCGACTAGGAAGCTCACTTATTTAATATATGTGACTCACAACATCAAGAAGGTAACTTAGACTTGAAACGTGCATGAGCAAGAAGAATTTGGTATTGTACCAAGAATGAAAAATACTAGTTAATGCTAGTACTATCAACACAGATTACTAGCTTTGCACCATTATTAGTAGGTTATGACGGTGTTGGTATTACGATGTTGGTATTAAGCCAATACCATGAGATCGCTTGGCACTATCACTAACATAACATGTAGGATACTAAGTGAGTCTAGATCTAGCACTAAGCTAACACTGATTTAAAGGTATAACATTAGCACTTGGCCAGATTTGTTAAATATGGCATTAGGTAAAAGGATGGTACTGGTCTAGGCCAACCCCGTGAATAAGTGTAGTGCTAGCCTAAGGGCCATCACTGAGGTATAAATTGCACCAACACAGTGGTCTAGTCTTTGGTAGTAATATGAATGTTTTCATTTGTGCAAGTTGTGCTTTCATTGGGTTGGCATATTTTGCACAAGCTGTACTCATATTTTGGTATTAATGGCGTAGTTATATATCGTGAGCAACTGACATTGGAGCTTTATGCCAATCTTGATTGGAGAAGTCAAGAATCTGATGCTCTCTGAATTGAGAGATATTAAGGTAAGTTTATAGATTCTTCTGAGTATAACTATGAATAAACTAAGTAAGCATTCGATCGAATGAATATGTGATTAGCAAATAGGCTTCAAGGATTAAAATCTTACGTGGGGAAACTTGTGTTCATAAATAAATACTGTGAGCACTGTAGTAAGTCAGTATTATTCAATGAGTGTAAATATTGACGTATATATGGAACGAGTTCGAGGAATTCGGTTGCGAAATTTGTACAACTTGAAACAAGTTTAGTGTTGCTCTATACTAGTGGGTGGTCCATCTAGGAGCCTGATGTTCAAGAATAGGCACAAGAGTATGTTTTGTGTAGTCAGAGAACATATCAGACGAGTTGCAACAAGCACCAATGGCATTCTGAGGACAAATTCCCCCTATATGAATGATAATTTATCTAGGAGGTATCAAATCAATGATAATTGATATGAAGGTGACTACTGAGCCATATAATACATATATAAAATGTATGCTTACCTGCGCAACATATATGTGAATACTTATAGTTCAGTTGGTGGGGATCTAATATATATGTAGTTTCTACGGGGTTGGGGAGGATCTAAATATTGAAAGTCATGATCTAAATACGCTTTAGCGGCTGTAGGGCGCCAACTATTTTTCACCTTCCCTTAACTGTATTTTGGGTTGCCGACAATATATTTAAATTGTAGCATGTTTTGATTTAAAACCATAAATATATATGGAGTAAAAGAATATAATTGTACTCAATTTACTATTAGCCTATCTGATTCTTGAATTTGGTGGTAATATGAAGCTTTCATCTATTATCAATTACCCATTTAATCCAAGAAATCTTATATTTTACAATTCTCTAATTTGTTTCCATGAATTTGTCCCCCTATGTACTAAAATAAGAAAATTACTATATATAGGTAATATCACAAATTTTATGGGGATGTCCCCACTAGACCTTTGGTAAATCCATCCCTAGATACACCCATGGCTATTGTTTGAGTCTAGCCAAGACTTAATTATAAAGACGATATGTTTCTGATACATGACCAAAGACAAATTTACCATGCGGAAAAAACACACCATCAACCCCTAACAAACAATCAATGTTCAAGCCTGATATCTTTGACAACTTGGGTTCAGAGGATCATGCAATGGATACTAGCCTACTAGGAACTAACCCATGAACTCATTGTTAAATAAATTATTTTTTATTGGACCAAAAGACCTTTTGGTCTTCCAAGATAAGCATGTGGGGCAATGGCGGAGCCAAATTTTTTTTTGGTTGGGAGGATAAATCTATAAGGAAAAAGATGGTATCACATTAAAATAATACGGTTGAAGGCCACCCGAATGTTTTAGATGTTTTTGTTACTATATTATGATATTTTTGGCATATCACTACAAAATTTAATAACTAGAGACAAATTTTAATACTAATCACACCTATCATTAATATTTTTAACGCACTGTGTAACATTATGCAAGAACTAGGCTTGCATTAGTGTTTGATTTTTAAATTTAGGGGGACAAATCTTAAAACAACTAAAAATCTAAGGAATTTTGGGTTTCTATGGAAGATAACTGTCCTCCCTAGTCCCAACGTGTCTCCCCACTTATGTGGGGATTCTACAATAAGTCATATTTGGACTTCACGATAAGCCATGTTGTGAATTTCTAGCTAGGAGGGTACATAGACCTCCAAAACTAGAAATACGGTAGAACATGGTCCAGATCAGATCGATTTTTGCCTCATCGCATCTGGTCCAATACATTCATATTTTAAATTTGAAGTCCACATCCAATAAATGCGAGGATGGATGGATTAGATTCGGATATTCTAATAGATTTTTTTCTCGCAATTAATATATTAAATAAAGATATAAACTAACCGAAATGGTTGAGTTTCTGTACAAAGTGCGAAGTGCAGTAGTTACTTGTTTGTCCCCACCCTCACGAAATTTATTCCTAAAAATTCGATGATAGTACATGTCGAATAATTTTAAGGTGTGGTCGTCCAATGAAATTTTAAGGTGGCACTCGCATCCATTTCAAAATCCGTTGGTTCCCACAAATTGCACTTGCATCCAATCATTGATGTACATGCAGATGCTCACCTGCAAAAAAAAATAAAAATGGATACCCAAACCTAGTCAGCAGATTCAATCCCAAATATAATCATTGGGGCACCATCACAATTTAGGTTTATAATAACCCACCCCAAGAAATACTCAAAACAACAAAAAATTCAGTGGTGTTAGAGCAGTTCCTGTAGAATGAAAAAAATTAAAGATTTGTTCATTTTGATCCCACTATGAACCCAACAAATCAGAAAAACCGTTGGGCAAACGGGAATATTTATTGGTTTACCTATTGTGGTTCTTGAGTAGCTGCGCATCTCCTTCCAGACTGCGCAGGCCATCATCAACCCCAAGCGGCCTTTTTAAATCCGCACAGTGGCACTTTCTCCACTGGTGGCTCTTTAAAATCCGCGCGGCTCTTTTTTACCCGCCAACGGCTACATCTGAATGACTCCAAATTTAATCATCCAACGGCTCTCTTTGAATTTCCTATAAGTACTACTCATTTCAACCTAAATTTCACACCTTCGCCTCTAAATCTCTCTCAAAAATGACAAAAAACGCCTCTAAGAGTGTCTCCCAGATCTCATGGCCGTAAATACATTTTAGAAGAGGGTTTAGCTATTTGTAGAGTCTTTTTTTCTTTCAAACAGACGATAATATCAACGGGGATGAAGTCGTGCTGGGGAGATCGTTTTGGGATAATACTTTTACAAAGTTCGTCGCAGACATATAAATCATGTTTAATCGTGTGGCTGAAGGATTGTCGCATCGTTTTAGTGAAATTAGTCAGGAAATATCGAAATTCTTATCTCTACTAGTGCACAATCACAAAATAAACTGAACAGTAAAGTTGTAGATGAAGTGGAACAAAAAACACTAGCAATGTAGGCAGTATCTCACGACATACCTTTCTCCTTCCAAGCTTGCTTCAACATTCTTAGAGAGCTCAATAAGTTCAACCCCTTTAGCATCCTAGAAATCCCACCCAGCGGCTATTAAACGAGGACGTTAATTGACGGCTATGTAGTAGTTTCTTTAATCTAATGTATTTGCTTTAATCATATGTAATTGGTTTAACCGAATGTAGTATGTTTCTATTATAAGAAAGGTTAAAATTATTTAATACTAATGGTTCAAGTGCGAAGAATTTTTTATTGATTAGATAAACACAACACATAACACCAAACTAAAACATTTAAAAAAAAAAACATAAAACGATGGTGAATCAATTCGTACCTACACTTTAATCAGTCATCTCTACTAAGAAACGCCTAGGATATTTCCAGAAGTGCTTTCCGTATGTTGTAAGAATATTTTTGTATGACTAGAAATATTTCCTTGGGCCCATGTAATAATCTTAGTAATCTAGATTATTGCTATACTTATATCCGGTTTCTTTTATGGGATTATATTCCTAATATCTCTTCTTTGATGGACAGTCGAGATTTAATGTCAATACTAAACCCTAGGAACTTGGTCCTCCTTCTACATATAAAAGGAACACAATAGGCATCACTATTGGGTTTGAGACTTTTACCATTCATAACGCATGAAGTCAAGAAGGAGAAACCAAGAACTCCACAGGGTATTATGTCTACACTAAGATGATCAGTGATGTACCACGGATTAGATTTACCAGGTATTTCTCATAAACCATTATTAGTGTATTATTGTGGGAAATTAGAGCATTTTTTGATAGCGGCGTTTACGGCCGTTGGATGGAAGAAAAGTTCAAAAAACTAAATTCACGTACAGGATCTAATGGTTATAAAATCAAACTTAGCAAAGTTGGCAAATCTAGAGCCATTATTGTGTGATAATCATGAAGTTCAAAGTTCCTAAATTACGTATATCTATAAAATCAAACTTATAGTTGATCGTCCGTCGATAATATGCGATATTACATAATTTTTTTGTATGCCTTTACATTTCTCAAATCCCACACTAAAACTTATATACGTCTACAGTGATAATGTTTCCATGAACAAATTGAAAAATACAGATAAAAGTTGCGGCTACATTTAGTTTTTTAGGTTTCTTTTGTCTCATCCGTAAGTTTGGAAGACAAAAGAGAACATCACGTTGTGGGCTTGTGGATATGGGACAAAAGAGAAAGCTATTTTGGGGCATACCAAAAAATTACCGGGCATATATTTTGTCTAAGTTCGGCTTAAAATTTATCAGCCGAACCTTGCGAACCTAGGCAAACAAAAAGTTGTGAGCCGAACCTTGAGTATGCCCAGTAATTTTTTGGTATGCTCAAAAACATGTTTCTAAAAAAAAAATGTTTTATCTGTAAGGGGTTTATGGGCTAATAATGAATATGAATTTTTTTGTTTGGGATTGTGGGTGAATGTCAATGGAACTCTTAAACAATTAAAAATAATCATCTTTTGGGGACTACCCAAAAAATGTGGGGGACTACTCTTAAGTTTTAAGTTTTAGGGGTGGATATTTGAAGTAATATTGAGTTACCCCTTATAAAAAAAAAAAACCAACTTTACCCTTGATGATAAACTTAGTTAGTGTGATGATTAATTAGTGTTAGTGTAATGATTAATAACTGATTAGTTAGTGATTAGTGAGTTTAGTAATATGAAGAAGAGGAAAATATGAAGAAGAAGATGGGTGAACCCAAAAAAAAAAAAATTTGAGTTTAGTAATTATGATTTGGGTGATTCATGTGATGATACCTCGTCCTCAGAATCAGAACCCCCTTCACCTCATAGTGTATTTGTCAATACTTTTAATGATATGGAAATGAGTTATTTGTTAGATGATGAAAGCTTTTTGCCTCAAACTCAAGCTAACCAAACAAATGATGGATTTTATCAGCCACAACCTGAAGATGAAGCTATGGGTACTCAGGTATGCCTCAAATTTAGTTAATGTAGCTTGAATTGTGCAAAAAATTGGCCAAACTAAAATTTTCTGGAAAAAATTCGGTTAGGTCAACCTAGTTCAGTTACCAAATTTAGCTTGCGAGGTAACCGAACCATTCTGAATGTGTAGTTCGGTTACTAAATTTAGCACACGCAGGTAACCGAACTACATGTTAATGGTGGTTTTTTAGAGTTCGGTTATGTTTTTACAGAACATGTAACCGAACTATTTTTATAGATTTTACAGTGCGTAGTTCGGTTTGGTCGATATCAATACTTTTGTTACCGAACTTTTTGTTCGGTAGTGTCGCAGAATATATGTATTTTTAGTTTCATGGCCGAACTTTTACTTAGAAAATCTAAAGATCGAGTTAGGTAAGGCCCAAATTTATTTGTGGAAACTACATAACCGAACTTGGTGTTCGGTGGGGTCGAGAAAAAATTTACATTACCGAACTTTAAGTGTTAATTGTTTATGGTATTGACATTGTGCTATTACTTGTAGGTTCCATGTGATCCAATTGAACCGATGGAAAACCAACCTTCCCCAGTCGGTATTTTGTACCATGACACATCCCATCACTACATGAATGACTTGTATTCAAAAACCCGGAAGATGCAAAGATTTGGGCTAGACAACATGCACAAAAAGACATGTGCGTATTAGTATTGAATGGGAGACAAAGCAAAACTCGCTTTGAAATGGTTTGTGAGAGAAGCGGTGATCCCGATAAAAGCTATTAGTCTTCATTTCCTTGCTATTCTTCATCATCATTCTCTTCTTCAATAACATTATCAATTGTATTCTCCATCACCTCTTCATTGACGTCTTGGATTACATCACGAAAATTCTCTTGGTTGACTTCCAGTAACGAGCCCCCTCCATGTTTAGCATTTGTGGCACCATGTTTTCGGAAAATCTAAATGTTTTGCTCCACGAGGGGTGGGAGTTTTCAAATCCTCATCTAGTTGTAGTCTCAATCTTATTCCTTTGTTCCTAATGAACAACAACCAAAGTATTAGCTAAACATAAGAGAATATTGTTTTATCAAATCAAATAGAACTAAATAATAAAGTAAACACAACACTTCAAGTTAACAGACTATAGTTCGGTTACAAAAAAAAAATGGCGAGGAAACCGAACTACATATTTTAAAAGTTCGGTTAGAAAAAAAAATTATCGACAAAACCGAACTCATTTTTTCAAAGGAAAAATTGAGTTCGGTTACGAGATTTTTTTTTTTTTGCGAGCACAACGAACTAAATATTTGAAAGGTTCAGTTAGAAAAAGAAGTTATCGACAAAACCGAACTCGTACTGTCAAAGGAAAAATTTAGTTCAGTTACGATTTTTTTTTTTTGCGAGCACACCGAACTATGTAGTTCAGTCAACAAATATTTGTATACTTAACCGAACTGTTCTTATTTTTGGAAGTTCGGTTAGCAAATCTAGGGTTACACAAAAAATTCTCCTAGCCGAAATATCTACTGTAACTACCATTTTCAATGGGTTTTGATGATTTCTAATCGATTTCTTCAAGTAATAACGAATTGAAAAGAATGGGTATAAAGGAAATTACCCGCGGATTTGCATTTCACTTGAATCAGACTGATTTTTTTTAAGAAGAGGAAAAGAGGAGGAGAAGAAGAAAAGAAAATGAAACTGAAACTGATTTTTTTTCTTTTAATTTAGGTTTTAGTTAGGTTTTAATTAGTGGGATAGATTAGTGGTTAATGAGTTAGATTAGTGGGTTGGATTAGGATTAGTTATAACCTTAATTAGAATAAAGACAGATTAGTCTTTCCTAATCTTTTAGGACACCCCTTATAATGTAGGGTGGACATTTGTATTACAAAGTAGTCCCCCACATTTTTTGGGTAATCCCCACAAAATGATTCATTAAAAAGGTCCACAAAATTCTTACGTTTTTTTGTTTTTTGTTTTCTAATCAGCAAAGAGCCGTAATTGTCTGTGTTTTTTCTTTTCTTTTCTAAAGAGTCAACTTATCGACTGTTTAATTAAGAAAATGAGTGTTTATGTATGTTTTGCTTGTTTAAGATAATGGGCTCATGAAACCATTTTATGTCGTGCGACTTGGCTTATATGGCGAGTTTTGCTAGCCTAATTTTATTTTTGCTAATTAAGAGATCACGCCCAATTATGGTTCAATCTTAAGTAAATTTATACTTGTTCATCATGAAACAAAATTATAAATTGAACCAGTTTACTATTAAAGTCAATTTCAAATGACAACGTTAAAGAATTATGAAGTGGTTTTTACCTAAAGAAACACGATCCAACTAATATGCTTCCGCTTAATTGAAAACATTGATGCACAATTTAAGTTGAATTTTTATCGAATGATTTTATAATATAAGCCATTTTTGACACAATTGAATTTGAGTGTGCATTTCGATGTGGTTTCTGTGTATTATGGCCCAATAATGATTTTTTTATTTATACGAGATTATTATGCTTAAGAATATTATGTCGAGACTCTTTAGCTATTGCCACAATGATGTTAAGGTATTTATTTTATTCTTAGCAGTAATCATAACGTTATTGTAAGTATGAATTCGCCAAACCGTAAAGTTAAGGTTTAACGATTGTTTTCTTTTTCTGGAAAAAGGCAAATTTCATTGAAAAAGCATTCAGTCATAGAATCACGATTAAACACAAGAAAAACAAACAGAAGTTCATGCCATAACAGCATCCCAATTACAAATGATTGAACTTAAAGAAACATGTTCAAAAATCTTAGTACATCTACACCAGTTGTAGATGGTGCATTTTACTGCCACTATTAACTGGTTAACACCTCTTCTCTTATTTCCATAAAGCCTGCTATTGCGCTCATTCCAAATATTCCACCAGATGGCAAATGGTAACAATCCCCACAGCTTTTTGTGCATAGCATTACCTTTTTTAGCAGGCCACTCCCATATAGTAGATTTAACCGAATCCGAAAAAACCCAATCAAAACCGAAGATTTTAAGGAAATAATTCCATAATTTTGAAGTCTCAGTGCAATAGAGGAAAAGATTATTATTAGTTTCCGGACACACATTGAAGAAAAGGCAAGTATTGGTACTTGACTTACCAGTTCTGTGAAAAAAATCCAATGTTGGAGCAGCTCCATAGCAAAGAGTCCAAACAAACAAAGATGGGTTCCTATTGTTTAGTGATTATTGAACTGTTGTGATAATGCCATTATTGTTAAGTTGTTTGGCAATCACCACTGTGATTTCAAATAATTTTTGGAGCCATAAACATTATATTTTCAAGTGCTTATGATATTGTTTTGCTTAAACATATTAGAACAACAATTACCTACAGGTGATTTGAGTTCACATGTTAAAGAAAAATATTGAAGGTTATGATATTTATTTGATCATACATTATGGATCTGAATTACTTTACGTTTTAATGAGTGTCTAATGTCATTTCTCCACATTTTCTAACTTGAATGCATGCATTTAATAGACATAACAATAAAGATCATGATTAAGTAAATTCTGCTTAATTTTTCATTATTTCTTATAAAATGCATAAATAAATAAATAATCTTTAATTAACTCATTATCCAGTTGAGTTTCTTTAACCTGGCTTGATTGGGGTATACCTAACGAGACAAAACCTGGGTCATTTAGAAGTAAAACAGGCCTCCCCTTAACTATGTATTTTCTAAATGGCTAATATACCCTTGTTTAATTAACACTAAAAATTCTGATTAGCTTAACTAATTGAGTTTAGATTAAAATTTTGAAAATAAGAATTCAGGAGATTAAACCTTTTGTATGTCTAATGAGTTCGATTTGGATCAAAACTTTCGGTTTTCAAAATGTGAAAAGTCGTCAAGGTCGAAGATTGAATAGGGTGCCGACTAACTTTGGTCGGAAAGGTCGACGTTTGAATAAGGTGCCGACTAAGTATAGCCGGCATGGTCTTAGGATGAAGAAAACGTTGACTATATCTGGCCAGAATGGTCTATGAATGAAGAATATACCGACTATCTTGGGCCATCTATCTTATGGTCGGCATATAAATATTTCCTACAATGCCGGAAATCATATAGTCGACATGAAAATAATTTATAACATTGCCGGCTAACTTATAGTCGGCATGCAAATAATTTCTAACATTACCGGTTGTTGAAAAGTCGGCAATGTTACCTTTCCGACATCCTCTGATGATGTGCATTCTTCATAGTTGAGGGTATTGCTAGGACTCTCCATAAACCTTATAAATTCTTCAGGATCTTTCTTACCCATCAGAAGCAACTTTCTTACAGGGTAATTCTCTTCAGTTTCTTCTTTAGGATCTTCTAAAGAAGGATAAATCTTTTCAATAAATTCTAATAGATCTGCTGCATTGCTAAAAAGACAAGGGATATCTTCTGTTTTTCCCTCTGGGAACCTAAACAATACACAAATAAAATATATGAAAATTATACACATTGAAACATGGTTCTAGTAAGATAGTCGGCATAATCGATAATCTGAACATTACCGACTAATACATAGTCGGAGGGGTTGTAATCATCTACCATGCCAACTAACACACAGTCGGTATGGTCTTATTCAAGAAAGATGCCGATTATTAACTCAGGAAAATCAAGTTTATGTGACCTAAAGTCGGAACGGTACAAGTCTAAGAAAATTCCGACTAGATATAAGTCGGCAAGGATGGTTATTGAATACCTTTCCGGCCCTGGTTATTGTTTAATAGTCGCCATGGATGTTATGAAAAGTTGGCATGATCTTCGTGTTACGACCTTGACGACTAACACTAAAATCTTAAGGCCGACATTTTATTTTTCAAAAAACCATGCCGACTATAAAAATTAAAATTTTTGAGGGGATTAAAAACAGGTAACATCAAAAGATCAAGTAGCAATAGAGATTCAACAGGTAACATCAAAAGTTCCAAATCAGGGGGAATAGGTAAGGGAAAAGTTGGAATGAGTAAACCCGAGAATGAAATCCCTGAGAATGTTAAGAAGAACCATCCACCGACGAAAATAAGACCGTAAGTGATTTATAAACTCAAACCCATAATTGTTTTGTGTTTTTTGATTGTTATATTAGGTTAGAAATTGAAAACTATGATTTTCAGGGTTTTGAGTCGGCGGGGTTTTTTGAAATTTTAGATGTCGGCCTTAAGATTTTAATGGTAGTCGGCAAGGTCATAACACGAAGATCATGCCGACCTATCATAACAGACATGGCGACTATTAAACAATAACCAGGGCCGACAAGGTATTCAATAACCAACCTTGCCGACTTATCTCTAGTCGGAATTTTCTTAGACTTGTACCGTTCCGACTTTAGGTCACATAAACTTGATTTTCCTGAGTTAATAGTCGGCATGTTTCTTGAATAAGACCATACCGACTGTGTGTTAGTCGGCGTGGTAGATGATTACAACCCCTCCGACTATGTATTAGTCGGCAATGTTCATATTATCGACCATGCCGACTATCTTACTAGAACCATGTTTCAATGTGTATAATTTTCATATATTTTATTTGTGTATTATTTTGGTTCCCAGAGGGAAAAATAGAAGATATCCCTTGTCTTGTTAGCAATGCAGCAGAGCTATTGGAATTTATTGATAAGATTTATCCTTCTTTAGAAGATCCTAAAGATGAAACTGAAGAGAATTACCCTGTAAGAAAGTTGCTTCTGATGGGTAAGAAAGATCCTGAAGAATTTATATGGTTTATGGAGAGTCCTAGCAATCCCCTCAACTACGAAGAATGCACATCATCATCAGAGGAATAAGAGGAGGTTGATCCAAGAACATTTTTTTAAGGCATTTGACTTTTCTTGAGTGAAACCCTATTATAATTTTTGATGGGTATAACTAAAGGTCGGCAAGGTAACATTGCCGACTTTTCAACAGCCGATAATGTTAGAAATTATTTTCATGCCGACTATATGATAGCCGTCATTGTAGGAAATATTTATATGCCGACCATAAGATAGATGGCCCAAGATAGTCGGCATATTCTTCATTCATAGACCATTTCGGCCATAAATAGCCAGCGTTTTTTTATCCAAAGACCATGCCGTCTATACTTAGTCGGCACCTTATTCAAACGTCGACCTTGCCGACCAAAGTTAGTCGGCACCTTATTCAATCTTCGACCTTGCCGACTTTTCACATTTTGAGAACCGAAATTTTTGATCGAAATCGAACTCATAAGACAGACAAAAGGATTAATATACTGAATTCTTTATTTTCAAAATTTTAATCTAAACTCAGTTAGTTAAGCTAATCAGAATTTTTAGTATTAATTAAACAAGGGTATATTAGCCATTTAGAAAATACATTGTTAAGGGGTGGCTTGTTTTACTTCTAAATGACCCAGGTTTTGTCTCATTAGGTATACCCCAATTAATCTGGGTATACCCCAATCAAGCCAGGTTATTATCACGATTTTTCAAACTTGCATCAAATTAAACTAGTGATACATCAAAGAAATTTTTCAATGAAATTCATTATAGAAACATACGTATAGACTTGCTTAATGCTCAATTTTGGGTTAAGAAATGTTCGCCATGTTATGGATATTTTTCAATGAAGGAGTTAATTTTTTCATATTTTCTATATGACATGCTTTTTGGATAAATTTTTGTGATTAGTGCTTTAGGGCTACTCTTAATTGTTTATAATCGACTAATTTTATGATCAGATGAAGTATTCCATATTATTGAGTGGGACTGTGCAATATCACAAGATAACTTAGTGTAATATTTGCAATTGTACATATTTACTGGATTGTTTAGTTATCACCACAGTGATACTAAACTCTTATCTTGTAACTATTGTATATTTTGAGTCCTCTTAGTTTGATTTAACGATTAGAACAATGTTGCTCACAAGTAGTTTTTGGTTCAAACGTTTAAACAAGCATTAAGGTTATCTAAATATTTCATATACATGTAAAATAATAGCTACCCACGGGTGACTATTATTCTGATGTATTAGGTTGAAAATTAGAATTATTTAAGTTTGTTAATACATATAGGACGAGATTCTCCCACAGGTGACTCTAGTTGTGGTATTAAACAAACATAATGCTGTGGGTATGAGAAGGTAAAATATTTACTGATGTTTTTTTTCTTCATGTCTCACATTGTTCCTTGATAAGGTTTTACCCAAATGAGAATCTTATTGAAGGTATGAAACTATTGTAAGCTTAATTGTCATTTATCTCTATTATATATAATTTCATCTTTTTTCTTATTAATTGTTGATTATGATTATTTTGTAGACTTTAATGGTCCAATTTTTTGGAGATAAAACTGTTTATCACCTGATGATTTTCCGCGTTACTGTATAAATCTATCGATTGCATTATGAATCTCAATCCTTGGATGTTTTCTCGAACATTCATTATTGAAATTGAGAGGCAATTATAGATGAAGTGAAAATCATAAAGTCCGAAAAAGGTGGTGAATATTGTGAAAGGTATGAAAAAACAAGATAATACCCTAAATCTTTTGCATAGTATCTCCAAAAGTTTGGAATTATTGCTCAATACACAAGGCCAACTTATCCTTGGCATAATGGAGTATATCAAAAGGCTAAATCATAATTTTATGAAAATGGTTAGAAGCATGATGAGCCATGCATAATGGCTATACATTTGTGCATGTATGTTCTTTCTACAACTGTGTAATTTAAATAGATTTCCGAATAAAGCAGTTTCAAAGACACACTTTGGACTAGAATGGCTGGAAACCTAGTTTAAATCACCTTTAAGTTATGGTTGTTCAGTTGGAGGTGAGGACTTACATTCCCAAGAATGAAAATTGGATTTAAAAAAAAACTATTAATGGTTCATCGGTTTTCCTAAATAATCCAAATGACTTTAAGTTATGGTTGTTCAGTTGGAGGTGAGGACTTATATTACCAAGAATGAAAATTGGATTTAAAAAAAAAACATAAATGGTTCATCGGTTTTCCTAAATAATCCAAATGACATTCTTTATTCTAACCGTAGTATGAGATTTATTAGAACCGAAAATATAAATTCTTTAGTGATGGCATAATCAATGGGAGTAAGTGGATATAATTTTTCAAGAAGTCATGGTAATGATCCCTTTATTTAATATTTCTACATATATTGTGAATCTTCTCATTGTCGGAATGTTAGATAATGAAAGACCACAAATTACTGATCAAATACTCCATGATATAACTACTTCCAATAAAGGAATTTTTTTGATAACAACATTAACCAGCATTAAGAAGGTCTCAACAGAGATTGAAACAAAGTTATTCATGTTGTTTCAATAATTTTCTTACAATAATTTATTTCATTTTGATATGGAATGGCAAGGACATGGTTTCTGGTTCACAAATTATTATGTGTATAACAATTTTGATTAATGGATGTGAGATAAAACCAATGGTTGAACGTCAAGTCCAAGTTATTATAAAGTTGCTCGAGCGACACAAAATAGTTGTGTGCAAGTGGGTATTTCATCCCTAGCATGACTGTAATAGTATTATTAAATGATATAAAGCCCGAATTGTAGCCAAAGATTTTATTTTGAAATGATGCATTGATTATAAATAAGTTTTTCTCTCGTGTCAAAGAAAGACTTATTTAGAATTATCACAGTATTATTAGCAGCTCAGTATGAATTAAGAGTTGCATTACTCAAATGTGAAAATAGCCTTTATTAATGATAAATTTTAAGAAAATACTCGTGTGTCAATAAGAAGGATTTTGTCTTATAAAGAAAGGAACACGTAGTCTACAAGATTAAGAAATCAAAGTATGAAATTAAGCAAGCCTCCCGAATATTGCATATCCAAAATTCAACAAGACCATTTATGTTAATTGGTTTTGGATGAAATTATTAAAGACTTATGCATGGACCTCAAAATCGGTGGGAGAAGTTCATACTCTTGGTATTTCATGTTAAAACTTACAACCTACGAGTAGTGATCTTGACTTTATGCCCATCTCTATATTATTAGAAATAATGGATATCAATGAAGCTTACCATGTGATAGTAACATATCATGTGGATTACGAAATCTCTTACATAAAATATATATTGAACGTTCGAAGAATTTTTGAGATAATAACATACATATCGAATTTTGTTTCATATCGGAATGAAGATTTAAATTTAATCTTCGGTTTGTCTCTTAAACGGAACATATAGCGAGTTATTGATATGTTAGCTTATACTTATGGAATCGAAGAACAAATTATACGAAAGCTATCAAGAATTTTGAGATACTTATCTTGACTTATATGTCTTACAATTAGTTACTCAACCCAATTAAAGTTGACTGGGTTTTCAAAAATCAATTTTGCTAGATGTGCGGGTTCTATAAAGAAAGAATCACTTAACGTTAGTTCCACAATTAAGTATGAATATTTATATGTCTGTGAGACTCAAAGACTTAAGGTTTGTCTCTATATTGCTGAACTTTATCGTCTTAGCTTCGTAGCATTAAAGCACGATATGATACAATATGAACAAAACACATGAACCTTGAGTATATACGCGTGAATCAAGCAATTCAGAAACAATAGTTGTTCATTTATCGCTTAAGCACAATTGCATATGCAGATGCACTTAATGAACCATTACCTTTTATGACCTCTTAAGAAAAGAATAAAATCTTGGGTCTGTGGGAGTAATTGATTATTGAATTCAGCTAATTTATATGCTTATTTTTGAACACTTATTGAGCTCTTATTAATGTCGTTCTGAATTATTTTTCTATCCATGTTTAGTATACACTTATGTGAATGGATGAATGTTAACAGAAATAATCTTTCGTTTAAAGACATCGCTGGACCATTATGATATCCCAATTTAAGGCCTAGTTAAGTTAGTTATTTGTGTTGTAGTACATTAAAGGGAAAATGTTGATAACAAGACGATGTGCAACCACTATGATTTGCATGAATAGTTTTCTTGATCAAGGTATTATGTTCAACCATTAAATTTTGTTTAGCAATCGTGCGCACTTATGTCTCTATGATTATCCATTAAAAATATTATCACATGGACCAGTGGGAGAATGTAAGAATATTTTTGTATGACTAGAAATATTTCCTTGGGCCCATGTAATAATCTTGGTAATCTAGATTATTGTTATACTTATATCCGGTTTCCTTTATGGGATTATATTCCTAATATCTCTTCTTTGATGGACGGTCGAGATTTAATGTCAATATTAAACCCTAGGAACTTGGTCCTCCTTCTACCAATAAAAGGAACACAATAGCCATCAGTATTGGGTTCGAGAATTTTACCATTCATAACGTATGAGGTCAAGAAGGAGAAACCAAGAACTCCACAAGGTATTATGGATAAACTAAGATGATCGGTGATGTACCACAAATTAGCTTTACCAGGTATTTCTCATAAACCATTATTAGTATATTTTTGTGGGATAATCATGAAGTTCAAAGTTCCTAAATTATGTATCTATAAAATCAAAACTTATATAAGTGTCTTATTTTGTATAAATGTAGAAATGCATAAAAGTCCTGCAATCAGGCTTTGACCATCCACTGATTCTTTGTGGACAATGTTTTTATTCGTGATATCTCTATATCCACAGTGATCGCAGTGTAATAACTTCTTCTTCAAGTTGGATATAATTTTGAAGTTTCTGCACAGTGTTGCAAACTTTTCTTCTTCTTATTTAACTTTCATAACATCATCTAGCATATGTGGTTCCCATGGACAGTTGGGATCTTGATATTGTAAATACCCGATCTTTCTGGATGTGATTCAATCATCATTTTGATGCGTGGACAACCTTCTCATGGACACTTTGAATACATCCAAGGGAATTGCATCAGACTGTGGTATTCAATGAAACATAATGGGCAAACCTCTTTTGTTTCCACGCATAATATTTTCTTCGCTTTGCTTTTAGAAAACATAGTGGATATTTCTGGCTGGGAATAATTTTTGTTGGTTGGATTGAGAATCAAAATTAGTTTGTATTTATAAGAAAAAAAAAAGAACCGTTACTTTGTAGCCGTTGGTAATTCACGTGAGGTAGTGTAGATAAAGCCACGCGGTTTTACTTTGACCACCGATGGATACATTAACAGTGACTCTATTTTCTTACCCTATAAATTCAACTCTTCCCATATCCAAATTCACATCCTAATTTGTCTTTCTGAAACTCTTAGTCTCGCAATCTATAGAAAAAATTATGCTTGAATTTGTGGTCCAAAATTTACTGAAGAAGAGGATTTATCCATATGCAAAGTCTATATTTTTCATAGGGTAAAAAATGATATGCGCGATCAAGACATGTTTGACACGCCTTTTTAGCAGAACATTTTTACAATGTTCGTCTCATAAATGGGGAACCGGAACCCGAGATGCTCGTGGTTTGTATCGTCATTTTCATTTAATTAATCGCATTATCACTCCATTCCTTGATCCGGTAAGGCCAATAGATCGAGAAAAATTTATCGATGTAACTGAAGTTGAAGTGATCCAAACAACTCTGGATAATTGGCAGGAAAATCATGGGAAACAATTTCTTTGCTAAGCTTGTTTCAACATTCTTAAATATAGTCCATCTCAATCACATTTGTACTGCACCCGAAGGGCTCTCACTGTCTTTACTATGGAAGAATATGTTACTCTTATTCGATGTTGTATTCACATTATAACAAGAAATATGACCAGTGACTATTTCTGGGAAAGAGTTTTGCAAAGATTTGTAGCATTGCGAAATGAATATATAAGAAACAACAAGAGCCCATAACTAAGATTTTCATTCATCGGTACAAATGTCAAACGTTATACAAAAGTTTTACGGATGGTTCACCGTGATAATTCTGGATTGTCTAACGAAGAACTGGTGAGTATATTAATAGCTTTGTCCCCATTGAGCAACTGCATCATAGTTTCATAAAAATCATATTTACTAAACTTGTTGTTTATGTATTTTTCATAAAACCATGGCTCAAGCCCAGTTTATTGAAGAAAACAAAAGAGAGTTTAAGCATTATGAATGCTATGAACTCTATAAGGTTAATGTCACTGGATTTTATGTAGTTTGATGTTACATATAAGTCTAAATGTGATAAACATCGATTAATATAAAATTTAAGTCTAATTTAAGGTTTAAATATTTTCATTCCTTATTATTACTGCCACTTATTTTACAAGACAAAAACTTAGACAATAATAAGAACTAACTAATAACTTCAATAAAAATCTAGTACAATCTATGCCCTTCTGGTTATCTTCATTTAACGTATCTACCACTCACTGTGCTTTTTAGAATGTATCCTTTGTTTTTGTAACTAAGGTTCTTCACTTTCAAAACTGGAGTTTTTATTTGCCTTTAGCAGAACATTATCTTGGATTAACTTCTAAAACTTACACTTCCTTTTTACTATTTTCATTTTTTTTTTAAAACTACTGCATTGGAAACAACGGGTTCAACGTTTGCATCAAAAAAAAGTGTAATAGCCTTTTGAGACATTTCACTTAAGAAATTCAAAACACTAGAATAAAAATTAGATGAGATTAGTAAATAAAATTCAAGAGGAGTGAATTTTGGTGTGATTAGAGTGTTTGAAGTTAGTGGTAATTTATAGTAGTAAAAATATGACCGTTTTTTTATTGTAGAAAAATAGTTGTAGGTGGATTTACTTTGACCACCAGCGGTCTAACTTCTCCGGCACGAATTTTCTAAACCCCCTAACATTTAAACATCAACCGCGCGTTTCATGAGGACCCTCCCTTTTACCATAATGGAAAATCCACTTTGCCCATCCACCTAGATCAATATACTTTACAATCACTTCAATAAGAGTTGCACGGACGCTGCATTTTTTGAGTCGTGTCCGCGTCTGACGCGCGTCAAACAAGGGAGGCATGTTGGACGCGTGTACGACGCACCCACGTGTGCGTCCCCCTCGCGCATGGTTTGGACGCACTGATAACTCGAGTTTAACGCATTTTTTTTCTTCAATTTTCATTTAAACTTCTTTCTTTACTTTTAATATAATTAACTAAATGAAGAAAGACGAACATTCAGGTCAATCATCAAACCAATTCATCCGATTAGAATATAGAATAATAAGTTTAAGGAAATATATCTGAAACATATTACATTATAGATCCATACACATTCATCTTTCATCAGTAAACAATAATCACCAACATTTATTCTACCTACATCGAGATACAAAAGTAAAGTATTGGAACAAATTTTTGTCCTGCTATCACAACATAGATAACAAAGGAGAAATGTTAAAGAATACGAAAAAGAAGAGATAATTAAGTAGATGTGGATTTACTGTTAGCAAAAGATGGGAAAATGATAAAGAGGAGGCGAGAATAAGAAGACAGAGATAATAAATGGGATAGTTAGGTCTTTATTAGGTTTTTGTATTTGGAAATGACATTATGTAACTACCCTTGGTCAGGCATGTGTCGTTCTAAGAATGCATTTCGATTGTGCCATGTATTTAATATTGATTGCTTGCTTGACCTTCAGCGTGTATAAACAAACGATCTCTTCTTTTCTTTTGAAATTTATACACAAAAACAACATAATGCAGCATCATTTTCTAATTTTCAGGATCGAAATACTTGACTTTCCTATACAAATACATGATTGTATCAATAGTATAAAGCAGAGTTTAGCTAACTTTGCCTATATGAGTGGTGGTCAGGATTTATCCTTGGCAAAGATAAATCAAAATATGTGGTTCTCCGTGCCACACCCTACAAGTCGCACACGTGGTGTTCATTCCAATATTATGAATTAAAAATGAATACTCAGGTCAAGATATGGAATTTCAAAAATAACTTTGCCTATATGAGTGGTTGTCAGGATTTATCCTTGGCAAAGATAAATCAAAAGCTGTGGTTCTCCGTGCCACACCCTACAAGTCGCACACGTGGTGTTCATTCCAATATTATGAATTAAAAATGAATACTTAGGTCAAGATATGGAATTTCAAAAATTATAACAGGGAGGTTCGAACTCATGACCTATTGTGTCATAAGAGTGGCCTCTAACCATTGTTCCACCTTGGTTGGAATTGATAGAAAAGATAAATCAACAGTGGTTGTTTGTTCAACTTAAATAGTATAAAGCAAAGTTTAGCCAACTTTTCCTATCTGAGTGGTGGTCAGGATTTATCCTTGGCAAAGATAAATCAAAAGTTGTGGTTATCCGTGCCACACCCTACAAGTCGCACACGTGGTGTTCATTCCAATATTATGAATTAAAAATGAATACTCAGGTCAAGATATGGAATTTCAAAAATTATAACGGGGAGGTTCGAACTCATGACCTATTGTGTCATAAGAGTGGCCTCTAATCATTGTTCCACCTTGGTTGGAATTGATAGAAAAGATAAATCAACAGTGGTTGTTTGTTCAACTTAAATATTAATTAGTATAAGTATTTTATTAATTAGTATAAGTGATTTGTCTAGAGAGAAGATAAATCTATGGTTATGGTTTGTTCAATTTAAATATTAATTAGTATAAGTGTTTTATTAATTGATGTCTCATTAATTTCTCATGATAAATGATTTATTAATTTTACATCATAAATATCCCTTAATTAATATTAATACATATCTCCATCAATAAATAATAATTTTGACAAAAATTATTTCAATAGATATTAGTGGTGGTGGTGGTAGTAGAGGAAGAAGTAAGTGGTGGAAGCGGTGGAAGGTGTTACTAAGTGGTGGAGGAGGTAACATTAGTTTTGGTGGAATAAATAGTGGCGCTGGATGGTTTTAATGGCGGTGGTATTGGTTTTTTCTTTTTGAATCAAAAATAATAAAAAAAATTACATGACGGGTAACATTGTATTGTGAAAAGTATATTTGGTTGTTTTTGACACGATCAAAAAAGGCAGATAACAAATACTTTTGGGATGATACCAAATCATATAAGACAAAATGGTTGTTTTTGGTACCACTGCTATCTTTGGTAACCGTTCGTACGCATGATTTTCAGTATTAAAAAAAAACATATAGTTGAATAAATTAATTGACGACCTAAGTTTGTTAAATCTAAACTTTATACATGACATGTGGGATTAAAAGTTATAAGTGTGCCCAATATTCTACGAGGGATTGAAAATGGTGGTGGTGGAGAAAGAAGTGATATCTGGTGGTTTGTGGTACTGGCCGGTTTTGATGAGTAGTAATTGACTATGTTAATTATATGCTGCTACAAAAGGATAACACTATAAATTAGAAATGTGGTTGATCGTCTTAATGCTAATATAAACTCGGTTAAAATACATGAAAATTAAGAAGAAGAAAAAAACATTTGGATGTCACGTTATATAATAAATAACACTAAAAACTACATATTTAGTATCAAGGTTTCTCCGTCCAATAGATAAATCTAAGGTCGTATTGAGATCCCGTAAGCAGAGGGCGAGTTGGTATTGGATTTCTGAATGATAATGAATATAATGAAACGCTCCCTCTCGGTTTCTCCAATGAAAACCGAAACCTTCTAAAAAAATAATCAATCGAACAACACTTAGATGGAACGCATAACCACCAGTGTAAACTTCTCCGAATTGCTACATATCCAGTGAAATTTCTACAGATTAATTTGGTGATTTCGTCCTACCGTAGTTTTTAACGAGGCATGCAATTAAATCTTTAATAGTGATTTTAAACGTATTTAATAATTACAAAATTCTCTTATAAGTTTTGTTTATGCAAGTATTGATT
The DNA here is from genome assembly GCA_023529315.1 of Papaver bracteatum. Lineage (NCBI taxonomy): Eukaryota > Viridiplantae > Streptophyta > Magnoliopsida > Ranunculales > Papaveraceae > Papaver > Papaver bracteatum. The sequence goes on from JAJJWX010005152.1 coordinate 3,293,421, forward strand.
TAACTTGGGTTCTTTTATATTTTTGTGTTAAGTTGATGACTTTTTAATTTGAATACATGTTTGGTTAACAAACTTTGATACATATAGGGTATTTTCTTTGTAGTACTGATGTTAGTCTCTCATTTTTCCGGTTAGCACTTTGTTTCGATCCCGTATTTGTAGACATTATTTGACTAATGTTGGGGTATTTGTTTAATCTCAAGGCCAATTAAACCCAATGTGTATTGTATACAATGAAGGCGACAGAAGTTTGTGTCGGCTCTACCTTGAAACTAATAATTTTTCTTCGGAAGGTTAGTTGAATTTATGTAGATACAAATATATGCTCTTTAAAACTCCAAATTACTTGAGTAACACTAGATGTGAGAACATCATTCATGCACTACTTAGCATAGTTGGTGTGAAATCTTTTTATCCACGAATTTCTTCAATTTTATGTTATCAATATGACTGAGAAAGAATCTTACACATGTTTTGATTTACTATTATAAGTTTATTTTTTCAACTCACATGTGTATATCTCAGCCTTCCAATAGCCAAGGGTTCTTCATTTTTATAACTCTCACATTTGCAAAAAATAAATAAATAGTGTTTATCTATAGTAGGGAAAATATTATGGGTTTTTGCTTCACTCCTTAGAGCCTTAGTTATCAATAATTTTGGAACAAATGTATTCATAAGCATCATGGAGTTGGATTGGCATTTTAGGTATATGTACTGTTAGATGAAATATTCTTTTTGAAGTTTGAAATTATGGTATGATGGAACAATAAATGGGGAATTTTTTTATTTACTGTATTTTTTATTTTATTTTCATGTTGGCACAACATTATTACTCCGTCCAGATAATAAATTGGAATAACATGCTTAAGTAAAAAATAAAAGATCAGGTAACCCATTTTGTTTCCCAAAACCTATTTGAATATCAAAATAATTACTCACGAATAAAATGAAGCAAGAGGAATGTGAACAATATCGTATTAGAGACAATAATTACTCACGAATAAAATGAAGCAAGAGGAATGTGAACAATATCGTATTAGAGACAAAACATCCCGTGCCGTTACGGCACGGGTTAAAATCTAGTATATAAATAAAAAATATATATATATACACGTGACCGCGTCCTAACTTTTTGAATATTTGGCCGCGTCCGTGTATATGCAACCAAAAGTTTCATAGGAACTGCCCTTAGGAGGAGGCTGGCTGGCCCTTAAATCAATCGATATTTTTAACAACATAACAGATACCGATGTCAATCGAACTCAGATGAGTTAAAAACTAAAAAAGACACTGAGTCGACAATCACCAGATATGAATTTTAGGTGCAATATCCAGTGAAGCAATAAAATAGATGCGAGATTTCGTCAATAACTTTTCTTTTTCCCTTCCCTGTACTCTATACATGTATGTTTTGTATTGAGTGGTCCTCATGATTTAAAACTGTTTTGAATCGAGAGATGTGCAGACAAAGAAAGAGGGGAAATTGCGGGTGGAGAGTGATGCACAGGCCATAGGTTGTAGGTTATGAGAATATCTTGGGTTTTGTTGCAATGTGTCGATTACAACCAATCTTCCATCCGTTTTCAGATATTAAATCAACACATTCTCACTGTTTAGGCAAAAGGTCTCGGACAAGCTTACTTACAGCTCCTCCTTTTAAGAATTGTGTTCTCCAAATTCCCTTCAAGTGAAAATATTTAAACTCTAAAGTACTTCAAATTAAACTACTTGAATCTTCATCAAAATTTGTGTAGGAAAGAAGACCCATGTTTTCTGTAAGTTGAATTCAACATCATGCTGGTTCTAGCTGTCGCACTAGCTAGGGGTAACTCATTTCTATATTCAAAGTCTCAAACTGCGGGTTTGATCGGGCAGCTATACGTGCACTGTACTCTGGTACTACTACAGTACTCGTTAGACGTCTATCTCAGCACCGTCTGGATTCTATATCACAAAATAACCCTGATTTGATTGTAAATCCAATTTCTGACGATAGATGATGACCAAACTGCACATTTGTAATCGACCTAACAGTATTTGTAGAAACAAAAAGAGGGCTAGAAGCTTAAAAACTAAGAGAAGAACAAAAAGTAAAAGAATTCCAAACTGTTAATATATATCGACCATAATTACATTTAATGACAAATTACATATAGAATCAACGTGATTCTTGGTATAAAATCTAAGAAAGAAAAATAATGTATATGCTCACACTAAATCGTATGATATCTTCAATAGACCAAGAAGGCTGTCCAATCCAGCCCCGCCCCTTGTAAATGCATATCTTGTTTTGGAGGAAGAAAGAACCAAAATTGATGGGCTTCACTAGATAAAGTTTTGGATCTAGCAAAAACATTTCCATCAAAAAAAAAAAAAAGCAACCTCGAGTTGTTTTTGCATTGGTTAGAGATTTCTAGAGAAAAAGATTATGAACCACTGATTACTAATGACCGCGACCACGGTGGCTTGGACCGGAATAGGCTTGTCTTGCAGTGATGTGTTTAGCCGATGATGTAAGGGAAGGATTATCACGGAGATTTCTTGAAGCATCAACAACTGACATGGAACATGAAAGGAAGAGGAGGAAGAAGATGATAATGAAGATTGAATTGAGAACAATGATGTAAGATTGGTTCTTCATGATGATGAATATATTTTTGGATCGTTTTTGCAGTGTTGTAGTTGTAGAGTTGATGGAGTAAAATGAAGATTGATGATGATGATGATGATGAAGAGAGTTTGGAAATGAGAGTTGTTCCCTCCTTCTATAAAAAGGTGGTGAACTCGGAGGAGAGACCTTGTAATTTGTACGTGTAAGAAAGATGGAGGAGAGAAAATGGCATTGACTTGAATATTTTCGGAAAGTTTGAATAGAAAGAGTTGGCGGAGGGAGGGGGTAGGAACGTTGGCTTTTTTGGTATTATGGTCTTTCTTTAGTTTTAGGCTTAATTTGAAAGCGTGGTTCTTACGGATTGACCTTGTGCATTTGAAGAGCTCTAAAATACAGGGAGTGTGGTGAGAAGAGTCAAGAAATCGGCCTAAGTAGTAGAGGAATTTGGTAGGATTTGGTAGGTTTTCTTTTGTTGTTAAGTTGATTGGGGGAAGTTCGAGTTGCAGTTAGAAATCCATACAAATGTATTGGTAGGGAAACATTCTTTTCAGCAACAAAAAGATAAGTAGAAAAATGCTGTGTCAAATACTAATTTTATTAGATTAGAAAATGAATTCCCAAGGTTATCTTAATTCTGTTCAACGATAATGAAGTTTTGAACTACAAAACCAGTTAAATTGATTGCCAGCGTTGATGGAAATTTGGTACATTTGACTTGGTTTTCTAAAATCTTTTAACATTAAACCACACATCCTAGGCTACATGCACTCTGAGTCTGAGGTTAAAGCTAACACTACCTCAATATGATATAAATTATGAATTAGAGTTAGAGTTAGAGTTAGAGTTAGATACTCACTCCGTCCCACTATTAAGTGATCTAGTTTAAGCTTGCACAATTTTTAAGGCAAACAAAAAAAGAGTATTTTTAAGTATTTTTTTACTATTATACCTTTATGAATAATAACTAGTGAAATTTAGAAATGATTTATCTCTCAAACTATTTCATGGATGTTCTCAAATTTCATACCATTGAAAAATATTTTAAAACACCTACGTAACGAATATAAACATGTCTATCAAATTATGTTTTTTTTATATTTTTTATAATTAATTAAAAGGATAATAATTAACTAAAAGAATAATTTTAGAAATATCTAATTGTTTAGTGATATGAATCACTTATTAGCGGACAAAATATAAAATCAAATATATCATTTAATAGTGTGACGGATGGAGTAATACTTTTACAGCGGGGATTGTAAACATTTTTACCACTATGAGAAACATTAGGCGGACAGTCTAGTTAGATAATCAAAGTCATGTAAAGATGAGACCGAGGATGAGAATAGACTACACTTAAACAATCACTGCAGCATAAAGTTGCCACCGACGGTGACAACCCAAAATCAAATGCAAACATTTGGTCAACACTCAAATATATTTAGAAGACTTTTAATCTTTTTGTGTGTCTCTCTTTTGCTGAAACTAGTTAGTGTTTCACCTAACACTACATTTTCACATACCAACATAAGTTTGTTGTTTTCTTGCCGGCTTGTAGTGACTTCCCACTTAACCTAACACACAAACCCTCACCTTCTTTCTCATCACATTTTCTCTTTTGGGTATTCTCCGGGCAAAAACATCAAGGCTGCTAATGTGGGACCGGAATTAACAGGGAGTACCGTTTAAGTGATCCTACGGCCAGGATCAAATATAATTCTTTTGTCTTATATGAAACGGTACCCCTGTTAAATTTCGGTCCCCCATTAGCAGCACTGAAAAACATGGGTGCTTTCGCAACACGCTCTGTACCTGTGTTTAGTTAGCCAGTAAGTCTAGTATCATGCATTTCAAAGGTAAAATAGAAATTCAAAGTTAACCAAGTATAAAACTCTATTTAGCATTAAAAATGAGTATATAATTGGTAATTCGGTTAACATTTATAGTTAATAATTTAGTTTTACTATTATTGCCATGATATTAAATGGTTGAAACTTATGAGGAAGCAAATTAATTAAGACATCCATGATAAGGATGGATACCTAGATGATCCCGAATAAGAAACATTCTTTCTTTAAATTACAATCAACAAGAGACCAAAATCTGAGTTTGAATGAATCAAACATGAATCTTGACAAAGAAAATCTTGCCATGAGTGACGCATGGTGACGAACTGACCATGCAATAGAGAAACTTTTGACTTGTGAAAAAAGAACGACTCACGTAAAAACCTGGTTTGTAAATTTTTAACACCACTCCGCGGACGATTGTTTCAAGATTTAGCAAGAAATTAGCTTGTCTCTTTTTATTGGCTTTCTTTGATTTTGGGTCCTTGACTCTTTCTCATCAAGAAAAATAAGGCTATGTACTCTGTAGTGTCGGTTTATCTTCATTGTTGAAAAGGCAAAATTTGGTGAAGAATAAAATGCATACGGCTCTGTCTGTTTATCTTCATTGTTGAAAAGGCAATATTTGGTGAAGAATAAAATGCATACATGCCAAAATTAGAAACACTCATAATGTCTGATACAGGTACAGTAAAAACAGGCGGTCCCAGTGACTACTAGAGCGAGTTGGATATTTCAGTCTGTAGTCTGTGCTATTTACAAATGTTGTTGAAAATTTGTACTAGTACTGAATATTGATTCGAAAAACTGTAAAAGGCTAGGTAAGTTCTCTACTCCTCTTTGATTTACCTTAACGAGAAAGCCTTCTTGTTACATTTGAAATTGCCTGGTAATATGTACATGGAGAAAAAAAAATGCCATGCTTTAAAAGTTTTACCATGTGAATTCAAGGGTATAAGTGAATAAGTCTTTTTTGAAGCAGGAGCGCCTCCTGCAAACCCTACTAACACGAGATTTGCCAAAGTTTACTCATGAATTGCATATTGCTTTCGGAATTCGGATGTACTAGATAGCAGCTGGGAGATGGCACTTAAATCAATACATATATCTGCAATTGGATCCTAAATCAAGATAGACATTTCTTTTTGACGGCAAAGAGCAAAGTTAACTAAAAATGGTTGTCAATCGCTAATGTAGGATCAGAATATCGCAAGAAGGACATATTTGCGAAGTTTGATCAACAACACTTTGCGAGCATCGCAGAATGATTTGAAGAATGACGTAATAGATGATGATGGCAGAAAAATGAGAAAAGTGTGATGACTCTGCGATGATTAGAGTGTTTGCGAAGATTAACAAAAGAACTCTTGCGAGAATATCGCAAGTCAAGTCCGAAATTAAAGGACAGATTAGCTCTCATCCACTATGTAATTCCCTATATAAAGAGTTGAACATGCATAAGGAGAGAGATCTTTTTTGAGTATTGGGCAAGTCATTAGAGCGTCTGCAGCGGTGCGACTAAAACTAAAGAGTAAAGAGTAAAAAAAAAGACCAGATTTGGGTTTAGTCCGTTCAGTGACGCAGTTGGGGGAGACTATATTTAATCGGGCGTTCATAAAGTTTACGCTTGTTGCGGGGTGTTGATATATCTTACGCTTATTGCGGGGCGTTGATATAGCTTACGCTTGTAGCGGGGCGGTGGTAAAGATTACGCGCGTGTGGGGCGTTCATAAAGTTTACGCCTGATGCTGCCGAGTAACTGTTGACGTAATAAAAAAAAAAAAAAAAACTATATGGGGCGGGGGTATAATTTCCGCCCCAAACATATGAAATTAAGTAATACAAAAAAAATGGGGCATTTGTATAGTTAACGCCCCATGATAAACAGAAAAAAAAAAAAATGGGGCGGGGACTTTATAAACGCGTCGTGTGGGGCGTAAACTATATGTACGCCTGTTGGGGGCGTAAAATTTACGAACGCCTGTGGTGGGGCGTAAAATTTACGAACGCCTGTGGTGGGACGTAAACTTTATCAACGCCCGATTATATTTGGGTTTGGTATTGGTCGCGGACCAAATATAGTCTGGGATTTAGTCGATGGTCTTCGTTTAGTCGATAATACGTCCCACTACGTCTCGTTCTCGACCCAAATTTTTGGTCTTAGTCGCCCGCTGCAGATGCTCTTAGGAGAGAGAAAGTCCAGAGCGGTTGTTAATTCCATAGCTTTATTTCATTTCTTTCTTGTAAAATTTGTGAGATTAATCAATAAAAATTGTGATTGTTGATCTAAAAATGATTTGATTGTATGAATTCTTGTGAGGGGTGTAGTGTGGGATTTCCTGCTACTACATATTGACGCTAGAAACAGGGACTCCTTGTTGATAGTGTGAAGATTAATATTGTGATTTGAAAGAATTTGGAGTAGTTGGTGAAAAGTTTCATATAATTTTCAACAATTCATTAAGATTAAAAAGATGGATAGAAGAAAAATGCTTCAAGACAACCAACAACTGTGAGAAGGAGTAAGATACTTGCTGGAGAAAGAAGAAACGAAACTGGAGAATCATCAAGAATGAATACAAGAAATGATGGAGAAAATCAAATTCAACAACCAATTCAGCATATGCCAGCGCAAAACAAAGTTATGGATTATGATAGAGTGAGTGTACACACCTGGCAGTCAAATTCAGCAGATGAAACAAAGGAAGAACGACAATTGAGAAACGATAGACGAGTAGAGGAGGATCAAGAAGCAGTTGGAGGTATAGTTCATGTACATGAAGAGATTGAAGCATTAGAAGCATCGAGACAAAGAATATACGAAGAAAGGAGAATAGAAGCAGAAGAACGTGCTAATTTGACAAGGCAGAATCATGAGTTGAGAATGGAGAATATGAGACTACAAAGTAGAAGGTCAAGAAGCACTACAAGATCAAGTTCAAGATCAATCAGAAGGGAAGAAAGACGAAACTCACTTGTAGAAAATGTTGATGGAAATATTCGGCAGGAGGTGCAAAATCCAGATGAAGAACGTCGCGAAAATAGAGAAATGATTGAAGATCGGTACATTCCACATGGCGAAATTCCTCAAAACAGGCAGCATCAAGAACAAAATAACCAAGGTGATGAAGAAAACCAAGAAGAAGGAAGAAGAATATTACATGGGAGGGAAAATCGCAGAAATGAGTAATTGAAGAAGAAATCGAGAGACATTATGCTGAACAAGCACGTTTAGCCTGCGAAAGAGAGAGATTGAGAGAAAAAATGGAGGAAAGATAACTCCAAGAAGCAATACGTCAAAACAACCATGACAATCGAGAAAGAAGACGCGAGAAAAACCACAACAATGGTAATATCAATGAAGAATATGATAGAATACAAAGGAGAATCAAAAGACAACCAAGAGAGTTGATAAGGAGTGAGCAAAATTGCAGAAGAGAAAATGAGAGATATAATGGTGTGCGAATTCATGAAAGAAAAGATCGCAGAGAAAGACAAAAAGAAAATGATTGGGAAGAAAATCAAAATTTCGCAACACAAAACAGGAAAGAACGCAGGAGAAGAGAAGCGGAATTAAAGAGACCAATGGGATCAGCGTCCGGGGTAAATGAACATATCTTAAGAGAACTCGCGGAAATGAGAGGAATGTTGAATAATAGGAGAGAAGAAGGTAGGAGACAATTGGATAAATCTATAGAAGAAGCTGCGAAAACTCCATTCACACAAGAAGTACAATTAGGAGGAATACCCCCAAAGTGAAATCTTCCTACATTAGCTAGCATTTTCGACGGAACAACATGTGCAATTCAACACATCAAGGCGTATGTAAGGTGTATGCTACAGTGGGAAAATCATGATGCTGTATTGTGCAAATATTTCGCATCCAGTTTAACAGGGGAGGCGCTGAATTGGTTTGAAGGTTTGCCCAAGAATACGATAATATCTTTCAACCATTTGCAGACTACATTCTTAGAGGCATACATAAGTAACAACTCTTCGCGACCCGGCATTGAAAATGTATTTGGATTAAAACAGAGAATTGGTGAAAGTTTGAAGCATCTAACCATAAGATGGAAGACAATGTGTAGTGAAATGGCTGGACATGTTGATGAGAGATATCTCATCTTATCATTCATTAACGCAATGTTCGCAACTAATCTATTGTACATACAAATTTTCAGAATCAAGAATACAATCACAATTACTGAATTACGGGAGCTGCAGGAGGAGTATATTTCCCTTGAAGAAAAATAGAATGAAATGGAATCATATCCCGTTACGAATACAAGCTCAGCAACATCAAATGCGAGTTTGCTACCAAAGTTGATAGATGTAGTGGCGAGCACTTCGTAGGTCCAACAAGAAAAGAGTATGGAGAATAATCAGTAGAAAATAGTAGCAATGGGAAGCCGTGACCAAGAAGAATTTGAGAAAGAAATAAACTTCTATAGTCGAGGTGGAAATAACAAAATACAAAGACTTGATCATCCGCAGGAAAGTTATAGAAGACAAAGACAAAATTATCAGAGAGGATCAGGAAGTTAAGAAATGATATGGGAGGAGATCAAGATGCCTCCTTTGAATACTAGTGTGGAAAAAAAATTGGAAGCAATAATTTTAATAGAGAATATACCAACACCCTGGAACATGGGAAAAGAACCGCTTCCAAATAGCAGGAGCCAAGAATTTTGCTCTTACCATCACTTTCATGGACATTCTACAAATGACTGCAGAAATATAAAGAGAATCATTCTCAGGATGATAGACCAGGGAAAGCTAAATCATTTTCTAATAGGGAACCCTCAATCTCAACTCTTACCACCACCGCCAGAAATTCGCAGGGTAAACACAACAAAAGGAGGAGAAACATTTGTCATAGAAATTGGAGCGAAGGAAAAAAATCTATTTTGTAATTCTATTGTACATTCATACAAGATAATCGAAGATTTCCATGAAAATGTTCTAAGAAGAGTTTTCGCAAGAGATATTGATGGGAGAGAAATAATGAATATTGCGAAAGCTTCGTCATTAGAAGAGTGTCAAAAGCATACAATTTCTTTCACTGCACAAGAAGTACCTGAACCTGGAGAAATGCATGACAATCCACTAGTGGTAAGATTAGTGATAAACCAAAAACCAAAAGAAGATGGAAAGGGGGATGAAGATGATGATGAGGATGAAGCTGAAGATACATGGGCAATTAATAGAGTCTTAATTGACACGGGAAGTTCTGTGGATATATTATTCTATCATACTTATAATACTATGGGAGGTAGAAATGAGGATCTAATACCTTCAACTTATAAAATCTATGGTTTTAATGGTACTTCCAATAAGCCTAAAGGGGAAATCACTATGGGAATTCCATTAAAGGGGATATCCTCTAAGATCCTATTCTGTGTAGTTGTTGTGGAATCACCCTATAACGCTTTAATTGGATGACCTTGGCTACATGGGATTCTAGGCATGGCATTAACCTTACACCAATGCATCAGGTTTCCTCATCCCAATGGTATTGGAGTCATAAAAGGAGATTGGGTAGAGGGTAAGAAATGTTATGAGATTGATATGGAGTCCTACGAGGAAAGAGATGCCAAGAAGGAGAATTAGAAATATAACATTAATCAAAGACAAAGACGTGAGAGGTTGATGGTTGACACAATAGATCAAAGAGAAGAATGGATATTGCAAAGTCAGAACTTGCTGAAAACAACAAGCGGAGAAAATCACGCAGAATGTGAGAAAGTAGCTAACAATCTCGCAGAGGCAGAGAACAGTAAAGGTAAAAAATTCAAACTGTGAAATGAAAGAAATATTGAGTAAAAAGAAAAAGATGTATGATTGATTTGTTGCAAAAAAATTCAAAAATGTATTTTACTTAATGATAAAAATGAGATTGAGAAATTACAACAGAGCTGAAATGCAAAAGAATAATCCTTAGAATGGGACGAACCTTTATGGCGTACACCCTAGTTCGCGAATAAAATTTCGCGAGAGGCAAATGTAAGACCTAAAGTACGTCATAGAAGGGGGTATCTATTTTATGGCTCAGCGATAAGGTTACACCGCTGCTGGAACCTGAGTCATGGAGATTTGGGGTCAATGAAAACCCATCCAGGAGAGACACCTTGGATTCTCAACTTGAGTTGGGCGACTAAGGTAATAAGATCTATCCTAAGGGGTTCAGATTATGACCAAGGCGCCGAGGTACACGGTTGAGCCAAGAGTGCACGGGGCGTATGAAACTTCCCTGGCCATTCTTGGAAAGTATTGGCTATGATGCACTCGGCCTGAAGAAAACCATACTTAGGGTGCAGTCTCGTAACCATAAACCATATAGGCAAAAGGTATAAGAGGCTGTGAACACAACTGGTTGTTGTTAAGACTGAATATGAGGAGCTAGTCTTGTATGACAGAAGTACGTCTCCTTGAAAGGGAAACCAGGGGGAGATAAGGGAGGCACCCTCCATTAGGGAGATGATAAGTGTCTTAAGACGCAAATGTCATGAGTCTTTTTACTCATGGGAGTATTAAGACTTTTCATATTTGTGCAACAGTCCTGAAGAGGCAATAATACAAAAGAGAAGTTAAGACGAGATCAATGGGTTTCTACATGAAAGTGTAAAAACGTCCTGCGATTTCGTCGCAAGACGGCAATATCATGGGGCTTTAATTTCGCAAGAAAATTTAGGCATGTCATATTATCGCAACAAAAATTACATAAGAACAAAAAGTTAAGGCAAGATCAATGGGTTTCTACATAAAAATGTAGAGACGTCCTGCGATTTTGTCGCAAAAGAAAAAAGATGGCAAAATAAGACCTTTACTTAGGAAGGCAAAGTAAGACCATATCAGAATACAACAAAGAATGCAACTTTACAATTTATAATTGCGAGATTATTCAGAGATAATTGTGATTTTCTACCAATTTATAATTGCGAGATTATGCAGAGATAATTGCGATTTTATCGCAAATTATTTTATTAAACAGAGGCAGCTTGCTCAATCACTCATCTGAATACAAATAATAGAGGCAAGTATGGGAATGCATAGAATAAATTAAATGTTATTTGTTTTCACATGATAGATTTACGCATAAAACGTTAATTATATTTTGGATAGTCATATTGTAAGAGAGAAAAAATTTCTAACCCATGCAGGAAAGAACAAAAGAAATAGAGCTTGTATTAAAGACTGGAGAAATTCGCAGTGATAGATTTCAAGTATACAAGAACGAAAGATCAAGAGCAAATATACAAGTTTAACAAAAAATTGAACAAGAAAGCATAAAGAAGCGAAAAATATTTTTTTCTTGATTCTTCATTATCATCATTAAGTTCTTCACCAGAATTTTCTTCTTCATCAGACTTCTCCTATTCATTTTCTCCAGACTCCGTTTCTTCATCAGCTTCACTATCAGAGATGACCAAATTAGGAACGTTCTCTGGAACTTTGTCTAAGAGACAAGGATACTTGGAGTGAAGAATCTTGTTGTCATCACAGATCTCTTTGATGGTATCATTACGGAAAGAAATTGCATCATTCCCAAAATTCGCAATAATGATCTTCATTTGAGTCTTCAATCTTGAACATTTCTCATTGTGAGAAGATAAATCTTTCGCGAGATTCACTTTCTCATTCTCAATTTATTCAATCCTCTTACGATATCTATCTTCAGCTTCTGCAAAAATATAATAGTAAATCAACAATTTGAAGGAAGTTTATGAAAAACAAACAATTAAATAAGGAGGAACAGTTAACAACCTTCTCTGTTAGAAATCATATCTCTAATCAAAGCCGCTTGCTCAGCTTGAAGACTAACATCTACACCTAAATTATTCCTGGAGTTATCTAGAACTCTCGCAGCCCAAGCAAACTCATCATCATGATTTATAAGAAGGCGGGAGAGAACTTGATTTTCCCTCTCAATAAGAGTAGCATTTTCGCGGATAAGTCTATCTCTTTCAATTTGAAATTCAAGAAGAGTCTTGTGGAAATCCGCTAAAGATTGAGCACCTTTCTTAGCGATACGGTATTTATCATCAATAAGACTACTGATCTTAGTTCTTAATTTGTTAATTTATTCTTTTGAGTCAACATAAAAACGTTTAAACTTATTGGCTAATCCCAAACTGGATCTATGTTCAATTTTTAAGAGATGGATTTTGGATCTAAGTTCATATATGGAAAGATAATTGATTTCATCATTTATAAAGTCATTTAAAGAATCATTAAGGTGTTTAAGAAGAGTGTCATCATCCATAAGATTGGTAAATGTATGAAGAAGAATAGCCTCATCAGAAAGACCATAAACGTCTGCAAAATGGTGAAACATATAAGAAAGGGTAATGAGAAAACGAAATGAAGAAAAAGAAGGAAAAAGTTCTATACCATAGAGTTGCTTATTGGCATTTTGAAGACCATAGATTGTATTCTTTTGGACATCAGTCTCAGATTCCAGTTGGTTGTTCTTTTTGTGAAGATCAGCAGTCTCAGATTCCAATTGGTTGTTATTCTCATGAAGACTAACAATTTCAGCTTCCAAATTCTCATTCTTATTGTGAAGTTCAAGATACTTCTTTTCAAAGGTCGTACGCCTTTTTTCCAAATCTGCGGTAACATCATAAGAAGTTTTCCCATCCTGCGAAATAATGCATCGAATTTTTAGAATAAATTAAGAACTCAAGAAAAAAATAGAAAGAAGATAAATATGAGTATGAAAATTTACCAAAATATTGAGTGAATGTAAGAAACTTGGAGATATGGATCTTGAAACCCCGCGAAGAGATTCATTATTTTTTAAGAGGGGAGTATCGCAAATAGCAGCTATGGATTGGCAGGCATCGGTAAGACAAATATCACCAATTCCTTGCCAAGAGTTAGAAAAAATACTGGACAATTGAGCCATAGAAGATTCAGGTTGTGAAGCTTCCTTCGCAGAAGAAACATCATCATCATCATCGCTATCATCACTAGAATTTTTACTAGATTGAAATTTTTGTTTCTTTGAAGGAGGGGCAACAGATTTATCTTTGTGAGAAATGTTCTTGCCTTAACCCCTAGTCTTCGCAACTTTAACAGGTTCTTACACTTCAGCGATAACCTACACACACAGATAAAGATAAGAAATAAAGGCAACAATATATTGTGAAGAATCATAAAAGAATATTTCTTACTTCATCTTTGAATGATCGAAGAGCTGATAAAGTGTTGGCTTTCCCAGTCTTGCTATAACTTACTTTCAACCTTTCAATATAATAATTTCGCAAGTGAAAACATTGGATTGGTCAGCAAAATTATACATAAGAATAAAAAGAACAACAATTCAAGCAAGCAAAATGTGTAAATATACCTCTGCTTCTCTCTCAGGCCATGTAAATACCCATGGTTGGTATGCTGCGAGATTCGCAGGTAAAACATGAGATCCGGAGATGTATGGACCCTTTAGGATTAAAGTGAAGATACACAACTTATCATCATTAGAATGACGTGGAGTTGTATTTTTTCCGGGATGCCAATCAATGTCTTGCATTAGTATCTTGTCATCAGCAACATCATCTTTCTTTCTCAAATGAATGCCCCAACAAGTGCTATCTCTTTTCATGGGAATTATCTCATAATTCGCAAAGAAATTTTTTACGATGTACTTCGCAGGAACAATCGCAACATCAATAAACTTGGGATTCTTAACTTTTGAGGGGTAAAGAGATCCCTTACCAGCACCACGATTCGCAAACTCGAGCATTAAGCGAATGCAATCTCCACTTAATTGATATACTGTTCGCGAGAATTTCGCATGAGAAAGAATTTCATAGAATAAGGGAAGTTCAGGATCATAAAGGGGAATAGGAAGACCAGCGAGAAGCTAACCTAGCGAGACTATGATCTTTTCATGATTACAAGGATGATCATAAAATAAACTAATTGAAAGTTCAGATTTAGGGTTTTGACCAGGAATGGGAGATAAAGTAAAACCTTTGGTTAGAAATTCCTTTCGAACTTCTTCAAGAGAAACTTCATTCTTACGACCAGCTGGAGGCATTTTTAGTATAGGAATGAAGAGGAAAATAAAAATTGAAAGATGAAGAATGAAAGTTTGCAGTAGCAGAAGCGAAATTTGCGGAAGAACAGTAAAATTGCAGAGAAGCTGAGAAGAAAGTAAAAAGAAGAGAAGGGAAGAATAAGGAGAATATATATAGAGAGTAGAAATTCTCGAGAAGATAAGTGCATTTAATGCGAAGGGTAGACATGAGCGGTTAAAAAGCAGCGGTTGGAAAAGACATGTCAAGAGATGGATGGAAGAAAAGATACGTGTAACAAAATTCACGTAAAATATAGAAGTGTGTCAGTACAGAAAAATATGAAAAGATGAACAATTGCGGCATATTGAAAAACGATTTCTCATGACATTCTACCCTTCGCAGAGAATACATGATAAAAGGAAGATGTAGGATCAGAATATCGCAAGAAGGACACATTTGCGAAGTTTGATCAAAAACACTTTGCGAGCGTCGCAGAATGATTTGAAGAATGACGTAATAGATGACGACGGCAGAAAAATGAGAAAAGTGTGATGAATCTTCGATGATTAGAGTGTTTGCGAAGATTAACAAAAGAACTCTTGCGAGAATATCGCAAGTCAGATCCGAAATTAAAGGACAGATTAGTTGTCATCCACTATGTAATTCCCTATATAAAGAGTTGAACATGCATAAGGAGTGAGAGATCTTTTTTGAGTATTGGGCAAGTCATTAGGAGAGAGAAAGTCCAGAGCGGTTGTTAATTCCATAGCTTTATTTCATTTCTTTCTTGTAAAATTTGTGAGATTAATCAATAAAAATTGTGATTGTTGATCTAAAAATGATTTGATTGTATGAATTCTTGTGAGGGTGTAGTGTGGGATTTCCTGCTACTACAGCTAAGGCAGTGAAAAATAAACTAGGAAAGATACATGGATGTGTTTGTTACAACATCCCCATTACATATAAGGGTGCATAAAGTGAAACCCAAAAAAATATATGTTTGTCTAGTCCAATTGAAAAGTAAAACATTTACTTCCACGATAATCTGTTTAATACTTTTACACACAATTACATGCAAGGATGTTAAATCGTGAATCGTTTTTCATTTTTTAAGAATTTAATCGTATGTTGAATCGTGAATCGAAGATTCATGGTAAATCTCTAAATACATATCGGAATTATAGATCATTAAGTTTAATTATATGTTATTAGTATTATAGATATGTTGTAGGGCTTGTAGCCCATGGATGTGCGGCCCAATATAGTGTCTAGGATCTTCTTCTTGTCAATTCTTCTTAATATAAAGGAGAATGATTTTGCTGACTTGGCAGAACCACAACAACCCTGAGATTTTCTCCAACAAAAGTAAGCCACTTGTAAGATAGAAAAAGATTAGTTGCTTCTTCGAAAAGGTATGATTCCTGCAAGCAAGTTATGAAAACACACTACTGTTGGGAGTATTTTGTTTATGAAAAGACAATGTAGAGACGGAGTTTTATGAAAAGACAGTATTGTGTTTATGAGAAGACACTATTGTTCGTAATATTATGTATAAAAAGGTTGCGAGAAGGCACTCCTCTTGGTCAATTTTTCGGTTGGTCAGGTCTTTTGGTCGAAAGACGTTATCTAAAATACAGGTTTATCATAATACATGACAGATAGGGATACGTCTTTTAGGCTTTACAGGCATGACCCTTTAATTGCATAATAATATAGGCTGAAAACAAAGAACCCCAACCAACTTATATACTATGCAACAAAATCCTCATCTTCACAGCGTCGAATACCAGATTTTTTGAAGATACTCAAAATTACAATTGATAATAAAAAAATCAACAATCGAGATACAATTATCTTCCTCTAAAGTTTGTTCGGATATATTTCATCGTTTGCAAATACGCCTAATTTTGTAGGATAAGGTTTCATCGACAAAGGTAGCAATTTGTTATTATCAGCAATAAACATAGTTAACAGTTTCATCAATCTTTGGGTTAAATTATAATCTATCACTTCAGTTGAAGATCAAGGCATTCTTTCGCTAACAAAAGAAGGTATATTTTCATCTTTCCCCATTGAAGGTATTATGAGTTAACAATTATATGTGCAGGTTTTGGATTGATCAAGTAGAAAATATGTTTGGTTCTCTCTGATCTGACAGAGCACGGGTATATTGACAACTGCACCTCTTGAAATCACTTTCCCGTTTGAAATAATTTACATAAAACGATCCACAGAATAATGAATTTTACATCGTTTGATGAGTCGCAATTTGTACGACTTTAATGTTTACATTGTTTGATTCTAGATTAATAGGTTTTGGAAGAGACAAAAAGAAAAAACAATGGTGCACATAGATGAGTGTAAGATTCTGTAAACTGCTCGTTTGTATATAAAGGAATATATGGATGTAACACAGTTGATTCTAATCAATAGAAACTTTTCTCTGCCTCTTTATCTTCCCTGTATTTCCACTGCAAAACGCTATCCGCACGAGCTCTTCCCTGTTGCAAGATTTTTTTTTCTTTGGTCGTATCAATCTCGCGAGGCAAATCAATGTAATCAATGAATCAGATTTGTGCGTTTGTTCTTGAGAAAGAAAAAAAAGTAAAAATGTATGCCTACAAACTTCTAAACCAACTGTTGTTTATTATGATATGATTTGTTTGGATCTCCATGTAATGGTGGTTTTCCTTTTTATTTGATTGATGATGATTGATATACTTATGAATCTATGATCGTATTTTGTGGATCTATGATGGATTTATTTGATGATTG
This sequence comes from Papaver bracteatum, assembly GCA_023529315.1. Classification (NCBI taxonomy): domain Eukaryota; kingdom Viridiplantae; phylum Streptophyta; class Magnoliopsida; order Ranunculales; family Papaveraceae; genus Papaver; species Papaver bracteatum. Next base: position 3,310,679 of record JAJJWX010005152.1, read on the forward strand.
ATATGATCTTTTATTAAACTAAATCTATGATGATGAGTAATGGATTGATTTGATTGTATTGTGTATGTACCAATTTGTAGGAAGAAAAATCTGTCCGCTCAAAAAATGAAACCCGTATGTTCGTAGCCTGGGAAAGAGAAATGAAGGAAATCCAGTCCAAGATCCATAAGTCCGATTTTAAAGTTTTTCGACCCATATGTCTGATTTTAAACTTTTCGACCCATCTGTCCGATTTGAACTTTTCGACCCATCTGTTCGTTTATGAATTTTTTTGACCCATCTGTCCGATTCTGAACGTTTTCGACCCATCTATCCGATTCTGGACTGTTTCGACCAATCTGTCCGATTCATCCCTACCCAATCCGATCCAGTTCTGTTTCGTTTTGGTGGTTGTCCGTGCATGTCCGAGCGGGCACCGGTTATGCGTATGTATATATGGAACCAAAGCTTGGCATGAGGTACGTAACTATTTATGGGTTTTAAGGTTGGTTATTTATTGGGTTTATTTATTTGTTTTTAGAACATGCATAGTTCTATTTTTCTTTGTCTTAAGATAAATCCATATCATATAAATGGTCAATTTAGATTATGACTATTGATCTTGATCATTAAGAATTTTGGTCTTGTTATTTTGTTCTTTTAAATATGATATTGGCTATAGTTGAATGTGGCTTATTGTTCAATTGGTTGTACCAACTCGATTACAATGTATTCATTTGAGGTTTAGAAGTACTTGAGAAACATTATTGCGTACATGATATTTTCTCTCCAAATTTGAATGTTCCTTGGGATGTAATCCACTTGCTTGACTATTAAAGAGTCGGTAATTTCAAAATATACGTTTAAATAAAATCATATGTATTCCAATTTTTGTGGAAGAACTCACAAAAGATTATATGAGTTAGAAAATTTTCATTTCTTTACTTCATCCATGATACTAACGAACCAGTACATGTTGAAGTATGACAACAAGAGAACTATATTTAGTTATATATATATATATATCTATATATATTCAACCTAAAGTAAGTGGTTGACATGTGTAGTCAGATTCTCTTGGCATATTGAGATAAAGATATTTATCAAATTAAGCTAAATGTAGCAAAAATTGAAAATGGAAAGAACCCCGATGTAATGAGGGTTAGATATACCGACTCATATAAAGCATGTGAATAGGGACATATATCATGAGACAAAGATGTATCTTTTCTCCCGGTAGTAATGACACCAAAGTACATGTATCAACTGAATATGGGATGAATCTAAGATGTAATTCTAGCTCTCACCAAAGAGTTGGGAATAAATCTTATTACCAGTATTGGTACAAGCAATGCAATCCGAGTACCATTGTAGCAACCGATTTCTATGGAAATGTCATACTTTAGACATCAACTTTAATGACAAGAAGAACTTTGCATGGCCAATTGACTATTTATTTGAATTAGATATAATGTCTACGCTTATGGAATGAAAAGTACATCATTTCCACGAGACATAAATTTTATATAGCACTTGAGATATACCCCGGATGAAAAATATATCACCCCCCCTGAAACGTAACATATATTCAATCTAAAGTACTTGATTTTAATCTCACTTTTGTTACTAATAAGTCCACACCACTTATTTAATATCTCAAGACTGAATGTCTAACAGATAATGGTTTCCCTCCCACCATCTTAAGGAATTTAAACTAGTTGTCGAACTATTTACTTATAATGTGGCTAAGAGGATTGGATCATCGAGCGCAGCATTGCTCAAAAATTTGTTTTCAAGATAGAACAGAAACGTCACAAAATCTCTACATGTACCGAGAGATAATCACACCTTGTTAAATTCTAAAGTAACTCATGCAAATGAATATCATGTGGAACCTTACAATGATGAGAACGTAATTGATTGTATCTTTTATAGTCTCTAATATACTTGGAAGGAAACATATTTTAGAGAAACTAATGAGTCAATTTAGTGAAATGTAAATCACTATAGTATTAATTTGGATTATTGAATCCATATTGATTCCGACGATGAAATGTTGGAAATTGACTCATACAGACTTTGACATAACCATAAAGGCACTTTGGTTGTTTAAAAAGAGGGGGTCTAACAACCACACCCAATATTTCGCTTAGCAATCTGTATGGACAAACTCCAATATACTTTCTAGAGAATCAACTAGACAGTTAGACTCAATCAATAGAAACATATATCAAAGAGTTTATATCTCTATCTCTCGATTTAAATCTTACTCAAGCAAACTACAAGTCTTGATTAAATACACGAGAGATAACTTGGATGGTACCAAAGACCAATATCCAAGTGTCAATCAATTTAAATCAACAACCAAAAGGTCGGATATTCTAATTGATTGAAAAACGCACAATCTGTATTATTTCAATTATATAACAAATATATTACGAAAAGAAATAACACAGACACCAGAATTTTGTTAACGAGGAAAATGCAAATGCTGAAAAACCCCGGGACCTAGTCCAGATTGAACATACACTGTATTAAGCCGCTACAGACACTAGCCTACTCCAAACTAACTTCGGTCTGGACTGTATTTGAACCCCAATCAATCTCACACTGATCCAAGGTACAGTTATGCTCCTACATCTCTTATCCCAGCAGGATACTACGTACTTGATTCCCTTAGCTGATCTCACCCACAACTAAGAGTTGCTCAACCCAAAGTCGAGGACTTTAATAAACAAATATGTATCACACAGAAAAGTCTACGGTAATAGATAAATCCGTCTCCCATGAATATACCTACGAGTTTTGTTCCGTCTTTTGATAAATCAAGGTGAACATGAACCAATTGATAAACCAGACTTATATTCCCGAATAACAGCTCAGTATTATCAATCACCTCACAATTATCTTAATCGACGCAGTGTAAAAAGATATTGTGGAATCACAAACAATGAGACGAAGATGTTTGTGACTACTTTTATATCTTTCCTATCGGAGATAGAAATCTCAAACCAATTATTACAATTGTACTCGTACGATAGAAACAACAAGATCAGATCACAAAACTACAAGAAAAGTAGTATCGGTCTGGCTTCATAATCTTAATGAAGTATTTAAGTCGTTAACCTGGTTAAGAAGAAGAAACCAAAGATTAAAGTAGAATCGACTCTAGCTTAGCACAACTAGTATCACACAGAATGTGTAGGGATTAAGTTTCCCAGTTATTAGAGTTCTCCCTTATATAGTCTCTCAAATAATGGTTTGCGATCAATGTTAGCTTGCTAAAAAAGCATTCAATATTTACCATTAGATGAAAACTTGATTAGATTCAAGCTAATATTTATCAGCCGTTAGATCAAAAACATTGTAGTTGCAGGAAATCCTACATTACACCCTTGTTAAGAATTTGTAATAACCAACTCAAATTTGAAGATTAAGAACGACACTTTATTATTTGATTTTCAGAAATATTTACAGGAAATGTAAGAATTCAAGAATACAACTTTTTTCTTGAAGTTTCTCTCTCCTCAAGACTTTCTCAACTCTCAAAAATACATCATCCTTTTCTGGACATATTGGGTCTCTATTTATAGGGTAGTTACATAATGGATGACAGCTAAGTTTTCCTCTTACTTCGGATTTGTTCTGCAATTGTACCGCGATAGTTATAATGTTCATTATCGCAGGCTTTGTAACCATCGCGGGACAAACATGATTTTCTCATGTTTTCTTCAATCGTCAGCTATTACATCACTCTTTTGACTGCTTTTGTGACACTCGCAAAGTGTAGTTGAAGAACTTGCGGTGATGCTCGCTGGGAAGTATTGTTAATCTCGCAGAAAAGTGTTGTAGCGATATTCTGGTCCTACATCTTGCCTCTTCTCATGTCTTTTCTGCGAAGAAGAGAAGATCATGAGAATTAAATGCCGCAACTACTTATGTTTTCACATTGATCTCTGTTCTGACACGTTTTTGTATCCTTTTCCAGCTGTTTTCATGCATTCTTTCTTCCAATAAATCTTTGACACGTCTTTTCTAACCGCTGCGATCTGTCCGTTCATGTCTCTTCTTTGCATTTATTGCATTCATCTTCTCGAGAAACTTCTTCTTCTATAAATACTCCTTTTATTCTTTTCTTTTCCTCTTTTTACTTTCTTCTTCTTTCTTCTTCGTAATTTCTCTGCAAGTTTACTGTTCTTCCGCAAATTGCGCATCTGCTATCGCTGTGATTTCTTTCTTATTTTCCAACCTTCTCTTTCATTCCCATACTTAAAAATGGTTGCCGCTGGTTCTAAAAATTTGGTTGCTTTTGGTGAGATGCAAGAAAAACTCAAAAGCAAAGGTTTTACTCTGTCTACAATTCCAAATCAGAACCCTAAATCCGAACTTTCTCTCAAATTATTCACTAATTATCAATGCTCTCGCGAGAAGGTTATAGTATCGCTAGGTAAACTTGAAGCTGGTCTTCCCATTCCTCTCTATGATCCGGAACTTCCACTGTTCTATGAAATAATTTCTGACGAGATATTCTCGCGAGCGATATATCAATTAGGTGGAGATTGTATTCGATTACTACTTGAATACGCCTCTCGCGGTGCCAATAAAGGATCTCGCTACCCTTATGCTGCGAAGAATCCTCAATTCAAGGATGTTCCAATCATTCCCGCGATCTATACTGTGGATAATTTGTTCATCAACTATGACATAATCCCCATGAAAAGAGATCGCACTTTCTGGGGTGTCCGCTTGTAAAAGAAAGATAAGATTGCTGAAGATAAAGCTCTTATGTTAGATATTGATTGGAATACAAATAAAAATCAAGGTCCTCGCCATTCTAGCGATGACAAGTGGTTTATTTTTCCTCTAATTTTAGAGGGCCCTTATATTTATGGCACTCATGCCTTGCCTGCAAATCTCGTGGAATTCCAACCATGGGTGTTCTATTGGCCTGAGAAAGATAAAGAAGTATGTCCTCCTTAGTTCTTCACATAACAAGTTATTTTTATTATTTTTCTTTGATTTTCACATCTTTAAACTCTCGTTGATTATGCATGTTTACTAGATTGAGAGATTGAAGGCCTACTATGAGAAGTTTAGGAAACCTGCTACTCGTTCAGCTCTTCAATTACTCACAGATGAAGTAAGAAATATTTTCTTTATAAATCTTAACAATATATTGTTGCCTCTATTTCTTATCTTTATCTGTGCTCGCAGGTAATTGAAGAATTAGAACCAATGGAACCACAAACCAAGGTGAAATCTTCAAATGATCTCAAGGGGAGATCCAATGCCCCTCCCAAAGGGAAGCCTGCTGCTCCTCGCAGTGAATAATTTGACGATCATCCTCCCTTAAAGAGAAGAAAAACCCAACTCCCTTCTTCTTCAACTCCTCAACCTATTCCAGAAAATTTAAGTGTTGATTTTGATAAGGACAACGATGATGATAATTTCGGCGTTTATAATGACGTTCCTTCCATAAATGATTCTTCTTCTTCTGAGTCTGCAATGGCTCAACTATCCAATTTTTTTTGGTAATAATACATTTGGTATCCCAAATGAGTATGGAGATGAAGCTATTAATGGAATATCCCAGTCTCTCGCCAAAGTCTGTGATGCTCCCATATTAGCTGATAGTGATTCCCTTCGTGGGGTTTCAAGATTACTGACTCCAAGTCTCTTGAATTCGCTTGGTAGACTGGTATGTTTCTACTTTCTCATCCTTTTTATGTATCTATTGATATTTTTTCCAGATCTTGACTTATATAGTTCTATCGCAGGTTGGAAGAGCTGCTTTTGTTGTTGCTTATGATTTAGACAATAGGCGTGTATTTTCTCAATAGAAGAATGTTGTTCTTCGCCAAAAGAATGAAGAACTAAAATCTGAATTTACTAATCTTCGCGAGAAGAATGAACAAATGGAAGCTGAACTTGCTAATCTTCGCGAGAAGAATAAAGAACTTGAGAACAATCTTTCTCAACAATCGCTCAAAGTATCCAATCTTGATAGTGTCAATAAACAACTTCTAGGTACGACATTTTCTTCTCTTTTTTCATATTTTTATTTTTCATCACTCTTTCTTACTTGATTCCTCATTCTCGCAGACACTTATGGTTTTACTGATGAGGCTTTAACCATTCGTTCTTTTCCTGAACCAATAGATAATGATACTCTTCTAGAGCTTCTTAATAAGTCTTTGAATAACCCTCCAGATATTAATTCTCTTTCCATAGATGAACTCAGATCTAAGTTTTGTCTCTTAGAAATTGATTACAGATCTTGTTTAGATATTACCCACAGATTCAAACAGCTTCTCCACAATTCTAAAGTAGAGATAAAAACTTTAAAGGCTAGTAATAATGATCTTTCCAAAGACAAAGATCGTATATCTAGACAAGGAGATGAAGCTTTATCAAATTTCCATAAAACCATTCTTGAAGTTCAAATTGAAAGGGATAGACTTATCCGCGAGAAAGAGGGTTTTGTTGAAAGAGAAAACCAAATTCTCTCCCGTCTTCTTATTACTAGCGATGATGAATTTTCTTGGGATGCGATGGTTCTTGATAATGCTAGAAATAATTTAGGTGTAGATGTTAGTCTTCAAACTGGTCATTCTGCCTTAATTAGAGATATGATTGATGAAAGAGAAGGTTATCACTCTTATAATTTCACTAATTTATTTTTTGATTGAATCATCCTTATATTATTAATTTTGTTATCATTTTCTCGTAGCATCCGAAAAGAACTATCGTAAAATATTTGATGATCTATAAGAAGAGAAAAGACAACTCGCTAGAAATATATCTTCTCGCGATGAAAAGTATTCTAGATTGAAGGAAAAATTGAAAATTAATGCTTCGAATTTTAGTAACGCCCTTATCAGTGTTCGTAATAACACCATTAAACTAGTCTGTAATGATCATGGTATTCTTCATTCTACATATCCCGATCTTGCAAAGGAAATTCCAGCTGATTCCCCAAATCTAGTTATCTCTGATAGCGAAGCTGAAGAATCTAGCGAAGATGAAGATGACAATAATAATGGTAATGAAGAAAAATCTGGCGATGAAAAGAAATCTGACGAAGAAAGTGATGGATCTAAATAATTCCTTTTATTATTTTATCTTCCTTGTAATTTTTGTATATTTATCTCATTTTTCTTGTAATATTGCTGCAAGCTTCTCCCATTTTCTGCGAGTTCCTCCAGCTTATGAATTTCTTTGATGTATAAACTTCTTTGCCTCCATCTGTATGAATTAGTTAACAATATCTATGCAATTTTATCATATGATGGATGAATAATAATTTCATTATTCTATGCATTCCCATACTTGCCTCTATTATTCATCTGTAATATGAAAAAATTGAATAGAGATTAGATATTAGTTGTAAATCAAATTAAATTTGCCTTAATATTGGCGATGTTATCGCTAGCAATAATTGCATAACTTTATGATCTATGCGTAAAATCGCAAATCTCATAAATTCTGCGAGCATTATCGCAATAATCTTATGGTCTTATCATGCCTTCCTAATTAAAGGTCTTATTTTGCCACATTTTTTCTTTTTGCGACAAAATCGCAGGACGTCTTTACATTTGCATGTATTGACCCATTGATCTTGTCTTATAAATATTTTTTCAACATCTCTGCGACAATATGATAAGTATAAACTCTCTTGCAAGAATTAAACCTTATGACATTGCCGTCTTGCGATGAAATCGCAAGACGTCTTTACATTTTCATGTAAAAACCCATTGATCTCATCTTAACTTTTCTCTTTTGACTTGTTGCCTCTGTATAATTTTCGTCACGCGATAATATGACATGCCTAAATGTTCTTGCGATCATAAAGCCCCATGACATTGCCGTCTTTTAGACACTTATCAGCTCCCTAATGGAGGGTGTCGCCCTTATCTTCCCCCCTAGTTGCCCCTTAAAGGAGCGCACATCGGCCATACAAGACTAGCTCCTCCCATCCGGATTTACCAACAACCAGTTGTTTTCGCAGCCTCTTGTCCTTTATGCCTATATGGCTTATAGTTACAAGACTGCACCCTAAGTGGGGTTTTCTTCAGGCCAAGTGCATCATAGCCAATACTTACCAAGAATGTCCAGGGTAGTTTCGTACGCCCCAGGCACCCTTGGCTCAACCGTGTACCTCGGCGCCTTGGTCATACTTTGCACTTCTTAGAAGAGATTCTCAGTCGTCCAACCAGGGTATAAACCTTATATAGTTGGAAATCCAAGATCTCTCTCCTGGATAGGTTTTCTTTAACCCAAATATCTGCATGACTCAGGTTCTAGCAGTGGTATAACCTTATCCCTGAGTCATGTAAAGAGATACCCCCTTATATGACACACTATTAGGTCTTACATTTGCCTCTTGCAAAATTGTATCCGCGAACTAAGGTGCATGCCATAAAGGTTCGTCCCATTTTATTAATCTCTGCGATATTTTATTCGCGCTTCTCGCGGGTATTGTAACTCTGATAAAATTTCATTTCTTTGATCTTCTTGTAAAATTTTGCAATTCTTTCAAACAGAGTACTCTTTTCAATTGTGTTTTCTTCAAACAAATTCTGCGTAAGCTTCTTTAAATTTCATCATTTTACCTTTCTACTTACTATTTTCTGGTTCTGCTTTTCTGTTACGTTTTGCTTTTTTTTTTTATCTGCGAGACGCTCGTCATCAACTTCCTCTCGTTGCTCTATTATATCAATCATCAATCTTTCACATCTCTATCGTTGCTTGATGTTGTACTTCCAATTTATATTATTCTCATCTCTTTCCTCGCAAGATTTCATATCAATCTCATAACATTTCTTGATTTCTCCCCAATCTCCCTTAATAACTCCAACACCATTAGGATGAGGAAATTTAACACACTGGTGGAAAGTAGATGCTACACCTAATATCCCATGTAGCCAAGGTCGACCAATCAGGGCATTGTAAGGTGATTCAATGTCCACAACACAGAACAAGATCTTTAAATATATTCCTTTTAATGGAATCCACATTGCAATTTCCCCTTTTGGTTTGTTAGATGTTCCATTAAAGCCATTGATTTTATATGTTGATGGTGTTAGATCTTCATCTCTTCCACCCATGGTTTTGTAGGTATGATAGAATAAGATGTCGACTGAACTTCCTGTGTCTATTAGAACTCTATTGATAGCCCAAGAATCTTCATTTTCATCATCATTTTCTTCATCTTCTTCTTATACTTTCTTTGGATTTATCTCTAACCTTACCACCAATGGGTTATCATGCTGCTCGCCAGCATCTGGTACTTCTTGTGCAGTGAAAGATATAGTTTGCTTTTGCCATTCTTCTAATGGCGAGGCTCTCGTAATATTCATTATCTCTCTTCCATCTGTGTCTCTCGCGAAGACTCTGCTTAGAACATTATCATGGAAATCCTCAATAGTTCTGTGTGAATGTACAATGGAATTACAAAACAAATTCTTTGCTTTAGACCCAACTTCTATCACGAATGTTTCTGATCCTTTTACAGTATTTACCCTGCAAACTTCTGGTGTTGGAGGAAATCGCTGAGATTATGGATGTCCTACTAAAAAGTGGTTTAGCTTTCCTTGGTCAATCATCCTTAAAATTATTCTCTTTACATTCCTGCAATCATTTATTGTGTGACCATGAAAGTGATGGTAAGGACAAAATTCTTGACTCCGATTATTTGGATGTGGCTCATTTCCCATATTCCATGGGGATGGTATATTTTCCATCAAAATGATAGCTTCCCGAATTTTTTCTATACTAGCATTTAGGGGTGGCATCTTGATTTCTTCCCATACTATTTTCTGATTACCTTGCCCCCTAAAGTTATTTTGCCTTTGTCCACCATAGGTCTCTTGCGGCTGATCAAGCCTTTGAATCTTACTATTTCCGCCGCGATTGTAATAATTTTTCTCCCTTTCATACTCTTCTTGATCTCGACTTCCCATCGCTACTAACTTCTGTTGATTATCAATTACCACTTTCTCTTGTTGTGCATGCGAGGTGCTCGCCACATTGTTAATCATTTTAGGAAGTAAACTTCCATTTGCCACTACTGAGCTTGTGTTTGCGATTGGATATGATTTCATTTCATTTTGTTTCTCCACCAAATCAATGTATTCTTCTTGTAGTTCTCGTAGCTCAGTCATTGTGATTGTATTTTTGACTCTGAAAACTTGTATATACAGTAGATTGGTTGCGAACATTGCATTGATGAAAGATAAAATGAGATATCTTTCATCCACTCTTCCAGCCATCTCACTGCACATTGTCTTCCATCTTATGGTTAAGTGCTTCAAACTCTCGCCAATCCTCTGTTTTAATCCAAATACATCCTTAGTGCCCGGCCGCGATGAATTGTTGCTTATATATGCTCCCAGAAATGTAGCTTGCAAATGATCAAAAGAAGTTATAGTATTTTTTGGCAATCCCTCGAACCATTTTAGCATCTCGCCAGTTAAGCTAGATGCAAAATACTTGCACAATACAACATCATGATTCTCCTATTGTAGCATACACCTGACATAAGCCTTAACATGTTGAACAACACAAGTATTTCCATCAAAGATACTGGTTTATGTCGGTAAATTTCATGTAGGAGGTATTCCTCTTAGTTGTACTTCCTGAGCGAAAGGGGTTCTCGCAGCTTCTTCAATTGCTTCATCAAGTTATCTTCTGCCTCCTTCTCTTTTATTGTTTATCATTCCTCGCATTTCTGCTAATTCTCTCAATATTTGCTCATTCTCAGCTGAATTTTGCTCCATTGGTCTTTTTAACGCAGTTTTCCTTCTTCTACGTTCTTGTCTTGCGAGATTTTATGCATCTTCTTCTTCATCTTCATCCTGTCTTTCTCTGCGATTTTCTCTTTCACCTCCTTCTTGAAATCGCAGCTGATTATGTTGTCTATTTTCTTCTCTGCGAATTTCTTCATTTCTTATCATTTCTCTTCGCTGTCTTTCTATTCTCCTCTGTATTCTATCATACTCTCCATGAATATTATCATTATAGCGATTTTGTGTACGTCTCCTTTCTCGATTTTCATGGTTATTCTGTCGTACTGCCTCTTGGAACTCTTGTTCTTCTACTTCTGCCCTTAATATTTCTCTCTCGCAAGCTGGTCGTGCTTGTTCAGCATAATGTCTCTCAATTTCTTCCTCAATTATTTTGCGATTTCTATGAATCTCTCGCCCATGTAATATTCTCCTACCTTCTTCTGGATTTTCTTCATCATTTTGGTTGTTTCTTCCCTCTTGATTTCTATTGTTAAGTCTATTATCCAAAGTTTCGCCACGCGGATCATGGCAATTTTCTATTACCTCTTCTTCTCTATGACGTTGTTCTTCATCTGGATTTTGCATTTCCTCTTGGATATTTCCTCTAACATTTCTTATTGGGGAATTTCGTCTTAATTATTCTCTTAATGATCTTGAATTTGATCTAACAGTACTTCTTGATCTTCTACTTTTTAATCTCAAATTCTCCATTCTCAACTCGTGATTTTGTCTTGTTAAATTTGCACGTTCTTCCGCTTCTAATCTTCTTTCCTCTTGTATTCTTTGTCTTGGATCATCTGCTGTTTCATCTTCGCCTTCTCCATGAATTAATCCTTCAACCACTCCTTGATTTATTTCTTCTCTTCTACCATCTATTAATTTTTGATCTTCTACATATTCCATTGAATCCGATCTCCAAGTATGCACACTTACTCTATCATAATCCACATTTCTATCTTGTATCGGTGTTTGTTGATTCGGTTGTGGAATTTGATTTTCTCCTTAAATCCTTGTTCTATTTCTTCTTGTTCTTATCCTATTTCTTCTTGTTCTTATCCTTGAAGATTCTCCCAATTCATTTGTTTCTCCACCTGCAAGTCTTTTACTCCTCCTCACAGTTGTTGGTGGTTCTGATGTATTTCTTCTTCTTCTAGCCATTTCTTCAACTCTAACAATTTCTTCAAATCTTCAAGTTGTAATTAGAGATTTCTTAGCTTAATTATCCATGTTTCGGGCGCCAAAATGTAGTTGCAGGAAATCCTACATTACACTCTTGTTAAGAATTTGTAATAACCAACTCAAATTTGAAGATTAAGAACGACACTTTATTATTTGATTTTCAGAAATGTTTACAGGAAATGTAAGAATTCAAGAATACAACTTTTTTCTTGAAGTTTCTCTCTCCTCAAGACTTTCTCAACTCTCAAAAATACATCATCCTTTTCTGGACATATTGGGTCTCTATTTATAGGGTAGTTATGTAGCGCCCCCTAAGCTAGCAGCTGACTAACCAATAAATCAACTAAATAAAGAGGCACTAAAATCTAAAATATGCACTTAAGCATTCAATTAAGAAATGAGATACAGAACTTAACCCAAAGCTAACCCCGCTCAGAAATATTTATACAAGATCTTCTCTCAAATGATACATATATAATAGTCATTTGGTTTTTAAAATAAAATATACAACATAATAATATAACAGAAGTTAATCAACTAAAGAAGTTAACCCTTGAAGCTTTCGCTGCGCAACTCTGATCTGTCACAGAAACTGAAGTGGGAATAATTAACATTTAACCTTCTAAGTAATCATATGTAAGATTTGGAAAACAATAATGTTTTTCCGAAAATATTAAACAGTGACTAAGTCACTGAAATAATCATACATGTATATGGAACAAACTCCTTCGTCAAACAATGTACTAATATGGTTGTGAACCCCTAAATACCGGCAATTCACACCTATATAGCTATGGATGCCACCAAGACCATGGTGACCAACTCTATTCAATAAAATCTCTAGGTATAAAAGTGAAGGAGCGTATCCTCTATACCACAAGTGGAAATTCTCATTTCCCATAACAATTCATGTTGACGATGAAACAATACAAGTCCTTTCCACATCGTGGAAAGATTCACAGAAATAACAGGATTATCATAATGCATTTTAAATAAAATATGGAATGCAGAAACAGACAATGCATGAGTTTGTTAAGCATAATATTTTATAAAAATAATAATAATAATGAATACAAAGAGTCAAATGCATTCCCACACCTTTTTGGAAGACAAGACACGCCTACTTCGAGATCCACTGGTTCATCCTTTCAATCGATCGTTGTTAATAACTAACTATTAATCATACAAGAACTCTAAGATTCTAGCCAAAATGGCCCACACATGAATTATACAAATCTAACTAATAGTCTTAAGCCCATTTACGTTTCTATACCCTTTTATTATTTATCTTTAGGCCAATTAAGGTTTAGTAATTCAGTTAGGTTGTTTCTCTGGTCCACTAAATAAGTCTAGCAACAACTACAACTTTGTAGAAGAAGTTGATGGCTAAGTCAGACCATAAGGGTCCAATACATCAAAGTATGAAAACTAAACCTAAGCCCAAGTCTACTAAACAAGCCCACTACACAAGGCCTGGCCTAACAAGTTCACTAACGGTCAAAGTGACAGTCAAGGGTCAACTAACAGTCAACGTCAGTCAAAGGTCAAGTCAATAGTCATGGTCAGAGGTCAAGTCAACATTTATGGTCAAAGTTAAAGGATTCAAGGTCAAACATGTCAACTCACTGAGTTGAATCTGGGTTTACTAAGTTAACTTAACTCAGTCAGACAACCTGAGTCAAGTATGTCAGCTAGACTGACTGGGAGGTCTAACATGCCTAAGTCTCAAAAATAGAAGTTCAAATAATCACTATACATTTCATTCAATCAAAAACTCCAGATTACAACTACAAATATAAACTGTGCCCACCTGCAATGCAGCTTTAATCTTTTACTAAACCCATTGCTATGACAGCATACAACCAACTCAGCATATGCATCTCACATTTTAAATAATTCTGCCATTCCAATCAAACAACAATAATAGTTCAGTTTCATTCTAAACTCAGACTCCTAACCACTGTCCCTTGTTTTTAACCCATCATTCATCTTCACATGCAATTCACCAATTCATCACCAATCTTCTACTAACAGGCCTCTAACCCCTTCCTCTCATTCAACAGCACCACATCAACACAACATCTCCACTACTACCTTGATCTAAATTGTTCATCTAGTCTCAACCCCAATAACTCTGCACATTCAACTTAACATAACACCACCAGTTCACTTCCTACATCTGCATCCTAGTACATTTAACTTCATCTGAGACTCAATTCTATTCCATCATCTCACAAATAACACCAACACCTGTAGAACAATCCTATACCTTAATATCATATCAACACACACAACACCACTACAACTTATAACTCAGTACCACTCTCACAATATCAACATCTGCAGCTCAGAACAACACAATAACTCAGACCAACAACACCATTCCCATGAACTGCCATTTCAGATTCACTACAGAAATTACTAATCCATTACATACACATTGCCACTTTCATCACATCTAAGACCACCATCATTAACACAACCCAAATCGAATAACCATTTGAGCATGTACCACCATCTCCATGTCCCAAGTAATTCTACACCAACCTAAGTATTGAATCACTATCCAGATAATTACCTCCTCCCCCATTCACCACAGAATCACCATTTCTAAAGCAATATCTCTATCAGTTCATACACTGTCTACAACTCTAACCAATTTAATATCCTAAAACTATCAGCATCACAGTTCTATCAAATCCATAACTCCAATTCAGGATTAACTAAATACACACTTCAATATTTATAACAGAACTTAAAAAGAGATTCAATTCAATTATTTGAAGAAAGATTACCTTAAACACAAATTATAATCCTCTACAATTGCTCAACCTTCACATGATTCGTATTTACTCGCCACTAAACTCATCTCAGCTCCATGTAGTTTCCCTTAATCTTTAAACCAAACCTTAGTTTCATTAACAGTCCCAAAACCAAAACCCTAACTCACAATTTCAAGAAATTCTTCAACTTCGAACTCTATTCCAAGGAAAACCCATCTGTAATTCGACCTTATTCATCATCAATCAAACCTCTAAACAATCTTCTGAGAAACCCTAACCCTTGATTCATCTTCAGATATACTTCACATCACCAAATTAAAAATCACCCCATCCTTTAACATCTATTATCAACTCATATCAAATATCAGATTACTCAATTCACATAATTTTCCCTAAATCGACTCAAGAACCCTAATTCAGTTCCTCTTTTACTTCTCTTCCAGAACCGAATCAACTCTCCTAAAACTATTAATGCATCTTTGATTCATTAAGATAATAAGTTTACTACGAATGACCAACAAAACTAAATTCAATCTTTAGAATTGAATTCGAGAGAAGAAGAACAGAGAAGAACGGAGAAGAAGAACGAAAAGAGAAGAAAATAAGAAGAAAGAGAAAAGATAAGAGAGAAATAACATTCTCTTCCCAACTTGGTTAGATAAGACTAACGAACAACACGTTCCGCTAGATAAGGAAAGCCACCCGGCTAACTGCGAAAAGACTAATTTGCCCTTCAAGTAAAGTTGATGATATATTCTTCGCCTGGTTTCCGAATGGCACGCTCGAGTAGTGTATTCTATGTAACTTTTCGAGATCTATTTAACGGTACTAGTTTCGTAGCTAGATCGTTGTTAGATTAATTTCTAATAATTAATGTTTGAGTTACACTAATCGAGTAATTATCGACTAATTCGTCACCTGACTAGTCTAATTGCGTTGACGAACTTGAGGATCCTTACATTCTCCCCACCTTATAACATTTTTGTCCTCGAAAATCACACCATCCTTCTAGTCTTCAGAAACTCCCCACCTTATAGAAAAACATATCTCTTGTCTAAGCGCAAACAACATAAAACAAATCACAACCTATATGGCTTTCTACAACTAAAATCTAAAATTTGTAGCTCTAAGTTCTACTACACTGATTTAGATTCTATCAAATAGGGAAGTCTAAGTTTCTTACATGAATGAATCTCTAAAATGGAAACTATGACTTTTAGATTTGAATTCTCTACACTAATTTATATGTCAATAATTTACTGGTTCTAAGTACTGTGAAGATATTTCATAATAAAGTTTCTCATTAAAATTTGGGATCTATTAGTTTACTAATAGAAGCAAGTCTCCCTTTAATGCCTAGTGATACAAGAATGCAGTTGCCCTGTCTAGGTTCGCGACGCCTGACAATGCCTACTACCTAACAAGTATCACCCGACACATCAGAAATACCAACATCACTATTCCCCAGTGCTGGATTAACTAAGTGCAAACTTATTACGATTAACCAAGTGTTAATTTGATTTTATCAAAATTATTTAGTCTTTAACTTCTATATTTACTAGTGTATGTCTGATAAATTTACTGTGTAAAATATATAAGCAGTTCACATCATTTTAAGAAATTTAATTATTTGAATTATTTATCTTACCTTTTATTTTATTATTATTTATTTGCTTTAATGAAATCGAATTTTAATTCCAAATGAGACTATATTATTATAACTAGATAATTTTAAATTCATGTACTAATTAAGAATAACTTAACATTATATGGATTATCCAAATGTTACTATCATTATTTCCAATGTATCTATTTGCTTATTTAGTTATAATAAGTAACCGCTAACAATTTTTCATAGTTGTTTGGTATTAGTATTTTATTATTATTCTTACATTTATTTCTCATTTCTTAGACCGATAAAAGTTAACCTCAATTAATCATACTGGCAAGTTTAAATTTTATTATTAGCACTAGATTTGATTTGATCAATCTTTATTTCCTTAAATTTATATTATTGTTAAATAATCCTTAAGTTGTACTATTAATAAAAATTACATTTTTCTATTACTATCCAATAATTATCATCCAAGTGACATTTACAATAACTCTAAATTTTATAGCAATGAGTAAAATATAATGGTATTAATTACTTATCTTATCAAAAATTATTGTCTTAATTATATTATCATTTTCATTATTCTTATACCAATTTTTCTTATTTGATTACTAGCGTAGCTAAAATACAGTCGAAGTAATTATTTAGTAATGATACTTAGTTTAATTTTATTATGCCCTAATCTTGTAAATATAATTTTGCTTTCACGAAAAGATTGATATAACAGATTTTATTTATTTAGATTGAATCGGTAATATAGTATATCTTGTTACAGGCGTTAGCAATTTAATATGATTTAACTTTTGAGTTTGCATAAAATTATAATACGTTTTGATAGTCTACAGATTTTGGGTATTAATAATAAGTATCTATTTCACATGCAATTTTATTCTCCTTTAATTTTAATTTTGTTCTAAGTATTCAAATATTATAATTATCACTTCATGTGTATAATTTAGTAATTTGGTGAATCATTTATTGGACTAAAGATAAACTAGGTGTAAGATCGTTAACAAGTTTTAATCTTTATTTTATGCCTTATATGACCTCATGTTCTAAATCCTACAGAAGAAGTCTTGTTTATCTATCTAGTTTAAATGCAAAACATATTATTCTAATTTGTTATTAGTTAACTTTGCAAAACTTAATCATAGATAAGCACTAATAATTTTCCATTGCTATTTAATCATAATCATTATTTTATCACTATATACTTGTAAATGAGATTTTAATTTAAGTTATGCTTAATATAATATTAATTTAAATTCTAAGAGTATAAGTTCTTCATTTTAATTTTCCATTTTAAAAGATGATTGAATCTATTTACGAATAAGGATCCTATCAATATACGAATTTGTTTTCTTTTAAATTCTAGTATTACACTAAGCATCTGATTACTATTATTATATTTTTATTATTAATTAACATTGATGGTTGAACTAATATTCACTGCTATTATTATTAAGTTCCAATATTATTATTAACATTTATGGGGTTACTCCATAATTTATTTACTCTTCACATAAGTCCATGTGTTCAGTAAGTTTCTATTTGATTTACAAGTTATATCAATTATACTAATTTCACTATTATTATTATAGTATTATAAATTGTTTACGTGTTCATACTTTTTAGATTAATTATTATCAAATCCTAAAGTCATTGGTGTACCCTACAATTTTTACTTCATTACTATTACAAACAATCAACAAACAAATCAATCAATCAGATAAATCTTTTAATTATAGATAGCTTTTAGTGATTAAGATTTATCTCACAAACCCAACCAAGTTTTAAACTAATCTAGTTCACTAACTGGCACTGGCTATTTCTATCTTTTCCCATATAAGATCTAATAATGAGCTCTGATACCAACTTTTGTAGCGCCCCCTAAGCTAGCAGCTGAATAACAAATAAATCAACTAAATAAAGAGGCACTAAAATCTAAAATATGCACTTAAGCATTCAATTAAGAAATGCGATACAGAACTTAACCCAAAGCTAACCCCGCTCAGAAATATTTATACAAGATCTTCTCTCAAATGATACATATATAATAGTCATTTGGGTTTTAAAATAAAATATACAACATAATAATATAACAGAAGTTAATGAACTAGCGAAGTTAACCCTTTAAGTTTTCGCTGCGCAACTCTGATCTGTCACAGAAATTGAAGTGGGAATAATTAACATTTAACCTTCTAAGTAATCATATGTAAGATTTGGAAAACAATAATGTTTTTCCGAAAATATTAAACAGTGACTAAGTCACTGAAATAATCATACATGTATATGGAACAAACTCCTTCGTCAAACAATGTACTAATATGGTTGTGAACCCCTAAATACCGGCAATTCACACCTATATAGCTATGGATGCCACCAAGACCATGGTGACCAACTCTATTCAATAAAATCTCTAGGTATAAAAGTGAAGGAGCGTATCCTCTATACCACAAGTGGAAATTCTCATTTCCCATAACAATTCATGTTGACGACGAAACAATACAAGTCCTTTCCACATCGTGGAAAGATTCACAGAAATAACAGGATTATCATAATGCATTTTAAATAAAATATGGAATGCAGAAACAGACAATGCATGAGTTTGTTAAGCATAATATTTTATAAAAAAAATAACAATAATGAATACAAAGAGTCAAATGCATTCCCACACCTTTTTGGAAGACAAGCCACGCCTACTTCGAGATCCACTGGTTCATCCTTTCAATCGATCGTTGTTAATAACTAACTATTAATCATACAAGAACTCTAAGATTCTAGCCAAAATGGCCCACACATGAATTATACAAATCTAACTAATAGTCTTAAGCCCATTTACGTTTTTATACCCTTTTATTATTTATCTTTAGGCCATATAAGGTTTAGTAATTCAGTTAGGTTGTTTCTCTGGTCCACTAAATAAGTCTAGCAACAACTACAACTTTGTAGAAGAAGTTGATGGCTAAGTCAGACCATAAGGGTCCAATACATCAAAGTATGAAAACTAAACCTAAGCCCAAGTCTACTAAACAAGCCCACTACACAAGGCCTGGCCTAACAAGTTCACTAACGGTCAAAGTGACATTCAAGGGTCAACTAACAATCAACGTCAGTCAAAGGTCAAGTCAATAGTCATGGTCAGAGGTCAAGTCAACAGTTATGGTCAAAGTCAAAGGATTCAAGGTCAAACAGGTCAACTCACTGAGTTGAATCTGGGTTTACTGAGTTAACTTAACTCAGTCAGACAACCTGAGTCAGGTATGTCAGCTAGACTGACTGGGATGTCTAACATGCCTAAGTCTCAAAAATAGAAGTTCAAATAATCACTATACATTTCATTCAATCAAAAACTCCATATTACAACTACAAATATAAACTGTGCCCACCTGCAATGCAGATTTAATCTTTTACTAAACCCATTGCTATGACAGCATACAACCAACTCAGCATATGCATCTCACATTTTAAATAATTCTGCCATTCCAATCAAACAACAATAACAGTTCAGTTCCATTCTAAACTCAGACTCCTAACCACCGTCCCTTGTTTTAACCCATCATTCATCTTCACAGGCAATTCACCAATTCATCACCAATCTTCTACTAACAGGCCTATAACCCCTTCCTTTCATTCAACATCACCACATCAACACAACATCTCCACTACTACCTTGATCTAAATTGTTCATCTAGTCTCAACCCCAATAACTCTGCACATTCAACTTAACATAACACCACCGGTTCACTTCCTACATATGTATCCTAGTACATTTAACTTCAGATGAGACTCAATTCTATTCCATCATCTCACAAATAACACCAACACCTGTAGAACAAGCCTATACCTTAATATCCTATCAACACATACAACACCACTACAACTTATAACTCAGTACCAATCTCACAACATCAACATCTGCAGCTCAGAACAACACAATAACTCAGACCAACAACACCATTCTCATGAACTGCCATTTCAGATTCACTACAAAAATTACCAATCCATTACATACACATTGCCACTTTCATCACATCTAAGACCACCATCATTAACACAACCAAAATCCAATAACCATTTGAGCATGTACCACCATCTCCATGTCCCCAGTAATTCTACACCAACCTAAGTATTGAATCACTAGCCAGATAATTACCTCCTCCCCCATTCACCACAGAATCACCATTTCTAAAGCAATATCTATATCAGTTCATACACTGTCTACAACTCTGACCAATTTAATATCCTAAAACTATCAGCATCACAGTTCTATCAAATCCATAACTCCAATTCAGGATTAACTAAATACACACTTCAATATTTATAACAGAACTTAAAAAGAGATTCAATTCAATTATTTGAAGAAAGATTACCTTAAACACAAATTATAATCCTCTACAATTGCTCAACCTTCACCTGATTCGTATTTACTCTCCACTAAACTCATCTCAGCTCCATGTAGTTTCTCTTAATATTTAAACCAAACCTTGGTTTCATTAATAGTCCCAAAACCAAAACCCTAACTCACAATTTCAAGAAATTCTTCAACTTCGAAATCTATTCCAAGGAAAACCCATCTGTAATTCGACCTTATTCATCATCAATCAAACCTCTAAACAATCTTCTGAGAAACCCTAACCCTTGATTCATCTTCATATATACTTCACATCACCAAATTAACAATCACCCCATCCTTTAACATCTATTATCAACTCATATCAAATATCAGATTACTCAATTCACATAATTTTCCCTAAATCGACTCAAGAACCCTAATTAAGTTCCTATTTTACTTCTCTTCCAGAACCGAATCAACTCTCCTAAAACTATTAATGCATCTTCGATTCATTAAGATAATAAGTTTACTAAGACCGACCAACAAAACTAAATTCAATCTTTAGAACTGAATTCGAGAGAAGAATAACAGAGAAGAACGGAGAAGAAGAACGAAAAGAGAAGAAAATAAGAAGAAACAGAAAAGATAAGAGAGAAATAACATTCTCTTCCCAACTTGGTTAGATAAGACCAATGAACGGCACATTCCTCTAGATAAGGAAAGCAACTCGGCCAACTGTGAAAAGACTAATTTTCCCTTCAAGTAAAGTTGATGATATATTATTCTTCTAGTATCCGAATGGCACGCTCGAGTAGTGTATTCTATGTAACTTTTCGAGATCTATTTAACGGTACTAGTTTCGTAGCTATATCGTTGTTAGATTAATTTCTAATAATTAATGTTCGAGTTACCCTAATCGAGTAATTATCGACTAATTCGTCACCTGACTAGTCTAATTGCGTTGACGAAATTGAGGATCCTTACAAGTTACATAATGGATGACAGCTAAGTTTTCCTCTTACTTCGGATTTGTTCTGCGATTGTACCGCGATAGTTATAATGTTCATTCTCGCAGGCTTTGTAACCATCGCGGGACAAACATGATTTTCTCATGTTTTCTTCAATTGTCAGCTATTACGTCACTCTTTTGACTTCTTTTGTGACACTCGCAAGGTGTAGTTGAAGAACTTGCGGTGATGCTCGCTGGGAAGTATTGTTAATCTCACAGAAAAGTGTTGTAGCGATATTCTGGTCCTACAAACATAGCTTGTTATACACACATGAAATGCAAATTTCTAGGTTTGTGTAACCGTACCCAAACTTGTACATTAGTTGGTTCAACAATAGTTAACCAAATGGTTAGCCATATGATAACTTTCATATCAACCATAATCTTCTTCACCATAACTAATTCAAATGACTCAAATGAACTAGTTAGAGAGTTGTTCAATTGCAAGGAAATCTCATGTACTACACAAGATACAATTGAAGAAAAAATAATTTGATTCACTCGAATCGGTTCATGAACTATATAGCCATGGTTTGCAATAGCATTCATTAGTTTATAAAGATAAGTTTACAAACATCATTTTTAGACATAACCTATTCAAGTTCGCGGACTTAAGTTCCCAGAAGGAGTTCACAAACTCCAGCAGAAATTCTCGGGTCGAGAACTTTCGCCAGTTCGCGGACTGAGTTCGCGGACTTTGCTCACGCACTTCTCTGGTTCTCTTAATCAACAAAGTTCGCAAACTTCGGTTCAAGGAATAAGGACTTATACATATATGTATTTACACAACAATGCTTATATCCTCCAACAGTTATATAGTCTAAACTCTCATTTCAATAATTGAAACATTCTCAGAGGACGTTATATAGTTGTTATTCACAAACCATTTTTCGTCAGAGCAATTTTCAAAGTGATTGAAACTTAACACGACTTTCGTCACTAGGTAAAGATGAAATTGGCTAAATTGAAAGCTTTACCAACACATATTTCGAGAAATAAATAGGCGAGGTAAACTCGGCCCGAAATACCAAATATGTATAATTTAAGTCTATATAGCAAAATGACTTTTGTCTCAAGATATGAGATAAATAGATTTTTGAGTAATAGATAAGTTCAAGTCTCTACATACCTTTTAGTCGATGAATATTCACCAGTTCCTTGAGTATTTCTTCATCTTGTATGATGATTTCCATGAAGTTCTTGAGCTCAACTACACTTTCTATCCTAGTCTGAGACCTTAGCTATAGTAGACAATCAAGACTTGTAATTTTGCTCCCTAATTGTTTATGGGTGAAAACTGTTTCTGCTGGTTTTGGTAAATTTGGGTGTGTGTGGATGAGAAACGAATCTAAACCCTAAACAAATGCACTGCACGGGAGTACTTTTGATTCGAGAGATCAATCTGTACAATTCTAGCCTAAACTAAGAAATGGCCATTCCAGACTTGCTTCGGTCACAAAGTGAAGGAGATGGGGTGGATCTTAGGGAGGGAAGCGAAGAAGGTGCTGAGATTATGAAGGTGTTGGATATTTATGACTTGTATCAGAATGATGAACTGGCTTGCATAATGAAAGCTATCAGTTCTGGGTGTTTTCTGGATACCAATGACAACACTTGGTTTTTTCTATGTCATTTGAAAATAGGTGAAGGACCTATTTATACAAGTCATTGAGCGCAACCCTCATCTCATAGGAAGCGCAGGAAGTTGAGTAACGGAGTAGTGGGGTCGTGTAGGTGATTGTCACATGATCACGCCTTTTCCCACTTCCCTCATCACTGTTAACCGTCCACCTTTTCCTGATACGTTCTTGTAATGGCGTGCTGCACGCTGCACTTTGTAAACCGCCAGACCAATATCCAGTAAGTATCCCCTAGTTTGTGACATGCTTGATGTCTCAAATAAGCGGATCATGGGACCCACCGCAGGAAATAGCATACAGTGCTAAGTTAAATAGCCAAGTTATTTAAGAAATTGATATTCATGAAATATCGTGTATACTCGATGCATGTAATGCATCGAAAACAATCAATACGTATGAAGCATCGGTGTCCTAAAGCTTAACCGAATAAGTCGCGGATTAAGCGTCTTAAAATAGCATCACGTACAACCATCTTCGAGTGATCGTTTAGAAGTCGCATGTGCGAGTTATCCCCTGGTCGATCACTCCTTGTGGAAGAGTGGCGGACAGTGATCACTGAGGTGCTTCATTGGTCGTCTAGCTTTCAACCTAGGCTTTCCGACCAAGATGGAAAAGTTTAACGGACGAGATGGTTTACGGCATATATCTACAACCGATGATGGAATTTTAAGATTTTTAAGAGGTGCGCAAGCATCCTTCTTTGGCTTGATCGAATTCAAGCATGGGCGTTAATTTTGGTGGGACCGATCGGACACGCATGGAGGCGGTCCGTTGTTGTGCACGTCTATACCTCCCAGTCCCATGAAGGCTTGATATAGGCCACTCAAATTGACTGTTAAATATGAGTGGCTGTGATCGGTTTACTATAGAAATCCATTTCCGCAAAGGATTTCGAAGTCGAGTGACATGCCACCTTCGGGCGTGTATTTCGAGACGCTCGGTCATGGTTCGCCAAGGCCATCCGGTCGCAAACACAGGTGCGCCCAAGGTGATCACGTCAACATCCTTGGGACCTCTTGAATCTATATCTACACCCTCCGTTTAGGTTGGCAAGATGGATAGACACGATCGAACTACGACAGATATGCATCGCCGCAAACCCTAATTAGGGTTTTTAAAAAGTCGCGTAGCGTGACTTTGGCCAAACGGTTTGGCAATCCACGCTTCCCCTTTGGGAGGAACGACCATGTGGGGCCCATTTTGGGCTGACGGTGAACATATGGGTACCTTCCTGATGGTCCTAGGCGCGATCTAAGCCATCCAAATATGCTGGCGAAGTTGGACGGTTGTGATAGTTTTAAGACTGACTTGATCAGTCTCGCTTGTTCGAGCCTCCTCAAAACAACACGGCCACCCTATTTTAGGGCTGGCGTTCGGTGGGAGTTGAGAGTATAGCGTGGTGTTCGACTGGCTAGGGCATAATCGGGCCCGCCGGAGGTCATCACGGTGATCGCCTGCTCCTTCTATGGTTCTTCTAGGCCGGTGAAATCATGCGGTAAACTTGCGTGGCCGTGATCATTTCTGAGACTAACATGGACAGTCCAGATTTCCCTTAAGGAAATTAAGCATGCTCGATCGGGCTAACTAAAGTGCGTCGATGCGAGATTCTCTTTAGAGAGTGATGTAGCTTGTATGGGTATTTTGTGCACATCTCAATATTGGCACTTTGGGAGATTCATGATACTTTATTGAGAGTGAACACTCAGTCGTCATGTCATGTCAATAATGAGAGGTCGGAAGCACATAAAATACTAGGCAAATCATGCATTAATTAATAATGTTAAAAAATTTATAGAATATTTGGGATTGTTGTTGCACGCACCATTCTGGATGAATTTCATGTATATATTGAATTGCTTCAAATAAAGCGAAGAGGTTTTCTGTACTCCTCACTTCTTAAACGGATTTTCCCTTTGCAGGGTGACCACGCATAAAATACTAGTTTTACAATTTTTCCCTAAACTAAAATCCACCATCAACACTAACATTGACAAACATGCTTAAGATAGCAACGCATGCGAGTTCGACCGAGCAATGCTCTAACAATCTCCCCCTTTGTCAATTTTAGTGACAAAACTATCAATACATATGGAATACAAAAATATATAAATAAACTTTGTAGATCCTATTCCACATGTCTAATCTTCAACATTATTCGAAATCTTCGTCACTTCCAAGTACTCCAATGATCCCAAAGGTTGTAAGTTTAGCATCATCGTTGTTGAAAATCCATAGGTATAACAACGAGAAAACAAGAGTTCTCAATCATTGTTATACAGTGTCATAGTATCATTACACAATGTCAAAGTCCAATTGCATCACAACTTTAACAACAATACTATGGTGATATGTCACTCCCCCTTAGTCAATACTCCATCTCACATGGAAAACCCCTCCCCCTTACATAATGATCCGAAAACCATATGTATTTTTAGTATGAACTACATATTAATTCTCCCCCTTTTTGTCAATAAAATTGGCGAAGGTACAAGAATGGGATCCTAATGAAATTTCCAAAGGAGACATTTCATGACCAAGAGTATGCGTATATTATCTTATTTAGATGCAATCGTAAATCCGAAGCTAAATTCATTCATCAAGGAGTATATAAAGATACAAGATAACCCCTATAATATTCCACAACCGCACTCCCCACATTGATTTGGCAATTAAGCACAAGTTCAATTAATAACTCTCCCCCATAATATGTCATTCTCGAAAGAACAACAAGAGCGACCTTACTTTTACAAGAAAAGAAGGATGTCTTTGGATACCAAAAAACATAAGAAATGATTTTATATATCCAAAATTCTCAATTAAACTAACCACAAGAGAACCCATGATTAATTTAATCGGAATACACAATCAAATTAAACACAAAAGTGATCAATTTAATTGAACATGCTCGACATAAGAGAACTTACGGAGCTACAACTATGTTAACCATAAAAGAATGATTAACTCAATCCTTTTATTCTCAACACAAGAAAACTTATGGAGCATTGCAGTATACACATAAAAAATGGATCAGGGAAAGATCAATACTGCGGCATAGACAAGGATTCATTTTATTTTTCATCACTATTTGCACAATGACATACAATAGACATAATCCTTGTAAACAAAAGATTTTAACCTATTTTCCATCAATGAATTGACATAATAGGCTTAACTTTTGTTTGTCAAAAGTTCATCGATCTTGTATCAATACTTGCATATCGATATATAAAAGAGATAACTTTTGACATCGTATGGGACAATAACAGTTCACGGACGTAAACATACATATCCCATAACATATTGCAATATATAAACCCATAAAGATTAATACTGCAAAAATCATCTTTCAAACAATTTTAGAGTTTAATAAATAAATCTAGAGGCATGAAGATGAAAATCGTTGTACATAGCTATGTGAACCCGCAATAAAGGTTATTCCAAACTTTAGTTATCCTTCTCAAAAACAAGAATAAATTCTCATAAGAAGCTTCCTATGTATCAAGACAAACTCGTAATGCACATATAAGATGATTTGTCCTTAGAGGGTAGAATCAATCTTTTTCTCCCGGATTTATACTAAGAAAAGATACCAAAGGCGTATAAAAGTATTTTCTTAACAAAGAAGAACATATAAAGTCATTAATGACCATGCACCAAAGTTCACATAAAATGATTGTGAACATTCAAGAATCCCATAGTAATGCGTACTACCGCCCATTCTTGAACTTCATTCTTTGTGATTCACCAACAACATTCTTGTAAAAGCTACAAATGATCTTAGAAGAGCATTACTCCATGAATTCAAGTGCCCAAGTCCTAGATAAGTGGAACAAGTGAGACAAAATGGAACAAAACACTCAAAAACAATAGACGGGACAAATACTAATCTTAACTCATCCAAATTCAGGGATCTTATCTCCAATTTGAAGATCATTCAAATAGAAAGAGAATGAAAAAATAATGAGGTCATTCCGAGTTTGGAAGAAGAAGTTACGGCCAAAACATGTTTACCGAATATCGACGTCTTTAGGCAAGTATGCTTACGGGTTTGCAAACGAATTTTCGCTACCTAGAGCAGTATGAAAACAGGTATGCATAATTAAACCCCTGGATTTTGATTTTAAATGATGGTATGCACACCTGGTATGTGTACCATGAAGTCCAAACATCCCGAACCACTATTTTCAAACCTAAACATTTAAGAACCTTAAACACATATCAAGTTAGGTATAAATGAACGATAAGCAAGGTACATGGATCATTATAAGTACTCTAACCAAATAAAAACACAAATATTGCTCAAGCTTATAGACATACCTTTTTAGAAGAATCCAATGGTCTTACCGAACATAATCTGTGTGCCCCAATTCTCGTGCTTCCCTCACCGTATACATAGCAGGGCATTCCTTGGTGAGGATGCACTTACAACACAACTAAGTTGTATTGGGTTGAACAATGTCTTGCTCACCACAAGTGACATTTGGATTATCATGAAAAAGATCGCTTTTAGAACCTTTCACATCCAGTTCCATTTTTCCAAAAAACTTGTTAAGTTCCAACATCATGGATACTGCCTTTTCCATAGTCATGGAATTTTCTGGAAGATCATTCCTTTTCACACTCAAAGCATTATTGGATTTCTTTGGTACCCACTTCTGAGTGCATTTAGGAACAACCGAAACCTTTTTCCCATTACTCTCTTCAATATTTCTCGGAAGAGAATTGGATTGACTATTCTTTTGCAAGTTAGTCTTTCGCCAATTGGGAGCATCGGATCTTGTCTTTGTCTTTACAAAGTTATCCTTTTGATAACCATTATGATTGTGAAAAGGCTTCGTATGACGTTTATAGGAAAAACTAGGTATATCACCGTACTGATTTCTTTGCCTAAAGGTTGGAAATCACAACCTGTAATGTTAAGGGGATTAGTCTTAACATATGATATGGGCTTCACAACTTCATGTGATGCCCAAACAAGAACATCATGAAGTTTCTCATTCCTTATACGGAAACAACATCTCCTTTCCAGGTGAATTTTATTTCCGCAATAATGGAAAACATAAGGAATGTTCATACCTCGATCCATGTGTGCTGACTTTGGAGGTTTATATACTTTGATATTTCGAACCTTAACTGCCTGTGAAGGTATTTCACTTTTGCCATCATTGGAAACCTTTTGTTGAGAAGAATCACTAGCCTTGGAAAATTTTACCTCCTTGCTAATACATGGAGCATTTATTCCCTTATAGCCCAATCCTCGTGTATCACGATGATTTTTACTTGCTCCTAGCATAGTTGTTAATTTTCTTGAACTAGTATTGAACTTTTTCAAGTCATCTTCCAACATCTTGATTTTATCAAGAGCAGCAGCTAAATCAGCCTCAAGGCGTTTTTCTCGAGCGAGAAAAATGCTTTCTCTGTCATCAAAACTTGATTGTTGAGAGTTAATCCTTCCTTCAGTTTCTTAAAGTTTCTCTTCCAACAAGAAGTATTTTTGATATACACGATCACATTCAAGTGACTTTTTACTCAGGTTTTCCTCGGTATCTTTGAGGACCGCTTCTCAAGAGCGATTCTGACCATAAAGACCACCGTAGATCCTTTTTAATTTCTTGTTTTCTCGACATATAGGAGTCAGAAGAGATGTGACATGAGAAGTTGTAATCATCTTCATTTCAACGAATCCAAAAACTTGTCATACTATGAGACTTCCTCATCAACATCTCTATCAATATTTGAATCACCTTCATCAGAGAAAGTTCATCCATCTATTCTTCTAGGAGTGTTTCCTAATCAATAGTTTTTATATCAAGAGAATGTTTAGATATTAACTCAGATGTGACAGTTCTCTCGGGTGAATCCAAGCTTTCAGAATCGCCTAGTAATTTATGAACTTGTACATTATTAGAGATAGACGCGTCCATAATCGGATCGCTACAAACACAAACTTATAAGGTCTTTAACGTGTTTGCCAGCTCTGATACCAATTGAAAAAGCGGGGGACTAAAAACCACACCCAATATTTCACTTAGCAATCTGTATGGACAAACTCCAATATATTTTCTAGAGAATAAGCTAGACAATTAGACTCAATCAATAGAAAAGTATATCAAAGAGTTTATATCTCTATCTCTCGATTTAAATCTTACTCAAGAAAACTGCGAGTCTTTATTAAATAAACGAGAGATAACTTGGATGGAACCAAAGACCAATATCCAAGTGTCAATCAATTTAAATCAACAACCAAAAGGTCGGATATTCTAATTGATTGAACAACGCACAACCTGTATTATTTCAATTATATAACAAATATAATGCGGAAAAGAAATAACACATACACCAGATTTTGTTAACGAGGAAACCGCAAATGCATAAAAACTTCGGGGACTAGTCCAGATTGAACATGCATTGTATTAAGCCACTACTAGCCTACTCCAAACTAACTTTGGTCAGGACTGTAGTTGAACCCAAATCAATCTCACATTGATCTAAGGTACAGTTATGCTCCTACGTATCTGACCACAACAGGACACTACGTACTTGATTCCCTTAGCTGATCTCACCCACAACTAAGAGTTGCTACGACCCAAAGTCGAAGACTTTAATAAACAAATCTGTATCATACAGAATAGTCTACGGTAATAGATAAATCTGTCTCCTACGAATATACCTACGAGTTTTGTTCCATATTTTGATAAATCAAGGTGAAAAGGAACCAATTGATAAACCAGACTTATATTCCCAAAGAACAACTCAGTATTATCAATCACCTCATAATAATCTTAATCGACGCAGCGAAAAAAGATATTGTGGAATCACCAACGATGAGACGAAGATGTTTGTGACTACTTTTATATCTTGCCTATCGGAGATAGAAATCTCAATCCAATTATTACAATTATACTCGTACGATAGAAATAGCAAGATCAGATCACACAACTACAAGAAGAGTAGTATCGGTCTGGCTTTACAATCCCAATGAAGTCTTTAAGTCATTAACCTGGTTTAGAAGAAGAAACCAAAGGTTAGCTTAGCACAACTAGTATCACATAGAATGTATGGGGATTAGGTTTCCCAGTTACTAGAGTTTTCCCTTATATAGTCTTTCAAATCAGGGTTTGCAATCAATGTTAGATTCGTAACAAAGCATTCAATATTCACCGTTAGATGAAAACCTAATTAGATTCAAGCTAATATTTATCAACCGTTAGATCGAAAACATAGCTTGTTATACACACATGAAATGCACGTTTCTAGGTTTGTTTAACCGTACCCAAACTTGTACATTAGTTAGTTCAACAATAGTTAACCAAAATGGTTAGCCATATAATAACTTTCATACCAACCATATTCTTCTTCACCATCACTAGTTCAAATGAACTAGTTAGAGAGTTGTTTAATTGCAAGGAAATCTCATGTACTACACAAGACACAATTGAAGAAAAAATAATTTGATTCACTCAAATCGGTTCATGAACTATATAGCCACGGTTTGCAATAGCATTCCTTAGTTTATAAAGATAAGTTCACAAACATCGTTTTTAGACATAACCTACTCACATTCGCAGGCTGGGTTCGCGGTTTGGGTTCACGGACTTAAGTTCCGGATGGAGTTCACAAACTCCAGCATAAATTATCGTGTCGAGAATTTCCGCCAGTTCGCGGACTGGGTTCACGGACTTAGCTCACGCACTTCTCTGGTTCTCTTGATCAACAAAGTTCGCAAACTTCGGTTCAAGGAATAAGGACTTATACATATATGTGTTTCCACGTATATCCTCCAACGGTTATATAGTCTAAACTCTCATTTCAATCATTAAAACATTCTCAGAGGACGTTATATAGTTGTTATTCACAAACTATTTTTCGGCAGAGCAATTTTCAAAGTGATTGAAACTTAACATGATTTACGTTACTAGGTAAAGATGAACTTGGATAAAGCGAAAGCTTTACTAACAAATATTTCAAGAAATATATAGGCAAGGTAAACTCTGTTTGAAATACCAAATGTGTATAATCTAAGTCTATATAGCAAAACGACTTTTGTCTCAAGATAGGAGATAAATAGACTTTTGAGTGATAGATAAGTTAAAGTATCCACATACCTTTTAGTCGATGAAGATCCACCAGTTCCTTGAGTAGTCCTTCGTCTTGTATGATGATTTCCATGGAGTTCTTGAGCTCAACTACACTTTATATCCTAGTCCGAGACCTTATCTATAGTAGACTAGAAATCAAAACTTATAGTTTTGATCACTAACATTGACAAACATGCTTGAGATAGCTGTAGGACCAGAATATCTCTACAATACTTCTCTGCGAGATTAACAAAACTTCCCAGCGAGCATCACCGCAAGATCTTCAACTACACTTTGCGAGTGTCACAAAAGCAGTCAAAAGAGCGATGTAATAAATGACGATTGAAGAAAACTTTAGAAAAGCATGTTTGTTCTGCGATGGTTATAAAGCTTCCGAGATTTAACATTGTAACTATCGCGGTACAATTGCAAAATCAACCCGAAATAAGAGGAAAACTTAGTTGTCATCCACTATGTAACTACCCTATAAATATAGACTCAATCTTTTCAGAAAAGGATGATGTATTTTTGAGAGTTAAGAAAGTCTTGAGGAGAGAGAAACTTCAAGAGAATAGTTGTAATCTTGAATTCTTCCATTTCTGTAAACATTTCTGAGAACAAAATAATAAAGTGTCGTTTTTCATCTTCAATTGTGAGTTGATTATAGCAAAATATTAACAAGGGTGTAGTGTGGGAAATCCTGCAACTACATTTTGGCGCCCGAAACAGGGATTGAATTAGCAAAATCATAGAAAAAGGTGAAGAAGAAGATAAGAATTGTTCAAGATTAAGAAAATCATAAAACAAATCAGTGAGATATTTGAAGGAAGGATGATTAGAATCAAAGAGGATTGTAGAAAATTGGAGTGTGGTATGGTAACAAGAAGAATGATTGATAGATTTCATGAAAATATTAAGGGGAAGATACACAAACGGGATTTTGAAGGAAGGAAAATTATGACGGTGGAAAAAATATCACCATTGAAAGATTGGGAAAAGCAGGAGATCACATTTACAACAACAGAAATACCAGAAGAAAATCTAAGTCATACATCTCCATTGGTAATCACAGTATCCACTATACCAATGAGAAAGGATGAATCAATAAAATCTGTAGAAGAATGGGCTATGAATAGAACTTTGGTGGATGAAGGAAGTTCTGTAGATATAATATTTTATCATACTTTCAAGAAAATGGGATATAAGGATGAAGAAATGTCTTATTCAACATATCATGTTCATGGCTTTGGAAAATCTTTAACAAAACCTAAAGGCGAGATAATGGTACGAATTCCACTAGGGGAGATTGAAACACAAGTAACGTTATGTGTGGTAGACATGGAATCACCGTATACCATGATATTAGGAAGACCATGGATACACTCAATCAAGGCTGTAGCATCAACGTTGCATCAATGCATCAAATTTCCTATACCCAGTGGAATTGGATAAATTAGAGGAGACACAGATTTTGCGAAATTGTGCTACCAAATTGAAGTAAGAAATTGTGAAGAACGTCCAAAGCTGCGAAAGGCTCGCAGAAAATTGG
Source organism: Papaver bracteatum (assembly GCA_023529315.1). NCBI lineage: Eukaryota > Viridiplantae > Streptophyta > Magnoliopsida > Ranunculales > Papaveraceae > Papaver > Papaver bracteatum. The sequence goes on from JAJJWX010005152.1 coordinate 3,343,634, forward strand.
CGAGAGAAACAAAAAAGGAAGAAGAATTTAAAGTTTACATGATAAGAGAAAAAGAAGGAAAAGGAATACCCAATGAAATATCGCGAGAAGGAGATGAACTCGCGAGAGTTATGAAAACAACAACACCAATGGGAGAACCTAAATCCAGTTATATTGCAGCAGAACCAACAAAAGAAGTAAATATTGGGAGTGAGCCTAAAATGCTGAAAATTGGGACTAGAATGGAGGCAGATGAGGAAGAAAGAACTATAAATCTCTTGTGAGAGTATAAAGATATCTTCGCGTGGAGCATGGATGAGATTCCAGGAATAGATCCATCAATAGCATGTCATAAATTAGAAATCAACAAAAATATAAGATCATTTAAGCAAAGAATAAGGAAAATCGCAATAACATATCATTCTCAAATAGAAGAAGAATTACAGAAGATGCTCGACGCAGGAATTATAAGGCAAGCAAAATATTCAGAGTGGATTGAAAATATGGTAGTGGTCCCAAAGAAGAACAAGGGGATAATAATTTGTATAGATTTCACTGATTTAAACAAGGCTTGTCCTAAAGATAGTTTTCTATTACCAGATATCCCACAGATGGTTGAATCAGCAGCGGGAAATGCCAGAATATCATCGTTGGATGGATATAAAAGATATAATCAAATCCCTCTCGCTGAAGAATATCAAGAACATACCACATTTTTTGCTCCAAGAGGATTATATTGTTATACAAAGATGCCCTTTGGCTTACGAAATGCTGGTGCAAAATATCAAAGAATGGTGGAGAAGGTGTTTGCAAAGTGGATTCATAAAACATTAGAAGTGTATGTAGATGATATGGTGATCAAAAGCAAAGAAGCTGAGAATCATGTGCAAGATCTGAAAGAGATTTTCGATCAAATACGGTAATTTAATATTAAAGTGAATCCCGATAAGTGTACTTTTGGAGTAACTTCAGGAAAATTTCTGGGGTATATTGTATCAAAAGAAGGAATACAAGTTGATCCGGAAAAAGTACAAGCAATTCGCGATATGCCAACGCCTGCGACGGTAAAAGATGTGCAAAAATTGAATGGACTCTTAGCCTCGCTAGGAAGATTCATTTCGCGATCTTCAGACAAGTGCAAACATTTTTTCGATATAATCAAGAAGGGAACAAAATTCAAGTGGACAGATGAATGTGAAAAGGCTTTTCAAGGAATAAAAGAACATTTGATGAACATAACTATCTTACAGAAAGCTGAACCGGGAGAAGAACTATTGATTTATCTCGCAACGACCACATATGCGCTAAGTATTGTGTTGCTGCGAGTAGATGCAAGGGTAGAAAAACCAATTTATTACATCAGCAAAACGTTCAATTCTGCAGAGAGAAATTATTCAAAGATTGAGAAACTAATTCTAGCATTGGTGCATGCAACTTTTAAGCTTCTCATCTACTTTCAAGCACATAAGGTTAAAGTGTTAACAAAAGTGCCAATTGAGTCAGTAATGAAAAATTCAAAAAGATCAGGTAGAGTTGAGAGATGGAATGCACAAGTAGGACACTTTGATATTCAATATGAAGTTTTATCCTCACCAAAGTCACAAGTTATCGCAGACTTCTTAGATGAATTTCCTTTAGAAGATGATGAAGTCGTGGAAGAGATGATGGATGTAGAACATGAACATGGAGATCCAAAAGAACTATTAACAGAGACCGACAGATGGGAGATATTGGTGGATGGATCATCAAATGGAGAAGGAAATGGGATTGGAGTTGTTTTTATTTCACCAGAGGGAGAGAAAACAGCTTTTTCATTTAGATTGGAATTTACATCCACTAATAATGAAACAAAATATGAGGCCGTGATTCATGCTTTAAAATTTGCGGTAGAAATGAAGTTGGAAAATGCTAGAATCACCAGCGATTCACAGTTGGTTATTCTCCAGATAAAAGGAGAATACACAAAAAATGAACCATCTTTAAGAAAGTATAAAAGATTAGTAGAAGAATTATCTGCGAGAATTCCAAAAATAAAATGGAGACACATATCGAGGAAAGATAATAGGCTCGCAGATACTTTTGCTTTCATATCCAGTATGATGACAAATCTAGCTGCGAGGTGTATAAAAATTCAAACACTTTTATTACCAGCGATAAACAAGGAAGAAGAAGAGGAAGATGTGATGATGGTAGAAATTGGCGAAGAAGAATTAAAGAGCAACATTACAGATTGGCGATCAGATCTTCATGAATACTTGGCAAGAGGAGAAATCCCAAGAAATCGACTGGAGGCACATAAATTAAAAAGTAGGGCAACCAATTATGAATTAAGAGATGGAGTATTATATCGAAAATATTTTAGTGGACCATCGCTAAGATGTTTGACAAGGGAAGAAGGACAAAAAGTATTGAAGATGTTGCATAGTGGTGACGCTGGTAATCATAGTGGAGGAAGATCTTTGGCATATAGAACAAAAATGCAAGGCTATTACTGGCCATATATGCATGAAGATGCAAAACAACTCTCAAGGAGTTGCGAAGATTTCCAGCGATATGGAAAGAAGATACATGCACCAGGAGCACCATTATCATCTTCAACAAGTGTATGGCCTTTTGGGAAATGGGGGTTAGATATTGTGGGACCATTTGTGCCTAGTTCTGGACAAAGAAGATACCTAATCGTCGCGATAGATTATTTCACAAAATGGGGAGAAGTAAAGGCAGTACAACATATCCGCGATAAAGATATTTTTACATTCATATTTGAGAATATAATTTGGAGATTTGGGATTCCAGCACAGTTGGTGTCTGATAATGGGAAGCAATTTGAAGGGCAGAATATAGAATTGCTACTCAATGCATTTAAGATAAAGTGTGGAAAATCTACTCCTCTATATCCACAAGCAAATGGTCAAGCTGAAGCAACTGATAAGACAATCGCAGACATCTTAAAAAAGAAACTAGAGGGATACCATAGAGCATGGTGCGAACAGGTGCATAATGCAATATGGGCCTACAATACAACTAGACGAGAAGCTACTGGAATGTCACCTTTTTGTTTGACGTATGGAGTTGGAGATGTGTTACCAACAGAAGTAGCTATTCCTACAACAAAAAGAGAAGCTTGGAAAGAAATCTAAGTGCTGGAATGATTTTAAATAAATTGGATGAATTAGAAGAAAAAAGAGAAAAAACTTTGCAACATATGGAAAATTACCAGTGAAGATTAGCTCGCGAGTACAACAAACGTGTTAAGAAACGTGAATTTCAACCTGGCGATTTAGTGCTGCGATAAACACCAAGTTATCAGCGAGAGAATGGTGGAAAATTGGCGATAAAATGGGATGGACCATACATCATTAAAGAGATAGTTGGAACCGGGGCATACAAACTAATAGACCCTGAAGGAAGAGATGTTGGTCAAATACTTGAAAGACCATGGAATAGACTATTTCTGAAAAAGTATTATCAATGACAACTTTTGCAAGATAAGAGATATAGGTACATTGTAAATAAAAAATAAAAAATCTGATTACGATTGCGAGGTTCTCCTAATAACAAAGCAAAGCAAGAACTGCGAGCATAATCGCGAGAAAGGCGAATAAAAATTTCGCAGAGATTAATAGAATGGGACGAACCTTTATGGCGTGCACCCTAGTTCGCGAATAAAATTTCGCAAGAGGCAAATGTAAGACCTAATAGTGCGTCATATAAGGGGGTATCTCTTGACATGACTCAGTGATAAGGTTATACCGCTGCTGGAACCTGAGTTATGCAGATGTTGGGGTTAAAGAAAACCTATCCAGGAGAGGGATCTTGGATTTCCAATTATATAAGGTTATACCCTGGTTGGATGACTAAGGACCTCTTCTAAGGAGTGCAAAGTATGACCAAGGCGCTGAGGTACACGGTTGAGTCAAGGGTGCCCGGGGCGTACGAAACTACCCTGGCCATCCTTGGAAAGTCTTGGCTATGATGCACTCGGCCCGAAGAAAACCCCACTTAGGGTGAAGTCTTATAACTATAAGCCATATAGGCATAAAGGACAAGAGGCTGCGAAAAACAACTGGTTGTTGGCAAATCTGGATGGGAGGAGCTAGTCTTGTATGGCCGATGTTCCCTCCTTGAAGGGGCAACCAGGGGGAGGATAAGGGAGGAACCCTCCATTAGGGAGCTGATAAGTATCTAAAGACGGCAATGTCATGGGGCTTTATGATCGCAAGAACATTTAGGCCTGTCATATTATCGCGTGATGAAAATTATACAGAGGCAACGAGCCAAAAGAGAAAAGTTAAGATGAGATCAATGGGTTTTTACATTAATGTGTAAAGGAGTCCTGCGATTTCATCGCAAGATGGCAATGTCATAAGCTATAACTTTTGCAAGAGAATTTAAACTTATCATATTGTCGTAGAGATGCTGAAAAAATATTGATAAGACAAAATCAATGGGTAAATACATGCAAATGTAAAGACGTCCTGTGATTTTGTCGCAGAAAGAAAAACTTTTTTGGCAAAATAAGACCTTTAACTAGGAAGGGAAAATAAGACCAACAGAATAATCTCAAAAAATTAACTATTCTATTTTAAGATGCAGGAAAAATTATTCATCGCAGGAGAATATATAAGAAGGCAGATTCATAACATCGTAAATTCTTTCAGAATTTTTCGGAATATCGCAGCTGTACTCATTACATCGCAGATATATTCATACTTTCACACAGTTCACAGAAAGGAGACACATCAAATAATTCACCAATTCAAGAAAGATAATGAAGGGCAAGTAGGGGAGTGGAGAAATAAGATTTCATTATCTTCCTTGAGGATATTCAAAGTAAACAAAATAAAAAGTTGAATTCTAAAAATTTCAAAAGTTACTTTATTCGCAAGAAAGAAGAAGAAAAATAAAGAAAAAATGAAATTCAAGTTTTGACGATTGTCTCGCCAGATTCGTTATTCTTGCCAGAATTGTCAGCATCATCAGTATTCTTCTCACCGCTTGTAGTTACTTCTTTAGGAGGACTTCTTTCTTCTTCATCATCTTCTTGAGTGGTATTTTCTTCATTATTAGTGAATTCTAATTCCTTATCCATGGTAAGAGGAATTTCATCATCATAAACTTCTAAAGGAGGAACAAATACAGGAGGGAGAGAATGGGAGAGCAGAATATCGTTCACAAGAACTTCAGCACTGAGGTGAACCTTGCGAAGGAAACCTCTGTCACGATTCCTAATCTCTATATTTTTGAAGTACTCGAGATAATCAAGTCTTCTTTCTGCTTTGTCGCGAGCTTCAATATAATTGGAAGTAAGAGTCTTGTTTTCTTTGCGAATTTTATCCAATTTATCAGTAAGATCAGCAATGGTAGAATGAAGACTTCTTTCAGATTCTGCGAGTAACAAAAGTGATAAAAGATCATTCAGTCGAAGATTTTGCAAGAAATATAACACAAAATTTTCATGAAAGGTCAACAAGAGAGGCATTCAATTGACTACCTTCTTTCTGCGAGGTTAAGTTTTAATTAATGTAAAGAAACAGTTTTCCCATTGATTCATAGCGTTATCAAATTTATCGCCCAACCACACCCTTCAGACGAGATTTCATGTTTTCTTCTTTGGTGTGTAGATACGAGTTTTCCTTTGCTAGTAAAGAGTGAGACTTCTTCAATTGAGAGTATTGGTCTTGAAGCTTGCTGGACTTCAAACTAAGAGTTAACCTACCCTTGATAAGTTTATCCTTCTCAGCAGCAGATGATTCAATTACTTCCTTGAGTTCATCTTTAAGGGAACGAAGAGATTGCTCTTGATTATCACATATTCTTTGTAGATTACTCAATTGCTGCGAAGAAATCGCCATCAAGCTTGAAAATCTATGTTTCTCTTGGGATAAACTTCTATTTTCATCTGATAAATATTCTACCACCAAGTTAGACTTGGTTAAAAAATATGAGAGACGAGTAATCTCGTTACTTAATAAATTTTGACTTTGCGATAGTTGGTTATTCTCATTAGTAAGATTATCTATTTGATCGATCGAATATGTGTAGAGATTATCTAATCTATTATACTGGTCCATCCAAGAATCTCTTTCAACACGAGCTTCATCAACAATAGATTCAAATTTAAGTCTCTCCATGAAACGAGTCTGATTTGAAACTAATATATGAATCAAGAATTTAAGAAGAAGACTTGAGTACAGAGGATATGAAAGCAAAACAGAAAAACAAAAAGGTAGAGGCAGGAAAATTATACCTTTTAGCTCGTCAATTTTTCTTCGAAGGTTCTCGCAGTTAAGAGAAGAGTTGCGAAGCATATGGTTCAGAGTATCACATTCAGAAATTTTGACTTGAAGGCTTTTTCTCAGGGTTTCAACTTCATTTTCTAAAGATGATCGTGAAGCAGTATTATCAGAGCCAAAATATTTAAGTAAGGTCTCGCAAACTTCATATTGGAGAGAGTCAGTAGAAGATTTTATAGCATCGTCTAAAATATTAGATAAAATTTTAAAAGCAACATCAACTCCTGCTAAGGTTTCATTCGGTGGAGGAAGAGATGCATAGGGTGAAGTGGTAACGAGGACAAGTTGACGATTTGAGTCATTTGCGATGGTTGTATTATCATAAGGAGGAGTGTTGGGAAAAACAACAGTTGAAGGCAATAAAGGGCTAGAAGGAACTTCAGTCACATCAATTTCAGGAGCTTGATTTGTCAATGAATCAAAAGAAGTAGAGGTGTTGGAAGCGATATTCTCGCAGGTAAAAGAAAGAGGATCCAGTTGCGAGGGTGTGGGAGTAACTCTTGAAGATGTTAATGTGGGGATGGAGAAATCAGCCTCAAGAGCTTTTAACTGACGAGGTCTTTTGGGAGGATTAGCGATGTTCTCGACATTCTGCGAATAATAACTTAGATAAGAAACAGAGGCAACAATATTGTTATTAAGAAATAGGATGTGTTTCTTACCACCTTATCATTCGCAGAACTTCTCTTCTTCTTCTCAGTCGATCTTTTGCGAGCATTAGGGTTTTGACCTGAGAATTGGGTGTTAGGGATAGTTTCACTGAAGAGAAGACATAATACGGGAGTTATGAAGGATCAATAGAAGATCGAATAATATGAGTAAAAATTGAATCAAATAAATATTATAATCAAAAAAACATACCTTGATGATTCCATTAGAACAGTAGCAGGAGAATATGAAGAAGAAGAAAAGTTGCAGACGGAAGATTTTGCAAGAAATAAACAGATGAAGAAGATAGAGAAATAGAAGAAGAAAATTAGTTTTGAAGTTTAACTCTACCTTTTATAGGCAAAAGGGAGTAACCTGCTGAGTAAAGACGTGTCAGTAAAAAGATGAATTTACAACACGTGTAGGCAGTTAAGCTAAATTAACGGAGCAATGTAGAGAAGAAAATATGGAAAGAAGAGAGGCTGCGAGCACTTTGAAGAATTGAAGATTCTCACATCCTCTCCACTTTGCGAAGAAGACATGATAAGAGGCAAGATGTAGGACAAGAATATCGCTACAATACTTCTCTGCGAGATTAACAACACTTCCCAGCGAGCATCACCGCAAGATCTTCAAATACACTTTGCGAGTGTCACAAAAGCAGTCAAAAGAGCGATGTAATAAATGACGAGTGAAGAAAACTTGAGAAAAGCATGTTTATCCTGCGATGGTTACAAAACTTGCGAGAGTGAACATTGTAACTAATCGCGGTACAATCGCAGAATCAACCCGAAATAAGAGGAAAACTTAGTTGTCATCCACTATGTAACTACCCTATAAATATAGACCCAATGTGTCCAGAAAAGGATGATGTATTTTTGAGAGTTAGGAAAGTCTTTAGGAGAGAGAAACATCAAGAGAATAGTTGTAATCTTGAATTCTTCCAATTCTGTAAACATTTCTGAAAACAAAATAATAAAGTGTCGTTTTTAATCTTCAATTATGAGTTGATTATAGAAAAATATTAACAAGGGTGTAGTGTGGGAAATCCTGCAACTACAATAGCAACGCACGCGAGTTCGACCGAGCAATGCTCTAACAGTTGTGACATGATATTTTGTTTTGAAAGGAGTCATACGTACATCATTGTGTTTGAGTGGATGAAACAACGGGAAAAAGGTTGACAGAATGTGAAGTAACAACATATCTCTCAATAAGTGTTTCCTAAAGTACTAGATGCACAACCCCCTCCCCCTCCCATTATGATTTTAAGTAAGAGAGCATATTACTCATTTTACAAATTCTTCAGTAAAACAGGATCGAGACCATCCTAAGATGCAAATGGTAAACAATCCATATTACAAAGATAAGAAGGTAAAGTTTATAAAAATATTCATGCAGAATGCTGAACATTAAAGTGACTTATGGCTCTGGTGAATGTTTTGACATTTTGGACTAGTTATAGTTCCTAAGAAATTTGCATTTAAAAACTACTAGCACATATTTACATGTAAGGGCTCACCGCTCATTGTAAATGCTAGCGAGTATACATCAAAAGGACTTGATGGTTATTGCATATTTAATAGGATTAATGCAGAACATCATATACCTCATGGTCTCGCAAAGGCTATCATCAAAGATTACAGATGATGTTTGAGGAATAGGTTACGCGTACCAACCTACCTTTTATTGCTTTAGGGATATGCAATATTAACGCATCTTTACTTAATTCATTTTAGAACCCAATATTAGTCAAACTTTTATGCTTACCAGTTGGTAACTGGATATAAGCCTGACATTCGTGTTCTTACGCCTTTTTTGGTTGAACTATATATGTGCCATTACGACTCCATATCGTACTATGATGGGTCTTCAAAAAATTTAAGTAGTTTTGTTGGAAATGGAGTTCCCAACAATAATCCGTATTTTAAACCTTGGAAGGGGATCTCTTACCGCTAAATTTGGGGGTTATCACTTTAATGAGACAATCTTCCCGTCGTTAGGGGGAGATAACAAAAAGTATGTTCTAGGGGAACGACAAGAATTGTCGTGTTGTGTCCCACTGTATCTCATATTGATTCTTGTACTCCACAAATGTAAATGGGAAGTGACAAAGAATAATCGATTCTCATAATGTATATTGATATCGCTAAAGTGATGAGATCACACATACCAGCTGCAAACCTACCTGCAAGGTTACAAATCCTCAAAAATGGATATACACCATAGACTAAGGTGTTGAAACTACACTTAGTGGAAGCGTCGTTGAGGTCGTGGCTCCATAAAGGAAGATAGAAAAACTACCAGGTTTGACCAATCCTCACCTAGAAAGGAATTAGGTGAGTAAGGCACAACTTATTTATATCATCAAAAATCATCTCATAATATTATCTCTTAATATGTCCATGAATCAAACTGGAGGACGCTCTGAAGTTTAATGATTCCAGAGAACAATGATATCCCAAGTGGATTATGAGAATACGCATGAGTTAATGGAAATATCATGCGAGCTTATTGATGATTAATTTCATATACACTTGCCTAAGGAAATAGAGCAATATGAGATCGAACCAAGCTCCTTGTTTCTTAATATCAACAAAGAGCATATTTGGCCTATACAATCCAGGTAGAATTTGGTTCTTTGACAAATATACAGGTATTTGGTGTGGTAGTGCTAACCAACCAAGTGTAAATCCTATAGGACATACATGATTATTTGTCACCAAGCACAATGAGAAAAATGAAGTCTTAAAGTAGAAAGACTCGCCTTGTGGCGCGAGGTTTCTCACAAAGCCCTGGAATTGTCCTCTTGTAACGAACGTTATAGCGTTCTGATACTTAGTTAGCTTGGTAATTTCAAAATGACTTGAAATGTAGCATATGTATGTGGTTATTACATATATCTTAAAGAATCAAGATATAAAAGATATTTACAAAAGTACTTGATAGCCTTTTGTTGCCCAAATCAAATGACTCTAAACCACAGAGTGCATTTACAGTTAGATAGAACTCTCACTTATAGATTGAACCAATCAGGCGGATGTGGTATACCCGTCTAAGTGACTATTTGATTTGGAGGGGGATAGAAAAGTAAGTTATTTCTACTTGCGTATTCACAAGAAAGTTCCTGATTTGGAATTGTAGCTATCTATGTCGATGGTACAAACATGATGGGTACCCTTGACGTAATAAGAGACCTTAAAAGCAATTTGAAATCCGAATTTGAGATGAAAAATCTGGGGAAAGCTCGACCGAATACTGAGTTTGTGGTATATTATTCCACCAGTTTGCATATGTTTAAAGTTGTCAGGAAATTTAATAAAGACATGCATCCTGATAGCACTCTCATGATTAGTCGAGGTTCAAATATAAGTAAGTGACCATTTCGTCTAAAGGAAGATGACGAAGATGTGTTGGGAGATGATATTCCCATATCTGAGTACAATAGACGCATTTTTGTACTTAATATGATAAATGCACTCGATTAAATTTTACATCCTCAGGGAACTTGTTAGCTAGATATAGCTCAACGCAAACACCTCGTCATTGGAATGGTATAATAAATGTAATCATATACTTAAAAGTGACCATTGACATTCTTTTTTTATCCTTGCAAAGACATTAAAAGGAATGCTAATGAAAAGTGCAATCTAAAAGTTGTTGATTATGAAGGAACAATAATCTCTTCTCCAACGAAAGTAATCAGGGGGAGATATGGTAGACTATTTTCTAGGTCATTACCGAAATCCAATTTTGAAAAGTAAATGACTAAAGGAACTGTTTGGAAAAACTCTGAAAGTAATCAGGGGGAGATGCCGACATCAGGAGGAGGATCCAAGGATATGATGTCGACATATTTTACTTGGAAAATTGAAGTTGTGTTGTACTCTTTTTCCCTTCGATCGAGAATAGTTTTTCCCAAAGGGTTTTGTCTCTCGAAAAGGTTTTTAGCGAGACAACACTAAAAACATCAAGTATGTTGAACGTTGCAAACATAAAGATCACGTTGATATTACTGAAAATATCTGAATCAAATAAATGAAACGCGATAGTCCGTTAAGCAACGTAACTTCCAAAATCAACAACAGGGTCTTATAAACATTTAAGTCACCAAAGTAATGTGTGATTAACTCCTTTTAACTAAATTAGACTAATGAAAATTGTCTGACATCAGGGGGGGCATCTAATGTTGTGTTGAACTCTTTTCCTTTATCGAAGTTACTTTTTCCCACATGGTTTTGTTACTCGGTAATGTTTTTAATGAGACAACAACAAACACCAGGAATGTAATTTCCAAACTAAGGCTATTGACTTTCCCACAAGGATTTTCTGCCTTAGGAGTTGTGAAGCAACTAGTCAACTTCAACGGAGCAAAGTGATCATATGCAACGGATCACCCTTACTTGCATCTGTCACGTTGTACTCTTTTCTCTTCGTCAAGGTTTTATCCCACTGGTTTTCTTTTTCAAGGTTTTAATGAGGAAATGTATATGCATCCAACTATGCTCTAAGTTTACCTAATGTTGTCCTCTTTTTATTTAGTTCAAGTTTTGTCCTTATGGGTTTTCCTAACGAGATTTTAAACGAGGTAATTAACTTAGAATCGTCGATCTTTGAAGATCGTATTGCATGTGATGAACTATATATAAAGTACGAGATAACATGTGAAGAGATGTACCAAGGTTTTGTCCCACTGGGTTTTTCCTTGTCAAATCTTTAATGAGGCAATTGATTTCGGCACAAGTCATCAAGGAGAGGATAACATTTGAAGAACTATAATCGAAGAACTATGTGTGAAGTTCTACTGGACCGCACAAGGGAGAGTGTTGTAGGGCTTGTTGCCCATAGATGTGCGTCCCAATATAATGTCTAGGGTCTTCTTCCTATTTGTATATAAAGGAATGTATGGATGTAACACTATTGATTCTAATCAATAGAAACTTTTCTCTTCCTCTGCAAAAAGATATAAATAATAAAGAATATGTGTTCAGATCAGTGGTTGGGCACTTAATTTGGTGGACATGATCCTTGTGTTTGAATCTTGTGCTCTAGTGTGAGTCAAAATGTCTCAATAAAAGAAAAATATAATAATAATCACATGGAAAGAACAATTTTTGATTTGTCTGACTTATGAATCGATGCAAATTATACGAGCCAAAATGTGAATCGTAAGATTCACAGTCGAATGGATTCATAGTTAAAATTTGAATCATTTTGGAAAATTTTGAAGATAATCGTATGATTAAAATCGTAAATCGTAAGATTTTAAAAACCCTGATTACATGTAGGGGTGGAGGATAATCAAGAGAGACATTACTGGCTTAATCAATATTAAGACAAGGAGATTTCATGACTCTAATATTCTCTGCTCTTATGCTATATTTGCCTATATTGATGTAAGCTCTATAGAAATGGCCTTATCTAAGAAAATAAATTCTCTAAAACTGCCCATGTTGTCACTCAACTTTTGTTTATGATAGTTTGTTCTTTTGCAAAACTATGGTAGCTGATTTTCCTCGTTTAATTGGGGGCCTCAGCAAATTTATACCCACTCCATTTATTTTAGGGGGTTCCAAAATGTAGTGAAAATATTATTTTTCCCTTCACTAATAATAAAACTTAAAATTCTGTTAACCTTTAACCCTAAGACCCCAATCCATTTCCATTTATAAAATCAGACTGCTCTCCTCTACTTCCCCCTCTCTCTCTCTCTCTCGACTATCTTCTCCTCCATTAAAGACTCGAAGAAAAAAAAATGTTCAGTTACAGTTAGAGGGTCGTCAACCCAAAAAGCCTAAGGCCTAATGATTTCCCATATGCATGTATAAACTATGAAAAATCGTTAGGGTATCTGATGGGGGAGATAGCGATCCTAATTTTGGTTTTTTCATTTTTTTTTTCTAGATTAGAGTCGTTATCGTAATATATAAACATATGACGATCCTCTGTGAAATACCCCTCTTTAAAAGTTAACGACTCTATGTGAAAAACAAATAGTCTCTTTGTCCCGAAAATTGAAAGGGTCGACAACTTAAGTCTTATAGAATCGTCATTTGGAACGTGAGGATCGTTACCAATTATCATAGAGTCGTCATTTGGAATTTGAAGGTTGTCAGGGTATATCATATTACCATGACGATTTTCATAACCTGGAAAAGTTGCAGGTTTGAGTCGTCAATGGTGGTGTCTATTAAGCGACGACTTTTCACAATCGTTAGGGTATACACCTCTCGACATTGACGACTATTTCTCTAAGTTGTGGCATATTGTCTATGGATCGACCACTTAGAGCACTAGCTAGACAATTTGAAGAGTATAAGAAGTTTACTTGAGTATTTTGAGCTTCAGATTCTTCATTTTGAGGATTGGTTTTTTCTTTTTGATCAATGAGATCTTCATTAGCACCCTCTTCTTTTCTCAACTCACAAAACCAAAAAAAAAAAAAATTCTTTCAATTTTAATTAACCTAATTTTAATCTAACCACACCAATTAATCTAATTAACTAAACTTATTAATTATTAACACTAATCATGCAGGGGAAGTTTAGCCATTTAAAAAATATTGGGTACCTCAAATTAGGTTTTAGTGACCTTTTTGTCCTCTAGTGTGAGGCCCCCAATTATTTTTTGGGGCCCCCAATTAAACCAGGATGATTTTATTTAACATCAGTATCCATGCACTTACTACCAATCTGGTCTTTGCACGTGAATCATAAGATAGAGTCAACTATCTTAAGTCACTCCACCTGCTGTGAATAATTCTAGCACTCAACTCCTTTGGATCGTATTCTGAAACTTGTAAAAGACTAATTTGTTTCAGTAACCACTCAAACAACTCCCAGATCAAAAATTTAATCAGATATGTAGTTAAGTTACATAGGTTTTTCCGTCTAATCAATATAAACTCCTTTGTATCGGTTAAGATCAACCAAGACTATCAAATATAATCAATCTTATTTCATAGTTTATCAAATTCGGCTCCTAAAGAGAAACACCAAGTGATAGATTGCCGATCAATACAACAAGATATAAATAGTCCATCAAGATAAACAAGCTTGTCGGATCCCAATCAATCAAGTGTGCATGATGTATAATCACAAAGATCAGACAAGCTTGTCGGATCCCAATAAAGGAAATCTTCTAGCCTTCAAACATTTAATCTTCAAAGTGCCTGCAAAAATAACTCGATGCCCTTGTGATCGATCATGCGTATAAGGGAGTATGTTAGCAATGGATGAGCTAAAGACCTTTGTTCATGTATTGAATCAAAGATAAGAGAAAAAAATCCTCAATCCTTGATCTAGTTCAAGTGACCTTATATTAGAAAAGAATGATCACGGTATAAACAAACTAGGTGATATCAAGGTTCAACTACATAGTCAAACAAATCAATAATCAAAAACTAAAATAACAATCAAATCAATAATCAAAGAGAAATACCAAGTGATAAATTGTTGATCTATACAATAATCTATAAATGGTCTTTCAAGATAAACGAGCTTGTCGGATCTCAACCAATCAAGTGTGCACGAAATAAAATCACAAAGATCATAAGAGTATTAATAAAGAAAATCTTCTAGTCTTCAAATATTTAGTCTCCAAAATACCATCACAAACAACTTAACTCCCTTGTTATCGATCACGCACAGAACGTAATTTATTAGCAATGGATGATCAAAAGTCCAATGTCCAGATCTTGAATCAAAGATCAGATCTGAAATCATCAATCCTTGATCTAGTTTGAGTGACCTTATATCAGAAGAGAAGGATCACATAATAAATAAACTAGGTGATATCAAGGTTCAACTATACCGTTAGTCAATCTACTCAATAATCAAAAACTAAAATAATAATACAATTCTAGTTTCCCACCAACGATACTACTAAACGCTTTTTGATCCCAAAGAAGACTTTTAAAGAAACAGACTTAAGAGATTCACCTAATTAGATTACTTTCCTCTTTAGTGAGTATTACGAGAATAATGCTAGTCAGCTTAATCACACTAACTTAGGGATGCACAAGAACCACCCACGATACCCATACCCGCCCGTACCCGCAAAACCCGTGGGTTTTTTGTCCATACCCGCCCGTTGTGGGTGCGGGGTTGGTTAAGAAAATAAAAAAACTGTTGTATGTGGGTGCGAGGTTGGTTTTAGCTCATACCCGCCCATACCCACCCGAAAAACCCGCTCAATATATACCGTTGATTAAAACTAATCCTAGACGTCCGTTACTCAAACTCTAGTGGTAATATTAGACTCTTCTTCCTAAATCCTCTCTATTCGCATCGCCTCCTCAATTCTTATTCTTCTCCTCAGTTATTTTTCTTCCTCGGACCTCAATTCTGTTGATATCTTAATTTTGTATGCATTTTATAACCTTTAATTTGTATGTGAGAAATTATAAGATTTAATTCTCATTCAATTAACAACATGAGATACCGAAAAACGGACATGAATGATGTCCAGTAAGTAAAATAGGTAAATGAATATAGATTATAGAGAAACTTGAATATCTCATTTGGAATCGGCCACTGTTGGTCGGCAATCAAGTCATATCAGAATGCATATGTATATTTGGGTCCGTAGATTGGCATTCGTCTCAAAGAATACAGAGATGGAAGCTTAATTAGTTGTTCTTAGATATACTGGTATTTGTTCTTTATTTCTGTTAACTACTAAATGAATGAAAGTCATTGCAAAATAATTAGTTGTCATTGCAAAATGAAAGCTTAATTGGTTTGATAGGAGATAGTGGTATTTGTTCTTTATTTTTGTTAACTACTAAATGAATGATTATTGCGGGTTTTAGCGGGTTTAAACCCATACCCGCCCTACCCGTAGCGGGTGGGTAACAAAACCCGCCCGCAGTCTGCGGGTGCGAGGTTGATTATGAAAAAAAAAACTGCAGTCTGCGGGTGCGAGGTTGGTTTGAGCTTATACCCACCCATACCCGCCCATGTGCAGCCCTACACTAACTACAACATGAAGTACATATATCGCGAGATAAGTTTAGAAGAAAAAAAAAACTTCACTATTTATAATGGCCAAGGTAGATTGTACACCAAGGAATTTCCAAATTTTGAAAATACTTAAAGAATGCAATAAATACCAATTTTTCGATTTTGTAAATATTCCAATTATTTTCCAACTAATATACAAAAATTACTCATAGATGACAACTAAATATTATCTAACATAAAAGTATACTTTACTAATATAATTCCCAGATATATGCTTTAATTACTAGGAAATAAAAGATATATAAATTCCTAATATCAAAGAAGATAGCATGAAATATTTTAGTTTGGGATCTCACCTTGAGTATCAAGGAAAAGACTTGAACATTAAGTAATAAGAGTATAACACATGTTTAAAATATTATGTCGACATCTTTTGATCCATAATAACCAAAACCAATTTCCAACAAATAACAAAGATCGGATTGGAAAAAGTGTATAAATAGTTATCATGAGGGATCAGTCCTGGTATAAATCCCCAATTAAGGGATTGGTCCTACTATAGATCCATGTGACTGGTCCTAGTATAGATCCTTACTTAAGGGATTAGTACTAGAATTGATTATTTGATTCTTTTCATCTACAAAACAAGTTTTGCAAGTGTACTTCCTCAAACTCATGTAGTTAAAAATAGTTTTTTAGGTATGGAATCAACCCAAAGTTCAATACAGTAACTAGTAATGAATTACAAAGATAGTGTTATGTCGCATTTATTAAGTTCAAAAGATAAACATTATACTTGGTAATCCAATATGCCAAAGTTGTATGAAACAACTAGTATATTCTTTCTTGACACTTCAATCATAATGAAATGATCAAGTCTCCAATATTAGAGATATATAAATATATTTAGTATGTTATGTTTTTGATATAAACGACTTGAAAAAAATGTAAACTGAAATGAAAGCAAGTCAAGTTTATGTTACCAACCTCGAACGGAAGGATGATGTGTGCATCGATGACGGTATATCTTGAGGTTCTTCAGAGTAATACAATCTTGTCTCAACATTTCTAATATTCCTAGTCTAACCTAACGAAGTTGACTCTAGCAATCTAACCAAGCATCTTCGATTTTTGGAGATAAAATATGACAACCAAACTTGACATACCAATGCTTGGTGTTTTCAACTAAACAATGCTCTAAAAGGATGATGAAATATTTAAGTTTGCAATCCCCCTTTTAGTTCATGAATATCTGAGATTTATTGATTGTGCTCATGTCGAGATGGAGTCGAAAAAAGTTATTTGATTATATGCTTAAACTGATGGATCGGAAGTTCAGAACAACCATGCATCTTCCTGATGATCATAGATTACTTCCCAAAAGCTTCATGAGAGCTATGTTTGCCATACTCTTTCTGGTTCTCATCTCAAGAACATTTTTTATCGAAACCAGATATTTTCCTTAACTTTGAGCATAATATGCCTGTCATGTTTACGTGTTTTGATGGTACAATGGTTAATGACAAATGTTCATTGATTTTTTGTAGACTTTGGGAACATGGTTATGATTTAGCAGGTGATACAATTTAGTTCTTTTACTAGTATGCTTTAATGATTTTATCAACATGCATTAATTTCGTCTTTTTTTTGTCCTCTCTCTCTTTTATTTTATAATAAGATAAAATATGTTGATTCTAGTATTTTCCCTCGGTCTGAGAACATGTTTAAATCTTCCTCCTCCAATAATTCTAGTTTTATAGATCTTGTGCATGTTGGTACTCATGACTCTCAGTTCCGGGTTGACCATTATAATTGAGACAACTCAATGGATTTCGATGGGTCTTATACTCTGATTTTTTTTAAAATAAATTTTCCTCGTATTGTCGACCTCGAACCACTTGTTCAACTCCTCTATCTACTTTTGAATCCAAATATGTTTCAAAACTCGCTAGGGCCATCATAGTTACCTTCTATGATTTAATTCTTAACTAATATTTAGGTTGGATTTTGTCTTACTTATTTATATTTATCATATATAATATTTTTTAGTTGGTGGATAATTTTACTAGCAGTCAATGCCAGATCTATAAAATCTAAATATAATGAAATTTTAGCCAATATTGGACCTCTAAAAGTTGCATATTCATATATCAAGTCCAAATTGGACCGTGAGAGAGCTACCAATAAAGAGTTTCCTGGCCTATCAAAAAGTATCAGCATAACCTGAAAGTTTCTACTTCCAAGTGCAGATAGTATAAAGCTAGTAATGAACTTCTCAAATCCCAGATTATTGTTTTAAATATTAATATTTAAAGTACACAACCTCTCGTATCTGAAGTCCAACCTTTTCTTGAAGGTATTGTTGAGGGATCACATCAGCAAGCTTATCCTCATCAAGTAATCTTAGGGAATGATTCTCATATGAGTACCCAACAACCATTAGGTGGACAACGCTTATTTTGACTAATATGGGGTTTTACATTATTCTTTGTAATTCAAGGTAAACGTCTCACATGCTTACATGATAATTCTATATGGAGAAGTTAAGCTTGCTTGGTAACAAAGTAATTCATAAACATGGAAACAATTTCACGATCTCAACTTTTTTTTTGTAAGCTACCTAGTTATGTTCATCATTATAAATAAAGCACTCTCTACATACCGAATCTCAATATTGGAATTTTGTATCCTAGTTGCGGATACATTCTTCCACTAAAGACCTTGGTTTCCTCGTGAACTTTATTAAGTTGCGACTTTTAAAGTATTTATTAAGGGATTCATGAAGCCCGGTCAGGCTATTTTTTACCTAATTTGTTTTATTACCAGATATTATTCTTATTGATATTTGTAGTTCATGGACTATATATCAAGAAAAATATAGATAGAAATCACAAAGTACTCTTCATCGTAGGCTTTGTGATTCTGCAAGACAGATATATAAACTCTTCTTTGATTTGTTAAGATTTTTCTTGTGAGGTATGATCGATTAGGCATCTCTATAGCTTTTTGAAGAGAGTATCTATCCTAATTGTTGAAGTTTTCTTGATATCTTGTTTACCTTGAAGATCTCTTATATGCAAACAAATTTCCATTACCTTGGTTGAAACATATCTAAAGGAAAATCAATATGATATCTATTATAGGAAGATTAGTTAAAGTATTAAATTAGGATTAAACAACTTCCAGGGGTGCAAAGGATGTCAAGTAGGGATCAAGTGCGCAAGGTATTGCGAGATCCAAGAGACATAAAGAGCACGACTAAATATGAATTACCTGTCGGGTCAATTCAGTCTCAATTATGTTCCAGTCGGAAGTATGATATAGGCCAGTGTATTTAGCGGCTTAACACAGTGTTGGTGATCAAGGTTGGACTAGGTCCCAAGGATTTTCTGCACATTGTAGTTTTTCTCATCAACAAAATTTATGGTGTCTTGTGTTATTTATTTTCCGCGTTATATTGTTTATCTTTATGATATAAATATCATAGGTGGTATGTTAAAAAAACCTAGGTAGTTTTGAAGCTCAAACTGTACAGAATCTACAAGACTTGCTCTTGTGATTTCGTTTCTTGAAAATAGAGTGATTCTTGGATATTTATTTTTGAAAATCGTCTAAGTAAACTTGTTTAAAAATCAAGTACATTATCTTTGAAAAATCGGGGGTCTAACAACCACACCCTATATTTCGATTAGCAATCTGTATGGACAAACTCCGAGTCACTTTACTAGAGAATCAACTAGACAGTCAGACTCAATCTAGATAAAAATATCTCAAGGAGTTATTATCTCAATCTCTCAATTTGATTTACTCAAGCAAATACAATTTGCGAGTCTTAATCAAAGAGAGATAACTTGGATGGTACCAAAGACCAATATCCAAGTGTCAATAAATTTAAATCAACAACCAATAAGGTCGGATATTCTAATTTATTGAACAACGCACAACCTATATTATTTCAATTATATAACAAAATATAATGCGGAAAATAAATAACACAGACACCAGAATTTTGTTAACGAGGAAACCGCAAATGCAGAAAAACCCCTATACCTAGTCTAAATTAAACATACACTGTATTAAGCTGCTGCAGACACTAGCCTACTCCAAGATAACTTCGGTCTGGACTGTAGTTGAACCCCAATCAATCTCACACTGATCCAAGGTATAGTTATGCTCCTACTCCTATGATCCCAGCAAGATACTGCGCACTTGATTCCCTTAGCTGATCTCACCGACAACCAAGAGTTTCTACGACCCAAAGTCGATGACTTTAATAAACAAATCTGTCTCACACAGAAAAGTCTACAAGGATAAATAAATTCGTCTCCCACGAATAAACCAATGAGTTTTGTTACGTCTTTTGATAAATCAAGGTGAACATGAACCAATTGTTAAAACTAGACTTATATTCCCAAAGAACAGCTCAGCTTTATCAATCACCTCACAATAAACTTAATCGACGTAGCGAAGAAGATTATTGAGGAATCACAAATGATGAGACGAAGTGTTTGTGACTACTTTTATATCTTGCCTATCGGAAATAGAAATCTCAAACTAATTATTATAATTGTACTCGTACGATATAAGAGGAAAGACCAGATCACACAACCATGATAAAAGTAGTATCGGTCTGGCTTCACAATCCCAATGAAGTCTTTAAGTCGTTAACCTGGTTTTAGAAGAAGAAAATCAAAGGTTAAAGGAGAATCGACTCTACCTTAGCAAACTAGTATCACACAGAATGCGTGGGGATTAGGTTTCCCAGTTGCTAGAGTTATCCCTTATATAGTCTTTCAAATCAGGGTTTGCAGTCAATGTTAGCTTAGTAACAAAGTATTCAATATTCACCGTTAGATGAAAACATGATTAGATTCAAGCTAATATTTATCAACCGTTAGATAGAAAACATAGCTTGGTATACACACTTGTAATGCACGTTTCTAGGATTGTATAACCGTACCCAAACTTGTATATTAGTTGGTTCAACACTAGTTAACCAAATGGTTAGCCGTATGATAACTTTCATATCAACCATATTCTTCTTCACCATAACTAGTCCAAATGACTCAAATGAACTAGTTAGAGAGTTGTTCAATTACTTAGATCTTTATGTACTATACAAGATATAATTGAAGCAAAAACGATGTGATTCACTCGAATCGATTGATGAACTATAAAGCCACGGTTTGCAATAACATTCCTTAGTTTATTAAGATAAGTTCACAAACATTGTTTTTAGACATAACCTACTCAAGTTCGCGGATTGGATTCGCGGACTTAAGTTCCCGGATGGAGTTCACAAACTCCAGCAGAAATTCTCGGTCGAGAACTTTCGCCAGTTGGCAGACTAAGTTTGCAGACTGAACTTTTATGCTGAGTTCGCGGACTGAGCTCACGTACTAATCCGGTTTCACTTAATAAACAAAGTTCGCAAACTTTGGTTCAAGCAATAAGAACTTATACATATATGTGTTGCCACAATAATGCTTATATCCTCCAATGGTTATATTGTCTAAACTCTCATTTCAATCATTGAAACATTCTCAGAGGACGTTATGTAGTTGTTATTCTCAAATTATTTTTTGTCAGAGCAATTTCCAAAATGATTGAAACATAACATGACTTTCGTCACTAGTTAAAGATGAACTTGGCTAAAGACGAACTTGGGATCATTGGCTAAAGATGAACTTGGGATCATTGTCTAAAGATGAACTTGGGATCATTGGCTAAAGATGAACTTGGCTAAAGCGAAAGCTTTACCAACATAAATTTCGAGAAATAGATAAGCGAGATATACTTTGAGTGATAGATAAGCAAGAAATAGATAAGCGAGATATATTTCGAGAAATAGATAAGCGAGATATATTTCGAGAAATAGATAAGCGAGATATATTTCGAGAAATAAATAAGCGAAATTTATTTCGAGAAATAAATAATCTTTACCAACATATATTTTGAGTGATAGATAAGTTCAAGTCTCCACATACCTTTAGTCGATGAAGATCCACTAGTTCCTTGAGTAGTCCTTCGTCTTGTATGATGATCGCCATGGAGTTCTTGAGCTAAACTACACTTTCTATCCTAGTCCGAGACCTTAGCTATAGTAGACTAGAAATCAAAGACTTTATAGTTTTGAATGTCCCTTAATCCCACAATAGTGACAAATATAAGGAATGTTCTTGCCTCGATTCGAATGTACTGTCTTTGGAGGTTGATATATTTTGTTCACTTTGTCTTTAACTGCCGGTGAAAGTGTTTCACTTTTGCCATTAGTGGAAACCTTTTCTTGAGAAGAATCACTAGCCTTGACAAATTTTACCTCTTTGCTAATACTTGAAGAATCTATTCCCTTATAGCCCAATCCTCGTGTATCATGATGATTTTTACTTGCTCATAGCATAATGGTTAACTTGCTTGAACTAGTATTGAAAATTTTCAAGTCATCTTCCAACCTCTTGATTTTATCAAGAGCATCAATTAAGTCAGCCTCAAGACATTTTTCACGGGCAAGACACGCACTTTCTCTGTCATCAAAACATGTTTGCTAAGAGATAACCTTTGCTTCAGATTTTGCAAGTTTCTCTTCCAACAAAAAATACTTTTGATGAAGATTATCACATTAAAGTGATTTCATACGTAGGTTTTCTTCAGAGTCCTTGAGGATCGATTCGTTAGAACGATTTGAAGAATAAACACATGCGTAACATCTTCTCAGTTTCTTGTTTTCTCAACAGAGAGGAGTTAGAAGAGGTGAGATATGTGAAGTTGTAATTTTCTTCATGTTCCACGAATTCAAAAACTTGACATACTATGAGACTTCCTCATTAACATCTCTATCAATATCTGAATCACCTTCATCAGAAAGTTCATCCAACTGTTCTTTTAGGAGAGTTTCCCAATCAATAATTTTTTCATTAGATACCGACTTAGACGTGACAGTTTTCTCTAGTGAATCCAAGCTTTTAGGCTCATCTGTAATTTCCGAATAGGTATGTTATTAGAGATACTACACTTGTCCATAGAGTCAGATTCCTACAAACACAGACTTGTAAGGTCTTAAACGTGTTTGCCTGCTCTGATACCAATTGAAAAAGTGGGGGTCTAACAACCACACCCAATATTTGTATTAGCAATCTGTATGGAGAATCAACTAGACAGTCAGACTCAATCTAGATAAAAATATCTCAAGGAGTTATTATCTCAATCTCTCAATTTGATTTACTCAAGCAAATACAATCTGCGAATCTTAATCAAAGAGAGATAACTTGGATGGTACCAAACACCAATATCCAAGTGTCAATTAATTTAAATCAACAACCAATAAGGTCGGATATTCTAATTGATTGAACAACGCACAACCTGTATTATTTCAATTATATAACAAAATATAATGAGGAAAATAAATAACACATACACCATAATTTTGTTAACGAGGAAACCACAAATGCAGAAAAACCCCGGGACCTAGTCCAGATTAAACATACACTGTATTAAGTCGCTATAGACACTAGCCTACTCCAAGCTAACTTCGGTCTGGACTGTAGTTGAACCCCAATTAATCTCACAATGATCCAACGTACATTTATGCTCATACACCTCTGATTCCAGCAAGATACTGCACACTTGATTCCCTTAGATGATCTCACCAACAACCAAGAGTTGCTACGACCCAAAGTCGAAGACTTTAATAAATAAATATGTCTCACACAAAAAAGTCTACAAGGATAGATAAATTCGTTTCCCACGAATAAACCTATGAGTTTTGTTTCGTCTTTTGATAAATTAAGGTGAAAAAAAACCAATTGATAAAACTAGACTTATATTCCCAAAGAACAGCTCAACTTTATCAATCACCTCACAATAAACTTAATCGGCGCAACGAAGAAGATTATTGAGGAATCACAAACGATGAGACGAAGTGTTTGTGACTACTTTTATATCTTGCCTATCGGAAATAGCAATCTCAAACTAATCATTATAATTGTACTCGTACGATAGAAGATGCAAGATCAGATCACACAACTACGATAAAAGTAGTATCGGTCTGGCTTCACAATCCCAATGAAGTCTTTAAGTCATTATCCTAGTTTTAGAAGAAGAAAACCAAATGTTAAAGGAGAATCGACTCTACCTTAGCAAACTAGTATCACACAGAATGTGTGGGGATTAGGTTTCCCAGTTGCTAGAGTTATCCCTTATATAGTCTTTCAAATCAGGGTTTGCAGTCAATGTTAGCTTAGTAACAAAGCATTCAATATTCACCGTTAGATGAAAACATGATTAGATTCAAGCTAATATTTATCAACCGTTAGATATAAAACATATCTTGGTATACACACTTGTAATGCACGTTTCTAGGATTGTATAACCGTACCCAAACTTGTATATTAGTTGGTTCAACACTAGTTAACCAAATGGTTATCCGTATGATATCTTTCATATCAACCATATTCTTCTTCACCATAACTAGTCCAAATGACTCAAATAAACTAGTTAGAGAGTTGTTCAATTGCTTAGATCTTTATGTACTACACAAGACATAATTGAAGCAAAAACGATGTGATTCACTCGAATCGATTGATGAACTATAAAGCCACGGTTTGCAATAGCATTTCTTATTTTATTAAGATAAGTTCACAAACATTGTTTTTAGACATAACCTACTCAAGTTCGCGGATTGGATTCGCGGACTTAAGTTCCTGGATGGAGTTCACAAACTCCAGCAGAAATTCTCGGTCGAGAACTTTCGCTAGTTGGCAGACTAAGTTCGCAGACTGAACTTGTATGATGAGTTCGCAGACTGAGCTCACGCACTACTCCGGTTTCACTTAATCAACAAAGTTCGCAAACTTTGGTTCAAGCAATAAGAACTTATACATATATGTGTTGCCACAATAATGCTTATATCCTCCAATGGTTACATTGTCTAAACTCTCAAACATTCTCATAGGACGTTATATAGTTGTTATTCACAAACTATTTTTCGTCAGAGCAATTTCCAAAATGAATGAAACATAACATGATTTTAGTCACTAGGTAAAGATAAACTTGGCTAAATCGAAAGCTTTACCAACACATATTTCGAGAAATAGATAAGTGAGATATACTCAGCTCGAAATATCATGTGTGTATAATCTTTGTCTATATACTAATACGATTTTTGTCTCAAGATAGGAGATAGAGTAGATAGACTTTTGAGTGATAGATAAGTTCAAGTCTCCACATACCTTTTAGTCGATGAATATCCACTGGTTCCTCGAGTAGTCCTTCGTCTTGTATGATGATCTCCATGGAGTTTTTGAGCTCAACTACACTCTCTATCCTAGTCTGAGACCTTAGCTATAGTAGACTAGAAATCAATGACTTTATAGTTTTGATCACTAATATTGACAAACATGCTTGAGATAGAAACACATGCGAGTTCGATCGAGCTATGCTCTAATAATATTTACTATTAATTTATACTTACTGAATGTAAAAAGTTTGTCTATACATGTTTCCAAATGAGAAAGTTGGAGGTGTAACTTAGTAGCCTCTCCTTTTCAATTCTAAACCGAGAATGATACTGATAATAGATTTTTCGATCGAATTATATCAGGTTTTTAATAGATCATGAGTGATGTTTGATATCTTCTAACTAACCTTCCAAAGAATTTTATGTTATAACTTGGATAGATTCCATCTACTCTAGCGAGAAAAAAACTCGTTGACTATGGTTGGAAAATGATCAGAAGTTTCCATGTGGAAAGGATAACATGTATACATGTTATCCATTGAACCAAACAAATATGAATAGAAGCCTATCATGTATTTGAAAGGCCTTTGTTTAAACTAGACCCGATCTATGAGAGGTTTTATTTCTCAGAATCTTGAAATATGTGTGATTCGGGAAATTATTTATGCTTAAGAAGTTTGACAGATAAATGATTTGGTTCTAGAAGAAATCGACCATGTAATTAATTACTGAGAATGGCTAGGTTCAAATTATGTGGGTTTTTATGCCTATCCCACCTTAATATATTGGCGTACATATGGTAAACGAATCTTTGTATAAACTCGTTTTCCTTTGGATTGGTATTTTTTCCACCAGAAATTACGATGAATTCAATATATCCTATCCATAATTGATCTTAGAAGGTTTACACATTGCATTTGATATGTAGGGTATAAAAATAAGAGGATATCAAGTATTACACCACCAACTTTTTCGTTCGATAACATGTATGGGCAAAACCTAATATAATCGCAAGTAGGTCAAATAAACTTGAATAAGATTATATATATAGTTTTTCTCTTTGTCTTCCACAATCAATATGTTTATGCTAAAAGTCTGTGAACCTGATTATATAGAATTTCTTGGACGATCTCAAAAATCAAAATCCAAGATCAATCTAGTCGTATCCGAATTATAACAAGTACGAAACTTGCAATCTATCTTTCAAGATATGAATTCAACAAGAACAAGTCTTGTTGATATCAATTAATAAGGTCTTAAGTTATCTAGATTGATTACGTACTACTTGTGATGTTCCTATTACATTATAAAGATAAATCAATATAATGCACAAAAAGAAAAATACAAGACACCAGAAGTTTTACTAATGAGGAGGACTGCACTTGCAGAATTGCCCCGGGACCTCATTCATCTATGAACACAACATTATATTAAACTTCTACATATACTATCCTATTATCATACTTAGAATAAAAATGTAGTTGAGGCCGAGTAATTAACCCTCTAAGAAATCCAGCTGCAGTCGTGTTCCTTACATCTCTTATACCTCGAAAGTATCTACGAACTTGATTCCCTTAGATGACGTCCTTTATAGCCTAAGAACTGCTTTAACCTCAGTGAAGACTTTAAATACCTATATGCCTCTAACAGATGAGCCTATTTGATGAGGTCCATAGATAAATTATACTTCGTATACTCAATAGTTTTGTGAAACAACTAGTATATATTTTCTTGATACTTAGATCATAGTATAAGGACCAAACCACCAACACTAGAGACAAGGAAACAAATTTTATTTCATATGTTATTCTTTCAATGAATACTGACTTGGAAAAACAAAGATGAAAATGGAACAAGTCAAGTTTGATGTTACTAACCTCAAACTAAAAGATGATATATTTGTTGATGCAGATGCGTCTTCAGGTTATTCATGAGTGACAAGAGTGAATCTGAATATTTTTATGTTCCTAGTCTAACCTAACCAAGTGACTCTAGTATCAAATCATGCAGCTTCAAGTTTGGAACTAAAACATGACAACCAAACTTGACATATGCTTGATGGGTTCAACCGATCAATGCTCTAATAATTTGCATCTAATGATCTTGAATCATAAAGATTTGTATGTAGATCTAGGTTCTGCAACTTTTGGAATATTCAAACTTTTTTGAGATGCATTGCGAATCTAGATTACTTAAGCGAAAGATGCCTATTTAATGTGTCGGTTCATTTCAAATATGAAGACATTAAGTTTTGATTTGTACATTCTGACTTTGTGGAAAGGCATCTTCTACCGGAAGGATTACTCCCTATTGTGATGAAGTGCAGTAAAAAAGATGTAAATACCTTAGTGCAGAGATGAACCATTAAAAATTAATGGTACATCTAAATCGATATTGGTCAATTCAATATGGTATATTTTAATCACAATCACGTTTGGATTCGCCGTATAGATAGATATGGTGATATAATTGTTTAAAAATATAGTTGTTTTCCTTCTATGAAACTGATACACGCATGCACTAACTCATAAGAATGGCAAGGGTTCATGATGTATCCAACTGTAAAACGAAGAGAATTCCTCATGGAAATTTGAATCACAATCGGAAGGAAACGATCATTATATATTTACCGTTGGACCAAGTCCATAAAATATGAAGGAGGAAGTAGTTTGAACGGTTCTAATATGACATTAAGCTCGTTAGGTTTAATTGATGATATTTTATTATATCATCTTTTTTCCAAAAAAATGAAATGTCCTGAACCATTCAGTGCACAGTTAGATCATTGAATCTCCTTTGAATCATGATGGATTAAGAGAGTTAGAGGTATGCATGCCATCTCGGTGGGTATAAAAGTACAAATGCATGAAGATGACAACAAGTAACTTCATGAAATTGTCATAAACCTTTGTTAGGTTAAAGATGCATGCTACTAAATCGTAATGGGCGGTATATGGTTGTGTAGTTCTAACTAGTTATCAAGATGTTTGATAGTCAGTACATGCAAATACACTTCAAATGTGGGGTCTATGTATTCCATAGCATTTTGATCAAATAATAATTTTCAATTGCTTGAAATATTGCTTCAAATAAAATATTTATCATGATTCGGAAAATCAAGGTAAACGAAAATCAGATTTGGTCGATTGACTTGTTTGTATCAAATTGGAAATTGGGTGGTCCTACTTAATATTCAAAGGCAATGTGTTATAAGTAGAATTATGTAAGATTTTGTTTGAATAACAAACGAAAACAATGGTTTAAAAGAAAAATAATTATACATGATTTATTATTGATTAATAAGTGTTTTGCCAAAAAAAAATACATGTTTAATTTATAGTGAATAATCTTGCATGACCGCGCGAAAGAAGTAGACCAGAGATAAATGAACCATCTAAAGGAATGAGACGTATAGCCTTACTAAAGAGTAAGTTACAGGGTAACCTGACCTAGCGATTGGAGGTCCCATGTGTTTGAAATACTCGCCAGACAATACTGAAAGAAATTTTTATCTTTCACATTCCTATGATAAGAGGGTCAATGTTACCTATCAAGTTAAAAATTGTTAATTTCTCTTAATGATTCTTATAGCTAGTCTAACTAAGAAAAGTATGTCAGGATACTTTCAAATAGGAGTTCATTATATGAGTGAGAAGTACGGCTGCTTCTATGATAACTGTAAGGCTAGGTTAATCTAGATCACTCATTAAATACCAAGAATGTTCAGGATCGAAATGAACACAACTGAGAATTTGAACATTATAAGAAAATATAATATGTGACATTTATTGTATCGATTTACGTTAACGACTGACAGTTCAAGACACCGCGTTCACTGGTTAGCCAGTAAATCCGGTAAAATATTATTATGTTTGGTTCAAAGACAAAAGCTACCACTTACTGATGCATTATATTTTCTTCTCGTGCTCTTAAAAGTTTGTAAGTTTTATAGAGTCATTATTTTCACCCATGTGGGGATTGTTGGATTTTGGGTTAAAAGTTATTATGTGAGTGAAGATTGGTTTTCAAGATTTAAACCTCAAAAGGTGTGTTTTGGGTCATGCCTCTTCACCCATAAGACACTTAATGAATAGGTATTATGGAGAGTTATCATTGGACATGTGAGTCATTTATGAATGAAAATCCACCTTGTAGAGTCACTATTGACTCTATAGGTATTCTATAAATACTCATCTTTTGTTTGAGTTTTGTATGGTTTTTAAAAGTTTTTGAGAAAAATGAAAAAAATGTCTTTATGTCAAGAGTCAGAGTTGTATTTAAGAGCATGGTAACTTTCAACTTTCATTGGAAAAGTATAATTGTAGTGCTACTTTTGGTAAAGCATGGTCGTTTTATCTTGGGAGACGACATTAGTAAACCATAAGCACCATATGCGGGGATGAATTGTCTTTAAGAAACGAGGGGTACCTTGCATCGATCAAACCAATACGATAAATACTCTAACTTTACTCTTTGTTAGTATTTTGTTTGTCGTATGAATATGATTTCCGAGAAACCGAAACACATATTTTTCCAACACTAACATATATAAGGATAACTATGCACCGATATTCACCCAAACTGTTTAAACATGTGACCAATAATAAAAAACAATCTTATCCTTCATTACTTGAGTTTATTCTACATTTTTCAAATTTTATCCTATATTAATACATCCAACCTCAGATATAAAAGACATGTGTCTAACCAAATAAGGTGTCCCTAGTTGCAGGAACCGAATAACTCTTGAACAATGGTAGCCTCGGCCATCTTTACGCAAATGTTATGGTTCTGCCTCTGGCTAGTTTGTTGCCAAGGCAAAAGTTACCAAGTTCAAATTGATTCGTCAGATAACTCTCGTTTCGCAATATTTCTTGATGGATAATTTTGATAATGTTGAAACTTCAACTTTCTCGGAATCCTTCTCCTATTGGTTGTTCGAAAATTAACATAAATGTTTCGTTTCATTATAACTTTTATTTAACTGGGATTGATATCTTAATTTGCGACCATGCAGGACAATGTTCCATCAAAAGGATACTTGAAGATGACTCATAGTGCATTTCAGACAGAGGCTTGGGCTCTGATTGCAAGTATGAAACTATCTCTTCCCCATGGATGTCATATAGTTATCTTTAAATTAGATAACTTGATATATGTAAATTCGTGCAACATCAACATCCTCCTCCTTCGCAGAGTTTACGTCTATTAAAGAAATTTGGAATTGTATAAATTTATGTAATAATAGTAGTTTAGCTTGGTTGTGTGTTCATGTTTATAGATGTTGTGTCATAAAGCAGCTAATGCTTTAGCGAAAGATGTTGGAAGGTTGTATCTTGATGAGGAATAGTGGTTTTACCCACCTGAAATGTTAATTCCCTATTTAAATTCTGTTGTAAATTGGCCGATATTTAATACTATATTTTTCTTTGGTTCAAAAAAGTTTTTGATTATGTTGTGTATCTGATATATATTACTATTACTACGGGCATCTCGCATTCCTATAACTGTTTGATTGGATGACTCTCTAGAACATCTCCAATGGTATATGGATATTTATCATATGTGGAGACCTAAAAAATGACATTTAATAACATATGATACAATAAAAATTGTGTTTTGATAAGCATCTCTATTGGTAGTTGTATCCATATCTATATTGATACATTTATCAGTGATCCGTCGAGAACTAATTCACAAAATCTACAAAAACTATAAAACAATAAAAATAATGATGACATGGGTATGGATGAGAGTTCCAAAAATTCATACTCTTCTCCAAACTCAAACTTCCAAGTCGGATTAAATTTTAATTATCCAACAACCATTTGAGAGATTTTCTTTGTTGAGAGTTTCTAAAATCTTAGGTGGCATTAATATTTTTAGAAACCCATATTTCAGTGGAGATGCTCTCATTTGGCAAATAGATCCTAAGCTATTTCGTAAGTTTAATCCATTTTTTATCCTGGTTAACACTGTTGATAATAGTAAACGGTCCGCGAGTTATAACCCCAAAGGTGTTACTATCCATCCACAAAAAATCCATCAAAACAAAAGTAACACAAAAACCCCAACAAAACAAAAATAATTTGGTTTCATCATAAAATTTGATGAAACCCCAAAGAATTTGATGAAACCAATTTTGAAATTTAGGGTTTTGTATCAATTTTTAAAATTTGGGATTTTGTATCAATTTTGTTTAGGACGGAGTTTTAATGGATCTCAACATTTGAGTGGGATTTTTGTACCACAAGTTTGGTCACCTTGGTTTTTTATGACTAGTTTTGAATAGTAAACGGGATTGCTGATTTCTGCATATGAATTATGACCTGACTTGCTAATTAAGCGGTTACGAGACCTCAGTCCTGAGTCCTGACTTCAGAATGTTTGTCTGCTAAATCTCCCACCGCTAGTCAAACTCACGTGGTTTAGCTCATATGATCGGCCCATGACAAAGAATACCGCCCATAATAGAGAGGACCACTTTAGCCTAGGACGTAAGGCCCTAAAAATTAACTGCTCTAAAGTTCCAACTTCCAAGTACTGTAACTTCCAACAGGCCAACACATTAATATTATCTTGTCATTTCCCCGCGCTAATTAATTCCCTACAGTGAAATTATTTATATCTCTTTTACTTTCCGCCAGATTTTACCTAACGGCTACTTGTGTACACTCCCATTTACCTCTCATTAACCAAAAAATTCAAATCGCATTTGCAATTAAACACCAAAATAACTTTCTCACTAAATTCAAATAAATTCCGAAATATTATTTCCCACCAATATTAAACTATAAGTCCTCATTTACTGTACTCATAAATTTTATAAATACCATATTATTATCGTCTTAAATAATCAATCCAACTTCTCCTATTTTTAATTTTTCTTAAAAAATATTTTAAATTTGAACCATTGATTCCTATAATCTTTTGTTTTACACAGCTAGATTTATCATCAATATATATGAATTAATATTTTTCACTTTTTTCATAAATTCCCATAATCTCATTGATTACAATTAAATCTATTAAAATTCCCATCAGAAATCCTTAATTCCAACTCAACAACCTCTATACGTGTCTGTATATAAATACTAGTGTGCATTCAAGTGTGCAACCAAAAAAAAAAGAAGCCTTACTTTGAAACTTTGGAGGGAAATTTAGTAAGTTGAGTTTGGTTTTGAGTTTGAAGAAGAAGAAGATGGGGAGCATTCGTACAACTGCTTCAGGGAAACGTTCTTGTGTGGTTCTGGCAGTGATGATACTAGCATTTGTAGTATCGACTTCACCTACTTTTGTTGAATGCACTAGATTACTTCAATCGACAGATAATGTAGACGATGGATCTGAAAGCATTGCAAGCAAATTAGTAGAGCTTACTCCATTACCTGTTTCGACGAATCAACGCTTTCGGCAAGATAGCTTTAAAGCTCAGAAGTTTTCTGGACCTAGCTGGAGAGGCCGTGGGCACTAGCCATTTTGGTTTTCCTCTATAAGAATTTCTTACTTAGTTAGTTGGCTATGTTATGTAAAAATGAGCTTAACTTTATAATCTAAATAAAAAAAATTGAAGCATCTTGAGCATTTTTCTGCCAACATGAACATGAGAATTCATGTTGGCCAATTCATTCATCTCTTTATAGATTAAAGTTCGTGGTTACTGCTATTGTGTCGTCCATGATAATTTCATACACATATATGCTAATGCGTGTATTGAGATTGCTCATGGAGTGCAATTTCTGCTATTTAACTTATTTTTGTCGTCCATGATAATTTCATACACATATATGCTAATGCCTTGTAATTGAATGTTTCAACAGAAATCGAGATAGAAAATCAACAGGTATCTCATGGGCTAGAGATTATTTTTATTTTTTCATAGCGGAGGAAGAATTGCTTCTAGTACCTCATGCTAAGATGAGCTCATATCAACAGATGATCAATGGTCAGGATCAAAATTAAAAGTATAGGTGACTTTTTATTTTGCCATTTTCTTGCCGCTATTACCGTAAGTCGGATCGACTTCCAATCGTTTTGATTGCACCTAACCACAACCGGGATTGATGACTCTCCGATTGCCGATCCAATTTCATGGAAAAGAGACCCATCGGCGTTCAATTTTTGCGATGAAAATTTAAAAAAAAAAAACGTTGTATGCAATTACATTTTTAACCCCCATAGTGAACACATAGAAGGACTCCCTTCGGTCGTCCAATAATTAGCAACAATAAAGAACGTTTCATCTCCTACCAATAAATGTTTCTATCATTTCTCTCCTTAATTTTATCTTATTATTTATTAAGATTTTTTTTTTTAACGATTTTTTTAATGTTTATTCTTTATGAAACCGTTATTTTAAGTTTTATTTTTTTTTGAATAGTTTTCAACAATAAAAATATGATTAAGATGGGCATGAAATTGATTTTTTAATAAATACGGTTGTATATCATATGTGTTGCTTAAAAAAAACATATCCTATGTGGCACAACACTTTTACTCTTAAAAGCTCATAACTAAGTTTGTCATACACCAACAATTACTAAGTCTGTTGTAAATAAAGCAATTATAATCAAAACATAACTATCGCACAAATAATACCAGTAATTATGTTTTGGTGTAATTACTGGTTAAATTTACGTATTTATCGATGAAATTTGGGATTTCTTCTAATTAAAAAAATTCTAGTTGTGGTTGACTAATAGAGTTGAGATGAAGAAAAGAGTATGGCCTGAAATAAATCAGTTAGGCTTCGTTTATGGTAAGCAGAAATAAATTAAATTGAAATGGGCTAAATTTATATATATTTGTATAGGCCAGGGGATTTTGTTTTAGCTAAAACAAGCCCTTGCCAGCGTTAGACTCTGTATGGTTGCACATGTCTCCCTGTATCAGGACCGGTTCAATATTTTTTATTTAGGATTGATATTATTTTATTTTATTTTAAATCAACGATTCTAGGTTGAGCGAAGGAATTACAATCAGAAATCCTACATTCACACATCAAACCAATGTGCACGGCTCATGTGGTTTTCCACTCAAGATAAAATTGAGTATTTTACTTTTTCCAATTCTTATTCTTTTCTTTTTGGTTCGTTCTCTGAGTAGCAAGAATTGTGCTCATAGATGGACGGTTTAATAACAATTCAAAATTGATACCAGAGTTCCTAAACTTGGATAATCTATCTTAACTGATTTTTTTTTCTTGGGTTTGTTTTTCTCTATATCTTGATCTATCAAGGTCTATTCTCAGAATTTTTGTTTGGTCATTATACCCTCTCTCTGGAAGCTTTGTAGATAAAAAGTTTAAATCAAAATTTTGTTTCATATTAATGAAAATCAAATCATTGATCGTATATTTTAATCAAAACCCAGTTGCTAAAAGTTGAGAATTAAATTTGATTGTACAACTCTTTTGACTTGTTTGAATGAAGCTGACTTGGGGATGAAGAAAGATTATGAAACCCTAGTTTTTTTAGGCTGAGTTATTACAAGATCTTGATTCTGATCTAAAACAAATGAGTTTTTACCATTTTGAAACCCAATTTATTCCCAAGTTTAATGACAGAGATAAACAAAAGAAAAACTCTCAACTTGAATGCATCATTCTGATTACCCGGTTTAAAGAAAAATTAGTATATGTTGCTTAATTTTGTGAATGATACTTTTTGGATTTGAAGGAAATGATTTTTTAAGCATCGAAGGAGATGATGATCATGAAGTAATTGTTGTTGTTGAACAAAAATAATTAATCATGTTTCTATGTTGATTTGATCAACCACATCAACGGTTTAGATTTAGAGACGTGTAAAGCTACAAAACTCCTTAAAACTGATGTATCTAAAGAACAATTATGTAGTCTAACTACGTAAGATGATATCTAGCCATGAGATCTCTCACGAGAAATATCACAGTCAGTGTAGAATTATTGTTTTTAAATTGAAAAGGTTATAATGAAGATTCAAAGTTCACACACTTAAATCTTACAAGTGTAGAACCGTCTCCAATTAAACAATATGGAACCAACATCGATGTCGCTAGATATTAAATTATCGTTGGATATAAAATTAGAGTTTTCTTGTAAAACAACAATATCTCAAACACATTCCTATACCTTGCATGCATCAAACACCTTGTCATATCTCCTTCCAGACATATCAAACGGTTGCGCAGTTTAGATTCTCCTAGACATTCATTTTCATACCTCTAAACTTATAATGAGTCAAAGATTCAAAGAAACTAAGAATGTAAATAGGCATAACCCAATCTATTCTTAACGAATTCACCATAAAGTGTTGCCAAACCTTATAAGTATACTTGTTGTGCACAAACAAATGATTAGTTGTTTCATCCTCATGTTCAGATAAGTGATAATAGTTGGGTTGAATATTTCCCTCTATGTCTTAACATGGTTAATGTTGGAAAGAGTTATGAAAATTAGCAAGTCAGTATATTAATGAAACTAACCTTATGAGGAATGCGTTTTTTTTTAAGAAATTTCTAAATTGGCATGAATCATCTTTTTATGAATGCTGGTCATAACACTAAAATCATTTTGAAAAAAAAATCTTATAATATTTAACTGCAAATTATGGTACATGCCACGCCGCTTTGTACAATAAACTCCACTGCAAGTTCTCCTCTTGTATTGCAAAGAATGGTAGCTCAACCATATTTATACTTGGTGCATTCTTTGCATAACAATATTTAAATGGTGTAGGGAATCTATTTGTCAAAGACCATTTGTGCATCACTTATCCAATCGAAACCTCATTGACTTACTATCATTCACCTCGTATATACTTATCTTGGACGAATGAAATAGTCTTCAAGATGTTTATCGAAAAATCTCCCTTATCATCAACGATAGTAGATCTTTATTACCTTTGAAGTTCTCATGAACTATCCTCCTCCATAATATAATTTTTTTCTCTAGTATACTTCCAAACCCATTTAGAAAATAAATCCTTGTTACTAAGCTTCAAATCCTTCACTCGCTACCTTTACTCTTAGGATTGCAAATTTTCTTGAAGAGACCCAATACATTTTTTTTTTGTCTTCAATTGAATCTCATAAGAAAATTTTCATGATTATAGTGATCTTCAACTCTACTCCAACAAGCAAATGAATAAGCGAAAGTAATTGAATTGGCGTACTAGACAACTCTTAATAAGAGTTAATCTTCCAACATTATACAATAATATAAAAGACTTCTAGAATTAACACCAACTTCAAATTAACCAAGATGCTTAATAGGCATAAACTTCACCTTACACCCAAGTTACATAGCCAAATCCTTAATAGAAACATCGATACCATCACTTATTATAAAGTTTTATCCAAATCTAACATCATACCCTTCATCATTACAAATGTGAAAAATAAGGGTAACATCTTCAAAGTCCAAATTAGAAACCATAGTTCCATTATCAATGACATTGATATCATAAATCTATCTCCTTCGAATAAAAAATTATCTAAGATCTTGCAACACCGTTTATAAAATTGAGGTGATTATATTATTATTTTATGTGATTATAAAATCGTACGATTCGGTTCAAATCTTAGAAAATCGATTTGACTCGTTAACTTGAATCATTTTTATTATGAATCGTATTATGACCTCCATTGACTACGCTTCTTAACTTTTTTGACCAAATTAATGTTAATGAAAAAATTCTACGGGTGTAAAGACTCAAACCTGAGGGACCCTGCCTACAGTACTCTACTTCCTACCATTGTACCTAATGAAAAATTTCTACAATACTCTACTTCCTACCATTGTAATTAATGAAAAAATTCAACGAGAATGCATAGCATCGAATTAACTTTTTTGACCAAATTAATGTTAATAAAAAAATTCTACAAGTGCATAGACTCAAACCTGAGAGACCCTACCTACAATACTCTACTTCCTACAGTACTCTACTTCCTACCATTGTACTTAATGAAAAAATTCTACGAGTGCATAGCATCGAACCTGAGACACCCTGCCCACAGTAGTCCACTTCCTACCGTTGTACCAACTCATATCTTGGTGAAAATACTCAATGTTGTTTATATAAATATATACTATTTTCACATCAAAAATCAAAAATTTGATATTTATAGGCATACATGTAGCGATTCGATAATCGACCATAAATCTTCGATTTACGATTTGATTCTCAAAATTAAAAAACAATTTGCTTCACAATTTACGATTTCCCAACCTTATTAAGAAGAACTTGTCGTATTAGAGAAAAGGTAGTCATTAATCATCCCACCCCCTTTTAATTGGAAGTTCAAGACAAAAAAAGTTGTTGTTAGAGCATTGCTCGGTTGAACCCACCAAGCGTTGGTATGTCAAGTTTGGTTGTCATGTTTTAGTGAAGCAAAACTCATTTAAGAGTCGCTTGATTTAAATGTACTAGAGTCAACTTCGTATAGGTTAGCTTGAAAGTATTAGGGTGAGACATTACAAGTTTTTCGAAGACTTGAAAAAATGAAGAAGTACGGAGCTACAACGACAAAATCATCATTCCACTTGAGGTTAGTGATATTTGACTTGAACTGTTTCATTCCCTAACGTATATTTCAAGTCGTGCATATTGAAAACATAAAACTGCGAAGCATGAACACTCTAGATAGAGGAATACATTATGAAGTTTCTTTCTTAACCATTAAACTTTGTATATAAGACATCAACATAATCGTATGAATGATATTGTGATTATGTATGGGTATGAGGTGAGGATTTCATCCTAAGGAACAATGTTTACATGTGTTCTGAGGAAGTAAGTTCATGATATGTGTTGTGAAAAGGAAATCGCCATGCGTTATTGGGGTTGTTCTTCATTGCATATCTTATGAACGACCAATATGTGTGATTAGTATAACTGCTCACGACTTGTTTGTGTTCTTGGTAGAACTATTCACATGAGGCTGACTTATGTATTTATATGACTTTTATTAGTGAAACCGATCTTAAGTAATCACCTGGGGTATGATCGGGTTGTGTATGTCTGAACTTATTACTAGGAAGAGGGGAACCGATCCTAGTAAGAGGTGCAGTGCATCACAAGGGGAACCGATCCTTGTATAAGGTGCATCAAGGTTTATGGAAGAAAGGGTAACCGATCCTATGAACATGCGCAACACTTTTTTGGGAAGGGGAAACCGATCCTATGGACATGTGCAGTGCATACAAGTTAGATAACAAATATATGTGGGGAACCGATCTTAGTACCTAGTCAGCCGTATCTTTGGTAAGCTAGTGTACGTAACTATGCACAGTACTCACATGGAGGTAGAACCGAAACTTGTTTTGGTAGAACCGTAAACCCATGAGTTTTGATTGAGTGGTACTTGATCCATCACGTAGTTCTTGAAAGTCAGATGAACCAATTCTAAACTTGTTTGGAAGTGTGGTAAATCGGTTTCAAGTGAGCAAGCATGGAAAAGACTTGCAAGAGTAAGATGTCGTCACTCTTTGAACACGGTGCATTAATGCTTATTCTATTTTGTTCAAAGATATTCCTTAACGGCTAAGAAGGAAGTAAATCCCAAGATCGAATTTAAATAAGTTAAGAATCTTTTTAATTAAGGGTTTTTAATTATATATGGAAAATAAGAATTAGTAATGTGCATCTGCTAATTAAAGATTTTCCAAGGAGATTTCAACCATTATTTTTGGATTGTGCATTCACAGGAATTATGAAAACCAAATTTGGTGTAGTAATGAAAAATATCTTGAGAATGTTTTCGGTTTTGGAAATTCCTTGGTGTCCAAACTTCCTTGTTTATAAATACTTTGAGTTTGCATTTTTAGCAAAATAATCATGCGTAACCTAGACTTACTCTTTTGTCTTTATTACTGGTGAAGCCGCCTATCGGAGAAGAGAGTAATCTAATTAGGTGAAATCTCTTACGGCCGCTCAATTTAAAGTCTTCTTTGGGATTGGGAAGCTCTAGCACGACCCGTTGGTGGGAAACTAGATATTGCGGTTTATCTTTAGTTTTCGTATTGATTTGATTGACTAACGGTGGTTGAACTTTGATTGCACCTAGTTTGTTTATGCTTGAGAATCTTCTCTTTTGATATAAGATTCACTCAAACTAGTTCAAGGTTTCGACAGGGATCTTTAGACTGTTGTTAGATCAAAATACGATCTTGTGATAATCCATTATTAACAGACTCCGTTCTGGGTGTAATTGATCACAAGAGATTTAAGTGATTGTGTGCAGGTGTTTATTGAAGATCTAAGAATATTTGAAGACAAAGAATATATTGAAGATTTCTAACTTGGATTTTACAATCTTTGGTGTGCACAATACTTGTTTGGGAAAAAGAGGATCCAATTAATAATCGGTTTATCCTTGTGGTAGATTGGATTGATTAATTGAGGAAGATTGGCATCAACACATATCACTTGGTTAAAGAGTGTTGTTTGCTTAATCTTAACGATTGCCTTTGGGTGATTAACATAAGATAAATCTTGGAACCTGAAAAAGGAGTTTATTTTAAGATACACAAGGGAACCTTTGCGCCACTCATATCACTTGGTTGAAGAGAGTTGATACCAAATAGATTTGTTGTTCCTTTAATATTTGGAATACGAACCAAAGGAATTGGTCCAAGTACGTGACTTGTTTACAAGTTGGAGGCCTGGGAATACATATGGGACTAGGTGAACTATAGGTTTAGTTGCTTGGTCACTATACGAAGTTGTCTTATTTTGTATAGCGGTTTAATCCTGAGAGTATTCAATTCTGGACTAGGTCCCGGGGTTTTTCTGCATTTGCGGTTTCCTCGTTAACAAAATCTTGCTGTGTCATTTACTTTATATTTCCGCATTATAATTGACGCAGTTAAGAAGCAAATCCCAGACCAGTTTCATATGTCTGCAAGAGATTCCATCCTATGGCAATGTAACCGTGTCAAGCATGCTCAAGACTATCTTTTGGCGGTCCCATTAGTGGGCTTAATAAATGCCTTGGACCTAGATAATTTAGAGATGTGCTTTGCTATCGTCTGGGTATTCCTTTGTTTGTTAAGAATAGTTTATGCCCAAGTTGCAACAAGTCTATGGATATTTTTGGAGATCATGCACTTCATTGTGCTAAAGATATTGGTTATAAATTTCGCCATGATGTTGTTCGTGATACTATCATAGACATTTGTTATAAGGCCAATGTTCCTGCACATAAGGATATTTCTCTTGGGCTTCAGTTGGATGATGGAAAAGATCTAAAACCTACTGACATCCTTGTCCTTAACTGGGAAAATGGACAGGATGTTTGCATGGATGTTACATGTGTCTCTCTATTCACTGGTGATGGTGTCCGCTCTTTCGCTCCTGGTAAGTCTATTTCTGGTGCGATTTCACGTAAACATACCAAATACTTGGACAAGTGTGCTGCGCATGGCTATGGTTTGGGTGTTCTAGCCTTCTCTACCCTAGGGGAACTCGGTGAGGACACTCTGATTTTCTTCAAGCATCTAAGGAACTGTTTGGTTAGCAACGACGCTAGTAGTGGCTTAGGTAGTTTCATTTTTTATCATTTAGGCGTTGCAATTAAAAGAGGAGTTGGGGCCCAGCTTGTAGCTAGGTTGCCAACCAAAAGCTTTGTGTAATCATTTTTAAAGTTTATTAAAAAATTATAGAAGAAGAAATTGTTTTATTATAACTAAAGTAAATTGCACAAACGTTAATTCCTATTTACTTCATACGTGAATCCTATTGAGTTTGGTTAAGTCCAAACCTTTGTATCAAGTAAACACACTTTGTTGTTGTATTGTCTCGATCTAGTATCCATATATGATCACACAAAGTATGAAATGATTTGTTGTATTGTCTCGACTCAGTCCATAGACAATTACTTTCGGGGAAAGGACTTATAGGAAGGAAAAGTTATAGCTTGAGGTATATTTGGGGTACCCTCGCATTTTCAGTTGTTAATTCCATAGATGATAGGAAAATTACTTAATGATATACTTAATATTTATTTATATATAAAAATTTGTTTACATGATTATCGTCTGGGTATTTCTTTGCACAATTATTTAGTAGCATTTTCACTCCCCGGTATGTCTCTGGCGACTGAAAGTCAGTGCTGTCTGGTAGGGTTTTTCATTTTTCCATCATGATTTTTCTTCGTTTTGCCTCGGATTTTCATCGTTTCGATTGTTTCTTTGTCCTCTTTTCGATTTTCTTTCCCACGTCCCATCAGTTTTCGCTTATTTCTTTCCACTTTTGCGTGCTGTTCTTCTTTAGTTTAGGGTTTGTATTTTTCTTTTTCGATTTTAGGGCGTTTGTATTTTTCATGGTTTGTTCAACCAGGGATTATAATCGCAATTGGTTATCCTCCACACCCTCTTCTCTGGTGCATGTGTCACCATCTTCTTCACCTCCCTTCACTGAAGTGGCTGAG
Source organism: Papaver bracteatum (assembly GCA_023529315.1). Lineage (NCBI taxonomy): Eukaryota > Viridiplantae > Streptophyta > Magnoliopsida > Ranunculales > Papaveraceae > Papaver > Papaver bracteatum. Next base: position 3,385,165 of record JAJJWX010005152.1, read on the forward strand.
GATAGCGAGCTCTACCATTGTCCATTGAAGAGATTTGATAGGTGTCTTGATGGGGTCAATAGTAGGGGTTATGCCAAAGGTTCGATATTGAGGCATCTATACGACAGACACCTTGCCTCTGATGAGAAGAAAGCATCTTGCAGAGAGTTGATTGCCATCAATCAGCACATTCGCAATGCTTGGGAGAAGTTTCTCAGCTATTTACGGATGTGGATATGTTGTCGATGTATGCATATTCATGCATGGAAAATGCCGTGCAAAGGCAAGGGAGGGGTGATTCATGGAGATGTGGTTGTAGGGCCGTTCAACGGAGAAGGACCTGATTTTATTTTTCACGACTTAGCGCAGTCTGTCGAGGTAAGTGTTGCTTGTTTGGGAACTTCGAGTGCTGCACTATGTGATGTCTCAGGAGAGGTTAGTGGTGCTGCTGTTTTAAAGTCGTATGGTTCTCTTTCTACAGACCTGTTCAACTCTGTTTTCCAGAGGCAGTTTACGACTGTAACATGCATTCCCCATCAGTGTCGTTTATCATTTTCTAGATCCTTGAAAACCTGTCTCGACAAGGTCATCATTAATCCAGCTAATGAGACTGCTTGGCTGCAGCTAATATTGCTTCCCATTTGTACGTTAGCTCTTTACAAGCCAAGGAGTTCAGCGGAGGCGAAATCAGGCAAACGAAATCGTCTTCAAGTCATTGCTATCAACCAAGCCCTATCAATTTGGAAAGAGACGGATGGTTGACAAGATGCTGCACCTCCCTTTTCGTAATGGGTCTAAGCAACATGATGAGAAGAAGCAGGGGTTGGATAATATGCCAGCCTGCCGAAATAAAATGGGATGTGGTCAATACGCTGTTGCAATTAGAGTTCTTTCTTCAAGTGGGGTTGATCCATGTAATGAACAAACCTACATTGATTTGCTAGATAAACACCCAGCAGCACCTCCTCCGGTTATACCCTGTGATGATATTTTAGCGGACCCGATTACAGTGGATAGCCGTGCTGTTTTGGGATCTATTAAGAGCTTCCCTAAGGGTACATCTTGTGGTCGAGGTGGGCTCCGATCTCAGCATTTGGTTGATGTGATGATTGGGGATGAAGATGATGTTGCTGATGATTTGCTCGCTTCTATTACAAGTGTTGTCAACCTTTGGTTGGCTGGTAAATGCCCCGAAGTTTTAGGCGAGTTTATTGCTAGTGCACCCTTAACTCCATTACTTAAGCTTGGAGGTGGTCTTAGGCCCATAGAAATTGGTACGATTTGGCGTAGATTGGTCTCCAAAGTAGCGGCTTTCTCTATTGGCAAAGATATGACTTCATATTTAGGTGATTACCAATTCGGGTTGGTGTGCCTGCTGGGGGGGAGAGTATTTAACATACTGTAAATGGCTTATTGGAGTTAAAAGGTCACTCGGAAACGATGTCAATGTTACTCATTGACTTTTCGAATGCGTTCAACATGGTGAGCAGATCACAGCTCATCAAATAGGTTCGTCTTCATTTTCCAGGTATTTCTCGTTGGGTAGAATTTTGCTACTTGCGACCTGCTAAACTATATTATGACCAGTATATTCTATCTTCTACTCTCGGAGTCCAACAAGGTGACCCTCTCGGTCCTTTTCTATTTTCCTTGATACTTCACCCTCTAGTGAAGACTATTGCTTCTAGCTGCAAGATCGATCTTCATGCTTGGTACCTTGATGATGGTACGATTATCGGTGACACACTTGAGGTTGCCAAGGCCTTACGTTTGATCCAAACTGAAGGACCAGGAAGAGGCTTACATCTCAATATAAATAAAATGGAAGTCTTTTAGCCTTCGATTGATCCCAGAAGTATTGTTGTTGGTGTTTTTCCTCCTGATATTAGTAGACCTTCTAATGGTGTTAGACTTTTGGGTGGTCCAGTGAGTCTGGATTTGAGATTTATTAGCGACATGATGTTGAGCAGAGTGAACAAGATTGTTCAATTAATGTCTGCCATTAAGAAACTCAAGGACCCTCAGAGTGAGATTCTATTACTTCGCAATTGTGCTGGTATGTCCAAGTTATATTTTGCAATGCGTACTACCAATCCTGCAGCCCTTCATCAAGCCAATGAGATTTTCGATGATCATTTGCTCAAGTACCTGAGGCTCCTTATCATTGGTGATGGTCCTGGTTTTGGTCATTTACAGCAGAGATTGACTACCTTGCCCATCAAATATGGTGGCTTGGGTATTTATACCATGGCAGACACCCGTACTTATTGTTATCTAGCTTCTTAGAGCCAGACTACGTCGGTGCAAAAGGTGATCCTTGATGACTTATTATCAACAAACAAATGTTCTGCTTATCAGTTGGCTCTTTAGAATTTTGTCCAGGTATGTGGATTGCCTTCTTCTTATTGTGTCGATGATACTGCCCCCCTTCCATGCATTCCCTGGCAGTCACCTACTTTGATGAAGTTAAGAAGCAGATCCCAGACCAATTTCTATGTCTGTAAGAGATTCCATTTTGTGGCAGTGTAACCAAGTTAATCATGCACAAGATTATTTATTAGATGTACCTATTAGTGGGCTTAACTAATGTCTCGGGCCCAGACAGTTTAGAGGTGTTCTTTGCTACCGCCTTGGTATCCCATTGTTTGTTGAGAATAGTTTATGCTCCAATTGTAACAAATCTATGGATATCTTTGGGTATCATGCGCTCCATTGTGCTAAAGATGTTGGGATTAAGTTTCGACATGACCTTGTTCGTGACATAATTGCAGACATTTGTTACAAAGCTGGTGTGCCTGCCCGTAAGGAAGTTTCTCTCGGGTTTCTTTCAGATGATGATAAGAGTTTACGGCCTGCTGATATCCTAGTTCTTAACTGGGAAAATGGCCAAGATGTGTGTATGGATGTTACTGGTGTCTCCCCCTTCACGGGTGAAGGTACTCGCTCTTTCATTCCAGGCAAAGCTATCTCTAGTGCTGTTTCTTGTAAACGTACTAAATATTTGGACAAATGTGTTGCACATGGCTATGGTCTGGGTGTTCTTGATTTTTCCACTCTAGGGGAACTCAGCAAGGATACTTTATGTTTTTTCAAGCATTTGAAAAAATTGTTTAGTTAGCAATGATGCTAGTAGTGGTTTTGGTAGTTTTATTTTTCATAGGCTAGGTATTGCAATTCAAAAAGGAGTTGGCGCCCAGCTTGTTTCTAGGTTTCCAAACTAAGCTTTGTATTAATTTCTAATTCCAAAAAAATTTGTCTACATGATTATATCCGCAGTAGAATAGTATTTATTGTTTTTATATTTGCATTGGATTACCAATTTATCATAGTGTATGTAAATATGAATGTGATATAGTATCATTTATTTATATAATATGGATCTATTGCTCTATAAAATGATAAACACAAAGTTTTAAGGACAATTTATTTTATTTTGCTTAACTTAATTGGATTTTTTTTTATTATTTAAAGTATATAGGTTAATAAGTTGTGTTAGGTTGATTGTTCTCATCAAACAAGCAACAAAATTTAAAACAAATATAAATCAAAAATAGTAGAATTCGTAAAATAAGAAAACACACTCTTAGTTAACGATAGATGTGATGATCATTTCTCCCATGGAAACCTAAAGTCAAAATCAACTTTTATCGTAAAAAATGAAAAACCATTTTCAGGTTGGCGGGACTTCAACTCTCAGACTGGAGATTGTGGTTTATGCGACCCACAACCTCCCATGTGGAGCCATATTTACCATGCTATAGTTTGAAATCGTATTTACTTGACGAGAAAGAATGGTGGACACAGAACCTTTATGGATCATATTTTCTACTTCAACGTTAGTTTGTAGGACTGACTTCAAGATCTTTGGTTGAAAACTTCAGTATATTGTAATTGACGACATTATTGTTAGAGAGACTAGCATTGATTGGGTGATTTTTGCGGAAGTTAACATTATCGCTTTAATTAATGTCTTCAACATGTGTCAAATGAAAGAGATCCGCGGATCGAGCGATAACTACGTCAACTCAATAGATTTTCAAAAATTTATTTTGTTCTTTAATGTCGATGTTTCAATCTGTGATTATTTTTATTTATTTTTGATATTTGTTGATTATAATCATATGGGTCATGTTTTCCTTATGTTTGTATTTACATCTCTTAGTCTCTCGAATACTTCTTGTACTTTGATTCCCCATTCTTAAATTTATCCAAAAAAAAAAAAATCATATATTTTTTATTTTTAATCATTCTTTTCTTTGGAATTATAATTTATTCTTGCAGCCTTTCTAGTTGATTACCAAGTGTGGATCTTTGGAGGCTAGTTTGCTTCTCAAACAGTGAAAAATTCGGAAATGAAGAAAAAAACTTAGGATTGTCAAGGTTTTTAATTCTAAAATTACTAAAGATAAATATAAAGCATCTCTTATATAACCCTCATATTATTTTCTCATCTAAACAAAATTTATTCGAATACAATCTTAAGATTGTAAACCATCTCCTTTTCCGAATAATCTTTTTGTACCCTCTATTGGTCTTGCTAGAAGTCTCATTTTTTGAGCATCGCTCATTTAAACTCAAAAGTTATGGTATGTCAAGATTTTTGTTAATGTTAATTACACAAAACTATATCTTGATGTATAGTCTACTAAAGTCGGTCTCGGATATGATTAAAGCATGGTAGTTAAGTATCAGAATTCACCGAATAAACCTTAAAATTTGAAGACTCGAGAACAACGAAGAAATCTGCTAGAACTTCATCAACACAGACATATGAAGACAGGTTATCCTAGTTACTCATTATTTTTACCATTTCATCCACTAAGACAATGTTGTATTACTTTAATATAATTTATAAATTGCAAAGAAGAAGTTTCGAGTCCAAGCTTATACTTGACTAATCCCGAAAGAAACGAGCATCTTTTAACGGACTTATAGATAGTATGAAGAGTAGATTGGAAAGATGGAGAGGTAAAATGCTAAAGCATGTCGGAAGGATAGTAATAGTTAACCATATTCCAAACTCTAACCCCTTATATCAAATGAGTAATTTCAAAAATCCTGAAGAAACTATAAAGAAAATAAAAATTCTCTGTAACTAAGACACTGGTGGGATAAGCCTGAAAAGAAGTATCCATTTCTTACTTCATGGTCAGGAAATTGCAGAAACACTGCTGATGGTGGCTTAAATTTCAAGGACCTTAACTGTTTCAACTTTCAACTATTCTCACTTAGCAAAATATGCACGAGGAATGCGCACCGGTCAAAAAAGATTGTGGACTTCTACTTTGAAAATTAAATATTATTATCATAATTTTCTCTACACAGTACTCCGAAAACTGATTCTACATGGTCTTGCAAAAGTATACATAATGAGTTTGATTTTATAAAAAATCATAGATTCTGGATTTTAGGTGATGCTTATCAAATCTCAGTCTTGAAATATAAGTGGGGTCCATGGTTTAGACATTCCTCCAATTCCAAATACTTCTGCTTCAAATGATGACGACGTTATTTTTGTTTCGGATCTCATCAATCAAACAACTCAAGAAACAACAAGATAAGTTAATATGAACCAAGATAAAGAGCGGATGTTTTACTGTGAAATAAGCGTATAATATTAAGTGCCATATAAATGGTAACTTTCAGTACAATACCTTAAATATTGGGAGCAAATCTAAAATCTTGAAACAATTACAAGAATAAAGTTGTTTTTGTTTTAGCGTGGCAAGAAAATTTTACCAAGAGTAGAGAGAATTGCAATAAATTTGAAATATGAAGATCAACATTGTAATAGATGCAAACATCCCTTGGAATCAACTAAGCACATCATTCATCCTATCCAATATCATTTGGTTTGGAGTGACTAATTTTAAAATTTCAGAAGGTACCTGGGAGTCACAAAAGCAATGTATTTTAGAGCGGGCAGTTGTAAGGTCATGAATAAATGAAGATCAAAATCAAGTTTGACATAAACTATGATGCTTCTTTTCTTAAATGTAAAAAATTTGGCGGGGTTGGACTAATGGATAGAAATTTTATGAATATATCGCACATATTAGCCACTGAGGTGATCGAGGTGGTCTGTGAGCTTACCTGCAATCAATGCATGTGCAAAAAATAAATAGTCAGAAGACCAAGTCTTATAATCTAGTTAGTGAACATTATCTTCTAGGGTTTGTTGATCCCATCGTATTTATAAATAGGATTATCATGTAAATGTAAAACTATCTCAGTATGTAATGTTGATTATCAATATAATTCACCCTACGGTTATGTCCGTGGATGTAGGTGTTAGTGCCGAACCACATTAATCGCTTCAACTTATTTATTTGTGTTATATTCATTTGTTTAATGGATGATCAGTCACGATACCCATAACTTATTAGTCAGCTGGGGGATTTTGTTGCATTAGCATAAAGGAAGTAGTGGACATTGACCATGTAGAGTACCTAGCAAGTGGGAAATCACACAAGGGCATAAAGAAGTGATTGTGAAGTCTGGCCGTGAAGGTCTAGTTAAAGTTGTTAACGAAAGATGGAAAATTGTTTCCTAGAAATACAAGGGATAGTTGAATATGTAGATTTTTTTTTTACTTAATCCGGTTAAATGGGGTTGTACTATGCTTAGTTTTTGGTGGCTTAAAATGATAATTATGACCAAAATGTGGATATAGGGGGGGCCTCTTTTAAGTAAATGTTCAAAAATGCCCCCAATAAATTTTATTTATTCCCCTATAACCCTTTCATTAACTAATCAAAACTTAATTTTAAAAAACATGATTCATAATTAGTCTCCCCTTCTTCTTCTCTCCTTCTTTTCATCTTTTTCTTTTCTTCGTTACAAAATGATTAATCGTCGATTCAAAAAAAGTTTATCTTTAATTAAATTCATTATATAAAACCATGGTGAAGATGAAGGAAAATCCAGGATCGAATCTGAAACAACCTCTTGAACCAAAGAAATCAAATTCATCAAGTGAAGATGAAACTGAAGATCAAGAAAAAGTGAATGATGGAGATGAACCATCCGCCAAGTCTCTTGATATGACTTCAATAAGGTATAAATTGAAAAACCCACTCTTTATTTAAGCATTTAAATGATTATTCTGTTGATTTCAAAAAAAATAGGTCTCGAAAAACAGTTTCAGAAACTTCTTAGAGTTATTGTTTTCCCAGCCGTAACTACTGTTTACTGTTGGGAATACTAAGAACTCCGAGCTGTAATGTAGTTGACATGGATGGAAACTGAGAAATCCTAACCGCAATAAGTTGTATACGGCTAAGTTATTCCTAGCCAAATCCAATGTGTTTGAAATATAATCCAGTGGTAGTGTTTACAACTAGGTTGTTACTATCCGAAATTTGAGAAACCAAGTCGTAAATATTATTTCCTAGCCATTATATGTGTTACGTCTTTGTCGATTTCTCAAGGTCCCATTTGTAAACCTGTTTGCGGCTGGGAATGTTAACTTTTCTTGGTCTTTATTTTGTGTTACGACTTGGTTGTGTCCAGTTTCCTAACCGTATTTACTTTTTTTCTTTCATTTTTTAGCCTTGTTTATATCGATTTGAGTACTGTTATATATAATAATTTGATTTGTAATCAACTTTGAACAGAGGAGAAAGGAGGAAGAAAATATCACAAGAAGTAATACCTTATAATGTCCCGACTCCGCAACCTCGTCACACAAAACCATTGGGTGCAAATGCAAGTGGATTTGTCACTGGTAGAGAAAGTGAAGATGGAGTTGCCACTGGTCGAGGAAGTGAAGGTGATGAAGTTGCCACTGGTGGAGAAAGTGAAGGTGGAGTTGCCACTGGTAAAGGAAGTGCAATTGTGGTTGTTGAAGAACCAAATCTAGATATTTAAGAAGAAGCCTTGGCGAAAACAAGTGTTGCTTATATTGATAGGGTAAATCCGTAGTGGAGGAGGAGGACAAGGAGAAGAAGAAGAAGTATCCACCAAAAGATACATCAAGACAAATTATTTATGCTATAGAGTTTTAACCTTCCAAGAAGATACATCATTTATACTATGTTATTTTAATTTTATTATGGATTGTTAATTGTAACAACCCAATTATTTTATTATTTGTAGTTTCCCGATAAAACAGTCCCTACGCTAAAGCGCCAATAAGGAAAGTTTTGGCCGTTGGATAGAGAGCATCCATATGTGGTAGCCTTGCTTCAGGGTTATGGTCCGAAATTGAGGCTTTGCTGAAGACCTATGCTATTTTAACTATTTGTGGGTTTATAGAAAGATTCTAACACGAAACCATGACTTTTCTACTCTCGTTCGGCGAGATGACTATCACTCCAAATGATGCAAAAAAAATTATCGGTCTTACTTTGGAAGGAAAAGTTGTATTTGATATTTTGAAAAGCTTTATGTCTTGGGTGGGGTAAAGATAAAGCGGAAAAAGAGTTTGATATAGGTGGCAGAGCCTTGCATATAACTAAAAGGGAATATAGAGTAGCGGGTCAGCATCATGAATCTGAGCATATTGTAAGGAAGATTAACTTGGTTCGTCTGAGAGAGAAATTTGAGGATTCTGGCCCCAAGGATGATAGTGGAAAGTGATAGAAACATTTATGTGTCTATTTTGATCTCAATTTCCTATATTGTTAGTACCCATTTTTGTACTTATTTTGGTATTTTTGTGTCTTTGTAGGTGTTTTTGGAGAAATAAGCTCTTGCGGAGAAATTGGCTCGAAAAGTGGTCCTGGGAGAAAATTACTAAAGGCATTCAGAAGACGCACTACAGGCACCCCAGAAGTATGTTGGAGACGCCCCAGAAAATTTATATTTACACCCCATAAGAATTGCTAAAGGGAACTCGACAGTGGATAAGGGGTACCCAAATTACTAAGGGCCATCCATATTGTTATTCTCACTCCACCAGTGGTTAAGGGGCACTTATCCATAACTTTTAAAATACGAAATTTGGCGGGAAAGTGAATTTCACTTCTGCGTAGCTTCTGAAGATTATATGAACGAGCTTTACTTGGGCTTTCTCATGGATTTCAACTGGTTTGGGCCTGTTTGGATTAAATAGGGATATAGGAGGTTTGGTTTCGAAGAAAAACAACAAATATATGGATTATCGATTAAACATGGGAAGAGAGCTTCTCACGGGATATTATTTGGTTTCATATTTAGAAATTGGGTATGATAAAAATGGTGAATATGTTCTGCCTGGTTAGGTATTATCATCGGAAAGAATTGAAATCCAATCAGAGAACGCGTACGAAGATTAAAAGGGGAAATATATATCCCATAACTTGGGTGGAAAAGCAGAGAAGGATTGGGAAGATTTTCTCGGGATTCTTTGTGATGATGTGTATAAATACGGAGTTGTGCCGAGTTAGAGAGGTCTACGAAGAGTTTTGGGGTCTGTTGGGAGGTTGCAGAGCAGAAGAACAAGTAGTTGCAGAGATGCAGCAGCAGCAGGTAAAGAAGACGAAGAACTGACGCTTCAGAACTGTCGTTCTGAAAAACACGAAGAACAAACAGAATATAACTGTCGTTGTTGAACAGTGTGCTTTGTAACAGTTTTGTAACAATTAAGTTTGAATTCGCAACACCTCTGCTAGGGTTTCTCTGTAACGGTTGGTTTTGTAACAATTATCTATGTTACAAACTCGCTGTATTATATTATTTTCCAATAAAAACACCTTTTGAGCCATGTTTCCATCTTTTGGGTGTGTTTTCGACATGCGGAGCTAAACCCCATCACTGGGAAAAAGGAGGAAGCTGGATTTCATATATGTGGTAACTTGAATTAATTCTTTATTTACTTTTTGCACTGTTTATTAATTGTTTTATGATTTTTATTGAATGATTGTTATTTCAATTGATGGGTCATGCTTAGATTAAATGATTTGATGTCCCATGCTTTAGATTTACAGTCATTGCTTTCAAAAATCTATCTTAGCAAATATTAAGAGTTAATAAGTTATACTGTTTGAGCCATAATTATCCTAGGATTAATTTCTGAACCACGTGAATATGAGAAACAGTGAAATCCTGAGTCCCATTAACTCTTACTCTTGTTATTTTCTTTTACATAATTTTGCTAGTTTTAGTATTTTCTTTAATTAAGTCTAAAATCAACAACTTCACAAGTCCGAGAATCAAACCCTTTCTTACCACTTGTAATACTACATCAGTTTTTGGCGCCGTCGACGCGGACTTGTATTTAGGTTTAGGTTTTAGGTTTTTTTTTTAGGTTTAGTATATATTTTTATTTTATTATTATTATCATCATTTTTTTTAGGTTTTTTTTTAATTATTTTTTTAGATTATTTTTCGTTCTATTTTACGTCTTTGGTATTTTTGTTTTTGCTGTGCAAGATTGGCTTGAAGCGAAACGTGGAAAGTTGAACTTGCCTTACAAAAAGGGAGAAACTGAAGATTTTATTTTTAGACTTTCATCTTATTTTTAGTAGTTTCTTTATTTATTTTTGGACTTGTAATTTTCTTTTATTTATTTGTGTTTATTTTTAGTATTTTATTTATATATAAAAAAAAAACATTGCACACACCAATTGCATCGTCAGACTACCGAGTTTAGGAAAACTGGTGGATTAGTAAGCTGAACCCGTGACTTGGGCCTTATGGGATTTACCAGCTGAAAGTCCACAAACCTCAGCCTCGTACCTTTGGGTATTTTTCGTTGTAGGTAACCCAAGCTTGCCTAAATTAGTTCACCCAACATTTGCATGTGCACGATTTTCTTGTTTCACTAGTATTACTTCTATTTTTGTCGAAATGGTGAAGGAAAATGATGATGAGGTCCTGGTAAAAATCCTTATGGATCGTTTGAAACCGTCTAGGGTAGTGCGTGACCCAGGTGTAGTTATACCAGCTTCTACGGTCCAATTTGATATTAGACTTGAGACTATTGGTATGCTTCGTACCTTTAGAGGGTTAGAGAATGAGAAACCGTATACCCACATAAGAGACTTTGAAATGATTTGTGACACAATGAACTATCCGAATGTCTTCAAAGATGTGCTTATGTTACGTTTGTTTCACTTCTCTCTCTATGATAAATCCTAAGAATGGTATAATTTTATTCCTTCTAAAACAATTACCACCTGGGATGGTCTTGTAGAGGTATTTGTTAAGAAATTCTACCCACACCATAAGACTGTTGTTGTTCGACAGTCTATCCAAACCTTTAAGCAGAGATTAGGTGAAAAACTTCATGATTATGTAGAAAGGTTTAGTGAATTGTTATACCAGTGCCCACATCACGGCTTTGAAAAAGCCCACATGGCCCAAATTTTAAACGAGGGCCTTGATAGTGAAACCCGTATGCAGGTATAAACAATTAGTGGTGGAGAATTTACCCATCAAGAGCCAGATGAATTTTTTGACGAGTTCATCGAGTTAGCCGAGAAAACTAGGAAATGGGATTCAATGAGAGAACCAGAAATACCTAGAAAACCTATCCATAGGATCGATAGAGTTGATTATGGGTCAGATATTCTTAGGCGTCTAGAGGCCTTAGAAATGAATCAAGGGTCACACCATGATAGATATGAAGAGCAAAATAATGCTCTTTATAACAACTCTAGGTTTGAAAACCATCAAAGATTTGATCCATATTCGGAAACTTATAACCCTAGTTGGAGAAACCACCCAAATTTCTCTTGGTCTAAGGGCCAGAGTCAAGGCTAGTCTAGTAATTCCCAGGATCTCCCAAGTTTTGGGTATACTAAGAACCATTTAAGGCCATATCAGTATCAGAACCTTTCGGATAAAAAAATAATGAGCTTAGAAGAGTCTCTCAGCATCTTATCTCATAACATTGCAGAGTTTAAGAAAACAGTTGAGAAAGGTTTACAGGAAAACTCTCAGGCTATTTTAGATCTAAAAACAGGTTAGTATAATTGCAAAGTTTTTGAGCGAAAAAGAAAAGGAAAAGTCCCCCAATCAACCACTACCCAATCCTAGAGCAATTCATGAAGTATCCTCTAGAGAGAAAGAGTTCAATCATGTGAACTCTGTAACAACCCTTAGAAGTGGTAAATTGGTAGACAATAAGGTAGCCATGCCTAATAGTGGACATACTGTAGATCCACCTTCTAGTTCTCATTCTAGTTCCCAATATGAGCCCCATAAAGAGCCACTAGCTGAAGAGACCGATATAATTTCTAGTGATGCAAATACGGTTCCTAATAGGTATCATTTTGTGGTTAGAGCCCCATATCCGCAGTTGTTAGCTCCAACAAAGAGAGAGTCGACTTTCAACGAAATAATGGAGATTTTTAAGAAGGTAAACATTAACATCCCTTTACTAGAAGCAATTAGGCAAATGCCTGCTTATGCCAAGTTTCTTAAGGATCTTTGTACTCGAAAGCAAAAGCTTTATGTCCATAAGAAAGCCTTTTTAGCTGGTCAGGTAAGTTCAATCCTTCTGAACCAAACATCCCATAAGTATAACCCTGGATGCCTCACCATATCTTGTACGATTGGTATTCACATGGTTGATAAAGCATTACTTGACTTAGGAGCTAGTGTTAACTTACTCCCGTACCATGTGTACACCCAGCTAGGTCTTGGTGAGTTGAAATCGACTAAAATGACCCTATAATTAGATGATAGATCTATCAAAGTACCTCGTGGTGTCATAGAGGATATTCTGATTGAGGTTAATAAGTTCATTTATCCAGTAGATTTTGTTGTTCTAGACACTCAACGTGTTCAGGATCCTAGTTCTCAAATACCGGTGATTTTAGGTCGCCCATTTTTATCCACATCTAATGTTATCATCAACTTTAGGACTGGGCTTATGAATATATCCTTTGGTAATATGACCACTGAACTAAATGTCTTTAATGTTACTAGACAACCTTCTGATGAATTAGAGGAAGTGAATATGATTAGCACTTTAGTTCAGGATATAGTTCAGGATAATTGGGATGACATTTTATTGGATGATCCTTTGGATGAATTTGATGAGATTCTCTTAAGTCAGTTAAGTGACCAAACTGTTGAACTAGAAGAAGCTCTTGAGTATTTTAAAGACTCTGAGGATCCGGAAATTCAAGCAATAGTTGGAGGTTTTTCAGAGAATACTGGCTACCCTAAGTTTGGGGGTAATGATGGTCGAGTATCCTTATTAAAAGTCCCTAACTTGGGACTCAAGCCTAGTGTACATGAGGTATTACTTGAGTCTCTTCCGACTCCATAACCTGATCCTCCTGATACTATCCAGGAGGAAATCCATCTATTAGAGACATGTTGTTCTAATGGATCTATTTGTCAAGACACCCATATGAAGCCCAAGTAGGCGGCACAGAGAAACCCAGTTGTCTTGGAAGAAGTTTTAAATCAGGTTGTGCTCTATATGCCTATTTATCTAATCCGATGTATTTGTCTTATAATTGTGGCAGTTTTATTTGGTTTTGTTGATCCACAGTTGTTTCGACTATTGATATATGATTCGAAAGGTAATTATCCATTTTATGGTATTTGACGTCTGGATGAAGACTTTAAATTTAGCACTTCTTGGGAGGTAACCCATGCTCATGCAACATGGTAATATCTTTCCTTAACTCTTTTGCTTCAATTGGTAATAGTTTCTCCTTGTTCATGCTTTTAATTTTTATCTTTAGAACATTGAGGACAATGTTAGATTTAAGTTTGGGGGTATGGGAGAAACTTAGAGCCTAGAAATTTATGTTTATTAAGGATGGCACTAACCAATCTAAGTGGATGGAAGCATCTTTGTTGTAGGAGTTGAGGAACCAATCTGAGTAGATGGAAACATCTATAAGAGTCTATTCATAAAAGCATAGAGCTCAGGTGTTAGAAATAACATGGTAGTTTCGCCATATCTCGTTGAGTCCTTTTTACTTCTGTTTTTGTTTTGTTTTCTTTAAATTATGTTTCTTTAAGTGATTACTTGGGGCTCACAATTCAAGTTGTTACCACTGCTAGAATGAAATAGAGTGATTGAGTTAGTAAGAAAAAGAAAAAGAAACAAAAAAACAAAAAAAAACAAACCAATCAGACCAAATGGAATAATAAATAAAAATTAACACTTGGATAGCAATATGTGTGTGTTCTTCCTGTCTCCGTCGCCTAAACAAGCGTGGAACGCAGGATCCACGGAAATTACCATGTAATCTGCTGAAAAGAGGCATGCACTTGGATCCACAAGATCTAATCATGCAGTTAAAAAAAAAATCAATGAATAAAATCGACAGCTGGTTCCCTTGTATATGCCAGACGAATTGATCTAGATTTAGGATTATCGACCATTGGTTCCCTTGTATATGCCAGTTGTGTTGATATTAGTCAGATCAGTATCTTAGTCCATTAGGATAGGTTCATTTTGGCAGTGGCCTTCAGACAGATATGAGAAACACCGTTCACGTAGTCAACATCAGAACCATCTATGTTTTTCTATATCCATCTCTTAATCTATCCATGTGATTTTTTGACTCCGGATATTGATGTCCATAGTCCGACCATATGAGTAGAGATCTGTCACTTATATATGAATTTTAGTATGCTTGAGTGCAAACTCGTGTACAACAATTGGAATTTCGCATCAGGGTACTTCCTCTTGTAGTCAATAAGTATGCCAACCAAGGAGATTCTTTAGTGCCTTCCAAGGTTCTGTGTAGATAGCTAGAGTCTGGAGAAAAGATTTTGTGGGTATATCTCTAGTAAGCCCTCCCGAGACTATAACTCGGCCACTAGGGCCACTTAGGGGTTTAAAGGCTTATTACATACGCTAAATGCAATCGACGATGCCTGCGACAGTGAGTTAGGATTTTATTTTCTAGATTAGATTTGCTCGGGACTAGCGAATAATAAGTTTGGGGGTATTTGATAGACACATTTATGTGTCTATTTTGATCTCAATTTCCTATATTTTTAGTACCCATTTGTGTACTTATTTTGGTATTTTTGTGTCTTTGTAGGTGTTTTTGGAGAAATAAGCTCTTGCGGAGAAATTGGCTCGAAAAGTGGTCTTGGGAGAAAATTACTAAAGGCATCCAGAAGACGCACTACAGGCACCCCAGAAGTATGTTGGAGATTCCCCAGAAAAGTTATATTTACACCCCAGAAGAATTGCTAAAGGGAACTCGACAGTGGATAAGGGGTACCCAAATTACCAAGGGGCATCCATATTGCTATTCTCACTCCACCAGTGGTTAAGGGGCAATTATCCCTACCTTTTCAAATACGAAATTTGGCGAGAAAGTGAATTTCACTTCTGCGTAGCTTCTGAAGATTATCTGGACGAGCTTTACTTGGGCTTTCTCATGGATTTCAACTGGTTTGGGCATGTTTGGATTAAACAGGGATATAAGAGGTTTGGTTTCGAAGAAAAACAACATATATATGGATTATCGATTAAACAGGGGAAGAGAGTTACTCACGGGATATTATTTGGTTTTATATTTGGAAATTTGGTATGATAAAAATGGTGAATATGTTCTGCCTGGTTAGGTATTATCATCGGAAAGAATTGGAAGCAAATCAGAGAACGCGTACGAAGATTAAAAGGGGAAATAAATATCCCGTAACTTGGGTGGAAAGGCAGAGATGGATTGGGAAGATTTTCTCGGGTTTCTTTGTGCTGCTGTGTATAAATACGGAGTTGTACCGAGTTAGAGAGGTCTACGGAGAGTTTTGGGGTATGTTGGGAGGTTGCAGAGCAGAAGAACAATTAGTTGCAGAGCTGCAGCAGCAACAGATGAAGAAGACGAAGAACTGACACTTCAGAACTGTTGTTCTGAAGAACACGAAGAACAAACAGAAGATAACTGTCGTTGTTGAACAGTGTGCTTTGTAACAGTTTTGTAACAATTAAGTTTGAATTCGCAACACCTCTGCTCGGGTTTCTCTGTAACGGTTGGTTTTGTAACAATTATCTCTGTTACAAACTCGCTGTATTATATTATTTTCCAATAAAAACACCTTTTGAGCCATGTTTCTATCTTTTGGGTGTGTTTTCGACATGCGGAACTAAACCTCATCACTGGGACAAAGGAGGAATTTTTCATATATGTGGTAACTTGAATTAATTCTTTATTTACTTTTTGCACTGTTTATTAATTATTTTATGATTTTTATTGAATGATTGTTATCTTAATTGATGGGTCATGCTTAGCTTAAATGATTTGATGTCCCATTCTTTAGATTTATAGTCATTGCTTTCAAAAATCTATCTTGGCAAATATTAAGAGTTAATAAATTATATTGTTTGAGCCATAATTATCCTAGGATTAATTTCTGAACCACATGAATATGAGAAACAGTGAAATCCTGAGTCCCAATAACTCTTACTCTTGTTATTTTCTTTTACATAATTTTGCTAGTTTTAGTATTTTCTTTAATTAAGTATAAAATCAACAACTTCACAAGTCGAAGAATCAAACCCTTTCTTACCACTTGTAAAACTACATCAGTTTTTGGCGCCGTCGATGCAGACTTGTATTTAAGTTTAGGTTTTAGGTTTTGCATTTTTTATTTTAGGTTTTGTATATATTTTTATTATTATCATCAGAAAGGTGATGATGGATGAAGCAAGAGTTAGACATGCAGTTATAGCTTACTTGTTGCACTTTCTTGGCACCGACTTTTTTCCTCACTTCTCGAAAAATAAGGTGAATGCTTGTTATTTGCAGTGGTTTAAGTCTCTCAGTCTCGATCCGAAAAAAACGAGGTACCTAGGTACTCGTGGGGCAACACCCTCCTCTCTAGTATGATGGACGGTCTTTTCAAAGCTTCTAGGTGGAATGAAACATAAATTGTGGGATGTGTTGCTCTTATCCAAGAATATTTTTGTTTCCATATACAAATGTTTGTTTACTTTTCTAATGCTTTGTGTGTAATACCTTATTTATAAAAAAAAATTCCATAGTCATGGGATTACGACTATTTTAAATGCTTAAGGCCTTCTCAGAATAAGAAGTGGCCTCTAGAGAAATATACATGAGGAAGATACCCCTTTGGAGGGACCCAACACAAGTCTAAAGAGACGAAAAATGGTTGAAATGAGGAAAAAGTTGGATGCTTTGACAATCAGTGATGTGGTTTTCGATCCATATTTGAGACTTGATGAAGATGGAGAAGATAAAGTTGGTGATAGAGTATTTTCTGATGTGGCGACCTACCTTGGACCTTTGTTTCATCTAACCTGGTTCATCATTTTAGATCATCGCAGAACACTCCGTTAAAATGGTATTATCCTAAAAAAAACACCTGATACCTCTCGTTTTAAACTGAGTGTACACAAATCCATTTTTACTAAGAAGGATGTCAAATTGACCTATGAACTAGCACCGTTGGATGTAAACCAAATGAGTGGAATAGGGATTGAAGCTTCTCATGACACTTCCAGTGCGGATGCGAGTTACATGGAATGGTATCAAGAGTAGACTCATCCTTATGTGCAAAATTTGGATCCGGAAGCGAGGAAATACTTCAAGAAGGGAGAGAGTTTGACATCAAGGAATGATGAAAGTGGTTGGAAGTTGATGGTGGTACGTATACTACTAATCTTATGTTTGTATATATATATATTTTTAATATCTATGAATAATTACAATTTGTGTATTTGATATGAAAAAAATAGATTGAACGAGTTCATTAGGTGGTCTAGGACCGGACCCGTAACACTAATTCTGGTGACAATTTAATGGTCCCTCAAAGATTACCCCGGAATCGAGTTAAAGGCATAATAAACCCTGACAAAGGAAGTCTATATGCTTACGAAGAGGACCGACCAAGGATAAATAAGAGGGCTAGGTATCCTTCTTCTAACGAGGACTCGGATACTCCCTCCAATGAGCATGTTCAATCAAAGCAATAAAAATATGGTCGAGGTGGACGTGGTGGAGGTAAAACAAAATACATGTAGTCGAGGTATAAGTGATAAAAGTGGCAAAGGTCCAAGTGGTGGAGGTGGACGTGGTGGAGGTAAAAATATCCAATTCAAGGTAGTCGTGGTCTAAGTAAAAAAGCTAAAGTTGTAAAAGAGGTTGTGGAAGAGGAGAATAAGGACGAGGGTTTGGATGAGGCATCGTGATCGGGTTCGGAGTCTGGATCAGGCGAGGAATCCAGTGAATGACTAATGGAGACGTAGTGGCTTTTTAATATTTAGCTTCATGGATTTTTTACTATCTAAGACTTTGTCTATTTAGTATTTTCGTTGTTTGGTTATGGATTTGGACGGATAAATTTTTATAATTTTGCATGTATGAATGAATGCTAGTCTTTTCTTTTGTCTAAATATAAGTACAATGATGAAAAATCAACATTATGAAAATTGTTGAGTACTTACTTCTAGGTCGATGCTTCACAAAACCTAGTCGTAAATGCCTATAATTGTTATCTAAAAAATGACCTCCAATTATCGGCTGGGTTTCTTAACCGTAAGATATGTTTCATGGTTTGGAATCCTAACCATAATTATCCCTGAGTTTCACCAAAAAAATGGCACTCAGTCTCGGTTATAAACTCCTGGCCATAAATACTGATACGATTAGGTAAACTAACAGTGTAAGTTGTACGATTAGGTAAAAAATTGAATCCTTATTACGGATAGATTTCCAGGCCGTATATATGCGTCACGGTTAGGATTCCAAACCATAAATATAACATAAAGTAAAAAATCTGGTTTACGACGTGGATTCCTAGCCGTAAATATGACATACCCCAAAACCTACAAGTTTATACTTACTTACGTCTTGGTCGACATATCGATTTACTAGCCGTAAATACAAGAATTTCCTTTTGTCACACATCATGTCGGATACTTATTGGATTTTGAAAATAGATCCATTAGAAGACTGATTTATATAAGGTTCCAGTTGTTCAACCACTTATTTATACTTGAAATAACTCCGCCTCCACATAACACCCATTCCAAATCAAAATCACACCTTCTACATCAATAATCTCCACCAAAAACCCTACAAACTCAATGCAAAGTACTCAAAGGATAAACACAACTTCACTTTGGATGAAAACTTATCTATTTGCAAAAAAATTGTACTATGTTATCCAAAAATGGGAGAAAAACGAAGGAAAGGTGGTTTAGCCAGTCAATCACATTGGAGTAAGATCTTTGAAAATTTTTACAGTGAAACAGGTGACACTAATAACCGTGATGGATTTGAATTGTATCTTATATTTTCATATATACGCAAAAAAAAAAAAAAAAAAAAGGGAAGGGAAGGGAAGGGAAGGGAAGGGAAGAATATATGGCTTTACTTCGTATTTGCCAACAATTTCGACTTAGAGGTGAAACTGATGATGAAGTCGTAGATCAAGCTAAGAAGGAATAGAGAAAATGGAAAGGTTATAATTTCAACTACGAAGCTCAATTTGCCATCACCAAAGAATTCTTGATACATCATAAGGGATGTCATTGAAACCAACTTTGTAATGCAGATCTAGTAAATATGTAATGGGTTGTAATGTGGTCTAATTAATGAAAATATTACTACCTTTCAATCGTAGTATGTATTCACGTTGAAGCTCTAAATTTCTCAACTTACATACCCAGTTATGGATGAGAAAGTTGCCTTGTACCTCTTAAGCCAGACATAATAAATACTCAGGTGATTCTTGACCAAATAAAGGCCAAACGTTCTTCACTTCCCAGCCGTTATGCATATTTACGACCTAGAATTTTTATTCTTCCAGTCCTGTGTCTCTTTTTACGGCTTGGAGTCCCTCAGTTGCCAACCATAATTACGTTTTAAGGATGGTTCGACACAATATCCCAGCCGTAACATCAAAAAACTCAGATTTTTCCCCGGATTTTGGGAGTTGATTATTAGGTTTTACTGAGTATTTTGACAAAAGGGTTTCATCATTTTTCTTCAAAGTTTTTCACCAAAGTCATCCTTCTCCTTCTTCAAAATCCAGGAAAATCAAATTTGATTTTTAAAAGATTAATCATTTGATTAGTCTAATACATTCACTAATACTAATTAGTTAACTAAATCATCTTAATTACTAATCAAATTGAGGATAGACTGGGTAGTACAAAAAATATCTGGATAAGTATGGATTACTATTTCATGCCTGGCTAAATTAGGGCCTATAAGGATTAATTTGGGCCTATCATTACGTGACAAAAAAAGACATTTTGAAATAAAATGGAAAATCCTTTAACCAACTATTTTTTAATGGCTAATCTACCCCTGATTAACTAGTGTTAATTTGAGTGATTAGTGGTAAAATATCGTGTTAGATGTGAAATTAACTTGTGTTAATGAATCATCTGAACATGAAAAAATTTAAATTTTTGAATTCTTTTTGAAGAACACCAACTCAGAATCGGTATATATCGTCATTGGCATCAACCGATTGTAACCTCAAAAACATACAAAGATTTTTTGAAACTTGCTTCTACCCAGAATCGGTTTATATGGACATGAAAATCAACCGATTATCCAAAATCGGTTTATATGGGCATGAACATAAACCGATTGTGGGTAAAATTTTTCTTTGTTATCTGTGAATTATGTGTGGTTAAACATCAAATAAAATTAAAATTCATTCTATACCCGAGTTAAGAATGAGTATGACTTCATACTCAATCACAGATCGCTTGAGATGTTATACTCATTTTCAATTCGAGTATAAAGTTATACTCGTTTTCAAATTGGGTAAAATCATACGGAACTATTTTAATTTTCATTTGTAATCGAAAAGAAATCGAGTATGATTTCATACTCATTTTATGATCGAGTATTATCTGGAAAAGAATTGGTTATCCAGAATCGGTTTACACGATACATATATAAAAATCGATTTCTAACATTGCACAACAGGAATCGGTTTATAAAAATGTTCTTGTAATCTGATTCTAAAAAAAAAAAAACACATAAATTAATTATCTCTTCCATACCAGAATCGGGCTATGTGGGCATTAACGTAAACCGATTCTTGTTCAATTCCTCCAACCAGAATGACCATCCAGGACAATCAGTCTTTGTGGGCATAAACAACAACCGTTTCTAAATGAAATCAATTTACAAGTGCATTGACGTAAACCGATTGTTATAAACCCAAAAAACTTTGATTTAAAAAAATTGGATTGTTTGAGTGATTGCATGTTATTGAAACCTACTCTAGGGTATTGGGTTAATAGAAAAGTACCTGATTCGAGCTAAAACGAAAAATTACCTATTTTAGTGAATTTAGTGATTATCGACAATGTTTTCGTTTTGATTTCGAATTCTTAATTTTGATGGAAATGGAAATGATTTTGATTTGCTTTAATTTTTTTTTTGTTGCTATTAGGATTTAATGAGGATAAATTAGTAGTATTAAAATTTCATAGAGGGTAAAATTGTAGTTTTATCAAACTTGGACACCTCTTATCATTCTCTATGGGGTGGATGAAGAAATCCATAGGCCCCAATTAATCACCATAGGCCCCAATTTAGCCAGGATTTCATGACCGTATACAACCGCAAAAAAAAAACAGCCGTTTGCAACCTCAATAATGATTGGTGTTTTAAGCACATAAATGCTAGCATTTTTAGGTGCGACTCCAAAAGAATTAGGGGCGACTTAATCGGTAAATAATTTTCGAGGCATTTTTTAATGGCCAAACTACCCTTTACAATCGGCAGATAAGTTTACAATCGGAAAGTTAATACACAATCGGGAGTCAATTTAGTTTATATAACTTCCGAATATAAAGTATCCCCAAAATAAAATCCTCTATCTTTTGAATTTTGATTATCCTATAATCGGTAGTAAATAAAGTTATCTTGACCCCCGATTAAAGTAGACCTTTGGCTAAAATGCTACCATAATCGGTAGTGAATTTAGGTTGTTTAACTCCCGAATATAGAGTAGTCCAAAATGAGATTTTGCAAAAATTCTCTATCTTTTGAATTTTGATTATCCTATAATCGGTAATAAATAAAGTTATCTTGATTCCCGATTAAAGTAGACATTTGGCAAAAATGCTACCATAATCGATAGTGAATTTAGATTTAACTCTCAAATATAGAGTAGCCCCAAAATGAGATTTTGCAAAAAAACTCTCTACTTTTTGAATTTTGGTTGATCCTATAATCGGTAGTAAATGAAGGTATCCTGACTTCCGATTATACAGTGGACTTATTTACCGAAATCCTAGCATAATCGGTAGTCAAGATATATAGTTCATATAACTACCGAATATAGAGTTGCCCCAAAATGAGATTTTGCAAAAATCCTCTATTTTTCTAATTTGGTTGAGCCTATAATCGGTAGTCAAAATAGTTCATATAACTACCGAATATAGAGTTGCCCCAAAAATGAGATTTTGCAATCGGTAGATTAAAAAAAAAACTAAACTACCGATTATGAAGGGACATACGTATTTTTCACCTATTTTGTCTTTTTGTGTCGCCCCTAATTCTATCGGAGTGCCCCTAAAAATGCTAGGCATAAATGAATGTGCGGATTTAATAGAAAAATATACTCTAAATGTTCTTCTGTTGCTAGAAGGTGGCTTTGGCTATTTTACATGACAATGTCATTGTTTCCGGATAAAATTTCTCTCTCTGCATAACAGAAAAAAAAAATGCATTATGGAAGTGAAATTCAACTGAACACCAACCAACACAAGCAAGATGCCCAAGTCAAATTGGGAGCAGCCATAATGTGAAAATGAGAAGCCATATTCGTCTGTTCAACTTAAACCCTACCGTCGTGATTTGTCTATATACACCTCAAAATGCGGTAAAAGGAGAAGAAACCGGCTAGAAATTGTCTTAATTGAAAAGGGGTCCACTTCCAAAAAGCCCCTTGCCGTCCTCATTTGGTCTGAAAAGAAAATTTTTAGACCTATAAATACTGCTCAACCATGGTACAACTATAAACCCCTTACACAATTGAGTTTGGAGGGACACTAGCTTAAATCCATCATTTGAGTTCATACTTTGAGGAAATTTTAAGATCGTCTTCAAATGAAGTGTCTCAATCTGATTTTAGCCCTAGTTTTGTTGATGACCTCGATGTCGCCTCATTTTGTCTGTTGCCGGTCTCTCCGATCAATGCTGACGAGGAACAATGAGGTAAACCGTGGTGTCAAAGTTGGAACTAACAGTGCAGGCGAGTTCACTTCTTCAAACATTTCATCTTGCCATACTAGTCGTCATAAAAGATCACCTGAAAGGAGTTTATCAGCCAAGTTATCTGGACCTAGCAGGAGAGGCCGTGGCCACTAAACTTTCCTTTCTTTCTTTTTTCTGAATTTGCTCCTAATTAGCTAAATTTTGTAAATGAATATCGGGCTTATGCACAGTCAAAGATTCAAACCGAGATCTTGTCGAGTTTTGTAAGCAGATTCTTGTGGATGTTTTATAAATTTTCTGAAAATAAAAAACTATACTTCCTCTTTCAAAATAATATGTTGGTTTCATACATAATTTATACATGAAACTAGCCTATTTTTTTAAAACAACGGTACAAGTTATATTTTTCTTTATGATTCTCACTTAAGCTGAATGACATTAGGCTTTTTTCCATCGTAAACAAATGTAGTAATTCTTTAGGGCCAAATACCAACCATAACATAAACTGTTGCAGTAGTCCATACTTGTTTCACAACCAGACTTTTGGATTTGCAGCCTCTTAACCCATCCTGAAAGCATCCTGGGGAATTGGAAAACTTTGACCAACCGACTCCAAATATCTCATTCACAATAAGGTACCACAGATGTAGCACTTAAAAACCAGCTCAAAATCTTTCGTTGACAAAGCTTCATTTTCCACAAATATGGCTTCATTATCGATCACCAAGCAAAAGTGTGCGGTCTTAAGAACAATGTAGGGGAAAATTTAGCGTATGCATTATATACTCTGTATCATAAGTGTACAACAACAACAAAGTCTTGTATTTCTGCAAAAAAAAATATCATGACAAATTCTGCAAAAACAACCGCAAAATGGTCGCGATGCAAGCGTTGCAGAATAAGCCGTCAAGGGTTGATCATGGTTGGTATTCTTTTTCTTTTCCCCATGTACATTGCTAATTCCTGTATAGTTTTTCATCTAATAAACTCTTCCCTCTGATCAAACAATAAAAACTTTGCAACTCAATCAGATTTATTATCAAAGTAAATGAATTACAATCTGCTAAACATCTGATAATGAAAAGACAACCAGTTATTTCCATTCACTTTCTTCTTCATCTTTTTCTGGCGAGGATTTCCATTTTCTTTGAGCACGCCATCATACGAGTTTACTTTTTGTGCCAAATTATTCTACCGAAACTTATCAATAGAATCGAAGTCAAAGCAAGGCCACTAAAACTTCCATCGGAAAATCAATATTGATCCAAGTACCTCACACTTAACAAAAGATCACTTTTTCATGATCGAAAAATACAACAAAAGGTCACCAACCCTTTCTTTTATGTAACAATAAAAGATTTCAAATCAAATTCCCCGAGTCAACTAAATTGTTGGTGAGAAAATCCATCATGGCTTGACGAGGTTTACACACAGCTACCAAAGGCTTAGCTATAGGCATTGTAAGACCAGGCCCTTCACTCATATCCACTTCCTCATTTCCAAATCTTCCCCATTCAAAACACTGAATTAATCTACCCAACACCATTATAATAAATTGCATCGCCATCAAATTCCCAGGGCACCCTCTCCTTCCCATTCCAAATGGCAAAAAACTAGAACTCCATAACTTTCCTTCTTTGTCTTTCTCTAACGCATCGATGAATCTCTCTGGTTTGAACTTCATTGGATCATCCCACGCTTTTGGATCTTTATGTACTGCCCAAATGCTGGTCAATAAAATTGTTCCACGCGGTACTCCATATCCACCTACTGTGCACTCTTCCGACGACACATGTGGTACTGAAAGTGGAGCTACCGGATATAATCGCAGCGTCTCGTTGATTACAGAATGGAGATATGGTAGCTTTGGAAGATCATTTTCGTCTAGGAGACGATGATTACCAACATGAAGGTTAATCTCGACCATGACTTTTTCTAACACATCTGGATGGTTCAACAGCGCCGACATCACCCATTCCATTGTAAGGGCAGATGTGTCTGTTCCAGCCGTGAAAAATATCTACACATGAGGAGAATACGATGACAACATGCTGTAAGACACATTCAAAAACCAAAAATTGACCTAGATATAACCAAGCAAGTAACATGACCACACAAAAGTAACCGGAGAATCATCAATACTTTTCCTCTTTTTTCAATTGATGGACCATCATCATGTTGTACGAAGAATAAACATTTCTGATCTTGGACAACAATGTACAGCAACCAAAGTATATACTACCTACCTACCCATGGCTTAAGCTTTTATATTAGAAAATTATTTTAGATGCTGGAACACTCCCCATGAGGTTATGCATTAAAAGGGCGTAGGGTTCGTGAGTGTAAGGAATGAATTTCTGACCCACATTGTAACAAGAGTATTCCCAAAATTTTGAAGGACGGTACAGCGCATACGTTCCTCCCTAACAGGTTAGTATTCCCAAAACTTTGAGGTCCTGGCCTCTCATCATTTAGATGTATATCCGATGCCTAAGAAGTTAACTAATAGGCTTGATTCCATTAAGAAGAATTTCTGTGAAATAAGATCGGGATGGAAAAGGTTTACTTCTTATAAAATGAAGCCCTCCTAGCCAAACTGTCTTGGAGAATGCTCAAAGAACCACAAGTCTGTGGGTTAGAGTGTTGAAACACAAGTATTTTCGATATACCAATCCCTTGCATGATGTTAGTAAACAAGGTTCATGGGTCTGGAAGAGGATATGTATAATCTGTAAAGGAAAATTATTACTGGCAAGTTGGCAATGGTAGAAATATATCAATTTGGAGGGGTAGGTGGATACCTACTAGGGCTGAGTTAGTTGATAGTAGGTTTTGATCAGCTGCTATTCAAAATGTTTATCAGCTTATGCACCATGGTACTGATACTTGGAATGTGGATATGCTTCATCCTCTGTTTGACGATGAAACTGTATCTGATATTTGTAAAATAAGAATTTGTATGCAGGGAATGGATAGTTGAGATGGACCACTAATGCTTATATTTACTATGAAAACAGCTTACAGGCTAGTGGTGGCAGACAGAAATGCTCCTGGCTAGGTTAGCTTTCCCTGAGGCTAAATTCTGAAAATTTTCTATACCACCCAAAATCCACCATTTCCCTGTAAAGGAGAGAATAACTAGATTTGTTCAAGATGTCAAGTTGCCGACCCTAGTTGCCCACTGTGTCATCTAGGAGTTGAATCATTTCAACACCTGTTCATAGACTGTAGACTGTCAGGTTAATAAACAGGTTTGGATTGCTAAATGTATTGTTAGTGGAATTTTTGAGACACGATTGTGCAATTGTATTTTATGATGTTAAATGCATGTTAGAAAACCGTCTGACATGAATCTAAGGGTTGTTAGAACTAGAAATCCTAAATCATGGAAATTTCCACATGAGGGATTTACTAAGATCAACTTTGATGCTTCATTTGTTAAAGCACCTAAATGCACATGGCTCTAATTATGTTTTCTGATGTAGGTACATTCGGAGGAGTATATTACTAACCTAAGAATAAGTTCCTTCGGTTTAACTTGGTCAGTAAAAAATCTATTTTCCACCGGTACATTACTCCTATTTTCCTAAACTTGAAGTTAGTTCAAGTTGTGTGTGTGCCTCTGTTCAAACGACCAAGTGCGAGAAGATAAATTACTTACCCCAATGAGCCCATTGATGATATCTCGAGGGTATTGTTCAGGTTCAGTTTCCTGCAGGTTCAAGAGAACATCGATAAACACCTTCTTCGTCTCGCATTGAGCAGTCGGATCATTTTCTCTTTTCTTGCAACGTTCCACAACCAAATTTTGCAAATATGCGTCTCTTTTTCTATGTATGTAAGCTAATTTCTTGTCAATTCCAATTATAAAATTAAACCACTTTAAAACCGGGAAAAAATCCCCCAAGTTCATCGACACATTTGGTACAAACATCTCTCTCAAGTTATCCAATTCAATCTTCTTTTTGCTCTCATCGTCTCCATAATCAATAAACTTTTTCCCAGCTACAATTCTCATCATTACATTAAAAACCAACTCTAGAAACAATGATTTCATTTCAACCTTCACAAATCCCTCGCCACCACTAAATCTTCCTACCAATTGCTTGATAACAGACTCAACTTCTTCCTTACGAATACTCGAAAAGTATTGAACACTATTTGAAGAAAATACTTCGATAGTAGAAATCCGTCGTAGATTGCGCCAGTGTTGACCATAAGGAGCCCAACCAATTGCAGTGAAGTTGTAACCGAAGTGTTTCCCGGCCAATAAATGAGGACGACTTGCAAATACGATATCGTTTTTGGAGAAACATTCTTCGACCGCAGATGGAGATGAGATGACAAGCACACGACAGAAACCAAGTCGGAGAAAGAGGATTGGACCGAATTTGTTAGAGAGAGAATGGAAAGTTCTGTGTAGGGGTTTTTTGAGGAGGTGGAGATGACCTATGATTGGATATGATGGTGGGCTCGGTGGCAAGTTGTTGGTTGGTTTAACAAGTAATTTATGGACAAGGAATAAGAAGACGATGAATATGGAGATAGATAAGGAATTGAAGATTTCCATTGCCGGATGATGATAATGGAGCTATCAGATGTAGAGCAGAGTGAAGTTATCGATGTATAAAAATACTATATAAATTATTTCAACGGGAAAGAATATTCTTTTTAAATTGATTTTGTTTTGCCTTCACAGTTGTATGGAGTCTCAATGTAAACTGTAAAGGCAGACTTCATTAAAAAAAAAAAAACAGTGATTCTTCCCTCTACAAAAAAGGGAGGGAGTAATGGGATTCGAACCTAAGTCCTAAAGCTCGCAAAGCCTCACCCCAACCATTGTGCCAAGGGCTGATTATTGGTAATTGTTTCACATATTTTTTATATAATGCATTCTTACATCAAATTAAAATATATTTACCACCATATAAACCATAAATTAGTCATTTATAGCTATAGATACTCCCTCCGTTCCACTTTAGATGGGTGATTAGGTTTATTTTTTTGTTCCACATTACTTGATAGTTTTCATATTTTTCCCACAAAACTACCAACATTACCCTAACATTTTGTCTTGGAACCATAAATTTATTTTCAATTACATTAATAGGAATTAATGTTTGAAGATTTTTCTCAAGGGTATACATAGAAAACTTGTATATCTCTCTTTATTTCTTAATCTACGTGTAAACTCCTAGAACATCAACTAAAGTGGAACAGATGGAGTATTAATTTATTATATATGTCTACCGAATTTTGGAGGCCGAACTGATATCTGGAAAACGAATTATACACGTACGTATACCGTTCCGTACTACTGCCGAACCACGAACCGAAGACCGGATAGTTGACCGAATTTGATTTTTACAAATCCGAATAATACCCGTACGTTTGCCGTTCCGTACGTATGCCGAATCCCGACTTGCTAACTAGGGTTTTATCCGTGATTTCTCCCTGTGAGGTAACTGTATAAATGCTGGTATTTTCTCGCAGATATGTAGCATCTCTTCCTGTTAAGAAAAGGTTAGAGCACATCTCTTCTGACAACGAAAAACACAGTGTTTCCTGTAATCATCGTAGTGAATCTTTAAAAAAATTATTCTTTTACCGATCAAACAAAAAAAAAACTTATTCTTTGAATGTTCATATGCTAAGTCCGTTTGGATGTTACCACCTATAGCAGGTATGCAATTTAATTTAATGTGAGAATCTCCTTTTGTGAATGTTACTCGAAGTGGGTAGTAGGTTCAAGTAATGCATCCCTAATTGAAATTGTGGCAACAAAATGTTGGCTAACATGAAAGGAGAGATGTTTGAGAATTTTCCGGGATAAAACTAAGTCAAGTTCGATATCTTTCATTGTTCAAAGACATCTCAACAAAATGTTGAGACCATAATCACAATTTCTGTTCTCAACATTCAATAGACAGTTTTGATTCGATAAGATAACATAAGAGCAATTCCAATGGGCTCATCAAACAACTTGGTTTGGTGACTATACACATACTTTGGGACTAGTAAACCACTGAAACATATGAGAAAACCATCAAATAAAAGATTTTGTACATCGCGCCCCATACAGAATCGATCGGCTCAATCTGAGACGACCGGTTTCATCAGAGACGATCGGCCCATACAGAGCGGAGCCTCGTATCAATGAAATGCGAGGGTCGTCTCACACTGAGTCGGACGGTTCCAACTGCCCCGACAACGGCTAGGAACATCCAACAGCTATGAATCCTCCCCTTATAAATTGAGTTGATTTCAACACTAAAATCACACATTCTCCACCTTCCACACTTACAAATTCTTCATAATTTCACTTCAATCTTCATCGTTCAATCTAAAAAAATGGCTGCCCGAGTTCATGGTCCTAAGTTTTCTTCAGAAGAATATTTAGCAATTTGCACAGCTTATGTTACCCAAACAAGAAATTGTATCCATGGTGTTATGAATTTTACGCAAGCGACTTTTTGGAAACAAGTTTTGAATGTTCACTGCAGAAATGGGAACCTGAGGGCCCGTGACGTTAATGTAGTGAGTCATCGTCTTAAAATAATTTCTCATGCCGTCCACCATTTTTTTGATATGGTAATGCAAGTTGACCGAAATAAGATGAACGGTGAAACTCAAGATGGAGTGATCCAAAGATCTTCCAACTTGTAGGAGGAAGTTAACAGGAAACCTTTTCATTACTTAGCTTGTACTAACATCTTTAGATCTCTTCATAGGTTGAAACCCTTCTGCACTCCAGATGCTCCTCCAACCGCTCCATGAATGAGGATGTTTTGTTCCTTAATTTCTATAAATTAGTAGTAATTAAGTCTAATGTAATGTTTAATGAAAGCTAATGTGAGGCTAATGTAACGTTTAATGAAATATAATGTTGTTTGATATAAACATAAGAGTGACGCAAATACATAGACTTTTCCATTAATTAAGTTGATGTCAACATTACAATTGTGAAACACTTAAACAATCCACTCTAACTTAAAACACAAAGGACATTCCCAGAATTATTTTCCATATGCATCTTCTTCTGTAGAAGTGTGCAAATCCATAAAAATTTTGCAACCAGGGCTTGAGCATTCACTAATCATCTGTTTTGTAAACTCTACTTCTGCGCAGTGATCGGGTTGTGGATTCTTCAACCTGACTTTAAACTTCAAGTTCCTCCAAGTTGCTGCCAACTTGTGGTCCTCTTGCTCCTTAATACCACCAGCTAACATTCGTGGTTTTGTACGGCAGTTACAATCTTGACATTGCAAATACCTGATATTTTATGGTTGTGATTCAACGATCATTGTTTTTGCCGAACAACCAACTTGTGGTCACTTGGAATACATCCAAGGACATTTCATGAGACTATGATCATCCATGAAACATAATGGACAAACCTCTTTGCTTCCATGCATAGTATTTGTTTTCCTTTGTTTTTGGAAAACATTGTGTTGGATGAAGAATGTGAAGAAAATATTGGAAAAACGATTTCAGATGAGAATGTTTTGGGTTGTGTTTGTAAAAGAGAAATGTATGATATATATAAGGATAAATATGACCATTACAATTGAGATATTTTCTCGTCTCACAATTGGCCGATCGGCGTTGGTGGAGCCGATAACGGCTAGTATCAACCAACGATTTACATTTCACTCCCTATAAAATTCTTACGATTTCAACTCCAAAACCACACCTCAAGTGCACAAAAATCTCAAAAAATGTCATCTAGAATTCGTGGTCCTAAACTTACTCATGAAGAGGATTTAGCTATATGCAAAGCCAACGTTTTTCATCAAGGAGAAAATGTTATGCGCGATCAAGATATGTCAAAAGCGTCTTTTTGGTAGCATATTTTCACAATGTTTGTCTCACACACGGGGAACCCCGGAAACCACGATGCTCGTGGTTTGTATCTTCGTTTTCATTCAATTAATAGTTATGTCACGCCATTCGTTGATCGTGTAAGGGAAATTGATTGAGAATTTTTTTTCGGTTTGACCGAAGCTCAAGTGATCCAAACAGATCTGGATAATTGGGAAGAAGCTCACGGTAAACCTTTTTTTACGAAGCTCATTTCGGTATTCTAAAAAATGGTTCATCTCAACCAATTCTTCACTACATCATAAGGTCCCTCCTTATCTTTAGTATGGGAGAAGATGTTACTCTTATTCGATGTTGGATACATCAGATGCGCACTCCGGATAACGGTGATCATTTTTGGGAATGAGTGTTGCAAATGTTTGCAGGGTTGCGGAACCAATACATAAGAAACAGGAATAGCCTAGAACTAATATATTCATTCATCACTAATGATTTCAAACATTATACGGAAGTTTTATGGATCGTTCACCGAAGTAATTCTCGATTGTCCAACGAAGAACTGGTGAGTATATATCTTAATACCTTTGTCCTTATTAGAGAAACTACATCTTAAAATATCTTAAGTAACTTGTTGTTTCTGTTTTTCAGAAAACCATAGCTTAAATCAAGTTTACTGAAGAAAATGGAACAAAGTTTAAGCATTTTGAATGCTATGAACTCTATGGAGATAATGTCGCTGGATGTGATGGAGTTTGATGATATTGTTGTCGTTATGAAATTAATTACTATATATGTGAGTCTAAATATAAATTCAATCGCTTAATATAAAACTTAAGTCTAAATATTTTCATTAATTAATATTACTGCCACTTCTTTTACAAGTTTTAAACTTAGACAACAATAAGAACTCAATTAAGTACATCAATAAAAATATATTACAATCTTTGGCCTCCTGGTTTTCTTCATCTTATGAAATTTCCATTCAACACGCTCTTGAACAATTTCTACTTTGTTTTTGAATTTTCGGTTGTTAACTTTCAAAATTGGAGATTTTCTTTGCTTTTTAACAAAACATTTTGCTGGATTAACTTCTAAAACTTGCACAAATATTTCTATTTACCATTTTCAATTTTTTTGAAATTACTACAGATTTTATTTACAACAGCCTCGAGTTTTGCTTCACAGAAAAGAGAAATTGCCTTATGAGATATTTCAAAAGAAAGATTAGTGAAAAAAATTCAAGGGAAGATTGAATTTTGGTGTGAGTTGTATGTTTAAATAGGTTGGATATTATAAGGGAAAAAATAGCCGTTTGAAAATCTGACAGTTGCTGGCTCACTTGGAAACGACCGGATCAATGTGCTACGAGCCTCGGTTCATTGTTCTCTGATTATCGGCTCAATGTGAACCGAGTGTCGGTTCAATACGAGATGGTTGTTTCCAACAAAGATGACAGACTTATTTGGATTTAAAAACACTATCCCCACTGCCCAAAACTCAGTTTGTCCATCCACCTGGATAGGCATATTATCAAATTTATTGTGTCACATTGGACTTGCTCTAAGGAGACTAAATGAACTTTTATAAACAACCAAAAGTGGGATGCACCTATTTTGAATCAAAATAAGCTAAACCTTGATACTTCATGAAAGGATTCCACTTTTGTTGTTGCAGGTATGGTTTAATGTTTAGATTTGATGTAGGTACAACTATCAAAGCTGGAGTTGGGATCATCTATGAATCCAGTCCCAAGGCCGAAGCTGAGACCATCTTGTTAGAGCATTGCTCGGTCGAAATCGCATGCGTTGCTATCTCATGCATGTTTGTCAATATTAGTGATCAAAACTATATGTCTTTATTTCTAGTTTACTTATGACTAAGTCTCGGTTTAGGATAGTTAAGTATAGTTGAGCTCCAGACTCCATGGAGATTATCTTATGAAGATGAAGAACTACTCAAGGAACCGGTGGAACTTCATCCGACCAAAAAGGTATGTGGAGACTTGAACTTATCTAGCACTCAAAAGTCTATCTATCTCCTAATCTTGAGACAACAGTCGTATAAGCATGATAGTTTTTATACATACACATTTGCTATTTCGAGCCGAGTTTACTCGCCTATCTTTTTCCCGAAATATATGTTGGTAAGATTTAGCTTTAACCACCTTTCATATTTATCCGTGACGAAAGTCATGATGATGTTTCAATCTTGAAAATAGCTTTGATGACGATAGTCGATTCTTTATGTCTAACGACTATTATAACATTATAGAAGAATGTTTCAATGATTGAAATGTAGAGTTGAGATTAAATAACCACCTATAGATATAAGTATATATCGTATGTTCGCACATTAGTGTATAAATCCATGTATCGGAAACCAAGTGTGTGCATATGTGTGCATGTGGTATTGGTGAAGGACACAGGTTTGGTATGCGTGCCCATATGCATACTGGCGGAAGTTCATGTCCATGAATTTCTACTGAGTTTGGAGTTTACGAACCTACAAACCAGTCACCTTAGGTACGCGTACCCACTGAAGTTTTCATCCGAAAATTTCTGCTGGGTTTTTAAACCCAATTCTGGTAAAGCTAGAGTACACATACCCATACGCGTACCTAAGCTGGTTATATCTCAAATTGGTTATCTCATGGACTTAAACAATAAATCAATAAGGAATGCAATCTTTGCTAACCATGGATATATTGTTCATGAATTGATTCGAGTGAATCAAACCGATTTTGTTTCAATTGTGTTTATGTATAAAGATATAAGCAATTGAACAACTCTTGAACTAGTTCTTATGAGTCATTTGAACTAGTTATGAAGAAGATGAATATGGTTGATATGAAAGTGCTCATATGGCTAACCATTGGTTAACTATTCGTGAACCAACTAAATGTACATGTTTAGGTATGGTTATTCAAACCTAAATGAAATACATTTCATTTGTTTGTGAGACAAGCTAAGTTTGGATCTAACGGTTGAAAGATATTAGCTTGGATAAATCAGGTTTTTCATCTAACGGTGAATATTGAATGCTTTGTTACCAAGGTAACTGAGATTGCAAACCCTGATTTGAAAATTATATAAAGGAGACATTTGGCAACTCGAAAAAACTAATCCCCTCACCTCCTGTGTGATACCAGTTGGTTTTTCTAAAGTCGATTCTCCTTTAACCGTAGGTTTCTTCTCGAGACCCTATCGGTTAGTGACTTGAAGTCTTCATTGGGATTGTGAAGCCATACGAAACTAGTTCTCTTGTAGTTGAACAATCTGATCTTTCCATTTTCTATCGTACGATTTTAGTTGAATAATTGGCTTGAGATTATATCTCCAATATGGCAAGATAAAAAGAAATCACAGACATCTTCGTCTCATCGTTTGTGATTTCGCAATATCTAGTTTCGCTACCATACGATTTAGATTATTGTGAGGTGATCAATAATTCTAGGTTATTCTTCGGGAATATAAGTTTGGGTTATTGATTGGTTCCTATTCACGTTGATTTTATCAAAAGACCGAACAAAACTCGTAGGATTATCTGTGGGAGACAGATTTATCTATTATCATATACTTTTCTGTGTGATACAGATTTGTTTATTCAAGTCTTCGACTTTGGGTCGTAGCAACTCTTGGTTGTTGGTGAGATCATCTAAGAGAATCAAGTGCGTAGTATCCTGCTGGGATCAGAGAAGTAAGGAGCGCAACTGTACCTTAAATCAGTGTGATATTGATTAGGGTTCAACTACAGTCCAGACCAGTGTAGTCAAAATCGCTCTCCAAGGCCGAGTAATCGCTACAGGCTATATGAACGAGGCGATTTCCGATTCCAAGGCCTTTCCGATTTTTAGCGATTAAGGTGGCCGATTTGGACTGATTTTTGAGCAAAAGGAGTTAATGGTTTTTCCGAGTTTGCCTTGCATGCACTAAAATCAGAAAATAAAATTTTCATAACCCTTACATGAGAGTTATAAAATATAAAAACCTCTAAATACATGATAAATACGTTCAATATAACAATATTACACACTTAATTACCTAATAGTGTTGAAATTTTAAGTACAAATCATGACTTATGAGAAACAACATATAAACTATTAATAAACAGATTCCGAGCATTAAACCGATTTTTGGCGATTTCCAAGTACAAACTTATTGCTCCTCGCTCCCCAACCGAGTAGCACCGAGGAATGATTTCGACTACTTTGGTCTAGACCGAAGTTAGTTTGTGGTAGGCTAGTGTATGCAGCGGCTTAATACAATGTGGTGTTTAATATGGACTAGGTCCCGGGGTTTTTCTGCATTTGCGGTTTCCTCGTTAACAAAATTTTTGGTGTCTGTGTTATTTCTATTCCGCATTATATTTTGTTATATAATTGAAATATCACAGGTTGTGCGTTGTATTGATCAATTGTGAAATCCAACCTTGGTTGTTGATTGAAAATTGATTGGTCCTTGGATATTGGTTTTTGATACCATCCAAGTTTATATCTCTTGTATTTGATAAAGACTCACAGATTTCTATTTTCTTGAGTATCAAATCGAGAGATAGAGATATTAACTCCTTGATATACTTTTTATTAAGATTGAGTCTGACTGTCTAGTTGATTCTCTTAAAAGTATATTAGAGTTAGTCCATACAGATTGTAATCGAAATATTAGGTGAGGTTGTTAGAGCCCCGCTTTTTCAATTGGTATCATAGCATGCAAACACCCTAAACCTTAGAAGTTTGTGTTTGTCCGATTCTCAAAAGTCTATCCTTTTGGGAAACTTTGTTGGGAGGCTTTCTCATGGCATCGGTAATGCACACCAGAGTTCCCTAAAGACTTTTCAGAGATTATTATTCTTTAGACCTAAGGTCTCACATGATAATCTTATACCTTCTAAAATATCAGAAAATCTAGATGTGAAGAAACAGTCTAAAGGAAAAAAAGTAAAAAGTTCTCTAAAGAGAATTGTCAAAGAAAACATGATCAATGCTCAAAGGTATGGACTCTCACAAGAATTTCTCTTAATTTCTTTGAGGAATACTATCATAAAGGATCAATTGACAGAGATCTTTTTAGAGCATTTGAAAATGTTTATAAGTTCTTAGAAAAGCTTAATTCTATAGAGAAATTGAATGGTTCCGATAAAAATTTGTACTTGTCAAATCATGGTCTCATGATGTACAAAATGTTCCAACTACTTACTCATGTGAAGTTGATAAAAATATTTCTCATGAGAATGGTAAAGGAACCAACTATCAGAAAAAGTCATTTCCGTGTCAAGTGAAAAAGATCTTAAAGAGCTCTGAGTATTATCACTATGATTATGATCCTGATTCTGATTACAAATGTCAACCGAAAAGATTGCATGAGAAATACTCTGCATCTTTCACCACCTGAATTCAAGATTGGCTTCACCCCATTTGTATATAACTTGAAATGGGGCAAGTAACGGTTTGACTTTGTATGTAATCTTTTCTTTAAGTTTTCTAACAAAAGCTTTTCAAAAGATGGTGTAGGTATTTTTTTTTTTACGGGTATTTACTCCCAGTATATGTACCTCAAAAATCCTACTTCTTTTGTGGGTCGCGGTTCGTGCACAGGTTCAAACCTATCTTTGGGTATAAAAGAAGTACGGGTACACATACCCTTCTTCCTTCCTCATCGTCCGCGTACGTGAACTTTTAGGGTTCAATTTTTTTTTCATTAAAGCTTGTTGGAGAAAAATTTGTGAAGGGATTTCTCAAGAAAAAAGTCAAGTAAGTAACCTCTTGCCCACTTCCTTATTTCCTTCTAGAATCATGAAGAATGTTAAGGGTTCAAAAGGTTTTTCAAATAACCTAGGTTCTTCATCCTCTTCTATGAATCTACCTATTGAACAAAATTCTATTAGGATTAGATTTGTGAATGAATCATGTGACAAGGTTTTTGAAAAGATTTCTATTACTGGGTTTATTCTAGAAAAGAAATTGGATGATGTTAGTGGGTATAAGGAGGATTTATCTTTCTTTGAAAAATTCAAGCTTGGAAACATCTTTGATGGTCTTGGTGAAGGTTTTGATACACTTACTAGAATTTTCTATGCCAACATTCATGATGTTGTTCTTGAAGACATGGAATTCAAGACCATGGTCAATGGAGAAAGGATTATAGTTAATAGAGAATTGATTTCGAAGATTACTAAAATCCCTTTGGGTAATTTTCGCCTTCCTAGACCAAGCGATGAATGACCTTCACATGAAAATATTTCAAAAGGTATTTGTGGTAAAAGTTTAGTACGTGTGGAATGAAGGAAAATTTCCTACAAATCAACTAAATTTTCCTCTAAAGTCTTTTGGAAAATTGGGAATTTCTAACCTTTCTCTTTCCATGGTGGAGAACTCTCGTTGGAGTCATGAATTTGAGGAATTAGTCTATTACCTTGTGATGGAAACCAAAGGTCTTGACATTTGAGGATTCATTATTTTGCAAATGTTAGACATGACGTCCGTTGACAAGAAGTTAGGCTTACCATACTTAATTGAGCGCATTTGTCGTAACTTCTCCATTGAGATAATTGGGAACTCCATTGGAACCCCCAAGCTTGTTCGACCGTGTACCTTCCATCGAATGAGGGAATATGAATGCAAGAGGCAAAGGTGTGACACAATTGATGGCTCGAGTGATTCTTATATGAAGCTTCTTCGCCAAATTTACAAAGGTGTTTGTAAATTGAATACCAAAGTAAATTGTGTCAAAGAACAATTACTTGTGATTGCTACCAAGCATCCTGATATTAAAGAAGACATGGACAAAGTTCATTACACCTTCATGACCTCCGAAGATGAAGATGATGAGTAGTTTCTCTTGCTTCTTTATATTGGTGCTGAAATTGCTTTTTATTTTTATCTAGAAAGTCTTCTTATGAGTATTTTATTCTTGTGTTTTAGTAAGAATAACTAGAGTTTGAAATAGACATTATTGTGATTACACATAGCTATGTCCAATATTTTTTCATCTTTTTGTTTTTGAATGTTTTAACAAAATCTTACAAAGTTAAAAATTACATACTAGGCAAGCGAGCGACAAGCTGTGCCACTAGCCCTTTTTGAATAGCAAAACCTATCCTATTAAAAATAAAATCTCGTGAGTCAAGGGTTATTACATTGCTGTGCATGACTTTCTGGACCCTCTTGAGTAGTCCAACTACTTATGGAGCCAAATAGCCAAAAGTATCAAAAGAAAAGGGGACGAAAGCATGCCCATTGTCAACACATGCTTTCTCATGCTTCGATATCTTACCTGAGGCAGCCTTTAGCGCTGCTCGCCCGACTGTAAAGGTGCCATGTCCAATGCCTATCAAAGGAGATACCCCGGTGAGGTCAACACATGTGTGTTTCCCATTAGCCCATCCAAAAATAAGAACATCAGCTGGTCTTAGTGTCGATCTCCCTTCAAGTGGGTCTGTCAGGAAATACACAGGTGCTTCTTTCTTTGCCGAAATGCCAGACCTCCACAGTACATCATACAAGATATCCCTCACATGATCATGTCTATATTTATAACCAGGGTCTACTTTACAATGAACTGCATGTTCACCATATGAATCCAAGCAACCTGTGATGCAAGCAGGGCAGCGAGAGTCAGATGGATAAAGCGGGATCATTAACCTGTATTTGAGGATATACCGGTACTCCAAAGGAGACATCTTCTGCCCCAGCCCCTCAATCGGAATATCCAGAAGAAAATCTTGGGCATGTGCTGCTTGCAAACAACCAAGAACCGCTTTCTGTCTCTCAGTTAGCATGTAAACTCTATCAATGTCCTTAACCACTTTACCAAAAAGAGCACTCGCCATGATGCTTTGTGCTTTAGGGGGGGCGTTGTCTTTATTGGTGAAGTTGTTAAGATCAAAATCAGGAAGAGTCACTTGTAACGTTTCCAAAGCCTTATTAAAATTATCATCCATACCGTCCACACCACTACTCCTCAATATGTAATCCTATAATCCCCAATTGTTTGAAAGATGGTTTAGATTTATTTGTTTTTAGATTTATTTATTTAAAGTCTAAAATTGTTTGAAAGATGATTTTTGCAGTATTAATATTCATAGTTTTATATATTTTCATATGTTATGGGATATGTGTGTTTGCATTCGTGAACTATTATTGTCCCATACGATGTCAAAAGTTATCTCTTTTATATGTTGATATGCAAGTATTGATACAAGATCGATGAACTTTTGACAAACAAAAGTTAAGCCTATAATGTCAATTCATTAATGGAAGATAGGTTAAAATCTTTTGTTTACAAGGATTATGTCTATTGTATGTCATTGTGCAAATAGTGATGAAAAATAGAATGAATCCTTGTCTATGCGGAAATATTGATCTTTCCTTGATCCATATTTGATGTGTACTGCAATGCTCCATAAGTTTTCTTGTGTTGAGCATAAAACGATTGAGTTAATCATTCTTTTATGGTTAACATAGTCGTAGTTCCGTAAGTTCTCTTATGTCGAGCATGTTCAATTAAATTGATCACTTTTGTGTTTAATTTGATTGTGTATTCCGATTAAATTAATCGTGAGTTCTCTTGTGGTTAGTTTAATTGAGAATTTTTGGATACAAAATCATTTTTGTGGTTTTTGGTGTCCAATAAAATCCTTCTTTTCTTGTAAAAAGTAAGGTCGCTCTTGTTGTTCTCTCGGGAATGACATCAAATGGGGGAGAGTTCTTTTAAACTTGCGCTTAATTTCCATATCTTTGTGGGGAGTGCGGCTGTGGAATTTTTAGGGGTTATCTTGTATATTTATAAACTCCTTGATGAATGCATTTAGCTTCGGCTTTATGATTGCATCTAAACAAAGTTGATATGTCCTTTTCTTTGGTCTTGAAGCGTCTCCGTGAAAATTTCATTAGGATCCCGCTTTCGTACCTTTGCCAATTTTATTGACAAAAAGGGGGAGAATTAATATGTAGTTCACACTACAAATACATATGGTTTTCGGATCATTATGTAAGGGGGAGTGGTTTTCGTGTTGAGACGAAAGTATTGACTAAGGGGGAGTGATACATATCACCATAGTATTGTTGTCGAAGTTGTGATATAAGAACTTTGATGTTGTGTAATAATATTATGACAATGTATAACACTGATCGAGAGATTTTGTTTTCTCATTGTTATGGCTACGGAACTTTAACAACTATGATGATGTACTGAACATCTATGGAATTATGGGAGTACTTGGAAAAGATGAAGTTTTCGAGTAATGTTGAAGCACCAAGGAGATCAAGCATGTGGACGAGAAGCTACAAAGTTTTATCTATTTTGTAATCCATATGTATTGATAGTTTTGTCACTAAAATTGACAAAGGGGGAGATTGTTAGATCATTGCTCGGTTGAACTTGCATGCGTTGCTATCTCAAGTATGTTTTTCAATATTAGTGATCAAAACTATACGTCTTGATTTCTTGTTTACTTATGACTAAGTCTCGGTCTAGGATAGTTAAGTATAGTTGAGCTCCAGACTCCATGGCGATTATCTTATGAAGACGAAGAACTACTCAAGGAACTGGTGGAACTTCATCCGACCAAAAAGGTATTTGGAGACTTGAACTTATCTAGCACTCAAAAGTCTATCTATATCCTACTCTTGAGACAATAGTTGTATAAGTATGATAGTTTTCATACATACACATTTGCTATTTCGAGCCGAGTTTACTCGCCTATCTTTTTCTCGAAATATGTGTTGGTAAACTTTCGCTTTAACCACCTTTCATCCTTATCCGAGAAGAAAGTCATGATGATGTTTCAATCTTGAAAATAGCTTTGATGATGATAGTCGATTCTTTATGTCTAACGACTATTATAACATTATAGAAGAATGTTTCCATGATTGAAATGTAGAGTTGAGATTACATATAACCACCTATGGATATAAGCATATATAGTGTTTTTGCACATTAGTGTATAATTCCATGTACCGGAAACCAAGTGCGTGCATATGTGTGCATGTGGTATTGCTGAAGGAGACAGGTTGGGTACGTGTACTGGCGGAAGTTCATGTTCTTGGAGTTTACGAACTTACAAACTAGTCACCTTAGTTACGCGTACCCACTGAAGTTTTCATCCGAAAATTTCTGCTAGGTTTTCAAACCCAATTCCGGTAAAGCTAGAGTATACGTACCCGTACGCGTACCTAAGCTAGTTATATCTCAAATCGGTTATCTCATGAACTTAAACAATAAATCAATAAGGAATGCAATCTTTGCAAACCGTGGATATATTTTTCATGAATTGATTCGAGTGAATCAAACCGATTTTGTTTCAATTGTGTCTATGTATAAAGATCTAAGCAATTGAACAACTCTTGAACTAGTTCTTATGAGTCATTTGAACTAGTTATGAAGAAGATGAATATGGTTGATATGAAAGTGCTCATATGGCTAACCATTGGTTAACTATTCGTGAACCAACTAAATGTACATGTTTAGGTACGGTTATTCAAACCTAAATGAAATACATTTAATTTGTTTGTGAGACAAGCTAAGTTTCGATCTAACGGTTGAAAGATATTAGCTTGGATAAATCAGGTTTTTCATCTAACGGTGAATATTGAATGCTTTGTTACCAAGGTAACTGAGATTGCAAACCCTGATTTGAAAACTATATAAAGGAGACGTCTGGCAACTCGAAAAAACTAATCCCCACACTTCCTGTGTAATACTAGTTGGTTTTGCTAGAGTCGATGCTCCTTTAACCGTAGGTTTCTTCTCGAGACACTTTCGGTTAGCGACTTGAAGACTTCATTGGGATTGGGAATCCATACGAAACTACTTCTCTTGTAGTTGAGCGATCTGATCTTGTCATTTTCTATCGTACGAGTTCAATTGAATAATTGGCTTGATATTATATCTCCGACAGGGCAAGTTAAAAAGAAATCACAAACATATTCGTCTCATCGTTTGTGATTCCGCAATATCTAGTTTCGCTACCATAAGATTTAGATTATTGTGAGGTGATCAATAATTCTAGGTTGTTCTTCGGGAATATAAGTCTGGGTTATTGATTGGTTCCTGTTCACCTTGATTTTATCAAAAGACGGAACAAAACTCGTAGGTTTTTCCGTGGGAGACAGATTTATCTATTATCATAGACTTTTCTGTATGATACAGATTTGTTTATTCAAGTCTTCGACTTTGGGTCATAGCAACTCTTGGTTGTCGGTGAGATCAACCAAGGGAATCAAGTGCGTAGTATCCTGCTGGGATCAGAGACGTAAGGAGCGCAACTATACCTTGAATCAATGTGATATTGATTAGGGTTCAACTACAGTCCAGACCGAAGTTAGTTTGTAGTATGCTAGTGTCTGTAGCTGCTAAATAAAGTGTGGTGTTCAGTCTGGACTAGGTCCCGGGGTTTTTCTGCATTTTCGGTTTCCTCGTTAACAAAATTTCTGGTGTCTGACTGCATTATATTTTGTTATATAATTGAAATATCACAGGTTGTGTGTTATATCGATCAATTGTGAAATCCAACCTTTGGTTGTTGATTGGAAATTGATTGATCCTTGGATATTGGTTTTTGATACCATCCAAGTTTATATCTCTTGGATTTGATAAAGACTCGCAGATTTCTATTTGCTTGAGTGTATATCAAATCGAGAGATAGAGATATCAACTCCTTGATATAATTTTTATTAAGATTGAGTCTGACTGTCTAGTTGATTCTCTTAAAAGTATACTAGAGTTAGTCCATACAAATTGCTA
Source organism: Papaver bracteatum (assembly GCA_023529315.1). Lineage (NCBI taxonomy): Eukaryota > Viridiplantae > Streptophyta > Magnoliopsida > Ranunculales > Papaveraceae > Papaver > Papaver bracteatum. The sequence goes on from JAJJWX010005152.1 coordinate 3,427,766, forward strand.
ATCCAAATAAGGGGTGAGGTTGTTAGACCCCTGCTTTTTCACATCTATGTAGCAAGTCCCAAAGAGGCAGAATCTGTAACTCTACTTGAAGTTGGGTTTAGTCAAAAAGCATGGATCTTACAGATTTCTGGTTGGAGGGAAAGGGAAATACAGTTAATTGGAGAAACCAGGCTATCATCACTAAAGCTTTGAACATATTAGAGACCTGTGTAAAAAAATTGGGGATACTTTTTGTTCATAAAAATAGAAATATGGGTAGCAGACAAGATGGATAAAGAGGCAATGAACCAAGGATTCTATAAAGAGTTATTTAGTGTTTGGGTCACAAGTTTTGGTATGTGTTAGTGTTTGGGTCTTAAGTTTGTCCAATTTAGTATTTGGGTAGTTGACCCATTAGTCAACTAGGAATTCTAATCAAACAGTTAGGTAAGGTTAACGTCTATAACGTCTGTCAGCAGAAGTGTTGTCGTTAGCAACAGCCGTTACACGTGCATCTTAATCCAATCATGATGCTTTGCTAACTTCTCTTCTTCTCTGAAAGTGCATCAAAAATCAAGAAAATGATGAACTGCAGTTACAAATTCACCATCAAAAAGGGTTTCTTTGATCTTTAACAAAACACTTTCGTCACCATCTCCATTTCCATCATCTAGTTCTCCATGTAGTATATAATCATCATCACTACTAGAGAAAATCACATCGGTGGACACCACCAACACCAAGAGAACCACCACTAAATCAATATAATATCACCACGACTAATGGTTGGTTAGTAATGAACTCCAATACCGTCCATCGTCATCCAAAATACTATATTACAGGGATTCAATCTAATTTGGGAAAACTGAGAGAAACCCTCTAATTGCAGAATTTCGGAAATTGAGTGAAATTCTTACAAATTTTATTCACAAGCTAGAATACTTGAGCAAGTTCGACATAACCAAAAACAAAAACCCAAACATACCTGAGCAAAAAAAAAATAAACAAGAGCTGAATATACATATCTTTCATAATTGCTCTCGTTCCTATTTTTCAATAAACAACATAGTTCTCTTTCTCGACTTCACTATCCCCTGCCACCACCCTATCCCTCACCACATTAATATCAAATTTGTGATGAAAACATTTTTACGAATCCAGTTTGTTATTCTTTTTGCATCATTAAATTTAGTTCATGCCTTTGCAAAATTTTCTCTAGAACTTTCATGTATCTGGCTAGTAATTGTTACTTACTCGACTACTGGGAACTCCATGATCTCATTGAGAGATCCTATCTTATTTTCGTTAAAAACAAAAATTGACCATAATGACGGAGTCGGTGGTGTATTAACTTAGCGGCAAGCTTAGTAAATATATTAACTAAGAAGTCAGTTATATAACTAACAGTTTGACCTAAATCGTCAGTTGACTTTGTTGACTAACAAGTCAATGACCCAAACGCTAAACTGGACAAACTTAGGACCCAAACACTAAGACATACCAAAACTTGCGACCCAAACACTAAATAACTCTTCTATAAAAAAACATTGGAATATAATGCCATACTTTATTTTATTTTCGTTAATATATATTAGTTTCTACTTCGAGTAACTTTTCAAATAATCTTTCACTATGAGAATGAGAAACATAATCTGTTGGAGATGTCTCATAATTCAGGCGATCATGCCGGAATAAGAACAACCAATAGGTTGGAAATATCAATGTAACCTTTCTTTCTGATGTATAATATGTCCAATTCTCACACACACAAAAAAAGAAGAAGTAATATTGATGTCCATCACATACTTTCAAATGATCAAGAGATAACACTACTTATGTGCATTATGCTTGATAGTCTAATAGGGAGTCTATGGGGAAACAAACCCCAAGTTGAGATACAGAGTTGATACCCCATGTATTATTATTGTACTCGAAGTCGAACTGCTTAAATACATTAAAAATATTTTTGGAGATCAACATAAGTTTACCCATCAATCAACGTAAGTTTTTGCGACTATTTTCTCTATCCATTTTGTTGGCATTATGAACAAATCATGTTACTGTGTTGGGGGTTGAATCAAAAATTTGCAGACGTCAAGGGATTTACCTTAGAGGCATTAATTCAATTACCCACCTGTGTTTGACAACCATATTGGGAGAGTTGGAAAAATATCCATAAAAACTTGAATCCATAACAAACAACCTTGTTTTAGTGTTTTCATTCTCCAATTTATTAACCATACTTACCTAGAAGATTTACTAACTTTAGTAGCTTCTGGCGAAGAATTTTTACAGTTTTATGAGACAAAATGTGAACTTTACTACCTAGATAAAAAAAAATGCACGGGGTTTCCATGACTAAGGTTAGTTGTGACACATAATCGAGGTTAGGTTGTGAAAAGGAGAGGGTACCAAGTACTCCACCAATTTTTTTTCGTTTGGACCTATAAGACAAAATTTAATACAATTTCAAGTGGACCAACTTAATGATCCTTGAACAATATGTATGCACGGTTTATCTTTCTTTTACAATCAGTAGTTTAAATAAAAAATCTGTGAACCTGATTATGTACAAGAATTCTTGGACGATCTCAAAAATAAATATCCAAGAACAACCTAGTATGTACCAAAATAGTACACGAACCGAATTCCAACAAGAACAAGTCTTGTAATCTATCTTTTAAGATACTAATTCTCAAGAACAAGTCTTATAAGTTCCATACAATTTTAGTTTAAAAATTATCTAGGTTGATTATCTAATTACTTGCTTTTACTTTACTTATATCAACACAAATATAACGCGGAAGTAAAAAGTAAAGCAAGACACGCAGAAATTTTGTTAACTAAAAAAGTTGCACATGTTGAAGAACCCTAAGACCTCGTCCATATTTGAAACCAAACTATATTAAGCCACTACAGGCACTAACATACTATCATAATTCGGACTGGAATACAGTTGAGATCGAATATACCTCCAAGTGATTCAGTTACACATGCGCTCCTTATGTCTCTTGAACCTCGCAAGGCTCTACTCAATTGACTCCCTAATTAGCTGACGTCATTCACAACCTAAGAATTACTTCAACCTAGGTGAAGACCTTTTGATATTTTTCTTTCACAAAATACCGGTTTGATTTCCCTTTAGATGTGAATTAAGTCAAAAGTAATATCAATACAAACTTGTATAATTAGGGTTTATACTCTTCAAAACTTGTAGAAATACCTAATTATTCTACAACAAGAACAACTAGAATAAATCTAGGGATATATTGTTAAAAATTCTTAAGGAATTTATGAGATACCTTATATGAAGTTTTCTTTCTAATCCATATTTCAACCAACTAGTGTCGGTATAGGATCTTAGATTGAAATCTATCAAATCTAGGACTTGTGATGAACAATCCTTGAATGGGCTTATACCAGAAGAGAATGACCTTAATTAGAATAAACAATGATTATTGAAATAACCTAGATTACAAGTTGCGTAACCATCGAAGAAAATTATTACCAACTCGTGCTTTGTAATCCCCAAACAAAGTCTTATTGTCTGACTCTTGTTCACGAAGAATAGAAATAGTGGGAAAAAACCTTACGAAGCACACATAAATTTTCAAAGGGATGAGTTGTGTAGATTATATGAATCCTTTATTTATAGTGAATGGTTGCTTGAATCCTAAGCAAGTTCGTGAGCTAATTTCCTTTTTCAAGACTCTCCTTATTTTGAGAGTCTTTCCTAAGTTACAATTCTTACATGAATGATTACTTAGCATAAATTGTACTTTTTTGTAAATAAGTTATAGTTTAACTTAAGAAGGAGTTTAAAACAGGAAAACATCATATACATTTTAATATGGAAATCAATTGTGTGTAGAAGAATAGCCATTTTTTCCTTGAATGGTAAACACCAAAAACTTGACTAAAAAAGGAAACTAGTCACGTTTTTGCACTTAAGTGCGTGAACCGTTACAAACAATTCGTGGATTGTATCCAACACACGAACTGCCACATATAATAATTTTTGCTTTAATAAATCACTCATAACTTCTTCATCATAACTCGAAATTGAGTAATTCTTGGCTCGTCGAATTCGTAAGCTCATTCACTATAACATGAAAACCTTTCCGGGGACAAAGGCCAGTCTAAAGCTGTGGTTTAAATACCCTCGAGGATATACATAAATGTTTATTTACCATCATCGGAATTGTTCCTTAGAGTGAGCAATTGTTTCTATAGATTAGAAAGGTAGAATTGAATAAGAGTTCCAAATGAAATAAGTCACTACATACCTCTGTTGATGAAGTTATCCAAATGTCTACGTCGATCTTCAGTCTTCGAGGGTGATGGATGATACTCAACTACCAACTTTTATACATAGTCCAAGACTTGACTTAGTAGACTAAAAATCAATATATGGTTTTGTTCAACTAGCATTCACAACAAGCTTGAGATAGCAAAACTTGTGAGTTCAACCGAGCAGTGCTCTAAAAGGTTGTACATTATGTAACAAAGAGTGGCTCTTGTATTGGGATTAACTCTTCGTCGTGTTATACATATTCGTTCCTTCAAGTTACAAATTTCAAAATGTGGTCTTGCATGACCCAAAAAAGGAAAATAAGTTGAGCCAAAAACTTTTAGAAAATAATAATTTGCAAAATATTGAATAAAACTTCATAAGGAAATTTATTTTGCAAAATAGGAGTAGGAGCTATGTTGCACGAGACACAGTTACGACACAACAAGGTTACGGTGACACGTCAAATCTTTGAAAAGCGGGTTACGGGGACACGTTATATATATATATATATTACACACACCATTAAAATGAGATTTTACAACTATTTACTCAACGAAATAATATTTTCACTTACTCAACGAAATAATATTTTCACTTACCAACAAAGACCCACGATTAACATGAGAATGAAGCATGGGTTTTACAAAAGAAGGAAACCCCTCACCTCCAAATTTTTTTTTTTTATACTTATCGCTTTAATTGTTGCATTTTCTCTATCAATTTCACTTTCTATAGGAAAATCGTCTGAAGGAATAACTCTAGGTTTAGAGAATCCATTGACAGTTATTCGCCTTGCATACTGGTAAACAAAAACCTAAAAGCACAAGGCTTGTGAATAAATATATGCATAACAACTTATGAACATGAAAAGTGCTAAATGGGTGTGCAAGAAATGACTTAGTTTTACTTATTTGTATACTGGCGTTGGTTTATCTGATGAACGATTAGATCTTCTTACTTGAACAAACTCCAATTTTTTCTGAATCAAAACCTTGGGTTTTGATTGTTTCACCTATTATTACTACATAAAACAATATTAAGGTTTTAGGATTTTCAATATATATGAAAATAAAAATAGAGGAAATGGAGATAGAGATAGAGACAGAGCCCGATCTAGTGTAGTGAATTACACACCCTCCTAAACTAGCTCCGAAGCCTAGAATTTCTAATATTTTAGGCTCCCAAGACTATTTTTGCTATTTTGCACCCGCTAACGATACTTTGCTTCCCCTTAGTGAAGTTTCTAGATCCGCCCTTAGAGAGAGACATGTGAGGATTTGAGAGAGGAGTTCTTGAAATTGATTGTTAAATGATTGAGTTTGAGATCTTCGATCCTTTTTTTTTTATTTTCCTCTATCCTCTATGATCTTATTAGATCCTCATAGGTATAAATGAGAAACCAAAATAGATTCCTTGTCTTTGACTGTGGTGGTAGATTGGCAGTAAAAAAAAGGAGAAACATGAGTAATAAGTCGACCATTAGGAATAAGAGTTTTTCCATTATTCTTATTTGATAGGGTATACATATTTATAGGCAGTCCATGAACTCAGTTTGTACCTAAGACAGTTCTCAAACTCGTATCTCAGGGGTACGCGTACCTCCCCCAACTTTCCGAACTCAGATCTACAGGGAACGCATACATGGTATGTGAGCCTGCCCTTTTTTGCGAAATTCAAATATTCTGAAAAACTCTCTTTGAAAGATTTGAAATACTCCTAATAGCCATAGATAATAAATATCATTACTTAGGCAATTTTCAAATGAAAACAAAAATATTTCATGAACAATAACCAAGATTATTAAGGATCTAAGATCATAGCTTGAATCATATTTTGAGAAATTTATCAAGACATGCTTGACTATATAAAAATTCTTTGAAATATTAAATCTACTAAAATAATACTACATAGTCTCATTAGATAGAATGATAAATAGGATGGTTCAGTCTTCACATACCTCTTTTTTGATGAAGTTCTTGCAAATGTATTCATTTGTTTTTCATTCTTTAATATTTTATAGGGTTATTCAGTGATATCCTATACTCAACAACCGTATACTAATCCTAGTCCGAGACTTGATTTTATTAGACTAGAAATCAAGATGTATAGTCTTGTACATTTACATTGATAACAAGCTTGAAATAACAAAACTTGTGAGTTCGTTGTGGTCTAACACAACCTTTATCAAAAACAATAAGAATCCATTTTCAGGTTGGCGGGACTCCAACTCTCAGACTGGTGGTTATAGTTTATGAGCCCCACAACCTCCCAGTTGGAGCCACATTTGCCCTGTTAGAGTTTGAAATCATATTTATTGTACGAGAATATTGGCATACTTGGATCCTTTATGGAGTCATATTTTCTACTTCAACGTCACTTTGTAGGACATACTTCAAAATCCCCAGTTGAAAACTTCAATGTATTGTAATTAATGATATTATTTTTTTTCGTTTTTTTAATATCAATAATAATATCTTTATTATACAATAAGTTGTTCCAACGAATTGGTGGGTAGCCTAGCAACAAACTGGGCACCAACACCTTTCTGAATAACAAGCCTTGTATGATAAAATAAATAATTGCCAACCTTTGCATTTAAATCATGACCGGCTATATAGTTTCTCAATCTCCTAAAAAAGTCATCATTTCATCCCAAATTCTCCTAAAGTGGAAAAGGTTAAAACACCGAATCATATTCATTACAACTACACTTATCTCGGTATTTGTGACTCTTGTTAGAGATAACATTACAAATAACTTGGCTTGGAATGAATGCATAAACACCACCACTAGTGAAGGGTGAGACACCAGTAACATCAAAGCAGGTGTCTTGACCATTGTCCCAGTTACAGACGAGGATATCAGTAGGCCTCATATTAGAACCATCATTAAATAGAATGCCTAAAGTTGTTTCTTTTCTGAGGATATCAGAAGGCCTTAGGTAAGAACTATCATTGAATAAAACATTATTGTTAGAGAGACTAGCATTAAGTGAGTGAGTTTTGTGGAAGGTAACATTCTTACTTTAACTAATGTCTTCAACATGTGTCGAATGAAAGAGCTATGAGGACCGAGCGATAGTTGAGTCAACTCAGCAGTTATTCAAAAAAATATTTTGTTCTTCAACCTTGATGTTTCAACATGTGATTTTGTTTTCTTTTGATACTTGTTGATTTTATTATTTGAGTGATGTTTTACTTCTGGTTATCTTCTCTCTTAGTCTCTCGAGTACTTCTTGTACCATGGTTCCCTAGTCCTTATTTTCTCTAATGGAATTACCTATTAAGATAATTGTTAGGGAAAAACCCACTTTTACTAAAGGGAAGACTGAATTCTGGGTGGATACAAGGGTTTCGGAATAAGCGGTCTATGGTTGATCATGATCGCCATTTTTTTTTCCTTTTCCCTTGTAATTATTGTACATTGCTAATTACTTGTATACATAATTTTTCATCTAATAAATTCCTCCCTCTAATCAAACAATATTTTTGTAACTGAATCAAAGTAATTTTTACTAAGGTAAATGAATTACTTTGTAACTGAATCATATTAATTTGTACTTAAGTAAATGAATTACAATCCGTTAAACAACCGATAATGTAAAGACAACCAGTTATTTCCTCTCACTTTCCTTTTCATTTTTTTCTGGCGAGGATTTCCATTTACTTTGAGCACTCCATTTTACAAGTTTACTTTTTGTACCCGAATATTCTAGTGAAGCTTATCAATAGAACCAAAGTCAAAGCAAGGCCACTAAAACTTCCATCGGAAAATCAATATTGATCCAAGAACTTCACACTTAACAAAAGATCACTTTTTCGTGATCAAAAAATACAACCAGAGGTCACCTACCCTTTCCTTTATGTAAGAGCAAGTCTTATGATGGAAGAATTTCATCTTCCATGTCACCTCAGCATTTAGAACCGTTTATGGAATCTCAAGTCTTATGATGGAATCATAGAAACACTAAAAAGAATAGTGTTGGACTTAGTCAATGGTATTTGACTAGAATATGTTATATGGTTAAAATTAAAAGTGACTTTTATGTGTTTGACTTATGCTAAAAGACAAAAAAAAAACTATTTTGATTAGTGTTTTTTAAACGCTATTCAGAATAGCGTTTTTCTTCTTTTAGCACGCTATTCAGAATAACGTTTATTTTGATTCCACAAAACCATTGAACCTGGTTTGAAAAAAGTACGGATGGCACCAACTTAAAGTCCATTAGACTTGACATTCCACATTTTTTTCAAGTTTGGAATTGGTTGGATTCTACCATAAGAGTTGGCTGAGTTGCTCAAACAAATTTCAAATCAAATTCCCCGAGTCAACTAATTTGTTGGAGAGAAAATCCATCATGGCTTGACGAGGTTTACACACAGCTACCAAAGGCTTAGCTATAGGCATTGTAAGACCAGGCCCTTCAGTCATATCCGCTTCTTCATTTCCAAATCTTCCCCATTCAAAACACTGAATTAATCTACCCAACACCAAACTGACTAATTGCATCCCCATCAAATTCCCAGGGCACCCTCTCCTTCCCATCCCAAATGGCAAAAAACTAGAACTCCATAGTTTTCCATCTTTGTCTTTCTCTAATGCATCAATGAATCTCTCTGGTTTGAACTTCAACGGCTCACCCCACAACTTTGGATCTCTATGTATTGCCCAAACGTTGGTCAATAAAACTGTCCCACGAGGTACTCTATACCCACCTACCGTGCACTCTTCAACGACGCATGTGGTACTAAAAGTGGACCAACCGGATATAGTCGTAATGTCTGGTTGATTACTGAATGGAGATATGGTAGCTTTAGAAGATCATTTTCATCTAGAAGACGATGATTTCCAACGTGAAGGTCAATTTCGGCCGCGACTTTTTCTAACACATCCGTATGTTTCAGCAGCGCCGACATCACCCATTCCAGTGTAAGGGCTGATGTCTGTTCCAGCCGTGAAAAATATCTACACACGAGAATACAATGACAAAATGTTGTAAGACACTTAATTGGATCAACATTTATGATCTTGTGCAGCAACCAAATCTTGTACAGGTCAGGACCCAAGTTATAAAATCTGTAAAGATCTTCACTACTAATAAAGAACTACCAGTGGCCTCAGAACAACCACAATGGGCGACTAAACCCAAATATTTGGTAAATGAACGAGACGTAGTGGGACATATTATCGACTAAACCCCGATTATCGATTAAATTCCAGACTATATTTGGTCTGGACCAAAGACTAAACCCAAATATTGTATAGTCGAGCGAACGTATAATCCACGCCCCACTACCAGACGGGTATATAATGTACGCCCCACACCAGGCGAACGCATAATCCACACCCCACACCAGGCGTGGTTTATACCTCCTCCCCATTTTTTTTTCTTTTTTACTTTTGAATGGGGCGTGGTTTATACCTCCACCCCATGAATCTTTTTTAAACACTTTTGAATGGGGCGTGGTTTATAACTCCGCCCCATTTTTATTTATTTTTACATTTTCGGAATCTCCCCCACACTAGGCGAACGTATAGTTTTCGCTCCACCAAATTTAATCTTTCACCCGTAGCGTCACACACCAGACTAAACTCAAATTTTGGTCTTTTTTTTTCTCTTTTTGGTCTTTGGTTATACTCGCACCACTGAAATTGCTCTAAGCTATTATATTAAAAAAAAAACTATTTTAGCTGCTGGAACACTGAGCTAAGAATACATTGATTCCATCAGTGTCTGTAAAAAATCTATTTTACTGTTTTCTAAGCTTGAAGTTGGTTTAAGATTTGTGTGTGTGTCTCTGTTGAAACTATCTATCCAAGTGACAAAATGTGAGAAGATAATTACTTACCCCAATGAGTCCATTGACGATATCTTGAGGGTATTGTTCAGGCTTCTTGCAGTTTCAAGAGAACATCGATGAACACCTTCTTCGTCTCGCATTCATCATTCAGACTCGGATCATTTTCTCTTTTCTTGCGACGCTCCACAACCAAATTTTGCAAATATGCGTCTCTTTTTCTATGTACATATGCTAATTTCTTGTCAAATCCAATTATAAAATTAACCCACTTCAAAACCGGAAATAAATCCACCAAGTTCATCGACATGTTCGGTACAAAAATCTCTCTCAAATTATCCAGTTCAATCTTCTTCTTGTCCTCACCGTTTCCATAATCTATAACCTTTTTCCCAGCTACAATTCTCACCATCACATTAAAAACCAACTCTAGAAACAGTGATTTCATTTCAACCTTCACAAATCCCCCCTCACCGCCATTAAATCTTCCTACCAATTGGTTGATTACAGACTCAATTTCCTCCTTACGAATCCTCGAAGAAGATTGAATACTATTCCAAGAAAACACTTCAATGGTAGAAATCCGTCGTAGATTGCGCCAATGTTGACCATAAGGAGCCCAACCAAGTGCAGTGAAGTTGTAACCAAAGTGTTTTCCAGACAGGAAAGGAGGACGATTTGCAAATACGACATCGTTTTTGGATAAACATTCTTCGACCGCAGATGGAGATGAGATGACAAGCACACGACAGAAACCAAGTCAGAGGAAGAGGATCGGACCGAATTTGTTAGAGAGAGAATGGAAAGTTCTGTGTAGGGGTTTTTTGAGTATGTGGAGATGACCTATGATTGGATACGATGGTGGGCTTGGTGGCAAGTTTTTGGTTGGTTCAACAAATAATTTGTAGAGAAGGAGTAAGAAGACGATGAATATGGAGATTGATAAGAAATTGAACATTTCCATAGTGGAATGATGGATGATAATGGATCTATCAGCTGCAGAGCAGCACAGACTACAGACTACAGAGTAAAGTTATCGGAAATAAAATACCGGATAAAATACTGTTTGAATTATTTCAACTGTGAAAGATATTGTTTTTAAATGGGGAAAAATATTCTGGCTTGATTGGTGTATACCCAGATTAACTGAGGTATACCCAATAAGACGAAATAGGGTCATTATGAATTAAAGCTAAGCCACCCTTAACCTAGATTTTTCCAAATGGCTAAAATGCTCCCCATGATGATTAACTCTAATTTAACTAAAATGATTAGCTTAGTTAAATTAATTATATTAGTTAGTTGATTTAGTTATAAGTTGGGTTTTAGAAATCATTTAGAGAGAATTGGTATGAAGTAGTAGAGGAGGTTTTTTTTTTTTTGGGGGGGGGGGGGGGGGTGGAAGTTAGGGTTTTTGTGATATGAGTGATTCAAATCCTGATTTTGAAGTGGGGGAGCCTTCTAACTTTCCTCCTACAGACGAGTACTTGTATGATGATCTACCAGACCATGATCGAATGGATTATTTGCATGATCCTCACTTTTATTTTCCTCAAACTCAAGATGGGTATGGAAGTGATGAATGTCTCGAGCCAAACGTAGAGTCCAATGACCAAGAAGAAGATAATGGAGCTGCAAGTAATCAGGTAGACAACCTAGGTGGTGAAGATTGTGAATTTTCCATGCAAATGATCGATTTTTATTTTATTTTCACTTCTGCTAAACCGGGTCGGCAAGGTCGACGCTTGTCGATCATGCCGGCCGTAAAAGCCTGCGTGGTTGTACTTTGCATAACGTGCCGACTTTTCATAATCAGTATCATGCCGGCATGGTATAAAATTTGAACCTTGCCGACTTCTATTTTTTTTGAAGCGCATGAACCATTACTTGAAAATGCTTACGCCGGCATTTTCAAGTTTTAAGACATTGTCGGATGTTTCCATGTCGGCATTGTTTATATTCTCTTACGTGCCGGCGTTTTCCTGCCGGCAGTGTTTTATATGTAGACCATGCCGACCGTGGTAATACATACTAACTAAACTTTTGATGTTGTGTAGATTGTGGCATTGGTACCTATGGCGGATCAGCCTCAAGCTTAGAAAATTAGGGGTCCCGATACTTCCGAACATTATGCTAATAATTTGGAATGGAAGGAAAAAGACGACGCGGTAAATTGGATTGTTGAGAAAGCAAAAGATAAAATGTGCGTTCTAGTCCCGATACCGCCGTCATTGTTGTATTAATTAATAATGCCAGCTATAACTTAAAAAATATCAAGTTTTTGATGCCTAAAGTCGGCATGGTACAATTACAATACAATGCCGGTGTTTGTACCCAAAATTACTTTTGGGCACGAAACACAATGAATAAGTGATTTTGGTGTGTTTTTGGGGCTTGGAGATGAATTGAAGAACAAATGGAAAGACGCAGTTTTAACGTGGTTCGGCATTGTTTGCCTACGTCCACGGGTGAATCACCTTGGGGAGTGATTGTTTATTGATATGTAGAATTACAGTGCTGTTTTCTTCTCTCCTATTGGCTACCTCCCCCCCCTCTCCTGATTTCTGCTCTCCCTATTTATACCGTTCAATATCTAATTTCAGCATAAACATAAATTACATTAATTTCCCCATTCATGCCTCCATATTCAATTCTGTACGTAACATTTGGGATTAATTCGCATGTGTGAAACCGCATGTAATCAGTATTGCATGGTTGAAAGCGATGGAATTCATTCTGCGAAACATTTGGAATTCAATGGTGAAGCGCTTTGGAAATTCAATGGCTGAAACTACCGGAATTAATGATGCATGCCTTCATGGTGATTTATGTATGAAACTGCACACTTATGCTCTATGATAAATTCTGCATGTTGGCAAACTGGACTGGTGGCTGGCAGTATGGATGGACACTGGTTGGCAGCATAATTGGCTGGCATACTGGATGGAGGTTGGCAGGCAAGATAATTGGTGTGATTGGATGGAGGTTAGCGGGCGATATGGTTGGAGACTGGTTGGCAGTGCGGAAGAGTTTTTGGCTAGGAATCAGTTAGCAGCGTTGCTGGCTACAAGACTGAAAATTGGCTAGGGGTGCGACTGACTTCGACGGTTGACTTTGACCATTGACTGACCGGTGACTTTGACCATTGACTTTGACCGGATGTTGACCTTGACAGTTGACCGACTTTGACCATTGACTGATGTTGACCATTGACTGATGTTGACCATTGACCGGTCTGTGCAGACTGGGTTGACTGGTTAGCAGGCTTGGATGAGGACCAGTAAATGATTCAAGTGTCGATTCGTCCCATCAAGTGGTATTTTTGCTTATGGTACAAACATCGCCCCCTCTTAACCTCCAACTTGTTGGGGGTTAAGAAAGTTTCGTTTTCCTAGGCAACAATAAAACTCGCCCCCAGGTGTGGATTATTGATGTTGAGGTGATTGGCGAACTCCCTTTGTTGTTTGCGGAAATCACAATCAAGACGCCCCCAAGTGAGGTTATTGTGATTGTGAGATTGGCGGGAAGAAATTGGGCACAAACCGTTGTTGTATCTTAAAAACTAGACTGAATGATGAACTAGACTGAAACGACATCGTGATACTGGAACGGAGTGATGTTGGAAATGATCGATAATAACATTGAGTGAAGTTGGCCTGCAGCAGCTGTAATCAGCTGGACTGCGGGAATAACGAGCATATCTAAAGTGCATCAGCTGCGATCAGCTAGAATGCGGAAACAACGAACAAAGTTCCGCAGCAGCAGCTGCATTCAGCTGGATTGCAGGAACTGCGAGCAAGGATGGACTGCATCAGCTGCGATCATCTGGAATGCAGCAGCAACGAACAAAGTTCCGCTGCAGCAGCTGCGTTCAGCTGGACTGCAGGAACTGCGAGCAAGGATGGACTGCAGGAACTGCGAGCATGGCTGGAATGCATTAGCCGCGATCAGCTGGAATGAAGCAGCAACGAAAAAAGTTCTCACGCAACAGTCGCGTTAACTAGATCTGCGAACGCGAGCAAGGATGGATCAAACTGCGATCGTCGGTGGAATGCAGCAGCAACGAACAAAGTTCCGCTGCAGCAGCTGCGTTTAGATGGACTGCAGGAACTGCGAGCATGGATGGACTGCATCAGCTGCGATCAGTTTGGAATGCGTGGAAGAACGAACAAAGTTCATTGCTAGCAGACTATGTTCACTGGACTGCAGAAGCTGCGAGCATGGCCGGACCGCATCAGCTTTGTGATCGGCTGGAATGCAACAATGACGAACAAAATTACAGACATCTGTGGTCAATTTGGAGCATAGCTTGAGGCATTTGTGATCAGGTGACTGCAGTGATAACAAATAAAGCTACACTACAGCCAGCGACAACGATTAGCTGGATCGGAAATTTCTTCGCCGAGGGATTTGGACTTAAATAGTTCGAAAAACATAGGTGTAAAAGTTATAAGTAAAACTAGACAAACATCGATTGCGTCAACCGAGTGCCACCAGACTCGCATCGATTGCGTCCAACTGAGTATAGAATTCAGGTGGAATTTGGACGCGTGCATCGGTCGCGTCCAACCGAGTGCAACAGTTGCTTTTGAACTGGAGTACAATTTTTCAATCAATACACCTATGGCAGTTTAACATTACTGATTATAATAATTGCGTAAAAATATTATGGTATATGCTCGCCCCCTTCTTAATCCTGCAACTCGTTGGAGGATTAAGAAGTTCGGGTTACCTGAAGTTTCGATTTACGGAAGCTGAAATCCGCATTGCATTTAGGCACTATGTCACTTGCCCCCAATCGTATAGAGTGTTTACGCAACCTGCCCCAAAGGAGTCATTTCAGACCATAAGGTGTCACATATCTCGCCCCCAAGCGATAGTCAGTCACGTTGAAGTGATATGCAACTCTCCCCCTGAAGATGGTGATTGTCATGCTGCTCAATGCTTGCACAAGGGTGCACTGCCTTGCTGCATTTTGCTCGCGCATGGGATTTTGAAGATGTCTGATATCTGGAATTTGCGCGGGGGGCCAGTCCCACTATTCCAGATGCGTGCAGAATTGAAATGTGTGCATCCCCTCATTGAGAAGATGCTTGCCACATTAAAGGTGTCTCGTTGAACAAAAGTATGCATGAATATGTGAAAACACTGAACAAAAGTATGCATGAAAATATGAACAGATCCAAAAATATGTAAATTGTATACTTACCATACTGAAAATGTTATTGCGACTTTGATTATGAAATGATTAGGGTGCCCACTAGCTATGTTGATGTTTTCCAACGATGATGACTAGTATAGTTGCCATACGTCTCGTCTCGACTTTGTAAATTGATTTGTCTGCGGGAATGGGATGCACCAGTCAAGTCCAGACTGGATTGAAGATAGTTGCCACGGGACTGTGTTTCAGCAGCTGCGATTAGCTGTACATTAACAGTTATGCATAAAACTGGACTGAAGCAATGGTGAGGAAAACTGTATTGAAACAATGTTGGGTAAATTCGGACTACAGCAGTTCGATCAACTGGACTGTAGGAATTAAAAGGGACTGTGGAAGTTCGATCAACATGCCAGCAGCTGTTTCTATGAAACTGGATTACAACAGTTCGATCAACTGGCTGTAATATTTATGTAGAATAGGACTGCAGCAGTTCGATCAACTGGACTGCAGTATTTTCAGTGGTGATTGAATGTGACCATTTCTGGTGCTGTCATTTTAAATTTCTAAAAATAAATTTTCTCCGAAAATTGAAATTTCACCTTCATGACGTTGGGAATTGACATACGATCTCATTGGGCCTAAAATCACTCCATTTAGATGCACGAAGTAGAAGTTATCGGTGAAGCAAAATTGGTCGGTTATCCCCTTGCTTCAAACATGTTATTGAACCGGAAAAATATTATTCTATAATTTTAAAATTTCACCCTCATGTCGTAGGATATTAAAATGCGATCGCAACGAGCCAAAAATCACCCAATTCGGACGCGGGACGAAGAAGATATCAACGAAACAAATTTTTAGACCAAGCCCAAGTGGAGCGTATTAATCCGTCAGGCTAACGGCGTGGGGCTGAAAAATCCGTGGCTACATTATTAAGTTACATCGCGTCACACCGAATTGGGACTAACGATTAGAGTTGCACCGAGATACACCGAATCATGGCTACAAAATTAACTTGTGAAACGCCGCACCAAATCAGAACCCAGAATAATCACCTCTGATTAATCGCCTGCATCGGGTACTCTCACATTCATCGCAGATTGATCGGCGATTGCCGCCGGCTTTTTTTTTTTTTTTTCGAAACTTTTGGCCATGGTTTTTCTGAATTGTGATCTTTGTGTTCGATCTTTTGCAACAGGTTTCTTTGACTTGTTGTCTTTTCGTTGAAAGCTTCTCGTAACAGCCTTATGGATGTTTAGCAACGGTTGTTGGGGCTGTTGTTGTTTCCCCTTGAATTTTCACCATGATTTTGCTGCATTTTTGTGGCCCTTTCTAGAATTTTTTGAGATGCCTTTCCGGAGATCTTCCCTTGGGTATTCAAGCACATAGAGATGTAGGCAACTTGTCACCTCCGCGATCATGACAGTAGCGGATTTGTCATACAACAAACTCGAACAGGTGGATAATGCGTTATTTGAGAAGCCATTTTTTAAACTTTGGACTTGAACATGCTGCGGATCGGGCATCCTGACAACAATCTTGGTGATTTTTGCAGTGAGTCAGCTGTGGTGGCTATCGACTGCGATGTTGGACTGCAGCAGTTGCGATCAACTGGAATGCACCAATTGTAATTGACTAGTCTGCAGCGGCTGCGATCAGCTGGACTGCAGTGAAATTTTAGCAGTTTCCGACGGTAATTGTTTTTGCAGATATCGATCCACAAATCTAGATTACAACAGTTGCGATCAACAGGACTGCGATTAACTGGTATGCATCAGCTGCCATAAGCTGGACTGCAGCAGTTGAAATTAAAACTAGACCCAGCCATGTTGCGGATCGAACATCCAACAACAATTTTGATGAGCGTCCCAGCAATTCTATCATTAGATTTTGTGGTGATATGATTTTTAGCGGTATCCGTAGTTAATTGCTTCAGCAAATCTGACATAACGAATCCTCATTGCAGTAGTTGTGATCAACTGGACTGCAGTATGTGCGATTATATGGTCAGCAGCAGCCGCGATCAGCTGCACTGCGACCATTGTGATAAAACTGGGTTGTAGCCGCTACGATTGGCTGGACTGCAACAATGATTTTTCACGACGTTCAAACAGCTTTTTCATAGAAATGATTTTGAAGCGTTTTCCACAGCTTTTCTCGATGGGAGAGTACGATTCCTTTTCTCGTAGTCCCCTTAGTCGGCACCAATGTTTGTACCCAAAATTACTTTTGGGCACGAAACACAATGAATAGGTGATTTTGGTGTGTTTTTGGGGCTTGGAGATGAATTGAAGAACAAATGGAAAGACGCAGTTTTAACGTGGTTCGGCATTGTTTGCCTACGTCCACGGGTGAATCACCTTGGGGAGTGATTGTTTATTGATATGTAGAATTACAGTGTTGTTTTCTTCTCTCCTATTGGCTACCTCCCCCCCCTCTCCTGATTTCTGCTCTCCCTATTTATACCGTTCAATATCTAATTTCAGCATAAACATAAATTACATTAATTGCCCCATTCATGCCTCCATATTCAATTCTGTACGTAACAGCTGGGATTAATTCTGCATGTGTGAAACTGCTGTAATCAGTATTGCATGGTTGAAACTGCTGGAATTCATTGTCTGAAACCGCTGGAATTCAATGGCTGAAACTGCTGGAAATTCAATGGTTGAAACTACCGGAATTAATGATGCATGCCTTCATGGTGATTTATGTATGAAACTGCACACTTATGCTCTATGATAAATTCTGCATGCTGGCAAACTGGACTGGTGGCTGGCAGTATGGATGGACGCTGGTTGGCAGCATAATTGGTTGGCAGACTGGATGGAGGTTGGCAGGCAGTATAATTGGATGGCAGACTGGATGGAGGTTGGCAGGCAGTATGGTTGGAGGCTGGTTGGCAGTGCGGAAGAGTTTTTGGCTGGGAATCAGTTAAAAGCGTTGCTGGCTACAAGAATGAAAATTGGCTAGGGGTGCGACTGACTTCGACGGTTGACTTTGACCATTGACCGGTTGTTGACTTTGACCATTGACCTTGACCGGATGTTGACCTTGATAGTTGACCGACTTTGACCATTGACTGCCTTTGACCATTGACTGATATTGACCATTTACCGGTCTGTGCAGACTGGGCTGCCTTGGTTGACTGGTTAGCGGGCTTGGATGAGGACCAGTAAATGATTCAAGTGTCGATTCGGCCCATCAAGTGGTATTTTTGCTTATGGTACAAACAGCCGGCTACACATCAGCCGGCATGATGTTGTTGGTATTGCATGCCGACCCTGGTTATTGTCTAACAATCTCCATGTCTAACAATTGTTGTATGCAAAGTCGGCATGTTATTCATCCTCTTACCACGCCGGCGCTTAAGAAACAACAACTGCCGGCATGATGTTAAACTATCGACCTTGCCGGCCAAAAACTCTGAAAATCTAAATTTTCAGTTTCTAACCTAATCTAACAATCAAAAAATACTAAACAATACTGGGTTGAGTTTAAAAATCAACTTACAGTCTTCGTTTCACCGGCGGAGGGTTTTTTTCAACATTCTCAGGGATTGAACTTTCGGGTTTACTAGTTGCATCTTTTCTATTACCTTTTTTCTCTGATTTGGATCTTTTGATACTTCTTGTTGAATCTATGTTATTTCTTGATCATTTGGAATCAACCATTTTTCAGGATAATCAAAATATTTTCAATTTTTAGATGAGATGAAGAAGAAGAAGAAGAAGATTAAGAGAAGATTAACCGTTTGGTTAAGTTTTTAATTTTAGGATTATTAGATTAAGTAATAGGGTTAATTAGTGAAAGGGTAAAAAGGTAAACTCACCACATTTTGGCCTCCCCTTAGTAAGGGCAGATGTCCATTTAAATTTGGGTATACCCCAATTAATCTGGGTATACCCCAATCAAGCCAGGAAAAATATGGCTAACCCAATTTTAGAATTTTTTATATTGACTCCGTCCCTATTATATAGGCGGAGTTTAGAAATTTCCTAGTCCCAATAAATAGGCGGAGTTCTAGTTTCGGAGTTCTAGTTTCAAAGCTATTTTTTCCACATACGCCCTTATTAATGATGCATGAGTATCATGCAATTTAGTTTTACATGTGAGATAGAGATAAATAAAATAATATTTGTATTGGGAACAAGGGAAGGATAAATTAGTAAAGTAGAAGGAAAATTATGAAATCTAAGATTTTCCCTATTCTAAGAGAATACTACTTCTCCGCCTATATAATAGGGCGGAGGGAGTATTAGGAGTCCACTATTAAAATGCCCTATAATAGGAACCCAAATGGTGAGTTTGGGTGTAGAATTTTAAAGATGAGATTCATGGGTCCAGGGGATTTGGTGGAATTATGTTTCCCTCGCTACATTTGGTTGCCCAAATCCCTAAAATTACGTTTCCGACGGGATTAACTTTTTTAGCAAATCCTCCATATGGAGTTTGACCCCTCCCCCTAAAATTTGTTGGGAAACTTATCAGGGGATTTGTGGACCCACTTTATTTTAGTCCAAATCCCATACATATACTCCATCTGTTTCATTTTAGATGATGTTTTAGGGTTATTTTTTTGTTCCAATATACTTGAAAGTTTTGATATTTTTCCACAAAACTACCAATAACACCCTTACATTTTGTCTTGGAACTATAAGTTTATTTTTAAATGCACTAATAGCATTTAATGTTTGAAGACTTTTCTCAAGGGTATAAATGGAAGATCTTCACATCTCTCTTTATTTCTTAATCCGCGTGAAAACTACAAAAACGTCATCTAAAATGGAACGGAGGGAGTACAATTTTTAAGCTTCGTAGGGCAATGCTAAACAATACATGGACTTTAACACAAGAAAATTTTATGAATCCTACGAATCTCAACTGAGTTACCAAACATACGAGGGATTTAAATAAATCCCAGAATTTGTAATCATGTGGGATTACAAATTCCTGGAAATTGTGAATTCTCCGACCAAACCTACCAAAAATTAGTTTTAGAACTACTAGTTTTACTATATTGACCTTTTACTATAGTAATTATTATCTTATTTTTATATTAGTAATTATCTAGTTTTGTTCTACGTTGAAAAAAGTCAAAAACCAAGAACTTAGAAAAATCCCAAAAATCAAGCTAACCTAGTTTTTATCGTCCCGCCATAATCCTCTGGACGCGCGTCATATTCTCTACATCTGTTTCTTCATATTTTTTTCCTTTCATTTTTCTTTCTTAACCTTAAACTAAAAAATAAAAAAATAAACAGAGCTGCTGGTTTTCACGGTAACCCACGCGTAAACTTGAACTATTTTAACTTTCACGGTATGATCTCTTTTGTGAACTTGAAAGTGAATTTATCACCATTACGTGTGATTGAACCCATCCATGTTTTGAAAGTGCGAAAATTTTGATTTTATGGTTTTTTTATTTGCAATCAAACTAATTGGGTTTTTCATTTTTGCTTTTTTGTTAGTCCGTGATAATCAAACTTGTTGGGTTTTTACATTTTTCTGTTCAAATTCAGTTCCTTAAATGCTGTCATTTAACTCTAATTTCATGGTCATGACCATGGGTTATTCTTTTTGAAAGGGATAAGTTAGAGATGACGAAACATCGTGATAAAGATGATCGTTGTAATGAATCCAATGCCGAAGATGATTTTGTGGAGCCGAAGAAGAAAAAGAAAAGCGAAGACTCAAGTAAAGATGGTTCTAAAGGAGGCCCAAGAAAGGACACTAAATCAGGTAAAAATAGGATTTTTTTATGCGAATTGTGATTTTATAATTAGGTTGAAAATCTTCGATTAACAGATAACTTGTGATAAATGCTCAGATCCCTGATTTTGGTGGTGATAATTAATGTTTTTTGGTGGTGATAATCGATGTTTTTAATGTAGTTATAATGTGATAGTTTTCATTATGGTCCCATGGAATTGATTTGCCAGTGATATTTGATGTTTTTAATGTAGTAAGAATGTGATCATAGTTGTGATCATCATCCCAATGGAAATGAGAAGCCATTCTAATTGTTCGACTTGTTTACCAAAAACATTTAGTGCTTACTTCTCCATTATAGTTTCCGATTTATCACCGGTTGATCAACTAGATCACTTTGTTATTTTTTGTGGTAAGGTCTCTTTTTTCCACAGTAGTGAACATGAGTAGATATTTTCTGCTTGCGTATATTACAAAAACATTGTTAATGTTTCATCTGAGTGATCATGTTTCATTTGATTTGGTATGTTAGTGATTTTGTTTATCATCCATTAATCACCATCAAGTCCCGTTTTTTAAGTTTTGACCAAATTAACCCATCCATGTGGTTTTCTTTGTGTGGTACACCATTTGAATGATTGTGTTAGTTTAAATCATACACTGCTTGATATTTGTAAGGACTTTTGTGTAAGATTTTTTACGGAATATTTGAAATTATCACGGATTCCCCGTTTTATTTTAAGATACAAATCTAGTTGATGAATAACTTTAATTTTCTTGTTATCATGTTAATAGCCATGAATCGTGCAAGAGGAGTAACAAGATGACAACAATTAGTGATAAAGAGACTCATTATTAGTTGTATGAATAACTTTAATTTTTCTTGTTATCATTTCTTTCCTGTTAATAGCCATGATTTTCCACAAATCGTGCAAGACGCTTCAAAAAGGACCCGTGATTCTTAGTGAATCCAGTTTAGTTCTGCAGCCGAAGAACTGAAGACCTATTAACCTCTAAAGACGATTCTAAAGCTAACAAATGCAAATGTAAAAAAAACAGGTATTACTTCTAATTTTTTATGTGAAGGGGGAGACTAATTTTCGGTCTCATCATTTACTAGTTATCTCATTCACTTCAACGAGTTAGTAGGTGTTGCATTGCATATACTACTATGCATCAGGGATTGACCTTGCCAAAAGTTACATCTACTCGAAGAAATTGTGAAAGATGTAGATATCACTATTTAATGACTTTTCACATATTATTATTGTGATACAGGCTAATATTATATGGCTGATATTTGTATTTTGTTAGGATGGTGAAATTTTAATTTAGGTAGCTATGAAAGAGCTTGTTTAGTTCCAGCCATTGTCAAGGCGTTTCCATGGTTGCAAATATTTTTCTATGTGAAATATTTAGTTTTCATATATCATTGGTGCGAAATATGTAGTTATCACCTTCCATAACCGTGAAAACTATATTTTATCATCCCAGTAATATGTTATTGCGTTTCATTCTACTCATTAACGTATTAATATGAGTTGTTTTTGCCCCCTTTTATTTTCAAGATGCTACAAGGCTGTTTTGAGCAAACTACATTTTTCAAGATCCCGGCCTCGTCATATTCAATCCTAGTAATGGCAGTGCAAAAATTATGAACCCGGTCATGGATATGCATCAATGCCAATTGGTCGTATGAATTGATTAATTTGTGGGAAAAGAAGATAAAGATGGCAACAGAAATGCAGTTGAGTGCTGCAAAAGATGAATTGTGAGGAAATGTAGTTGGCTTACCCATGCAGTCGAATACCGGAATGCACTTACAGATAGGAAAAAAAAATTATGGAATTTTATATACTTTTGCATAGTTAAAAAGTTCGGTTGTTTCACTACAAGAAAAACGGCCTTTGACAACACGGGAAAACTGTTATCGAAAGGGTACGACAATGTTTTTCCAGACGTTGTTGAACAGGGGGTTGTTAAAAGTTTTACCCCTTCGACAATAGTTATTCTCCATTGCAAGCAACGTTGTCATATGTAACCAAATAACAACATGTTTTTTGTATTGTGAGATGTTGTCTCAACAACATTAACAAATCGTTGTCGAAATATTTTTAGATTTTAAAAAAATAAAAAAAAATTCACAAAATATACCAAAAATGTAAATTTTATATATAAATTGACTGCCTTAATGTGTGATTAATTTCTTTGCATTAAATCAATATCCCATGATACAAAGATCACAAAGAATAAGGCCTCAATAGCTAGGCTAATTTCACCAAGGAAAAGATTCTACAGACAACAACATACATAGTTTTACAGTGCTTTTGCATCATTTCCTAATGGATTGCCGTGAACTGTTCTATCAGCACCTACGACCGCTACTTTTCCATCTGCAACAATCTTTCCTTGCAAATTAACCAGCTTACAGGGATGATCCTCCACAGGCTTGTACACACCAAATGCACTGTGGGCATGGCTATCATATTTTAGTTAACCATAGTTCCAACATAATAAACAAACTTAGTACATGGAAGCTTTAAGATAAAACATACGAACGTCTTGACTTTCAAAACATACTTGAGCCTACTTGTGACGGATAATTACATGGGCCACAGTCATTTCCACAATTTTAACCCTGTGAAAAGCCTAAGTTAACAACAGATATCGCAAACAATCTAAGTTAACTCTCTTAAAATCAGTTAATGTATATATACATGTTCTTACCAATTTTAGGGAAAAACCGACAGTTTGCGTTTTTTACCTTCCAATTTCCTTGTCGTATATTTTTACCAGCTTCTAACCACAGCTCTCCCGTTTCGAGTTTGTGTTTTTATTCTCTACTAGAGATTGCGTCTGCAACGAGAGTCCAAACATTATGAGCGATATGTCTCACAAGATTAAGAGTTTGTATGCAGGTTTCCTTCTAACAAAAAATAAATTTATATACATGTTTAGAGATATCAAGAGCTATGAGTTCTTCTATACCAGTTCGAGCCTGCAAACACCAACAAATAGAAATGAGAAAAAAGTTGTCTCCAAGATGCATAGAAAAAAAATAAGGCAAACAACTCCCATTAACACGTTCACTGTTATAGTGTTATGACTTGCTATCTTTTTTTCTAAAATTGTAACATTTGCGTATAAACATAAGGAAATAGAGCTGACCTCTCCAGAACCATGGAATAAGAATTTATGGTTAGGTAGGGTTCCACCGACAAATTTCATGCTTCAACAACCCCTGAAAGAACCACAGATGCAGTCCCCTGCAACATTTCAATAAATGATTTCCAAAGTACTCTTATGCCAAAAAAAAAAACTACACTCTCTTTACATGGAGATATCATCATCAAAAACAAGATGGCTTGTGCTATATCTTGTAAGTAATTCAAATATATTATGGTTTGCAAATTATTCGCACTAGATGTGTTCAAAGAAAGACAAACCATCAGACCTCTGTGTACCAACATGCATGATCAAGCTTTGCGGAAACATCACAATTGATTACAAATATAGGCCAATTTTTATGACTACTACACAAGGACTTTCTCCCTAAAATTTTGTTTAACTGCATACATAAACTCGTGTAGAAGGTCAACATATTCCTATAACCAGAAATATCGGGCCATCATTCAATATTAAAAAAATTGGTAAAGATTATGAAAAAAAAGATTCATCCAAGTTACAAAACAAACTCGCCAAGAAAATTATCGAACCTGGCCAGTTTCCCTATTTTTCTTGAGCCCAACGTAGAACTCGTTGTCCAGCAACTTCCGTTTGTTTGTGCCCACATCAATAGTTATATCCAAACACTGCAAAGCAATAACACAAAATTGAAAATTCTTAATGAGCAATAAGAAATAAAACAAGTTCTATGAGATTCCCATAACCGAAGTTCATCTTATTGATTCCAATTGTTGTATTGCTCGATAGTGCACAAAGAGGTGGACAACCAAGGTCAAAGTTGCAAACACGCATCCCCTACCACCCCTGCCACTGGCATGACCACTAGAAACATTGCAGCATGAACCTTTTCCACAGCTAATCTCTAATTCCGCGAGTATATCATCGCAGCCACTAGTGCAACCCAAATGGTCGACACGTAGTCCATGGTTGGTTGCAAACACTAGCATAAAATCCTGCAGTAGTTCAAGCATATCATTAAGGCAATTACTACATAACAACGAAGTATAAAATCCTGCAGTAGTAAATGTGTTTCACTGGCATAATACTGATGACTAAACTGTACAAGGAAATTTTTCCCCATAGTATTGTTTAACAGCACACATTAACTCATGTAGATGGTCGGAATATTCCTAAGATCAGAAAGATCCAACAACCATTCAATATGAGAAGAACTGGTAAAATTACAATTATGATTCAGCAACTCAAATTACAAAACAAAGTTGATGAAAGAAACTTATTTAACATGTCTAGTTGCTCTCTTTTGCTTCATCCCAATGTAGACTTTATTATCCAACAACTGTTGGTTGTTTGTGCCAAAAGTCAATAGTTATATGTACGCACTGCAAAGCAATAAGATGAAATTCTTAATAAGCGGTAGGGAAATAAAACCAGTTCTACGAGATCCCCATAACCAAGGTTCATCTTCTTGATCTAAATTATTGATTTTAATTGTTGTATTGCTCAAAAGTGCACAGAGCCAAGGAGATACATTTAAATTAAGAAACACTTGCTGTAGGGGGAAGACCTCCAAGGAAAGCTTACCTATGGGAATTTCGTTTTCCTGCAAAAAAAATATTAGATGTTTAGGTAAATTGAGTCACTGATGGAGGCTCTTACATGGATTATATTATAAAAAACAAAGACTAGAACACTTAAGTATACATATATTCACCTGGAAGCCAAGATCCCCGAGTCCCAAAATTCTCCCACCATCTGTGACAACAATAACTTGGATATCTTTATCAGGAAAGTTTTTAAATACTTCAAGAATTTTTCCCCCGCACAACATGAAGAAAGCTTGGTCTTTGAGAGATAGATTAAGACAAGGAAACAAAGAAATTTTGCTTCTTACAAGTCTCAAGATGCTGTAGATGCAGCATGTGCATCCAAATAAGTTACATCTTCCTTCGGTACCCCAGCTGAATCTAGGGACTTTTCCATATATATGAGAAGAAAAGTTGAAAACCCATACCTTAGATCTCTATAACAAAATCAATAGAGTTGATTTCTATATTAACCCTTCTGTTTATCATAAAAAATTTATCAAATATTAGTTTAAACATTACATAAACATAATTTCAGCTATATAAAAAAAAATCTAAGATAATATGAAATCGTACCTGTCCAGAGTAAGAACCACTCTATCTTGGGAGATTTATGACAGGTAACCTAAAAACAAAACCAAATACAAAAAATTACTCAATTTCAACAAACCCTAAAAGTATGATTTTGATATCTAATCAAGAAAATCTCAGTAAAATATTGCGAAACAAGATAAAATTTCTACAACTAAGAACTTAATTACTTCAGTTAGCCATGGAAATACCTGGTTTCCTCTTCGATTTCGTTTTCTGATTTTGTGTGTTATAATTTATTTTGAACTTGGTTAATGAGAAACGAAAGGGATTTTGATTGTATCTTTTTCGCGTTTTCTTGATAAGAAATTTTATCAAATACTAACTGGTTTTTTGGATGAATCTAGGTTTTACAGAAGAAAAGAGGAAGAGGGAGAGGCGGAGAAGATAAAGATAGATTTAGGTTTTATTTCCGTATTTCTCTCTCTTCGATATTTATATAGAACGCCATCGTTACGGTGCAACAGAGCTGGACAATATTGTCTACGACACAAAAAGATACCTCGGAAGCGTTGTTGGGTTTCAACAATGTTTTTTTAGATTAGGTGTTGTGAAAAGCCCACTTTTAGACAACGTCTCGAAAAACATTGCCATATGTCCGTTGTCAATGGTGATATTTCTTGTAGTGTTTCTTTGCTTTACATTAGGCCCATATTTTATAGATGACAGGTGCTAAATGTTGATGGTATGTTGATCATATCCTTGCTTTACTGATTGATCTAAAATATTTTGTTTTGAGCTGTGATGTTGAAACTAATGTCTTTTGGCATCAGGTTTACATTATCTATTTTTGATAAATTGAAGAGAAAGGGATATAAACACAATGTTAAAGTGCTAGGCTGGACTCATGAGCCACCAGAGAAAGGGCTAATATTGCATCTGTCAGCACTATTGGCTACTACCTCCACTCCTTTGAACTGAGATGCTTCCAGACAATTTTGCTCATGTTTTTCAACTGCATCTGTTCACAGAATTCCGCTATAAGATTGCAAAATCAATTTTCGTTTGGCTCGTGAACATTTGAATTTTCACAAGATTGCGACTTGTGATAATTCAGTTTTCACTTAAAAGCAATGATTGGTGAAAGTCGCATTTATCACAAGTTGGATAAATACAATAATCACCGTATACTGAAAATCTCGATTATCCTTAATGGAGTATTCAGTTGTGTATTGTGTTTACTAGTAGCCATTGATGGGTGACTTATAAAAAGAAGGAAAAAAAACCAGTAAAGATAATGACCGAGAGAATTGGAGAGAGATCACGGAAATTAGGCAAAAGAAAGAAACGGTCATTGACCGGGATTCATGATAATACATTAATACGCGAAAAGTAATGGTAACAAAGAATATATTTAACTAATTTGACCATAACCGAAATCACGAATTATTTTTAAATTTTTTTGAAGATTTAAAAAAAAAAAAAACTTAACTAACTAAGGTTAACTTAGTCCATCTAAAAATGTGAAAATATAAATATAATCTAAACTTATTGTTTTTGACCGTGGATCTTATAATTTGGGTTACCAATATATCAATGCAATATTAATGATGGGTTTTTAGAAGAGAGAGGAACCAAACTTGGGTTCTTCAGAAATTTCCACGTTTTAAAATTGATTATTTTGCCTTCGCTTGTAATGGAATGTCGATGTTACTTTTGACATTTTACTGTTACTTCTTCTTTTGAAGTTTGAAAATGTGAATGACCGGTCTCGGTGAAAGATTTTTGTTATAGGGAAAGCTGATTTGTTTATGGACAAAATAAAAATAATTTGACTATGGTATATTGCTTTTGACTTTGTATCACTTAAGGGGAGATATAAAATTTTGTCTTTCCCCTTAACAAAACACTAAGTTTACCGTTTTGTCCCTAACTTAATGAATCCAATATTATTATTGAAAAAGCGTGGGTACAACAGCCACACCCAATATTTCGTTTGGCAATCTGAATAGACAAACTCCAATATACTTTCAAGAGAATCAACTAGACAGCTAGAATCAACCTAGAGAAAAGTATATCAAAGAGTTTATATCTCTGTCTCTTAATTTAATCCGCAATCAGCAAATAGAAATTTGCGAGCCCGATTGAATGTAAGAAAAATAACTTGAACGGTACCAAAGACCAATGTTCAAGGATCAATCAATTTTAATCAACAACCAAAGGTTGGATTTACAAATTGATCGATTCAACGCACAACCTGTGATATTTAAATTATATAAAAAAATATAATGCGGAAAAGAAATAACATAGACATCGGAAGTTTTGTTAAACGAGGAAACCGCAAATGCAGAAAAACCCCGTGACCTAGTCCAGCTTTGAATACCACACTGTATTAAGCCGCTACATACACTAGACTACTACCAATATACTTCAAACTGGAATGTATTTGAGCCCTAATCAATCTCACACTGATCAAGGTACAGTTGCGCTCCTTATGTCTCTGAACTCCAGCAGGATTCTACGCACATGATTCCCTTAGCTAATCTCACCCACAACCAAGAGTTGCTATGACCCAAAGTCGAAGACTTGATAAACAAATCGGTCTCACACAGAAAAGTATGTTGGAATAGATAAATATGTATCCAACAGAAACCAATTGATAAATCAAGGTGCACAGAAACCAATTGATAAACTAGACTTATATTCCCGAAGAACAGCCTAGTATTATCAATCACCTCACAATAATATTAATTGTATGGTAGAGAAACAAGATATTGTGGAATCACAAACGATGAGACGAAGATGTTTGTAACTACTTTTAATCTTACCTATCGGAGATAAGTCTCAAGAAAATCTTAGCAAAGATAATACTCAATCACGATAGTAAAAGTAAGATCAGGACATGCAATTATAGAGAAAATAGTTGGGTCTGGCTTCACAATCCCAATGAAGTCTTTAAGTCGTTAACCTATAGGGTTTCGTGAAAACCTAAGGTTAAAGGAGAATCGACTCTAGTCGCAACTAGTATCACACATGAGGTGTGGGGATTAGGTTTCCCATTTGATAGAGTTCTCCTTTATATAGTTTTCAAATCAGGGTTTGCAATCTAAGTTACCTTGGTAACAAAGCATTAAATATTCATCGTTAAATGAAACCTAATTAGATACAAGATAATATATTTCAACCGTTAGATCGAACTTAGCTTCTTATACACAAATGAAATGTACCTTCATTTAGGTTTAAGTAACAATACCTAAACATGTACACTAGGTTGGCTCAACAGTAGTTAATCGAGGTTAGCTATATGAACACTGTCATATCAACCTGATTTATCTTAAGCATAACTAGTTCAAATGACTCAAATGAAACTAGTTAAAGAGTTGTTCAACTGCTATATTATCATAGAAGTATACAAAAACACAATTGAAGCAAAATCGGTTTGATTCACTCGAATCAATTTATGAACATTATATCCACGGTTTGCAAAGAATGTATTCCTTATTATATAAATTTATTTATTCATGTCACAACTGATTTTAGAAATTTAACCACTCAAGTATGCAAACGGGTATGCATACTTGAATATCCGGACCAAGTTTGATTTTTGCCAGTATGCGAACAGGTACGCATACCTCCAAACCTAACAGAATTTTCTGGACATGAACCTTACGCCAGTATGCATATGGGTACGCGTACTTAGGTTCCCAAACTTCTCAAACCAACATGTACATATATGAGTATGCATACTATGGTTCCCGGACATGGGTCACATGTATGCAAGAGTGCATAACATGTTTATAATCCAATGTTGGTTAAGTGTTCTAAACTCTATTCCAATCATTGAAACTTTCTTAGATGATGAAAATAGTCGTTTTCACACATTATTAGAATCAAAACAATTTTCAAGTTATTGAAATAAACATAACGAAACATTCCAAGTCTACACCAAATGATTGTATCACACAAACCATGTAAGATGTTACTCGGCGATTTTCACATGATCATCTTTTGACTTTCGTCAAGAATATAAGATGAACTTGGTTGAAGCGAAAGCTTACCAACACATAAGCGTGTTAAACTCAGCTCGAAATCTCAAATGTGCATAATCGAAAACTATAGTAATACGACTTTTGTCTCAATATAGGAGATAGAGTAGAAATAGACTTTCCAAGTGTGAAAAGGCGAGGGTACCCAAATATACCTCAAGCTAAAACTTTTCCTTCCTATAAGTCTTTTATCTGAAAGTGATTGTCTATGGACTGAGTCGAGACAATACAACAAATCAGTTCACACTTCGTGAAATTGTCTATGGATACAAGATCAAGACAATACAACAACAAAGTGTGTTTACTTGATACAAAGGTTCGTACTTAACCAAACTCAATAAGATTACGTATCAAGTAAATAGGAATTAACGTTTGTGCAATTTACTTTAATTATAATAAAACAATTATAATGTGAAAATATAAAGTAAATGACACAGCAAGATTTTGTTAACGAGGAAATCGCAAATGCATAAAAACCCCGGGACCTAGTCCAGAATTGAATACTCTCAGGATTAAGCCGCTATACAAAATAAACTAACTTCGTATAGTTGAGACCAAGCAACTAAACCTATAGTTCACCTAGTTCTGTTTGTATTCCCACGCCTCCGACCTGTAAACAAGTCACGTACTTGGACCAATTCCTTTGGTTCATATTCCAAACAGTAAAGGAACAAAAAATCTGTTTGGTATCAACTTTCTTCAACCAAGTGATATGAGTTGGACAAAGGCTCTTCTGTTTATCTTAACATAAACTCATTTGCTAGGTTCCAAGATCTATCTTATGTTCAATCACCAAAAGGTAATCGTTGAGATTTTGCTATCGATACCTTTAATCTTAAGGAAATGTATTGATGCCGATCTACACAAATATTCTATCAAAATACCACAAGGATAAATCGATTATAGTTGGATCCTTTATTACCGAAACAAGTATAGTGCACACCAAATATTTATATAACCAAGTCAGAAATCTTCTATCTCTTCTTTGTCTTCAAATCTTCTTAGATCTTCAATAAACACCTGCACACAACTACTTGAATCTCTTGTGATCAATCGCACACAAAACGGAGTCTGTTAACAATGGATTATCACAAGATCTTATTTAGATCTAACAACAGTATAAAGATCCCTGTCGAAACTTTGAACTAGTTTGAGTGAATCTTATATCAAAAGAGAAGATCCTCAAGCATAAACAAACTAGGTGCAATTAAAGTTCAACCACCATTAGTCAATCAAATCAATATGAAAACTAAAGATAAACCGCAATTATCTAGTTTCCCACCAACGATACGCACTAGAGCTTCTCAATCCCAAAAAAAACTTTAAACTGAGCGGTCGTAAGAGATTTCGCCTAATTAGGTTACTCTCCTCTCCGAATAGGCGGCTTCACCAGTAACAGTACAACAGAGGAAGTTTACTGTCATGAAGGATTAGTTTTCTAGAAATGCAAACTCAAAGTATTTATAGACAAGGAAATTTGGACACCAAGGAATTTCCAAAACCGAAAATATTCTCAAGATATTCAATAATAATTTCCAAATTCGGTTTTCATAATTCCTGAGAATGCTTTGTCCAAATTAATGATCGAAATATCCTTGGAAAATTTTTAACTAGTAAATGCACATTACTAATACTTATTTTCCATATTTAATTAAAAACCTTAAATAAACATTCTTAACTTATTTAAATTCGATCCCGGTATTTACTTCCTTCTTAGCTGTTATGGAATATCTTTAAACAATAAAAGATACGCATTAATGCACGTGTTCAAAGTGTGTCGGCATCCTTTCTCTTGTAAGTCATTTTTCATACTTAGTCACTAGAAACCGATTTACCACGCTTCCAAACAAGTTTAGAATTGGATCTGACTTTCAAGAACTATGTGATTGATCAAGTAACACTCAATCACAAATCATGGGTTTAATGTTTCTACCAAAACAAGTTTCGGTTCTTCCTCCATGTGAGTATTGTGCATAGTCACACAAGCTTACCAAACTTTGTTTGACTAGGTACTAGGATCGGTTCCACACATATATATGGTATCTAACTCATATGTGTTGCACATGTCCATAGGATCGGTTCCCCTTTGCCTAAAAACGTGTTGCACATGTCCATAGGATCGAATATCCTTTCTGCTATAAACCTTGTTGCACCTCATACAAGGATCGATTCCCCTTTATATGTGTTGCACCTCTTACTAAGATCAGTTCCCCTTTACCAAGTTTTAGGTCTTACACACACAAACTCGATCATACCATCAGGTGATTACTTAAGATCGGTTTCACTAATTAAAGTTATACCAATACATAAGTCAGGCCTCATGTGAATAGTTTTACCAAGAACACAACCAAGTCATGAGCGGTTATACTAATCACACATATTGGTCGTTCATAAGATATGCAATGAAGAACATCCCCAATAATGCCTGGTGTAGATGGGGAAAAATGGTTCGCTGGTTTTTTAGGAAAGTGAAGAGTCGAGTGTGTTGTCGAGACTCCTCGACCGAGCAAACTGCTTAACCTCACACAGATGTACTGCAAAGGTAGTGCTTAGCTTCGAGAGATCAATATGTAGGACTCCGGCCTAAACCAAGTCAATGGCCGTTCCAGAGTCAATTCGGTCGCAAATAGGGAGATGGGTTGATCTATAGGAGGGAAGATGAGAATTATGTGGGATCAATGATGATCAAGGGATGTGGATGTTTTGAAGGTTTCTGCAAATTAAAGAACTGCTGAATGTGAGTTCTGTGAATTAGTTTTTAATCGAGTTGTTAACGGATGATGATAATTGGTTGTTGTTGTCCTCAATTTTTGACTTATTTATATTGCAAGAATGATGAACCCCTAATCCTTATAAGTGTGACGGTTTCTTGAGTGAAAGAGTGGGAAAGTGGAAGAACGTGTTGAAACCAGTTCCAGGTCGTGCAGAGACTTGGTTAACCATCCACCCACTACTTTGCTAACTCCTTCAACCGTTGCACGACTTACCCATATTCTAATCGTGGATGAATCCACGTGCCGTAGGCCGCCAGACCAAAACCCTAATTGATATCCCCCCATTGTGACGTGATTGATATCTCACGAATCGTGGAGTCTGCAAGACAGACTTGTATTAATTAGTCAGTTGTTGACTGTTTAGACAGTGAGTCTAGGTTTTGTTGGATCGAGCATGATTGACTGATGCTCAATGATTCACGAATGTTAAAATTGCTCGTCTGAGCAAATATTATAAACTCGAAGAGTTGTTGAATATTGAGTTGTGGTTAATATTCGAGTTGCCCAGTCGGGCGAATTACTGAATATTGAGGAGTTACTGAATATATGTGGATTACTCGAGTAACTGAGCAAGTATTGATCGGTTCGATGAATTACTGACAAATTACTGAATATTGATGATGGATCAATATTCGAGCAACTGAGCAAGTATTGCTCAATTTGACAAATTATTGAGAGATTACTGAATATTGATAGTTGGATCAATATTCGAGCAATTGAGCAATTGCTCAATTCTACGAATTATTTATAGGTGACGTGACCCAATTAAAATATTGGTAGATTACTGAATATTATATATTTAATCCCCATGGATCAACATAAATTTATTTAGTGTTTGAACTTGCTCAGAATGATGATTTCGTGGAGCGTTTGTTCGAAACCCTAATTTTTGATCAATTGCTCATTAATTGACGAATTACTGAAAATAGGTCATGAGCGAAGGAGGGACCGACCACTTGAGACTATGGATGTCCATATGATGCCTAATTGCTCGAGTGAGCGCATACACCAGGGTCCTGAGTTGACCGGTTATTTGGTGAAGGAATGACGATTAAATGCCGGTTTTATCATTTATTGAAATATTGTTGGATTCAGCATTAGGTGATAAAACCTAATTATGGAAAAGTGAGGACCGACCAAGGTGGCATGAGACCGGCCCTTGGTGGTCTTGGGATAGCTGATGGGCGTTTGCACAAACTCTGAGTTGGTTGTGAAGAATTTGGACCCAATATGAGCGATTGCGCAAATTAGGTCAAAAGTGTGAAAACCTGCGGGACCGGATTTGTGCAAGCCCTAGGGATGACCTTGGTCGGTCAAGAAGGAATGCACGTGTTTCCATGATGTCCATGTTTCCGTACTGAGAGTTTTAATATATTTTGATGTGCGTTTGAGCAACATTGTGAGTTTTCAGAAGAGTTTCATATTGACTGAAATTCTTGATTTTGTTGGGATGAGTGATAGACATATTTTTGTGTCTGAATTGTCCTCAGTATCTCTATTGTTAGTGCTTGATTTTGTACTTATTATGGTGTTTTTATGTTTGTGTAGGTGTTTTTGGAAAAATACACTTGTGTGGAAAAAGTTGCTCGAAAAGTGCTTTTTGGACCCCGGGAGGACATTTGGTATTCGGACCCCCATTGTGGATAAGGGGCACCTTAGTTACTAAGGGGACATTCTATGCTATTTACACCCCAGAGGAGCCAACTGCTATTCACATTCCAGTTCAGGATAGGAGGCGACCTTGTTTTTCAAGGTTTGAGTGAATTTTGGCAGGAGAGTGCTGTTTGAAATTCCGGTAACATGGAGACTTCTCAGGGCGGATTTTGGACATGATTTTATGCAACATTTTCGAGGGAAGTTAGAGAAATACTCGGGATTACACGAGTTTTGTGTGAGAAATTTCGTGGCTACAGCATTTGAGTGTTGTCTGAGATAAGGGAGAAGCGTGTTTGGAGAACATTGAGCTACAACAGCAACGTGGAAGAGTTAATAATGGAATTTTATTCTTGTATTTTTCCCGAGAAATAACAAGAATTTATTACGTGAAGATATGGAAGATTTGAGGGTTGTTGGGTATAAAAAGGTTTCAAGGAAGTCGAAGAAGGTTATGGAGTGTTAGGGGTAGCGACAGAGCCGTTAAGAGATGTTGCAGAAAAAGAGAAGAAGAGCAGCAGCAGCAGCAGGAAGGAAGAGTTGCAGACGACGCACAGAAAGTTTCATTGTGAAGAACATGAAGAACAGACTAACAAAAACCGTCGTTTATGAATAGTGAAGCAGCAGAACATTTGTAACGGGCTTTGTTCAGCATTGTAATGCTTATCTTTGTTAGCAACACTTCTTTAGGTATTTTTTGTAACAGTGAGTTCTGTGACGCTCATACAGCGTTCCGAATCTCTGTTTTACCTTGTTTCTTCAATAAAAACACCATTCGAGCTATGAATTATCTTTTTGAGTGTGTTTTCACCATGCGGAGCTAGAACCCATCACTGGGACAACGGAGGAAGCAACTTTTCATGATTGTGGTAAATGAGTTAATTCTTTATATGACTTTTTGCATAGATTTAATTGCTTTATGATTTTTATTAATTATTTGTTATTTTGTCTGATGTCGCATGCTTGGTTTTAATTACTTTTGATGCGTCATGCTTACGAATTACAGATAATGTTTTACGAAATCTATTTTTGGCAAAGAATTAGAGTCACAACTTCTTTTGTTTGAGCTATATTGTATAGAGTTAATGAATGAACCACAAGAATATGAAAAGTAGTAAAATCCTGCGTCCTAGTGTCTCTTCATCCCGTGACAATTTTTTGTATATATTTTAATTATTTTAGTTTATTAATTCTTAAAATCAATCTCATCAAGTCCAAGTGAACGACAACCTTACTACAACTTTCTACGACATTATTGATTCACATCAATTTTTGGCGCTGCCGACGCGGACTTGTGTATAGATTTGTTTTTAGGTTTTATTTTTATTTTTATTATTTTTGTTCTCTTTTACGCCTTTGGTATTTTTTTTGATTCTTTTCAGATTTGGAGCGAAGCTACAAGGAAATAAAAAGTGCTATAAAAGGAAAGAATCACCAAAGAAGGAAAGAAAAGAGGTGTCCAAGGAGTGAAGAAGATTTTGTAAATAATTATTTTATTTCTTTTTATATTTAGAAAATGTAATTAGGAAAATATTTTTGTAATCTTTTATTTTTGTACATTTTTTTATTCTTTATTTTTGGACTTTGGACTTTAAACTTTGGGACATTGTTTTAAAACCCTAAGGAAGGGTTATTTTAAATATAAACTGCACAGGGAAGGACGACAGTTACGATATCGTCTCGGCCCCTCGGGTTCGTACACTGACATAGGAGTCAGTGACCCGAGTCAACTTCAACGGTTCATCCCCCGTATGGAACGGGAGGTAAGAATTCTAAACACCCGCGAATCCCCTGTCAGCGGGTTTACTGGATGATTTTGTATGTATATATGTTGAGGTCTTGAATACGGCTGCTTTAATTTCCTAGTAAAGGGCAAGGACTGGCCATACAAGATAAGGGTTCGGACTTCATCACCGTTCTCTTCTTACCCACCTTAGGAAAACGATACCAAACATGAACCTACGCTTAAAATATTGACTTGAACGAGACCGATAGGGTAACGAGCTTAATAGGAAAGTCATTCGAAAAATATTGGTTACTCTTTAAGCATACTTCGAAGTTCATGATGGTTTCTGTAAGTTGAATGCGTGACTGCTTCACCTTGTAATACGGTGAGGCCTTGGGTATCAAAGCTCCACACAACTTCCCTCGCCTTTATTCAACTTACTTAAACTCAGATTGATTCTAGATGGGTTTGCTTAAATTATAACGAATTCCCTTTCGAAGGATTAGAAGCTGGTCTAGAAACAATTTAAGTGGAGCCATCATGCTTTTTGTTTGCTAGAAATCAGTAGGTTTGTTGTGGTCGAGTCAGACTTGTTTGTGTTTGTGTATAATTCCTTGCAGTTAAGATGTCGAACTGGTATTACAATAGCCAATACAACGATATACGACTAATTTTCAAAATGGACATTACTTTGACCATAATGTGAATAGTGGTTGGGAACGCCAATCTTTTGAAGGTTATGGCCCATACCATGGTGATCCCTATTAATATCCACATGCCCACCGGTCATACGAGCAAAATTCCCAAAATTCCTCTTCTCTAGATGAAGCACATAAGATACTTGAGTCAACACGTAAGTTACTTGAGTCGACACATAAGTTAGCGGACACAGATGACTTAGTTATGGATGAAAGAATTATAACGGTGAATGAAACTTCTTTAGAAGATAACCTCAGGAAGTTAGATGAGTCAACATGTAAATTAACTGAGTCAACACGTGAGTTTGCTGAGTCAACACGTAGGTTAGATTTAGAGACGGAAGAAAGATTTGCTCGAATTTCTTTGAATTGCCAATACATTGCTTCTAAAATCATCCTTGAAAATGAGGAAAATTTCTATTTTCATAATCAAAAGGACGAGGTTAGAATTGGAAGCAATACTTTAGATAAGGTTCGACCATTTTCATGTTATTATGATGATTATGGTGAGGATAGTGTTGATGAAGAATTTGAAATATATAGGCATAGTGATCAGGAATTTGTTACTCCACCTGAGCTTTACCATGATAATATTTCTAGTTCAAATCCAAATAATTTTAATAATTATTCACCTATTTGAAAGGACGAGGATTTGACTGGAGATGCCACTGTTTTAGACGATGTAGTTCATGATCCTTTAGCCTGCAATATGTTGGATAATCCATTATTTGATGTGCCTATAAGTGAATCGGAGGAAGTAACTATGATTAACACCTTAGTTAATGAGCCTTTACTAGCAACTTTTACTGATAATCCTTTATATGATTGTGATGATGGTTTAGAGGAAAGAGTTTACCCTGAGAATATTGTTTTAGAGTCTAGTGAGATAAAAACGTTAGTCTTAGAAGAAGATAAACTCATGCAAATAAGTGAGGTTGTTGATTGTAACTTAGAAGAATCAATTGACCATTTTCAGGAATCTGATGATCTAGAAATTAGGGAGATTGTGACTAGTCTATCTAGAGACACTGAAAACTCTAAGTTTGGGGGTGATCATCACTCTCATAGTGCCTTACCTTTAACTCTCAGAAAGTCCCCTCACTTAGGACTTGACATATATGCCTCAACCATTTTACAAGATTATCTTCATACACTTTATCCTGAACCTAGGTGTGTCCATAAATAAGTTCATTTGTTAGAAACCCATCCTCTGTTTGATGTGGTTGACCCAGGTTACGATACCACGATTCACTTTGTTTTCCCACCAAAAATCTTCCTTCCAATTGTGGGAACATATGAATTTCAGATGTGCCAGTTATTAAGTTTTGAGACTAAACCTAATTACTTTAGAAAATTAGGGTTGACACATTTTCTTAAAAATGACCACTACTATGGTCAACTGCGTGAGTCAAGTCTGATTGACTTAGAGGATCCCCAGTTATTCAGGTTATTGTTATGTGCTTCTAAGTTCTTAATTGAGTATTTCCAGACTTTAGAACTTGATCTTCAGGATACTTCCTTTGAGGAAATCCAGCCGATGAAAACTTTTTATCTAGATCCTTTTATAGAGCCTGAACCCGAACCACAACTAGATGTACTTGTCTTAAAAATAGATAAGGGTGTGTTGGACATCTTCCTGATCTGTTGCATTTTCCTCTTCTTGTGGTTAGCACTTTTTGATCCAGATGACCCGCAGTTATTCCGGATACTGCTTTATGATTCTTCGAGGTGACGGCTGAAGACTTTAAACTTAGCACTTCTTGGGAGGTAACCCAATATTCTTGCAACATGGTAATATCTTTCCTTAACTCTTTTACTTCAAGTGGTAACAGTTTCTCCTTGTTCATGCTTTTAATTCTATCTTTAGAACATTGAGGACAATGTTAGATTTAAGTTTGGGGGTATGGGAGGAACTTTTTAGTTGCAGTATTAATAAATAAACTCTAGAGCCTAGAAATTTATGCTTATTAAGGTCGGCACTAACCAATCTAAGTGGATGGAAACATTTTGGTTGTAGGAGTTGAGGAACCAATCTGATTAGATGGAAATATCTAGAAGAGTCTATTCATAAAAGCACAGAGCTCAGGTGTTAGGGAAAAAAAGCATGGTAGTTTCGCCATATCCTCGTGATGGAAACATCGAAAGAATCCTGATCACTTCTTTTATTTTTTTCTTTTTACCATTGCTAGGGTGAAATAGAATGACTGAGATACATCAAAAAAAAAAAAATATTGAGAAAAAGAAATTGAGACCAGACCATCATACCAACCGGAATAAATTCAATAAAGTCGACCACTGGTACCCTTGTATATGCCACCTGAGTTGACCTAGAGTTAGGGTTATCGACCAATGATTCCCTTGTATATGCCAGTGTGTTGATATTAGTCCAGACCAGTATCTCAATCCATTAGGATAGGTTCACCTTAGTCAACTTCATCCACGTTTTTCTCTACATCCATCTTATTAATCTATCCATGTGATTGGTTGACTCCGGTTTATGATGTCCAGAAACTATCTGAGTAGAGCTCTGTCACTTTATATGAATTTTAGTATGCTTGAGTGCAAACTCGTATACATCAATTGGAATTTTGCATCAGGGTACTTCCCCCTGTAGTTAATAAGTATGCCAACCAAGGAGATTCTTAGTGCCTTCCAAGGTTCTGCGTAAATAGCTAGGGTCTGGAGTAATGGTTTTGTGGGTACACCTCTGGAAAACCCTCCCGAGATTAACTCGGTCACTGGGGACACCTAGTGAGTTATAATTTTATTTTCTAGATTAGTTTTGCTCGAGGACTAGCAAATAATAAGTTTGGGGGTATTTGATAGACACATTTTTGTGTCTGAATTGTCCTCAGTATCTCTATTGTTAGTGCTTGATTTTGTACTTATTATGGTGTTTTTATGTTTGTGTAGGTGTTTTTGGAGAAATACACTTGTGTGGAAAAAGATGCTCGAAAAGTGCTTTTTGGACCCCGGGAGGACATTTGCTATTCGGACCCCCATTGTAGATAAGGGGCACCTCAGTTACTAAGAGGAAATTCTATGCTATTTACACCCCAGGGGATCTATCTGCTATTCTCACTCCCGTTCAGGATAGGGGCGACCTTCTTTTTCCCGGTTTGAGTGAATTTTTGCGGGAAAGTGTTGTTTGAAATTCCGGTAAAATGGAGACTTCTCAGGGCGGATTTTGGACATGATTTTATGCAATATTTTCGTGGATTTTCTTTGGGAATATCCTGTTTGGATAAAACAAGATTGGTAATAGCTATAATTTCGAGTGAATGAATATTATCTTTGACTTTCAACAAAACAGAGAAGGAAATAATACTCGGATATTCTGTTACCATATTTGGAAGATAATGTTGTAGATTTTCGAGGTATTTGGACAAGTTTTATGTGCTAATGATGTACCCACGTCTTTCACGTGTTTTGAATGTGTTTGATCTCAAATAGGGAAGTTAGAGAAATATTCGGGATTACACGAGTTTTGTGTGAGAAATTTCGTGGCTACAGCATTTGAGTGTTGTCTGAGATAAGGGAGAAGCGTGTTTGGAGAACATTGAGCTACAACAGCAACGTGGAAGAGTTAATAATGGGATTTTATTCTTGTATTTTTCCCGAGAAATAACAAGAATTTATTACGTGAAGATATGGAAGTTTTGAGGGTTGTTGGGTATAAAAAGGCTTTAAGGAAGTCGAAGAAGGTTATGGAGTGTTAGGGGTAGCGACAGAGCCGTTAAGAGACGCTGCAGAGAAGAGAAGAAGAGTTGCAGCAGAAGCAGAAAGGAAGAGTTGCATACGACGCACATATAGTGTCATTGTGAAGAACACGAATAACAGACTAACAAAAGTCGTCGTTTATGAACAGTGAAGCAGCAGAACATTTGTAACAGGCTTTTTTTTAGCATTGTAACGCTTATCATCATTAGCAACACTTCTTTAGGTATTTTTTGTAACAGTGAGTTTTGTGACGTTCATACAACGTTCCTAATTTCTGTTTTATCTTGTTTCTTCAATAAAAACACCATTCGAGCTATGAATTATCTTTTTGAGTGTGTTTTCACCATGCGGAGCTAGAATCCATCACTGGGACAACGGAGGAAGCAACTTTTCATGATTGTGGTAAATGAGTTAATTCTTTATATGAC
Organism: Papaver bracteatum; assembly: GCA_023529315.1. NCBI lineage: Eukaryota > Viridiplantae > Streptophyta > Magnoliopsida > Ranunculales > Papaveraceae > Papaver > Papaver bracteatum. Next base: position 3,469,016 of record JAJJWX010005152.1, read on the forward strand.
TTTTTGCATATATTTAATTGCTTTATGATTTCTATTAATTATTTGTTATTTTGTCTGATGTCGCATGCTTGGTTTTAATTACTTTTGATGCGTCATGCTTACGACTTACAGATAATGTTTTACGAAATCTATTTTTGGCAAAGAATTAGAGTCACAACTTCTTTTGTTTGAGCTATATTGTATAGAGTTAATGAATGAACCACAAGAATATGAAAAGTAGTGAAATCCTACGTCCTAGTGTCTCTTCATCCCGTGGCAATTTTTTATATATATTTTTCTATTATTTTAGTTTATTAATTCTTAAAATCAATCTCATCAAGTCCGAGTGAACGACAACCTTACTACCACTTTCTACAACATTATTGATTCACATCAATGAGCATGTATGCTCAATTGATCAATATTTTGTAAATATTAAAATAAGAGTATTTTAAGGTCTAAAATTTCCGTGAGAGGCTAGCCGATAGTGTGACCATTTTTTCTTTTGGATTTTCATGATTTGAGCAAAATTTGAGAAATTATGAAGAAATCATGATTTTTGCTCAAACCAAGGAGTTTCATGAATTGAGGAAAATAATAATTATAAAAAACTAGGGATTGCAAGGTGTGGGACCATCCACGGCTAGGGCATGGCCGGCCGGCTATGTTGCCCGGTCCCGCACACCTTTTCCTAATTTTATATTATTATTTTTCATGAATCCATGAAGTTATGGAAAATCCATGAGTTTTGTTGAAACATAGGAGTTTCGTGAAATTGGGGAAATAACGATTATAAAAGGATAAGGATTGTAAGGTGTGGGACCGGCCACGGCTTGGGCATGGCCGGCTGGCTAGGTTTCCCGGTCCCGCATACCTTTCCCTAATTTTATATTGTTACTTTTTTCATGAATCCATGAAGTTATGGAGAAACCGTGAGTTTTGCTCAAACTAGGAAAGTCATTAGAATAGAGGGGTCTTCACGAGTTCATGAAAATACCAAAATAAGAAAAAATAATGGAGGAAGCATGGGACCGGCCCATGAGCGCTTCTCCATTATTTTAATGGTATTATTTTCTCTCTCCTATTTTATGCAGGATTCCTCACTTGTCCATATTTTCGGATGCTAGTCGTGCATCATTGTCGAGTACACTTGCACCATTTTTATGGGGATTACTCAGCGATAGTTTAGATGCCCCATTGTTGAGTATTTATTACTAATTTATGAAATTCAGTGGAGAATGATTCATGAAACTGAGTAATAAAGTGAGTAATTGTTTATTATTAATCCATAGGATCAACAGTGGATTCGACCATGGATTCAGAATAATAAAGCGAGTATTACCATTCTGTGGGATCATGGATTCGACCAAAGAATCGGAGTAATAAAATTGTGTATTACCATTCCATGAGATCAGCCGTGGATTCGATCATGAAATCGGAGTAATGAGGTTATCTATTACCATTCCATGAGATCATCCGTGGATTCGATCATGAAATCGGAGTAATTAGATAAAATAGATTATATTCTAGGAATTCAGTGGTGAATGTCACGATAGAACTAATCTATGTGCATAGTCAGGAGACGGCTAATATCCTGAAGGCGCTCTCAAATCTTAGGGAGAACGCCCGAGTCTATACACGGTCTCTCTACATAGTCAGGATCAGTGAGTGTCACTGTCATGAAGGCGTTAAGCCATCTCAACAAACAATTATGTAGGAGGACCGCCCAATTCCATTATTCTACATAGAGGGAACAATAAAATGCCAGGGATCGAATGCTCAGCTAGTTGAGGCTTTTCGAAAAACATATTCATCATGGCTTCGTAAAATATGAATCGTCACATGCCTGAAGCCGTATCAGAAACATGCAGTATCATGATTTTATAGTTTTGATCTTTGTTGAAAATCCACCATCAACACCTGGCGATTTACTTTTCGGTTCACAACACAAGTTCATGAACTTACTTCCTTAAAACACATGTAAAACATTGTTTCCTAAGATGAAATCCTCACCTCATACCCATACATAATCACAATAACATTCATACGATTATGTTGATGTCTTATATACAAAGTTTAATGGTTAAGAAATAAACCTCATATTGTATTCCTTAATACTATGTCTATATATAGTGTTCATGCTTCGCAGTTTTATGTTTTCAATATGCACGACTTGAAAGATACATTAGGGAATGAAACAGTTCAAGTCAAATATCACTAACCTCAAGTGGAAGTATGATGTTGTGGTTGTAGCTCCGTACTTCTTCACTTCTTCAAGTCTCCGCAATACTTGTAATGTCTCATATCCTACTACTTTCAAGCTAACCTATACGAAGTTGACTCTATTACATTTAATCAAGCGACTCTTAAATGAGTTTTGGTTCACTAAAATATGACAACCAAACTTGACATATCAACGCTTGGTGGGTTCAACCGAGCAATGCTCTAACAAAGTGATTGATGAGTTTGAGTCTCCACATACTTTTTGTTGATGAATTTCCACAAGCTCTCCTTAGTAGATTTTCGTCTTCAATTAATGAACGTCGTGAAGTCTAATGCTCAACTTCACAATCTATCCTAGTCTGAGACATCACTATAAGTATACTAGAAATCAAGACTTATAGTTTTGATCACTAACATTGACAAACAAGCGTGAGATAGCAACGCTTGCGAGTTCGACCAAGCAGCGCTCTAACAAGTATTATTTTTGATCGGTCTAAACCTAATCCTAATTTTGAGCTACTATATACCATGATTAATTGTTATTGTATACCATGATTAATTCTAAATTGATTTCTCTTCTCTTGATGGAGTTTGCAAAATCAGTTTAACAATTGATTTCTCGAAACACATGATAATCTATGGCACATTTTATCAAACACCTACCGTGCATACATACAAAAACTCACATACATCCGATTAGAACTCCAAAAGCTAAATTTTTCTTCAAACTAAAGCTTTGAAATACTCACTGATGATTTAATTTAGATTAAAATCAAATATAAAGTTGGTGTTGGTACCACGCAGATTAGATCAAAGGAATATTTGGTTGCAAAACTTGCTATAGAAAGGATAGAAAGAGCTAGAAGTATCATGAATTCATTGATAAAATAAACAAATAAAAAGAAGAACATCCAAAGTAATACTTGTGTTTTCATGTTGCAATTTGAGTTAAACGATTCTTTTGTTGATATCATAATGAAGCTCATGGTCAGTTGGATGTGGGTTTGGTGAGAGGGTAATATGGTAATGCAAAATTATTTATAAAAGTCAATTGCACTAAATATTTCCACCTATACACATCTCAATAATATTAGCTTTCTCCTTAAAATTCTTCTCCCCTAAACAAATTAGATTTCCCTATAACAAAAATCCGGTGAAAGACAAAACAAAACAAAACAAAATAAAAATAAAAATGGTAGACCCACCGAAAAAAGAATTGAAGATTGCATCGAGAGGGATCGAACGGACACAATGTTGCATTCTCAAAATCGAGATAAGGAAGGATAGGAGCGGGCCTCACTACCCTCTCACACATTGCACTTTTCGGGTTTTGTTTTCGGTCAATCAATCATTTCCGAACAAAAAAATACTTTTATTTTGTGTATCCGTTAGAGACTTATATTTTTATTTTATTTTTGAGAAATTTTGTAAAATTTCATTCATGATAAGGTAGAGATTATATAGCCTTCAAAGAGAGATCAAAGATTAAAATACGATTAAAAGAAACAAAGAAAAAGTAATTCATGTAGAGAAGTAATAAAATACCAACAAGAGTACCAACTACCAAGCAATCCGAAGATTGAAAGAATGGTTTTGCAATTATAATTAAACCATTTTGACAAAAAAAAATCTTCTTGAAAAAGAGATAATCTCATAAAATTATTAGAGTAATCATAGCCCAAAGTCGTGAATCTTGATCACCACACTCGAACTTCCACCTAAAATCTCCATTAAAATCACAAAGAAACACCATGAAAAAGACACAAACAAATGACACAAACAATAGAGCAAAATCTTCCCCCTTAAAGGCCTTGAAAAAATATGCTCCCACGTTAAACGGTGATGAAACCCTCGCTTCATATTGGTCTAGAAAGGCCTTTTCTAATGCAGAAGTTATAGTGAGGACACTTGGCATAACTCTATTGGTAGTAATAATTAAAATTTGGTTACAATTTGGATACATCAAATACTTAACTGTCTGTTAGTAACGGTGTTGAAAAAAAAGTAGGTGGACAATACTTATATTAAAATTTAAACTTGAATTATTTAGTTACACCGTGTTTACACCTATACTTACCTGTACTTTAGTTATGGTGGATAAAACTCACATCCACACCGTTAAATAAGAAAAAAAAAAGAAAAAAAAAACGTCAAACTAATGAAAAGGAATTCTTATAAAAAAGGAAAATCCTTAACACACCAAAAAAAAGGAAATCGAACGAAATTAGGGGTTCATTCCCAAAAAGGAATTGGCCTTTCTGTGTGTATATATATATCGGGAATGGTTAAATACTGATTGTTCGGTGTTAAATCAGAGCACTAACTGTTAACAAAATTGTGAACGAAACTAAATCTATTAGCAGCTTAATTGTTATAACGAATAGATTTTCTCATACGGAAAGCGGCTTCTAAATGGGGTATGAGCTAACAAACCAAATCGTGATGACCAATAGAACATGGAAGTATTAATCTATTAAACCTAAAAATCAAACTTCAATGTGCCATTTTTATCAATCTTAAGAGAGTGATTAGCATTACACGGCCAAACCAGTGAGGGTAGCTTTGGTAGTTTAATAGTAAATATTTATTTTTAGGACTTTGACCTCATGTTAACTGGAATTTGGCCAAGTTTCTTCCCTTCTGGAATCAATTTCTTCCCTCCTATTAACAAGACTCCTTTTTTTAAAGGTTTAACGGAAGTATTGTCCATCTATAACAGTACAATTAAATATTTGGTGTAGAAAAAGTATTTAGGTTAAAACTCTGATAGAAGTGTTGTCTACCTACTTTTTGTTTGACGCCGTTACTAACTAACCGTTAAGTACTTGATGTAAACAAAGTGTCACTCAATTTTAAATATTTCAACTAATAGAGTTATACCAAGTGTCCTCACCATGACTTTTACATTAGAAAAGCCCTATCTCAACCAATAGGAAAAGAAGGTTTCATCACCGTTCAATGTGAGAGCTTATTTTGTCAAGGCCGGTACAGGAATGATCCTGATATACCCATGAGTTCATATATAATCTTAATATTTCTTTTGGTAAGCTCATTTTAATACAAAGCCATGCAAGACTGTTGGGACGGGGCGAGGCGAAGCCGAGCCATACCAAATCAAAAATTATAAGTGACGGGGCGAGGCAAAGCCGATCCATACCAAATCAAAAATGCATCGGGACGAGGCGAGTCGAAGACGAGCCACACCAAGTCAAAAATGCATCGCCAAGGAGGGAGGTGAATCCGAGAAACATCAAATCAAACCTGCATAGGGACGGGGCGAGGAGAAGCCGAACCACACCAAATCAAAAATCCTAAACGACGGGGTGAGGCGAAGCCGAGCCATACCAAATCAAAATGCACCGGGACGGGACGGGGCGAGGCGAAGCCGAGAAACACCAAATCAAAAATACATCGAGACGGGCGGGGCAAAGCCCTGCGACACCATATCAAAAATGCACGACTAGGTGAGGCAAAGCCACATCACACAAACCAAAAATATGGTTAAAAGTAGAAAAAAAATGATGGTGGATAGTTTTCAAGTCTGCCCGGTGCGTAGCACGGGCCCAAAATCTAGTACCCATAAAAACACCGTAAAAATCTCCTAGAAGCAATGAGATTGAAGCAAAACTTAAAACAACTTAACCCATATATATATTTATCTTCATTAATCTCACATTTTCCCATTAAACAAAACCATCAAAAAACTATCAAGTTAGCCTAGGTTGGATTTAATTAAGGCTTTCATACGTCTTCGAAGGAATATGTCGCATCACAATCAGATGATCTAATTAAGATCTAAAAACAAAATCCAAAAATTAATTGAAATATATCACTATTCAGACGATCATAATTGACGATATCCCATTATCTGGACTACTGAGTTCAGTCACTAGTCGCCTATAGATGACCGACTAGTTCTTAATGGCATCCAAAAATCAGTCATCTGTGATCGATACCTAGTAGACCACAAGCTCCACTCCACATGCTATCGGCATCACCATTCACTAATTCAGCAAATATTATATGTATATTTTCAACCCAATTCTAGTAATTTTCTACTTCATTATACACTAAATATATTTTGGAAAATTTGATGTTTGGTCCTAGGCCCAAATAAATAGTTATAGTAGGGTCCAACCGGAAATAAATATTAATTTAGGGTCCAAATTTGTTTAATATGTGATCATTTACCCAATTATCACTGGCTTCATATGTGCGGCATAACAATCTCCACTATCTCTCGTCTTTCTTTCTTCTCTTAGAGTTGCAGACCCAATCTCCGTGTCCTTCCTCTCTCTTCATTTTTGCTTTCCCTTTTCTTTTCTAAAAGAAACTCTTGTGATTCAATCAGGGAATCACAAACCCATAAAAACATCAAAGGAAATCAGATCACCATTAGATGATGATAGCATTACCGACCAAAAACCCATAAAAACATACATCAAAAATGAAGAAAAACCATACGATAATCACCAAAAACCCACTTTATCTACATATATGATAAAAGAACACAGTAGATGACCTAGACGTCCTGATTTGAGAAGTTGGAGAAGAGATCTACATACAAATCCGCTGAAAAAGTAGCATAAAAAGGTATGAATCACCAGTACATATATGATGTACTGAAAAAATCATAATTTTTTGATATATCGATACGTATATGATAGTTTTTCTTGTTGTTTCCTCTTCAAATCAACAGTACAATAGTGTTTTCAGAGATAGATTCACCAGTACATAATTTAAAAACTGATGAAAAGTGTTGGAATAACCAACACAAATGACATGGAGTTTATGTTTTTAGTTTTCTATAACATAGATCCACCCATTACATATGTCTAATACTAATGAAATTGCTTGAATAACCATCATAAGTAACATGCAGTTCGTATTTTGTGTTCTAGGAGATAGATTCACCAGTACGTAACTGAAAAACTGATGAAAAATGCTTGAGTAACCATCGTAAGTGTCATAAGGTTTCTGTTTTTAGTGTTTTGTAACATGGGTCCACCAGTACATATGTCCAATACTGATTAAAGTGCTTGAATAACCATCATAAGTAAGAGATGATTCGTATTTTGTTTTCTAGGAGATAGATTCAACAGTACATAACTGAAAAACTGATGAAAATGCTTGAATAACCACCATAAGAGGCATGAGGTTTCTGTTTTTTGTTTTCTGTTACATAGATCCACCAATGCATATGTCCAATACCGATGAAAGTGCTTGAATAATCATTATAAGTGACATGAAGTTTGTATTTTGTGTTCTAGGAGATAAATTCACCAGTACGTAACTGAAAAACTGATGAAAGATGCTTGAATAACCATCATAAGTGACATGGAGTTTGTGTTTTTAGTTTTTTGTAACATAGATACACCAGTACATATGTCCAATATTGATAAAAGTGCTGGAATAACCATCATCAATAACATATATGATGAATTGTTTTTCATTTTAAAGTAGAAATCAGGAGCACATATAAGTTGTACTGAAAATTCTAGTTTATTTTGATTAATAGGACCTGCGGGTGCATATATGATGGTTTGTTTTGCTTTTGATAGTAGAAATCAGCAATACATATATGTTGTACTGAAAAATTCTAGTTTACTTTTACTAATATGACCCGCGTGGTGCATATATAATGGTTTCTTTTGCTTTTGATAGTATAACTCAGCAGTACATGTATGATGTACTTAAATTTTTTAGTTTATTTTGACTAATATGATCCGCCAGTGCATACATGATGATTTATTTTGCTTAGCTACTCATTTTGACATGAAACTAACTTTTACAATATGATCCAGCAGGTAGTGGTGTTGGGAGACATAGTTTAGTAGTGGCAGTTGTGGTCTTGGTGTTGGTGGCATTGGAGTGGAAGATCTAGTTCTATGTTTAATTATTTTTTGTTTTAGTCTTGAGCTCTTTATGTACCTTTCGATTGCCACTGTACATGCAATTATTGGGGTAACCTACTTTTATTTACTTAAAAAATTAGTTAAATTTTCTCATTTTCATAGGTTCAACAAATGTTTTGACGTTGAAGGTGATGTTTATAGTGTTATCCATCGGTACCTATAATGAAATTTGAGTACATATCTGCTACAGTGCTTACATAATTTGAGTACATATCTACTACACTGCTTACAAAATTTGAGTACATAATTGTTACACTGATTGCAGGTTAAATTTCATTATTTGCACAACTTCATTACTTACTTTAGTTGCTTTTTCCAAAATAATTCAGCAGTACATATATTGATGTACTTAAAGAAACGGGTTACAATGAAATTTTTCACTACATATATGTAAAAATTCATATACTAAAATAAACAAGATCTCTCTAGTGCTCCACTCCCATTGGACCACTTCCTCCCAAAGCGGCAACACTCTTAACAATAGGCATATTGAACCTGTAAATGTGACCAAAATGTAACAATTAAAACACAACAACAATCCACATATGAATAACAGATAAAAATGAACAGTACAAGTAATATGACAAACATCAAAATCAATATTACCTAACGAAGGTTCAATTTTATTTCGGTATTCCATATATGCACTGCCAAGATCATAAGAATTAACTGACTAAAATCTATGTATAAAACAGATTCAAAAAGAAATTTTTCAGTATTCAATATATGTACTGTTAATTCACTATATAAAACAACTCCATGACATAAATAACAGTATTGAGAGAGTCTTATTTCAGTATCGCATATATGTACTTATGGATCAAACAACAACAAGTGATAAAACTAAGAATAAAATAGAATCAAAAGTAGTTTGTATTAGTATACAACATATGTACTGATGGATAATACCCCTGAAACAACAAATAAGTATGATTTTGAGAAAATAAAGAACGAAATAACAAGAAAATCAAATTGAGAGTTCAAATAAGCTAAAACCATCATAATCTAACCAAAAAATCGAATAATTATGATCAAGATTCATAAAAAAAGTATGTCATATACGTAATGATGTTTAATGCACAAGCAAAAATTGAAACCAAACATATAGAAGCATAGTAAACACAGGAAAATCAGTACGTCATATACGTACTGATGGTTAATACACAAAACCGAACTGAAACCAAACCAAAATCCAACAAAATGAAACTAAAATACCAGAACTACAAACTAAACAAACGTAAAACATGATTTTATAACTAGGTCTGGACTATTTTTATCAAAAACCACCAGTACGTCATATACGTACTGATGATTAATACACAAAAGCAAACTAAAAACTAACCAAAGACCAACAAAATGGAATTAAAACATCAGATCTACTAATGAAATGAACATAAAACATGTCTATCTATCTGGATCGAACCCAAAAATCAATTAAAAAACGCGGTGCAACACAAATACACTCATGGATCGAATCCAAAAATAATGAATATAACTAAATCAAAGCAGATATTTCAGTATTACACATACGTACTCATGGATCGAAACCAAAAACAATGACAAAACTCTGAATATAACTGAATCAAAGCAGATAGTTCAGTATTACACATATGTACTCATGGATCGAACCCAAAAACAATGACAAAACTCTGAATATAACCGAATTAAAGAACATATTTCAGTACTACATATACGTACTAATGGATCAACCCAAAAAAAGTGGCGAAATTTTGAATAAAATAGAATCAAAATAATTTTATATCGGTACGTCATATACGTACTGTCAATTCATACACAGCAACAAACTGTAACGAATCTAAAAACACAAAAACGTCATGAAAATCAATTTGATCTTCATAATACAATCAAAAAAACAAATGAAAAGAATGAAAATGAACAAAATAATCAAAAAGATGATTAGAAAACATACATGGAAACACAAACAATCTTCTCGTCGTAAATCATAACGATGCTTCTTCTTCTTTTTCTTTTTCCTAGATCTAGTAAATCGCCGCAGAAGTGAGAGGAAAGAGAAAATGAAAACGAAAACTGAAATGTCAAATGGTCTCTGCTCGTGCTTATAGGTATGTTAAATAGGGAAGGGCATTTGTGGTATATTTAAATTACACATAAATGGTCCCGCACGTGTATAGGACCTAGGCTTAAAAAATTGGGTCATTTTTTATGTTTTCTTTTTATTATGGACCTCTAGTTACTGGGCTTTAATGGGTGGACCTGCCATTAACTAGTATCACTAAACTAGTACCTATAGGTAATTCCTACATATATTTTTATACCAAAAACCTAAGTTCGTCAACTGTACATGAATTTGTACCAGCAGAAATTAAGTGCTAATTCATCCTCTAATAAGTTCATAGGCAACTAATAAAATCAAATATTAGTGGATCCAATTTGAATAACTGGTTCTTCATACTAAAACCCTAAAGAGAAGGAAATGGAATAATATATAATGCATCAAACAAAGTAATGGAGAATTAACATTCAAAAGAAATGACATCAAGAATACCTGTAATACCCACGTTCTGTTTATAAAATATTAGGGTGCGAACCCAATCCTTTTCTATTGGAAGATCAGAACTAACGTAATGTGGAGCATTAAATCTAGTGGTTGTGTTTTGGTTGAGAAACACTTGGATTTTTGCGTGAGAAATTTTAATTCTCTTTGTGTGAGCCTGCCCGTAGCATGTACGAATGCTAATAGAGGTATTTATTCTCGAATTTATGACAAAATGACACATGCAAAGGGGTATGTGTCTTGCTTATGTTGAAAGAAGGGTATTTTGGTCTTTTACTTACTTTGATAAGTTTTAATTACTGAATTTTGGTTGAACTAAGAAGGGGGATTTTATTTTCACTTCTGATTTCTCTTTCTCCTACATAAAACACAAAAAAAAAATATTCTATCACAAAACTTGGAATTTCAAGCTTGTTTTATATCAATTGCTCATTTGATTCAAGTAGGAAGCTTTGGATTTGTTTGCTACACAAAAGATAAGGGTAAAACTCTTCTTTAAAACTGATTTGAATTTAATTTCATTAATTTGAATAATCCATGGGTACTCTCAATTTATTGGAGTTGATCTTTACTTTCTCTTGAAATTCAATTTAGAAGCAATTTCGGGATTTTGAAAAGGTTTTCATCTTTGTTTTAGGACATATTTCTCACCCAGTTCGTTTGACTATTATTTTTGGTTGTAATTTTTATATGAAAGAGTATCTTTTAATATTTAAAACTAGCTAAGAATCAACTGATTCCGATAAGTAATGAAGTCTGGGTGAATTTTTGATTAACATGCTTCCAAAACTGTAATTTCTAAAGAACTTGGTCACTGTCTTGTTTATTTGAGACTTTTCAGATCAGATTAATACATGATTTCTTCTGGTTATTATTTTTATTTAAAATTAAAATCTTTCATCTTTTCAACAATACCAAGTTTGCTAAATTCCATTATGTAATGATTTTTGCACGAATTTTTGATTTACAGACTACCAAAACTTATTTTTCTGAAGAACTGCACATCTGTCCTGTTTGTTTGAGACGTTTAAACATATCTATAAACTTATTTACCTTTGTTTATCATTTTTATGTCAAAGTGAGGTTTATTAGCTTTCTAATGGTACCGAAATCTCTGAATTCCGTTGTGAAATGAATTTTACCCAAATTATTGATTTCAGACTATAAAAACTGGATTTTCTGTAGGACAGCATCTTTGTCCTGTTTTGTAGAGAGATTTAAACATGCTTATGTACCTCATTAACCTTTTTTTATCATTTTTATGTTAAAGTTGGGTTTCTTAGATTTCTAAAGGTACCAAAACTTCTGAATTTATTTGTCTAATGATTTTTATACGAATTTTGTTTATGTACACTGTAAAACGAAGTGCAATTTCTGAAAATGTAAGTTCTGTGCACATTTCTGAGGTACTTTCAAACAGACTTAAAACTCATTGATTTTTACCTAACATTTTTACATGAAATCTTATCTTTTAATATTTAAAATGAGATAAGAATCACTCATTTTGGTTGTGTAATGAAGTCTACACAATTTCTTTTAACACAAACTATACAATATGAATTTCAGAAATGTTCTGCTATTGTTGTATGCCTACATCTCTTGTTATCTAAACTATTTGATTTTATTCGCTTTGTTAATGATTTTTGTGTGAAAGGAGGTATTCTCCGGTTTCTAAAATGGTAAGATTTATCGCATTTTGTTTTGAAACGAAGCCATTGTAATATCTTTGAGTAAGTGGTTTAAAACGGTATTTTCGTGCAAACTCTTGGTTTGAATGAACATATTGATTTTGAGCTTATGACAGCTCTAACATTTAATACTTTAATGTATTTATTATTTTGTTTTACTTTGGAAAAGTTAAATTTAAAGTTAAAGAAAAAGAAAAAATTAAAGGAAAAGAAAAAGAAAAGAAAAAGTTTTTATGTAATGATTATGTTTTATGTAATGATTATGTTTTATTTTAATGATTATGTTTTGTGTAATGATAACTTATTAGTGGTGTTATTGAGGTTAGATACAGATATGCAGAGACAATTAGTACACAGTAAAATAGATGAAAGAAACCTTATAGGGAACATAAAACGTCAATATTAGTCGACTTTGGATTTTGGTTCCACCAAAAGGGAATTGCTAGTTCGTTTGGTATTGTTCTTCCATATGATTACTTGCTTGCGATTGAGGTAGTCGCAACACAATCTAAAACTCTTCTTTTATTTAAGTTTCTTTTAATTAAATTTATGTTTGCAAGTTTTCATTAATATATGAATGATAATCGATGTTGTGAGCATAAATATGAAGGTTGGGCTGCGGTCCATAGAATGTGATTCTTAAAGATTATTTATGAAGGGATACGAGATATCCTTGGAAACGGTTTTTGTTTCCTAAACCCACGTGGGGCTCCCTTGGGCGAGCGGATTGATTGAATTTATTGTTGGGATACGAGATATCCTTGGGGACGGTTTTGTTTCCTAAACCCACGTGGGGCTCCCTTGGGCGAGCGGATTGATTGAATTTAATTATTGTTTATGAATGTGGTGTTTCCATATGTAGGCTCCCTTGGGCGAGCGGATTGATTGAATTTAATTATTGTTTATGGATGTGGTGTTTCCATATGTAGGCTCCCTTGGGCGAGCGGATTGATTGAATTTAATTATTGTTTATGAATGTGGTGTTTCCATATGTAGGCTCCCTTGGGCGAGCGGATTGATTGAATTTAATTATTGTTTATGGATGTGGTGTTTCCATATGTAGGCTCCCTTGGGCGAGCGGATTGATTGAATTTAATTATTGTTTATGGATGTGGTGTTTCCATATGTAGGCTCCCTTGGGCGAGCGGATTGATTGAATTTAATTATTGTTTATGGATGTGGTGTTTCCATATGGGGTTCCCTTGGGCGAGCGGATTGATTGAATTTAATTATTGTTTATGGATGTGGTGTTTCCATATGGGGCTCCCTTGGGCGAGCGGATTGATTGAATTTAATTATGGTTTATGGATGTGGTGTTTCCATGTGTTGATTAATTTGGTTCTCTTTTCTTCATTTGATATGGGCTCCCAAAGGAGTAGCAATATTTTTAAATGGGTCGAACAAGTGTCTTGGGTAAGTTTAACCTTAATGATTCGATCATCTTAAAATTGTTGATTGTGTATTTGGTGCATTGTCTGATGAACTACGGTCATGCTTGATCCTTTTGGGTACGTAGGCAGCCGCTTAGCGGTCCAACACGTAGAGTCAAAAAAAAATAGGTTAAATCAACGGTTAGATCTTCCAAAATGAATTTCTAAGTTTTTCCCTTTGACAGAAATAGTAACATGAACATAAACTAAATAAGCCTGAATAAATTATTTAATGAGCTTGGGCTTTGTAGCCGGGCCTCGGCTATGGTTTCCAAGTGGCACTTCGGGTTTTCGGGCATGGGATCCGGGCATGATCCGAGTTTTGAAAACCGGGGCGTTACAATACCTGAAAGAATTCTACTTGAATCTTTTTTCAGAAGATAATAGGGACCTTACTCAGGAAGTAAATCTATTTAGTAACATTAACCCTACTATTACGGAAGAAGGTAATTCCCATCTAAATGCAATTCCTACTCCAGTGGAAATTAGAGATGTCATAAAAAACTTAAGCCTTATAAATCGCCGGGACCGGACGGATTTCCAGCAAGTTTTTTTAAGATAAATTGGGACATTGTAGGGGAACAAGTAATAGAAACAATACAATAATTTTTTTAAACAAGAGAACTGAACCCAGAGTTTAACTAGACATTCCTATTTCTTATTCCAATAAGTAGACATCCGAAAGATCCAAGCCAATTCAGACCAATAGGCCTTTGCAATACCATTTATAAGATTATAGCCAAAATATTAGAAAACAGAATTAAACTGCACTTGAACTCCTTAATCTCACCCTTCCAAGCTGCCTTTCTAAAAAACAGATAGATAACATACAATATTATTATATCTCAGGAAATTATTCATTCCTTCAAAAAGAGGAAAATTAAACATGCTGGGATGGGGATTAAGATTGACATGTCGAAATCTTTCGACAGAGTCAATTGGGACTTCCTTATAAATGCTCTTAAAGCCTTTGGATTTGATCAATCTTTTTGTAACCTAATTAGGACTTGTATTTCTACAACATCTATAGCAGTGCTATTAAATGGGAGCCCAAGAGAGTTTTTTAAACCTTCTAGAGGTCTTAGGACCCTCGTCGTATATTTTCATAATTTGTATGGAAATCCTTTCCAGAACTCTAATCAGGGCTGAGGAAAAAATTGAAATCCATGGTATTAAGATAACTCCTAAGAATAGATCCATTTCTCATCTATTTTTTGTAGATGATTGTTTACTGTTTATTAGGGCTGACTTGAAAGAATGTCATAAAACTCTAAACCTAATAGACATTTTTAGCAAAGATTCATGACAACTTATCAAGTTTGAGAAATCTGGAGTTTTCTTTAGTAAGAAAGTCCAACCAAAACACCAAAGAATGATTAGCAAGATTCTAAAAATTAAACAGATAAATCTAAAAGACTCTTATCTAGGAACGCCTCTTTTTGTAAATAAAACAAAAATAAAAATGTTTGAAAGCATAATAGAAAACATGGAGCAAAAGATACAAAGTTGGATAGGAAAGATTCTTGCCCAGTACAGTAAAATGGTACTAAATAAAGCAACCTTGGCTAATATGGCTAGCTATCAAATGAGCGGCTTTATTCTGCCAAAAAAGATAGGGTTATTTGATTTTTGGTACTCAGTTTTTGACCCAAACCTGGGTTTGGTCTAACATTTGTCCAGCCTTTGCGTTTGGTCTAAATACCAACGTTGACCAGCGCTGACTGTTTATAACCACAATTTAATTAATTTTTATAAAATAAAAATATTGTAAAATATTGAATTACTAATGTACCCCTGAATGGATAATATAAAAGTGAGACGCCCCTAAATTAGGTCGGGAAAACTTCATCTCTTCCCCTTTCTTTATCTATTTCTCTGCTGCTGCTGATTTTCATGGATTTGAGTTGATTCCAATTTGGAAGAAAAGTATCTCGAGAGCGTAACTGATGCTTCTAATTGAAGATGTTATACTCTCGATTTAGTATAAGGTTTCATGATTCTGAATCTAGGGTTTGAGAAGATGATGATGTTGAACCAAGAGAAGATTAAATCTAAGAGGTAGGAGGTGATTAAGGTTGAATCGGAGATGAAATTGAATATGGGTTTTCATTTAAAGTTCCAGAAGGAGTTGCTGGTGAAGATTTAGATAATGGAGAAACCGATGTTGTTGTGATTGGGTTCGATTTGATTATGGAGATGAAGATTCGAAAGCTGGTTATGAAATAAAGAGTGGGTTTAGTTTGAATTAGTTATTGGTTGTGTCAAATGGAGATATGTGTTTGTTGCTGGGTGTAGTAATGGCGGATTTACAGTCATGTTTGTCAAGGATATAAGAAAGAAGAGAGAGTTGCAGTTGCAGGAATGGAGTGCAATAAATGAATTTGCTTCAGTAGTTTGTTATTCTGGTCGAATGAATGGTGGTGCAGAAAAGAAATAAGAAGTTGGAAGTGATGTTGGTGATAGAAGCAACATCACTTAAGGTGTATTCTGGGAAGTAGATGTGGTTATGCAGTAGTCAGGTGCAGCTGTCATGTGTTGGTGGTGCTAGTTTTGTGAAGCAGGTGCAAGACCAGATGATGTTGGAAGAAATTTATTGTTAACGAGAAGAAATTAGAAGTTACAAGAAAGAATGGTGGTCTTGAACTGAAGCAAGGAGTGTTTTTTTTGGTTTTGTTGCTTTAGATGAATGAATGCTTAGGAGGTTTCATACCAACCTGTGTTGGGGTTGAGCTCTTAAGGGTGATGAAGCTTAAGTTGAAGCAATTGTAGGAGATGGAATTGTTGTCGGGGGTGCAGAACAATGGAGTTAGGAAATTGGATGTTGCAGCTGCAATTTCTGGTGATGGGAATGATTTCATGAAGAAGATTTAGTGTATGTGACGCTTCCACAGTTCTCATGTAGATTTACAAGGTTTGATGTTGTTTCTGTCGATTGAGGAGTTTGGCTAGAGTTCTTGTAAGTTATAGAAAGAATGGAGCTACATAATGGATTTGTGGGTCTGTGGTCGAATCGAAATTGTGGTGGAGCTAAAACAGAATTGCAGGTGTGAATGAAAATGGAGTTTCTGTTGTTGTTGCTTTGAATAGAGCAGAGGATTAGGTTGTCGGTTCTTTAGAATTGACAGAAGTGAAAGGGTATAAAAGTAAATTAGAATATGAATTAGATTTTATTTAACTTTTTAAATAATTATTAAACTGAATTCAACATTTAACTGAGTCAACACCAGTCAACGTTGGTCTTTAGACCAAACGCAAAGGTTGGAAAAATGTTAGACCAAACCCAGGTTTGGGTCAAAAACTGAGTACCAAAAACCAAATAACCCAAAAAGATAACCAGCAAAATGGATGCCCTCCAAAGAGATTTTTGGTGGGGAAAGGAAACAAATTACAAAGGATACTACCCTAAATCCTACTCTTGTCTGTGTAAACCAATCAGTAAAGGGGGGATTGGCTTTAAAAATGCACATAAGTTCAATTTAGCTCTTATAGCCAAATTGGCTTGGAGAATTATGATAGAACCTCAGGCTCTGTGGGTTACACAACTCAAACCAAGATACTTCAAGGGAAATTCTGCTTTTAGAGCAAAAATTCCTTCAACTAGCTCTTGGATATGGAGATGTAGTTACAAAGGAATTGAATTAGTTGACCAAAATAGTATTTGGGAAATAGAGGATGGAATGAAAATTAATATATGGGAGGATAATTGGATTCCTGATTTAGCTGGAAAACATAACCAATACAAGACCAATATTAACTCCTCAGTAATACTAGTTGGAGATCTGATAGACACAAATACGAAAAGATGGAATAAAACATTAATTACATCTTTATTTCCTAGTGACATAGATCATAGGATCAACAATAACAATATTAGGCTGGCAAAAGAAGATAATTTGAGATGGCTACTCACAAGATTAGGGAAATATACAGTGAAATCCATGTATAATAAGTTAAATGAAAAAACCATAAATTACTATAACCTAGGCCAAACAGATACTTTTGGAAGAAACTTTGGGCTACAAAAACATCCCAAAGAATAAAATTCTTTACTTGGAAATGTCTCCAAGATGCTGTGTCAACTAATGCAAAGCTTTCTAGATTTAAAGATATCTTTGCTTCTTGTTCCTTTGGATGCTCTGAACCTGAAACAATAGAGCATCTTTTCTTTCATTGCAAGTTTGCACAAGATGTTTGGGAAACTGACCCAGATCCGGTAGATACTCAGTGTAGCAGCAGTACATCTTTCCTTAGCATTTTTAAGGAAAGTCTGGAAAATGAAAATTCCCTAGTGCATGTAGAAGTATTAATGACCAAAATCTGGTTTTTATGGAAGGAGAGATGTAATAGAGCCTTTGATAACCATCATCAAACACATCAACATGTAGCTTTGGAGATACATAGACATTTAGCTTATTGGCACAAAGAGAAATACATAGGTACAAAGAAAAGACCTTATAAGAGGAAACACTAGACATTACTTGGAGAATTCCAGACCCAAATCATCATAAACTTAATGTGGACGCTGCCTGGATTTCTGGTGATATCCCGGCAGGCTTAGAAATAATCTTTCGAAATGATGCAGGAGAATTCACACAAGGGAAAGCAGGACCAATCTCAACCTCCGAACCTTAAGAAGCTGAAGCTCTAGGATACTTACAAGCAGCTAAATGGGCAAGAACCAACAACTTACCCTCTTTCAATATGGAAGGCGACTACAAAATTCTGGTGGATTATCTGAATGGAGAAAACTCTCAGATATCTTGGGAACACCAAACTATAATAGATGAAGTGAAAAACGAACTCTCTTTTTGTAATAACTTTAAAGGTTTCTATTTTGTTCCTAGGACTGCAAACAATGTTGCAGAAACTCTAGCTAAAGAAGCTAGAAAATTCAGAACTGACTTCAGCTGGAATTTAGTTCCTCCCTCTTGTATTAAGTACGCTATAGAAGTAGATAAATCTAATGCTAGGGTACCTATAAACCCGGCACTAGATGGCTCTACTAGATATGATGTAAGGGTTTTTAACTCCCCAAGTTAGTCTTTTCTTGTCTTTTTTTAACTTACAAAAAAAAATGGTTATATAATCACATTTGTATTGAAGTATATATTAGGTTTAGTTTTTAACTTCCTTTTACTTGGATTTGATTTTGCTTGAGAAACCACTTGATTTCTTAGATGCATCTTTGGGTGGTTGGTCAACAATGAAAAAAGAAATGCTTCAAAAATTTATGTAAAAAAATAAGAAAAATCATTGTATCGTCGGTTGGAGACACTGGTGGTGGAAAAAAAGATGAAAGAACTAGGACTCGTGTTCTCATGGTTTTTAGTGATGGGTGGATAAATGATATATAGGGTGTAAAAAAAAGTTAAAATATTTGAAGGTAGTATTTTAGGGTTTTTAAAATATAGATGGGTGTTACATATGATAAATAGGTATGGGACTTAATGTGGATGGGAAATAGGAAAATTAGGGGTAGAAAATAGGAAAAACCAACTCTTTTCAGATATTAGAGTGTCTTGATCCAATCTGGAAGCAACAAGCTGATCAAATACAACTTTAAAGTCTCTCATAATATTTATAACAAGTTCACGGGACATCAAGGTGTTTGTTTTTACCTTTTCATGTTCAATGGCAAAGAAATATGATCAGATAGGAGAATATTCACAAAATTCAAGAACATTTTCCTCACAAAGATTAGTAACTTTGTTCTCTTCCTCTTTACTTGCCCACTTTTTTACTATATGAATAAGAGATATTCATATATGTGAAATCAAAAGACAGATAACAATTTTTTTTTTGAGAATATAAAACAAGTGTGTTGGGTTATTTAACTTACTATTTTTATTTGTAGTATAAAGATAAACGATATAATGCGGAAAAGAAATAACACAAGACACAAGAAATTTTGATAGCGAGGAAAACTACAATGTATAGAAAAATCCAAGATTTCGTTTAGAACTTGAAAATCACACTATATTAGACCCGTACAGAAATTACCCTACTATCAGACTTCAAACTGGAATGTAGTTGACACCAAATTGATTCTACGAGTATATAAGCTTTAGTTGTGATCCTTTATGTCTCTTGGATCTCGCAATACCATATGCAACACGATTCTCCTAGTTGACGTCCTATACATGTCTTGGAGTTGCTTGAACCTAAGTGAAGACTTTTGGACTATTTTTCCTCTAACAGGAAGCCTATTTGGTTTCCCTTTAGAAATATGTTCAATCAAGATATTCAAATATATATGCTTATAAGGGATCCCCAAGAAGAAGAAAATCAAGCAAACTCAACGATCAGGATAACTTACTTTCTTCAAAAGTTATAAAGATGCTTAATCAATTCTAGCTCACACGAACAATCTAAAAAACTCAAAGTAGAAGTGATTTATATATTTATCTTGTGAAATCACAATTTCTAAGATGAAGAGTACTTTGTGATTTCTATCTATCTTGTTTATGATCGTCAATTGGAAAACTATACTGATCAATAAGAACAAGATCCAGATAACAAGAACTATTAGGTAAAATATAATATGGACGGGATTCACGAATCACTTAGTAAAGTCTTTTAAAGTCTTAACCTAATACAGTTTTACCAGTGAAAACCTAGGTTTTATAGGACAACTCTAGCCACAACTAGGACACGTAATTAGTGCCAGGATTGAGACTCTACTTTGCAAGAAGCCCTCTATTTATATTGATGAACAAGGCTTGGTAGCTTACAAATAAATCTAGGTTCGAGAACTAGTTTCTATGTTTGTGAATTTCTTTGTGACCAAGCAAGCTAAACTTCTCCATATAGATTGTGCATGTAAGCATATGAGAAGTTTTCCTTGAATGATAAAGAACATATGTGCAACCGTAACTATACGTTATACACCAAATGGTTTGCCAAGGAACAACGATTAAGTAGTTTCGTAACCAACAAGCTTGAATTGGAGTTTAATTATCATAAGACTAAATCAATCTGTGAACTGTCAAAACAATTTGTGAACTCAAAGTCGTCTCATAACTCAGAAACCTTTTGAAATTGATAAGTTTGTGAACTGCCAAAAAAAATTGTGTACTTGAAAACAAAAAGGTGTACATGAAATACTCAAAATTAACCAGTTCGCCAATTACATAAATAGTTCGTGTACTATTAAATTAAATAGTATTAGGACTATCTCCACATCAACTAGTTCGCGGGCTGAGTAAATCAGTACGTATACGCAAGTTAATTGAGATTTATTAATCAAGTCTTTATGTTTATAAGTTCATGTTCTTGAACTAAGTAAAATTGTTTGTGAACTTTAAGAACTAACTTGACTACTGCCTTATTGCTTGAATTTTGTATGAAATGTTCATCATAATACTAAAAGCACACGACATGTTTCAATATATAGAATGATAGATAATATAAGTAAATAAAATAGTCAGTCATCACATACCTGTGTTGATGAATTTTCCATTGACGCCATCGTTCTTCAGTCTTCAAGGTTGATTGGTGAATTCTGATACTCAATAACCATGCTCTATTCCAAGTCCAAGACTGATGCTAGTAGACTATAAATCAACATATAATTTGATTAACTGAATATGACGACAAACTCGATATACCAATACTTATGAGTTCCACCGAGCGATGGTCTAACAGTTACACCGCTTTCAGATTCGTCGAATCATTTACCCTCCCCAACAAGGAGATATGGTTCAGGGGTAAATAAGGTCAGAGATAGGAAAGTCTTTGGTCTTGTTCATAAAGTAATTGAATAAGCTATGTTTGGGCTTGACATAATTTAATAGAGATTTTTACTTGTAGGCTTTAATGGTGAACTACATACCCATGAACTAGAAGCCTCTTAAACATTTGCAAGCTAAGTGTCTAAGAGCCTATTTGGTGTAATTTTTAAAAACAATTTTCAAAAATAATTTTCTATTGTTTTAAAAACATGCCATTTTTTCCTTGTTTTCATTTTCTTAAAATTGTTTGGTAGGTGTTGATGGTGGTTTTTATCCTAGGGTTAAAATCATAAAACCCTAAACCCTAGTCAGACAGTGACGTCATAGCCTTTAAGTAATAATCTTTTACTAGGCGCATTAATTGAAACCTTTAATGTGTCTGTGAAAAATTACCAGGGTATCTTTTTTAAACACTAATTAGGGTTACGACAAACCAAACCCTAATTCCCACGTGTGCCAATGGAAAACCATGCCAGCCACACCTACCGCGCCATGGCATGCCGACCATGCTAGCCGCACCCCTGTTCCAATAGCAAACCATGCCAGCCACACCTACCGCCCCAAGGCATGCCGACCATGCTAGCCACACCCCTGTTCCAATAGCAAACCATGCCAACCATACCTACCGCGCCAAGGCATGCCGACCATGCTAGCCACACCTCTGTGCCAATGGAAAACCATGCCAGCCACACCTACCGCACCAAGCCATGCCGACCATGCTAGATGCACCCATGTGCCAATGGCAAACCATGCCAGCCACACCTACCGCGCCAAGTCATGCCGACCATGCTAGTCGCACCCCTGTCCCAATGGAAAACCATGCCAGCCACACCTACCGCTCCAAGGCATGCCGACCATGCTAGCCGCACCCCTGTGCCAATGGAAAACCATGCCATCCCCACCTACCGCGCCAAGGCATGCCGACCATGCTAGTCGAACCCCTATGACAATGGCAAACCATGTCGGCCACACCTACCGCGCCAAGGCATGCCAACAATGCTAGCCGCACCCCTGTGGCCATGGACAACCATGCCAGCCACACCTACCGCGCCCTGTGCCCATGGCAAACCCTTGGCCCCACATTCCAAGCCAAACTGCACCTATCCAAGCTAACCGCACCATACGCCCATGGAAAACCCTTGGCCCCACATGCCAAGCCAAACCGCACCTAGACAAGCTAGCCGCGCCATACGCCCATGGCAAACCCTTGGCCCCACATGCCAAGCCAAATCGCACCTAGCCAAGCTAGACGCGCCATGTGCCCATGGCAAACCCTTGGCCCCATATGCCAAGCCAAACCGAACCTAGCCAAGCTTGTCGCGCCATACGCCCATGGAAACCCCTTGGCCCCACATGCCAAACCAAACGCTCCCTGCCTTGGCCCTAGCCGTGCCACCATGCTGGCCTTCCCAACACGACTACCAAAAATGAAGGCGTGCAACAATCAACGGTTGCCCTTCAATTCCAGGAGAAAATCCTAGCCATCCAAGGTTACCAGAAAACACATGGTAACCTTTGGCTTGAAAAACTAAGTTTGGTCGCGCCACCATGGCATGCCAACCTCACTGCGCCATCATGTCATGCCAACGACATGCCAATCTAGACGCGCCACCATGTTAGCCTTCCCTACACGGCTACCCGAGTGAAGGCATGCAACAATCAACGGTTTCCCTTCAATCTCAGGAGCAAATCCTAGCCATCCAAGGTTACCAGACAACACATGGTAACCTTTGTCCCGAAAACCTAAGTTTAGCCGCGCCATCATGCCATGCCAATGGCATGCCAATGGCATGCCAATCTAGCCGCGCCACCATGATGGCCTTCCCTACACGGCTACCCAAGTGAAGGCATGCAACAATCAATGGGTTCCCTTCAATCTCAGAAGCAAATCCTAGCCATCCAAGGTTACCAGACAACACATGGTAAGTGGTAACCTTTGGCCCGAAAACCTAAGTTTAGCCACGCCACCTCATGCCAATGGCATGCCAACATAGCCGCGCCACCATTCCCAATGCAGCCACCAATGAACGAAAGAGTGCGACGATCAACGGCTACCTTTCCTATTAAGATGAAAAATTTGACCATTAAAGGTCACCAAGCTACCAAGTCTTCCAAGATCGACTTTCCATGCAACAACAATATGGTACATATTTTCCACAAAAACATTCGAGACATAAACACATATCACAAAATAGGGGATCCTATTTGGGTATTGGTTTGGAGGTTTACATCGTGCGGCGTACACTACACCATCATAAGGAAGTGTCATAAGGATGAGACGGTTAGTAAATACATAGAGTTAATGGTGAAACGCTCTGGGACTTCAATTCCATGCGTTAAAAATTTTATGGAACATCAATTCCATGCGTTAACGGTTTTATGGAACATCAATTCCATGCATACGGTTACCACCTCCTCCCATTTAATTACCTATTTTTCCATTCCTTAATGAGACCAGGGTACGTTTCACTTTGACTTGTATAAATAGGTCTTACCTATTTCCATAGAAAAACAAGTTCATTCGGGAATATACAACACTCATAAAATACTTGCTAGCTTACCATTTGTTAGCCTTCCTACTTTTCTGATACAAGTCGTAGTAACATAACTACTCTTCCATAATCAACTATTCTGGTCTCATCACTTTCCTTGCTTCCCTCCCCAAAACCAACCCATTCTCCTTCACTTTGTGACCGATGCAAGTCTGGAGCGGGAATTTATTGGTTTAGGCCGGACTTGTACAGACTGATCTCTCGTATCTAAAGTACTCTCGTGCAGTACATTATTTGGGGTTTAGACTCGTTTCTCACCCACACACCCGAAATTACCGAAATCAGCAGAAACTATTTTCACCCTCAAACAATTAGCGACCACAGTAGGAGGTTCGATCTTTCGGTTACAATGTCAATTTTCGACCGTCTATCTCGTTCTTCGACCCAGACGTCAAGATGGTAGAGGAAGATGATCCAATCCAGCTCAGTTACCCGACGACCTGATTATCAGTCATGACACGACAAGGGATGACTAGGGTCTTCCCAGAGGTTATAAGCAAAATTATCCGCCCAGGGATCAACGACTCGGTTATCAGACATCTCAGTAACGACTGGGGACTTCCTGCGGCCGTGTTTCTCGTAAAGCTTGGTCCTATACCCAGAAGGTTTACTTTTCATCAGAATACCTAAGAAACCGAGTAAGTCTTATCTAGACAAAATACATGGTTTGCTTTTTCAAGTTTCACAAGAATGATAAAAACGATAGCCATCTTATGTTTCATCCCATGTCATATACCAACACACGGTTCCATGGTTTTCCTGGGATATTAGTGTCACTTTCAATCACAACCAAAAACAAACCTAAACATTTCATTCCAAAAGAATAATCCAAAACCGTCAAGGTAACATTTATCTATCAACCCAAGAAAACCAGAAAATCAAAAACCATAAACCAGGCGTTTTGTTTGCCTTTCAAAAAAAAAAAAGTCACCTACCCGTACGTGCCTACTTTGATTATATGTCACTATTAGCAGACGTTACTACGGTGACATTTTATGATGAAGTATTTCCACAAGTTTATGAAAGGCATAACCATGGCTAGGGTTTACACCAGTTCAGAAGAAAAATATTCCTGCAGATTTATGGAAGGCATACCTATGGCAATGGTTTGCACCAGCAAAAGAAAACAAGAAAACAAATTGAAAAAGAAACACTGGAGTACATAGCTGGAATATGCTTGCCCACTTTATCACTATCGCGCTACCGCTAACACCAGGACGTGATAACAAAGATACGAGGTAAAAAGGGGAGCCAACCCCTTTTATAAGCATAACACTTTTTGGAATTTGAATAACGAAAGGATTTCTTGTTTGAGCTACGTCTGGAAAGAGGAAACTGGGCCCGCAAAACCAAGTCTGCGCCATACCAAGCTAGCATCGTGCCAAGACAGTGTTGTGCCATGCCCAATCAATAGTCTGCACCATACCAAATCCAATGCCAGACGTGCAAACTAGACAAGCTTACCAGACGTGCTTATCAGACGCGCTTATCATACGTGCTTACCAGACACGCTTACCAGACGTGCATGTCAGGCACATAGGCCGCACGCGCATGCCATCCATAATACCATGCCCAGCGTTAACAACTTGTATCCTTCCAGCGCCATCCTCTCCGCTCCGCAACCATCCAAAGCAGCGCCATGGCTCCAACACTCCGTGATCAAAACAGTGCCATCTCTGCACGATACACTTATGATCACCAGAACCAGAGCCGTTTCCGCTGACCCAACGTTTCATCAAGCATGACAGCTCTAACTGTCACCAGAAACGCTACTCCACCATCATGGCAAGATACTGGAAGAGCCGGAAGAAGCCGATCTTCTTTTACCACTATTGATTTGATTAAAATACAAAAGGCACTTCAGCAGGGCGTGCGTTTACAGATGAAGAGGCTCACGTTGCTCGTGAATGACCAATAGAAAGTGGGTCAGCAATCCAATTTCATCATACGTAAAGATTAGGAACGACTTCTACAAAATCGAAAGCAAAGGAAATCAGCAACCCTCATGAGTTCACAGAGACCCTCTTCCTGTCAGGACCTGCACGACGGGAACTTCGCCCACATAGTCGTATAGTCTATGATGAAATAATTATGTAAGATGTTATATTTCTCCAAGGCATAGCGTCAAAACATATTTGCATCCCTCAACCGCACTGCATCAGGAAAGCAGGCATTTCCAGCCATGGAAGACATTCCCAAACCCCAACCTCTCTTGGAAAGCACGATTGATAGATGAAACTGAGGACTCCTATCCACTGTCCGCTTGAAGGGAATCCAGACTTACATCACACTGGTTGACGCAGCCTCTCCAGCGGCTCCGCTTCAATGTTCGCTTCCGCAGCCGCTCCACTTTAACATTCGCTCTAACAGCCGCTCCGCTTCAGCGTTCTCTTCATAAGCTGCTCTAGGATCCGAAGATGAAACTCCAGCGTTTTTACTCCATAAGTTTCAACATCCTCTCCAAGATCTGAAACTGCTTCAACGTTGCTTCTTCTTGTAAAGGGTCGTACCACCACGCTCCCCATGTCAAGGAACATAGTCAGCCATCCAATTTTCGTAGTTATGTCCATCTTTTAATCCATCTTGCCAAAACTTGTGATCATTGACAGTTTGCTCGCTTATGCATCCAACAAATCCTTTTACTTCCATGGAAGCCCATACAATTCCATCAAACCTACTTTGTTACCGCAATAATGTAGTCTCTCCTGATTACATATTCTATCAAGAATTATTGTCGCTCATTTTTTAATACCAGCCAGAGCTTCACCAACTAAAAATCCGTGCCCACAACAAGGTTATCTACTCTTCAAGGGTGCAGTGCAAGAATATCATCACCTCTCTTTCTAGAAGATGCCTTCAACACTTTACAAGGCCGCGGAGGATCCCAAGCCTGCACTATCCAGAATATTTCATCATGTAATTTCTGACAATCCCAGTGTCTCATCCAGAAGAGTGTGATAGGCTTATATCAAATCCTGTAGACGGGGATTCAAGGCGATGTAATAAAATTAGGTTACGCATGTAGATTACCAGCATGAGACGTTTTCACTCCCCTCAACCAGGTTATCACTGATTTCAACTTCATCACTCTCGAGGTTTTATGAGCCGCGGGAATTTCTTAACATGAAGCCATACATGTGCATCGAAGACTCCAAAAGCACTCCAGAAGGTTACATTCACATATTCATCCATGCCATCATATCAAACCGAAGTATAACCGGGGAATTGTCACCGCATCCTATTTCGTACGATAGTCCAAGATTCAGAAGATGGTTCGAAGGATGTAACTTGGAACAAAGTCCCGGAAGACTTGATAGTAGATCGTCGGCAATGGAACGTCTCCCTATTTCGTCCAGGGGTGCCAGAAGTTTTTGACCATGCAAGCATTCACAACACATCATCATCACGATCAGAAGGTCCACTGAACAACTTAAAATCGAGGATGGACCAACGATGCAACCACAATCTCCAAGATTATCCCTGACGTGATCGTTTCCGAGCATATATTTCATTCATCCATCCCAAGAATACAACGGAGTTTTGGTAAATTTTGGGAATCCACTGGAGAGACACTGCAGACGAAAACACAGATCCAGACGAACAATAGAAAAACAGAAGAGGGTCGATACCTCTTTTCATGCAGACAAAGTTTTTAGAGATTGAACAGAATGAATATTCCTTCTTGCTCCATGAACGGGAATTGGTGACTGGCCTATGCCACCCCGGGACCGCAACATCCCTCCTTACTTCTTCCTGATTTTCACTTTCGGGCCGTTTTCACCTCCTAAGCGAGCTCGAAACCTAAATATTCCCTCGTGAGGAGATACAGAATTCTATTTCGTGTCCGATAAAGGGGCGGAGCATCAAAATCCGAGTTCTTACGTGGATTCTATAGCGATTCTAGTAAAGGGCGCTAATTAGGGTTTCGGCGTGTCAAACCCTAAACCGCAAGCGCTTCCCTTGCAAGCGCTCCCCTACCAAAGTTCTTCCCTTACCAGTGTCATGCCTTGACAAGCTCTTTACAGAGTGGCCTACACCCGTTCCATGTCCGTCAGTGCTAATGGGTCCCCTTCATGCCAATTCCATACTAGCAGCTCCGCCTCGCGTTCCAAAGCCTAGCCCTGAAGACACCCAATCATACCGGGATTTGCGCAAATCTACTAGATGAAAGGATTGTGGATGCTACCTACCTCTCGAAAATATTTTTGAATAAGGAAAGAATTCCATGTTAAAGCCACGCATGAAGAAAGGCAATCGGTCCCACAAGAGCAAGCCTTTCCACTCCCAAGACATCCGCGCTTTCCTTGCCGGTGCCAGTCTTGCCAGTGCTCCACGTTCAGTTTTCCAACAATCTGCGCCTTTTATGCTAATACCAGGCCAAGCCATCCGCTCCATTGCCTAGGCCCCACCACGCCTATCTTTCCTTGTACGCCTCGCCTTGCCATGGTCGCACCATGCTAGGCCGTCCGCTCCATTGTTGCGGACCTATCATGCTAAGTCATCCACGCGCGCTTTGCCTCTCCAAGCCGCGCTTTCTTTGCCTTCCCAAACCGCGCCCGATGTGCCTCGGAGATGTACGACCAGACCAAGACGGCAACTTTCGTCTCATACTCCATTGTCTGCATCCCCAGTACAACTTATGCAGGGCCGCCAACACGGGAAGCAAAAAGTCTCTTCACCCCTCAAAAAGGTTAGTCGGAATTTCCTGACCATCTTTGCAATGATTTACATCTCAATTCCATCCTTACCCGTCACCATCATATGCTTACCTCGCAACAAGGCATCTGTTCCGAGCTAAGCAGGGGACTTAATGTTGATGGTGGTTTTTAGCCTAGGGTTAAAATCGTAAAATCCAAAACCCTAGTCAGACAGTGACGTCACAGCATTTAAGTAATAATCTTTTACTAGGTGCATTTATTGAAACATTTAATGTGTCTGTAAAAAATTAGCAGGGTATCTTTTTTAAATATTAATTAGGGTTACGACAAACCAAACCCTAATTCCCACGTGTGCCAATGGCAAACCATGCCATCCACACCTATCGCGCCAAGGCATACCGATCATGCTAGCAGCACCCCTGTGCCATTGGCAAACCATTCCAGCCACACCTACCGCGCCAAGGCATGCCGACCATGCTAGCCGCACCCTCTGTGCCAATGGCAAACCATGCCAGCCACACCTACCGCGCCAAGGCATGCCGACCATGCTAGCCGCACCCCTGTGCCAATGGAAAACTATGCCATCCACACCTACCGCTCCAAGGCATGCCAACCATGCTAGCCGCACCCCTGTGCAAATGGAAAACCATGACAACCACACCTACTGCGCCATGCGCCCATGGCAAACCCTTGGACCCACATGCCAAGCCAAATCGCACCTAGACAATCTAGCCGCGCCATGCGCCCATGGAAAACCCTTGGCCCCACATGCCAAGCCAAACCGTACCTATCCAATTTAGCCATGCCATGCTCCCATGACAAACCCTTTGCACCACATGCCAAGCCAAAACACACCTAGCCAAGCTAGCCATGTCATACGCCCATGGAAAACCCTTAACCCCACATACAAAACCAAACGGTCCCCTGCCTTGGCCCTAGCCGCACCACCATGGTGGCCTTCCCAATGCGACTACCAAAAACGAAGGCGTGCAACAATCAATGGTTGACCTTCAATCCCAGGAGCAAATCCTAGCCATCCATGGTTACCAGACAACACATGGTAACCTTTGGCCCGAAAACCTAAGTTTGGTCGCATCACCATGGCATGCCAACCTAGCCGCGCCATCAAGCCATGCCAATGACATGCCAATCTATCTAATCCACCATGCAGGCCTTCCCTACATGGCTACCCAAGTGAAGGCATGCAATAATCAACGGTTGCCCTTCAATCTCAGGAGCAAATCCTAGCCATCCAAGGTTACCAGACAACACATGGTAACCTTTGGCCCGAAAATCTAAGTTTAGTCACGCCATCATGCCATGACAACGGCATGCCAATCTAGCCGCCCCACCATGCTGGCCTTCCCTACATGGCTACCCAAGTGAAGGCATGCAACAATCAACGGTTTCCCTTCAATCTCTGAAGCAAATCCTAGCCATCCAAGGTTACCAGATAATACATGGTAACCTTTGGCCCGAAAACCTAAGTTTGGCCACACCACCATGGCATGCCAACCTAGTCGCGCCACCATGCTGGCCTTACCAATGCAGCCACCAACGAACGAAGGCGTGCGACGATTAACGGCTACCTATCCTCTTAAGATGCAAAATCTCGACCGTTGAAGGTCACCAAGCTACCAAGTCTTCCAAGCTCGACTTGACAGGCAACAACAATATGCTACATGTTTTCCACAAAACATTCGAGATATCAACACATATCACAAACTGGGGGATCCTCTTTGGGTATTGGTTTGGAGGTTTACAGCGTGCGGCGTACACTACGCCCATCATAAGGAAGTGTTATAAGGGTGATACGGTTAGTAAATATAGGGAGTTAATGGTGAAACGCTCTGGGACATCAATTCCATGCGTTAAAGATTTTATGGAACATCAATTCCATGCGTTAACGGTTTTATGGAACATCAATTCCATGCATACGGTTACCACCTCCTCCCATTTAATTACCTATTTTTCCATTCCTTAATCAGACCAGGGTACATTTCACTTCGACTTGTATAAATAGGTCTTACCTATTTCCATAGAAAAACAAGTTCATTCGGGAATATACAACACTCAGAAAATACTTGCTAGCTTACCATTTGTTAGCCTTCCCACTTTTCTAATACAAGTCGTAGTAACATAACTACTCTTCCAGAATCAACTATTCTGGTCTCATCACTTTCCTTGCTTCCCTCCCCAAAACCAACCCATTCTCCTTCACTTTGTGACTGAAGCAAGTCTAGAACGGTTATTTCTTGGTTTAGGCCGAACTTGTACAGATTGATCTCTCGATTCTAAAGTACTCTCGTGCAGTACATTATTTAGGGTTTGGACTCGTTTCTCACCCACACACCCGAAATTACCGAAATCAGTAGAAACTGTTTTCACCCACAAACAATAGGATAAAAACTATTTTTGAAAACCAAAGAAAATCAACTAAATCAGATCAAATGTAAAGACTCATCTAAGAGATAGTGATTTTATCCATGACCCACTTGCAGTCATTCTCTCGATCTCTTACTTTGTTTAGATAAAAAGAATAAGGAACGAAAAAAGAGAAACACAGAAAACAACAATATGTTTGTAGATGGTGGATTTTCGACAAGGGATAAAATCATAAAACCATAATTTTACATACTGCTGGTCTAGCAATCAGACGAGTATTGAGGTTCATGTCTCTCATTGAAGCATGAAAGCTCATGCCATAAGAATCTCTGACGGAGAATACTGTCGCTCAGAGTATATGTAGATGTGTAGTCTCTCAGCTGAGGCAACCGCATATCTCATGAGTACTGAATAATTTCAGTAATTACTTCTATATAGAATTGAAATATTGGACGGCTCCTAGACAACTAGCCTGCTAGTATAGAGCAATAACGTCTTCAGGATATAACAATGTTTTCCCTTACTAAATAAAAGAAATATGACGTTTCAACAAGCTCATATCACTCAATTCCTGAATAATTAATACTCATAGACGATCGTACTATTATAGAGCCATCAATTAATTATTTCTAAATCATTAGATTCATTAACTGAATCCTTGGAAAATTTTTACATTATTCATAATATTTCGTTACTTCAATTTATGGCAATTCCCAACAGAATACCATGGGTTAGTAATAAATATTCAATGTATGGGCATCTGTGCCACTATCAAGTAAGCCCCGACTAAAATGGTGCAAGTGTAATCAACAATAATGTACTAACGAGCACCTGAATGCACGAACGGGCATTCCAAAATACGAAGGAACGATGAACCTATGCAAAATAGGGAGAAAATAATAAATAATAAAATACTAATCAAGGTGTTGAGGTACTGGGCCCACCGGCCGGCCGGTCGTGTTGTGGCCAATCCCACGCCCAATTCTATATTTTATCATATTTTTATTATTTTTCCTAATTTCATGAATATCCTTTCAGTTGAACAAATATCCTTCGTTTTAAGGAAACTCCTCAGTTTCATGGTGTTTCCTTTGCATCAAGGAAATAATATAAAATTGGGAAAGGTGTCATGGGACCGTGTCTACTAGACGTCCGGCTATTCCCTAGTCGAGTCCGGTCCCACACCTCATGATTCCACATTATTTTATTATTATTTCCCTCATCTCATGAAAACTCCTTAATTTCATGATATTTCCTTCAAGTCATGAAAAATAATATAAAATTAGGGAAACTCGTGGGACCGTGCCCTTGTCGGCCGGTTATGCCCTAGCCAGTCCCACACGCCCCTTATTTTATTATTATTTTTTATGTTTCCTTCATGTCATGAAAACTCCTTCACTTCAAGGAAACTCCTTGGTTTCAACAAACTCATTGATTTTATGATATTTCCCTAAAATCATGAAAATACTATAAAATTAGGAAAAGTGACATGGGACTGGGCTTATTGGTCGGCCGGCCATGCCTTGGCCATAGCCGGTCTCACACTTCATGATTCCTTCATTTTATTATTATTTATTCCTTCATCTTATGAAGTTCCCTCAGTTTGAGCAAAAACCTTGATTTCTTCATATTTTCTCAAATGATGACTCAAACGCACATCATAAAATATCAAAATTCTCAGGACTGAGACACAGAAACTTTGGCGACGTGAGCATGTTATCTTGACCGACAAAAGTTGGATTTTTGGCTTGTAGGGATCCGGTCCCACGCATCTCCACCATTTGACCTAATTTGCGCAATTGCACGTATTAGGTCCAAAACTCTTCCAAACAATTTGGAACTTCATAAAACGATCGTCATACGGTCCCGTGACCAAACATGGTCGGTTTCATGATCCCTTGGTCGGTCCCTCATCTCTTCATAATTAATTAGGTCTTATCACCTAAGGCTCAGACGAGCATTATTTTAATAAATGATTAAACTTGCATTTAATCATCCTTTCACCAACTGGTCTTCAAGAGACTGTGGTATTTGCTCACTTGAACATATGGGCGCTACATGGTAGACCTATCATCCCATGTAGCCGGTCCCTCCTTCAGTGGTTGATTTTAAATAAATCATCAACTGATCAGAGTTTTGAATCCAAGTTTCATAATTCCATATTCAAACACTAATAATTTTACGTCGATCCCATGATCAACATTTTTATTAATTATACTCGGTTCAGTATTTTAAATTAATATTTTTGTCCCGCTACCTATAATTGATCATACGAACAATATTTTCTCAGACTAAGGAATATTGGTTCAACAATTAATATTCAACGATCCATCGAATGAGCAATATTTGCTCACCTTAGCTATCAACATTTACTCGAAAATTACACCTCCATCTCAATAGTCACGTTCGATTCATGAGTCTCAGAATATTTGCAAATCACGTTCGACTTAGCAATACAAGGGCTCATTGTCCCATAAAGTCAGCAACTGACTAACTAAATACACGTCTGCCTTGCATACTCCACATCACGAGACATCAATCGTGTTACATGGGGGGATATTAACTAGGGTTTTGGTATGGAGGTCTACGACAGGTATGTTCATACATATGAGAATGTGAGCAAGTCGTGCAATCAGTTGGAGGAGTTAGCAAAGTAGTGGATGGAAAATCAACCAAGTCTCCACACGATGAGGAACTGGTTTTAACACGATTTTCACTTCCCCACTCTTTGACTCCAGCAACTGTCACACTTCATGGGATCAAGGTAGGGCTGTCAATGGGTACCCAAATACCCAAACCCGGACCA
The DNA here is from genome assembly GCA_023529315.1 of Papaver bracteatum. Classification (NCBI taxonomy): domain Eukaryota; kingdom Viridiplantae; phylum Streptophyta; class Magnoliopsida; order Ranunculales; family Papaveraceae; genus Papaver; species Papaver bracteatum. The sequence continues at coordinate 3,502,918 of JAJJWX010005152.1, forward strand.
GATTCGGCTTAATTGAGTCTGGGTTTGGGTCCCAAAACTGGACCCATTAGCGATTTCGGGTCCAAACCGGGTTGTCTCTTTAGTATTTAATATAATTCTGAATATCTAAGGTGATAATGTGTTGGATTGATTATGTATTATTAGTTAGTTGTATATATAAATTCGGGGAAAGATTTATATGGGGTTATATTCGTCTCTGTGATAGGTTATGCCAATTTCTTGTCTACTATGAAATTATTCTCATCTCCATGGTTAAAGAAAGTGTGATGGCTTAGATATTCTTTGAATTTTGACATGGATTTGGTTGTGCACTTAAACCATTATCGGTACTTAACGATGTGTGATAAAAACCATCTCTGAACTGTGGTTGTATATTTAATAGGCTTATATCCTGAAGTGGCAGTTACAGACTTATGGATGAATGCTTACATGTTATAGGTGTCCATATGGATAACTAATTAGTGTTTATGATTCATGCTAGCTGTTGGTAACTCGGGGTATGAAATTTGTAACTTCTAGCTTAGATGCACAGTCGACGATACTTGAAATTATTGACATTTTTAACTAAGCAGCTATTGCTTGTTCGGGAGTTGGTTGTATGAGTTTGGTCGACATAAGAATGTTGTCTGTCATAAGAATTTTGTATGTCAAGTATCATTATATGGGTATATATGCTTATATGTATATATATCCACCTTCATGCCTACATGTATAATATATTATGTTCATTTATACATATCCATCCCATAGTTTAAGTTATGTATGTTATATGATGTTTTGAGTTACTTTAAACGTGAATTTAGGTTGAACATCTAAGTTACTTCTACGGGTAGAAATAGTTATTGGTATGGTAAGCAGTTCATACTATCTAAGAGATTTTTGTTGCAGCAACAGTTCATACAATCTATAAAAGAAATGATTGCTAACTAAATGTGATAGTTCATATCATTTTATAAAAGAATAGTTATTGTTAGTAAGGGTAGTCCACACTATGTAAATAAGAATGACGAACTACGGTCGTGCTTGATCCCTTCGAGCAACGGAGAGGGTATATAGGCAGCCGATATGCGGTTCAGCATAACTATACAAGGTTGTTCATATTATCTGAAGTGTTGGTTGCTGCTTGGCAGTTCATACCATTTATTCGGAGATGATTGCAACCCTAGTAGTTTACAAAATGTTTTGGTAAGAGGTAGTTGCAATACTGGATGTTCATACTACCTAATAATGAGATGACCGTTGCCTCTTTGAGATAATTCATACCATTTGATAACCATACAGCCAGTGAGACAAGAGATGGTTATTACCATTCGAGGTAATTCATATCATCTGCCTCGTCTAGTGAGTTAGTAAATGGTTATTATCGTGTGAGATAACTAATATCATCTGAAAAGGGATGGTTGTTGTCGTTTTAAGGCGATTCACACCATCTAGCGAGGAATGGTTACTGCAAGGCAGTTCATACCATATGCTAGGCCATAATTGGCACCCCCACAACATCTGTATGAACCTTCTAGGACGGTGAGATTTTCAGGCCTAAGTGGCACATTGTCAGGCCCATTGGGGCACCCCACCTATGGGTGGCTACCCAGAAGATCGTTGGCGCAACGATGGCTGGTAACCAGAACTACCCTGCCATTGGCACTATCCATTCCTCACCCCTATGATACGGAGTATGTTGGAAGGCCCACTGGGCACCCCGCCACCTCAGTGGCTACCCGGAAGACCATTGGCACTGGCCAATGGTTGCTGGTATCCATAACTACTCTGGCAATCCTGACATTTACATGACCCTTGATCGAGGTTTCTGTTCAGCAGAATCTCATTCTGTGAACCCTGGTGTTCGCCTGGAGATGATCATAAGGTGATTCATTTCATTTTCTTGGTAAAACTGAATTAGTCCGGAAAATTTGAAAGTCTAGTTTCTTGAATGACATATCAGAGAGTCGAAGCTTTCCAAGCGGGTCTGTCACACTAATCATCAGAGTCATCCGATTCATCATCATTATCATCCTCTGAAGAATCCTCTTTAGACTCTTTCTTGGAGTCACTGTCTGAATCATCAGGGAATTCTTCCTCGATATCGCCATATGTTGCATCCAGTAAATCGTCCTCATCACGTTATCTTGGAGATCAGCCTTAACTTGTCGTTCAATCTCCCTGTGCGGTGGATATGGCATGCTTTTGCATTCCATCGGCTCCCATATAGGTTCCTCTTCTTCAGCATCTGAGTCCGAGGCTACACCATCATGACGGGATCGGGGTCTCTCCTCGGCTTCTAAACTTTTCCGTTGAATTCTGCGTCTCTTTTATCGATACTCGCATGATCCGTATTAGCACGTGCTTTAGCTGCGAGGATTCTGGAATCCTCCTCAGAAGAGCTGGAAGATACCATTATCTGCAACCAAAGACACAGAATCATGGATATGTTAATGCCAATTTTACAACGAAAATGGTAATTCTCAACTCTTACCTTTTATGATTCCACTAACAGTAGTGATTGTAATGCAAGAGTCAACACTTCAAAACTTGCTCGTTTCTTCAAATCTACAAAAGACGAACAAAACTCAAGTTTTCATAAAATCATGAACATTTCTACTGTGTGAACATTCACCATGGAATTATGAAAACTAAACAATATTTCATCATAAATAATTGTTTACTTTAAATATTAGTCAAAATCAGACTTTGATTTTTAAATATATATATTTATATATATAACGTGAATTATTCACGTAAATATAATTTTATTATTATTTTTGATGTGAGCAACAACTCACGAAAAAAACAAAAAAAACTTTTTTCGTGAACATGACACAGCTTTACATACAAAAAATAATCCGTGAACATGCCACGGTTTTATAAAAAAAAAAGCTTTTTCCTTCGTACTATCATCCATCTTCGAAACGAGGGTTTATTTCGATTTTGTGAAAGCTCACATCTTTTAAGATAAAGTTTTGGTTTCCATGAAAGCTCATAAACAAAATTTTATCACTAGACACATGTCTATATATAAAAAAATCTCTCCTAAGTCAAGGGATTATTACTAATTTCTCAAACTAACGATCGAACGAACATACGTTTTCTAAAAAACAAGGGTTTTCTACAAAACTCACACTCATATATGCACATATATATAACTTCAGCATGAACAAAACATGAAAAACTCATGAAACTCCTGGAAAAAAATTTTGTACCTTGTTGGTGCCGGTCGGAAGTTGTCCGGACGGTGGCGGCAACGGTCGGACGACAACGGCTCTGACGAAAATTCTCCGATCTCTTCCTTTGCTCGGGCGTGAAGAAGATGAAAGGATGAAGGTGGTGGTCGTGAGGGAGGGAGAAATTTAAATAAATAAAAAAGAGAGATTAATTCCCTTTTATATCAAATTTTATTTCCAAAGCCTAATTTCACAAGGATTTCCTTTTGGGCCTGGCCCGTGAATCCTAAACCGACCAAGGTTCCGTCATCAAATCAGCGGTTCTACACCAATTTATGCTCATTAGACGATGCCATATCATGCCACTGGGATCTTCGTTCAAGCCGTGGTTCACTCGCACAATCGAATCCGGTAACATCTTATCTTACAACTACGTTCACTTACTTATTTCGTTCATAGCTGGAAAATCACCATCCAGTGCTGACTGAGGAACATTACTGTCCCTCACTAAGCAGGGGACTTAATGTAGATGGTGGATTTTTGACAAGGGCTAAAATCGTAAAACCATAATGGTACATACTCCTGGTTTAGCAATCAGATGAGTATTGAGGCTCATGTCTCTCATCAAAGCATGAAAGCTCATGCCACAAGAATCTCTGACTGAGAATACTGTCTCTCAGAGTATATGAAGATGTGTAGTCTCTCAGCTAAGGCAACCACATATCTCATGAATACTGAATAATTTCAGTAATTACTTCTATATAGAATCGAAAGATTGGACGGCTCTTAGACAACTTGTATGCTAGTATAGAGCAATAACGTCTTCAAGATGTAACAATGTTTTCCCTGACTATATAAAAGAAATATGACGTTTCAACAAGCTCATATCACTCAATTCCTGAATAACTAATGATCCTAGATAACCGTACTAGTATAGATCCATTAATTAATTATTTCTAAATCATTAGATTCATTAACTGAATCCCTGGAAAATATTCTACATTATTCATAATATTTCGTTACTTCAATTTATGGCAATTCCCATCAGAATTTCATGGGTTAGTAATAAATATTCAATGTACAGGCATCTGAGTCACTATCAAGTAAGCCCCGACTAAAATGGTGCAAGTGTACTCAGAAATAATGCACTAACGAGCACCTGAATGCACGAACGAGCATTCCAAAATACGAAGGAACGATGAACCTATGCAAAATAGGGAGAAAATAATAAATAATAAAATATTAATTAAGGCGCTGAGGGACTGGGCCCATTGGCTGGCCGGCCGTGCCGTGGCCAGTCCCACGCCCAATTCTATATTTTATCATATTTTTATTATTTTCCCTAATCTCATGAAAATCCCTTCATTTGAATAAATATCCTTCGTTTTAAGAAAACTCCTCAGTTTCATGGTGTTTCATTCGCATCAAGGAAATAATATAAAATTAGGAAAGGTGTCATGGGACCGTGTCTACTAGCCGTCCGGCTATGACCCAGTCGTGGCCGGTCCCACACCTCGTGATTCCTCATTATTTTATTATTATTTCCCTCATCTCATGAAAACTCCTTAATTTCATGATATTTCCTTCAAGTCATGAAAAATAATATAAAATTAGGGAAACTCGTGGGACTAGGCCCTAGCCGGCCGGTCATGCCCTAGCAGGTCCCACGTGCCCATTATTTTATTATTATTATTTTTTATGTTTCCTTCCTCTCATGAAAACTCATTCACTTCAAGGAAACTCCTTGATTTTATGATATTTCCCTAAAATCATGAAAATAATATAAAATTAGGAAAAGTGACATGGGACCGGGCTTATTGGACGGACAATCATGCCTTGGCCATAGCAGTCCCATACTTCATGATTCCTTCATTTTATTATTATTTATTCCTTCATCTTATGAAGTTTTCTCAGTTTGAGCAAAAACCTTGATTTCTTCATATTTTATCAAATGATGGCTCAAACGCACATCAGAAAATATCAAAATTCTCAGGATTGAGACACGGACACTTTGGAAATGTGAACATGTTATCTTGACCGACCAAGGTTGGATTTTTGGCTTGCAGGGAGCCGGTCCCATGTATCTCCACCATTTGACCTAATTTGTGCAATTGCACGTATTAGGTCCAAAACTCTTTCAAACAATTTGGAACTTCATAAAACGATCGTCATACGGTCCCGTGACCAACTAGGGACGGTTTCATGATCCCTTGGTCAGTTCCTCATCTCTTCATAATTAATTAGGTTTTATCACTTAAGGCTCAGACGAGCATTATTTTAATAAATGATTTAACCAGCATTTAATCATCCTTTCACCAACTGGTCTTCAAGAGACTTTGGTATTTGCTCACTTGAGCATCTGGGAGCTACATGGTCGACCTATCATCCCATGTATCCGGTCCCTCCTTTAGTGGTTGATTTTAAATAAATCATCAATTGATCAGAGTTTCGAATCCAAGGTTCATAATTCCAGATTCAAACACTAATAATTTTACGTCGATCCCATGATCAACATTTTTATTAATTATACTCGGTTCAGTATTTTAAATTCATATTTTGGTTCTGCTACCAATAATTCATTAAAGGAGCAACATTTGCTCAGTGAGCAATATTTGCTCAGACTAAGGAATATTGGTTCAACAATTAATATTCAACGATCCATCGAATGAGCAATATTTGCTCACCTAAGATATCAACATTTACTCGAAAATTACACCTTCATCTCAACAAACATGTTCGATTCATGAGTCTCATAACATTTGCAAATCACGTTCGACTCAGCAATAAAAGGGCTCATCATCCCATAAAGTCAGCAACTGACTAATTAAATACACGTCTGCCTAGCAGATTCCAAAATCATGGGACATCAATCGTGTTACATGGGGGGGATATTAACTAGGGTTATGTATTGGAGGTCTATGGCATGTGTGTTCATACACATGATGAGAATGTAAGCAAGTCGTGCAATTAGTTGGCGGAGTTAGCAAAGTAGTGGATGGAAAATCAACCAAGTCTCTGCACGATGAGCAACTGGTTTTAACATGATTTTCACTTCCCCACTCTTTGACTCCGGAAACTGTCACACTTCATGGGATCAAGGTATTTACAATTCTAGCAATATAAATAAGTCTCTGAATCATGATTGAAAGACAAGACAATATTTCGTCAAACAGACAACAAGAGATTAACATCTCAACGTCTGAGCAATTACTCTCAACATAGAAAATTCAATCAATCAGAGCTTATCTTATTTCTTCACGCAGAATACAAAACACACCTACAATCTTCGATCACCATTAATCGTACACATTTCTCAGCTTCCCTCCTACAGATCGACCCATCCTATCTTGTGACCGAATTGACTCTGGAACGGCCATTGTCTTGGTTTAGGCCGGAGTCCTACAGATTGATCTCTGGAATTCAAAGCACTCCCTTTTTGCAGTGCATCTATGTGAGGTTTGATAGTTCACTCGGTTCAAGGAGTTTTCTCCGCACGGTCTTCTCCTCAATTTCGTAAAAACTAGCAACTCGTTTTTCCCCATCTACAATGTTGTTTTAATTCTTCTTCTTTTTTGTTTTCAAAAACAGAAAAAAAAATAGAAAATATTTTCTGAAAATGTCTCTACCAAACGCGTTTTCTCCTGTTTTTATTTTTATCTGTTTTTAAAAACAGAAAACATTTTGAAAATTATACCAAACATGCTCTAAGACTTTATAGTGCATTTTTTTATGTACTAGTTATTCTTATGCAATATGTAGTTTCTGTTTTGTTTTGGTTATATGCGGTGCATTTTCTAAGTGTTGTTTTCATTCTGGTTTTTTATACATTGTTCATTCTTATAACGAAAGTATATGTGCACAAACTTGTACATTGTATGTTTTACTCATTTTCATATAAAAACTCATGGAAAGTAGTGGTGCAAAAACCTTCGCTGCATATACTAGTCATTTTAATGGAAGAAAAATAATCATATTATTGGGCTGTAAGGGATGCGTTTTTGGGGCTTAAAATGATAATTAAAACCAAAGCGTGGATATGGGGAACCTAATCTATGTAAAAGTTCAAAAATACTCTCAAATATTTTAAGTTATTACCCTTATACCCTTCCATTAACTAATTAATCTAATAAAAAAAAGACTGAAATCATTAACTAATTAAAAAAAATAAAAATAAAAACTGAAACTCATTACCCTTCTCTACTTCTCCTTTTCTCCTCTATTTTTTTCCTTTTCTTTTCTTGTTCGTTTGAGACGATTAATTTTCGATTCAAAAAAAATTCATCGTCGATTAAATTCATTGTATCAAACCTTGAAGACAAATGAAAAGCTAGGGAAATCATAGTCGAATCCATCTCCTCCTGAAGTAGATAAATCAACCTCATTAACTGAAGATAAAACTAAAGTGAATGAAAGGGATGAACCAGCCGCCGAGACTCCTGATATGACTGCAATAAGGTATGAATTGAAAAACCCACTCTTTACTTAAGCGTTTGAATAATTATTTAGTTGGTTTAGAAAAATTAGGCATGAAAAAAAAGTTTCTAAAACTGCTTACGGCTGGGAGTTTTTGTTTTCCAAGCCGTAAATAGGTCTTACGGTTGGGATCTCTAAGAACTCCCAGCCGTAAAATAGGCGATGCGGACAAGAGTTCAGAAATCCTAGCCAAAACAAGTTGTTTACGGCTAGGTTATTCCTAGCCGTATATTCTTCTGTGTTCAAATAAAATATTCAACGATGGTGTTTACGTCTAGGTTTTTCCTATCAGTATCTTTTCTTCATAACCGTAAATTTTATTTCCTAGCTGTTTTGTGTGTAATGGCTAGGTTATTCCTAGCCATATCTGTTATTGTGCTGAAAATTAAACAATTTGTATATTTCACGTCTAGGTTTTCTTATCCGTAATTTTAGTAACCAAGCATCAAATTATGCTTCCTAGCCATTATTTATTTTACGTCTTGGTTGATTACTAAATACCCCGTACATAAATGTGGTTGCGTCTGGGACTATCAATCTTTCCTAGCCATGTTCATTGTCAAGGCTTGGTTATGTCTAGATTTCCCAACCGTTTTTACTTATTTTCTTTTGCTATTTTGGTCTTGTTTGTATTTGAACATAGTAAATGAAAAGAGGAAGAAAAGATCACAAGAAGTAACACCTTGTAATGACCCGACTCTATAACCTCGTCACACAAAACCATTGGGTGCGAACCCAAGGAATGAAAGTGGAGTTGTGACTGATGGAGGAAGTGAAGGTGGAGGAAATGGATTTGGAGATGAAACTACTGGAGGAAGTGAAGGTGGATTTGATGTTATAGGAGGAACTGAAGTTGCAGTTGCCACATGTGGAGGAAGTGAAGGTGGACTTGGTGTTACTGGAGGAAGTGAATTTAGAGTTGGCACTGCTGGAAGAAATGAAAGAAAAGAAGAAAACTTGGTCGAAACAATTGGTGCTTCTATTACTAAAGGTAAATCCGTAGTGGAGGATGACAAAAAGGTGTTAGAGCAATGCTAGGTCGAACTCGCAAGCGCTGTTATCTCAAGATTGTTTGTTAAGTTTAGTTGCCAAAACTATAAGTCTTGATTTCTAGTCTACTTATAGCTAAGTCTCGGATTAGGATAGAAAGTGTAGTTGAGCATTAGACTTCACGGCGTTCATCGATTGAAGACGCAAAACTACAAATAGGAGCATGTGGAACTTCATCAACAAAAGGTATGTGGAGACTTGAACTCATCTAGCACTTAAAAGTACATCAACTCTATCTCTTATTTGAGAAAAAAGTTGTACATCTATATAGACTTCGATTATACACATTTTATATTTCGAGCCGAGTTTAACTCGCTTACATATTTCTCAAAACATGTGTTGGTAAGCTTTCGCTTTAACCAAGTTCATCTTATATTCTTGAAAAAAGTCAAAAGATGATCATGTGAAAATCGCCTTGTAACATCTTACATGATTTGTGTGAGACAGTCAGTTGATGTAGACTCAGAATGTTTCGTATTGATCATTCTATCATTTGAAAATTTCTTTGAAGCTAATAGTTTGTATGAGACAACTATTGTCGTCTTCTAAGAATGTTTCAATAATTGAAATGGGAGTTTAGAACAAATAAACATGATTGGATATAACACAATATGCATACTTGTATGCTAACTGTTGCAAGTTATTTCAAGTCTGGGAACCATAGTATGCATACCCGTATGCGTACTGGTTGGTTAATGAAAGTCCGGGAACTTAGTATGCGTACTAGTGTGAGTTTCAAATTCCGGGATTTAACTGAGTTTGGTGGTATGTGTACCCGTTCGCATACTGGCGAATCCAAACTTAGTCTGGTCACTTAGGTATGCGTACCCGTTTGCATAATTGAGTAGGTTATGTTCTAAAATCGGTTTGTTCATGAACTAATACATTTATATAATAAGGAATGGAATCTTTCGCAAACCATGGATATAATGTTCATGAAATAATTCGAGTGAATCAAAATCGATTTTGCTTCAATTGTGTCTTGTATACTTCTATGAGAATATAAATAATTGAACAACTCTAAAATTAGTTTCATTTGAGTCATTTGAACTAGTTATGGTTAAGATGAATATGGTTGATATGAAAGTGTTCATATGGATAACTTCGGTTAACTACTATTGAGCCAACAAAGGTGTACACGTTGAGGTACGGTTACTCATATCTAAATAAAGTCACTTTTCATTTGTGTGTAATAAGCTAAGTTTGATCTAACGGTTGTAAGATATTGGCTTGAGTCTAATCAGGTTTTCATCTAACGGTGAATATTGAATGCTTTGTTACCAAGGTAACATTGATTGCAAACCCTGATTTGAAGACTATATAAGGGAGAGCTCTAGCAATTGGGAAACATAATCCCACCACCTCTTGTGTGATACTAGTTGCGACTAGAGTCGATTCTCCTTTAACCTTAGGTTTTTCCAAAACCCCGTAGGTTAACAACTTAAAGACTTCATTGGGATTGTAAATCCAGACCCAACTATTTTATTTGTAGTTGCGTGTTCTGATCTTTCCGTTTTTTATCGTGTTGAGTACTATCTTCTCTAATATTTGCTCGAGATTTAATCTCCGATAGGCAAGATAAAAAGTAGACACAAACATATTCATCTCATCGTTTGTGATTCCACAATATCTTATTTCGCTACCATACGATTAAGATTATTGTGAGGTGATTGATATTTCTAGGCTGTTCTTCGGCAATATAAGTCTGGTATATCAATTGGTTCTTGTTCACCTTGATTTATCAAAAGACGGAACAAAACTCATAGGTATATCTGTGGGAGACAGATTTATTTATTCAACAGACTTTTCAGTGTGAGACGGATTGGTTTATCAAGTCTTCGACTTTGGGTCATAGCAAATCTTAGTTGTGGGTGAGATCAGCTATGGGAATCAAGTGCGCAGAATCCGGCGTGGTTCTAAAGGCGTAAATAACGCGACCATACCTTGATCAATATGAGATTGGTTAGGGCTCAACTACATTCCAGTCCGAAGTTAACTTGGATCTAGTGTCTGTAGCTGCTTAATATAGTGTGGTGTTCAAATATGGACTAGGTCCCGGGGTTTTTCTGCATTTGCGGTTTCCTCGTTAACAAAATTTCTGGTGTCTGTGTAATTTATTTTCCGCATTATATTTATTTATATAATTGAAATATCACAAGTTATACATAAGTTCAATCAATTGTGAATCCAACCTTTGGTTGTTGATTAAATTGATTGACACTTGGATATTGGTTTTTGATACCGTCCAAATTATTTCTTATATTTAATCGGGATCGCAAATTCCTATTTGTTTGATTACAGATTGAATTGAGAAATTGAGATATAACTCTTGGATATACTTTTCTTAAGATTGAGTCTGACTGTCTAGTTGATTCTATTGAAAGTTTATCGAAGTTAGTCCATACAGATTGCTAAGCGAAATAATGGGTGCGGTTGTTAGACCCCCACTTTTTCAGAAGGGAAAAAAGAAGTATCCACCAAAAGACTCGGCAAGAAAAATCATTGATGCTATGCAGTTTTTACCTCTCAAGAGGAATGAGAGACCTTGGGGTGAGCCAAAAGATAGATCCGTCTTGTTTGGTTACCAGTCATCATGGGCCGCTAAGGTATGTGCCGCAAAGGTAATAAATCAAATTTTGTTGTAGGGATTTAGCCCATGGATGTGCGGACCAATATAGTAGATAGGGCTTTATTCCTATTGTATATAAAATACTATATCTATGTAACACATACTAACTCTAATCAATGGAATCTCCTTCTCTATGTGCCTCTTTATCTTTCCCATCCACTGAAAACGTTATCATCACGAGCTCTTCCCTGCTACAGAACGAATTTCTTTTCGGGTTTACATCAACGGAATTATCGTCAAGCTAATGTTGAAATCGCTGGAATCAGATTAGCTAAGTTGGATCTACTTTCTCCTTTTTTTTACCAGTTTTTATTTTTATTTTGGCATATCCAATGTTAAATTCGTGGTGAAAATTAATTAATTTGATGCCTGGTCAAGATCTGTTCCTTATCTATAAATCTCATAATCAATTGGTTGAATCCATGGACATATATTATATGCATCATACATCAATTGATTTGAATTTTATAATAATATATACGTGTATGTTTTTCGATTGGGTCATGTAATATTAATCTTTAATTCTGTCTGTGTATGTTACAACGCTCTGAATTCCTTCGAGATTCTGAGGAGAAAGAAAAGCCGACAACAAGAGATTTCTAAATTGGTTCAGTCCGCCCAGCCAAATCCGGTTCGGTTCATCCAGGCCAACCGAACCTGTTTCAACATGTCATGTTGTTTGTCATGTTCTGTTCCTGGCTGGTTTTGGGACGTGCGTGGCTAAAGTTGTTCCAGTTCTGCTTATATACCGGGGTAACCAAAGCCCAAAGGTATGTAAATATAAAATAAACATGAGTTCTTACATTGAGTGCTTGCTAGGCTTATTTATTTGTTTATAGAGCCTAGTTTTGTTTATTTTTTCTTAAGATAAGTCCAAATCATATAAAAGGTCAATTTAAATTATGATTGCTTATCTAAATCATTAAGAATTTTAGTCTTAATGCAATATTGTTCTATTGAATATGATATTGGCTATGGTTGAATGATGTCTTTTGTTCAATTGGTTGTACCAACTCGATTCTATTGTATTCATTTGAGGTTTAAAAGTACTTGAGAACCATTGTTGCATACATGATATTTTCTCCCTAAATTTGAATGTTCCGTGCGATGTAATCCACTTGCTTGACTATTAGTTTCAAAAGATACGTTGAAAATAAAATTACATGTATTCTAATTTTTGTGGAAGAACACACACAAGGTGATATGAGTCAGAAAATTTCCATTTCTCTACTTCATCCATCATACTAACGAACCAGTATATGTTGAAGTGTGACAACAAGAGAACTATATTTAGTAATTTATTCAACCTAAAGTAAGTGGTTGACATGTGTAGTGAGGTTCTCTTGGCCCGTTGAGATAAAGAAATTTCTCAAATTAAGCTAAATGTAGCAAATTAAAAATGGAAGGAACCCCGAAGTAATAAGGATTAGACGTAACGACTCATATAAAGCATGAGAAAAGGGAGATATATATCATGGGATGAAGCTAAAATGTAATTCTAGTTTCCATCATAAATGAAAGAGTTAAAAATGCACCTGGTTATAGGTGTTGGTATATCTCCCCCTTTTAATGCCAACAACCAAACTGAAAAACGCTAAGGTTTTTTCACCTCCCGCACGTTTTTTTCGTGTACCGCCGAATGTTTCGTACACCGTCCGTATCTTTCAATTAACGCAGTTTTAACATATACAGTTGGATTAACTTCATCGCTGTCGTTAGCCGTCGACACAAACTATGCAAAAGCGCATCTAATCTACACACACAAGCGCATTGTTTCTGTTCTTTCTCTTCCATCATCGTCTCCTCTTCTCCCTCAAATCAACAAGCACAACTCAACAGTGTTAGTCATTGGTTCAACTTGAATTTGATTTCATCATCTCCCCCAAATCAATTGATTTTATTTTCCCCCAACATTATTCCAGAGCAGCAGCAAATCAATTGATGATTTTGAACACCACCCAAATCGAGTTCCAATTTCAGCTCATTAATTCATCAGGTTAGTGTTCAATGTGGAAAAATTTGCATTGTTTCATTTTTTTTTAGTAGATTGGAACGGCATAGTTCAGTTTAGTAAACATCAAATTTTAATTTGTTAATCATGTATACAAAATTTAGGTCATTGAGATTGATAGTCCGCTTCCTATTTGTAACGACGACCTTTAGCTTCAACTGCTGATGTTCTTGAATGAATCAATATAGGGTTCCCATTTGTTTTGTGTGTTTATGTTCTTAAGATTTATAATAGTTTATCTGTCTCAAATTCATTGTTTTGTAGTTCTTGAAGTATGGGTTTTATCTTAGATTGATTTCTGGATAGGTTTTAGGTCATTTTATGACGATGATTGACAAAGCAAAGGTGGAACAGGTTCATCTTTATGCCCTTCCTTTATCGCAAATGTGTTCATCCCTTGAAAGAAAGCTTCAACTAATTATGTGAATATAAAACTAGCCACGTTGGTGCATAACATCTTGAAGAAAGTAATAATCTAAAATATATATCTCAATTGCTTTGAAATTTGTTTCTTTATGCGAGAAGCCTCTAATCCTATGAATTTTTGGTTGTGGATTGCAGGGGATGCATAGTACTTAGCGTTTAGTCTTTTGGTTTTATGTCATTGCAAATGGAACATCAAAAATGCTTAATTGTATATTGTCAAACTGAAGAATTGTGATATTAGTCGTCATGTGGAACTTTCTATTGCTTATCCAAGGAAACATGAGGTTCTGCTCAAGATGAAATCTACAAAGTGTTATCCATTTGCTTGGAAAATGGGAACAGGGGTGATGTGCCCTTTTTTTTGTCCTTCAAAGCCGACAACAAAATTGTATCGGTGCTTAGCTGTAGTGTAAGTACTGCTTTACTTGTTTATAGTTTTCCACTGTCTTTCATTCACATTACCTATCCTATGATTCCTATACTTGGATGGAAAAATATGAGAATACAATGAGATATTGGTGTTTCTATCTTTCATTTTTATGCTACAAAGTCGACTGAACAATGAGATACCGATATTTATATATTTTAGTTGCAGATCATATCCTCTCTTTTCCAAAAAAGCATTAGTAATAAGTATGCATTTTTTTTCTCCTGTAATTTGAAGACTTTTCATTGGGGTTGATCGATGTAGGTTTGGTGCAATTCTTTTGCTGCTAATTTCGTCAGTAAGACGTGATATCCGAGTAGTTATTTGCGGGATTTTATCTCATATTCTTTCTTTTAGCTGCATATTATTGTTATTTGTTTTGCAAAATTGAAAAAATGTGGATGAAAAAGACTATGTTTGCCGACGTGAAACGCACGTGCACTCTACTTGTACAATGTAATGTGTGTAACATAGTAGCAACCAATTTTCACATCAACTTTAATGGCAACAAGGACTTTGCCTGGCCAATTGACTATCTTATTCAGTTAAACTAGGTCCAATGTCTATACTTATAAAATGAAAACACAAGACATAAATTCACTAAAGCACTTGATATATATTGGGTGAAACGTAATATATATTCACTCTAAAGTACTTGAGTTGAATCCCACTTTTGTTACTTAATAAGGACACACAACTTATTAAAACTCTCAAGACCCAAATGTCTACCTGATAGTTGTTTTTTTTTCCACTAATTTAAGGAATTTAAACTAGTTGTTGAACTATTTCCTTATAATGTGACTACGAGGATTGGATCATCGAGCGCAGAACTGCTCAAAATTTGTTTTCAAGATTATACAAATACGTCGATGTACCAAGGAATAATCACACCTTGTTAAATTTCCAAGTAACCCGTTGTAGACACCCTAATTTCGTACACAGTTTGAAGTCGTACTTCCGCGAAATAAGGTCTAAAAAAACACCATTCACGTGCCCACAGTTTAGGTCCAAGGATAAATATTTTTTTCGTCCACTAGGTGGAACACTTGAGCCAAAATGATAATCCATAAGTGAAAAATACTACCACACCCATTTTTAATATTTTCTTCACTATGAAACCCATGGACTGAAAAGTTCAGACGCGCCCCCAATTTTTGTGAGAAAATTTCTCCCAAACCCATAATTTATAAAATTATGTTTCTTCACGATTCCTTCTTTAATTTTTTTTCTTCTTCTCTACTGTGAATCAAACTACCATTTCTCTCTTTAGAATCCAACAAACCCATGGACAAATTGTCAAAACAGGACATTCTAACGATACCTATCTCATCACTAATCTTCTTTCACTTTACGCGAAAAATCATCTCGTTTCTGATGCAACCCATCTTTTAAATTCAATTACTGATCCTGACATTTTATCCTTTTCAACTCTGATTTCATCTTGTTCGATCTCTCGGCATTTCAGTGAATCCCTTTTTCTTTTTCGCCAAATGCTTAATCATGGTATTTTACCTGATAATTTTGTTACTCCAAGAGCACTAAAAGCTTGTGCTGGATTATTTGCATTGAAAATTTGGTAGACATATTCATAGTTTAGTTAAAGTTTGTGGGTTTGAATCATATTTATTTGTTCAATCTTCTTTGATCGATATGTATGTGAAATGTGGTGAAATTAAGGACGCTCACATGCTGTTTGATAGAATAGGTCAGATAAATGTGGTTAGTTGGAGTGTTTAAGTTGTTGGTTCTGCTCGGCAAGGATACGTGGATGAGGCAAAAGAGTTGTTTAATGAGATGAGGGATTTTGGGTTTGAGCCTAATCTGATAACATGGAATGGTTTAATTGCGGGTTTTAATTATAATGGATTGGCTTCAGAGTCACTGCAATTATTACATAGAATGCATTCAGAAGAATTTAAGCTACTATCTCTAGCGTCCTTCTTATGATAGGGCACATGGAAGCTTTGAAGATGAACCAAGGTCTTGGGGCGGACAAGTGGGTCGTTAGTGCACTAATTGACATGTATGGGAAGTGTGGTTATGCATCAGAAATGTCTCAAGTGTGTAGAGAGATGGCTCATATGGATATTGTCTATTGTAATTACAGGAATACTAGATTGGGGAGCTAGGATGGAGGATAATGGTTGTATAAGCTAAGTTTGAGGCATTGGCGTTGTTGGTTAGGAAGCAACATATGTATTGGTGTAAAGAGATTACAATGTATGAGATATTGCATTTTGAATGGTGGTTGCTCTGATGATTGAGCTATGAACAAATGGATCAGTGAAGTGAGTTATGAATGGTGGTGTTGATGTTGGTTTCAATGGGTTATGCATTTAAAATAAAATGGAGCTAAAAGAATGCTACAGTGGCAAGGAAAAGGAGATGAAAGTGCAAATGGGTTTGGTGTGCGTGTGACGTGCATTTAAAAGAAAATGGAGGTATGAATAGTGATGCATAACAGGTTATGCATCTACAAAATTTGTTGCATAACTTGTTATGCATTCTCGAAATTGGTTGCATAACACCTTCTGCAACTTTTTTTTTGTTGCATAACTTGTTATGCAGTCCAGAAAACAGCTACTTTTTTCTTAGTATTGAAACCAACAAAAAATAAGACTGCATAACTTGTCATGCACCTACAATAATATCTACATAACATGTTATGCAGTCGTGAAAATAGATGCATAACCTGTTATGCATCCGAAAATATGACTGCATAATGCATTATGCATCGAGAAAATTGTTGCATAATCTTTTATGCATCGAGAAAATAGATACATAACCTGATATGCATCCGTAAATATGGATGCATACTGCATTACGCATCAATTTTTTTATTTACGCACTAAAATCAACCAAAACAATGGTTACATAACTTGTTATAGATGCATAACTTTGTTATCCAAATGCATAATTTATTATGCAGTGGATAAAATGGTTGCATAATTTGTTTTGCATCTACAGAATGTGTTATGCATATTTTTTGGTGGCTGCATAATGGTTATGTATCGAGTTTTCAAAAATTTTGCCTAAAATGATGATATAATCGGAGGTGATCATCATTTTTAAAATGTAAAATTTAGTAAAAGAAATTAAAATGATTTTTAAGAATTTTTAATAATTGGAAATAATAATGATTTATTTGGTTAGAATATCTAGGTTTTTAATAAGAGCCATCAGATTTAGGTTATTTAATCCTAAGGTAATTGTTAATGGAAGAAAGCTATAAATAGTTAGCTAGTTTTGGTGTCGGAGAAAGAAAAAGAGGGGAAAATTCTAGTCACCTAGGGAGAAAACCAAAGAAACTTTTAAGAGATTTTAAGTGGAAAAATAGGAGAAGCATATAATTCTTAGAGAACGGTTAGTGTTGGATTGTCCTTGGATCGAGTTCGCGGAAACCTACTTACAAAAAGAGGTAATACTGAAACTTTGAACTCAGGTGTGAAAACATGTGTAAGAGATAATGGTTATGCTGAAATATTAATGGAAAACGATCACTTGCTCTGTTTGGTTATTTGATGCATAGTTACTTTGGATTTTCTATTGATTTGTTTAGTGATCATAACTCTGAATATATTCTGATCCTTTTAAATCTAGACACATGCTAAGCTTGGTTTTGTGCTTTACGGCGTAAGTGGGTAGAGTCATAATAGTCATAATAATCATCCTTTTAATAATCATACGTTGCATCTTTTTGAGCTAGTAGTGCTATGAGTTAGAGTCATCATCATATATTTTGTGTTGCTCATTCTTTCAATGATCATGATTTTGTTTTTCTATCCACAAATAATTAATTAATATTGATCATATCATAATCTTTAGTTAATAGCACTAGCTAAGCATCTCATAAGTAATTTGTTCATCTCATCGTATGCATCTTCTGTAAGGATATTATATGTGCATCTTGATGGTTGCTCACGTTTCCTAAGACTGTTCACATAGTCAATACATGCATAGTGGTCTGATAACAATATATGCATAGTGGTCTGATAACATCTTGTCCATTGAACTGCTAGATCCAAGAACTGTTCGGTCCCTTTTCTTGATTAATAAAAATGCATGTTTTGATGGTCAATTAATGGTAAATGATATTAAGATAATAATAATAATAATTGTTTGAATGAAGGGTATGCCTTGTCTTTGAATCAGTTTTTAACGAAATTCATTGAATAATAATGATAATGATAATTATCAGATAATAATTTAATAATTTTGGATAATAATAATAATAATTCCGTTGATTTGATTGGATTTGGTTTTCTTACAGGTTTTGTCAAGGTTGCCTATTTACTTGAGGATTTAGTTATTTTTTATGTATTCATTTCATTATTTGTTATTGCGAATTAGAACCTGAAAATCCCAATTATAAAGTAGAGGCCAATCTTCGGATTGGACAGACTAGGTGCCTCACACCTTCCTAGTTTGTACCTTGATTCCCGGACTATATCTATGTTTTGGATCAGTGCTTATTTTGGGTCCAAACTCCCTAAGTTGGGTGGCAGCTTCGATAATAATATTTCCCCTAATAATAATTTCCACGTGTGATTCCCATTTTAGATATTTGAGAGATCCTAACCGATTTCGACGGTATCTACAGTGGCGACTTCACTGGGGACTGGAATCTAACTTGAAACATATTTTGGATTTTAGGGTTTTAATTTGACACTACTCGGTGTTGCACACACACACACACACACTGCACGCACCCATTCACCTTGCATTTTCATTTTGCATCATCCGAGTCCGAATCTTAGGAAAATCCGTGGTTAGTAAGCTGAACCCACTGGGCGTTATCAACCGAACCACCACAAGCCTTAGCCAAGTACCAAAGAAGACTAGTTTCGACTACGTCTGAGGTATATTCTACTAAGGTAACCTAAGCCTACCCAAGAGTTAGTGAAACCTGAATGCACGTGCATTAATTGTAAACTACATTCATTGTTGCACAAAATCCGAGGCATAAGCACCCTTGTGTTGCCATATATTCTTTTGTTTCCTTGAAAACAGGAACACGAGCATAGATCGATGCTGAGGCCGTAACAGGCTTGATGGAAAAATTACAGAAGATGTTGGATACTAAGTTCACTGAACACGAGAAGTAGACTCTCGAGGCCATTACTGGGTCTTTAAGAAAATATGAGGTTAATACTGGAAATATAACAGATGGGTTAGAGGTTCTCTTTGTAGAAGAACATGAGGTAAGCACTATAAAAGCGGACTCAGGTAAGACTTTCACTGAAATACCCTATTTTAATCCAGTCAAATCAATTCGATTAATGGAAGGTCAGAAATGCCCTTCGATCATTCATGTTGAAAATACTTACCTAGTTGGTAAACCAGAGAATTGTGTTCTTTCTAAAAATGTTTCAGGAAATCAAAATAATTTTGGAAAAAAAATATTTAACTTGGACAAGGAGCACGATTATACTGATGGACCGACTCCCTATGACGAGGAAATGATCGAAGAGGACATACCTCATGAGATCCTCAAGTCGTTTGATCACTTGGAAGAAAAGCTGGAACCAGTCGAAGAAGTAGAGTCGGTCAATCTGAGCACGGAAGATCAACCCCAAATGGTCAGGATCGGTACTACTTTGTCTTCACAAGAAAGGAGGATGATGATCGAGTTACTAACTCAGTATAAAGATATATTTGCATGGTCGTATGAGGATATGCCAGGGTTAGACACAAACATGGTAGTACATCACTTACCTATCATCTCCGGAATGAAGCCAATCAAACATAAATTACATAAGCTCCGACCAGAGTTGTCTTTGAAGGTACATGACGAGGTGATCAAGCAGTATGAAGATGGATTTTTGATGGTTACAAATTATCCAGAGTGGTTGGCTAACATAGTACCAGTTCAGAAGAAGGACGGAAAAATACGAATGTGCATCGACTACAAAAATATTAATAAATCAAGCCCAAAAGACGAATTTCCCCTCCCCTATATTGACATCCTTGTTGACAATGCTGCAAGGCATGGATTACTATCATTGATGGATGGGTTCTCAGGATATAATCAGATAAAAATGGCATAAGAAGATAGGGAGAAGGCATCTTTTATTACACCTTAGGGGACATTTTGCTATGTGGTAATGCCTTTCGGTCTTAAAAATGCTGGAGCTACTTATCAACGTGCAATGACTACTCTTTTTCATGACATGATACACAAGGAATTGGAGTTGTATGTAGACGATATGATTTCCAAGTATGAAAGAAGAGAAGATCATCCATCAGACCTATAGAAGTTGTTTGACTGGCTCAGGAAATACAAGTTGAGGCTTAATCCCAATAAATGTACATTTGGGGTAAAATCAGGAAAGCTACTAGGGTTCATTGTCAGTAATAAAGGAATATAAATTGATCCATAAAAAGCGAATGCAATCATTAATATGCCTCCTCCCAAGAACGAGAAGGAAGTGCGAGGTTTTCTAGGAAGAATTCAATATATCAGTCGATTCATCGCGCAACTAACTCCGGTTTGCGCACCAATCTTTAAATTTCTAAGAAAGAACTCGCCAAAGGAGTGGAATGAAGAGTTTCAAGAGGAATTTAATCAGATAAAGAAATATTTGTACAATCCACCTGTGTTGGTCCCTCCGGTCCATGGGAAACCTTTTATTGTTGTATTTATCGGTAACAGACTCATCAATGGGGGCAGTTTTAGGACAA
Source organism: Papaver bracteatum (assembly GCA_023529315.1). Taxonomy (NCBI): domain Eukaryota; kingdom Viridiplantae; phylum Streptophyta; class Magnoliopsida; order Ranunculales; family Papaveraceae; genus Papaver; species Papaver bracteatum. The sequence goes on from JAJJWX010005152.1 coordinate 3,523,773, forward strand.
TACGACGAAGATGGTAAGAAAGAGCGGGTGATTTACTATATCAGCAAGACATTGTCCGGATATGAGTCAAAATACTCAACAATAGAGAAAACATGCCTTGCCCTTATCTGGGATACTCAACGTCTTAGATATTATATGTTATCTCATTCGGTGCAGTTGTTATCAAGGATGGACCCACTTAAATATCTTTTTGAAAAGCCAATGATCTCAGGGAGAACGTCCAGGTGGAAGTTGTTGCTAGAAGAATTTGACATCACTTATGTGACACAAAAGCCAATAAAAGGAAGAACAATAGCAGATCACTTAGTAGCGCAACCTATCCCTGATTGCGAGACATTCATAACAAAATTTCCCGACGAACATATCCTTGTTGCTGAACAAGATAATGAAGGTGAATTGTGGAAGATGTATTTTGATGGAGAAATGAACCCAGTTGGTAAAGGAGCGGGGGCAATTTTGATATCTCCTGATGAGGTACGTGATAGGCACATTTATGTGTCTAATATGTCTCAATTGTATGTATTGTTAGTACTCGATTTTTGTATTTATTTTGTTATTTTATGTCTTTGTAGGTATTTATAGAGAAATAAGCTCTTGCGGCGAAATTGGCTCGAAAAGTGGTGTTTTACACCCCAGGATAAATTACTAAAGGCACCCCAGAAAATTACTAAAGGCACCCCATGAGAATGTGTTATTCGGACTCCAGCAACGGATAAGGGGCGACCACTGGATAAGGGGTGACCTTCTTCACAAATTCAGAAAAAAAAAAAAATTGGCGGGAAATTTTTTGCTCTTCACTGGCAGATTTTCTCGATTGCATTTGGACGTGATTTTGTGCGATTCAATCGCTGAAACTTTTTGGAAAGATGTAATATATCATAACAGAGTTGGTATGGGTGATTTTTTCGACTGAATTTGGCTGGATAATCACGTGGAAGAAATCAGGGCAACACGGGTTTGAAAATGATATTCACGGATTTTCAGCAAGTTTGATGTGTGCTGCTCATGTTTGGATGACACTTAGTCATTGAAGATGCGTGTAGAAGCTAAATAAGGGAGTATCAGAAGCTATTTACGCGTGGAGAATCATTTCAGGGAAGAAAATATTCGTAAAATATTTTCTTTTAACACCGAGTAATGGAGGATCATGGAGAGTTAATGAGCGTGATTTCTTGTCGCTTTTGGGTATAAATACGTTTCTATGGTTTCCTAGAAGTTGGGTCGAGAGTTTGGGGGGCTTGAGGAGAACTGAGGAGCAAGAAATCACCATGAATAGCCAGCTTCCTGCTGCTGATGAAGATGAAGAACAGACTAGCAACATCAATCGTTTTTCAACAGTGACAACGACAGTGGTACGTGGGTCACAGTCTATTGATGAAGAGACGCATCTCTTTGTGAAGAGAAACCTGTTGGTGAAAAGACATGTCTTTTCCCAACAGATGCAAAAACCCCTATAAGTAGCATCTCCCAAACCCATTTCGAAATCATCTCTTGAAAACCCTTTCTCTGTTTTCTCTCTTCTTCTAAAGCATCATCAGAACCTTCTTTTCATGTGTTCTTGATTGGGTCAAGGGGTGAAAACCTTGAATCCAATTTCCGGTTGTAGGGCTTTCATTGTATCCTGAAGGCAGTATTTCACATACCTGTTGCAATTTCCAATTCGTTGGAAGGGTAGAAATATTTGTCTAAAAGAAATCACCAGAGCCTTGAAAGCTTTTGAGTACAACCACAGTCTGTTTGTGTTTCATCTCCATTGCAGCCCAGAATTTTCCAACACAGTCGTGGGTCGTATTTCTCCTACGACAACAGCACTTCAGCTTTGTCGTTGTTTGAGACGTCTTTTGTGGGTCGCAGAATCTTGTTTTATACCATTTTCTCTTCTTCTCTTTATTGTAAACACCATTTGAGCCATAATAAATAATTATTTTGAGAGAATGTTTACCATGATGAGCTAATTCCCTCGTAACCAAGGCAATGGAGGAATCTATTCACGCAACATAAATGGGTAATTATTTCATTTAATTATATAATTCACCTAATCGCTGCTTTTGCAGAGTTCTAAATTGTTTGAATGATTGTATTAATTATTTGTGATTCAGTTTGATAGGTTATGCTTGGTTTAATCTCTTGATAATCTATGCTTAAGGTTTACAAATAACATTTGAGAATTTGTATGATTGATAGTGAATTAAAGATAAAAGAGGACTGAAGAATTGAATAGAGTTTTGAAATATTTATCATTCAATTTTGCGTAATAGTGGAATCTAGTGTCTTGGTCACCTCTCGCCCACTTTGTTAATATTTTTGTATATATATTTTTCTATCATTTTAGTTTATTAAGTCTAAAAAAAATCTTCCTTCACAAGTCTCAAAGAACCTTTCTACTACAACATCATTGATAAATACCATAAGTACGCATTCCAATTTCTGTTCGATTGGATTTCAACTGTACTAACAACATGGTTGAATATGAAGCATGCATTGCTTGCTTGAGAGCTGCCTTAGAGTTATCAGTCAAAAAGTTGGAGGTGTATGGAGATTCCTTGCTGATTGATAACCAAACACAGAAAGTCTGGAAGATCAAGGAAGAAAAGATAGTTCCATACCATGAATGCCTCATGAAGCTGGTGGAGAAATTTGATTGCATTACTTTTCATCATCTTTATAGAGACACGAATAAATTTGCAAATACATTAGCTGCTTTAGCATCACTAATCCCGATCCCAGGAGATTCCACAGTCAAACCCATTGAGGTGGCATGAAGATAGAAACCAACTTACTATTATGCTGTTGAGATCGAAGCAGAAACACCTAACGGAGATCCATGGTACCGTGATATCAAGAATTACTTAGAGAATCAGACGATGGCAGACGAGTTGAATAGAAATGAGCGTCGTTACATACAACGCATGTCCTTTCAGTACATGATCCTAGGAGGAGTGCTTTATAAAAAAATATTATGATGGGATTTTGTTGAGGTGTGTAGATGGAGATGAAGATCGACGCCTTCTTAATGAGGTACATGAAGGAATCTGCGGCCCACACATGAACGAACACATGTTATCTAGGAAAATTCTTCGAATGGGATATTATTGGACGACGATGGAATCAGATTGCTTTAAGTATGTGAAAAGATATCATAAATGCCAAATACATTCCAATTTATTACATTTTCCACCGACCGAGTTGCACCCTCTTACATCACCATGACCTTTTTCTGTTTGGGGCATTGACATGATTGGGAAGTTAAATCCTTCTGCATCAAATGGGCATGAGTACATCATAGTGGCAATTGATTATTTTACAAAGTGGGTAGAAGCAATATCTGTAAAGAATCCTACGGGGAATCAGACTGTGAAGTTCCTCACGAACAATATCATATGTCATTACAGATTGCCAAATGAGATTATATCAGATAATGGATCCAACTTTGTTAGCAAGGAGGTAAAATGGGAGTGAGCAAAGTATAAAATCCATCTAAGGAACTCAACCGTTTACAGGTTGCAAACAATGGTGTTGTGGAAGCTGCAAATAAGACATTAGGAAGAATCTTAAAGAAGATAACAGAAACATACAAGGATTGGAGTGAGAAGTTACCTTATGAATTATGGGCTTATCGTAACTCAATCCGCACACCCACTGGTATGACTCTGTACTCTTTGGTTTATGGCACAGAAGCAGTTTTTCCCGTTGAAGTTGAAGTTCCCACCTTACGAGTGATAAAAGAGGGCACGATACCCGAAGATGAATGGATATAATCGAAGGTTCAATAGCTGAATTTGATCGATGAAAAGAGGATACGTGCCGCATGTCATGCACATGCTTACCAGAAGAGGATTGCTCGAAGTTTCAACAAAAAGGTTCATCCGCGAGGCTTAAAGGAAGGAAATCTAGTACTCAAAGAAGTCAGACCTATCAAACATTCGGACCCAATAGGAAAGTTCAAGCCTAATTGGGAAGGTCCGTACATCATCAAAAGCATATACCCAGGATCCTCAGTCCGATTACCTGATCTGGACGGACGTGAGGAGCCGAAACTCACAAATGTCGACCAACTGAAGAAATACTACACCTAAGGACGCTCATACAATTTAATGAGATTTTTTAGGAGTCCAATATCTCTCTCTCATAGTGTCATGTAGAAAATGAGTAGAGGTAGGGTCATCACAGTTTTTGGCCCTGTTTAGTCAGTTAGTCAAACAAAAAAAAATCAAGAATTATTGTTCTCAGTCTTATAAAGTCAGTCACAAAAAAAAAGTCAATCAATCAAAAATTATTATTCTCAGTCTTATAGAGTCCGTCACAAAAAAAAATCAAGAATCATTATTTTTTATTTTATAGTGTCAGCAAAAATAAATAAATAAGGGGCACCGCCATCATCATATTGGGCCCACATCAGTAGAATAAGTCTTTTGAAGTCATAGATAGAGATATGTTTGTCTATATGTCATCACTAGTCTTGTACACCATCTCCTAAAGTTCTATGAGCAACGGACGTCAAAATGGATAGATTTGAGTAGCAAAAAAATAAAAAATAAAAAAACGGGCACCTAGCTCAGATGGTCATCCCCGTTTCTCAAAGTTTCATGCGCTCTAGGAGGTCCCAGGTTCGATCCCCCAATGACGTAATATTGCAGGAACCTCAGTTACAATCTGGTGGAGCTAGATGATTTCAGGAAGTTCATAGAGTTAAGCTTAGTTGGAGATGAAAAATATGAATGCTTATGATACTGCTGTTGTAGATGACATGAATATATGAAGATTATGTTGAAATTGTTGACTGCATTTGAGTTGGCTGGACAAAATAAGGGAGTGAGCTAGTACTGGGTTAAGTTGATGGAGATTAAATGTATTGCAGGTGAACCAAGTGGGATTGATGAAGTTTGAATTTGATTGTTGTGATTGAGAAGTGTAAAGAGATGGAGTTATAATTATTGAATAAAGTGGTTATGGCAGTAGTGGAGCTTTAGGTTGAGTGTTGAATGAAAGTTTGGAGTCTGAATCAAGGAAGAGATGATTTAGTTTGTATTTTTGTGAAGAGAGTTAGAAATGCATCTTTTGGTCTTGGCATGTGTTTGTGTTGCATCTTTTTTTGGGCATTAGAAGTTTGGCTTAGGCATTTGGCCTATTAGTCATCCCAGCCAGCCTAGCTGACTTAGTTAATCTGACTGAGTTGAATCGGTGCTGACTCACCGAGTTCCCTTTCTTGACCTGAACTGACTCAGTCGACCGATTTAGACTGTAAATTTGACTTGACCAATTGACCAGGACCTTGACTTGACTTTGGACTTTGATATTAGTTGACTTTGATTAACATTAACCTTCGGTTGACATGTTGACTGTTAGCGACCGTTAGTTGACCAGATGAACTAAACCTTGTGTTAATGGGATTGTGTAGTGGACTTAAGCTTAGGACTAGTATTCCTATTTTGATGAATTGGACCCTTTATGGTCCGAATTGACATTTGGTTCATTTTATAGAGTTGTATATCTTTTCTAGACTTATCTAATGGACTACAGAACTAACCTAATTGAATTAGTAAACCTTTAGATGTGCTAAAGTTAGATAATTAAAAGAAGTAGAATCATAAATGGGTGTAGACCAATTAGATAGTTCACTTAGTCTTTAACTAGAGATTTGTATGAAAATGTGTATGAACCTTGTATGAGCCTGTTGGATAATCCCTTAGTGTGCATGTGTGATTAACAGTTAATCTATATTAACAACGATCGATTCAAAGGATGGACCAATGGATTATGGATCTCGAGGTATACGAGGCTTGTCATCAAAAGAGGTGAGAACTTTTTAACCTTCTTGTAATCATTAAGTTCTTCTTTATCTACGAGCATGATGAGACTTTACTTATATATTACTTTTGTATGCAATGTATGTTATGTCTGCATGTACGATGTTTGCTACGATGAGTTGGTCTGTGATATGCATTGTGAGATTTCCCTGCGAGGAGTGTCTGTGATTCCCACAGCTCTTAGCTAAGTTAAGTAGGTTGGTATGCCATCCGGTTGAATATTATGTAGTAGGGCGGTTTTCCATCCGTCGTCAATATTATATATTTTCTGCTTATGATAGTAGGGCGGTATGCCATCCGTCGGCAATAGTATTAGTAGGGCGGTACGCCATCCGTCGATAATATTATATATACTATTTTATTTAAGAGAAATCACTCGTGTGCATATTATGCTTGTTTGACTAACCTGTGCTTTTTGATGCGTGAATTGTTGAATGTTTCCTTTCACCATTGTCTCTTTTAAATTACTGTTTTATCTTTAGAACTGTAAAGCATGTTAGTGATTACTTGAGAGTTATTTGTTTCCATTGGGCACCCCTTGGGATGATGTGCTCACTTGTTCCCACATCAGTGTTTCAGTAATCTGAAGGGATGGAGCGCTCGAAGATATCCATTTCGTAGTTTAGAGCTCTATCGAATCTAGTGTTGTTATCCATGTTTTACTACATGTATTCTTCTTATTCTGTAAACAACACATTTGTATATTCTTAGAACTCGAAAGACTTCCATTTATATAATATCAGAGAGTTTGGTTTTATTATATAGCACTTTCTATAATTATGATTCTTAAGATCGGTAATCTAGTTTTGATGCTTCAATTAGGTTGTAATCCTAACAGATAAGTAGGTTTAGTATTTGGTGCGTCACAACTTCTTTTTAGGATTTTCATTTTCTAGGATTATTTTCTATAAAGACACGTACTACTAATCATTTTACTCTTGTGTGAAGCATAGCCTCCAACTAATTGATTCTTAGATCTTTTGATTGGTAAGACTTAATCTACAATATCAATCTGTAAGTCTTCGCGGGAAAATTTGCGCTTTAAAAGAGGAATAGCCACCCGTTAGAAGAAATTAAATGATTGAAAGACCATAAAGATTTGCGGCAGTTAACATGGTGATCTAAGAGAATTGGATTTGAAGAATATGGCGAAAGTATAAGTCATCTATTGCAAGAAAGAATATTTGTAAAAAGTTAGTAAGTGTTTTCTTGTTTTCCGCAACACGACAATTACAAACTTCTTGGCTTAATTAATTAGTCATGGAGATGTATACGTATGTGTAAAATTAAATACTTAGAGATTTTCCGGGTGAACTCAATAGTGTCACACCGGACAACTCAAGGGAATTTCAACATTTTTTGAGGGGCAGTACGAAATTGGGTGTTTGGCTTTGTCATTCGGTTGCACGCAAACCTCTTCCAAAGAGGGGCAACTGTAGACACCCTAATTTCGTACACAGTTTGAAGTCGTACTTCCGAGAAATAAGGTCTAGAAAAACACCATTCACGTGCCCACAGTTTAGGTCCAAGGATAAACATTTTTACGTTCACTAGGTGGAACACTTGAGCCAAAATGATAATCCATAAACCAGCTCACATTAGGGATGAAGTCCACTATGGACGTACACCAATAAGTCCAAGGAATGATAACCCAGTATTCACTAATTAAGTCCACCACTAAGTCCACCAAGTTCATGTCCATTTTAGGATATCCCCGAGTACCACAAGTCCAAAGTTGGACGTTCCCCAAGATAGCAAAATGAGCAAATAATGTCGACACTTTAGCTTGGTTTTGTCTGCAAGACATTCCATGTTAGCAAAATCTTGGATTAAATGATATTCGACTATTTTAGTAAAAGAAATTTAAATGATTTTTAAGAAATTTTAATAATTGGAAATAATAATGATTTATTTGGTTAGAATATCTAGGTTTTTAATAAGAACGATCAGATTTAGGTCATTTTAATCCTAAGGTAATTGTTAATGGAAGAAAGCTATAAATAGTTAGCTAGTTTTGGTGTTGGAGAAATAAAAAGAGGGGAAAATTCTAGTCACCTAGAGAGAAAATCAAAGAAACTTTTAAGAGATTTTTGGTTGAAAAATAGGAGAAGCATAGAATTCTTAGAGAACAGTTGGTGTTGGATTGTCCTTGGATCGAGTTCGCGGAAGTACTAGCCCCTGTTGATTTTCCGGTCTAAGTAACATCGTGATCACCTACTTACGAAAAGAGATAATACTGAAACTTTGAACTCATCTTTGAAAACGTGTGTAAGAGATGATGGTTATGCTGAAATATTAATGGAAAACGATCACTTGCTCTGTTTGGTTATTTGATGCATAGTTACTTTGGATTTTCTATTGCTTTGTTTAGTGATCATAACTCTGAATATGTTATGATCCTCTTAAATCTCGACACATGCTAAGCTTGGTTTTGTGCTTTACGGCGTAAGTGGGTAGAGTCATAATAGTCATAATAATCATCCTTTTGATAATCATACGTTGCATCTTTTTGAGCTAGTAGTGCTACGGGTTAGAGTCATCATCATATAGTCTGTGTTGCTCATTCTTTCAATGATCATGCTTTTGTTTTTCTTTGCACAAGTAATTAATTAATATTGATCCTATCATAATCATTAGTTAGTAGCACTAGCTAAGCATCTCATAAGTAATTTGTTCATCTCATCGTATGTATCTTCTGTAAGGATATTATATGCGCATCTTGATGGTTGCTCACATTTCCTAAGACTGATCACGTAGTCAATACATGCATACTGGTATGATAACAATATATGCATAATGGTCTGATAACATCCTGTCCATTGAACTGCTAGCTCCAAGAACTGTTCGGTCCCTTTTCTTGATTAATAATAATGCATATTTTGATGGTAAATTAATGGTAAATGATATTAAGATAATAATAATTGTTTGAGTAAAGGGTATGCCTTGTCTTTGAATCGGTTTTTAACAAAATCCATTGAATAATAATGATAATGATAATTTGATATTGATAATAATTTAATAATTTTGGATAATAATAATAATAATTCCGTTGATTTGATTGGATTTGATTTTCTTACAGGTTTTAGAAAGGTTGCCTATTTACTTGAGGATTTAATTATTTTATGTATTCATTTTATTATTTGTTATTGCGAATTAGAACCTGAAAATCTCAATTATAAAGTATAGGCCAATCTTCGGATTTGACAGACTAGGTGCCTCACACCTTCCTAGTTTGTACTTTGATTCCCAAACTATATCTCTGTTTTGGACCAGTGCTTATTTTGGGTCCCAACTCCCTAAGTTGGGTGGTGGCTTCGATAATAATATTTCCCCTAATAATAATTTCCACGTGTGATTCCCATTTTAGATATTTGAGAGATCCTATCCGATTTCGACGGTTTCTACACCCGTGCAAATGGATATCATGTGGAACACCACAATGATGAGAATGTAATTAATTGCATCTTTTATAGTCTATAATATATTTGGAAGGAAATATATTTTAGAGAAACTAATGAGTCAATCCAGTGAAACGTAATTCACTATAATATTTTGATTATTGAATCCATATTGACTCCGACGATGAAATATTGGGAATTCTGACTCATTCAGGCTTTGGGCATAACCATAAAGCAACTTTGGTTGTGACATGATGATTGTTTTGAAAGAACTCATACAAATATCACTTTATTTGAGTGAACGAAAATGGGAAAAAGTTGACAGAATGCCAAGTGATGGCATATCTCTCAATACGTGTTTTCTAAAGTACTAGATGTAAACCCCCCCCTTCCTATATGCTTTTAAGTAAGAGAGCATATCACTCATTTCACAAAGTCTTCAGTAAAACGGGATCGGGACCATCCTAAGATACAAATGGTAAAAAAATACATATTAGAAAGAAAACGAGGTGAAATTTAGAAAAATATTCATGCAGAATGCGGACCATTAAAGTGACTTATGGATATGGTGAATGCTTTGACATATTGAACTAGTTATAGTTCCCAAGAAGTGACATATAAGGGCTCACCACCCCTTGAAAATACTAGCTAGTGCATATCAAAAGGACTTGATGGTTATTGCATGTTTAATATGATCAATGTAGAGCATCCTATACCCCATAGTCTCGCAAAGGATATCATCAAAGGTTACAGATGGTGCCCAAGGCATGCTTATGCGTACAAACTTACCTTTAACTTCTTGGGGAATATGCAACATTACACGCATCTTCACTTATTCGTTTTTGACCCACAATTGGTCAACCATTCTTTGTGTGCCAGTTGGTAACTAGATATAAGCATGACATTTTTTTGTTCTTACGCAATTTTGGTTGCACTATATATGTGCCCTTACGACTCCACATCGTACTATGATGGGTCATCAAAATTATTAAGTGACTATGTTTGTCAAGTATTTCCAACAATTATCCGCATTTTTAAAACCTTTGACAGGAGATCTCTTACCGCTGGATTTGCGGGTTATCACTTTAATGAGACAGTTTTCCCGTCGTTAGGGTGAGATAAGAAAAAGTATTTTCTAAGGGAACAATAAGAATTGTAGTGGTATGTTCCCACTATGTCTTATATCGATTCTAGTACTCCACAAATGTAAATGTGAAGTGTCAAATAATAATCGATTTCAGAATGTACACTGATGTCGCTAAAGTGATGAGATCACACATACCAGCTGTAAACCTACCTATAAGGTTAGAATCCTCAATAAGGGATATACACCATAGACTAAGGTGTTGCAACTACACTTAGTGGAAGTTTGTTGAGGCCATGGCTCCATAAAGGAAGATGGAGAGACCACCAGGTTCGATCAATGCTCACCTAGAAAGGAAGTAGATGAGTAAGGAATAACATATAACTTATATCATTAATGAAATCATCTCATTTGATTGTCTCTGACTATGTCCATGAATTAAAACTGGAGGACGCTCCTAAGTTTAATGATTCCAGAGAACAATGAAATCCAAATAGATTATGAGAACACACACGAGTCGATGGAAAGATCGTGCAAGCATATTAATGATTATTTGTAAATATAGTTGCTCAAGGAAATAGAAGTATGAGATCGAACCATGCTTTTTATTATTTAATGTCAACAAAGAGCATATTTGGCCTACACAATCCAGGTAGAACTTGGTTCTTTGACAAATATACAAGTATTTGGTGTGGTAGTGCTAACCAAACAAGTGTAAATCCTATGGGATATACATGATTATTTTTCATAAAGCACAGTGAGAAGAATGAAGTCTCTAAGTATCAAGACTCGCTTTGTGGCACGAGGTTTCTCACAAAGCCCTGGAATTGTCCTCTAGTAATGAACATTATAGCCTTCCGCTACTTAGTTAGCTTGGTAATTTCAAAAGGACTTGAAATGCAGCATATGTATGTGGTTATTACGTATCTCTGAAAGAATCAAGAGATAGTAGATATTTACAAAATTAATTGATAGCCTTTTGTTTCCCAAATCAAGTGAATTTAAACCACATAGTGCGTTTACAGTTAGATAGGACGCTCACTTATAGATCAAAGCAATCAGGCGGATGTGGTATACTTGTCTAAGTGACTATTTGATTTGGAGGGGATAGACAAGTAAGTTATTTTTCCTTGCGTATTCACAAGAAAGTTCTTGATTTGGGATTGTAGCTATCTATGTCGATGGTACAGACATGATGGGTACTCTTGATGTAATAAGAGACCTTAAGAGCTATTTGAAATCCGAATTTGAGATAAAAAATCTGAGGAAATCTCAACCGAATACTAAGCTTGTGGTACTTATTCCATCAGTTTGCATGTGTCTAAAGTTGTCAGGAAATTTAACAAAGACATGCATCCTGATATCACTCCCATGATTAGTTAAAGTACAAAATAAGTAAATGACCATTCCGTCTAAAGAAAGATGACGAAGATGTGTTGGGATATGAAATTCCCTTATCTAAGTGCAATAGACACATTGTTGTACTTAGCATAATGTACCCGAAAAAAATATTTCATCCTTAGTGAACTTGTTATCTAGATATAGCTCAGCGCTAATGTAACGTCATTGGAATGGTAGAGTGAATATAATCATGTGCTTAAAAGTAACCATTGACATAAATTTGTTTTATCCTTGTAAAGACATTAAAAGGAATGCTAATGAAAATACAATCCAAAAGTTGTTGATTATGAAGGAACAATAATCTCTTCTCCAACAAAAGTAATCAGGGGAGATATGGTAGACTATTTTCTAGGTCATTACCGATTTTCAGTTTCGAAAAGTACATGACTAAAGGAACTGTCTGGAAAAATTCTGAAAGTAATCAGGGGGGGATCCAAGGATATGATGTCGACATATTTTACTTCGAAATTGAAGTTGTGTTGTACTATTTTTCCCTTCAATCGAGAATAGTTTTTCCCAAAGGGTTTGTTACTTGACAAGGTTTTTAGCGAGACAACACTTAAAAACATCAAGTATGTTGAACGTTGAAGACATAAAGATCGCATTCATATTACTGAAAATATCTGAATCAAAGAAATGAAATGCAATAGTCTGTTAAGCAACGTAACTTCCAGAATCAACAACATGGTCTTATAAACATTCAAGTCACCAAAGTAAAGTGTGATAAACTCCTTTTGACTGCATTAGACTAACGAAAATTTTCTGACATCAGGGGGAGCATCTAATGGTGTGTTGAACTATTTTCCTTTACCGAGGTTACTTTTTCCCACAGGGTTTTGTTACTCGGCAAGGTTTTTAATGAGACAACAACAAACACAGGGAATATAATTTCCCAGCTAAGGATATTGCCTTTCCCACGAGAATTTTATACCTTAGGATTTATGAAGCAACTAGTCAACTTCAACGGAGCAAAGTGATCATCTGAAACAGATCACCTTTACTTGTATCTGTTACATTGTACTCTTTTCCTTTCATCAAGGTTTTATCCCACTAGGCTTTCCTTGTCAAGGTTTTAATGAGGCAACATATACGCATCTAACTATGTTCTAAGTTTAATTAATATTGTATTATTTTTCTTTAGTTCAGGTTTTGTCCCACTGGGTTTTTCCTGACGAAGTTTTAACGAGGCAATTAACTTAGACTCGGTGGTATTTGAATATCGTATTACATGTGATGAACTACATGTAAAATATGAGACAACATGTGAAGAGCTGTATCAGGGTTTTGTCCCACTGGGTTTTTCCCTGTTGAAGTTTTAATGGAGCAATTATCTTAGACACAATAGTCATCAAGAAGAGAACTACATTTGAAAACATACATCTGAAGCACTTTATGCGAAGTACTGCATATGAAGTTCAATTGGACCACACAAGGGGAGTGTTATGGGGATTTAGCCCGTGGATGTACGTCCCAATATAGTAGATAGGGCCTTATTCCTATTGTATATAAAGGACTATATCTATTTAACACATACTAACTCTAATGAATGGAATCTCCTTCTCTATGTGCCTTTTTATCTTTCCCATCCACTGCAAAAAAAATTAATATAGTTATTTTCATTTTATTATGGATATTTACTTGCAACAACCAAAATTTTATATTCTTTATAGTTTCCCGATATAGCGGTCCCTAAACTAAAGCACCAATAAGGAAGGTTTTGGTCGTTGGATAGAGAGCATCCATATGTGGTAGCTTTGGTAAAAGCTTCGGGGTTATGGTCTGGAATCGAGGATTTGCAGAAGACCTATGATGTTGTGACTGTTTGTGGGTTTAGAGAAAGATTCTGGCGTGAAACCATGACTTTTATACTCCTGTTCGGCGAGATGAATATCATTCTGGATGATGCAAATAAAATCATCGGTCTTGCTTTGGAAGGAAAATATGTGTTTGATGGTTTCAACAATTCCATTCCTTTTGATCAGCTTTGTATCTTGGTGAAAGATTATCTTGGGTGGGGCAAAGATGAAGCGGAAGAAGAGTTTGAGATAGGTGGCGGAGTCGTGCCTATGGCTAAAATTCCATTTACTCTACCGGGTGAATGTCGTGAAACAGTTAATATGACAAGAAAGATTAACATGATTCATCTAAGGGAGAAGTTTGAGGATTTTGACCACAAGACCGCTATAGCTTACTCGTTGCACTCTCTTGGGACCGTCTTTTTTTCCCGATTACCTAGGAAATAAGGTAAATGCTTATTATTTGCAATGGTTGAAGACTCTCAGTCTCGATTCGGAAACAAACGAGGTACCTAGGTACTCGTGGGGCACCGCCCTCCTTTCTAGTGTGATGGAAAATCTTTACAAAACTTCTAGGTGGAACGAAACAAAAATTACGGGATGTGTTGCTCTTATCCAAGTATCTTTTTGTTTCAATATAACAAATGTTTATTTTTTTTTACTTTAATATTGGTTTATGTGTAATATCTTATTTATAAAAAAATAATCCGTGGTCATGGGATTACGACTGTTTTAAATGCTTGAGGCCTACTCGGGATAAAAATTGGGCTCTAGAGAAATCTACAAGAGGAAGATACCCCTTTCGAGGGACCCAACACAAGACTAAAGAGACGAAAATGGTCGACATGAGGAAAAAGTTGGGTGCTTTGATAATCGATGATGTGGTTTTTGATCCATATTTGAAAATTAATGAGGATGGAGAAGATGAAGTTGGTGATAGAGTATTTTCTGATGTGGCGACCTATGTGGGACCTTTGTTTCATTCAATTAGGTTCATTATTTTAGATCCTTGTAGAATGCTCCGCCAAATTGCTATTGTCCAGAAAATAGTACCCGAAGACTCTCATTTTAAACTGAGTGTAGCCAACTCCAAGTTTAATGGCAAGGATGTCAAACTGACTTATGAACCATCACCATCGATCGATCATTGGAATGCTCGTTCCGAAGAAGTAAACCAAATGAGTATAAGAGCGTTTGAAGCTTCTCATGGCACTTACGATGCAGATGCGAATTACATGGAATGTTATCAAGAGCAGTCTCATCCTTATATGGAAAATTTGGATCCAGAAGCGAAGAAACACTTCATGAAGGCAGAGAGTTCAAAATCAAGCACATCAAGGAATGAAGAAAGTGATTGGAGGGAGATGGTAGTACGTATACTACTAATTGTGTTTGTATATATTTATTATTTTTTAATTATCTATGAATAATTACAGTTTGTGTATTTGATATGAATAAATAGGTAGAACAAGTTAATTGGGTGGTCAAGGACATAACCTGTATGATTAATCTTGGTGAGAAGTTAACGGTCCCTGAACAAAGATTACTCCGAAATCGAGTTAAAGGCATAATAATCCCTAACAAATGAGGTCTTTATGATTGTGAAGAGGACCGACCAAGGAGAGGTAAGAGGGATAGGTCTCCTCATTCTAGCGACGACTCGGATACTCCCTCCGGTGAGCATGTTCAACCAAAGTAGAGGAAAAGGTAGTTGAGGTGGAGTTAAAAAGGTGAAAAAGGTGTCCGCATTGAAACAACTGCTCCAGGTGGATGTGGTGGAAGTAAAAAGACTCCAATTCAAGGTGGCAGTGGAAGAGGTAAAAAATTTAGAGTTGTGGAATAGGGAAAGAGGACGACGATTTGGATGCGTTTTTGTGCTCGGATTCGGAGGAGGAATCCAGTGAATGACTATTTAGTGGGTTTTTAGTATTTTACCTCATGGATTTTTTTTATTTTTTAAGACTTTGTCTATTTACTATTTTGCGGTTGTTTGGTTATGGATTTGGACGGATGAATTTTTATAACTTTGAATGTATGAATGAATGTTAGTCTTTCCATTTGTTTAATCTAAGAACAATTAGGAAAAAATCAACATTATTGAAAATTTTAGGGCACTTTTTGCTAGGTCGATGCTTCACATAACCTAGCCGTAAATGCATATAATTGTACTTGCACAAGATTTTGGTTAGAAACTCTCGGACGTTACCAAGAAAGTGGTTAGGAAAACCATCCGTAATTATATACGGTAGGGAAATATCTAGTCGTATATTACTCTGATAACCAAAAAGAAAATGACTCCTGGTTATGGCTAGATATCCAGGCCGTATATCTTCATTATGTTTAGGACTCCAAACAGTTATTCTGACATAAAGTAACAACTCTGTTTTACGGATTGGTCGACCTTTCTAGTTCCTGGCCGTAAAGGTAGAATGGTTAGGAACAACATCTTGATATGTTTTACGGTTGGGAATTAGCTAGCCGTATATTACTCTGATAACCCAAAAAGGGAAATAACTCCTATTACGACTAGATATTCATGCCGTAATTCTGAAAGAAATTAACAACTCTAATTTACATCCAAACTAACTAGCTTTAAATCTGATACACCACAAAACCTGCAGGTTTATACTTAATTACGACTTGGTCGACCTAGCCGTAAACTCCTATAATTTTGTTTTGTACCATATCATATCGGCTAGTTTTTTAATTTTGAAAAATAGATCTGTTTGAAGACTGATCTATAGAAGGTTCTAGCTGTTCAACCACTTATTTAAGAACTCCACCTCCATATAACCACCAATTCCAAATCAAAATCACACCTTCTACATCAATAATCTCCACCAAACCCCTACAAACTCAATGCAATGTACTCAAAGGATAAACCCAACTTTACTTTGGAAGAAGACTTATCTCTTTGCAAAAAAATTGTGCAATGCTATCCAAAGAGGGGAGAAGAACGAAGGAAAGTTGGTTTACCAAGTCAATCGTATTGAAGTAAGATATTTGACAATTTTTGTAGTGAAATAGGTAACACTAATAACCGTGATGGGGTTGAATTGTATCTTCGATTTTCAGACATACTCCAAAAATTGGAAGAATATATGTCTTTACTTCGTATGTGCAAGCAACTTCAACTTAGAGGTGAGACTGATGAAGAAGTTGTAGCTCAAGCTAAGAAGGAATAGAGAAAGTGGAAAGCTTATAATTTCAACTTCGAAGCTCAATTCGCCATCATCAAAGACTTCTTGATACATCGAAAGGGATATTATTAAAACCAACTTTGTAATGGTCAACTATTGAGTATGTTATGAGTTATATTGTGGTCTAATTAATAAAAACATTACTACTTTTCAATCATAGTATGTATTTATGTTAAAACTCAAAATTTCTCATCACATTCGTACTTACGGACGAGAAAATTGCCTTCTAAATATGTTAACCCAGCCGTAAAACAGACTCATGTATGGAAAAATAACGGCCAGAAGTTCTTCACTTCCCATCCGTTATTCTTATTCACGGCTGGGAGTTACTCAGTTTTCAACCGTAATTACCCGTTTACGGCTGGTTCGACATATTTTCCCAGCCGGAACAGGTAAATTTTTTAGATTTTTCTCTAATTTTTAACGGTATTTGAATCGATAAAATTGTTGTTTGGAGTTGATTATAAGGTTATCCCGAGTTTTGCGACGAAGGGTTTCATCACTTTTTTTCAAAGTTTTTCAAAAAAAATTTAACCAAAATCACCATTTTTCCTTCTTCAAAATCAAAATTAAGAAAAATCAAGTTTTGATTTGCGAAACATTAATCATTTGATTAGTCTAATCCATTCACTAATACTGATTAATTAGTTTAATCATTTTAATTAGCACTGATCAAATTACGGGTAGATTAGGTATTACATAAAATTTCAGGATAAGGGGTTCTATGAATTACTATTTCATGATCCTATACAACCCCAAAAAACCCAACCATTTAAAGCCAGATAATAGGATTCGAGAAAAAACTCAAAGCAAACAACAACACATAACAACCCTTGGAGAAAACAATGGTACACAGACTTGTCCATGGCCCCTTGAAGAAAACAATGGTACATTTACTTGTTCATGGCGTGTCCTTACTCAGTTATCTATAACAAATTCAATGAACTTAGTGCTGCATAAACTTGTGAATTGTATGTATTGCTTAAGATATTTTTTCTTAAATTAAACAACTTTTGTAGTGATAAAGGTGAAAAATGATAGAGAAAGAGGATTTCTTATTGATCAGCAGCCACATTACATATCTATAACATCCTTATATACATGTAAGGGAAACCCTAGGTATAGCTAGTTGGGACGCACATCTATGGGTCGTAGGCCCTACAACACTCCCTCTTGTGCGGTCCAACAGAACTTCTATCCAGTGCTTCACATATACTGCTTCGAATGAAGGTCTTCAAATGTCATCCTCTTCTTGATAACATGTGCCGAAAACAATCGCCTCATTAAGACTTTGACATGGAAAAAACCCAGTGGGATAAAACCTTGGTAAAAATCTTCACATGTAGTACTTCACATGTTGTCATGTACTCTACATGTAGTTAATCACATGCAATACGATCTTCGAATACCAACGAGTCTAAGTTAATCGCCTCGTTAAAACTTCGTCAGGAAAATCCAGAGGGACAAAACCTGACTAAAGAAAAAGAGTACAATATTAAGCAAACTTAGAGCATAGTTGGACTCAAATATGTTGCCTCATTAAAACCTTGGCAAGGAAACCCAGTGGGACAAAAACTTGACGAAGAAAAAGAGTACAACGTGACAGATGAAAGTAAAGGTGATCCATTGAAGATGATCGCTTTGCTTCATTAAAGTTGATTAGTTGCCTCACAACTTCTTAAGGAAGAAAATCCTTGTAAGAAAGACAATAGTCTTAGATGGGAAATTACAGTCCCGGTGTATGTTGTTGTCTCATTAAAAACCTTGCCGAGTAACAAAACCCTGTGGGAAAAAGTAACCTCGGTGAAGGAAAATAGTTCAACACACCATTAGATGCCCCTCCTGATGTTAGACAATTTTCATTAGTCTAATGCAGTCAAAAGGAGTTTATCACACTGTACCTTGGTGACTTGAAAGCTTATAAGACCATGTTGTTGGTTCAGGAAGTTACATTGCTTAACAGACTATCACGTTTCAGTTCTTTGATTCAGATATTTTTAGTAATATTAACGCGATCTTTATGTCTTCAACGTTCAACATACTTGATGTTTTAGTGTTGTCTCACTAAAAACCTTGTCGAGTAACAAAACCCTTTGGGGAAAAATTATTCTCGATCGAAGAGAAAAAGAGTACAACACAACTTCAATTTCGAAGTAAAATATGTCGACATCATATCCTTGGATCCTCCCCCTGATGTCGGCATAAACCCTGATTACTTTCAGAATTGTTCTAGACAGTTCCTTTAGTCATATACTTTTCGAAACTGAATATTGGCAATGACTTAGAAAATAGGCTACCATATCTCCCCATGATTACTTTCGTTGGAGAAGAGATTATTTTTCCTTCATAATCAACAAATTTTGGATTGCACTTTCATTAGCATTCCTTTTAATGTCTTTGTAGGGATAAAACTAATTTATGTCAATGGTTACTTTTAAGTACATGATTAAATTCACTATACCATTCCAATGACATTGCGTTGGCGCTGAGCTATATCTAGCTAACAAGTTCCTTGAGGATGCAAAATGTTATCGAGTACATTATTATACTAAGTACAACAATGCGTCTATTGTAATTAGATATGGGAATTTCATCTCCCAACACATATTCGTCATCTTCCTTTAGACGAAATGGTCACTTACTTACATTTAAACCTCGACAAATCATGGGAGTGCTATCAGGATGCATGTGTTTGTTAAATTGCCTGACAACTTTAGACATATGCAAACTGGTCGAATAATATACCACAAGCTCAGTATTCGATAGAGCTTTCCCTAGATTTTTCATCTCAAATTCGGATTTTAAATAGCTTTTAAGGTCTCTTATTACATCAAGAGTACACATCATGTATGTACCATCAACATAAATAGCTACAATTCCAAATCAGGAAGTTTCTTATGAACACGTAAGGAAAAATAACTTACTTGTCTATCCCCTCCAAATCAAATAGCCACTTATACGGGCATACCACATCCGCCTGATTGATTGAATCTATAAGTGAGCATTCTATCTAACTGTAAACGCACTCTGTGGTTTAGAGTCATTTGGTTTGGGCAACAAAAGTCTATCAATTACTTTTGTAAATATCTTCTATCTATTGATTCTTTCAAAGATACGTAACAACCACATACATATGCTGCATTTCAAGTCATTTTGAAATTACCAAGCTAACTAAGTAACAAAATGCTATAATGCTCATTACAACAAAGTAAACAATTCCAGGGCTTTGTGAGATACCTCGCGCCACAAGGAGAGTCTTTATACCATTACGACTTCATTATTCTCACTGTGCTTTGTGACAAATAATCATGTATGTACACAGGCTTTACACTTGGTTGGTTAGCACTACCACACCAAATACCTATATATTTGTCAAAGAATCAAATTCTACCTGGATTGTGTAGGCCAAATATGCTCTTTATTGTTGATATTCAAACAATAAGAAGCATGGTTCGATCTCATCGTGCTCTATTTCCTTTAGAAACTTTATATGAAAATAATAATCATTAATATGATCACACGATCTTTCCATTGCCTCGTGTGTGTTCTCATAATCCACTTGGGATGTCATTGTTCTCTGGAATCGTTAAACTTCGGAGTGTCCTCCAGTATTGATTCATGGACATAGTCTGAGATAATCATATGAGAAAAATTTCATTAATGATACAAATTAGGTTGTGCCTTACTCATCTACTTCCTTTCTAGGTGAGCATTGATCGAACCTAGTGGCGTCTCCATATTCCTTTATGGAGCCACGGCCTTAACTACACTTCCACCAAGTGTAGTTGCAACACCTTAGTCTATGGTGTACCCCATACCGAGGATTTATAACCTTGCAGGAATATTTGCAGCGGGTATGTGTGATCTTGTCACTTTAGCGACATCAGTATACATTCTGAAAATCGATTATTCTTTGTCACTTCACATTTACATTTGTGGAGTACAAGAATCAACATGAGACATAATGGGAACACACCACGAAAATTCCTGTCGTTCCCTTAGAAAATACTTTTTCTTATCTCACCCTAACGACGGGAAGAATGTCTCATTAAAATGACAACCCGAAAATCTAGCGGTAAGAGATCTCCTGCCAAAAGTTTTAAAATGCGGATAATTGTTGAGAACTCATTTCCAACATACTACTTAACAGTTTTGAAGACCCATCATAGTACGATGTGGAGTAGTAATGGCACATATATAGTGTAACCAAAAATGAGTAAAAACACGAATGTTAGGCTTAAATCCAGTTACCAACTGGTACGCAGAAAAGGTTGACTAATATTGGGTTCTAAAATCAAATTAAGTAAGATGCGTGTAATATTGCATACCCCCAAAGCAATAAAAGATAGGTTGGTATGCATAACCTATTCTTTAGATACCATCTGTAACCTTTGATGGTAGCCTCTGCGAGACCATTGGGTATAAGATGTTCTATATTGATCTTATTAAACATGCAATATTCATCAAGTCCTTCTGATGTAAATTCTCTAGCATTAACAAGGGTGGTTAGCCTTTGCACTTTGCATTGTGTGGTATGTGCTAGTAGTTTTCAAACGCAAATTTCTTGGGAACTATAACTAGTCCAAAAACTCAAAAAAATAAAAATAAATAAAAATCACCAGATCCATCAGTCACTTTAATGGTCCGCATTCTGCATGAATATTTTTCTAAATTTCACCTTGTTATCTTTGTAATATGGATTTTTACCATTTCAATCTTAGGATGGTCTCGATCCTGTTTTACTGAAGACTTTGTAAAATGAGTGATATGCTCTCTTACTTAAAAGCATAATGGGAGGGAGGAGGGGGTTGTGCATATGGTACTTTAGAAAACACTTATTGAGAGATATGCCTTTACTTTGCATTATGTCAATCTTTTTCCCGTTGCATCATCCACTCAAACACATCGATGTACGTATGAGTCCTTTCAAAATGAAACATCATGTCTCAACCAAAGTTCCTTTATGGTTATGTCAAAGTCTGTATGAGTCAATTCCAACATTTCATCGTTGGAATCAATATGGATTCAATAATCCAAATTAATACTATAGTGATTTACATTTCACTAAATTGACTCATTAGTCTCTCTAAAGTATGTTTCCTTCCAAATGATTTAGTGACTATAAAAGATGCAATCAATTACATTATCATCACAGTCAGGTTCCACATGATATCCATTTGCATGTGTTTCTTTGGAATTTAACAAGGTGTGATTATCTCTTGGTACATCTAGAGATTTTGCGACGTCTTTGTTCTATGTTGAAAAAAAATGAGCAGTGCTGCGCTCGATAAGATAGTCAATTGGCCAGGCAAAGTTTTTGTTGCCATTAAAGTTGATGTGAAAATTGGTTGTTACGATGATACACATACATATTATATTGTATATACCAACACCTATGACCAAGTGCATTTCCAATTCTTTTATTTATGATGGGAGCTAGAATTACATTTTAGTTGATCCCATGTTCAATTGATACCTATACTTTGGTGTCATTACTGCTGGAAAAAAATAATATTTTTTTCCTCATGATATATATGTCCCTTTTCAGATGCTTTATATGAGTCGGTGCGTCTAACCCTCATTACTTTGGGGTTCTTTCCATTTTCATTTTTGCTATATTTAACTTAATTTGAGAAATTTCTTTATCTCATTAGGCCAAGAGAATCTCACTACACATGTCAACCAATTACTTTAGGTTGAATATATTACTAAAGATAATTCTCTTGTTGTCATACTTCAACATATACCGGTTCGTTAGTATTATGGACGAAGTAGAGAAATGAAAATTTTCCGACTCAAATAAAAAAAAGGGAGTTCTTCCACAAAAAAATTTGGAATACATGTGATTTTATTTGAACATATGTTTTGAAAATTCCACGGAACATTCAAATTTTTGGGAAAATATCAAGTATCCAATAATGGTGCTCAAGTACTTCTAAGCCCCAAATGAATACATTGGACTTGAGTTGGTACAACCAATTAAACAAAAAATAAATAAACATCATTCAACTATAGCCAATATCATTTCAAGAGAACAAAATAGCATTAAGACCAAAATTCTTAATGATCGAGATATTTTTTTTGCTCAATCAATTGCCACTCATTATGGTAAAAATTACAATTCAAAAATACACTCCAGGGGAGAAAAAATACAAATAACAAAAGATAAAATAAACTCACATTATATAACCCACTACAGCCCAATAAAGGAAAGGCCTAGTAAGCAAACTATGGAAAGAGTGTTAACAAAACCTATAGCACACCTGATTTGGAGATTCAAGAGTAGTTAAAAAACTTGGTCTTGTACTGTAGCACAATTTTTCACCCCTCCTCAAACTTGCTCCCTTCTTAGCCATATTATCAGCAGAAAAATTAACTTCTCTCAAACTGTGTGCAATTTGTATGTGTTGCAACAATTCCTTTATTCTACTCCATCTAACCTGAATAAACCAAGGTAATCTTCCTGACATATATGCACTCACTGCTGCTTTATAATCAGAGTTGATACATATGTTGAGTTTGTTATTCTGCCAAGCCCATTCTGTTGCACCAATTACATCCATTACTTCAGCAATGAAGTTAGTTGCAATGCCAATTCCTCTTGCTTCAGCATAATCACACTCTCCATGATCTCCCCTGCATACAAAACCATATTCAGCTGCATCTGGATTACCTCTTGAATCCCCATCACAGCAAATGAGTGTTTGATCTGCTACATGTAAGTGGAATCTAACCTCTACAATCCTTTGTTGCTTTATAGGTTGATTTTTTAACTCAAAATACCTGAAAATCATAAAATCATAGTTGCAGTCCCACATACAACTCTTTATTCTCACTGCACAATCTTTTGTGTATTGTTTTATTCTCCTCTTGAACTTAATTAAGTCCACTTTCTCATCATCAAAACAGATTTTGTTTCTTAAGAACCATAGTTCCATCATTGTAATGGAAGCTACTAGAAGACAGATATCCTTTACTGCTCCACTTCTATTTTTTGTTTTCTTCACCACATCTTCATAGTCTTTTGGATTACAGAATAAGAAAACTCCACCAAGCCACTCCCATATCAATTGACTGAAATTGCAATACCACAATAAATGTTCTAAGTTATCTATACTCTCACCACATAAATAGCATTTTGAGGCTAAACTGAAGACTTTGCTTTGTCTTTTTTCATCTGTAGCACAAATTCCTCTCACTATCTTCCAGACATTACTTGTTGTTGTAGGGTAGAGAACTGGATTCCAAACATCCCTTTCCCATTTAACCTTTTGATACTTCTTCCTAATCAATTCCACAGTTGATGCCACAGTAAACTCACCAGTCATAGTACCTGTCCATACCTTGGTGTCTTTTTGTTTTGAAATAATTGGTAATTCCCCCACTTGAAAGTATTTTAGTAACCTGGAGGGTATGAGACACTCCCTATTAACTATCAAATCATCCACTCTCATGCCTTTTGTTTGTTGCATATATTCATCTTCATCATAAAGTTCTACCAAAGCTTTGTCTTTAATCCATGCATCATTCCATACTGAAATTGAAGACCCAGTTCCTACAATCCATCCAGTGTTCTGCTTTACTTCCTCCTTCACCCATTTTAAACCTGGCCATATTGATGACTTCTTATACCCTGTTATCCACTATCCTGCTGTTGTAGTATATTTGGCTCTCATAAATATGGCCCATTCAGCTTCAGAGTTTTGTATTTTCCATACTAGCTTCATTAACAAGGCTTTATTAACTATCTCCAATCTTCTTATTCCTAAACCACCTTCCTTCATTGGTGCACAAGTCTCTTCCCATTTTAAAGTAACACACTTCCTCTCATAAGGATCTCCTGTCCACAAAAAAATTCTTATAAGTCTTTCACAAATTTTTACCACTCCTGCTGGCCATTTATACACTGCCATATTGTAGATAGGTATGCTGTTTAGAACTGATTTTACTAAAGTGATTCTGTCTTTAAAAGCTAGCAGTTTACCAACCCAGCTAGCTAATCTACTTTGAATCATTTCAACCACCCCCCACACTGTACTTGATTTAACAGCTCCATATTTCAAAATAACTCCCGAATATTTATCTGGTAGTTGAGATATACTCATTTGTATCTCAGAAGCAATTTGTTGTTGTCTTGCATCAGTAACACCCCCCAAAAAAATCTAGATCTTCATTTGATTGATTACCTTGCCATAAGAAGATTGATAGTCTTGGAGTAACTTCATCACCTTTTGTAGATTCCTTTTATGTCCATTGAAGAACAGAAAAACATCATATGCAAATAGATTACCATTGGCATTATCACTTTCTCCTCCACCATCTTGCTCAATTTTCTACTTAAAACATCCTCAGCAATTACAAAAAGTATTGGTGATAATGGATCACCCTGTCTTAAACCCCTACTAACATAAAAAAAAAACCCACTGGTCCACCATTTATTAAGACTGATATTCTTGCTGAGATAAATATTTGATGTAACCAATTGATGCATCTTTGAGAGAAACCAAACCTTTTCATAACTTCAAAAAGAAACTCCCAGCTTAGAGAGTCATAAGCTTGGGCAATATCAAGTTTTAAACCTATATTTTCTCCTCTTCTCTTGGTCTCTAATTCATTTATCAGTTCAGAAGCCAAAACAATTTGTTCTTGGATACATCTATTCTTAATGAAAGCACCTTGTTGTTCTGAAACAAGTTTCCCCATCAAACCATACATTCTTGTTGTCAGAATCTTAGTAAATATTTTGAAGAAGAAATTACTCAAGCTTATTGGTCTAAACTGATTAGGTTTTCTAGCACACTTCACTTTAGGTAATAGAAATAAAAAATTGGAGTTTAAACCTCTTGGGATGGTACCTTTATTCCAACAATATTGTATTGCCTTTATGACTCCATCTCCAATTATCTCCCAAGCATATCTGTAGAAGAAACCTGGGAATCCATCTGGACCAGGAGCACTATCAGCATTCAATGTAAAAACTGCATCTTTAATTTCTTGATCTGTAGGAATGCTCTCTAATATTGTCTTCTGAAGTAATTACTTGTGGTATTGCATCAAAAATTCCTTCCTCAAAACTCACTCCCTTAAATTTGAACTTGTCCTTAAAATGGTTTTCTAAAGAACTAGCAATCATTGCTTGATCATTAATTATAGCACCAGAATCATCTTCCAGTTCAGTGATAGCATTTGCTGCTTGTCTAATCTTTATTGAAGTATGGAAAAATCTTGTATTTTCTCCACCCTCCTTTAGCCAGTTTATTCTTGACTTCTGATGTAAAATTGATTGATATTGTTGTGTTAAGATTTCCTGTTTACCTCTTGCTACCACCAAATTGTTCATCAGTGAGATATTACTTGGATTTTTGTCAGAAATGATAGCTGCATTCATAACTTCTTTTTCAACTTCTGCAAGTTTGAGCCTTATATCACCAAAAACACTCCAATTCCATTCCTTAATTTTAACTTTCATTTTCTCCATCTTCTGCATATATATAAAAATAGGATTCCCTTTAACATTTTTATCCCACACTTCTTTAATAACTCTCTTAAAATCTTCATGTTCCAGTCATACTTTAAGAACTCTAAAAGGAATATTATGTGGTTTAGGTATTGCTACACAAGACCCCATTAAAGGACTGTGATCAGATATACTCCTTACACCCACCTTATAGCTCCACTCAGGATATTTATCAATCCATTTTAAATTGTATAAAACTCTGTCTAAAGTACACACAATTCTCTTAACTCCATCTCTATTATTGCACCATGTGTATTGAAGACCTGAACTAGGAGCTTGTATTAAATTACACACATTAATTACTTCATGAAAATCTTGCATTGCAACTCTTAAAGGAGTTCTGCTACCAACTTTTTCATCCACACTCAAAACAGTATTAAAATCCCCAATTAACAACTAAGGTAAATCCATATCATTTATCTTCACCAGCTCAGCCCATAGTTCTCTTCTGTTCACTGACAATGAAGCTGCATGAATACCAAACACCAACACACCTCCCACATTTACAGTGATTACTTGTCTTGTAATTGATATGACCTTAGGTTCTGTTATTGAAGCACTCCAAAAAATCCAAATATTTCCTTTATCACCACTTACTGAATTATGAATAAGTTTATGATTCATGCCTGCTAACTTTTACTATCCTTATAATTCAATTTTATTTTTGGCTCCACCACCCATACTAAAGTTGGACTAAATTTTTTAACTAAACTTCTTAACTTGTCTTTGGCTCTAGGTCTCCTTAAGCCTCAGACATTCAAGAAGAAAACTTTCATTTAGAAGGTTGAGTCTGAGAAGTAGAAGGACTTCTCACTCCTTTTTTCTCTTTCACTAAATTACCACCATTTGGATTCCTAGTTGTAATTAGACTTATAGCCTTTGGTTTTATTACTTTCTTTACCACCTCATGAACACTCTGCTCTTTGTCAGATTCAACTAAGACCTTGTTAATAACAGAAGCACTACTAGAAGCAATATCAAGTAACTTATTTACACTCAAAGGAGGAAAATCATCATTCTCTAAATTTTGGAGAACATGAAACTTACCAGTATTATCACTGCCAATATCCATAGATTTCTCAGTAGTTTGCTCACCAGTAGGGGTAATAGCAATCACAACCTCATCTTCACTCAAAAATTCCTTCTCAACTTCCTGAACCTTCAAAGATTTAGGAGAGCTGCATATGTCAAAACCAATGGATACCTGTTTCTTTTTTTCCTTGAGTTTCCAAATTCTCCTTGGGACAATAGCTGGACATTCCCCATCCTACTTTTCTACTTCTTTATGAACCCACAATTGGGGGATATGGGAATTAATTGGGGGATATGAATTACTTCCCCCAACCCATGGTGTGTGCTAAGGGGTGACTTTTGGTTATGAATATACTAAAATACCCTTCCTCAAAATAAAAATCAAAAAACTTAAAATCAAAAAACAAAATCATATCCCCCATTTCCATCTCCACTTCTTATTAATCTTATTTAGGGGTAGAGCTTTGAAACCCAAATATTCCCCATTCCCTTTCAAATTTTAAACTCTCCCCACTCTATATCAAATTCTCTTCACCTCACTTTGGAAACGAATTTT
The DNA here is from genome assembly GCA_023529315.1 of Papaver bracteatum. NCBI lineage: Eukaryota > Viridiplantae > Streptophyta > Magnoliopsida > Ranunculales > Papaveraceae > Papaver > Papaver bracteatum. Next base: position 3,551,564 of record JAJJWX010005152.1, read on the forward strand.
TTTTTTATTCGGAAGTGATGAAGATCATGCTGAAAGTGATGATGACCATGCCGGAATTGATGAAGACCATATGCCGGAACACGGTACCGGCATGGTCTTCATCAATTCCGGCATGGTCTTCGTCACTTTCATTTTGAATTTTTCCTGGCTTTAAAAAGCTTGGTGCCGGCATGGTCAGTTGATATGAAGACCATGCCGGTATTGTTTTCCAAGCATAGTCTTCATATTTATTTCCTATGCAGTAAAACAATACCGCATGGTCTTCATATCAACTGACCATGCCCGCACCAAGCTTTTTAAAGCCAGGAAAAATTCAAAATGGAAGTGACGAAGACCATGCCGGAATTGATGAAGACCATATGCCGGAACACGGTACCGGCATGGTCGATAATTTCCTATCAATGCCGGTAGTCAAGTGAAAAAAAAAATCAACATTCTGGATACTTTTCATTCTGTTCCGGCATAGGTATTTAAGCAAAATACTATGCCGGAACAAAAATTAAAGATGCTCGAAAAACTATTACCATGACGGTACATGTTCAAAACCAGAAAAAAAATCTACATTCGGAAGATCAAAACCAGGAAAAAAATCGTGGCAAACAATTTATGAACATTTCCAACAATTGCCGACATGAGTTTTTGGTTGAATACCATGCCGGCACCAAGCTTTTTCAGCTGCAACAATGGTGGATTCAAAGAAAAAAATCAATTTTTCAACCTCTTATTATCAATTAATTCTCTCATCACAATCATCTTCCCATTTTCAAAAAAGAAATTCCTCTCAAATATTTTTTCCCTCCTTCTACTCTCACCCAAACACAAATAAAAATACACACTAATTTATCCCCCAAATACTTAACATTTTACTAATTATACTTAATCACTAATCCTAATTAGTGGGGGCTAGATTAGGAATTAAAAAAATAATTACATAGGGGGTCACCCGGAATTGCTATTGGGACACCTATTTTGTCCCGTAGCTATATCCCCTAATTAATTCTCATATCCCCCAATTGTGGGTTCTTCTTTATTCAATGCTCTACATTCAGTGACCAAATGCCCCACCACCTTACAATGGTTACAGAAACTAGGAATTTTAGGAATTTGCACCTCCTGTTCATAACATCCATACTTGGATTTTACTAAAATTTGATGAGGAACTGGAATGGATAAATCCACCTCAACAAGAACACTTGCATAATAACCTACTTCCTTCTTAAGACTCATCTCATCCACCTTAATTGCTCTCCCAATAGCATCACCTATAGACATTAGTATCTTTTCTTTCCAGTACTCAATACTCAAACCAGGGAAATTAACCCATACAAAAGCAGTAGTTGATTTTTGTGCAGCAGGGTTGAAATTTGGTTCCCATAATCTCAGCTTAAGAATTTGAGAATTAACTTTCCAAAATCCATTCCAAATATACTTCATATCCAATTCATTATCCAATTTAATTATGAAAAAACCTTTACCAATAGGGATCAATTTATAATTACCTGATGTTATCCATTGATTTCTCAAAGATTCTTCAGCAACAGAAAACTTCAAATTAACAAAATCCAATCTCCCAATTAAACTAAACTTCCATTCATCCAAACTCTCCTCAATATCCTCATCCGGTATGTATAAAGAAGGAATTACAGGAGGACTTTGATCTTCAACACGATTCATTGTTGGAATAGCAGAGAAAAACTAAAATCTCTATCACCCATCTTTATTCCAGATCCCATAATTTGAAGCTTTGGATTACAATTAAACTAATTAAAACGGATTCATACAACCAACAAAACCCCCAATCATTGATATGAATCGATGAAAAATCTTGAATTAACGAAGAAAATCTCGAAAAAAAGAAAAAGAAAAAATTCCACTGAGTTGATCGCCCGAGTTGCAGAGCTCAAATCGCCCCAACAATATATTTTTCGGAATTTCTCTCTTTATGTCTCAGTTGTATTACTCTAAATTTACCGTTTATATGATATGGACTTATCTTAAGACAAAAATAAACAAAAATAGTCATGTTTTATAAACAAATAAATGAGCCTAGCAAGAACTCAATGTAAGAACCCATGTATTTTAGAGTTACATACCTTTAAGCTTTGGTTCCCCCAGCACATATACAAAACTGGAACGGTCTTGGTCATGCACGTCCCGACGACCAAAACCAGAACAGTACGGAACAGGAGCAGCTGGAACGGGATAGGACAGCCTTGGAGCGGGAGCGGGATAGGTTGGTGCCGGAGCGGGATAGGACAGCCTTGGTGCCGGATCGGGATAGGACAGCCTTGGTGCCGGAGCGGGATCGGACGGGTCAGAACAGGATCAGACGGGTCGGACAAGATGGAAAGGGGATCGTTCTGGACATGCTTTCCTTCTCCGTTTCAGCAGCGACATGATTGGGTTAGAGCTTTTCCTTTACCTCTTTCACCGTATCGGATCGGGATTCTATGGAGGATTCCAAGCGGCGGCTTAACAGAGATCAATCCCAAAGACAAACATCCGCATAATTAGTTATTATAAAGTGCAATCGCTGAATGGATTTGCTAGATATATAGCTTCTACAAATCAAATCACTTTCACCAACGGATTCATGGATATGTAGCTTGTACAGATCAAACCAATTTTCACCAACGCAACAGATTTAATATATAGCTTGTTACAGATCAAATCAATTTTCGTTATTTTGCTAGATAATATCTATACACGAAATCACGATCATATCGGATATGACGAAATCAAAAATATGGAAAATAATAAAAAAAATAGAAGAAAATATATTCAACTTAGCTATCTGATTCCAGCGATTTCATTGTTAGCTTGCGTTGATGTAAATCATCTATGTAGAAAAGAGGGGAAAAAAATCAACTAATCTCGCTCTGTGGTATAGCATCTTGCTGATAACGTTTTGTAGTGATAAAGGTGAAAAATGATAGAGAAAGAGGCAGGATTTCTTATTGATCAGCAGCCACATTACATATCTATAAGATCCTTTTATACATGTAAGAAACCCTAAGTATAGCTAGTTGGGCCGTAGGCCCTACAACAACAATTACTAATAAGTAATAATAGTCGATTGAGAAAACCGAGGTGCACAAACTTATACACCTCAATACCTCATGTACAATTTATCTTAACACGCGTGAGATCTGTTTGTGTATTTCCTCCACTGAACCAGCTAATGAGGGATCAGTTTGGAGTCTTTGGACTACCGACTCAGTCCGGTTTTAGACTGTTGTATTTTTCCCCACAGTGAGAACAAAATGACATATTTCTAGTTTTGTAGTATCTATCTCCGAATAAGTTAGGGACTTATTAACTTATATTCAGATTTTTCTTTCAGTCTTTCTAAGCCACCAAATATTTCTGATTCTCTTGGTTCCTCTAAATACTTATTTTGTTTTTATCTAAGAAATTAGAGACCATAGGAATCTATGACAGTTAAGTGTTTAAGATCAATTCTCCTCCAAAAAGAAATTATCCGACTGCTTCTCAATTTTTCTGGTTGAAATTGGATTCTCAATTTCTACGTAAATTAATTAACTAAATCATCTCTGCTTAATATATAACCTACCTTTTATTTTTCTTGATAGGAAAATACAAACTATGCACGTACACCTGCGAACGAACTAAGGAATTTTTTATTTATAAGTACTGAAAAACAGATTCTAGGAAATCATGGTGCCTTCGATCTTCCAAGACTATTATTACATATCTGTACCTTCCCTTCCTAGCTAGGTTATTAATATGGCCGTTTAACGTGGACAACTCGAGCACCAGCCATCAATTTGTCATTGTCCTCGACTTAACTACCAATTCAAATATCTGTCACTTAGTCTTAATGGCACCTAAAAATCGAAGATGAGGCCTACTCACAGCCACCATTTCATACATTTCTTAGTATGCTCATTTAGTGGTTAAGCTTTACTCGAACTTGCATGCATGGCAAACCTTCCATCACTAGTTCTTGTTCTGGATATGCTCCTTACATAGGAACAATCACTCACTATCCCCTCTCGTTATATATGTAAGCTTAGTATCATGAACTTACTTATTCTCTCTTCACAGGAACAAAGCCCTAAAATCAACACTCATTATATTCATCAAAACTCAAGAGCTATAACAGCTACCATGGATATCTGGTCATGGATGTCCGAGCTTCCTAGTTCAGGAGAAGATTGGCATGAATCTTCATTAATCTTCGAACTCGCTAATGATGGAAAACAACTCAATTCGACGACAGACAAATCAATTCTACTCAAAGCAGAAAAAACTTCATCAGGATCAAACTCCCTGCAGGTTACGTTTTCCGTTTGCATACAAGGTTTTGAACCATATGTTACAGAAAAAACACTATGGGTTTCAAACCCATGTTCACTCGCATCCGAACAACCTTACCTTCCTATCGTCCTTCAACTCATCCAAGAAATTATAATTCATGCACCAAATTCTCACGAGAGTACATGTCCACGTTCTCAACATCAAAAACTCAAACCAGAACCAGTTTCATGGATCGTCGATTCTCACTCACCTGAATCGCTCTCTCATTTCTTTAACTTCATTTTCCTTTGTCGCATCTTTTGGATTTGTGTTTGTGACGCACCTTCTGAAGTTGGATCTGTTTACTTTCATAAACTACTGTCTCCAAATCTAAATCTTCTATCATGTAAACATGTTATCCGTAATTTCTTCGTTTCCATAGGAATTGATGGTGAATTATGCATCATGCGCACCTTGGGGTACATGTTAGCCAACTGGTATATCTTAAGAGACCTCCGTGTAGGTTTACAGATGTTAACCCCTCTTCCATCTAATGGATTCTCTTATGCAACTGAATCTCATGGTTTCTGGGTCTTAAAAGGCTATGCTCCAGTTTTGTCGATGCAACCTAGCCATCGACAGAATTCGACTCCATTACGGTTAAATCAGTTTGATACCAAGGAAACAGTACTGAAATACGTATTGGCGCATCAACAACTCGAAGCTACGATTCAGCTTCAGTATTCGGTTTATTTCACCGACGGCTTTATCCAAGTAAATGCACGTATTGATAACTTGCGTTTCCACATGGTGAAACTAGGTTTTAACAAGAATGAGGAGGCAAATAATATTGTGTATTCAGATGAACGGCACTTTCCGTCGAGAATTCGGATTTGGGCAGGACCAGAAATTGGAGCCAATTACGTATCGAGTTTAAGCTTAGGTCGTTCTACTGAGAACCAAGAGAGGGAAGTTGAAACGAAAAAGGCTATCAAAGGTAGTTCAGGAAAACTAAGAGGAATGGCAAAGACAACCGCGAGAAGAAAAACAAAGAGTTGGAGATTTGATCAAGATGCCGAAGGACATGCAGCAATTTTCGAAGCGGTTTTATGCGACAGTGCCACCGGTATAGAGGTCTCCACATGGAAGGCTAATAAGAGCGGCGATGAAGTGGGAAATCCGATGACCGGCTTGAAAAATCGGTACAACGGCGGGAGCAGATTGTTTAATAAAGCTGGAGGGTTGGTATTTAATGGTGATGAGTATGGTGAAGGAGTTGGATGGAGATTGAATAGAGATATGGAAGGAAGTGTTTTGAAGTGGAGATTAGGAGGGAAGATTTGGGTTAGTTATTGCCCAAATAGTAATGACTTGAAGAATGACAATACTACTTCTACTTTTGAAACTAGATGTGTCAACTGGTGCGAGGAAGTTGATTTGCCTTTAATCCGTGGGAAACTTTTACTGTGAACCAAATAATTGTATGCTTTGTATGAACTATGAAGTAGTGATGCCTGCCTAGCTAGTGCGCGCCTATGTTAGAATATAAGAGACTGTACATATGTATTTGTATTATAATCTTAATGCAGTGGCATTGTTGGTAAGAAATAAAAAGAAAGAAAAATAGTACTCCATCTGTTTCAAAATATTATGCCGATTTCATGTGCAAGTCGTAAACTTAATCCTACATACGCTCTTCTACTATGACCTATTCAAAATATTTAGTCAAATACTACTAAACTGCGCCATTGCAGTGAAGAATAGGACATTATTGCATTTACTGGCATGTTGGGTACAAAAAATGACTTCTGATTTTTAGGCCTTTTCTCGTGGTAGTCTGTCTCCAAGATTCCCACAACAATTTATGCTTCCACATATTGATCCTTTGTTGTGCAGAGAATGCAAAGTTCAGCAATGCAACTCGGACGGTTTTGGTTAGAACATAAACCCAAGTTGCCCAACTTTGTAGAAGAAAGCTTTAAGGACCTTTTTACTAATTCCTCTCCGTTTTCGCCTTCTTTTGATAGGATCTTCTGAATGCTTTGCAAATCCTCATTTTATCTCGCATACTGAGTCGACATAGAGTTGAGTTCGTAGAATATCGTCGCTATAGTTCCTCTTCATCTTAAGGAAACTATTTCTTGTGGTTTATCCAAGATTCCCGGTTGAAGAACAACAAGTTGGAGAACATTGCAAGATGCTTCCACATATTGATAAAAAAAAAACTGCTTCCACACGTGCCAAACACTTTTTAGCAACTGCACGCCCTACCAGAAGCATCCTAAATTCCCTGGTCCTGGATACACAGTAACATACTCATCAAAATTTCCTTTTATTAAACAAAAAACGTTTTTTTATCTTGAAAATGGCTCTTGCTTTGTTCTAGATAGAGAGAGAGAGATAAAGTAACATACTCATCAAAATTTCCTTTTATTAAACAAAAAACGTTTTTTTATCTTGAAAATGGCTCTTGCTTTGTTCTAGATAGAGAGAGAGAAAAGAGTCTCTCTTGGGTTTAATTTGATTTCATGTCTGAAACTGCTGCTGGAATCTCCAAGCTCCTTAAATCAACTAGCAACCATTCCAGAAAAATGGTTTCACTAACTTCTGTGGAATTGAATTATCTCGTGTTTCGGTATCTTAATGAATCAGGTCAGGCTTTTTTTCTTTCTCTTTTTCTTTTTTCAGAACACAACTTTAATTGGGTATCACATTTCAAAATTATTTGCCCCAAATATTAGGGTTTCTCTAATGGTTGATTTTAGTCAGGATTTAGCTTAGATTTAATAATCAGCTTCCACCATTATTTTTTACTTAATGTTTAGGGTTTGGGGTTTTGTGGTGCAACTGATTTTTTTGAGAGATTTCCGTCTTCTATTTTGGTACTCTACAATTTAAACCCTTTGTACATGAAATTTAAAAACTTTGGTCTATATTTTTATTTTTTATTTGACTGAGACATACATAGTGTAACTAGGTAGGTACGTCATGTTTCTGCTTATAATTTGATCCTGGCAGGACATCGCATTTGATTACCTTGTGGTTATTAGTTAAATTTTAGGATTATGTGAAGTTAGCATTTTTGTAAGGACTGTATTGATCATTCGCGGAAAATCCTATATAGCTTAATCTTAGGATAATAGGGTGTTCACTTGATGTGGAGTATGGATCGTCTGATGAAGAAGTAAATTGGTTATGTACATCTTTCATTTTGGGATGAACCATCTTGTTTATCTCGATCTATAGGTTCGCAGCAGTTGCTTGTAGAATCTTGGCGTTTATTCAATATAGTACTTCCTATATGTCAAATTATACTTTTTCTTGCTTTCTAGTTGCAAACTTGTCACTTCTCGTTTTCTTTCTTTGTTGCATGTTTATATATTCTGAATTAAGCATTTAGTTTCCCTTTGTCCTGCTGAACCTCTTTATTTTTAAATGTACAACTCTTTTTTTTCCCTCAACCATGAATATTATTAATAGCCAAAATTTTCACACATTACAACCAATAATTTTTCAGAGGACAAAAGAATCCCAATGGATTTACTTTACAAGCTCAACTGATCTAATATAAACTCTATCAGGACATTCCATACTCACTAGAAAGTTGGGCCTGGTGTTATATACTCATTGCTGCCCACTTCCTAAGGATGCCCCTTTAATTGCTAGCTTGTCAGCAGCAACATTTATTTCCCTGAAACTATGTCTCAATTGCACTTGGATGTATGACTACATCGGAAAAGCATGTTGACACTCCCACATCAGAAGCTTATTTCTTTCACACCATTGTCATTCTTGATTCCACTAGTCACAAAATTTAAGTTGTGGGTTTTTGTGTACTTTTTTAGGCTTCACACATGCGGCATTTGCTTTAGGATATGAAGCAGGGATCAACAGAAGTCCTATCGATGGTAATTTAGTTCCACCTGCTGCTCTTGTCACATTTGTACAAAAAGGACTTCAGTACCTTGAATTGGAAGCAAACTTGTGTAACGTGAGTATCCTCATTGACATCTGCTGATTTTATGCTGCTGTTTCTTATAGCACTTCACAATATACACTTGAATGTTATACTGATTGGTGATTGTTTAAGATAGGGCGATGCAGATTCTGATGAAGACTTCTCCTTTCTACAACCTTTAGATCTTATCACAAAAGATGTCAATGAATTGAGGCAAATTATTAAAGAGAAGAAAGAAAATCTTCAAAAGAAACAACGGAAGGATATGGAAAAAGATAAGGAACCTAAACGCGACATTGCACAAGATAGTAAGAGGGAAAAAGAAAATGGAAAGCAACATATAGAACGTGAAAGAGATAGAGAAGTAATAGAAAAGGATAGCGAGCAGGAAAAGGAAAAGCATCTTGAGGAGAAAGTTGATGGAGAGCCTGTTAAAACTCGCGAAGATGTCAAACCTGATGCTAACGAAGATATTCCAGGTAATGTAAACTCATATTTCAAGTAAAAATTTAAAATTTATTGAGCTAATTAGCAGAACTTGGAGCTCTTGGTAGAGAAAGGTCATTTTCTTTGCAAGGTAATTATATAAAAAAAGACGGAACTGTAGATTTTTCTAAAGCCAATTCATCCTATAGGTAAACATAAGTGAAACTGAAATCAAGGAAAGAACAAGTTTTTCCACTTCTCGTAGACAAGTAAGTGATCCTCGGTGGACACTACTTGTCCCTGAGTTTACATAATTGACTATATTAGAGGCATCTCCTCCAATATCAAAGGATCAAAGCTGCAGTCCTTTACCCATAGCAGTGCTGTCATCATACCTTGAACTTCCACTACCTGCATTCCGCGAAATTTGCATTAGAATCTCTCTGTACAATCCTTATACCTGCCTGCTTTGCATTCTTAAAATAGGAGCCATCAAATTTGAATTTGAGTCCTCCTGGTGCTGGTTTGGAGCAGGTCTCGTTTCTTCTCTTTATGGCCTGATCTTATGTTTGGTTTCTTTTGCTTTTGTAGTTTTACAAACTTAACTTTATCCCACTACTAAGCAAATTTAGTCTCCAGCATTTATTTTGAATGCTAATGAGACTGCGCATGCAATGTTCAATCACAATCTGTGCTATAAACAAGTTCTTCTTTATATTATCTGTCATGACCTATTTTGTACTTTGTTATATGCTGGAGATATAAAGCAATTGAATCATGAAACCTTTGCACCTCTGTATATTTACGTCTCATTGTTAAGAATGCCATGTTGAACAGAATAAACATGTGTAGTATGGATAAGTATACGAGTTGAACAACCAGAGAATGAAATGTTTTCTAATCCAACATTATTTTATAAACTTTGAAGATACAAGTTAATTTTTTTAATTATTGTGTTTCCTGTCAGGATGAAATGTTGGTATCCAGTTCATGCCACTTAATACTTTTTTTTTTCATACCCTGCCAGAACCAATGGATATATGTCCAGCCGCACAGTCAAAGCCTGTTGAAATTCCTAGTTCTGATGTAACTATTTTGGAAGGGCATGCTTCTGAGGTGTTTGCTCCCTTCATCTCTCTCTGCTTATGTGGATTTGTTTTCTGTCAGATGTTGTCATGTTGTTATTGCTTGTAATATGTGTCTCAATTGTCGACAGGTTTTTGCTTGTGCATGGAGTCCAGCAGGTTCACTTCTGGCATCAGGGTGAGTAAGCTTTCACTCGGTTGTGATATATTTTGTATTCTTTGTGTCATTGCATGTTAAGATCTGCTGTGATGAAGAATATTGATTTGTTGGAGATTTGTGAACACTACTGCCTGCTTACATTTATTAGGGTGATAATATTAGGTTTTAGGCATAATACATCGTGAAAGTTACGATAATTTTAGACACTGTGCGGTTACCACACTGTTTATCTATCATTTTTCTTTCTCAAAATGCTCTTCATTTTCGCCACTCCACTATATTTGATGTTCTTAATATCTCAAAATAGAGTTTCATCAAATGATTTGTACTTCAGAATCTCGGGACATGAGTTTTATTTCATCCAGTTAACCTTGTATTTTCATGAGAATATTCTAGTGACTTGCTTTGTTAAATCTTTAGATTCTTCTTTCAATTTACAGGTCTGGAGATTCAACAGCACGGATTTGGGAGATTCCTGTTGGATTATGTACTTCAAACACAGAAAGTGGACCTGCAAATGTATTAGTGTTGAAACATTTTAAGGGTAGAACCAATGAAAAAAGCAAAGATGTCACAACACTTGACTGGAATGTAAGGGTGGCAAAATCTCAACAGTTTTCTTTATATTACCATGAAGCATAACTTCCCGATAGGGTTCTAACTCCAATTTTATATCATGATTTTGTTCTGTTATTTTTTTTGTGTATTCTCCTTGCAGCTTATTTAAGATTTTATATCTTTGGTTGTGTTGCACAGGGAGAGGGGACACTACTTGCAACAGGTTCTTATGATGGACAAGCAAGAATCTGGACTAGAGAGGGTAAGCTGTTTTAGAATGAAAATCCTGTATTCTTTTTAAGTTTATCATATTCTTTTATTACTGTCAGTGTGTTACTATAATTGTTTTATTGTCGTAACAGCTTTTATAAGAGTTGGTTATTCCAAGTCTCAATGGACCCTAAAGTTGTGAATTAGTTGCATTTGCTACCATGACTGTATCAAATCTCTAAAAGCCTCAGTTTTTAACTTCATTACAAATTTTACTCTGGTTATTTGACTTCCAATTTTTCCTTCATTTCTTTAAAGCAAATGTTTTTGTTTTTTTTAAGCTTTTCTCTTCTCTTCTTTTATCCTGTGGGAGGGTAGGTTTGAACTGAATTAAGGTATCCAGGAAATGAAGTCTAAATTTTGGAAGTAGGTTAGTTGGGGTTGAAGTTGTGACAAAGTTAGAAAACTCGCTAGAAAATCAATACAACTTGTAGGTGGTGGCGTGACTAGTTTACAACTTTACAATCCATAGGGAGATGGAGTAGATCATAAATTATCAACATCTATGCTGGCCAAACGTGTTCCTCAAACTTGATGAGAGTACTTTGTTGTACATTACGTTCAGCATCTCTTAATCCTACATTATTTATTATTACTAGTTTGTAAAAACTAACGTTTCCACGTTATAGCCAGGTGATTTGTGCTTTAACTTCTTGATGTTCCCTGAATATAGATATTATTAGTAAAAGGGGAGCTGTCTCTTGTATCTCGGATGATCTAGCACTCATCATTTAATTCGGCTTATAATTTGAGCAGGGGAGCTGAGAAGCACTTTAAACAAACATAAAGGCCCTATCTTTTCTCTAAAGTGGAACAAGAAGGGAGATTATCTACTCAGTGGTAGTGTGGATAAAACTGCTATTGTGTGGGACGTGAAGACTGGAGAATGGAAGCAACAATTTGAATTTCACACAGGTATCTCAATTTTCTTATTCTTAATATTTTTATAGATTCAGATATATGATGTACTGTAGAAGATTATGGTAGCATCAGCTTACTGGTCAAGTATCGTCATCATTTGTTGTATAATGTCATTCCACAGCTCCGGCACTTGATGTTGATTGGCGAACCAATTCTCAGTTTGCAACATGCTCAACTGATAGCATGATTTATGTTTGCAAGATTGGAGAAAATCGTCCAATAAGAACTTTTTCCGGTCATCAGGTTTTTTCTCGCAACTAACTAATGATTCTTCTGTCTCCACGCTGTGACTGTCTCTGCATATATGTTATAAACGCTAAGTGTCTCATTATGTTTTTCTAGGGTGAAGTTAATGCTATAAAATGGGATCCGTCAGGTTCATTGTTGGCTTCTTGCTCTGATGATGGCACAGCAAAGGTATACGAGATTTTCATTTTTTCTTTCTTTCAAGGTCATTTACTGGGATCCAGTATCTGGGATACCTTAAATGTCAAGTGCAAGATAGTATAGCTTGATTTTGTGCAAGTTATTAACGTATTATATGAGCCATTTGCTGCTGTCTAAGATAGGTTATGCTCAATGTTGAATTTCCTAATTTGGATGTTGAAGAATTAGGAACACGAATGCTACCGTCATTTGTTTTATGTAATTCTGTTCTTTGCGGTGAGGAATATTGAATCTCTTAACTGTCATCCTGAATTTATCTGTGAAACAGATATGGAGTACGAAGCAGGACAAGCACGTGCATGACTTGAAGGAGCATGCTAAGGTTTTTCCCAGTTTCTTCTTCTTTAATTACTTTTTCTTTCTTTGTTATTCTTGTTCAATCCTTTATCTGCATCACAAACAAATGATGTATGTTGTACAGGAGATATACACTATCAGATGGAGTCCAACTGGCCCAGGCACAAACAACCCTAATCAGCAATTATTGTTGGCAAGGTTAGTGGCTTCCCTTTCGTTGTCAGGCTCATTTGCTTCTCTTTAATCAACTGCATTACATACTCGATATTTGAAACTATGAATTTTCTAACATTCTGTGAATTATTGGTCAGTGCATCCTTTGACTCTACAATAAAGCTGTGGGATGTGGAGTTAGGAAAAGTGATCTACAGCTTTGACGGCCACCGGTATGCATAAGCATTCAAATTTGTTGAAATTTATTTACTTCTCCGCGTACTATCTTGCATGAGAAAGGAATCTCCGCGATGTTAGTGTGTATGTCTGGGTTTCGCTTGTGTTTGAAAATTTTCCTGCTCCTTTTTTTGCTACAGGGAACCCGTATACTCTGTTGCATTTAGCCCTAACGGCGAGTATCTAGCGAGTGGATCACTGGACAGAAGTCTACATATATGGTCAATGAAGGATGGAAGTTTGGTGAAAACATACAATGGAAGTGGAGGTATATTTGAAGTTTGCTGGAACAAGGAAGGTGACAAAATTGCAGCTTGTTTCGCCAACAACACTGTCTGCGTCTTGGATTTCAGAATGTAGCTGGGCTGAAGTCACGACTTTGTATACTGTTAGCAGGATATATTAGCTTTAACATCTTGAACTATTTTGATTCACTGGTATACATTTCATTGTTAAAGGTTGTAAAGTTTAGTGTGTATTCTTCATTGCAGCATCTGAATTTTTAATCAGTGATTATGAGGATGATTGATCGTAAGACAGTAGTAACTGCCATGTGTTTTAATATGTATAAACTTAATTTGTTAATGAAGGTTAACAGTTGTTCGTGGTTCTGAAATGCTTCAATTACTTTCGAGTCCGTTGAATAAATATATATTCCTAATGCTGTTGCACCTTCATCTGTCTAGAACACATGTATCAGTTGGCAACTCGCGCTGTGGTGGTGTTTGGTTTTGGTTTTGCTGATTTCGTGCCCGACTCATTTATACGGGTGGTCCGTCACATGTGTGACTCAGCTGAAATTCATGGCAAACAGTCTATAATTTCTTTTTGACTTCCAAAACCAAAACATCATTTTTTTCGTCACAAGAGACTTGTGAGTCGGATCAGAAAATCTCCCTTGAAATCCTTACAGAACCAGAAAAAGGAACAGACAGAGAAATCGAAAGAGAATGGCGTGGCGTTCAGCAGGATCTCTATCAAGGTCATTACTATCAACAGCAAGAGCTTCATCAGTTCGATCTTCACCAACACTTCCTAGACTTCGTCCATCACCATCACCATTCACATCTTCCCCTCGCAGTCGCACTTTCTCCTTCACTAATCCAAGGTAAAAATTCCCAACAACCCTAAAACAATCATTTTGGTAGGGTTTTTGTCCTCTTTTTGTAAACCCTAATTCTGTTATTTGATTTATCTATCTGGGTTATGTTTTTCAAGGACAATGGGTGAACTAGGTTGCACACAATCATTACTACCACTTCACAACATGGTTGCAGCATCTCGACTTACATCACATCTGTCGTTGAACGCTCGAGCTTTCACCGAGCTCTCTCAGGGTACCTTTTGCAGAACTTGTCCAGATCGCTAAGTAGTTTAGTTATGTTAGGTGTTTGTTTTTAGGTCAAAATGAAAAATGAGGATTTTGTTTGTCTTCTATGTTAATGGCTTTGGGAGATTTGTTTTGAATGATGATTATTCGGTTTTAGGAGTTGTTTTCAAAGTGTGATGAATTAGTTGAATTTGGGTTGAGTTTGATTATAGGAAATGGAAAAGATGGGTGAGACAAGACATCAAATGCTGCAGCAGTGGATTAAGGAAGCTGCCATAATGTAGAGTAGGTTCTTTTTATTCTCTCTTGGTATAATGTGAACTTGTATCTGCTGAATCATGTGAAACTAGGTAAAGATTAGGAACACCAGATTTAAACCACCTCAACCATCGCAAACCACTTGTTATAGTGGTTGATTACGCTTGGCAATTTAGAGAATAGAAGTTTTCCTAGAATTTTGTTCATCCGGACTACCTTTGTGAGAAAACTTGCTACTGTGTAGATTGCTTTTTGGGGTTGACTACATTGTTGCTCCAACCCTCAACATTTGGAATAATTATTTGAACCTCTCCATTGTAACTCGCGTCAAAACTAACAGACACTACTGTTAAGAATAGAGATTGCTTCTTATATGATCGCTCTTCTTCTAATCTGCCCTACATTGTTGTTGGTGGTTGATTTTCTAGCCTATACATGGCATTTGGGTAATATATGATTGAGGTCCTAGTAAGAAGATATTTTTTGTTTGCTAAGTGAAGTTGCATAAATCATCACACTTAGCAGTCCCTAAAAAAATAAAAAAATCTAGTGAAGTCTTCCAACTTGTATGATTGTGAGATGATTGATACAGCTTAATAAATGTGTAGGAATTATTGATCATGCAACTTTTTTGTCCTTTGAATTTCACTAATCTTTACTTTGTATTCTTCCTCTCTTGGCTTTGCATGATTTCATTGATTTGATCATTACGTCGTTTGTACTTTGCAGGTACATGAATGGGGATCGTTTTGTTGTCACCGCAGTGCAAATGATACGAGGGTTTAGAGATAGATGTATGGATCTTCTGCAGACAGTTTGATTCATTGGAGTACGATGGAATCAGTAACATAAGCAACAAGAGTTTTACTGTGTTATTTTGTTTTTCCATTCGTTGAGAAAACCTTTTAATTCGTTTTTTTAGAGACTTAATTCTTTTGATATTTGATCAACTGTAGGTTTGAAACTGTTAATGCTTTAGACTTCAAGCATTTTAGTTTATTGCTAGTTAAATCTTCAAATATATTCGTTTCCGTCAAAACTCTTCTAGTTAGTTTTCAACTTTCAACTAAGAACACATGAAAGTGATGCCCATTGTTATGTGCACCAGTTAAATAAACATGTGTGAATATTTTGTTGTATGGTAGAATCTGCTAGGTACAGTTCTGATTTTCCTGAAGGACTTTGTATGGGTCATCAAGCTACCAAGTTTGCTCTGGTCAAGGGAATGCAAAGGGTTACTAAAGCATGGAAGCTTCCAATTGTTAAAACTTTGAAATGTGCAATAGGATTCTCTTTACAGCATAGCATGCATTGATTAGTTACCATGAGTAGAATGTATGACTAAAAGTATGCTTTGTGTCTAGACATTGGGGTTTATCTAAAGTGGTTGCAAATTTGTAATACACAGGAGATGAAATAAAAAAGCTATTTGAGATTATATCTGCCACTGTGACCATGAAATGCTCTTTCATCAAAAGTTGCCCCATGGCCCCCATGCTGACATTGGCCCTATTATGCCTAAAAAGTGTGGTAAACGGTTGTGGTCTATGAATTTTGAATCCAATCTAGAGCCTAGTTAGCAATTCGGGGTACGGGTAGTAGTTCGGGACGTTATACGTACGAGAATTATATGGATTCAGATAGGTTGGATTCGGTCAAAAATCCGGTCAATGGTTCGTTGTTCGGACAGTAGTTCGGAACGGCATACGTACGTGCATATTCGTTTTATAAATGTGAGTTCGTCACTTAAAATTCGGCTTACATATATGATAAATTGATAAGTATTATGACCTTATTACGAGACTAATTTTATTTGTATATGATTTATAAGATGGAAAAAACATTTTAGTGTGATTATTTAACAAGAAGTAAACAATTTAATCGCATAAATGTATTACAAAACGAGTTTATAAACTTTTAAACAAAAATCAATACATAAAACACTTGTTAAATAACTACCAATAGAAAATTTTAAATGAATAATTATATTTAAATATAAAGTATATACAAAATCAAACAAAAACCAATCAACGGAACTCTGGTCAGAGAGTTACCTATGAGAGTTTTAATTCGGAAATATCATTCGGATTCGGTCGGCTCAGATACGTTCGCGAATTATTCGTGAGGTCCATATAATCCGGGAACTAGGTTCGGAGTTCAAATAGTTCGGAAGTATCATTCGGATTCGGTCAGTTCGGATACGTTCGCGAATCATTCGGGAATGATTCGGAGAATTACTAACTAGGATCTAGAGTAAGGGATTATTTTATTTTTTTAATTAAATACCATTAAAGCTTGTAATTGGTTAATCTATTCAAAAATTGAAAATTGCAACAACAAAAAAAATCTTGGTTTGATGCGTTTGACCAGATTGGTTGATAATCATGACCATGTCAACCGATTGTTCTTGAGTTTTTCGTGGTTGAAGAACATCAACCCAAAATCGGCCAATGTGGACATTAATATGAATTTTCTTCCTTTTTACTAATTGCACAATTTAAAAGAATATGGAGATATTTTGTAACAAGGACAAGCTAAGAAATTGATTGATGTCCGGTAGTAAACTAAAAATTAGTAAAGGCATACTGATCGGGAAACGTCCGACAATTAGTTCTTTACGAATGATTAACCACCTCAGGAGGAACATCCCAGAACTTAAACTTTAGATAAGACCCTACTATGAGAATCTCTTTTTTCAAGTGAGTTTTTCTCGTCATGATTGATATGTTCGCTTATATTAATCGACATCTAATTCGAAGTATTCATTCCCACATTTTTTTTTTTTGAGAATACACTATCACCTTTCTATAGTTTGTAGGATAGATACGCGGAATTGCTTATCTCAAGCAAAGAAAGTTGAATTATAACATTTGCAGTGGGTACCCTCAGATCAGTGACATCAATATGAAGTAAAGGACGAGGTTCAGCTACACTCGTAACGCCAGCTAATGGGAAACCACCGACACCAACAATATGCACCTGATGTAATACCGCTAAGTTAATACATATATTTATGGAACAAAATGCAACTACAACTTGTGTAAGAATATCAAATAACTTTAGGGCGATTCT
Organism: Papaver bracteatum; assembly: GCA_023529315.1. Lineage (NCBI taxonomy): Eukaryota > Viridiplantae > Streptophyta > Magnoliopsida > Ranunculales > Papaveraceae > Papaver > Papaver bracteatum. The sequence goes on from JAJJWX010005152.1 coordinate 3,568,996, forward strand.
AGCTACACAAAAAAAAAATTGATCAAGTCATGCTAGCTAAATTGGCTTGGGGGGATGCTACATGAAAAAGACTCTTAAGTGTTTTCAAATACTAAAGGCAAGATACTTCAGAAATAAGGACCCACTCACTGATAAGCTGCAAAAAAATGGTACAAGATCTGGTAAAGCATAAAGAAAGGAACAAAGATTGTAAAAAGATTTAATATATGGGGGTGGGAAATGGGGAAAATATAAAAGTCTTTCAGCATAATTGAATCCTAGGAACTGATAGTAAAACTCTTCTTCAAAAATCTGCAAACATCAATATAAATACAAGGGCCAAGAATATTATTGATCAAGATACACAAACATGAAAGATAGAATAGATAGTGAAGTGTTTTGATCAAGATGATATAAAGAATATATCCTTATAATAAGAATTAGACCAGAAGCAAAAGAAAATTTAGAATGGAATCCAAATAGAGGGGTATTTTTAATACAAACTCAGTTTATAGAGTTCTCCAAGAAGAAAATATATCTATTCAACACCAAAGTTTTGAGATGACAGATCAAGCTTGGCTAAAATTATAGCACACTGAGTTAATACACAAGATTCATCAATTCTTATGGAAATGCTTCCACAATATCCTCCATGTTTATAGAAAATTGAGTCAGTATGTGAGAAATATTTAAATTCGGCCCATTGTGAGGTCAAGAAGAAGAGACTACTACTCGTATACTCATTCTATTTATGAGCTTCCAGTATGCTGAAGTTGTTTGGTTTGGAATCTCTACTGCCCTGCACCATTCTAGAAACGTCCATGATTATATTCGTAGATGGATAAATTCCTGGTTTAACCAAACCAACTCATTAGAAGCTGAAAATAAATTCTTTCTTAAACTTGCAGCTATAACCATGTAGCATATCTGGAAATACAAATGTGAGCATGTCTTTGAAAACAAAATGCATCAACCTATCAACATCATTCATAAAATTAGGAATTTCTGCATTTCATATAACATAATTGATAACTGCACAGGAAATGGTAAACAGATTATTCATAGGCAAGGATGGGAGAAACCTCCTAAAAACTGGGTAAACATTGAAGCTTTCATTATTAAAAACTTCTATAATGCTGGGTTTGCTTTGATTCTTCTCAAGATCTTTTACGTGGGTAATGGCCTACTCAAAGTTAGCTAGAGATATCCTGCAAGCTGAGAAGCTGTATATTTAAAGATCTTTGTGGGATGAAAGAACTACGGGTATCAAATGTGATAGTATAGAGTGATAATATGTCAGTGGTTAAAGCTTGTAATGGTTTGATTACTGCCCTCAGTGGGAAGATGTAGGTTTAATTCAAGAGTGTTAGTCGGTTCTTAGGGATTCAAATAATTGTGTGATTCATTTTAGGAAAAGATTGTTAAATCATGTGGGCATGTGGCGAATATGCTTGCTAAATTTTCTAGATCAAGTATTAGGTTCCAAGTTTGGTGGAATAGTTCCCAAAATCTTATTAGCCAGATCCTCTTAAAGGATAACTAATTTGTGTATTTGTTTGGTATGTCATGTTGTTTTTTGGGTTATTCTAACGGTTCTGGGTCTATATTAAGGTTTATCCTCTTTTTCTTTTCATTAATACAGTATATGTTTGTTTGCGAAAAAAAGAAAAGGCGATTCTGGTTAAAGGACCTCCGCAACATTTCTAGTGGTTTTTAGGCTACAATAGTTCGATGTGGACATTCGTGTCGACCGATTTATGGTTAAGAAAATTCCAATTGGTTATGTGGTTTTTAGCCTAGAATTCGTCGATATAAACTTTCATATTCATAGATTCTTGTTGATAATTTTCTGGGTAGTTTTCAAGTTCGGCATATATATCAACAATATCAGTTGATTATATAATGTCATGATGTGGGTGTATCGAAACTGGTGATTACTGGTTAAGTTACTTAAGCATTGTCTGGCAGTTTTGTTTATAATATGGTCAGACTGAAGAAAAACACTTTTTTATGAATTAAATGTTTGGTTGTTTTGTTTTTTATGAATTAAGTGTTTGGTTGTTTTGTTAATAATATGGACGAACTTTATGTTACTCAATTACCCAGTTATTTTTTATATAGTACTTCGTATGAGTATTCTTCTTGTATAAGTCTGTGTGTACATCCACAACCATTGATTATAACAAAGAGTCTATTTAATGAGTTATATCCGATGGTTCCTGGTGTTCTTTTTAAATGAAGAACATCAACCCAGAATCGGTCTACGAGGGCATGAACATCCACCGATTCTTAGTTAATGTTTTACAAAAGAATTAATTCTTCATTATGTTTTGGTAATGAATTAACACTGGTTGATTTCCCGGTTAACAAGATTAAATATTATTAATCGACCGAATTCACACTAATTAATGAGGGGTAAATCAGTAATTAAAGAAAATAGTTGGTTATGGGATTTTTTAGTTTACATCAAAATAACTCGATTTTATCTTTTTGTGATGTGCCGCGAATAAATGGAGTGGGCCTCAAACTATCAAGCTTGTAATACACATGAGACTAAAATAAATGTTGGAGATTAAATTTGCTCGCCAAAACAAATAAAAAATATATAAAATTAAATCTGCCATTATGGTTTATTTATTTTATTTTATTTTTACCATAAAGGAAAATACGTTAAAGAAATAATATATTACACAATGAAGTTATCTTTCTCTATGATGGAGAAGATGAAACTAAGATGACTAATTTCCCAAGATTGATTAACTTCATATATACACTTGTTTGCATGCTTGGCAAGCTTCATCACATGACCTGACAACATAGACACACTTAATACTCATAGCATACTCTAAAATCCTACTAATATTCAAAAAAAGATTGGCTCAAAGCGCGACATTATGACTAAAATGTGACCAATTTACTTTATTTTATTTTTATCATAAAGGGAAATTCGTTAAAGAAGAATGCATTACACAATGAAATTATCTTTCTCCATGGTGGAGAAGATGAAACTAGGAGGACTAACTTCTCAGGAATGGTTAACTTCATACTTGTTTGCATGCTTGCAAGAATTCCAACAGCTTCATCACAGGACCTGACAACATGGACACACTTAACACTCATAATATGCTCTAAAATCATATTAATATGCAAAATAAGATTGGCCCAAAGCGTAACATTATGACTAAAATGTAGTTGTAATATATTTAAGATAAAATAAAAATCGATTGCAATATACAATACACGAGGAGATGAAATAAAAAAAAAATTGAAATTAAATATGCCCCCCAAGATGTACCATTATGACTTAAAAGTGTTGTAGTACACAAGATATGAAACAAAAAAAATGTATATATATTTGAGACTAAATCCCTTGTTATGACTAGTTTTTATTATAAAAATAATCCAAGTAGATATCAATCTTAGACTTTGTAGAAGGAAGTTAAGTCAGAGTTCATATACTGCTGCTATTAGGGTTCTTACTTCCAATGGTATATCTCCCTTATCTGATAACACTTTGGCAGATTTTCATTTTAAACATCCTTATGCACCGCCGCCTACTCTTCCTAATGAATCTAGGCTGTTGCCGTAAATGTTAGGGTAGATATTTTTCTCAGCAGGATTAGAATTTTTTCCAAGGGTACTTCATGTGGAAGAAACAGACTCTATTCACAACATTTTCTCGATGCACTTGGTGGGTCTGCCGCAGCTGTTGCTGGTGATCTTCTAACTTCCATTACTGCAATTGTAATCTCCTTTTAGATGGTAACTTCCCTCCTCAACTTGGTATTTTTATTGCTAGTGAACCTCTTACACCTTTACTTAAACCTAGAGGTGGGATTAGACCTATTGCTGCCGGCATTATATGGAGAAGGTTAGTCTTTAAGGTCGTTATTGTTAGAGTATTGATCGGTCAAACTCACAAGTGTTGCTATATCAAGCTTGTTGTCAAATTTAGTTGTCAAAAATATATATTGATTTCTAGTCTACAATTAGTTAAGGCTGGTCTAGGATAGAGGTTGTTGAGAAACGAACCGGTCATCATTTTCGTTCAACCGTTTGAAGGCGAAGATCAACCGAAGCTTTTGGAGAACTTCATCAACAAAAGGCAAGTGAAGACTGAACCACCTATTTCTCAAGTTATATTCACCTTTCTATCTTTGAGATGATTATCGCATAACTAATTAGACTAGCTTGCATAAATAAGAATTTCGAGTTGAGAACTAATTATTTAGATTTCGAATTTCTCGAAATATAATGACTAAGCTTAATGAACATTTGTTCATAATTGATCAAATTCGGTGGAGAACAATTTATTGTTCGGAACCATTTATTGATTCAAGTATATCATTCAAAAATATCATGGAACAGTGATATGTGTGATTGATGTTATTCATGAATATTTTGAATTGATTTAGAGACAAATAGAACTACTATATTCGGAATACAAGACAGTGTTATCAATCTTACAAACTTGGAAAATTGTTATATGTCTGAATCCATATTACATGTACTCGTACACGTAACAGAGTAGCTATATATCAACTTTTATATTTATGTGATACGCATATTTGTATGCACATCATGGGAAAATCTGTATGTTTTATGATCCGGATAGGTATGTATTTTCATATACAAACCATTTTGGAACTGCGGTAAGGGAACCGGGTTAACGTATTCAAACCGGTATCCGATCTAATACAGTTATATGTTCTAGAACCAGTTTAGTACCCAAATGGGTACGCAAACTGAAAAGGTTCTATGAACTCCGAAACCGGTGAAGGTCTTAAGTTTTCAAACCGGTACATGAACTGGAAAAGTTCGGTCAACTCCGGAACTTGGTGTTGCACCTAAATTTGCAAACTGATACGTGCACTGAGAAAGTTTTGTCACTCCGGAACTCAGTTTTTCTTGTAAGATTGCAAACCGGTTCGCGTACCTTGACTCATCCGATTCACGAACTACTCAAGTAATTGTACTTTCTGCATGCACTAACTGTGTCGATTATGATTCAATTGTGATTAAATTATTTCTCTATGATAATTTGCAATTGATCAATTCTCTAATTAACACTAGACTCATTTGATCACATGATTGTGACTCAATATAAATGTTTTTGTGTTCATGGAAATGAGTGTTAAGCTTTTAAGTCCAAACCGGCTAGTTTCAGCTAACCATGTTGGACATAGTCTTTGTACATGGTTCAGTTATAATTTACCTAACCGGAGTGTATATCTTGTCTATGTGAATAAATTTCAAAGCTTTCATCTAACGGTGAATATTGTTTTCTTGGTTCCAAAGCTATCTTAACTTAAACCTAGAGCAGCCTAAGCTTTGAAGTCTATATAAGGGGAAGTCTTGGAAACTTTGATCTTTGAATCCCAACACTACTTTTTGGTGTGTTCTAGTTGTATCTAGAGTCATCCTCTCAGAATCCCTTTTAGGGTTTAATGACTATCAGAGACTTCATTGGGATTTGTGATGACCGGTCCAATTATCTTTTATCTTGATAACTTGAGTATCCTGATCTTGTTCGATTGTTGATTTATCAATTGAACAAGATAGATAGAAATCACAAAATTCTTTTCGTCTCAAACTTTATGATTCCACAAGTCATACTTGTGAGGTGAATAATAATCTAGGTTGCATACATAAGTCCGGATTTTGAGGATATCCAGACTTTTGTCAAGTTGCTGTCGATTTCCATCACCTGGATTTTATATTTGATCTGATCATCTGTTTCGATCATAAATCAAGAAATCAATTATATAGGCTTAATATGTGGAAGGAAGATTTGGTTTAAAGTCTTCAATTGAGTTGAAGCAACTCTTAGTTGGTGTGATGTCATCTAAGGGAATCAATAGCGCGTAGTCCTGTTGAGATTCAAGAGGCGTAAGGAGCGCGACTGTACCTGAATCAGTGGGAGACTGAGTTTGGGCTCAACTACATTCCGACCAAAGTTAATTGGTAGTAGGCTAGTGTATGTAGCGTCTAATACATTTTTGTGTTCAATCTAGACAACGTCCCAGGGTTTTTTTGCATTTACGTTTTCCTCGTTAATAACTTTTTTGGTGTCTGTATTATTTATTTTTCCGCATTATATTGTTTATATTTATAATTGAAATATCACAGGTTGTGCGTTGATCAATCACATTAGATAGGTCTGGCCTTTTGTTGGATAAGACTTGATTGGTCCTTGGATATTGGTTTTTGGTACTGTCCAAGAACTCTATTTGAGATTAGATTCACGGATTCAATTCTGTAAACATTCTAATCACAAGAGAGATTGAGATATAACTCTAAACACTTTTCTTGATTGAGTTTTAACTCTCGAAGTTGTGTTGAGTTTGTCCATATAGATTGCCTACAAAATAGTTGGTTGTGTATTTTGGTACCCCCAGTGTTTTCAATAATTGGTATCAGAGCAGGTAAACACGTTAAAACCTAATGAATCTATGTTTGAAGCATTCTGACATTATGGACATGAGTGAAATCTCTAAGGATGCACACCAGAATACCTTGAAGATTCTCTAGAGAATATCCTTCTTAAGATTTAATGTCTCACAGGATGATTTCAATTCAATCAAAATCCCCGATACGTTGGTTGATGGTGAAGAATCAACAGGAAAAATAAAGAATCCTCTATAAAGGTTAAACACAAGAAACGTCGTGTTAAGAGTAAAAAGCTACGCTGTCTTAAAAGATTGCTAAACAGTCTGTTTAAGGAATGCAACATAAGAGGGTCTGTTGACGAAGATCTTTTTATGGTTTTTGAAAAAACATTTAAGTTCTTGGAATACATTGCGGTGATCATAATTAAGGAGGTACCTATTAGTGTGTCTGTCTCTAAAAATACTTGTTATCAGTATGGGAATCCTGGGATTGTCTGAAAAACTTGCAATTTGGTTTAGATGATGTCGGCATATCATCTCTTGATCACCACGAGGATGAAGAAACTAAACCAAAAGACTATCATGCCAGATTGAGTTATGAGATGTTTGGTCATCCGACCTCTTGTTAGCAAGATTCTTGTTTTATCCCATCATGTATTTGTTTGAGATGGGGATAGTTGTTGTAAAGGTTTGTTTCTGGTTTTATTTTATGTTCCATAATATTTCTACCAAGTGTTTGAAACTCATGATCATATAACCGATTCCTGGTAAAGAAAGAATCTTGTAAAAAATTATGATCATAGCATCTCATGTTTTTGAGCTAGCTCCAATTTTACAATGTCATAAGATCATTATAAATTACGGGTCTTCTATGTTAATATGTTATCTTGTGCTCTGAAATTTATTCATTGAGCTAAGAATAATATTAATCATCTTATTAAATTGATAATTTTATCAACTTCTGAATTGACTCGGAAATCAACAACTCAGTTTGATCAATTATATAATAATAGATTCACGAGTTATTACATAGCATTCAAGCGAGCAACAAGCTGCGCCGCAAGCCCTTTTTGAATAGCAAACCCTATCCTCTTAAACACAAACTCTCTCGAATCGTGAGTCATGACATTACTGTGCATGAATCTTTGAACTCTCGCTAGGAGTCCAACCGCTTCTGGCGCTAAATACCCAAAAGTGTCAAAGGCAAAGGGAATAAAAGCATGTCCATTATCAATACATGCCTTTTCATGCTTCGTTATCATCCCCAAGGCAGCTTTCAAAGTTGCTTGTACAACTGTTAAAGAGCCTTGCCCGATGCATACTAATGGAGAAACCCCAGTAAGATCAACACACGTATGTTTTTCGTTAGCCCACCCAAAAATAAGAATATATGCTGGCCTGAGTGCTGATCTCCCTTCAAGAGGATCCGTCAAAAAGTTGACTGGTGCCTCTTTCTTTGCTGATCCGGCCAAGCCCATTAAGGCTTTATTAAAAGATTATGCGTACTCCCCTACTCCTTCTTTTGTGAGTTTACGAACGGGATTAGAAGTTGAGGTTAGGGTTTCCCAACCGGTGTGATGTCTTCATGATTTAAATTGTTTTTCACAATTATTTTCTTTATTGCATGGAAGTGTATCAAGAATGAGCAAATCAAGCGATCATCATTGACAGGAGCTATTCAAGTAAGATCAAATCTATTCTCTTTGTGCTTATTTGACATATTATAGGAAGAAAAAAAAGAGTTAGTAAAAAACTCATACCTAAGAAAATCCTTGAACCCAATATTTAGGAAGAACCTATGGTCTTTTTTGTTAACATGGATTGTCATGAGACTTATGAGAGAATTTCAACTAGAGAAATTATTTTAGAAAAAAAAATTAGAAGAAAGGTTATTAGAACGGAAGATCTAGCCTGTTTTAACGAATATGAACTAGGAAACATCTTTAGTGGTTTTGGGAAAGGTTTTGATCTTCTTACTAAAGTATTCTATGCGAACATTTATGATGTTGATACCGATAATATGAGCTTCAAATCAATGGTTGGGGTAGGAAAGATTTTTGTTAATCGAGATTTAATTTCGAAACTCACAAATATTCCTCTTGGTAATTTTCATCTTCCAAGACCTAAAGAAGAAAAACCATCCCATGAAACCATTTCTCTTGAGATTTGTGGAAAGATGGGAAGCTTCCTACTTTGCAGCTTAGCATGCCTCTTAAGGTTTTTGGTAAGTTGGGTATTCCAAAAATTTGTCCATCCACGATTGGGGATGCGTATTGGAGTCATGATTTTGCAGAGTTAGTTTATTTTCTTAAAACGGGTACTCAAAGTCTTGACATATGTTGGTTGATCATTTCTCAAATGGTATCATTGGTGGTATCCAAGAAGAAATTGGGGTTTTCTTGTCTCATTGGATGAATTTGTGAAGAATCCGACATTGATCCAGTTGGGAACTTCATTGGAGCTCCCACTCTAGTTCGTGAAAATACATTTAAACGTATGAGAACGAACAAGAACAAAACAAAAGGGGGTTCTATTTCACCTCTTGACGGTTATTGTGATCCAACAACCTTGAGTCTTCTTCAACGAATGCACAAGGATGTTTTCAAGATCAACTCCAAGGTAAAAGGTATGCAAAAACAATTATGTGTAGTTGCTACAAAGTTTCCCGACATCAAGTACGAAATATACATGATTCAAGCTTCTATGGGTGATTTCGATGATGAATAACATGAATAAACCTTTGACTATTTTTCTTTTGTTATCTAAGAAACTTCTTTTGAGAATTTTATTCTTAAAAAGGATAACTAGGATTTGGTATAATAAAGATTGTGATTACACATAGTTATTTCCAAACGTTTTTCATCTTGCATGTTTTTAGATTTATTTGTTCAAATTCTAGAGTTGTTGGAAGATGAACTTGCAGTATGTAATCATTATTGGTTTAATTATTGCAAAATTATTATGAAATATTTGTGCCTTTACGTTCTCTTGAATCGAACTAATATTTCATATATGCTTAGAAGTCAAATTTATTATGTTTTTATAAACGGAAAATAGAACAAACTCTTTAAGATTATTCTTGCAGTATTGATCTTCTTGTGATCACACTTTCGTGTTTTTGCTGCTTGCAACTATGTAAGATTCTCTTAGGTTGAGTAAAATCGAGTAAAATTTGTCTCTTTGTTCGTAACTGGCCTTGAGATTAATTTATGTTGATACTATGGATACGAATCCTTGTGAGTTGTTAATGTCCGCCAAAATCCTTCTTTTTCACAAAAGCAAGGTCACTCATGTTGTTCTCTTGGGAATGACATTTAATGGGGGAGAGTTCTTAAATGAACTTGTGCTTAATTGCTATATCTTTGTGGGGAGTGTGGCTGTGGAATTTTAAAGGGGATGCTTGTATCTTTTTAATCTCCTAGAATGAGCGCTAAGTATTTATTACTATGTGAAATCATATAAATAAGTTGATATGATGAGTTACATTTTAACTATATTATTATGTAGTATCTCCATCTTCCTTAAAACTTGAGATATATTTTGGTTGTATTCATTATGATCCCTCGATTTTTGTACGTTCGTTAATTTTATTGACAAAAAGAGGGAGAATTATTTAGTAGTTCATAATACATACATATGATTTATGGATCATTATGTAAGAGGGAGTGAATCATTAAGCTATAGGTTTCACGTACCTATTATACAAAAGATGTAAGTATTCATTAAGGGGGAGAAACATATCGTCGTAGTATTACTTCAGAGTTGAGATACAATTGAACTTTGGAAGGAAGATAATAATACTATGTTTATGTATAACAACGAGAGTTGTTATAGCTACAAATTTCAACAACAACGATGTTGAGTTGAACGCGTTCAAAATCATTGTGACTTGAAAGGACAAAGAGTTCAAGGAGAGTTGAAGAAACCAAGGAAATCAATGCATGATGGATCGAGGAGTTTTTCGAAGCTTTATTTTTGTTATCTATATGTATTAATATCTTTGTCACTGAAATTGACAAAGGGGGAGATTGTTAGAGCATTTTTCGTTCAAATTCACAAGTGTTGTCAAGCTTGCTATCAAATTTAGTAGTCAAAACTATATATTGATATCTAGTCTACAGTTAGTTAAGTCTCGGTCTATGATAAAGGTAGTTGAGAAACGAACCAGTCATCATTTGCGTTCTACCGCTTGAAGGCGAAGATCAACCGAAGCTTTTGCAGAACTTCATCAATAAAAGGTGAGTGAAGACTGAAACACCTATTTCTCAAGTTATGTTCACCTTTTTATCCTTGAGACGATTGTCGCATAACTAACTAGTCTATCTTGCATAGACAAGAACAACTAATTATTTAGTTTACGAATTTCTCGAAATATATTGACTAAGCTTAATAAATATTAATTCATACTTGATCAAATTCGGCGGGGAACAATTTATTGTTCGGAACTATTTCTTGATTCAAGTTTATCATTCAAAAATAGCCTGGAACAGTGATATATGCCATTGATGTTATTCAGGAATGTTTCGAATTTATTTAGAGAAATATAAAACTACTATATTCTGAATACAAGACAGTTTTATCAGTCTTACAAACTGGGAAAACTGTTATATGAATGATCTTGTATTACATGTACTCGTACACCTAGCGGAGTAGCTATGTATCAACTTTCAGTTTTGTGTGCACATCATAGGAAAATCTGTCTGTTTCGTGATCGTGATCCGGATAGGTATGTATTTTTCGTATACAAACCATTTTTGAACTGTGGTAAGAGAACCAGGTTAAAGTATTCAAACTGGTATGTGATCCAATACAGTTTTATATTCTAGAACCAATTTTAGTACCAAACCGGTACGCAAACTGAAAAGGTTATGTGAACTCCGGAACCAATGAAGGTCTTAAATTTGCAAATCGGTACATGAACAGAAAAGGTTTTGTCAACTCTGGAACTTAGTGTTGCACCTAAATTTGCAAACCGGTACGTGAACTGAGAAAGTTATGTCAACTCCGGAACTCGGTTTTGCTTGTAAGTTTGCAAACCAGTCCGCGTACCTTGACTCAGCCGATTCATGAACTACTCAAGTAATTATACTTTGTGCATTTACCAACTGCGTCAATTATGAATTAATTGCGATTAAATTATTTCTATGAGATAATTTGCATTTAATCAATTCTCTAATTAACACTAAACTTACTTGATTACATGATTGTGACTCAAGAATTATGTATTTGTGTTCATGGAAATGAGTGTTAAGCTTTTAATTAAGTCCAAACCGGCTAGTTTCGGCTAACCATGTTGGACATAGTCTTTATACAATGCTCGGTTACGGTTTACCTAACTGGAGTGTATATGTGGTTTATGTGAATAAGATTCAAAGCTTTCATCTAATGACGAATACTGTTTGCTTGGTTGCAAAGCTATCTTAGCTTAAACCCAAAGCAACATAAGCTTTGAAGTCCATATAAGGGGAATTCTTAGCAACTGGGTTCTTTGAATCCCAACACTACTTTTTGGTGTGTCCAATTTGTATCCAGAGTTTTTTTCTCCAGAAACCCTTTAGGGTTTTGCGACCATCAAGGACTTCACTGGGATTCGTGAAGCCAGGTCCAGTTATCTTTTATCTTGAAAACTTGAGTATCCCGATCTTGTTCGGTTGTTGATTTATCACTTGAACAAGATAGATAGAAATCACAAAGTTCTATCGTCTCAAACTTTGTGATTCCAAAAGTTCCATACTTGCAAGGTGAATAATATTCTAGGTTGCACTTCGGGTTACATGAGTCTAGCTTTTGAGGATATCCAAACTTTTGTTAAGTTGCTATTGATTTCCATCACTTGGATCTTACGTTTGATCTGATCATCCATTTCGATCATAAATCAGGAAATTAATTATATATGCTTAATCTGTGGGAGGAAGATTTGGTTTAAATTCTCCAATTGAGTTGAAGCAACTTTTAGTTGGTGTGACGTCTTCTAAGGGAATCAATTGCGCGGAGTCTTTATGGGATTTAAGAGGCGTAAGGAGCGTGACTGTACCTGAATCAGTAGGAGACTGAGTTTGGGATCATCTACATTCCAGACTGAAGTTAATTGGTAGTAGTCTAGTGTCTGTAGTGGATTAATAAAGTTTGGTGTTCAATCTGGACAAGGTACCGGGGTTTTCTTGCATTTGCGGTTTCCTCGTTAACAAAATTTCTGATGTCTATGTTATTTCTTTTTCCGCATTATATAGTTTATCTTTATAATATCACAGGTTGTGTATTGATTAATCATAGTAGATAGTCCGACCTTGTTTGTTAGATAAGACTTGATTGATCCTTGGATATTGATCTTTGGTACCGTCCAAGAACTCTCTTTGAGATTAGATTCACGGATTCAATTCTGTAAACGTTCTAATCACAAGAGAGATTGAGATATAACTCTAGACACTTTTCTTGATTGAGTTTTAACTCTCAGAGTTGTGTTGAGTTTTTCCATACAGATTGCCTATGAAAAAGTTGGTTGTGTATTTTGGTACCCCCAGTGTTATCAGTATTGTTATGAATTATATTTTTATAAGTGGATTTGGCTAGAATACTCCATTTTAGTTAGGCTCTCCTGGAGAGTGTCTTGAGCACTATAAAGGATTCTGATATTTTTGATTACATAGGCTTCATTTGGAGAGAAAAGGACTTGCAGTTGATTCCGTTGAGTATTGTTTTCTTATATCAGACTTTGAATTGTAGAATTATCTTGATTGTATATATTTGATTTGACATGTTGATTTTGGGTGAAATTATCAATCCAGTTATGCTTCTAGATTTTGATTTTAGCTCCATCTCAATACTTTGCACATAGAATTTTTTCATAATTTGAAGACCCTTCTTAATAATTCTTTTGTTCTTCATATTTAAGAGACTTGTGGGTTTTGATTATAAGACAAAAGGTCCTTATTGTGGAAATATTTAGCTTATAAAATACTAGACTTAAGAGAGTTTGTCCCTATGATCATTTTACAAATAACTTTTGCTAAAAGAGCATCATTAAACTTCTCCGTGTTTATGAATCCTAATCTTCCTAGTCTTTTAAATATGCAAACAGAACTCTGAGATTTATTATAAAACCTTTTGTTTTCATTTTTTTTTCCCAATACCTCCTTTCAATTCTTTCAATAGCTTACGTTGTTTCCATTGGCATTTTGAAACAACCCATTTGACAATCTATCATAGTACTAGTCACTGCTTGCACTTAAGTAGCTTAGCCATCTTGATTAATCAGCTTCCCTTTCTATATGCTGATTGATGTTGTTTGAGATTTATCAATAATAGACTTGAAACAAATTCTTGTTTATTTTTTTCTGTCTTGTTCGTAAACATTCTCTCGTAGGCCCAAGGAATAGAGGTAGACCAAGATACTTCTCTTTCGGACCCATCTTCTTCATTTACAGGATTTCAGCTAAATGTTCACAAATCGGTCTTGACATATGTGTTTTTCGAAGAAAATGCTTGATGTGCTAAAGTTTGCAACTTGCTCTGAAGCTTTGAATAACATATAGCAGATTCCTAACAACCTGATCTTTTATCATTAAAAAATAATAAATTATTTATGCTCGAACCATAAAGGCTTGGTTTTATGCAGAACTTTCAAAGTTTTTAGCTTTGCAAAACATTCTAGAGAATCCTTTTATGCATAGGATGGAAAGATAAGGAGATAAAGGATTTATTTTCCTTAAAACTACGACGACTAAAAGGTTTACAAGAAGAACCATAAAGCATTAATGAGATAGAAGTATTAATGACACGTCGATTTATCATCTGACACCATTTTTCATTGAACCATAAGTGTTTCATGGTATCATTTAGGTAATTCTATTTTATTATGTCAAAAGCTTTTGATATGTCTAGTTTGATTATCAAGTTCACCATACTTGGATTTACATTTTTCATGTGATCAACTAATTCATGGGAAATTGTTGTGTATCACGAATATTTTTTTTGTGGAACATAGGCTGCTTGGAAAGGTGAGATAATTTTCTTGAGAATAGTTTGAATCTACTAACAAGTTATTTTGAGATGATTTTGTGATTGCATAAACTTACGGATCTAAAATCAGCTGGAGTTTGAGGGTATTCAGTTTTTGGGATTAAGGTGTGTAGTTTAACTCTTTAAGTAGATGTCCACTTTAAAAGAAAGATATATATATATATAAAGAGAGATGATTGATCCTCCCCATAACCCAAGTTTACTTAGCAGCGGAATTGTCTCGTCAATCAAAACCTACTCGTTAACTTCAAATTTGTTGTTATAATTTTAGCTCTATTTGGTGACTTAATTTGTACCATAACAATCTAGCACTCTGAGCCATAGTCTGATCAGTGAGAATTATAGCCTAATATGCCTTGTGATTCATTCGTTTTTCTTTTTTCTTCTAGACAATCCAAATTTATTAAGTGACCCAAAATTTGAAATGTCTCCTAAAACACATATATGGCTATATCATCTTATATTAGCCTAATGACTTAAAATGTGTCTCGTGACTCAAGTTCAACCAAACTACAGTCTAACCTCAATAATGAATGCCTTTGGGACCGGAAGAAAATATTCGTTTTGCGAGGTTATTTATATATCGATTAATGAATATTTATTTATTTAAAGAGTATTTTTTGTTTTTTACGATTATAATATTTTGGTTTCCGAGCCAAAAATTGATCAACTAGAATAACATATTCAACAACTAACAAATATCTTCTATCTAACTTACCCGATAGAAATGTTATGGATGCCAAACATCTTTTGAACTATTGTAACGAGAATGATGATGCAGTTATAAATCACTTATGGGCTAAAAAATTATCGTACCAGTAATAAATTGTAAGAATCATCCTGAACCAGATAATAGTAGCACTATATAAAATGTGTCAACAAAAGAGACATTTTAAGCAGTAATCAGAACAAAAAACGACCTGGGACAATACAAGCAAAATATTCCATAAGGTGTTCGCGCATTACAAAAAATGAAAAACAATGTGCATTTTGGTCAAGGTGGAAGAAGAAAATAAAATAAAAAATAGATGCATATTTTGAGGTAAAAAGACTTATTATACGAATATTATTGATTTATTTTATATTTTTGAAGGGTGTGAATATTGTTGATTGGATGAAGTATTTTGGTTTATTTATAGTATATTTTTTTGTAA
This sequence comes from Papaver bracteatum, assembly GCA_023529315.1. NCBI lineage: Eukaryota > Viridiplantae > Streptophyta > Magnoliopsida > Ranunculales > Papaveraceae > Papaver > Papaver bracteatum. Next base: position 3,584,537 of record JAJJWX010005152.1, read on the forward strand.
GAAATGCAGTGATTATTCTTTTAATTTTTCATAGGGCCTCTAAGGATTATTTTTTTTTCATTCATTAAGACATTTAGCGAGGTTATTCATTTATCCCTTTTGCCCAACTCGGGACCGAAAAAAATTATTCAGTTAGCGAGATTATTCATTTATCGAACATTCAATTATCGTGGTTATATGTGAAGTGAGATCCGCCATGCGATTCAACATATCTCATGTAACCTGAAATTTTTGCCGTTACACAAAATGTCATTTTGATGCTAAATTGCCTTGTGACATAATCAACCTCGTCGTCTAAAATATCACCTGCATCCGTGACCTAAGAACTGCCCTTTGATCCCAAATCTACATTATGGGACCTAAATTTATTTATTAACCCAAAATTTGATTTGTCTCCTCCATCATAATCAAAAAAGGTTGAGTTTCTATCGGTTAATAACATCGTAATTGCACTTCCCAGTACCGCTAGGGATAAACTTCCCAGTACCGGTAGGGATAATAAAAGGAGGAAGGCAATCACTAGAACCGACCACGCAAAGAGCGTTAATCTGTGTGTAGTCATTTCAGGTCCACGCATGTTGAAGATAGTGGTTACAAAATTGATAAAACCTAAAATCGATGAAATACCAGATAGATGATAACTAGAAATTGTGGAATGCTTAAAATTAATAATTTTTATTTCATTTTTGTCCTAATAGCTTCCGTTGTGGCTTAGTTTTACCATGTAACTCGTTGATTATGGAAAAAAAATATACTATCACTTGTTGATTATGGCCTAATCATTATTTTTATAAGCTCAACCCGGTGGCATCGGGATTAACACAAAAAACAGACCACTCAGGTTCCAAAGACGTATCGGGATCAACACCTAAAGGTCTATCTGGGTTCGGAAGAATTTCTTTCGTGCAAAAAACAAACCACCTTGCTAATAAGATTAACATCTCCTTAAAAAAATGGTAGAGATGTATGGAATCAACAGGACTGCTCTTTATGTGATGATAAACATGAATTTTGATAAAGCCAACACAAATATTAATACAACACAAACCCCCTCATTTATGAATGGCATCTTGCAAGTTATAATATTACGAAAACCACCACCTCTTCATCTATCTCACTCATCATGGGAACCAGATCCACCACCACCACTAAAACCACACATATTGAAACTAATGGCTTCTTTCTTTCACTTTCAAGAATTGACATGATGAACATAATAGTTTCTTATTTTATTCATCTCACTAACTTAAACATCAAACCCAAACAGAAAATCTAAAGGAATATATATAAAGCAAGTAAGCAAAGTTTGTTGCCGCATTGTTTATGGGAAAAGGAGAGAGCTTATTACTTTAGAGATTCTTTTGTCTATCTAAAATTCTTGTTCTGTGATAAAACCACTTTGGAAACCCAGCTTAAAAAGAGGGCAAACTCCATTTGAAAAGGAAAGATTTAGGCTTCAACTTGGACTACTTTGCATCACAAGTTCATAACTTATTTCTATCAACCAAACAAAAGCATATTTAATCTCCACCCAACTAGCAGTATATACTTGGAAGTAAAAGCCAGGAAATAGCCAAAGAGAGTGGGTGTTAAGTAATGTCAACATATCAAAAAGACAACACCACATAAAAAATACTGATCACTCGCGATTGGAGTCTTTTCCTTTCTTGAGTTCAAATTCAGTATAATATAAGTTCACCAATTGGTTTCAAACATCTAATTCTCTTTTTTTTGTATTTCATCAAAAGATTAATAGATCTAAAGAGATTAGGTTTTTTTCTTTTCTCAAGATTAGGTTGTACACATAAAATATAATACAACATGATCTCCAAACTGCAGTTCAAAATTAGTGGACACCGTTGCGTCAGAGACAAAAACTGAGACCTGAAGACATGATCAGACAATATGGACAACAATATCACCTGCCCATACAAATATAGAAAACCTGCCATGGTTCCACAACTAAATAAGCAGATCAGACTCTACAGACTGCAGTCATGGGTGCTGGATGTCTCCCCCAATGTCTCCCCCAAATGAAACAACACCATAGATTTCAAAAACACCATCTTCAATGAATTTCCCAGGAAAAATGATAGCCTTACAATCTTTTGTTCTTGTTTTAGTTTCCTGGTATTCCTAGTAACTAATCTCATAGAAATTTACCCAGCTACGTAGAAGTGAGCAAGGGACTTCATTTCCCTCTCTTTTTCAGCTCCTACAAGTACTATTCCTAATGGGCTAATGTGAATGTGATTGAGAAGACATAGGGTATAAGACAAGTATATTGAACAAGCACTGACTCATCAATCCAATATCTCTAGTATTTTATCTAAAAGAAGCTTAATCAATAAAACTGAAAGTGCTATTATTATGCTCATAATGTAAAGAGAGAAGACAAGCACCCTTCTTGGGGAACTGAGCTCTCTTCTTGACTTCTCAAATTTTGGTTAATAAAAACAAGAAGATTCTAAGAATAGACATAAACAAGTGGTTCTCATGCACTTATCCTACTGTACATATGCAATGCCCACTACTCTTGGGAAAAACCCAAGGAATGAAAGGAGAGACTAAGAGACCCTCGTGAAGACACCCAGATAGATACTCTTGTTTAAAGAAAAGCCAATGAAAAAACAAAAGCAATAAAATAAAACAATCCACCTCAATTTGCCTGCTTTTAACTCCATTATTGCCAGTTCTCTATACCCTACCATGAGAAGAAAAAAATGTGATTAAAAAAAATAATCATAATTTTTTAGTGTAAACTCTATTCACTTTCAATATCTGCAAGAAAAATGCCTAGTCATTCAAATCCTAGTGTCCACAAGATTGTTATTGGTGACATAAATTTGGTAAAATCTCCGTAAGAATCCCAGACTAGAAAGTCGCTTCCCACTCCATGAAACAGAACGGTAAGTCATTACCCGCCTCTATTAGATGTAGCTCTAAGAATCATAGGATGCATAGCGGGTTAATGCCTTCCCGCTTTGCCACAGTCAGATGCAATCACTTTAGTTTGGGACGTGATAAGACTTGTTCATACTGTAAATGCATCTTTCTCCCCTAATACTCATTTTCCTAAGTTTATGTTCAAGAAAAAATGAGATCATACTAATAAACTATTGCAGGACAAGTACTGGCTTATGCCAAATCAAGAAAGAAAGTTGGTTGTGCCAAAACTCTTCATTGCTACTTTGGCTTTCATCATCTATGCAAGTCACCTTTAAATGGTCTTTTTCTTGCAGTTAGTTGTGCAACTTTCGGCTTTCAAATCCAAATCAAGCTAGGATTTTATGCTGTGATTTACCAAAAAAGGTGGGTCACCAATTGAACAGTTGAAGTTGATGTAACTGAGTGAAAGCACCACCAGATTAGTAGCGAACACACTACTTTTGTAGAAATTGGAAGAAAGGGTCTTTCAATGCAAATAGTTCAAGCTAGTGTCACTAGACCACATGATTCAAATTTGACTGTAGATTGAATTCTTACAGGATTGTCAACCTTGTATGCATAGTAACTCAAAAGAGAGCCATGTAAAGTTGCTGCTATATGAGGAGAACAGAATAAATGTAAAAGGATAAGTAGAGAACTCTTAGCTTGACACTGACAACAGTAAAAGATGACATAAGCAATGCCCCTGGAATAACAAGCATCACTATGCGGGACCACTTGATAAAGATGAGATAAAATTAAAAAAAGATACAAGGCCACTTCCTTCAACACATCTCATCTCCATTTATTCCCATCTACTTCATTCTGTTAACTCTGTTATATACCCCCATTCTAAGAGCAGCAACCATCAGTCCAAGAAGAATCCTCTAGCCTTCCACTTCCCTTTGACACACCACTCTGAATTTGAGAGCAGCGAAGATGATCTTCGAGCATGAAGGCCCTACTGAAACGCCAGTAGATTACCATCATATCGGATCAAACTTCGGCAACAATATCAATACAGAGATCGATCATGACAACTCAGGAGAGTGGCTGGATTTGAAACTAGGAACTACTGAACCATCGACAGCTGCAGATTCCGACTCTGCATCAAGGCCGTCTTGTGAAAAGGTTTTCTCATGCAACTTCTGCATGAGGAAGTTCTTCAGCTCACAAGCATTGGGTGGTCATCAGAATGCCCACAAGAGAGAGAGGGGAGCAGTTAGGAAGTACCAATCTCAGAGAATGATGACCATGATGGGTTTGCCCTTAGACGGTCCAATCATCCGGTCTCTAGGAGTCCGGTCCCACTCACTAGTGCACAAGCCAAGCAGAGAAGGGAATGGTACAGTAGCAAGGTTTAATGATGCAACCTCTGGAATAGGGATGAGACAGGTACCCTTCACACTAGAAGAAGCAATAGATATGATGTGGCCTGGAAGTTTCCGCGGAGAAGCGCAACTGGATGAGCAACCATCTGATCTACTTAAGCTCGACTTGAATCTCCGACTTTGATCCATCCATCTACTATCCAATTTATATACCATGAAAAGTTGCTTCCATTAATCCCTTCTCTACTGTATGGTTTTTCCATTCTTTCTACCATGGGGAAAAGAAATTCCAAGATGGACACAAGGAAAAGGTTGAAATCCTAAATCTAAGAGATGAGGATTCTTCATAATTATACAACTACAAGAAACTATCAGAATTTCTCCTACAAGAAACTAATCCCAAGTTTCATAAATTAGTTTTCAGCTAATGATTTTTTTTTTCATCCTAAAACCCTTGGCTGGTGCTGATAATTCTAACTAAATAAACAACTACTAATTGACAGTGAAATAAACGAAAGCCTGATCTCCAACAATAGATATAAACATCGCCAAAGGGACCTGTGGTATTTTTAAAGAAATTCTTTGGTAGTTATTCAAGATTAAGCTTGATTTTGTTCCATCAACATGTACTCTTAAGTTTAATCACTGTCCATAAGCAGGCTTTCCAGGGGCTTAGCCAGGAAAAGACCAGGTTATGCCTGGGCATGACTGGCCTAGGCAAATGTGCCATTGGCAAGATCATGTCCGGACAAAGTGCATTCATCCAAGCCAATATGCAATATGGCAAGAAGAATGCTAGTCATATATAGAAAAAGATTCCTTCTAATAACGTAACTCTGTAAGCCTATCTTCTCGATCCCAAAGGTATGCGCGTTACTGCTGCCCTTTGCAGCAAAACAAGCAACCACCCCATCTAATCTTACAACGAAGAAGTGCTAGTTTGGCAGACAAGAATCATCTTTCTCTCCGTGTCTATACTACTGCTTATCCTGAACTATTTAACTACTTGTCAAACCAGACAGTTCTAAGAAAGTATCACTACCCACCTAAAAAATTGAGCCCTAATAGAGAGCAGGTACATTCAAGGTTATGTTTTATTCTCCAGTAGAATCTTTAAGAAACTAATTGTTTAATGTTTCATGACTAATTTCCTTTGGAAAGACCCCACCTCACAAAATTATTATAGAGTCTCTTCTCTTAGGTTGTGTTCATCATTTTGAACAATGGAGCATATATGGGTCTTTACTCAGAGGTGGTAGTTGTGGAATTATGGTGGCAGTTGTGGTAGCTTTGTTATAAATGGAACCTTCCTCAAATTTTTGAAAGATTACTAACCAAGATAGCAACAGGAAAAAGAGTTACTAAATGGCACCTTCTTGTGACCAAAAATCATTTTCAGCTATGCATGTTTCATAATTATGCTTCACATGGACTGAGGACTCGATGTTTTAAAAACATCAGATAAGGGTAGCTCCTCTACGCGTAGATCATGGTAGATATGTCTCTATAGTCTATATGAAACATGTGATCACTAAGTTTAGCAGGAACATGGTTCCATCAACAGCTTCAAACTGGGGTATTTCCTTCCAAACTTGGTGAAGAAAGAAGCTTCTCAGCACCGAAGTTAAAATAGCTTTTTCGTTTCAAACTTTACAAAAGCATGACTACTGGAGAAAGATCTGATTTCTTGCATGAAGTAAAATTAACTGATTCTTACAAAATGAGTACAACTAAATACTAGTTTTGATTACCCGGGGAGTTTAAGCTTTTGCGTCTTTTGCATCACGACGGGAAGCCTATGACTGATGAGATTTGGATCACTATAAGCTGCAGAATCAGAAGGATATCCTTTCTGCACCAATCAAGAAGATGGAAATGTATCATTAAACTACTCTGCAAATTTCGAATGCAGATAATTATATAAAAGTAATTCACATGCAGAATTAATCACAGTGTAACCAAACTGTCTCCCACTTTTTGTCAGTAAGCATGGCCGTCGATTATGCATCCATGAGAATGGATGAACATAATCTTAATCCTAATTATAATACTCTGCAGTTTGAAACTGATAAGCACCAAAAATATGGAGAAAACACAGTCACAACCTAACAAAATCTGGTGTCTTTTCATCATGACCTAAAGGCCCAAACATAAGAATCATGAGAGACAAGACTACATAACCTATCATATTTCCTCCCCTTGAGTCTAAAGGTCATGGGGCCACTTTCTTCCCCATTCCATTCATCTAAACACAACTCTTTATTAAACATCCTGAAGTTTTAAACCCTGTGTCAGAACATCAACGGAAGGAATACTTATGAAGCACTGAGGCTTCTTTATCTACTAGAACAGTGGAGGATCTACACAAGGCAACGTACAAAACTCATCCATCCCCAAAAACACCAAATGTGAAACTGAAATTTCACTTGCACTTCCAATACAATGGGAACAATTGAATGAAGGGTACTATGAAAATTATGACAAGGCACCAGTATCAAATGAAAAGGTGATAACAAGGATTTCACAGACTTACGGCAGATAGAGATTGAAATGTAGCTTCTCTCCAGCAGTTCTCCCGAAGAATGAAAGGGTTAGCATTTTTCTGAAAGCTACAATACATTCTGGTGTCCCTTAATCTCACAAGTACTCCATCAACTCGAAGCTAAAATTGAGGTATCGATCAGTGGCAAAACAGGTAAAAAATCAAAATTGAACTGGTAAAACTTTTCTATTTTTCATTGTGATATGATACAAGTTTATAGTCAAACATCCCTGGGTATAGACTGCCTGCCCAGAAGAAATGTGGATGGAATGTAAGAGAGCCACTCACCCAGAAACGGAGCAGGAGAAACCAGCAACTCGGCATGACTCTCTGCAATATCAGAAAGAAGGTAAACTACCTTTCTGACCTTCAGGTAATGCGGAGACCGAGAAACTGTCAAAAGATGTAAACCCGTAGCTGATTACTTACCACTTTTACAGTTAAGAGCGACACTCCGTTGTCCGCCAGTTCATCTTCATATAAAATGGCCTGTTAATTTGAATCCATGCACCACAGCAATATGTAAGAGATAACAAAAATGGGCATGAACTTCAATATTCTCTAGGGTGACGTGTATACCTCATCGTAGAAAAGAATAGGCTCTTTTGATGCCAGTGCAACAATGTCGATTTTCTCCTCTGAATCCCCCCACTCTAAATTACAGTTTTCCTGATCTAAGATGTTCCCTTCCCCCTGCTAATCGAAAAGGTAAAAACAAAACTGATGAAGCATAATAGGCTGATAAAGAAGAGAAAGGATGGTGCATTTTCCTCAGAAAATAATTGAGCAAAACCTATAATGGAAATTTCAATTTCATTTTCTGAAAGAAGGATGTAGTCTAACAAACATAAATTACAAATTACCTACCAACTCCCCCATAAAGAACCATAAAAGCACTACTACTGAACTAGTCCCTACTAAACTGCTCGTGCGTGTATCATTGGCTAATGGCATTATCACTTTATCAGATTCCCAAAATATAAAAGTGAAAGTGAATATGAACATGAACATGCTGCCTAGCAATTGATATAAACATTTTGCAATCATTGTTGTTAAACTACACAAAAAAACTATCTAAATAATATTCACAGAGGAGGTCTGGACAAACCTCTGTATTCTTTTCAACTGTTTCACTTCCACAGTATGGAGTAGTAAAGGTATAGTCATAATCGAATATCACCTGCTGGAAAAGTTTGCTGCAAATCCACAGATGAAATATGAGATCAACAGCCATTTCATGAGAGGTTACAGTAGTGGAAAACTTACAACAAGATCAACACACCAAATATTAGTGAAGTTCTACATCTGTCATAACATGCATATATTATGTTAAAATGTTTATAATCTTAACTTAATGTCAGAAACGTAAAACCTATTTTTGACGTTCAACTCCTATGTTAAGCCAAACAATTAGTTCCATATTACACTGTTCATGTCATTTGATTTTTCTCTCACATTTTTAACAACCACCTCTTCAACAAGCAAAATCTCTTTTTTTAGCCCAGCATATCTTATTGCAACTGCAATCTTTGTATTCTCTCGGAATATTGATATTCTAATTCACATTTTCTGATCCCTAATTCTAACCACTATCCCCATAGCTACCTCGAACCCCTCAGTAACGCATGCTTATCCCAACAAATTTTTAAGTGAATTCCCAAACTTCCTTAGTTGGGTACAGCTAGAATGTGCAAGGAAAGTAAAAAACATAGCTTCAAAACACTCTACTCTAGGTGTAATTTATGTTACTAACCTTCTGAATTTCCATTTCGCAGCAGCAGGAACTTCAACAGGAGGCAAACCTTCTTTCTTCCAACCAACCAAAGCATCAAATGCATTGAAATGGATTTTAATACCACTTTGTAAATGCCATAATACTAAACTGCTTTCTCCAAATACCATCTCTGGTAAATGTGATGTGTTCAGTTTTTCTCCCCATCTGTAAAACCCATGCGATAATCCATTCAAAACCCTAGTTTTAAGAAACCAAAAAAAAAAAAAAAGTAAATTTACTTACTGTTCATAGGTCAAAGAAGAAAGAATGGATCGATTCTTTGATTCAATCTCCCAACCATGAATTCTGACTCCATTCCTTCCTTGTGGTAGAGACTCTGCTCCTGCAGCTTTAAGTGTTGCCTTTCTCTCCGCTTCTTCGATTTCGTTCTCCATTTTTCCGATTGCAAAGCTCTCTCGAGAGACTCGTTTTGATTTGGAGTTGTTGACCTGCTTTAATCTTCGCTTAATAAGTACGTGTACGGTTCGTCTTTTATATGGACATCAAATTAACGGTCGTGATTGGGTAGATATTTCCACCCAACCTTTTCACAAAACACAAGCAAGGCTGAAGCTTCAGCTCGACTCTGGAGAGCTGAGCTACATAGCTATTACCACCAAGTAATAAAAGTTTTACGTAAGCTAATTATTATCTATGTTATAAAAAGACATGCACTTTAACTTTGAGATTTAAGAGTCATAGAACGTTCAGAATTTATCAGGGAGGGTCATTTCGTGGTCCTTATCATCCTGATTTTGTTTGACTTGGACGGCTGGGAATGATAGGGGGCATACTTATTGAAAACGATGGGATAAAACTCTTTTGCATTTATTCTCTCTCGGAGGATCTGCGAGAGTAGACCGGGGCCTTCGATTCTGTTTTGGCCCGATATAACTACGTTTGTTAATAACAATATATACACAGACAAATCTGAGCGTCTCTCATGAAAAATTGGCGACAAGAATCCAATTAAAAATCTCTGTTTACGGATTTTTTTTTGCAAACAATCTTCTTTTTCTGCAAACAATCTTCTCGAAGATCATTGATGTGTTTGAATGTTCTCAGAGGAATTCCATTCTCGGGGTGAAGGATAAAGAATAAAAATCTCCAATCAGGTATGACCAGTTTCCTAATACAGACCAACATCAATAGCTAGCTAAGTGGATTTCCTATCATCAAACCATAAAACAGCCGTCTGTTCATCCAACACCTAATTAGGTTTTGCGTGTTTTTTTTTCCTTTTTTTTTTTTGTTGCGATTCTCTGCTTCTGTGTTATTTTAGCTGTTGTCTGATTTTTTTAATTAGGGGACGAAGTTGAATTGAATTATAACCCCTTTAATTTTATCATTCTCTAAGGTTTTTAATTTGGGGTTTTAGGGAAAATAGTTTATCCATCAATTTCCAAATTTTGTGTTTGCACGAATATGGTTCCTTCACAAAATCTCATTAACTCTTTGACATGATATGATTTAGTCCTTCTTCGATTTTATTTTTTTTTGAAATTAATTCTGGTGCTGGTCAGATTAAGATAATTGATTCATTGTATCAGGTTTTGGAATTTCTCAGAAATACATCCGTGACCTTATTGCAAGGTTGAAGAATTTGCAACACAAACATGTATAGAGTAGCAACCTACATCCAACAAAAGAAAATCAGAATCCAAAATCTTGCATGTTTTGTTTGCTCTCCTTGATGTTTAAAGCATCGGGGATTTATGTTAAGTGTGCGCACTTGAAAATTTGAGTGATGATGTGTAATGTGTTATAGTACTTTTATTTATACTTCAGGGCCATGTAAGTGCTGGGATATGTTGGTTTTAGATAGCCATCTGGATGCAGCTAATTTATACCAGCCCTTGCACAGCTTTGCGTTTTGATTATAGTAGTGATGCTGTGTTCGGAACGTTGTTGTGCAAAGGTGTGTTTGTGTTATATTTTCATTGATCTGGATCAAAAAATGGTGTATGGGTTCAGGGCATCAAGAAATTACTTGGTTATGGCCTCCTAGGTTGATATGTCGTGTTACTTATCCTCTAGCATATGTTTTGTAGTTTCTCTAACTTTCCCACTTATATCTACAGTGATTATTGCGTATATGCTGCAGTACAGTAAGATATGATAAAAAAGGTACAGGAAAACTTGAAGGTGAAAAATAGCAGTGTTGCGGTTGACAGTGTTAATTTTGGGGAAGAAGGTAATCAAAAGCCAAAAAAAATCTTGAAGCTCTCTTTGCTACTTCTAAGACATGGAGACTGTACTCAATGCTGTTAACAGCTATATCAATGAACGGGTTAGCATTCAATTCCTTTATTCGTTCAGTTATGTTCGAAATGCTTAACTACTAAGACATGGAGACCGTACTCGATGCTATTTCCCTGAAGTTATTGTACAAATACGATGATACTTATTTTTCATGTGGATAAGATACAAATGCTTAGTTTAAAGAATTTTGTATTGTACAAGATATTGGAGGATTGTTGTTCATGTGGATAAGATACTTATTTTTCCACCTTATTAGGTTCACAATTACGATGATGTGCAAGGTTTTTTTCTTATGTCATCCTAATTCTTTAAACTTTTTATGGCTAGATCTAGAGTTAAAGAGTATGGCTAGATCGTAGAATACAACTGAGGTTGGAGCACAATGCTAAGCTGAAAATCATATGACCGCTTATGCGACAATATATGTGACATTCCTATTTGAATTGAAGCCAACAAGACCTCAGATCAAGTAAGTATACACCTATGCGACAATATAGGTGACATTCCTATTTGAGTGCTTATTGTTTTTTTGTTGAATTTAGGGACAATCGGAGGTTGAATTGGTCTAACATGGTTGTTGTTTTATCATTAAACCATGTTGTTTTTTGATTGCTTATTCTGATAGTGTTTTCTTCATATCTAATGACCAGTAATCCTTAAAAAAAAAATTGATGGATTAATCTGATAGAGTTTGATTAATTGGGTTTGGTGGGAATTTTGCCCCTATAAATTTCACTTTTTGTTGTGTTTTTGGTTTGTTTACCAGACATCATCTATACAACATAAATGATGTTCTGAATATGGTAAAGTCACCTCATGTTAATTTTTTCATGTTGCTTTGGTTAGTAATTAGGTTTGTTTCTGGTGAAGTATATGTGGTCAGGATTCCCTTAATCTTCTCAGTTTAGATGTTTGTTATTTTTTGATATGCTTTACCTAATGTCACTTTTGTATTATAATTGTGTAAGTGCCGAATGTGTTTTTTTGTTTGCATCGACATGGCATCGCTGGTCAAATGCAACCCACTTCCAAGAGGTAAGTTTGCTGTCACCGGCACCGTTGTGTGATAACCTGTTACTCATGATATTGCCATCACTGTTTTGGTTCTTTTTCTTTTTAAATCACTATAAAAGGAAATTAGTTTCCCTTGCTCCGGTTCCTTTTCTTTAGATCTCAAAATGTTAAATCCAATTTAGACCTATATACCAACCATGTGTTATATTAGATTATTGGTGTGTGTAATTGTCGTATATGGTTTTGATGTGAACCCTTTTGGTAGTTTTTTATCTTTGGTTAGGTATGATGTTGTTTTCATATAATTTGAATCAGTGTATTTAGTCTTTTTTCCTGATTACCCACATCTTCCTGCTTCTGGATGTTTAACATCACTGTATTTTTTGTGCTAGGAACCACTTCCAGAATTTGTTTAACTGGAATACCAAGATCACTCATGTTTTTGTCGATTCCATAAACATACCTCGCCATTTGTTTTCTTTTACTGAGTTCAAAGAGCTCAAAGTCATGTGATGTATGACCTATTACATAACTAAACAATTATTTTGGTGTACTAGACGTGTTGTGGTGCCAACCAGTCTGACAACACTGCATCAACCTAAGAAAACCATTGGAAACTAAGGTTCAATTCATCAAACATCAGTGTCATTCATTTGTTAGGGTTCGAAATTGATAAGGTTAGGAAGGTTGTTCTGAGGTACAACGATGCTTATACTCCATATGAATATGTATGGTGCTTGGGAGTTATGTATTGTGATAGAGGAAGCGAGGGATCGTGTTATAGCTAGGGTGGAATGCGACGGAGTGGGATGTAGAAGCACTATAGAATTATTTTGACCAATTAATTTGTTTATTAATTTGTTTATGGTTAGCAAAATTATGGTTTCTGAGTGGAAGTTCATTTATACAAGTTCCAAATAATTAATACCTAGAAGATTTGGTGAACATTTGAATTAATGCACTGTTTTTTCCTGCATTTATGTGTATTACAAGTGACTTGAAAATGAACTGTTGCTTGAGGTTCTCTTTCAGTAAATAAATGTATGTATTTAAGATTTCTTAAATTTCTTGAAACAATGCATTAACAAGTGTGACATAACTACATTTTGCTCTCTTGCAGACGTTTCGCTGAATTCTTGATGAGAGAACATATAACAAGTGTTCTGTGGGGTGTACCACAGCTGCTTTTACCATCAACTGCAGGAATGCTAAGATTTAATGGTGAGCTCATTTTGTTATTGTTCGCCCCATCAGATAACTTTCGAAATCTCAGGCACTATCTGTTTTATGAAACAATGACAACACTCTTAGGCATTAGGAAATATTTATATTCTCTATTTCTACTAGGTAACAACTCACATAGGGATTTACTATTTTTTCATATGCGGGTGGGTGTTTCTGATTTTTGACGTATGCTTCTTCAGTTTGGTTAGCTAGAAGTTTACACCTTTTTGGCTTTGTTTTCATGGACATCTAGATATATTAGGTTCTGTTAGTTTTAAAATTAATTCGAAAATTAGTAAATTTAGGAGAGTTTCATAGATATGACGAAGCAGTTGTTAGATCAGTAATTATAGATGGACTTGGAACTCTAACAACACCAGAGTATTAACAGGATTCACTAAATTTTATCTATCAGTATTGTAATAGTGGTTATGCATGGCCAGCTAAATAGCCAGAGGTGTGGAGTACGAGAAAAGGTGTAACGAGTTTGCAAGCTTGGACATCATATGCGAACCGTTGTTAGAATAACCGGCTTCGCAATCTGTATTGTGGAACTTACCCTGCAGAATCTCGGGTCTATCGCACTACCATTATTGGAGATACTTGAGTGTCAAATTTGCATTTTGGCAGATGCCAACCCATGTTCCTGATTGTTTGTGAGGAGCCAAAACTGAAAAATGCCATGAAAACTGTTCTTTGCGAGTCGATAACAACATTTTAGAATATTTAACAGTGGTAGTCACCGTGTGTTCCTCCTTCGTAAGGAAATACTAAGGTAAGTATTGGATTATCATGGGTTATTTTTATTCTTAAAATGTGAAAAATTGATTACAAGCAGATACTAATCCCAATAATAAACAGCACAGGGAGGTACTCTTTGTCTTCCCACTAATGCTACGAAGGTCTATATATACCATTCTGCAACCAAACTTCAGGAAATTCAAGATTGGTATGTCCCATTCTCACCTATTTCCATTACGGATATGACGGTCCTGCAAATTCAATTTTTCACAAGATGCCGTGTTCAAGTGTCATTCTTCATTATTTTTGTAATTGCTCTTGAATTCGGGCAAGCTCAGGATTTAAGTTTATGTTTAAGTCGGTGGGTACTTCTAATTGGACTGATTGGTTTACCTTGCCCTCTGTTATGTTGTTTTGTATTTTATAGGTTCCAAGACCGTCAAGTTCCTTCAAAAAAAAAAAAGGCATTAGCCAACTGGAATATGGTAATCTCTATTTTAGTTGCATCCCTTCTAATGTCCATTTTAAACGGTCCAAACATCAAGGAAGGAAAAATTTGAAGTTAGACAGAGCACTATAAAAAAATATATTCTGTTTAAAGGAACAAACTTTATTTGCAATTCTTAACATTGGGCTTATTCTAAGAAACTTATTGTTAAAATTGGTTTTGCAGGTCTTCTAATAAGTAAAGGGTCTGCTAACATGCTAAGACTATAGAACTGGGTGTGTTGCCGACGTACTATCATGGGGTGATCATTTTTAAGGAATCGAAGTGGGATAGCGTTGATTTGCCGCATCAGCGTAAGGATGTTTTTCAGATGTATACAATTTGGTGGTGCTTCCATGTTTCTTAATAAAATCTTTCTTCCATCTAAAAGAAAAAGAAGTTGTATATTTGGTTGTTAGTATGCGAATTTTGAATTCCGAACCTGCTACGAAATCATTACTGACATTACATGTAATATTGGTTCTTCTGAATTTTATAAAGGTAACTTTGATAGAAAATAAGTCATACTGCATAATCTGCAATATGATGATAATACCTGAAAAATATCCATGTACTAATTATATAGTCATCTTTGGTGAATGAACAAACAATCTCACCACCAGCATAAGGATTGAATCAATTTAGGGTTAATGATTGAATCAATTTAGGGTTATTTGGTTTTTGATACTCAAGTTTTGACCTAAACCTGGGTTTGGTCTAATATTTGTCCAGCCTTTGGGTTTGGTCTAAAGACCAACATTGACCCGCGTTGACCACGTTAAACCACACGTATTCTAGACACGCTTTAAAATTCTAACCATCTAACTCTCCGTCCACCTTCTCTCTTCCATGTTCCCTATTAAAATCAAGGGATAAAAAAGCTGTGGCTGAAGATAAATATGATTGAATCACTAATAATGATGAACAAAGAAGACTGGGTTCGATTATTATTAAACAAAGAGAGAGCAAGATATTGATCTGATGATGTTCTTTTGATTGAAAAGTAAATGATTGAGGGTTTGTAATGGTGGTTGAGATCGAGAGAGATGGGTTCGAATATGAGAATTCCCATGATGAAGATTAGACAGAGAAATTGAAGCTACAAAGATTTAGATGAGTTGTTTCTGTTGATATCCTATTGCTATCAGGATTAGAGGGAAGACGATGAATCTGATGCTGCCAATAATTGGATTTGATGGTGGTTACAATTGAGAAGCAGTAGATCGAATTGGTGAAGTTTCTGGGTTAGTTGGAATTGGAAATGCACAGGGATGAAACAGAAATTGATGATGAATTTAAGATAATTAGATGAGAAGAATACCGAATTCTCTGTTGATTTTGAGCAGTGAAAGAAGAAATTAAGGGTTTGTGATAATTGATGAAGATGTGGATTTGGGTACAGTTCTTGACCGAGATGGCGAATGTTGGTGGTGGTTAATAAGAAGACATGGGTTTGAGAAAATAGAACTGATACTGTTGAATCGAGAAAAGAGATAGTTAGGGGTGAATATGGTTCGGTTTCAAGTAAAAACCAAAACCAAACCAATACTATCGGTTTCATAAAAATTGAAACCAAACCAATCCATTAACCATTAGTTTTTGGTTCCAATGGTTCCAGCCGGTTTCGGTTTTCCCCAGTGGGTTTTGGTTAACCGATAAATGTGTCAGTTCTAGGTAATTGACCGTTCAAAAAAAAATTTACACAGAAACAAAAAATTCACAAAGAATTTTTCCTAATCAAACAATAACATCAGAAACGAATTTATATAATTTACATATATGATTCTACTCCGGTGTGTAGAACCATTACATTCAATTGAAACAAAAAATTCTACTTAAAATAGAGCCTACTCCATTTAGGATTCAGAAATTTCTTGCACCACCACGAGCTTGGTACCAAGCACCACTATTGATCTGAAAATATGTCGGAAGCAATACATCGATGAGTTGGTTCAAACATGCAAACACACCAGAATTTCAAGAAATAAATTTAGTAATACAAAAAACAAAGAGTAATCAAAACAAAAGAAAACCTTGGAGAAAAATTTTAATACTAGCAAATAAAATCTGAAATTGAAGTAATACATCAGTAAGAACTACCAGCACCACCACTGCATACAAAATCCACTACCCTCAGTAACCACCATCATCTCTTCTCCTCCATCGGAAAATTGAAAATTGAAAAGTAAAAAACCCAATCAAAATCAACAATCAATAAACACTTTGGAAAACCCCAAATCTAACCATATGACACAAAAATGAGATCTAATTTTATAATTGTAACAGATCCAAAATCAAATCATGAATCATCTTCCTAAAAAACTCAAAATCAAAACGTGTTCTACATCTCTTATTTATCATAAATTTTACTCATTTCACAAATTTACAGTCCAAAAAAAAATACCGAAAAAGATAAAGTTTAATCTAAATCTAAAGATCAAAATCTAGGTTACCCACCTTCCATTAGCTTGGTTTCTTGTAAAAAACCAGTTGATTCATAATTTTTGTTCATAATTTTCCTCATAGAAAAACAAGAATCATGGCGTCGGACACTGGATCCTTGATGTCTCCCCATGTAGTCATCTTTCCGTTTCCAATACAAGGCCATATCAACTCCAAGATCAAAGAAGATAATACTTACCTTAATTAACAGATTAGTATTTGTAAAGGAAGATATTGGAGCAAGCGATTAGTTTTTGGGGGTGGGAGGGGAGGCGTTGAGAGGGGATAAAGAGAAAGAGAAAGAATAAAACTGATGAGTGACATTAGGGTTGGGTGGTTTTATACCCTAATCCAATGGCTGAGATCTAATATATCTAAGATCAACGGTGGAAACTAAGTACATGATTATTATCGGTTTTACCATTGGTTCTTGGTTCGGTTTTCAGGTGAAACCAAAACCAAACCAATAGTGTCGGTTTTTCAAAAAAAATTACCAAACCAATCGAAATCTAAATGGTTTTGGTTCGGTTTCTTGCTTATTGGTCTGGTTAGGTCGGTTTCCAATGGTTAACCGACATCATGTTCATCCCTAAAGATAGTGGTGTTAGTTGATACTGCAGATGAATTGATATGGGATTGGGTCGTTTTTTTTTCTTAAATTTATTCTCTTTCCTTTCTAGCTCGCCTGAATTGAGTTACATCCAGGGTGGACTAGACTGAAAATTAGATGGAAAAGCAGACAAAGAACGGGTGGTAATAGCAGGGAAGATGTTGCTGACGGTGCTGACGGCGTTAAGTAAATATATTTTTTTAACAAAAATGTTTGGTGCACCAAAAAAGTGCACCGTGAACTGCACTGCGGTTTTGGTATGAGAGAAAAAAAGCCGGTGGACCCCACCTTTGGCCCACCCCTGCTAATATCCCTTAAGGACGCCCTAACATCTCTTGGATGTCTTTGCGGTGCAAATTGCGGTACACACCTTTGGTGTGTCTATCATTTTTTTTTTAATTACTAAATAACAGAAGTCAGTATCTAAATGAGTCAAGTCAACGTGGGTCAACGTTGGTCTTTAGACCAAACGCAAAGGTTGGAAAAATATTAGACCAAACCCTACATAAAGTAATTCAAGCCGACCCATATCAATTACTTGGTTCTGGCCTCCCAGGTTGATATGTCATGTTAATTATCCTCTATCCTATGTTTTGCAGTTTCTCTAACTTTCCCACTTATATCTACAGTGATTATTATTACATATATGCTGCAGTGCAGTAAGATATGATAAAAAGGTACATGAAAACTTGAAGGTGAAAAATAGCAGTGTTGCTGTTGACAGTGTTAATTTTGGGGAAGAAGGTAATCAAAAGCCAAAAAAATCTTCAAGCTATCTTTGTTACTTCTAAGACATGGAAACTGTTATCAATGATGTTAACAGCTATATCAATGAAAAGGTTAGCATTCAATTCCTTTATTCATTCGGTTATGTTCGAATTGCATAACTACTAAGACATGGAGACCGTACTCAATGCTATTTCCCTGATATTATTGTACAAATATGATGATACTTATTTTTCATGTGGATAAGATACAAATACTTAGTTTAAAGAATTTTGTATTATACAAGATATTGGGGGATTGATGTTCATGTGGATAAGATACTTATTTTTCCCCCTTATTAGGTTCACAATTACGATGATGCGCAAGGTTTTTTTCTTATGTCATCCTAATTCTTTAAACTTTTTATGGCTAGATCTGGAGTTAAAGAGTATGTCTAGATCGTAGAATACAACTGAGTTTATGATGATATATCAATCTTTCTTCGGCACAAGTACAGTTTTCTTTCACTCATGTATAGTTCATCTTCTCTATTCACAACATATTGTATACATCCCATCTTTTCCATTTAATGTTTGCTTAGTTTAAATTGCTTTTTTTTTCGGACATACTAAACCCCACTACAGATACTTAGCTTACATAGCTTAGGTTGTCAATAATTTACTCTTCTTTCATTATATATAGGTATCGATTGATTGCATTTCTTACATGCGGTGAATAAAAATTGGGATCCCATGGACGATGCCCACCAAATTACACAATAAAATTCAATTAAATTAAACCGTTATCTTAGCTCAATTGGAAGAGGACATGGTTTTTAATCATGTAGTTATGGGTTTGACTCCACTGATGGCATAGCAATGAGCTTATTATTTTTGTAGAACGACGATTTGAAAATTAGGTGATTTATTTATCCTAACCCGAAGAATTTTCTCTGAATAGATGACTGGGGTTCACTCAAAAGAAAAAGAATGACGTTGGTTACAGCAGGCACTTTATGTTATCCACACCTCTAGATTTTTTGGCCAAACAACAAGAATTGAACATATTTAAATCAAGTCCTACCTCTCTGTCTCACACTTTCTCTTTCTATAAAAATAAAATTCATGTCCACAAAATTATCGATTAACCAAGAAAGATATAGGATGTACAGTATATTTGTATTATGTTTTTCCATCTTCTCTTATAATATTTTCAGCTTCCGTTATTTTGTCTATCAGGGGCACCAACAGTTACAACACCATCCACAGTTGATATTCCATCCTACCATACTCAAGGCTACTCTGCAGAAGGTGTGTTGGACGAGTAGATTAATTATTCTGGAGAAGTAGTATATGGTGAAACCTGCAATAGTCGAGCAAGGGTCTCTTTGCCAAATATTTGAAGTAGTACTATGGTATTTTAATTTAATATTTTAACTAAACTGTGGGTGTTAATCCTGAAATATTTTGTTTACGGTTGTATCAGAAACAACAAATTTTCCAACAAGCACGATGAAATGTGATGTTTGAAAGAAGTATATGCCATGCATTGATTTACAGTGTCAAAACTGGATTCTTATGTTATTATTGTTTGCAATGTGAATTTTCCATTCTATGTTCTGTCACAATAGGTGTTTACTAATGTTATAAAATTATGAGTACAACACTATCCAACAGTTACAACACCATCCACGGTTGATATTCCATCCTACCATACTCAAGGCTACTCTGCAGAAGGTGTGTTGGACGAGTAGATTAATTATTCTGGAGAAGTAGTATATGGTGAAACCTGCAATAGTCGAGCAAGGGTCTCTTTGCCAAATATTTGAAGTAGTGCTATGGTATTTTAATTTAATATTTTAACTAAACTGTGGGTGTTAATCCTGAAATATTATGTTTACGGTTGTATCAGAAATAACAAATTTTCCAACAAGCACGATGAAATGTGATGTTTGAAAGAATTATATGCCATGCATTGATTTACAGTGTCAAAACTGGATTCTTATGTTATTCTTGTTTGCAATGTGAATTTTGCATTCTATGTTCTGTCACAATAGGTGTTTACTAATGTTATAAAATTATGAGTACCCTGGAATGAGAAAGAAATTAATTATGTAAATTGATGCTAACATGGGAGATTAAGCCGGGGCCGTAAGCCCCGGTGATACCTAGTTTTTATTTATATTTTTTTAAAGTAAGCTAATTTAACCACCAAGTCCTATGTCTTAATCCGGATTCCATCTGAGGGTAACTTCTCCTCGTCTTAGAAATATGGTACATGGTGAAGTTCTTGTAAGATTTTTTGAGGAAGTAGTTGTAGGTTGAAGAACGTCCAATTGTTTGAGTATTATGATCCTCGAGTTCATTTACTGTTGTGTAGGAAGATGCAAGCCGTGGATTCTTGATGTTGTAGCTGCTCAGGTGGAATAGAGGGTTATCAATGGCGTGGACATGTATTGACTACAGTACTGAAACCTTTCAGATGCATTGGGCTTGGCTTAATTCAATCCTAGTTTCATACTATCTCAGGTGCTCCATACCTGCTTGAAGTTGAGTGCAGTGATTTCTGTTATGAAATTATTTGGTTTCTAGAACAGTTTTGGTTGACTGACAACTCTCCGTGCCAATTTAGAAATTTTAAGATTCTTAAAATGTAAGCTTGGTTTCAGCTAAACTCCTTGAATATAAGTGCATTGAGTGGAAGTAGACACATGACTTTCAAATGAGAAGCACAGAATGTTCAGTTCCCACACTAGTCTAAGTTATAGCAAATGTATCTTGAAGCCAACCTCATATATGGTTGTAAATCCTCATTAAAGTAGCATCAAAATCAATTGTTGTGAACCTGGGTTGCACGGACACTCCGTTTTTGGAGTCGTGTCCGCGTCCGACTCGCGTTGGATGCAGGACGCGCGTTTGACGCTGACACGACGCGTGTCCGACACACTAATATGCGCGTCCCACGCGCGTCTTGTTTGGACGCACCGATGACTCGGGTTTGAAGCATTTTTTTTTCCATTTTAATTTAAACTTCTTCCTTTATTTTTACTATTATTAACTAAATGAAGAAAGACAAACATTTAGATCAATCATTTAAGTCTTTATTAGAGTTTTGTAATTGGAAATACATTACATATACTCTTGGTTGGGCATGTGTTGTTATAAGAATGCAATTTGATTATGCATGTGTTTAATGGTGATTGATTGCTTGACCTTCGGCGTGTATAAACAAACCTTTTCTTTTGAAATTTATACACATGTAGCATTATTTTCTAATTTTTAGAATCGAAACACCTGACTTTGCTGTATAAATGCATAATTGTATCTAAAATACAAAACAAAGCTAGGCTAAGTTTGCATGTCTTAGTGGTGGTCAAGATTTGTCCGTGGGAAAGATAAATCAAAGGCTGTGGTTCTCCCTGCCACACCTCACAAGTCGCACATGTGGTGTTAATTCCAATATTAGTAATAAAAAATGAATACTCAAGTCAAGATATGGAATTTAAAAAATTATAGCGGCGAGGTTCGAACTCATGACCTATTGTGTCATAAGAGTGACCTCTAACCATTGTTCCACCTTGGTTGGAATTGATAGAAAAGATAAATCAACAATGGTGGTTTGTTCAACTTAAATACCATAATTGCTCTATTAATTAGCGTTTTACTAATTGCACATAATAAATAATCTATTCATTATAAAGTGTTTTATTAATTAGTGTTTCACTAATTTCCCATAATAAATGACTAATCATTTTTTAATTATAAATGTTTTCTTAATTAATTACAATAAATATTTATTTCTATTAATAAGTAATTTTGATAAATAATATCAATAGACACTTTCTGCGACAATGAGTAATAGAAGAGGTGGAGGCCGAAAGATTAGTGTTGATTAAGGGCGGAGCCAAGCACAATTATATTTATTTTTGTTCTTTTATCGTAAAATGTGATACGAAGTCCATTTATCACATGTATCCAGCTTGCCAAGAATTTTTTTCTCCCTCTCTCCTAAAAATCCAGGCTCCGCCTCTGGTTTGTAGTGGAAGAAATAGTGACGGTGAGTTCTGGTGAGTAGTGATGGACAATATATTAATTTTATGTTGTCGTTACAACATCGATAACATCGTAGTGTGGAAGATGTGGTTGGATGTTTTTAACACTTTTGATAAAGGAAGGTACAATATATTTCAGGGATGATATCATACAAGCCAATATTTTCATGATCGTAGTTGGATCACCCAAATGGTACCCCTGTTATATCGTATAAATCATGATTTTTTAATGTTAAAATAAAATTGATTGCAATACAAAAAAATATATACACGGAAAAAATTTAATGAAACTAATCAATTGACGAAATTTTGTTCAATCTAAACCTCATAATGGCATTTGTGATTGAAAATTAGAATTGTGTCCAACAACCTACATGGGATGGGTGGCAGTGATGGAGTCAAAAAATGACATTGAGGAGGCCTTTTTTTTTATTTTATTTTTTAAAGAAACATGTAAACTTTGGTAGACTAAACCATAAATATATATGGACAAAGTACTATCTATAAAATAAGCTAAAAAAAATTATGTAGTTATTAAAAATTTAAGGGGTTAGAGCCAGGTTAGTCAACCCTTGGCTCCGCCACTAGGTGGTGGTGGATAGAAAAAGTGGATTCACATGGTTTTATGGTGGGGGCGGGTATTGGTGAACAAAAACATATTATGCTAATTTCGTAACGCCACAAAATGTGTAACATCATTAGTATAAAACAGGGTTTGGACAAGTTGGCCTTTGTTAGTGGTGGTCAGGATTTGTCCACACAAAGATAAATCAAGGGTCGTGGTTCCTCTGACCACCCCTACATCTCGCACGTGTGGCAAACCAAACCAAACCAAAACCTTCATTCGCATGTGTACACCGAATCGTTCTCTCTCCCTTAGATAAATTCTTCGTCTTCCTGCCTTTAATCATTAAACATGGAATACGCATGTTCAATATTTGAGATTGATGTCCAGATTTGTTTTCTCAGTAGATAAATCCACGCCATGGTGAATCCTACATCACTAAACTCATCGTGTGTAAGAGAAATTTCAGTTTTGCTTCTCAAGGAATATGCGTCTCTCATAAGCCTCATCATGTCTAAGAGAAGACGAAGGGAAAAGTTGAACCATCAAACTCTGAAAAGTTCCAATATGATTAGTCATGTTAATCAAAGGTAATTCATCTTCGTCTCCCTCTTTTTAGAAAATTTTTAGTTGATGCTAACAAGTTAGGGCTTTGTACATTTGTGTTGTGGATTTGAACTTAATTTTAGATTTTTATTTTTATTTTTATTTTTATTTTTATTTTTTTTTGATATCCACATGGATATGTAATTTTCACCCACTTATTGACAGTGAAACGCCCAAATTCAACGATGGCAACCGAAGAATGAACAAATGATTTTATTTCCCATTATTTCCTTTTCTTCCTCTCACGTTTTCAGTGGTTGTCTTCATCGTTTTCCGATGAGATGGACGAATCAGTGGTCGCCGAGAAATAACATGTTGCGAGGAAAGAATTTTACATATGGACCGTGGAAAAAAGCACAGTTACCTAGAGGAAGATAAGGCGGCTGAAACTAAAATAGAACGAAGCAGGATTCAGTGGATGTCCATGTGAATCGCTGAATTTGTTGAAGTTGGACCTCCTATTAAGTTGACATCGAAGTTGGTTGTACAATTGTGATTCTCAGGAATATGGCACCAAGAAAGGGTATTTTCAACTGAGCAAGACTGGGAGTGGAGATGGGTCTACCACATCCCAATGCAAAGAAGAGCTACTGTATCGATGGGAGACATTCAGGGCAAGTTAGTATTCATTCTGAGTATATAGCTCACTCCATCTTCGGGACAGAATCCCGTTAGAATGCCAAGGAGGCAATCTCCGATAATGTTGGCGTGGGAACCAATTTAAAAAAACCCGTGATCAGTCATGGATAACTATACGTGGCATTGTCTAGATGCATAACAACAAGGAGATCAAGGTTGTTGATGCTAGAAAACGCTAAAATAATGTGTATGGTGAATGTAGTATATCCGCGAAGTTATACATATGATATTGTTGTTTTACATCCATGACATGATGAAGAGTTGGTCGAAAAAATATCCCAATTTCATATGCATGCCAAAGATATAACCAGCGACCAAAAAATAACCCTCTGGGCTAAACATTGAACTTCCAAAGCGCTATCTATTTATTTTTCAGAATTTACACATAAAAAATGATTATTGAATGATATTTAAAGATTGAGCACCTGACCACCCCAGTTCATTCAGTGGATACAACATTATAAAACATATAGTAAATGAGTTTACTTACAAATAGATGATAAAATTTAAGTTCTAAACTACGATATGAATTTCCAATACACCAAGAAACATTAAATCTCCACAGTTGGAAAAGCTTTTAAATACACAAACTGGTGTTAACGGGATGTACGGTGTCCCAGATTATGCAACTTAAACAAATCGTTTCGTGACAGAATGTGGTTGATTCGCTAATCCTCTTACTATCACGTTCATTGTCACAACCCGAAATAATAACAATGGCAATATCAATTTGTTTTCCCATTCTATAATAAATTGAATTCTATTATGAAAATAAATAAATATAATAATATTAATTATTATTTTTTAGATAATAAATATGATAATATTAATTTATTATGAAAATTATACAATACATATTTTTATGAATAAATAATCTTTTACTAAAAATTACATTAATAAATATTAATATTAATGGTGGTAGTGGAAGAAATAGTGGGTGGTCGAAAAGGTGGCGGGCGTTTGTGAATGGTGGAAGCGGTAATATTAATGATGGTGGAAGAAATAGTAGTGATGGTTGGTTTTTATGGCAGGTGGGTGTTGGTGAATGTAGTGGACAATAATAGTTTTGTATCTTTACAAAACGAGCAATATTATATTGGGAAAGATGTAGTTGGTTGTTTTTAGCGCGGTTGGTAAGGAAAAAATCCAAACATTTCGAGGACGATACCAGATCATATAAAAAAAAAATGATGATGACCGTAGGATCACCCAAATGGGATCCCTTCTATCCATGGTACCCGATCGAATAAATCATGGTTTTTAGTGTTATATCAAAGTGAATATAACAAAAAACTAATGGAATAAATTAATTGACAACTTAAGTTTGTTCAATCTAAACTTTACACATGGCGTTTGTGATTAAAAAATTAAAAGTACGCCCATGAGCGGTGGAGGTGGGGGAAAGAAATGGTATTAGGTGATTTTGTGGTGGTAAGTTGTGTTGGTGAGTAGTAATATATTTTTTTATTTACATGTCGCCACAAATCGATTAACATTATAAAGCAGAGAAGATGTACGTGGTTGATTGCCTAAACGATAAAATAAAATCGGGTAAAATACATGACAATTAAAAAAACACTAGAATGCCACATTATATAATAACCGCAAACGAGTGATACGAGTCAAAATCAGTACACAATAAAATAACTTATTGTTGAGTCCTACAATTACAGCACGGATATCCAAGCTCCTATCGAAGGAGATCCCCACTTCTTCTCACAAACATTGGAGTGGGGATCGCCTTCGATAAATATGTAAAATTTGGTGTACTAAACCATAAATATATATGAACAAAGTATACTATTTATAAAATAAACAAAAAAAAAATCATATAGTTATTAAAAATTTAAGGGGTTAGAGCCAGGTTAGTCAACCCTTGGCTCTGCCACTAGGTGGTGGTGGATAAAAAAAATGGATTCATATCGTTTTATCGTGCTGGCGGGTATTGATGAACAGAAACATATTATGATAATTGTCACATTGGAAAGTTTGTATCATCCGTTTGATGCAAAAAAATATTATTCTCTGCTTATTTGGAGGATCGACAACATGACCATGATAAATGAGTAAGTTTGAACGAAATAGGAGCATGGGAAGACCTTTATGGATAATATTGATTAGTTGATTTCTTCGAGATGAGAGCTGCCACGACATATTTCCAAAAAATATTTAAACTCCCATGTTCATGTAGAGCATTATCTCATTATAAGCAATGAACCTAAATAAAAAAATTGTCTGGAAGTTAAGATTATATTTCTTTCGTTTGAGCAAATCTCCGACGGTAAAATATTAAAGGAAAAAAACAAGAAAAAATGAAGGGAAAATCCCAACTATTTTTATGACAAACCCATATTAAATCATAAGGAGTTGATAAGTATCGGGACACAAATTATATGATATATTAAAAATGAACCAACATCAGGGCCCGTGCCGTTACGGCACGGGTTAAGGGCTAGTATATAAATAAAATATGTATATACGTGTCTACGTCCTAGTTTTTTGAGAATTTTGTAGTGTCCGCGTCTACGTCGTGTCCGTGTCTACGCATCCGCGTCTGTGCAACCCAGCTGTGAACCACTGATTAGATGAGCTTTTCATATATGGTTGGAGAAATCCCAGTATCTTCAAGTATAAACAGGAGCAGATTTTGAGGAATCAGTGAGATTCGGGAACATTAATTGCATATAAAACATACAATGAAGTAATGAACCACCTGATTTACCGCTGATAGCATAAATTAGAAAGATATCTGAAAGAGGGTGGTCAAAAACATGTTGCTTTTATAATACAAGGAGAAAACCCTGAAACAGAGTGTTGGGAGAGAATGCCCCAGAAAACACAACATCAATACACAAAATGGTGCGATTAGAAAGTTGGATTTATGCATTCAAGTAGAGTCAATACAGAGGTGCTCTAAACTGAAGAGCTAACCTTCACAAAGTTACAATTTCTTTCCTAGCATTCTAATCTAAGAACTAAAGTCATACATGTCGTGCAAAATTTCCGTCAAACATGACCTGAAAAAGTTTCCGATTAGAAACACCAAATCCTCTTTTCTTCAACCAGGAGATACCTCCACCAATTAACAAGAGATGCTTTTTTCTGGCAGAGATGACCTTCCAAGACTTCACTCAAGTTATCTATATATTCTTAATCATCTCATTTGTTCACCAGAATTCCAAAACACTAAAAAAGCATACCCTATTTCCAATCCACAAGAGGTTCACAGTTGAAGAAATCATCCAGATCATATCCAGTCCAAAGCTTTTTACAAATCCTCAAAGAATCCATTGGTGGTTCTTAATTACATCAAATCCAGAAACAAGACAACAGTTTTTTCATACTTCGACATCCTCAAAATAAGCTATTGGGATTTCTGAGGGAGATGTCAAGGTTGACACACACTTGAACTGTTTCAAAAGAGTTTTAATTAAATCAGAATCAAATCAGATTGTTCTATAGCAAAAAAACTGGGTTACAGATGCAGATTATTCAAGGAACAGAAGAAACACACCTTATGTTGTTTGTACTTATCTCTTACTGCTACCAAGCTGCCCAGTTTTTTACATGATTGTATCTCATGGATAATCAAGACACAATCCTTTAAATCAGATGGTTTATACCCAGAGCACTGCTGAAGGATTGAGTTCTGCAAGGAATGTTGATAACAATTTAAAATTTTCTTTCCGGGCATTAATACAGGTCAAAGCTAATAATTAATCTGGGAACATACCCAAGGATGCAGTTTCGGTTGGATTGTGAATCTTGTAAGAAAAATAACTGAGGCAGCAAGCTTTGAAGGTAAGAATTGTACACAAGAGTAGTCCAGTAAACTCAGCTCTGCCAGGTAATAACCTAAGAACTCAACTTGCAGGTTGGGAAACTGTAAGAATGACACAAAATACATTATTAGCAAACTAACCAAAACGGGAAGCAGTTGAATGCTGGAAATAACCAAGTGATTTACACTGCTTACTTTGCAATTTTCTTGAGTAGCCCTAGTGAACCTTCTAAACAGTCAACAACAATAGCATACACAAACTAGAATCAGTCACATGAAAGTTAAAGAGCTAGTCAAGTTAGAATCAAAATGAAATGTAGAGAAAGGAAATAATATTTTAACATCGTACCTAAGAAAAGTCTTTGTTGTTGGACAACCCATCTCAAATTCGAGAACTTTCAGTACCTCGGTCTCCATGTTTACTACCTGTTTTTTGTCACCATATTGAACCTCTTATTAAAAACCAAAGACAAGACTATACAAAAAAACATCTTCAGGACCAATAACTGGAAAGAAGTATCACCTCTTCCTTATTGTAAGTGTTATCTGTTATAAAACAAAAGTCTTCTACATGAGGAGGACTAATCTCTTCGTACTTTCTGCGGCAAGCAATAAATGAAAATAAACATCCAATCCATTAACAACAACATGAGTGTATGCAATAGAGAGATGCAATTTGAGTACTTACGAAGAGATGCAATTTGAGTACTTACGAGGCAATGAGCATACAAGAAACTCCAAGTAGCTGCAGTTTCTGTCTGTTGAGTGCATTTGAAGATAGATATCTATCAATGTAAGAGACTGTCATGTAAAGGGTATCTGAAACAAGTTTGTATTCCTCAGCCACTTCAACTAACCAATCAACTAAAACTCCTCGCATCGTTGCTGTGATATCCTTCTGTATTTTCTCTATATAATCAGGGATCGGTCTTCTCTTACTCTCAATCTAAATTCATGAACAAAACCCAAATCAGAACTCAGAATAAACCCCAAAACATAAAAGTAATCAAAACCCCAAAATTGGAACACAAAAACAAAACCCTAGCATGCAGAATCTAGTGATTAATGATTCCACACATCTCATTTTAATAGATGCCGCAAAACCCATAATTCAGAATTAATAAAAGACCACACAATGATATCAAAAATGAACCAAAACCCTAGAAATTTTGAAACAGTAAAAAACCCTAATAAATGCAGAATCTAATAAACTTAGAACATACCTCCATAGAATGAAGATAATTATAGATATCAGATGCATAAGGAGCACACATTTGTGGGTCAATAGAATTCCTCCCATCCCTTCTTTCTTCTTCTTCTACCACTTTTTTTTCTGGTTCCTTTCTCTTTAACCTATTTTTAGGTTTCTTTTGAGTTCCTCCAAAATCCGATCTTGAACTAATAACAACATTTGTTAACTCTCCCAGTACAACTCTCTTCTTATTTGCCGGTGGAGGTTGTGTTGAAGCAGTACAAGTAGACGCCCTTTTCTTTGATGCTGCGCGAGTTAAACGAACATTACTTTCTTGCTCGCCACCACCGCCCATGATCTTCAATTTAGGGTTCACAACTGTGCTTGAGAGATAGAGAGAAAGGGTAAAGAATAAAAAAAAACCCAAATTCTAATTAGGTTTTCAAAACAAGTTTTGGATTGCCGCGCATTTCTCAATTTTGTGAGAGACAGAACTGCTGAATTTTGTTTTCTATTTTTAGGTTTTCGTTTTGAGAGCCAATTTTTCTGAAAATTTTGATTTCAAACAGTGACTGAAAATAGGGTTAAAAGAAAAAGTCAAAATGTTTCGCGGGTAGTGATTTAGTGAAATTTTGGGGAATAATACGATGCGCGATCCGTATGATCACAATCCGCGCTTACAATTGGATTTACGTTATTTTATTCCTGAATTTGGTTCTTTTGATGTGGTGGGGACCACTTACATGATTCATGGGAACAAGACAGAAGCTTTTTGCTGTCATTTTTTGCTTACTATTAATAAGTGGATCTGATGAGGAGGGGATTAATGTTCTTCCCTAGATTCGTTATCGTTATGAAAATGGAAATGGTATGACAAACATGAGTTATGAGTCTGATAACCATGACCATGAGCTTGTCATTCACTTTGTCAATCATTGTTATAAAAAGGTATGAGGTTTATGTCCATGATGACAAAAGCTATCAGACATACGATGTTCAATGTAGACCAGATTCGAAGGTCGGGAAGTTCCAGATGGAGGAGTCATTGGACGTCTATTAAGGACTCACGATAGATAGGACCCTGTGAAAACTAACCCGATTGAGAAACCTAACCCTGCTATTTTTTCCTCCTCTTTTTTCTTCAACCTAACCCCATTTTTCACTTTAATCTTTCTCGTCACCTGTTTACCTTCATCTGCTTTCCTTCTCTATTTACCTTCATCTGCTTTCCTTCTCGAGCAACAATAGTGATTCAGTGAAATAATCAACAGCTACTCTCATACTGGGCAAGTCCGACCGATATCCTCATCTTTTTTTTTTTGGTTGATTTCAGTTGTTTGTTTGAAAACCATAGTCAGCTGAATTGCATATCTTTTTCACCGTGTTCAGATAATTGTGGGTTTCTATTACTGGCAAGGAGAGATTTTTGTGATTGATTTTGTAATGAATTCAGAATTTGAAACCTAGGGTTTCATAATGAAGGTATTTTTTTCTTTTCGTTTTTCTCTGATTTAGTTTGCCATGAGAAAGAAATTGGTGTCAAATCAAGGTTCTGTTGATCCTCAAACAAAATCAAAATTCTTGGTTTTTCTAATTTTCGTAGTTCTATTATTATTTTAGTGTAATTTTAATTTTGTAATCTTCTTCTGAATTTTGCTAACAAGTTTGTTGATTGTTTCGGCACAAATCATAATTATAGTAATTGAATTTATGATGTAAACTAAAACAATAATAATAACAAATAGAAAATTTGATTAATAATTATTTTACTTGATTTTGAATCCGATGAAAATTGGATATCAGCGAGTAATTGAAGTGGTTTTGATTGATGTAGTTTGGTTTGTCTCGAATCAAAAGTTCAGAGAAGATGATAATGGTAAAAGTGTAGGAGTTAGGGTTTCTGATGAAATGGGTTTGTGTTGGAATTATGTCTGGATCGATTTACAGGGAAGATTGTGAGAGAAATTGGCAATAAGGGTTTGAAGTTGATTAATGGTGGACAAGTTGTGGTTCGGCTTTGAGGAATCAATGTTGTTGTAGTGCAGAGCAGGTTCTGGAGGTGGCATGATAGGTATATGTTCTTGGTCTCCTTCTACTTCTGTGAGTTATGGGTTACAATCTTAATTTTAGATGGGTTTTTGGTTTGATTTTGATTATGGGTTTCTTAGTTGATGTTTAATTTAATGGATTATGTATCTTAATTTTGTGAATACGTTCTTTCTTCTGGGCACTTTGGTTTTATTTTGATTACAATTTTATTTTTTTATTTTTTGTATTGTAACGCTGAAGTTACTATTTGTGACAAGCTATCAAACTAAAGGTTTTGCAGGACATTATGCAGCTAAATCTACAACAATTGTTATCAATCAAAACGAAAGACACACCTCAGCTACCATCAGGTGGATCTCTTCTTTTCTGTAGACATGTATGTATTCTTGGCAACAATTTTTAAATGTATACACTAACGAGTAACAATTTTGCAGCAGATAAATCTACATATTACTGATATGGCGCAGAATGTTTGCATTTTTTATTGTAAGTGCAGATTATGTGACGTATTTGTGCCTGAGTTTCGAACTTATTGAATCTGCGGTAGGTGGTATTAAATCTGCAGCTTGCTTTACACAACCTTCATGGGATTTTATTTTTGTGAATTTTAGCTTCAAGTATGAGCTACTGAATTGGCAAAGTGAATCCTAAAAGTTGGACTTCTTTGATTCAGGGTTCCCAGTACTTGCAACTCTGCCTTGGCAGGGGTCTGTAAATTTATGTGTATTTTGTCCAGGTCGTGAGCTATGGGCACACAACATCATCGACAACAACAACAAATTAAGAGGATATTGAAAACTGGGCTGTTATGTGCTTGAATTTAGGTGCATGGATAGCATCAGTTGGTAATGGTATCGTTGTTATGTGATGTGTTTTGATTCTTTTGATATATGCCTAATTCTGAACTATAATTGATGTGGGATCGGGAGAGAAGACAAGAAGACATGTCCTAATATAGTTTCGTTTCTTTATTACAAAACACATGATTTTCTAATAAAATTCCTTCCTCCTGACCCAGTATTCGTCTCTTGCGCAAATCGCCTCAGGTTTTTGCTTTCTGTGCTTCTTTTTTGCGGTTCTTCCTTGGTACTCTGTTGCAATTCCTGACGAAAGTTTATTGATTTTCTGTTGTGTTTTAGTTTGTGCTTTTGGAGGCAAAGCAGCAAAAGAAGAAGGTATACACATAAATAAAAACCCTAGCTACAACTGTATTTAATTTTTAATTTTTTGTAATTCTTCTTTCTGATTAAACTATGTCGGGAGTGTATCTCAATAATGTTCTATCTTTATATAGAGGTGTTTGTATTTCCTGCAACTAATTTGTGGGAAATGGTTAATCCTAACCCGTTTAGAATGTTGGATTAACAGTTTAGAATGTTCAGACTATCATGCCTCTGATTCAATCAAGACATGCCCCTCTTTGTATCCTAAGATTTCTCAAAGTTTCTCTAATGACGAGATATTGGCTTCTTTAGATGCAAAACAAGGTAGGTATTGATTTTGAGAACAATTCCTCCCTGTTTTTAGATTAAGATTCAATGCTCCAACAATATTGTTTAGTTAATTTCTTCGTTTTCTTTTCAAAGGAGATACAGGGTTTGATAATTAACATTTCAATTACACATTATTTTGATAATTATATTTTAGTTACAAAAAATGAATCATGGCTAGACAGAAAATGCAAAAACATGGCTCAGTCAGAAACAACCTATCGTGTGTAGACTTCACAATTAATTAATCAAGCATCATCCGATTAATTAATTATTCTACTTCTCTACCTTATTAGGTTCACGGTTACGACGATGTGCAAGGTTGGTTTTCCTATATCATTCTAATTCCTTAAATTTCTTAATTCTTAAGATCTTAAGAAGATTGAGAGTTAAAGAGTATGGCTAGACCTTAGAACACAACAGAGGTTAGTTTCAGGTCAAAGCGTAATGCTAAGCTGATACTTATGGTGACCATATACAAAATTGAGGTAATGTTCTTATTTGATTGTTCTTATTTGTGTAGTTAATCTTGCACTTACATTTGTAAGCACTTGATTAACTTAAATGTAGCGAAAATTACATCAATAAACTCAACAGGATACACAATTTGTTTGAGGGATCTAGATATATAAGCAAGCATATCTAAATTTGAATCTCTTACAACCATTTTTAATTAAGCTCAATCTTTTATGGATTAAATGCACCAAGCCAACCAGTTGCGAAAAAACAGATGCATCCATATTGGGGTATTATGTCATATAGAATTTTCTTTTCAGCAAATATATAATCTCGGTTTCATTTTTGCATTGATTTTCTTTCGTTTTGATTGTTTCCTTGAGCTTGATGACATACGTATTTGCAAGTGCGGTTACTTAATTTTTAAGCAAGCTTTAAATCTTTCACATCAAGGGAATAGCTTGCACATGTGCTCCAGTGAAAATATTATGATTTGCATACAAATGCGCCCATTGCGTATTGAACATATCATTTTGTCATTTTTTTTAGTAGATACGACTTGATCCGATTTCTTTCTTTTTTTTGGATAACATTTTTTCTTCTATAATTACGTGCATGAGTGGTTTGGGAAAGGAAGGCCACTATACATATTGTGAGTCAGATATCCTTCATTAGTATTTGCGACATTTTATGACGATCACTTACTATTTGCAACTGCCAAAATATTTTTAAAATAGTAAAGTACATCATCGAGATAATCCATGTCGGGATGATTTTGGGGGCTACTTACTGAAGATGAAAATGTCGCTCACTGAGATTGCTAAAGTTGAACTTGTTGTTGTATGCTCATAGTCAGGCGAGATTCGTATTCATTACTGCTGGAGTGGATAGTTGCACTTTGTTTACACACCGGATTCCATAGCAGTTATGAACATTGTTGTAGGTCTTTT
The DNA here is from genome assembly GCA_023529315.1 of Papaver bracteatum. Lineage (NCBI taxonomy): Eukaryota > Viridiplantae > Streptophyta > Magnoliopsida > Ranunculales > Papaveraceae > Papaver > Papaver bracteatum. The sequence continues at coordinate 3,618,376 of JAJJWX010005152.1, forward strand.
CTTTGAACGCGCAATTGGGGGATACATTTATTAATTGGGGGATATAGTTACAAGACAAAAACGGTGTCCCAATAGGAATTCTGGGTTACCCCCTATGTAATTATTTTTTTAATTCCTAATCTAGCCCTCACTAATCATGTTTAGTGGTTAATAATAATTAGTAAAATTCTTAAGTATTTGGGGGATAGATTAGTGTGTGTTTTTATTTTAATTTGTGTGAGTGAGGAGTAGAAGGAGAGGAAAAAAAATTGAGTGGAATTTTTTTTTTTTAAATGAAAGATGATTGTGATGAGAGAATTGCTGCTAAGAGGTTGAAAAATTGACTTTTTTTTCTTTGAATCCACCATTGTTGTAGCTGAAAAAGCTTTGTGCCGGCATGGTATTCACCAAAAACCCATGCCGGCATTGCCGAAAATTTTCAAAATTTGTTTGCCACTATCCGGGGGGGTTCGGGGGTTACGAAATTTTTCAGGTTTTGATCTTCAAAACCTATTTTTTCAGGTTTTACCAGTTTACTTCCGGCACAGTTATCTGATTTTCGAGCATGCCGGAACTAATTCTGGCATGGTTTTTGCTTAAATTTCTATGCCGAAACATGATGAAAAGTATCCAGAAACTTGATTATTTTTTTTCACTTGACTACCGGCATGGAAAGATTTATATCGAGCATGCCAGAACTCAGTACCGGCATTGAATTTCATCACTTCCGGCGTGGTCTTCATCATTTCCGACATGTTCTTCATCACTTCCGGTTTTCTTCATCATTTTCGACATGTTTTTCATCACTTCCGGCGTGGTCTTCATCCTAAATAATCATGTCGGTACTGAGGAAACCAGTATCGTCATGGTCTTCATCATAAATAACCATGCCGGAACTCAGTACCGGCATGGTCTTCATCACTTCCGGCGTGGTCTTCATCATTTCAGGCGTGTTCTTCATCATTTCCGACGTGGTCTTCATCATTTCCGACGTGTAAAAAAAAAAATCAAAGTGAGGAGCCGGAAGAGAAGGAACGGTTGAAGAACGATGAAGAAAAAAAAATCGAAAACCTAAACCTAAAGGACTGCCGGAACTAATGTTATAAATGGGAGATGTATGTTTTGGTTTTTGATTTTAATGTTTTAGGGGAAAGGGTATAACAGTGTTTTCATAAAGTTTTTAAATTAACCAAAGGGTATTTTAGTACTTTCATATCAATTGGTCACCCCTTAGCCGAAATCATGGGGTGGGGGAAGTAATCAATATCCCCCAATTAATAAATGTATCCCCCAATTGCGCGTTCTTTTCTTTCTCCTTTTTTGCTTAATTTATGATTTTTTGCTCACTTTCTCCTTTATCTTGATGATCTTTTTATTTTCTTTGCAGGAGATTCAATGGCTCGGGTGGAAATAAAGATAAGTATTAGTTTGTCGTTTTACTTTTTTCCGATTGTTGTTCGTGAACTGGAAGGAAATTTTCTGTCAGCATCTCGAAAGCTAGGGTATGATTTTCTCTTCCACATAATTTTTGTTAAATTTGAAGTTGTTGAAAACATTGAGCAGTGTTCCTAAAGGTATTTAAAATAATTATTGTAGTACATGATGTTAACGTGATTCCTATCAAGATAACATTATTGAAATCAGTGTCCGTCATAGTAGAAACTAAATCAAGTATTCTTATCCATGAATCATTACTTATAAATTATGGTTATGTGTGTTTATTGGATCATTGAGATCATATAGTTGGTATTAAGATTATGAAACGTTAAAAAACTGGGATACTTTTAGTTAAAGTCTGTTTTTTGCAATTTCTTCTTTCTATCGTTTCTTAAGATTTATAATTTGTTTATGCATTTATAATTCCTAGATCCAAAGATAATTTTACCTATTTTTCTTCTATGGGTAGATTGATTGATAATAAAGAGAGATGACGATAAAATTCATGGTCTGACAATCCACTGAATTTTGTGATGTTAATCTTGAATCTCAAAGTATTCTGATCGCTTTGGTATTCATTCAATCAGTCTAAATATATAAATGGTAACTAAGATGATTTCCTTATGTAAATTCAATGCTTTCAGTCAATATTTGTGATGTCTTTTTACTATTAATTCTACGGATTTGTTGCAACTAGGAATAAGTCTATTCTATCGGTGATGGTACACAACCTCCAAGAAGTTCTAAGCAACAATTTATATACAATTTTACGTGTTGATCATGTCTAACATTGTATTTAATATTTTTTATGAAGAACAAACATTAAAGGACGTAATGTTTGTTTAGTATCGAGTGCATTGTGATTCTAATTTACAAAAACAAGGCTTAACTGGGAAACTAAAGATAGCATTTTCATGCTACTGTAGAGTCGAAATGTCTTAGTTTAAGTCTGAGAATCGATTTACCTCAATTTTCCTCATTTGAGATCTTTCTCAATAGGGTAATGTATTTTTTGCATTTTAATTGGGTTTCGTATATTTTCTTTCGCATGCATAGTTATTCAATGAAGATGTTGACCAAAAAAGATGAACCTACCCCTAATACTCTTCATATTGCTGAAGGAGGAGGTAATCTTACCCTCGGTCAAACCCGAGATTGATATGCCCTTATACCAATAACAACATCTATAGCGGTTGTTACTCCCTGTATGAAATCCTTTCTTTTCAGTTCTCTCATTGTTTTGCTTATGAAATTTGATGTATTATAGCAAACCACAATAATATTTTTGTACTCCAGTTAACCAAGGTGCTCAAACTGATACATTGATGTGCCACGCTTTCTAAAAAATACATTTTATTTACTGTATGACATCACAATCGGAAAATAGTCTGAGTCGATTTTGTTGATTTCGGCAATCTAAAATTAGTAGTTTGTATTCTATAACCATTTTATGTTGGTTATTATTATATTGGTTAACTTAGTATAAACCTTTCTTTTGTTGTATGTTAATACTGATTTGAAATGGTTCACGTAGAGGCTTATTTTAGCATACAAGCTTAGGGTCAGTGGTAGTTGCTTTTGCCAGGACTTCAGAAGGGGAAAATAAGGGTTGATAATTATTACTAAGAAGATTAAGTTCATTATTGCTCATGATTCAAACATTGAATGTTTGTCACTAATACAAAATGGGAAGTTGCTTGCCACAGGCAGCTCAGAGGGAACCTTGGTTAGAAATTTTAAACTTTGTTGCAAGAGCAAGATGTATGTTTAGTTTACAAAGAAACTCTTATTTTTCTTGCACTGAAATTGAGTGCAAGAAAAAGCACAACAAAACATGGAGCGGGATCAATCCATAGTAAACATATAGCTATGTTGTTGATCTGTTTAAAGTAGTTTGTCTTATTTTGTCATTGTTCACATGTCCGAGAATTAAGGACTACTACAACAAAGATAATGATATTGTACTATATCTATTGATCCACATGTGCCACAAAATAACTATGTGTCGTTTTCTCCAATGCGAATACATCCCTGTATAGAGAGACCCAACAAAATGAAATGCAGGAAGAGAAAGAGAAAGAACTTTGCAAGGGAATTTGAGGTAAGTAATCACCCATCTAATTTAGATTTGCAAAAACCAAATCTATAATATTAATGGAATCGTACTTGATATGAATCCCCGGGTATTTTATCGTCCAAGATGATGGTTGAACGGCTGATAGGAGATCAAGAATGTAGAGTTCCATATTTTTATGAACAACTAGAAGCATAGGTTAGTAGTTTTTATAATGGGAAGTGTTATTTTTTTAGAAGTGTAAGTTAATTTTTATGGAGGGAGGCGTTGTTTTTTAACAACCTAAGAAGTAAGGCTTGCAGTTGGACTGATGAGTATAGAACGATGCATTATTAATTTCAGGTTGGTAAACTTATACATGGTTGGATAAATACAGAGTCAAGAAGCAATTAAAAATCATAAACTTATATAAGAATGGGCTATTTTTACGTAATGAGAACTTTTCTATTAATTTAGTTAAAGATATGCATTGGCTGATCATGACTGCTTTTTCCTTGCAAAAATTTAATAAGCCGGCAATAGTCAAGCACATCTTAGTGTTGTGGTTTCCTTAATTGGCGATCGAAGAAAATTCAATTTGTATCATTCTAGAGGAAGTATTTGATGCAATTTCCATGTTCTTTAATGATTATTTATCGGTTCCTTCCCTTCCAGTCTCCCATCCCATCTATTCCTATCTATATTTTCTAATCTGATAAGAAGAGTTTTGCAGGAACAGTTGGAAACTGCAAACACTCTCAAGAGGAAAATGTCGGCGGAGGCGCAACTGGATAAGATGCGGATAAAAGAATAGTACATAACAAAGCCTCAAAGTTTGTTTTTTATGGGAACCAAGTATAAGCTAAATGAAATGAGTTCTATAGTGGATGGAAGTCAAAGTCCATTTGCTGACAGCAAGAACAATGTGGCATCCTTGAACCCATCTCTCAAAGAAGAACCTATTTTGATCCTAGCAATGCCTCTTAATATCATGTCTTCCGAGTGCAATGTAACCCCAGAAAATTACCAGCGAAAACATGCATATGCTGCTGCGAGAAAATCACGGTCAAAATATAAGTCTCACATTGGTCAAAGAGTAGAGAAGATGTATGAATACAGATCTTTCCCCCCTTGGTCAATATGGTAAGTGCAATGGTACTGGAAGTTTGTCACACCTGCCACTAGAAATGATCCTGGTACTGGTAGGATCTTTTAAGAATCTCAAGGTGGATGCTAGAGGCTTTACCGACACATAATAGGTGTTAATCTTTAATCTATCACAAGTTGATTTAAAAAAATTGGTTGTTAACAGCCTTCATAGTAGAGAGTTTTGGAGGCTTAATATTTAGTTTAGTATTAAAATAAAATACAGTTTAGAATGTTTGTATTTCCTGCAACTAATTTGTGGGCAATGGTTAATCCTAACCCGTTTAGAATGTTGGATTAACAGTTTAGAATGTTCAGATTATCATGCATCGAATTCAATCAAGACGTACTCCTCTTTGTATCCTAAGATTTCTCAAAGTTTCTCTAATGACGAGATATTGGCTTCTTTAGATGCAAAACAAGATAGGTATTGATTTTGAGAACAATTCCTCCCTGTTTTTAGATTAAGATTCAATGCTCCAGCAATATTGTTTAGTTAGTTTCTTCGTTTTCTTTTCAAAGGAGATATAGGTTTTGATAATTAACATTTCAATTACACACTGTTTTGATAATTATATTTTAGCTACATGTGGTTTTGAGTGTTTTGAGAACTATAGTTTTCTTAGTTATGGATATTTTACTTATTGTTATGCTTATGTTTCACCGGCATATGAATTTAATGAAGCAACTTTTTTGGATGTTTCTGATTTCATTTGTGAGCAAGTTCAAAGAGAAAAGGTAATAATTAATACTACAATTTGGTTGAGTAGAAGCATATGCACAACAAGAAGAAATCGGATGGTTGGTAAATCCAGATGAGTCTGAATTAGTCTTTCTGTATTATACGACATATGTTAGAGATTTCTCTTAATAATTCTTACTGCATTGTGATTATTGAATAGTACCCCACCAGTTTGATAATGAAAAGCTCATGACAGTAGTGCTAAGTTTATCAGATTGGAACTCAACTAAATGTCTTGGTATGCCATATTCCTTCGTGGCTTAGATTTGGAAACTATAATAGCATTCATTAAGGTCACGTTCTTTTACTGCAGGTACATAAAAAATTTACTTTGGATGGCAATAGGATATTCTACATAGTACGTAGAGGAAGACATGATTGTTAACCTGAACGGATTAGTGTTTATACATCTAATTAATCTACATTTCTTTTGGAAGCAGTGATATTATATATATAATAACTAACCCAATATCAGTTAACAACATGAACCATTTATCTTTTTGTCGAAGGGGTATGAAAATGAAGTTGGAAAATATGCATGAGGATCCTCTCTGTGTTTAAATAGGCGGTATTTCTCCTCCCTGTAAAATGCGTGCAACTATGGAAATGCAAGTGAAAACATATTAATTTCTCTAACATCTTAGCTGGGCAGTTTATGTTGAGATTAGAGCTAAAGCTTTTAAATTGGTAAAACTCAAATTTGTCACATGGTTTGTGTTCTTCTTTAGATTTAGTTTAAATTTCGAAACTAAGCTATCTGATTACCAAAAAAAAGTTTGTCTTACTGTTTTTTCATCCTGTATCTTATTTTTAACTTCTGTAATTTGTGTTGTTAATATATAGAGAACTACTACCAAAAAGGAAAAAAGGTGTACCAAGAATAAGATGTACCGGAAGCATTTGAGAGAACTTGGGTTATATTTAGAAGGTTAATCTCAGTCTTTGAAAAAATGGGTTAATGGCGATATTAATACTAACAGGACTCGGGTTATATTCAGAAGGTATTCATTTTCCAAATACAAGTAAAAGAAATATATATAAATTAATATTTTGAATTTCGCTTTTTGTGCATTCAACTTCGTTGACGTGTTTTCTGAAGTGTGGCATCTCAATACATTTGTTGCCCTTTTTGTACTGCATTTTCTTTGATCTTAGCTCAAAAGTCATAAAATCTCTTCATAGATGCTTAGGGTTCTTATTTATACATAAGAACGAGTACTTCTCAGAACGGGAACTTTGCTTTCAGTGGAGAAATTGAGGAAAAGATATATTAAAGCACATGTAATAGAAGGTTAGAATATTGGTCAAGTTGTTGACATCATAAAGGAAAGATTATAGGCACACTGCGAGTATTTCGCAATACAACTGACACAATTCCCAATAAAAATAATTGATGCTTGGATTCCTCCAATTACCGGATACGACATACAGTCCTCATAGAGAGGCATACAAGATTAAATCTGTTGGAAATAGTTTCGATTTCAGATTAATTACAATGTTTAGATCTCTTTATAATTCAATTTCAAGTTCATGTCAGTTACCATTAGTTTGTATTGAAAAAATACACTTAATTTCTTCTCCGCATTGTTTTAAAATTTCTATAAATAATGTAGTTCATAAGATTTGGTCAGCCGCATTAATGCGTAAGAGTATCTATCATATTTCTTTATAAAGATTGTTTTCTGTATTTGCAAGTTTTTCAGAAGAGCATGCATGCTGGAGCCACCATAGATACTGCATAATCCTCTATATGCCTCATACTTTGGCCATTACACTTCTAGGGGACTAAATAATGTGATGAACGCATTACTTCTACAAGTGCTTTCCGTCTTTCATACAAATTGTACGACTACTTTTATCTCAAAGATGTTCTCAAGCACATTTTTCGTTGTGTAAAAACAACAATAACTTTTATTCTATTAAAAATATGTGAGGCTCATTTGTCTTTGCGTTTGTTGTTTTATCTATGTCGAACCTAACATTGTTTCTTCCCTCCACCATATCTTCTAATTTAGTCATTCCAAAAGAGACAATAATCTTTCGCAGGTTAGCTTCGCGTTATGGGGATTGGGGGATTTGAGTTAGCCACTCTAGGTTGTCTCCACCATTACTCATTTATATTTCTCATACAATTATGAATCCTAAGTTGTTTTCATTGTTCTTGGAACTTATAGGAAGACTACAAAAGATTAGGCTAGCTAATGCTTATTAGTCGTCCTAGGAAGTGGTTGATATTGACGTCGCTTTAATTCTCAAGGTACATGCTCTGCAACTAGCTGTTTGGATCTATTTATTTAATGCGGCTAATTTATAGTAAGCTTCATGCTTATATAGTTACCACCAGATTCTTGACAAGAAGCAGCTCCAAATATACAGGAGTACTACCAAACCCAGGTTAGATACACATAGCAAGCACCAAAGTTATTGCAAATCTTGAATCTATTCATGATAGATAGTTAAGTACTGATAGTGTTTTTCAAAATTTAAATAAAAAAGAAGTTAAAAGCAGATGAAGAAATGAATGAAACCACAAAGAATGTATAATTCATTGACACCCATACTATATTAACATAGTTCGTTCACATACTGAAAGGTTATTGAATAAATTTTTGACATTATTGTGTTTGTTCTTCACAGATGCAAACGGGTTACAAAACAAGAAGCAAGCTACTGATTTCTTCCCTTTGTTTTTTAACTCTTTGCTTTCTGTAAAAACAAAAAGTATGCGAGAGTTTCATTTGCCTCTCTGATCATAATTATATATATATATATATAGAGAGAGAGAGAGAGAGAGTTCCTCCAAAATAGAATTGAAGGGCAAGAAAATCAAGAAATTAATAGGTACCCTAAACTTGAGATTTGGACATCATCGTCCTTGACCTGTGAAGGAGATGAAGTGAGGGAACCATCTACTCCAACTGGGTAATGTTACAACAGTTCTTCACTCTGTACGTGCATTTTTGTATTTTTAGAATGAGAAAATCCTGTTGACGATCGCCCCAAATTATGTCATCATTGCTCCAGAATGTTTTCCTCCCCATCAACACAATCTCTTTTTATCTTTACTATGAGTGACGATTATATATAGTTTATATAGTTTGTCTTCATTATTGATAGTTTCATACTTCAAACTATAAAGTAACAATGTAGAAATACATATATTTTCCTTTGCAACATACGAGTGTTTTGATAAATCAGTAAGATATTTGGTACTTAAAGGTATAAGAACTGTAGTTTGGTTGAATGATTTTTCGAGAATTGCAACAAAAATGCACATTTAAAGATATGCTCGAGGTTCAGTGCAATAAACCAAGCTTTTGAAGATACATGCAAATTAATATATAAAGAAAATATTATGAGTTTACCAAATTTAGAGCACATTTATGAAGTGTTTGGAATGATTAAATTAGTTTATATGGACTCATTTATTTGTTGTAACACTATGTATACGTCCACTCATACTTGCAAAAAAAAATTATCCATGTAGGGTATAATTTGGGTAGTTACAGCCTTGCGGTTTGGTTATTGGAAAAAACTATACATGGATTACTGTAAGATCAAGAAAATGGTCTATGTTGAGATCACGAAAAATACTGCTATGTACATATGGTGTTGTAGATATCACCCTATAAGATTTTGCGATTATAATTTATTTTATTTTTCAGATTTAGGTTACTTCTTAACCATGATCTTATGATTCGTACAACTGAGTCACTGACCATTATTGTTGGTCAGTCAAAAATTAACTTTTTTTTTACTTTTTGCTGAATGACGCATTTTATCTGTCAACAATCGGCCTATTTAAAGTTATTATGCAAATATTCTTGAAGGATGATTGTTCAGTAAGTTATTATGCAAATATTCTTGAAGGATGATTGTTCAGTTTAGGTTGCATGCATAGTTTAAAGTTATATACTTTTTTGATATCTCTTAAAGAAGATGAGGTGTTGGATTTAATCATTCAGTAGCCCATTTGTGATTGCAATTGTTACCTTTATCCGAGCGCTACAAATTTGTTTGTTGTTCTGTCTTCAACTACAAGAATGATTTACAAAAAGGATTTCTTATAAAATGCAAAGTCTCGCCCCATAATGATTTACCCCCTCAAGAGTATATATTTGAAATGATTGACATAGCAGCATGATACAAAGGGCCAAACACCATGTATTTGACATGGTTACAGGCTTGAGGTGCATAACTGAGTAGCATAAATATGTTGGTATTCCCTCCTATAATTGTTTTTCATTAATCTTGCACCTATCATTTTGGTGAGTTCTCTCACTTTTCATATACCTTATGTGACCTTGGTTTATTTTGTCATAGCTTGGAGGTATAGCAACACAAAATAGACTAAGCTTCATACTTCATAGTTTACTTAGAAAACAAAAAGAGAAATGTAGAGAATCACGAATATGGACTTCACATGAAAGGGATGCGAAGAGTTAGAGAAGCTAAAAATACCAACAAAGTTGGAGAAGGCCAAGAAAAGACCAACCAAGTTAGAGGAGCTTAAAAAATCGGTATATGAATTGGATTTGAAGGACCTGAAAAACTTGCTTAGTCATGTAATGCAAATATAATATATATGCAGGTGTCACTGTAGTACAGTGATAAAGTTGTTGGGTGATAATACCAGCGATCTAAGTTCGAAACTCGCGAACATCGCATTGTGGGGATGGAAGAAGAAAAAATAACTAAAAAAAGGCAATATAAGATGTATATATTATTTGTGATATATATTTTTGAACTGGAGAACTTCTCGCAGGATCCAAACCAACAAAACAACATTGATAGTTTAGGATGATGTAAACTTTTTGAGTCAGAATAAACTACGAAAGAAGAAAAAACACAAGAGGAAATTTTTAAATAATCACTCATTCGGTCCACTAAAGGTGACCTTTTCATTTTAAATTTTTCCCTTCGAAGTTGACCCTTCTAAATAAATAAGATCATACTTCTAAAATTATCTTTTTATTAGATTATTATTATTAAATATTTATATCTAAAATTCGCTGGCCATATTTGCATATATTACGTATGTGTAAGGTAGGGTTTGGTAATGTTTTTTTTTATTTTTTTATTTTTCAAAAAGCACTTTCAAAATAAGAAAAAATTTAGGATGCTTATATGAGTTTTTTTTTTTTTTTTTTATAATAAGAAAACTTTAAAAAAAAATGGTAGACATACTTTCGAGATCTATCAACATACTAGGGAATCACTCGTGCCTTGCGGCATGGGCTATTTCACATCGTTATATTATGGGGTGCTTTGCTTTCGGACCATGTCTGGCTTCTTTGGTATTTATCGCCCAAGTCACACAGTTCTGTGTTTTTTTAATGAAAATTTTTGTGTTCAAATTTTAGAAGGCATAGTCATTGGGAGTGTGGGTGATAAAAGAGGAGTTTGTTGGTATACAACGATTAGTTAAAACCCCAACTACTGTTCATCAATTGAGAATATACACAAATCAATAACTTCAATTGACTGAATATCATCAAAGTTATTCAATAGGGATGAAAAATGAGAAGCTTGTTTTCATTTTAAATTGATTTGATAAAATTTCAAGGGGTCAATGGAATATAAGCTTAGGTGATTTTTTTTTTAGCTGTGGAGATAATCAAAGATAAAATGGATATTTTGTTATAAAATTTTTCTTTGTATTCTAAACTCAATTTAATGCAGACGTCCATTTCGGTATTTTGAAAGAAAAAAATATGGAGAATATAGTGCCTGCGACTATAAGAAAAGAGACTTTATAAACATTTTGGATGAAAAATTGTGCCAAAAAAATTCCCTAACCCGGAGAATTATATTGCAGGGCAAGATACGGATTATTAAGCCATCATTATATAAAGTACCGTCTTGTAGTGCGAACAATTTAGGTTCTGAAACTTTTATAACAAAAGACCAATCATTGAAATGCCAAACCTGATAATAGAGCATACTATTATCAAGACTTTAAGTAAACTGCAAAACATGGAGCTCAAACAAAGAAAACAGAAAACAAATAACAATATTGAATAAGGAATCTAATGTTTTATTCAATTATATTCTGGCGGCGAGGCCCAACTCATTCAGCGGCTTCATCCTTATTATCCTCCATTCTAGTTGTTTCGTCAAGGCGAGGTTTCTTTGTGTGCAGTCCATCAACAATATTTGAATCCCTTTGAACTTTCACAGTTGCAAAAACACCTTGGCCAGGCTGGTTGGTGAAGTTAATGCAGGTGACAGTGAAGCTGGTTGGTGTTTTCTGTTTCATGTTGAAGGATAATGCAAAATCTGCAGTAATGTCTGGATCCTAACTGTAGGTACACGTGAGGGTGCAATAAAAATATATATCTCAAATGCACATGCAAAAATGTAATTACGATATCATGGAACAAAGATATGTATGGAGTTTTTGCCTAAGTGTGAACCACTTATCGGAATTTTGTAATCAAAACTGGATAGCGAGATGAACAAAAAATAGTTAAACATGTGGAAAATAGAAAGCTTTCGTTGAGAAAGGTGATTTGGATCTGATTCAATATGCTAAAGAAAAAAGAACTGAAATCAAAAATACTAATGGGATAACTCAAGTTCTAAATGTTATTTTCAATATCTTATGTTGTCAAAAAAATGACTACCAAAATATTCATGATTGCTAAAGGAGGGTACCGAAATTGCTAGGGAAGGTATCAACCCAGAGATTCAACGACTCGGATTATTTTGTTTTATATTGATTGGTACTCGTCTCGCTAAAACCGGTACCCTCCTTTTAACAATCGTGAAAATTTTAACTATTGATTTCTTAAATTGTAATTACAATTATTGTTCAAACCCGTACGTTATTGATAAATGTTATATGGATTGAGTAATAATAAAAAATGAAAACCAAGTGGGCTCATATTACATGCTATATCACCAAGGACTTCTTTTTGCAGGTTCTGAATTCCAAAATTGCACTACAACTACCAAATGCAGCTTTATCTGTAACGATGCACCACAAAACATATACTATTGATAAATGTCCTTACCACTGCACCGGTGAAACTGGATGGAACGAATCACCACTATCCCACTTATATTCTCCAACTGATCACCCAAGATGGTACGTTGGCAACATACCCTTTTTTATAGTTTGAGCAAACTCCCTTATTGAAAGTCCTGCAAAACCATTTTCAACAATAAATTTCACAAAATAAACCCAATGTTCAGAGATAAAGATTCTAGCAAAAAACTGATGCAAAAATAATTGGTAGTTGAAGGGGGTGCAAATAAAAAGAATGATTACTTTATTTTGGTTGACTATGGTAATCAACAAAACAACATTACAGAGAGCAAGGTAAACCAATCAGTCCAATAAAACTACCCACATATCGACTTAAGCGTAAACTTAAATCTTAAGCTTGCTAAAATCCAAGAACAATTAAAAATGTGTTGAACAGTGACACCTGAACACGATCCATGCTTTTCCGAGAATCCTACTTTCAAACCATTTCACAAATTAATGTAAAAACCATCTCTATCCATATACGTCCACATTAATAGGTTCAATCACAGAGTGAATGAGAACGCCTCAGAGTGAAAAGAGACTTAAGTTGAGTCTCTGGACAGGCTTGAAGTTTCTTTGGTACATCTTAGACCTGGTGTATGAAAACCCAACATGAGCTGGCGCTCAAGACCCGCAAGGAATAACATCTATAGTTGGAACATAAAAACAGGAGCACTACTAATTAAGAAAAATTGTAACTAACCATTTTTCCAGAAAGAAATGATATCTATGAGACCCCATCAGATTCTTTCCCAATTACCAAGATACACACAATAAACACAATGAAACAAAAATAGTTTAGTTCATTTAAATCCACCAAGTTAGTGTGCAAATTGGTGGTCTGTTTGGTCGCATCATATCATAGTTTTGCTCGTTTCACTAAACTAAATTGGTGTGAAAATTAGGTGTCATATGCGGTAGACCACCAAAGAAACATTGTGACTGGAATATTTAATCAAAAGAATGATAAGTGGACCTTAATTCATAAACATTGTGAGTCATATGCGGATAAAAATATATACAGGAAATAAGACGTAGGATGCAAATATCAATCCTAGCTCGATTAATTTCTGAGAGATAAGTTCTGCCATAGTTGCGCCCTCTTCTGCCACTCGATTTACAATTATTAATCATACAATACTTAAAAAGATCACTAAAATTGATAAAACCACCGGCCTTCTCATCTCTCCATCATTGCTTTCCCTGCTAATAAGAACATTATTCAATCATGTATAAGGGATCTATTCTAATATAGCATACTACAACAAAAATGCACTTACCCACAATGCAAGGGGAAATAAGAAAATAATTCCTCGCATACAAAAGCTGGTTTCTGTAATATTCTTAAAGCTATTTTTAGTTCAAGAATACGCACCAATATTTCTGCGACTCCACTAACGATTTTCTATAAACATCCAATATGTAGACATAATACGATCCGTTGCTTCAAGAATTAGTGTAAAAATATCTCTCCCATTTGGTCTGACTTGTTAAAATCATTGTAACCCTTAAGCTTTATAGTACATTGATCATTGGAGCTTCCCTAAGCTCTAACAGAAGCCCTCAAAATTCCAAATTCTTTTAGATTTAGAATGAGATCATAGAAATTTGATAGACCACTCGGAAGTTGCACGGGATTTAAAAAAAAATAAGGATTTCACAAAATAATAATCGCATCCAGTGAAGTCATAAATCTCAAATTAAGGTTTAAGAAAAGTAAAATAATTTCTAACCTAAGTGAGATCGTTGTGAACTCTTCTTTTAATCATCCTATCTTTCATTTTTAACTTGTTGCTCTAATGATCGCCGTTTCGAGACCTGGGTTTCTGTAAAACGATTAAGAAAAACAATTTCATTTGACACCTGATTCAAACATAGGATTAAGCGACACAGTGTACACCTAACATATTATTATGAACTTCAATAGCAAAAGTAACGCTATGAAGGGGCAATCCAAAACCACGGTGCAACTATATCATAGCGATTGAAGATGTAAAATCAATCAAATTTGCATGAATGAAAAAGAAAACACGATAGGCAGAAAATATAATTGGAAGCAAGGAATGAGGAAAAACTTACATGTTCAAATGGAAAGGATTCTGCTGTCGATTGGGATGAAGACATTTTATAGAGAGAATCCAATAAATTGGGATGAGTCCCAAAAACTCAATTGTATTGGGTATACCATCTGTTGTTGAAGAGGAATGGAAAGGAATTCGAGGTTTTTTCCGAACCTTCAAGGAATATGGAAGGTTAGAGATGAAGAGGGAATGGAAACGCAAATTTATTAATATGTAATTAAGATAGTTAATAATGTGGGACACAAAGGAAGGCCAGCCATTGGATTAACCAATCTAGTACGTTATTCTAGGAAAGGAGGGAAGATCTCAGCCAGTAGTTAGAATAACCTATGTATCCTAGCCGCTGAGTGAAACAACAAACCCACCTGTTGTATAAGCATTGATACTGGTAATTACATGTTTTAATCATAAGTCATATGTATCTTTCTGATGATGATTGTGAACCCGACCAAAAATTATCCCAAATATGCTTCATATCGTCCGGATCTAATAACCTGTGTTTTCAAGTTGAAAATATATCATTTTATGAAATAATCAAGGAAGAAATTTATTTTTACAAAGTTGTATCAAATTATACTTATGATGTATCGGATACTTATGATCTAATAACCTTTTCGATATTTAAAATAAAAATATTGATGAGGGGATTTTGATATTTGTGATGTGCCAAGTGTCAAGATATTTCACCGAATAAATACTAATTTGGGCACAACAAGGTTGCACTTCGATCCTCATGGGTTCTTTGCATGTTCGAATTGTTAGATAAAAATGCGCAACATGACCACATAAGTCATCTCCTACTTTGACTGCCATTGAATTTTACCTAATGAATGAGTGATGTTCACATTTTTTAGGTTATACATTATTAGTTAGGATACTTGGATAACAAAAACCTGACCATATCAATGGGATACTTGGATAACATAAGTATATTGGTGGTATTTTAAAGTGTTTTCATGGAATATGTCATGTTATGAACCATGTATCAAAGACTACATTTCACATGACAATAATCATAGGTTGAGCTGGGGCGTAAGCCCCGGTGATACCTAGTATTTTTATTAAAGTTATTACATAAAAGATGATTCAACTATTTATTTTTTGGGGTAATTTGCGGTACCTTTCCTGGCGAAAATCATAATATGAGTTACCTCCCCTACAGAGATAAAATTAGTGAAACCTCCCCTCATTACATTTTTCATCCAAAGCTGGTTATCCGAGTCAGCATCTTTGTACAGGTGGATCATTTTTTACACGTGGAACCTCACAACCCGAAATCACCCTCATCTTCTAAATCTCTATCATCTTCTTTATTTCTGAACAGAAAAAAAAAACCATCAGTAGCAGCCACGAATGGACGATTAGGAATTTGGTAAGGGTTTAATGTCGAGAAAAGAGGGTAAACCAGCTGGTGTTACTGCTTCTTTTGATACAGTTGTTGAAATTAATAAAGAGAAATCAGATCGAAGAACTGAGAAGAATTTAAAGCTTCTGCCATTGGGTCTTGATGTTAAAGGAGGAACTGATGGGGACTGTAGTCGAGAGAAGACCTTTTCATCGTGATTTGAGAGGGGTAACAGATGATTAAGGGTTATGGTAGAGAATTACAGGTTGGTTTTGATGTCAATTTGCAATTAGTGGATGATTAGTTTTGGTAGGGAATTATCTTGAATTGAAACTTTAAAGCGAATTGAAGAATTGTTGTTGCCTCCATCGATTCACAACAACTAAAGACAGATTCTTGACTTGGTGGTATGAATCAAGTTAGGGTTGTTATAGATTTTATGGGTTGGTGCCGAGTCTCTGGTGGTATGAATCTAGTTGGGGTTTAGCTACAACAGATGGAGAATTGGTTGGTGGTTAAATCTGGTGGTGATTTGAGGTCGTACTTTTATCAATAACATCAAAACAATAGTACTTCACATGGGGAATAAAGTGATTGAGATCCTTAATTTGTGAAGAACTGGAGGAGTGGAGTTTTAGCAATTGCAATTAAAAAAAAATCAATTGAGATCCTTGATTAAATACAATGCAACCTATTGTTCTTGAGAAAAAGATCAAATTTGAAGATTTCACTTGCAAAATATATTAAAAGGTATTTTTGTTTTTCCAATTTTGATATTAATTACTCGGATTTGGTTTTTCTAGAGAGAAAAAAATTGTGAAAGAACTCCCACAAAAACTAGGGTTCTTCTCGAGAATATTTCAATTTTCTTCTTCAGTTTGTAAACCATTTTCGAATCTAAGTATAGATTCGTACTGCAAAAATCTTATATTGCAAACCCATTTGGATTTTTGAAAAATCAATACACTTCATAGCATAACCTTATTTGGTGTTCTTCATCCTCTATAGGAGTAGGCATCTTAGAAGATGACGATGACATTTTTAGATCTTTAGAACTATATGGAGAAGACGAGGGTATTTTCGGAAAGTGATGTTCCACGTGTATATTCTGGTCCACCTATACAAAGATGGTGACTCAGATAACCAGCCTTGGACGGAAAATGTAAGGAGGGGAGGTTTCACTAATTTTATCTCTGTAGATTTTATCTCTGTAGGGGAGGTAACTTAAATTATGATCTTCGCCAGGGGAGGTAACGCAAATGACCCCTTTTTTTTTCTTTGATATGTAAGATACTTAATTATCATTCATTTAAAATATTCAGGCTAAATTGGGACCTATGCCACTTAATTGGTGCCTGCTACTAGATGACAAAAAAATGTCATTAGAAATAGCATTCACACCACCCCTTATCCAACAATTACCAAAGTACCTATATTACCCTTGATTAATTAGCATTAATTAATCGTATTAGGTGTTAATTATATTTTAGATGTGAGATCAACTAATGTTAAAGAGTTCTTCAAAACATCAAACAACTTAATGTTTTGATTATTTTTTTTACGTAAACAGTACCCAGAATCGGTTTACGTTCATGCACTTATAAACCGATTCTGGGTTGGTGTTTCCAAAATTAACAGAGGACTTCCATAATCGGTTGACTTTAGTATACATATAATCCGATTATCAAAATCGGGGTTTCATGTGACATATATAAACCGATTGTGATCTTTCATAAGTTTTTTTTTTTCATTCATTTCATTATTGTAGGATGCATTTAGCACATGCATCAAGCCTTAAAACTCCTAGGTGACCCTAGTGGACGAGTTATAGTCTCGTGAGGGTTTACATAGAAATATACCCACAAAACCTACACAAAAACTTCTAAAAACCATCAATCTTCGTCAGAGAAATCCAAGTCTGATCCACCCTCCATGAAGTCCGGGGCATACTCCTGGATTTTGGATACCATGAAGTGATAGCTTGCATCAAATGTGAATGCTTCCTCCAAGTAGCACGACTTCATGCTACACAAACACAGCACAAACTTACTTAGTTAATGGTGTTTCATTGGGAGATAAAACAACATGCATTATGTAAAATAAACCACAAAAATACTTACAAAATGTTCAATTAAGTAGCTAAAGTGTCTAGCGTTCAAAATCCGTTCTTGGATAGCTAAAAAAGCAAGTATCGCATTTTCGATGACTAGGTGCCTATCATGGACTTGTTGAACACTTCTTCCATTAGGATTCCCAAACTCTTGCCTATATTTGTTGTATACCCTTGCCCAAAAGGTTACGACATCCATCCTTACGGAGGACTGATTTCTAACTCGAGTTCCGCGTACCATGGTTTGGTAATGGATAGATCTTCATTTGAATCAAATGAAGCCATTTTGGAGGTATGAAATGAGTAGTTGTGGAGTATATGGAGTGAGATGGAATACAATGAGCAATTTTTGGGAAATGGGGTCCAAGGATGAGGTCTCTATATATAGAGAAAGTCCCTAACGGTTTTTTTTTTTTTTTTAAAAAGGTGAAATAATCGGTCTTCTCGAAGGTATGTAAAATCCGATTGTGTTTTTATGCCAGCAGGAATCGGTCTTTCTTGTGACCAATATAAACCGATTAAAGACATGTAAAAAAATTGAATTTTCACCGGCACTAATCGGTTTATATAGATGCATATGTGATCCAATTGTAGCTTGAAAAACATACAGGAAAAACAACATTTCTAAGGCATGAAGAATCGGATTATACTTACCCCACACATAAACCGATTCCTTTATGGAACCTAGAAAATCGATTTATGATGACATATCGAGTATCCCGATTGTTGGCATGTCAGGCTAGAATTATTGAGAAACACATAATTATAATTAAAACTTTAAGTGCATTAAGTTCAACACCATGATCATCCAAAATACAAACCTTAACCATCCCAAAAGTTTGTGCTCTGAGGATCGGTGACTAACTCAGTGGAATTTTTTCTTTCGTTCATCATCCCAGTGCATCTAAGCATTAATTTCAGGTGAAATTTCAGGTGTTTTTTCGATCTTGTTCAAATGATTGGTGTTTAAATCATAATCAAATCCTTTCCTGTTTTCGATTCAGCTAGGGTCTGTTCTTATTTTTTAATTTTCATGGAAAAAAACTTAAATCCATAAATGGATTCATCTTTTGTTGATTTGGATATTTCTCCAGTTGAAAGTCCTTCTGTAGATTTAATAAGTAATACTGAAGAACGTTGTGATGCTTGGAAATTCTCATTAATTGGTCATTTAGATTTAACTCGATTGAAATTTTCTGAGGTGGTTTCAAATCTGAAGAATCAATGGAAAATTGATGGTCAGTGTAAAATTATTCCCCTGGGTAAAGGTTTTTTCACCATTAAAATTGATAATGAGAAGGAAAAGATGAGCATTAAGGCTGGAAAATGGGAAGTTAAAGATCAGGTTCTTTGGATTCGAAATTGGATGCCAGATTTTAGACCAGAAAATCATAGAACTTCATCGGCAATGATCTGGGTCCATCTTCCTGGTCTAAGTTTGGAATATTGGGATGAACAAACACTTTTCACAATTTGCAGAGCTTTAGGTACTCCAGTTAAAGTTGATGAGGCAACATTGAAGTATGATAATGGGTATTATGCATGAGTCTTGGTGAATATTGATCTAGCAAATACAGTTCCTAGCAAACTATGGATCAAAACCAAATTTGGAGGTTTAATGCAAAATGCAATCTTAACCAAGACTCCAAAATTCTGTGATCACTGCAAAATTGTTGGGCATCTGAGAATGGAATGTAGAGTCAAGAATTCTACCCAAAATGGATCTTCTCCAAAACAAACTGTCAGTACTCCAAAAAGCTCTAATATCTCAAACAATGTCAAGTTTGACATTTGTGATCCATCTCTAAGATCAAGCAGTCAAGTAAAATCTTCATCAAATACATCTTCAAGGGAGGTTGAACATTGTGAATCTCTTATCTTACAGGTTAACCACTCTCCTAAATTTGGAAATTCAATTAAAATTACTACTGGAATGTTTGGCTCCTTACAAGACACAACTACTGTTGAAAAAATCATTGAAAAGCATGAAGACAATGTTGCTCTTTCTCCAACTAAAGTATTAAACATTGTGGAAAATAATTCTTTGGAGAACAGTGTTGTTAAGTACATTAATGGAAAAGAAGGAACAATCACTGAAGAACAGATTCCAACTACTTCTTGGTCTAAAATCATTTCAAAGCCTTCATTAACAAAACAAGGGCCTTCTACTACAGTTGAAGCTCCAAAGGTAACATCTCAGCAAAATCCTGTTAAATATAATTTTAGGAAAACTCAGAATAAAGGAGGCACTAAGGGTCTCCAATCTCAACAATGAAAGTTCTCTTCTGGAACTTAAGGGGCCTTAAAAGAATAAAGGCTCAAAATAAACTAAGGTCCCTAATAAATCAATTTCAGCCTTCATTAGTTTTTATAGCTGAACTTAAAGTTTTTTGTAGTTCTTCCTTTTGTAATAAACTAAATATTCCTAGTATGGAGAATAAAGTAATACATAATTCAGTTTCCAATAAAAAAGGCAATATATGGCTATTTTGGAATAAGACATTGCCAGAACCAACAATGATTTCAATGTCAAGTCAGATGATCACAGTCAGTGTGGGTGGTTTGCTTTTTTCTGGTGTGCATGCTCATGTTGGTATTGTTCAAAGAAGATTTCTATGGACATAAATGGAACTTATAAGTGACCTGAAACAGCCATGGATGGCAATTGGAGATTTTAATTCCATAACTACTTCTGAAGAAAAAATTGGTTGCAGAGCTGTTAACATAAAAACAATGCAAGAATTTAATACTTGCTTAGCAAATTGTGAACTAATACAGGCTCCAAAAACTGGTTTGCAGCACTCTTGGTCAAATTGTCAGCATGGTGCTAGAAGAATTCTGTGTAATCTAGATAGAGTTGTTTATAATCAATTATGGTTTCAACAAAATGAAGACTGGAGCTATAAAGTTGGATTAAGAATTGACTCAGATCACTCTCCTTTACTAGGAGGAAATGTTGCTATTCCTAAACCTAAAAACATTCCTTGGAAGTTTCAAAAAATGTGGTTATCTCATCCTCAGTTCATGGAAGTTGTTTCTCAAAGTTGGAGTGAAGAAATTAGTGGCAATTCTGCCCATGTCTTTCAACAGAAGTTAAATTTTTTTAAAAATATCCTCAAGGATTGGAACTGGAGTGTCTTTGGTAATGTGTATGAGAAATTAAAAGAAGCAGAACAAGATGTTCAGAAAGCAATGCAAGAATCTGATATGAATCCTTTTGATGTAGCTGCACTTGACAAGTTGGTAACTGCAGAAAATACTTTCAACTCAAGAGAAGTTCATCTTAGCACAATGCTCAAGCAAAAGGCGAGGGTTTCATGGGTTAAATAAGGATCAGCAAACACAGGTTTCTTCCATACAAGCTTGAAGATTAGGCAGTCAAGGAACTTTTTCAGTGAGCTTCAGGAAGAGGATGGAAATATTACTTCAGATCAAAACAAAATTGCAAAGACTTTAATTCATCATTTCCAGCAAAAGTTTCAGTTCAAAGAAGTAGAAAAAGATGATTCACTTCTTGAAGTTATTCCAAAGCTAATAAATGAAGAGGATCAACAAATGCTTGATGCCATCCCTGATGAAGAAGAAATTAAAAGTACAATCTTTAATATGGATCCAGACAACTCTCCTGGACCTGATGGTTTTTCAGGATGGTTTTACAGGTCTTGTTGGAATATTATAAAATATGATGTAATTCAAGCTGTGCAGTTCTGCTGGGAGAAAGATTTATCCCCAAGGGGCTCAACTCCAATTTCTTAGTGCTTATACCAAAGATTGAAGGTGAAAAAACTCCAAATCACTTCAGACCCATTGGACTGAGCAATGTAAGTTTCAAAATATTCACTAAAATCATCAATACTAGATTATGCTCCCTCATGAATAAACTGGTTACCCCTCAACAAGCATCTTACATTAAAGGCAGAAGCATACAAGAACCAATTATTTTGGCATCTGAGTTAGTAAATGAGATGAAGAAGAAAAGAATAGGAGGAAATATAGCTCTTAAACTTGAAATCTCTCAAGCATATGATTCAGTGAGTTGGAATTTTATTTTCCAAGTACTTCTAAAATATGGTTTTTCAGAGTCATGGTGTCAATGACTGCATACTCTCTTTGCATCAGCCAGAATTTCTGTAATGATTAATGGAGGGCATCAAGGTTTCTTCTCTGTTGTTAGAGGTCTCAGACAAGGAGATCCTCTATCTCCAACTCTTTTTGTGCTAATGGAAGATGTTCTTAGTAGATGCATTCACAAAATGGTGGAGGAAGGTTCTTTAACTCCAATGGTGTTTAGAAGAGGTATCCATCCCACTCACTTGTTTTTTGCAGATGATGTCCTCATTTTCTGTAATGGTTCAAAGAAAAATGTCCTTAATATTCTTAACTTGTTGGAGAAATATCAGAAAGGCACATGGAAAATAATCAACACAAACAAAAGCAAGCTTTTTATTGATGGTACTTCAAGCCTTAGAAAACTTCAAATGAGAGATTTAATGAAGATGAAATTGAATGAATTTCCTGATAAATACTTAGGAGTAATTCTCTCTCCTGGTAAGGTTAAATTAGCTACAATTTGTCCTTTGGTGGAAATGTTTCAGAAGAGGTTAGCTGTTTGGAAAGGAAGGTTGATGTCATTCTAGGATAGACTGGTGCTAGTCAAATATGTTTTGTGCAGTATTCATATATATAACATGAGTGTTTATAAGTGGCCTTCTTCTGCCATTAAAATCTGTGAAAAAATTATAAGGAATTTTCTTTGGTCTGGAGATGGAGAAATAAGGAAATATAAGCCTCTTTCATGGAGGAAAGTGTGCACTCCTTTGAGTGAAGGGGGTCTTGGAATTCAGAGGTTAGAAATCATCAACAAATCTCTTCTAATGAAGATGATGTGGAGAATTATAAATTCTGAAGAAGAATGGGCTTTATTTATAAAATCCAAGTACAAAAAATTAAATGGTCAATGGAATGAAAATTGGCAGTTGTCTTCTATCTGGCCAGGATTGAAATGGGCTTGGAGTGAGTTAAAAAACAACATGAAATTGTGCATTGGCAATGGACAAAAGGTGAGTGTTTGGTTTGATAACTGGATGTATGAAACCTCTTTATGTGATCAACCAGAACTACTTCAGTATATCAATAACAATAAGATCATGAAAGTATCTAATCTCATTCATGATGGGACCTGGAGTATTCCTCAAGATCTGCAACATATCTTCCAGTCTTTCAATTTACCTGACATAGGGGGAGGACAAGATAAGCTTTGCTGGACTGGCACTTTAAATGGTATGTTCTCTACTTCTTCAGCTATAAACATAATAAGACACAAAGAACCAAAAATGCAGTGCTCTTCTAGAATATGGAATTCTTATTTGCATCCAAGCACTGCAAGTAATATTTGGAAAATAGTGTAAGGAGTTTTTATTGATGATACATTAAAGATAAATAGGGGGTATAGCTTAGCATCAAGATGTTGTGTTTGTGAACATGATCAAGATAGCATGAACCATCTTCTCTGGCACTGTACTTTTAGTATCAATATTTGGACATGGATTTGTTCTATCTTTGGTTTCAATCTGCCTGCAACTTTTAATGATGTTTGGTCAAGAGCTAATAATTGCAGTCCTTTAATTATAGATACTTGGATAATAGCTGTTTTCTCTATCATAAAAGAACTGTGGTTTCAGAAAAATAGAAGACTTTTTGAAGACATTCAGCCAAATGAGAAGCAGTTTAAAACTAAGATAAAAAGAATGGATTTTGAGGGTGGCTACAGAATAAAAAGTACTAAGTGGAACCAGAATTATGATTTGCAGATAATCAAGTTTTTTAATCTAGGCACAAGACACAGTAAATTTCAGAGCATTAAAATTTGTTACTGGAATCCACCCCCCCTTGGATATGTTATGTTCTGTTGTGATGGTTCTTCCTTTGGAAACCCAGGTGCAGCAGGGTTTGGTGTGGTAGTGAGGGATGATACCTGTCAAGTTCTTGGAGTCCTAACTGGAGGAATAGGAATTGGCACAAATTATATTGCTGAGGTATATGGTGTGGTTTGTGCTGCAGAATTAGCAGTGGAATTGGTTTTTGAAAAAATTGTGTTATGTTCAGACTCAAGAGCAGTGATTGACCAATTTTCTCAGGGGGAGATACCTTGGTTTATCTACATGAGATGGAGAAAAGCTACAAGTAAGATTACTTCAATCATATATAAACATAGCTTCATAGAAGCCAATTTTTCAGCTGATTCTGCTGCTAAAAAAGGTTCTACTTTGGCAGCTGGTGAGAGGCAAATTTTTATGGGGAGACCTTCCTTTTTAAACAGGATTGAAATCCCAGGGGTAGCTTATTATAGATTCTGCTAAAAAGTTTTTTCATTGTAGTTGGTCCTTCTTTTAATTCCTCCTTCTTGGGCCTGAATAAGTGGGCTTCTTAAGGTTGTTATTTTCTTCTTTTTTGGGCCTGTAATTTTTGGCTTGTAATCTCATGTAATCCTTTATCTTATTAATGAAATATGATTCAGAAAAAAAAAAAAACCATCCCAAAAGAGTGTTAAAAACTTAAAACAACCACAAGTCATATAAAACTTAAACTTTTAATATCTAAAACTTAAACTTAGAAACTTAAAGAGCATGAGCACCAGCATGAGCACCAACAGCACCACCGGGAGCATTTGCAGCAGCAGCAGCACTACCATCATCAACATGAGCACCAGCACCACCATCATCAAGAGAAGCAGCTTCTGCTTCATCCATGGCTTGATATTGAGCTATTTCTTCCCGCATACCTTCCATAAATCCATGGCGATCCCTCTCAGCTAAAATTGTGTCTCTTCTTGTCCTAGTGAACCTCATAAAGCTCTTCTAGTGCAAGCTTGTATATCAATGCGAGGGCTTGTTCAAGACGGGTCTGACGCCCAAAATCAAACTTATAGAGGCTTCTTTCTGGCATTGGTTCTGGTTCCCTAAGAATATCCTCCAAGGTGAGATCTCGAGTGTAAAATACTTGGTGTCCGAAGTCCATATCTACATAAAAAAAAAACAGAAATCAAGTTAACAATCAGTATATAACTAAACATATGTAATCCAATTCTCAACAACAAAACACATAAGAATGTCAAACATAAACAATCGATTTATGTGGTACATATATAAAAACCGATTATGGAAAGGAATATTAAGAGACTATTTTAATCGGTAAATTAACAAGCACATAAAACCCGATTATGGGATCACATAGTTAAAAAAAAATGTACCCAGAATCGGATTATTCACTTATAAACAGATTCTGGTGATGTATTTTCATATTTCGTTTCTAAACCTAGAATCGGTTGATGTTAATGACCATATAAACCGATTACTATGTATAGTAAAACTTTTTTAAAATAATACTCGATAATATAATAGTCTCGCTAAAATAATAAAATTTTCCAGTCCCAACTCGGGCCCTTAGTGCTAAAACAATAAATTCGATAAAATTATAATATAATACATTTCAAAAGTTCTTCTTAAACAATAATAGATCCTAAATATTATATAAAATAATAATTCCATTAGAAAATAAAAAATAATTTTCATACACATCAAATTTTCTCAAAATATGATTCAATATTGGTTTGTTTTTCTCTGAAGTTGAAATCAAGTTGTGTTTCATCTTTAATGCACGTCGTTCTAAAAATCATTAATATTTTTTTCTATATTTTCCACTTTTAAGAATTGATTTCGGTATTTATTCTAATATACTTTATTTTTATTTTTTTAATATGAAAATTCTCGTTTTTCCCCCAAAAATTTTTTTTTTTAAAAATTAATATATTATTATTCTAAGTATAAAATTATAAATTATTATTTTATCAATTAAGTAATATCTCTTTAAAATAATAGGATTTAGGTGGTCTCAAGCCTATTATTTTATAGATGTTTTACTGTATGCTCTTCATGGTCGAAGAACAAAACCCAGAATCGGTTTATTCAATATGTCAACCTAAACCGATTCTGGGTGTAATCAGAGATTTTGATTTTCGAAAATCGAAGATTTAAACATGTAAATCAATGAAGAAATGCGAATCATCGAATGGGTTGATAGAGATTTACCTTTTTCTTGGTTGGATCGAAGACCGTTGGAGAAGAGGATCAAAAAAATAAAATTGATTAGGGTTTTGAGAATTTGGAAAGATTAAGATGAAAATAGATTTTTTTTTTAGGTTTAGGTTTTTATGTTTTTGGATTTACTGAAAATGGAAAGATTAGTATTTATATGAGATTGTTTTAGGAATTAATATGGGGGTAAATTAGTATTTTTGAGAAGTTTGGCAGTCCATAGCAATTTGGTGAAGTGGGAAGGGAAATTTGATAGGCCTCAAGTTAGCCAGGTAAAATATTGACCCTTATTACATAACTCTCAAAATCAAAATTTGATACTCAATTATCATTCATGTTTATAATATTGACCCTCATTACATAATTCTGAAGAGTAAATGAGTGATGGACATTAATATATTACGTGCATGCTCCTCAAAAGTTATACAAAATAGAACTCCTCATTTCACCCTTGGTTCGGCCTAGTATTTCCCTAAGCATGATTACCGGATAATGTCATATTAAGTTTTTCAACTCCTATTATAATTTCAACACAAACTCTCTTTATGTGCAATTAATGATTCCAGTACTGATAAGAAATCTCTAGTCAGTTCTCCGCTTCTGGAGAGAATTAGTCTTTTTGAGAAACCACTTCAATCAAAAGCACGAGTAATGATATTCTTCAGAAAGACTAGAAGAGAGCCTCTCACAAGAAGATTAATTAAAATTTAAGTTTGAAATTTCAAAAGATAATCTTGTTAATGTTCTCACTAAAATTGAAGAGGTGTGAGAGAAATTGGTTTCCAAGATATTTATTTGGGTATCAAAGGAATATACATGAACAATAAGATATTAGAGTTTAACACATGTTCAATCATTATGTCGACACTTATGTATATTCCTAGTATAAATCGTGTACATCTAGATATTTGCAAAAATCTGAAGGTACCTAACCAATAAAAGAGTCAGGCATAGTCAGGTTCGGTATTAAGGTCGCTCCAGACGTGGGATTTATCCCTTTCATATACTTAAGATCGGTCCAAGGATAGTTTATCAAATACGAAACAAAGCTTCGTAAGTCTACTTCCTTGAACTATGTTTCTAAAAATGCTTCCATGTATAATTACAAAGGTTTGGATTCATCCAGAAGTTCAACACACTAAATAATAACAAGTTTTTTAAATAATTATTGTATATCAGTCATTAGGATATTTTGATTATAGTGTTAGAGCATCACTCGGTCCAATTCAAAAGTATTGTTATCTCAATCTTGTTACCGATGTTAGTTACACAAAACAATATCTTGATTTTTAATTTATTAAGTCAAACCTCGGACTAGGATTAGAGCATGGTAGTTGAGTATCAGATATTGCCGAATACCCTCATAGATTGAAAACCAAAGGACAAACGAAAACATTTGCGATCTTGAAGATTCTAAAGTTGGAATGGTTCATTAGGAATCGACCTTTCCGACCGTAACATCTTTTGGGGTAGATATTTGGAGTTATTTTGGTCATAAAGTTGGCACGGTTCATTGGAATATACCACGCCGACTGTGTCAAACCTATGGGGTATGTTTTGACACATTTTTTACTTTTAAGGACATGAAACTTGGTTCCATTGAGATTTTAAATCCTAGGTAGAGAGAATACTTGAGGGATAAGCATTGAAGGATATGAAAGAATACATTTAAGGTTTTCTACAAAAAAAAAAAAACATCCTACCTCTCATATCGCACATTCAATATCTTAAATTTAGGGAAAATCCTTCTCTTCCATCTTATTGATCTTCGTATTATGAGTAGCCAATTGTTCGATGATTAAGGATGAATTCAATATTTTAAGCACGCAGCTTAATTAGTTATACATGTTATTGTGAGTTTTAATAATTGTATTGTTTGTTTTTACTATATCTTAAGTTTATGATTGGTTTCTAGATTGTTCAAAGTGTATAATTGAATTAATAATTAATCATTATAATTCTATTAAACAGTTAAGTGGCCCGTAATTTTTGATCATTTCCTGCACAAGTAGAGAACGTAAACCTTTGCAGAGAGATTTTGTGGAAAATTTGTTTGTGAAGACAACACTAGTAAGTTAACCTTGTGCTAAGAGTTTAACTGCTAGGATCAACCTAAGTTCACAAATCCTAAAGCTTTTTATTGGGTTACACCTTGAGTGCGCTACTTCTTGGTGGCTCTGTTGGATAAAATATGACATTCGAACATTTATGTATCCGGTTACACAATAAACATTGGGGATATAAATACGCTAGATGTTATTCTACAGTTAGTGATAAATGGTTCTAATGAATGATATATAAGTATGTCGATTGAGTTAAGATTTGTGAACGATGAATAACTCCCTAATCATCTTATTCTTTTTAGTTAGTTAATTAACCAATCCCTCTTTGTGTTCTCGTTTATTCTAGTTTTTCTTATCCAAATAACATCTCAATTACACAACTATTTTTCGAAACGATCGTTACTAAATTGTGTTACTAGTTAGTTAGTAGGAAATATCTTAAGTTTTGCTGCACTAATTATGACATGCATCGGTTGCAGATTCAGTCTGTAAAAAAAAATCAGTACGTTTACTTATAAATTTTGGGGTTACGGTAATGCGCATTAAGTTTCATCATGCAATTATGTGTAATAGGCATTTGGAAACATCTGATGTTATAAGGTATTTCTTAGTACGCAATTGAAATCATCCGGGGTAAAAATATCATGCAATAAGTGCATCGTAAGGAATGCCACTATATATCTTGCTTTACCGTAAGGACAAAATCCCAATTATGTCTTTAGGCTCAATAAGGCGTTATATAGATTACAACAAGTTTCATGAGCATGGAATGAAAAGCTTACAACTTCTCTTCTTATAAAAGGTTTTGCTAGAGAAGATGCTGATAAAACACTTTTTTATCAAATGGAGTGGAAAGGATGTCTTAATAGCTCAGATCTATGTAAATGACATCATATATGGATCAACATCCATAAAACTTTCTGAAGAATTCCAAACCTCTTTGGGAAAGGAATTTGAAATGAGTAATGTTGGTGAATTAAAATATTTCTTAGGATTACAAATTCAACAACATAAGTATGGAGTTTATATTTCTCAGGAGAAATATGCCAAGAAACTAGTTAAAAAGTTTGGCCTAAAAAATTCCACCCCCATGCTCACTCCCATGGCTACTACTGGGAAATTATAGCGATACGAAAGTGGTGTCAAAGTTGACCAAAATTTTTATAGATCCATTATTGGTTGTCTATTATATCCTACGGCAACTAGACCAGACATTTTATTTAGTGTTGGTTGTTATGCAAGATTTCAAGCAAAACCAAAAGAGTCTCATTTTGGTGCTATAGAAAGAATCATTTGATATGTTAAACACATTATTGGTTATGGTTTATCTTTTACCCTTGATACTAACACTAAACTTATTACATATTCTGATGCAGATAGGGCAGGTTGTGTAAAAGACAGAAAGAGTACATTAGGAGGATTGTTTCATGTGGGTTCAAATTTTTAGCTTCGCATAGCAATAAATAAAACACTCAGTCATTGTCTACATGTGAAGCACAATACATTAAGAAACAAATCTTGCAGGTTCGTGTTGTACTCAACTTTTATGGATGAAACAAATGCTCGATGATAATGAAATAAATTCCGAAATTATGAAAATATTTTGTGATAACTCAAGTGCGATTTGAATTACTGAGAATTCCATTGAGCACTCAAGAACAAAGCACATTGACATAAGATATGATTTCATAAAAGAACTCTTTGAGGATGGTATTGTCAAAATTAAGTTTGTACCTTCTGAACAACAATTGGTTGATATTCTTACTAAACCTTAAGATACTCGAACGTTACAAAACATTTAGCAAGCTATTTGTGTTGTTGTAGTTCATTAATCCAAGATAATTATTTCCACTGATTTTATTCTTACATATTTTAGGCAATCTAACTCGAGTTTCAGTATCTTCCAATATCTGAGATAGTGATTCGTTCTTATGTACATCATCCTGCCAAGGTATTCTATGAAATATGAAATTCTTATGGTCTTTTTTCTAGTGTTTAGTAAAGGGTTATTTAACGTTTGGTACCCAACAAAATTCCAACACCTAGCTTTGGTACCCAATATTTGAATAATTAAGGGTTGGTACCTAGAACCACCGTTGACTGTTGAAAAGGCGAGGGTACCCCGAATATACCTCAAGCTATAACTTTTCCTTCCTATAAGTCCTTTCCCCGAAAGTGATTATCTATGGACTGAGTCGAGACAATGCAACAATCGGTTCACACTTTGTGTGATCGTCTATGGATACTAGATCGAGACAATACAACAACAAAGTGTGTATACTTGATATAAAGGTTCGAACTTAACCAAACTCAATAGGATTCACGTATCAAGTAAATAGGAATTAATGTTTGTGCAATTTAATTTAATTATAATAAATAATTATAATGCTGAAATATAAAGTAAATGATACAACAAGATTTTGTTAACAAGGAAACCGTAAATGCAGAAAAACCCCGGGACCTAGTCCAAAATTGAATACTCTCAGGATTAATCCGCTATACAAAATAAGACAACTTAGTATAGTTGAGACCAAGCAACTAAACCTATAGTTCACCTAATTCCGTTTGTATTCCCACACCTCCAACCTGTAAACAAGTCACGTACTTGGACCAATTCCTTTGGTTCGTATTCCAAACAGTAAAGGAACAACAAATCTTTTTGGTATCAACTCTCTTCAACCAAGTGATATGAGTTACGCAAAGGTTCCCTTGTTTATCTTAACATAAACTCCTTTGCCAGGTTTCAAGATCTATCTTATGTTCAAATTCCCAAAAGCAATTGTTAAGATTAAGCCAACAACACTCTTCAACCAAGTGATATGTGTTGATGCCGATCTTCCTCAATTAATCAATCTAATCTACCATAAGGATAAACCGATTATTAATTGGATCCTATTTTTCCCAAACAAGTATTGTGCACACCAAAGATTATAAAAACACCAAGTAAGAAATCTTCAATATCTTCTTTGTCTTCAAATCTTCTCAGATCTTCAATAAATACCTGCACACAATCACTTGAATCTCTTGTGATCAATCACACAAAGAACGGAGTCTGTTAACAATGGATTATCACAAGATTGTCTTTAGATCTAACAACAGTCTAAAGATCCCTATCGAAACCTTGAACTAGTTTGAGTAAATCTTATATCATAAGAGAGGATTCTCAAGCATAAAAAAACTAGGTGCAATCAAAGTTCAACCACCGTTAGTCAATCAAATCAATATGAAAACTAAAGATAAACCGCAATATCTAGTTTCCCACCAACGGGTCGCGCTAGATCTTCTCAATCCCAAAGAAGACTTTAAATTGAGCAGACGTAAGAGATTTCACCTAATTAGATTACTCTCCTCTCCGATAGGTGGCTTCACCAGTAACAAAGACAAAAGAGTAAGTCTAGGTTACGCAGGATTAGTTTGCTAGAAATGCAAACTCAAAGTATTTATAGACAAGGAAGTTTGGACACCAAGGAATTTCCAAAACCGAAAATATTCTCAAGATATTTTTCATTAATCCACCAAATTCGGTTTTCATAATTCTTGTGAATGCACTGTCCAAAAATAATGATCGAAATCTCCTTGGAAAATCTTTAATTAGCAAATGAACATTACTAATTCTTATTTTCCATATATAATTAAAAACTCTTAATTAAAAAGATTCTTAACTTATTTAAATTCGATCTTGGGATTTACTTCCTTCTTAGCCTTTAAGGAATATCTTTGAACAAAAGAGAATAAACATTAATGCACCGTGTTCAAAGAGTGACCACATCTTACTCTTGCAAGTATTTACCATGATTGCTCACTTGAACCGATTTACCACACTTCCAAACAAGTTTAGAATTGGTTCATCTGACTTTCAAGAACTATGTGATTGATCAAGTTTCACTCAATCACAACTCATGGGTTTACGGTTCTACCAAAACAAGTTTCTGTTCTACCTCCATGTGAGTACTGTGCATAGTTACACTATCTTACCAAAGATATGGCTGACTAGGTACTAGGATCGGTTCCCCACATATATTTCGTATCTAACTTGTATGCACTGCACATGTCCATAGGATCGGTTCCCCCTTCCCAAAAACTTGTTGCACATGTTCATAGGATCGGTTCCCCTTTCTTTCATAAACCTTGTTGCACCTCATACAATGATCGGTTCCCCTTGTGATGCACTGCACCTCTTACTAGGATCGGTTCCCCTCTTCCCAGTAATAAGTTCAGACATACACAACCTGATCATACCCCAGGTGATTACTTAAGATCAATTTCACTAATAAAAGTCATACCAATACATAAGTCAGGCCTCATGTGAATAGTTTTACTAAGAACACAAACAAGTCATGAGCGGTTATATTAATCACACATATTGGTCGTTCATAAGATATGCAATGAAGAACAACCCCAATAATGCCTGGCGATTTCCTTTTTGGTTCACAACACATATCATGAACTTACTTCCTTAGAACATATGTAAACATTGTTCCCTAGGATGAAATCCTCACCTCATACCCATACATAATCACAATAGCATTCATACGATTATGTCGATGTCTTATATACAAATTTTAATGGTTAAGAAAGAAACTTCATATTGTATTCCTTAATACTATGTCTATCTAGAGTGTTCATGTTTCACAGTTTTATGTTTTCAATATGCACGACTTGAAAGGTACGTTAGGGAATGAAACAGTTCAAATCAAATATCACTAACCTCAAGTGGAAGGATGATGTTGTCGTTGTAGCTCCACACTTTTTCACTTCTTCAAGTCTTCGCAATACTTGTAATGTCTCACCCTAATACTTTCAAGCTAACCTATGTGAAGTTGATTCTAGTACATTTAAATCAAGCGACTCTTAAATGATTTTTGCTTCACTAAAATATGACAACCAAAATTGACATACCAACGCTTGGTGAGTTCAACCGAGCAATGCTCTAACAACTGTCATAATCAACGTTTGACCAAATTTATTTTTTAGTTTGTCAAATTTTTATTATAAAGATGCTTAAAATTACCAATTTATCCCTAATAAGAAAACCCCAAAATTTCTTCTCTATCCCACGGTCACTTCCAAACCGCCGCCGTATTCTAAGTTTTTGTAAATTATAACAGAGATTTGTGTGAGATCAAAATCTCTCATTTATGGATCATCCGACTTCAGGTTCATATGATGTTAGCACCCATATATTGAAGGGATTGTTTGGATTATATGATGATAAGAAATAAACTTGCAACTAAGTGTCTAATAAATTGGTTGGTGGTTTGAAGGGTGTTTGATAATTGTGGATGTCTGTGGGCTTTAACAAGTTACGAAAAATTCAGTTGAAATTGTTAACACGTAGGTTGTGTTCTTTTTCCACATCTCTGTTTGGTTTCTTTCTAGCTTCAATTTCAATCTACTATGGATCCGTTGGTACTTGAATCAGGCCATAATGTGAACTTATGTCCATCCCAGAATTGAAAAACTCTCTTAATCTTCTTCAAGTTCCATCGATGATGATCATCATCAATTGCTGACACCACTAGTCTTCTACTCGCTTATCTTCATCTGACACGGCAGCCGCTCCCTTCTTTTCAATTCCTTGAATCCAATTTCTATCATTTTTAGCTTCATGTGGTATACGACCGTCACTGTCTCTTATTGCTTCGTTTATGCTACTGAGATAATTTCCTTTTATTAAAAGAACAAGTATTAGGAGATTCTTTTGAGTCCAGGTGAACGTGGAAGATCTTATATGAATTCAGATATAATTATAAATTAAGAGAAAATGGAGTTGCGCTAAAACTCAAATAATAACGAGAAAACGGGACTGAAATATTGTTGTTTTCGTCCATTAATTTGGAGAAGAAAAAAGCTACACTGATCGGAAATAATAGATATTCAATTGTTTTCTCCAAGGGTAAAATCGTAAGATAGAGTAATACTCTAATAAATATTTAAACAAACAAAAATAAAGGATGGTCAATTGTTGAGTTTGACAGTCAATGGCTGGTCTAGGTACCAACCCTTAATTATTGAAATGTTGGGTACCAAAGCTAGGTGTTGGGCATTTGCTGGGTACCAAACGTTAAATATCCCTTTAGTAAAAGGTAAAAATTATTTTGTGAGATTTATTCTTTGCTATCATTCTTTGGTGATTAGAACATATATCTCATACTTTCTTATAGGTTAAGCTCTTTCACTCTTGCAAAAGAGGAGTAAACTATTTTAAGAATTGTCGTTTTTGATCTCTTCACGATTATACTTTTTGTGAACAAACTGCTACATAATTCCATAAAATGTTCTTTAGGGACCGACTTAGTTCCTTGATTGTGTCGCCACTAGGGAATAAGTGGTGAAGTTTAATCTCTATGTTCGTACATGGCTAAAGAAGTTATAATTCTTATGTTGAGTCATATCGCACTAATTATTCTCTTGTTCATAACTGGCATAGAGAATAGTTTGTGTTGATGATTTTTCTCACAAAAATATTGTATCTTAGTGTCTCTAACATTAAAATCGCTATTATTAAACTCTTTGTTCGTAACTGGCGAGAAGAGAGAAAAATATTGGATACAAATTTATTTTGTTCGTAACTGGCGAATAAATTTAAAGTCCAAGAAAATCATTCTCTTGTGATTAGAGTGAAGGTCGCATTGTCGTTCTTTCGGGAATGACACAAATGGGGGAGAGTTATTTTGAACTTGTGATTAATGGTAATATCTTTGTGGGGAGTGCGGA
This sequence comes from Papaver bracteatum, assembly GCA_023529315.1. Classification (NCBI taxonomy): domain Eukaryota; kingdom Viridiplantae; phylum Streptophyta; class Magnoliopsida; order Ranunculales; family Papaveraceae; genus Papaver; species Papaver bracteatum. The sequence goes on from JAJJWX010005152.1 coordinate 3,653,175, forward strand.
TGTGGAATTGTAGGAAATGTTTGTGCTTTATGTCTCCTTGACTCAAACCAAGATTTCTTTGTTGAAATTGTCTAAACTAAAGGTTGGTATATGTTTTCCCTAGTCTTGAAACTCTTTTGATTAATTCATGATTATCCCAATTTTTTCACCTTTGCCAATTTTGTGACAAAAAGGAGGAGAATTATTAAATAGTATCTTACTACATTACATATGGATTTATGGAGCATCAAGTAATATGGAGTGAATTATTATATATAGGTTTTATATATTTTTCAAAAATAAAATGTATTGACCAAGGAGGTGAACATATCACCGTAGTATTGCTTTAAAATTGTGGTGCAATTGAATTTTGAGGAAGGTAATATGTTTATGTATAATGACTAATGAGTAAAGTGTGTTTACCTCATTCTATAAAAGCTCTAATCGAGTATTCTCATAGTTTTTTATTGTTATGGATCTTCAACAACAAAGTGTTGAACGAACGCATGCAGAACATTAGAAGAACTTAAAGTATGAAGAATTCAAGACACGTGTTGAAGAACCAAGTAAACCAAGAATAGTGGATTGAGCTGAAAAGTTTATTTATTGTATCCATATGTACTGAATAGTTTTGTCACTTAAATTGAAAAAGGGGTGTAGATGTATTTTACTATAAACTACATCCAAAGGATAGATATCTTCTACTCATGCAAGTGAACGTAAGAACTTAATAATAGACACAAGGATATACGTGGTTCGGTATGATTACCTACGTCCACGGGGGTGAAAGGATGAATCTTATTACTTCAAGGTATTACAATGGTGTCACTCTCCAAGTTGAAATCTCTTCCTTATAAGATGAACTAGTTCCCAACTCTCTTTCTCTCTAGTGCGATTTCAAGTCTCTCTCTCTCCCTCTCTCCAAATTACCACCTCCCTCTCTTGGATACAAGTACTTCTATTTATAGGGGAGACTACATACAACCAAACTATGGTGTTGGTTACAATATATCTATCTTGAAGTCCTGTATCGGGCCCGTTCATATCGTCTCTCCTTCTGTAAATATGGTCGATGTAATTTGGTACCTTAGAAGTCTCTTGTCCGAGCCGATCCTTTTATGTGTTCTCTTGGTGCGATGTTTCCCTTCTAATCCTGTCGCGCTTTCAGTTGGCCGATATGGCACGTATCTTCTTATCCCTTTGACTAACGCTCCTTGTTTGACCGAATACGTCTCGTCTGTCAGCTTTGTCAGAAGTCCGGAGTCAAGTCTTGTCCGATAGCTGTAGAGTGGTCATGTCCGACCCACGTGGTTCCTTAATCCTCGCGCCTGTCAGCCTCTATCGCATGCTTCTAGCTTCCTCCTCCTTGGGTACATCATAGCTTAAGATGTTTCCACCTAGCCCTGTGGATAATCTACACCTACATTTATGCCCCTTCTTTCGCTCGTGTGGTAGAAATGAGTGGAAGAAAATCATTCCATCTTCCCACGTCCTCGTCCATGCCGCGATTTCCGCCATGCAGTCCCCCATTAACTCCCCTTTATGACTTGTAACCGTCGATGTCGGTCACAATTCTTTCTTCCCTTAAATACTCCATTTTCCTATTCTCTTTCTTCTACTTCACCATCTTCTCAATCTCCAGCCACTGCAACTATTTTCTCTGAGATTTTTTTCTTCATCACTTTCTGCTTCTGTGAACCCTTAACTTTTTGATTCCCTTCCTTCACATCCTCATCACCGAGTGCTATAGAAGCTGTGGTTGCATTTCCGTCGTCCCAACCTTCTTCACCAGCTTCTGAGTTTTGCAGTATTCATGTCCATGGCTTCTTATCCCTCAATGACTGAGAGAAGGTGTGTTGATGATGTTTTTTCCGAGATTAATGATTTTCCCCTTGCTTCCCTATTTTCATTTGATAAGCCCTCTGAGTACGATGATCGCGCCATAAAATCTATCTTTCCTAACGGTTCTCCTTTTATTTCGTGTAGGTCCTAGAAAATGGTGAAAGATCTCTCTGATGAAGAATTCATTGAGCAGCTGAAAGAGAAGTACCATCTTCAAGACTACGAAGTTACCCTGATCTTAGGCCAAAACAGCGCCTTGAGGAAGTCTGACATGGATAAGTACGAGCAGTCGGCTGAGTGCGTGGTTATCACTCTTGGCCAGCTAGAGCTAGGTCTCCGTCTCCCTTTGTACAATCCTGATAGCCCTTTCTACTACGATATTCTCTCCCAGCTCAAGCCTTATCGTGCTCTGGCTCAATGTACTGGCAACACTTTTCGGATTATGGATGAATGGAGAGATCACCGAGATGGTCGTTGCTCCACCTCCGACTGGTCGACCTATAAGCCCGAGGACGCTCCAGAATATACCGCTTCCAATTTCTTTGCCAACTATCGAGTCGGTACTTCAACCAACGGTGACCTTGTCGGTTTTGATGCTAGTCCTCATCGTCACAGAACTATGCCTAAGAATGTTGAAAGGATGATGCTAGATGCCGATCCCATCGGCCAAGGTTCTAACAGGCGACCCTGTCATACCAATGACCCAATTTATCCCCGAGTTCCACTTCTTGTCCGAGGGCCCATTTTACATGGTAGCTTCCCGTCGCCTTCATTTCTCGCCGAGCCCTATCCTTTCTGGGTGGTTAATGATGACAAGGCTGATAAGGTATGTGTCTCCTTCTGCCTTGCTCAATTTCTAGCTTGTTAGTTTTGACACCAATTGGTTATTTTTTGTCACCGAAGTCTCTGGGCGATTCTTCCAAGGCTGCCGCATCATCGAAAAAAAGGGGTGCTGGCACAAGGGTTGAGGAAGACCAGGGGAAGTTAACAAACATAATGATTTTATTATAAGTACATGTACTTGCCCCTGTTTTTTGCCTTCACATGTTCTGACGAGAACCCTTGTGCAGAAATTTCCTAGGCACGATGATGATGAATCCGGTGGGTCCGCTGTGCATGAGATTGATGCTTAACCTCTTAGGCGTAATCCTGCTAGAGGAAAGAATGTTGTTACTAAGCCGCAGTCGAGGAAGAAGCCAATCATCGAGATTCCCTATGAAGATGACATATTCGACGAGGATTTCTCGGATGACAAGGGCGATGGGAAGGAGATGGGCGAGAAGGGTGGTCCTGAGGTGGTCGTGCCAGCTAATTTGGTAGGCGACAAACAAGAACCCATGAAGACGCCCGAGTTGAAAAAGGTTATTAATGCTGAACCGAAAGTATCTCCTTGTCTGCCCCGGATCACTGATGGGTCTACGTCTAGTGTTGAAACCTCCTTTACCGTCTCTGGTCCTATCCTGAGCTCCTTGGAGCGCTCACTTCCCCCGACTTTGGAGCGTATACTGATGAACAAATGCTTGGTGCGGTTCCCCTTTATGACGATATAGCTCAGACTCTTGATACGGTGGTGAGTGACTTTGTATGCCTGGGTGATGCCCCACTTCTTAATATCTTCCTAATTGTCGCATGCCCTTTTAACTTGTTTACTTGTATCATATCCTTAACCGGGTACGGTTGGATGCCGTCAACCGTCGTAGGGAAAGGAAGTTGGTGGAATCTCTCCAACTTCAATTGCAGAACGAGAAGAGTCGTGCATGTGAGATAGAAATTAAACTCGTCGATGCTCAAGGTGTGTTACAATTCTACAAACCTTAACTTGTGTTGATTGAGTTTATCGTGCCAGTATCCTGAGTCGGGTGTCCTTATGCTAGCCGAGATAGCTAGTATAGTTTTAGATGCTTCTTCAGAGTTTAGAATCATGAAGAGGAAGTGGGATATTGAAAAGGATTTAGTGGAGAATCTTCGTTGGCGAATGGAAAACAAGGATGGGAAAATAGATCGCCAATATGATGAGATCGAAGAACTATAAGGTGAATTAGACCGATGTCGACAGTTTGAGTATGCCCCTGAAGAAATAGACAATTTGCGAGCTTACTTGGGTTCTTCTCAACGCCTTGCTACTAAGAAAACTGCTTTGGCCACGGACCTAGGACAGCAGGTAGACTCTTTACAATTGTAGAACCGAGACCTTCACGAGGATCGCCGACGAATTTTGAGGGATAAAGATGTAGTGGAGCAAGCTAATAGGGATATGCTAGGCAAAGTGGGTGAATTCGACAAAATGGTGGGTGAACTAGAGTGGAGTAGGTCGCATCTTTCAGTGCTCCAAGTGTCTCGCAATCGTTTAATGGACGAGTGGAGTGAACATAATAAGTACTGCCCCAGTAATGAATTTAATGAGAAATGCTATAACGAGCTAACCATAAAATTGTCCAAGGCCGAGGATGAGTTATCCAAGTCGGTAGAATCGCTTCAGTCAGTGCTACCAGCCCTTTCAGGTCTCTTAGGCGATGTGTTGAGGCAATTCCTTAGGATTAGATTATTTTCTGTACTTGTGAAATTGCTAAACCATATTCAATGAATAATCCCGTGTTGTTGTGATCTTGTAGCCGAGCAAAAACGTTCTCAAGAATTGGACCTGGAGGTTCGACGGTTGAAGCGGGTCGAGGCTGATTTGGGTACCAGGTTGACCAATGCCGAGGCAACCAATTTTCAGCTTACCCAACAGGTTGAGGATGAACGCGTCTCCCATGAAGAGGAGATAGACAAGAAGGTCCAGTCAGGTATTGCTGAGTATGTGGAGAATAAGCGGCGCGAGATCGCGCAAAGGAGGGCCGGCGTTGTCCCCCCCAAGGCTTGAATTCTCCTTTTGTAGTGTTGTGCCACTAAGTTGCCCTTTGTCCTGGGTTGTAAATCGCTTTGAACACATCTTCCCTTTTTACTTCTAATACACTGCTTGTTTGTTTAAAAGGGGGTGCTGCATCGCCGATGTTGTGCTTTTTATTCATGTTATACTTTTTACTTCGTGAAGTTTCATGACTCTTTTCGTGCTTCCTTAACTGGCGTATGACGCTGTCGCTTTAAATTTTGTTTCTTATGTCATTCCTGCAATTGTTGATCATGTATGTTAGTATTTTAACCTTTTCTGTCGGGCCCAATTCCATGTCCTTATTGGGGTATCTCATCACTATCTTTTGGATTCAGTGGAAGGGTATTAGTCAACCTGATTCTAGGTTCGATTGCCCCGAGCGGTTATCGATCAACCAATCTCGGGCAAGTGGTCACAGCCACTTGCGATGGGGGCTACCTTTCAAATGTAAGTAGGCCACCTAGATGAGAAGACCTTGTGTCTTATCAGCCTGTGGAACTGGTTTCCAACCACTAGAACCCTTAGGCTACCTCGGCACTTGTACACCGCCACTGCCCCGAGTACGAATATCCAGGCGACTGTAAGGCACCTCGGCACTTCCACACTGGCTTTGCCCCGAGTACGAATGCCCATTCGAGTGTAAGTCACCTCGGCACTTCCACAATGGCTTTTCCCCGAGTACGAATGACCATTCGAGTGTAAGTCACCTCGGAACTTCCTCACTGGCGTTGCCCCAAGTACGAATGACCATTAGTCGCTCATGCCCTATTTCATACCCCTCACGGTTTTAAAGAAATATAAGACAAGTATGCTCACCTTTTCTCCGCACCTCCCTTCAGGGGTGGTAGAGTTTCAGATACTTGACGTTCCAGGGTTTGGGCTCTTTTGTTCCATCGAGTCGTAGTAGTCAATACGATCCCTCGCCTGCCTTAGATGCAATTATATACGACCCACCCCACTTCGGTGCTAGATTTCCTCCCTTTTTGTCTCGCTCCCAGTCGACTAGAAACTTCAGCACTTGCTGCCCTGGTTGGAATTCTCTTGGGAGAACACGCTTGTTGTACTCTCGCTGTAACCTCCTTTGATAGTTTTCCATTTTTTGTAGCGCCATCTCCCTTGTTTCTTCCAAATCGTCGAGTTTTGCCAAAATTAGATCGGACGAGACGTTTCGCCTCCAAGCTTTTGTCCTAGTGGTAGGGATCATTCCTTCCGTTGGTAGAATCGCCTCGGTTCCGTAAGTAAGCATGAATGACAAGAACCCTGTAGCTTCCCTCCGTGTGGTTCTGTATGCCCATAAAACGTTGTATAGCTCCTCACACCAGCCGCCATATTCCCCATCCAATTTCTTCTTCATGTTGTCGGCGTTTGTTTTGTTGGTAATCTCGTCCTGCCCATTACTTTGGGGGTGAATGGGGGTAGCTTTACTCTTCCTGATATTGTACGTGTTGAACAAAAGATCAATATTTTCCCCTTGGAGTTATTTTCCATTATCAGAGACGATAGCTGCTGGGACCCCAAAGTGGCATATTATATGCTCCCAGATAAACTTGAAGACATATTTGTCTCGGATGTGCCTTAGTGGTGCTGCCTCTACCCATTTGGTAAAGTAATCCGTGGCCACGATCAAGTATTTCCTCTGCCTTGTTCCTATATGTAACGGTCCGACAATGTCACCCCCCATTTGGCAAAGGGCCATGGGCTTATAACAAAGTTTAAAGGTACTCCTGGTGCCTTTATTTTCTTTCCAAACCGTTGACATTCTTCACAAGCTTTCACCATGCCCTTTGCATCTTCGTTCATGTACATCCAAAAATAGCCCATTGTCTTTGCCTTGGCCGATAAGCTTCTCCCCGAGCTGTGGTTTCCGGCGGCTCCATAGTGTAATTCATGCAAGATTGTGTGGCCTTTCTCTCTACTTAGGCATTGTAAAAGTGGCCCTAAATAAGATTTACTATATAAGATCCCTTCCCTTAGCTCGTAGGCGCCCGACTTACTTTTGATTTTATTTATCTCGGGCCGACCCTTGGGTAGCTCGCCCGTTTCCAGGTATTGGTGTATCGGCTTTCTCCAGTCGCCCTCTTTATATCGATTTGCTGTGTTAATAGTCACATCAATCCACACGTTCGGTATTTTTGGGATTGAGGGAGTAAAGAGCCTCATAACACGAATGCCCTCTATGTTCGGGTATACCAGATGTGAGGCGGCGTAAGATGGAACTTAATGCTTGGTATTTGGTTGATGTAAAATTGGGCGAGCTCCCAATATTTTTCCAACACGGGGTCGAGTATCGCATATTTGCCCGTAATCTGCCGAATTACCAACTGTGAATCACTAGTTAAGCGAACCTATTTTAGCCCCATGATAGGTGTGTAAAAACACCTCTCTAAGTATCGATTGGTTATGCTTTCTTAGCTAGTTTTCTTGCAAAATTGTATTATTAGCTTTATTTTATATTTTATGGGAATTTTGGAGATTATTCCCAAAAAGAACAAGAAGTCATCCAATTTGCCAAAAGAGAGACGGAATTATCATTACATGGGATCACTACTAGCAGTCAAGGTACAATGGCAAGAAAAAGTGTCGAATTCATAATGTTGTTTGTTACTAGCCAAATAAAGTTGGTGTTGAGAGGCACCCATGGGATTTCAGCCCGGTTTACAGATGACGGGACTTAAACTTAATGAACTCCACCAACTAGGTACAACACGTGCAAGGTGCAACTAGGAATACGTTGGAGCTGCTGCCATTAAGCTCGAGCAGGACATGAATAGTTGCAGATGATAATGAGTTGTGGTAATGGGTACTGTTGGTATCGACGATGTTGTTTGGAAAGAGTGCATATAACATTTTTTGCAGTTGGACGGAGTTTAGCAGCAACTGAAGCTGGGTGGACAATAAGAAAATATTGGTTGTGACTGGAGTTTGCTATAGGTTTGTGAATGTACGATGAGTTTAAGGTTGACTCTGTTGGTTAATGGCAAAGCTGCTGGGAAGTAATTGAGATGGAAGGTCGAACTTGAAGTTAATTCCACTTCGGTGATGGTCGATGGGAAATGATGGAAGAATGAAGACAAGCAAGGTTGGAGCTGATCTTAATGGAGATCAAGGAAATGGTGGTCTGGTATATTGCAGAAGATTAATGGATTTGTGCTGTCAGTGAAGGCAGTGGTGATGTTGTGCTTGTATGGAAGGTTGAACGACTGAGGAGATGGCTGCTACCATTTCCGGTGATGATTAGTGAGCTATGCAATGATGGAGTTGCTTCCAGAAAGAAGTTTGTTGTTCCCACCAACCATACCAGTGGTGACTAGCGAGATGCATCTGGTGCTAGAACTACAAAGTAAGATGGTAAGTTCTGTGATGTAACGAAGAAAGGAGGTTTAACATGTGATATGATGGCAGTGAGGAATGGTCTTGGCTCAAGTCTCGGTGATGGGTTTAGGAAGATGAGAATGATGTAGTTTGATGACATGCATGGTTGTGATGGCGATGAGTTATGTGCAATGGTTTAGAGATTTGCAGTCGTGGAGGCGATGGAGTATGGTGTTTCTGTTGCCATGGATTGAAGTCGCTGGCAAGCTGATAATCAACCGGAGAAGTAATGGTGCTGCTGTTTGGTAGGATCGGAAAGATACCTACTATTGTATAAACTGCAAGTGCACAGTGTCGACAAGCAACATAGGGCAAGCACAGGTCGAACCACAGAGACTTGGAGAGTGTAGAAGTTGATTCTAAATCCTGATTCAGAGAGTAACCAAAAGGGGTTTGTTTTTGTCGATACGACGATATGATTTTCAAGTGACTGAAACAATAAAAGTAAAAGATGCAAATATCAAGATATGTAAACAATGATAATATGGATACTAGGGTATTCAAATCCACCAATAACCTATGATATGCATTCAACTTGTAATATTATTCTTGTCCTTATAGTAGATTCAAGTCTACCGTATAACTAAGGTGTTTCTCCAATGGATAATTTAATCACAACTAAAGTATTTCTCCAAAGCATTAATTGTCTAATTAAGCACAACTAATCTAAAGATCAATATTTGGTTAAGCATGAGTTGTAGCATAATCAACATAGAGATATTCTAACTACAATGGATACATGGCATACATTGTGAGAGCAAGATGTTGAAAAACTTGGATTAAATTATATCTTTAAACAATTATAAACTTTCAAGAACAAGATACAAGATATGAATACATACCAATGAGATTAGGGCTTCATCTAAACCCTAGTAAATGAAATTAGAACATGAAGAACATTACAACAAAATTGAAATTTGATAAACTAACATGAACAAGTTATTCTTGGATGAGTTTTCAACACAACAACCCTCTCTATTTATACACAAAAATTCTCTCACACTTGGGATCCGAATTTCACTGTAGCAACCACTCAACAATTAAACAAAACATGTTTTCTTAATTTATGGATAGAATGGAATACAATGGGGGTGAGGTGGATGTTTTGGAAAGAATCCAATGGGGGTGAGGTGGATGTTTTGGAAAGAATCCAATGGGGGTGAGGTGGAAATGGATTTGGGTCTTGGGTTTTGGATCATGGGTTGTTTAATCCCATGAATTTGTAAACATGTTGCCACTGATGCGCGAGCGGGTTGCAACGCTTCCAACTTTCTTCTCTTTTGTCTTCTCAATTCTTCCAAGCTTTATTTAGTACTTAAAAACACAAAATTAATTAATACAAATATTTATTCTTGAAGATGGTAAGAATGCAGAATTTGGGATAATATATGACTTTGAAGCGCGAAAGATGAGTTAAGTGCCAATGAAAAGGTGTATGAATATGCAATATTTGGCACTCATCACTGTTATACGATAGATGCAGCTGATATAGAGTATGCATGCTGAGATTATTCTTTTCGTCGTATGGTGAACGTGACAAGGGAACACTGTCATACCACGGGACTAACAGCTAGGCTACAAATGGACGTGACTTATTTTGGGATTTGGCAGAGAAGAACATGTGATGTATGGCATGCATGGTACGTGTGGAAGCTACTATTACGATGGCAGTTGATACTTGAGTTGGTTTGGTGTGCTTTGGCAGAGATTGTAGGAGTTGCAGTCAGTGGGAGAAGGAACTCAACAGAAGAAGGATAGAACCTTAAGGTAGGATATATACCAGATAGAAGAGTATAACGCTGTGTGGTTCATGGTAGTAGATGGAGAAAGGATGGAGCTAAGATTTGGTTTGCCGTGGCAGTAATGGTGATGTCAGTGATGCCAATGGATGGCAGTAAGATGTACGTAATCAATGATGCAAATTGAAGGCTGAGATGAGACGTACAATGGGCTTGGAGCTGACAGTGACATCTAAGCTACAAAATGGGTTGGATCTTGAATGCATTTTCGAAAGCCCAATAGGCTATTGAGCCAAATTTTACACGAACAGAATTAAGGGTGGTGCGGCTACTTCAAGTTTTGGAAGGACTTTGAAACCCAGTTTGCACGTGGTTATGCACGGGACTAAGGATGTGCACTTTCCTATTTTTGCTAGGTTTTCTAATTTTTTCAAGAGGAGGTGCACTTTCCTATTTTTTCTAGGTTTTATAGTTTCTTCATGAGGAGGTTACAAAACTCTATATATAGATAGCCCTAGGCATAATCTTCATATCTTCTTTTCACCGTTTTTCTCCCCCTTAGGGGGAGAACTATCTCTTTTCTATTCTTTTTATATTGTAAGGATGAATTCAAAGTTCTAATGTGAAGCTCAATTATTTTGCAAGTTTGTTTCAAGTTTTAAATTGATTCATTGTGGATTGTTTTTACCATATCGAAGGTTTACGATTGGTTCTTAGATTGGTTTGGGTGCGCAACCAGATTAGTTTATTAATCATTCTAATGCTAGATCCGTAATTGTCTCTTAAACTCCTACACAAGTAGAAATCTCAAGACCTTACGGATGGATTCTTTGGATCAATTACGAGTAAAGACAACACCAGTAAGTGGACCGAGCGTACCAAATTTAACTGCTGGGATCAAACCTAAATTCAAAAATCTTAATGTGTTCTGGGAATTACATCTTGTAGTCGAGCGCTTCCATGTCAAGGTGGTTCTTTTGAATAGAATCTGGTAGTCGAGTGCTTCCGTATCCGGTGATACAAGGATTTTTTAGGGATTGCTAAGCGTACCTGCTTTCCTATGGTTGGTGACAATTGTTTCTAACAAGAGATAAACGGGTACAATGTTGAGTTAACGGTTAGTAACCGCGAAGGATTTCTTCAATATCTTTATCTTATTATCCTTTTTATCCTTATTTTATATTTTTGCCGATTTAGATAACATATCAATTGCATTACTCTTCGTGGGAACGATCCTTACTACCGCTATATTATATTTAATTAGTGGGAAATATATTTTTATTTTGTTGAGTAAAAGACGCTCACCACCCCATTTCTACAATTATCCGTAAGGTATGGATTATCGCTTCGTACTCGGTGACATTGTTTGTTCCTTTGAATTCCATCCTGAATGAGTGCACTATCTTTCTTCCTTTCGACGTGGTGAATACTAACCCAAGGCCTGATCCCTCTTTTTTTGATGCCCCATCGATGAAAACTTCCCACCGTGTAGGACTACTGGCTGCTAATAGGTCAGCAGGCTCTTCTCGTTCTTCCATTATCCCAGGTATATCTTCAACCTCATTTTCATCGCTTAGTGGGAAATCTGCTAGGAAGTCGGCCACTACCTGTCCTTTGATCGCCATCCTCGTTTCATACACCACATCATATTGTTTGATTAAGGCTCCCCATTTAGAGATTCCCCCTGATCGCCCTGCATTATCCAAAACCGCTTCGATAGGAGATTTGGTGAGCACCCGTATGCGATGAGTTTGAAAGTATGTTCGGAGTTTAGAAGCGGAAAAAGCTAGTGCAAGTACCATCTGCTCTATTCTGGTATAGTTTTTCTCAGCTGGACTTAGTATTTTGCTAGTGAAATACACCGGCTTCTCCGCATTCCCCTCCGTTCTAACCAACACTTCACTAATGGCATTTGATGTCGCCCCTAAGTATAGGGTGAGGATTTCTGTCGGCTCGGGCCTCTGCAGAACCGGGAGGCTGGCTAGGTGTAACTTGATATTTTGAAAGGCCTCTTTGCTAGCATCCATCCACTGAAACTTCTCTCCTTTCTTCAGAATGTCATAAAAGGTTTTACATTTGTCCGACGACCGTGACACGAATCGTCCCAAGTCTGCTATACAACCATTTAGCTTCTGCACATCCTTTACTGTCGCGGGAGATGGCATCTCTAAGACAGCCCTAACCTTCTCAGGATATGCTTCTATCCCTCTGGGGGTGATGATATATCCTAGTAACTTCCCCGATGTAACCCAAAAGTCGCACTTGGTAGGTTTAATCTTTATCTTGTGTTTCCTTATCGTTTGAAAAATCTCGCGAAGGTATCGAACGTGATCCTTGGTTCGGCGGCTCTTGACTAACATGTCTTCCACGTAAACTTATATGGTATCGTGGATCTTGTCTTTGAACATGTCTCCTACCAATCTTTGATATGTAGCACCGGCATTCCTAAGTCCAAATGGCATTTTGGTATAGCAATACAAACCCCTTGGTGTGAAGAAGGAAGTATGTTCCTGATCATCGGGTGCCAACGGTATTTGGTTGTAGCCCATGTATCCATCCATCAATGTCATCGCCTCATATCCAACTATTGATTCTACTAGTTGGTCTATGCTTGGGAGAGGAAAGCTGTCCTTCGGGCAGGCCTTGTTTAAGTCACTAAAATCAATACATATTCTGACTCCTCCTTTCTTCTTTGGTACCACGACCATATTAGATATCCACTGCGGGTAATGGGACTTCCTAATTATCCCGGACTCTTGTAGATTCTTTAGCTCGGATTTAACCGATGCTTGTAACTCTAGTGCGATTCGCCTTATTTTCTGTCTAACTGGTTTGAACCTCGGATCAATCTTCAAGTGGTGGCAGCAGACCTCCGGGTCAATGCCCTCTAAATCGTGTACTTCCCAAGCGAACGCGTCTAAGTTTTCCTTTAACTCTATCATGAGTTGACTTGTTTGTTCATCCGAGAGCAATGTCCCGACCCTTACTATCTTTGTCTCCTAAACTGTCCCCATATTCACTTCCCGAGTCGGCTTAATTGTCGAGAAATTAGATTTAGGTTCCCTGGATGGAACCGTTTCCTTTAATTGCTATAAAGGGTCTTGCTCTTGGGTCTTGTACGCCATGAACGCTTGTGAAATAGCCTCCTCCAATTCTTCTGCAGCCTTAACTTCTTTGGCTTTATTCTTCTCTTGCCTTTTTCGATCTCGCCGATCTTCATTAATTTCAGCATCAACCTGCATGCATTGTCGTGCTGCTTGGGAGTCACCTACAACTTCAGATATTCCCTTGTAGGTCGGGAACCTTAATCTCTGATGATATGCCGATGCCACCCATTTAATCCCAGCGATCCATGGACGTCCGATAATTACTTCATAAGGCGTGGAGACGTCGACCACACAAAAGGTGGTTAGTGTGTCAAGGTAGCCCCCACCGTCTGAAACCCTCAAAGTTACCTCGCCCTTAGGGATGGTTACTGTCCCATTAAAGCCGTGATGTGATTTTGAAATTTGTTGTAAAGTGGTAAGAAATTTGTCGTTCCTCTCAGACTTGTGAAGGATTTTTTTTAGACTTAAATTCAAAACTAAAATAGAAAACACACTAAAAATTATACCAAACTCAAACAAAGATGATATCAATAATACGAGAGACTGGGATTTAGGATTCCACCAAACTTCACAATCAATTGGTTCATAACAATTTTAGCTCTTTTGTAGACTCTATTTCTTTGCCAAAAGTAGATTTTATAAAGAATTAGATGTAAATCATAAGCATAGTGCATCAAGAGTTCTTAGACTAAGCATACACCATCAAACAAAATCACAAATAATCAATTAAAATCATAAATCGGTTAAAAATCAATGCAAAAAGTCATAAGAATCAATTATAATTACCAAACAATTGTGAAACATGTCTTCCTCCGTCATCCCAGTGTTGGGGTTTAGCTCCTCATGTTATTCACGTGCTCAAAATAGGTGTTCATTGCTCAAAAGGGTGAAAAACAAGAGAAAACTAATAAAGCAGACAGTTTGCAACATTTTATAGGTGTTACAAACAGACTGTTACATAGAACTGTTGAAATATGAACTGTTAAAGGAAACGACAGAACTGATATGCTGTAAAATAAAGACTGCTGTAGTCTGTCTAATGTTCTTCGTGTTCTTCCTCTACACCAGCAGAAAAATAATTCCTGCAACTTGATTTTCGCTCTCTGTGCTTCTCCAAACCTCCCCAAACTTTGTATAAACTTCAATACCACCCTATGGAACTCGACCAAGCCTTTTATACACCTCCAAATCCTCTAAAACCCGATTAAATATCTCCTTTTCTTTTTGTGGAAGTCACGGCAATAATCTATTCCCTTACTTGTTTCACGCGTTTCTGATCCTTCCAAATCATCCCAAACTATTCCTTAGATAGATACGTATCTTTGGAAAGGATATCTCACCTTTAGTCTCCCTAAAACACCAAAAACCAATTCATAAAGGGTCCGTGTATAACTCCACCCCTGTTTTTCTCCAACTCGATTTCTAGCCAATTTGGGTTCAATCCAAAGACCTTACCAGGCCTGTTTTGGCCTAACAAGTAAACCCAATCAATTTCAGCCCTTTAATCTTCACAAAAGTCGATCAAATCATCAACCCTAATTCTTCCGTGAAAACCAAATTTTCCCGCCTTTTTCTGTTTTGAATTTGGGAAGAAAGTGACCTCCCCCTTATCCGTGGACGGTCTCCCTTTAGCAATTAGGATGCAAATAGTAAATTTTGGGGTGTAAATAGCAATTCTCAGGGTGCCTTTAACGACTCCTCCGGATGTCTTCAACGCATTTCTGGGGGTGCCTTTAACACGTTCTCAGGGAGTACTTTTCAAGCCAATTTTTCCGTACATGTTTATATCTCCAAAAGTACCTACAAAGACATAAAATAACCAAATAAGTACAAAATCGAGCACTAACAATATATACAATTGAGATTAAAATAGACACATAAATGCGTCTATCAAGCCGTAGATGCGATATGTTGAGGGGACGAGGATGTCGTCCGACAACTCCATTCTCTAGAACGTGTCGTAAAATAGCACCTCGACTGAACTTCCGCTATCCACGAGAATCCTTCTTACTCCTCACTCCTCAATCAGTAGTGTGATGACCAAGGGATCAGTGTGTGCTTGCCCATTTGCTGGGACATCCTTGGCCGAGAACGAAATAGGCTGCATCATCCACGGTTCCATCGGTAAGGTCTTGGCTACGCTAAATATTTCTTTGCCATCGCGATCCCTCTTGTGAATTCTTGAAGTGATTACTGGGCCGAGAGTGTAGTCTTGCATAACTGAGTGTGAAATGGTATTCAAAAATTGAGTTGACCTATCAATGCGAACTTGATGAACCGGCACATCGGGTGTTGCTGCCGGCTGAGCTGGATGTCGGATGAACTGTCTCAGGTATCCATCTCGGATAAGGTTTTGAACGATATCCTTCACTTCACGATAATTATTAGTGGAGTGGCCCCTATACTTATGGTAGTGACAGTACTCGGGGTGATCCTTGGTTTCTTGGAACTGGACTCCCCTTGATGCTGGGTAATTGATATCGTTCATTTTCTCGACTTCCTTGAATACTTCCTCCAAAGGAGCGTTCAAAGGGGTGTATGATCGGGCTTCATGCCTCGGCCTCTTCCCTTTGGCCACCCATTCTTTCTTCTCATTGCTTCTTGGTGGAGGGCCTGACCTCTTCTCGGGACGCCTAATAGGATCGTCCATAACTGCATTAGCCTCCGCACCAGCTTCAGCACTAGCTTCTTGTACTCCCATATCTCTCGATTCGGCTTGAATTTCTTCTAGGGCGATAAAATGTTCTTGCATTCTTCGCATCTCCTTTAAGGTTTTTGGCTTTTCAGAGAACATAGCTACCCAGATGGGGTCCGATCTTCCCAATACGTTTTCGAATCCAAATATAGCTTGATCTACTGGTACTTTCCCAATTTCAGTACACAGTTTCCTCCACCTATCGGTCAAGGTTCTCAAGGGCTCCCTGAACCTCCGGGTGAGGGTGAATAGTTTGTTCATTCTTGGTCGAGGTCGGATGTTATGCATATAGGTTTCAAGAAAGGCCTCAATTAGTACCTCATAACCATCGATCGATCCAGGTGGAAGTGAATAAAACCAATCTCTCGCCTCGCCCTCCAAGATGGCCGGAAAGAATTTACACATGACTACCGTGTTGTTTTTCCATTGGATCAATGACATGGTATACATTTTTAGATGCTCGACCGCATCTCATGCTCCGTCGAATCTAGGAGGAAATGTAGGTAAGGTACACTTTGGTGGGAATGACATTTTTTCAAGTTCTTGGGAGAAAGGTGTCTTCTCGGCCTCGCTCATAATTTCCGCCAGTTTGTTCTCTTCGCTACTTCCCGATAGCTCTTTAATATTTGCCTCCAACTCTTTGAGTTTAGCTTCTGTCGCCCCGTCCTATCGTCCACCCCTTTCTCGCATTTCTTCATCAGTAGACGAGTCCTCGGGTGGTCCATACCCTCGTGGGGAGGGTATGGGAGGTCGTCTGGACTGACTAGGGTTGGTCGGCCCAGTCATATGTGGTGGCTGACCTGATCGGCCATGATTACTCGATGTTCCTCGGCTGGGCGATCCTCTTGATCTAGTTCGTAGGTTCCTTAACTGATAATTCGAAAACTCCAGGGTGAGATTCCGTCGCTGGAGCTCTCTTAGTGCCGCTTCTTGTCTTCTTTGACTTTATTAAATGGCCAATAGCATCGGGTCTGTGCTTTCATGACTAGAATGTCCATTAGGGTGGTGTGGACGAGACTGTAATGGTCCCGATGTTGGTGGTGGGGGTAGTATCGGACCAGTTGCATGACCTGTTGCATGGACAGGTTCATGGCCGACATTGCTAGCTGCTCCTCGCCCCAACTGAATCTGCCTAAGACGCTCTTGTTCTCTTCCTAAGGCTTCTTGGTACTCAGCTTGTTGCCTTGATCTTTGTCTCTGGGCTTGTGCTGCAAGCGCTTCCTCATCGTCCTTTGTATCTGAAGTTGTAAGTCCATAGACTTGGTAAACTCTCCTCTGGGTCAAGATAACCTGGTCTAAGGGTAGGGTGTCATCATATCGCCCAAGATCCACTCCCTCATCAACAGTTGGCATGCCTCGTGCAGCTGCATAAGATTCCTCGGGCGGTGGTTGTCGACTTCCTTCTTGCCTTGTCCCAGTTACCCCTGCCTGCATGCTGCTGCTAGTAACCGTACGATTCCTTAACGCCCTTCCCGTCCCTGAAGTACTATCCATCGGGTGTGGCGCATGGTGAGCCGAGTGTTGTCCCTACCTATGTCAGCAAATATAAAGAACACATTACTTTGACCTAATATTGGAAATAGACATTCAAAAAGGTGAAAAAATATTCGATTGACACAAAAATTGCCACTATGTCAGAGCTTGCAGATATAAAGCCTACTCCGGCTATCGAATGGGTTCTGCCTATCTACCCTATTTTGACTCTATGCTTACTTTGTGGCAGATTTTACGCTACGTCACTATCATTCCGTACGACGTCGCCTTTGGTACTTGACCTCCGCAATTAAGATAGTTTGTCCTTCATTCTATATGCTCCAAATCATTAAACTCATGCACGTGATGATTGAAAGGTACGACATGTAAGTCAAAAAATTAACTCAAGTCTCTACTTTTATTATTTCCTCAAGATCTCTTCATGTCTGTCTTCCATGGATCCTCTCAAAGAACTTTCCGACGACTAGACAGTATCGCCGGACAAGATTTTTCTCCCTCTTTTTTCCTGATAAGACGACGTGGGTTGTTGTCAATCAATGAATCAAGGGTACAAATGCAAAAAAGCTAACCAAGAACTTGGAAACAAACTCTCCTTACTAAAGAAACATCTAGAACATGGCTTCCACGACGGGAAGCTTAAAATCGACAGCTTATCATGCAATAGACACCTTAAACTTGACCTTTTGTAATTTTAAGCACACAAACTTTGTACCGCAACAAGAAAACAACTTATTTACCACTAAAATTCACTCAACCATCGAAAACAAACAGTCATCCTATTAGCAAATCCTCAACCTATCTCCTAACCTGTGCTGTCGATCGCCGGTGAGCTTATGGAGATTTTCTGCTGATCAAACCGTTTGTGGGAGAAGAAACGAGAACCCTACCACACCTTTTAAAGATGTTCCTACTGCTTTAACTTTGCATGTACACTAAATGAGTCAAACAACAGGAAATAGGCGGCTTCGGCCAACAGAGTTCATCCTAGCTTCAACTACTACACTTAAACTGTATTTATGAGCTTTTGATCGTCTCTGAAGGACTTTTAGGCAAGGTATCCGGAGATCTTAGTCGGATCCCCTTAGTCGGCGCCAGAATGTAGATGCATTTTACTACAAACTACATCCAAAGGATAGATATCTTCTACTCATGCAAGTGAAAGTAAGAACTTAACAATAGACACAAGGATATACGTGGTTCGGTATGATTACCTACGTCCACGGGGTTGAAAGGAGGAATCTTATTACTTCAAGGTGTTATAATGGTGTCACTCTCCAAGTTGAACTCTCTTCCTTATAAGATGAACTAGTTTCCAACTCTCTTTCTCTCTAGTGCGATTTCAAGTCTCTCTCTCTCCAAATTACCACCTCCCTCTCTTGGATACAAGTTCTTCTATTTATAGGGGAGACTACATATAACCAAACTATGGTGTTGGTCACAATATATCTATCTTGAAGTTCTGTTTCGGGCCCGTTCGTATCGTCTCTCCTTATGTAAATATGGCCGATGTAATTTGGTTCCTTAGAAGTCTCTTGTCCGAGCCGATCCTTTTATGTGTTCTCTTGGTGCGATGTCGCCCTTTCAGTTGGTCCATATGGCACGTATCTTCTTATCCCTTTGACTAACGCTCATTGTTTGACCGAATACGTCTCGTCTGTCAGCTTTGTAAGAAGTCTGGAGTCAAGTCTTGTCCGACAGCTGTAGAGTGGTCATGTCCGACCCACGTGGTTTCTTAATCTTCGCTCATGTCAGCCTCTATCGCATGCTTCTCGCTTCCTCCTCCTTGGGTAAATCATAGCTTAAGATGTTTCCACCTAGCCCTGCGGATAATCTACACCTACAAGGGGGAGATTGTTAGAGCATTTCTTGGTTAAACCCACAAGTTTTGTTATCTCAAGCTTTTTGTCAATGTTATATCATCAAAATTATATCTTGATTTCTAGTTTACTAAGTCAAGTCTCTGACAAGGTTAAAATTATATTTGAGTATCATAGATCACCCTTAAAGACTTAAGATCGACGAAGACATTTGGAGAACTTATGTATCAGGTATGTGAAGACCGGACTATTCTATTTTACTTACTATACCATCATTCTATCTATTGAGACTATGTCATATGACTTATAACAGAATTACAAAGAAGAAGTTTCGAGTCAAGCTTGTCTTGTGAAAAATCTTGAAATGTGATTTAGCAATTAGATGTTCGAATGTCCTCAACAATATTAGTTTCATGGATTAATTTGTGAATCAATTGAAAATTTGCCATGCAAATGATCATATCACTTGGGAATGTTTCGAACATCATAAAATAGGAATATGAACTTACTAATATTTATACTCAGAGTAGGTTGGCGAACCAGTTCGCAAATCACAAGTTCAGTTGGGAACAGTTCACGAACCCTGTTGGTGAACCATGGTGAACTGAATTTTATAAGTTGGATAAATAGTTTAGAAAGGTTTCCAAACCCAGTTCTCGAAGGTAGCACCCTGACTCATGAACAAGTCATACGGTTGGTGAACCGTTGTACCAACTGTCCGGACAATGTTTAGAAAATGCTTAAAGATTTATTATTTTAATATGTTTAGCATTGCTAAAAATACCTCAAACACTTCTAAGAATTCATTAATCACTTAAACACTTATGTGTGTGAATCATGATTAATTTCTTAGGTATTTAAATGAACATCAAATAGCTTTCAGTTCTTCGGCTAACTTTCCAAACCAAACTGTCATTATACACGGTTCCGTAACCGAACCTATGTGTATACTCTTCGATTGTATTTTGAGAACCTAAAGGGTTTGCTTAATTTTCAAGTTATATTTTCTTGAATTCTAATCTAACCCTGGTTTTTTAAAACTATAAATAGAGCATCTCTGTCAACTAGGAAAATCAATCCCCGACAATGTGCGTCCTAGTTGATTCTAGAGTCGTCCTCTATTGACCTAGGTTTATTATGAGAAACAAAATTAGGTCTACGACTAAAAGACTTAGCTTTGGGTATTCGTGAAGCCAGGTCCGACTATTTTACCTTGATAGTTTGTGAATCTTGATCTTGCTTTTATGTTATTGAGGTTCTCGTAATCTCTTTCAGGCAAGATAGATAGTAATCGCAAAGTTTTCTCCGTACTAGACTTTGTGATTTCTAAAGATAGATATCTATATTTAGATATCTAAAGACTGGTCTTAGTTGATCTTTTGAAGATTGTTCTTGAGAGGTGGTTAAAAATCAAGGCTCCTTTTCAGGAGCCATAAGTTTTGAATTTGTGAGTTTTGCTAGCTTTGTCTATTGTAAACAAATTTCCACACCTTGATTTTTGATCTAAAAGGAAATCAAATTGTTAGAGTATAACTCAGTTGAACTAACCAAGTGTTGGTATGTCAAGTTTGGTTGTCATATTTTAGTATTAAAACTCATTTAAAGTCGCTTGATTAAATACTAGAGTCAACTTCGTTTAGGTTAGACTAGAAAGTATAGGAATGTTGAGACGTACAAGTATTACTCCGAAGACCTGAAGAATGTGAAGAAGTAACGAACTACAACAATGAGATCATCCTTCCACTTGAGGTTAGTAATATTGACTTGAGTCGTTTTATTCCTAACATATCTTTCAAATCGTGTTATATTGAAAACATAACTGCGAAGCTGCATATACTGTACATATTGTATATAATACTCTAGTGATGTGACATGATCATAGTATTAAGGAATTAGACTACGAAGTGTAACGCTTATCTTTTGAACTTCGTAGATATGACATCAACATAATATTGTATATAATGTTAAGATTATATGAATGGGTTATGGTGAAGATTTCATCCTAGGAAATAATGTTTTACATTTTTTTAAAGGAAGTACATTCATGAACTTGTTTCGTGAATCGAAAGGGAAATCAATAGGCTTATTGGTCTAGATATTCATTGCATATCTTTGGATGACCAATATGTGTGATGAGATGGTAGAACCGATCTTAAATCGGGTTATGTATCTTGGTATAACTAATCATAATGCCTAGACTTATGATTTGGTATGACCGATCCCGGTAATTAGTGTAATCGATCCTAAATAATCACCATGCGATGGTATGATCGATCCTTGTAATTGGTGTGACCGATCATAAGTGTTATGTGACGGATCCTTGTAATTGGTGTAACCGGTCCTGGTAACTGGTGTGACCGATCACAATTAGATACCATGTGTAGATGGAACCGATCCTAGTGACTGGTGTGACCGATCACAAGTAGGTACCATTTTAGGTATAACCAATCTTAGTGATTGGTATAACCGATCCGAACCCATGTATGTGATTTGGTATGACCAATCACATAGTAGTCTTGGAATACAGGCAAACCAATTCTAAACTTGTTTGGAAGTATGGTATAACCGATTCTAAGAAAGAAAATCCATGTAAATATGAAATAAGGATTTGCAGTGAAAAGATGTCAACATACTTTGAATAAGAGCAGTAACTCATCATTTATTGTTCAAAGATATTCCTTGGTACTCGAGGTGATCCTGTGCCGAAATAAATTAAGAATCTTTTAATTAAGGTTTTTGTTTTTATATGCTTTAATTACCAACAATCAATGCAAAGCTCTAGAGAATAACAATTAGTAATGTGCATTTACGAATTGGAGATTTTCTATTGAGAGATTTCGGAAATATTGGACAAGCATTTATTGGAATTATGAAAACTGAATTTTGACATTCATTGCATATCTTGAGAATATCTTCGGTTTTGGAAACTCCTTAGTGTCCAAACATCCTTGGTTTATAAATACCAAAGTTTTAATTTCTAGCAAACTAGCCAGGCAAACTTCATTTCTTGTTGTTTCTGGTGGAGCCGTCTAATCGGAGAGGAAAGTATCCTAATTAGGTGAAATCTCTTACGACTCATTTAAAGACTTATGTGGGATCAAGAAGCTCTACGAGTACCGTTGGTGGGAAACTAGATAATTGTAGTGCTATTAGTTTTCGATTGATTTGATTGACTAACGATTGTTGAAACTTTGATTGCACATAGTTTGTTTATGCTTGAGAATCTTCTCTTGTGATATAAGATTCACTCAAACTAGATCAGAGTATCGACGGGATATTTAGAACTGTTGTTAGATATAAATACATCTTGTGATAATCCATTGTTAACAGACTCCGTTATGTGCGTGATTGATCACAAGAAATTCAAGTGATGTTGTGCATGTTATGAAGATAAAAGAAGATTTGAAGACGAAAAAGATTTCTTATTATTTTTCGTATCTTGTGAATCATGTGCACAAACCTTGATCGGATGGGATCCAACTAGAATCAATATTTCTTTGATAGATCTGATTGATTAGTTGCTTGAGATCAGCATTCTCTATTTTTATCTTTGAGATTTATATTGACCGAGTGCAAATATTTACTTGACTATTTAAGTATTTAAAGTAAGATTGATATAACCAGACAAAAGAGTTTATTAAATTAAACGAAAGAGCCTTTGTCAACAACTCATCTATATCTTGTAGCAAGATTGATTAGAGTGGTTACCAAACAGATTTTTCCTTTGTTGTTTGGAATACGATCCAAAGGACTTGCTATTCACGTGCGTGACTCTAGAAGTTGAAGGCGCATGGATACTAAGGGAACTAAGTAGCTAGGAATAATATGCTAGGTCTCAACTATATGAAGTTGGTATTATATTTTGTATAGCGGATTCATTTTGAGAGTATCCAAAACTGGACTAGGTCCCGGGGTTTTTCTGCATTTGCAGTTTCCTCGTTAACAAAATCTTGTTGTGCCATTTACTTTACTTTTCTGCATTATAATTGTTTTATTATAATTAAAGTAAATTGCATGTTATGTTAACTCCGCATTACTTGATAGTGATCTTATAGAGGTTGGATATCACCGAACCTATTATCAAGTAACACACTTTGTTGTTGTATTGTCTCGATCTTGTATTCATAGTCAATCACATAAGTTACCTTGTTATTATATTATCTCGATCTCGTACCCATAAATAATCACACCAAGTGTGAACCGAATTGTCGTATTGTCTCTGTCTATAGACGATCACATTCGGTAGAGGACTTATAGGTTGAAATAAAAAGATTGTGGTGTATTTGGGTACCCTCATCTTTTCAAAAATATGCCTATCTGTTAGAGGTAAATTGGTATCAAAAGTCTCTACTTTGATTGAAACAACTCTTAGGATGTAAATGACGTCAGCTAAGGGAATCAAGTGCGTAGAATCTTGCGAGGTTCAAAAGACATAAGGATCACGACTGCAACTGAATCGCTTGGACGGTGGATTCAGTCTCAGTTACATTCTGGTCTAGTAGTAGGCTAGTGTCTATAGCGGCATAATACAGTGTGATATTCAATCTTGACGAGGTACCGAGGTTTTTCTGCTATTGCGGTTTCTTCATTAAAAAAAATCTTGTGTGTATGCTTTTTTACTTTTCCGCATCTTTTTGATTGTTAAAAGTACTATATACGTTCATACTCCTATCAAAACGAAAAAGTTGGGTGTATTTGGTATCCTTTGCATTTTCACACTATACCAAGCTCTGAATGTATATTCTTTATAATCACAAAACCTCTAGGAAGTGTTGCAACAAGCACCACTAGTGTTTTAAGGTCTCAACAAAGTGAGTTTTGAACAAAAAAACAGTTATTGAGTCGTAAAGTATAAATATTATATATTTACATATAAAATATTGAAAACTTAGTCGGGCGAGACTTAAAAATTATAAGCTATACACTTTCAGAGAGGCTACATGACCACGGCTTAATCGAAAGACAAGGTACTGCCCTTCGGAAATCCTTAAGATATGTTATACAAATTTATTTCTGAATTTAATTAATACCAACTTATTCCAATTAGTAAACTGAAGTTACTAATAGTTGATAACTAATATTAGCTAGCACACGTTTATGCACTTTACTAATATAGTAAATAGAGATATGCAAAACTCTGAGATATGGTAAGTATATATTTTCGATATCTAAATAGATATTGAAAAATCGATTCAAGATCACACCTTGAGTGGTATTTGTATCAAATCGCGGATTCAAGATGAAGAGAGAAATCCAGAAAGGATTGAAACCCATAGGAAAAAATAAAGAAAATATATTTTATGTCAAAGAAAACAAAATAACAAAGATCTTTATATTTTATGACTAGCAAATCTAGCCTATAAAGCTAGTATACGCAGCAGTGCGGGGTAGCATTGGCCAACGAACCTTACTCATTATGTCATGTCTTCTCAATAAATACTGTCTTGAAAGAACAAATGATAGAATTGAAATAAGTCAAGTCTGTAGTTATTAACCTCAAACTGAATGATGATATCTTCATTGTTGCCACTACGTTTTCAGGTCATCGTGAGTAACTTAAGCAAGTCTCAACATGTCTACGTTTTTGTATGATCTAACGAAGTTGACTTTAGTAATCAAATCAAGCGACTCCGAGTTTTGGAACTACACTTGGCAACCAAACTTGACATATCAACGCTTGGTGAGTTCAAATGAGCAATGCTTTTAACGTCGATAATACGTTGTTACAAATAATAAGTATAGATCAACAGAAAAGATCCTTATAAAATTCACAAAATTGGTCTAATAACCCAAAAAATCTTATTTATGGGTGTAATAGACGAGTAAAAAAAGATATTGTTTTAATATCTTAAACTGGGAAATACACCCAGAATTTTGTCTTTCATTTTTTTACACGAACCAAAATACCCCATTACATTATTACTAGTCCTTTGTTATCGCCGGTCTGATGAAACTTTACCTGTCTCTAACCTTTATCTTTGTATCTAACCCATCAATTTCATTAATTTAAAACAATCAAAAACCAATTTTTTCAAAAAAAATTATACGTTTAACAACACGACATAGAACTAGATACAAAACTGATCGAAAGGAATTAATGTTGAGCATGAATTTTTTATCGTCTTCCGAGATTGATGATTATATACAAAACGAAATATCGTTAGCGGGTTCTTATATGGTTTCACCACCAAAAAACTAAGGGAGTAGGTAGAGCTCCAAACCCCTTCAAATTAATAGAGAATGAGAGATGATTGGTGTTTTTGTGCGGTTCTTAATTTTCGTGTTGGTGAAGCAAATTAAGAAACTTGCTGACCAGTTTGATGTATGTATGAGAGAATTGGGTTAAGAGACAAAGAGCGGTTGATGGACGTTTGTGATTTTAATAGACGAGCACCAAGACTAGGGGTTTAGGACTTTCCAAGAGTTTGTTTGTTTTTGCAGAGAAATTAACACCTGGACGGATCATATCTGATTGAATCTTCCGGTTTAGAGTGGATTAATATTGCTGAATTTTGGTAAATGTTTATTAACTATTAGAGTTTGGATAATGTTGAGAAATTAAGCAAGAAAAGGATTGGTCGAGATGAAGATGGGGAGGACGTATAAGCGAAGATTGGTATTAGTAGAGTAACATTCGAAAGAGGATTTTTATTTCCTGATACATCTGTGTAGGAAGAAAGAAGCACGTAACATGCTGGATGATTTTTATTATGTAAAATGTAGGAATAATTTTTATCATGTAGTCCTGGATGAAACTATAAATATCACAAATTAAATCTGGATGATACTAGTTTCATCTTGTTGATACCTAGATAAAACCAGTTTCATCCTGCATATTCAGAAAAATAAACATGTTTCCTCGGAATGCATTTGGTTTCATCGTGCATTTTTTATTGTTTATTTATTTATATGTTGAAGGTGGTGGTGTATTTGTTATATTTTGTTAATGTTTGTTTATTATGGTTGAAAATATTGGTAATGGTAGTCGTTGTGTTAGATACATACACACACACACACACAGATATATATATATATATATATATTATGGAATGGGTCGTAATATAAGTTTTTCTATCTTATTTAATCTGAAATATAAGCAGCACTCTCCTAGCTATTTTCTGAATAATTTATCTCGATTATTTTAAGTAAGAATGCATCCATTTTCATCTTAGCTATTTTAATAAAAAAAAGTTTATCTTAGTTTAAGCCAGGATGTAACCGGTTTCATCCTAGCTATTTTTCGAAGAATTTTTACTATCATAGTTTAAACCAGGACGCCGCTGGTTTCATCCTATCTATATCCTGAAATTCTTTTTCTTAGTTTAAGTCAGGATGAATCCAGTTTCATTACGTTTATTTCTGAATAATATTTTTTGTTTTAGTTTTTGCTACCAGTTTCATCATGGCTATTTTTTTTCCGAAAAAAACCTTTGAATTTACTAATAAAAATTGATCTTGTTTTGTTCATCTTCTAAAACCCTTTCCAAAAATATAAGTTTGACTAAAATCGGATATATATTTTGGAAGTTATGATATTTTTTATGGAGAGGGAAAAAGATTAAAATAAATAAATAACAATAACTATTAGGGTATAGTTGGCTAAACTTTTTCATGTCCATTTGAACCAACCTTACTTTTTACTTGTCTATTTCAGCCAACTTTAAAATTTTATGTCCATTTGACCCATTTTCTCTATAAAACTGTAAAACAAGTTCCTTGGACGATCTCAAATATCAATATCCATGAACAACCTAGCATGTACCCAACTGTACATGAACCGAATTTCAAGACACAAATTCACAAGAACAATTCTATACAATTGAGTTAAAAAATGTATATTCATTAATATACTACCTGTAGTATCTCAATTATAAAGATAAACAATATAATGAGAAAAAGATACAACACAAGGCACCAGAAATCATTATTAACGAGGAAATTACAATCTTGTAAGATAACCCCAGGACCTAATCCAATTTGAACACAGTACCATATTAATTATGTGTGCATACTGTATATGATATTTTATGCAACTTGCTTAATCTTGCAAAGTGCAGTCTGAAAGTGCTTAAGAAGGCTGGCATGAACAATGGTCGTGGCGGGCTATCACTAGACCAAGGTAATAAATTTATGAGAGTACCTAAATTTTCCGATTTTTTTTTTCCGAAAAGGAGGAAAGCCCTCATTCATTGATTTGAATCTCTGACTCCTCGTTAAATAGAGTAGCAGAGTGATTTACATTTACAACACAATCTCTAAATTGAAAATTGTTTAAAGGGACTCTAAGGTTTTCACCTGACTTAAGTAGCTTGTAACTAATCTGTTATAGTAAGCAATAGACTCTTTTACATTTGCTTTCTCGAATTGAAAATGAAGATTGTTTAAAAGAACTCTAAGATTTTCGCCATACCATATGTTGTTTATAGCTTATTTATTATAGTAAGTGGATATATAAGTTGCTTCTATAATTTGGAATCTACTTTTCAAAATAAACCCGTGGACTTTGAAGTTTATACAGTTTGTGACCGTACAATTGAAGTCTTCACTGATACTATATCTTCTTTCCATTGCTCTGGCATACATCCCCATCTAAAGCAGGAGAGTAGGTTCTGAATCACTTTGGAAGATGATGTTGTGACCACTCCATTGTGTTGCCCATTGAAAAGCAACTTCGGCACCTCTCAATTCCAGATCTTCTCTGGTTCTACAATTCGCATTGGATCCTCTTGTTTCTCTTATGTTCCTTGCATAATCATTAAGAGTCAAACCCATTCCAGAGCTAGTAATTGGGTCAAGCATAGCTATAGCAACACTAATCCTGACAGCCAAGAACACATTATCAATTTCAGGTTCTTCGTAAGCGATTTTCAAGTTCTCGTCATTCATTGGATTATAATAAAGTGTTTGCATAATGTCATAATCAGACGCATAAGTATTTATGATGCTATTTATAAACTTGACTATTGTCCTAGCAGTATGCACACTATTTTGCTTGACTTTCTTAAAGACAAGGTCACATCGTGCTTTCCAAACATGCCAACAAACAATACTACAAAAAATAGACCTCTCCCATTTCTGTTATGTTTCTCAAACCAGGTGTTAATCCATTCATGGAAGTCAATAGTGCCATTAATAACATATTGCATATCAAAGTTCAGATGCATCCATACCTGAGAAGCAAAATTGCACTGGATGAAAATATGAGTAAGAGTTTCATCGTCGTTGTTACATAGGGTACAAGTGGTATTTATATCAGGTATAATGGCTGTTATTCTCATACTATTGGGAAGAATAGAATGGGAAGCTTTCCAAACAAAAGTTTTAACAGAGGGGGTTACCTTCATATTCCATATTATGTTCCAATCCCTAGCATTGTAGTCATTGTTACCAATGGAATTAATTGAATTATATAAAGATTTAACTGAAAACATACCTATATTGTTCAATGTCCAGTGTGGTTTGTCTTCCTCTCTTCTTGTTGGGATTTGAACTCCCAAAATTTTGCCAATGGTACTTTGATTAAAGCATATAGACAACTTTGATTGATCCCATGTATGCAACTCTGTTATTAATTGACTAACCTTTTCAAATCCCTCAGCACCTGCAGTATACTTGACAAGAGGTGGTTTGAATTATGGAATCCAGTGATCATCCCATATACTAATATTATGCCATTGCCAAGCTCCCAGAAAATATTTTTCTTGATCTTTTGAACACCTGTCAAGATTCCTTTCCTAATCCAGCTATCTTTTTGTTTGGGTTTAGGTTTAACATGTAGGATATCACAATTAGGATAATACTTAGCTTTCAAGCAAGTTGCCAAAAGAGAATTTGGGTTCTCTTTGAGTCTCCAACCTATTTTAGCTATCATTTCGAGAATAAAATTTTGCATATTTTGAATACCTAACCCTCCCTCACTAATAGGTTTACATACAGAATCCCAAGCCTTAATATACACTCCTTTTTACCCCACCATTCTTATTTTTTCTTTTCTCATTTTTACCCCACCAAAAGTCACGTTGCATATTAGTGATAGCTTTACAAATTTTCACCGGGATTTTGAAACAAGTCATTTGATAAACACACAAGGATGACGTAACATTCTTCAACATGATAGTCCTACCAGTTGTGTTAAGGTCTTTTCCTTTATAAGTTAACAGTCTTTTGGTCATCTTATCCACTAGTGGCTCAAAGCTTTTGATCTTACATTTATTGGTAAACAAAGGGGATCCTAAGTACCTATCATTTAGGGGGATGGCATTAACTCCTAGAATGTTTTGAACATCTCTTCTAATACTAGGGCTGGTTTTAGTACTAAAGAAGACTCCTGACTTACTCTGATTAATCAGTTGACCAGAGGCTGCACCAAACTCTTTGAATAGAGCAACTAGATTATTACTAGTTTTAACATTTGCATCACAAAAAATTAAACTGTCATCAACAAATAATAAATGGCTTACAGAAGGAGCATGAGTTGCAATTTTTATACCTTTTATGTGGCCCAAATTTTCAGCATGTAAAATTGTCCTTGACAAGGCTTCCATACAAAAAAGAAACAAGTAGGGTGATAATGGGTCTCCTTGTCTCAATCCTCTAGTAGGTTTAAAAAATTCAGTAGGAGACCCATTAAGCAAAACAGCTAAGGTGGAGGTAGAAATGCATTCATAAATCAAATTACACCATTTTTCATTAAAACCTAATTTAGACATAATTTTAGTTAGGAAATTACATTCCACTCTATCAAACGCTTTCGACATGTCAATCTTTATACCCATCAACCCATGTTTTCCTTTTTTATTTCTCATCTTATGGATTAGTTCATGAGCTATTGTTATATTATCAGATATCTGCCTTCCCGGGACGAAAGCAGATTGGAATGGAGAGATTATCCTGTATAATAAGCCTTTCATCCTACAAGCCATCATTTTAGAGATGATTTTGTAAGATGTGTTAGCAAGAGCTATAGGTCTAAACTCAGCAGGAGTAGTAGGGTTCAGGGTTTTAGGTATGAGGGTGACGAATGTGGCATTCATCTTTTTAGATATATGCCCTGTTTCAAAAAAAAAATTGTATCATAAGGGTTAAATCAGGCCCTATAGTTTCCCAGTTTTGTTGAAAAAAGTTCTGAGGGAAACCATCAGGGCCCGGAATTTTGTCAGGTTCCATGGAAAACACAATTTTCCTAATTTCAAGCATAGTAGGAGTAGCACAGAGAATATCATTATCAACATCATTTATGCACTTTGGTATTAAATCAATCATTTTCTGATCTATATTAGGATTAACAATAGTGGCAATACTATGGAAATGATTAGATATGCAAGAAGCAATTTCATGTCTACTAGTAACCCATTCTCCATTTTCTTTTTGGATAGTCTCTATATGTTTCCTATAAACCTTTGTTTAGCTTTGCTATGGGAGCTAGATTTTGTTCCCTACTTTTGTCTTTCCAATTTTTTTCTAGAATGGCATACCAACTATTGAGCTCAGCAGTTAGGATATCGAGATCTTTAGACTTATCAATGTAATAATTTCTCTTATTTGTTTGATTCAGCTTATTCTTGACTAGTTCTATATTGGTTCTAATATCACCAAAAGTGGATTTATTCCATAAACTAAGAGTAGTCTTGAAAGTAGAAAGATTTTTGACGAAAGTAAACGTAGGGGATCCCTGAATATCATTATTCCAACATTTCTGAATTAGAGGCCTACATTGCTCATGCTTCATCCACTCACCAAAATATTTAAAAGGGGTAGGCCCATCTTTCCAAGTGTTGTGCGGATTTAGACAAATTGGGATATGGTCAGAAGCTAAAGGACTTAAGTGTCTTATATTAGAGTTAGGGAAGCAAGAGTTCCAACTAGAATTTACCAAAGCCCTGTCTTGTCTTTGTTCTATAAAATCAGAATTTGTTTTCTTGTTGTTCCAAGTAAAAGTATATCCTATAAATCCAAGATCTATCAAACCACAACTAGTAATCAAATTTTTAAAAATTCTAGCTTATGTTTCATTAAAAGGAAATCTACTTTTTTTTTCTTCTCTGTGAAAAACAACATTACAGTCGCCTATAACAATCCAAGGTTTGTCTATGTGCGGTGCCATACGTTGGATGATATGCCATGAATCTAAATTTTTTGGCCTATAGGGACTACCATAAAAACATGTTAAAATCCAGGCAGGCCTATTGTTACTAGCATGGATATTCACATTTATGTAGTTATGCTGGTGGTCCATTATGTCTAATTTCATATTATCCTTCCAAATAAGGCAAAGACCGCCATCATTACCTATGAGAGGTACTAACCAAAAATTACTAACATTAACTTTTCTTAAAATCTTATGTATTTCCTCATTCTTTTGTTTTGTTTCAGAAATCAACAATATATCCGGATTTTCTTTGTTCAAAGTATCATTAAGACTATTTATGGCAGGAATTTTACCCAATCCCTGACAATTCCACGCTATCACACTAATAAACTGCCAAAAGTAAGATACAATTGGGTATTCTAAGTTATACAGAAAAGGGGAGTGTGTGCTAACATTTTTGTTTATATGTTCATGGTGAATCCGAACAGTCAAGTTCACAGCTTGGAAGATAGAAGACTTTCTGCAGAGCATAAATTCTACAGATCTATAAATTCCCTTTATCACACACTCAAAAATAAGTAAATGAAGTTTACAACAATCAACCGTGTTACTATTTTTATCAACTATATTCATCAAAATAATGCATAAGGGGATGAGATGTAGGGTTATCTCTTTGGAATTAATAGGACAACTGCGAGCTACTCTTTCAGTATGATAAAATATGTACTCAAAATCAACAAGAATAGTTATCCCAACATAGTAAATATAGTTAGTTTCAAGGCTATCATAATCAACAATATCTAACAGCAAGAACCAGACTAAGTCTTGAAGTCTGCATATTAGTAAGATTAGTTTCAATCATAGAATTTCCAAATTTGTAATCACATTTAGACTTCATACCCCAGATATCAATAGTCAAGTCGACAACAACAGAGAATGCCAAGGAAAATGACACAATAAGTTTTTGCAAATTAAATTTAACATTAACATACCAATTGCACACAGAAAACCCATGTCTAAGGTCAAAATTGATCATGAGGTCCATCATATTTATCATCAATTGAATATTAAAGAGGTTTAGTTTTATGATTACCTTAATTTCACAATGAATCCTAAAATTGGTAAGAAAAGTACCTTTAATTTCGGCGGATGAAGCTGAGCTGTTGCAATTGATCGTATCATTTTTAGGCCCAGAGGTTTGAGATGTTAGAAGGATGTTTTGTTTTTGAAGGTGCTTCCTTTTTTTTCCATTTATAGCAAACGGTACCTGGTATCAAACAAGAAACTTCATAAATAAAATTACTAAAAGAAACTTAGGCTCAAACCCAAAGGGGAAAAATAGCTAAGAAAGAGAACCAAGAAAAGCTTATAATGAATCTAAATCAATTAGATAGGAGAAAAAGGAGTTCAGGAAGAGAAAGGTTGACTGAATAATTTTAATCCAACTACAAAATTAGAAATTGAAATTGAAATTTGTCAGTTCGTAGAAATTTAGGGTCCGGTAATAATGGATCAAGTAAAGTAGGAGTCTTTGATATGATTTATATAAAATCTTTGCTTCTCAGTGTCTTTGAAACTTTGTGTCTTGGAGTTATGGTGTCTTTGAGTCTCTGAAACTTGAAATCTTTGTGTCTTAGAACTTTGACATCAGTTGAAATTAGGTCTTTTTGGTAACTAGAATCAACAGATCTGAAAAGGGTTTTTTGGTTTGAGGCTTTAGAATGAGTTATTGATGATTATTGATGAACATCACCGTATTTCACGGTGGTTACTGGCTAGTTCACGGTGGTTTCGAGGTGGTTATTGTGGAGGTGGAGGAGGCAAAAAACGCCAGAGAGAGGAGAGAGAGGGTAAATACTTTGTACTGCAAGTGCACCAATTTTCCGATTTTAGTAGTACAACCAGAGCCTCACGGTTTTGGTTCTGTTTGACTTAACTACCATAAAATTGGAATCCTATTATTGGAGCTCTGGGAGGGAGAGGTTTTGGGGGCTAAAATGCTATGTGGAACCAAAAAATGGATAGGGGGACTCAAGGGTATATGGAAAAGTCAAAAATACCCTTGCATAAATTTCACTATTCTTAAAAAAAAAAAAAACAACCTAAATCTATAATCTTCTCCTTCTCCTCTCATTTACAAATCATGATGAAGATCACTAAAAAGAAAAACTAAATCTATTATCTTCTCCCCATCCTTCTCTTCTCATTCATAAATTGTGATAAAGATGATGATCATGGTTCCATCATGATGAGAATGATGATCATAAAGAAAACCCAAAATTATCATCTTCCATTTCTCCTTTTCATTCATAGACCATAATAAAGATGTTGATCATCATAAAAAGAAAAAACTAAGAAAGCCCACCATTTATTTTTACTTTCAAATGGTTAAAAAATATGATTCTATGAATTTCGGGTTAAAAAAAAAGTTTTTGAATGTGTTTACGGCTGGGAATTCTTAGATTACCATCCGAAAGTATATGTTTCGGCTTGGTTTTCCAACCGAAATTAGTTTTTTGTTTTTTTTTTGTTACGGCTGGGAAAACCCGGCCTTAACTGGTTCTAAAAACAAAAACAAAAAAATGATTTCGGCTAGGAGTTCTTTATTTCCCCGCCGTAAATAAAAAATGTCTTGGAACACTATCATTTCCCAACCATTTTTGCGTTTTACGGTTGGGTCGACAAATTATCTCAGTCGAATAAGTGTCGGTTGCGGCTGAGATTTGATGTTTTCCCAGTCGAAACTGCAAAGAACCCAGATTTTAAATTGATGTTTTCCGATTTGAATCAACAAAATCCTTTACATATAAGGTTATCCTGGATAATTTAAGGATATTCTTTACCATATTAGATGGTTGATTTTCAAAAATGTAAAAAAAAAAAAATCCTCAAAATTCTCCTACTTAATCAAAAAAAAAAATTGATGAAAAAAAGTTTTTGATTTTCATAAAATTAGTGCAATGATTAATCCTAATTCATACACTTATCATAATTAAAACACTTAATCACCCTAATTAACACTAATTCAATCAAGGGTATATTAAGCATTAGAAAATAAAAGAATAAGGGGCTATTGGATTTGTTATTTCATGACACTAAAATAGCCCCCAAAACCTCTCCCTCCTAGAGCCCCAATAATAGGATTCTAAAATTGGCCACTATGAGGGACTGGTTTAGGGATGGAGACACATTAGGTGGGTATGTAATTGTACCCTCTCAAATACGAGTGCCCAAGCTTATTTAGCCAATTTAGCCCCTGTTTAGCTATTTTAGCCCATTTGTACCCCTTAAATACGAATCATTTTTTGGGGACCATGGTTTTTTTGAGGGACCATGATTTTTTTTTTCCTAGCGACGTATTCGGTTAGGAAATATTTTATGCGACGTAACCGAACTAAGGTTCGGTGGAGAAATATTTTTTGCGACGTAACCGAACTATTGTTCGGTTGGGAAATGTTTTTTGCAACATAACCGAACTATTGTTCGGTTGGGAAATGTTTGTGTCCCCACCGAACTTACAAGTTCGGCTGGGAAATGTTTCCGTGACTAACTGAACTGGCCAGTTCAGTTGGGAAATGTTTTTTGCAACGAACTGAATTTATGTTCGGTTGGGAGTTATTTTTGCGAAATAGCCAAACTGTTTTCGGTTGTGAAATATTTTTTGCAACATAACCAAACTATTGTTCGGTTGGGAAATATTTTCCGTGACTAACAGAACTGGGAACTCCAAAAAAAAAGGATTCTTAAATACATGATGGTTGATGTCTTGCCCACCTATTCCTCAAATCCTGGCTCCACCCCTGGACTAGTTGGAACTGAGATTTAGGGAGCATTAAAATTAAAATTAAGAGGCTTGTGAAACCCATTATGTATCCATTGACCCGAAAAAATTACACAAGCCTTTTAAGAAGTCCTTTTTCATTTTCCATTGAGGGTTACAATTCATTCAAGGTTCACAATTCCATCCAGAACAATTGCTTATTTAGAATCTGCAGCACAAAACCCAGTGGCCACAATCCATAAAGTTGTTCTGTTTTCCAGCGTGGTAGAATGGTTATTGATAATTTGACACAATTGACTGTCATGCCTTTCCTGAAGGTCTGACATAAACTTTCATTTAAAACGCCACCTCTCACGGCTTGACAGAATTCTGAATCTGCATCGATAAATACAAAAACTATTCAGTTAGGCATGCATATAATGAAATTTACATCAAATTCTTTTTCTTGGTTTGATATAAACCTCTTTTGGGTAAAAATAATGGCGCAAGTAGATGAATACCTGAGGGGCCACTGATCCTCCCCATTGATTTATCCTAGATTTTGCCATCTGAGCCTGCAGGAAGATAAAAAAATAAATAAAAAGAAGATTTCTTAACTTTAGAGTTATTGAAGTAGGATTGAGTCTATGAGGAAAAGGGAAAGAATTAGAGATAGGAACCTCTTTGTTCCAATCTGTGCCAAGGGTAATGCCAGTAAGAATCAAAGTTTGCAAGCCAATTCCAGAAACCATCCCAATCCAAACTCCCTGGCCATTCAAACACCATTTGTTAAAATCAGTGAAACATTATGTCTGGATCAGTCTCACACATGGGAGGTAGTTTTTGGTTTATCATAATAGATGAGTTTACCTTCACACCCATGTCCAGATAAGAACCAAATATGTATCCAAGTGGAAGACCGACAATATAGTATGATCCAACGTTTACGTAAGCTATCAACCATTGCCAACCAGCTCCTACTGCCACACCTGCAACATTAAGGCGAAGAGATGTCAGAGAGGGTCTACATGAGAGAATAAGGAGAGAGGCAGCCAGGCAGGTAGAGACCAAAGAAAGTCAGAGGGATGGTCTAACCTGTTAAGACGGGTTGCACACTGTTGAGAAGCAATGTGAATGAGAAAATGATGGCAAGGTCAGAGACGACAGTGGCGACTTCGGGATTATTTGTAAATGGGAGAGCATAAACATTTTTCAGAGCCAAGATAAGGATCATGAAAGCTATGCCAACCAATGCAGCAGACATCACCACCACTAGTATAGAGAATTTGGCTGCCCTTGGTCTGCCTGCCCCAAGTTCATTAGAAATCCTCACACTAATTGCAGCATTGAACCCTAAGAATATCATGAATTCCCATCCACTCAGGTTTGTGCTGCCATTGGTATTCATGAACAATGTTAACACACATACTCAGAACTAACATTTTCACACAGATTTCAGTAGTTACTGCTGGATTGAATGACTCACCATATCGATATTGCAGCTACTGCTATAGCAGCGTTCCTTAATCGACCAGCCACCACAATGAGAAACATCAGATACCAGAATTCAAGGCTGCATCAAACATGGAAAGACCCTTTTAGACCACATCATCTGGTTATCTAGTGCGGTAACATCGCATGGTTGATCTAACAACGTTTTAGAGAGGGGCTGAGATTACCACAACATGATGGCTGAAGCAATAGATAGTCGAGCGAACGCACCCAAATCACGAAATGCGCTCCAACTGAAACCATTCCAGGCACCAGGACAGTTACCCATAACAACATATGCAAATTGGCCCGACACCACCAACCACCATGAAACATTGAGTGATACAGCTGCACCAGGTAGACCCAATTGGAACTGTACTATGAGAAGCCAACTTAAGAATATATGAAATAAAAGAGCTATTCCAGATATCCATGCCATGGCCATGACCTTGCTTTGTGACTGTAAGAATTTCTGTAACGGGAAATTCATTCCATAAGCAAACAATTGAGGGATCATGTAGAGAGAGAATTTCCCAGCAAGAACTGCAATCTCTTCGTCTTGTCCAAAGAACCTCAAAATTGGGGTAGCGAAAACGTAAATTGGTAGGACAACTAAACAAGTCACACCAAGAATGACCCATGAACGTTGCATGTATACACCTAGCATGTGATATTGTTTCGCTCCAAACGCTTGTCCACATAGCGTTTCCAATGCACTCCCCATACCCAGCTGATCAACAATCAGTTTCGTTGAATCGTTAGAATTATTAGTACAAAGACATTCTTAGTGCCATGAGATGCGCAGTTTTACTTGGTGCGGAGATCAGTTCATAAAAATCAAGCAGTATCTGGTTTATCCAGAAATACCAAAATAAATATGGAGTGTAAGTTTTCTAAGCTACGCGACTCGAGTGAAAGTCGTACTCTCTAAACTAAAAGCATGAAGGTCAATAAGTTTGTGGTTTTGTTCACCCATTATTACAAGTGGTCACTCTTTTTTTTCTTCTTTTGATTCTTTGCTAACAATAGAATATTCAACAAAGATGATCAAAATCATTTTGTCCACCAATTTTTCAACCTCGCAAGTCATGCCTAAAGTGTTTTCAACCAACACAAAAGAAAACTAGCTAAAATCCAATTACGTTTAGTAACTAGTTTAACGATGAATATTTCTCATCGTTTTCAACTAGCCAGTTCCATATTTATGATTTTCCTTGTAAATTATTTTGACCAAGTTTAGCTAAATATTTAAGTACACGAAATACTACTAATTGTTATTTGTAGAGGTAGAGGAATTCGTACCATGATACCAAAAGCAAGGCCAGCAATGACCATGTTTTCAACAGAGACAGCATCGAGCTCAAGAGTAGTAAGATGACCAGCAAAAACTTGAGTGATGGCTCCAAGAGAATACTGAGCAACGGTTGTGAATATAGCCGGACCGGCCAATAACCATAGTTTTTTGTTTTCTATGAGTGATTCTTTTATGAATTCTCCACAGTTTGTTATCTCATCAATATCTTCCTCTCTTCCTACTCCTTCGACTAACCGATCTCGCAAATCATTATCCATTTTATTCTTCTCTCCCTCTCTGTTTCTAGCTAGTGAAGACTTGACGAACTCTCCACAACTCTTCAGCCAGTTAAATACATTTTTCTTTCTCCCCGATGGCTCATATCGACTGATCTTGATGCTAACATCAATCGTTGGTTTCTCCTGTTATTTATGAGTCAGCAGTGTGCTCGACTGCTAATTTGCACGTGTTAAGGCATCTCCGTAACTTTCTATGTTCTACCTAATGTAATAATTGGCTCTGGTTTTGTCTATTTGATATAGACACCCAACACAATGTTATTAATTTCCGCAGAGCTGCTACACGTACCGGGGAAAAATCCCCCAAAACCGAGCCCTCACAATTTGGTGGGCCCCGGGGGAGTTAACAGGGGGCCGGTTAAAATAATGGTGGGACCCACCATTAATCTCTCTCACCCCGGTTTTGGGGTGGTTTTTTCCCCGGTTCGTTTATCTTTTTTGTAATTTCCGATTGTCTTATTGGCGTGGGTGACGAATGAAGGGATGTCAGTGCTGTGGCAAATGAAAGAGAGAACGTTGCCAAGCCGACACAATGAATAAAGGTGGTTGTTTGATTTGGAAAGATTTCTAATCTAATTATTAAAATTGGTGACACTGCACTCGGTTAAGATTTTTCGACCAATCAATGCGAAAAACATGAGCAACTGTAGTGACTAAGTTAGTCGTTCTAGCCGTTTTCTTTATGTAAGAAACTCATGTATGTTTTTCTATCTGCACCAACTATTTTTAACCATACGAGTACTACCACCTGTTTTTTTACCATACATGTAATCTTTGCGAAGAAAGGTTAAAATTCAGTCAAGGCTCACTGTTCTGAAAATCTTACATAACATAAAGCGTCTTAAGATAGAGCATCAAAAAGAAATCTAGGAGCTATAGACATCGTAAACGTAATTAGTAACATAGGATGAACATGAATAAATATTACAACAGGCTAAGGCTAATCTATGTGCCACCAGATTACCCAAAAACTCGACAAACATGAGATTAGAGGCAGCAGATAGAGGGGAATTAGTCTGGACTCTTGACCAAGTTTTGGAGCAGTTTGAACTTTGAAGAAGAGGATCTGCCCTCTTGACTTCAAAAAATCCAGTGCTACTTCCAGAAAATTGTTGTCTCTGACATAACGCAGTTTTCTTTCCAGCGTGGTAAAATGCTTACATCTTGAGCACCGACCGTTTCCCTGAACGCGTGACATACAGTCCGTTTGGTTCAAAACAACACATCTCTTTGCTTGGAAAATTTTGTATTCTGCCATCAACCAACATAAAACTGTTCATTATATGCATAGAGATTTATTTAGTTCACTAGAATCTAGATTACTCCCTACTCGAATGAACTTTTTGATGTTTGCCTGTTAACATTGGTGTTCTACACTTTTTTATGTTTTCTTGTAAAAACGAAAAGCAAAAGTTCTAGACTTCTTAATGTTTTCTTGTTACTTTGTTAGCACTGGGACCATGAAGGTAGTGGCCGTTTTAAGCATTTCCCTGTGGTTTTCAGGGTGATCAACTAGGAGCAAACTCGTTGCTGTGTCATCCTAAATATACCAACTCCTCTAAATTTGAAAATGTCACAGTAGTTTTCATGGGGACAATGAGAACCTAGCTTATCAAGTATGCAATGTTCATGGGGCCACTTTATTCATTGGCTAGTGATTTTGAGTTAGATGACCATATCAACTTGTTTTAGTTAAGAAAAATGAATTTGATCATAACCTGGCTATCCATTTGAGGGGCCACTGAACCTCCCCATTTGCTTATCCTAGATTTTGCCATCAGAGCCTGCAGAAAAGAATGAGAAAAATCCTTAGGGAAAAGATGTTGGAAATAGGATTTTGTGTGTGTGTGTGTGTGAGAGAGAGAGAGAAAGACGAACCTCTTTGTTCCAATTGGTGCCGAGGGTAATACCAGTAAGGACCAAAGTTTGCAATCCAATCCCGGAAACCATCCCAATCCAAACTCCCTAGTCATTCAGAACACCAGCATAGTTAGAATCCTTTCAATATTGATTCTTACTTGGAACCCAATTTTATTTATTATATTCCGAATTAGATAAGTCTACCTTCACACCCATGTCCAGATAAGAACCAAGTAAGTAACCCAGTGGAAGACCGAAAATATAATAACATCCAACGTTCACATAGGCTATCAACCATTGCCAACCAGCTCCTACTGCAACACCTGCAACGTGAAGGCGAAGAAATGTCAGAGAGGATCAGTATGAAAGAGAGGCAAGTAAAGAGAGAGCGGGTAGAAACCGAAGAGACTCGGTCTAACCTGTTAAGACAGGTTGGACGCTGTTGAGTAGCAATGTGAAGGAGAATATGAGGGCAAGGTTAGAGACGACAGAGGCGACTTCAGGACTATTTGTAAATGGGAGAGCATAAACATTTCTCAGAGCCAAGATAAGGACCATGAAAAATATGCCAATCACTGCAGAAGACATCACAACAACTAGTATAGAGAACTTGGCTGCCCTTGGTCTGCCTGCCCCGAGTTCATTTGAAATCCTCACACTGATTGCAGCATTGAACCCTAAGAATATCATGATTTCCCATCCACTCAGGTTTGTGCTGCCATAGGGTATCCCAAACAGTATTAACATGCATACCCCAAATTAACATTTTACACGCATAAAATACAATGTTTCTTTTATGAAATGTGAATGACTTACCATATCGATATTGCAGCCACCGCTATTGCAGCATTCTTTAGTTGACCAGCTACCACGATGAGAAACATCAGATACCAGAACTCAAGACTGCATTGAACATGGAAAGAGCCTTTTAGACCACTCATCTGGTCAGCAAATGTGATAACATCGCCTTATTGATCTAGCATTGCTCCAGGGAAAGAGATAGAGAGAGCGAGTGTACCACATCATGATGGCTGAAGCTATGGAGAGTCCAGCGAATGCCCCCAAATCGTGAAACGCGCTCCAGCTAAAACCAGTCCAGGCACCCGGACAGTTACCCATAACAACATATGCAAACTGGCCCAAGACCACTATCCACCATGATGCGTTGAGTGATACAGCTGCACCAGGAAGCCCTAATTGGAACTGTACTATGAGAAGCCAACTTAAGAATATATGAAACAAAAGAGCTATTCCAGATATCCATGCCATGGCCATGACCTTGCTTTGTGACTGTAAGAATTTCTGTAATGGGAAATTCA
The DNA here is from genome assembly GCA_023529315.1 of Papaver bracteatum. Lineage (NCBI taxonomy): Eukaryota > Viridiplantae > Streptophyta > Magnoliopsida > Ranunculales > Papaveraceae > Papaver > Papaver bracteatum. Next base: position 3,694,203 of record JAJJWX010005152.1, read on the forward strand.
TTCCATAAGCAAACAATTGAGGGATCATGTAGAGGGAGAATTTCCCAGCAAGAACTGCAATCTCATCGTCTTGACCAAAAAACCTCAAAATGGGGGTTGCGAATACGTAAATTGGTAGGACAACTAAGCACGTCACACCAAGGATGATCCATGAACGTTGCATGTATACACCTAGCATGTGATACTGTTTTGCTCCAAACGCCTGTCCACATAGTGTTTCCAATGCGCTCCCCATTCCCAGCTGACCGACAATCATTTTTATGGAAAGGTTAGATTATGATTGGTAAAGCATATATTCTTAGTGGCGATAAACATGCACAGATTTTATTCACAAAAATCAACCAGCATTTGGGTTCTCTAAAAGTGGGCAAAACAAGTACTGATGCATATGAAGGTTCATTACGTTACGGAACAAGTATAAGTTGTACTCTGCTAAATAAGAAAAAAAGTTTGGGCTTGCTTAAAACCATCTGTCTCATTCAGTAAAAGTTGGCTTGAAAAAATAAAAAAATCCTCCTCCCCTTGCACAATATTCAAATGCTCACATGGCCGATGTGTGCTTTAGGTTCTTGGCTTTACACCTGCCGAAGTCCACATGATATCCTGTATGCTTACCAGAAAATAAATTCTTTGGAGAATTGGGTGACAAAAGCTACTCAAAATCTCATCCACAGGCCATAGCGCTAAGGATTTTTGGCAATTCTCGCATGTTACCATTAAAATGGAATTGGTGAGAGTAGGTTTTGACAAAATTGCAATCTTAACTTGCGAAGTATGGCAAGTTCAAATGGCTGTCCCTGATCATGGGCATCACAATTGAAAATTGCCAATTCTGAACTTAGCAATAGTTACTTTGGCCTCACTTTGCCCGCAAACACAATGGAAAAGGTTGTCAGATTTTTTTTTTACGGGTTTCTAGAAAACAAGTGTCACCACCACCAAGCATGATATGAGAATTGAAATTGGGTACGAAATGAAACATGCTCCTTCACAACCATATTTAGTATAATATCATACTCCATCTTGAATTGAGTTCAGCTTCAAACTTTTTTTTCTAATCACACTCAAATCAAATCATGGTGTATGTGAAGGTCAAAAACAAGTTGATAACCAACTGCTATTTTAGCTGAAGATAACAAAGTCGCTAAAAAGCTGTATTTGGCCATCCCACTGTGTTTTGGAGCCATATCTAGCTAAAGCTAACTAGCACAGTGGAGCCCCTCATGAGTCATATCAACATTATCTTTTCATTACTTAGCTAAAAACAACATATCATTATATTATCTTGAAAAATACTTTAATATCAACATTATCTACACTTCAATATATGGATAGAGAGAAAGAGAGATACCATGATACCAAAAGCAAGGCCTGCGATGACCATGTTTTCAACAGAGACAGCATCAAGTTCAAGAGTAGTGAGATGACCAGCAAAAACTTGAGTGATGGCTCCAAGAGAATACTGAGCAACGGTTGTGAATATAGCAGGACCAGCCAATAACCATAGTTTTTTATTTTCAGTTGCTGATTCTTTTACGAACTGTCCCCAGGTTGTTATCTCATCAATGTCTTCTTCTCCTCCTTCGACTAACCGATCTCGCAAATCACTATCCATTAATATCTCCCTTCTCTCTCTATCTCTAGCTACTGAGGACTCTCGACGATATAGTCTCGATATTGTTTGGCTGCTTAAATAGATTTTTACTTATGTGACCAATTAGGAGACGTTGTTTATATGACTGTGACGAACGATGATACGTTTGCCCACGTCGACAGATACAAAAAGAAAGACGAGAAAAATAGGATTTTTGTTATAGGGAAAGCCAAATTATTTAGGGGAAAGCTGATTTTGGTCGAAGCAAGTTGACTCAGAGTCAACAAAGGGGGGAAATAGAAATAACACGGTATCATCCCTAAGCTCTGGTTCCATCTTATGCTACACTACCACTACCTTTGGAAAGCATCATTCATGTCAATTCTGAAATATCTATCCACAGAGAAACCCTTCAGCTATTTAGACGTATTTTCGTTACCAGTAAGATATTGTTTAACTTGCAAAATCATCCTTGATGTTTTCTCCATGTACGAGCACTGTAAAGCCAGACCGTTAGTGGCTGATGCGACGGTTTATGCATTCATGGTGCCTGTGAGACCCCTTCCTAAGATGTTTGACTTAGCCATGATGATACTTTACTAGTACTGTAATGTAATTGACTTTATAAGTTAATAAACCCATATCATAATTAAACAATGCGTAATAAAAAAAGAATCGCAATAATCAAAATTCAGTTTCTGGAACAGAACATCAACAAAAACAAAAAGCACCAATTTTTCAGTCGGGTGGGTGTGCATGAAACATGAAATTGAAGTTTCGATTTGTTACTTTACGACGGACAGTGGCCAACAATTGATTATGCTTAATAAATGGTAAAATAAGAGCCATGGTCATTATTTGGATTTTGGTCAAGTAATTGTAAAACCGTACAGACTACACATACAAAGGGAGTTCAAGTTTCGATGATGTTTTCGTATGATCTAGTTCTCGTCTTCCCATTCTAACTCGTTGATGTCTCTATTTCAATCTAATCACGCTATCTGAACATCTTTCATTGTTTGTTTTTTTCCCAACATTTTTTTTAATGGTCTAGTTTCTTATTAGTTTAATCATCTTAAGTAAAGCCAAATTGCAAAGACGAAGAGGATGAAGAAAATTAAGCAGGCGACTGGGAAAATTGAACAGGTGAAATTGAGGTTGTTTTTTCAATGGTGAACGCCTAAATATCGTATCGGTCTTAAACTTATCAAAATGCATTCATGAAACATGAGAGACATGAGATGAAAATTCATCTTAGTGATCCATATAAACGTGAAAAATGGAAGAAGAAAAAGACAGCTTTTATATTTCCCCCACATTAATCAAAAGTCACGAGGTTATGGCCAAAGTCAGCTTTCCCCCTAAATAATTTGGCTTTCCCTATAACAATAATCATGATAAACAATGAGAAGTGAGAACCATAGGTAGTGCGTTGGTTACGTATACAACTTCGTTAGGATCTTCATGATGTATCAGTTCAATTCAAAGAGAGTTGAATGGAAGACTTAGTCTTCAATTTCAATTAATATTTCTCTTTGAATCATGTTATACATGTAAATCGAGATCGTTAAGTGGGGTTAACCACTTTATCTTTGCTTGCTATATTATGATAGTCCTAATCAGGAAAAAAATTCTTCTAATCTAACAAATCAAAAGAATGCAACTTCACAAAAATCTAAAGTAACTATATACATAACAAACATGTTTTAAGTAAAAATAAAAGAAAACAAAGGAAAATGTAATGTAAAGTAAACCTTATACGTGATCCAAGTAGATTGAAACTCTAAAGTAGTTTTAACATTTTGAGCTTTTTTTTGTCATAGTTGATATGTATCCCAATCAAAACTGGGTTGAGAGAAAACCTCGTAATCAGGAGGACCATCCACAACTACGCTATCAACTGTCTGTATGCTTCCTAACAAAGATGGTTGAAAATTATCGTTCTTCGATGGTAACAGCTTATACAAAACTAACAACCCTAGAGTAAATATAGCTTGCAGCTTAGTGGAGTCTCCTTGAACTGAGAAGAACAAAAGCATTGAGAGAAGGAACAAGTCTAAACAGAATCTCATGATGCACAATACACTATCCATCAGCTTCCCATCATTGCCTGCAGGAAACCCACGAACTCTATACACGAATAAGAAGTTATATTTGTCCACCACATACCTGTAGCCGAAATAAATTGCACCCACGGGAACCACAAGGGGTGCAAATGCCGAATAGATCAGTGTAAGGGCAAATATAGTAAGGTTGAACGCGTAATACTGAGCAAAATCAAATGTCTGTTTTGGGACAGGAGAGCTTCTATTGATTGGATATTCACAAAGATCTTCGCCATGTAGATCTATTCCGTTCAATCCTCGACCATGTGATATATTGTCATCTCTGATACCTTCTTCAAATCCTCTCTCAGATATTAGAGGTCGGTGAAGGTTGTCTATGTCCTGGCTTTCTAACGGGTAATCTTCACTTTGTTCGGGAACCAGCTGAAGCATGTCATTCTTACGAAATCTCTGCAGTTTCTTCTTGATCCAAGGAATAGGAGCCAACAGATCATATGATATCCCTAAGAAAGTGCTCGAGATTAAAAATGCAAGAGAAGAGAGACATGATCTTGATAAAAATGATGCGCTCATGTACTGTTCAATCCTTTGGCAGTCTTCTCCATCCAAATAACAGCGACCCATACTCAGTATCATACTCTCCAAGGAAGATTCGACCAATGCCCGCAATAGGATGAGATTTACTAAGAAGAAGCAAACCATCTTCAACAATGCAGCCCTGTGCTCCCCAGATACAGTAAGATGACGTTCAAACTTGGAGAGAGAAAAAAGAGCAGATGGAATTATTATATACATGCTGACAAATATAAGAACATTCGGCAGAAATTGAAGAATTACGGTAGCAATCCAGCTTGAACTCTCCAGCCAAGTCAACCACGATTGAGCGTTATCCATAGCTTCTGCATTAATAATCCTTGCAGCACTCTTCAAGGCGGTGATCACAGCAAGTGGAGAACTAAAAAACAGTAACAGCACCAGCAGACAAGTGTTCACAAACACTCTCCGAAGTTTCAAGGTGAGTTTTGTCGAGCCCAAATGATTCCAGTAGATGTCGGAAGCTGGTGGAGCCCGCTCGACCTTCCAACGACTCCTACCTAATTGTAACTCCATGACAGAGAAGAATCTCCCTGTGGGTCTTTTCTTCTCAGATCGAAAATCCTGAACAGCCTTATTTGTGGTGTGCACATCCTTGAATATCACAAATGCAACACCAGCACCTTGTGCTACACCTTGCTTGTAAGCAGACACTTCAGTCTCTAACTCTGCCCTTAACTCTTGCAATCTTCTTAACCTTTCCTCATCTGTAAAACCCAACCGCGTTTTAACCTGAACCCATAATTCTTTTAACCTTCTCCACATATGTCTAACACGGTCCCAAAACCCTTCCGATGAAAACTCTAAAATTTCATCAAACTCACCAATTTCATCATCTTCACTCCCATCAGATGCGATTTGCGAATCAATTCGTGCAACCAACCAAGAAATTTCATTTCTAACTCTTACCAAATCAGACACCAAATCATCCAAAGCACACAAATCCATAGGCACAATAACCTTATAGACTTTACCAGGATATCTATGTTGAAAATACCCTTCCAACAGACTCTTATCCATAGCTAACGTCTTCGGAATCCCCTGTATCATAATTGTAAAAATTGCCACAGAATTGGCACTAGTATCGCTAGGATTTCCATTACCATCTCTAAACCTAGTAATTTTCAAACGCTCTTCTATAGTACAAATACCAAAATGAACCAAACAGACTACAATAACCACAAAAAGAAAATGCACCCATAACAACGGCGAACCTTTTTCGATATGATTAATGGTTGTTTTGGAGAACTGGTCAGCAATGGCAGCAGTTCCAGCATATAAATTAAGCGGAAGAACAAGAAAAATAGCCAAAACAGCAATTGAAATAAGAAGAGTACAACTACCACCTTCAATGAGAAGAAATTGAGCAGCATCAGCACCACAATGCCTAGCAATCTCCCTACCAGTAGCGTGCCACACAGCTAAAAGCTTAGCAATAAGACCAGTTGGACCAGGCATACGATGATCACTTCTAAGCTTAACAAAAAGGAAGATGAATACACAACATAGAGCTCCAACAGCTGAGATATTGAGAAGGTATTGTATATTTCCATACCATGCTTTTTCTCCATCTTCTGGTGGAAATGGCGGAGGAGATAGAATTGAATCCATTGGGGATAAAAACAGATTCATCAGATTCTGTATATCGAAAAATCACATCGAAAATTCAATTTAATTAGGGTTTCAATTTCCCGTGGAAAATTTTGAAACCCTAACCATATGCGTGACAACAATTTGAGCTGGGAATTCTGTTTTCTTGCGGAGAATCTCGAATTGTTTTGGGATTAATTCTAGTTTGATGGAAACAATGGGATAGAACGGTAGCAAATTTACAGGGTTTGATTCTTGAAACAAGACGGGGTTGGAGAGAGTTTTTACACTACGCAAAGAGTTGCATCTGAAGACTTCATAGGATATACGGTGGCAGGGGGAATCGAAACTAACGTGCGCTTGCCGCTACGTGCGCTTGCGAGTTTCCACCGGCTTTTCGTATCTGCCTTTTAGACGTTGTTCGGTTGGTGGTGAGCCCAGGCTAGTTTGGACTTGGTCTTGACTGCAGAATTTGTGAGGAAATATTTGGGGAAAAAACGGTTCAGTCCAAAACCGCTCAAAAAACGACAGTTTAGTCCAGACCTAGTTGACTAGGTACAATTTAATCCAAATAATGTACAAAGACGCTGCTAACCTTCGCACGCTTTTATTAAAGCACACGTGCAATCAAATGAATCGTTTGTAATCGACATACGATCTCTGTGATTGCGACACGTTAGCCCATAATTAAAAAACTAATTAAAGAGGCGTAACAGACAATTTCTTTAACTGAACCATTTCTGATTTATCAGAAACTTCTGAAGAAAAAATCAAAGAGAAAATTGCAGACAAACCCTAGAACAAAATCACAGACTAAAACCATAAATTCATCAAGAAAACTCGATTCTATGAAGCATCATTAGCATAATGATGAAAAGAAACAAAGTAGTTTGTAAGAATAATACACCAACAGTTGGAGATTCATCATCATCTGAAGAACAAACTCCATCACTAGCAGCAGACGAAATCGCAAAATCAACGTCACCAACGACGAGATCGAAGTCGGCATCAAAAGATTCAACACCAATTTCATCAACTGCAGATGAAATTCCTAAATCAGTAGGTCCAAAAACGAGATCTAAGAGAAGTTTAGAAGTTCCAACATCAAAATCAGTAGCAGAAACCTCAAGAACATCACCAATTAAGAAGAAAATAAAGACATCAAAGCCTTCAACATCAAAGTACTCGTAATTCGAGAAACATGTGACTAATAAGAAATCAAAGCATTCAAACGCTTCAACAACTGTTAAAAGGAAAAAAAGGTTACAATTCAAGTCCAGTTCTGTATATTTTTGAGCAATGTTTATGATATTTCTTGTATGTGTATCAATTTGTACACCACCATGCTACTGCAGTGTTTCATGTGCAGTTCTGTATTTTTCTGAGCAATTTTATACTGTTTTGTTGTTGGTGTGTACTCATATTTACACCAGCATGTTTTTGCAGTGCTTCATGTCCAGTTCTGCCTGTTTTTAGCCATTTTTATGATATTTCTTGTCTATGTGTAAATACTGGTACACCAGCATGCTGTTGCAGTGCTTCGTGTCCATTTCTGCCCGTTTTTTAGCAATTTTTATGATATTTCTTGTCTGTGTGTAAATAATGGTACACCAGCATGTTGTTGCATTGCTTCATTTCATGGTATGTATGTTTATAGCAATTTTTGTGATATTTCTTGTCTGTGTGTAAATACTGGTACACCAGCATGCTGTTGCAGTGCTTCATGTCTAGTTCTGCCTGTTTTAGAACAATTTTTATGATATTTCTTGTCCGTGTGTAAATACTGGTACACCATCATGTTGTTGCAGTGCTTCATGTCCGGTTCTGCTTATTTTTTAGCAATTTTTATGATATTTCTTATTTGTGTGTAAATAATGGTACACCGGCATTTTGTTGCAGTGTTTCATGTCCGGTTCTGCCTGTTTTTTAGTAATTTTTATGGTATTTCTTGTCTGTGTGTAAATAATGGTACACCAGCATGTTGTTGCAGTGCTTCGTGTCCAGTTCTGCCTGTTTTAGAACAATTTTTATGATATTTCTTGTCTGTGTGTAAATAATGCTACACCAGCATGTTGTTGCAGTGCTTCATTTCATGGTATATATGTTTTTTAGCATTTTTTATGATATTTCTTGTATGTGTGTAAATATTGGTACACCAGCATGTTGTATGCTCATATCTGTACCAGTGTACTGGTATGTACACCAGCATGTTGTATGCTCTGTCTGTTTTTTACTCACTATCTGTAACAGTGTACTTGTTTGTACACCAACTTTTTTGTATGAGTATCATGTGCTATGCTTCTCTTTTCTTATTCTCATTCGTCTATTTTCGTAGATACAAACAAACCTTATAGAGCAGGCTTTAATGCAATCAGTGAGTTTGTGAACAAGCACTTTGAAAAGGATGGAGAAGTACGTAAAAAGGATCGTGACAAAGTCTGGTTCACAGAATTTCAGTTAGAGAAGCAAAAAGAGAGACTTTTTTGGCCTGTAGTAGATGCCTTTATTAACAAGAAAGCTGAAAAGGAGGAGGAGGAAAAATCAGAAAAGAAAAAGGAGAAGAAGAGAGATGATGTTTGGTTCAAGAGTCCAGAATCAATCTTAAAGATTGTGCAAAAGTTCCGCCATGATCATTCAGAAAGAAATGTCTTTATGTTCAATACTTCCAAGGAGAAAAAGTTTGTGGAAGTAGAGAGTATGCCAGAAGATTTGTTCTTAATTTTTGAATTAGAAATGGTGGGATCAGAACCTGATGAAGGAGAATGTGGCAAAACTAGAGCTGAGCAAACATACGGTCCACTAATAAAACGAATAAATCTGCAACAGAAATCTAAGTTGGGGAAACTTGAGTGGAGAGTGAAATCTTGCGTATAATGAAGTTAAAATCAAAGTTGTATAAAGAGATTGAGAGAAATGTCGAGGACTTGGTAGTGTTGTTTGCGATGTATCTGTGCATCACTGGGTTTTTTACCACAGCAAATGGAAGCGGGATTACCAAGAGTAAATTTGCTCCCTACTTTGAATCATTTGAAAGAATGAAGAAAACCAACTGGACAATGCATATACATAAATATTTGATGGATAGCATAAGGAAAAATGTTGGTGATCCACTTAAAGTTAATGGTTGTACGGTGTACTTGTTGGTGAGTACACTATTACAGATAGTATGTGTACATTGTTTTACACAAGTATTAAGTTGTACCAATTTACATGCTTTTGTTCACTGTATTTGTTGGGTCCTAAGATTTCTAACTCTTTACCTTTTTGTCAATGCAGTATTGGTTTGCTGAACATAACAACAGAATGACGCCAAGCAATGAACAAGGTTTCCCTAGATTTCTAAGGTAGGTAATAAGTGACATCAGCAATACAATAGAGAAAGATACTAATGAAGCCATGAAAAAGGTAACTTCAAAACTTTCTTTATGATAGTGATTTCTTATTATATGTGTACAACAATATACACCTTGATAATGGTGAGAACATTTTGTCATGTGTACAACAATATACACCTGTGTAGAAAGATGTACACCTGTTATACATATTGACACTTTGGCATGTTTTTAGATGCAACCCGGATGGGTAAAATCTTGGAGTGATCAACAACAACAGATTCTGGAAGAGTAAAAAAAGAGCAGGGGAGAAAATAGCAGAGATGTACTGAAAGAAAAGTTGTACAGAGCAGAACAACAAAGAGATGAAGCATTGGAAGAGCTTTCTGAGTTACAGCTTAAACATCAAAAGCTTGTTAGCTTCATTGAAGAAAAATCCAAGATACTTTATTCAGCTGATCTGAAGACTGTGGAAAAAGATAGGGATGTTGTTGATTTAATTGATGAGACCTTGTAAGAAATCATTTCATTGAACAAAGAGTTACAAAGTGAGGATGAACGTGATGATGATGAGGAGGAGTTGGAGGTTGAGGAAAATGATGAGGAGGAGGAGGAAGAGGTTGAGGAGAAACAGGAAAATGAGAAGGGGGAGGACAGTGAAGATGTTGATATGCATGATGATAATAATAGTGATGACAATGACGATGACAATGACAATGATGGTGGAAAAGGTGGTGATATGCAGGGTGGTGCTGGTAAAGGTGGTGATATGCATGATCATGATGACCAAGGTGGTGATATGCATGGTGGTGATGACGAGGGTTCCAATTCTGAAAAGCGAAGGTATAAAATCACTCTTACTAAATGTGGCAGTCATTTGTTTTTATGTGTGTAGATAGTTGTACACCAGTATGCTATAACTCATACTTTTTCTCTAAACTTGCATCTTTTAGCTCCCCTTCATCAAAGACCAATAATGGAAATGAAGCAAAAGATATGGATGATGGAAATGAATATGACAAAGGAGTTGAGTCTGAAACTGCTAACAAGCCGAGGTATGGTGATCTAAGCTCTTATTTTATTTCATTTCTTGTATCATGTACATACTTGTACACCACTGATAAAATTCAAACAAAATTATATTTTTCAGCAGGCCTCTATCAAAGTCAAATGAAGAAGATGATGGAACAAGGCTTGAAGTTGAGTCTGAAACTGCTAACAAACCGAGGTATAAAAAAAAATTGTTAGGATCGCAGTTTTTTCATTTTTATATGTGTACCAAGCTGTACACCTTAGTGATTTCTTTTGTTTTCATTTTTATATGTGTACCAAGCAGTACACCTTAGTGATTTCTTTTGTTTTCATTTTTATATGTGTGTGTACAAAGATGTACACTTTGTAGAACCTAACAAAAATTTCATTTTTTTCAGCACTTCTCTGCCAGACCAGGATGCAACTCAAACATCTGAAATTGATGAGGCTTCAATCATCGCAGCTGAAGCCTTAGCTCAGCTGGACCCTAAAGGCATGTTGCCGGTTGATGGAGATGTGCTTTTACTCACTCAAGGGGAAGATCAACTGGATGATCCTTATTCAATAATTGAGGAACTTCTAGACAACTTGTATGAAAGTGTCTTCATAAAGCTTGAAAAAGGTTGTTACAGAATGGCAGCGTCTGACGTGAAGTAAAAGATGGAAACCGTGATCAACGAATGTCCAAGCTTTCAATTATTGAGCCAAGAAGATCCTAAAGAAGAGTCGTCACAAAGATCATTATCTAATGAAGACGTAAGAGAAATGATTGTTGATGAAGTAGTGCAATTCATCCAACAACATGGAGATGCATTTTTTAGTAGTCAAGAAGAGCAGAAGACACCACCAGCAAAGACAAGAGCTGGGAGGATGAAGGAAGCAGAAATGTTGAAGACAAGAGCTGTTGGCAGGGTATCCAAGACACCACCAAAGAGAGTTGCAAAGAAAAAACTTCCTGCTGATTTCACTGCCGAGGGAAAAAACAGACAAGTTAGGCCGAAATGGATGACAAAGGAGTTGAAAAAGGCAAGAGGATCCAAATTGAGGACAAAGAACAAACACTCTATCCTTCTCCAAAAAAGAGAAAGGACAATGAGTATCATCCTTATCGCCCACTGCCAGATATCCGTCAATCACCACTTTATCATGCCATGGACACATGATAGGACAAGAGAAGGGTACAAAAATTCTTCGATTATGCAAGCCTGACGTAAGTTCACAAAACAATACCTCATACTATATGAATGATTTAATCTTATTGTAAAAAGCTTATGTGCACCACTATGTACACCATGTTAACATTTCCTTTATGATTCTGCAGCTCTGTAGCTTGGGAACTAACAAGGCTCCAAGATCCAACAGGCAAAGAAGATGTTATGATTGTGTGGAAAGTACTTTGTGAACTGATGTTCAACAAGTATCTGGATCAAGTGGTACTGCAGTTTTACATCCATCGATGTTGCAAGGCAATGGTCAGAGACAGCATACGTCATACCGATGACCAGAAGTACATGAGATGCGAAATTATGAGTCCTACTGCATGTGTAAGTTTCTCAAAAAAACAAACAAAAAATGTCATATATAGATAATTTAATGATGTGTACATACTAGTACACCTGATTGACATAGATATACACCAGTATGCCTTTGTAGATTTCTTTAGGAGTGGACATAGATATACACCAGTATGCCATATGATTGACGAATGCTATATTAAGTGTTTACATGAATGTTTGATTTAAAGATTTTATATAGGTATGATTTAGGTGTACCTTATTTTCCAACAAATTATTGATTGCAGTACTATGTGAAGAATAACAACATCAGCGAGACACAAAGGCATGTGGTAGATTTCATACGGGATATGCCTGACGATTTGAAAGTTCTTCTAATCCCCCTCAATCACTCTACAATACAAAATGCAGTGGGCCTTCACTGGTCGCTTTTGAAGTGTGATTTCATAGCTGAGGAGTGGAAGTGGTACAACTCGCTGCACTCAAATGAGCACTACAAAAATGATGCACAACAACTGGCAAATGTGGTGCAGTTGGAACTCAACAAAAAGAAAGCGCTAAAGGGTGATGCACCTATAGAACCGCATGAGATAAACATCATGCAGTGTCCTTCTCAAGGTACCAATCCAGATTGCCTGCTGTATACTTGCTACTTTATAAAACGTGGTATGAAGAAGAGAAAGAGTATGGAAAGAGATCAGCAGAGGGCCGAAAAAATCTGTCAGGATATGAGAGCGATATTGGTGGCAAAGATGCTGAAAAAAGTCGAAAACTATGAACAGGTGTGGGATGTAGCAACTGATGAAGCGCACAAGCAGTGGCGCCTGAGTATGGAAGAGAATCCATTGAGGAGGAAGAAGAGTTTATTTTCCTAATTCATTATACAAGATCAATTTGTGAATTGCTTGCTTCTAAACATTTTATATCTTTGCAGATAACTTTTCAAATTTCAGTTTTTATAACTTTGTTTATGACTTATCAAGACCTTGAATTAATATTTTTATTAGTTGGAAATTTGTTGGTTTGAAATCTTATTAGTTTTCAATATTGATGTTATTGATGTTACAAATTTATGACTTATCACTACCATTTGAAATGTATATTTCATGTTTTGAAATCTGAAGGTGTACTTGATTGTACACAGTGCTTGACAGAGAGAAAATGTTCATAAGGTGTACATAAAGGTACACATGTTCTGACAGATTTTCATACTTTATCAAAAGTATAAAAATGAAAGACATAAGTATATTACTAAATTTTTTATAACATGCAGAACTGAAAAATTGAACATAACAAAAGTAATAATTAATTACTAAACAAAATAGACTAGTAGCATCCATTGTACACCAAGGTGTATATAGTGGTACACATGTAAAAAGACAGAAAATAAAAACTAAAGTTCACAGGAAGGTGTACAGAATGGTACACATGTCCTGACACTAATTATCCACGCCAAAGAAAATCGAAAAGACATTACCAAAAGTAAATACCAGACACATAGAATCTTTTGAAAAAATGAAACATAAAAAAAATCATCAAATCATGGGGCAGGTAGCTCTGTTGTGGTGAACAAGTGTGAAGCACTTTGTGCACATCATTTTCCTCTTTTGCTTCTCATAAGGATGCCTGATTCTTTGTGTTCTTCTCCTACCCGGTGGAGGAACAGGAATAGGAAAAATAACCCTATCACTAGGATCATAAGTCTGCGGCATGTCATAATTGGGGATTGGCAAGATGATCTCCTAGTATGTCTTGTTATACCACTAGGTGGTGAAGTATGGCTCAACAAAATCATAGATGTCTTCTCTAGTAGCTTGAATTGCAGCACAAGCATGTGCATAAGGAAAACCATTAACTCGCCACCTGTGACATGTACAAGTTTTCTGCAATAGATCTACAAAATGAGTCCGGGGAGACCTGACTTCATATAATCTTTCCATGGACTGAACAACGGTCCAAGTACGACCAATGTCGATGTTTTCCTTTAGTAAAGCCTCATATTCAGGAGTGAGACTAGTGTTGAATGTTTCCAGACCTAGTATCCTTCTCTCAGACATTTTGTCCATAACCTTCAAACTGACATGATAAAAACACAAACCATAAAATCAAAAACATGTGTACAACAAAAAGGAATACATATAAAATATGTGTACAACAATGTACACATCAGGGAAATCCATGTGTACAACAATGTACACACAGTTGCATAATCACAGATAAAAATATGTGTACAGATAAAACATGTGTACAACAATGTACACATCAAGGGAATCCATGTGTACCACAATGTACACACAGTTGGATACATGTATCTACAGATCAAAGCAAACACATGTATGCAAACAACGTAGACATAGTTGCATAAATAAAAAACTAAACATAAAACTCACCGTATCGCATCGAGAAGAACAAATGCAGGCAACTTTTTAAAAGTAAGAACCCAGTTGTTGAAGGACTCAGCAAGAGTTGAAGAGTGAGCACCATATCTGCATACAGGGAAAAAGGCATTTTCCCATTTCTCCTTTGGAATAGTCCTGATATAGTTAGCAACATGTCCAGCTCCAATTACATGCATTCCCTTCAAAGTTTGCTGGTGTGTAAGAGTACGCATCTTTGTAAAACAAATCAAGAACGGGCTTCGAATTCGCATCACCTGATCCAATGGGGAGATTTCATTTGATGTGGTAAAAGCAATAGCTGTGATGTGAATTATGAAAATATTTTGGAAAGCCCTGCAAGAGTCCTTCTCCACGATCACTAAAGAAAATAATCAGACGATCATCGACAATAGTTTTTGAAGATTATCCAAAAACCAAAACCAATTATCTTTGTTTTCAGACTGTACAATGGCAAAAGCAAATGGGTAAAACTCATTGTTTCCGTTGATACATGTTGCAACCATAAGAGTGCCCATGTATCTACCAGTAAGAAAAGTAGCGTCCAAGTAAATCATGGGCCTGAGATACTTATAGCTATGCTTGCAATCACCATAAAAAACGAATATCCTCTGAAATCTATTTGTTCCATCCTCAACTTCAAACTTCACATATCTATCGGGATTAGTTTCCTCAATTGCTTTGACATACCAAGTAAAATCACTATACGACTTCTCATCATCGCCATATTGTTCTTCAAATACAGCTTCTTTCCCTCTACGGGCATGGTGATACTTAATATTGGACCCATAAGTTTTCTTGAAAAGTGATATGATCTGATTGGGTTTTAAGCTAGGATCACCCTGTAAATTTCCAGCGATCAAATGCTTGATTAACTTGGTTGTCACCGCAGGACTCTTCAACCTCAAACCAACACCACAACTACACAAAAATAAATAAAATGGAATAAGTAATGTGCACCAAAATTCACACCTAATAAGATCTCAAAAACAACACTATGAACATACACAAAAACCAAGAAAGAACATGTATTTTAAGAGTACAACAAGTACAGTGCACCACAATGTACACCTAAAACAAATCCACATAAAAACTAACCAGAGCAAGTAAACTAACTATTTCAGCAATGTGGACTAGTATGAAAACTAACAGTGCACCACAATGTACACCTAAAACAAATCTACATAAAAACTAACCAGAGCAAGTAAACTAACTATTTCAGCAATGTGGACTAGTATGAAAATCTACATAAAAATTTACAGGGTGATCCTAGCCCTGCAAGAGTCCTTCTCCACGATCACTAAAGAAAATAATCAGACGATCATCGACAATAGTTTTTGAAGATTATCCAAAAACCAAAACCAATTATCTTTGTTTTCAGACTGTACAATGGCAAAAGCAAATGGGTAAAACTCATTGTTTCCGTTGATACATGTTGCAACCATAAGAGTGCCCATGTATCTACCAGTAAGAAAAGTAGCGTCCAAGTAAATCATGGGCCTGAGATACTTATAGCTATGCTTGCAATCACCATAAAAAACGAATATCCTCTGAAATCTATTTGTTCCATCCTCAACTTCAAACTTCACATATCTATCGGGATTAGTTTCCTCAATTGCTTTGACATACCAAGTAAAATCACTATACGACTTCTCATCATCGCCATATTGTTCTTCAAATACAGCTTCTTTCCCTCTACGGGCATGGTGATACTTAATATTGGACCCATAAGTTTTCTTGAAAAGTGATATGATCTGATTGGGTTTTAAGCTAGGATCACCCTGTAAATTTCCAGCGATCAAATGCTTGATTAACTTGGTTGTCACCGCAGGACTCTTCAACCTCAAACCAACACCACAACTACACAAAAATAAATAAAATGGAATAAGTAATGTGCACCAAAATTCACACCTAATAAGATCTCAAAAACAACACTATGAACATACACAAAAACCAAGAAAGAACATGTATTTTAAGAGTACAACAAGTACAGTGCACCACAATGTACACCTAAAACAAATCCACATAAAAACTAACCAGAGCAAGTAAACTAACTATTTCAGCAATGTGGACTAGTATGAAAACTAACAGTGCACCACAATGTACACCTAAAACAAATCTACATAAAAACTAACCAGAGCAAGTAAACTAACTATTTCAGCAATGTGGACTAGTATGAAAACCACTAACCTGTGAGCGTTAGAATCTTTAAGCACGAACCGAGAAGCCGAGAAGTATCACCATTCACAGGCCCAAAATGAATCCTCCAAGCACTACCATCTACTTCGCATTTTGCAATAAACCGAGTTCTATCATTTTTAAGAATAACAGGCTTGTGACCAGTAGCCATCTTGTACTCATCAAGAGCAATCCTAACATCTTTAACACCACCCACGAATTCTCTACCAATCTAGTCAAATATATAATTCCATTCATCGATAATAAGAGGCTTACCCTTCTCTGCATCATCATCTAACACCCTTACCATCTTAGGACTTTCAGTTACACAAGCAGACTTAGAACAAGAAGCAGAACTACTGCTGCAACCAGACTTAGAACCAGAACTACTGCTACTACCATACTTAGAACTAGAAGTATGATTCGGAATTATTCCCACACGCAAATACACATCTTCATTATCGATAAGAATCATGAAACCAATTAAGCTATGAAGTTGTATATCACCTGTCACATAAACTACTTGAGCATTGTCCATATAACTGAAACATATACTCCTAGGAGACAAAGACCTCCAGTGCTTGCATGTTAAATGCTTCAATTCTTCTACGGTTATTTTAGTGCTAACACGAAAAATAGCAGAATGCTCACCATGATTCAAAACAACATTAATGAACTTGTCAGGCTTATTTGGTACCCCTACATATTACAAAAGAAATGATAATAAACATCTGAAGCTTCAAATTCATAAAACCTAAAATGTAAACGGTGTACATGAAAGTTCAAATTTAAAAAATGCCAAAAACATCAACTAACGTTAAACCTAGATAAAAATACTCCATCAATTAAGCTCCAGAATCTTAATGGAACAAAAAAATAGAAGGCTAGGATCTAGTATCACCGACGATTTCATATCATGCATCATAAAACTAAAAAAATCAACATCAAGTAACAAAATATCAAAATATCAAAACATCAAGGAGATTAGAATCAAAAAGCTAGTATATAACAAAATATCAACTCAAGATTATACGAATTGGTATCATCAACTCATAAACTCAGAAAAACTAAAAATTAGATGAAATACAACCAAAAGACTTCTAACCTGAAGTTGAATTCTGCTCCATTAGAAATCAAAATCCAATCTAATCTCCTCTAATATGTCAAATCACCTCCGAATTCAAACCTGGATCGATCTATCTCTCACTCTGTGGTTTCTTCAAACCTGAGATTAAGAATTTTCGACTATAGAACACACAAATCTCTCTGAAACTGTTAAAGTTACTGGACTAAGAACGTAAAATGTTAAAGTTACTGGACTAAGAACGTAAACTGAGTTGAAATATGATGAATAAACGATCAAAATATCTCTAAAACTGTTAAATCACCTCCCAAATCATCTCTGAGCTGCATCCTATTTTGAATTGAAGTTTCAGATCCAAAAGTTTCGATTTCAAAATCACACTTTATATAGAAGGAATCGTTCAAGGGTAATTATGGTATATCAAAAAATCGGTAACTCGGGACTCATATGTGGTTTTGGACTAAACTGTTCTGGGCGGGTTTTTTTTTTGGATTAAACTGTACTGGGCTTCAGATGGATGGACTAAAGCGTCCTAAGCCCAGTAACTTTGGGACTAAACGTCAATTTCTACGGAATATTTTCACTTATGATTGATTAGTGAAAACTACTACAACACCCATTTTTTCATTTTTTTCCACTGACAAATCCAAGGGCGTAAATTTTCACGGACGCCCCCATTTTCACTGATAAAATTACTTGCGAACCCAAAGTTTTAGAAATTATGTTTTTTGTTTTCTCCATCGTTTGAAATTGAATCTTAGGAATACTCAAAACCATTTTGAACGACGTACGGTATAGCATTTTGTTCACAAAAACTCTTCCTCTTCTCTCTCTTTTCTCTCTCCAAAAGAAGAAAAAAAACCCAAGCTTTCATCAACATCTTGCTCAGATTTGGTCCTTTTGGACCAGATCTGAGCAAGATTTCATTTTATTTTATTTTTAAGTTTAGTAATTAGTTAATCAAATAAAACATGTTTTCTATTGTTTTGATGTCTTTCGGCATATTTCTTCGCCATTTGGGGCGATTTTTCTTCATCATTTTGGACGATTGTCTCTTCGCTTTATGGGCGATTTTTTCAAATCTTCATGGCTGGATCGTGTCTTGCTATTCTCGGTTCAAAAACATCAATCATTAAACACGGTATCGCTTTGAATCTATTTTCATCATAAGAGATTTAGGGCATCCAGGTTCGTTTGGGTATACAAGATTAAGGGCAAAATACTCCTTTCTCTCAAGAGCATCTCTTATCAAAGAAGAAGAAAATCAGATTAAATGGTCGGGATTGATTCCAGATAACACCATCATTTTTCCCTACTACATAAACAAAATTTGGGTATCTTTACGGTTTATCGCTCTTTCTCTTCGCGATATACTTGTAATTGGTATCTTTAGTTGTATTAGGGGTTTAATCATCTTGTATTTTGATGTTTTTGTTATTCTTGTATGCGATCATGTAATCAGTATTTTGATTTGAATGAATTGAAATATGTTGATTGACCAAAAAAAAAAAAAAATTGAATCTTAGGATGAAGCTATTGTTAGATATGAGGATTCAATCTTCAGAATTGATCACAAGATAAGCTCTTCTATCATCAACTTTTTGTTTTCCAGAAAAAGAAAACTTCAAACTTCTGATTACAATTCGATTTGTTAGTCTAATCTTGATCGGAGTAAGGGTATTCTTTCATATAATCTTGATCTCTCTTTTGAGATTAAAATTTCGAAAAAGATTCTAGGGTTCTTGACTGAAATTTAATTTATCTCTGTGTTTTTAATCTTGATCGAAAATAATGGAAATCAGATTTGAATTTAGGCAGACATCTTAATTGTTGTTACCCGTTGAATCAATTTGAATTTTGTTAACTTTTAATTTCGAGCTTATCAGGTCTTATGCCATATTTTATGGTTTTGATTTTTTTTTGTTTCAGTGACATTATGTAGTATCAAACAGCAGAAGAAGAAGGAAGTCGCGTCTCTTTCTCTTTAAGAAGTTTTTTTTTTTTGATCAATACAACAAAGAATTTTATAGAAAAGAAGAAGTGTTACAAACAGAGAAGAAGTGTTACATACAGAGAAGAGGAAAAGGATAATAGTAGGAGAAATAAGTGAATGCTAGAAGCAGTGCAACTCCCCAAACAGATTACCAAGAAGAAACCAAAGTTTACGATCTACTGCCTATTCACAACAAGACCCCAGTTATGATACAGGTTTTGGAAGGTAATGCCTCTAAAAGAAACAGTTGTAGAAGTCCAATACAATAAGAGAGCCTTTATCTTCAAAATCAACTTTTATTGCGAGTACTCTACATCTTGAAAAGTACACTTATTCCTTTGCTTCCACACTCCCCAAACGAAAGCAAAAGGTAGCAGCTCCCACAGCTTCCTACCAACCTCAGTAAGGCCATTTGCCCCTTGCTCGACAAACAGGTCCGTGGCATTATTGCTAACAACCCAATCTCGGTGAAACTCTTTCATGAAAACCATCCAAACCGCATGTATGTTAGGGCAGTGAACGAATAGGTGATTAATTGTTTCTTCATTAGCCTTGCAAAGGATACACCTATTTGCCAACTGCCTTCCCTTCTTAGTGATATTATCTAGTGTTAAAATAGCTCTATGATGGATTAACCAAACGAAGAAGGACACCTTTGTTGGAAATAACGATTTCCAAATTTGATCAGAGGGGAAAGCGATACCTGAGGTCTTTGCCAACCCATGGTAACACGACTTGACCGAGAAGACTCCACTAGCCTCCCACCTCCATCTTCTTGTATCTTCAGCATCGCATAAGTGAATACCCTCTAAGAGATGGGAAAGGGTTGCCGCCTCTTCTATTTCTGTGTCAGTGAGTCTTCGTATAAAATTCAAGTTCCAGCTGATCTCCCCTTCACAGTTGGTAGTAGCAACTTCACTGATCCAGCACCGTTGATTTCTTGTAACTAAGAAAAGGTTTGGGAATTTTTCCATGAGAACTTCGTCACTTAGCCATCTATCCTCCCAGAACAGAGTTCTTCTACCGTTTCCCACTTTGTGTTGTATTCCACGCTTGTACTTATCACCCCTATTGCAGATCCCTCTCCACACCCCCAAGCCATACGGTTGTTTTGTTTGTTTTGTATCCCACCCATTGCTATTACATCCATGCTTTTCCTTCATAATTTTACTCCACAGCGCCTCCGGCTCATTCGAGAATCTCCACAGCCACTTGCACAACAGAGCATCGTTCAAGACTGAAATAACTTTTATGCCCAACCCCTCTTCTTGTTGTCTATGGCACACTTTGTGCCACGCCACCAGTGCCCCTCTATTTCTGCCATCTAATGTTCCCCACAGAAAATTTCGCATAGCTCTTTCAATCTTCTTGACCACACTAGTTGGAATTGTGAATGCAGACATCAAGTAAACTGCAAGAGAACACAAAACACTCTTGATAAGAACCAATCTCCCCCCATATGAGAGATACCTTTTTTTCCAGCCTGCCAATCTCTTCTCAACTTTCTCCACCACCGAGTCCCAGATCTTCTTGCATTTGATATAGATAAGTCTTGGATATTCATCAGTGATTCGATTAGACGTATCCATGTCCAGATGTTCTTTGAATCGTATGGAAGGTACACATTAACGAGATGATATTTTGATCTCTTTGCATCTTTGTATGTTGGTCGTGATTGACATTGTGTATGTTTGTGTCATTAGTCCTCTAGTGCCATACTTATATGGGTAGATAACATTAATTAACATTTAGTGGATGCATATAACGTCCCTAATGAGAAAATACATATAACGTCCCTAATAAGAAAATAAAATACTTATTTGGTCTATATTATTGTGGGGAAAATGGGGAATATGCCCCAAAATCGACTGTCATCTTGGGGATATGCCTCAGGATTCCAGTTTTTTGTAATATGCCCCAAAGTAACGGTTTCCGTCAAGGAACCGTTAAATAGACAATTTATCGTAAATGTGTCTTAACTTTCTCTCTATTTTTTTCGAGATTTTTTTGTCTGAATATGTTCCTAAACCTTGTGAAGGTGTTAATATATCGTATATTTGTCTTTTAATTCGCATATGTGATCCCAAGTGTGTGCAAATATTGACTACTTAACGGTTTTGGATGGAATTTTGGACGGCTGGGGCATATTCCCGAAAATTGGAATCCTGGGACATATCCTCAAGATGACAGTTGATTTTGGGGCATATCCCCAATAATCCTCCCATTATTGTGTTGTTGGTAATCAATAGATGAGCCTCAAGAGATCTGTGTGGATGCATATAACGTCCCTAATGAGAAAATACAATTCCCAAATGAAACTCGTTTTCTAGCTTCACTGTACTTAATTCTGCATATTTTAGCTTCACTGTACTCACTTTCCCTAATGACAAAATGGTTGCATAATGATGCATTATGCAGCTATTAATTTGGTTAGACATTACTTTACGTAATACACTCACAGGGATCATCTCATACCCCTTCAAATGTTCGCATCATCAACAGAGAGGAGCGCTGATCCTCTCCAAACCTCATCCATCTCACCCGCATAACTGCATCACCTCGAAATTGGTTGCATAACACGTTCTGCAGCCTTTTTTTTTGCATAACTTGTTATGCAGTCCAGAAAACAGTTGCATAACACGTTATGCAGCTACTTTTTTCTTAGTATTGAAACCAACAAAAAATAAGGCTGCATAACTTGTCATTAACCTACAATAATATCTACATAACATGTTATGCAGTCGTGAAAATGGATGATAACCTGCTATGCATCCGAAAATATGAATGCATAATGCATTATGCATCGAGAAAATTATTGCACAATCTTTTATGCATCAAGAAAATAGATGCATAACCTGATATGCATCCGTAAATATGGATGCATAGTGCATTATGCATCAATTTTTTTATGTACGCACTAAAATCAACCAAAACAATGGTTACATAACTTGTTACAGATGCATAACTTTGTTATCCAAATGCATAATTTGTTATGCAGTGAAGAAAATGGTTGCATAATTCGTTATGCGTTTGCAAAATGTGTTATGCATGTTTTTTGGTGGCTGCATAATAGTTATGTATCAAGTTTTCAAAAAAATTGCCTAAAATGATGACCACCTCTGATTTTTTCGTGAAAAACAAAAATTTGATATTCTCGTTTGTACTCGTTGCATAGCTCTCTTAAAAATATTTCTAACGATATAAAATTTGTAAAATTCCAAGGCGTGGATTTTTAGATATGTTATATCCAAGTTGTGTTGCCAATTATACCCCTGATGCATAATCCGTCATGCAGACATTTCTAATAATTTCATATAATTATGGGTGTCACGGAAATATTTATGGGTGTCACGGTACCTAAAATTAATTATAGGTCTAACAATGAGAAAAATTTTTTGGGGCATGCGCCTAATTTTCCCTTATGATTATCGATCGGATTCAAACTTGTTAAGGAACTAATCAGTGGAATGTTTACGGGTTTGAATTCAGAACTCTCTACGGTAAGTGTTTAAAATCAAATTTGTTTGAGGAACGTTTAAGTAGTAAAGAAAATCAAAAGATTTCAGGTTGGAATGAAAACATCCTTGTCCAAGTCCCACTCCACTATTCCAGCTAATGGTTTTTTGAGAATGTTAGTGAGCTTAAGATGAACGAGAAACGAGAGAAACTATAAAGAGAGTTAAAATAAAAGTATTCATTCACATTTTAGTACATATAAATGAAGGGGAGGGATCTCTCACATTTTTATTATCACATTATCTCATACATTTGGTGGCGGAGCCAGGATTCCAGAATGGAGGGTCTAAAAAAAAAATCCCTCGGACCTACATTGTCCATCACAGACCTGGTCTACAGAGTAACATACCATAAGATCACGGCCAAAGCTCGTAAAGTTACTACCAAATATTGAATGAACACGTACACGAGAGAATGTGGAAATGATCGTGATGGTGTTGTAAAGATTAAGCTATAGCTAGAATAATACATATCAATTTACAATAAACATTAGTTAATAGTAATGGAAGAGCAAAATGATGGAAGAAACAACATGATACAAGCTTCGACACATACCTCGTTTAGCAAAATATAAACTTCTCCAAGCTCGGAACCATGCTTAAAATATTAGAAGTTCAAACATATATGGATATTGTATACATAATAAGGAACCGATGAATGAATCAGTGGCACAGTCCTTGCATATGTAACACATACATTATATATCAATGCAACTCAGCAGAAATCTTGATCTACTGCCAACTCTAAATCACCTCTAATTACAAATCCTTCCATAGAAGCAACTGCTGGCTCTCTGACCTATGCTAAACAAGCATTCCAAATCCTCAATGGCTCATTGCTAGACAATAATTTACTAAGAATGTAACATAACTAATTGTTGGGTATAATTGTCCCATGCAAGACCAATCAAAGCACTAATTACACTCCGTAGAGTAGAAATCCTTGCGCAATTCTAAGTACAAACAAGGAGCATTATCAGATGCCAGTATTTGGTTCCTTACTTCCTTCCAATTATTCCCAAAGTCATTTAAATTGAAACCACCGCAAAACCCCACTTTCACTAGAGAGTCCATACCAAGTTGCTGGAGCTTCTTAAGAAGCCATTATGATTCCTTCATTGAGGTAACCAAATATTTACAGTCAAAAAACTAATAGCAAATGTTAGAGCATTGCTTGGTCGAACTCGCATGCGTTGCTATCTCAAGCATGTTTGTCAATGTTAGTGATCAAAACTATAAAGTCTTGATTTATAGTCTACTATATCTAAGGTATCGAACTAGGATAGAAAGTGTAGTTGAGCTCAAGAAATCCATGGCTATCATCATACAAGACGAATGACTACTCAAGGAACCAGTGGATCTTCATCGACTAAAAGGTATGTGGAGACTTGAACTTATCTATCACTCAAAAGTATATCTACTATATCTCTTATCTTGAGACAAAAGTTGTATTACTATATAGACTAAGATTATACACATATGATATTTCGAGTTGAGTATATCTCGCTTATTTATATCTCGAAATATGTGTTGGTAAATATTTCGCTTTAGCCAAGTTCATCTTTACCTAGTGACGAAAGTCATGTTATGTTTCAATCATTTTGGAAATCGCTCTGACGAGAAATAGTTTGTGAATAACAACTATATAACGTCCTATGAGAATTTTTCAATGATTGAAATAAGATTTTAGACAATATAACCATTGTAAGATATAAGCATTGTTGTGGTAACACATATATGTATAAGTCCTTATTCCTTGAACCGAAGTCTGCTAACTTTGTTGATCAAGTGAAACCGGAGTAGTGCGTGAGCTCAGTCCGCGAACTTAGCATACAAGCTCAGTCTGAGAACCTAGTCCGTGAACTGGCACAGTTCTCGAACCCGAGAATTCCTGTTGGAGTTTGTGAACTTCGTCCGGGAACTTAAGTCTGCGAACCCAGTCCGTGAACTTGAGTAGGTTATGTCTAAAAATGATGTTTGTGAACTTATCATAATAAACTAAGGAATGCTATTGCAAACCGTGGATTTATAGTTCATGAATCAATTCGAGTGAATCACATCGTTTTTTATTCGATTGTGTCTTGTGTAGTACATAAAGATCTAAGCAATTGAACAACTCTCTAACTAGTTCATTTGAGTCATTTGGACTAGTTATGGTGAAGAAGAATATGGTTGATATGAAAGTTATCATTTGGCTAACCATTTGGTTAACTAGTGTTGAACCAACTAATGTACAAGTTTGGGTACGGTTACACGAACCTAAAATCGTCTAGTACATGTGCGTATAACAAGATATATTTTTGATCTAACGGTTGATAAATATTAGCTTGAATCTAATCAGGTTTTCATCTAACGGTGAATATTGAATGCTTTGTTACTAAGCTAACATTGATTGCAAACCCTGATTTGAAGACTATATAAGGGAGAACTCTAGCAACTGGGAAACCTAATGCCCACACATTTTGTGTGATACTAGTTGTGCTAAGCTAGAGTCGATTCTCCTTTAACCTTTGGTTTTCTTCTTCTAAAACTAGGTTAACGACTTAAAGACTTCATTGGGACTGTGAAGCTATACCGATACTACTTTTCTTGTAGTTGTGTGATCTGATCTTGTTGTTTCTATCATACGAGTACAATTATAATAATTGGCTTCAGATTTCTATCTCTGATAGGCAAGATATAAAAGTAATCACAAACATCTTCGTCTCATCGTTTGTGATTCCACAATATCTTTTTTCGCTGCGTCGATTAAGACTATTGTGAGGTGATTGATAAAACTAAGTTGTTCTTCGGGAATATAAGTCTGGTTTTATTGATTGGTTCATGTTCACCTTGATTTATCAAAAGACGGAACAAAACTCATAGGTTTATTCGTGGGAGACGAATTTATCTATCTCGTAGACTTTTCTGTGTGATACTGATTTGTTTATTAAAGTCTTCGACTTTGGGTCGTAGCAACTCTTTGTTGTGGGTGAGATCAACTAAAAGAATCAAGTGCGTAGTATCCTGCTGGGATCATAGGCGTATGAGCATAACTGTACCTTGGATCAGTGTGAGATTGGTTGGGGTTCAACTAAAGTCCAGACCGAAGTTAATTTGGAGTAGGCTAGTGTCTGTAGTGGCTTAATACAGTGTATATTTAATCTGGACTAGGTCCCGGGGTTTTTCTGCATTTGCGGTTTCCTCGTTAACAAAATTTTGGTATTTGTATTATTTCTTTTCCGCATTATATTTTGTTATATAATTGAAATAATACAGGTTGTGCGTTGTTCAATCAATTAGAATATCCAACCTTTTTGGTTGTTGATTTAAATTGATTGACACTTGGATATTGGTCTTTGGTACCATCCAAGTTATTTCTCTTTGATTAAGACTCGCATATTGTATTTGCTTGAGTAAATTAAATTGATAGATTGAGATAATAACTCCTTGAGATATTTTCTATTGATTGAGTCTGACTGTCTAGTTGATTCTCTAGAAAGTAACTCGGAGTTGTTCATACAGATTGCTAATCGAAATATTGGGTGTGGTTATTAGACCCCCGCCTTTTCAATTGGTATCATAGCAGGCAAACACGTTCAAGACCTTACAAGTCTGTGTTTGTGGCAATCTGAGTCTGAGGACAAGATCTCCTTTGCGCATACCAAGATGTCTCCTAAAGCTTTTGATTATGTCAAGTGTCTTAGAAACACCTCAAAGGATTATTCCTCAGTAGATTCTTCTGAATCCCAAGGTAGAAATAATGTTCAATTTGATAATGACATTTCTTCCTCTCATGAGGCATGTGACACTCTGGCAAAAACTGAAAAGGAGCTCACCGGAATTTCAAAAAATACAGCTGAGATTGTTGACTTCAATGATCATGATCAGCTCATTGATGAATTTTAAAAGTCCCTTGATCGAGAACATGATCTCTATAACATCATTAAGTCATTCTCTAAGAATATTGAGAAACTTCACTAAGAAACTACTCTTGAACGTGAAAAGATTAGTACTCTTGAGGATATTGTTAAGGAGGACACAATTAGAGAAAAATGTTAACTCGAGACCCATTCATCAGATATCAACAGACTTCGTGTTGAAAAAGAGAAACTAAGTGCATCTCTTACTCTAGCCCATGAACAGTGTAAATCCTTGGAAAAGGAAAACTCTGTCTTAAGGAGAAATTCTTCTATAACTAATTCTCATGAATTACCGCATAAGAAGAAGTGTTCTCCAGTAGAAGATTGTATCAAGAAAAGTTTACATAACTTACAATCCTCTCATATGGATATGAAATTAGGACAGGTGTCAATTATTGCTTCTCCTCCACGAACCTGTACTTTTTGTCGGAAAAAGAATCACTATGATATCCATTGTTTTGCTAGAAGGAAATAAATTTCTAAGATTCATAATTTGCTTCTCTTCACTGTCAATAGAACAAACAGTCGGACGACTACTGCAGTGATTCGCATGCCCACAGAAAACTAGAAACCTTATAAAAATGATCTCTACTCTAGAAATCATTATAGGGCTCAAGAGCATTCTGGCATAAGTTCTTGTGTTGTTAAGGAAAGTATTCCCTGTACTTATAAGAATTTTTCTGGTAAATCTAAGTCTAGAAAATGGATACCTATCTATTCTGATCCTCTTAAAACAATTGTAAGAGGTCCTAGATTTAGTCCTCAGAAAAAACTTCTGACGAATGTGTTAAACACGCCATGTCTTATTCTTCAGGGATGAGAGACAACAAAAGAAAGGCGAAGAAAACAAAAGTCGAACAGTTAGATGAAATATACAACACCTTTCTCAATGATCAGCGTGGGACTAGTTTCCAGTCAACAACCTGATTCCATGTATTTGTTTCCTTGTTTCTAACTTGAGAGATGCAAGGAAAATAATTGAGAAATACTCAAGTATGTTGTATATTATTTCAGTTTGAGATTTTTTTAGCAGTTCGCAAACGTCCGCGTCTCCTCTTGAGTTCTTAGGGTTTTTCAAAACTAGAGTTTTCTATTCTCGTTCGCAAATGCATATATATATATATATATTATATTTTTTATTTTTTATTTTACCTATAATTTTATGGAGAGCTCAGCAAGATCTCAAGAGATTGTGCGTCTTGATATGGAGGAAGACAATCAGGAGCGTAAGACAATTCAGGAGCTGGTTCTAAAGAAGATGTCTGAAACAAATGATCACAACTCCTGGATTGATGATTCTGTCAAGGATTTAACTCATTTTCAGAACGATTCAAAGGTCGAGTTTGCAAATCTTCAATTGCAAATAAATCAACTTCTAGATGGTCAGGCCAAAATTCTTGCTAATCAGAATCTTCTGATACAGAATCAAAAGAAGCTCATCATGGACTGTGTCAAAGCTAGACAGCTTGCTCGGGTTGTTGATCGAAAATTTAGTGTTCTAACTCACGAACATGGTGTGTCTACAGTCAAGAGAGTAAAGGAAATTAGTGATACCTTCTTTGATGGATTCATTGAAAGATATGAAGTTCTCAATGAACTATGACTGTATTGCCTAGTAAATCTTCTATTTTCTCTTTTGTTTAGAAGAATAACTAGTGTTTTAGAATAGCCATTATTGTGATTACACATAGCTATGTCCAAAGTTTTCATCTTCTTGTTTTTAGATTTATTGGTTTAAATTCTAAACTTGTTTGGAAGATGATGGTTGCAGTATTAATCTTTATGGTTTTATATATTGCAATATTTTGATGGAATATGTGTGTTTACGTCCGTGAACTTAATGTAGGAAATAGTTATGCATGGATTGGAATACCGTAACAAATCCACCATCACCACTATGAAGCTTCTTGTTCAACCGGTTGTGAGACAGTTCCACCATACTTGTAGCTTGGTTGTCGAAGTGTTTATATTGGTTCATGAATGCGGCTACAAAATTCTCTTTGTGCGGATCCAATCAATTGTCCACCAAATATTTCATCATACTTGGATAACTTCTCAAACTAGCCAATAGCATACGAGATCGTTCCTCATAATCTTCCACGGTGAGAGAATATTCCATGGTATCCCAATCCTTATGGAAACTAGCCCATCTTAGTTCCGCCAACTTGTCATCCTTCTTGAATTTTTTTTTGGCTTCTTCTTGTTGATCAACCGGTAGTTTCTTTATTCTCTCCAATTTACTTTACATTTTTTGACGAATGATGGTCTTACATTTAGTTTCAATGCTATTTAATAGGTGGAACGTGCAAAGAAGGTGATGAGCATCTGGGAATACCCTCGCTATTTCATTTGACAATGCTTGTTCCTTGTTGTTAGAGCATTGCTCGGTCGAACTCGCATGCGTTGCTATCTCAAGCATGTTTTTCAATGTTAGTGATCAAAACTATAAGTCTTGATTTCTAGTCTACTATAGCTAAGGTCTTGGACTAGGATATAAAGTGTAGTTGAGCTCAAGAACTCCATGGAAATCATCATACAAGACGAAAGACTACTCAAGGAACTGGTGGATCTTCATCGACTAAAAGGTATGTGGAGACTTGAACTTATCTATCACTCAAAAGTCTATTTATCTCATATCTTGAGACAAAATCGTTTTGTTGTATAAACTAAGATTATACACATTTGGTATTTCGAGCCGAGTATACCTTGCCTATTTATTTCTTGAAATATGTGTTGGTAAAGCTTTCGCTTAATCCAAGTTTATTTTTACCTAGTGACGAAAGTCATGTTAAGTTTCAATCACTTAAAAAATTTCTCTGACGAAAAATGGTTTTTGAATAACAACTATATAACGTCCTCTGAGAATGTTTCAATGATTGAAATGAGAGTTTAGACTATACAACCATTGGAGGATATAAGCATTATTGTGGAAACACATATATGTATAAGTCCTTATTTCTTGAAACAAAGTTTGCGAACAGGCGTAAGTTCTCAACCCGAGAATTTCTGCTGGAGTTTGTGAACTCCATATGGGAACTTAAGTCCGCGAATCGAAGTTTATGGATACTCCAAGCAGAAAATTTATTTCCTTCTAGCCATAATTAACCTCCTTATATCTCAAGTTTATGGATACTCCAAGCATGATATCTTCTGATGGAAATGATGTTAATTTGATTGTTAAGCCATCAATCATGAAGGAAAAGGAAAAATCTCCGCTAGCTCCAACATTGAAAAGAAAAAGAAGGAATGTGAGGAAGCCAAGAGCCGTTCCTTCAAATTCTCAGAAGTTTTCAGACGTTCTTGAAGTGTTGAAAGAGATGCAAAACGAGATTCAACAAATAAAGGCTTTTCTGTATAAGACTCATGATATTCAGAAGGCCCTAGTTCGCCAACATCATCCAAGAAGGTTTATTGATATAAACTCCTACCTTAATGAACCTTATGTTCCAATGGATGTTGACGACAAGGAGTTCGGGGGCGATAAAGAATTCTTTAAAGGTCTTATTGCCTAGTAGATCTTCTATTTTTCTTGTTTTTGTTTATAAGAATAACTAGAGTTTGGAATAGCCATTATTGTGATTACACATAGCTATGTCTAACGTTTTCATCTTATTTTTAGATTTATTTGTTTAAATTCTAAAATTGTTTGGAAGATGATTTTTGTAGTATTAATATTTATGATTTTATATATTGCAATATTGTTATGGAATATGTGTGTTTGCGTCCATGAACTTGATTGTCCCGTACCTTGTCAAAAGTAAAGTCGTTCATGAGTTGATATGATCATATTGATAAAATGAATGAATTGACTTTTGACAAATACAAAAGTTAAGCCTATTATGTCAATTTGTGATGGAAGATAGGTTAAAATCTTTTGTTTTCAAGGATTATGTCTATTATATGTCTGAATGAGTCCTTGTGTATTCCGCAGTAATTGATCTTCCCTGATCCATTTTTTGTGTATTACTGTGAGGATCCGTAATGTGTCTTATGTTGAGCACTAAACAACCAAAGTTGATTATTTTTATGATTAGCTTAGTTGTTGTTCCGTAAGACACTTTATGTTGAGCATATTGAACTAAATTAATCATCTTGTTTGGTTATTTAGTTATGACTCCGTAAGATTTCTTATGTTTGAGCGTTTTTGACTGGGTTGATTGTTTTGATGATTAACTTAGTCATTGCTCCATAGATTTTCTTATGTTGATCATGAACAATTAAATTGATTACTTTTGTGATTAGTTTAGTTGTGTATTCCGATTAGATTAATTATGGGTTTTCTTGTGATAAATCTAATTGAGTTTCTTAAGTCTCCATAAGTTTACTTGTTTTGAGCATATTTGGTTAAATTAATCATGGGTTCTATTACAGTTAATTTAATTGATTTTTTGGATTTAAATTCATACTTGTATGTGATTTTTTATGTCCAAAGAAATCCTTCTTTTCTTTTTGAAATTAAGGTCGCTCTTGTTGTTCTTTCGAGAATGACATATTATGTGGGAGAGTTCTTAATTGAACTTGTGCTTAATTGCCAAATCTTTGTGGGGATTGCGGTTGTGGAATATTATAGGGGTTATCTTGTATCTTTATAGACTCCTTGATGAATGCATTTAGCTTCATCTTTATGATTGCATCTAAATAAGATGATATATACTTACTTTTGGTCATGGAACGTCTCTTACAAAAAAATTATTAGGATCCCGTTCTTGTACCTTTGCTAATTTTATTGACAAAAAGGGGGAGAATTAATATGTAGTTTACACTACAAATACATATGGTTTTCGGATCATTGTGTTAGGGGGAGTGGTTTCCATGTGAAATGAATTATTGACTAAGGGGGAGTGACATATCACCATAGTATTGTTGTTAAAGTTGTGATGCAATTGGACTTTGACGTTGTGTGATGATACTACGACACTGTATAACAATGATCGAGAACTCTTGTTTTCTAGTTGTTATAGCTATGGATTTTCAACAACGATGATGCTAAACTTACAACCTTTGGGATCATTGGAGTACTTGGAGGTGACGAAGATTTCGAGTAATGTTGAAGATTAGACATGTGGAATAGGAGTTACAAAGTTTATTTATATACTTTTTGTATTCCATATGTATTGATAATTTTGTCACTAAAATTGACAAAAGGGGAGATTGTTATAGCATTGCTCGGTCGAACTCGCATGCGTTGTTATCTCAAGCATGTTTATCAATGTTAGTGATCAAAACTATAAGTCTTGATTTCTAGTCTACTATATCTAAGGTCTCGGACTAGGATAAAAAGTGTAGTTGAGCTCAAGAACTCCACGACAATCATCATACAAGACGAAGGACTACTCAAGGAACTGGTGGATCTTCATCGACTAAAAGGTATGTGGAGACTTGAACTTATCTATCACTTAAAAGTTAATTTATTTATCTCCTATCTTGAAACAAAAGTCATTTTGCTGTATAGACTAAGATTATACACATTTGGTATTTCGAGCCGAGTATACCTCGCCTATTTATTTCTCTAAATATGTGTTGGTAAAGATTTCGCTTTAGCCAAGTTCATATTTACCTAATGACGAAAGTCATGTTAAGTTTCAATCACTTTGAAAATTGCTATGACGAAAAATGGTTTGTAAATAACAACTATATAACGTCCTCTGAGAATGTTTCAATGATTGAACTATTGGAGGATATAAGCATTGTTGTGGAACCGTAGAAGTTTGCAAACTATTTTGATCAAGATAACCGGAGAAGTGCGTGAGATGAGTACGCGAACTCAGTCCGCGAACTGGTTGAAGTTCTCGACCCAAGAAAATCTGCTGGAGTTTGTGAACTCCATTCGGGAACTTAAGTCCTTGAACCTAGTTCGCGAACTTGAGTAGGTTATGTCTAAAAAAGATGTTTAACGGCTTAATACAGTGTATGTTTAATCTGGACTAGGTCCCGAGGTTTTTATGCATTTGCGGTTTCCTCGTTAACAAAATTCTGGTGTCTGTGTTATTTCTTTTCCGCATTATATTTGTTATATAATTGAAATAATATAGGTTGTGCATTGTTCAATCAATTAGAATATCCGACCTTTTGGTTGTTGATTTAAACTGATTGACACTTGGATATTGGTCTTTTGTACCATCCAAGTTATCTCCTTGTATTTGATAAAGACTCGCAGATTTCTATTTGCCTGAGTAAAGATCAAATCAAGTGAGAGATATATAAACTCTTTGATATACTTTTATCTAGATCGAGTCTGACTGTCTATTTGATTCTCTAGAAATTATATTGGAGTTTGTCCATATAGATTGCTAATTCTAAATATTAAGTGTGGTTGTTAGAACCCCTCTTTTTCACTTGTCGGTGACAATCACCTTTGGAGTATATCCCTCCACGTAGAATAACTTCACTTGTTTTACTTCCCACACATAACTCTCTTCAGGCTCATCTTCCAAGAAGCAAAATGCGACACTAAACAGAGAGTTGGTGGAAGTTTTTCCAACAATGTTCGACACCGGCATCTCATAGTTGTTGGCCTTGTACGTGCAATCCATTAAAATTACTTGATTGGACAATCCATTAAAAGTACTTGAATTTAAATTGAAGCTTGACGGACATTTAGTCTTCTTAGTGAAAGTAGTATTCTTCCTCTTCTTCTTTCCTTTATATTCGGCACCCTTTTTCACATGACTTTTACTTTCTCCACTACACTCGCAGTTTGAAAGTGGCGGTCATTTGTTGATCCATTACAAATTATAACACGTATAATTAACTTGCCACGTTCTCTAGCCCATTGCTTTGCCTCATCTTTCGTTTTCCATGTCTACATGATCCAAAAGCTCAAAGTTAGTCAAAAAAACATAGTGATATGATCCAAATGAATGAGAAACATATCTTTCCATTAGTTTCAAAAAAAAAAAACACCTACCAAGTCATTCAAATAGTGATGGGATGAATCTTCAGTTAGAATTTTGTTTGCATCAGGTAGACATGCATTGGGTTAGGTGGAAGCACGATCTATCAACCAAAATGTCACAACATTAATCCAATTGAAGAAGGAAAACTACAATTACATTCAGGTTTTAAGAGCCACGAACCCAACCTTATGTAGTATTCCCAACCGTAAAATTTGTATTTCCAATCGTATGAACAAAATTCAAATCACAGTGAAAAAGCGGGGGTCTAACAACCTCACCTAATATTTCTCTTAGAAATCCGTATGGACTAACTCCAATATACTTTTAAGAGAATCAACTAAACAGTCAGACTCAGTCTTAACAAAAATTATATCAAAGAGTTATATCTCAATTTATCGATTCAATCTGTAAGGACCCTCAAGCTCGTCAACGATATTAGACCAGTCAAGAGACGAATCAGCCGATAATGACTCGATTAGTTTAACAAGGACGTTAATTAATAGAAATTAATCTAACAACAAATTAGATGCAAAAAGGACTACTCGAACATGTCATTCGGATTCCGGACGAAGAAGATATCATCAGTTAAACTTAATGGGAAAAATAGTTAGTTTGCAGTTTAACCGACTTGGCAGCCCTTATCCAAGTTTTGGGCGCCTTAGTATTTTGGCCGGCCTTATCTCTAGATTGAGCAGATAAACTCGATTTATTTTGTATTCTTCTTCTTTCTCTCTTCTTCTTCTGCTACTTCTACTCATCGCCTCTGGCAATTTTGTAAAATCATTCTGAGGTTTAGGGGAAACGTTAGGAATTGATTACTGGCGGTGGTGGTGTTATTAGTTGAGCTCGAGAGGAGAAGAAAACTGATGATGTTGTAAAATCGAAGATTAAGGTTTCTGATATTCATTGGATTTATGATTTCAGATGATTGAAAAGATATTTAAGGATGGGTTGGTTGATCTGGTGATCATGGTGGTGTTAAGTCGTGTGTTGATTCAAAATCAGGAAGAACCAAAAGAAGGGTTTTCAAATTGACTTTAGGGTTGTGTGGATTTGAGATGTAGATCGAGTTGCTGATGGATTGAGAACTAATGGGTATTTGTGTAATTGAAGTTCTGAAGTTAAATTGGTGAAGATTGAAGAATTAGGGTTTCATGAGAAGGAACTCAGTGAAGCAATTCGGAGGATGTACAACTTGGGTAAGTTGTTAAACTGCTTTAATTGTGTTATTAGAAGAATAAATGGTTAAATTGTTGATTTAAGATGTTGTTGGGTGAAATTGAGTTTAAGAAGGATGGTTAAGATGATTACAGAGTATATGAATGTGCTGATACGAGGATTATGATTATGGAAATAAAGTTAATGAACTATAATGATGATATTTGGAGAATTTGTAGGCTTGAGAGGGTTTCATACTAGCTATGATTGTTGTTGTTGTGTTGAATAGAATTGCAGAAGTGTCTTGAGTTTGAGATGCAACGGATAAGCAGTGGATCGGTTGATAGCTAGTGATGTGTTTTTATTGTGAAGATGATGTTACTGATGTAGTATTGTGGAGTGCAAATGAGTTAGTGGTCTATTGCTGAACTGGTGTTGATGTTGTTACAAGAAATGTGTTGGTGGAGTGGTTGTTGAGCTGAAGTGCAGATTAACCAGTATTGCAGGTGGAATAGGAAAGAGAAGTTGAAGTGGTGTAATGGAAGTATTGAAGTGTACTGATATGTTGTGAATTTGGTTGTGATGCTAACATTACAGGGAGGTTTAGGAAATTAATGGCTGAGTGGTGTGGTTGCAGTTGGTAAGTGAACTGTATTGGAGTTGAGATGTTATTATTATTGCACAGTTGGTGGTGTTGGATTGATCTGATTTGAGTTAGATCCTAGGTTGTCTCTTATTGTTGAGTTTTGTGAAGTTCTTTTGAATGGTTGGTTGTGGAAGTATTGGTGAAGCTGTAGAGGCTATGATCAGTGGTGATGCTAAGTATAATGTGGTGAGGGTGTCAGTTAGAACGAAGTGTATGTGATGGTTGGTTTTGGTTGTGGTGTTTTCTGAAGTTCAGTTTATGAAGAATGGTGACCAAAGAGTTGTAGATAATAGTTGTTGTGAAAGCTTGGAAAAGCTGCAATTGCAGGTAGGCATAGTCTTTGCTTGTAATTGGAATTCAAAGTTTGTTTAGTATTGATTTGATAATTGTATTGATTGCATTAGTGTTCTTTGGCCTGGGAAATGGCTCTGGCCTGTGCAGAAGCTTTAGGCTGTTAGTCATCCCAGTCAGTCTAGCTGACTTAACTGACTTAGTGTATCTGACTTAGTTAGCTCAGTGACCAGACATGACCAAACCTGACTCAGTGACTCTTGACTGAGTTGAATCTGTTGACTAAGTTGAACAGATGACCGTGGACTTGACCGGACTTTGACCTGGACTTAGATGTTGACTGTTAGTTGACTCTTCTGACTAAACGTTGACCGTCAGTTGACCCAGTGGACTGTTAGTGACCGTTTGTTGACCAGATAGACTGGACCTTAGTTATTTGGGCATGTTTAGTGAACTTGGGCTTATAAACAATTTTCTTAATGAGTATGTATTGGACCTTTGTGGTCCGAATTAGCCTTTGGTTTATTCTACAAAGTTATAGATATTTATAAAACTTAGCTATGGACTTTATAATCAATCTAATTGGATTAGTAAACTCTTAGTTATACTAAAGATAGAGATTAAGATACCATAATGGGCTTAGAACCATTAGATAGAATTGTATGATTCTTGTGTGAGCCTTTTGGCTAAACTCTTAGAGTGCTTGTATGATTAACATTTAGATTCTATTAACAACGATCGATTCAAAGGATGAACCAGTGGATCATGGATCTCGAGGTAGGCGTGACTTGTCATCAAAATAGGTGGGAATGCATTTGACTCTTTTGTAATCA
Organism: Papaver bracteatum; assembly: GCA_023529315.1. Classification (NCBI taxonomy): domain Eukaryota; kingdom Viridiplantae; phylum Streptophyta; class Magnoliopsida; order Ranunculales; family Papaveraceae; genus Papaver; species Papaver bracteatum. The sequence goes on from JAJJWX010005152.1 coordinate 3,730,817, forward strand.
TTATTATTGTTTTTATAAAAGTTTATGATTAATAAACTCATGCATTGTCTGTTCGTGCATTTCATGCTTTGTATAAATTGCATTACGATAATTTTGTTGATTCTTCAAATCTTTCCATAATTTGGAAAGTACTTGTACTGTTTGATTGAATTGTTATGGGAAATAAGGATTTCCACTTGTGGTGTATAGGATATGCTTCTTAGAATTTATATCTAGTGATTTTATAAGTAATAGGAGTGGAAGCGGGCTTCAATATTAGTAATCGGAGTGGAAGTGGGCTTCAATATTATACATTGTTTGAACAAGGAGTTTGTCCATACACTTGTTTGTTTATTTCAGTGACTTGGTCACTGTTTAATGCTTCAGAAACATGTAATGTTCTCTAAATCTTTCTTATGATTATTTAGAAGTTAAATGTTAATTATTTTCACTTTCAATTTCAGTGACAGCTCAGAGTAGCGCATCAAAAGCTTCAAGTGTTGAGTTCGCTAGATGATTAACTTCTGCTATGTTTGTTATGTTGCATATTCTTTGTAAACCAAATCTCTATAGTATATGTATCATTTGAGAGATTTATATATATATATATATATATGTATGTATGTATATTTCGGAGCGGGGCTAGTTTTGGGTTAAGTTGTATTAGATTTTCCCTTATTTGAATGCTTAAGTGTTTGATTTAGATTCTTCAGTTAAATTCTTGGTTTTGTCAGCTGCTAGATTAGGGGGCGCTACACAATCCTAACTCAAACAAATAGAAATATGCGAGTCTGATTGAATACAAGAGAAATAACTTGAATGGTACCAAAGACCAATGTTCAAGGATCAATCAATTTCAATCAACGACCAAAGGTTGGATTTACCAATTGATCGATACAACGCACAACCTGTGATATTTCAATTATATAACAAAATAATATGCGGAAAAGAAATAACACAGATACCAGAAGTTTTGTTAACGAGGAAACGGAAAATGCATAATAACCCCGGGACCTAGTCCAGATTGAACACACACTGTATTAAGCCGCTATAGACACTAGCCTAATACAAACTAACTTCATTCTGGACTGTAGTTGAACCCCCATAAATCTCACACTGATCCAAGGTACTGTTGCGCTCCTTACATTTATAATCCCAGCAGGATACTACACACCTGATTCCCTTAGCTGATCTCACCCACAACTAAGAGTCGCTACGACCTAAAGTCGAAGACCTTAATAAACAAATCTGTATCACACAGAAAATTCTATATGAATAGATAAATCTATCTCCCTCAGAAATACCTACGAGTTTTGTTCCGTATTTTGATAAATCAAGGTGAATAGGAATCAATCGATAACCCGAACTTATATTCCCGAAGAACAACTAGAATTATCAATCACCTCACAATAATCTTAATCGTCTAGCGAAACAAGATATTGTGGAATCACAAATGATGAGACGAAGGTGTTTGTGACTACTTTTCTATCTTGCCTATCGGAGAAATTAATCTCAAGCCAATCTTACGATTGTACTCAAATATGATAGAAACAGCAAGATCAGATCACGTAACTACATAGAAAATAGTTGGGTCTAGCTTCACAATCCCAATGAAGTCTTTAAGTCTTTAACCTACAGGGTCTCGATAGAAACCTAAAGTTAAAGGAGAATCGAATATAGCTTATACAACTAGTATCACAGGAGGTGTGGGGATTAGGTTTCCCAGTTGCTAGAGTTCTCCTTTATATAGTCTCCAAATCAGGGTTTGCAATATAAGTTACCTTGGTAATAAAGCATTCAATATTCACCGTTAGATGAAAACCTGATTAGATTAAAGCTAATATCTTTCAACCGTTAGATCGAACTTAGCTTGTTATACACAAATGAAATGTAACTTCATTTAGGTTTGAGTAACCATACTTAAATGTGTACACCTAGTCGGTTCAACAATAGTTAACCAATGGTTAGCCATATAAGTACTTTCATATCAACCTTATTCATCTTCACCATAACTAGTTCAAATGACTCAAAAGAACTAGTTAGAGAGTTGTTCAACTGCTTAGATCTCATAGAAGTACATAAGACACAATCGATACAAAAATGATTTTGATTCACTCGAATCGATTCATGAACATTATAGCCACAGTTTTCAAAGATTGCATTCCTCAATTTATAAATGTCTTAGTTCACGAATAAACCGTTTATAGAAAATAACCCACTCAAGTACGCATACCGTACGCATACTTAAGTACCCGGATTGAGACTTTTTTCAGTTCACAAACTCCAGCAGAAATTCATGGGATGTGAACTTCTGGAAGTATGCGTACGGGTATGCAGACTTAGCTCCGGACATCCTAAACCAGAAAGTACGCATACTTTGGTTCAAGGATTTTGGACTTACACACGTATGAGTTCACATACAATGTTTATATCCATTCAAGGTTATACATTCTAAACTCTCATTTCAATCATTGAAAAATTCTTAGAGGATGTTATATAGAGGTTATTCACACACTATTTTTCATCAAAGTAATTATCAAGAGATTGAAACAATCAACATGACTTTCGTCACGAGTAAAGATGAACTTGGCCAAAGCGAAAGCTTACAAACACATATTTCGAGAAATAGATAAGCGAGATAAACTCGGCTCGAAATAACAAATTTGTATAATTGAAGTCTATATAGCAATTCGACTTTGTCTCAAGATAGGAGATATAATAGATAGACTTTTGAGTGATTGATAAGTTCAAGTCTCCACATACCTTTTTGTCGATGAATATCCACTAGTTCCTTGAGTAGTTCTTAGTATTTGCATGATGAACGCTGCGGAGTCTAGAGCTCAACTACACTTACTATCCTAGTCCAAGACTTAGCTATAAGTAGACTAGAAATCAAGACTTATAATTTTGGCAACTAAACTTGACAAACAAGCTTGAGATATCAACGCTTGCGAGTTCGACCATGCAGTGCTCTAACAATCTCCACGTTTGTCAATTTTAGTGACAAAACTATCAATATATATGGAAAACAAAATAAATAAACTTTGCAGCTTCTCATCCACATGCATGATCTCCTTGGTTCTTCAATATTACTCGAAATCTTTGTCACTTCCAAGTACTCCAATGATTCCAAAGATATTCAAATCAGCATCACCGTTGTTGAAGATCCGTAAACATAACAATGAGAAAACAAAAGCTCTCAATCATTATTACACAGTTTCATAGTATTATTACACAAGATAAAAGCTCAATTGTATCACAACTTCTACAAGAATACTATGGTGATATGTATCACTCCCCTTAGTCAATACTTCATCACATGAAAACCACCCCCCCCCCTTACATAATGATCCGAAAACCATATGTATTTGTAGTGTGAACTACACATTAATTCTCCCCTTTTTTTTCAATAAAATTGGCAAAGGTACAAAAACTAGTGGGATCCTAATGAAATTTCCATAGAGACACTTCATAACCAAAAGAAAGTACATATCAACTTTTTAGATGCAATCATATAGCCAAAGCTAAATGCATTCATCAAGGAGTTTATACAGATATAAGATAACCCCTATAATATTCCATAGCCACACTCCCCACAAAGATTTGGAAATTAAGCATGAGTTCAATTAAGAACTCTCCCCGATAAAATAGCATTCCCGAAAGAACAACAAGAGCAACCTTACTTTTACAAGAAAAGAAGGATTTATTTGGAAATTAACAAATTACATAAGAATATGAATTTTTATCCAAAAATCTCAATCAAATTAACCACAAGAGAACCTATGATTAATTCAATCGGAAATGCTCACATAAGAGAACTTACGGAGCCGCACCGTATATACATAAAAAATATGGATTAGGAAAGATCAAAAATGCATAATAAACAAAGATTCATTCTATTATTCATCACTATTTGCACAATGACATATAATATACTTAATCTTTGTAAACAAAAGTTCATCCTATCTTCCATCAATATATGCATAATGACATAATAGGATTAACTTTTGTTTGTCAAAAGTTCATTCAATCTTTTATCAATACTTGCATATCGACATATAAAGGACTTAACTTTTGACCACTTATGAGACAATCATAGTTCACGGACGCAAACACACATATACCATAACAAGTTTGCAATATATGAAACCATAAAAATTAATACTGCAAAATCATCTTCCAAACAAACTTTAGAATTTAAATAAATAAATCTAAAAACATTGAAGATGAAAAACGTTAGACATAGCTATGTGTACTCATAATAATGGCTATTCCAAACCCTAGTTATCCTTCTCAAAATATAAGAATAAATTCTCATAATAAGTTTCCTAGACATTGAGACCTCTGAAAAATTCTTTATCGTCTCTAAACTCCTTGTCGTCAAAAACTATTAGAATATACGGTTCGTGAAGATATGAGTCAATTCCAATAAACCTTCTAGGCTGATGATGTCGAACTAGGGCCTTCTGAATTTTAAGAGTTCTCATAACAAAAGACTTTATTTGTTGAATCTCCTTCCTTGTTTCCTTCAACTCTTTAAGAACATCAGAAAACTTCTGAGAATTTGAAGGAACAGCTCTTGGCTTCCTCACATTCCTTCATTTTCTTTTCAAAGTTAGAGGTAACAGAGATTTTTTTTTCCTTCATGATTGATGGATTAACAATCATATTAACATCTTTTCCATCAGAAGACATGATGCTTGTATTAGAGCATAGCTCGGTTAAACCCACCAAGCGTTGGTATGACAAGTTTGGTTGTCATATTTTAGTGAATCAAAACTCATTTAAAGAGTCGCTTGATTATTTACTAGTGTTAACTTCGTATAGGTTAGATAGAAAGTGACTAGGATATGAGACTTACAAGTATTACGTGAAGACTTGAAGAATGTGAAGATTTAAAGAACTACAACGACGACATCATCCTTCCACTTGAAGTTAGTAATATTTTACTTGAAATGTTTCATTCCTAACGTATCTTTCAAATTGTGCATATTGAAAACATAACTGCGAAGCTGTGTATGATTATACTCTAGTTATACATAGTATTAAGGAATTACAATACAAAGTATAACGTCTATCTTTTGAACTTCGTATATAAGACATCGACATAATCGTATGAATGCTATTGTGATAATGTATGGGTATGGGTGGAGATTTCGTCCTAGGAAACAATGTTTTTACATTTTTTTTAAAGGAAGTACAATTCATAAACCTGTGTTATAAATCGAAATGGAAATCGCTAGGCTTATTGGTATTGTTATTCATTGCAAATCTTTGGATTACCAATATGTGTGTTTAGTATAACCTCTCATAACTTGTTTATGTATCTTGGTAAAACTATTCACAAGGCCTGACTTTTGTATTGGTATGACTTTTATTAGTGAAACCGATCTTAAGTAATCACCTGAGATGGTATGATCGATTTACTGTAATTGGTATGACCAACTCTAGACATTGGGGAACCGATCCTAGTAAGAGGTGAAACCGATCACAAGTATGGGAATCGATCCTTGTAAGAGGTGCAACAAAATCTTAGAGTTTGGTAACCTGTCCCATGAATTGTGCAACTGAATACAAGTTAGATACCATATATATGTGGTAACCGATCCTAGTACCTAGTCAACCAATTTTTTGAAAGCTAGTGTGACTGATCTTAGTACCCACATGGAGGTAGAACCGAAACTTGTTTTGGTAGAACCATTTAAATCCATGATTGGTGATTTGATAAGATAATCAATCACATAGTTCTTGGAAATCAGATGAACCAATTCTAAACTTGTTTCGAAGTGTGGCAAATCAGTTCCAAGATTGTAAATATGAAAAAGGATGTACAAAGTAAAGATGTCGACATACTTTGAACATGTGCAGTAACTCTTATCTTTTATTGTTCAAAGTTATTCCTTAATAGCTAAAGGAGAATCCCGGATCGAAATAAATTGATAATCTTTTAATTAAGGTTTTTAGTTTTATATGCTTTTAATTTCCAGCAATTAAAATGCATATCTTTAGAAAATAAAAATTAGTAATGTGCATCTACTAGTTGGAGATTTTCTAATGAGGTTTCGGTCAATATTTGGACAGTGCATTTCCAGGAATTATGAAAACCTTTTTTGCCCTTATTGCATATCTTTGAGAATATTCGATTTTGAAAATTTCTTGGTGTCCAAACTTCCTTGGTCTATAAATATTAAAGTTTGCATTTCAAGCAAACTAATCCTCAGAGCCAACAAAACTACCAAGTTGTGTTGTTACTGGTGGAGACGTCTATTCGGAGAGGAAAATACCCTAATTAGGCGAAATCTCTTACGACCGCTCGTTTTAAAGACTTCTTTGGGATTGGGAAGCTTTACGAGTACAGTTGGTGGGTGACTAGATAATTTCGGTTTATTATTAGTTTTCGATTGATTTGATTGACTAACGGTTGTTGAAATTTGATTGCACCTAGTTTGTTTATGCTTGAGAATCTTCTCCTATGATATAAGATTCACTCAAACTAGATCGAAGTTTCAACGGGGATCTTTAGACTGTTTGTAGATCTAAAGACGTCTTATGATAATCCATTGTTAACAGACTCCGTTCTATATATGATTGATCACAAGAGATTCAAGTTGATTGTGTGTAGGTGTTTATTGAATATACAAGAAGATTTGAAGACGAAGAAGATTTCTGATTCGGGTTTATAATCTTTGGTGTGCACAAAACTTGATCGGCTGGGGATCCAACTATAATCTGTTTATCTTTGTGATAATCCAGATTGATTAGTTGATTAGATCGGCATCAATACGTTGCTTTGTGATTCGATGTATTGATTGCAAAATCTTGACCATTACCTTGGTAGTTGTTATTGGATAGATCTAAAAACATGACAAAGGAGTTTATTGGGATAAACATAAGATCCTTTTGTCAAACTCAAATCACTTTGATTGAAAAGAGTTGTCACCGAACAGATTTGTTGTTCCTTTACTATTTGGAATACTAATCAAAGGAATTGTTCCAAGTATGTGACTTATTGCAAGTTGGAGGCACAAGGATATAGATAGAACTAGGTGAACTATAGGTTTAGTTGCTTGGTATCAACTATACGAAGTTGGTTTAGATTTTTTATAGCGGCTTAATCCTGAGAGTATTCAATTTTGGAAAAAGTCCCGGGGTTTATCTGCATTTGCGGTTTCCTCGTTAACAAAATCTTGATGTGTCTTTTAATTTTCTATTTCCGCAATTATAATTGTTTTTATTATAATTAGAAGTAAAATACACAAACGTTAATTCCTATTTACTTGATATTAATCCTATTGTGTTTGGTTAAGTCTGAACCTATTATCAAGTAAACATACTTCGTTGTTGTATTGTCTCGATCTTGTATCCATAATCAATCACACAAGTTATCTTGTTGTCGTATTGTGTCGATATCGTATCCATAGACGATCACAGGAAGTGTGAACCGATTAGTTGTATTGTCTCGACTAAGTCCATAAATAATCACTTTCAGAGAAAGGACTTATAGATTACATTTTTTAGATTGAGGTATATTTGGGTACCCTCGTCTTTTCAGCTTGGAGTATCCATATGAGTATGGGTTTGTGAGAGGAATTCACAATTTAAACTCAACAAGTAGTCTTAAGATAAAATGAGTTCCAGAGAAGGAAAATGAATGTAGGGTTACGAAACCTTTAAACACAGGTTCGTGAACGCACAACTCATAACCCTAAGAAGGGTAGAATTATCGAGAATAACCCTCTTTTTATTGATTGACCAGGGAAGTCCTTTCCAATATCAATTAGATATGGAAGAATTCCAAATTTTCAAAACGCAGCAATGCTAAGAAAAGAAAGATAAATAAATAAATAAAAAAAATTCATAAAGCCCGAGGTGTGCACAATCTTGTCTCTTTTGATCAGGCACATGAGACAAGATGCACTAAGCAACACAATCAAGTTATGCTGCGGTGAACAAAAATCTGTCCACCATGACCTCTATGAGAGGAATTCATTGAACCCCATACCTCAAAATGTTTATACCATACTTTCACTAGTGGTCTTGTCTTATTCTTGGAAACTAACTTCTTTGACGAAGATAAAATCTTACATACCTCAGCGGTCTTTTGAACAAGTTTGAGCTTGTTTGCTAATCGATTAGATCTTCATTGAAGTTTGTTGACATGCCTAAATTTGTGTTTATACTTGTAACACTTTGACAGTTCATGACCTTTGAGCGAACAATAAGAGCATGTCAACCTGGTATATGATTCAGGCATCCGAGATGTGTAAGCTGCTAGATACATAGTGGAACCTGAAAAATTTGACAGAGAGTTTCCAACATAAAGGTCAATTTTTTCTTCCAGATTGGTTGAGTTTTCTCCTGAAAGACTATCGAGATTGATATATGTATTGCTACAATTTTCAAAATCAATATTTTCACAAAGAAATGCAACACTTCACTTTTCGTATTCATTAAAATCATAGTTGTCAGGCATTTCATCAAGTGTTGCAGCAAGACCTTTGTTCCCAGTGTATTTTTTTACGATTTGGACACTCATTTGCAAAATGGACAAAACCTTTACACTTAAAGCACTGAGGCATATCCTCGTTACCAGTTTCATCATTATTCTTGTTTTTAGGAGGAACACGATTATGAGGTTTATCTGATGATATGGTTTTATCTCTGGAGAACCGTCTACTTCTCTTCAAAAGAAGATCCCTAAACTGTCTTATGATCAACGAGACTAACTTGTCAAGATCTTCATCTGATGAATCAGCCTCAGAAAGACCATCTTCAGAGATGTAAATACTTTTACTTTTATTAAGTAATTTAGTATTCTTTTGTGCTTTGAAAGAAACATCCTTCCCAGATTTGGATGTATGCTCATGATCAAAGATCTTTAACTTCCCAACCAGAGTATTTTTGGAAAGCGTTACGAGATTATTTCCTTCAATGATAGCATGCTTCTTAGAATCGTATCTGGATGGCAGATATCTAAGAATCTTCATCACAATGTCCTTTTCAGGAATAGTCTTACCCAATGCAAAGGATGCATTAACAATGTCAGACACTTTGTGATTAAACTTATCAAATAATTCTTTATCTGCCATATGAAGGTTTTCCTAATCAGAATTTAGGTTTTGAAGCCTAGATTCCTTTTCACAGGTATTCCATTCAAATACGGTTTCTAAGATATCCCAGGCTTCTTTAGACTTCGTGCAAGTAGTCACATGATGTTGAAGATCTGGGGTAATGGCATGAATGAAAGCATTTAAGCCATCAAAATTTTACTTTAAAGTTAGGTATAAATACATTGCAGCAAGAATTTCTTATGGACTATATCAACCAATATCCTTAGGTATAGATACATCGCCTTCTATATTAATCGGAGGATCATAGCCATTAACAACATGTACCCATGTTTGAAAATCACGAGCTTGAAGAAAAGCATGCATAACGATTTTCCACCATAAGTAGTTTGAGCCATCGAAGACTGGTGGTACGTTTATGGAGGTAGAATTTCTGTCCACAGACTCAGATCGCTTACAAACACAGACTTATGAGGTCTTTAAACGTGTTTGTCAGCTCTAATACTAATTGAAAAAGCGGGGGTCTAACAACCTTACCTAATATTTCCCTTAGCAATCTGTATGGACTAACTCCAGTATACTTTTAATATAATCAATTAGACAGTCATACTCAATATTAACAAAAATTATATCAAAGAGTTATATCTCAATTTCTCGATTCAATCCTAACTCAAACAAATAGATCTCTGCGAGTCTGATTGAATATAAGAGAAATAACTTGAACGGTACCAAAGACCAATGTTCAAGGATCAATCAATTTCAATCAACAACCAAAGGTTGGATTCACCAATTGATCGATACAACGCACAACCTGTGATATTTCAATTATATAACAAAATATAATGCGGAAAAGAAATAACACAGACACCAGAAGTTTTGTTAACGAGGAAACCGCAAATGCAGAAAACCCCCGGGACCTAGTCTAAATTGAACATACACCGTATTAAGACACTACAGACACTAGCCTACTATAAACTAATTTTGGTATGGACTGTAATTGAACCCCAATAAATCTCACACTGATCCAAGGTACAGTTGTGCTCTTTACGTCTCTGATCCCAGCAAGATATTATGCACTTGATTCCCTTAGATGATCTCACCCACAACTAATAGTTGCTACGACCCAAAGTCGAAGAATTTAATAAATAAATCTGTATCACACAGAAAAGTCTACAGGAACAGATAAATCGGTTTCCCACAAAAATACCTACGAATTTTGTTATGTATTTTGATAAATCAAGGTGAACATGAACCAATCGATAATCCGGACTTATATTCCTAAAGAACATCCTAGAATTATCAATCACCTCACAATAATCTTAATCGACTAGCGAAAAAAGATATTGTGGAATCACAAACGATGAGACGGAGGTGTTTGTGACTACTTTTCTATCTTGCCTATCGGATAAATTAATCTCAAGACAATCTTACGATTGTACTCAAATACGATAAAAACAGCAAGATCGGATAACGCAACTATAGAGAAAATAGTTGGGCCTGGCTTCATAATCCCAATTAAGTCTTTAAGTCGTTAACCTACAGGGTCTCGATAGAAACCTAAAGTTAAAGGAGAATCGACTATAGCTTATACAACTAGTATCACACAGGAGGTGTGGGGATTAGGTTTCCCAGTTGCTAGAGTTCTCCTTTATATAGTCTCCAAATCAGGGTTTGCAATCTAAGTTACCTTGGTAATAAAGCATTCAATATTCACCGTTAGATGAAAACCTGATTAGATTAAAGCTAATATCTTTCAACCGTTAGATCGAACTTAGATTGTTATACACAAATGAAATGTAACTTCATTTAGGTTTGAGTAACCGTAATTAAATGTGTACACCTAGTCGGTTCAACAATAGTTAACCAATGGTTAGCCATATGAGTACTTTCATATCAACCTTATTCATCTTCACCATAACTAGTTCAAATGACTCAAAAGAACTAGTTAGAGAGTTGTTCAATTGATTAGATCTCATAAAAGTATATAAGACACAATCGAATCAAAAACTATTTTGATTCACTCGAATTGATTCATGAACATTATATCTACGGTTTTCAAAGATTGCATTCCTTAATTTATAAATGTCTTAGTTCACGAATAAACTGATTTTAGAATATAACTCACTCAAGTACGCATACCGGTACGCATACTTAAGTACTCAAATTGAGCTTGTTTTCAGTTCACAAACTTTAGAAAAAAATCACGGGATGTGAACTTCCAGCAGTACACGTTTGGGTATGCGGACTTAGCTCTGGACATCCTAAACCAATAAAGTACGCATACTTTTGTTCAAGGATTTTGGACTTACACACGTATGAGTTCACATACAATGTTTATATCCATTCAAGGTTATATATTCTAAACTCTCATTTAAATCATTGAAAAATTCTTAGAGGATGTTATATAGAGGTTATTCACACACTATTTTTCATCAAAGCAATTTTTAAGAGATTGAAACAATCAACATGACTTTCGTCACGAGTAAAGATGAACTTGGCCAAAGCGAAATCTTACCAACACATATTTCGAGAAATAGATAAGCGAGATAAACTCGACTCGAAATAGCAAATGTGTATAATCGAAATCTATATAGAAATACGACTTTTGTCTCAAGATAATAGATAAAATAGATAGACTTTTGAGTGATAGATAAGTTCCAGTCTCCACATACCTTTGTGTCGATGAAGATCCACTAGTTCCTTGAGTAGTTCTTCGTCTTTTCATGATGAACGTCATGGAGTCTAGAGCTCAACTACACTTGCCATCCCAGTCCGAGACTTAGCTATAAGTAAACTAGAATTCAAGACTTATAGTTTTGGCAACTAAACTTGACAAACAAGCTTGAGATAGCAACGTATGCGAGTTCGACCAAGCATTGATCTTACACACATGAATATTTACGGTTGGAAAAGAAAAAATCTAACCTAGCCGTAATCTCAGTTACGGTTTGGAATTATGTAAAACCCAACCGTAAAAAGTGCAATAAAGACCCATGCACATAATTGGTTACGGTTGGGTTAAGAATATAATTTTTCCAACCGTAATACTTCTACGACTGGGTTTTGTCATATTGAATACCAGTTACGGTTTGGAGTTCATCCAAGCCTAACCGTAAACAATGCTTACGGTTGGTTACGAAGGGATAACCCAACCGTAATCTGGCTTGTAAGTCGAAAAATCTGAATATTTTTACGTACTTTAGCTAATTTTGAGCGAAATTGAACTCATGGGAGATAGTTTAGAGGCATACCTGTTGATTTTCAACCATTGGTTCTTCACTTTGTCGATTTATTTCTTCAATTGGTTGAGATTCACCATCACTTTGTGTTAAACAAATCATCTAACATCTAACAAATCATCCATCTCTTGGTCTCCAACATGAGGTATGTAAAACTTGTTTTCTCTATCATACAAAGATTGACCCACCTCGAATTGGAAACTGGTTTCATTCATTTTGGTTGTGTGAATCAAAATCTAGGTTTTGAAAGAAATCTCCAAAAAAATTTTTTTTTCTTCTCTCTAGTTTTTCTTCCCACAAAAACTCAGTCCGAAAATTCACCAAGTATATAACAAATTCATTAATTCAATCATTAAATAATTAAATAAAATTAACATTACCTAAATAATGGTTATTTAATCATTATAAAATTATTATAGATAAGTAGTTTTTGAAATTACATATGATTGACCCGTTTTTATCGTATTAAGTGATGACACCACTTTATCGAAATATGATGCCCCGGTAATAGCTTTCCGAAAAAACGGATCTCCCTGCGAGAAAACACACGTTCACGTGCATAATCAAATACAAAGGTCATTAGATTCGATGCACTCATGCAATGTCTTGTCACTGATCATATGTAATCTCCCACATGGAGATGGGTCATGGCAACACCATATTATTTCATTTTCTGTGGGCAAGCAAGACTAATCTTATAAGCCATATAGTTTTCATTTCTTCGTGGTAAACTAAGACTTTATTGTCACCATCACATTTATACGCTAGTTGCTATCTTTTTGATAGTTTGCTTTGACCAACTTCATTTCACTCTTGTGAAAGGAAAAATAATGTGTTCATGCTTTTGTAAAATTTCGTTCAATAAATGTGTGCTAATTTGTTATTCTGCAAAGGCGTGTGAACATACTTTGCGTTTTATAGCCTTTGGGACGCGGTTTCTTACTTTTCCTTTTGTGAATCAAGGCCCTCTGTTTCTTTTGTGCTATAGCAGAGCAACGGTGTCCAAATTCCTCATCAATGTTAAATGTAATCAAGTAGCTGTATACTCCACGGTTAGTCTCGGTTATGAGAAATTGAGTTATGAGCGGTTGTTCATGGCATTAGGAATTATACTTACTATAATCCACGCCATATTTAGCGTGTGGTTGTTCATGGCATTACGAATCATATATATGCAAGTGAATTATATACAACAAACCCTACAAGGAACGAGATAAAGACTGTAAATGCGTGATGTTTGTGGAAGAAGAAGATAATATTTTTAAGCTGATTAATTGGTGTGGGAACCCCGGTTGGTGGGTATTATCAACTTGGAAAATACTACTTATATATCAAAAGAGTGACAATCTTGACTGTGTACCCAATGTTTTTGGATGCAACTCCCCCTCATAAACCCTATCATCAAATGTCCTTATCAGACCATAAGCACTGACACTTGATGGATTTCCAACGAATGCAATTCAACCATTTTCAAATAAGTTAAAGAGTGACTGATATAATTGATGGGTTCCATCAGCAAAAATAATTTGATATCGAAGAATCATACATGCAAAATCTTGCATGGGTCATCGTCAAATATTTGGGTCATCGTCAAATATCGAAGAATAGTTGTGATGAGAATCCTAACAGCAACCGTAGTGGGCGATTAAACTCAAATATTTGAGTTGAGAACGAGACGTAGTGGGACGCCTAGTTAGTAAGTTCGCGAATAATACTCGTATAATTCGCGAATCCGTCCGTATCGATCGAATCCGTACGTATTAACCGTATAACTGGAACCCCGATTTAGATTCGCGAATTTCCATCTTTAAACGAATTATACGTGTATTTACGAATTACCGAATCATACGTCACGTATAATACTTTGCCACATCATCATTAAATAATCATTATTTATTATATTTTTGACTTTTAAAATTTTACATTCACTAATCTGATTCCAATACCATCAACATTCATGTTATTTGCTGATTGTGATACACATATCGTATGTATAGTTCATGTCAAGTATTAAACTATAATATTTTAGGAGAAATTATATTAAAAATGATTTTTTAACAGGTTAATATATGCCGAATTTTGTATGCCGAATGCATATCTCTAAAACGAATTATACACGTACGTATGTCGTTCCGTATTACTGCCGAATCACGAATCGTTGACCGAATTTAACTTTTACGAATCCGTATAATACTCGTACGTATCCCGTACCACGAATTGCTAACTAGGGTGGGACTGGGACGTACTATCGACCAAATCCCAGACTAAATCCAAATTCCAGACTATGTTTGGTGGAGGACCAAGACTAAACCCAAATATAGTCGAGCGTTGATATAATGTTCGCCCCCAAAACAGGCGAACTTAAAGTTTACGCCCCACACCAGGCAGGGATAAAGTTTACGCCCCATTTTTTTTCTTTGGTGGGGCGAACATATAATATACGCCTGGTGTGGGGCGTGAACTTTATGTTCGCCCCACACCAGGCGAACATAAAGTTTACGCCCCTTTTTTTTCTTTTCTTAGTCGGGCGAACATAAAGTTTACGCCCCACACCAGACGAATTATAATTTACGCCCCACCAAATTTAGTCTTCTACCGTTGTGTCACAGCACGGACTAAACCCAAATTTTGTTCTTTTTTTTCCTCTTTGGTCTTTGGTTATTCTCGCACCACTGCAGTTGCTCTAACTTAGGTTTAATTTGACTAAAAATGCAAAGACATTTGTTTCACAAAATACTATAAAAATAGAGATTGTGATTAGCTTTTAAAAGAAAAAAATTAACTCAGTGTCAAGGAGTTCTATTCAATGAATCAAACAGAGTAATTGACCGATCAGAAAACAAAAAATTTAAACAGAGTAACAAAAATAGACCTGTAATGTTTTTGACTATACTCCTCAGATCAGTTCCAGGAAGTATGTTACTTAAAGCACTGATTAACCACGATAAGAAAACACAGTATTGGCTAGTTCAAGGTATTAACCAATTTGGCTTTAAAGCATGGACTCCGAAAAACAGTTAATTATACATAAAAACACATCGGTTAAGTAGTTTTCTCCACCAAATTCTAATCCGCCCGTTAAATTTAGTGACGCATAAACTATTTGTACTTTTATACGGAAGAAATGCGCTTGTTACGTGCATACTCATAAGAAAAATGTTGTGTTTATGCAACATCTAAATCATATAAGGCAGAGCCGTATCTATGAGAGGGCTAACTGATGCTCGCCCTCTCAATCCGCACTGACGTATTTAATTATTTTTAGTTAAAATGTTGGCTCACCAATTGTATTAGTTCGGTCCTGGAAAAAAATTCAGTTCTTCTGGATCGTCACTAGTCATATAAGGAGTATGATTTAGAAAAAGATTGTAAAGCAGTTGTATTAAAATTCAATCATACAACGCACAAGCTCATCGATCCGTATATAATCCAGTTCTACAACTAGTCGAGGTGGAGCCTTAACCTCCGACGAAAAATATACTTTAGTGGTTCTTTTTTTTGATAATTAAGAAATTATATTATTAATGAGCTGAAATGTTGTTTTGATCTTGGGCTAAAAGATCATTAAGTTCATGCCCGAAATTATCAAATTTGAGAAGATCAGTAGCTAATACTCTGACATTTTTAGCCACAGAATCAGCCACTTGATTGTCGTCTCTGCCAATGTAACTAAAAGTGCATGTACTAAAAAAAGAAGCTAAATGTTTAATCTCTCTAATCAAATTCCTATTTTCCCAAAGAGTATTCCAAGAATCTTCATTGATAGCTTTGATAACTACTTGAGCGTCACCTTCCACTTGAATGTCAGCCAGGTTCATTTCTCTAGCCCACGACAGTGCTTCTCGTATAGCTAAACACTCCCCTTGTTCTGTATTTAAGACTCCATGCTTGAAGCTACCTCTGATCCCGTCACAGTAGCCTGCATGATCACGTAAAACAACGCCAGTACCATTCTGATTAGTATCATGGTCAAAAGAGGTATCAACATTGAATTTAGCAATACCAAAAGCAGGAGGACACCATTTGGACAGTTTATCACAAGTATGAGGATTAGAACAAGTTAAAGTTTCATGTAAATGAGAGCTTAAATGGAATCGAATTCTATTAGCTGTAGTGAAGGGGTTAAGTTTAACTCCCTGAAAAATTGCTTCGCATCTGTCTTTCCATAGTATCCAAGAAACAATCATGTAGGTGAGTAGAATTCGATCATCCAGCAATGGGTTTCTACCATCGAACCAGCTAACTACCCAGTTCGAGACAATGTCACAGTTTGCAGAAACTGCCTCAATTTCAATGTTGAAATGTCTCCATACTTTTCTAGCATGCCTACACTCAAAGATAAGATGTTCCATTGTCTCATTTTCTCTTCCACAAACTCCATATTGTGTTTCTATATCAGGATTGTAAGCTGCAAGCTTAGATCTTGTTGGATGACACTCATTAATGCATTTCCATGAAAAGAGTTGAATTCTATGGGCCACCTTACAGTTCCACAGTTCTTTCCACACTTTTGGTTGAATGCCAGCACCATTATCCAAGATACCATTAGAACTTCTGGATAGAACATTATAAGCACTCTTCACTGAAAATTTGCCATTTTTTGAAGGAGTCCAGAGCATAATATCTTCTTTAGAAGTGTCAATGAAGATTTCTTGAATAAGCGTGGAAGTAATGTCATCAAACAGGGTGTCCAGAAGTGAAATATTCCAAGAATTTGTAGCTGGATTGATCAATTCATCTACAGTTTCATAGAATCTATGCATTTCATTCACTGGAGTAGGTGGATGATTTAGACTTGGAATCCAGTTGTCTTTCCAGATTTTGGTTTTTCTTCCATTGTTGATCTCCATGAAATAGTAATCTTTAATGACATTTAGACCTTTGATAATTCCATTCCACATATAAGAACAATTTTCAGCTTTGAGATTTTGGTGGAGGATGTTACCATACTTGAAGTATTTGCTTGCCAGAATTTGAACCCAGAGTTGGTCATCCTCAGTGCAGACTCTCCAATCTAACTTAGTGAGTAAAGCAAGATTGAGTTTTTCCATGTCTCTGAAAGCCAGTCCTCCATGATCTTTTGACTTGCATAGTTTAGAGTAAGAAATTGGATTGAAACCCCTGTTAGAAGAATGACCCCAGAAGAATTTTCTTTGTATTGCAGTTAACTTGGTTAGGAGCTTGTCAGGTAACTTAAAAGAGCCCATTTGATAAACAGGCAAAGAATTGAGAACATGTTTAATCATAGTAGATCTACCTGACTGAGAGAGAGAAGTAGAAGACCAAGTTGATAATCTGTTATTGAAACTATCTTCAATAGACTTGAAAGCTTCTTGTTTTGAATGCCCAAGGATAAGAGGTGAGCCTAAATACCTTTCTTTAGAGCTCATGATTTTGACCCCCAGTTGTTGAGTGATTGCAGCTGCTACATCTGGCTTGGTGTATTTACTGAAATGAACAACAGATTTATCAAAGTTGATTAACTGACCTGATTGAGTGCTGAAATTATTGAGTAAAGTAAGGAGATTATTAACTGAGTCCAAATTTGATTGAGTGAAAATCAAGCTGTCATCTGCAAACAGAAGATGATTAATGGCTGGAGAGTTTGCAGCCACTTTAATTCCTTTAATGTTGTTGCTTTGTTGAGCAGCTATGAGATGTCTTGAGAGAAACTCCATAGCCAATATGAATAAGTATGGGGAGAGAGGGTCACCTTGCCTAATACCCCTTGATGGATTGAATTCTTCACAAGGAGAGCCATTAAGAGTAACTGATAAGGTGGTAGTGCTGATGCATTGGTCAATCAATTCACAGAATTCCTCATTGAAACCAAAATGTCTTAAGACCTTGATAAGAAAATCCCACTCTAATCTATCAAAAGCTTTAGACATGTCTAGCTTTAGAGCAAGCCAACCAATTTGTCCTCTTTTCTTCTTCATGGAGTGAATAATCTCTTGAGCAATTACAGTATTGTCACTGATCAATCTTCCTGAAACATATGCAGCTTGATATGGTGAAATGATCTTCTCCATCAATGGATTCATTCTATTGACAAGAATCTTGGATATAACCTTGTAAGAAGTATTGCACAACCCTATAGGCCTATAATCTACAACACAAAGAGGTTTTTTTTTCTTTGGGATTAAAGAAATATAGGTCTTATTGATCTGCTTGAAAATATACCTTGTTTGAAAGAATCTTGAAACCATGAGACATACATATTCACCAACTACATTCCATTGACTTTTGTAGAACCCAACTTGAAAGCCTTCAGGACCTGGGGCACTCCAATTTTCCATGCTTTTGAGTGTGTTGAAAATTTCTTCATTACTTGGTATTCTGGTGAGAATGAAATTGTCTGCCTCAGTAATAATTGTAGGAATGACAGAGAAAAGACTCTCTTCAATTTGATGATTGGATGAAGTACTAATATCTTGGAAGTGCCTTGTCAAATGAGATCCAATTTATGCTCTAGAGTGAAGCCAATTACCATTGCAGTCTTGAATGGCATCAATATTGTTTCTTGATCTTTTCCTGCTGATTTTGTTGTGGAAGTACTTACTGTTGTTGTCCATGTCTGTAATGAAACTGTCTCTTGACTTCTGTTGTAAGAATTCATTTTGTATGGAATGCCATTTACTCAGATCCCTATTGATTCTCAGTATGTGCTCATTGACTTCACTGCTTGTCTGTTGATTTTGTGCAAGACTAAGCTCCTTTTGAAGAGATTCAATTTTTTGATTGATGTTGCCAAAATGTTGCTTGTTCCAAATGGATAGATCTTTCCTTGTGTGCTGAAGTTTTTTAACCAGCTGAAAACCTGGGGAACCATTGATACTAACAGTCCAAGCATTGGCTATAGTAGATGCACAAGTTTCATCATTTAACCAGGTTAGAAAGAATTTAAAGGGTTTCCAGCAAGTTTCACTTTCAGAATCAGTGACAAGGAGAATAGGAGTATGGTCACTACCCACTTGATTAAGGTGAAATAGCTTAGCTTTAGGAAAGTTTCTACTCCATTCACTATTCCCTAGAGCTAAGTCAATTCTTGATTTTTTTGAACCAGTGCCTAGATTATTGCTAGTCCAAGTGTAATTTCTTCCAACAAAGCCTATGTCTTCAAGACCACATTCATAAACTGTTCTATTCACCCAACCATCTAAGGAGGAAGAGGTATTATTATTGTCATCAATGAGATGAAAATTTAGATCACCTAAAAGTATCCAAGGATAATTACCTTCTAAACTAGTTTGCTTAATATAAGACCATTGTTCTTTTTTCTTGGCATAGAGAGAAAAGCCATACATACAAGTAAGAAGGAATTCTGGTTTACTAGGATCACTTTGAACAACAATGTTAAACATATTCCTTTCATCACTTAGAAGATCACATTTAAAACCACTTTTCCATAACAAAACTAGACCACCAGATAAGCCCACTGGCTCAATGAAAGCACTATAAGGGTAATGATATTGATTCAGAAGGGGTTTACTTTTAACTTGAGAAATTTTGGTCTCACACAGAAAGACAATGTCAGGGTTTTGAGTTCTGACTAGATCACTGAGATGATTTCTGGTAGCTGGGTTCTTAAAACCTTGAACATTCCAGGATAAAATCTTCATTGAAATAGAATAAGTGTGGGTATGATGTGGGTGCACCTGAACTAAGAAGGAGTGAAGTATAAAGTTTTGGAATAGAACAAATTGTGTAATGAGGCACAAATTTAAAAGCCTACTAAATCTAGAAGTGCAAAAACAGATTCTAAGAGCAATATGATTTAAAAGAGTGAAAATATAGAGAGTAATGGAATTTTTAGATTTTACCTGATTCCCCTCTGTCGCTTGTGTTGTTGGGTTCTCTCCAGTTGTGATCATATGAGTATTCTTAGTGGCCTGGATTGAATTCAGAATGGTGTTCTGGGAGGAAATATCTATGGTAGGAGAAACATCAGTTGCATTATCACCAGCTCTATGTCTTTTTCCAAGCCTGCAATCCTCATCCATAGGGACTTCTTCATTTTGCATCAAAGAATCTAAATTGATCTTTTCACCATCTTTAGGAGGTACAAAAACAGTTGATTTGATGAACTTTTTATGAGAGTGCTTTACAGCTGGAGTTTTGATGGAGGAGCTTTCAGTGCTTTTGGAGATGATATTGATACTCTTTCTGATGTTATTGACATTACCAACAAAGTATGGTTTTTCATGGGCTTTCTTGAGGAAATTCACAACATCCTTACAGACTGACTTTGAATGATTAATGATATAGCAATCTGTACATATACTTTTTGGTTGTCGTTCAAAGAAAAATTGTTGCCATTTAGTGACTCCAGCATTGGTTGAGCATTTGACCCCCCTTCTCATCGGCATAGAAAGATCCACATTGACACAAACCTTTACAGGGACACTACCAATAGGAATAGCATCTTTGGGCTCAATTGAGATGACCTCCCCCATAACTTGTCCAATTTTTGTAACAGAAGAGACATTCATATGTTCTGGCAGAAGGTATTTAAGCTGAATCCAAAAGAGTTGAAAACCCCAATGCTTTTCAGTGTAAACCATACCTGGAATATAGTCATGTACCACTAGGAGATGCTTGTTAATGCTCCAAGGCCTTTCATCTATAACTTTGTTCAACAATTCCCATTGGTTAAACTTGAAGATGAAGGTATTTGGTTCTACTTCAATGATTTTCAAGTCTTCCAGAGTTAAGAACGGCCAAGTGAAAGTGATATTTTTCTCTACTGAGTCATACCCCATTCTTCCTTCCATAATTATTTTTACAATCGCACTTGCTTCCCAGTTATCCTCTAATTCATCTTCTTTGTTATTTGTCTTGATAACTACAACTTCATTGACATTTCCAAGATCAAGAGTAGCATTCTTAAACTTATTAGCCAAATCAACCACTTGACAGGAACTAGTACCTTCCATTTTTGGAAAAGTAGACAATTGAGAGGTATACCTTATCAGAAAAAGATTTAAACTGTGTTTGGTTTTGCAATGGCCTACGGAAGAGTAGATGATGGTATTAAATTGAGATTCATTAGGGTTTTGAAAATGATAATGAGATATGGAAAGATTATGCTTTGACTGAGGATAAATTTTTTGCCTGTTTACAAGGAAAGAAAATTGGGAGTATTTTCCTTTGAAAACGCAAAGATTGTAGCTGTCTATGTTGACATAGTTAGCCAGAATAAGGTAACAAACTAACTGAACAAGAGTGATTCCACAATTTTTGAATTTTGAATTCCTAGAATGGCGCGATGAGTAACAACTGAGTTTCTCCGAGTTGGTACCGATTTGAACTGTCTCCCTTTGAACACCATTAGCAAAAGCTATGATTCCAATCCATTGTGAACCTTGAAGCAAAAGCTTTATGAAATACTCAACAAAAGCTATGAACACAACAACAAAAGTGGCAAAAGCCATTAGAGAAGAACCCATAAGCAGAAGCATTAAGGGAATTAAGGTTTTAGAAACTCATTAAAACTAAAACAGTGTTAGAAGAAAGAATAAAATTAACGAAATTTTTGATACTTTAGTGGTTCTGGTAAAGCATGTATAGTCCATTTTCACGGATTTTCACGGAGTTAGATGGCGAATCAAATGAGCAAAACTCACAGAACTCTACTCTAATCTAACGTAACTTCAATTGTTTCCAATCTCATCATCTTGGATCTTGGTACTCAGAAACTTGCATAGCCTTTTTATTTATTTATTATTTTTTTTTTTTTCTAAGGTTTTACTTTCATTTAATTTCCAAATTCAGACAAGAAACTAGTCGGAAGCCTAGCAACAAGCTGGGCTCCAACTCCTTTTTGAACTACCACACTTAACCTATGAAAAAGGAAATCACCTACACGCACGTTAACATCATGACTAGCAATATAGTTGCGGAGCCGCTGAACGAAGTCTGTTGTTCCGTCCCCAAATTCACCTAGAGTAGTGAAAGCCAAAGCACCAAATCCATATCCTTGTGCAGTGCATTTTTCTAAATACTTGGTATTTTTGTTACTAAAGAAACTTGCATAGCCTAATAATGTCTAAACACAGTATAAGAAAGACGGGTGATAGACGTGTAATGACGGAAAAATCGGTTATGTTGGGATCCGGATCGAATCCCGGATAAACGGGCCCATACTTGACAGCCATCGCGAAAAAGAAACACAAGGGTTAAACTCAAGTTAACACCAAACTTAATGGACTAATTCGGAAACTATAAATATCAGTTGACGGTGATTGCAAAAGAAAACATATGTTCTTCTAGCTTGTTTGACTTTGACTAAGGAGTAAATTAAAAAAATAAAATGTATTTTATTATTTACAAGTCCTTGCGTGGAGCCCATAGATGGCTAATGCTTTGCTGTCTATAAGCTCTATCTTTGCTGGTTTTTATGAGGTTTGTCTGCTCAGCGGCTCAGCCTCAGCCTAGAAAGAGAGAAAGAGTTTTTTCTTCAGTTTTGCCCAATCGACACATAGACTTCAGAGTCAGTCCATTTGAAATCTTCTCATTCTTTTTCTTTTCTTTTCTATATCACAATCAAAAAGAAAAAGAAAGAAGAAACAAAAAGCTTATCATCAATCTGATTTGATGGATCTTTCAGATCTAATGCTTTCACAACCACATGGATTGTTATTCTTTTCAACTTAACTCTTTATATTTAGATCTCCATTGCCTTCTTCCACCTGTAGAAACGAATTGATCACAACAGAAGAAGCAGAAGAAGAAAATAGAAGCTGTTTCAAAAGGTGAGTTTTTTTTCTGTTCTTCTCAATTAAATACTGAGGTGTGAAGGTTTTTGAGGAATATTAAATTCTGGGTTTTGTTAATTGTATGAAAATGGAAATGGGATTTTCATTTTCAGCTCTATGATGAATAGTTGAGAAGAAAAATATGAGATTTGTGGTGGAGAAGTAGGATTGAATTTGACATTTTTCACACCCTGTCTTGCTTTCACCTCACTCTTTCTTCTTGATTTTATTTTCTGTACTGGATATTTGTTTTTGAATTCCTATTTCAAGACCAAGAAAGGTTTGAATTTACCGAAACAAGAGTAGGATTTTTCTTCATTCTTCTTATATTTATTATTTGTAAATTTGAAATTGCATTATCTGTATCTCTAATATAATTTTTCTGCTAATTTGACTATGCAGAATTATTTGGTTATCAGATTGTTATTCTACACTCTCCAAAGGGAAGGAGTAGAAAAGTGGAGGATTGGATTTTGTTACATTCATCATAAATGTGGAGAAATTGGAGGCTGTTTCAGTGAGATGAGGGATGTTAGCAGGGTTGATGAACTTTTTGAAAGCCTGCTGGCTACCGTCCGACCATTATGGAGGTTCAGACACGGTGGGTCGGCAGGATGGACTTCTATGGTACAAAGACAGTGGCCAACACATGAATGGAGATTTCTCAATGGCCGTTGTTCAGGCCAATAATTTGCTTGAAGATCAAAGTCAGCTTGAGTCGGGTCCCTTGAGCTTGCTCCAGTCTGGTCCTTATGGAACTTTTGTTGGAGTATACGATGGGCATGGTGGACCTGAGACTGCACGCTTCGTCAACAATCACCTTTTCCAACATCTCAAAAGTATGCTTTTATATTCCTCATTATGACTTACTCAATTGAAAGATAACTGAAAGACTATGCACCAATGCTTGGGATTACCAGAGGCACATAATTCCCTCAAGTTTGGTTTCACATTAGCTCATTCCCAGCACCGCTTTTGTGTCTAGAAAGACCCATGATCTGGCGAACCGAAAGGAATTTAATATGAAAATCTGAGGGTAGAGTTTGTTTGTCAACTGGCTCAGGGAAATGGAGCTCAAGAGCTCTATATCTACTACCTATCTGATAGTTGATTACCACAGGATTGGTCAAGTCAGTCTAGAACTCTAAAGTAAAAAGCAAATAGAATTATAGCTGTTTGTTATGATTTCACTGGTTATTACATATTAATGCTCTTCTCTGACTAAGTAAATACTTCCAGTTCTAGGATATAAACCTTGATAGTAATACTTCCTTTTTTCTTGTTGTTGCAGGATTCACCACTGAACAAAAATCCATGTCTGTAGATGTGATTCGAAAAGCATATCAGGCAACAGAAGAGGGTTTTCTCTCTGTGGTTACTAAACAATGGCCAATAAAACCTCAAATTGCAGCTGTTGGTTCTTGCTGCCTTTCTGGTGTTATTTGTGGTGGGACTCTATACATTGCAAACCTGGGTGATTCCCGGGCAGTTTTAGGGAGACTAGTCAAGGCTACTGGGGAGGTTCTTGCGGTCCAGTTATCAGCTGAGCACAACGCTAGCATAGAGTCTGTGAGACAGGAGCTGCGTGCAGCGCATCCTGATGACCCACACATAGTAGTTTTAAAGCATAATGTGTGGCGTGTAAAGGGCCTCATTCAGGTATGTTTTCTTTCTGCCGCTGTCCGTGCTATGTTTAATTTTAAAGTCAACTGTCTTTATTTTCTCATTTTAGCTTATTATAGTGAAATAATCAGCAATTCCTATTAGAAGTCGAATGCACTTGTAGTTCATTGAAATTGGTACTGCCTTGGTGTAGTTGGTGACTACAGATGTTTTCCAATTGATCAGGACTAGTTATGGTTAATTTCCGCTTTTGTAAAGAGTTAGGAATCTGGGATATCAGATTCTAGAAAAGAAGTTTGATAGAAGATTCTGATTTAGAACTTGATGAAAGATTTGCCACTTAATTCCAATCATCTGATATTGATGGTTCTAATTCTCTGAAAAGTAACTTTGTGTTTTCCCATCTTTCATCGTTTTGATGAAATTTAGTTTCTTTATATAAATTTTCCCTTTTGCTCTCTCAAAAAAAAAAATATCTGAAAAATGATCTTATCATGTCATCCCAAAAAATCTCTGAAAAGTAATTTAGCTTTGAATAGTTAGATGGCCGTTATATAATATATGGTTGGCATACTGTACTTAAACCTATCTAAAACCTAGTTCCCGCTGAACCTGAAGTTTGTAGACTTGTTCAAAATGATGTTCTTGGTAATATAGCTACATACATGTATCCTTCAAATGAAGTTTTTTTAGTGGCAATATTGTATTTTGGTTGTCATAATGTAATAATAATGTTAAGAACTATGAAGGTTAAGTTCTTTCCTTCTAATGGTAAAGAGTGGATGATGCAGATTTCTAGATCTATTGGTGATGTGTACTTGAAAAGAGCTGAGTTCAACAGGGAGCCTTTGTTTGTTAAGTATCGCCTTCGTGAACCTTTCAAAAGACCTATACTGAGTGCAGATCCTGCAATTTCCATGCACCAGCTGCAACCACACGATCAGTTTCTTATATTTGCATCTGATGGGTTGTGGGAGCATCTTACCAATCAGGAAGCAGTTGATCTAGTTCAGAAACATCCACACAGTGTAAGATATCTTTACAATATTCGTCTTTTCTGATAAAATGTTTCAACTTGCACTAGTTTTCACTCACGCTAAGCATGGGTGCATGAATTTTGAGTACTCAATGGAATCTGTGACTTTGTTCACCCATGCTGAGATTGTTTGAAGAAAATTGAACTCCTTGATGTCTGGCACATATGTTGCTTGCCTACCAGTCTTGGGTACAAAATCACGGGATTCATTTTTATTTTCTACTGTTTGTCCAGGGAATTGCTCGAAGGCTAGTGAAAACTGCACTGCAAGAAGCAGCAAAGAAAAGAGAAATGAGATACTCAGACTTGAAGAAGATAGATCGTGGAGTTCGTCGACATTTCCACGATGACATAACAGTCATTGTTGTATTTCTTGATCCAAATCTTATTAGCAGGGCCAGTACAGTAAGAGGTCCTACGATATCTGTAAGAGGGGGCGGGATCAACATTCCTGCTAACACCCTCGCACCATGTACCACTCCTACAGAACTTGGTACCACCTGAAGACTCCAACTGGATGTTTCTCTACTATGCCAAACACAGCACTGCACTTTGGGTCTTATACATGAATGAACATTGATCATTACACTCACAACAGTGCTGCTATCCAAGAGAGAAGAAAAAAATCGTGAAGAACTCCTTCGCGTCTTCGATGTACACTAAAAAAATTTAACTTTGTGGGGGAAGAAGAGAAATTTTAGAAGCATAGTTGCTAAGCAGATGACAAGAAAAAAGAAGACAGAAGTTCAAAGGTGAATAGTTGGTATAATGTCTCTGTTTATAGTATAGTTCCATCTTAGTAGTTTTTCTTCTTTTTCTTTTCTTTTAGAGAATGGGGTAAATTATTTTTAAATTTTTTGTAAATTGTATGTTACAACTCACAACATGTTTATTAATGTAAGTTTTTCTTCATCCCCTTTGCTGTTAACTTGTTATTACTTTTTCCAGGCACATTGTTGTTAACATAGTATGACAGGGTCCAAATTCTATCTCTAATTTTCTGTTCTGTAATAATAGTTGGGGACCAATGTAGTAAGAAAATACTCATGTACAGAACACATTCTTTTGTTTTCCTTTTCTTATTAAGGTTGAGAGATGTTGTTTTTGGTTTGCATCATGTGTTAGGTTTATTATATTATAATTAAATAGCAAGAAGACATTATTCATGTAGACTCAATTTAATCATCCTGCAGCATTAGAAAAGATATAAAGAAAAGGCTTTCTGATATTTTTTTTTGATACTAAAAGAAAGATGATATTAATGAGAAGATTGGGTTACAATATTTCTGTCCTTTTCCAGTGCATAAGCAATGAAATTGGGTGGGTTTGAGGACCACGAGTCTGAAATTTTGAAAACTCTCGCATGTCTAGCCATTTTATCACCGGACTATTACAATTCCTACTAATAAACTTGCATTCCCATAGTGGGTACTTGATTAAGAACAACTTCATATCTAGGATAAATGTTTGATTCTCCTTTGCTACCTTGTGGTGATCACCCTTTACCGCTTCCACAACTGATTGTGCATCAACTTCAAAAATCGCCCTCCTTATTTTTTCCTTATCTGCCCATTCCATTGCTTCGACATCCCACCACATTCAGCAGCTTCCGAGTTCATATATTCATCAGTGTATTTGCATCTCCCATACTCGAAATAACCCTGCCAAAATCGCGCACAATTAAACTAGTGCTGAATGATTAATATCCTGCAGTTTTTTATAAGAGGCGTCACAAACAGATCGAGGTAAATTGAGGGTTAGGGAGACTCCAATGAGGAATGGCATTTCTGCATTTCTTGTTTTTTTCTGAATTCCTATGCTGTGATGTCATTGTTTTCCCGTTCTCATGTTCAAAAACTTTGCTCTTTTGATGATTCCAACCGGATTTGGGTGTATATTTTGAAAAGTGTGGTCGCATCTTGCTTTCCATATCTCCCAGGATGTGTTCGCCATTTGAGTTAGCCAATCATCCACTAAGATGTTCATCCTGTCTTGAAACCAACTTCTAATCCATGCTTCCACGGTGCTTCCATTGTTTTGTATGCTGTGCAGTGCTCCTGGGACTGTAAACCATACAGCTCTTGAGTAATTGCATTCCATAAGAATATGCCTTGTTGTTTTAGGTCCCTGTTTGCATATACCACGGGCTTCTCGGTGTAATTCATCACTCGGCCATTCTTTCATTCGATGGAATAATATCGGTAAGACATTTCCATAGAAAATGTTTCACCTTAGGTAGAGTATCAATGTTCCATAAGTTGTCTCGTAATTTTGCCTCTTCTGCGTTATAAGGGTTTGCATCATTTTGTTTGATTTGTAGAAGCTTTCGATATCTTCGATTTTTGAGAATCTGCTTGTCTCTTGTTAATGACCACAATAGCTCATGTCTGACCGTGGAATGGAATTCTTATTTTGAGTATTGAATCAGATCCTCCTGATCAAGATTTGTTGCACTATATGCGTCCTCCAAGACTTCGTAACAGGATCAATCGATCGGACACATGTTTGTACCTTGTAGCTTCTCCCAATGCAACTCATCGGTAACGGTGGTGTATTCTTTCGAGAACCATATATCCTCCCAAACACATATTTTTCTCCCATCTCCAATGCTCCAGGCACTGAATTGTCGAATGAAAGCTAGCATGTTAAACACACTTTGCCAGGCCCAAGAGCTGTTCTTCTTCTTTTTTGCGTGCATTGCATTAGTGTTTGGGAAGTAACACTTTTTCATTGCAGTCGACCAAAGTTGTTTATTTTCATTACACAGTCTCCAAGCCGTCTTAGCTAAAAGACTTTCTGATATTCTTGCTGTTGTTGGAGTTGTTTGCGGTGGAAATAAAAATGAAGGTGTTGTCAGCTGATATTGCTCTTGAAAAGTGTATAAGGTGTATTTTTGGATTGTTTTTAAGAAGGGATTTAAGTCAAAATTTGAAGTAGTTAAGATTTTAGAAGGGCACTGCTCATGATTATGTTAAACAAACAGTTTTAGGGTTCAACAACACATATTTAATCAATGTTAAAGATAGTTGAAGACTAGAGAGACTGTAAAGACTGAGGAGACAGTTTCAAGGGAAAAGGACTGCTTTTTTCTTCAATGACAGCATATTTTCACTCTGCCCAATATAACATAGAGAGGGAAGAGGCTCGTTCATCCAAATTCCAAACACAACTGCTTTAACTTTTGTTTTTAAATCGTTTATTAATTACAGTATATAAAATGCACATATTTCAAGATATCAGCTCGAAGCCTTGAAGTGTTTCTCTTTCTTACTTTCTTACTTTCTCATCTCTAATTCTCTATATGGAGATTACATGGAGGAGACAAGACAGCATAAACAACAAAACACTACCAACGTAAACAACAAAAACTACCATAAAATGACAGCATCACCTTCACCAATCCAAGCTACTCTCCTCTACTTAGATTTATATACTGTAATCCAATAGACATATCTTCTCCCCAAATTCGTGAATCTCCCACCCCACCCTATTAGTACCTTAACCTAACACTATATTGGCCTGCTTGTTAGATAGGGTCTTATGGCTCTTCCAAACCACTTCCCAAATACCTTTACACATCATCCTGGGAAGGGCCCGGGTCTTGCGATTTTTCCCAGAGACGATTTCATGAGACGGCTAACCGTTAGCCGTTATAACCAAAAAAAAAACAGTCATTGATCACCCGTTCTTCATATAACGGTCACTAATCGACCGTTTTAGAGGAAACGGTTAATGGTTAACAGTTTTCCCTATCTTGACCAGTCAAAATCGATTGAACCGGCTAACCATTAGACGTTCCCTTTTTAGCCCAAAGTTCCAGGAAGAACGAAACAGTTCATTCATCCTTCATCCTGTTCTTGTTCTTCCCCTTTCTTCCTTCTCTTCTCAACCAAAATAACTAAATAACCAAATAAACATCACCTACACCATTTCAGGATTTGGATTTGTTGAGGAAGCTCTTATTGAAAGTGGGGGTTATTTTTTAGGAGATTAATCATATCAATAATCAAAGGTAATCCAATAAACTTAAAACCCTTTTTTTTTCAATTGAAAAGATTTTCATTAATTATTTGATCAATAACATAAATTCAATTAGTTTTACAGCCATGTGAGGACTTGAATTTGTTTAAGATTGTTAATTTTTGGGACTTTACTTAGTATGTTTATCTATAGGTTATTTACAAGTTATATGATTTGGTGTGATTGAAAATGAGATAATTTAAATTGTATGTCTAATTGTATATGTAATTTACACGTTGCAAATATTATCATGGTCATAAAACACCGCACCTTAGTTGGAATTCAGTTGCAAATATCAATTTGACTTGAATTCTTATGTTAAGTTTGTTAGATGTCTATTTTGACACCATTTTATTGTCACTCCGATGTTGTTGTTGATTGAAGAATGTCTTTAAGGAGATATATGTCAATCAAATTGGGAGTTCGTCTGGCCGATGATTCAGATGACGAAGATACAAATCAGAATCTTCTCATGATATATCAATGTATGCTGCAACATACTCATAATTTGCATCAACCCGTTCCAACCCAAGTGACGAAGAGAGAATCAATCAATAGAAATCGTGCCGAAGCGGATGCAAGGTTGATGCAGGATTATTTCAATGAAGGTTGCACTTGGGGACCAAAAAAGTTCCATGGCCGTTTAGGTATGTATCGACCCATTTTCTTAAAAATTATGCACAAAATATGTGAGGTTAACCTCGACTTTCGACAAAGAAAAGATGTTGCAAGAATTCCAGGTCATAGTCCACACATGAAAATGTATGCCGTTATGAGGTGTCTTTATAAAGGTATCCCACCTGATAGCATTGATGATTATACCCGTATGGATGCTTGTTAGAACATTGCTCGGTCGAACTCACATGCATTGCTATATCAAGCATGTTTGTCAATGTTAGTGATCAAAACTATTAGTCTTGATTTCTAGTCTACTATAGCTAAGGTCTCAGACTAGGATAGAAAGTGTAGTTGAGCTCAAGAACTCCATGGAAATCATCATACAAGACGAATGACTACTCTAGGAACTGGTGGATCTTCATCGACTAAAAGGTATGTGGAGACTTGAACTTATCTATCACTCAAAAGTCTATTTATCTCCTATCTTGAGACAAAAGTCGTTTTGCTATATAAACTAAGATTATACACATTTGGTATTTCGAGCCGAGTTTACCTCGCCTATCTATTTCTCGAAATATGTGTTGGTAAAGCTTTTGCTTTAGCCAAGTTCATCTTTACCTAGTGACGAAAGTCATGTTAAGTGTCAATCACTTTGAAAATTGCTCTGACGAAAAATGGTTTGTGAATAACAACTATATAACGCCCTCTGAGAATGTTTCAATGATTGAAATGAGAGTTTAGACTATATAACCATTGGAGGATATAAGCATTGTTGTGGAAACACATATATGTATAAGTCCTTATTCCTATAACCAAAGTTTGAGAACTTTGTTGATCAAGAGAACCAGAGAAGTGTATGAGATAAGTCCGCGAACTGGCAGAAGTTCTCGACCCAAGAATTTCTGTTGGAGTTTGTGAACTCCATCCGGGAACTTAAGTCCGCGAACTTGAGTGGGTTATGTCTAAAAACGATGTTTGTGAACTTATCTTTATAAAGTAAGGAATGATATTGCAAATCGTGGCTATATAGTTCATGAACCGATTCGAGTGAATCAAATCGTTTTTGCTTCAGTTGTGTCTTGTATAGTACATGAGATTTCCTTGCAATTGAACAACTCTATAACTAGTTCATTTGAGTCATTTGAACTAGTTATGGTGAAGAAGAATATGGTTGATATGAAAGTTATCATATGGCTAACCATTTGGTTAACTATTGTTGAACCAACTAATGTACAAGTTTGGGTACGGTTACACAAACTTAGAAACATGCATTTCATGTGTGTATAACAAGCTATGTTTTCGATCTAATGGTTGATAAATATTTGCTTGAATCTAATAAGGTTTTCATCTAACTGTGAATATTGAATGCTTTGTTACTAAGCTAACATTGATTGCAAACCCTGATTTGAAAGACTATATAAATGAGAACTTTAGCAACTGGGAAACCTAATCCCCACACATTCTGTGTGATACTAGTTGTGCTAAGCTAGAGTCGATTCTCCTTTAACCTTTGGTTTCTTCTTCTAAACCAAGTTAACGACTTAAAGACTTCATTGGGATTGTGAAGCCACACAGATACTACTTTTCATGTAGTTGTGTGATCTGATCTTGCATATTCTATCGTACGAGTACAATTGTATTAATTAGCTTGAGATTTCTATCTCCGATAGGCAAGATATAAAAGTAGTCACAAACATCTTCGTCTCATCATTTGTGATTCCACAATTTTTTTTTGTTGCGTCAATTAAGCTATTGTGAGGTGATTAATAATACTGAGATATTCTTCGGGAATATAAATCTGGTTTATCAATTGGTTCATGTTCACCTTGATTTATAAAAAGAAGGAACAAAAACTCGTAGGTATATTCGTGGGAGACGGATTTATCTATTACCGTAGACTTTTCTGTGTGATACAGATTTGTTTATTAAAGTTTTCGACTTTGGGTCGTAGCAACTCCTAGTTGTGGGTGAGATTAGCTAAGGGAATCAAGTACGTATTATCCTACTGGGATCAGTGACGTAGGAGCATACCTGTACCATGGATCAGTGTGAGATTGATTGGGTTCAACTACAGTCCATACCGAAGTTAGTTTGGAGTAGTCTAGTGTTTTTAGTGGCTTAATATAGTGTATGTTTAATCTGGACTAGGTCCCGAGGTTTTTCTGCATTTTCGGTTTCCTCGTTAACAAAATTCTGTTGTCTGTGTTATTTCTTTTCCGCATTATATTTGTTATATAATTGAAATAATACAGGTTGTGCGTTGTTCAGTCAATTATAATATCTGACCTTTTGGTTGTTGATTTAAATTAATTGACACTTGGATATTGGTCTTTGGTACCATCCAAGTTTATCTCTCTTGTATTTAAATTGAGACCCGCAGTTTGCTTGAGTAAGATTTAAATCGAGTGATAGAGATATAAACTCTTTGATATACTTTTAGCTAGATTGAGTCTGATTGTCTAGTTTGATTCTCTAGAAAATATATTGGAGTTTGTCCATAAAGATTGCTAATCGAAATATTAGGTGTGGTTGTTAGACCCCCGCTTTTTCAATTGGTATCAGAGCCGGCAAATACTCTAAACCTAATATGTTTGTGTTTGGTCGTTCCTTAAAAATTATCCCAATGGAAATTTCTTTGGAAAACTTGCTCTTGGCGTCTGTAACGCACGCCAGAATTTCTTAAAGATTGCTCAAAGAGTATTATGGTCAGAACTTCCGGTTTCTCATGATAATCTCACTTCACTTGAAAAGGAATTTTTAGATGATATGTATCAATCTAAAGGAAAAAAAATAAAAATAAGGAAAGATTGAAGAAACGTTCATCGCGCTCAAGGATATGGATCCTCACTAGATTAACTCTTGATTTTTATGATGAATACTATCATAATGGATCAATTGATAAAGATCAATTTAGAGCATTCGAAGGCGTTTATAAATTCTTAGAAAAGCTTAAGTCTAAGAATCATTCCGAAAAGGGTTTTGTACATGTTGAATCTAATAATATTGTACAACCTAGGAATCAGAAGAATTTTCCTTCTAAACAGATCAAACAAATGAGAGAAAGATCAAACTACCCTGACTATCATCATTTTGATTATACCACGGGGACTGTTCACACATATCAACTAGAAATGTTGCATGAGACTTCCTCTGCTTGTTTTGCCTCTTGGTAACAAGCTCGGCATCACCCCATTTGTACATATCTTGAATCGTATACAGTTTTTTTTATTCTTTTTTAGAATATCAAATAAAGCTTTCCAATGCATCCACGTCTCTCACAAAGTGTGTTGTTACGGGATGTATAACCCTTGATGTGCAAACATCTAAGAAAACCCCACTTGTTCTTTGTGGGTCGTGGTTCATAAACTTGTCCAAGCCCATTATTGGTCTTATAAAGAAGAAGTTCCCGCACCTTCTTCTTCTTCATCACCCGTCCGCGTACGTGAACCTTTAGGGTTTTGTGTGCTTCCTCCATTGAAGGCTTTTTGGAGAAACTGAAAGAAAGGGTGTTCAAGATTCACTCCAAGTAAGTAAATTCCTCTAGTTCCTTTCAATTTTTTAGATCTCATGATGAATTCTAAGGGCTCAAAAAGGAGTTCCAAAAGTTCAAATACCTCCAGCATGGATTTTCCTTGTGACCAAAATTCTCTTAGGATTAGGTTTGTAGATGATTCTTGTGCTAGAATTTTTGAAACGATTTCATCTAAAGGTTTTATACTAGAAAAGAAATTGGATCTATCTAGTGGCCATGAAGAGGATTTAGCTTGCTTCAAAAAATTTAATCTTGGAAATATCTTTGATGGTCATGGTCAAGGATTTGATTCTCTCACAAGAATTTTCTATGCCAACATTCATGATGTTGATCTTAATAAGATGGAATTCAAATCTATGGTAAATAGAAAAAGATTTCTTGTTGATAGAGAATCAATTTCGAAGATTAACAATATTATGTTGGGAAACGTATGTCTTCCTAGACCAAGTGATGAACGGCCATCATGTGATGAAATCTCTCTTGAGCTTTGTGGCAAGAAGGTAGCTTGAAATCAAGGAAAGTTTCCTACTAATGATCTTAGTATTGCGTTGATGGCATTTGGAAAACTTGGTATCCCCAATCTTTGTCCCTCCACAATTGAGAATTCTTGGTGGAGTCATGAGTTTGCGGAATTGGTCTATTTCCTTGAATCGGGTGTTCAAAGTCTCGATATTTGCGGTTTCATCATTTTTCAAATGACTTCGATGACCTCACCCATCAAGATGTTAGGTTACCCTTGTCTGATTAGTCAAATTTGTCGTGATTGTGGTTTTGATTCAATCGAAAAATTTCTTGGGGTTCCCAAACCGGTTCGTCCCTATACCTTCAGGCGCAAAAGGGAGAATGTGTGCAAAAGACAAAGAGATGCTTCACTTAACGATTGTGACCCTACCACCTTGTGCCTCCTTCAAAAAATTCACAAGGGTGTGTGTAAAGTCAATTCAAGGGTGAAGTGTGTGCAAGAACAATTGTCATTGGTTGAAACTAAGTTTCCCGATCTCAAGGAAGAGTTGAAAACAATTCAAGCATCTTGGAGTGTCTCCGATGATGAAGATGATGTTTGATTTTGTTTGCCTAGTAAATCTTCTATTTTTCTTGTTTTGTTTAGAAGAATAACTAGAGTTTGGAATAGCCATTATTGTGATTACACATATCTATGTCCAACGTTTTCATCTTCATATTTTTAGATTTATTTGTTTAAATTCTAAAATTGTTTGGAAGATGATTTTTGCAGTATTAATCTTTATGGTTTTATATATTGCAATATTGTTATGGGATATGTGTGTTTGCGTACGTGAACTTGATTGTCCCATACCTTGTCAAAAGTAAAGTCGTTCATGAGTTGATATGCATATATTGATAAAAGAATGAATTGACTTTTGACAAATACAAAAGTTAAGCCTATTATGTCAATTTTGTTGATGGAAGATAGGTTAAAATCTTTTGTCTTCAAGGATTATTTCTAATATATATGATTGTACAAATGGTGATGGAAAATAGAATGAATCCTTGTGTATTCCACAGTAATTGATCTTCCATGATCCATATTTTGTGTATTACTGTGAGGCTCCGTAATGTGTCTTATGTTGAGTATTAAACAACCAAGGTTGATTATTTTTATGATTAACTTTGTTGTTGTTCCGTAAAGTACCTTATGTCGAGCATATTGAACTTAATTAATCATCTTGTTTGGTTATTTAGTTATGACTCCGTAAGTTTTCTTATGTGAGTATAAACGATCAAATTGATTACTTTTGTGATTAGTTTAGTTATGTATTCCGATTAGATTAATTATGGGTTCTCTTGTGATTAATCTAATTGAGCTTTTTAAGTATCCATAAGCTTTTTAAGTGCTCGGTCGAACTCGCATGTGTTGCCATCTCAAACATGTTTGTCAATGTTAGTGATCAAAACTATAAATCTTGATTTCTAGTCTACTATAGCTAAGGTCTCGGACTAGGATAAAAAGTGTAGTTGAGATCAAGAACTCCATGGAAATCATCATACAAGACAAAGTACTACCCAAGGAACTGGTGGATCTTCATCGACTAAAAGGTATGTGGAGACTTGAACTTACCTATCACTCAAAAGTCTATTTATCTCCTATCTTAAGACAAAAGTCGTTTTGCTATATAGACTAAGATTATACACATTTGGTATTTCGAGCCGAGTTTACCTCGCCTATCTATTTCTCGAAATATGTGTTGGTAAAGATTTTTCTTTAGCCAAGTTCATCTTTACCTAGTGACGAAATTCATGTTAAGTTTCAATCACTTTAAAAATTGCTCTGACGAAAAATAGTTTGTGAATAAAAATTATATAACGTCTTCTGAGAATGTTTCAATGATTGAAATGAGAGTTTAGACTATATAGCCATTAGAGGATATAAACATTGTTGTGGAAACACATATATGTATAAGTCCTTATTCCTTGAACCAAAGTTTGCGAACTTTGTTGATTAAGAGAACCGGAGAAGTGCGTGAGCTAAATCCGCGAATTTAGTCCGCAAACTGGCGGAAATTCTCGACCCGAGAATTTTTGCTGGAGTTTGTGAACTCGATCCGGGAACTTAAGTTTGCGAACCCAGTCTGCAAACTTGAGTAGGTTATGTTTAAAAACGATGTTTGTGAACTTATCTTTATAAAGTAAGGAATGATATTGCAAACCGTGGTTATATAGTTCATGAACCGATTCGAGTGAATCAAATCGTTTTTCCTTCAATTGTGTCTTGTGTAGTACATGATATTTCCTTGCAATTGAACAACTCTATAACTAGTTCATTTGAGTCATTTGAACTAGTTATGGTGAAGAATAATATGGTTGATATGAAAGTTATCATATGGCTAACCGTTTGGTTAACTATTTTTGAACCAACTAATGTACAAGTTTGGGTACGGTTACACAAACCTAGAAACGCATATTTCATGTGTGTATAAAAAGATATGTTTTCGATCTAACGGTTGTTAAATAATAGCTTGAATCTAATCAGGTTTTCATCTAACGGTGAATATTGAATGCTTTGTTACTAAGCTAATATTGATTGCAAACCCTGATTTGAAATACTATATGAGGGAGAACTCTAGCAACTGGGAAACCTAATCCCCACACATTATGTGTGATACTATCTATTTGTGCTAAGCTAGAGTCGATTCTCCTTTAACCTTTGGTTTCTTCTTCTAAACTAGGTTAACGACTTAAAGACTTAATTGGGATTGTGAAGCCACACAGATACTACTTTTCATGTAGTTGTGTGATATGATCTTGCATATTCTATTGTACGAGTACAATTGTATTAATTGGCTTGAGATTTCTATCTCCGATAGGCAAGATATAAAAGTAGTCACAAACATCTTCGTCTCATCGTTTGTGATTCCACAATATATTTTTTCGCTGCGTCGATTAAGACTATTGTGAGGTGATTGATAATACTGAGCTATTCTTCGGGAATATAAGTCTGGTTTATCAATTGGTTCATGTTCACCTTGATTTATCAAAAGACGGAACAAAAAATGGTAGGTATATTCGTGGGAGACGGATTTATCTATTATTGTAGACTTTTCTGTGTGATACATATTTGTTTATTAAAGTCTTTGACTTTGGGTCGTAGCAACACTTAGCTGTGGGTGAGATCATCTCAGGGAATCAAGTATGTAGTATCCTGCTAGGATCAGAGACGTAGGAGCATAAGTGTACCTTGGATCAGTGTGAGATTGATTGGGGTTCAACTACAGTCCAGATCGAAGTTAATTTGGAGTAATCTAGTATCTGTAGCGTCTTAATACAGTGTATGTTTAATCTTGACTAGGTCCCGGGGTTTTTCTGCATTTGAGATTTCCTCGTTAAAAAAATTCTTGTGTCTGTGTTATTTCTTTTCCGCATTATATTTGTTATATAATTAAAATAATACAGGTTGTGCGTTGTTCAATCAATTAGAATTTTTGACCTTTTGGTTTTTGATTTAAATTGATTGACACTTGGATATTGGTCTTTGGTACCATCCAAGTTTATCTCTCTTGTATTTAAATTGATACTCGCAGTTTGCTTGAGTAAGATTTCAATCGAGAGATGGAGATATAAACTCTTTGATATACTTTTATCTAGACTGAGTCTGACTGTCTAGTTGATTCTCTAGAAAGTATACTAGAGTTTGTCCATACAGATTGCTAATAGAAATATTATGTGTGGTTGTTAGACCCCCGGTTTTTTATTGCTTCCACTATTTACTATTATATTAAGAAGTTTTGTGATGCAATTATGTTTGGGTTTAATACGGAATACATGAGACGTCCCACTGTGAATGATATCAAGTGGTTGATGAAGGAAAACGTAGCTAGAGGCTTTCCTGAAATGCTTGGTAGCCTAGACTGTATGCATTGGGGTTGGAGGGTGTGTCCGACGGAC
The DNA here is from genome assembly GCA_023529315.1 of Papaver bracteatum. Lineage (NCBI taxonomy): Eukaryota > Viridiplantae > Streptophyta > Magnoliopsida > Ranunculales > Papaveraceae > Papaver > Papaver bracteatum. The sequence continues at coordinate 3,769,090 of JAJJWX010005152.1, forward strand.
GAGGTGGGAACACACGCAGCCCACAAAATTTATCCCACCTGTGTTCTTGAGGCGGTTGCTTCATACGATAGGTGGTTTTGGCATGGATATTTTGGAGTGGGTGGATCAAGCAATGATCTTAATGTTTTGAAGTCCTCTAATTTGTTTGCTGATAATCTCAATGGTATTGCACAACTTTGTCATTTTACTATCAGTGGGAACCAGTACACGCAGCGGTATTATTTAGTGGATAAAATTTATAAGAGTTATTATGTGTTAGTCCAAGCTTAGGGTGCACCCAGTGGTGTTCCAATTCTCAAGTTATTTAACAAATATCAAATGGCTAAGAGGAAAGATGTGGAAGGGCATTTGGGACATTGCAAAGTAAATTTAGGATCCTTTACCATATATGTAACTACTGGAAAAAGCAAGATATGAAATCGATCATGAGAACCTGCTTGATATTGCATAATATCGTTGTAGAGGATGAACATCGTGACCCGGAGTGGAAGTATGTGTCAGACCCACCTCATGCACCTATAGTCGGATACTTGAGGCAGACAAGCGAGTCATTACAAAACCCAGTTCTTCAGGAGAGACTTCGTACGGATCTTGCAGCTCATATATGGGAACAACATGGTCAAGGTCTAAGGGATGGTGAAATTCCTGGAGACGCAATAGACAACGAGTTGGATTCGGGAGAAGACACATACGAGGTTGATGTTGATCAAGACCATTACGACCCAGGACAAGGTTTTTTGGGCTCCGATTCAGAATGATTTTAGTATATGATTTTTTTATTTATGTGAGTAATGAGACATGGTTAAGAATGAGACATGATTTTATTCAGAATGATTTTACTACAAATTCAAATTTAAATTAATAAAAACATTATATTTGCACGAAAATATTAAAAAAATTACATTTGGAGGTACTAAGAAAAACATTACATTTGCAGGAAAAAAGAAAATACATTAATTTGTTAAATAACACAATATAACAACACAAAACAATAAGATAACGTATAAAATAAGCATATTATATTCTCTAAATAACTTGGTAGATTATAAGATATGTTCTGGATTGATATGCAAATGCACTCCAAATATATCGTTAACGCTTGAGTGACGAAATGTTCCCCTTCCTTCCTCAGTAAACTTAATTCTTGCTATAATTACGTCATTACCTGCTTCGCATAGACAATTCCTAAAAACCCTGCAATTCATCTTAAGGAAACTTAGGCGACACCGAAGAGCATTCACGAATCTTTGGTTCACACCCCCTCCTGAATGAAACTTGACCGACTTATCATTCCAAAAAGTTTCAGCTGCCATATCCAAAAAATATGGTTGATCTACTACAGTGCAAAATCTTCTCACAAGTTTAATATCTTCTTGTTCACTAAAATTAACCATTATTTTTTCTACAAATTATTAACATAAATTTATAAAATGTAAAACAAAAAAATTGAAAAATCGAACTTTAAAACTTGAGTGGTGAAATTTTTTCTTTAATATTTGATGGTAGTGAAGTAAAACTCAGCTTCAGATATATATATACATGGGCTAAAATTTGAACGCTTGAGAAAAACGGTTAATTATTAGCCATTTTTCCAGGTAACCGTTAGATTTAAAAGACCATTGTTGATCTAACGGCTACCAAAGTAAAAAGGTTAACTATAAACCGTTTAAACGGTTGACTGTTAGCCGTTTGATTTCCTATCCGTTAGATCTTCAACGGCTTGAATCATCCTGCGGACAAAAATCAAAAAGGGCTAATCATGCCGTTTTGGTCCAACGGTTATTTTTTTTAAATGCCTTATATATATGTGATTTTTGGTAACAAAAAATTCACACCAATCCATATCTAGCCATCATATTACTACAGTTACCTGAAAATCACTTCAAAATCTTATATCTCTTTGCAATTATTTTATATTTTGGTTAGATTTATTGTACTTGTTCCAAAACATAATGGTTAATTTTACACGAGCAGAAGATTTGGCAATTGTAAAGGCTTATGTTATGTTTGCAACGGATTCAGTAGTCGGAAGGTATCAAGATTCAGAAACTTTCTGGATAAAATCGAACCGTAATACCACTGTACTTTTGGGACTCGTACAAACTGACTCGGAAAGCGCATCAATACAGAATGAGTGCCATCAAATCGTATTGCAGAAAATTTGCTGCAATAGTGGCAGTTTTTCTCAGGAACCCGCCTGGTGGATGGACTGATGAACAAATAGTAAGTTTCCTCATACAAACAAGGTTATTAATTTTAATTTCATTTCATATGATAATATTAATTCAATGATTTACATCATTGACATTTTCTTAATATATGGCTGCAGTACATAGAATCAAGAATGAAGTTTGTTGAAGGAAGGGGGGGGGGGGGGGGAACCTTGGAAACATGACACGGTTTTTGCAGTTTTGAGGCAGCATGTGGAAGGTTGCGACCCAGAGAATTTAAGGTCCCATCATGGTGAATCTAGTCAGTCCACCCTGATTCCTATGGTTGTTTCAGAAAGTGAAGATGGTGATGACACAGATACAACAACGGAAACCCAAACACGTTTTTTTGCAAAAGATAAAGCAAGGGGACTTAGCAAAGATAAGGCTAAGATGGAAAATTCCATGGATAAAGTCGCAAAACGAGGCTGGAACAACATGATTCGTTATTTTGAGAAGAAGGATGCAGTCAAACATGAAGAAAAATTAGCTGAAAATGAGTTAATGCGCCAGATAGTTGAAAATGGGACAAGGGATACCTTGGCTAGAGAGAAAAGAGCCCACAATGAAGAAATGTCCATTAGGCATAAAGATATGGAAATATTATTAACGGATGTGGAAATCCTTCTTGAATGGAATAAAAATGCAGTAAGAAATATGCAGGAGGATATATGTTAGAGGTTGGGATACGATCCTCGCAATTAGTTATTTATTCGACTTCCTTAATATGGTTAGTTGGTTTTCTTGGTTATTAGTTGTCTTGTTTAATTTTTAATTAGTTGTCTCGGTTATTAGTTAATTAGTGGTGTTTTCAATAAGTTGTGATTTTATTTTCGAGATGCTTTTATTTAATTAGAGTGTTTTTTTAACTTTAATCCTATTATATCCATTTCATATTTGAATTTAAGACTATTTTGCTTATTAAAAAACATGTTCGCACTGATATATTCATTCAAGATTATAACAAGGTACAACATCTTTCAATTACTCATACAATGCATCAAATTTAAAAGGTTTCTTCTTGTCTTCACGGTACTTGACCCGAGCTTTCATTTTTTGAAAAAGAAAAAGAAAACATTAACATGATAACTTAACATAAAACATTTGACATTACAGTACATAGTTAATCAGCTTATTAACTAGTATGACAATGATGCATGCTTCAACTTAATCAACTTACTCGAACTTCGTATGACAATGATGCATCCTTCAAATTGATATTAAACATAATAGTAACAAAGGTTTGGATTTCAGTATTAATTAGGTTGATTCTATTTGTTACTGACTTCTTTGTTCTTCTATTGTCGTTTCCGGCAATATCTTCAAAATTTTGGAAAACGTGGTTCCAAAATTCGGTTGATTCATCGACTTCTCCAGGGATTATGGCTCGATTAGTTTCTAAAATCCATGCTTCCACAACACCGACATCTTCTTCATTACTAAACCTCATCACAAATATTTTCTTACAAAAATTACTAGAATATTTTCTTACAAAAATTACTAGAATATTTTCTTACAAAACTTGTATATGGAATGAGGGTATGGTATTTGTGATCCAATTTAGGGGATTTTTTTATAGAAAAGTAAAATATGTTACCATACTATTTGTGATCTGATGAGTCTTAAGACAAGTACATGTCTTTATTTGGAAAATTAGTCAACCAAATAGGTTACGACAAAACATACTGAAGATTCAAAAAATCCAAATACATTATGACGATGCTCAAGTTACACTTGACTAGAACACTAGATGGACACGTATAAAAGTGAATGAAAATAAAATCAAGAACAGATAAGTCGAAATAATTGATGTGAGTTGATATGTCGAAAGATGAAAAATACATTGATCCGTCAACTCAATTTCTGAATCTTTTATAAATTAATGAGTGAACCCACGAAACCGACAACTAAGAACATTCACTTACAGATTCGCAAATAGTGTTATAAATTTATGAGTGAGATGACTAAACCGACAACTGGTGATAAGAAAACTAGACCCAACATAAATGCATCAGTAAACAAAGTGACCACACTAGACCACAATAACAGTAGTAAGATTTGAAATTTGAGATGCCAAAAAGACAGGCAACGTACTATAAATAATGCTTCTCTATACCATAATAACACAACCAAATTATCAACATCTTATTTATTCTAGATATACCTTCTTTTCAATTTTCAGCACATCCTTTTATTATTTTAGTAGTCTTGGTCGCCAGATTCACCCCTCTTGAAGATGCAGCTATCATCCAGTCTTGGATTATTGTCTTTGTCGCTGAGGGAGAAATAAGAAATATTGTTTCAGGGGTCAATTTATGGGAGCTTGTGGTTCTACATTTGACGGTTAGGAATGGAAACCCACACCAGAGAACATCTAGAGTTTTACAAAACCGGGTTCCAAATATTAAGAGAAAGGTTAAGCTGTACCTAATTTTTTTGGTTCCACTTTTAAGAAACATGCCTTCATGATGGACAGTGAATGAATGTGTAAGTATAGTAATTTTGGACTAACATATAAAATTTTCATAACATATTTTTAATAACACAATTTTGATATTTGGTTGTATAATATATAAACTTCATTCGAAACATAAACACGAAGCTGCAACCGGTAAAGCATTCCAATTATACGAATGTTATTTACTCCTGAAGCAGAGGTTGCCTGAAGAATACGATCTCGATATATGAAGATGATGACGAAGATTAATTCTGCTATGGCAACACTATAGATTTTGTGGGTACATCTATAACAAACCCTCTAGAGACTAAACTTTTCCATTAGGGATTCCTGACGGTTTAAAGGGTTGCTGCACCGACTAAGTGCAGTCGCGATGCCTGCGACAGTGAGTTAGGTTTAATTTCCAGTAATTTTCATTTAATGTACTACATAGTTTAAGTACCCAAATAAAATAAGATACACATCTTTGTCACTTAATGTTATGTATTCTACAAACTAAATACGACTTAGCAACTCCATGTGTACACTACAACAACCATATATTCTACAAACAAAATACAACATTTAACTTCAGTAGTGTATAATTGTGTAGCGTAAATACTCTTAATCACTGAAGAAAACGTAAACTGAAAATGAATGTAAACGAAAAAAGGTCAAGGAACATCTAGCCATTAACCGTTCAAGGAAATAAATAACGGCTAATGGTTATCCATTCCATGGGAATGGACAATGGTTCTCCGTTATAATTGAGAAGAACGGTTAATAAATAACCGTTTTATGCTTTTTGAAAACGGTTAACCATTATCCGTTTCCGGAGTCTTCCCGCACACTAGGGAACCCTTGTGGGAAGCACCCCTTTTGGCCATGGTTTTCTGAATTGGGAAGGGCTTGGGAATGCTCATAAGACCCAATCTTAACGAATATGATATTTATAAACAAGTGAGGAATCATGGACCATCTTATATGGACACCATATTTCTGCCCATTTTTGTTTGAAAATTTCAAGCTAATATTTTGATAGTACTTTTTTATTATCAAACTCTATATTCGCACAAAAAAAAAAAAAAAACTGAGCCCAATTCGAGATACCTAAACTCATTATCTACCGATTTAAATTTTGACTGTTAAATTGCAACAGTTGATTTCAAAGTGGTGGATGGTGGTATTATACTTCTCATATTGTGCTCATTTTTTGTTGATTATTGAGTTTCATAAGAAAAATGTATCACCAAAATATAGGTTTCAAATTCATCTTTTGGACTATAAAATTTTTTATTTCGAATCTAGACTTGAATAACCGAATCCATCAATTTGATAAGTCTAACTAAGATCAGAATTAACTTAGTTTCTCTTATCCGGAATAAAATTGGACTAAACAAATGATCCCGTATTTTTCTAAGCCATAAAAAATACTTACAATCCAAAATAAATTGATTTGCACAATTATTTTCTTAACCGTATTATAGCACCGCAATTGCACCGAAATTTCGTTAAGCAAAAACACTTGATACCCAACAATAAAGAAGATACAAAAAAATAAACCAAATAAATTAACACAATTTTTCTTAACCGGAAACAATTGAATCACACACACATCCATACACATCATAATGGAATATATCAATTGTACCGAAATTTTGTTAAGCAAAAGCAAAATATATGCAACATAAACAGGCTTTTCTTAAATAGGAAAATGATTAAATAACAAATTTGTTACCTCATATTCCGCATCCTCTTCTCCCCAGAAAGATATATCATTAAGCGCAAGTTCTCATAAGAACTCTCCCCCAGTATGTTGATATCCTCTCGCAAGAACAAAAGAACAACAACAAATAGCAACCTTTACCAGAGAAAGGTTGAATCGGTTTTTAATTAATGCGTTCCAATAGCAAAAGTTGAAAACCCGAAAAACATATGTTTATGCTAAACACAACTCATGTAAAAACAAATTGATTCAACATATTGTGACTTTTCACATATGAGTTTCAATCGGAACACCTTACGATCCTTTGATAAAGCCTACCAACATGGGATAGAAGTTAATCCCGCTAAATAAAAAAGTCACACAAACCATAAGGGTTCACATCATATGAGATCGAATATTAAGGTTGTGAAAACCGAAATCGGACATCCTATAAACCGAAAACACATAACAAAAATATAGACATTCAAGCACAAGCTATGTAATCGGAAACTATCATAATAAAAATTATAAGATAATAATTTTATTCATAAATAATGATAGTTTTATTCAAAAAATAGACCTTATACAATAATCAAAATAAATCAAAAACTGATGTCTATTTTCTTGGAAAAGATCTTTGAGCAGTTTTTGTTCCAAAGATCATCTTCGATGTCCTCAAATTTCTCAAGATCTTCATCAACAACATCACAACTGATTTCCCGTATTCTGCACACAATACCTTGATTATGTTCACATGCTAAAGCATTAACCTTTCGATTAGTATTCTGAGCATACTTCCTATTACCGATTCCAAGTTTAATCAGCTTTCTTTGGTTACAAATAACAGTTCTTAGTAATGTTGCCTGTCTATGATGAGTTTCAATAGTACCGAGGAGGACTTGACGTATATTGAGAATATCAATCTTAGTATCCAAACCACTTTGTACAAGAAGTTTAGTCATATCTTCCTTTTCTTTTCCTTTATCCTCACAACCAGATTTCTTGACGGAATCATCAAGATTAATAGTTTCGTTAAATGCCATTCCACTCAAAGCTTTCAGAATCTTAGCTTGAGACATGGTTTGAGGATACATCTTTTAGTATAAGTTCTCCAACAAGATGAGTACATATACCAGAGGATTTTAACACATACCAAACATAGGTATCAGCCTTAAATAAATAATTCTGACTAGATTCGAAAATATTTTTCGCATCTTATGTGTTATCAAATCATAAAGATTTTTCAAAAAGAATCAATCTTCTAGATGATGTATCTAAAAATACTTTAGACAAGAAAGCTCACCATGTTTACACAAGTTGTTATAAGATCACTTTTCTACACATGAAGACTTATTAAGTATCTTCAGGTAGATTGTGAATACTCTCTATGTTGAATAAAATATATTAACAGTATACAAGATGCCCAGATACTTGTGCTTCCTTACATCAAAATATTGGGCATTGTAAGGATGCACTTTTCAACACTTTTATGTGTTAGGGTGAGAGGAACCTTCCTCACCAAGTACCATTGAAGCAACATCTTCCTTCTTATCTTTAGAGACATGATCTTGTGTCCTTGTGTGGGTTTCGAATTAATCCTTTTTATCAGGAATATTGCGTGACGATATATCCTTGATTATATTTTGAGCCCGGGATGGTATATTCTTTGTATTCGAACCTGAATGATCTTGATCTTCCATTAAACAGATTGCAGATGTCTTTCGTTCAAGATATTCTATATGTCCCCTTAAGGTATCCATTCCTTCTTGAAAATGTTTTTCTAAACACTTATCAAGGTATTCCTTTCGACATGTCTCTGTAAGAAGATATTCTATAAGGATTTTATTCTTTATTTGTGAATGTTCCAGCGATTGTGTAAGATATTCACACTCTGAAGTTTGTTGATACACTTCATTACGCAAAGCCAATTTTTGTTCCAAATAATCTGCCATATTATTTTGAAGGCTGAGCGTTTCTCGTTTTCCTTCACAAATTCTTACATTCAGTTGAAAAATAATGACTATGACATCTTCCAGGCTATCAATGGATTTTTTTGATTCTGAATAGGTTTCAACTTGATTGAAAAACCTTTGTAATATTTTCTGAAATTCAGAATTTGGGCTGGATAGTGAATCAAAGTTCTTCTTTCTTTCAGGAATTGAAACAAAAGATTTTTCACCAGTGATTGGATTCGGATCCAAAACATGTTCCTTTAGTTTTATATATATTATTTTCTGATCATGATCATGATCCTAAATCAAGTTATCAGTCCTAAACTTTGTTCTTTATTTCTGAAAAGACTTACGAGACCAATTTCCATTGACCTTCTCTGAGAGATTATTCTCACCATCTTGATGTTCGTTAACTGAGTTCTTAATAAGTTTAGCCTTGTTTTTCTAATTTTGACTCATTTCTTATAGGTTGGATCGCAATAATCACAGATTGTTAGATCTTTTCGTGTTTGCCTGCTCTGATACCAATTGAAAAGCCGAGGATGCCCAAATACACCACCATCTTTAAATTATCCACATATAAGTTCTCTTACCGAAAGTGATTGTCTATGGACAAAGTCGATATAATACTACAAATCGGTATTCACACCTTGTGTAACTGTCTATAGATACGAGATCGAGACAATACGACTACCAAAGTGTGATTACTTGATAATATGTTTGGACTTAACCAAACTCTATATGATCACTATCAAGTAAAGCGGAGTTAACATTTGTGTATTTTACTTCTAATTATAATAAATAATTATAATTGCGGAAATAGAAAAGTAAAAGACACATCAAGATTTTTTAACGAGGAAACCGCAAATGCAGAAAAACCCCAGGACTTAGTCCAGACTTGAATACTCTCAGAATTAAGCTGCTATACAAAATCTAAACCAACTTTGTATAGTTGAGACCAAGCAACTACCCCTAGTTTACTTAGTTTCCTTAGTATCCATGCGCTTCCGACTTCGATGAGTGCACGCACTGGAACAATCCCTTTGGATCGTATTCCAAACAGTAAAGGAACAACAAATATGCTTGGTAACAAGGATGTTTGGACAAAGATATTTCAAGTCAAAGACAAAGATATTTCAAGTCATATGCAAAGGCTCTATTGATTCTCCAAGACAAAGATATTTCAAGTCATATGCAAAGTCTCTTTATTTTAAGCTAATAAACTCCTTTGCCTGGTTAGATCAATCAATCCAATAACTACAAAGTAGTCAAGTTTATATTCACAATCAATCGATATAGATTCCAACAAGAAACTATAAAGTGATGCCGATCTCACGCAACTAATCAATCGAATAAATTCGATTCTAGTTGGATCCCAGCCGATCAAGGTTTGTGCAACACAAAGATATGGGAAACCAATAAAAAATCTTCTTCATCATAAAATCTTCTTTAATCTTCAATTAAACCTGCACAACACCACTTGAATCTCTTGTGATCAATCACGCATAGAACGGAGTCTGTTAACAATGAATTATCACAAGATATCTTTAGATCTACAAACAGTTCTAAATATCTCGTCGGTACTTCGATCTAGTTTGAGTGAATCTTATATTAGAAGAGAAGATTCTCAAGAATAAACAAACTAGGTGCAATAAAAGTTTCAACAACCGTTAGTCAATCAAATCAATCGAAAACTAATAATACTGCAATTATCTAGTTTTCCACCAAAGGTACTCGTAGAGCTTCTTGAACCCACAGAAGTATTTAAACGAGCGATCTTAAGAGATTTCACCTAATTAGTGTACTATCCTCTCCGATTAGAAGGCTCCACCAAAAACAAGAAAAAGATGAAGTTTTCCTGGATCTTAGGATAGTTTGCTAGAAATGAAAACTTAGGTATTTATAGACCAAGGATGTTTGGACACCAAGGAATTTCCAAAACCGAAAGTATTCTCAAGATATACAATAAATGCCCATTCGGTTTTCATAATTCCAGTAAATACTTTGTCCAATATTTCCCGAAATATATCAATAGAAAATCTCCAATTAGTAAATGCACATTACTAATTTTTATTCTCTAGAGATATGCATTTAATTGCTGTTAATTAAAGCATATAAAAGTAATAACCTTAATTAAAAGATTCTTAATTTATTTGTATGTCGAAACCCTTTGGTTTTCATACTTACCCTGTGTATGTTACCAGGAAGGTCAGTTCAATGAGTTCCTCAAATGATCGAAAGCAGAACAGAAGTCTTAATAAGAATCGTCTAAGGAAGGATCAAGTCGTTTTCTCTGAAAACAACGGTTCTCTTGATATGAAAGAAATTCCAGGAGAAAGAAGAAAAATTGATGATATGAGAAGTAATCTGTTAGAGATAATTCAAGGATACAAAGAAATTTTCAACAGGTTGTCATCCTCCTAAAGTCAGACTCTTCTGGTAAGAATTCAAACTATGTCTCATATTTTGATGACAGTAAGTTTTATGATAATTTCTCGAATCAAAAGGGATCCCTCTCTAAATTAAGAAGGAAAAAGAGACTTGATCATAAACACAATTCTTCTAATGAGCTTAGAGCTCATACTTGTGCTAATTAATCACAAGGGTTAAGAACTTGCTCATAAAAATCCTGTTAAGAAATATGTGTTGAAGTCAGGTATACTAATGGTAAAATTGTTTTCGTTGAGTTAAGATATTTTCTTATCGTCCATATCTAAACTTTTTACTACAGACAAGTTTGCCTAAGTATTGTTTGTACTTAGTTATATTATTTTCCTTTCTTGCCTTCTTATTCCTTGTGGGGTGTACTGTGTTCAAATGTGTACACGGGTTACCATTTCGAGTCGACAGTCTGAAAACCCTAAAAAGTCTTCCTCCCTAAGAAACCTTTAAATACCAAACCTATGGGTCACGTTTATGTACTCTAGGTTATTTTTGTTTTATCAAGAAATGTCTTCTTCTACGCTCGTGAAGACATTTCTTGATAAAACAAAAGCGTGTGGTTTTTCTAGAGGCTATTTTTTCTACACGAGCGTGTGGTTTTTCTAGAGGCTTTCTTGCTAAAGGTATTGGTTTTGAGTTCAAAGAAAGGAAGAAGAGAACCCTTATCCAAGATGATCATCCCAATGCCTCATGTTACTATGCCTACTCACATGAGAATATTGAGAATGGGGATATGATCTCTGCTGAAGTAATTCATTACCTTCTTAAATATTACAAGGAAGAAAAACTGCAACTTGATGGTACATTGAAAAGTCTTGATGTGTTAAACACTGAGTTGGTAAAGGTTACATCTGACCTTGATCTCTTTAAAACACAAATCAAAGAACTTCTGAATGAAGACATCTTTTCTAAATTTGCAGTCGATGCTGTCGATCACAAGATTCAACAATCTCAATACTCATGAAAATCCAGAAGAGTCTATATGACTTCAGCTTGTGTTCGGCTTTGGCATTGAAGTGTTTTCAGTTTAGTATGTTTTGACTTTGTTTGCCTAGTAAATCTTCTATTTTTCTTGTTTTTGTTTAGAAGAATAACTAGAGTTTGGAATAGCCATTATTGTGATTACACATAGCTATGTCCAACACTTTCATCTTCATATTTCTTAGATTTATTTTTTTAAATTCTAAAACCACTTGGAAGATGATTTTTGCAGTATTAATCTTTGTGATTTTATATATTGCAATATTTTTATGGGATATGTGTGTTTGCGTCCGTGAACTTGATTGTCCCATACCTTGTCAAAAGTAAAGTCATTCATGAGTTGATATGCTTAAAGGAATGAATTGACTTTTGACAAATACAAAAGTTAAGCCTATTATGTCAATTTTTGATGGAAGATAGGTTAAAATATTTTGTTTTCAAGGATTATGTCTATGGTATGTCATTGTGCATATGGTGATGGAACATAGAATGAATCCTTGTGTATTCTGCAGTAATTGATCTTCCCTGATCCATTTTTATGTATTACTGTGAGGCTCCGTAATGTGTCTTATATGGAGCACTAAACAACCAAAGTTGATTATTGTTATGATTAGCTTAGTTGTTGTTACATAAGGTACTTTATGTCGAGCATATTGAACTAAATGAATCATCTTTTTGGTTATTTAGTTATGACTTCGTAAGCTTTTCTTATGTTTGAGCGTTTTTGACTGGGTTGATTATTTTCATGATTAACTTAGTCATTGCTCCATAGATTTTCTTATGTGAGTATGACCAATTAAATTGATTACTTTTGTGATTAGTTTAGTTGTGTATTCCGATTAGATTAATTATGGGTTCTCTTGTGATTAATCTAATTGAGATTTTTAAGTCTCCGTAAGTTTACTTGTGTTAAGCATATTTGATTGAATTTATCATGGGTTCGCTTACGGTTAATTTAATTGAATATTCTTTTGGATTCAAATCCATACTTGTATGTGATTTGTTGTCCAAAGAAATCATTCTTTTCTTTTGAAATTAAGGTCGCTCTTGTTGTTCCTTCGGGAATGACATATTATGGGGGAGAGTTCTTAATTGAACTTGTGCTTAATTGCCAAATCTTTGTGGGGAGTGCGGCTGTGGAATATTATAGGGGTCATCTTGTATCTTTATAGACTCCTTGATGAATGCATTTAGCTTCGTCTTTATGATTGCATCTAAATAAGATGATATATACTTACCTTTGGTCATGAAGCGTTTCTTACGGAAATTTCATTAGGATACCGTTCTTGGACCTTAGCCAATTTTATTGACAAAAAGGGGGAGATTTAATATATAGTTCACACTACAAATACATATAGTTTTCAGATCATTATGTAAGGGGGAGTGATTTCCATGTGAGATGGAGTACTGACTAAGGGGGAGTGACATATCACCATAGTATTGTTGTTGAAGTTGTGATGCAATTAGACTTTGACGTTGTGTAATGATACTATGACACTGTATAATAATTATTGAGAACTCTTGGTTTATCATTGTTATAACTATGGATTTTCAACAACGATGATGCTAAACTTACTACCTTTGGGATCATCGGAGTACTTGGAAGTGACGAAGATTTCGAGTAATGTTTAATATTAGACATGTGGAATAGGAGGTACAAAGTTTATTTATATATTTTTTGTTTTCCATATGTATTAATAGTTTTGTCACTAAAATTGACAAAGGGGGAGATTGTTAGAGCATTGCTCAGTCGAACTCGTATGCGTTGCTATCTCAAGCATGTTTGTCAATGTTAGTGATCAAAACTATAAGTCTTGATTTCTATTCTACTATAGCTAAGGTCTCGGACTAGGATTGAAAGTGTAGTTGAGCTCAAGAAATCCATGGCAATCATCATACAAGACGAAAGACTACTCAAGGAACTGGTGGATCTTCATCGACTAAAAGGTATGTGGAGACTTGAACTTATCTATTACTCAAAAGTCTATTTATCTCCTATCTCGAGACAAAAGTCGTTTTGCTATATAAACTAAGATTATACACATTCGGTATTTCGAGCCGAGTATACCTCGCCTATCTATTTCTCGAAATATGTGTTGGTAAATCTTTATATTTAGCCAAGTTCATCTTTACCTAGTGACGAAAGTTATGTTAAGTTTCAATTACTTTGAAAATTGATCTGACGAAAAATGGTTTTTGAATAACAACTATATAACGTCCTCTGAGAATGTTTCAATGATTGAAATGAGAGTTTAGACAATATAACCAATGGAGGATATAAGCATTGTTGTGGAAACACATATGTGTATAAGTCCTTATTCCTTGAACCAAAGTTTGCGAACTTTGTTGATCAAGAGAATCGGAGAAGTGCGTGAGCTTCAGTCCGCGAACCTAGTCCACGAACTGGCGAAGTTATCAACCCGAGAATTTCTGCTGGAGTTTGTGAACTCCATCCGGGAACTTAAGTCCACGAAATTGAGTAGGTTATGTCTAAAAATGATGTTTGTGAACTTATCTTTATAAACTAAGGAATGCTATTGCAAACTGTGGCTATATAGTTCATGAACCGATTTGAGTGAATCAAATCGTTTGTGCTTCAATTGTGTTTTATGTAGTACACAAGATTTCCTTGCAATTGAACAACTCTTTAACTAGTTCATTTGAGTTATTTTAACTAGTTATGGTGAAGAAGAATATGGTTGATATGAAAGTTATCATATGGCTAACCATTTGGTTAAATATTGTTGAACCAACTAATATACAAGTTTGGGTACGGTTTTCACAAGCCTACAAACGTGCATTTCATGTGTGTATACCAAGCTATGTTTTCGATCTAACGGTTGATAAATATTAGCTTGAATCTAATCAGGTTTTCATCTAACAATGAATATTGAATTCTTTGTTACTAAGCTAACATTGATTGCAAACCCTGATTTGAAAGAATATATAAGGGAGAACTCTAGCAACTGGGAAGCCTAATTCCCACACCTTACGTGTGATACTAGTTGCGTAGCTAGAATCGATTCTCCTTTAACCTTTGGTTTCTTCTTCTAAACCAGGTTAACGACTTAAATACTTTATTGGGATTGTGAAGCCATACCGATACTACTTTTATTGTAGTTGTGTGATCTGATCTTGTTGTTTCTATCATACAAGTACAATTGTAATAATTGGCTTGAGATTTCTATCTCCGATAGGCAAGATAAAAAGTAATCACAAACATCTTCGTCTCATCGTTTGTGATTCCACAATATCTTTTTTTGTTGCGTCGATTAAGACTATTGTGAGGTGATTGATAATACCGAGCTGTTCTTTAGGAATATAAGTCTGGTTTATCAATTGGTTCATGTTCACCTTGATTTATCAAAATACGGAACAAAACTCATAGGTTTATTCGTGGGAGACATATTTATCTATTACCGTAGACTTTTCTGTGTGATACAGATTTTTTTATTAAAGTCTTCGACTTTGGGTCGTAGAAACTCTTAGTTGTGGGTGAGATCAGCTAAGGGAATCAAGTACGTAGTATCCTGCTGGGATTAGAGGCGTAGGAGAATTACTGTACCTTGGATCAGTGTGAGATTGATTGGGGTTCAACTACAGTCCAAACCGAAATTAGCTTGGAGTAGTCTAGTGTCTGTAACGGCTTAATACAATGTGTGTTTAATCTAGACTAGGTCCCGTGGTTTTTCTGCATTTGCGGTTTCCTTGTAAACAAAATTATGGTGTCTGTGTTATTTATTTTCCGCATTATATTTGTTATATAATTGAAATAATACAGGTTGTACGTTGTTCAATCAATTAGAATATCCGACCTTTTGGTTGTTGATTTAAATTAATTGACACTTGGATATTGGTCTTTGGTACCATCCAAGTTTATCTCTCTTGTATTTAAATTGAGACTCGCGGTTTGCTTGAGTAATATTTAAATCGAGAGATAGAGATATAAACTATTTGATATACTTTTTTATTGATTGAGTCTAACTGTCTAGTTGATTCTCTAGAAAATATATTGGAGTTTTTCCATACAAATTGCTAATTCAAAATATTGGGTGTGGTTGTTAGACCCCCGCTTTTTCAATTTCGGAACATGATCTCCTTGAATACTAAGGAATATCTTTGAACAATAAAAGATAAGAGTTACTGTACGTGTTCAAAGAATGTTGACATCTCTTATTTGTAAATCCCCTTTCATATTTACAATCTTGGAATTGATTGTACCACACTTCTAAATAAGTTTAGAATTTTTCATATGTATTCCAAGACAACTATGTGATTGATCAAATATCAAATCACATCCATGGGATCAATCGGTTCTACCAACCACTGGATTGGTTATACCCTAATATGAATGCACTTGTGATCGGTCACACAAGTTACCAGGATTGGCTACACCAATTACCAGGATCAGTTACATCAATTACCAGGACCGGTTACCATATACATATTATATTGCTTCTAATCGGTCACACCAATTACTAGGACCAGTTACACCAATTGCAAGGATTGATTACAAACTTCTCTGTGATCAGCCACACCAATTATTAGGATCGGTCTTACCAATTGCAAATATTGATCATACCATCTCAGGTGATTACTTATGATTGGTTTCACTAATTAATCAAAACTAGTCATACCAGATCATAAGTCAGGCATTGTGATTAGTTGTACCAAGATACATAACAAAGTTACGACCGGTTCTACTATCTCACACATATTGGTAATCCAAAGATTTGCAATGAATAGCCGTATCAATAAGCCTAGCGATTTTCCTTTTGATTCATAAAATAAGTTCATGAATGTACTTCCTTTAAACAAATGTAAAACAGTGATTCCTAGGATGAAATCTCCACCTTTACCCATACACATAATCATAACAACATTCATAAGATTATGTCGATGTCAAATCTACGAAGTTCAAAAGATAAGCGTTATACTTCATAGTCTAATTCCCTAATACTATGATCATATGATCATGTCTCACTACTAAAGTAATATATCCATACACAGCTTCGCAATTATGTTTTCAATATAGCACGACTTGAAAGATACGTTAGGAATGAAACAATTCAAGTCAATATTACTAACCTCAACAGGAAGGATGATGTCGTCGTTGTAGCTCGTTACTTCTTAACATTCTTCAGGTATTCGAGTAATACTTGTATGTCTCAACATTCCTAGACTTTATAGTCCAACCTAAATGAAGTTGTATCTAGTACATAATAAAACGACTTTTAGATGAGTTTTGATTCACTAAAATACGACAACCAAACTTGACATACCAACGATTGGTGGGTTCAACTGAGCTATGATCTAACACTTTTTGAGTTGCATATAGGTTTTAGATGAATGTACTTGATTTATGTTGATGTATGTGATGAAATGTAACTTGAGTAAGAGGTATCTTAATGCTGCGAATGGTGATGGTGAGTGTTTTCATAGTTGAGTTGATTTAGTTGTTGTTTGAAGCTACAAATTTGCAGGTAATAATGGGTTGCTGAATTTCAAGCAAAATTGTTGAGTTATGGTTCTGTCCTAGACTGTGTTGCATCATCATGGTGCGAAATAAAACCTTTGGCATGAGATAAAATACCTGTGATGCGCCATCATGGCGCATATGAGCCGTGGCCTGTGTAATGGCTCAAGCCTTGAATCTTTTAGGCTAGTCAGATACCTGACTGATCTGACTGAGTTAGCTCACTGATCTTATTTGACTCGATTTATCAGACCAGTTAATTGTTAGCCAGGTTCTAACCATTTGGCTGGACTTCGACGTTGAATGCTAGTTGACCAATGACCGTTGAATTTTCCGGCCACTTTTCCATTGACTTTTACGTCCAATCTTCCCACTTCTCCGAAGATCAATTTGGACATAAAACTAGCAAGGCGAATGTAATAAAAAAAAATATTGTGGAATGCAAGATAGAATATTGAGATAGATCGAAGGATATCGACTGGGATTATGAAAAATCATTTGTGTATCATTATCATGTTGATTCAGATGGTAATTATACGTTCAAGATGATGATGATGATCATGATGAGTAGCTCTATAGACTTCTAGGTGGCAACTATTGTAGCTTTCTTGTAATCATTAAGTCTCTTTAATCTGCGAACATGACGAGTATTTATTATCTACGAGCATGTTTGTATGCAATTTAATGGTTGTGTTGTGTGATATGCATTGTCGATTTCCCCGCGAGGAGAGTCTATAGTTTCCCCATAGCTCCTTTTTAATTTAACTGGGGGCGTAAAAGTAGTCAATATTATTATAGAGGCGCAAAAGCAGCCAATATTACTATAAGGCGTAAAAACAACCTATAGATTTTATATAAACCCTGGAGGTTGTCTGATGGCAGCTGAGGGTTGAATATTATATGTTATATCTATTTTAGGCAACTGAAAAAGAGGGGGTCTAACAACCACACCCAATATTTCTCTTAGAAATATGTATGGACAAACTCCAGTATACTTTTAAGAGAATCAACTAGACAGTCAGATTCAATCTTAAGTAAAGTATATCAAAGAGTTATATCTCGATTTCTCAATTTAATCCACAATCAAACAAATAGGAATTTGCGAGCCTGATTGAATACAAGAAATAACTTGGATGGTATCAAAAACCAATATCCAAGTGTCAATAAATTTACTCAACAACCAAAGGTTGGATTCATAATTGATTGAACATACGCACAACCTGTGATATTTCAATTATATAAACAAATATAATGCGGAAAAGAAATAACACAGACACCAGAATTTTTTTAACGAGGAAACCGCAAATGCATAAAAACCCCGGGACCTAGTTCAGATTTGAACACCACACTGTATTAAACCGCTACATACACTAGCCTACTCCAAGTTAACTTCAGACTGGAATGTAGCTGATCCCTAACCAATCTCACACTGATCAAGGTACAGTTGCGCTCCTTATGTCTCTGAACCCCAGCAGGATTCTACGCACTTGATTCCCTTAGATGATCTCACCCAAAACTAAAAGTTGTTATGACCCAAAGTCTAAGACTTGATAAACTAATCCGTCTCACACTGAAAAATATATTGAATAGATAAATCTGTCTCCCACATATAAACTTATGAGTTTTGTTCCGTCTTTTGATAAATCAAGGTGAACATGAACCAATTGATATACCAGATTTATATTCCCGAATAACAGCCGAGAAATATCAATCACCTCACAATAATCTTAATCATATGGTAGCGAAACAAGATATTATAGAATCACAAACGATGAGACGAAGATGTTTGTGACTACTTTTTATCTTGCCTATCGGAGATTAAATATCGAGAAAATCTTAGAAAAGATATTACTCAATCACGATAGAAAACTGCAAGATCAGAACACGCAACTACAGAGAAAATAGTTGGGTTTGGCTTCACAATCCCAATGAAGTCTTTAAGTCGTTAACCTACAGGGTTTCGTGAAAAACCTAAGGTTAAAGGATAATCGACTTTAGTCGCAACTAGTATCACACATAAGGTGTGGGGATTAGGTTTCCAAGTTGTTAAAGTTCTCCTTTATGTAGTATTCAAATCAGGGTTTGTAATCAATGTTACCTTGGTAACAAAGCATTCAATATTCACCATTAGATGAAAACCTGATTAGACTCGAGCTAATATCTTTCAACCATTGGATCGAACTTAGAATGTTACACACAAATGAAAATTGACTTCATTTAGATATGAAACCGTACCTAAAGTGTGCACTGGTAGGCTTAGAAACCTACGATCATAAACTGCAAGCGCACAGTATCTATAATGTAAAATAAGGAAAATACTGGTCGATCCTACGGGGAGTTGGATTGGAGATAGTAAACCTCTGAGTTATACTTTTACTAATTTAGAGACGAATGGATGGTTGAATGACCAAAATATGGATTGTTATGCTATGGAAACAAGATTAAAAAGCAATATAAAGATGAACCAGGGCTATGAATCCACCACCTAAATGCATAGATATTTATGATTTGAAAACCTGTTTTCTCTTTAATCAAGGAACTATAGAGGTACTAGCCTCAAGCACCCTTGAAGATGTGATAATTTACTACCAATATGTATGACTTAACATCAGCTAATATGTCAATTCCTAGCATTATCTATCTTTTTAGGGCATAGATATTCACAAATTGAACTAAATCCATTTATAAAGGCTTGAATATTTAATAGAGAATTAACCTAATTACCAAGGATGCATCACATACAAAGTGAGAGTAATCTATAGAAATTCAGATGTTAAGACATGTTTAACAATAAAATTCCATGAAAAACAAATAAATCGAACCAAGAAATTTGTAATTATCAAAGGGTTTCATTTTATTCCCTAGCAGAGATTTTTAGAACATAACACAAACTGAAATTAAGCCTAAACTAACACTACAGATTGCACCGGATAACTCGGGCTTAATATTCCATTTACAACTCCCTTCTCTATTTATACAAAGTTCCCATCAATTCTACACAATCCCTATAGACAACAAATACAATCAGAAGTTTAGGGATTTGATGTTCTTGGAACTCACCACTGTGGATACTCTTCATTTAAAGCCACCCTATTACTTTCAATAAGTAATTGTCTGATGAATTTGATGTTGCAGAGACCTTGAAATTTCAGAACTTTAGCTGCGATTCTCACTGCTCTTGGAGACAGATTCGCCGGCCCTATTTTTCCTTAAGTAGTAGCTACTAATATCTAGGGATATCTTGAAATGGGTACAAATATAACTGGTGAAATATGGTGATAGAGGTACTTGACAGCTTGAAAGAGAAGGAGACAGAGAGTGGCGGGTTTTGAATATGTTGAACTGAAACTTACAGGGAGGTGGAGCTGGTTGTCGTGAAATAAGGGGAAGAGGAAGGAAATTAGGTTCAGTGTCTTCGGACCTTGTTGGAACTTGAAAAATTAGTGGGTCTACTAAGGTGCAAAGCACTT
Organism: Papaver bracteatum; assembly: GCA_023529315.1. Classification (NCBI taxonomy): domain Eukaryota; kingdom Viridiplantae; phylum Streptophyta; class Magnoliopsida; order Ranunculales; family Papaveraceae; genus Papaver; species Papaver bracteatum. The sequence goes on from JAJJWX010005152.1 coordinate 3,789,763, forward strand.
ATACCTAGCTTAGGTATTATAAAAATAAACTTGAACTTTGGTCCATTGATTTTCCTTCCACTTTTTAGCCATTATTGTTTGCTCCATCCACTCCGTCAATCCACCGATATTGTTTTCTACACTTCTTCTCAAAGATTTCTTGCTTCATGATGTACCACTCCACTCTCCGCAATGCCAACCACACTTTTTTTTGTTCTCCTACAAATATAAACAAACACAAATATTAATATTTACAACAAAATATATTATTGACACCCCGAGACGCAAAATGCATAATTTGACTTAAAATATGATATTGAGGCATTTGAGATGTGATAAAAGATAACAAAATGTTGTAGAAATATGCATTATTAGGCACCGATCACACCCCCAAACCTGAATTTTGCTCTACCTCGAGTAAACAAAATAAACTAAGAAAATCCTACCTACACCACTGTCGCTAGTCTCTCGATTGCATTTAGCGAATGCAATAATCCTTTTAAACCACTAAGTATCCCTAGTGGATGAGTTGAAGTCTCGTGAGGGTTTGCTTAGAACATACCCACTGTTAGAGCATTGCTCGGTCGAACTCGCATGCGTTTCTATCTCAAGCATGTTTGTCAATGTTAGTGATCAAAACTATAAAGTCTTGATTTCTAGTCTACTATAGCTAAGGTCTCAGACTAGGATAAAAAGTTTACTTGATCTCAAGAACTCCATGGCAATCATCATACAAGACAAAGGACTACTCAAGGAACTGGGGGATCTTCATCGACTAAAAGGTATGTGGAGACTTGAACTTATCTATCACTCAAAAGTATATCTACTATATCTCCTATCTTGAGACAAAAGTCGTATTACTATATAGACTAAGAATATACACATGTGACATTTCGAGCTGAGTATATCTCGCTTATCTATTTCTCGAAATGTGTGTTGGTAAAGCTTTCGCTTTAGCCAAGTTCATATTTGCCTAGTGACGAAAGTCATGTTATGTTTCAATCACTTTGTAAATTGCTCTGATGAAAACTAGTTTGTGAATAACAACTATATGACTTCCTCTGAGAATGTTTCAATGGTTGAAATAAGAGTTTAGACAATATAACCACTAGGGGATATAAACATTGTTGTGGTAACACATATATGTATAAGTCCTTAGCACTTGAACCGAAGTTTGCGAACTATGTTGATCAAGTGAAAACTGGAACTTGAGCAGTCAACCCAGTCCGCGAACTCAGTCCGCGAACGTGCGTAGTTCTCGAACCCGAGAATTTCTGATGGAGTTGTAGCTCGGTTTCAGTCCGCGAACTGACGGAAGTTCTTGCACCCGAGAATTTATGATGGAGTTTGTGCAACCGGTTAACTTGAGACCGAGAACCCAGTCCGAGAACTTGAGTGGTTATGTCTAAAAACGATGTTCGTGAACTTATCTAAATTATCTAAGGAATGTTATTGCAAACCGTGGATTTATAGTTCATGAATCGATTCGAGTGGATCACATCGTTTTTGCTTCAATTGTGTCTTGTGTAGTACATAAGATCTCATAGCAATTGAAAAACTCTCCAACTAGTTCATTTGAGTCATTTGGACTAGTTATGGTGAAGAAAAATATGGTTGATATGAAAGTTTTCATTTGGCTAACCATTTGGTTGACTAATATTGAACCAACTATTGTACACGTTTGGGTACGGTTACACAAACCCAAAATCGTCAAGTACATGTGTGTATGGCAAGCTAAGTTTTTGATCTAACAGTTGAGAGATATTAGCTTGTATCTAATCAGGTTTTCATCTAACGGTAAATATTGAATGCTTTGTTACTAAGATAAGATTGATTGCAAACCCTGATTTGAAAGACTATATAAGGGAGAACTCTAGCAACTGGGAAACCTAATCCCCACACATTCTGTGTGATACTAGTTTGCTAAGATAGAGTCGATTCTCCTTTAACCTTTGGTTTTCTTCTTCTAAAACCAGGTTAACGACTTAAAGACTTCATTGGGATTGTGAAGCCAGACCGATACTACTTTTCTTATAGTTGTGTGATATGATCTTTCTGTTTCTATCGTACGAGTACAATTGTAATAATTGGCTTGAGATTTATATCTCCGATAGGCAAGATATAAAATTAATCACAAACATCTTCGTCTCATCGTTTATGATTCCACAATATCTTTTTTCGCTGCGTCGATTAAGACTATTGTGAGGTGATTGATAAAAACTGAGCTATTATTCGGGAATATAAGTCTGGTTTTATTGATTGGTTCCTGTTCACCTTGATTTATCAAAAGACGGAACAAAACTCATAGGTTTATTCGTGGTAGACGAATTTATCTATCTTGTAGACTTTTCTATGTGAGACAGATTTATTTGCTAAAGTCTTCGACTTTGTGTCGTAGAAACTCTTGGTTGTGGGTGAGATCAGCTAAGGGAATCAAGTGCGCAGTATCCTACTGGGATCAGAGACGTAGGAGCATAACTGTACCTTGGATCAGTGTGAGATTTATTGGGGTTCAACTACAGTCCAGACCGAAGTTAATTTGGAGTAGGCTAGTGTCTGTAGTGGCTTAATACAGTGTATGTTTAATCTGGACTAGGTTCCAGGGTTTTTCTGCATTTGCGGTTTCCTCGTTAACAAAATTATGGTGTCTGTGTTATTTCTTTTTCGCATTATATTTTTATATAATTGAAATAATACAGGTTGTGCATTATTTAATCAATTAGAATATCCGACCTTATTGGTTGTTGATTTAAATTGATTGACACTTGGATATTGGTCTTTGGTACCATCCAAGTGATCTCTCTTTGATTATGACTCGTGAATTGTATTTGCTTGAGTAAATCAAATTGAGAGATTGAGATAATAACTCCTTGAGTATTTTCTATTGATTGAGTCTAACTGTCTAGTTGATTCTCTAGAAAACAACTCGGAGTTGTCCATAAAGATTGCTAATCGAAATATTGGGTGCGGTTGTTAGACCCCCGCTTTTTCACCCACAAAGTTCTAAAACAAAATATAAGCTTAGATTCCATGAAAATGATAGCTGCATTACAGTTTTAGCTCACAACAATTGGATATGTCAATCTAGATTTCAAAGGCACAATTCTATCACTGGAACAACTAAAAACATGTGATAAGAGTGTAAAGTATATCTACACATGTTTAGAGAATGATCAGAAGTTATGACTGCCAATTACCAAGAGATAGTTTTTAAGCTAAGAACCAAATTCAAAGCCAAGCTGTCCGGATTTACGAGAATTGTGAATGTTCACCCTTGAAGTTGGTGATATTTCAGCTTACCCGCGTTGTACATCGATGGCATGCACCCTTCCTTGCTTATTACAAGACTGTGTACAACATACAACAATACATGACTCTTTTATTTACATAAACTACTCTCTTAATTTTGAGGCAAGAGAGAAATATTAACAATAACATTTGAAACATTTACTTCAAGAGAACAAGAACAATGCAAGAATACTGTTGACTTGTGAACAAAAAGAAAAATTACATGACACTTAGCAGGAGGTATCCCTTTTCGATGCACCCGATCAAATTCAATGGTTGCTTTTATTAATGTATCCTCCAACTTCTATCCCAGCCAACCAAAGAACAAGCTAGTCAAGTCTCATTCGGTATTCTAAAGTGATTGGCAGTCTACTTAACCGATAAAACACATGTGGCCCGAGGCTATACATGTATTGGTAGATCGTGCATGTGCAAATTTTCTTATCACATGTGAATTATGCTATAATAAAGTGGTGCCTCATCATATAGATTAAGAATCCCAAGATATTATACATGCACATGCATCACAAATCAAGGTAAATGATCTCACTTTTTCATATATATTTTTTTTATATTTTATGGCAGAGCTCAGACTTAATTATATCATGGCAGCAATCATATGGAATCTCTTCTCACTCCCACACCTAAACTAAACATTGTCCTCGATGTTTCAAAGAATACTAAAATTATAAGTACAACATACCAGAAGAACTATGTTGAGTAGAGAAAAGAAAAGAGATTACCAGATGTCGGCGAAAGCATTTTTTTTTTGAACTCCATTATTCAAGGCTAGAATCCAACAAGAAATCAACTGATAAGAAAATTGGATTAGCACAATTATATACATAAAAAGAAAAAGAAAACTGACTCAAGATAGAGAAATTGAACATTTACCTACTGGATTATATACACATATGATTCACTATAAATATACAACCTAAGGAGTTAAGGATCAACCCAAAAAATGACACGCAGAAACATCAACAGTCTTACACATATATAACATGAGCGTGCAACTGCAGATGTACACGAGTTACCCCCAAACCAAAATTTTCTATATATATGCTTTTAGACACAAAATTTCGCAACTGCAAGGGTACATCATGCACAAGGTCTAACTCGAAATGGGCTTTGTCAGGGATGGGCAGGGATACACATTCCAACCGTGGCTCATTAAAGGCATTATTAGCTGCAAAGTAGTCCAAAAGGACTTGAGAGGCACACAGTTCCAATCATAGATTAAGAAATCTCAAAATAGTTGGTTTTAAAAACTTTTTACAAACATAATCTAGGTTGGATGAAAGATCATCAATTTGCGACATGGGTAGGGAGCTAGATACATCTAAGTTATGTTCATTTTTAGGCTCAAAAGTATCAGTACGCAGCCTAGTTTTCCGGCTATTCAGATATATAAGGCAACATCCATGAATAGTGAAGCAAGCATGTCAAAGTGATTCGCAACTTTGATTTGTAGAAATGTCAATAAAACATATATAAGGAGGGGTAGTTGGTTGAAGGTGCATATGCGGACTATGCCCAAGTAAGCTTCATAGCTTAGCCAAAAGTGTTTATGCCTTATTTATAGCTGTATAACCCTGCCAATGGGGCGTATGATGTGAAGGCATCACTATGCCATGCCGAGGAATAAATATGCATCACCTTAATGCATATGACGGAATAGCATATACAGACTAGGCTTATTGCTTGGCCACGACCTTGCAACACGAGATGGCTTAAGTTTCTTGTCCCTTCGAGGATGAACTATGATCAGTGCTTGATCCCGTTAGAGTAGGGAAGTACGTAGGCATACGCAATGAGTTATAACATCGTCGGTCCAGCACGTTGTCGCTCATATCATCTAATTGCGAGGTGATGGAGACATATTGGACTCTCATATCATCTGGTTCGGAATTGCGATGCAAGAGATGATTATGGCCAAATTGTGTTCCATACCTTGGATGATCATACTTCGTATCAAGTTGTTCGACTTAGGCATGTACCAATGGCGCAATAGGCATGACTAAGGAAAGTAAGCTATATCGGTATGCAAGTTAGCGGAGCTTCCATAAGCCTTAGGAAAGTACGACATGAGCCTTCCTAATTAATATGACCCACTGTTGGAGATGAATTTAATGTAAATGAGGGTCTAAAATCCTATGTGTCATATAAAAAATAAAACCTTCACCCTTTAATGGAGATGCTCTTAGTGTAATTAGCGTCTCAATTCGAAAAAAGAAGTTGGGCATTTGTCTCAATGGGTGAATGCATCTCTTATTTCAGTGGGCATGCACATGCAAGCCATGGACATTTTTCTAGTAATCTGTCAGCTTCTCTGTGTAGAGCCATAAGCAGCAAAATAAAATAAAATGATATTATTACCCATGATACACAAACTATCCACATGTGCTTGCTTTAGAATAAATTAACCGTAATCTGTTACTACAGTCAATGCTCGATAAAACCTTGGTAAATACAATAAGACCTGGTTTTTCACCGAACCCACTTCTATACGTCGATATCATACACCCAGATTTTGATTGCTTCTAAAACTGTAATCAAAACTAATTAGCCAATACAAAATTGGCATGTAGATTTGATGCATACGCTGGTGTACAACTTGGATGTACTATAAGTTTTTCACAATCAGAATCTAAGAACACAGTTTCTTAGGCCAGGTTTAATGACACATTACTCTGCTAGTCAAAAAATTAGGGTAATTTTCAACGCAATCTTTGTACTGTATATTCTCAAAATTCACAGTTCCACCACACAACCATATACATGGTCAGAGAGACCAAACGCACCTATTTCACAGTCATTAAGTTTAGAATTAGAATTATCACTCAATTATCAAAGCATCTCCAACGCTGGAAAGGTCAAGGTCATCCTATGTAGAGGTCTAATTTATATTTGTTGGTTGCTACATGATAAAAAAAATACAAATTTCATCTCCAATCCCTAGGGTCTTATCTAACATTTTTTATTTAAATTTAGAAACAAAAGTTTATGTAAACTTATGACCCAAGATCATAAAGAAAGTCTTATTTAGACTTTCTCATTTACCTCCACTTTAACCATGTCATCTTTTTCTATGACCCTCACCTTTGTATTAGAGCATCTCCAATGCAAGAGGTGGAGGTGATCTCTAAATATCTCATTTTCTATGATGGTCATTCACATATGAACAAAACAAATAAATTCAACCAAAAAACTCATCTCCAATCCTTAAGGTTTTATCTAAGAAATTTTAAATTAACATAAAGATAAATTGATGATGTAGACTTACCCAAGGTCATGGAGAAGGTGTTATTTAAACTTTATCTTCCACCCCACATAATTATGTCACAATTTCCAAGGACCTTAACCTTTGCATTTGAGATGAAATTTTGGTAGAAAAAATCTTAAATCTTAGGTGGCATAGTTTTTTTATGACCTCCACCCTTTGCATTGAAGATGATTTTAGAGATCAAATTTTGGTGATAAAGATTTTAAATCCCAGGTGTCATATTAATTTAAGACCTTTACCCTTTGGATTGGAGATGCTCTCACCAGATAGTTTAAGGCTAATTTCAATGCTGTACAGGTACGACCTGATAATAAGACAGAACAATAACTAGGTATTTGAGTATTTAAGTCATTAGGCTGTGTTTTCAATAAGATGTAATGATACAACTGTTCCTCATAGTTACTTGTTATCATTCATTCTGCTTTTAAAACAATAACACAAAACACAACAAGGACAAAAACCCTCACTTTTCTCCCTCTTCCCTATTTTTTTTCATCAGAAACTTTTCATCACCTTTGACTCCTCTTTTCTCTCACTCCCTCACTCATCAGTCCTTGAGCTCACTCACCAGTCACCACACACAAACACTCTCTCTCTCTCTTTCTCATTTCGGATGGAGAGATTCTGGGTTCTCGTTGTTTATGCTGTTGCTGCTGAAGAAGCTGCACCAAGTAGACTTTTGTGAAGCAAGGAAAGCCCTTTCTCAGTTTTTACATTTTTCAGACTTCTTCCTCTTCTTTTTCTTTTTTTTGGTAAGGTGAGACTTTGTTTTCTCGCTACCATCAATCTTTGTTTCCTCTTCTCACCATTTAGGTTATTTTTAGTTAGTGGAGTAGCTCAAGAGAAGACAACAAACCCATTTATCTTCTTCTCTTTTTTTCTGGGTCTGTGTTTTTTTTTCTTAAACCTCTGCTAAAAACTTCAAAACCCTCATCTGGGTTAACTAGGATATGAGATGGGTCACCATGAAATATCTTCCAAGACTACAACTTTCAAGCTTTCATCCATCACTAGTAATACCTCTGTTAAAAATATCAAAACCTCCATTTTAACAAAAACCCACCTAGGTTTTATCAACAAAATACATGGGCTTCTCTGAGTATTTTCTTGTTTATTATTTTTTTTTTTACCCTTTTTACTTCAAGAATAATACTAGCTAAATCTTTGGTTTTTTCACCATTGTAAAACATGGGTTGTGTGGCTTCAAAGTTGGAGAATGATGATGAAGTGGTTTTACTTTGTAGAGAAAGAAAACGTCTCTTGAAATCAGCTGTAGAAAGAAGATATGCACTTGCTGATGCTCACTGCAAGTATTTTCATTCCATGTATACTGTTGCTGCAGCTTTAACTTTGTTTGTTGCTAGACATTCATCTCCTTCTTCACCATTTCTCATTACTTTCCCACCTCCTGATAATGATTCTTCTTTACCCACTGAAAAGCTTATCTCAAACCCCATGTTTCTTCAACAAAAATCCTCAGAACCTACTCAAGAAACTATTCATTTTCAAGACTCTGATTCTTCTGATTTTTCTGAAGAAGGAAATGATGGTGTGGTTCTACAACAACAGCACCACCACCAACACCACTACCAACAGCATCAACACCAACACCACCAGCAAGTCCAAGCAGAACAAGTCTGTGGGTATTTCTACACAGGTATGCCGCCGCCTATGCCTTCACCACAAAGAGATTTTGGGTGGGATTTTTTCAATCCATTTGAAGGAGTTAGACCAGAAGTTAGTAATCCATTTGTTGGTGGGTTTAGTAGGACTTCTGATGAGGATTTAAGAGTAGTAAGAGAACGGGAAGGGATTCCAGAGTTAGAAGAAGAAGGGGTTGAGAAAAGGGTTATGATTGTGGAAAATGATAATGATGAAGATGATGATGATGAAAATGTAGATGAAGAAAATGGAATTGAAGTTATGAAGGTAGTGGGCGGTACTAATGTGAGTAGGGGAGGAGATCAAAAGGGATTGACTGTTATTGATACTCCAGTTAGAGGGAGAGAGCTGTTAGAAGCTTTGAGAGATGTTGCAGATCATTTCATTAGAGCCTATGATAATGGCAAAGATGTCTCAAAGATGTTAGAAGTGAATAGAGTTCATCTACAATCTGGTTTGGATGAAATCAAGGGTGGGTCCTTCTTTTTCCCTTTTTTTTATTTTCTTTGCTTTGTGTGATTCCCTTAAAAATTCATGTTTGAAGCTGTTTTGGATTTCTTTTGTTGCTTGAAAAGGTAGTGCAAGGATTTTCTTGCTCTAGTGGTTGTTGAAGTTGATCTTTCTATACCCTTTTAGGGAATCTAAGATATTAGTCCCCGGAAAATGAATGGTGGTGGGGTTTTGGTTCTTCTTTACTTTACTTTTGTTTTGTTTTGCTGGTCTTATGTTCTTGTCTTGTATATGGTTATAATTGAAGTGAATCTCTTACCTTGGATAGAAGCTACATGGTGATTTCGTGGGGCTTCCTTCGACTATTCTCTTATTGAGTTATTTCAGTGGTTTGCTTAATTATAATTAGCTTAGTGGTCCTCTTTGATTTACATTTTAGCTATATTGCACTGGAGACTCATCTCATGCAAGGATTTATACTTGAAATGCAGAGAACTCATCCAAACTCGTCCAAGCAATCACGTGGAATAAATCCTCTTCATCTGCTTCATCGACAAAGAGTTTCCTTGCATCTAGCTCGAAAAGTTCGTCGTCATGGACAGAATTCAAGAACGAACTCTTCGACGATGACTATGGAGGAATGGAAGCAGGTAGCCATTCACAGACACTAGGACGGCTCTATGCATGGGAAAAGAAACTCTATGAAGAAGTGAAGGTAAACACTCAATGCATTTCATGCTAATCCCTTCCATGCTCATGGTTTATTTGTTTAAGTGTGGACTCACAACTTAATCATGTTAACTGTTGTTACTGCCTTCAGTATGAAGAATGAAATGCTCCAGTAAAAAAACTTGCTTACATTTCTACTCCTATATGACGATCTTAGTTTGAAACCCCTCTTCAATACATTCTTAAATACAATTAGCTTATAGAATAGAACATGAGCTAAAAGATCTTCCATGCAAGTAACGTAAATTTCCTTTCTAGATTTAGCTGGATGGATGACTTCAGAATACAATTGTCATTGATAAGTTTTATGATCTTTTGTCTAACTTGTTAACTTCAGAGTACAATTCATGTTTTCTTTTGTATTAACAGAAGCAGCAGTGATAGATTCAGAACCACATCTCATCTTTCTTTTAACCTTCTTTTTCTTATTTATTTATAGGCTGGAGATAGCACAAGGAAGCTTTATGATAGGAAATGTGCACAACTGAAAAACCAAGATGTCAAAGGTGATGATGCACGCTCCATGGACAAAACTAGGGCTGTGGTCAAGGATTTATATACTAGGATGTTGGTTGCTATACGAACAGCTGAATCAATCTCAGAAAGGATCGAGAAACTGAGAGACGAAGAATTGCACCCACAGCTTATCGAGCTTTTGCAAGGGTAAGCACAGTGGGACACGTAACTGCAAAGATCCAAAAATCGTAAATTATCTTCTTTATCTTACTTCTGTTTCTGGAATTTCCTTCTTGTGCAGTCTGATGAAAACCTGGAAGGTTGTGTTGGAATCCCATGAAACCCAGAACAAGATTATGTACGAGGTGAAGTCTTTTACATGCCCTACGTACGGAAAGTTCTGTAACGACTCTCATCGACTCGCTACACTTCAGCTTGATGCTCAGCTTCAGAATTGGCGTTCATGCTTCACAGGGTATGTTACTGCACAAAAAGCTTACATTGAAGCTCTCAATGGGTGGCTATCTAAATTTGTTGTACCCGAAGTTGAGTTGTATTCCAAGGGTAGATCCTCGACACCTCCATATCAAATCAGTGGACCCCCATTGCTAATGATTGCTCGTGACTGGTCAAATTCACTTCAGAAGCTGCCTGATAGATCAGTTACTTATGCCATAAAGAGCTTTGGCAAGGATGTTAGGGCTTTGTCAGGTCAACAAGCAGAAGAGCAGCAACAGAAGAGGAAGGTTGATGGTCTTGCAAAAGAACTCGACAGGAGGATAACTGCATTCCAAAGAGCAGAGAGTCGGATTTTGGAATCTAAGTTATCCGAACAGAAACTTGAGCTGGATGTGGAAAACCGGTTTGAGTACTTGACCGATAGGAAGGACCTTTTGGATATGTTCAGGAAGAGATTGGACACTGAGAAAGAGAAGCACCATAATTACATGCAGGAGACTCAACGGATCACGTTGAATGGGTTTCAGACAGGGCTAAGTTCAGTATTTGAATCGCTTACAGAGTTCTCAAAAGCTTCTCTAAAAATGTATAATGAACTTGTCGAATACTCTGAGAAGGCAAAGGTTGGAGATGACAAAGGTGATGTACCATCATACATTCAGGATTCTCATGTTGGAGTTAATGGTGGAGTGGGTTACTAAGTAGGGTTCTGCGAACCTGGGATGATTAAAAAATTCCCGAGGAGCACCACCTGAATCTGTAAATTAGCTAGTGTCGAAGCATCTCGCTGTGACACAGTTTAATTTGTTTTATTATCTCTTTATAGGTGTTTTATGTTTTGCCCACAATTTTCCTGTAGGATTAGGACCTATTAACAATCCTAATTTCTGTTACATCTGTTACATCTCCAACGCCGAGTCAGCCCGCCGATCCGTTTTGTTACAGACACCTAAAGACCGATTCAGAATAGTACTGGTACTTGAGACACTTTGGCTACTATTTGAGACATTCTGGTTACTTGAGACACTTCGGTTACTTCTTGGATATTGTTACTCCTAGCTGGGTCATTGTTACCTTGATTGCATTAGGCAATCTAAAACTAAAAAATTCCAGTTCATGTTATTTACATGTTCCGATGAACATTGGGTTGGATTTGATCCAGTCACTGCATCGTGTTTTGAAAATCAGTTTGACCCTATATGTTCGGTACTCTCCTTTGCGCGAGTCTTTTGAAAATGTTTTTAGGTCTGGAAGGATAGATTTGATAGGCAAGAATTGGTGGAGATACTATAACATGTATGATTGTTTGATGATCTTGCAAAACTTTTGTAAGGTATCCGATTTCCTAAATCCTAATTTCTAACAATGTCTCTAAGTCAAATCTGTAAGATGGCTGGGGTTTTTATGTGTGGGCAAATACTTGTTGTAAGTATTGGTTTTAGTGTTTGTTGAACAGAATTGGAGAAAGCTGATTTTAGTTGGGTGCGCGGGCTTTTTACTGTGGCTTCCCTCCTTTAATCCTTAATTATAATGTGATTTCTAAGATTTCATTGCAATACTATAATTGTTCCATATCCAATTCAAGATTTATAGACTAATCAAAGAACTGTTATGACTTGTGAATTTTTCATGTCTCTTAGGACCCAATACAAGGTGTGTGTGAGACTTGTTTTCCTACTTGAAATGCTAGACGAGTATACATTAGCCATCTTCGAAGCTAAATCTAGGTTAATACATTTCTTTCATATACTTTTTATGACTAAACAAGAAATACACCAACAAGCATAATTACAGCTTCAGAATTGATGTTGTTCTGATAGGTGTTCATTTAAACCTAACTTAGATAAAGGGAAATTAAAAATTGAGAGAATACTATGATTTCGCTTACAATTACAGCAGGAGAACGTATGCCGATAAACGGTATTATGTCAACTTGCAAAAAGTTTTCAATTGCCGATCCAGCGACTGCACCCACGACAAGTCCCCCAACGGTAATTAGCGTTGCCTTTCCTGTAAAAAGAACATGTCCAGCCACTGATTAATTACTTAGAATTGATAACTACACAAGTTCAGTTGTGAGCATGATGAACCAGATCTTTTTTGGATGAGAAAATACTTAAAAGTTTGGATAACTGGGATCACGGTGAATGAAATTATACATGATTGACGACCACCTAAATGAGCTCTCCTGCAGGACTCTCTATTCAGCAACAAATACCACAAGTTATTTGTTGCTAGGATGCTCCTCTATCAAACTGTAGAATGTCTTCAAGTAAAACAGTAATGCAACTATACATAATTTTAAGAACTGAACAAGTGACCTATGAAGTAGTGGAGAACTTTAAATCAACGAACCATGAATCATTCTTCAGGTTTTGGATTGTGATACACAGAGCTAAGACTTCTTGGTAACCAAATGCGCATAAGCAATAGAACACTAAAAGAACCCTTCTCAGTTCTTACCAAGCTTAGACTTCTCTTGGTCAAGATAATATAATGAAGCTCCAAAGCCCGAACAAGTAAACTATGAAGTAATGTACAACTTTAAATCAGCGAACCATAAATCATTCTTCTAGCCTTACATCTAAGCATGGCCAACTTTAAGCACACAGAGCTAAGACTTCTTGGTAATGGGATGTGCATAAGCTATAAAATACTAAAAGATCCTTCTCAGGTCTTACCAAGCTTAGAGTTCTTCTTCGTCAAGAAATACAATGAAGCTCCAAAGCTGCCAGCTAAAATTAGCCCTGGAACATCAGCCGCAGTAGACCCTGGCGTGTTAGATGTGGAGATTCCATTGAAATACTGTAAGGCCATTAAAGTTCCATACACTCCTGCTTGAACCCCCAAATCATTCATAGTTGGTGTTTCAACTGAAACAGGCGAATTCTTTACCCTAGACTGCAACCACTGAGGCATTGAACTATTCCTTGATACAGCTTTAACGGGCTTTGCATCAGCATAACGAATGCTATTACTCAAAACTTTTCCAGCTCTACGCTGAGTCAGGCTCTGCATAAGCAACATATCATATGCAGCCTCTACCTGAAAACTCAATCAAAATGTATATTTCTTTATCAGAAAATGAATTCCATATCAGATGATAAAATCTGCACCATCCAACCAGAGAAATGGGTTTCCAAATTTGACGATATCAAAGTAAATGGCGTATACATAAACTAATTCATCGAATATGACCCTCAAGACACATGCCAATTATTGAATTTCAAATCCCATCGGACACATAAGAAGTACTGAAATTGAATTCTAAATCACAATTAATGATGGGTATGAATCTAGCTAGGGTAGGGTAGAGAAAAGCAAACCTGGGCGATAGCGTCTTGGTCATCTTTACAAGTGGATAGAATTGAATTCTTAGCACGAAGTATTTCATCAAATGAAGCACCTTCAGATACACCTAGAAGTTTCAAAGCGTTTTCAAGAGACATCTCAGAAGGGGCAGAATCATCTGCCTTAGAAGAACCAGCATGAACTAATGTGGTGGTGGTGGTGGTGGTGGTGGTGGTACTAATTCTTCTTAAAGAGGAGAATTTTGGTGAACCCATCCATTGATTTTTGGTGAATTGAAACTTGTTTGTCCATCCAAGAGGTGAAGCTTGAGATGAAGAAGATGAAGAGATGGGTGTGGTTTTGTAAATGATTGAATGGTTAACTCCTGCCATGGATAGAGTATTTGCCATTTCGTTAACTTGAGTTGAACCCTGTCTGTTTTTATTAGGATCTCTTTCGTGTAATGTAATTTAAGCAGAGATAGAAAGGTCATGAGTGAGTGAGAGAGAAATGACAATGATTTTTGCAGGTAAAAGAAGGAAAAAAATATACTAAAAAAATTTAAGTGTTATTCGGAGACATGTTTTAGCTAAGGGATCACTTAACCAGGAAGGCACATGATTTCACAGTGGAGGCAGGGGCTGTTTGATCAAAACTGGATTCTGCGTGGTGTGAATGCGGTCGTCGGAATTCATATAGATCCACTCGAGAGTTGCGAGTCTGATTTTGTGCACATTTTTGATTTCATTTTAACAGTTGCGTGACAAATAAAACAAATGACGAGATTCTTAGCATGCCACTCATTAATTACTAAACCGGTGAATTTTAAGTGTTGCAGGAAATTGGATTCCATCTGGATACTTACACTAGGGAAATGTTTTATGATGTATAACACTTGATCAAAACCTCTTCCTAGACCTGGAATCTATTACTAACAGACAGCTGCACAAAATACCATAAAAGGATTTCCTTGTGTTACAGCTCTGTTACTGCGACAGTCCTGAGCATTTATAGTTAGCAGTCCCCATTTGTCAAAACTTGCTTGTTTTCCACGACACGACTTACTTAAACCACCGAGAATACCACATTTATGATATTCTCCCGAAAAAACCGTTTTTACCTTTTTATACAAACCATCGTACATCAGCAAAACACTTTCAGTTTCTCCTTTTTCTATACTCAATCAATCCCTGCCTCCACTGTGACCTCTTTTCAGCTGAAAACCCACTTTTGCACTCCCAATTCTCACCAGCGCACAGACAAAGAAAATGATTGCCGTGGTACCAATCTTATTAGCTTTCGTGGTTCTGTTTTTAGGTATTTTTATAGTTTTTCTAATCTATCTCTGGTTATTATGGTATGCAACAAATGGTAGTGTTGATAATCAAGATGATGAAAAATCTTCTAAAATGAAAGGGTTATCAGAATTAGAATTGAAGGAATTACCAGTTGGTAAAGCTATGGAAGAAATCAAAGGAACGGATTGTGTGATTTGTCTTGATGAGATTGAAGTTGATCAATTAATAAGGTTATTACCTGTTTGTAATCATGGGTTTCATCTAGAGTGTGCTGATTCTTGGTTATCTAGGAATTCTGTTTGTCCTATTTGTAGAACTAAGCTTCAATTACATTCGGTTGTTGATGTTGATCGCGGTGATGAGCTTTGTCAAAATTCATTATCAGTGTCCCCGGTGGAACCTCTTTAGTCTTTGCTGCGTTTTTAACTCTTTCTCGGTATTGCCTATTTTCTGTTTCCTTTCTTTTAAGAAGAGAGATCCCAGAGAAATCAAATATGTATTGCTTCTATTTTGATGTTGTGAAGATGAAATTGTATGAAACTTTAGTATATAAATTTCAGAATTTTATTTCGTTTGCAATAATTACATAAGCAAATTAGGCAGAATTGGCAGGATTATTATATTGATGTATATTTCTTAATAATTTCACCCCACCACCACCACCTAACTGGCTGAGTAGCCATAAATCAATAATGACGAGACACGTGATAGAGGAAAAGTGTTGGGGGAAAATGGGAGTCCAGAGCATTTTCGGTTCTACCGAGTGGTAGTCTTGATCACGCGGTCAACGGGTCAAGTTTTAGTCGCTAGAGATCATATACATGGCCGCCTGATACATCATCTAACAGTTACAAATCAATCACCTTGTAAATACTCAATTTCTACCTCACTTCAACTTTCATTTTTGCTCACTCAGATTTGTTCTAGTCTATAACAAAATTCACCATTTTCACTCCAATTTTCTCTCCAATTCGCTATATTTTTTTTTTGTAACATGGTTTCTCAAATGGCCAAAGTAACAAAATTCGGGAGTGCAAAATAGACCGCAGTCGAACATGAATGTATTTGTAGGAATTGTGTTTATTTTACACAAGATAGCATTGAATTATCTATAGTGCACAACAAAAGGTAACGGCATATGGGAAAACATCATGAATAAACAATGAACATTGATAGTCGTGATGCAAATGGGTTGTCAGGACACTTCATTACAATCAACAAGGAAGTAACCTTATATGTTCTTATGGTAATGTAATCGTTCGAAACCGAGGGAGCGGTAATGTCGATGTTGATGGGGAACAAAAATGTCGATGTTGATGGGGAACAAAAATGTCGATTGGCACCATAAACACGGAAAATGTTTCGCATTTGAAAGTGGTTACCATATCTTAAAAGTGTTGCCGAAATATAATCTACCATTGCTAGAAAATATGCGACAAGTACCCGAAAGATCACCATGCACTTCTTATCCCAATACCAAGTTCACAGCCACCTCAACCCCCTTTACATAAAATATCTCCTCCACCATGTACCATAACAAACACACATTACAACTTAAATGTCAATATTGCTAATAATAGAAAACAAATAGGGAGAAACCAAGTTAGACTGACAAGAAAATTAACCCGAGAAAGAGGCTCTAAAGGTTTTAACATGGAAGGGTTTATGGATCATCAACGGACAACCGAGAAACAACGATTAGTTGGTCGGAAAAACCTCACCATGTAGATAAAAACATCGTCAAAACTCAAGTCAAATTTGTGATAGAGTATGACAAGCATAAGATTCTTAATATGGACACAACAACAATGAACGAACAACAAAAATATGTAAGGTAAATGAGATTTAACAGGTTGGAAAGGAGATTAAAGAAAAACGTAACAAGTAAAATTTTCAACGATAATGAAGTAGATCACTTTATGAATTATTAATGTATTAGCTTTACTTAATTCTTTGGATTTAACATGTTTAACTTATGTCATTCTGAATGAAGTGGTCGTTTTTCAATACTTGGATTATAAATTACATAAAAAATCTTAAAAACACGTAACCACATAATAAATCTACGTAATGACGAAACTAACATCCCACTAAACTGACATCTCATACGCGTTTTGAGAAACTCCTTAAGGATTTGGAAATGAGCTTCATATTTTTTTTTAAAGAATCATTTTTATCTTAAATCCTCTCGAGATCGCACTCCAACTTCAGCATTGGTTTCACCCCCAAGTCGAATTCGGTTGACAATCCTACTTGAAGCTGTAAATTTCAACCTGTTTTCTTATTGTTACAAATCGACAAAACAATGTTACACTATAAGGATTACCCGTGTCAATGTAGAAGGTTTCATGAATTTTAACCCAATAACTCATACCAACTAAACCATGTGGACGTCATTCTTCACCCCTCTTCAGATTGCATATTACATAGTCTCTGCAAAAAGATAAATCTTTGTTTTAAGTAAAACTGGGATCAACCAAATTTTGGAGATAAAGAAGGATAAAAAAGAAACTTATGGAATGTTGGTGTAGAAGGTGTGATTTTGAAATGAGGTTGGGTGGGTATATATGGATATTGGATGAGAGCCATTGGCGGTAGTATCTTGGACTCTTGGGTCAAATGATAACCGCAGATTAAATTTAAATATTAAATAATCTAATAAATTTAAAACGACTTAACAAACTTCAAACGATTTAACATTCAAATGCTTTAATATTTCCCTAACATCTGCCTCGGTTGGTTACCGTAAATGTGTTGGACCAAAATGATTAATCATTGCTTTTCAAACAACGAAAGGTACTTGAATGAAATTGGTTTGCCCATACGAAGGTACTCATCGTTAGAATCTGTTGTACACATGTAACCTAGAATCCTTTGGGATGAAGTAACCTTTAGTTCAAGACTATGACCTATAATATCTAGTACACCAAATTGATAATTAGGGATAAGATCCTATCTGACAAAGTTCATTAATAATATTTAGCAACAAATTCCGAGGCATGCGAAATCAATGTTGGAAATCTTGATCAGATTACACATAATCGGGAATAAAAAATCATGCATCAGCTTTCGTGGAACTCATCCCTCATTCCATATGCATATCTTCTTGTGAATATTTTTTTAGTTATGAAGCTTCCAGTATCTACCCTGAACGTACAAACATCATGGTGTTGACTTAGTTCTCTATCTTTATCTGACTGATCATCGAGTTAACAAACATATGAACAAATATTTGTTGTTGTGATTCAAATTGACTCATATGAGTGTGCATTTCTTCATCATAATAATCCATTGATTATGAAATTAAAGTGAGCAGATTGAGGATAAAGGTGGAAAAAATAAGTATATAACAAATATTTGTTGTTGTGATTCAAATTGACTCATATGAGTGTGCATTTCTTCATCATAATAATCCATTGATTATGAAATTAAAGCTTAATTGTTCAGATTGAGGATTTAAAGGTAATTAAAAAATAAGCGAGGCTTATATGTTTGCATGATTTATAATATTAATTATATTGTTGATATCTTTTAAGACTTGAAGAAAAAAAAAAACATATCTTAGGTAAGTATAAGTTGTATAGAATTTAAGCTTGTTGATATCTTTAGAAAGAAATATAGATTGGAGGTCAAATAAGCGTGAGCCTTTGCTATACAATAAGGATAAATCAGATCTCTCAAGCTTAAAGAATGATATGCAACTTGTGAAGCCGTGCAAAGCAATTTCAGAGGTTCATCCTAGTATCAACACTGCCATAGAAGAAATGGTTTAGCCTAATATCACCACCACCGCAGAACAAACGATTCAGCATAATATCACCACCGCCGTCGCAGAAGAAACGATTCAACCTAATATCACCACCTCCACTGCAGAAGAAACGATTCAGCCTAATATCATCACCACCACCAATATTGAGATCTTTGACGATTATGATTTTGGTGAGCCTTTCGTTATAGATTCTGATTATGAAGATCATTGCATTTTCTCATCCCAGATACTTCGTAAACACCAGTATCCATTGACAAAGTTCACGAAGTTGATATCTCCAATTTAGGTTTTCTAATTTCTTTAAAACTAGAGAAGGGTGACAACATTCTTACATGGGTTGAAATATATTACCGGGTGGATAAGTTGAAGATCTTTTTAAAGCATCAAAAAGTTTTTAATTTAATTTTATTTTGGTAAAATAACATACAACAAATACGAAATCCATACACTCGCAACAATTCCTTGAATATAAGAGAAGTCTGAAATATAAGATTACGAGCTAAGAAATAATTCATAAGGTTCTCAGAAACTTTATTGTATTGGCTAAATCCCAACATAACAACTCATTTAATATCTAAACATATTATATTGAATGTCTTTTTGTTTTTCAATTTCAACTCAGCAACAACCCATCTCTAACATCCCCTCCACCACCTCCCTACATCCATCTTTATCATAGTCACTTCTTTAAGCGAACAACAAATGCATCATCTTCTCTTCTCTTTCACCATGTCATCAAGATTTCAGATCAGCTCAATCTTATGATATATCGAATAAACATTAATTCACCAATAGCTCTAGACCCCTTCTTATAATCTTAACTCGTGAATGTTTCACATATGTGGATGAATTTAACGTTTTTTTCTTTTTTTCATAACAATTTTGGTTTTACCTAGATAAATGTCAAACGCCACAATAATAAGATTCTTCTTTGTTTGATGTTTTTTCAGTTGATTCATCATCGTAAAGAATATTTGTAGTTATAGCAAGACCAAGTTGAAGAAATATGGTTCATTTAAAGTATACAATGTGTTCAATGTACCATTGAAATATTAACTTTCGTTGTAGATAATAAGCTCATGTTAATCGCATCCAACTCAAGGTTATTATCAAAAAAGGAGGACTGATGCAGTACATCACATAGGTTGAACAAGTCGAATACAAATTAACTTCTCCTTCTTTGTTTTCTAAACTTAGTTATTCTTAAAGTCTGATAGATTTATGTTTAGTTAGTCATTTCTTTTATAAGTTAGTTATAACTCTTTTAGGTTATAAGTCAGCTAGTTTCTGAGTTTCTATAAAGGCATATGATATCTGGAGAAATATATTGTTTCAAGCTTAAGAATGCTTTGAATTCAACACTTGCTTTATTCTTGTTGATTAATTCTATTTGATTCTATTACATTATTTAGATTTTCCCATATTCTTTTCGCATTCCTGCAGTCTCCGTATTGTATTCTTCTTTAATGTTCTCCGTTAATTTATAATATAAGAAAAGTGGCTAATGGATTTCTCTTTTGAATCACACATGATGCAACAGTTATTAATCCGCTCTACAGAAACATGTCTAATATTAACTCCAAAAGTAGCACTTTCATTAGAACCCCCTCGAACAACAACCATTACAAAAAAATCTGGGAAGAATTTCCTTTTCCATTTGCGGATATTTGCATTTTCCCAAAAATTATAGTGTATGGGTCACCTAGGTAGTCAATATGCATCACCCCGTAAGGTGTCACCACTAACCCCAACCATCTTTGACTGACTCTAACATGAAGCTATGCTAATAAATACAATGAATTCCAACCTACGCCATTTAGGCTGCCAATTGATGTTGATGAAATTGCACACCGCGGATAAAAAATAATTACACCTAGATAGAGAACATATTTTCTTTCCCTTTATTACGACATACAACCCGCAGTTAGATAATAAAATGAATATCACTCGTGTACTGTCAGTAAACTAATCAGTTTATCAATGATTTTTTATGTTTATTTGAAAATGAGGTTAAAGAGGTTAAGACTGAGCCTTCATATCCATCACATGATTAATTTGGACATGAACATCCTAAGGAAAGAAAAGAAAAACCGGAAAGAAAAGAAAAACCAATGACCGAAAAACATAAATAAAAAAATAGTGCGATCATTCTTAAATAATTGGATCTAAGGGCTGGTATAATATCTAGACAAAAAAAACCAAGGGAGCCTCCTACTTAACAAATACAAATAATGCGGTCAAATTCAAAAAATAGATAAAATGCATTGGCTTTATAAGATACTAGTATAGCCCGCATGCGCGATGCGCCTGCCATTCCATTCAGTAGGGAACATCAAATTCTCCTTGTACAATATTTTTCAAAAACTAATACTTGCTTACCCCGCAACCCCTTCTAAACTTCATTGAGAGGACAGCCTTGGGTACCATATATCTCTGCTTATAAATGTTCAGACCTTAATAATACCGTAGCAGTCCACTTCGACTTACAATGTTACCCCTTGTGGTCTTCTGATCATTTTGTCCACTCAAAAGGTGGGACAGACTCCCAGAATTTTACCACTATAAATGACATTCTTATGAAGTGGTCAGATTCATTAGAATCAAAGCCAAAGTAGAATTATAAATTACATTCATTAGAATCAACAAAATTGATGCCAACCAAAATCATCAAAAAAAAGTTGAAAGAGGAAACTATAATCTTGGATTTAAAGTTGAAACTATACTATTTCTAAGGGAAAAATATCCACCAAGCCTCAAAAAACAGGATGAAACACTTTTACAAATGACAACCTCACAGAACCAAACAAAAACAAAAAAATGAACGTTCAAACACCAGTTTTTTCATATGTAGGAGATAGGTGTAACAAAACATCTGGTTGACATCCATGTTTTTAAATCCCTCTCTGCGTATACATCCACGATTAAGGAATTCCCTGCCAATAAACCTAATTTACTATCCATTGTTCTTTTATCATAGCCATTTAACGTAACAAAAATGAATCCGCAAATAGATGGATGACCATCTGAAATAACAATGGAAAATGTATCAGTCAAAAAAAAAAAGTCCGCTGAAATCAGACATCCCTTGACATACCCACTTTTACTGTTTCAAGAACCAAAAAAAAAAAAAAAGAGCAGCGCAACTTAATAAATGTAATCACTTTAAAAGTATATCCCTTACACTTTATCCAAAGCCATAGCCTGCTCATCTAAAGAACCTTAATTTTGGTCCTAGAACACGCCTTTTATTTGCGCTAAAAATCGAAATATAGATTGCCAATCAACGCAACCCGATAGATTATTCTCGACGGCTTCATACCTGCACATATAAATATCAAGATTGAACCAAAATAGAGAGATTCATTGATTGAGTGTTTAGATAACAAGAATACAATGTTTTTGATATTTTTGGATGATTACAAATGATACTACAAATGCCTATTTATAGGCTTACAAAGAGAAGAAGAGAACTATGCCTTTGGAGGCTAACAACTATGCTTATGGAGGCTAACAACTATGCCTTTGGAGGCTAACAACTATGCATATGGAGGCTTACCTTATATTCTTTGTTTCTAGAATAATCTACATGTTTAGAACATGTTTAGAGGTAATTCTAACACTCCCCCTCAAGCTGGTGCATATATGTCGCTCATGCCTAGCTTGCCAACAAACTTCAGAAATATTTTACTTGGAACTGCTTTAGTTAGAATATCAGCTACTTGTTCTTCCGATCTAATTCTAGGTAACTCCACGATCCCATTATCCAACTTCTCTTTAATGAAGAACCTATCTATATCCACATGTTTTGTGCGATCATGATGAACTGGATTGTGTGCAATATCACACGCCGCTTTGTTATCGCAAAGATACAAACGAATTGGTTTCCTAGGAGGATACCCCAATTCAGATTAGCAGACGTTTTAACCACATAACTTCGCAGATACCAGCGCCATACCTCGCCATTCAGCCTCTGCACTTGATCGTGAAACAACTCCTTGTTTTTTGCTTCTCCATGTAACAAGATTACCCCCAACGAAGGTAAAATATCCTGAAGTAGACCTCATATCATCACATGACCCACCATAGTCGAATCGGTATATGCCTCCATACTTTTGAAGTCTTGACCTTTCTTAAACAAGATCCCTTTTCTGGAGCAGACTTCGGGTATCTTAGGATTCGCATTACCGCATTCATATATGGTTCTCCAGGATTATGCATGAATTGACTAACAATACTCAATGCATATGCAAGATCGGGTCTTGTATGTGCCAAGTACATTAGTCTACCCACGAGCCTTTGGTATCTTCCTTTATCAACAGGTACTTGGTTGCCATCCGAACATAATTTCAAACCTGGCTCTCTTGGTGTATCTACAAGTTGACATCTTTGTCATACCTGTTTCCTCCAACAAATCAAGGGCATATTTTCTTTGTGACAAGAATATTCCTCTGTTGATCGAGATACTTCAATTCCAAGGAAGTATTTTAAAGAAGCAAGATCCTTCATCTGAAATTCACTTGATAGATAATTTTGGAGAGCCTTTCTTTCTTCGGATCATCTCCTGTAACTATCATGTCATCTACATATATGATTAAAGTTTGTAATCTTACCTCGATTTCTTTTTAAGAATAAAGTATGATCTGAATTTGCCTGGCGATAACCAAATGCTCTCATAGACTTGGTAAATCTTCCAAACCACGCTCTCGGAGATTGTTTCAGACCATACAATGACTTGTTTAACCTACAAAATTTTCCGTTATGCAACTCGACTCCATCATTCTTGGTGGAAAGTGCATATACACTTCTTCGGACAAATCTCCATGTAAAAAGGCGTTCTTGACATCAAACTGTTGCAATGGCCAACCCAAATTTGCAGCAAGAGACAACAAGACTCGTTTTGTATTCATTTTAGCTACAGGTGCGAATGTCTCATTATAATCTACACCATAAATATGGATATACCCTTTAGCAACCAATCTTGCCTTAAAGCGTTCAATTTCACCATTTTCCTTGTATTTGACTGTAAAAACCCAGCGACATCCCACGACTTTCTTTCCTTCTGGAAATTCAACCATGTCCCAAGTATTATTTTCTTGTAAGGATTTCATCTCATCGATCATAGCTTCCTCCATTTCGGATCAGATAATGCTTCCGCACGCTGTTAGGAATAACTACAGTAGATAATTGATTCACAAATGACTTATTTGATTCTGTCAGACGGTGATTAGAGACATAATTACTCATGGGATATTTAGCTTTTGATGAAATATCAGGTTCATACATAGTTTTAGGGATACCTCTATTCCGACGTTCGGCAATTGTTTCTTTGCGGGTTCAAGAACATCTTGCGAACGGTTGGATTGGGGTTGGTGATGTATCATTATCTTCTTCAACTTTATCTGCATTATCTTTGATCCATCTGCATTATCTTCTTCAACTTCATTTATAGCTTCAATTTCACCATCTGTGTTAATTTCTTCCCCACTAACTACTGTTTCTTTTGGAATATGAAGAACAACATCTTCTTCGATTATGTCTTCTTCATAGTCAAGAGTCTGAATTTCTTTTTCATACTCCCCTGAAGTTCAGGACTTCGAGTAATACATCACGTGTTCGTGAAACTTAATATCCAATGTGATGTACATTCGTTTAGTTGGAGGATGGTAGCACCTATACCCTTTTCGACTTGCAAAAGATATCCCACGAAGACACATTTTAAAGCTCGGGGAGATAACTTGCTCCGTTGGTTCTTGTGTAAGTGCACAAATGCTACACAACCAAATATGCGTGGTGGCAAGTTTGGAACTGTTGGTGAAACTGTTGCCTCAAAGTGAGAGCTTGAAATGGTGTCTGAAAAATGATAGTCTTTGGAAGGTGTGCGGTTGATCACATATGCTGCAGAGGTAAGAGCTTCACCCCAATAAGTTAACGGCATATGAGCTGATATTAAGGAAGCACGCATAACTTCAAGCAAGTGACGGTTTTTTCTTTCAGCTACCCCATTCTGTTGAGGAGTATTAGGACAAGTTGTCTGATGAACAATACCAAATTCTCTTAAATAATGTTGAAAATCAGTACTTAAATATTCGCCTCCGTTGTCACTTCGAAGAACTTGAATCTTTTTATTGTACTGTGTGTTGCCTAATTTGTGAAACCTCTGAAATAAATTATTCACTTCATCTTTTGATTTCATCAAGCAAACCCATGTCATCCTAGTGCAATCATCAATAAAGGTGACGAACCATCGTGCGCTTCCAAGAGTGTTAACTTTAGACGGCCCCCAAACATCAGAATGAATAATCATGAATGGAATAGGACTTTTATTTAAAATTAATGGAAACAAAGTACGATGGATTTTAGCTAGTTCACATTCTTCACATTGAAAACTAGAAACATCAACCTTTGAAAATAGACTAGGAAATAGCCTTTTTAAGTAGCCAAAAGAAGCATGCCCTAACCGTCTATGCCATAACCAAATTTGCGATTTCTCCTTCTCCCCCTGAGTACCATTCATAGCTAAAGCATTAGATAATCTTTCTGAAATTTTTGACGCCAAATCTAGATAGTAGAGCTTTCCTCTTCTAACCCCAGATCCAATCGTTCGCCGTGTTCGGATGTCCTTAAACACACAAGAATTAGGCCAAAAAATAACAACACAATGTAAGACTTTAGTAATTTGGGAAACTGATAATAGATTATAACTTAGAGAGGGAACGACTAAAACCGAATCTAGACTCAATGTATCAGTAAGATTTAATGATTGTTCTCCAATTACGGAGCCAAAGATCCATCTGCTTTGTGCAAACGGAGTTGTGTATGGATGTTTTAAGAGGAGAAACCATCTGGAATCAAAAGTCATATGGTCTGTGCAACCCGAATCAATTATCCATGAGTTATTAGGAACAACTTGCGAAACATTAAAAACCTTACCATTGGTTGTTTCCATAGCGGATGTTAGATTGCTAACCACATGTCTTTTTGCAAGCGGAGTTCTTTTTCTTGGGATCGCGCTTATCCCACCAATCTGGATACCCGACAATCTCAAAGCGAGTTGTCTTTGGTATGACCACGTTTATTACAATGAGTGCAGGTGGCGGACTTATCTTTAATGTTGTATTGACGACGGGTTGCCATTGCGAAGTATCAACTTCAGTTCCTTTGTTCATTGTAGTATGGACAGATTCACGTCGTACCAAAGCATAACAAGGTTCTAATTCAAGTATGGGATCCTTCCTTAGAATTTCCCCACGTATTTGTTCAAATTCACTGTCTAAACCAGCAAGAAAAATATGCACCCTCATACGTTGAACGATTTTCGATATAGTTCAACATCTTTTTCATTTTCCATAATCACCTTATCACGGTGATCTAGCTCATCGAAGATTTCTACTAATTCCCCATAATAGACCGGGAGTGGTCTACCATTTTACTGGCAGAGAAAGCCCTTTGATTTAAGATATAAATTTGTAGTTCATCTGCTCCATCATAGAAAGCCTTAGAAACAACATCCCGGATCTCACGAGCAAAGTAGGTAAACGAATATATCGTTTCATTATTTCTGGTGACATAGACATTAATAGCCATCTCTTGACCTTTTGATTTTCTGCGTACCATTTATCATACTTGTCATCATTTTTAGATGGAACTGGAGACGTACCGCGAATAAAGGAGATCTTCTCCTTCTCAGCAATATGCATCTCAATGATTTGAGACCACATATCATAATTTGATTCATCCAAATTAATTCCTGCCTTGAACGATGACCCATCGGATTGAAAAATAATTGTGTCGGAAGGTTTTGTGGTTTTAGAATTTTCTGTATCTGAATCTCCCATGGTTCAATACTAGATACAAGGATCCTTAACCTTGCTCTGATACCATATCAAGATTGAACCAAAATAGAGAGATTCATTGATTGAGTGTTTAGATAACAAGAATACAATGTTTTTGATATTTTTGGATGATTACAAATGATACTACAAATGCCTATTTATAGGCTTACAAAGAGAAGAAGAGAACTATGCCTATGGAGGCTAACAACTATGCCTTTGGAGGCTAACAACTATGCCTTTGGAGGCTAACAACTATGCTTATGGAGGCTAACAACTATGCCTTTGGAGGCTAACAACTATGACTATGGAGGCTTACCTTATATTCTTTGTTTCTAGAATAATCTACATGTTTAGAACATGTTTAGAGGTAATTCTAACAATAAAAAGTGTGAGTAATGTAAGAATAATGAGTAATATTAACCTATATAATTCTCAATATTTGCATCAAGCTGCAATTGTTGGTTTAGGAATAGGTTTTCAAATGTAAGCAAGAAAGAGTGAGCCGTATGTAGGTAAACTGTAGAGCTATAGTATATTTTTCCATATCCATCTTGCATGCCCTCCCGAACATTTCAAGGTCATAATGACCTAGGCCATACGACTAACGTCTTTTGTCTGATTACTTTTTCGGAAGCTGTTAATTGTCTGTACCTATATAATAAACAGGTGAAAGCAACTGGAAATCACTATGAAAATGCATTATGTCTGGTAGAAGTTTTGTAACTTAATAGCACCTGTACTACTTTGTGTATATAAGAGCTTACCATAACTTAGTGCAAACCATCTATTCAAGCCAACCTCAACTTTACTAAAACAACTTAAACATTGAGAAAACTTCAGAACCCTCTCTGAACGACATCAATTTAGACCACTTGAACTCTTGGACTCTTCTGGTCAAACAAACATGAAATCTTCAATGTTACTGCTAGACACAAACATAATAGACTTTTCACTTATTCCATTCCTTCATGGGTATTGTGTGTACACAGTTATTGACAAACATTGATTTTATTCATTCAAATCACTCGACACAAACTACTACCAAGTTTCTAACAAATTTTCTAGATGAATAAAACTGGTAGATGGTTTTAGTCATTAATTTTGGTGACAATGGAAAAAGAAACTCAATTGGCTCCATTAGTATATTTTCAGTCAATCAAGTTTCTTTATGAAACATAAATGTAACCCTCTCATTGTAACAAATAGATGGTTCCTTGTACTAAATTGGATCCAATATCAATCCCAACCGACAAAGATAAAAAAAATCAGTACTATTGAGTCACTATTGAATTAACTAAAATTCCCTATTGATTCCTAACCGGGATTCGACTTATTTGAGTTGATCGAATCCTAACCGGCACCAATCAAGTTTCTTTATACAACACCAATATCCTACATCTTTAGGGAATCAAATTTGAACTGACATTATGTTAAAGAAAGAAATTGAAACCAATTTACCCAATTTAACTAAGGCTGCACAAGAACCGGTCCGGAGTCCCTGTACCGGACTGGAACCGAAATAAAAAGACCGGTACCGGATCGGAACCGATCAGAGCGGTACAGGGAACGGGAATGATTTCCAGAACCGGTATAGGATAGGTACATGGCCCGGTTCTAAGGCAATTCCCGGTAGGTACTGGACTATAATACCCGGTGAATAATAGTCGTAGATCTATTGATTAGAAATAATATTTGCCATCAATCCTAGGTATTGATAGTAATCTTTATCTATTAGTCTTCTGTTTTTCTCAGAACAGAAAAACCCATCTTTCACTTCTTCTTTCTTTTTCTTCTTCCTCCATCTCTGAATCTCTGATTGAGTGAGTCTCTATAAAATTCTCCACCACCACCTTCTTCACTACCACCACCACCATCATCAATTACCAACAACGAGTTTGTAGTGATTTCGATTCACGGATCAGTTTGTGAAAGAATCACACAAGTTTTTATTTCCTCCAAGTAATCAGTAGTAGTTCGGGAAAAATTAAAGGTTGGGTAACCATAAACAAAGCTACAGAAGCTGTTTTTCACTTTTCCATTCATAGGCAATAATTGGTGGTGTTTGAAGATAAAGCTTCAAGTGAAGAAATTCGTTTGTGGTGTTTGCTGTCCTTGGAGATTTCGATTAGCGAGCTAAGTTTCAAATCCCCTAAATAGTCTATTGATTATCTATGTAATTGCATGTTGGGTTTTGATTAAAATTTAAAATTTCAATTCCAATTCCAGTTTGACCTAATTCCTAATTTTCATGGTTGATTTAAGAAATTTTTTTTCAATTTTTGTTTGTTTTTGATGTGGGTTTAAAATGTTGAGTTGGGTACTTACCCAATTTGATTTTACAGGGTTTGAATTCATGAGTTTTAGCAGCTGATAATAATGCAGTGAGATTTTATAGAAGAAATGGTGTTGAGCCACATAGATTGTCAGGAACTGAAGGACTTGGAACATGGCATATGGTTTGAGTTAGTTTAGTTAGGAAGTTGAGAAAAATAATTGCGATGCATGCAAGGATATAGATGCAAGAGATGGTGGTTTTTCTGTTAAGAAGTCAAGGAAGGTTGAGCTGCTGTTATAATCTTGAGATCCAGAGAATGGAAAATGTTTATCTTAAGAACATAATGTAGTTAATGTAGTAAGAACACATTGTTATTCCTTTGTTTATCTGAGGTTGTATTTGTTGTGTATGGAGGTATTGTTTTCAGGTACAAACCCGGTACCGGACTTGTACCGGACCGGTACCGTAGGTACAGGTACAAAACTAGGTACGAGTACAGGTACCGGTCCTCAAAAGGAGGTACCGGTCAACACCAGGTACAGGGACCGGTTCCATAAGAGAACCGGGCCGTACCGGACTTTGTGCAGCCCTAAATTGAACTGAAAGTATGTTAAGGAAGAGAAATTGAAACCAATTTACTAATCAATTTAGCAGAAGACTATGAGCATCGTAAATCCCTTTGAAGTGGAGAGAAAAGCTTGGGAAACCTTAACGAAAACGGGAAACCCTAACCCCAAATTGAGATTTCAACTTTTCCGTAATTGAAGAAGTGAGTTTCCAAATTGACTGTAACCTTAATTCAATCAATTCACCCCATTTCTCAAACTCTCTCAAAATTTCCGGTTCTTGGTTTTGATTTGAGCTTATGGGTATTCGTTGTTTTGAGATTCCTATGAAATAATCTGGAATTAATTCGATCAATTTAGGTTACTGTGGGGAATCGATTAAGATGATAAAAATCAAGAACAGAGAAGAGCAAAGATATTTCAATCGAGAAGAGAGAAATTTAGAAAGAAGAAGGAAGTGGTTTATGGTTAATCGAGGAGAATGAAGAACATTCTTTCATGGATGAACTACCCTATTTTTGACTGAAGAATAAGAAGGTTTTCTTTTCTTAGATACGAAGGGGAAAAAAATGAAAAAAAATGGAAAGGAAAAAACTAAAGCTAAACTGGGGACGACGAGATTCGAACTCTGAGTTATCTTGTCCACGTTTACAGATCTATCCTCTTTACATTTCTCTTTTTATGTGACTTTGGGAAGAAAATTTTAAATTCCGGAGGGGTATTTTTGTGACTAGAAAAAGCTTCACCAAAAAGGAAGGCTTCACCAAATAATTACCTCTTTTCTTTATATTAGTATAAGATAAGATAAGATTGTATATGTATATGGAGAATTCTCACTTTGATCTTCATGTGGTAGCATTTTTGGCAACAGAAAGTCCATGAATACAACTCTCAACATGGAACAATGTTATATTCCGCCAACAAACCATGGAATTGAAGGAGAAACCCTAGAAAACACAAAAGTTATAACTTAGGGTTACAAAGATCAATTTTTAGTAAAACTTAAATCCTAGCACTGAGGATTGAGATTAGCAATCGATAATTAGCCGTGATGATAAGGGGTTAGTCTGGCAGATCTAGCGTTGGTTTATAATGGGTTGAGGTATCATCTCAACCGTACAACACAGATAATCTCAGTCGTCTTTCGTCCATCATAGACACCACCTTTCCTTAGAAAATTGATATTATTTACCCGGTTTAATCATAAAATTATTGGATTGTATAATTTTTATATAAATATAAATTTCTATCATTTTTTTTTGTTAAACATGTATTTGAATTTGTATCCGATGTATAACATTATAACTTGAAAGTCAAACAAAAACAATAATAGTAAAATTCAACTGAGTAAAAACTTTATTAGATTTTTTTTCGATAAGACGAGAAGATTTATTAAAGAAGAAGGAATATACAAAGTCTACGAAAGATATACTAGAAAAGAACAGAAAAATAACTACAAAGAACTACAGAAAAATCATGAAAAAACAGTCTTCTAGTTTGTAACGGAACTAGAGAAATTTAAATGAATTATGTTCCCACTTGCAGCTGCCCAAGACAAGATTAGAGTTTTCACCTCAATTTCCAGATCCAGGTCAGTTTTGAAGCTATATCTTTCCTCAAAAATCTGACAATTCCTTTCCCACCACAGAACCCAGGTAATTGTAGCTGGTGTTAGATCCCAAACAATTTTTCCCGAAAGTGAAAGTTTATTGTTAGACCAAGTTTGGGCCAATGAGAGCATAGTATTAGGAAACACCCAAGATCAGTTTTTGTTTGGGGTCACCACCATCCAAATATGGTAAGATACTTTACAGTGAAGGAAAATATGGTCTTGTGATTCTATGCAATCTCCACATAAAATACACGAACTGTAGATATCCATACCTTTGTGTTGAAGCATGTCCAATGAATTAAGTTTCCTATGCACCACGGACCAGAGAAGGAAACTAACTTTAGGAGGAATTCCAGCTTTTCGAACAAACTGGAATAAAAAAATCATTCATTCCCACATATAGAGACTTTGCTGTGAAATAACCTGTAGAATGTAGCTTCCACCTTCTAATATCAGGTAAACTGTCTGTAATGGGTGGATTACAACCAATGATGGTAAAAAGATCTGCCAGTTGAGAAGCTTCTTCATTATTTAAAACCCTTTTGAAATCAAATCTCCAAGAACCATCAGGTGTAATATGATCAGCAATACTGCCAAAATGCAGTCTATCTAGTTTACTGAGAAGACAAAAATTCTTTGTTAAATAAGTGTCTCCTTCCGAGTTGTCATTCCAGAAAGAAGTTAATTCCCCTAAATGAATGCTTATTGTGGTGTTATTTTTTACCAAATCTCTAGCACCTGCAATTGTTCTCCAATAAGACACTCCATAGGGAGTGCTTACAGTACCAGGAACCCAATTTGAGAATACACTACCATATTTCTCCACAATAAGCTTGTAACAAAATTGATTTTTCTCCAACCCAAATCTCCACCATTTTTCTAGGAAACCCATGTTCATGTTCTCAAGTTTAACACATCCATACCTCCTTTTTCTTTGTCAGCATAAACAACATCCCATTTGACTAAATGAGAACAACTGCTACCTCCCCAAAGAAAATTCCTCATTTTCTTTTCTAAAGTTTTGATGACTGAAATTGGAGCCTCAAAAAGAGCGAAGGTATACATATCAGAGAAGTTAAGATACATTTTAAAAGAGCCAACTTGCCTCCTTTAGTGAGTGAAATATGATTCCATACAAATAATCTAGCATCGAATTTCTCTTTGAAAGGCACCCAAATAGCCTTGGAGTTTGGTTTTGCACCTAAAGACAAACCAAGATAATGAAAGGCAATGAATCAGATGTACATACCAACTCATTTTCACAGGAATTGATATAAGTAACATCACTAATAGCTATCAATCTTGTTTTAGCTTTATTCACCTTCGGTCCTACAATGTATTCAAAACACTGAAGTATAGAAAACATATTGGTAAGTTCATTATTGTTACTATCAATAAAGAAGATTATATCATCTTCATAGTGCAAATGATTTACCACCTGGCCATTATCCACCATGGAGAAACCATTAAACAACTGAGAATTGGCAGCCCTATCAATATACCTTGAAAAGCCTTCCATTGCAATATAAAAAGCAGTGGAGATAAATGACATCTTTGTCTTACTCCTCTTGAACTGCTGAAATATCCAAAAACAACACCATTAATGAGAAATGAAAAACTAGCAGTAGAATATCAGAATTTGGTCTATTTAATCTATTTCCTACTAAAACCCATTTTTTGCATCATGAAATCCAAGTAACTCTATTTGATCCTATTAAAAGCTTTCTCTAGATCTATCTTGCAAATCACTCCTGAATTTCCTGCTTAATCTGGAATCCACCAACTCATTAGCTATGAGAGTTCCATTTATAATATGTCTACCTTCTATATAAGCACATTGTACAGGTGAAATTAATTTATTCATGACTAATTTCAATCTTGTAGAAAGTACCTTGGATAAAATTTTGTAGACACTTGTAAGGAGGCGAATAAGTCTGCAGTCCTTAATAGACTCTATATGATATTTTTTAGGTACCAAAGTAATAAAAGTGTTGTTATGTCTAATATCAATACAACCTTTCTCATAGAATTCTTTTATTATACCCATAATATCATGTTTTATGAAGTTCCAACATTTATGAAAGAACATGATAGGAAATCCATCAGGTCCATGTGCCTTATCTTGACCAAGATCTTTAATTGCTTGAAGAACTTCATCTTCAAAAAAGTTAGCATCAAGAATACTAGATTCAACAGAGTTAATACAATCAAAGTTTATACCTTCTACATCAGGTCTGATAAGCTCCTCTTCTTTAAAGAGATTTTCATAATAACTTACAATGTGCACCTGAAGCTTGAATCTGTCATCCACCAATGTGCCATCAATGTACAACTACTTGATTCTGTTATGTCTTCTTCTTGTACTTGCTTTGCTAATGAAAAAAAATGTATTTTTGTCTCCTTATTGAAGTCATTTGGTATTTGACTTAATCTTCCAAGAGATTTCCTCCATTCTTGTAACTTTCTGAAATTCCTATTTGCGCTTCACGAAGTCATACAGTTTAACACCAGATAAAAGAGTATCTTCAGATAGGCAGTCAATTTCTGAATTTCTGATAATAAAAGTTTCAACTTTGCATATGTGTTTCCAAAAGTAAGCTTGTTACATTCTTTGAGTTTTTCCTTTAAAGCTTTGAGCTTGCACCATAAAATAATGCTTGGGTTACCTGCAAAATAGAAAGAATTCCACCAATTTTCCAGGAAATCAATGAAACCATTCTCCAAGTACCACATTATTTCAAACCTAAAAGGACTAGGTCCCCCAAGAAGGATCTGATATATCTAAAAGGATTGGGATGTGATCATAAGTTGGTCTAGATTTGGATAATTGAGAGACTAAAGGAAATTAAATTTCAAAATATGGGGATATGAGAAATCTGTAAGGTCCACTCATAACAGGATTAGAATGACCATTAGACCGGGTATATCTTGCACCTTTAAGAGGGAGATCAATAATATCATGTTGAGATATGAAATCACAAAAATTCTCCATAATTTTAGTGATTTTGCAGCAACCCTTTTTCTCAACATATTTGCTAATTACATTAAAATCACCTCCCAAGCACCATGGAAGGTCCAAAAATCTGTAGATGTTATCCAATTCATCCCAAAAATCATCTCTGTTATGGGGTCTGTTGGGGCCATGAATATTGGTTAAAACCCACTCAAAACCATCATGTTTATTTACGAAATGAATTGACAAAATATAATCCCTAACAAAAGAATCTTTAACTTCAACAAAATCCTTATTCCCGAGAATGAGCATAGCTCCAGAATTACCCATGGATTTTTGATAAGTCTATCCATAATTTGTGTTTCCACAGATTTGAGAGATGTCATAAGAAGAACAATACATCATCTTAGTTTCTTGTAAGATGATAATAGGGGCTTTGATAAGCTGGATCATTTTCTTGACAATGGTTGTTCTATTTATAGAGCACATACCTCTAACATTCCATGAAAGAATTTGAAGACTCATTTATACACTGAAGTTTCCCCTTTCTTTGTTGATCTTCTGGTCTTGATATTTGATTGAGCTATTGCCTTAGGATCTATATCCAGCTTTCTACATTCTGTAGCCAACCTTTTTGGCATTATACTTTGCTCATTAATGCTTGGCTGGGAACAAGCATCATTAAATACCTTTATGATTGTAGGCTCAAATCTAGGTGGATATGTTGGAGTTGATGAAATAGAAGAGTTAGAGGCCTCATCCATATCTAAAAGCACAATACAAGTTTATGATAAGCCACCAAGAGGTTTTGATTTGATTTTTGGCTCATGAGTGGATAAGTTTTGCACTCCATCTAAGGTAATGAATGTCTGAACTACAAAATCTTCTTCTACAACAGGTGTAATTGGATTATTGTCCAATAAGTTTGTTGATTGGACCTTCAGAGGCTATCTTGAGTAATAAGAATATTTTTGAATGGTTCGGCATCGCCTGAAAAGAGATTCACATATTGACACCAAGATAAAAAAGTCTTTAAAATTCTTCTACAACCCATGTTGGGAAAATAAGTGTTGAGTTGTAATTCACTTTCAGCCCAGAAATTCGAGATAACATTATTGTGTTTTCTATTGGGATAGATGGAGACAACTGAATAGGTAGGTTTGGATGAATATGTGGGTTTGTAAGTATGAATGGGTTTGGAAGTATGGGAGGATTTGCAAGGATGGGTATTGAAACTTGAGTAGGTGGGGCGAAATAGGAATATGTGTTGGTTAAGCTCATAGGAATTGAGAGTCGATCACAGATGGTTCTAGGTATAGGTTCCATGATGGAATAAAGTTTGATGAATATACTCCTATCTAGATATGAAGATGATGATTGTTTGCTGCACCATATAATAATTAGGGTGGGTGAAGTGGTAGAAGGAGGTGATACATCAGCGAATTCATCTAAACCACATCTGAAAACAATAATATGATTAATATCCCTGTCAGAAGACTCATCAGCGTGTATCGTTAGTTTCTCAATCTTTTTCCATATTTGGCTGGGTTGGACTGAAGACTTGGAATTCGTTTTCCTGGGCTTACATCTCCTCTTCGTTCTTGAACCGGATCCGTGGTGAACATATTTTCGGGTTATATAAACATTCCTTGTTGGAGAAGGCACAATAATAGATGTAGAATCTGGCTAAATAAAAACTTTTTATTGCGAGTCAATTGGACTGCATAAATTAAGGACCGAGAATGCATTCGGATTTTGAATCTCCGCCATCCTTGGCAATTTCTTCGTCTCTTGATTAATCATCACTTTCCGATTCAATGGAGATACCATCTTGGAAATGGAGATGTGAGCCAAAAATAAGCCAGAATCCGTGATCAGTTTAACCACTTTTGGAATGTGATTGATACCCTTGATGTTACGAACTCTGATGCGCATAGCCCGTAGATCCTCAAGTTTAAGAGATACATGATCAATTAAAAGAACATCACCACATAATTTACCAATCTGATGCATGACTTCTGATGACCAGAAAAAAATCTCCAAATTAAAATATGTTGCTAATAAAGGTGAAGACTTCCAAAAATATTGATACCATCGAAAAATTGAATAAGTCTCACTCTTAAAAGAAAAGTTGAACTCCATAGCAGTTGATGATAGATCTTTATCCACATGAAATATAGCCTGATGAGAATTAATAGGATAAATAGCATTTAGAGGTAAAAGTTGTAGTTCATGACTAAGTGATGTAACTACATCTGACCAATTAGAGATTTGAATAGGAGAAGACATAACAAAAGCATCAAACCAAGTGCCAATTTAGTTTAAAGGATTAAGATGTTTGATATGAATTGTAACATGTCCTTCTTGCATAAACAGTAATTGGTGCTGCAAATCTGTCACACATAAAAGGTGAAGGAAGGTAAGACTGAACTGGATATCGGTGTGATGGTTGTTTGTGGATGATAGGTGTAGAATACACCGTATTTACTATTTAGAGTTTATGCTTTCTTTGCTATTTTTTCTTGTAAATTATGTATTTTAACCATGTTTTTGAGTTATTAGGTACTATGGAGTCGCACGGAGGAAAAGAATAAGAAATCACCCAATTTGAGCAAAAACGACAAAATTATCATTTCATGGGCGAACACTATCCGGAGCCCAATCATGGTTAAGGGCCAACTCTTTTGGAGAAGCACTACGAACAGGATAGCTAAGGTTAAGGGGGATGCAAGATGGGTAACCATTATCAACGTGACTGGGGTGCATATATCCTACTTTAGTTTATACCCAACCCTAAATCGAGAAGTGTTATCTTCTCAATCATTACCATCACATGAAATTCAGAAAAGAGAGATAAATGGCCGATGATAAAGAAGAGCTGGATGATGGCTGCTATGGAATTGAGTGAGGATGATAAATCTCAGAACTTGTGAAGATTATTGTTACAGTTATGGTGAAGATGAAGTTGTTGTCATCTGGTTTTTGATTTGAAACTGAAATGGAAGTTAGGGTTTTGATCTGTGAGAGTTAGGTGGTAATGAATGAAGGGTTCAACTCGGATTTGAGTTTGGAATGATGGGTTTGTGTTGGATTCGAAGAGTACACAGAATAAGATAAGAATTGTAGGTTTGAATATGTGAAATGGGTTATGCTTGATGGATGATTACAGATGGTGCAGTTTGGGGAATTTGGTGATATTGTGGCAAGTTAGGGTTCAGCTAATCTGGTGGTTGATGTTGGATTTAAGTTGTGATGGGATTCACTGATGGTGTTGCTGCTGGAGTTGGTCTCGTTCTGGTATGAGTTAGAATGGGTGGCTCACAGCTAAAGAGAGGTTGAAGTTGTGAAGGAATATGGTGGTGGATTAATGGGTTCTTACCCAGCTCAAGTTTTATAGTGATTGAGGTTAACAGATGGTGGAACTCAATTTCTTGTGATTATGCTTATGAAATGGAATCTAGTAGTGGGTTTGATTGCTTCTGGTGCTTGAGGTGTAATTATAAATGAACTGAAGGTTAGGGGTTTGATTTGGAGTTCACAGTGAGATGGGTTGAATTAGAATATAGAGGAGTTAACATTGCAGGGATATATGGTGGTTGTTGTCAGTTTTGGAGATGTTGGAGCTATAGGCAAAGATGGTGCAGTGATATGGATTGTTGATTTTGTACTGGAATTCAGGTATAGTACAACTGGAGATGAGAATACAATGATGCTATTATGTATTGGTGGTTCAAGACTGATGCAATGGTTAGATGGCATGATATAGCAGGTGAAGTGGAGATGGTTCTGGTGCAGCTGGACTGGAGTTGTGTATGAAGTACATAAAGATAGGAGTTAGATTAGCATTTGGAAGGGGCGATTGGGGCTCGTTGCAAGGTATCCGATGATTGAGTTTGAAGAGTATGTTGGAATAGAGTGGCAACAATGCAAGTGCTGGTATGCAATGGATTTAAGATGGCTGTGAACTGCAGCAGCTAGAGCTGAATGGTTTGTGAGAATGGCATGAAGACTGTACTCAAATCTGGAGAGTTTGGCTTGTTTGTGAGGTGCAACTGATGGAGTGGTGGATATCATATGGAAAATGAACCTAGGTGGATTATTTGGGTGAATTATTATTGCTTTAATCAGTGATGAGAGTAGAAGCTGGAGCAGCTGCTGTTGGTGGTGCTGTAATGAAGATGCAGTGAATTTGTGCAAGTATGATGCAGAGAAGAATGATGCAGTGGCACTGGAGAAATGTAGATTGATGTATGATGCATTAGTGGTTGTTGTGTTGCACTACATGGAATGAGAAGAATTGAGCTGCAGAAGTGGTAAATGGAGTTGCAAGAGAGCCATCATGGCTGGGAATGAGGTGCAGGGAAGGCACAACCATCATGGCTGAAGCGCAATCATTGTGCTCGAGTGAAATAAGGCATATGCAAGACTGCAAATGGCCTGGACCGAGTCGGATCACTGAATCAGTATTGACTCGCAGTGACTCAGTGAGCTTGACCATGTTGGATCGTTGACCGGGTGGACTTTACCGGTCACATGAGCTACATTCCGGCCAAAACCCGATTCCGGCCAAAACCCCAGTTTTCCGGAGAGCGTTTTTGGGACATATTTTCTACACGGGTTTCTCTCACTTGTGGGCTTGGTGGACTTCTATCTAATGGACTTTGAAGACTAAACCTAATTTTGGAACAAGAAGAGCTATAAAAAGGAAGTTTTCTATAACTTTTGGGGCATCACAATTATTATTCTTTTTCTTGGAGTTTTGGAAAACTATTTTCTAGGGTTTGTTTTCTTTTATGTTTCATCTTCTTTCTTTGATTATTATGATGATGAACTCCATTAATATGAGTAGCTAAATACAATTATTGGTTATGGGATAAAAGTTGATTTCTTCAAGCATGTTATTTGATTATATGAATTAGTTTTGTCTCAATTCTATCGTTTATGATTCATCATTATTATTATCATATGATTTGAATACTAGTTTGGTTGATTTCAGAATCAATTGGATTTGTTTTCATCTCTATAGCTATATTAGGGTTTTCAATACGTAAAAGTTGGTTTCTCTGATTTCTAGTAGCATCTTGTGGTTATTACTTGTAGTGATACATCTTTTTAATCGCATATGAATCGTAACCTTTGTTAAAACGAAATAGTGCTTTTACACATTTGTTTGCATTGATTAGTCTTATTTCATAGAACTTATTGCTCTTAGGGAGTTAAATCTAATTGTGCTTTTACACTTTAGGTTGCTTTTTAAGAAGATTTCACAATAGCATCTTTTAATGTTGTTTGTGATAAAATCAGGAAATAAACAGGATACTCTTGCGATCAAGATGTTCTAGGGCTTTTGATAATTGCGAGATTAAATTACCAATTCTAATCATAGATGAAAAATACATGTTTATGAATGATACTATCCCGTGACCAATATCTTCTCCTTATTGATTATTCTAATTATTTGCTTTGCTTTATTTATTTTTATTACTTTGATAAAAACAAAAACACACCTTTGGTTACTTGGTTACTTAAGAATCTGAAAATTGGATAACAACAATCGCCTCTCTGTGGATACGAACTCTTTCTTATCGAATACTATAGTTATATTTAGTTGAGTGAGGAAGTGAATTATTTTTGACGCATACGACACGCATAAAATTTTGGCGCCGTTGCCGGGGAGGCATTCGGCTTGTTATATAGTTTTTAGTTTCTTTTTATTATTTCTGCTTGCATATTCGCTTTACGTTTCTTGTCTTGTTTCTCACTTGTTTGCGAGAATTATTTTTCAGGTACCTAATCCCTGTATTCTAAAGATTGGAATTATCCAAGGTGCGGGATAGCTACTCGAAAAGGCACAATACTCCAACCAAGGCAAGGCACAACGGAAGAAAAAAACGTGGAAGTAGAACACGAGATTCCTTTATAAGAAGAAGAAGAAGCAATGGGTGATGCTTTAAATCGTACACTCAAGGACATGGATTCTCACAAGCTGGATACACAACGGGGTTGTATTCAAACCGATTCTACTTTTGAGATAAAGTCGGGATTGCTTAGAGAATTACCAAAGTTCCATGGAATGGTGAATGAAGATCCAAACAAGCATCTTATGGACTTCCACACCATTGTCACGGCTATTCTTCCAGCGAATATGGAGGCCGATGGTGCAATGTTGAAAGTTTTTCGATTCTCTTTGGCGGATAGTGCTAAGGATTGGTTGTATTATTTGCCTCCCGGAAGTGTCACAACTTGGAATGGGTTGAAGAAACTCTTTTTGGAGAGATATTTTCCTGCATATAAGGCTACTTAAATTCGCAAGGAGATTTGTGGAATGAAGCAAAATGTGGGAAAATCCTTATATGATTATTGGGAACGATACAAGAGATTGGTGGCAAGCTGTCCTCATCACAAATTCAGCGACGCTATGATTATCCAATACTTCTATGAAGGACTACAATCAAGTGATAGGAATCTTATTGACGTTGTGGGTGGTGGTGCACTAGTGAGCAAGATGGTGGCACAAGATAGAGAGTTGATTGAGAACATGGCAGCAAACTCTCAACAATTCTTGAGTCATGGCTCGGATGTGCTTCTTAGGAGAGTCAATGAAGTAAGCGAGGTTGAGGAACTTCGTCAAAAAATGGGTAACATAACAGCAATGCTGCAACAAGTTTCAGCCGCGGTGATACCAAGTTCTCATCAAGGGTATGAAGAAGCCAATGAACAAACTAGCGTGATCTTTCCAAATCAGCAAAGACGGTATGATCCATATTCAAACACCTAAAATCTGGGATGGAGAGATCACCCCAATTTTAGCTATGCGAACAAGCAAGGAGCGGTTCAACAACCTACTTTCAACCGTCCGAGTGGATTCCAACCACAATAATAACAATTTTAGCAACCACAATAATCAATGCAAAATAAAGGTTCCGATATCGATTCAAAGCTTCAAACAATGATGTAAGGCATTTCTTCTATGTTGAAAGATAGCCAACAAGAGACCAAGAGTGCGATCAAGGAGTTGCAGACACAAATGGGTTCCATGGCTACTGAGTTGAACCAATTGAAGGCACAAAATAGTGGGAAACTCCCTTCTAAACCTATTAACCCAAAAGAGGGTGTCAATGCTATTATGTTGAGAAGTGGTACACAACTTGTGCAACCTGAAGTTGCTGATTCGGGCAAGGTGGAAACACCAAAAGAACCTGTTTTGGAGGAGAAGAATGAGGATTCTCCCCAAACTTATGAGGTACCTATTCCTAAATCTAAAACTACGGTTTCTACTTATGTTCCTCCTTTACCTTTCCCTCGCATATTTGCAAATTCCAAAAAGGAGGCACTAGAAAATGAGATTTTAGACGTTCATAAGAAGATTCATGTGAACATACCACTCATTGATGCTATAAAGCAAGTTCCAAAGTATGCAAAAGTGTTGAAGGACTTGTGTACCAATAAGCAAAAGCTCAAAGGTAATGAAGTGCTAAGTGTGGGGGCGAATTCTTCGGAAATCTTACAACACAAACTCCCACTGAAATGTAAGGACTCGGGTAGCTTTGACATTCGCGTCAAAATTGGTAACACTACATTTAACAAAGCAATGTTGAATTTAGGTGCATACGTTAATGTTATGCCTGCGTCAATATACAATTCACTTGATCTTGGTCCTCTTAAAAAGGCTGAAATTGTGTTGCAATTAGCCGATCGTTCTAATGTATACCCAATGGGTATTGTTGAGGATGTTCTTGTGCAGGTTAATCAACTAGTATTTCCAGCAGATTTTTGTGTCTTAGAGATGGATGAAGGTTCACCGGACTCATCTCTTCCATTGCTAATTGGGCGTCCCTTCATGAAAACGGCGAAAACCATTATTGATGTAGACAAGGGAACGCTG
Organism: Papaver bracteatum; assembly: GCA_023529315.1. Lineage (NCBI taxonomy): Eukaryota > Viridiplantae > Streptophyta > Magnoliopsida > Ranunculales > Papaveraceae > Papaver > Papaver bracteatum. Next base: position 3,831,553 of record JAJJWX010005152.1, read on the forward strand.
ACTATGGAGTTTGATGGAGAAGTAATACGTTTCAACATTTTCGAGACAATGAGATTTCCTAGTGATGTCCACTCTTGCTTCTCCATTGATGTGATGGATACATTGGCACAAAAAATGTTTGAATTTAATGGTGATGATGCTTTGGAAACCATTCTAACTACATCCATTGATAATGGTGTAGAGTGTGGTAATGAAGTCAAAGAAGCCCTTGGTGATCTCAACTCCCTACAAGGATGCCCGGAAACTCATAATATCTCTTTTATTTCTTTACCATGCAGTGATGAAAAACTTTTACCTTCTATTGTTAAATATCCAAAGTTAGAATTGAAACCTCTTCCAAGTAACTTAAAGTACTTGTACTTGGGTGACAATGAAGAGTTACCTGTGAATGTTTCTAACGAGCTTAGTGAATTACAGGAGCAAACACTTCTAAGGGTGCTAAGGAAGTACAAGACGTCCATAGGATGGAAAATTGCCGATATCAAGGGTATAAGCCCTGCCGTTTGTATGCACAAGATCCATTTGGAGGACGATGCAAAGCCTACAAGGGAAGCGCAACGTCGTTTGAACCCCCCTATTATGGAAGTTGCGAAAAAGGAGATACTCAAGCTTTTGTAAGTGGGTGTTATCTACCCCATATCCGATAGCAAGTGGGTGATCCCGGTACAAGTTGTACCAAAGAAATCAGGTGTAACGGTGGTAGAGAATGATAAAAACTAACTTGTCCCAACTCGTGTGCAAACCGGTTGGAGGGTTTGTATTTATTATAGAAAGTTGAATGCCACTACTAGGAAGGATCATTTTCCTTTACCTTTTATTGATCAAATGCTTGAACGTTTAGCTGGACACTCTTATTATTGCTTTCTTGATGGCTATTCAGGTTACAATCAGATTGTGATAGCGCCGGAGGATCAAGAGAAAACCACTTTCACTTGTCCTTTTGGTACTTTTGCTTATAGAAGGATGTCTTTTGGCTTGTGCAATGCTCCAGCTACTTTTCAAAGGTGTATGGTAAGTATATTTTCAGAATATGTTGAAAACATAATTGAACTGTTCACGGACGACTTTAGTGTCTTTGGTGATTCATTTGACCTTTGTTTGAACAATTTGTCACTAATCCTTGAACGATGTGTAGAAAGAAATCTTGTGCTGAATTGGGAGAAGTGCCATTTCATGGTAACTCATGGCATAGTTTTAGGCCATATAATATCTTCTTAAGGCTTGGAAGTTGATAAATCTAAGATAGACCTTATTCGTGCTCTAACCCCTCCCACTATGGTGAGGGAGATACGTTCTTTTCTTGGTCATGCAGGGTTTTATCGTAGATTCATCAAGGATTTTTCCAAGATAGCATCATCACTTTGCAACTTATTGCAAAAAGATGTGGTTTTTAACTTTGATGAAAAGTGTATGGCGGCATTCAATCATTTGAAATAACTTTTGATTTCATACCCTATCATTAAACCACCGGATTGGAGCAAGCCTTTTGAGCTCATGTGTGATGCTAGTGACTATGCGGTTGGTGCGGTGCTTGGGCAGCGTGTGGGGAAGATACCTCATGCCATTTATTATGCTTCTAGAACGTTAAATGAGGCCTAACAAAACTACACAACCACTGAAAAAGAGTTGCTAGCTATTTTTTTTGCTTTGGAAAAGTTTCGCTCTTATCTAATTGGTACAAAAGTTGTTGTTTTTTCTGATCATGCATCACTTAGGTACTTGCTAATGAAGAAAGAAGCGAAACCGAGGCTCATACGATGGATTTTACTCTTGCAAGAGTTTGATATTGAAATCAAAGACAATAAGGGAATTGAGAACACCATTTCGGATCACTTGAGACGTCTTGCTTTGGACAAGGAAGCTATCCCACTGCGTGAAAGTTTCCCGGATGAGCAACTATTCTCAATTGCTTTTGGAGAACCATGGTATGCTGATATTGTGAATTACTTGGTAACTAAACAAATCCCAAAGAACTTGTCTCGTGCTGAGAGGGACAAACTTAAGAGGTTAGGGAACCAATATATATGGGATGATCTATACTTATGGAAACATGGAAGCGACCAAGTGATACGAAGGTGCGTTCCCGAATCTGAATTTAATTCTATCTTGTCATTTTCTCACTCCTATGCTTGCGGAGGACATTTTGGAAGTAAAAGAATAGCTTACAAGGTACTTGAAAGTGGTTTCTATTGGCCAACCTTATTTAAGGATGCACATATATTTTGCACAACTTGTGATAGGTTCCAAAGAACAGGCAATCTAGTGCTCGAAATCTAATGCCACAAACTTTTATTCAATTTATTGAAGTTTTCGATGTATGGGGTATTGATTTTATGGGTCCTTTTGTCAATTCCCATGGGAATTTTTATATCTTACTTGATGTTGATTATGTATCGAAATGGGTGGAAGCTAAGGCCACCCTAACTAATGATTCTAAAGTGGTTTCAGATTTCTTGCAAGCTAACATTTTTGCAAGGTTTGGAATTCCAAGAGCCATAATTAGCGATGGGGGTTCTCACTTCAAAAACAGGTTTTACAAGGATTGTTGAAGAAGTACAATGTGTCGCACAAGATTGCAACACCTTATCATCCCCAAACCAATGGAAAAGCCGAGGTGTCTAACCGAAAGTTGAAATCCATTCCAGAGAAAACGGTGAATCCAACAAAGAAAGATTGAAGCATGCGACTTAATGATGCTTTGTGGGCTTATAGAACCACATACAAGATACCTATTAGGATGTCTCCCTTTAGGATTATGTATGGTAAACCTTGTCACCTACCCATTGAGATTGAACATAAGGCATTTTGGGCTATTAAGCAATGCAACATGAAGTTGGATGGTGCTGGAAAACAAAGAAAGTTGCAACTCCAAGAGCTAGAAGAGCTTCGCAATGATGCATTTGAAAGCTCGCGCATTTACAAGGAAAAAACTAAGGCATTTCATGATTCTATGATTTCTAGAAAACAATTTTGTGTTGGGCAGAAAGTGCTTTTGTTTAATTCTCGCTTTCAATTATTTCCGGGTAAATTAAGGTCACGTTGGATTGGACCTTTTATTGTTACTAATGTGTTTTCTCATGGTGCAGTAGAAATTCGTAGCATATCTACAAGAAAGGAGTTTAAAGTGAATGGACACCGGCTGAAACCATATTATGAGAACTTTACTTCCGAAGTTGTGGAAGGTGTGAACTTTGTGGAAGCACTCCCTCTGGAGGAGTCTTAGCAAACAAGGAGCAAGTCGGGATGACGACTTTAAACCAAACGCTAAGTGGGAGGTAACCCACCGGTTTTGTATCTCTTATCCTTTTGCTTTTTATTTTCTTTTTCTTTTTGTTTCGTTTATTTATTTTTATCGTTCCATATCATATTAGGATTTCCCACCTTGACTTTACTAGGAGGATTCAATTACATTGAGGACAATGTAAAGTTTAAGTGTGGGGGAGTGTTTGGATGTTTTGCATATTGAGTTTTTAGCCTTTTTGAGTTTTTCAAAATTTGTTTTTGCATAAAACCTTCAACTTGTAGAGATTTTAGAGTCACTAGCATTCTTCTAGGTATGTTTACATAGAGAATTCTGAACGACATAACTGAACTTGGAAGTGTTAGGGAACTACATTCGGATTTCTTACGAATTTGAGTGTTAAATAATGGATTTAATCATGCCGGTGATGCAAATTAGGAGCAGAGAGAAATACATTATTAGATTTGCTAATCAATCATTAGTGGAGACTACCCATTTTCATATCAACCAAGGCACCGACCAGAAATTATTCCATGACTAAAGAGCTTCTTTTGAGTGTGTGTCACCGTACGTTAATTCCGTGTAGAATGGTGAGCTACCCAATTTCACACTAATTTCAGCACTATTTTTGATCTCTTGAATGATAATTTTTGTCAATCATGAGGGTGACGTCTATGGATGAAAGCCTCCTTCTTGTAGTTCGATTTGCAGTTAGCACCATTCTCTCTCTCGACAACAACGGGTCTATAGAAACACCACAATCATCAACAAGGAGCGATATCAAAATCTACAAGGAAAGTTGAAGACGTTCAAGGTTTACAAGCAACGGAACGAGAAAAGAGCAAATTTCATATTCAAGTAAAGTAACATACAATGAGAATATTTTTACATATGTGTTGAAGACTTACTTACAAGAGCGAAGAAAAGCAAAAGGTGAGAATTATTGAAGTTTATGATTTCAAGGCGATACAAGTTGTGAAGAATCAAGCGGTAAAGTACTTTTCCACGGCCATGGTTTGTTTTATTTTTCACTTTGTTTTGTATTTTGTTTCTATTGTCTTCAAAAAAAAAAAAAAAATGAGACAAGAGAAATATCTATTATTGTATTTGTTTTTTTTTTTAATAAGCCGTGGGGAAGGAAAATCTATAAGGAAGTTTCAAGCGACATGGATTTTAAGGAAAAAGGTTATTAATTGTCAAGGAGTTACGAAGTTCAAGAGTTTATCACCAATAGTTGAAGCCGAAGACGAAGACCAAGAAGATGAAGATGAGGAGCGAAAGACGTTTCTATTGGATTCCGTGAGAGTGGTGCTATCATAATTGGCAATCAGATGTGAAGGTGAGTAAGTAATCTCATCCTCGATATAAGTGGTTTATTTCCTTCCTTATAGATCGTCAGAAAAATGGTTTTTCAAAATATTAAAAGATGTGGGTTTTTCAAAATTTCGGAAGTTGTCATTCCCACCATTCAACGTGTTGCAGGAATTTTCTCTTCATTCCTACCTGCGCACATGTGAGACCCATAAAAAAACTGTCTTTTTGAGTGCAATTATCATAAAACCCTTTTTGGTGAGGCAGAAGTCGAGGCGAAATGCTTATTGATCGTTTCTCAAAAACGCGTTCTCTCATTATGGTGTGGTTATTTGTCACTCAAGATTTAAGAATGAATATGTTCTTTGGTATTTCTAACTTCTTATTACTAGCATGCAGAAATTTTATGTCCTCATAGCTCTTTGGATGCTTGGGACGCTAGAACGCTAGAACGCTTTGAAGTTGGAGTAGGTTTTGTGGGTACATCTCTAGTAAGCCCTCACGAGACTATAACTCGTCCACTAGGGATACCTAGGGGTTTAAAGGCTTGTTATTTATGCTAAAATTAACCGTAGCCTCAATGACACGGAGTTGTATGTATGTTTCAAAATTGTTTTTTTTATTTGCTAGAGGACTAGCAAAGTCTAAGTGTGGGGGAATTTGATAGGTGTAGAATACACCGTATTTACTATTTAGAGTTTTTGCTTTTTTTGCTTTTTTTTTCTTGTAAATTATGTATTTTAACCATGTTTTTGAGTTATTAGGTACTCTGGAGTCGCACGGAGGAAAATAAGAAGAAATCACCCAATTTGAGCAAAAACGGCAAAATTATCATTTCATGGGCGAACACTATCCGGAGCCCAGTCAAGGTTAAGGGCCAACTCTTTTGGAGGAGCACTAAGGACAGAATAGCTAAGGTTAAGGGGGCTTCCATATGAGTAACCCTTATCAACGTGACTGGGGTGCATATATCCTACTCTATTTTATACCCAACCCTAAATCGAGAAGTGTTATCTTCTCAATCATTACCATCACATGAAATTCAGAGAAGAGAGATAAATGGTTGCTGATAAAGAAGAGCTGGATGATGGCTGCTATGGAATCGAGTGAGAATGATAAATCTCAGAACTGGTGAAGATTATTGTTACAGTTATGGTGAAGATGAAGCTGTTGTCATCTGGTTTTTGATTTGAAACTGAAATGGAATTTAGGGTTTTGATCTGTGAGAGTTAGGTGGTGATGAATGAAGGGTTCAACTCGGATTTGAGTTTGGAATGATGGGTTTGTGTTGGTTTCGAAGAGTACACAGAAGAAGAGAAGAATTGTGGGTTTGAATCTGTGAAATGGGTTATGTTTGATGGATGATTACAGATGGTACAGTTTGGGGAATTTGGTGATATTGTGGCAAGTCAGGGTTCAGCTAATCTGGTGGTTGATGTTGGATTTAAGTTGTGATGGGATTCACTGACGGTGTTGCTGCTGGAGTTGGTCTGGTTCTGGTATGAGTTAGAATGGGTGGCTCATAGCTACAAAGAGGTTGAAGTTGTGAAAGAATATGGTGGTGGATTGATGGGTTCTTACCCAGCTCAAGTTTTACAGTGATTGAGGTTAACAGATGGTGGAACTCAATTTCTGGTGATTATGCTTATGAAATGGAATCTAGTAGTGGGTTTGATTGCTTCTGGTGCTTGAGGTGTAATTACAAATAAACTGAAGGTTAGGGGTTTGATTTGGAGTTCACAGTGAGATGGGTTGAATTAGAAGATAGAGGAGTTAACATTGCAGGGAGATATGGTGGTTGTTGTCAGTTTTGGAGATGTTGGAGCTACAGGCAAAGATGGTGCAGTGATATGGGTTGTTGGTTTTGTACTGGAATTCAGGTATAGTGCAACTGGAGCTGAGAATACAATGATGTTATTATGTATTGGTGGTTCAAGACTGATGCAATGGTTAGCTGGCAGGATATAGCAGGTGAAGTGGAGATGGTTTTGGTGCAGCTGGACTGGAGTTGTGTATGAAGTACAGAAATATGGGATTTGGATTAGCATTTGGCAGGGGAAAATTGATCTCGTTGCAAGGTATTCGATGATTGGGTTTGAAGAGTATGTTAGAATACAGTGGAAACAATGCAAGTACTGGTGATGCTGCAATGGATCTAAGATGGCAGTGAAGTGCAGCAGCTGGAACTGAATGGTTTGTGAGAATGGCATGAAGAATGTACTCAAATCTGGAGAGTTTGCTTGTTTGTGAGGTGCAACTGATGTAGTGGTGGATATCATAGGGAAGATGAACCTAGGTGGATGATTTAGGTGAATTATTATTGCTTGAATCAGTGATGAGAGTAGAAGCTGGAGCAGCTGCTGTTGGTGGTGCAGTAATGAAGATGCAGTGAATTTGTGCAAGTATGATGCAGAGAAGAATGATGCAGTGGCACTGGAGAAATGTAAATTGTTGTGTGATGCATTTTTGGTTGCTGTGTTGCACTACCGGGAATGAGAAGAATTGATCTGCATAAGTGGTAAATGGAGTTGCAAGAGAGCCATCATGGATGGGAATGAGGTGCAGGGAAGGCACAACCATCATGGCTGAAGCGCAATCATTGTGCTCGAGTGAAATAAGGCATATGCAAGACTGCAAATGGCCTGGACCGAGTCGGATCACTGAATCAGTATTGACTCGCAGTGACTCAGTGAGCTTGACCGAGTTGGATCGTTGACCGGGTGGACTTTTCCGGTCACCTGAGCTACATTACGGTGCCAGATTCCGGCCAAAGCCCCAGTTTTCCGGCGAGCGTTTTTGGGACAGATTTTCTACACACGTTTCTCTCACTTGTGGGCTTGGTGGACTTCTATCTAATGGACTTTGAAGACTAAACCTAATTTTAGAACAAGAAGAGCTATAAAAAGGAAGTTTTCTACAACTTTTGGGGCATCACAATTATTATTCTTTTTCTTGGAGTTTTGGAAAACTATTTTCTAGGGTTTGTTTTCTTTTATGTTTCATCTTCTTTATTTGATTATTATGATGATGAACTCCATTAATATGAGTAGCTAAATACAATTATTAGTTATGGGATAAAAGTTGATTTCTTCAAGCATGTTATTTGATTCTATGAATTAGTTTTGTCTCAATTCTACCGTTTATGATTCATCGTTTTTATTATCATATGATTTGAATACTAGTTTGGTTGAGTCCGGAATCAATTGGATTTGTTTTCATCTCTATAGCTATATTAGGGTTTTCAATACGTAAAAGTTGTTTTCTCTGATTTCTAGTAGCATCTTGTGGTTATTACTTGTAGTGATACATCTTTTAAATCGCATATGAATTGTAACCTTTGTTAAAACGAATTAGTGCTTTTACACGTTTGTTTGCATTGATTAGTCTTATTTCATAGAACTTGTTGCTCTTAGGGAGTTAAATCTAATTGTGCTTTTACACTTTAGGCTGCTTTTTAAGAAGATTTCACAATAGCATCTTTTAATGTTGTTTGTGATAAAATCAGGAAATAAACGGGATACTCTTGTGATCAAGATATTCTAGGGCTTTTGATAATTGCGAGATTAAATTACCAATTCTAATCATAGATGAAAAATACATGTTTATGAATGATACTATCCCATGACCAATATCTTCTCCTTATTGATTATTCTAATTATTTGCTTTGCTTTATTTATTTTTATTACTTTGATAAAAACAAAAATACACCTTTGGTTACTTGGTTACTTAAGAATATGAAAATTGCATAACAACAATCTCCTCTCTGTGGATACGAACCCTTTCTTATCGAATACCATATTTATATTTAGTTGAGTGAGGAAGTGAATTATTTTTGACGCATACGACACGCATCAGTGGACAAGTTCGGTTTTTTTGGTTTGAGTTATAGGCTTGGGGTAAAAAATCTGAGCATACGAAGGTTTATTTTGATGGTGAAGATCAGGTTTGGTAACAGGTTTACCAACGGATTTAGAAAAAGCTACTATCTCTTCTAAAGCAGACGCCATAGCAAACCAGCCTACAAAACACTTACCTGCGGGAACGAAGAAAGATATAGGTACGGATTTAGGATTAGGATTGAAGAGTGTGATATTTAGGAAGAAACCATGATTATTTGATTGTTTAATTGCCATAAACCAATGTTGGTTGTCATCATACTTCCACACACGTCTACCAACATCACCATTTTTTGCGATCTTAAATAGGATACTCTGCAAATGGATTGCAATGGTTAGAGAGAATGGTCCATGAGTGGATCCAGCGGAATATAATTAAAAAAGGGTGATGGGGGATGTGGGTATATTTTTTTACAGGAAAACCTAAAAAACTTACGATCTATTTGAACAAATCTAAGCTATGAGGACATGATTAAGGAAGCTAGATGAATCTAGATAAACTATGGGATTTAAAACTGTAGGATCTAAAACTAGGGATCTCAAATCTAATCAGGGATGAAACTATGGAACTCGGAGAATGGTATTTTTTAGGAGAGAGTAAATCCATGTCCGGACTTTATTAGATTCGAAAGAAAATGAGCAATAAATTAATTAATCATCAAATTTACCTTCGCGTTGGAGGTTACAAAGTCAGTGAGAGAAACAAATGACTTTACAACCAACCTACGGATTAGTGAGAATATCAGGAAATATACGTTGCACAATAAAACAAGTAAACAAAGTGAAAATAATATTTACGAAATTCCTTTGGAATGATCTTTAAAATTTGGGCAGTTTTTCTCTCCCTGCATTTATAAAAGCAAAGCATTATCATAGCGAAAAACATAAAAATACACAAAAATTGTATCTTTGGTATCATAATTCGTGCACCCGTTTAACCTGTTAAAATTACCATAGGACAATTCCTCAAAGAAACTATGATTAGATGATTCTCCATGCTTTTTATAACTTTTTTTTCCTTCCATAAAGCCACTAATAACTTATTAGAACCGTGTTAGATGTTATATTGGTTGAGACATAACCTCGGCGGTTATGAGTCATATCTAGTATAATACATAATCCAAAACATATGTTATTTGTCAAGTTAAACAAATTGTTAGAGCATAGATCGGTTGAACTCACCAAGCGTTGGTATGTCAAGTTTGGTTGTCATATTTTAGTGTGTCAAAACTCATCTAAAGTCGCTTGATTATATACTAGAGTCAACTTCGTTCAGGTTAGACTAGAAAGTCTAGGAATGTCGAGACATACATGTATTACTTTGAATACCTGAAGAATGTGAAGAAGTAACGAACTACAACGACGACATCATCCTTCCACTTGAGGTTAGTAATAATCACTTGAACAGTTTCATTCCTAACGTATATTTCAAGTCGTGCTATATTGAAAACATAACTGTGAAGCTGTATATACTATACATATTGTATAATGCTATAGTGATATGACATGGTCATAATTGTATGATCAAAGTATTAGGGAACTAGACTACGAAGTATAACTCTTATCTTTTGAACTTCGTAGATATGACATCAACATAATCTTGTATATAATGTTGTGATTATGTGAATGGATTATGGTAAGGAATTCATCCTAGGAAACAATGTTTTACATGCGTTTAAAGGAAGTACATTCATGAACTTGTTTCGGAATTGAAAGGGAAATCATTAGGCTTATTGGTTCAGTTATTCATTGCAAATCTTTGGATGACCAATATGTGTGAGATGGTAGAACCGGTCTTAACCTTGGTTATGTATCTTGGTATAACTAATCACAATGCCTGACTTATGATTTGGTATGACTGGTTTTTATTAATTGGTGTAACTGATCCTAAGTAATCACCATGTGATGGTATGATCGATCTTTGTAATTGGTGTGACCGATCACAAGTGTTGTGTAATTGATCCTTGTAATTGGTAATCGGTCCTGGTAACTGGTGTGACCGATCATTAGCAGTACCATGGGAATATGGAACCAATCCTAGTAACTGATGTAACAAGTCCTGGTAACTTGTGTGACCGATCAAAAGTATTTCCATATTAAGGTATAACCGATCCTAGTGATTGGTGGAATCGATTGAACCCATGTATGTGATTTGATACTTGATCAATCACATAGTTATCTTGGAATACAAGTAAACCAATTCTAAACTTGTTTGGAAGTGTGGTATAACCGATTTCAAGAATGTAAATCCATGTAAATATGAATAAGGATTTACTGCGAAGAGATGTTAGCATACTTTGAACATGTATAGTAACTCTTACTCCCTCCGTTTCAAAAAGACAGTCCGGTTTGACTTTGTCAAGATACTATGTAGACCATAGTAGTTTACATTCCTACCCTTAATTACTTGCCTAATTTATTTAAATAAAAATGTTAGTAATAAAAACTACCGAAAATTGTTATGGGATTGTAAATAGGAAATAAAAAAAAAAAACTAAAACATATCGATTTATGGAAACCGTATCAATAAAGTAAAAAAATATTCTAAACATGGGGCGGCTAAGTAGATTTTCCTCCTGCTGCTTCAAAAATAAATAAAAATATCCCTCCCGGGTGAAATTATAGGAGCAAAATTGAGCGGGAACATTGAAATGTAAAAATCAAAGTTCGCTTCAAAATTAAAATCTAGAGTATAGCCTTTATAAGGAATTTAATAAAGATAAGATTGTATACTTATGGATTATAGTCTTTATAAGGAATTTAATTTGGAACCATATATATTGTCTTCAAAAAGTAGCGAAGGATATATTTTTTTCCTTTGTTATACAAATTTCATTAATATTTTAGATTGGATCCCACTAAAAAAGAATTTATGGATATAAAAACTTAAGGGTATGTTAGAGAGTTCATTGGAAAAATATCATTAGTATAAAACAAAGATAGGCTAAGTTTGCCTTTGTTAGTGGTGGTCAGGATTTGTCTGGACAAAGATAAATCAAGGGTTGTGGTTCCTCTGACCACCCCTTACATCTCGCATGTGTGACGCTCATTACAATGTCAAATATTATGAATGAAAAATGAATACTCAAGTCAAGATATGGAATTTCAAAAATTATAACGGTGAGGTTCGAACTCATGACCTATTGTATCATAAGAGTGGCCTCTAACCAATGTTCCACCTTGGTTGGAATTGATAGAAAAGATAAATCAACGGTGGTGGTTTGTTCAACTTAAATATCATAATTGCTTTATTAATTAGTGTTTCACTAATTGCTCATAATAAATGACTAATAATTTTTTAATTATAAATATCAATAGACTTTTTCTGCGACAATGAGTAGTAGAAGATGTGGAGGCCGAAAGATTAGTGGTGGTTAAGGGCGGAGCCAAACACAATTATATTTATTTTTGTTCTTTTATCGTAAAATGGGATACAAAGTCCATTTTTCACATGTATCCAACTTGCCAAGAATTTTTTCTCCCTCTCTCCTTAAAATCCCGGCTCCGCCAATGGTTTGTGGTGGAAGAAGTAGTGACGGTGAATGCTGGTGAGTAGTGATGGACAATGTTAATTTTATGTTGTCGTTACAACATCGATAACATCGTAGTGTGGAAGATGTGGTTGGTTGTTTTTAACACTTTTGATAAAGGAAGGTACCATATATTTCAGGGATGATATCATACAAGACAATATTTTCATGATAGTAGTTGGATCACCCAAATGGTACCCCTGTTATTTTTGGTACTATATCGTATAAATCATCATTTTTTAATATTAAAATAAAATTTATTGCAATACAAAAAAGAATATACACACGGAAAAAAAAATGAGACTAATCAATTGACAAATTTTTTCTCAATCTAAACCTCATACATGGCATTTGTGATTGAAAATTAGAATTGCGTCCAACAACCTACATGGGATGGGCGACAGTGATGGTCACAGTGGTGGAGTCAAAAATTGACATTAAGGAGGCCTATTTTTTTTTTAAAGAAACATGTAAACTTTGATGGACTAAACCATAAATATATATGGACAGAGTACTATTTATAAAACAAACTAAAAAAATTATGTAGTTATTAAAAATTTAAGGGGTTAGAGCCAGGTTAGTCAACCATTGGCTCCGCCACTAGGTGGTGATGGATAAAAAAAAGTGGATTTATATGGTTTTATGGTGGTGGCGGGTATTGGTGAACAAAAATATTAATTTCGTAACGCCACAAAATGTGTAATGTTATATCAATAATATAAAGCACAGTTTAGCTAACTTTGCCTATCTGAGTGGTAGTCAGGATTTATCCTTGGAAAAGATAAATCAAAGGCCGTGGTTCTCCGTGCCACACCCTACAAGTCGCACACGTGGTGTTCATTCCAATATTATGAATTAAAAATGAATACTCAAGTCAAGATATGGAATTTCAAAAATTATAACGGGGAGGTTCGAACTCATGACCTATTGTGTCATAAATGTGGCCTCTAACCATTGTTCCACCTTGGTTGGAATTGATAGAAAATATAAATCAACAGTGGTTGTTTGTTCAACTTAAATATTAATTAGTATAAGTGATTTGTCTAGAGAGAAGATAAATCTATGGTCATGGTTTGTTCAACTTAAATATTAATTAGTATAAGTGTTTTATTAATTGATGTCTCATTAATTTCTCATGATAAATGATTTATTAATTTTACATCATAAATATCCCTTAATTAATATTAATACATATCTCCATCAATAAATAATAATTTTGACAAAAATTATTTCAATAGATATTAGTGGTGGTGGTGGTAGTAGAGGAAGAAGTAAGTGGTGGAAGTGGTGGAAGGTGTTACTAAGTGGTGGAGGCGGTAACATTAGTTTTGGTGGAAGAAATAGTGGCGCTGGATGGTTTTAATGGCGGTGGTATTGGTTTTTTCTTTTTGAATCAAAAATAATAATTTTTTTTACATGACGGGTAACATTGTATTATGAAAAGTATAGTTGGTTGTTTTTGACACGATCAAAAAAGGCGGATAAAAAATACTTTTGGGATGATACCAAATCATATAAGACAAAATAATTGCTTTTGGTACCACTGCTATCTTTGGTAACCATTCGTACGCATGATTTTCAATATTAACAAAAAATGTATAGTTGAATAAATTAATTGACGACCTAAGTTTGTTAAATCTAAACTTTACACATGACGTGTGGGATTAAAAGTTATAAGTGTGCCCAATATTCTACGAGGGATAGAAAATGGTGGTGGTGGAGAAAGAAGTGATATCTGGTGGTTTGTGGTACTAGCCGATATTGATGAGTAGTAATTGACTATGTTAATTATGTGCTGATACAAAAGGATAACACTATAAATTAGAAATGTGGTTGATCGTCTTAATTCTAATATAAACTCGGCTAAAATACATGAAAATTAAGAAGAAGAAAAAAACATTTGGATGTCACATTATATAATAAATAACACTAAAAACTACATATTTAGTATCAAGGTTTCTCCGTCAAATAGATAAATCTAAGGTTGTATTGAGATCCCGTAAGCAGAGGGCGAGTTGGTCTTGGATTTCTGAATGATAATGAATATAATGAAACGCTCCCTCTCGGTTTCTCCAATGAAAACTGAAACCTTCTAAAAAAATAATCAATCGAACAACACTTAGATGGAACGCATCACCACCAGTGTAAACTTCTCGAATTGCTACATATCCAGTGAAATTTCTCTGATTAACTGGTGATTTCGTCCTACCGTAGTTTTTAACGAGGCATGCAATTAAATCTCTAATAGTGATTTTAAAGGTATTTAATAATTACAAAATTCCCTTATAAGTTTTGTTTATGCAAGTATTGATTTAACTTGGGTTCTTTTATATTTTTGTGTTAATTAAGTTGATGACTTTTTAATTTGAATACATGTTTGGTTAACAAACTTTGATACATATAGGGTATTTTATTTGTAGAACTGATGTTAGTCTCTCATTTTCCCGTTAGCACTTTGTTTCGATCCCGTATTTGTAGACATTATTTTACTAATGTTGGGGTATTTGTTTAATCTCAAGGCCGATTAAACCCAATGTATGTTCTATACATTGAAGGCGACAAAAGTTTGTGTTAGCTCTACCTTGAAACTAATAATTTTTCTTCGGAAGGTTAGTTGAATTTATGTAGATACAAATATCAATATGACTATGCTCTTTAAAACTCCAAATTACTTGAGTAACACTAGATGTGAGAACGTCATTCATGCACTACTTAGCATAGTTGGCGTGAAATCTTTTTATCCACGAATTTTTTCAATTTTATGTTATCAATATGATTGAGAAAGAATCTTACACATGTTTTGATTTACTATTATAAGTTTATTTTTTCTACTCACATGTGTATATCTCAGCCTTCCAATAGCCAAGGATTCTTCATTTTCATAACTCTCACATTTGCAAAAAATAAATAAATAGTGTTTATCTATAGTAGGGAAAATATTATGGGTTTTTGCTTCACTCCTTAGAGCCTTAGTTATCAATAATTTCTGAACAAATGTATTCATAAACATCATGGAGTTGGATTGGCAGTTTAGGTATATGTACTGTTAGATGAAATATTCTTTTTGAAGTTTGAAATTATAATATGATGCAACAATAAATGGGAAAAAAATTTATTTACTGTATTTTTTTCTTTTCATGTTGGCACGACATTATTACTCCGTCCAGATAATAAATTGGAATAACATGCTTAAGTAAAAAATAAAAAGATCGGGTAACCCATTTTGTTTCCCAAAACCTATTTGAATATCAAAATAATTACTCACAAATAAAATGAAGCAAGAGGAATGTGAACAATATCGTATTAGAGACAAAACATCTCGTGCCATTACGACACGGGTTAAGATCTAGTTATAAAGTATAAAACGTGGTTGATCATTCTAATGTTAAAATAAACTCGATAAAACACATGTCCGTTTTAAAAAATTGGTGCAATCAATTTCCATGTTATGCAATAACTAAACGAACGACACGAATAAAGATCAAAACATATGAAATTATTTATTATCGATTTGTTTATGTAAAGAGTGGTCAGGATTTGTCCTTGACAAAGATAAATTTACCGCTGTTTTTTTTTCAACTTAACCATTTATAAACGTTTTATTAATTAGTGTCTCATTGATTGTTCATAATGATTAATTAAATTTCTATTATAAATGTCCCTTTAATAATCTAACATAAATACATAATTTTATTAATAAATAATTTTACTAAAAACTATATTAATTCTAGTGGTGTTAGTGGAAGTAGGGTTAGCATAAGAGGTGGCGGGTGCTTGTGAATGGTGGAGGCGGTAATAGTAGTGTATAATAATAATTACTATTGGTGGAAGAAATAGTGGCGATGGATGGTTTTTATGGTGGTGGGTGTTGGTAATAGTAGTGTATAATAATAATTTTTGCTTTTTAGTGAGTTTTATTGACCAAGTAAAAAAAATAATCTTCACAAAACATGCAATATTGTATTGTGAAAGATGTATTGGTTGTTTTTATCACGATTGATAAGGAAAAAAAACCAAATATTTCGAGGATGATACCGGAACGTATAAGACAATATGATCATGACTATTCGATCACCCGTATTATATAAAGGCAATTGGTGTACCCACGTAAGATAACATTATCGCTCTCTCAAGTACTATTACATTCTTTTTCCTGAAAATCAATATCGAGTTGTTTCGCGACAACTACCTACAAAGACAACAAATTTCACTCAATTCCCGATATAAAACCTTATTGACCGGGAAATGTATCTGCATTCTAAAATATTTTTTTGAAAATTATATTTGTTCATCAAAATCATCATAAAAAAACTCTAAATCATAAATCTAAATTTCTCCTCCGATGTTTATAGAATATTTTTTATATTTTACATTCTCAAATCATGCGACCTCTTGATGACAAATCAACAATATCAAATTACGGATCAATGTGTATATGATTCATTCACTGGGTTAGAAGGTAGAGTAGACACAGATGGGTAGATCACACAAAGCAGAACATGATTGAGAATACTTCAATAATTTAGTCAAGAGATAAGGTCAAAATTTTAAGATTAACTTTCTATAGGACTAATTAGATCGGCTTCAATAGGAGCTGACTAAAATATGGATTAATAATAATTTTCACGTAAGACAATTGCAAAACATAGTTTGGCTAACTCTGCCTATGTAAAGAGTGGTCAAGATTTGTCCTTCCTCAATTTCTATGTTATGTGAGAAGAAGGTGATATCTAAGATTGAGGTATAATTCAAATCTATTAGATTCATACCATTTACAACTGGATTCCTTGAAAAAAAATTGACGTGTTGTTATTATTATTATAGGCAAGGGATACATTGACCACACTTGCGCAAATACCTCACTTCGCAAATGATTGGTGTTGCATGTACTGTCTAGAATGCAACGAGGAATTTGAGGAAACAAGGCACCAGAAGCAGTGTCTGGAGTATTTTAGATATAGTAACTTAGACCCGATGTAATACTTATGTTCTTTTTTTTTAGTTTTTCCACAATCTATTTATTTAAGAAAAATGAACATTGCAAATACATAACATCAACAAAGATTTGATAGATTGCGTTTCACAATAATGGCTACTGATGGTCCAGAAATGGCAAAAGAAAGGAATTTTTATAGAATAATTGTTGGGATATACAACGGATTACTTGATACGAATGAAAGAGGTATAACTATTTCAATTCTGAAATCACATAAAGTTCACAGTAGAAGATGACATCAAGTTTAAAGTTAGTAACAAACATAATATGGCTAACTAAAATGTTAAAAACAAACAAGATATATAAACTTAGAAAGCCATGGGACTTGAAGAGGCCAATTTTGAAAACTACAATCTTAGAAAGCAATGATCCACAATACCATAATTTTTTTTTATATAAATATTCAACGTAAAATATGTCAACTTTTGGTAAAGGATCTATTGACAACCTATTAATTTGAAATAGGATCAGGGAGTACAATATGTGTTCAAGGTTCTTTATGAGGTAATGTGTCGCCAAATTGTATTCCAAGTGAAGGTAGGAACATACGGAAGTGACAAAATGTCAAAGACTTTTGAAGTTACCAAAGCCTTCGTTAAGACGAATTTCTGGGTACAATACTTTGTTGAAGATTTAATGTCAAAGGTTCGCATATATACAATCCCTTCGAAAAGGTAATGGGTACACATTTTAAACATTGTCATCTAATGGGTGCTGAAAAATTACAGGAAAATCATGTCACATTGGATAGTTTGTATCATTCGTTCGATGCAAAAAAATATTATTCTCTACCTATTTGGAGGATCGACAACATGACCATGATAGATGAGTCAGCTGGAGCGAAATAGGAGCATGTGCAGACTTTATGGACGATATTGATTAGTTTATTTCACTGAGATGAGCGTTGCTGACGAGATATTTCCAAAAAATATTTAAACTTACATGTTCATGTAGAGCATTATATCATTATAAGCAATGAACCTAAATAAAAAAGTGTCTGGAAGTTAAGATTATATTAAAGGAAAAAACAAAGAAAAAAAAATCTCCGACGGTAAAATATTAAAAATCTTTCGTTTGAGCAAATCTCCGGCGGTAAAATATTAAAGGAAAAAACAAAGAAAAAAAAGAGAGGAAAATCCCAACTATTTTTATGACAAACACATATTAAATCATAAGGAGTTGATAAGTATTCGGGACACAAATTATACGATATATTAAAAATGAACCAACATCATGGCCCGTGCTGTTACGACATGGGTTAAGGGCTAGTATGACTATAAACAGAAGCTGGACACATTTTTGAAATAGACCAAAATGGAATAGAGGACGGTCTTTTTGAAACAGAGGGAGTGTCATTTATTGTTCAAAGATATTCCTTAGTATTCAATGAGATCCTGTGCCGAGATAAATTAAGAATCTTTTAATTAAGGTTTTTGGTTTTACATGCTTTAGTTACCATCAATTAAATGCATATCTCTAGAGAATAAAAATTAGTAATGTGCATTTACTAATTGGAGTTTTTCTATTGAGAGATTTCGGAAATATTGGACAAGCATTTATTGGAATTAGGAAAGCCGAATTTTGCTATTCATTGCATATCTTGAGAATATTTTCGGTTTTGGAAATTTCTAGGTGTACACACATCCTTGGTCAATTAATACCTAAGTTTGCATTTCTAGCAAACCATCCTAAGAGCCACGCAAACTTCATTCTTGTTGTTTCTGGTAGAGCCGTCTATTCGGAGAGGAAAGTATCCTAATTAATTGAAATCTCTTACGACCGCTTGTTTAAAGAATTCGGTGGGATCAAGAAGCTCTACGAGTACCGTTGGTGGGAAACTAGACAATTGCAGTGTTATTAGTTTTTAAATGATTTGATTGACTAACGGTTATTGCAACTTTGATTGCACCTAGTTTGTTATTCTTGAGAATCTTCTCTTCTGATATAAGATTCACCCAAACTAGATCTAAGTATCGACGTGATATTTATAACTATTTGTAGATCTAAAGACATCTTGCGATAATCTATTGTTAACAGACTATGTTCTGTGTATGATTGATCATAAGAGATTCAAGTGGTGCCTGTGCAGGTGTTTATTGAAGATTAAAGAATATTTGAAGAGGAAGAAGATTTCTTATTTAGTTCTCATATCTTTCTGTGTGCACAAATTTTGATCGGCTAGGATCCAACTAGAATCGGATTTATTCGATTGATTAGTTGCGTGAGATCGACATCTCTTTATAGTTTCTCGTTGAGATATATATTGATTGATTGTGAATGTAAACTTAACTACTTTGGTAGTTATTAGATAGATTGATCTAACCAGGAAAAGGAGTTTATTAGATTAAACAGAAGAGCCTTTGCGTATGACTTGAGATATCATTATCTTGAAAAGAATCAATAGAGTTGTTACCAAACAGATTCGTTGTTCCTTTGCTGTTTGGAATACGATCCATACCAGTGTGCGACTCATCGAAGTTGGAAACGCATGGATACTGAAGAAACTAAGAGAATTAGGGGTAGTTTTTTGGTCTCAACTATACGAAGTTGGTATAGATTTTGTATAACGGCTTAATTATGAGAGTATTCAATCCGGACTAGGTCCCGGGGTTTTTTCTGCATTTGCAGTTTTCCTCATTAAAAAAATCTTGTTGTGTGATTTACTTTTGTTTTTCGTAATTATATTTGTTTATATAATTTAAAGTAAATTACACTTTACGTTAACTCTGATATGCTTGATAGTGTTCCTATAGAGTTTGGTTAAGTCCGAACCTATTATCAAGTATCACACTTTGGTAGTCGTATTGTTTAGAGCATTGCTCGGTTGAACCCACCAAACGTTAGTATGTCAAGTTTGGTTGTCATATTTTAGTGAATCAAAACTCATTTAAAGAGTTGCTTGATTGTATACTAGAGTCAACTTCGTATAGGTTAGCTTGAAAGTATTAGGATATGAGAATTACAAGTATTACATGAAGACTTGAAGAATGTGAAGAAGTATGGAGCTACAACGACAACATCATCCTTCCTCTTGAGGTTAGTAATATTTGACTTGAACTGTTTCATTCCCTAACGTATCTTTCAAGTCGTACATAATGAAAACATAACTGCGAAGCTGTGTATAATACTCTAGTTAGACATAGTATTAAGGAATACAATACGAGGTTTATTGCTTAACCATTAAAATTTGTATATAAGACATTGATATGATTATATGAATGCTATTGTGATTATTGATAGACGCATTTATGTGTCTAATTTGTCCTCAATGTTTCGTATTATTAGTAATCGTTTTTGTCCTTATTATGGTGTTTTGTGTGTTTGTAGGTACTTTTTTGGAAATAAAGATTGTTGGAAAATTCGGCTCGAAAAGTTGCTCGGAACACCCCCGGAGGACATGTGCTATGCGTACTTATTTCGGTTAAGGGGCACCTCAATTACTAAGGGGCACCTCAGTTGGGCGCCTAATATTCGCACCCCAGTCTGGTTAGGGGGAAACCATCTTCATTATTCAAATGTTAATTTTGGCGGGAAAATAAGTTCTCACCTGCGAAATTTGTGAATCGATTTATGGACGGGGTTGGAGGAGATTAAATAGCTGGAACTAGCATAGAGTATCCTGTTTTTATTAAACATGGTTGGTATGTCTGTTTAAACAGATTAACTTGGGCTATATCGTCGGAGATAACAAAACAGGGCAAGTGTTTGTCTACGTGAAGATAACTCGGGATTTGGTTGAGACTGAGTGTGGCAAGTGAGTGTTTTCATGAGTTTGCTGGAGTTCGAAAAAAGGTGACAGCGTGTAGGAGATATTCGACAGCATCAGAAGCCGTGTAGAAGTAAAAAAAGGGAAGAAAATATTTTCTTTAAACACCAAGTAATGGGAGGATTATATGCAATTATAATGTGATATTTCGGGGTTGTTTGATTATAAATAGGTTTTGGTATATCAGTGAGAGGGATGGAGAGATTGGGGTAGGTATAGAACATCACAGAGTCGAGAAATTCAAGTTGCAGAGAAAATATTTCTGCTGCTGCTGGAAGAACACGAAGAACATAAGACCCTTCGGAACCGTCGTTCATGCACAGTGACAGCGACACAAGAAACTGCGTCGCAGAGATACAACAACAGTAACCTTTTATCGTTTTTTGTAACAGTGTTTTGCAACAATTATAAGCGTTGCAAACACCCGGATTTAACCATTTTCTCATATTTTATCATTTGTAAGCACTTTTGAGCAATGAAAAATTCTTTTGAGCGTGTTTCCAATATGATGAGCTAGACCCATCACTGGGACGACGGAGGAAGACGAATTTCATACATGGGTAAAATTATTTAATTCTTTTTATGACTTTTGCACTATTTTAAATTGATTTATGATTCGATAAAATTAGTTGTGATTCAATTAGATAGGTTATGCTTTGTTTAGATAATCTATGCTTAGGGGATACAATTAATGTTTTTAGGATCTACTTTGGCAAAACAAGAGTCCATGTTTTAATTTGTTGAGCGATAATTTCTAGAAGAATTAATCTTTGAACCTTTTGTTGTGAGTTTGGCCGAATCCTGAGTCCCAGCACATCTCTTCATCTTGTGACAATTTTTGTATATATTTTTATCTTATTTTAGTTTTATTAAGTCTAGAACTCTATTGCTTTCACAAGTCTCAAGAACCTTATTACTACAACATCATTGATAAATACCATCAATTTTTGGCACCGTCGACACGGAGCTTGTCTTTAGGCTAGAGTTTTTAGATTTTTATTCTTTCTTTTTTTTAGGTTTTTATTTGTTTTTATTTTATTTGTTCTTCTGTACATTTTTGTTTTTGTCTTTTTACTACAGATTTTGGAATTTGGAGCGAAAGAAAAATTTGTCAAAGCTTTTGGTGAATACTTAAAGTATGGAGTTAAAGACAAAGAGAAAGGAGCGAAAGGAGAAGATTTTTATTTATTATCATAAAAAAGAGAGTTTATTTTTTTAGATTGTATTAGGATTTCTCTATTCTTGTAATTTTATTTTTCTTTTGCACTTTACTTTTTGGACTTTGAACTTTGACATTTGGACATTCTTTAATTTTTAAACCCTACGGAAGGGTAGTTTGAATTATAAACTGTACGGACAATGATTAAGATATCACCTCTGCCCCTCGGGTTCGTACATGACATAGGAGTCGTGGCCCGAGTCGACTTCAACGGTTCATCCCCCGTCTGTAACGGGAGGTAAGAATTCTAAACACCCGCGAATCCCCTGTCAGCGGGTTATATGTTGAGGTTTTGAAAACGGCTGTTTTAAATTCCTAGTAAAGGGCAAGGACTGGCCATACAAGATAAGGGTTCAGATTTCATCACCGTTCCCTTCTTTCCCGCCTTAGGAAAACAATACCAAACGCGAACCTAAGCCTAAAATACTGACTAGAACGAGACCGATAGGGTAACGAGCTTAATAGGAAAGTCGTTCGAAAAATATTGGTTACTCTTTTGAGCATGCTTTGAAGTTCATTACGGTTTCTGTAATTTAAATGCGTGACTGCGCTTCCTTGTAATGCGGTGAGGCCTTGGGTATCAAAGCTCCAGCAGATTCCCTCGCCTCTATTCAACTTACTTAAACTCAGATTGATTCCATAGGGGTTTGCTCAGATTGTAACGAATTCCCTTTCGAAGGAATAGAAGCTGGTCTAGAAACAATCCAAGTGGATCCATCATGCTTTTTGTTTGCTAGAAATCAGTAGGTTTGTTGTGGTCGAGTCAGCCTTGTTTGTGTTTGTGTATAATTCCCTTGCAGTTAGGATGTCAAACTGGTATTATAATAGCCATCACAATGAATATGAATATCCAACTGAACAATATGGACATCACTCTTTTTATGACCATAGTGTGAATAGTGGTTGGGAATGCCAATCTTTTGAAGGTTATGGCCCATACCATGGTGAGCCCAATTACTATCCACATGCCCACCGGTCATACGAGAAAAATTCCTATAATTCCTCTTTGCTAGATGAAGCACGTAGGATACTTGAGTCAACGCGTAAGTTACTTGAGTCGTCGACACATAAGTTAGCGGACACTAATGACTTAGTTATGGATAAAAGAACTGTAACAATGAGTGAACCTTCTTTAGAAGATAACCTCAGGAAGTTAGATGAGTCAACCTGTAAGTTAACTGAGTCAACACGTGAGTTTTCTGAGTCGACACGTAGGCTTGAGTTAGAGACGGAAGAAAGAATTGCTCGAATTACACATAATTGCCAATACATTCTTTCCAGTATTATCCGTGAAAATGAGGATAATTTTTATCAAGATGACGAGGATAGAATTGGTAACACTACTTGTGTAGATGAGGTTCAACCATTTTCATGTTATTATAGTGATGATTATGATGAGGATAGTGTTGATGAAGAATTTGGAATAAGTAGGCATAGTGATCAGGAATTTGCTACTCCAATTGAGCTTTACAATGATAATATTATTTCTAGTTCAAATCCAAATAATTTTAATAATTATTCACCTATTCAAAAGGAAGAGGATTTGACTAGAGATACCACCGTTTTAGACGATGTAGTATTTCCTTTTGATTGCGAAGCCAATGATGGTTTAGAGGAAAGAGTATATTTTGAGTCTAGCGATTTAGAAACAATAGACTTAGAAGAAAAAAAATGAACTCGTAGAGATGAGTGAGGATGTACCTGACTTAGAAGAATCAATTGACCATTTTCAGGAATCAGATAGCCTTGAAATTAGGGAAGTTGTGACTAGTCTTTCTAGAGACACTAAAAACTCTAAGTTTGGGGGTGATTATCATTCTCCATGTGCCTTAACTCTTAGAAAGGTCCCTAACTTGGGACTTGACATATGTGCCTCAACCATTTTAAAAGATTATCTTCATACACTTTTTCCTGAACCTAGTTGTGTCCATAAAGAAGTTCAGTTGTTAGAAACCCATCCTCTGGTTGATGTGGTTAAACTAGGCTATGATACCATGATTGACTTTGTTTTCCCACCAAAAACCTTCCTTCCAATTGTTGGAACATATGAATTTCAGATGTGTCAGTTATTAAGTTTTGAGACTAAACCTAATTACTTTAGAAAATTAGGGTCGACACATTTTATTAAGAATGACCACTACTGTGGTCCACTGTGTGATTCAAGTCTGATTGAATTAGAGGATCCCCAGCTATTCAGGTTATTGTTATGTGCTTCTAAGTTCTTAATTGAGTATTTCCAGACTCTACAACCTGACCTTCAGGATCCTGCCTTTGAGGAAATCCAGCCGATGAAAGCTTTTTATCTAGACCCTTTTATAGAGCCTGAAACCGAACCACAACTAGATGTAGCTGTCTTAAACAAAAATATAAATAAGGGTGTGTTGGATATCTTCCTGGTCTATTGCAGTTTCCTCTTCTTGTGGTTAGCACTTTTCGATCCAGATGACCCGCAGTATTCCGGCTGCTACTATATGATTTTTCGAGGTGACTAATTCCTTCTGATGTCTAGATGAAGACTTTAAACTTAGCACTTCTTGGGAGGTAACCCAATATTCATGCGACACGGTAATATCTTTCCTTAACTCTTTTGCTTCAAGTGGTAACAGTTTCTCCTTGTTCATATTTTTAATTTTATCTTTAGAACATTGAGGACAATGTTAGATTTAAGTTTGGGGGTGAGGAAGAATTTTTTAGTTGCACTTTTGGAACTTCTAGCGTCACATGGTATCCGGTTAGCTAAGTTTACATATTGTTTCTCACCGAAAAGATAGAAATTGAAATTCTAGGGATAACAACCTATTGAGACATTAGACAAAAAGACATTGAGATCCTTGAAATTCAGGAGAGAACTTGTTCCTTTTATAGGGTAACCGTGATGGACCTAACCATCCATGATGGAAAGGAAAGTAGGTCAGGAAATGCCAGAAAGACAAAGCAACCTCACAATGTAGTCTTAGTTACTAGATTACGACTCTCTCAGTAGAAACTTATCATCATCAACAAGCGGAGCGTCATCAAAGTCTATGAACAAAGTTGAAGACGTTCAAGGTTTAGAAGCAATAATAGAAAAGAATAATTCAAAAATCAAAGTTAAAGACTTAGTTACAAGAAGTTATAAGAGCAAGAAAAACAAAAAAACGATATAAGTTGTTGAAGTTCATGATACTAAGACATTACAAGTTGCGAAGATCCAAGTGTTAAAGTCCTTCTGTGATGGCCATGTAATTTTTTGTCTTGTTATTCTCTATTTAAAAAAAAAAATGAAAAAAAAAATCATCATTACGTTCTTTTTTGTTCGATAAGGCCACATGGAAGTAGAAATTTTTATGTCAAGCAAGAAATCGAAGAGAAGAGTTAATTGTCAAGGTTCTATGAGGTTCGAGAGTTTATCATCAACAGTTGAAGACCGAAGAAGACGTTGTTTCTACTGAGCACTATGAGAGAGTCGAAGAAAGATACATTTGGTTGCTTTGTTAGTCCGCTTTCAATCTGACACAAGATATTTCTAGCACTGGTTAAACTCATCACACGTAATTAGTCCAGCTGTGTAGCAGATGTCCCTATCATTTCTATCTCTCTCCTAATTTTATCTTGCTGTAAATCAGCGGACGCATCTTACAATGTTTATCTAGCTGTGTAGCGGATATCTCTTTATCTAGCAGTGTTGCAGATGTGTCTCCCCTTTTCTTCAGTCAGCTTTAGGGATGACACCTTTAATTTCTCTGGCATTCTAGTCATTTGGAGATAGGTTGAGAATTTATATGTCCTCATAGCTCTTTGGATACTTATGACCAATTATAAGTACAAGTTTTGTGGGTACACCTCTGGTAAACCCTCCGGAGACGACACTCCACCACTAGGGACACCTAGCGGTTTAACGGCTTGCTGCACGTGCTAAGTGCAGTCATTTTATTTTCTATATTAGATTTGCTCGGGACTAGCAAATAATAAGTTTGGGGGTATTTGATAGACGCATTTATGTGTCTAATTTGTCCTCAATGTTTCATATTGTTAGTACTTGTTTTTGTCCTAATTATGGTGTTTTGTGTGTTTGTAGGTATTTTTTTGGAAATAAAGATTGTTGGAAAATTCGGCTCGAAAAGTTGCTCGGAACACCCCCGGAGGAAATGTGCTATGCGGACTCTCATTTAGGTTAAGGGGCACCTTAATTACTAAGGGGAAACTCAGTTGGGCACCTACTATTCGCACCCCAGTCTGGTTAGGGGGAAACCATCTTCATTATTCAAATGTTAATTTTGGCGGGAAAATAAGTTCTCACCTGCGAAATTTGTGAATCGATTTCTGGACGGGGTTGGAGGAGATTAAATAGTTGAAAGTAGCATAGAGTATCCTGTTTTTATTAAACATGGTTGGTATGTCTGTTTAAACAGATTAACTTGGGATATATCGTCGGAGATAACAAAACAGGGCAAGTGTTTGTCTACGTGAAGATAACTCGGGATTTGGTTGAGACTGAGTGTGGAAAGTGAGTGTTTTCATGAGTTTGCTGGAGTTCGAAAAAAGGTGACAGCGTGTAGGAGATATTCGACAGCATCAGAAGCCGTGTAGAAGTAAAAAAAGGGAAGAAAATATTTTCTTTAAACACCGATTAATGGGAGGATTATATGCAATTATAATGTGATATTTCGGGGTTGTTTGATTATAAATAGGTTTTGGTATATCAGTGAGAGGGATGGAGAGATTGGGGTAGGTATAAAACATCACAGAGTCGAGAAATTCAAGTTGCAGAGAAAATATTTCTGCTGCTGCTGGAAGAACACGAAGAACATAAGACCCTTCGGAAACGTCATTCATGCACAGTGACAGCGACACAAGAAACTGCGTCGCAGAAATACAGTTACAGCAACAGTAACCTTTTATCGTTTTATGTAACAGTGTTTTGCAACAATTATAAGCGTTGCAAACACCCGGATTTAACCATTTTCTCCTATTTTATCATTTGTAAGCACTTTTGAGCAATAAAAAATTCTTTTGAGCGTGTTTCCAATATGATGAGCTAGACCCATCACTGGGACGACGGAGGAAGACGGATTTCATACATGGGTAAAATTATTTAATTCTTTTTATGACTTTTGCACTATTTTAAATTGATTTATGATTCGATAAAATTAGTTGTGATTCAATTAGATAGGTTATGCTTTGTTTAGATAATCTATGCTTAGGGGATACAATTAATGTTTTGAGGATCTACTTTGGCAAAACAAGAGTCCATGTTTTTATTTGTTGAGCGATAATTGCTAGAAGAATTAATCTTTGAACCTTTTGTTGTGAGTTTGGCCGAATCCTGAGTCCCATTACATCTCTTCATCTTGTGACAATTTTTGTATATATTTTTATCTTATTTTAGTTTTATTAAGTCTAGAACTCTATTGCTTTCACAAGTCTCAAGAACCTTATTACTACAACATCATTGATAAATACCATCAATTATGTATGGGTATGACTGAAGATTTCATCCTAGGAAACAATGTTTTACATTTTTAAAAGGAAGTAAGTCCATAAACTTGTTTTGTGAATCGAAAGGGAAATCGCTAGGCTTATTGGTATTGTTATTCATTGCAAATCTATTTTGAATTACCAATATGTGTGTTTAGTATAACCGCTCATAAACTTGTTTATGTATCTTAGTAAAACTATTCACAAGGCCTGACTTATGTATTGGTATGACTTTTATTGGTGAAACAGAACTTAAGTAATCACTCAAGATGGTATGATTGATGCCTTGTATATAGCAACTTTTATATAGTCATTGGGGAACCGATCCTAGTAAGAGGTGCAACAAATTTACAAGAGGGGAATCAATCCTTGTAAGAGGTGCAACAGATTTTTAGTATATGGGGGAACCGATCCTATGAACATGTGCAAAAAGTTTGTAGTTTTGGGGGAACCGATCATATGGACATGTGTAACCGAATATAGGTAGTTACCATAAGTTGTGTGGAACCGATCCTAGTACCTAGTCAACCGAATTTTGGTAACTAGTGTGACTATGCACAGTATTCACATTAAGGTAGAATCGAAACTTGTTTTGGTAGAACCGTGAAACCTATGATTGGTGATTTGATAGGATAAATAATCACATAGTTCTTGGAATTCAGATGAACCAATTCTAAATTCGTTTGGAAGTGTGGCAAATCGTTTCCAAGGTTGTAAGTATGAAAAGGACTTGCAAAGTAAAGATGTCGAAATACTTTGAATATGTGCAGTAAATCTTATAATTAATTGCTCAAAGATATTCTTTAATAGCTAAAGGAGAATCCCAGGATTGAAATAAATTGAAAATCTTTTATTTAAGGTTTCTTAGTTTTTATATGCTATTTATTTTCCAGAAAATATATGCATATCTTTAGAAAATAATAATTAGTAATATGCATTTACTGATTATAGATTTTTCTATTGGATTTCGGTCAATATTTGGACAAAGCATTTCCAGGAATTATGAAAACCTATTTTGTGTTTATTGCATAACTTTGAGAATATTCGGTTTTGGAAATTCCTTGGTGTCCAAACTTCCTTGTTTATAAATATTGAAGTTTGCATTTCGAGCAAACAAATCCTTAGAGCCAGAAAAACTACCTAGTTGTGTTGTTACTGGTGGAGCCGGCAATTCAGAGAGGAAAGTAACCTAATTATGCGAAATCTCTTACGGCCGCTCAGTTTAAAGACTTCTTTGGGATTGAGAAGCTCTATTAGTACTGTTGGTGGGAAAACTAGATAATTATGGTTTATTGTTAGTTTTCGATTGATTTGATTGACTAACGATTGTTGAACTTTGAATGCACCTAGTTTTTTTATGCTCGAGAATCTTCTCTTCTGATATAAGATTCACTCAAACTAGATCGAAGCTTCGACAGGTATATTTAGACTATTTGTAGATCTAAAGACGTCTTGTGATAATCCAACGTTAACAGACTTCGTTTTGTGTGTGATTGATCACAAGAGATTCAAGTTGATTATGTGCAAGTGCTGATTGAAGACTAAAGAAGATTTGAAGACAAGAAGACTTTTTGGGTTCATAATCTTTGGTGTGCACAATACTTGTTTCGGATGGAAAGGGATCCAACTATAATCGGTTTATCCTTGTGATAGATTGGATTGATTAGTTGAGTAGATCGGCATCAATACAATTCTTTTTGATTAATAGTATTGATTGCATAATCTAACAATTACTTCGGTAGTTGTTGAGAGATTGATCTATGGACCCGACAAAGGAGTTTATTGGTTAAACGGAAGAGCCTTTGTCAAACTCATATCACGTTGGTTGAAAAGAGTTGTTATCGAACAGATTTGTTATTCCATTACTGTTTGGAATACGAACCAAAGGAATTGTTCCAAGTACGTGACTTATTACAAGTTGGAGGCGTAGGAGTACTGAGGGAACTAGGTGAACTATAGGTTTAGTTTCTTTGTCTCAACTATACGAAGTTGGTTTGATTTCGTATAACGGCTTAATTCTGAGAGTATTCAATTCTGGACTAGGTGCCGGGGTTTTTCTGCATTTGCGGTTTCCTTGTTAACAAAATCTTGTTGTGTCTTTTACTTTTCTATTTCCACGATTATAATTATTTTATTATAAGTAGAAGTAAAATACACAAACGTTAATTCCTATTTTACTTAACAGACAATCCCTAGTGTTTGGTTAAGTCCGAACCTATTATCAAGTAAACATACTTCGTTGTTGTATTATCTCGATCTTATATCCATAGACGATCACACAAAGTGTGAACCGATTAGTTGTATTGTCTTGACTCAGTCCATAGACAATCACTTTCGGAAAAAGGACTTATAGGTGGAAAAGTTTTAGATTGAGGTATATTTGGGTACCCTCGTCTTTTCAATTGGTATCAAAGCAGGAAAACACGAAGAGATCTAACAATCTGTGTTTGGTACGATCCAACCTATAAGAAAATGAATCTAATGAGTGATTAAGTTAACGTACCACCAAGATTTAATGGGATAAACTATCCATTATGGAAATCTTCTACGAAAGCTTTTCTTCAATCCCGAGATTTTAATACGTGGTTATTAATCGAAGACGAATATCAACAACTGATGGATTATTCGGAAACATAGTTCGAACGTTTAGCATTTTATACTCATGAAGAAAGGATTCTTGCAAAGTAGGATTCTGATGGTCGGAATGCCATCATACATGCAGTTAGTCATGATCTTTTACACCATGTGCTGATTTGTAGGACTTCTAAAGAAGCATGGGATATTCTTGAGACTGTATTCGAGGGAGATGATTCTGAAAAAGAAGCTAGACTTCTTTTCTTTTCATATGAATGGGAACACCTCAAAATGGATGATAACGATACTTTCGAGGAGTTTAACTCTAAACTTTCTGAGATTGTTAATGTATCATTTTTTCTTGGAAAGGTTATACCTGAAAAAGAAATAATATGCAAAATTCTCAGATCGTTACCATCCAGATACGAGTGTAAAAAACATGCCATAATAGAAGCAAATGATCTTTTTATACTTTCTCGAAGCTCTCTTGTAGGAAAGTTAAAGATCTTTGATAGAGAAATTCTGCTGAAGAATCAAACTGAAAAATGTTGCCAAGAGGATAAGGTACCTGTTTAAAAAGAGCTTGACTCAACTATTGTGCTTCTAGCGCAACGAATTAAGGACATCTTATCTATTGATAAACGTGTTCCTGATACATTCTCGTTTTGCCATAAAAATGGTAATGATGAAGTACAATGCTTCAAGTTCCATAGATTCAGACATACGACAAAATATTGTCCCAGCAGAAGAACTCAGAAGTGTAACAAGGCGTATATCTCCACTCTTGATGATATTACGGAGGAAGAAACCAATGAAGAAATATCTGATTGTAATGCACTTCTTACCAACTCTAACAGTGATGAATCATGTGAGCCTAATCAACTTCAAAAGGGTCTTGAGTTGGTGATTAAGGAAAATAAAAGGTTAAGCATGGTACTTG
The DNA here is from genome assembly GCA_023529315.1 of Papaver bracteatum. NCBI lineage: Eukaryota > Viridiplantae > Streptophyta > Magnoliopsida > Ranunculales > Papaveraceae > Papaver > Papaver bracteatum. Next base: position 3,862,483 of record JAJJWX010005152.1, read on the forward strand.
AAAACCTTTTGAAATTCCTATCAGATAAAACCTGTAAGGTAAAATCTGAACAAGAAAATAGGGTGAAAAACCAAAAGAATCAGAAACTAGTTTTTCTAATAATATGACAAGTTCTTCATGTGGAAAAAATAGCCACACTGCAATTTTCCTTGGAAATAAAGTTATCAAGGCACTTCACAAGGGGGTAGGTTTTTTGAAGACTGGTGAGTTTATGAAATCTCAAAAGGAAGATGCAAACTCTTGCAATTACAAGAGAAAGAAATATCAGAAGGAAACATACTCTATTGTGTTTATGAGTAATCCTACACACGTTGATTGTGTTGAAAGATGCATCCTCACTTGTTGCCCAAAATTCTGATTGTGAGGAAGCATAAATCTGGGAAAGATGTTCACTTCTGTTTCTTTAGTGAAAAATAATAGATATCTTTTATTTTTGGGAAAAATAGTTTCGGTTTCCATAAACCAAATTATCCCTCGATTTCCTTCCATCTTATATATCTTCTTGTTGATGGTGGATTTTAGTTCAGGGCTAAAGTTGTAAAACTGATATTTTGTACAGCCGTCCTACAGAGGATAAGGTTATTTGATAAGTGATGAATACTTCTTTGCTTTATTGATTCACCTAGAATGGAGCATGTAGCAACAATCCCCAAATATTATGTGAATCTCAGTATTACTAGTTAATGCATAAATGCCTTGTATTTCCTGTGTTGTTCTCAGCAGAACTCTCATTGTTGGTGCGGCATGATGACTGACTGTTACTCTTAGCAGAGTAGCATGAATGTCCAAGTACCAACAGTGAGGCATGCACGAAGTACCCGTACAGGCTACACCATTCTCTAACAAAGAGAATCATCTCTCGGAGTGTTATACTAGCCCGTTTGAGCATCCAGACTGTCCATATCAGTCTATAAATGATCCCAACCATCCAACTTCACCAACATGATTGGATGGCCCAGATCGAATCCATAACCCCCAAGCAGGTATGGAGTATTCACCACCGACCCAATGTGGGCCCCACATGGTCGGCTTCCCCGAAAGGATATCATAGCTTTCTAATACGTCCATCCAAGGCAGCGCGTACATGAAACCCTAAATTAGGGTTTGTGGCACATTACATGTGTCGCAAAACAGTCTCAACCACATCCATCTTCGCAGGCATAGATGGAGGGTGTAGATGTAGATTCAAAGGGCTCAAAGAATGTCAGAACAATCATCATGGGCCCGCCTACACACATAACCAATCGGTCAGGACCAACTATGGTTGGTTGTCCCAATTCATGCACCCAAACAAAGCATGACGCACGGCCAGTGAAACCCTAGTTAGGGTTTGTATAGATCACGAGCGCCCATCTTCTCCTGCACGAATGAAGGGTCCAGGATTAGACTAACCAGGTCCGGTGCGCACCAACATGACCACCGTGGGCCCATATATCTCCTTACCTGATCGACCAAGGCATACCATGCATGGTTATTCCAAATCACACGCCCAAACTAGCGTGGTCACACTTCCCGATCACAAACTGATCTCGACCACTCAACTTCGACGGACAAATTGAGTGGCTTAGATCACGTTTTCATGGGACAGTCAGGTATAGGCGTGAACATCAGCCTACCACCTACACGCCGAACCAATCGTCCAAGACCGACCAAGCTTGGTCGTCTTGGAATGCACGCCCGAAGTTGGCACGATGCACGGATTTTGCGGTACCAGTTTTCTATCGTAAATTGATATCGACCACTCAACTTCGTCGGACGTATTGAGTGGCCCAGATCACACTTTGATGAGACAATGAGGTATGAGCGCCTACACCGTCATGCCGTCTACATGCATGCACAATCGGCCTGGCCAAAATTATGTCCCAAGCTTGGATTCAACCAAGCTTAAGAGTGATGCTTGCGCACCTCTTCATAAACCCTAATTCCACTAACGGTCGCATATGAGCGTCTCAAAGATCATCTCGTCCGTTCAACTTCACCTGTTTGGTTATACAACCCTAGTCAGGAGTTAATAGGTCAATGAGGCATCATGATGATTACCATCCGCCACTCTACCGCACCATGTCGTCGGCCAAGGGAGGGCTTGCTAGCGCATCCTCCAAACCATCACATGAAATAGACTGGATACTCAACATCGATGCTTCATACATGTTGAATACATTCGATGCAGTACCTGCATATAATACACACGATACTTCACAAGTATCGACTTCCTAAATAACTTAGTTATTCAATCTAGCATTACATGCTACCTTCCGTGGGTCCCACGATCCACACACTCGAGACATCAATCATGTCACAAACTGGGGGATACATACTAGGGTATTGGTCTAGCGGTTTACATCATGGAACATGCAATGCGCCATCACAAGAACGTGTCAGGAAGACATGGACGGTTAGTGATGATGGGAGAAGTGGGAAAGACTGATCATGTGACACTAACACACGACTCCACTACTGCATCACTCCACTTTCTCCACTTCGCATGAGAGACGTGAATAAGGCTCAAATGACTTGTATAAATAGGTTCTCCTCCCCATTTCCAAAAACAGAGCACAACATAGAAACCAAGGGTTAATACGAGACGTATTCAAACACCCAGTGCCTGCTTGCATTAATCGTAAGCCTGCTCATCTTTCTGTTACATGTCATAAACAAGCCTACACCTTCACAATCTCAACACCTTCTTTGCTTCCCTCCCTAAGATCAACCCCATCTCTTTCACTTTGTGACCGAAACAAGTCTGGAACGACCATTTCTTGGTTTAGGCCAGAATTGTATAGATTGATCTCTCGAATCAAAAGCACTCCCGTGCAGTGCATTTGTTTAAGGTTTAAACTTATTTCTCATACACACACCCCAAATTACCAAAACCAGCATAAATAGTTTTCACCCATAAACACTTCTTCCTATCTGAAAGAAGACTATTTTATTTCAATGGAGAAATCGGTAAAATAGGGGTCATCTCTTGATGATTTAGCACTTTGTGCATCAGTTATGACTGAAACTCATGATGTCTCTCTTCATGATAACTCTCAAGATTCTCTAAGAAAACATATTCTTATTGTTAAAGGTTGCATTAGATATCATGAGCTGATGATAAAGGATTAAAAAGAAGTTCTAGATAATCTTCATTCTTAGCTGTTTGAGATGAACAAATTTTCCACTGAAAAGGGAAGTGCTCAGAAGAATTTGAATCCAGTTTTTGAAAGCAATTGCCACAAGAATTGATATTAGAGAGGAAAATACACTTCAGTTTTTGATTTCTTTCAATAATTGTAAAGTCTATTATGAATAAAACTATCTTATTATTATGAATAAAGTTATTATTTTATAATATTTCTTGTGATAGTTTTTGGTTACATAGCATGTGCTTGAATGTTTTATTTTATTTCTACGTATGTTTATAGGATGTTTGGTTTCGGTTTTATTACCTTAATATTCTATCTCATATTGTGTGAACCCTTATGGTTTAGGTGGCTTTTTGATTTAACGGGATTAAGTTCTATCCCATGTTGATAGGCTTTATCAAAGGATCATAAGGGGTTCTGGTATACACAATATGTGAAAAAGTTACAATATGTTGAATCTCTTGGTTTAATATAAAAGCATATGTGTTTCGAGGTTTCAACTTTTGCATCGCATAGTTAAAACCGGTTTTCAACCTTTCTCTGGTAAAGGTTGCTCTTTGTTGTTGTTCTTTTGTTTTGGCGGGAGGATGACAACTTTAATGGGGGGAGAGTTCTAAGTGAACTTGCGCTTAATGACATATCTTAAGGAGAAAAGAGGATGCGGAATTTGAGGTAAAAATCTTGTTAGTTAATTGTCTTCCTATTTAAGAAAAGCATGATTTTATTTCATATTTGTATTGCTTTTGCTTAACAAAATTCGGTACAATTGATGTTTATTCTATTATTTGTGTATGGATGTTTGATTGTGATTCAATTGTTTCCGGTTAATAAAAACTATTGTTATATTTCGTTATTGTTTGGTATTAATTAATTGTTTAGGCTTACAAAATTTCGGTGCAATTGCAGTGCTATAATGTCTATGTTTGTTTCAATTGCTTCCGGTTAAGATAAATGATTATGCAAGTTGATTTATTTGGTTTGTATGGATTGTTTATGGCTTAACAAAAGTGTTTCGGGAACATTTGTTTAGTCCAAGTGATTTTCGGATAAGAGAAACTAAGTTTTTTGGATCTTAGTTAGACTTATCAAATGTGAAGGTTTTTTTAGAGCATAACTCGGTCGAACTCGCATGCGTTGCTATCTCAAGCATGTTTTTCAATATTAGTGATCAAAACTAAAAAGTCTTTGATTTCTAGTCTATTATAGCTAAGGTCTCGGACTAGGATAGAAAGTGTAGTTGAGCTCAAGAACTTCATGGCGATCATCATACACGACGAAGGAATACTCAAGGAACCATTGGATCTTCATCGACTAAAAAGTATATGGAGACTTGAACTTATCTATCACTCAAAAGTCTATCTACTCTATCTCCTATCTTAAGACAAAAGTCGTATTACTATATAGACTAAGATTATACACACATGATATTTTGAGCTGAGTATACCTCGCTTATCTATTTCTCGAAATATGTGTTGGTAAATCTTTCGCTTTCTAAGTTCATCTTTACCTAGTGACGAAAGTCATGTTATGTTTCAATCATTTTGGAAATTGCTCTAACGAAAAATAGTCTATGAATAACAACTATATAACGTCTTCTGAGAATGTTTCAATGATTGAAATGAGAGTTTAGACAATATAACCATTGGAGGATATAAGCATTATTGTGGCAACACATATATGTATAAGTCCTTATTGCTTGAACCGAAGTTTGCAAACTTTGTTGATCAAGTAAAACCGGTGTAGTGCGTGAGCTTCAGTCCGCGAACTGGCGGAAGTTCTCGACCGAGAATTTCTGCTGGAGTTTGTGAACTCCATCCGGGAACTTAAGTCCGCGAACTTGAGTAGGTTATGTCTAAAAACAATGTTTGTGAACTTATCTTAATAAACTAAAGAATGCTATTGCAAACCGTGGATTTATAGTTCATGAATCGATTCGAGTGAAGCACATCGTTTTTTCTTCAATTATGTCTTATGTAGTACATAAAGATCTAAGCAATTGAACAACTCTCTAACTAGTTCATTTGAGTCAATTGGACTAGTTATGGTGAAGAAATATATGGTTGATATGAAAGTTATCATAGGCTAACCATTTGGTTAACTAGTGTTGAACCAACTAATATACAAGTTTGGGTATGATTACACAATCCTAGAAACATGCATTAAAAATGTGTATAACAAGCTATGTTTTCGATCTAACGGTTGATAAATATTAGCTTGAATCTAATCAGGTTTTCATCTAACGATGAATATTGAATGCTTTGTTACTAAGCTAACATTGATTGCAAACCCTGATTTGAAAGACTATATAAGGGAGAACTCTAGAAACTAGGAAACCTAATCCCTACACATTATGTGTGATACTAGTTTGCTAAGATAGAGTCGATTCTCCTTTAACCTTTGGTTTTCTTCTTCTAAAACCAGGTTAACGACTTAAAGACTTCATTGGGATTGTGAAGCCAGACCGATACTACTTTTATCGTAGTTGTGTGATCTGATCTTGCATCTTCTATCATACGAGTACAATTGTAATAATTTTCTAGATATTTCTATCTCCAATAGGCAAGATATAAAAGTAGTCACAAACACTTCATCTCATCGTTTGTGATTCTTCAATAATCTTCTTCGCTGCGTCAATTAAGTTTATTGTGAGGTGATTGATAAAGTTGAGCTATTCTTTGGAAATATAAGACTGGTTTTATCAATTAGTTCCTGTTCACCTTGATTTATCAAAATACGGAACAAAACTCATAGGTTTATTCGTGGGAGACGAATATATCTATCCTTGTAGACTTTTCTCTATGAGACCGATTTTTTTATTAAAGTCTTCGACTTTGGGTCGTAGCAACTCTTGGTTGTGGGTGAGATCAACTAAGGGAATCAAGTGCGCAGTATCCTGCTGGGATCAGAGGCGTAGGAGCATAACTGTACCTTGGATCAGTGTGAGATTGATTGGGGTTCAACTACAGTCCAAGCCGAAGTTAGCTTGGAGTAGGCTAGTGTATGTAGTGGCTTAAAATATTGTATGTTTAATCTGTACTAGGTCCCGGGGTTTTTCTGCATTTGCGGTTTCCTCGTTAACAAAATTCTGTGTGTTATTTCTTTTCCGCATTATATTTTGTTATATAATTGAAATAATACAGGTCGTGCGTTGTTCAATCAATTAGATCCAACCTTATTGGTTGTTGATTTAAATTGATTGACACTTGGATGTTATTCTTTGGTACTATACAAGTTATATCTCTTTTATTAAGACTTGCAAATTGTATTTGCTCGAGTAAATGAAATTGAGAGATTGAGATAAAAACTCCTTGAGATATTTTTATTATTGAGTCTGACTGTCTAGTTGATTCTCTAGTAAAGTAACTCGGAGTTTGTCCATACAGATTTCTAATCGAAATATTGGGTGTGGTTGTTAGACCCCTTCTTTTTTAATTGGTATCAGAGCAGGCAAACACGTTCAAGACCTTACAAGTCTGTGTTTGTAGCGGTCTGACTCTATGGACAGAGGTGCTATCTCAATTAACGTACCACCAGTCTTTGATGGCTCTAATTACTTATGGTGGAAAATTCTATGCAAGCTTTTCTTCAAGCATGTGATTTCCAATCATGGGTATATGTTGTTAATGGCTATGATGCTCCCATTGAGGCAATTGGAGGTGTAAACGTTCCAAAGAATATTGGTAAATACACTCCTGCTGAGATTCTTGCAGCAAAGCAAAACTCCGACGGTTTGAATGCCATCATACATGCCATTACCCCAAATCTTCAGCACCATGTGTCAAATTGCACTAAGTTGCAAGAAGCTTGGGATATCTTAGAAATCGTATTCGAAGGTAATTCCAGTGAAAAGGAAGCTAGACTTCAAAATATTAATTCCGATTAGGAAAGCTTTCGTATGGCAGATGAAGAAACATTTGATTAGTTTAATCACAAAGTGTCTGAAATTGTTAATGCATCTTTTGTATTGGGTAAGACTATTCCTGAAAAGGACATTGTGATGAAAATTCTTAGATCGCTGCCATCTAGATACGATTATAAGAAGCATGCCATCATTGAGGGAAATAACCTTGATACTCTCTCCAGAAATACGCTGGTTGGAAAGCTTAAGATCTTTGATCATGAACATTTTTCCAAATCTAAGGATGTTGCGCTCAAAGCACTAAAGGACACTAAATTACTGGGAACAAAGGTCTTGCTGCAACTCTTGATAAAATATCCGATAATTATGATTCTAATGAAGACGAGAAATCTAGTGTTGCACTTCTTGGTGAAAATATTGATTTTGATAATTGTAGCAATACACATATCAATCTTGATATTCTTTTAGAAGAAAATCCAACAATTCTGGAAGAAAAAGTTGACCTAATCTTTGGAAACACTGCTTATAATGTTTCATGTCCCAATATGTGCTTAGCTTCTTGCACATTCCAGACGCCTTATTTTTATCCAAGTCTGACGTGTTCATATTATTCATTAAAGGGTCATGAACTCTCAAAGTGTTACTAGTTCAAACACCAACAAAGGCATGTCAACAAAGTTCAACGAAGAGCAAATCATCTAGCAAGAAAGCTTAAACTTTCTCAGAAGACCGTTGAGGTATGTAATATTTTTATCTTCGTCTAAGAAGTTAGTTTCCAAGGATAAATCAAGATCATTTGAGAAGAAATTATGGTCAAATTATTTTGATAGACAAGGGTATGTGTATTCCTCTCTAGAGTAAAATGGTGGACAAATTGTTGTTTGATAGACACATTTTTGTGTCTAATTTGTCTCGCTTCTATATACTGATAGTGCTCATTTTTGTACTTAACATGGTATTTTATGTGTGTGTAGGTATTTTTGGCCAATAAATATTTTTGGAAAAATCGGCTCGAAAAGGTGTCAAAAGCACTCCGGAGAACATTTACTAAAAGGACCCCCAGGTTGGATAAGGGGTAACCTAATGGGCACCCCCAAGGCAGCTGCTAAATGCACCTCTACTCTGGATAGGGGGCAACCACCTTTCTTCTTCATGGTTCAAAAATTGTTTTGGCAGGAAACTGTTGCAGAAGGCAGGCAGATTAGGGTTGAAGTTTTGATCGAGTTTTAAAGAGATTCAATCACTCAAATCAATTGGGATGGACCTGATACAGCCAAACAGGGATGGTATGTGTAATTGGATCGACGGAGTTGGGTTGGATAAGCCGGAAGAAGAAGTCAGAAGTGTGGAGTTTCACGAGAAAGTTTGGGATGGATTGTGATCGAGTTTTAGTCGGAGTTTGACGTGGAAATGGATTGGGATTATCTTGATTCATCGAAACAGGGATGGTAATCCCTTTAGATTCGAAAATAGAGAATGAAATCCTCGAGTTGGCTAAAACAGGGAGTTTTGAATATTCTTGGATATTTTGGTTTATAAATAGAAGTACCGGATGATTTTTCGTGATGAATTGGGTCCTTATTCAATCTACATGGAGTACTTGAGAGTTTGGAAGTTCTGAACGTACATAGACACGTAAAGAGGCTTTACAAGGAAAAACAATCTCGTAACTTTTGGTGGAGGAAATCGAAGAATAATTGAAGAAACATTCGGATTTTAGGGTTGTTGTTGGCTATAAAAGGCTGTTTGAGAGTCATATAAGGGTTACCTACACTTTTGTGGAAGTTTGGAGCTAAACAGAGCAAAGAAAAATTCACAGAGAACCACATCTGAGTTGCAGTCGAGAGGAGGAAGAAGAACACATAACCGTCACCTTTACTTTCAAACTGTAACAATTTCCCAACAACTATTACTGTCACTGTTTCTCTGTAACGTTGCTTTCTGTTACGGTGCATTTTGTAACAACTATATCTGTTACAAACGCGCTGCTTCATACCTTTTCTTCAATTTAATCAACTTTTGAGCAACAAACACATATTTTGAGACCATGTTTAATATGAGGAGCTAAACCTCATTGCTGAGGCGATAGAGGAAGCTATTTTTCCAACAAAAAGTGGTATATTCTATTTTATCTTTTTATTTGCAATTATTATATGATTATTTTGCTTGAACTATTAATGAATATGATTTTTATTTGAGTGATTGTGATCTATTTTGATGGAGTATGCTTAGTTTTAAGACTTTTGATGCTTCATACTTGGTATTTAAAATTATTACTTTTGAAAATCTACTTGTTGCAATATTTTAGAATCAAATTGAATGAGAAAATTACATAAATATAAATATTGGACTAAATCACTTTGAACTTGGAAAATAGTGGAATCTTAGCCTCAGTGTTTCTTTTAATATTGATATCATCTTTGTTTGAGTTTGCTATAATTTTTAAGTGTATTTTCTATTTTAGTTTTAGAATTTAAGTCTAAGTTATCCTTCACAAGTCTGAGAGGAACGACATCTTTCTTACCATATTACAACAACTTTCAAAATCACATCAATTTTTGGTGCCACCGACGCGGACTTGTTTTTAGGGTTTTAGATTTATTTTTATTTTTATTTTTTTAGATTTTTTTTAGATTTTTATTATTTTTGTTCTATTTTACGTTTTTTTTGGGTATTTGTCTTTTGTCTACATGTTTTGGATCATAAAGAAAACTGAGCCAAGGAGTTTGGTGATTTTGTAAAGATTTGGAGCAAAATGTTAAAGCGAAGAGAACGAAAAAGAATTTTATTTTATTTTATTTTATTTTAGTTATTTTTATTTTTATTTTTTAGGGTTTTGTTTATTTTTAGAAAAAAACTGTATTATGGTTTATTATTTTGTAATTTTTCTTTTCTTTTTGGACACTTGGACTTTTGGACTTTGGGACATTATTTTTTTATTTTGACCCTACGGAAGGGTACTTTAAATATAAACTATTTGCAGAGAAGGAGGACAATTACAATATTGTCTCCGCACCTTGGGTTCGTACACTGACATAGGAGTCAGTGGCCCAAGTCGACTACAACCGATTCATCCCCCGTATGGAATGGGAGGTAAGATTCTAAACACTCGCGAATCCCCTGTCAGCGAGTTACTGTATTCCTTCGTTTGCATATATGCTGAGGACTTGCATACAGCTGCTTTAATTTCCTAGTAAAGGGAAAGGACTCGCCATACAAGATAAGGGTTCGGATTTCATCACCGTTCTTTTCTTGCCCGCCTTAGGAACACGTAACCTACGCGAACCTAAGCCTTAAAATTCCGACTAGAACAAGACCGATAGGGTAACAAGCTTAATAGGAAAATCATTCGAAAAATATTGGTTACTCTTTTAAGCATACTTCGAAGTTCATGATGGTTTCTATGAGTTGAATGCATGACTGCGCCGCCTTGTAATGCCGATGAGGCCTTGGGTATCAAAGCTCCACTAAGATTCCCTCGCCTCTATTCAACTTACTTTGACTCGGATTGATTCCAGATAGGTTTGCTTAAATTGTAACGAATTCCCTTTCGGAGGATTAGAAGCTGGTCTAGAAACAATCTAAGTGGAGCCATCATGTTTTTTGTTTGCTAGAAATCTCTAGGTTTGCTTTGGTTGAGTCGGCCTTGATTTTTCATTGCATAAAATCCCCTTTCTTTTTTATTTTGCATGCCTGAACGTAAAAGAGACACCCTAGGTAGATTTGTTAAAGAGAAACCTAGTAGTTCTAAGCGTCTCGATTACCTCAATTTAGAAAGTCCGATTTTTGAAAAGTCCAGTTTTGAACGTCCATCTTTTACTGAGGAGAGAATCCCTATAGCGCCAGAAATGGAAACTTTGAAAACTTTGTTGAATCCGACTAGGACTACTCGTCCCTCATGTATCAAGTTAGCTGAAATGGAAGAAAATTATGAACTTAGACCAGGGACCTTACAGATGATCCCAATCTTTTTAGGGAAAGAAAATGAAAACCCCTATTTCCATGTTAGGGACTTTGAGGAAATTTGTAGTACCCTAAAGATTAGAAACCTTAATGATGATGCTTTGAAACTTAGGTTATTCCCTTTTTTTCCTGAAAGATAAAGCTAAATCGTGGTTATATAGTTTGGCTTCCAATTCAATTGAAACATATGAACAACTTACATCTGCCTTTTTGAACAAGTTTTTCCCTAGGCACAAAACATCGTCTATTAGGACGCAAATCTGCACATTTTCTCAGCAGGATGGAGAATCTTTGTATAGGTATTTGGAAAGGTTCAATGATTTATTAGCCCAATGTTAGGTTAGTTCAGATCCTTTATGAGGGTTTAGATTATTCCACTACAACCACAGTATAATCTATGTGTACAGGTGGGTTTGAAAACCAAACAGTTGATGAGGCGATGACATTTTTGAGTGAAATCTCCGAAAAGACCCAACAATGGGAAAATAATAAGGGACCCCAGAAAATAATTCTTCCAGGTAGAGGAAACATTAATATGGTAGAATGAGGTTATGAATCAGATGCCAAAATTGCTGCTATAGCAAAAAGGTTAAAAGCTTTAGAAGTGGGTCACACTAGTGGTAGATTGGAGCCTTTTTGGGAAGGCCAGAATAATGAAGAGCAAGCCAATGCTCTCTATAATAACACTAGATTTGATAGCCATCAGAATATTGACCCATATTCAGAAACATATAATCCCGGTTGGAAAAACCATCTGAACCTTTCATGGTCTAAGGGCCAGAGTCAAGGTCAGTTTAGTAATTCTAATGCTCCACCAAGTTTTGGCTATACTAAGAATCCTTCAGGACCAGCTCAGTTTCAGAATCAGTCAGATAAGAAAATCTTGAGTTTAGAGGAGTCTCTCAACTTGTTAACTCAGCAAACTGCAAAATTTCAGCTATCAGTGAAACAAAGTCTACAAGCTAGTAACATGATAGGACATGAAAATAGTCAGGCTATTTCCGAGTTAAAAACCAAGGTTGGTCTGATAAATGAGTCTTTGAGAGAAAAAGGTAGTTTTCCTAGTCAAACATAACCCAACCCTAGAGGAGTTCATGAAGTAGGTGCAAAACATCGAATCAGTTGAATGCTATTAGAATCCTTAGGAGTGGTAGAGTAGTAGACAATCAGGTAACCATGCCGATAGTGAACATACTGTAGTTCACCCCTCAGTATCTCACCCCTCAGGAACACCACTAGCTGATGGGGCTGATAAAGTTTCTAATGATGTCAATTCTGTTCTCGAGAGGTCTAATTCTGTGCCTAGAGCCCCATTTCCCCAACTATTAGTACCAACAAAGAAGGAATCGAACTTTAATGACATATTGGAGGTTTTTAATCAAGTTACCATAAACCTTCCTTTATTAGATGCAATTAGGCAAATTCTTGCTTATGCTAAGTTCCTTAAGGATATGTGTACGTGAAAGAGAAAACATAGCGTCCATAATAAATCCTTTTTTAGCTAGTCACGTAAGTTTAATCATTTAGAACACTACAACACCAACACCAAAGTACAAAGACCCAGGTTCCCCTTCCTTTGCTTGTACAATAGGTAAATTCCGAGTAGAAAAATCTTTACTTGACTTAGGAGCTAGTGTGAACTTACTACCGTACCATGTGTACTTACAGCTAGGACTTGGTGAAATAAAACCTACTCAGATGACACTGCAGTTAGCTGATAGGTCTGTTAAAATTCCTCGAGGTGTTATCGAGGATGTTCTCATTGAGGTTGACAAGTTTATTTATCCAGTGGATTTCGTGGTCTTAGATACCCAACTTGTCCCTGACCCAGAGAACCAGATACCTGTGATTTTAGGTCGCACATTTTTAGCTCCGTCTAATGCGATCATTAACTGTCGAAATGGTGTGATGAATTTATCTTTCGATAATATGACTATGGAGATGAACATTTTTAATGTCAGTAAGCTACCTTATGAGATAGATGACACATGTGTTGAAGAGGTGAACATGATAGAAGCCTTAGTTTAGGAGTCATTACCAAATATTTTGTCTGAAGACCCATTAGAAAGTTGTCTATCCCATTTTGTTTTAGATTTTGATGACGATAGCACCATTGAACAAGTGAATGCTCTATTAGATTCTACTCTTGTGTTAGATACTAATAGATGGAAAGCTAGGTTCGAAACATTGCCAGATTCTGAGACTACCCTAACTCCTTCTTTAGAAGAGCCCCCTAAGTTGGACCTTAAACCACTACCAGATACCGTGGAGTATGTGTTTTTAGGACCATCTGAGACTTTGCATGTGATTATAGCTTCCGATTTGGATAGTGATCAGGAAAGTAGGCTAGTAAAAGTACTTCAAGAAAATAAGGAATCTTTAGGGTGGACTATAGCAGACATTAAGGGTATAAGTCCTACTGTGTGTATGCATCAAATTCATTTAGAGGAAGATTCCAAACCATCAATGGAGATGCAATGTCGACTTAACCCTAACATGAAAGAGGTAGTTCGAAAAGAGGTGCTTAATTTGCTAGATGCGGGTATTATCTACCCAATTTCAGACAGTAAGTGGGTCAGCCCCGTTCAAGTTGTTCCCAAGAAATCAGGTAGCATTGTAGTCCAGAATGATAATAATGAGTTAATCCCAACCCGAGTGACCATGGGATGGCGTGTATGTATTGACTATAGGAAATTGAACAAGGTCACAAGGAAGGATCACTTTCCCCTTCCTTTTATCGACCAAATGCTAGAACGATTAGTTGGACATAGTTATTATTGCTTCTTAGATGGCTACTCTGGTTATGATTAGATCGTTATTTCCTAGAAGACCAATAAAAAACCACTTTTACCTGTCCCTTTGGTACCTTTGCTTATAGACGCATGCCTTTTGGGCTTTGTAATGCCCCTGCGACTTTTCAGCGTTGTATGATGAGCATATTTTTTGATATGGTAGAACGGTTTTTAAAGGTCTTTATGGATGATTTTTCAGTGTTTGGTTCATCTTTTGATGAGTGCTTGCATCATTTGACATTAGTGTTGACTAGGTGTAAGGAAAGGAATTTAGTGCTTAATTGGGAAAAATGTCATTTCATGGTTAAATCAGTAATTGTATTAGGGCACGTCGTTTCTTCAAAGGGTATAGAGGTAGACAAAGCAAAAGTTGACCTCATTAAGACTTTACAGGTCCCAAAAACCGTAAAAGATATTAGGTCATTCCTAGGGCATGCAGGTTTTTACCGTCGATTCATTAAGGATTTTAGCTTGATTTCTAGACCTCTTTGCAATTTGCTTGCAAAAGATGTTAAGTTTGTCTTTGATGATGCTTGTTTAGAGGCTTTTGAGAAGCTTAAGAATTTACTCACTACTACCCCGATAGTCCAGGCACCTAACTGGAACCTACCCTTTAAGATTAAGTGTGATGCTTCAGATTATGTTATAGGCGTTGTGCTAGGTTAGCGAGAAAACAAATTACTTCATGTGATTTACTATGCTAGCAAAACTCTAAATGATTCCCAAATGAATTATACAACTACCAAGAAGGAACTCTTAGCTATCGTGTTTGCATTGGATAAGTTTAGATCCTACCTATTAGGTTTTAAGATCGTAATCTATACTGATCATGATGTTTTGAAATACCTTTTGTCTAAGAAGGATACCAAACCTAGACTGATTAGATGGATCCTTTTATTACAAGAATTTTGTCCAGACATTAGAGACAAAAAGGGTGCAGAAAATGTAGTAGCGGACTACTTGTCTAGGCTAGTTATTAGTTCCCCTAATGATTCCCTTCCTATAAGGGATAGCTTTCCTAGTGAACAATTGTTCTCTTTTTCCCAATTACCTTGGTATGCAAATATAGTGAATTATCTTGTTACTGGTCGAATGCCTCAGCATTGGGTTAAAAAAGATTGTTCTAAGTTTTTAGCCGAGGTTAAGCATTTATTTTGGGACGATCCTTATCTGTTTAAGTATTGTCCAGACCATATTATTAGGATATGTGTACCTGAGATTGATCAGTCCAGTATTCTCTCCTTTTATCATGAACATGCTTGTGGGGGTCATGTTAGTGCTAAGAAGACTGCTGCTAAGATATTGCAGTGTGGATTTTACTGGCCTTCGTTGTTTAAAGACTCCCATAGTCATTGTGTTTCTTGTGAGCGTTGCCAGAAGTTAGGAACCATTTCCCGTAGAAATATGATGCTTTTAAACCCTATTTTAGTGATTGAGGTCTTTGATGTGTGGGGCATTGATTTTATGGGTCCATTTCCTAATTATTTTGGTTACCTTTACATACTTGTCACTGTAGACTATGCGTCTAAGTGGGTTGAGGCGGTTCCGTGTAAAACAAATGGCCACAGGGTCGTAGTCTAGTTTTTGAAAGAGAATATACTTACACGTTTTGGTACGCCACGAGCTATAATTAGTGATGGAGGTTCACACTTTTGTAATAGACCGTTTGCTCTTTTAATGAAATAATATGGTATTACCCATAAAGTAGCTACCCCATATCACCCACAGACTAGTGGTCAGGTAGAGGTTTCAAAAA
This sequence comes from Papaver bracteatum, assembly GCA_023529315.1. NCBI lineage: Eukaryota > Viridiplantae > Streptophyta > Magnoliopsida > Ranunculales > Papaveraceae > Papaver > Papaver bracteatum. Next base: position 3,877,984 of record JAJJWX010005152.1, read on the forward strand.
GGGAAATTAAGCATATTCTAGAGAAAACAGCTAATCCTAATAGGAAAGACTGGTCGTCGAGGCTTACTGATGACTTATGGGCTTACCGTACTACGTTTAAGACACCCATTGGAATGTCACCTTATCGTTTAGTATTTGGCAAGGCATGTCACATGCCTGTTGAGTTAGAGAATAGAGCCTATTGGGCTATTAAGCAGTTAAACTTTTCACTTAACAATGCAGGAGCTCACAGAAATCTCCAGCTCAATGAGTTGGACGAGATTCGTAGAGATGCATACGATAGTGCTAAGGAGTATAAGAACAAAATGAAACTTGTGCATGATAAGAATATTTTATGAAAGTTATTTTCTCCAGGTCAAAAAGTTCTTCTGTATGACACTCGTTTGTATCTATTTCCCGGGAAGTTGCGCTCTCGGTGGACCGGTCCCTATGTGGTCCTTCCTGTTTTTCCTCATGGCGCTGTTGAGATTGAGACACCATATGGTAGTAGTTCTTCAAAGGTTAACGGTCAGCGATTGAAGCCCTTTTTAGATCCTTTTCCTACATGTGATGTTGAGGAGGTCCCTCTGGAGGACCCTGTTTACATTGATTGACCATCGAGGCGGTTTTGTATGTTGTATATTATTTTTGTAGGTTTTTGATTATACTTCACCCGGGTATTATCTTTCTGACTTCTGACTTCTCTCTTTACTTTTTCCTCATGTTATTTATATTTTTGGTACTGTTCTTTAATTAGAAACATTGAGTACAATGTTATATTTAAGTTTGGGGGTGGGGTAGAAACTTTTTGTTACCTTTTTGTTATAATAAATAAACTCCAGAGCCTAGAAATTTATGTTTATTAAGGATGGCACTAACCAATCTAAGTGGATGGAAATATTTTGGTTGTAGGAGTTGAGGAACCAATCTGATTAGATGGAAACATCTATAAGAGTCTATTCATAAAAGCACAGAGCTCGGGTGTTAGAAAAGAAAACATGGTAGTTTCGCCATATCCTCGTGATGGAAACATCGAAAGAATCCTGATCACTTATTTTTGGTTGTAGGAGTTGAGGAACCAATCTGATTAGATGGAAACATCTAGAAGAGTCTATTCATAAAAGCACAGCGCTCAGGTGTCAGAAAAGAAAACATGGTAGTTTCGCCATATCCTCGTGATGGAAACATCGAAAGAATCCTAATCACTTCTTTTTTTTCTTTTTACCATTGCTAGGGTAAAATAGAGTGATTGAGATAAAAAAAAATAAAGAAAAAATGAGACAAGACCACTAGACCAACCGAAATAAATATAATAAAGTCGACCACTGGTACCCTTGTATATGCCAGCTGAGTTGACCTAGAGTTAGGATTATCGACCACTGGTTCCCTTGTATATGCCAGTGTGTTGATATTAGTCCAGACCAGTATCTCAGTCCATTAGGATAGGTCTACCTTAGTCAACATCATCCACGTTTCTCTCTACATCCATCTTCTTAATCTATCCATGTAATTGGTTGACACCGGTTTATGATGTCCGGAAACTATCTGAGTAGATCTCTGTCACTTTATATGAATATTAGTATGCTTGAGTGCAAACCCGTGTACAACAATTGGAATTTCGTATCAAGGTACTTCCTCTTGTAGTCAATAAGTATGCCAACCAAGGAGATTCTTTAGTGCCCTCCAAGGTTCTGCGTAGATAGCTAGGGTCTGGATTAAAGGTTTTGTGGGTATACCTCTGGTAATCCCTCCCGAGACTATAACTCGTCCACTAGGGACACCTAGGGGTTCAAAGGCTTATTACATACGCTAAATGCAGTCGACGATGCCTACGACAGTGAGTTAGGATTTTATTTCTATTTTATTTTTTCTCGAGGACTGACAAATAATAAGTTGGGGGGGTATTTGATAGACACATTTTTGTATCTAATTTGTTTCGCTTCTATATATTTATAGTGCTCATTTTTGTACTTATTATGGTATTTTATGTGTGTAGGTATTTTTGGCCAATAAATATTTTTGGAAAAATCGGCTCGAAAAGTTGTCAAAAGCACTCTGGAGAACATTTGCTAAAAGGACCCCCAGGTTAGATAAGGGGTAACCTAAGGCGCACCCCAAGGCAGCTATTAAAGGCACCCCTACTCTGGATAGGAGGCAACCACCTTTCTTCTTCACAGTTCAAAAAAATTTTGGCGGGAAAATGTTGCAGACGGCAAGCAGATTAGGGTTGAAGTTTTGATCGAGTTTTAAAGAGATTCAATCACTCAAATCAATTGGGCTGGACCTGATACAGCCTAACAAGGATGGTATGTGTAATTGGATCGACGGAGTTTGGATGGATAAGCCAGAAGAAGAAATCAGAAGTGTGGAGTTTCACGGGAAAGTTTGGGCTGGATTGTGATCGAGTTTTAGTCGGAGTTTGACGTGTAAATGGATTGGGATTATCTTGATTCATCGAAACAGGGATGGTAATCCCTTTAGATTCGAAAATAGAGGAGGAAATCCTCGAGTTGGCTAAAAAAGGGAGTTTTGCATATTCTCAAATATTTTGGTTTATAAATAGAAGTACCGGATGATTTTTCGTGATGAATTGAGTCCTTATTAAGTCTACAGGGAGTACTTGAGAGTCCTCTGTGCAATAATGATTTGATGCAGATTACAGATTAATTCAGTTAGCAATACACAAATATAGCTTATAAATCAAATCAATCGAAACTTTCGGTTTTATTTTATTTTGAAATCAGCTGAATGGGTTTATAAAACATGATTTGGTTGATATAAATCCTTAAGAAAAACTTATTTTGATTCAAAATTTCAGAACAAAAATCAAATTTTATGAAGAACCAGTTTTGGTTTTAAGTTGAGACTATCCCATATCTTTTGTTTTTGAAATCCACGGATCTGAAAAATAAAGCAAAAATATAGAAATTCAAAAATAGATTTGTCCTTTTGGTTGAGTTGTTGACGCAGCCTATGTGTGTTTCGCTTTGTTTGATGATTTCCTCATATCTACATCTCTCTTTCTGAACTACTAAGATGTGTTTGTTGCTTGAAGATGCATAAAACTCCAGGAGCTTCCATTTCTTCCTTTAAAGCTCATAGATCCCGTAGTATACCTCACTATCAGTAACCAATTTCTCTGAATTCTTCATTCTCCGTCCCTGTTTCTAGCGCCAAAAATGTAGTTGCAGGAAATCCTACAACACACCCCATATGATATCATGATAATAATTTCTAGATCTAAACTTATTTGACATGAAAATGAAGATTAAAGTACTAAAAATATAAAATAGACACAAGGATTTTTTACATGGTTCGATCAATGTAATCTACATCCATGGTTCTTCACTATGATTGTTGTAATTACATAAGTGTTACATTTATAATCTCCATTAATGAGTATTTGGAGCTTTAGGTTGGTAGAGGAAGAAGAAGGAAATAATAATACAAATTCTAAAACTTCTATTCTCTCACTTTTACAAAAATGTGTATCCTCCCCTTTATCTCTCCTTCCTTTCTCTTTATATAGGTGTTTACATAGTGGATGACAGCTCATAAGTAGTGAAGTACAACTCATATTACCCTTCATTTTCGGATCCCCTGTTATGTTCTCTCAGGAGCTCTTTATAATTTCGCAGGCTCTGCTATCTTCTCGCAATCTCTGCTACATCTTCGCAAGCTTTACTGTTGTGCGATATTTGGATCATACAGAATCATTTCATGAACTATAAAGCCACGGTTTGCAAAATCATTCCTTAGTAATTTAAGATAAGTTCACGAACAACATTTTCAGACATAACCTCTTGAGTTCGCGGACTCAAGCTAACCGGTTGAAGTTAATAAACTCTATCAGAATTTCTCGGAATGAGAACTTCCATCAGTTCATGGACTGGGTTCGCGGACTGCACATGAGCTTCAACTTCAGCAGATATTCTCGGGTTTGAGAACTTACGCCAGTTCACGGACTGGGTTCGCGGACTAAGTTTATGCTCACGTAACGGTTCCACTTGATCAACAAAGTTCACAAACTTCGGTTCAAGTGTTAAGGACTTATACATATATGTGTTGCCACAATAATGTTTATATCCCACAATGGTTATATAGTCTAAACTCTCATTTCAATCATTAAAACATTCTCAGAGGACGTCATATAGTTTTTATTCATGAACTAGTTTTCGTCAGAGGAATTTCCAAAGTGATTGAAACATAACACGACTTTCGTCACTAAGCAAAGATGAACTTGGCTAAAGAGAAAGCTTTACCAACATCCATTTCGAGAAATATATAAGTGAGATATACTCAGCTCGAAATGTCACATGTGCATATTCTTAGTCTATATAGTAAAACGACTTTTGTCTCAAGATAGGAGATAGAGTAGATAGACTTTTGAGTGATAGATAAGTTCAAGTCTCCACATACCTTTTAGTCGATAAATATCCACTGGTTCCTTGAGTAGTCCTTCGTCTTGTATGATGATCGCCATGGAGTTCTTGAGCTCACTACCCTTTCTATCCCAGTCCGATACCTTAGCTATAGTAGACTAGAAATCAAGACTATATAGTTTTGATCACTAAGATTGACAAACATGCTTGAGACAGCAACGCATGCGAGTTTGACCGAGCAGTGCTCTAATAATTAGATTACTCTCCTCTCCGATAGGCGGCTTCACCAGTAATAAAGACAAAAGAGTAAGTCTAATGTTACGCATGATTAGTTTTCTATAAATGCAAACTCAAAGTATTTATAGACAAGGAAGTTTTGACACCAAGGAATTTCCAAAACCGAAAATATTCTCAAGATATTTTTCATTACTCCACCAAATTCGGTTTTTTATAATTCCTGTGAATGTACTGACCAAAATACGATTGAAATCTCCTTAGAAAATCTTTAATTAGCAAATGCACATTACTAATTCTTATTTTCCATATATAATTAAAAACCCTTAATTAAAAAGATTCTTAACTTATTTAAATTCGATCTTGGGATTTACTTCCTTCTTAGCCATTAAAGAATATCTTTAAACAATATAGAATAAGCATTAATGCACCATGTTCAAAGTATGACGACATCTTACTCTTGCAAGTCTTTTCCATGCTTGCTCACTTGAAACCGATTTACAACACTTCCAAACAAGTTTAGAATTGGTTCATCTGACTTTCAAGAACTATGTGATTGATTAAGTACCACTCAATCACAACTCATGGGTTTACAGTTTTACCAAAACAAGTTTCGGTTCTACCTCCATGTGATTATTGTGCATAGTTACACTAGCTTACCAAAGATACGGCTGACTAGGTACTAGGATCGGTTCCCCACATATATTTGGTATCTAACTTGTATGCACTATACATGTCCATAGGATCGGTTTCCCCTTCCCAAAAACGTGTTGCACATGTTCATAGGATCTGTTCCCATTTCTTCCATAAACCTTGATGCACCTCATACAAGGATCGGTTCCCCTTGTGATGCACTGCACCTCTTACTAGGATCGGTTCCCCTTCTCCCAGTAATAAATTCAGACACTCACAACCCAATCATACCCCAGGTGATTACTTAAGATCGATTTCACTAATAAAAGTCATACCAATACATAAGTCAGGCCTCATGTGAATAGTTTTACCAAGAACACAAACAAGTCATGAGCGGTTTTACTAATCACACATATTAGCCGTTCATAAGATATGCAATGAAGAACATCCCCAATAACGCCTGGCGATTTCCTTTTCGGTTCACAACACATATCATGAACTTACTTCCTTAAAACACATGTAAAAACATTGTTTCCTAGGATGAAATCCTCACCTCATACCCATACATAATCACAATATCATTCATACGATTATGTCGATGTCTTATATACAAAGTTTAATGGTTAAGCAAGAAACTTCATATTGTATTCCTTAATACTATGTCTATCTAGAGTGTTAATGCTTCGCAGTTTTATGTTTTCAACATGCATGACTTGAAAGATACGTTAGGGAATGAAACAGTTCAAGTCAAATATCACTAACCTCAAGTGGAAGGATGATGTTGTCGTTGTAGCTCCGTACTTCTTCACTTCTTCAAGTCTTCGCAATACTTGTAATGTCTCACCCAAATACTTTCAAGCTAACCTATACGAAGTTGACCCTAGTACATTTAAATCAAGCGACTCTTAAATGAGTTTTGGTTCACTAAAATATGACAACCAAACTTGACATACCAATGCTTGGTGGGTTCAACTGAGAAATGCTTTAACAATCCCCCCCTTTGTCAATTTTTGTGACAAAACTCGAATTCAACAGCACATAACCTGCATTAATTCAATCCTTAAAATGTCGTTGTTGACATTATAATAACAAAGCTCATACTCCCCCCTAAAGGTGAGATAGGTAGATTTTCAATCCACACGTCTTTGTTATCCCCATAATATGATATGTTACTCCCACTTAGTCTATGCTTTTCCTCATTCATTAGATAATCGGTCAAGCACCATTGTCCTCTTCCCTAGTGACACCAATCAAACATAAAATTGATACCATCATCACTTGTTTACTCCATATATTTCTCCCCCTTTTTGTCACAAAAATGACAAAGAAGCGAACAAATAAAGGACAACACGAAAAGGATCGTACAAATCTCAAAATATACTTGCAACCTATTGAGTCCAGCACGAGGGTTCCACATACCATTTTTGATAACCAATATCAAAACCGAAACTACAAGTAATTACATTTTGATATGTTATCATGGAAATAATTGCCCGAAGAAATTTTCCCAACTAGTTTAGCAAACTAAAAATCAACTAAGCAACTTAGTTCCTTTGCTAAACCGATTGTATAAATACAACCGCTTCATTCGATAAGACCAAAACAAAGATAAACTCCATTTTTCTCATCAGGTTCTAATTATCCATATAACTTAGACTTTTAGATTTCAAACAAGCCAAATACTAGGTTAGTTAACTAGCATTTCCTTGTTTAGGCTTTCGGCTAGACTTGAATAACCGAAACCTCCACTTTGATAAGTCTAACTAAGATCAGAATTAACTTAGTTTATCTTATCCAGAATTGAATTAGACTAAACAACTCGTCCCATCAACATATTCATTCATTAATCCATAAATAATTCATACAAACCAATAAATCAACTTGCATAATTATTCACCTCAACTGGATGCAATTGAAACAACACACATAAATCAAAGTTTCACTATTGCACCGAAATTTCGTAAGCTTAAACAATTGATACTACACAATAAAGCAAAATAACAATTGTTTTACTTAACTGGAAGCAATTGAATTAACATAAACATTAAAGTACCGCAGTTGCACCAAATTTCGTAAGCCTAAACGATTGATATCACACAACAAAGCAAGGTAACAAATTTTTTACTTAACCAGAAACAATTGAATCACACAAACATCCACACATACATAATGGAATAAACACATCAATTGTACCAACTATTTCGTTTAAGCAAAAGCAATATATATATCAAATAAAAATAGGCTTTTCTTAAAATAGGAAAACAATTAACTAACAAGATTGTTACCTCAATTTCGCATCCAACTTCTCCAAATATGATTTCATCGCTTTCTTCTTCCGGGAGAATTGATATCGAAATACCATTATGTTTCCATTCTCATGACAAAAACAAAAGAATAACAACAACCAACCTTTACCAGAGAAAGGTTGAAAATCGGTTTTAACAATTGCAAGCAAAAGTTGAAAACCGTCGAAACACATATGCTTTTATGCTAAACCAAAACCGATTCAACATATTGTAACTTTTTCACATATTGTTTCTACAAGAATCCCTCATGATCCTTTGATAAAGTCTACCAACTTGGGATAGAACTTAATCCTGCTAATTCAAAAAGTCACCCAAACCACAATGGTACACAACATATTATAAGATCGAATATCAAGGTAATAAAACCGAAATCAAACATCTCATACACATACATAGCAAATAAATAAAGCATTAAAGTAACGGATATGTAAATCAAAACTATCACAAGAAAAATTATAAATCAAATAAATTTATTCATAATAGTTTTTATTCAATAGACTTATACAATCAATGAAAGCAATCAAAAATTGATGTCTATTTTTCTAGATTAAGTATTACAGCATATAACTTAATCTCTAGTGGTGCTCTTGTTGTTCACTGATGTTTCTTTAGTGTTCAAACTGTTAAAGCATGTCTTAAGAGATGTGTATGCAACCACTTCTTGTTTCTCAAGATCTTCAACAATAACCTTGAGTTCAGAGAGAACTCCTCTTGCTTCTTCAAGTTGAAGTTTCAAACCTCCAAATTCACTTTTCATCTCTGAAATTTTATATTTTATTTCATCCCGATTTTGAACCAAGATACAGAGATTTCCCATGAGTTCTTCAAACTCATTCATAACATTACTCATACCATCTGTTAAAAAACACTTGGTAAACTCTGAATCATCGATAACAAAAAGACATGATTCTTCTTGAACTCTAGCAGAGGTAGAATCAGGTTCGGTTCGTGAGATAATCTTCCTGATTTTTCGACATGGGACAAACCCTTGACAGTTTCTTACTATTCGTGCTTCCCTTATATCACTCCTTGTAACACTGCGAGTTATAGGAGACATCCTTTAAGGAGAGATAATAAACCTAAGAAAACAATAGTTTTTCGAAAATATAAATCATATTTTCAAACTTCTCCTTTTACTGATAAGGAGACCTAAAAGGTATTCCTTAAATATCTTTTATTACTGAAAAATGGGAACTACCATTAACATGTGCCCTTATTCTTTATGTGCTTTTCTCATCCATCTTAGGGCACGGATTGTGATGAGGGTGCACAAACCTGATACAACTAAGTTGTATCAGAGTAAGCTTTTTCAAGATTATACTGACTATTAGAAACATAGTTCATGTTTCTCTTAGGGAATTTCTGCCCAAAATATTTTCTCCCAAGGCGATGATCTTTTCTAACTCTAGAGATATGATCATGTGGAGAAACTGTACCGATGTGAGAATTCGCAGAGACTGATAGATCTCTCTTAATTCTTTCAATGCGATTTTCATAAGATTTTCTCATTCTAAGGACTTCCTTATGATTTACATCAGTGTGATTATCTGAAACAATTATTGAAAATCCCTCATTGTTTCCTTTGGTAGAGATTCTCTCTTTCCCTTCCTTCTGGAATCGTTCTTCATAAAAACAAGAATTGTTTCGATATGGATGAGGAGGAATCTTATTCCAGAATCTATTGTCAACTCTTTCCTCTGATTTTGAGTTGATCTTATAGAGTTATGGCACAATCTGTCTTTCTACTGAGGAATGATTTTTCAGTTTTTTAAGACAAGAAACTTCCTTCAAAAACTTTACCACCGTATGTTGAAGAAGTATAAGTTTCCTATCAAGTGACTGAAAAGTGTATTCCTTAAGATCACTATCATGGAATCGGTTCAAATTTTCCTTTGGAAAAGATTTCATTTGATCATCAGTACATATAGAAGCTTATTTCTCATCCTCTTCTGACTTGATGTAGTTCGGTAAACTACCATCATCTTGATCTGTTTCAGATGTGACTAATACAACAACATCATTTGTCAGAGTTATTGGACTTTTCTCTTTATCAAGATAATTAACAAGAGATTCTAATTTGACAGTGAGATTCATATTCTATTCAGCCATACTATCCAGTTGACTGTCTTTATTTCTGATCTCCTGTTTAAGTAGATTTGACTATGTCTTTAAAATCATCATTTTAGATGATAGAGGTTTTATAGGCTTTAGGAGTTTTATCAACTCTTTATCAGCATCTTCTTTTTCATCAGAAAAAGACACAAATGTTTTCGCAACTCCTGGATCATGAGTCAACGAAGTAGTAATATCGTTAACCTTTGAGTAGTCATACTCTTGCTTAACGTTAACTGAATCAGACATGGATTCAATTCTTATAGGATGGATCGCACCAAACACAGAGTGTTAGATCTTTTCATGTTTGCATACTCTGATACCAATTGAAAAGGCAAGGGTACCCCAATTATACCTCAATATATTACTTTATCTTCCTATAAGTCATTTCCCCGATAGTGATTGCCTATGGACTGAGTCGAGATAATACAACAAATCGGTTCACACTTTGTGTGATCGTCTATGGATACGAGATCGAGACAATACAACAACAAAGTGTGTTTACTTGATACAAAAGTTCGGACTTAACCAAACTCAATAGGATTCACGTATCAAGTAAATATTAATTAACGTTTGTGCAATTTAATTTAATTATAATAAAACAATTATAATGCGGAAATATAAAGTAAATGACACGTCAAGATTTTGTTAATGAGGAAACCGAAAATGCAGAAAAACCCCGAGACCTAGTCCAGAATTGAATACTCTCAGGATTAATCCGCTATAAAAAATAAACCAATCTTCGTATAGTTGAAACCAAGCAACTAAACCTATAGTTCACCTAGTTCCGTATGTATTCCCATGCCTCCAACCTGTAAACAAGTCACGTATTTGGACTAATTCCTTTGGATCGTATTCCAAACAGTAAAGGAACAACAAAACTGTTTGGTATCAACTCTCTTCAACCAAGTGATATGATTTGCGCAAAGGTTCCCTTGTTTATCTTAACGTAAACTTGTTTTCCAGGTTCCAAGATCTATCTTATTTTCAATCACCCAAAGACAATCGTTAAGATTAAGCCAATCAATACCTTTAATCACAAGGAAATGTATTAATGCCGATCTTCCTCAACTATTCTATCAAAATACCCAAAAGGATAAATCAATTATAGTCAAATCCTCTTTTTCCCAAAAAAGTATTATGCACACCAAAGATTGTAAAAACCAAGTCAGAAATCTTCAATATCTTCTTTGTCTTCAAATCTTCTTAGATCTTCAATAAACACTGCACACAACTACTTGAATCTCTTGTGATCAATCACACACAGAACGGAGTCTGTTAACAATGGATTATCACAAGATCGTCTTTAGATCTAACAACAGTCTAAAGATCCCTATCAAAATCTTGAACTAGCAAAACTACCTAGTTGTGTTGTTAATGGTGGAGCCGCTTATTCGGAGAGGAAAGTAACCTAATTAGGCAAAATCCCTTGCGGCCGCTCAGTTTAAAGAATTCTTTGGGATTGAGAATCTCTATTAGTACCGTTGGTGGGAAAACTAGATAATTGTGGTTTATTATTAGTTTTTGATTGATTTGATTGACTAACGATTGTTGAATTTTGATTGCACCTAATTTATTTAGGCTTAAGAATCTTCTCTTCTGATATAAGATTCACTCAAACTAGATCAAAGTTTCGACGGGGATCTTTAGACTATTTGTAGATCTAAAGATGTCTTGTGATAATCCAACGTTAACAGACTCTATTCTGTGTATGATTGATCAGAAAATATTCAAGTTGATTATATGCAAGTGCTGATTGAAGACTAAAGAAAATTTGAAGACAAGAAGACTTTTTGGGTTCATAATCTTTGGTGTGCACAATACTTGTTTCGGATGGAAAAGGATCCAACTATAATCGGTTTATCCTTATGATAGATTGGATTGATTAGTTGAGTAGATCAACACCAATACACTTCTTTGTGATTAATAGTATTGATTGCATAATCTAACAATTACTTCGGTAGTTGTTGATAGATTGATTAAACGACCCGACAAAGGAGTTTATTGGTTAAACGGAAAAGCCTTTTTCAAACTCATATCACGTTGGTTGAAAAGAGTTATTACCGAACAGATTTGTTGTTCTATTACTGTTTGGAATACGAACCAAAGAAATTGTTCTAAGTTTGTGACTTATTACAAGTTGGAGGCGTAAAAATACTGAGGGAACTAGGTGAACTATAGGTTTAGTTGCTTGGTCTCAACTATACAAAGTTGGTTTGATTTTGTATAGCGACTTAATTCTGAGAGTATACAATTCCGGACTAGGTCCCGGGGTTTTTATGCATTTGCGGTTTCCTCGTTAACAAAATCTTTCCGTGCCTCTTACTTTTCTATTTCCGCAATTATATTTGTTTTATTATAATTAGATGTAAAATACACAAACGTTAATTCCTATTCTTGATAGACAATTCCTAGTGTTTGGTTAAGTCTGAACCTATTATCAAGTAAACATACTTCGTTGTTGTATTGTATCGATCTTGTATCCATAGACGATCACACGAAGTGTGAACCGATTAGTTGTATTGTCTCGACTCAGTCCATAGACAATCACTTTAGGAAAATGACTTATAGGTGGAAAAGTTTTAGATTGAGGTATATTTGGGTACCTTCGTCTTTTCAGTATTGTCTTGATCTCATATCTATAGACAAACACACAAAGTGTGAATACCGAAGTTGTTGTATTGTCTCGACTTTGTCCATAAATGATTAAACTTGGGAAGAGGACTTATAGGTTGAAACAAAAAGATTGTGATGTATTTGGGTACCCTCGTCTTTTCACAAACTGTAAAAAATTATCGTAAATACTATTATAGTTTATATACAAATCCGTCTCTTGAAAAATCCACGTTCTTCAAGATATTGTTTGGTGGTGAAGTAGATGAAAGGTATGGATGTGGAATCCATCATCACTATTATTAGAGGATTATTCGATTGAACCCACCAAGTGTTGGTATACCAAGTTCGGTTGTCAAGTTTAGTTTCAAAAGAGTCGCTTGAGTCGATTATTAAAGTCAACTTCGTTAGGTTATATTAGAAACATAGAGATGTTGAGACATGCTTTGGTTACTCATGAAAACCCAAATATGTATCACATACAACTAAAACACGATCCTTTCGATCGAGATTAGTAACTGCAGGCTTTACTTGTTCCTTTTATTTTCTCAAGTATTTATTCATTAAAAACATAACATGCAAATTCAAAAATTTATAATGACTTCAGTATTGGTGACTTGGTCATTATTTAATGATCAAGATATATTAAGGAATGATATACAATAGTTGTTTCTACAACTTAAGTGTATGGAGTTACGAAGCATAGTTTATCTGTGAACTTCGTGTTCTTGACAATGCACTGATTGGTAGTTTGTTATTATTTAGTGTTTTGACCTTCCAGATGAATCCCAAAAGTTGGAATTATATTTGAAGAAATTTCACAAACTTAGTTTAATGAAGTAAACTTCCGAAACTTTGTTTCATAGTTGAAAAGTGGGTTGAGGACCAATATCATGGTTGATCCAATTGATACGATTGATCCTTGGAGAGGTCTGATCCCTTACGACAAGGATCGCATTTGGTGTGTTCCCACAAAAATGTATCAGCGAAGACTTATTCCAATAAATCAACATGAGTGTTCTCAATCACGATGCTTTAATGGTAGCAAGCAGGTTTAAATTTTGAATCAAACTATTATGTGAAAAGGTGGTGATCGGAAGCCTGGTGGCATCAAGATATTTTGTATAACAATTTGAAATTGCGGACCCTTTCAAAGCTGAATTTAAGATAAAGAAAATATTATATTTTCTTTTTAGATTTACATTATCCTCCCAAATATTATCCTTCACATGAGTTATCAATATGTACAAATGAAGTCAATATACTTGAACAATAAATACGCAGAATATTTTACCTGATATTCTTGCAAACCTAGAAATATCACCAGATTCAAAGTTGTCTGAACAATGGAATTACCACCGTCAAACAACTACTTCAATAATTTCTTCATCTTAATAATCTACAAATACAAGAGATTGAAAAAAAAATTGTAGCCCAATGATGTTGTTGATCAAGCAAATAAAGAATTTATTGGACATTAAAAGTACTTACAAACACCATTTTGAATTAATCCGGATTAGGTGTACCAGAAAAGCTGGAGGCATCCATGTATGAGTCCTGTGTTGTAATTTATGAGTCCACAAAATTAATAAAGATGGAACCTGTGTTAGAGCACTGTTAGGTCGAACTCACAAGTGTTGCTATCTCAAGCTTGTTTGTCAAGTTTAGTTGATCAAAGCTATAGTATTTATTTTCAGTCTACCTATAGCTATGTCTCAGATTAGGATAGAATGTGTAGTTAAGCTGTAGACTTCACGGTGTTCATCGATTGAAGACGAAGATATACTAAGGAGACCTTGGAGGAACTTCATCAGCAAAAGGTATGTGGATACTAAAACTTATCTATCACTCAGAAGTCTATTCTATTTTATCTCCTAATGAGACTAAACCGTGGTTTAATGTTCATGAATTGATTCTTGTATAAGTTTTTTGTACGATTAGGAACCAATCCGATTTTGTTTGAATTTGTTCATATACATTTCTATTAGATAGTGAATAATTGAACATCTCTATGTGGAATATAATTAGATTCATTTGATTATCTTTTATGATTGATTTATCACCATATTTGATCTAGAAGTGTTAGATGAATGTGGTTAAGACAAAAGTTTCATATGGCTAACTTCGGTTAACTGTTATTGAGCCAACTCAATATACACGTTTAGGTACGGTTACCCATATCTAAATGAAGGTATATTTCATTTGTGTGTAACAAGATAAGGCCATCTAACAGTGGAGATTAATTGCTTTATTATTAAGCAGACTTAGCTTGAATCTTAAATCAGGTTTTCATCTAACAATGAATATTGAATGATTTGTTACTAAGCTATCTTAGCTTTGATTTTAAGCAACCCTGATTTGAAAGACTATATAAGGGAGAACTCTAGCAACTGGAAAACCTAATCCCGACACTTTCATGTGTCCTAGTTGCGTACTAGAGTCGATTCTCCTTTGACCTAGGTTTTTCCAAAACCATATTAGGTTAATGATAGACACATTTTTGTGTCTATATTGTCTTCAGTGTTTGTATTGTTAGTGCTTGATTTTATACTTATTATGGTGTTTTTGTGTTTGTATAGGTGTTTTTGGATAAATACACTTGTGTGGAAAAAGTTGCTCGAAAAGTGCTATTTGGATCCCCGAAGGACATTTGCTAAATGGACCCCCAATTCGGATAAGGGGCACCTAAATTACTAAGGGGCACCCACAGGATATTCGCACCCAAGCAGCTAGATAAGGGGCAACCTTATCTCCTTCGTTTGAAAATAAATTTTGGCGGGAAAAAGAGTTCTTTGACTGGAAAAATTAGGGTTGAGAATTTGAAGCAGTTTTAGGGTGATTCAATGGATGAAATCACTTGGTTTTGTTATAATGGGATAGACAGGAATGGTATGGCTGTTGAATCCGATCCAATTTGGCTAGATAATCACCAATCAAGGAACTCAGGACTGAGATTTTTCCCGTGAAAATATTCTCGGAACATTCTATTTTAGGAATATTTCATGGGACATCACGAGTCTACATCGTTAACATCTAATTCTGGAACGTGTTTCAGTAAGTTTGGAGTGTGTAAACAATAGATAGCAGCGTGAGGAGTTAAATCTGGGAAGAACCGAGTAATGAGGATTACACCGGAGTTATTGCAGTGACTTTCTTGTTGCAGAGAGGTATAAATAGTGAAAGGAGATGCCAGGAAGAGGGAAGCAGAGTTTGGGATAGTTTAGAGCAACAACAGACTGAGAATCGAGAGTTGCAAAGAATACTTTTCTGCTTCTCCTGGTAAGAACACGAAGAACATAAGACCACACCAAACCATTATTCATGCTACAATAACAACGACAACGAGCAGTGGGTCGTATCGCTAAAGCAGCAACAACAGTTTATATATATTGTTCTTTGTAACAGCCGAGTTTGTAACAAATACAAGTGTTACAAACCCGGTCTTATCATTATTTTCTCCCTTTTAATAATTTGTGAACACCATTTGAGCAATGAAATCAACTTTTGAGTGTGTTTCCATCAAGATGAGCTAAACCCAATCTTTGGGGCTATGGAGGAATCCGTTGTATCGGTAAAGTGATACATTTCTATTTTTAATTAATTATAACAACTCTATTATGATTTTTGCATTGAACTAAAAATTGATTATATGATTTTGATTAGTTAGGTGTATTTTCTCTTGATAGAATATGCTTGCTTTAGGGTTTTGATATTCTATGCTTGGATTAACATCTATTCTTTTGAAAATCTACATGTCTAGGTAATACTATTAGAATCAATTTGAATGTTGAGTTGCATATTTATTGTTTTATTAAATCACTAATATCGACCAATGGTGGAATCCTAGCCCTAGCCTCTCCATAATTTTGAAAAAACTTTATTTGAGTTTGTTATTTTTATTTATAAAAATTAAGTCTAAAAAATATGCTTTCACAAGTCTTAACGAACCTTTTATTACAACATCATTGAAAATAACCATCAATTTTTGGCGCCGCCGACGCGGACTTGTCTTTAGGCTAGAGTTTTTAGATTTTTATTTTTTAGGTTTTTGTTTTTATCTTATTTGTTCTACTTTACGTTTTTGGTTTTTTTTTTTTTGCATCACAGATTTTGGAATTTGGAGCAAAAGAAAAATTTTCCAAAGCTTTTGGTGAATACAATGACAAAGTGAAAAGAGCGAAAGAAAGAAAGAAAAAAAAAAGAGATTTTTTTTTAGATTGTATTAGGATATCTTATATTCTTGTAATTTTCTTTTTCTTTTGCACTTTATTTTTGGAATTTGGACTTTAAACTTTGGGACATTATTATTATTTTTAAACCCGAAGGAAGGGTAAAATTAAATATAAATTGTTTGCAGAGAAGGATGGCGATTACGATATTGCCTCGGCCCCTCGGGTTCGTACATGACATAGGAGTCATGGCCCGAGTCGACTACAATGGTTCATCCCCCGTCTAGAACGGGAGGTAAGTTTTTTGAAACACTCGTGAATCCCCTATAAGCGAGTTACTTTATTCCTTCGTTTGCATATATGTAGAGGAACTGAATACGGCTGCTTTAATTTCCTAGTAAAGGGCAAGGCCTGGCCATACAAGATAAGGGTTCGGATTTCATCACCGATCTCTTCTTGCCCGCCTTAGGAAAACAATACCAAACGCGAACCCAAGCTTAAAATATTGACTAGAACGAGACCGATAGGGTAACGAGCTTAATAGGAAAGTCATTCGAAAAATTTTGTTTACTCTTTTAAGCATACTTCGAAGTTCATGATGGTTTTTGTAAGTTGAATGCGCCTCCTTGTAATGCCAGTGAGGCCTTGGGTATCAAAGCTCCACTAAGCTTCAATCGTCTCTATTCAACTTACTTTAACTCAGATTGATTCCAGAGGGGTTTGCTTAAATTGTAACAAATTCCCTTTCGAAGGATTAGAAGGTGGTCCAGAAACAATCTAAGTGGAGCCATCATGCTTTTTGTTTGCTAGAAATCAGTAGGTTTGTTGTGGTGGAGTCAGCCTTGTTTGTGTTTGCATAGAACTTCCCTTCCTTTTAGGACTTTTTTTCTTTCTTTTTTTACTTTTTTCTAGTGTATGCCCGAGGTCATTAGAGGACGGGCTTGGAAAATAAATACTCTAGGTCGTTTGATTAGTGACAAACCTAGTAGTTCTTCTTGTGAAGGTGGGGAGCTCGAAGACTCTTCTTTTGAGAGCCACGTTTTTGGAAACTTCAGTATTGAGAATCTGTCTATTCGTGAGGAATGTACCCCTAGTACTTTAGTTGTGCCAGCAATGGGTACTTTGAAAGATTACATGTACCCAACTAGGACCAACCGAGCATCGTGCATTAAATTGCCAGCCTCTACGGCTAATTATGAGTTGAAACCTGGTATCCTTCAGATGGTCCCTATATTCTTAGGAAAAGACGATGAAAACCCTTACTTTCATGTTAGGGACTTTGAAGAAGTTTGTGGAACAATTAAGATTAAAGACCTTAGTGATGAAGTCTTGAAACTTAGGATGTTCCCCTTTTCCTTAAGAGATAAAGCCAAGTCCTGGCTGAATAACCTACCATCCGGGTCTATAGAAACATGGGACCAACTTACTGCTATTTTCTGATTAAAGTTTTTCCCTAAGCATAGAACCGCATCTTTTATGCAGAAGAAGGAGAATCCCTTTATAGGGTTTTAGAGAGATTTAATGATCTTTTGTCGCAATGTCCTCACCATGGGTTCGAGAAAATGAAACTAGTTGAAATTCTGTATGATGGTTTAGACTATTCGACCATGGATATGGTCGAGTCTATGTGCGCTGGTTTATTCACGAGTAAAAGCACCGATGAAGCATTTTCCTTCTTAGAAGATGTAGCTGAAAAATCCCAATAATGGGAGTCTTGTGTTGAACCCCCTAAAAGACTCTTGGTCAATAGAAGTAGCACCAATGTGGTAGATACAAGCTTTGGGTTAGATGCTAAGTTTACTGCTTTGTCTAGAAGGTTAGAAGCTTTGGAAATGGGTCAGTCTAAAATAGGTCCCTTGTTGAACCTAATAATAGAATTAGAGCCTCTCAAGTCTCTAGCTGTGGGATAGAACCTAATAACTCGTTTTGGGAAGGTCACGTTAGTGAAGAGCAAGCCCATGCTGTTTATAATAATGCTAGGTTTGAAAACCATCAGAATTTTGACCCATACTCAGAGACCTACAACCCTGGTTGGAGAAACCATCCTGATTTCTCTTGGTTTAAGGGCCATAATCAAGGTCAGTCTAGTAATTCTAAGCCTCCCCCAGGTTTTGGTTATAATGAGAATTCTTCAGGTCAAGCCCAGTTCTAGAACCCTTCTGAGAATAGAATGACTCTAGCTTAGAGGAATCTCTTAGTATATTAAAAAAATAGCCAAGATATGTTAACACGGAGCCACGAAATGTTAATAAAGAGTCAGGTTAGTTTTCAATAGGAAACCAAACATAATTTTCAAACTAATGCCCAGACTCTTGATAAGTTATAAATTCAAGTTAGTCAAATAGCCAAGACTCTAAGCGACAGAGATAACGGAAGTTTCCCTAGTCAACCACAACCCAACCCTAGAGGAGTTTATCAAATATCTTTAGTTGGTGAGAAATCATCAAATCATGTGAATTCAATAACAACCCCTAGGAGTGGTAAAACGTCAGACAATAAGGTAGCCATGCCTAGTGGACATACTGCAGTTCCACCTTCTACTTCCCAAGAGGAGGAGCCCATAGCTGAGAAAACTGAAACAATTCCTAAGGAGTCCCAAGAAATTCTTGATATGACTACTTTTGTGCCTAGAGCCCCATATCCACAGTTGTTAGCCCCAAAAAAAGAAGGAGTCGACTTTCAACGAGATAATAGAGACATTTAAGCAAGTGAACATTAAGCGTGTTTGGATACACATCCAGAAGTAACTTTTTGACTTCTAGAAGTCAAAAATCAAGAAGTCAGTTTAGGTGTAGAATTTCAGAATGACTTCAAGAAGCAGAAAACTCGACTTTTTGTGAAGCAAAAAATCTGGACTTCTGCTTCTGACTTCTACTTCTACATCCAAACAGGCTATGTTCCATTGTTAGAAGTAATTAGGAAAATGCTTGCTTATGCCAAGTTCCTTAAAGATCTTTGTGCACGAAAGCGTAAGCTTAATGTCCAAAAGAAAGCCTTTTTAGTTGGCCAAGTAAGTTCCATTCTTTTGAACCAAACACCCCCTAAGTATAAGGACCCTGGATGCCCTACCATATCTTGTGCGATTGGTAATCACATGGTTGATAAAGCTTTACTTGACTTAGGATCTAGTGTTAACTTACTCATGTATCATGTATACACCCATCTAGGTCTTGGTAAGTTGAAACCGAATAAAATGACACTACAATTAGCTAATAGGTATGTCAAAGTTCCTCGTGGTATCATAGAGGATGTTATGATTGAGGTTGATAAGTTTATTTATCCAGTGAATTTCGTTGTTCTAGACACCCAGCCTGTTCAGGACCCAAGCGCTCAAATCCCAGTGATTTTAGGTCTCCCATTTTTAGCCACAGCTAATGTTGTCATCAACTGTAGGACTGGGCTTATGAACATATCCTTTGGTAATATGACCACTGAACTAAATGTCTTTAACGTTACTAGACAACCTTCTGAGAATGATGATTTTGAGGAAGTGAATATGATTAGCACTTTAGTTCAGGATAATTGGCTTGACATTTTATTGGTAGATTTTCAAGATGATTTTGAGGAAACCATTCTCTTAGATCAGATATGTGATCAATCTTTAGAAGAAGCTCTTGAGTATTTTAAAGATTCTATGGACCCAGAAATTCAGGCAATAGTTTTAGGTCTTTTTAAGAGTAATGGTGACCCTAAGTTTGGGGGTAGAGAACTAGAAGAATCTCTTGAGTATTTTAAGGACTCTGAAGATCCAGAAATTCAAGCAATAATTAGAGGTTTGTATGTGAGTAATGAAAACCCTAAGTTTGGGGGTAGTGATGGTTCTTGTGATTGTCACATATCCCTAATTAGAGTCCCTAACTTGGGACTTGAGCCTTGTGTGCCTGAGATATTACTTGAGTCTATTCAGAATCCGTAACTCGATCCTCCTGATACTGTCCAGGAGGTAAGCCAGGCATTAGAGGCCCGTTTTTCGGGTGAATTTATTTATCGAGACACACATATGAAGCTCAATCATGCGCCCCAAATAAACCCAATTGTCTTGACATAAACCTTAGATGAGAATGTGCTCATTCTATTCATTTTTCTGAACCAGTGCAGTTGTCTGATATTGGTGTTAGCTCTATTTGGTCTTATGGACCCATAACTATTTCGGCTATTGGTATATGACTTTGGAAGGTGAAGATACTTTTTGAGGTATTTGATGTCTGGCTGAAGACTTTAAACTTAGCACTCCTTGGAAGGTATCCCTTGCTCATGCAACACTGTAATATTTTTCCTCATTTCCTTCTAGTGGTAACGGTTTCTCCTTGTTCATGTTTTTAATTTCATCTTTAGAAAATTGAGGACAATGTTAGATTTAAGCTTGGGGGTATGGGAGAAACTTTTTAGTTGCAATAAATAAAACTCCAAAGCCTAGACATTTATACCTATTAAGGATTGCACTAACCAATCTAAGTGGATGGAAATATCTTGGTTGTAGGAGTTGAGGAACCAATCTGACTAGATGGAAACATCTATAAAGTCTATTCATAAAAACACAGAGCTCAGGTGTTAGAAGAAAAAAAACATGGTATTTTCACCATATCTTGTTGAATTCTTTTCACTTATGTTTTTATTATTTCTAAGTGATTTGGTAGGGCCCACGAATCAAGTTGTTACCTTTGCTAGGGTGAAATAGAATGATTGAGATACCATCAAAAAAAAAATGAGACCAGGCTATCAGACCAACCGGAATAAATTCAATAAATTCGACAACTAGTCCCCTTGTATATGCCAGTTGTGTTGACCTAAAGTTAGGGTTATGGATCGCTGGTCCCCTTGTATATGCCAGTTGTGTTGATATTAGTCATACCGGTATCTCTGTTCATTAGGATGGGTTCATCTTGGCAGAGGCCTTCAGACAGATATGGGAAACACCGTTCACATCAAAACCATCTTTGTTTTTTTCTATATCCATCTTCTTAATCTTTCCATGTGATTGGTTGACTCCGGTTATGATGTCCAGAAACTATCTGAGTAGAGCTATGTCACTTATACATTAATTTTAGTATACTTGAGTGCAAACTCGTGTACAGTAATTGGAATTTCGTATCAGGGTACTTCCTCCTATGAGATTATTTAGTAATTGGAATTTTAGTCAATGAGAGTATGCCAACCAATGAGATTCTTTAGTGCTTTCCAAGGTTCTGCGTAGATAGTTAGGGTCTGGAGTAAAGGTTTTGTGGGTACACCTCTTGTGACTACTTATTTTCCCATAATCTACGTAAATGTAAACAGTTCTGAGGATCGGATACTAAGTAGTATCGATACCTTTGTTAAACTGATAATTCTAAGTAAATAAAGACGTGTACGGTCACGATAATAACAAAGAACACAAATATAAGATAAAAGCATCTAAGTTATCACGAGACACAAAAGATAACGTGGTTCGACATTCGTCTACGTCCACGGGGGAAATGAGTGATTGTTTTTGTATTAAGTTGTAGTGGTTACAAAGATATTAAATGCTTCCCAAAGTAATAGAGAGAACTCAAGTTATGGTAGTTACTTAAGTTCTAAACATTAAAGAGGTATAAGCTTAAGACTAGATCTCCTTCTTCTTCTAGGTTATGAATTGAATGCCTTTAGTTTGTTGGTAAGGCTTGGTATTTATAGCCCCTTCTGATCCTGGTATATCTTTGCTGCCTCTGGGTCCATCGTCCGCTGATATATCTTAGGTGTCAGTGGTACCTTCATTCACCGCGTACTTTCTCCAATAGAATCTTGCCATCTCAGCTAACCCACGTTCCTTCGTGAACTACCCATCCTCCGTGTAGGTTGTACCTTCGTTCACCGCCTGCTTCTGCCAATGGGAGTCTGCCACACTTCCTCTACCTACGTGCCTTGATATATGCGTATAGACAATAGTTTTGTACATTTAATATACTGATTAGATGCGACATCTACCTATGTCCCCTTGCCAGCTGCGTTTTGTGGATTATACTTGTACTTCTTTTATCTCTACCGTCGAGGTCTTCTTTCTTGGGGCGAGATAAAGTAGATCTGCGGAGGTATCCTTTGCTGCTTAGGTTCCTTTATCCAGCGAAGGCTATATAGTTCAGTTATTGTGCGACCACTAAGATCGTGAAACGTGCTCCATAGAATATTGGTATTCACAGTTTGCCCATTTTCTTTCATATTCAACCGTTTGGTTGAAGTGGAAGAAAATTTCCGTTACGCCGCCATTTTTGCACATACCGCTTGTGTGGTCCCTATATGTCCTTTCATGCAATAACTTCCCCTTGGATTTCGGGCCCTCCAAATTTTTGGATTCTTCAGCCGCCTATAAGAGGAGAATAAAGAAAAGGAATTTTTTCTTAACTTTTATTCCTCTTTCTCGAACTGTCGCTCTCATTTTTCTCCAAAATTATTCTTCTGCCGGTAACTGCTCTTCTTGATTACGCGTACGATCTGGCTTCACGACTGATTATTCAAGTAAGTATTGTTCATCTACTTCCCATATTTGGTTGCATGTCTCCTGCTTAGATTAGTGTTTCTGTTGATGTTGTTGATGTTGCTCGTATGTGAGAATGGTACTCTTGGTTCGCTTATTTGCATTGTGTTAAAACTTGGGGTTTTCTTCGTTTTGATCCTTGTTAAGGTTTTCGCCATGATTATCGTATGCCCAAAATCTTGCTCCCGTGATGTATGATGTTTGTTTTTCCCTTGTAGTATAATCAAACCGTTTCCCCTGGTTGGATTAGTGAAACCCATGCCCAAAGTACTTTAGTTTTTGACCCTGTTTCGTTTTTGGGTGATCAGAAAATTTCTGCTGCCATTGTTGATGGAGAAAATATTCTTGCTAGTGTCAGGTATTATGAGACTCCCGAAGAATCCCGCGCATAAATCCACGAAGGTATCTTCGTCGAAGGATCCACCTCCGTGGATGGATCATCCAGATGATACGCCTTCTCCTCCTCCTGAGGATTCTGAGGTTCTTGTCGATGCTGAGATGCCTGCGGTTGCTGAGGAGGATGCGGTTACTGATGAGGCTGTTATTGGTGGAGATATTCTTCTTCCTTCTCCCCATTATGAGTTGTCAATGCTCCAGCTTCGTGAGAAGGATAGCTACGCTCATTGGACTATTGCTGAGATCTTTAAGTCTTTTCGTCTTCACAAGTTTGAGGTCTCCTTTCTTAATGGCCCTGACGTTCTTACTGAGACTCTCATCCGAGAATTTCCTTATGATGAGAATAATCTTCTCATTAGCATTTTCCAGTTAGCCGCAGGTATGCTCCCCCCCTATTCAATATAAATGACCCCTTCTATTATGATGTTTTGTCTTTTAGGGATGATCCATCAAATAAGACTCAAGTTAGAGGAGTCATGAAATATACTGGAAACTTCTGGCGTGCCCTTCGTGAGTGATGGTACCGTAGAAAGGGTAAGACAACCATGGAGTCTTATGACCCCTTTGCTGAAGAAAGATTTAAGCGTGAGGATTACACCCCTGTTAATTTTAATGCTACGTATACTGATGCAATCCAGAAGACTAATCTTCTTCCTTGGAGTGTTGGTCCTCGTCGTATTCATGTTACCGCTAGGAAGATTAGGGAGGGTAACAACTTTTGTTTGTTGGAGAAGATTGACAAGACTGGTTTGACTACCATCCCCTACTCTGCTAGGCTGTCTTTTTTGAAGAATGACCGCATCCGTCTTGATCATGATGACCGCTGGGATCATACTCCTATTCGTATAGTTGGTCCTTGGGCTTATGGTTTTACCACCGTGGACCCTTCTATTCCTCGTTCAGCTCGCTATTTGACGGAGAAGTATGACGGATATCAGACTTGGGTCTTTGATCATGCTGCTTCTCATGAGGTACCTTTGCATGTTATATCTTTGTTTAGTTCGATATCATTGCTTACTGTAACATCTTTGTTTACTGAGGGAGCCTTTATCTGCTTTTCTGGTGATTTTGTTTCGCAGTATGCTCCTGCTTCCTCTACTAGGGATGCTTCGGGATCTGCTGGTAATTTCGTAGCTGCAAGGACTAGGAAAAGGAAAGCTTTGGATTAAACACCTGCGGAGGCAAGGATTATTGTCATACCTTTGTGTTTGTAGGTTCTTCACTGACTTGTCCCTAATTCTTGGATGTCGTATGTGTTTCTTTGTAGTCTTCTCAGAGGAAGGGTAAGTTGAAGACCGTCATTGATCTTGATGCTTTGGAGGAGGAAGCTAAGTCTGTTGGTGAGGACATGGAATACGTTGAGGACACTAGCCTTAGCCCTTATCTAGATGATATCGAGGAAGATTTTGCCAAGGGTAGCCCTAGTCCTGACCGAGCTCCTTCAGTTGAGGGTGAGAACCTTCTTGTTGGTGTCGGTGCTCAGTTTTTCAAGCATGTTAGTGTTCATGCCCCCTCTGTTACATCATCTTTGAAGATGCCTTCATTTTCTGCACCTAACGTAGGCTTCCCCGCTACTTTCGCTGCTGTTGGAGCTGCTGTTGTGGCTTCGAAGAGTCTTCATTCGTCTCCTGCCACCTCCCTTCAATCAAGTGGTTCGTTTGCCAAGGTTGTTATCCTTACGGCTAGGGCTATTTTTTCAGATTCGCAGTCGAAGAAGAAGGTTGTGATTTCACTAGGCATATTTTCCTTCAATGTTGCTCCCCCTTCGCTTGGGAGTGCTCAGTCTGTCTCCACTGCCCCTGCAAACAAAGCTGTTGGACCTCCCCCTTCGTCACTAGACTAGACCGTGCTTGGTAATCTTCCTTCTGCCGGTGAACTGTGTTTGAGTAGTTCCGTAGGTCATTCTTTTGTTCCTAGCTCGTCTACCATGCCGTCTTTTCGTCGAGGTGAGCGTTCGACAGTTTTGCCCCACGTTGGTGCTGAACCAAGGCATGGAAAGCTGCTGGAGAGCTTGAGCTTAGGTAGATCTGATGACGCTATTCTCGAAGATGTCTTGCGGGATTCAAAAGGTCCCTTCTCTGCTGGAGTTGATCATCATCATCTTGAAAGTTCTATTGAAGTTGCTTCACAGTTGGATGTGCTGACTGCGCAGTACCGCGCAGCTAAGGACTTGTTCTTTGATCCTGACTGTCTTCGTTCTAGCCAGAGCTTCGGTGAGATCCGTCGGGGTAGTATCCACGATATGGAAGCTTTCATGGATACATATGCCACTTTCCTTCCTAGTCTCACATCCTTTTCAGTAAGTGATTCTTACATGAGTGTTCTTCTCTTTAATTTGACCCTTCGTCCGCCCTTATGATCCTTTGTTTGCAGCTTTGTAAGCAGATCGATGTCAGCTATACCTTATTCAAGGTTTATAGGGCCAATTTTACTCATCTGAGTGCCTTGTTGGAACGTGCTCACCAAGAGTATGCAATTGCTTTTGCAAAGCATCTTTCTTCGAGTGACGCTGCTTCAGTTACTAGGATAGCTTCGCTGGAAGATTATTTGAGGAAGACATAAAGGTCTCTGGAGGCGTGCTTGTTGTATCTTAGGAGGGATAATGATGCCGCCAAGGTTGCTGAAGATGGTCGTAGAGCTTTTAATGCTGCTTTAGCCGCTGAGTCCTCCAAAGTCATAGGTTTGTTTCTTCTCCCTTTTAACTTTTTCTTTATCTTTGCTGGTTGCGTAGTCCTGAGACAACCTTCGTCTGCCAGTCGGTGGCTCAAGTGAACTTATATATCTCCGAGATCAAGTCGCCAAGTTAACCTCTGATTTTTGGTATTACCAAAAGAAGTCTTATAGGTTGATGAATGTAACCGTTCACAATGAGGCTCAACTCTCTCTTGAGTCTGCTTATAATGCGGATTTAGTGAAGAAGATGGCTTCGCTTCGTAAGGAGCATGACGAATCCCTTATATGGAAGGAGAGTCTTATTTTAAAGCAAAAGGAGGATATTGCCTTAGTTGAGAAACGTCTCTCATCCCAAGATATCATTCGGAAGAAATACTACGCTGATTTTGAAGATGCTTGTGCATCCTTAGCTAAGGTTACCGCAGAGCGTAACATATTGTCTTCTGAGGTTCGTTCTCTTAAGGATAAACTCATCAACGCTGGCTCTGAGTCTTCCTCCATGTCTTATGCATCTTTAGCAAATAAGTTTGAAGAGTTAGAAAATGTGTACCAAGCTTTGTCTTCTGAGAATGCTTTGCTCCAGATAGATGTAGATGATCTTCGGACGGAAAATGATACCCTTGTGAAAGATATTGAGGCAGTTGAGGTGGACCTTGTTGAAGCCCAGCATAGTCTTGAGGAATTCCATAGCCATGCCGGAGGTAGCTTAGGATGTTCATTTATCTGTGGCATCCTTCGTGTCTTTATTTGTCTCTCCTTATTTCTGATACCCTTTGCATACGTAGGTCTCCAGGAGCAGTTGGTGGGTGAAAGTGCTAAGATAAATCGTCTCGAAGGTCAGATATATGTGTTGGATATATCTCGTCATTTTGATGCTACTGCCAATCTTAAAGCGGAGTCTCTTCAGCAAGCTAATGATCAGCTTAGTGCTCAGGTTGTGGAGCTTCGTCGGAAATTGGCTTCGGACTTGGAGGCTCAGGCTTCTCGGATGGAGGAGCAGTACAAGCGTTCTGCCATTGATTACATCAATAATTCCTTTACTGAGGCTGAGATCCAAGATGAAGGAGTTGTCTTTCCCCGTATTCCTTATCCTTGATCATGCTATTTCTGCCACATTTTCAATTTGAACTTCTTTGTTCGTGTTTTTCCCCCAGCTGAGGGGTATTTGATGTTTCTGGAACACCCTTCGTTACATTCTAGACCTTCGTCATCTGAAACTGTTAAGACATGTTAGTTGTGTTTTGGTAACACTTGTTTTGGTACCTTTATTATTGTATGAAAGCATGTAGACAAATCGTGTCCAGTTATTCACACATTCTTGCTTGTAACAAGGTGCTAAGTTTTGGTATGACCTTGGGGCGGAACACCATGTCCTACCAGGATATCCTTTGGCCAGAAGGTACCGTGACGGATAGGGTCCCTACGTGGGATGTAACCCTACGTGTTCAGCGATGCTGCTTTACTTTCGACAAGGTATCTCTCTTTATTGGATATATTGCTTACATTATGCCTTTTGAGGGATACCTTCGCCCTTAGGATCCGAGATTGACATATGTGCAGTTATGCCGTGCCTTGCCTCATCGTCAATTTAGACGGAAATTCTGACGGTGGGTGTAATTTCTAACCCAAATCGTATTTTAATCAACTCTTACTTTTCTTTAGCAAAAAAGCTTTTTTCATTGATTAGTTAAGGTTGTACTACATCTGTTCAGGGATAGAACATGGTGGGTTGTAGCCCTCTCCTTTCTTCTCCTGAGTGATAATCGTTCACTTAGGGGTAGTACTTCCTTAGGTACATTGCATTCCAAGGGTGTTGCAATACTTCTCCCTTGAGGTTCCTTCGTTTGAAAAAGAATTTTGGCGGGAAAAAGAGTTCTTTGACTGGCAAAATTAGGGTTGAGAATTTGAAGCAGTTTTAGGGAGATTCAATGGATGAAATCACTTGGTTTTGTTCTAATGGGATAGACAGAAATGGTATGGGTGTTGAATCCAATCCAATTTGGCTAGATAATCACCAATCGAGGAACTCATGACTGATATTGTTCCCGTGAAAATATTCTCGGAACATTCTATTTTGGGAAGATTTCATGGGACAGCACGAGTCTACAGCGTTATCATCTAATTATGGAATGTGTTTCAGTAAGTTTAGAGTGTGTAAACAATAGATAGCAGTGTGGGGAGTTAAATCTGGAAAGAAAATATTCTCGATGCCGAGTAATGAGGATTACACCAGAGTTATTGCAGTGATTTTCTTGCTGCGGAGAGGTATAAATAGTGAAGGGAGATGACAGGAAGAGGGGAGGAGAGTTTGGGATAGTTTAGAGCAACAACAGACTGAGAATCGATAGTTGCAGAGAATACTTTTTTGATGCTCCTGGGAAGAACACGAAGAACATAAGACTACACCAAACCATCGTTCATGCTACAATAACAACGACAACGAGCAGTGGGTCATATCGATACAACAGCAACAACAATTTATATATATATCTTTCTTTGTAACAGCCGAGTTTGTAACAAATACAACTGTTACAAACCCTGTTTAATCATTATTTTCTCCCTTTTAATAATTTGTGAACACCATTTGAGCAATGAAATCAACTTTTGAGTGTGTTTCCATCAAGATGAGCTAAACCCAATCTTTGGGGCTATGGAGGAATCCGTTGTTTCGGTAAAAGTGGTACATTTCTATTTTTAATTAATTATAACAACTCTATTATGATTTTTGCATTGAACTAAAAATTGATTATATGATTTTGATTAGTTAGGTGTATTTTCTCTTGATAGAATATGCTTGCTTTAGGGTTTTGATATTCTATGCTTGGATTAACATCTATTCTTTTGAAAATCTACATGTCTAGGAAATACTATTAGAATCAATTTGAATGTTGTGTTGCATAATTATTGTTTTATTAAAGAGCAGTGATGTCCCACGCAGCTGTGTGGGACGTCAAGCTAAGCAAGCAGCATATTTGCAGTTGGATTGTATCATATGCGGCTGGATCAAAATTCAGTTTATTTTTCCTAAAATAGCTACATCGTGCAAACTTCTGATATTAGAAATAGGTCCCCATAGGTTTTTTTATTCATCTTACGTTTTTTTTTTTTAATCTTTCAGTCTTGTTTGGTTATACTTGTAATTTTCTGAACGAAAAAAATGGTCTGATCTTCTTCTTCTACATACCTTTGATATATGACTACTAGAAAAATTACTTTATTTCTTCTTCTCCTCAAGTGATTGTCCACGGATCACGATTTTGTAATACATCATCTGGCTCTTTTGTTTGTTTTTTTTTGTTTCGGTGATGTCGAATATGTATCTTGTTTCTTACAGAATCCAGAGAAGCAATATGTATTTTGGTTTATCCTAGAGAAGCAATGATAATTCATTTCAAAATCTAGTAGATACAATCATTATCATCTTCTCACTGACTGTTCAAAAATGTTGTAGCTTTAGTGATTATCATATCGTTCTATGCATTAATGATATGGACTTGACAGCCTATGATTTACGGAATCAAGAATTAACAGTAATAGCACATTTCTTTTCAGAATTGAAATTAAAAATACCAATCTTGAACAAAAAAAAAAAACCATTAATTGAAATATACAAGAACATATTCAGATTTCGCCAATTTTTCCCCCATTTTTTTTAACACAAAATTAATGTAGCCCTGATATATCCCCAAGATCAGATTACCCCCTAAATTTTTTTCCCAATCAATAAACCTAGATAACTATAATTACATAACTAATCAAATAGGAAGAATATCCAATACTCATCTTCATTTTCATCTTTGATTCAATCAATCTATGTGTGAGTGATGAGATATCATCATATCATAATCATCAACTTTAACCGCATTATTTATCAGCGAATTTTAGCATTAAAAATGTTGTTAACGGAGGGAATGGTTTCTGTTCAAGAAAGCTCAATTGTTTTTGACGGCATTTCTTAAAACAACTAATATGCAGGGAGGACAACTTTTATTTTATTTTATTTTATTACATAAGGGACCTATTTTTAATATCAATATATTTTACCAGCTTTAGTTTTTTTGGGAAAATATACTGAATTTGATCCAACCGTATATAATAAAATCCAACGGCAAATATGCTGCTTGCTTACCATGGCGTCCCACGCAGCTGCGTGGGATAGCACTGCTCTTTGTTAAATCAATAATATCGACCGATGGTGGAATCCTAGCCCCAACCTCTCCATAATTTTGACAAAACTTTATTTGAGTTTGTTATTTTTATTTATAAAAATTAAGTCTCAAAAATCTTCTTTTACAAGTCTCAACGAACCTTTTACTACAATATCATTGAAAATAACCATCAATTAACGACTTGAAGACTTTATTTGGGATTCTTGAAGCCAGATCCAACTATTTTCTCCGTAGTTGTGTATTCTAATCTTACTTGCTCTATCGTGTCGAGTATTATCTTCTCTAAGATTTGCTCGAGGTTTATATCCGATAAGTAAAATATAAAAAGTAATCACAAAGTTCTCCGTCTCAGACTTTGTGGTTCCGTAATAACTTCTTCTACTACCATATAGTTAAGTTATTGTGAGGTGATTGATATTTCTAGGCTGCTCTTCGGGAGTATAAGGCCGGGTTATCAATTGGTTCCTGTTCACCTTGATTTATCAAAAAATGGAACAAAAACTTCGTAGGTATTTTTGTGGGAGACAGATTATCTATCATAATAGACTTATCTGTGGGAGAAAGATTTGTTTATAAGTCTTCGACTTTGGGTCGTAGCAACTCTTAGTTATGGGTGAGATCAACTAAGGGAATCAAGTGCGCAGAATATGGCGTGGTTCTAGAGGCGTAAGGAACACGACTGTACCTTAATATGTGTGAGACTTGGTTACGGCTCAACTACATTCTAGTCCGAAGTTAACTTGTAGTATGCTTAATACAGTGTGGTGTTCAATCTGGACTAGGTCCTGGGGTTTTTATGCATTTGCGGTTTCCTCGTTAACAAAATTTCTGGTGTCTATGTTATTTTTTTTCTGCATTATATTTTTTTATATAGTTGATATATCACAGGTTGTGTGTTGTTCAATCAATTGGTAAATCTAACCTTTGTTTGTTGGATATAAATTGATTAACACTTGGGCATTGGTCTTTGGTACCGTTCAAGTATTTCTCATATCAATCAGGCTCATCGATTTCTATACGTTTGATTTGCTGATTGATTTGAGAAAAAGAGATATAACTCTTTGATATGTTTCTTGGTTGATCTCGCTTTATAAACTAGTACTCTCAGAATAATATTGGAGTTAGTCCATATAGATTTCTGAACGAATTATTGGGTGTGGTTACCGCTTTTTCAATTGTATCAGAGCAGGCAAACACGTTAAGACCTCATAAGTTCGTGTTTGTAGCAATTTGACTCTATGGATAGAAGTGTCATCTCTGTAAATGTACTGCCAGTCTTAGATGGCTATAATTAATTATGGTGAAAATTTTATATGTGTGCCTTTCTTCAAACGCGTGAGTTTCAATCATGGGTTCGTGTTGTTAATGGTTATAATCCTCAAATGGTTATAGTAAACGGTGTAACTGTTCCAAAGGATATTGGAAAGTATGAGCCTGACGAGATTTTCGCTGCAAAGCAAAATTCTGACGGTTTAAATGCCATTACCATGGATCTTCAGCACCATGTGAATACATGCAATAAGTCTAAATATGCCTCGGATATCTTAGAGACAGTATTTGAAGGGAATACCCCAGAGAAAGAACCCAGTCTTCAAAACCTAAAGTTTGATTGAGAAAACCTTCATATGGATGGTGAAGATTCATTTGATGAGTTTAATCACAAAGTGTCTGAAATTGTTAATGCATCTTTTGCATTGGGTAAGACTATTCCTAAAAAGGACATTGTGATAAAAATTCTCAGACCGTTACCAGCTAGATTCGATTCTAAGAAACATGCCATCTTTGAAGGAAATAACCTTGAGACACTTTCCAAAATTCACTTGTTGGACAATTAAAAATACTTGATCATGATCAAAATATAGTCTGAGCGTCTGCGTTCAATGCTGTGACCAATACAAGTGAATCTTCCAACTTCTCCTGGGCTGATGAATGTTGTCCTAATCATGTTGATCCTAATAGATCATTGATTACACAAAAGATCAAGGATATTGTGAAGAGAAGCAAAAAATTTGAGAAACAACTCTCTCTCTAATGCTTCAGATGATTCGTTACAAGAAAATCATATCAGTTGGTCAATCATTTGCATACTTCTGAAGTTTGTACAGTAGTTTCAGCTTTCACTGCAGAAACTTTTACCAACTCAAATTCTGATTCAGAATACGAGTCTGTCACTAATATTTTGGAATTCTTGGATAAAAATGAAGAAATTCACCAAGAAAAGCTTCAACTAAAGGCTTTTTTGGAGAAACTTGAATCATCACTTCAGGTGAAAAATCTTGAGATTGAATGTCTTAATGATGAATTCACTAGAACCCTATCTCTAAAAGAAAAATAGATTGATACTCTTAGGTGTGACCTATAAAGGTTTTCTGGAAGCTCTGACAAGATCTTAGTAATGTTATTTGGTCAGAAATCCTTAGGAAACACTAATGGTCTAGGGTTCAAAAAGCAAGACTGTGAGCACAAATAACTCATTTGTTCCAGCCGATTTTGGAAAGATGAATGTTGAAGGGTGTGATAAACAAGAGGCCAATCGGTAAGACAAAAATTCCTCCCTGAATTTTTTGTTTTGTGGAAATGAAAATCATGTTCAAAGTAAGTGTTGGAAATTCAAGAAGAACAACAAAAGAATTTCCAAGCTTCGGAATGACATGCAAATGATGAATATGGCCTTGGGTAACCAATATGGGAACTCTGTAGACAAGAAAAAGTCTAAGAGAATAAGAGTCAGACGAGGTAAGAAGTCTGTTTATTCAACAAACCTTGGTAAGTCACCATGTGACACAAGAAGTGATCATTCCTCCCACTCCATTGCTACCTAATCATAGAAATGCTATGTATCCTCATTATTAACTTGAGAATATGAGGGTTACATCAAGGTTGCTCAAGTCTTATATAGTTGGTTAATTTTTGTCTTAGAATTTATTTCAAGTTCTGTAAGTTAAGTTTTGCAAATGAATATTTTATTATCAAATATAGATAATGGATCGTGAACCGTGAAAACTTTTTCAAAATACCTCTTGAAAAATTACTCTTTAGAGTTTGGGTTGTCCATTGCTCTATTCATATTCATTTGTGATAAAAAAAAAACCCTTCACTCTTTTCTTTGAAAGATACAGATTCATGGATCCTTTAACTAGAGGTACCACAAAAAGGGATACAGTAGAAGAAATTAATGTGTATGTAGTTGCAGGAATTCCCACAACACATCCCTCATAATAATTCATGATAATCAACACATCTTTAAGATCATTAACGACACTTTTATTAATTGATTTATGAAGTTTTACAAGAAATGAAATCAAGAATACAACTACTACTCTCAACTTTGTCTCTCCTAAAGACTTTCTCACCACTCTAAAAATATCTCCCCTCTCTTAAGCCTATTCATCTCTTTATATAGGATATTACATAGTGGATGACAACTAAGATGTCCTTTATTTTAGGATCTGGCTTGCGATATTATCGCAAGCGTACAAATGTTTTATTCGCAACATTTCTAGATTTCGCAAAGTCTTCACATCTTTATCGTGTTAGCTGTCGTCATCTGTTACGTCATTTCTGTAGTCAACCTGCGACGGCTTCGCAATATATTTCGCAAGGGTATAGATGTTGCGATATTCTGATCATATATCTTGCCTCTTCTCATGTCTTCTCTGCGAAGAGGAGAATGTCATAAGAAACTGTACTTCAGAATGCCGCAGCTGTTCATCTTTCCATATTATTTTGTACTGACACGATTCTGCAATTTACGCAGTATTTATTATATGTATCTTTTCTTCCACCCATTTCTTGACACGTCTTTTTCAACCGCTATTTCTCAACCGTTCATGTCTACTCTTCGCATTAAGTGTGTTTATCTTTTCGAGGTTTCTTCCCTCTATATATATTCTTCTCATTCTTCTCTTCTCTTCTTTTTACTTTTCTTTAAATTTCTCTGCAATTTTACTGTTCCTACGTAAATTCCGCTTCTGTTACTGCAATTTTTTATTCTTCTATTTGCTTTGATCTTTAGTTTGTTCTTCATTCCCATACTTATAATGCCTCCAGTCGGTCGTAAATATGAAACTTCTTTTGAAGGAATTCAGAAAGGTCTCAAAGAGAGGGGTTTTACATTATCCACTATTCCCGGTCAAGGAGCCAAATCCATTCTTTCTGCTAAACTATTTTATGATCATCATTGTGATGATAAAGAAATCATAGTTTCACTTGGTCAGATTCTCGCTGGCCTTCCCATTCCCCTTTATGATCCTAACCTTCCTCTGTTTTATGAAATTCTTGCTCATGCGAAATTCTCGCGAGCCATCTATTAATTAAGTGGGGATTGCATTCGTTTAATTCTTGAATTCACCAACCGTGGTGCTGGTAAAGGATCTCTTTATCCAAAAGAAGTTAGAGATCCTGAACTTGAAGACTTAGTAATACTCGCTGAAAAATACACGGTAGAAAGCTTCTTTGAAAATTATGAACTAGTACCCATGAATAAAGATAGCACTCGCTGGGGTGTTCGGTTAAAGAGAAAAGACAATATCTCTGATGATAAAATACTCATGCAAGATATCGACTGGCGTTCTGGTAAGAATAATACTCCTCGTTAATCTAAAGATGACAGATGGTGTGTCTTTTCGCTGGTTTTGAAGGGACCTTATATTTCTGGTTCAAATGTGCTTCCTGCGAATCTCGCTGATTATCAACCTTAGGTATTTAATTGGCCTGAGAAATCTAAAGAGGTATATTTCTCAAATTTCGCTCAATTCGTAGTTTATCATATATTGTTACTCTCTTATTTTCTAACTCTCGCGAAAATACTTAGATTAAAAAGCTAAGAGCAAGCTATAACAAGACTGGGAAAGCTAGCACTTTATCAGCTCTGCGCTTGATCACGGATGAAGTAAGAAACATTCTCTTTTATCACTTTTAACAATATTGTTGCCTCTGTTTCTTATCTTCATTTGTGTGCAAAGATTGGTGTTGTAGTTGTTGAAGAAGAAGGATCTAAGATTGCGAAGACCGAAGGCAAAGGTAAAGGTTCTCTTCGCAAAGAGAAATCTGCTGCCCAACCTTCAAAGAAACGAAAAGTTCATTCTCCTTCTCCTTCAAATCTTCAGTCTGGAGAAAGTTCTGATGATGACTATAATAATGATATTGATAGTTCTTTCGCAAGGGAAAATCTTCCATCTGAATCTTCGATGGCACAATTGTCTAGCATCTTTTCTGACTCCATGCAAGGGATTGGAGATGAAGGTCTTACCAACACATGCAAGGCTCTTGTGAACATCTGTGATACTCCTTTATTGGAGGGTGATGCCTCTCTTCGTGGAGTCTCCAGATCAGTGACCCCTAGATTTCTGAATTCGCTTGGTATTTTGGTATGCCTTTATTTCTGCATCTCTTCATAATTACGATTCACAATTATATTTTATCTTGACAATTTTTCATCCTCTTTCGTTGTTGCCTCAGATTTGGAAAGAAGACATGGGGTTCTTGAAAAGAAGAATCTTCAACTTCGCAAGAGAAACGAATAACTGGAGGCTGAAGCTGTTGATCTTCGTGAAAAGAATAAACAATTAGAAATTGAGTCTTCCACTCAAAAGAACCAAATATCCAGTCTTCAAAGTGCCAATCAGCAACTCTATGGTATGGAACTTTTCCTATTTTCCTTTATTTTGTTTTCTCATTATCCTCCCTTATCTTAATTTATCATTTTCGCAGACATTCATGGTCTTTCTAATGAAGCTACCATTCTTCGTTCTTTTCCCGACCCTATAGATGATGATACCATTCTTGAGCGCCTTAATAATTCTTTAAACAGTTTTTCAAATGACAAAATTAAATCTCTTTCCATAAATGAACTCAAATCCAAACTTCGCCTCTTAGAAATTTACCATAGATCCAGCTTAGGCTTAGCCAACAAATTTAAACGTTTCTATCTTAACTCTAAAGAAGAAATCAATAGGTTAAGGGAAAAAAACAGTAGTCTTATAGATGACAAAGATTGCATCACTAGCCAAGGTGCTCAAACTTTAGCAAAATTCCAGGAGACTCTTCTTCAAGTTCAAGTTGAACGAGATGAATCTAACCGCCAAAATGTTGTGCTTATCGAAAGAGAAAATCAAATTGCTCTCGTCTTCTCATAGATAATGACGACGAATTTGCTTGGGCTGCGAGAATTCTAGATAACGCCAGAAATAATCTAGGTGTAAGTGTTAGTCTCGAAGCTGAACACACGGCCTTGGTTAAAGATATGATTTCTGACAGAGTAACTATATTTCTTTTCTACTCGTTTGTTTTTCATAAATTATTATCAATTTGCTGATTCATTGTTATATGTTCGCAGGAACTGAAGAGAGATTTCGCAAAAGAATTGAAGAACTTGAGTCTGAAAAGGAGAAACTTGCGAAGGATCTTTCTTCTCGCAATGATAAATGTTCTAGACTGAAGAACCAATTAAAGATCACCGTTGCGAATTTTAAGAATGATGATATTATTTTTCGCAACCAAACTATCAAAAAGGTCTGCGATGACAACAACATCCTTCATTCTACATATCCATGCCTCTTGGAAGAAGTTCCAAAGAATGTACCTCCTCTAGACATTTCTGACAGTGATGCTAGCGAAGAAGATGAATAAGAAATAGAATCTGATGAAGATGAAGAAGAATCAAGCAAAAAATAATTCTGCTTCTTTCTAACTTTTTGTAACATTTGTACATTTGCTCTTTAATCTTCTGTTCTTGTAATCTTTTGTTGTGAACTTCTTCGAATTCTAATACAAATTCCATGTCTTTTATTTTTTTCTGCGTGTGTTAGAAAAGAAACTCTTTTTTTTTGCAATATGGTTAATCAATATAAAATTATTAATCTTTTCATTTTATGTATAAATCTATCATATGGAGGCAAATAACATGTTCTCATTCTATTCATTGCCATACTTGCCTCTGTTATTTGTGTCCAAATGAAAGATTAAGCAAATCATTTTCTAACAGTAAGATTATGCAAAATCTTCATGTTCTCAATTTCCCAGTCGTTTCTGTATAATCTCGCAATCACATATTTTAAGATTGCATTTTTTCTTTTTCTCTGATGTGGTCTTATTTTGCCTTCCTAGGTGAAGGTCTTATTATGCCACCTATTGTCATTGCGACAAAATCTCAGGATGTCTGTGCACTTTCATGCAAAAACCCCTTGATCTTGCCTTAACTTTTTTCTCTTGTCATTTTTGTTGCGACAATATGACAGGCCTAAATATTCTTGCATAAATAAAGCCCCATGACATTGCCGTCTTGAGACGAAATCGCAGGACGTCCTTACACTTTCATGTAGTGACCCATTGATCTCGTCTTATCTTTCTCTTTTGTATTATTGCCTCTTCAGGATTGTTGCACAAATATGACAAGCCTAAATATTCTTCCGAAAATAAAGCCTCATGACATCTGCGTCTTAAGACACTTATCAGCTCCCTAATGGAGGGTGCCGCCCTCATCTTACCCATGGCTGCCCCTTCAAGGAGACGTACCTATACCATACAAGGTTG
The DNA here is from genome assembly GCA_023529315.1 of Papaver bracteatum. Taxonomy (NCBI): domain Eukaryota; kingdom Viridiplantae; phylum Streptophyta; class Magnoliopsida; order Ranunculales; family Papaveraceae; genus Papaver; species Papaver bracteatum. The sequence goes on from JAJJWX010005152.1 coordinate 3,915,676, forward strand.
GCTCCTCCCATCCAGTCTTAACAACAACAGTTGTTTTCGCATCCCCTTATGCCTTTTGCCTATATGGCTTATGGTTACGAGACTACACCCTAAGTGGGGTTTTCTTCAGGCCGACTGCATCATAGTCAAGACTTTCCAAGAATGGCCAGGTACGTTTCATATGACCCAGCCACTCTTGGCCCAACCGTGTACCTCGACGCCTTGATCACATTCTGCACTCCTTAGAAGAGACCCTCAGTTGTCCAACCTAAGTCATAAGCTTAGGTTGAAAATCCAAGGTATCTCTCCTGGATGGGCTTTATTGATCCTAAATCTCCATGACTCAGGTTCCAGGGGCGGTGTAACCTTTTCGCCGAGTCATGCAACATGTACCCCTTTCTATGACGTACTTTAGGTCTTACATTTTCCTCTTGCGAAATTTTGATTTCGCGAACTAGGGTGTACGCCATAGTAAGTTCGCCTCTTTCTGATGATTATTCTACTTCTTCTTTTGCATTTTAGCTCTGTTGTAATTTCTCAATCTCATCTTTGTCATTAAGTAAAATATATTTTTGAATTTTTTTGCAACAAATCAATCATACATCATTCTTTCTATTCTCAATTTTACTTTCATTTCACATTTTAACTTTCTTACCTTTGCTGCTTTCAGCCTCTACGATTTTGATATTTTCTGCTACTTTTGTATCTTTTGCGAAATGTTTGCCACCTCTTATTTTCAACAAGCACCATCTTCGCAAAGTTCCTTCTTCTCTCTGTTCTATTGCATCTACCATCAATCTCTCACTTCTTCTTTTTTTCTCTGGAACTATGCTTCCAATTCTCCTTCTTTGTAGCTCGTTCTTCATTTGATTCTACATCGATTTCATAACACTTCTTCCCTTCAACTCAATCTCCTTTTATGATGCCAACTCCACTGGGATGAGGGAACTTTATGCACTGATGAAACATCGATGCTACGCTTAGAATCCCATGCAACCAAGGTCTGCCAATTAAAGCGTTATATGGTGACTCCATGTCGACAAAACAGAACAAAATTTTAGAAGATAGTCCTTTCAATGGAATTCTCATAGTTATCTCCCCTTTAGGCTTATTGGAAGTACCATTAAAACCATAGATTTTGTAGGTTTAAGGTATTAAATCCTCATCTTTCCCTCCCATAGTTTTATAAGCATGGCAGAACAGGATATCCACAGAGCTTCCAATATTAATTAGAACTTGGTTGATTGCCTATGAGTCCTCAGCTTCATCATCTTCATCATCACTAGGTTTTGGGTTAATCTTCAATCTTACCACTAATGATTTATCGTGCATTTCTCCACCCTCAGGTACTTCTTCGCAATGTTCATTATTTCTCTTCCATCATCATATCTTGTGAAAACTATGCTCAGAATGTTATCGTGAAAGTCTTCAATTATTTTATACGAATGTACAATAGAGTGACAGAACAAATTCTTTGCCTTCACCCCTACTTCTATTACAAATGTTTCTCTTTCTTTTGTTGTGTTTGTTCTGCAAGTTTCTGGTAGAGGTGGTAATGGTTGAGACTGAGGTTGGTCTTTTAAAAAATGATTTAATTTTCCTTGATCTACCATTCTGAGGATGATTCTCTTTATATTTCTGCAATCATTTGTTGAATGTCCATGAAAATGGTGATAAGAACAAAATTCGTGACTTCTGTGGCTTGGAGGTGGTTCACTTCCCATATTCCATGGTGCTGGCATATTTTCCATCAAGATTATAGCTTCCCATATTTTTTCTACACTAGCATTCAGAGCTGGCATTTTGATTTCTTCCCATATTATCTTATGATTTCCCCGTCCTCTATGATAGTTTTTCCTTTGACCCCTATATGTTTCTTGTTGTTGGTCGAGTCTTTGAATCTTATTATTTCCACCACGATTATAGAAATTTCTTTCTCTTTCGAATTCTTCTTGATCGCGACTTCCCATAGCTACCAACTTATGTTGATTATCACTCTTCATCTTTTCTTGTTGTACTTGCGAAGTGCTCGCGACTGTGTTTATCAATTTAGGAAATGAACTTGCATTCGCTGCATTTGAACTTGTGTTTGCAATTGGGTATGATTTCATCTCATTTTGTTTTTCCTCCAGAGCAATATACTCTTCTTGAAGTTCTCGCAACTCAGTCATTGTGATTGTATTCTTGATTCTGATAATTTGAATATACATCAAGTTGGTTGCAAATATTGTGTTAATGAATAATAAAATAAGGTATCTATCATCCACATGGCCAGACATTTCGCTACATATTGTCTTCTACCTTACGGTTAGATGCTTCAAACTTTCACCAATTCTTTGTTTTAAACCAAACAAATCTTCAATGCCAGGTCACGAGGAATTGTTAGTTATATATGCCCCTAAGAACGTAGTCTACAAATGGTTGAAAGATGTTTTAGTATTCCTTGGTAAGCCTTCAAACCACTTTAGTACCTCCCCCGTTAAACTTGATGTGAAATACTTGCACAACACAGCATCATGGTTTTCCCATTGTAGCATACATCTCACATAAGCCTTGAAGTGTTGAATGACACAAGTTGTTCCGTCAAAGATGCTAGTTAACTCAGGAAGATTGCACTTTGGGGGTATTCCTCCCAATTGTACTTCTTGTGTGAATGGAGTTTTCGCAGCTTCTTCTATGGCTTCGTCCAACTGTCTCCTGCCTCCTTATCTTATGTTATTTAGCATTCCTCTTATTTCCGCCAATTCTCTTAAGATTTGTTCATTTACACCAGGAGCTAATTACATTGGTCTTTTCAATTCTGCTTCTCTTCTCTTGCGTTCATGTCTGCTTTGATTTTCTTCTTCATTATTTTCTCCTTGTATTTCCGTGTGGTCTCCTCTTTCATCTCTCTCAATAATTCGCACATGATTATACCTCTCATTTTCTTCTCTGCGATTTTGTTCATTCCTCCTCAATTCTCTTTGTCGCCTTTCAGCTCTTCTTTGTACCCTATCATATTCTTCATTAATATTACCATTATTGTGGTTTTGTTCACGTCTTCTTTCTCGATTGTCATGATTATTCTGAAAAATTGCCTATTGCAGCTCTTGTTCTTCCACTTCTGCTCTCATTATTTCCCTTTCGCAAGCTAGATGTGCTTGTTCAGCATAATGTCTCTCGATTTCATCTTCAATTACTTGTTGATTTCTTTGAATTTCTCTCCCATGTAATATTCTCCTTCCTTCTTCCTGATTTTCTTCGCCATCTTGGTTATTTCGTTCCTGATGTTGCATATTCCCCTGATCTCTGTTGTTTTGTCCATTTTGGAGAATTTCGCCATGTGGAATATAACGATCTTCAGTTATTTCTCTTCTTTCACGACGTTTGATAGGTGTCTAAAACACCTTTATATTTATCTATTGTTTATGCTTTCTCTGCTAGTTTTCTTGTAAATTATGTATCTTATGTTTTGTTTTTGAGTATTTAGGTACTTTGGAGTCATTTGGAACAAAAGGAGAAGAAACAGGGCAAAGGCGTCATCTCAAGTGCAACTGTGGTTGGAGGCTAACTATTTCTCATTAGTCGCTTTTATTTCTTCATCTCTGTCTGAAAAGTATGTCGGCTTAGTGATGCAAATTATGTCTGAAAAGCACGACAACTTTAGTGATGACTCTCATTGAAGAAAAGAAGTGGATTTGAGAAGTACGGAACGGATGCTGTTGGTGGAAGAATTCAAGAGAAGAAAAGAGCGTCCATTTGGAGCGGAAATAAGCACAAAGGACCGATTCACAGGCGAACAAAGCTGGATACGGTTGAAAGAAGGATGTTAGGTGGTCAGTTCCCTGAAGTTGACGACTTACCATTTTAGACAACCCTTATCCATTTAACGGGTGTCAATACCATCTCCACTCATTACCAAAACCCTAAGAATACTGAGACAAATGATTTCTCAATCATTTTCCCATCTGGAATTCAGAGAAGAGAGAAAAGAGAGGCACAATGTCTGAGACGATTTCCTTCTGAAATCGAGTGATGAACAAGATGGAAATGGGGATGAATCATGTGAAGTTGCTATCAGATAGACATGATAAAGATGATGAAGTTCTGGTGACAAATCGAGGGTTTGAAGCAGAAATTGGAGAAGATGGTGGAGTCCTTGTTTAGGTATGTGAAATGGGTTTGATGACTGAACTTAGGGTTTTGTTGGAAACAATCGATTTAAGAATCTGGTGATGTTAATAAATGATTCAAGGATTGATAAAGCTTGGGTGTGTGATTAATCTCAAGAATTTGTGCTGTTTTGATTTCAAACCCATGAATTCTGGGATTTCAGCTGAAATTGGAAATTGGAATTTGGTGAAGCCATGGAGATGGAGTTTGTGCTGTTGAAGAACTGGTGCAACAATTGATGTTCTGCAATTGGTCATGCTGGTGATGCTGTTGGAGCTACAGTTGATGTAATGGGTATTGCATTATGGTTTGAATCTGAGGTGGTAAGGCACTGGTGGTGTTATGGCATAACTGAGGTGCAGCTGTTGAAATGTTGATGTTGCAGGGAATTGTTAGGTTCATTAAAGATGTAGCTGGGTAGCCATGGAGGTTGTTAGATGCTTGATAAGTTTGGTTGCTGCTGCGGAAGTGAACATTAGGTGATGGCATTGCAAGTTGGGAGATGGTGATGCTAGTAATGAAGCTGGAATTGCAGGGAAATGGAAGTTGCAGATGATGGCAGAGATGCAGAGAATAGCTGAGCTAAGAGTGCAGGTTGAGGTGAATTCAAGAAGTGGAACAGTGCAAATGGTTGCAGTTAGCTTGAGGATTTAAGACTGCAGTGATGGTGTTGCTGGCATTAAGGGGAAGCTGTCACTAGGCCTGAATTGGTGGGTGTTAGGCTACAATTCAGTGAAGGCAGTGGTGAAGGAAACTTGTAGAAGGCCTTGGAACTGGTGAATTGAAACTGCAGAATGGTGTTGTGTTATGATGCAGAGATAATGGTTAGATGGATTTGGAGTCTATTGTGGTGCAACTCAGAAGCTCAATGTGTGAGCAGAGTTGGAAAATTAGAGCTGGCGTTGTCGCAACCGGCAGAAGGTCATGTAACAATGCTGATGCTGTGGTCAGTCCATGGAGGAGTTTGAGACAGAGATGTTGGTGGTGATGAGCAATGAACTGGTGCAGTTAGGTTTATGATGGTGGTTGCAGTTGAAGGTGCATCAGTTGGAGATGGAATGATGAGTTGTATTGCAGGTGACTGAGATAAGTTCAGTTGAAGACTGGTGGATTTGAAATTTGCAGTTCAAAGTGTGGTGTTAGTGCTGTGCATATGTGAAGATACATGAGATAGTGCAGCTGCTACAAAGCTCAAATGGAGATGGGTATGCTGTTGAGCTAAGCTGCAGGAGTGGTTGCTGATTCAACTGGTTTCTGTGTTGCTGGGAAATACATTGCAGTAAGAGTGAACTGGATGGTTTTTTGATTGCGCAGTGAGATGTAAGTGGTGATGCTTCAGTGGAAGGGTTGCACAGGCATGAATGAAAGCTACAGTTCTGGTGGTGGTGTTTGGAGTTAGAATGAAGCAGCTGAATTGGTTGTGGGCTGTGGATGTTATAGGGAAGTAAAAGATGCAGTTATGCAGAGCTACAACTGTGAAGACGCACAGCAATCGTGGCTGGATATGACTTGGTGATGCTCAATGGTTATGCATAGGAATCTGGCCAGTGCAAATGGCCTAGGCCAAAGTAAATCAGACTGTGCTAGAACTGACTCATATGATTAGCTAACTGACTCAGTGGCTTTAACTGAGTCCGGTCACCTGAGATTTTCCCGGTGCCGGATTCCGGTCAACTTCTGGCCGGTGACACCAGTTTTCCGGTGACTATATTTTGACAGAGATTTTTACTGGGTTATTTTCACACATGGATTTAATGGGCTTGGTGGACTTTTTGGTGTTGGGCTTTGAAGACTAGTCCTATTTTTGGAAAGCAAAGGATTATAAAAGAAGGTTTCTACAACTTTCATATAGGGTATTATTCTTGGAGTTCTGGAGACAGCCGCTGAAACTTACGCTTCTAGGGTTTGCTTTCGTTTCATCTTCTTTAATTCATTATTATTGATTATGATGAACTCCATAGCTATGAGTAGCTAAATCTTATATTATTGGTTAAGGATGTAGTCCTATTTCTAAAACTTGTGCTTGATTAATGCATTAGTTTTCTCTCTTGATTATCGTTCATATCTCTATTGTTTTTAATATCACATGATTGATGTATTGTGATAGGGTTTTGATGTTTGTTTAGTTAAGTGTCCAATTAATTGAACTTGCATCTTGTCCATAGCTATTTTAGGGTTTTTCATCGAGCGATAACCCCAAATACAAGTAGCATGATATGATTATAGTTTGTAGTGATATACTCTTATAATCATATGTAGAGTTTGACCATTGTTCGAATTGTTATGCGCAATGTATGACAATTGCATTGATTAGCCTATTTACAAAACTTAATGCTCCTGGGAATTGAACTTGATTAGCGCAAGGCGTTAGGTTATTCTTTAGGTAGAATTCACATACGGCCGTATTGGCTGGCAATTTAATGCACGAAGCTCAGTTGGCCCTAGTTGGGAACATGTAATCTTTCTAAGTAGTCATTGCTGGCACAGCTGACGTACTAGGGGTACTTTCCTCACAAAGAGACCTTAGGAACATTCTTCCATTTTCGGCATCATCAGTTTTTACAACCCAAAACCGGCGTGTCCCATCACACTTTCTACACTTAGAATAAATAAAAGGACAATTCAAGGCTAGACAACAACTTCCTTGTGCCAGTAAAGTGTTTAGGTTGCTGTTATGAGACAGAGGCGTGGAGTTTTGTGAAATAATTATGGGAACCAAGAAGATGTGGGTACAGGTTAATGGTAGTGAAGTCTTATGTATGAGTTTTTGGCAGGATGATGATGGTGGTGAATGGAATGAAAAGTCCATTCATTCTATCATCAATACTTTCATATCAACTCATGAACGACTTTAATTTTGACAAAGTATGGGACAATCAAGTTCATGGACGTAAACACAAATATCCCATAACAATATTGCAATATATAAAATCATAAAGATTAATAATGCAAAAATCTCGTTCTTCCATATTTTGTTGAGGGGTTTCTCCCAATCCTCTAATTCATTCAAGTTTTGGCGTAGGATCTTCATGTCAGCTTCACTTTGTTGTGTTTGTGACAAGATTGCCACGGTCAAGAATATAATGCAGAGGCAGAGAACTTGGATGAACCGCCAGGGGCCAAGCAAGGGATGGCATTCATCTTTGACCCATTGAGCTGGTGTGAATTGACCTATTGTTCGTTTTACCTAAAATTAATGAAACATAAATAAAGTGAAAACTCGAGAGAAAGTCCAAAACAATGTTGTATTCTTGATTTCATTTCCTTCTTGTAACATTTCTGGAATCCATTAATAAAAAGTGTATTTTTTGATCATATCACTAAACGATGCATAAGGAAAACATGTAACATCGGGAGGAGGAAAACGAGGTATAGCGTCTGGGTGACTAATTTGTCTCCCAAATCTGTCACCAAGATACCAAGCACAGTAATCTAGGCCTCGTAACAAGTACCTAAGCGTGCTAAACGGCGGTAGGGTATATAACTAGGAAAATCATGGTTACCGATGCTCATGGTCAGAACAGTAACTAGGGAAATCATGGTTAGTGATGCTCATGGTCAGAACAAAGAAATCATGGTTCTATGAGATCTAAGCAATTAAACAACTCTTGAACTAGTTCATTTGAGTCATTTGAACTAGTTATGGTGAAGATGAATAAGATTGATATGAAAGTGCTCATATGGCTAACCATTTAGTTAACTACTGGCTGATGTTGGGTATTCTGCAAAAGGATATCCATTTTTCCTTTTTCAGTTATAAGGCATTAGAGCTGCCTTTAGATCATGGGTTTCGATAGAAGCTGCTTGTCTTATATTGAGAGATATCTGGTTCTTCAGGAACAATATGGTTTTTGAAGAAGAAGATGAGAGTTTGGGTAAGATTAAACAGAAGATTATCTTCTTAATAAGTGAAAGTGAATTCAGGATTACCAGGAGCACCATTATCATCTTCAACAAGTGTATGGCCTTTTGGAAAGTGGGGATTAGATATTGTGGGACCATTTGTGCCTGGTTCTGGACAAAGAAGATATCTAATTATCGCAACAGATTACTTCACGAAATGTACCTTAATCGGTGTGAGACTTGGTTAGGGATCAACTACATTCCCAAAAAATAGTCCCAAATACTTGGACACCACATAACCATTCTCTTATTGATTCCCTTTACTTTTCATTGCTTTATTTATTTCTTTTGCTTTTAAAACCAAAATCCCCCCCCCCCCCCTTTTGTGACATTGTAAGACAACTAAAACCTCTTGATCCTCGTGGGACCAGGGGAAGGTAACAAACACAGTGATTTTGTTATAAGTACATGTACTTGCCCCTGTTTTTTCCCTTCACATGTTCTGACGAAAACCCTTGTGCAGAAATTTCATAGGAATGATGATGATGAAGCCGGTGGGTCCGATCCGATGTGCTCAATGAGGCTCTAAGGATCCATGACTATTGTTGCAACTATGAAAACTAAATGATTTCACCTAATTTAATATCTTGGAATGGGACCATTTACTTAGTTCTCATTATTCTTGTATTCTTCGATTTCTGGTGCGGTGATGCTGCTGACTTAGGTTGTTATAAGTTGGTTGTTGTTAAGACCAGATGGGAGGATCTAGTCTTGTATGGCCGATGTTCCCTCCTTTAAGGGGCATCCAGGGGGAAGATAAGGGAGGCACCCTCCATTAGGGAGCTGATAAGTGTCTAAAAGACGGCAATGTCACCGTAATCCGCAAATTTAACTGGGATCAACCGTATTTTTCCGTATGATGCCCAGACTAGTCATTAATGTGTTGGATGAGGATGAAATTTTTGAAATCCTATGGATTACGGATCGGGCTCGGATGTAGCTACCGCCTGCAGAACAATCGTGGAAATTGACTTATAGCCCACGTGGGATCCTGCCTGATCCACATGACATGCTCTCCATGCCCAATGAAAACAATCCACACTACCAAGCATCCCAGGAAACCCATGAGCTTCATTCTCTGCCATCTTAGTATTGTAACTCCATATTCACTTGCCAAACTAGTTGAGTATCACATTCACACATCACATGCTTCACCTTGAGTGAGCATAATCTAACGAGAAACTAAAGTCTAACGCTAGTAGTCTTTGAAGACGTGTTGTTCAATTCCAATATATTTTGTATTCAGTTCATCCTAACGAGAAACTAAAGTCTAACTCTAGTAGCTTCGCTATCAGAGATGTTAAGATTTGGGATTATTGCGGGGATTTCCTTTGCAAGATCAGGATATATAAAAGGAGAAATTCCATGATCATTGCAGACCAACTTAATGGAGTCGTGGCCCGAGTCGACTACAACGTTTCATCCCCCGTCTGGAACGGGAGGTAAGTTTGTTAAAACACTGGCGAATCCCCTGTCAGCGAGTTACTGTATTCCTTCGTTTGCTTATATGTTGAGGAACTGAATACGGGTAGCTCACACAATACAGAACATGACTGAGAATACTTCAATAATTTGGTCAAGAGATAAGGTCAAAAATTTAAGATTAACTTTCTATAGGACTAACTAGATCAGCTTCGATAGGAGCTGACTAAAATATGTCTCAGACTAGGACATAGATTGTGTAGTCGAGCTTAGTTTTCACGGCATTCATCATTACAAAGAACTACTAAGAGGAGCTTGTGGAACTTCATCGAAATAACATAATTACATAATCAAAGATGCATAAATTCTAATGGTCATCTTCATTATCATCTTTAATTCGATTATTGCATAAATATGTTTATGTGTGATCAATGAGCTTGATTAACTTGGGAAATTATTAGATTATCTTGCTCTCTTGATTTTCTAGGCTTTTGATAATAAAAGAAATTAAATTGTAATTCTAATCATATATGAAAGCACATGTTTAAGATTGAATATGAATTCCTTGACCAATATCTTTCTCTCATTGATTACTTCCAACTATTTACTTTGCTTTTATTTTACTTTTGTTTTACAAAAATCAGAAATCCCTCCCTTTTGGTTACTAAGAAACTATAGTTTGATAACAACAATCGCCTCTCTGTGGATACAAACTCTTCCTTAGTTTATACTTCATTCATATTTTGTTGAGTAGGAAAGTGAATTATTTTTGACGCTTACGACAACGATCAAATTTTGGCGCCGTTTCCGGTGAGGCATTCAGCTAGTTATTAAGTTTTTAGTTTCTTTTTATTATTTCTGCTTGCATATTTTCTTTTCGTTTCTTGTCTTGTTTCTCACTTGTTTGCGAGAATTGTTTTCAGGTACCTAATCCCTGGCTTCTAAAGATTGGAATTATCCAAGGTGTGGGATAGCTACTCGAAAAGGCACAATACTCCAACCAAGGCAAGGCACAACGGAAGAAGAAAACTTCGAAGTAGAACACGATACTTTCCAGCAAGTAGAAGAAGAAGTTGTAGAACAAGAGGTTCCGGTTGAACAAGAACCACCTTTTGAAGAAGAAAAAGAAGCAACAAGTGATGCAAATCGTACACTCAAGGACTTGGCTTCTCACAAGCTTGATACTCAACAGGGTTGTATTCAAACAAACTCTACTTTTGAAATCAAGCCGGGGTTGCTTAGGGAATTGCCAAAGTTCCATGGCATGGTGAATGAAGACCCAAACAAGCTTCTTATGTACTTCCACACCATTGTCACGGCCAAGCTTCCAGCTGATGTAGAAGCGGATAGTGCAATGTTAAAAGTTTTTCGATTCTCTTTGGAGGATAGTGCTAAGGATTGGCTATACTATTTTCCTTCCGGAAGTGTCACAACTTGGAATGGATTAAAGAAACTATTTTTAGAGAGATATTTTCCTGCATATAAGGCTACTCAAATTCGCAAGGAGATTTGCGGAATGAAGTAAAATGTGGGAGAATCCTTATATGATTGTTGGGAACGATATAAGAGATTGGTGGCAAGCTGCCCTCACCACCAATTCAGCGACCCTATGATTATCCAATATTTCTATGAAGGACTCCAATCAAGTGATAGGAATCTTATTGACACTGTGGGTGGTGGTGCACTAATGAGCAAGCTAATGTGATCTTTTCAAATCAGCAAAGACGGTATGATCCTTATTCAAATACCTACAATCCGGGATGGAGAGATCATCCCAATTTTAGCTATGCGAACAAGCAAGGAGCGGCTCAACAACCTAACTTCAACCGTTCTAGTGGATTTCAACCACAACAAAAACAATTCCAGGCGCAACAACAATAATTTCAGCAACCACAACAATCAATGCAAAATCAAGGTTCTGATATCAACTTAAAGCTTCAAACAATGATGCAAGGCATTTCTACTATGTTTAAAGACAGCCAACAAGAGACTAAGAGTGCGATAAAGGATTTGCAGACACAAATGGGTTCCATGGCTACTGAGTTGAACCAAGTGAAGGCACAAATTGGTGGAAAACTTCCTTCTCAACCTATCAACCCAAAAGAGGGTGTAAATGCAATTACATTGAGAAGTGGTACAACACTTGTGCAACCCGAAGTTGCTGATTCGGGCAAGGTAGAAACACCAAAGGAACCTGTTTTGGAGGAGAATAATGAGGATTCTCCCCAAACTTCTGAGGTACCTATTCCTAACTCTAAAACTCCGGTTTCAACTTATGTTCCTCCTTTACCTTTCCCTCGCAGATTTGCAAATTCCAAGAAGGAGGCACTAGAAAAGGAGATTTTAGACGTTCTAAAGAAGATCCATATGAACATGCCACTCATAGATGCAATCAAGCAAGTTCCAAAGTATGCAAAGGTGTTGAGGGATTTGTGTACTAATAAGCAAAGGCTCAAAGGTAATGAAGTTCTAAGTGTGGGGGAGAATGCCTCGGCAATATTACAACACAAACTCCCAATGAAATGCAAGGACCCGAGTAGCTTTGACATTCCCATCACTATTGGTAACACTACATTTAATAAAGCCATGTTGGATTTAGGTGCATCCGTTAATGTTATACCTGCATCTATGTATAACTCACTTGATCTTGGTCCTCTTAAAAAGGCTGGAATTGTGTTGCAATTAGCCGATCGCTCTAATGTCTACCCACTGGGTATTGTTGAGGATGTTTTTATGCAGGTTAATCAACTAGTATTTCCAGCAGATTTTTGTGTCTTAGAGATGGATGAAGGTTCACCGGACTCGTCTCTTCCATTTCTACTTGGGCGTCCCTTCATGAAAACGGTGAAAACCATTATTGATGTTGACAAGGGAATGCTGACTATGGAGTTTGATAGAGAAATAATGCGTTTCAATATTTTCGAGACAATGAGATATCCTAGTGATGTCCACTCTTGTTTCTCCGTTGATGTGATGGACACATTGGCGTAATAAATGTTTGAGTTGAATGGCGCTGATTCTTTGGAAACCGTGCTCACTACACCTATTGATAACGGTTTGGAGTACGGTGATGAGATTAAGGAAACCATTGGTTCTCTTAACTCATTACCGGAAAAATCTGCACTTAAGAATATTTCATATGTTTCTTTACCGTGCAATGATGAAAAGCTTGTACCTTCAATTGTTAAATCTCCAAAGTTGGAATTGAAACCTCTTCCAAGTCACTTAAAGTACTTGTACTTGGGTGACAATGAAGAGTTGCATGTGATTGTTTCTAATGAGCTTAGTGAATTACAGGAACAAAAACTTCTAAGGGTGCTAAGGAAGAACAAGACGGCCATAGGATGGACAATTGCCGATATCAAGGGTATAAGCCCTGCCGTTTGTATGCACAAGATCCGTTTGGAGGACGATGCAAAGCCTACAAGGGAAGCGCAGCGTCGTTTGAACCCCCCTATGATGGAAGTTGTGAAAAAGGAGATACTTAATATTTTGGAAGTGGGTGTTATCTACCCCATATCCGATAGCAAGTGGGTGAGCCCGGTACAAGTTGTACCAAAGAAATCAGGTGTGATGGTGGTGGAGAATGATAAGAATGAACTTGTCCCAACTCGTGTGCAAACCAGTTGGAGGGTTTGTATTGATTACAGGAAATTGAATGCCACTACTAGAAAAGATCACTTTCCATTACCTTTTATTGATCAAATGCTTGAACGTTTAGCTGGACACTCTTATTATTGCTTTCTTGATGGCTATTCAAGTTACAATCATATTGTGATAGCGCCGGAGGATCAAGAGAAAACCACTTTCACTTGTCTTTTCAGTACTTTTGCTTATAGAAGGATGCCATTTGGCTTGTGCAATGCTCCAGCTACCTTTCAAAGGTGTATGGTAAGTATCTTTTCAGAATATGTTGAAAACATAATCGAAGTGTTCATGGACGACTTTAGTGTCTTTGGTGATTCATTTGACCTTTGTTTGAACAATTTGTCACTAATCCTTGAACGATGTGTTGAAAAAAACCTTGTGCTGAATTGGGAGAAGTGCCATTTTATGGTAACTCATGGCATAGTTTTAGGCCATATTATATCTTCTAAAGGCTTGGAAGTTGATAAATCTAAGATAGACCTTATTCATTCTCTAACCCTCCCATTACGGTGGGGGAGATACGTTCTTTCCTTGGTCATGCAGGTTTTTATCGTAGATTCATCAAGGATTTTTCCAAGATAGCATAACCACTTTGCAACTTATTGCAAAAAGATGTGGTTTTTAACTTTGATGAAAAGTGTATGCGGCATTCAATCGTTTGAAAGAACTTTTGATTTCAGCCCCTATCATTAAACCACCGGATTGGAGCAAGCCTTTCGAGCTTATGTGTGATGTAAGTGACTATGCGGTTGGTGCGTTGCTTGGGCAGCGTGTGGGGAAGATACCTCATGCTATTTATTATGCTTCTAGAACGTTAAATGAAGCCCAACAAAACTACACAACCACTGAAAAAGAGTTATTAGCTATTGTTTTTGCTTTGGAAAAGTTTCGCTCTTATCTAATTGGTACAAAAGTTGTTGTTTTTTCTGATCATGCAGCACTTAGGTACTTGCTTACAAAGAAAGAGGCGAAACCGAGGCTCATACGATGGATTTTACTCTTACAAGAGTTTGATATAGAGATCAAAGATAAGAAAGGAATTGAGAACACAGTTGCGGATCATTTGAGCCGTCTTGATGTGGATAAGGAAACTATCCCGTTGCGTGAAAGTTTCCCGGATGAGCAACTATTCTCAATTTCCTTTGGAGAACCATGGTATGCTGATATTGTTAATTACTTAGTTTCTAAACAAATCCCAAAGAACTTGTCTCGTGCTGAGAGGGACAAAATTAAGAAATTAGGAAACCCATACATATGGGATGATCCATACTTATGGAAACATTGTAGTGACCAAGTAATACAAAGGTGCGTTCCCGAATCTGAATTTAACTCTATCTTGTCTTTTTGCCACTCTTATGCATGTGGAGGACACTTTGGGAGCAAGAGAACCGCTCTCAAGGTACTAGAATGTGGTTTCTATTAGAAAACTTTGTTTAAGGATGCACATGCATTTTGTATTACATGTGATAGGTGCCAAAGAACAGGCAATCTAGGTGCCCGAAATCAAATGCCACAAACTATTATTCAATTTGTTGAGGTCTTTGATGTATGGGGAATTGATTTTATGGGCCCTTTTGTCAATTCTAGTGGAAATTATTATATCTTGCTTGATGTGGATTATGTCTCGAAATGGGTGGAAGCTAAGGCCACCCCAACTAATGATTCTAAAGTTGTTTCAGATTTTGTACAAGCAAATATATTTGCAAGGTTTGGAATTCCAAAGGCTATAATTAGCGATGGAGGTTCACACTTCAAAAACAGGTTTTTGCAAGGCTTGTTAAGGAAGTACAATGTGTCGCATAGGATTGCAACACCTTACCATCCAAAAACAAATGGACAAGCCTAGGTTTCCAACCGAGAGGTGAAATCCATTCTCGAGAAGACGGTGAATCCAAAAAGGAAAGATTGGAGTTTTAGACTCAATAATGCTTTGTGGGCGTATAGAACCGCATACACGACACCTATTGGAATGTCTCCCTTTAGGCTTGTTTACGGTAAACCTTGTCACTTACCTGTTGAAATTGAGCATAAGGCGTTTTGGGCTATTAAGCAATGCAATATGGAGTTGGATGGTGCTGGAAAGCAAAGGAAGTTGCAACTCCAAGAGTTAGAAGAGATTCGCAATGATGCATTTGAAAGCTCATGGATTTACAAGGAAAAGACGAAGGCATTTCATGATAATATGATTACAAAGAAACAATTTTGCATTGGGCAGAAAGTACTTTTGTTTAATTCTCGTTTGCAATTGTTTCCGGGTAAACTAAGGTCACGTTGGATTGGACCTTTTATTGTGACTAATGTGTTTTCTCATGGTGCAGTTGAAATTCGTAGTTTGGCTACAGGAAATGAACTTAAAGTGAATGGGCACCGGTTGAAACCGTATTATGAGAACTTCTCTTCGGATGTCGTGGAAGGAGTTAACCTTGTGGAAGTGTTCCCTCTGGCAGAGTCTTAGCAAATAAGGAGCAAGTCGGGCTGACGACTTTAAACCAAGCGCTAAGTAGGAGGCAACCCACCGGTTGTGTATCTTTACCTTTATATTTTTATTCTTTAAGCATTTTATCTTTATTTTCTTTGTTTTTGCATATCATTTGCGGAATTTCCCACCTTGAACTTTCTTTGGACGATTCAATTTTACATTGAGGACAATGTAACGTTTAAGTGTGGGGGAGCATTTATATGTTTTTATAGTTTGTTTTATGCCTTTAGGAAAAGAAAAAAAAATCAGAAAAATAGAAAAACCAAGAAAAAATTTGTGCTTTTTGAACTCCTAAATCTAGAAACTTGTGCCTTTAGGATGACACCATTAGTGGATGGAACCATTTTGATTGCAGGAGTTGAGGAACCAACTAACTAAATGGGATGAACATAGCTCATAAATCACAAATAATATGATAAGTTGTTACCATATCTCGGAATATCACCATATCACATTCTATTTTTATTTTTCCATATTTATCTATTGTTATCTAAGTGCTTTGGTGGGTCACTAAACATTGACTTGTTATTACTGCTAGGATGAAGTAGAGTGATTGAGTTGTTAGACCAAACGGAATAAAAATGACACTTGGAAAGCAGTATGTGTGAAACATTGTCCCTGTCTCCGTCGCCTAAACAAGCGTGGAATGCAGGATCCAAGAAAACTATCATGTACTTGCTGACAAGAAGCATGCGCTTGGATCCAAAAGATCTAATCATGATGTCTACAAAAAAAAAGAGTGAAAAAGAAAAGAAAGTATTATATTGGTTGAATAAAGTCACTCCTGGTTCCCTTGTATATCCCAGTGAGTTGATGTAGAATTCAAACCAGTAGCTCAATCCAATAGGATGCATAGGTTCATCTTGGCAGTAACCTTCAGACAGATATGGGAAACATCGATCACTAGTGAACATTCTCCAACATCTACATCTATATCCATCTTCTTAATATTTTCATTGTGATTGTGGTTTGTTAGTTTACGAGTATTGTGGCTTGTTCGACTATCTAATTAAAGCTTTATTTACTAATATATGAATTGAATTTGTGCAAGGTACCTCCTCCTGTAGTCATTTTGGATTCCTTCATTGATTCGTCACAAATAGACGGAGTTGGAAATATAGGTTTTGTAGGTAGACCTCTTGTAAACCTTCACGAGACTAAAACTCGTCCACTAGGGACACTTAGGGGTTCAAAGGCTTGTTATTTATGCTAAAAGTGATCGTAGCCTGGATGAGACGGAGTTGTATGTATGTTTTATAATTATTTTTGTTTGATTTGCTCGAGGACTAGCAAAGTCTAAGTGTGGGGGATAAGTGTCTAAAACACCTTTATATTTATCTATTGTTTATGCTTTCTCTGCTAGTTTTCTTATAAATTATGTATCTTATGTTTTGTTTTTGAGTATTTAGGTACTTTAGAGTCATTTGGAACAAAAGGAGAAGAAACACGGCAAAGGCTTCATCTCAAGTGCAACTGCGGTTGGAGGCTAACTATTTCTCATTAGTCGCTTTTATTTCTTCATCTCTGTCTGAAAATTATGTCGACTTTAGTGATGCAAATTATGTCTGAAAAGCATGACAAATTTAGTGATGACTCTCATTGAAGAAAAGAAGTGGATTTGAGAAGTACGGAACGACTGCTGTTGGTGGAAGAATTCAAGAGAAGAAAAGAGCGTCCATTTGGAGCGGAAAGGAGCACAAAGGACCGATTCACAGGCGAACAAAGCTGGCTACGGTTGAAAGAAGAATGTTAGGTGGTCAGTTCCCTGAAGTTGACGGCTTACCATTTTAGAAAACCCTTATCCATTTAACGGGTGTCAATACCATCTCCACTCATTACCAAAACCCTAAGAATACTGAGACAAATGATTTTTCAATCATTTTCCCATCTGGAATTCAGAGAAGAGAGAAAAGAGAGGCACAATGTCTGAGACGATTTCCTTCTGAAATCAGGTGATAAACAAGATGGAAAATGGGATGAATCAGGTGAAGTTGCTATCATATAGACATGATAAAGATGATGAAGTTCTGGTGACAAATCGAGGGTTTGAAGCAGAAATTGGAGAAGATAGTGGAGTCCTTGTTTAGGTCTGTGAAATGGGTTTGATGTCTGAACTTAGGGTTTTGTTGGAAACAATCGATTTAAGAATCTGGTGATGTTAATAAATGATTCAAGGATTGATAAAGCTTGGGTGTGTGCTTAATCTCAAGAATTTGTGCTGTTTTGATTTCAAACCCATGAATTCTGGGATTTCAGCTGAAATTGGAAATTTGAATTTGGTGAAGCCATGGAGATGGAGTTTGTGCTATTGAAGAACTGGTGCAACAATTGATGTTCTGCAATTGTTCATGTTGGTGATGCTATTTGAGCTACAACTGATGTAATGGGTATTGCAGTATGGTTTGAATCTGAGGTGGTAAGGCACTGGTGGTGTTATGGCATAACTGAGGTGCAGCTGTTGAAATGTTGATGTTGCAGGGAATTGTTAGGTTCATTACAGATGTAGCTGGTAGCCATGGAGGTTGTTAGATGCTTGAGAAGTTTGGTTGCTGCTGTGGAAGTGAACATTAGGTGATGGCATTGCAAGTTGGGAGATGGTGATGCTAGTAATGAAGCTGGAATTGCAGGGAAATGGAAGTTGCAGATGATGGCAGAGATGCAGAGAATAACTGAGCTAAGAGTGCAGGTTGAGGTGAATTCAAGAAGTGGAACAGTGCAAATGGTTGCAGTTAGCTTGAGGATTTAAGACTGCAGTGATGGTGTTGCTGGCATTAAGGGGAAGCTGTCACTAGGCCTGAATTGGTGGGTGTTAGGATACAATTCAGTGAAGGCAGTGGTGAAGTAAACCTGTAGAAGTCCTTGGAAATAGTGAATTGAAACTGCAGAATGGTGTTGTGTCATGATGCAGAGATGATGGTTAGATGGATTTGGAGTCTATTGTGGTGCAACTCAGAAGCTCAATGTGTGAGCGGAGTTGGAAAATTAGAGCTGGCGTTGCGTTATGCAACTTGCCAGAAAGGTCGGTAACAATGCTGATGCTGTGGTCATTCCATGGAGGAGTTTGAGACAGATATGTTGGTGGTAATGAGCAATGAACTGGTGCAGTTAGGTTTATGGTGGTGGTTGCAGTTGAAGGTGCATCAGTTGGAGATGGAATGATGAGTTGTATTGCAGGTGACTGAGATAAGTTCAGTTGAATACTGGTGGATTTGAAATTTGCAGTTCAAAGTGTGGTGTTAGTGTTGTGCATATGTGAAGATACATGAGATAGTTCAGCTGCTACAAAGCTCAAATGGAGATGGGTATCTTTGTTGAGCTAAGCTGCGGGGAGTGGTTCTTTGATTCAACTGGTTTCGTGTTCTTTGGGAAATACATTGCGGAAGAGTGAACTGGATGGTTTTTTGATTGCGCAGTGAGATGTAAGTGGTGATGCTTCAGTGGAAGGGTTGTGAGGCATGAATGAAAGCTACAGATTCTGGTGGTGGTGTTTGGAGTTAGAATGAAGCATCTGAATTGGTTGTGGGATGTGGATGTTATAGGGAAGTAAAAGATGCAGTTATGTAGAGCTACAAGCTGTGAAGACGCACATCAATCTTGGATGGATATGACTTGGTGATGCTCAATGGTTATGCATAGGAATCTGGCCAGTGCAAATGGCCTAGGCCAAAGTAAATCAGACTGTGCTAGAACTGACTCATATGATTAGCTAACTGACTCAGTGGATTTAACTGAGTCCGGCCACCTAACTACTCTAGACTGGTCACCTGATATTTTTCCGGTGCCGGATTCCGGTCAACTTCCGGACGGTGACACCAGTTTTCCGTCGACTATATTTTGACAGAGATTTTTACTGGGTTATTTTCACACATGGATTTAATGGGCTTGGTGGACTTTTTGGTGTTGGGATTTGAAGACTAGTCCTTTTTTTGGAAAGCAAAGGATTATAAAATAAGGTTTCTACAACTTTCATATATGGTATTATTCTTGGAGTTCTGGAGATAGCCGCTGAAACTTACGCTTCTAGGGTTTGCTTTCGTTTCATCTTCTTTAATTCATTATTATTGATTATGATGAATTCCATAGCTATGAGTAGCTAAATCTTATATTATTGGTTAAGGATGTAGTCCTATTTCTAAAACTTGTGCTTGATTAATGCATTAGTTTTCTCTCTTGATTATCGTTCATATCTCTACTGTTTTTAATATCACATGATTGATGTATTGTGATAGGGTTTTGATGTTTGTTTATTTAAGTGGCCAATTAATTGAACTTGCAACTTGTCCATATCTATTTTAGGGTTTTTCATCGAGCGATAACCCCAAATACAAGTAGCATGATATGATTATAGTTTGTAGTGATACACTCTTATAATCATATGTAGAGTTTGACCATTGTTCGAATTGTTATGCGCAATGTATAACAATTGCATTTATTATCCTATTTCCAAAACTTAATGCTCCTGGGAATTGAACTTGATTAGCGCAAGGCGTTAGGTTATTCTTTAGGTAGAATTCACATACGCAGCTCTAATGTGTGTGTTGATTAACTTGGGAAATTATTAGATTATCTTGCTCTCTTGATTTTCTAGGCTTTTGATAATAAAAGAGATTAAATTGTAATTCTAATCATATATGCAAGCACATGTTTAAGATTGAAGATGAATTCCTTGACCAATATCTTTTTTCTCATTGATTACTTCCAACTATTTACTTTGCTTTTATTTTACAAAAATCAGAAATCCCCCCTTTTTGGTTACTAAGAAACTAGAGTTTGATAACAACAATCGCCTCTCTGTGGATATGAACTCTTCCTTACTTTATACTTCATTCATATTTTGTTGAGTAGGAAAGTGAATTATTTTTGACGCTTACGACAACGATCAACATTCTTCGTTTGGATTTTGTACTTCCTCTCAAGTATCTTCATTAGCATTTTTTACAAGCGAATTTCATCTTACTTCTCCTCTAATTGATCTTGAACTTGATCTTGTAGTGCTTTTTGAACTTCTATTCTGTAACCTCATGTTTTCCATCCTCAACTCATGATTTTGCCTTGTCAGATTCCCACGTTCGTCTGCCTATAATCTCCTTTGTTCGTGTATTATTTGTCTCAACGCCTCTAACGCTTCAATCTCTCCATTTCCATGTATTATTCTTCCAACTACTTCTCGATCTCCCTCTTCTCGTCTATCGTTTCTCAATTGCTGCTCTTCTTCCACTTCATCTGCTGAATCTGATCACCAAGTATGTACACACACTCTGTCATAATCCATAGTTCTATTTTGTACTAGTGTACGTTGAATTGGTTGTTGAATTTGATTTTCTCCATTGTTTCTTGCGCTCAATCTTGAAGATTCCTCAATTTCATTTCTCCCTCCACTAGAAAGCCTCTTACTCCTTCTAACTGTTGTTGGTTGTTTTGAAGCATTCCTTCTTTTGGCCATTTTTTCAATCTTAATGAATAGTTGAAATTTATATACAATTCTTTACCAATTACTTTAAATTCTCTCAAATCACAATATCAATCTTTGCTCTAAAACAATCCTTCAGTCCCTGTTTCTAGCACCAAAAATGTAGTTGCAGTAATTCTCACAACACATCCCTCATAAGAATTGATGATAATCAACACATCTTTAAGATCATTAACGACACTTTTATTAATTGATTTATGAAGTTTTACAAGAAATGAAATCAATAATACAACTACTGCTCTCAACTTTCTCTCTCCTCAAGACTTTCTCACTACTCTAAAAAGATCTCTCCTCTCTTAAGCCTATTCAGCTCTTTATATAGGATATTACATAGTGGATGACAGCTAAGTTGTCCTTTATTTTAGGATATGGCTTGCGAGATTATCGCAAGCGTACAAATGTTTTATTCGCAATATTCCTAGATTTCGCAAAGTCTTCACATCTTTCTTGTGTTTAAGCTGTCGTCATCTGTTACGTCATTTCTGTAGTCAACATGCGATGGCTTCGCAATATATTTCGCAAGGGTATAGATGTTGCGATATTCTAATCCAACAATGTATTTATGTAAAGGAATCCAATCTTCCAGAAAGAAAAAGGAGAGGCCTACAAATGATGAGAAATGTTCTTCCTCTAACTATTTTTTATCTGTTTGTTATCATGATAATAACTTTAGGGATATGGTGAAGGATTTCATCTGAAAAAGAAATGATTTGAAATCTCAAATAATTTTCTCCTTAGAAAATATAACTCACTATGAACAAATGTTGTCTCTGATAAAGAACACCTTGTGTGAACTGAAAAGAGAACTTAGTGAGTTGACAGATATTTCTGAAGATCTGGAAGAATTGAATGATCCCATGATCAATGGGTTTTTCAATAATAAGAAGAAATTGTCGGTAGATGCTCTGAGAAAGCTCTATAATATCTAGGAAACTTCTTATAAGAATTTATTCTTATGTTTTAAGAAGGATAACTAGGGTTTGGAATAACAAATATTATGATTACACATAGTTATTGCCAACGATTTTCATCTTGCAATGTTTTTAGATTTATTTATTTAAATTCTAAGTTATTTGGAAGATGATTTTGCAGTATTAATCTTTATTGGTTTTATATATTGCAATGGGATATGTGTTTTACGTCCGTGAACTATGATTATCTCATATATTCTCAAAAGTTAAGTATATTGTGTCTTTACGCAAATATTGATAAAAGATAGAATGCACTTTTGAAAATTCTGCAGTATTGATCTTTCCCTGATCCACTCCTATGTGAAAGTACTGTGTGGCTTCGTAAGTTCTCTTATGTTGAGCATTTCCGATTAAATTAATCTATAAGG
The DNA here is from genome assembly GCA_023529315.1 of Papaver bracteatum. Lineage (NCBI taxonomy): Eukaryota > Viridiplantae > Streptophyta > Magnoliopsida > Ranunculales > Papaveraceae > Papaver > Papaver bracteatum. The sequence continues at coordinate 3,938,068 of JAJJWX010005152.1, forward strand.
TCCTCTTGTGATTAATTTATTCGAGTTTAATTTAAATTAATCACTGCGAGTAGCACTCAGTTTCCTAGTTTTAGTCAGGTTACCCTTAATACAATCTACACAAGTATTAAAATCAGTGAAATATAAGGATTCTAGAATTCCAACTGCGACTAATTTCTATACACGCCCTTTAGATATATGTGCTAGCCGTTTGTGCCACAATATCGACGAATTTTCTTTGAGAATGGATCTTTTAATTCCAGAAGAAGTAGCTAAGGAATCAACAGACCTGCTGATAGGCTCCAAAACCTACAATAAATATACTGCAAGTGCACAAAGTCTAACTAGTAGACAATGGCAAGTACAGGTCATTCCCACGAGGGGTGTGAAAATACTTCTACTAACTAATACCAAAACCAAAACCAAATAATCAAATAAATAATGTTTTAACGATTTTCTAAAAATTGGAACAAAATTAAATGATAATAATTCTGACAATAAACAAAATGTAAATGGGTTATTAGGATTTTAGGTTTCCACCAATTAATTATGCAAACTCTACTAATCTTTAAAAATATATTCCATGCATTTTCAAATATTGTTTCTCCGTTGTGATTTTCTTCGCTTCATGAGTAGTGATTCTAAAGCATTACTTATCAATCCTAAAGCATATCACGTCAAAGAACTTAACTCAAGCAAGCCATATCAATTAAAAAACATAAATAATCAAGAAAATCACATGAGCGATTAAATATCAAGCTATATGAATAAAAACTACTAAACAATATCAAGCTATATGAAGAATAACTACTAAATCAATCAAATCATTATTAAACATATAAATGTAGAGTTTACACAATAAAATTGATTTCTACCTAAAGCCTAACATGACTCTAGCTAGACATGGTTTTCTCAAAATCCATAAACATATTAAATTCCAACTCTGTTAAGGTACCAACCCTAAACTCGTCATAAGCCCATGGGTAGAACTCAACTCGAAAACCGGTTGACTAGATGAGGGAACCCATTGACTTATAAACTACCAATTAAGCCCCATCTAACCAATGTGGGACTAAGATCCCAACATCCCACCACGCTTCCAGAACCAACGTCCTCGTTGGCCCACTCTATCAACACTGACCCGAAGGTAGCCCTTTCTCTTATGGCGGCTTCACTCCCCTATCAGTATTCAATGCGGGTGACAACTACGCCCATACATAGGTGCCCCAACACTTTAATCTAGCCTATAGGTCACCCCTTCCATGGAGAGGGCATGGGTCGTGGTGGTTGGCTCTGATACCAAATGTTAAGGTACCAACCCTAAACTCGTCATAAGCCCATGGGTAGAACTCAACTCGAAAACCGGTTGACTAGATGAGGGAACCCATTGACTTATAAACTACCAATTAAGCCTCATCTAACCAATGTGGGACTAGGATCCCAACAAACTCTCTCTAATCAAAAGAGAAAATGAAAATAAAAACTCTCAAATCCTAGCTCCTAGTTGCGGCTCTGTGCAGCCTCGTCGTCAGCTCTGTAGCTTTCCTTCACGGCTGTTCGTCCCGCCGCAGAAACAGAGATGAATCCCTTATGTATCCATCCTTTCTTCCTAAATACAGGTGATACGAATCCTAATTAGATTGTACGAGTAACCGTCCAGGACTCTAGGCCCAATTCAATCACTGCCAAATCTAAGTCTTCCTAATCCAGGAAAATTCCAACCTCAGTCCAGCATCACCCTATGTTCCTTCTGACTAGCCACACCGGCTCAATTCCCTGACCTTCTAAGCACCACCACCAATCTCTCATGAACCTCCATAGATATCCAATTTCAGTCCATAAAAGCCAGCAACACTCGTTCCTTCGACTGTTCAACAGTTGAGAGTACACCAGCTCCTTGCCCGTCTATTGACCTTTCTGCCAGGTTCACATCACCTTCTCCTCGGCAGAAAACATGACCATTTATCCTTACTATTTTATTCTCTGACCATCTCGGGTGGAGCATAACTTCGTCCAGTATTTGCAACCGCAACATCCAACTACCAGCAACTATTTACTTCTCACGAACACAACCTTTCTCCACCAACTACCCGACCTGCTCGGTACAACATTAACTCCGCCACATCTCCTCTCATCACCATCTCGGCTCCATCTAACATCTGCCAACAAATATCTATCCCAGTTGAGAACTAAGAACTGCTAGTTGAACTCAGTTCTAGACCACTGCTAACTGCAGTCTCCAAGCAACACCTCCATCAACACCATCTCAGTCACGTTCAACTCTCCATGCAGCGGGCCAAGCATTATCCTTACATCTGCCATACGGACTCCACCGATTTCATCTTGGAACTCCACCAGATGCAACCATAACACCAATCTCTCTTGTATTTCAGTTCACGGCCATGACCATGGCAATGCCACCATCTGGATTTGAAGCTCGATTCCTTCTCCATTTGTGTCTGCAATTCTACCTGACAACTACCGTTTAATCAAGAACAAAAAATGGCTAAGAACCCATCTCCACAGAATCGATCAATTAACCAAAGAACCCCATATTGTATATAAGTTTCCAATCAAATCATATCAAACTCTTATCTATTCGCTTCTCTCAACCAAATTCTCAAACACTAAGCGTGTAATAATTCCTGACTCTAAACACTAGATACTCAAGCTTCCTGATCATACCAGGACTGTAAACACTAGATACCCAAGCCATTAATCCTGCAAACTTCCAAATTCATTCCAATCAAATTTGAGAACCCTACAGGCTCCATCGTTTTCAGCCAACAACATCAGCAATAATTTCAATCATCCTTGAAGAATCAGTGGCATCAGCTGCTTGTAAAAGTACTTGAATCACCAACAAAGTAAGCTGCAACTAACAGTGCTCGAAACCCTCATTTGATGAGAACACAAATTGATATTCAGTACGGTCTTCTTTATATTTTTTTTTTGTATTTTTTTTTTATATAATAAAAGAAGTATGGTAGAAAGTTGGGCACTAGTAGTAGCTCATGTGTCCGAGTGTAGGGTCTCTAGTAGGGCTGCACAAAACCGAACCGATAATCACAACCGAACCGATAACCACACTAATCGAATCGTAACCGCACCGAACCGAATACCATTGGTTCGGTTTCGGTTTTAAATTTGCTAACCGAACTATAAACGGTTAGTTGATCGGTTCCACTACTAACCGAACCGAAACCGAACCGATAACCGATTATTATTAGGATTAATCCTAGCCGTCTAAAATCGGGTAATCCTAGAGTATAAAAACCGAACTCGTATGCGGCCATTTCATTTCTTCTTGTCTTCCTCTCCGACTCCTCCACCTCCATCAAGATTCAAGACTTAAGAGCACCACCACCTCTATGATCTAGTAAGTTATTTTCTCTTTGATTGATTTTTTTTATCAATTTCTAGTTTTTTTTTTTTAACCTTAGATTAATTTATGATTTGAACAATAACCGAACCGAACCGAACCGAACAATAACCGAACCGAATTTAAAAAATAACCGAACCCAACCGAATACCATTGGGTTCGGTTTCGGTTTTAAATTTACTAACCGAACTATAAACGGTTAGTTGATCGGTTCCACTACTAACCGAACCGAACCGAACCGTGTGCAGGCCTAGTCTCTAGTTTCATTAGTCTTAAACAAACAGAGAGAATTCTCCGTTCCATTATATGACTTTCTGGTCGTGTAATGCTCAAGTGGTGGCACAAACATAAATAGGTAGCCACTTTCAACTCAGCTCTTTTGGTGTTATGAGCAGCAATATTAATTGGCTATTTTGTCGCAAACATCATTTTCGCTCCAATTTAGCCATTTCTTCTATGGTGATTGGAATTCACTTGTAATTTCTACAAAAACACTAAAATAATATTATTAGTAAAAATATCGAGTCCTAGTATAAATATAGCATTTATGTGCTTATCAAACACCCATACACTTATATTTTGCTAGTCCTCGAGCAAAACAAAGAGCATATCCGCTCCACATCTTGATAAATATCCGTTCAACAGCTGGATATGGAGTGACATCGAGAGAGACCCACTCAACAACTGATCATATGCAGAACCTCAAGACCCGCTCAACATCTGATCATTTTTTTAGACCCTCTCTATAACTGATCATGCAAGAAAATACCCAACAATAAACCCACTCAACAACTAATCATAACATGATAAGAAAAAAAAAATAGACTCACTGAATAATATCATTTTTTTACTTTATATATATATATATATATAATATTTTAATTTAATTTAATTTGAAAATCGAAATGCTTAACCACTCCCTCACACTTAAACATTACATTATCCTTAATGTAATTGAGTCATTCAATGATATGCAAACAAATAAAAGATAGAGAAAAAAAAATATGATGGGTTGAGTTCCATGAAGCAAAATCGTATGGGTATACTCCCATAAAGCATATCCATGTTTGTGCACGCAAAGAATCTCAAACAGAGTAATGATACACCAAAACAAACGACCCATCATATATATTGTTTGAGCACTGCTCGGTCAAACCCGCATGCGTTGCTATCTCAAGCATGTTTGTGAATCTTAGTGATCAAAACTATATAGTCTTGATTTCTAGTCTACTATGGCTAAGGTCTCGGACTAGGATAGAAAGTGTAGTTGAGCTCAATAACTCCATGGAGATCATAATACAAGACGAAGGACTACTCAAGGAACCAGTGGATCTTCATCGACTAAAAGGTATGTGGAGACTTGAACTTATCTATCACTCAAAAGTCTATCTACTCTATCTCCTATTTTGAGACAAAAGTCGTTTACTATATAGACTAAAGATATGCACATGTAACATTTCGAGCTGAGTATATCTCGCTTATCTATTTCTCGAAATGTGAGTTGGTAAAGCTTTCGCTTTAGCCAAGTTCATCTTTGCCTAGTGACGAAAGCCATGTTATGTTCAATCACTTTGGAAATCGCTCTGACGAAAACTAGTTCGTGAAAACAGCTATATGACGTCCTCTAAGAATGTTTCAATGATTGAAATGAGATTTTAGACTATATAACCATTGGGGGATATAAACATTGTTGTGGAAACACATATATGTATAATTCATTAACACTTGAACCGAAGTTTGCGAACTTTGTTGATCAAGTGGAACCGAACGTGATGAAAGAACTCGGTCGCGAACCCAGTTCGCGAACTGGCGTAAGTTCTTGAACCCGAGAATATCTGCTGAAGTTGAAGCTCAGTTGCAGTCCGCGAACTGACGAAATTTCTCATCCCGAGAAATTCTGTTGGAGTTTATTAACTTCAACCGGTTAGCTTGAGTCTGTGAACTCAGTCCGCGAACTCAAGAGGTTATGTCTGAAAACGTTGTTCATGAACTTATTCTTAAATTACTAAGGGATGCTTTTGCAAACCGTGGCTTTATAGTTCATGATTAATGATTCGAGTGAATCACATCGATTTTGATTCAATTGTGTCTCTTGTAGTACTTGAGATCTCATAGCAATTGAACAACTCTCTAACTAGTTCATTTGAGTCATTTGGACTAGTTATGGTGAAGAAGAATATGGTTGATATGAAAGTTATCATTTTTCCAACCATTTGGTTGACTAATATTGAACCAACCATTGTACACGTTTGGGTACGGTTACACAAACCCAAAAACGTCAAGTACATGTGTGTATGGAAAGCTAAGTTTTCGATCTAACGGTTGAGAGATATTAGCTTGTATCTAATCAGGTTTTCATCTAACGGTGAATATTGAATGCTTTGTTAGCAAGCTAACATTGATTGCAAACCCTGATTTGAAAGACTATATAAGGGGAACTATAGTTATTGGAAAAACTAATCCCCACACACCTTTCTTGTGTGATACTAGTTTTCTCTAAGCTAGAGTCGATCTCCATTAACCCTTGAGTTTTCTCTCTAAATTCGGGTTAACGACTTAAATACTTCATTGGGATTATGAAGCCAGACCGATACTACTTATCTTGTAGTTGTGTGATCTGATATTGCTATTTCTATCGTACGAGTATAATTGTAATAATTGGCTTTATCTCCGATAGGCAAGATAAAAGTAGTCACAAACATCTTCGTCTCATTGTTTGTGATTCCTCAATAATCTTCTTCACTGCGTCGATTAAGTTTATTGTGAGGTGATTGATAAAACTGAGCTGTTCTTCGGGAATATAAGTCTGGTTTTATCGATTGGTTCCTGTTCACCTTGATTTATCAAAAGACAGAACAAAACTCATAGGTTTATTCATGGGAGACGAATTTATCTATTACTTGTAGACTTTTCTGTGTGAGACAGATTTGTTTGCTAAAGTCTTCGACTTTGGGTTGTAGAAACTCTTGGTTGTGGGTGAGATCAGCTAAGGGAATCAAGTGCGCAATATCCTACTGGGATCAGAGGCATAGAAGCATAACTGTACCTTGGATCAGTGTGAGATTGGTTGGGGTTCAACTACAGTCCAGACCGAGGTTAATATGGAGTAGGCTAGTGTCTGTAGCGGCTTAATACAATGTATGTTTAATCTGGACTAGGTCCCGGGGTTTTTCTGCATTTGCGGTTTCCTCGTTAACAAAATTCTAGTGTCTGTGTTATTTCTTTTCCGCATTATATTTTTATATAATTGAAATAATACAGGTTGTGCATTGTTCAATTGATTAGAATATCCGACCTTATTGGTTGTTGTTTTAAATCAATTGACACTTGGATATTGGTCTTTGGTACCATCCAAGTTATCTCTCTTTGATTAGGCTCGCGAATCATATTTGCTTGAGTAAATCAAATCGAGATATTGAGATAATAACTCCTTGAGTATTTTTTATTGATTGAGTCTTGTTGATTCTCTAGAAAACAACTCGGAGTTTTCCATACAGATTTCTAATCGAAATATTGGGTGAGGCTGTTAGACCCACGCATTTTTAATTGGTATCAGAGCAGGCAAACACGTTAAAGACCTCACAAGTCTGTGTTTTTAGCGATCTGACTCTATGGACAAGAGTGGTATGTCTGATAACGTAACACCAGTACAAAGGCACTCAGGCGAAGTTCAAAGATTTGAAACTTCTGAGAAAAACTCTGTCAACTGTCATGTGACTAAATCTACATTTGACTGGGAAAAATCTCTTGATGAGAAATTGGATGACCTTTCAGATGACAGTGATTCAGAAGAAGGACCGAGTATTGATGAGGAAGTCTCACAATATATCAAGCTATTTGATCATGAGCTAAAGATAAAAATGTCAACAGCCTGCCTGAGAAAGTATATGGCTCCTCTTTGTCAAGAAAACATAAAATTTAGAAAACTCTTTAAAAGATATGATGGTGGGTACAATCTCCTAACATCTATCGTTAAAGATCGTGAAGAAGATGTTTGTACAAAAATGTATGAATGTGACAATCTTCTCCGAAATCTCTATGTGTTGAAAGAAAGACTTGCAGATGCTGAAGCAAAGTATGACTCTCAACAGAAATGTTTTCATGACAAAGAACTCAGACTTCTTACTAAAGAAAAGTCATTGGAGACTGACCTTGCAGCTGCTCGTGATAAAGTAAAATCACTAGAAGAGAGTTTGAAAAGATTCAATACTAGCTCTGCAAAATTGACTTCTATGATTGGAGCATGTAAAGGATATCGTGATACACGTGGTCTGGGCTATAAAGGAATAGACACTCCAAAAACAAGTAAGATCAATTTTCTCAAAGCTCTTAGTAATTCTTCATGTGAAAAAACGTTTGCAGCTTGCAATGTGCCTAAGGACAAAAGGACTTCTCCCAAATTTGCTCACAAGAGAACAATTATGAATAATTCCTTTAACTGCTATTACTGCGGAAATAAAGGACATCCTGAGCATAAATTTCGTTTACGTTTGGGAAATATACAACTTCACGACGTTCTTACATGGGTGTCCAAGGAAGGGATTAAACCTGGTTCTCATATTATTGAAGGCACATTCAACAATCAAGGAAACTACCTTGACAAGTCATCTATTATTCATGACTTTAGAACACAGAATGTGAACCCGGGTAGAAGGAAGAATGACAAAAGGTAAAAAAACTCTGAAATGAGAAGAATACATAGGAGAAAGAAAAAGAGATCAAGTTCCATGTCTCCCTCTGAAGAAGACCGTGAATCCAAGAATTCTGTCCCAGATTTTGTTCACATAAATAATCTAGTCTCGGAACTTAAGACAAGTATAAACAGACTCAAACGGGGCATCTCCAAAATATGGAAAGTGGCCAACTCAGGTTCTCCTAGTTACTCCTCTAGTTCTTCACCTTTGTTGAATAACTCGTCTCTATGTTGCTCTAAAGAAGAAGCCAACCATGATGAGCAAAGTGCTCATCCTAACACACCATGACTACTTTTTGAAGCATCCTTCTTTTGGGAATAAGAAGGATGATATGTGCTCTCAAGAAAGATTTATTTCGAGCCTCTTTCGAAGTACGCTTTTGTGTGTTGACAAAGATTTACTTGTTGAATTGTTCATATTCTTCTTGTTTGGTTCTCCATGTTTTGGTTATCTATGACCACTTGTGCATGGTCTCTAAAACCGCACGAACGTTCTTGTGCCTAGGGTTTTATATGACCCCCCTTATATATGTCATTTATTTACACTTTATTCTATAAGGATAAAAAGATTCTACTGGATTCTTGGCACAATGGAGAGAAGCAACAAGGAAGTGATCATGAAGGAGAAGGGTATTGAGTTTCATGAAGACCCTGTTTTCATAATCTGTCATCAGGCTATTGATCATGAAAACAACCTACCAGTTCAGATGTCTTCATAATTGGTAGGAAATCTTCTTCGTTATTTTGAAGTCGTCCGTGAACAGCTTGGAATAACAACAAGGAATCTTGAGTTTTTAAAGAGTGAACTGAAGAAAGCATCCGATGAACTTACTATTGTTCAATCTTTAGTTGGAAATCAAGTTCACCATGTCTAGTAAATCTTCTATGTTTTCTGTTTTATTTAGAAGAATAACTAGTGTTTTGGAATAGCAATGATTGTGATTACACATAGCTATATCCAATGATTTCATCTTCTTGTTTTTAGATTTATTGGTTTAAATTCTAAAGTTGTTTGGAAGATGATGGTTGCAGTATTAATCTTTTTGATTTTATATATTGCAATATTTTGATGGGAGTTGTATGTTCGTCCGTGAACTTGATTATCCCATATTTTGTCAAAAGTAAAGTCGTTCACGTATTGGTATGCAAATATTGATAAAAGGAATGAATGGACTTTTGGAAAAACACAAAAGTTAAGCCTATATTGTCAATTGTTGATGTAAGATAGGTTAAAATCTTTTGTGATTCAAGGATAAAGTCTATTATGTCACTTTGTGATGGAAAAATAGAATAGGTCCTTGTTTGTAATCCACGGTAAAGATCTTAATTATTACATATTATTATGTATTACCATGAAGGTTCCATTGTGTATCTCATGTTGAGCACGATATGATTAAGTCGATTTTTTTTATTGGCATGGTTGGTTGTTCCATGAGATGCTATATGTTGAGCATTAAGAACTAAATTAATCAACTTGTGTGGTTATTTAGTTTGTATTCCATGAGTTCTCTCATGTTGAGTACATGTACGGTTAAGGTTGTCATTCTCTATGATAATCTTAGTCGGGGTTCCATAATTTCTTATGTTGATCCCAAATGAACTAAATCAATCATCTTGTGTGATTATTTAGTTAGCACTCCATAGATTCATTCTCATTTCGAGTGTGGACAATTGAATTGATTACTTTGCGATTAATTTAATTGTGTAATCCGGTTAGAATATTTATGGGTTTACTTGTGAATAATCTAATCGATGAATTAAGTCTCCATAAGTTTACTTGTGTTGAGCATATTTTTTCAAATTAATCATGGTTCGCTTTGGTTAATATGATTGAATATTTTGGATTCCAAATTCATACTTGTATGCAATTTGTTGAGTCTAAAGAAATCCTTCTTTTCTCTTGAAATTAAGGTCGCTCTTGTTATTCCTTTGGGAATGACATCTTATGGGGGAGAGTTCTTTTGAACTTGCGCTTAATTTCCAAATCTTTGTGGGGAGTGCGGTTGTGGAATTTTTAGGGTTTATCTTGTATCTTTATGAAATCCTTGATGAATGCATTTAGCCTCGGCTTTATGATTGAATATAAACAAGATGATAGAACATTTACCTTTGGTCATGAAATATCTCTTACGGAAATTTCATTAGGATCCCGTTCTTGTACCTTTGCCAATTTTATTTGAAAAAAAGGGGGAGAATTAATTGTAGTTCACACTACAAATACACATGGTTTTCGGATCATTATGTAAGGGGGAGTGGTTTCCATGTGAGATAGAGTATTGACTAAGGGGGAGTGAAGTATCACCATAATATTGTTGTTGAAGTTGTGATGCAATTAGAATTTGACGCTGTGTAATAATACTATGACATTGTATAATAATGATTGAGAACCAATGCTTTTCTCATTGTTATAGCTACGGATTTTCAACAACGATGATACTAAACTTACAACCTTTGGGATCATTGGACTACTTGGAAGTGACGAAGATTTCTAGTATTGTTGAAGATTAGGCATGTGGAATAGGAGCTACAAAGTTTATTTATATAATTTTTGTATTCCATATTTATTAATAGTTTTGCCACTAAAATTGACAAAGGGGGAGATTGTTAGAGCACTGCTTGGTCAAACTCGCATGCGTTGCTATCTCAAGCATGTTTGTCAATCTTAGTGATCAAAACTATATAGTCTTGATTTCTAGTCTACTATAGCTAAGGTCTCGGACTAGGATAGAAAGTGTAGTTGAGCTCAAGAACTCCATGGAGATCATCATACAAGAAGAAGTAATACTCAAGGAACCAGTGGATCTTCATCGACTAAAAGGTATGTGGAGACTTGAACTTATCTATCACTCAAAAGTATATCTACTCTATCACCTATCTTGAGACAAAAGTCGTTTACTATATAGACTAAAGATATGCACATGTGACATTTTGAGCTGAGTATATCTTGCTTATCTATTTCTCGAAATATGTATTGGTAAAGCTTTCTCTTTAGCCAAGTTCATCTTTGCCTAGTAACGAAAGTCATGTTATGTTTCAATCACTTTGGAAATCGCTCTGACGAAAACTAGTTCGTGAAAACAGCTATATGACGTCCTCTGAGAATGTTTCAATGATTGAAATGAGAGTTTAGACTATATAACCATTGGGGGATATAAACATTATTGTGGAAACATATATATGTATAAGTCCTTAACACTTGAACCGAAGTTTGCGAACTTTGTTGATCAAGTGGAACTGGAACGTGAGAAATAACTCAGTCCGCGAACTGGCGTAAGTTCTTGAACCCGAGAATATCTGCTGAAGTTGAAGCTCAGGTGCAGTCTGCGAACCTAGTCCGCGAACTGACGGAATTTCTCATCCCGAGAAATTCTGCTGGAGTTTATTAACTTCAACCGGTTAGCTTGAGTCCGCGAACTCAAGAGGTTATGTCTGAAAACGTTGTTCATGAACTTATTCTTAAATTATTAAGGGATTCTTTTGCAAACCGTGGCTTTATAGTTCATGATTAATGATTCGAGTGAATTACATCATTTTTAATTCAATTGTGTCTCTTGTAGTACTTGAGATCTCATAGCAATTGAACAATTCTCTAACTAGTTCATTTGAGTCATTTGGACTAGTTATGGTGAAGAAGAATATAGTTTATATGAAAGTTATCATTTGGCTAACCATTTGGTTGACTAATATTGAACCAACCATTGTACACGTTTGGGTACGGTTACACAAACCCAAAAACGTCAAGTACATGTGTGTATGGCAAGCTAAGTTTTCGATCTAACGGTTGAGAGATATTAGCTTGTATCTAATCAGGTTTTTATCTAACGGTGAATATTTAATGCTTTGTTAGCAAGCTAACATTGATTGAAACCCTGATTTGAAAGACTATATAAGGGGAACTCTAGCTATTGGAAAAAATAATCCCCACACACCTTTCTTGTTTGATACTAGTTTTCTCTAAGCTAGAGTCGATCTCCATTAACTCTTGAGTTTTCTCTCTAAATTCGGGTTAACGACTTAAAAACTTCATTGGGATTGTGAAGCCAGACCGATACCACTTTTCTTGTAGTTGTGTGATCTGATCTTGCTATTTCTATCGTACGAGTACAATTGTAATAATTGGCTTTAGATTTCTATCTCCGATATGCAAAATAAAAGTAGTCATAAACATCTTCATCTCATTGTTTATGATTCCTCAATAATCTTCTTCGTTGCGTCGATTAAGTTTATTGTGATGTGATTGATGAAACTGAGCTGTTCTTCGGGAATATAATTCTGGTTTTATCGATTGGTTCATGTTCACCTTGATTTATCAAAATACGGAACAAAACTCATAGGTTTATTCGTGGGAGATGAATTTATCTATTACATGTATACTTTTCTTTGTGAGACAGATTTGTTTGCTAAAGTCTTCGACTTTGGGTCGTAGCAACTCTTGGTTGTGGGTGAGATCATCTAAGGGAATCAAGTGCGCAGTATCCTGCTGGGATCAGAGACGTAGGAGCATAACTGTACCTTGGATCAGTGTTAGATTGGTTGGGGTTCAACTACAGTCCAGACCGAAGTTAATTTGGAGTAGGCTAGTGTTTGTAGCGGCTTAATAAAATGTATGTTTAATCTGGACTAGGTCCCGGGGTTTTTCTGCATTTGCGGTTTCCTCGTTAACAAAATTCTGGTATCTTTGTTATTTATTTTACGCATTATATTTTTATATAATTGAATAATACAGGTTGTGCGTTGTTCAATTGATTAGAATATCCGACCTTATTGGTTGTTGATTTAAATCAATTGACACTTGGATATTGGTCTTTGGTACCATCCAAGTTATCTCTCTTTGATTAGGCTCGTGAATCATATTTTCTTGAGTAAATCAAATCGAAAGATTGAGATAATAAGTCCTTGAGTATTTTCTATTGATTGAGTCTTGTTGATTCTCTAGAAAACAACTCGGAGTTGTCCATACAGATTGCTAATCGAAATATAGGGTGAGGTTGTTAGACCCCCGCATTTTCATATATAGAGCCTGAAAAGTTGGGGATCAACCCAACTAATCCGGTCAGCTGAAAATATGCACCTGCAAACACTATAATCATCCAAAAATGTATGTGAATCCATTCCCTATACAAAACAATCCTTAGTAATCATCAAGCCATGCATTGTCGGGTTAAGTAAATCATTCACACAAAGAGGTATAAATTGTTCAATAGCTTCTTGTTGAGAAGCACACCCTAAATCAGGCTATAAATCAGCGGAGATAACTTTCACCGCTGATATTGGTTCAAATTCAGTAAATCGGGCACATGAACGTATGTTGGTTTAAATCCACTCGCTGAACAAGGGCTCAATGGAGCAATAATATCATGACTCTTAGACCCACTATCATCTATAAAGGTTTCATTATTAATATCATCAAGATGAGAAAAATTATAATTTGATAGGCCAGACAATGTCTTATGGGTCAAGGTCGGAGTTTTCTGTTAGATGGGACCAGTCGAGACTCGGGAAAAACTAGAAGTTCTAGTTTGGGATTCCATTTATTAGTGTCTAGCAGCGGTGTGGAGTCTAACAAGGCATTGACTTCACAAATAACACTACCATCGTCAAAATCATACCCAGAACGAGCTAAACAAACCTCTAATGGATCTTCCAACTGGCTCTTGCAAAAGCTTTGCGGGTACATACTTTATTTTCACCGCAACACTTCAGACTAAGGTACCTAAAAAATCAAACAATTTTTGTAAAAAGGAACTAAAAGAAAAACAAAAATAAATTATGTACAAAAAGAAAAAAAATGAATAAAAATGATATCAGCAAGAGAGTATTTTGCAACCACTCCCCGGTAGCGGCGCCAGAAACTTAGCAGGCTCAAAAACCTACAATAAATATACTGCAAGTGCACAGTGTCTAACTAGTTGACAACGGCAAGTACAGGTCGTTCCCACAAAGAGTGTGAAAATACTTCTACTAACTAATACCAAAACCAAATTAATCAAATAGATAATATTTTTACAATTTTCAAAAATTTGGAACAAAATTAAATAATAATAATTCTGACAGTAAACAAAATGTGAATGGGTTATTAGGATTTTCGATTTCCACCAATTAATTATGCAAATACTACTAATCTTTAAAAATATATTTCATGCATTTTCAAATAATGTTTCTCCGTTGTAATTTTCTTCGCTTCATGGGTAGTGATTTTAAAGCATTACTTATCAATCCTAAAGCATATCACGTCAAAGAACTAAACCCAAGCACGCCATATCAATTGAAAAGCATAAATAATCAAGAAAATCACATGAGCAATTAAATATCAAGCTATATGAAGAAAAATTACTAATCAATTAAATCATTATTAAGCATATAAATGTAGAGTTTACACAATCAAATTGGTTTCTGCTTAAACCCTAACATGACTCTAGCTAGACATGGTTTTCTCAAAAAGCCATAAACATATTAAAATCCAACTCTCTTTAATCAAATGAGAAAATGAAAAATAAAAACTCTCAAACCCTAGCTCCTAGTTGCGGCTCTATGCAGCCTCGTCCTCGGCTCTGTAGCCTTCCTTCACGGCTGTTCGTCTGGCCGTAGAAATGGAGATGAATCCCTTCTCTATCCGGACTCTCTTCCTAAATATAGGTGATACGAATCCAAATCCGGTTGTACAATAAACCGTCCAGGACTCCCGGCCCAATTCAATCACTGCCAAATCTAAGTCTTCCTAATCCAGGCAAAGTTCAACCTCAGTCACAACATCACCATATGTTCCTTCTAACTAGCCACACCGGCTCAATTCCTTGACCTTCTAAGCACCACCGCTAATCTCTCATGAACCTCCATAGATATCCAATTTCAGTCCATAAAAGCCAGCAACACTCGTTCCTTCGACTGTTTCAACAGTTGAGAGTACACCAGCTCCTTGCATGTCTGTTGACCTTCTTGCCAGGTTCACAACACCTTCTCCTTGGAAGAAAACATGACCATTTTTCCTTCTTGATTTCTGACCATCTCGTATGGAGCATAACTTCGTCCACCAGTTGCAACCGCAACAGCCAACTACCAGCAACTATTTACTTCTCATGAACACATCCTTTCTCCACCAACTGCCCAAGCAGCTCAGAACAACATTAAATCCATCCACAGCTCCTCTCATCACCATCTCGGCTTCATCTAATATCTGCCAACAAAGCTCCATCCCAGTAGAGAACTACGAACTGCTAGTTGAACTCAGTTCAAGATACTGCCAACTGCAGTTTCCGAGCAACACCTCCATCAACACCATCTCAGTCATGTCCAACTCTCCATGCAGCGTCCCAAGCACTACCCTTACAACTTCCATACGGACTGTAGGTACTGAATATCGCAAGATAGTAGTTCACGAGTATCGTAATAAATAAAGGAGAAAAGAGTTATAAAATGATACGATGATAGAAGTAGCGCGGAGAAATAAGAAGTTTTGCGAGGATGGAATAATTTTGCGAGTATGAGTTGCGATACTTCGCAACTCATATACAACTGTATTAGTTTTACTATAAATAGGAGTTCAAATGTAAAATTCAGGAGGTTCTTTTAGTGAGTGTAAGAAATTATCTTAGTAAAGAGAATAGAAAAAGTTGTAACTATTCTAGTTCCATTTTGATAATTCCATGTAATCAACTAAGAGAATTAATAAGAAAGTTATCATTCATCATCAAGAACTTCTTGAGTTTTTACTAATTCTATTGAGGGTGTAGTTGTAGGTTATTCTGCAACTACATAATTGGCGATACAAACAGGGATTTGAAGAAGTCCTGTACCAGAAAAATGACAGGAAGAAGAAACACATCAGAACCATTAACTGAAGTAAGAAGAAGTGTAAGGCTCGCAGGAGGAGAAGCAAATATAACAAGAGAACCTAGTAGGAGAAGGAGTAATCGAAGAAATCAAGCTCAACAAATAATAGATCATGATCGAGCGAGTATACACACTTGGAGAACTGATAAACCAAGAGAAGAAGATAGAGAACCACAAATCAGAGAAAATGGGAGGTTGATGGGAGGAACAATTCTTGAAAGAGAAAGGGAGATGTTAGAAACATTGAGACAAGGAATCCAAGAAGAACGAATGATCAAGTGAAGAACGTGCCAATTTAACAAGACAAAATCAAGAATTGAGGATGGAAAATGAGATGCTACAAAGAAGGAAATCTCAAAGTGTTGCAAGATCAAATGTCAGAACAGAAAGAGAAGGACAAAATTCACCGATAATCAATAATTAAAATAATATGCAAGAACAAGCGCGGAATCAAGGTGAAAGAAATCAAGAGAATCGTTTCATTTTAATACCAAACCACGAACAAAACATGGAGAATTTACGAACAAGGTCAAATCCTAGAGAAAACAATCAGAATCGAGAGGAAGAACAACAACTTATGGAAGAAACTGAGAGACAACAAGCAGTACATCAAAACAATCACGAGAATGGAGTAAGAAGATATGAGGAGGCTCGTAACAAACAAAATGTTGAGTATGAAAGAATTAAGAGAAGAATTGTAAATCCACAAACAGAAGTAGAGAGGAATGAACCAAACTCTCGAATCAGAGTACAAACAAATCAAGGAGAAGTAAATCACAGAAGGGGTAGAAATGAAGAAGAAGAAATTCCTGCTATTCGCATGAGAAGAATGAGAAGAATAGAAAGGGAAGAACAAGAATTCCAAGATACTTTGCGACTGAAAAATTATGATAATTTAGAAAGAAGATATTTTCAAAATTATGCAAATGAAAACATTAATGAAGAATATGATAGAATGCGAAGGATCGCAAGGGAGGAAGCGCAAGAACGTAGAAGAAGAGAAGCTGCATTAAAAAGACCAATGGATGAGAGTTCTGAGGCAAATGCACGGATTTTTCGAGAATTAGCAGAAATGAGAGGGATGATAAACAATAGAAGAGGAGGAGATAGAAGGCAATTAGATGAAGCAATAGAAGAAGCTGCGAGGACTCCATTTGCTAGAGAAGTACAATTGGGAGGAATTCCACCAAAATGCAATTTGCCCACACTTACCAGTATCTTTGATGGGACTTCATGTGCTATTCAGCACATTAAAGCATACATAAGATGCATGTTACAATGGGAGAATCATTATGCTGTTTTATGCAAGTACTTCGCGTCGAGTTTAACAGGGAAGCTTTAAAATGGTTCGAAGGACTCCCTAAGAACACTATTACGTCATTCAGTCATTTGCAAGCAACTTTCCTTGGAGCATATATCACAAATCACTCTTCACGGCTTGGTATTGAAGATGTATTTGGTTTAAAACAAAGAGTGGGTGAAATTTTGAAGCATTTGGTAAGACGATGGAAGACTATGTGCAGTGATATGGCAGGGCGTGTGGATGAGAGATACTTGATTCTGTCCTTCATAAATGAGATGTTCGCAACTGAAAAATTATATGTTCAAATCTTCAGAAGAAAGAATTCCATAATGATGACAGAGTTACGAGAATTGCAAGAAGAATACATTACACTAGAGGAAAAACAAAACAGTATGGAGTCATATCCAGTAGCAAACACTAGCAATCAAGATGGAGGAGCAAATTTACTTCCCAAAATAATCAATGTAGTAGCAGGTACTTCGCAAACATCCTCACAAACTTCTTCGCAAATTTCAGAAGAGAAGAAAATCAATGATAGCCAGCCAAAAATGGTAGCAATGGGTAGTAGAGATCAAGAAGAGTATGATAGAGAGAGGAATTTCTATAATCGAATAGGAAATAACCAAATTCCAATATTAGATCAACAACAAGAAAATTATGGGGGACAAAGGCAAAATTATTTTGGACAAGGGAACCAGAGACAAAATTATAACAGTGGTCAAGGAGGTCAAAGAATGGTAAGGGAAGAGATAAAGTTGCCACCTTTGAATACAAGTGTAGAAAAGATATGGCAAGCAATTATCCTGGTAGAGCATATACCAACTCCATGGAACATGGGAAAGGAACCACCAATGGGTCCAAGAAGTCATGAATTTTGTTCATATCATCATTTTCATGGACATTCTACAAATAATTGCCATAATATCAAGAGGATAATCTTGTGAATGATTGATCAAGGAAAACTAAATCAATTTTTACTTAAGCAGACACAGTCGTAACAATTACCACAGGCTCCAGCCATAACTCGCAGGGAGAATACAACAAAAGAAAAGGGAGAAGAAATCCTACATATAGAAGTGGGATCAAAAGCAAGGAATGTTTTCTGTAATTCCATTGTTCATTCATATAAAACCATAGAGGATTTTCATGATAATGTGTTAAGCAGGGTATATGCGAGGGATGGTGAAGGAAAGGAAGTAATGAACATCGCAAAAATTTCACGACTTGAAGATTGCGTAAACGTGAAATTTCTTTTGAAGCCACTGAAATTCCAGAAGGTTGTGAAGCACATGATAATCCATTGGTAGTAAGATTAGAAATCTACATGAATATGGAAGAAAACGAAGATGATATGGAGGAGGAATCAATTGGTCTTAATAGGATCTTGATTGATACGGGAAGTTCTGTCAATATCCTCTTCTATTCTGCTTACAAAACTATGGGAGGAAAAGATGCAGATTTAATACCTTCTACTTACAGAATTTATGGTTTTAATGGAACTGCCAACAAGCCCAAAGGAGAAGTGAGCATGCGAATTCCATTAAGTGGAATGCGAACTGAAATTATGTTCTGCGTTGTTGATGTCGAGTCACCATATAATGCTTTGATAGGAATACCATGGCTTCATGGAATTCTAGGCGTAGCTTCCACTCTACATCAGTGCATAAAGTTTCCTCATATGAAGGGTATTGGAATTATCAAGGGTGATTGGGCTGAGGGAAAGAAATGTTACGATACAGAAGTAGAAGTTTGCGAAGGAAAAACTACTGAGAAGGAAAATTGGAGAAAAAGAACAAAGGCTGTGAAAAGAAGTGAAAATTTAATGGCGGAGGATTAAGGAAAAAGAGAATAAAATTACGATGATAATCATACAAGAAATTTACGATGATAATAAGGGGTTGTGATTTGCGAAGAAAAAAGAAGGAAAATAATAAAACAAGAAGGTAATCAGTATGTTTGCTCGTGGAAATAAGGTATGTGGCAAAACAAAATTTTATATTTCATGATAAATTTTACGAATATTGTTTGCTAGCAGGAAATTGGGAAAAGTTACGAATTTCAAAATCTATATTACAATTAAACTTTCATTAATTTGCGAATAAAAGACCGCAATCTGTGATCAGCCTCCAAAAAATAAAGAGAGCCGCAGAAAATTTTATACAGGCAAACCTTTGTGGCGTACACCCTAGTTCGCGAAGCTATATTTCGTAAGAGTCAAAGTCCTAAAGCACGTCATTTAAGGGGGTACCTATAAACGTGGCTAAGGGTAACCGGAACACCACCAAGGACCCTTAGTACATGGTAAAAATTTAGGGGTACAACCCAATAATGGGGTACCTATCCGGGTTAGACACCTTGGATTCTCACCTAATCTAGCGACATTACGCAATATAAAATGCGGTGTAAGAGGATTTAGGTTGGGCGACTAAGGCATACTGTCTTTCCCAAGAAGTGCAGAAAACGATCAAGGCGCCGAGGTACACGGTTGAGTCAAGAGTCTTAGGGTGAGGTTGAACCACATCTGCCATTTTTGACAAGTCTTGGCAAATGATGCACTTGGCCCAAAGATACCCCATAGGGTGCAACCTCGTAACTATAAGCCATATAGGCAAAAAGGATAAGAGGTTGCGATCAAAAGTCAAGTTGTTGGCAGAACCGGATGGGAAGAGCTAACCTTGTATGGTCGATGTACGCTTCCTTGAAGGGGAAACCAGGGGGAAGATAAAGGGCAGCACCCTCCATTAGGGAGCTGATACGTGCTATAAGACGCAAATGTCATGAGGCTTCTTTTTTGCGAAAACATAAAGGCTTGTCATATTTGTGCAACAAATGAAATTCTGCGAGCATTCTAAAAAAAAAAAAAAAAAAAAAACTCGCAGAACATAATAAAGAAGTTAAGATGAGATCAATGGGTCACTACTGGTAGGCTCGGAAAGATACCTACTTCTATGTATAAACTGCAAGTGCATAGTGTCGACAAGCAACACAGGGCAAGCACAGGTCAAACCACAGAGATTTGGAGAGTGTAGAAGTTGATTCTAAATCCTGATTCAGAGAGTAACCAAAAGGGGTTTGATTTTGTTGATACGACGATATGATTTTCAAGTGAATGAAATAATAAAAGTAAAAGATGCAAATAACAAGATATGTAAACAATGATAATATGGATACTAGGGTATTCAAATCCACCAATAACCTATGATATGCATTCAACTTGTAATATTATTCTTGTCCTTATAGTAGATTCAAGTCTACCGTATAACTAAGGTGTTTCTCCAATGGATAATTTAATCACAACTAAAGTATTTCTCCAAAGCATTAATTGTCTAATTAAGCACAACTAATCTAAAGATCAATATTTGATTAAGCATGAGTTGTAGCATAATCAACATAGAGATATTCTAACTACAATGGATACATGGCATACATTGTGAGAGAAAGATGTTGACAAACTTGGATTAAATTATATCTTTAAACAATTCTAAACTTTCAAGAACAAGATACAAGATATGAATACATACCAATGAGATTAGGGCTTCATCTAAACCCTAGTAAATGAAATTAGAACATGAAGAACATTACAACAAAATTGAAATTTGATAAACTAACATGAACAAGCTATTCTTGGATGGTTTTTCAACACAACAACCCTCTCTATTTATACACAAAATTCCCTCAAGCACTTGGATCCGAATTTTGGCACTCATCCACTCAACAAAACATGTTTTCTTAATTGATGGAATATATTTGGTTGTGGGAAACAAATTGGGAGTGATTGAGTGAGAGAATGGGGGTGAGGTGGATGTTTTGGAAAGAATCCAATGGGGGTGAGGTGGAAATGGATTTGGGTCTTGGGTTTTGGATCATGGGTTGTTTAATCCCATGAATTTGTAAACAAAGTTGCCACCGATGCGTGAGCGGGGTTGCAACGCTTCCAACTTTCTTCTCTTTTGTCTTCTCAATTCTTCCAAGCTTTATTTAGTACTTAAAAACACAAAATTAATTAATACAAATATTTATTCTTGAAAATGGTAAAAATGCAGAATTTGGGATAATATATGACTTTGAAGCGCGAAAGATGAGTTAAGTTCCAATGAAAAGGTGTATGAATATGCAATATTTGGCACTCATCAACTACATGAAAGTGTAGAGACGTCCTGCGATTTCATCGCAAGACGGCAATGTCATGGGGCTTTATGTTCGCAAGAATATTTAGGCCTGTCATATTGTCGCAACACTTCCTGAAGAGGCTAAAATACTATACAAAGAAGTTAAGGCAAGATCAATGGGTTTTTGCATGAAAGTGTAAGAACGTCCTGCGATTTTGTCGCTCCAAAATAGGTGGCAAAATAAGACCTTTATTTAGGAAGGCATGATAAGACCACAACAATTAATGAAATTTATTCCATCAATATCATTGAAGAATTTTTACAAGAAGATATATTATGAAGATCCGAAAAGAAGACAACTTCGTCGATATCATTGAAGAAATTTTACAAGAATATACATCATGAAGTTTTGAAGAGAAGACAACTTCGTCAATACCATTGAAGAATTTTTTACAAGAAATCCTATCAAAGAAGATAACATCATTGAAGAATTTTCACGAAGACTTAACAAAAGATACGATTTTGATAGCAATTAAATACAGATAAATTCATACTCGTAAAATTTTACGAGAATTACATACTTCTTATACTTCTCCATATATTAAATATTCCTCCACAAATTCAATACTATTTATACTTCTTCAAGAATATATCATATTTATTATACTTCTTCAACGGATATTTAATTTTGCGAAGGTTAAGTACTTATTATACTTCTTCATACAGTGAGTAATAATTCTTATACTTCTTCATATATTGGGAAATTCTTCATGAATTGAATACTGCTAATACTTCTTCAAAGATATTTTATATTTATTATACTTCTTAAGGGTATTTCATATTTCGTATACTTCATACTTCCTATGCTTCAAGGGGAGATTTATTATTTACTTCGCAACATTCCGCAAAAGGCAAAAGGGCTTATATTTCTTATACTTCGAAGGTAGGATTTTTTATTTATAATCACAATAAGAAGAAACTTCGTAAGATAAATTGAGAAGGATATTCTAATACTTCCAGCGATAGTTGATCATTTGAAGAGCAATAATAAGGGGAAAGGGAGTACTAAGCTAAATCTTGAAGATATATTATTTATCTTCACATGATCAAGTTATGTGAATAAGGGAAACAATCAATCAAAGAAAGATTAATTCAAATTAAGCTTAGAAAAAGAAATTGTTGGATTGATTAAAAGTGCAATCAAGAAGAAAGTGTTGTATTGAAAAGAAACAGAACAGACATACAAAAAAGAGTGAAGTTGCAGAATAGATTTACAAAAAAGAGTGAAGTTATTTTTCGGGCGATCTATTCCCATCAAAATGATCTTCTTCTTCAACTTCACTATCATCTTCAACTTCACTTTCAGAGATTTCCAGATATGGAGTATCTTCAGGAATTTCTTCAGAAAGGAGCGTATGGTACTTCTTGAGAGGAATTTCATTGTCTTCGCAAATCTTGCGAGTCATCTTAGCTCGAAAACGCTTGACATATAAACTATGGTTATGCTGGGAAATTAGAAGCTGAGATCTCAAATCAGAAATTTTCTTATTACGATTAGCAAGGATAGTTTCCAGATCGTTATTCATCTTCGAGAGAAATTAAGGAATTGGTTAGTAAATTACGAAGGAAAAGTAATCAAAATAATTACCATCGCAAAGAATTTACCTTCTAGTTGCTTCTTATCATTACGAAGAGAAGAATTTTCAAGCTTTAATTGATTATTCTCCTCAAGAAGAGAAGAATTATCAATTGCGATGCTCGCAGATTGTGAATTATCTTCGTGACGAGATATTAATTCTGCATTATCAATACTTAAATCCTCTACTTTCTGACGGAGATTTGAATTTTCAACCTCTAACTTCTTACAACGATTCAAAGTTTTCTTCTCAGCAATAGAATGACGTCTTTCCCAATCAGAAGCAGCTGCACAACTAACTCTTCCAACCTAAATAAGAAAAAAAAAGGGTTAGAAATCAACAAAATAAGGGAAATAAACAAGGAATAGAGAAGAAACTTACCATGCTACCTAAAGCATATAATGAAGCAGGAGAGACGAATCTTGAAATTCCTTTGAGGGAGTTATTATCAATTACAGTAGGAACTTTACAAGCCTTCGCAATAAGTTTGCGAGCATTCGCTGTAGGAGAATTTCCTAATCCACGATAAGAATGGAGGAAAGCCTCAGAGATGCTAACCATTGCTGAGGCAAAAGTTTCTGGAATACTGCAATCTTCATCAACATCATTATCATCATCTCCTTTATCAGAAAGGGTATCGGAATTAGAACTAAAGTCCTTCTCAGGAAATTTATCATCTTCATCACCAAGATCTTCCTCAATATTCTCATTAGAAGAAATTACATTGGAATGAGACTTGGTTGGGAGTTCCCTCTTCTTCCTCCTCTCATAAACAACATCTTGAAGTTTCCTTTTCCCTTTGCGAAGAGCATCATCTTGACTACCAGAAGCTTAGGTAACCTTCGCAGAACGAAGAGTTTGTTGTCTTGCAGTAAACCTTTTAGAAGAAGAAGAACTCTTATTTTCACTCGCAGCAATCTCAGGAAGAAGTGGAACCTGCAAATTCAAATAAGGATAAGAAACAGAGGCAACAATATATTGTTTAGAAAAATACAAGAGTGTTTCTTACCTCATTTGAAATTAAAGGGTAACAAAAAGATAAGGAGATGGAAGTACATACATTTCTAAAAACCCAAGGTTGATAATGGCGGTTACGAAGGTTCGCAGGAATTTTTACTATCCTAGAAATATAAGAACCCAATAATATTAAAGGGTACTTATACCAATCTTCATCATTAGAACGACGAGGTGTCTTATTATTTCCTGAGGCATAATCAATATCGTGCATGAGAAGATCATCAGCTGCGATATTAGCTTTACGATGAAGACGAACACCCCAACGATTATTTTCTTTCCTCGCAGGAATTAGTGTGTAATTTTTGAAGAAACCCTCAACTGTATAATTCCCACCCCAATTTCTATATTTTCAAATCCAGGTTTCCTAAGATCAACTGAATACAAAGATTTCCCAAAAGCAGCACGATTTGCGAATTCGACTAAGAGGCGAATACAATCACCAGTCAATTGGTAAATGGCACAAGAAAAATTGGGGTGGGAAATAATTTCATAGAATAGAGGAAAGTTAACATCATAAAGAGGAAGAGGAAAACCTGTGAGGATTTGACCTCGTGAGATTAAAATCTTCTGATCATCCCAAACATAGTTGGTAAAGAGCTTCACACAGAGAGAAGATTTATTATCATAACCTTCAATCTCAGAGAGAATTAGGTCCCTATCAGCAAGTTCCGCATTAATCTGTTCAATAGTTTTCTTCTTTGGTGCCATTGAATATAAGATGGAAAATAGAAAGGAAAAAAGATAAAAGAGATTGCAGAGGAAGAAGTGGTGAAGAAGATGAATAAGATAAGAGAATAAAAAGCAAAAAAAAAAGGATGATATTTATAGATAGAGAGAGTTTGATGAAGATAGAAATTCATTAATACGAGTAAGCGTGAACGGTTGAAAAGAACGGTTACGAAGAAACGTGTCAAAAAGATAAGGGAAAAGTAAAAAGACGTGTTGCGAACTTGATGGGTGATAATAACTACACTAAATTTACGAGAATAGGGATTCTCATGACATTTCTTCTTCGTAGAATTGACATGAGAAGAGGCAAGATGTAGGTACTGAATATCGCAAGATAGTAGTTCACGAGTATCGTAATAAATAAAGGAGAAAAGAGTTATAAAATGATACGATGATAGAAGTAGCGCGGAGAAATAAGAAGTTTTGCGAGGATGGAATAATTTTGCGAGTATGAGTTGCGATACTTCGCAACTCATATACAGCTGTATTAGTTTTACTATAAATAGGAGTTCAAATGTAAAATTCAGGAGGTTCTTTTAGTGAGTGTAAGAAATTATCTTAGTAAAGAGAATAGAAAAAGTTGTAACTATTCTAGTTCCATTTTGATAATTCCATGTAATCAACTAAGAGAATTAATAAGAAAGTTATCATTCATCATCAAGAACTTCTTGAGTTTTTACTAATTCTATTGAGGGTGTAGTTGTAGGTTATTCTGCAACTACACGGACTCCACTGATTTCATCTTGGAACTTCACCAGATGTAACCATAACACCAATCTCTCTTGTATTTTAGTTCGCAGCCATGACCATGGCAACGCATTGAAGCTCGATTCCTTTTCCATTTATGTCTGCAATTCTACTTGACAACCACCGTTTAATCGAGACCAAAAAATGGCTAAGATCCCATTTCCACATAATCGATTCAATTAACCAAAGAACCCTAGATTGAATATAAGTTTCCAATGAATCATAGCAAACTCCCATCTATTCGCTTCTCTCAACCAAATTCTCAAACATGTGTAATAATTTCTGACTCTTGAGGCGTCTCCCTGTTGTTTCTCCGTCTCCGCCTATAATTTTTGCGCTTGCAATTTAAAATTCTCACAAGAAGACAAGCTTCCTGATCATACCAGGAATGTAAACACTAGATACCCAAGCCATTCATCCTGCAAACTTCCAAATTCAGTCCAATCAAATCCGAGAACCCTACAGACTCCATCGTTTTTGGCCAACAACATCAGCAATAATTTCAGCCATCCTTGAAGAATCAGTGGCATCAGCTGCTTTTAAAAGGACTTGAATCACCAATGAGTAAGTTGCAACTAATAGTGCTCGAAACCCTCATTTGATGAGAACACAAATTGATACTCAGTATTGTCTTTTTTTTTTTTTTAATATTTCATATAATAAAAGAAGTATGGTAGAAAGTTGGGCATGTCCAACTATTTCTTTAGCTCCACTAGTAGTAGCTTATGTGTCTAAGTGTCGAGTCTTTAGGCAAAGTTTCATTAGTCTTGAAAAAACAGAGACAATTCTCTGTTCCATTAGATGAATTTATGGCCGTGTAATGCTCAAGTGGTGGCACAAACATAAATACGTAGCTGATAAGCATGTAAATACTACATTTTATACCCATATTTATATTAGCTAGGATACAATATTTTAGTTACTAATACTGTTTTACTGTTTTTGTAGAAAGTACAAGTGAATTCGATCATCCAACGAATAAACATCAAAATGTGAGACTTATTGGTGTTTGCGACGAAAATGAAAAAATGTGGTTGGCCTGGTATCTCCATGTATCAACAACCACAATGATCAAATATGCTGGCCTGGTATCTCCATATATCAGTAGCAATGAAATGTAGCTGGCCTGGTATCTCCATATATCAGCAGCACTTATTATGCTGGCCTGGTACTTCCATGTATCAGCAACCTGGTTGGCCTGGTATTTCCATGTATCAGCAACCAGAATAATGAAACGGAGTTGGCCTGGTATCTCCATGTATCAGCAACCCCAATGATGAAATGAGGTTGGCCTGATATTTCTATATATCAGCAGCACTTTTTACGCTGGCCTGGTAAGCACTTATTATGCTGGCCTGGTATTTCTATATATCAGCAGCACTTATATATCACGTCAGAAACCGGTGCATGGAACGAAAATTCTTTTGTTTACTCTCAGCACTTGAAGCTCTTAGCCTAACAGATGAGTGGACGTGGTCAGCTCTAGCCTAACAGATGAGTTGACGTGGCCAGCTCTTAACCGCATAAATGTTTGGAATATTCTTAAGCACCATCAACATCTTATGTTCTCAGCTAAACACAGAAATGTGCATTTCTTATATATGGGTCTGTGTGTTGTGAATCAATGGTGGTGCTGCCTTGGTTATGTCTATGAACTGAAGTATAGGGGAAATGGTATTGGCTGTATGGCAGAGATGGGTTGTTGTACGTGGGTGAATGAGATTTGTTGGATATTAAAATTGCAGTCGAAGGTGAGTGAACTGCAGTTGCCGGGGATCACTTGAAGTTGTTGGATGCGAATTGATGCTGTTATTGGAGGAAGGAGACAAAGCTCCACTATTTCCTACCGAAAGTGGATTGGCAATACATCCAAAAGCTAAGTTTTGACTAAGGTTAAGGTGTTAGTGGAAGTGGTGTGAGTAGACAAATAAGTGGGACGACAAATAAATCTAAGGGAGAGAAGTCCAAGCGTCCCTTGGTGTCATGTCCAACTCTTTTGTTGTGACTTAATGGTATCTGACAAGTTTGGAAATGCTAAACTCCAAAATGTTACGGACAGAGAAGCAAGTGAAATTATAAAATTGAAGTTTGTGAGTTTGTAACACGCAGGAAAGATTTGCAAACAAGAAGTAAAGTTGTTGTGCAGTCGATGGAGATGATTGGAGCGGTTCTGATTATGAGAAAGACTGGCAGCAATGGAGTTCATTGTTTCTGGCTGGAGTTGAGGGTTTCAAAGTGGTTGAATTTACTGTTGGAAAATAAGGTTTTTTATGTGCACAAAAATTGATAATAAAACGGTTTTTCCAAAAATAAAAACACCTTCCCAATTTATCTCTTAGTTTTTTATGGGATAAGTTTTACCATACATATTTTGGATTTGGGATAGGGTTAGGGTTTTATAGGAGATGAACCTCTCTTCTCTTGCCGTTAGGTAGAAAACTTCTTCTTCGTCTTCTATTTTTGATACGATGATTTAAGTGCTAACGTTTCATGAGTTTTCCGCTGCCAAGTTCTAGAAGGACAAGTTTGAATGTGTTATTCAAACTTGTTAAGATTGTTGTATCTTGGAGGCAGATGTACCCGTAAGGCTATAACATCATCTTTTCAGAGTGTAGCCGGGCATTCTTGTCTTAAGGACAGTATGTTGAACATGTGCCTCAATCTACCACCATTTTCTTCTTTCTATGGTGTTTACTGTTTACAGAGATGTTCAAGACATCAACGCTGGAGTCGGAGACAACACAAAAACAGATAAGTGCCTTCTTATATTAATTAATTGTTTGATATTTTTTCAATTTTGATTGTTATTCCCCAACAATCTTAAGACAGGATATTTCATAATAACAATTAAAATTGTGGAATTGGGTTTAATAACTAGGACCAGTAAAGTGGAGCGTAGGTCTTGATTTTTCATGAATCTAAATTTTCTTTTGAACCCTAAGAAGAAAAGATGCACCACGTAATTATATACATGGGTGTTTGTCCCAGAATCCATAACTGATTGGTTTGTGGGAACTTTGTAGATTAAATAATTGTATGAGGGAGACATAAAATCTAACTAGATATGAATCTTTATTATGGACGTGAAAGAGCTTATATGTGCTGTAAAATTGACTAATGAATTAGTATCTAGCCTACTGAATCGAAAAGTTTAATTCGTTAACAGTATCGATGTCTCCAAGCATGTGATGTATAGTAGGTGATAAGATTGAACCAAAATTTATGTCACGTAGCTGTTTGATTCCTTGCGTGTGAGGAACTGTTGTCATATCAATTTGAAAGTTGAGACCATGAAAATTTTCTTTCAGTTGTTGTTCGGTTAGAGTCAAATTTTTAATTTGTGTCTTGTGATCTAACCGTGTGCAGTGTGGGCTTTCAATTAGTTTTAAATTGAGAATGTTTCTTATATGTGTCAATTAATTAAGTGGTTGATTGTTTGACAGCAGAAAACTATCATCTGGCCTGGTACATACGGGCGTTTCTACAAGTGTGTGGTGGAAAGTGTATGAACACACCGACGTCTTATGTGAGATAAATGGCTAACAGTGTGTGATGATGGCTTCTTCCTTTTGCCAGTGGTTTTCCTCAAGAGCATAAACAGATTGGCATGCTATGACTCAGGCGGTTACTTAAAGGACAGTAGCCTGCACAGTTCCGGATTAGTTGAAGCTGCCAAAACAGATGGAAGTCCTAGAGCTCCCCGTCACTTGTCGGAGCTAACTGGTGATAATGATAATCATCATAACAATTTAATCTGTGATCAGTGGTACCAAGGGATTCCTTTTTTGATGGTCCACGGACTATTATAGATGCAACCACAAAGGCGTATAAATTTAATTTTAGTCCTTTGGATGCAAATAAGCCTTTTAGATGCCTCTGGGACTGGATATTCAGATTCTTATTGAATTTGGAGATTTCAGCAACTTGGTTGAGAGTGATACACTGCCTTATGGTGGCATGGTGACACATTAGATACTTGTACCTTTTTCTGGGATTTTCTTCTTTTGATAGTCTTAATCCACCTCCACTATCAACTAGAGAAGAGTTAAGGATTCTCGGTTAGCACCAACCATTAGAGGTGAATTTGAGCATCCGTCGAAAGCCGAATCCATGTTGACATTTGCTTCAGAATTAGAGCCGTTTAAACAGCTCCAAGTGAGATGCCGTCATCAATTTTCTGTAGTCACCACATGTTTGATATTTTTGCAAGTGTATCAACATTTGACTTGATATATGGGAGAAAAAGCTGACAGCAGCAAGCTATCATTTGCGCTAGTACCTACACGAAGGCATCGGTATTCCGAAATCCAACTTTGATACGCATGCTAAAGAGATAGCAAGTGAATACTAGAAAAATTGGCGTTCGCGCTAGGAGTAGTCCCTTGTGTTCCTTTCATTGGTATGTCTCTACCAAGGTACAAACCTATGATCGTTCAACTGCCATAATCAAATGAAGGAAAAGGTAGAGTAATTTGTATTCTACTAAGGTACGTTCTCTATTTTAAGTTCAATGCTTCCAAGAATTCTTTAAGTGGGATTACGGAATCCATTGATACCAAAGGTATTCATTTCACTGAATTACATCTAGAGGTGCGACTTTAAATGATTCATAGTATACAGAGTGTTACTTAGCTGGGAGCACTAATTCATAGATGTCATTGTTTGACTAAATTCAAACTAAATGTGATGATTAGATTACCTTGAAACTGTGGGGGTAAGAAATCCCCTGACGGGTGATACAATATGTACTCAGATAACCAAAAGATATATTATGGTACAAATACAATAGTTACCATAGAATGAGGTTCTTTTTCAAGCTGTACCTTATTCTTGTGATCACTTATCTTGGCTTTGAGTATAAATTAGTCAGGTAAACAGTCCATGTGCAATGAAGAGCCGGTGGATGCGGGAACTGGAACACTATAGATTGTGCTAGCCAAAGTGTGTTCTCCATCAACAAAATCATGCACAACGGAATGGGGCCGATCAGATGTGTTAAACACCTAAAATCTTCGACAGAGGAGCGACAAGTAGTTGATGTGCGAAAGAGGTGCAGAGGTACTCTAGAAGAACCAGTGGGATCGTCCGCCATTACTGAATTTATTGATTTGCTCGAGACTTCTACAAGCAAATCATACGATAATATATGCAAACCTAAAGTGGACTTGAGGCTTCAATAGAGGACGATCAGCAAACAGTTTATTCTGCGAATGAAGTGCATGAGTGCTTAGACAATACAGTGGAATCCTACGGCACTACTGAGATCTATATATCTGTTTGAGACTTCTTCGAGAAAATCATTTGATATTCTTCGCCAACCTGGAGCAGATTTTGCTTCTACGTTCGACTCTGTGAGTGATACGAAATTAGATGTTGATTGCGTTGAAGCTGATTTGAGAGACTCAATAAATAGTCAACATGATCGATATAAATTTGGCTAATGCCAAGTCAAATTACTGTCGGAGTTCTCAAACAGCTGAAACTCCATCTGCCTCTTCCAGTAATGTGTTCATCCCAACTGAGCAATTTCTATAAACTAATTCTGAAGCAGGGTGCAGTTTTAGGGAGGGAATCACAACAATTAGTGGTTGCAGTATAGAAGAGGCCACTTCATTAAAATGTTCAGTTGGAGGCTCTTTGCCAGGTGAGGTGAAGTAAAAGTTTAAGAACCTGCTGGAGATAACAACTTTGAGTAAAGCGTAAGCCTTTGTTTTCTCATGGTTTTCTTGACAAGAACAACAGCTGTAAGTCATAAAACAGAAAAGGGAAAACAAACATGGGATCTAGCGAAGTTGGTCTCTCATGCAAGAATTGACAGGAACTAATATGCGCTTGATGTGGTCTAAAGGATCAGTAGGTAATCAAAAGAAATTTTGAGGATATAGTTTCTGTCTAACGTGTTTATATGTTGTAAAACAGATGTGCATGTACGCGTTTATCCTGGAAAATCAGATGGATGCTCTAACTAGAGGACCAGAGATTGGAATGCATGAGGTACATAATTAATTTCAAATATGTGATACATATTACACTAACCTTAAGTTTGAGGAAGCTATAATGAATGTACTGTTGAATAGTACATTTATTTTTTGTATGCTTTGCAACCACCTATGAAATATGTGATATTTACTATTTGACTGAAAGACCAAGTTAGTTGATATGATCTAAAGGATCGAAGGGAACCAGAAGAAATTCTGAAGGAGATGGTCTTTGTCAAACTCGATGCGTTTAATGTGTGTTGTAAATGTGCAAATACACTAGTATCTCAAAAGAATTATTGGGATTATCTAATCAGAGACTTGCAATACTTGAGGTACATCTTAAATTATTTATGTGATACATATTGTACTGACCTTAAAAGATGTTGTTATTTCAGGCTGGAAAAATCTTAGCTTATGTGTGTACCCTCTTAAGGAGTGTCTATTTAAGGAATTCCTTAAAATAGACATGATGAAATTGTTTTTTCGAGAAATCAAAGTTCGTGTGCTTTAATTCAAGCATGAGAGGAAGCCGAATGGCTATTAATATTCTTCTTAGAAGATATTCCTTTGTGACCGAAGCCTATGGCCATCATTGCAGAAACTCAATTGACTAGGTGAGTCTAAAGTAAATGAGCAATGACAAAGTCTAGACATACTCAGAGAAGGCTAATTCGGTAAGACAACTATACTCTTTAATGAAGTAATTTTAGTTGATTCATGAAAGTCAAAAAGAGAGTCTCGGTAGACATGTAAAGTCAAAACAGAACCTCATGGACTTAGTGAAGTCAACAGAAAAATTAGTGATCCTTTGACAAAAGGAAAATCTAGAGAGATAGTTTGTAATTATACATCGAGGGGGATGGGACTTAAGCTCATAAAATAAACTTGCCATGAAGGATACTCAACCTTGCTGACTGGAGATCCCAAGATCAAGGTTTAGAATGAGACAACTAATTTATGGTGGGTAATGGTAAACACTATCCGAGAATTATATTCTCTAGTCCCTTCCCAATGGTGTAGATGTGATAGTGTGACTGCATGTGAAGGATGACTTTTAATAAGTTTTAATGAGTTCTGTAGTTTCAATTTAAGATTGAAGTGGGGTGTAGCAGTGAACACTCTTGATAGAACTCACCTATCTGAATGAGGAAGTGGGTCGCTTCCTATGAGAATATGAGCTGATTCTCTATAGCATTCTGAGAAACAAGATACGTCCAGGGCCAAAACGGACACAACCGCATGAGCTTGGCAGCAACCTTGGAAATATCATGTGTGGTTTTTATCGCGAGTTACACCAAATGTTAGACAGTTCAAGACCTTATAGACACTGGCTAATAAGTAGTTACGGTAACCTCTCACTAAGCAAAGGTTCAAGACCTTATGGACACCTACGCCTATTCGTAATATTTCCTGTTTTCCACGTTTTATCATATTTTCATTCATGTGGGGGATTGTTGGAAAATAAGGTTTTTTATGTGAATAAAAATTGATAATAAAACGGTTTTTCCAAAAATAAAAACACCTTCCCAATTTATCTCTTAGTTTTTTATGGGATAAGTTTTACCATATATATTTTGGATTTGGGTTAGGGTTTTATAGGAGATGAACCTCTCTTCTCTTGCCGTTAGGGTAGAAAACTTCTTCTTCATCTTCTATGTTTGATACGATGGTTTAAGAGCTAACGTTGCATGAGTTTTCCGCTGCCAAGTTCTAGAAGGACAAGTTTGAATGTGTTATTCAAACTTGTTGTTAAGATTGTTGTATCTTGGAGGCAGATGTACCCGTAGGGCTATATCATCATCTTTTCATAGTGTAGCCGGGCATTCTTGTCTTAAGTACAGTATGTTGAACATGCGCCTCAATTTACCACCATTTTCTTCTTTCTATGGTGTTTACAGAGATGTTCAAGACATCAACGCTGGAGTCGGAGACAACACAAAAACAGATAAGTGCCTTCTTATATTAATTATTTGTTTGATATTTTTTCAATTTTGATTGTTATTCCCCAACATTTACACCACCGAGTTAATCTGCATGCTGTCGGGAATGATCGGAAACGAGTGTTGGCTGTTATGGATGGTTCGTATAGCGATCTGTGGTCTCGATTATAAAGTCTTGGGGTTACTGGTATCAGTCAATGGGTTTGTATGATATTGATGATTAATACAAAGCGGGTGAGATCGAGAATAGTGGACTGCAGAGACAGCTCGGACATGAAAGCAGTGAATCAAACTGGCACTGGTTATGATGGTGATTATAAAGAAGGATTAATCAAGATGCCTGATGTTGGTGTTATAAGCTGAGACCGAGATGGAGAGATGGGTTTTGTGAGGTGCTGTGATGAGGAAGAAATAATGCAGTTGGTGATGGGGAATACAATCGAATACAGTTGGTGGAGGTAATGGTTTGGCTGATGAGAAGATAACATGAGTATGGATCAAAGTTTGGAGAGTCCACCGTTGAGTGTTTGGATTTTGATGGGTCTGCATATGGGATGTTTGACTAAAACGGAGGTGATGGTTGCAGCAGCGATACAAGAACCAATGGTGGTTATCTATTTACTCAACATTATGGAAACAAATGGACAAAAATTTGTAGTCTGGGACGAATGAAGCTGAAACCAGTGGTCAGATAGATGGGTCAGAGAATGCACTTATGTGTTGTGGTACGACCAGTGAAGTTGGGGTTCAAGTTAAGCTGGTATAGTGGAGATGTCGTCTGCCAGAGGATGAAACTGCTTGGATGGCCATAAAACTAGTAAGCGGTAATGGCGGCTAGAAGTTCAGGGATGTAAATTGGAGCTGTGGACGGACTTCTGAAAGAGCCTGGATTTAGAAACTGAGATCGGTACTTGTACTGGGCCTAAGCAATTATTTGCTAGGTCTTATTTTGGACTCGCAGTAGCACCTATACAAGAGAACATAGAAAGAAAAAGTAAAAAAAAATGGAGGCGGCAGACAGCCGTAAACAGGGAGCTGCGGCTACAGAGCCGCTTCACGGAGAATAGGGTTTAGAGTTTGAAGTTTCATCTCTATGATTTTGTTTTTGCTTAACTAGTTTCATTCGAATATGTTTATGGCTTTTAAGAAAGCCATGTCTAGCTAGAGCTATGCTAGAGTTTAGATAGAAACCAATTTGATTATATAAACTTTACAATGATATTTCTAATAATGATTCATTGAGTAGTAATTTCTCTTCATATTATATAGCTTGGTATTTATTCGATTATGTGATTTTCTTGATTATTTATGCTTTTGAATTGATATTTTTTGCTTCGGTTAAATCCCTAGACGTGGTATGCAAGGATAGATATATAATGCTTAAGAATCACTACACATGAAACGAAGGAAATTACAGCGGAGAAACTATACTTTTATAATTTAACATACCATCTTCCGAGACATGAAATTGATTTCGATATTTGTCTTGAGTAATAAATAGAAATTAGTAGAGTTTTATATGATTGAAT
The DNA here is from genome assembly GCA_023529315.1 of Papaver bracteatum. Lineage (NCBI taxonomy): Eukaryota > Viridiplantae > Streptophyta > Magnoliopsida > Ranunculales > Papaveraceae > Papaver > Papaver bracteatum. The sequence goes on from JAJJWX010005152.1 coordinate 3,972,944, forward strand.
TGGTGGATTTCGAAAACCCTAGCAATCCTTTTCCTGTTTTGTTTATTGTCAGAATTATTATTATTTCATTTTGTTCTGAAATCTGAAAAATTGTTAAGCATCATCGTATTTGATTACTTTGTTTTTGGTATTAGTTGGTAGAGTATTTCACACTCCCTGTGGGAACGACCTGTACTTGCCATTGTTCTACTAGTTAGACACTTTGCACTTGCAGTATTATTATTGTAGGTTTCCGAACCTACCAAGTTTTTGGCGCTGCCGAGGAGTGGTTGCATAATACACTCTGACTGATATCAATTTTTGTATATAACTTATTTTTATTTTATTTTGTATATAATTTATTTTTTTCTCTTTCTTTTAGATTTCTTTTAGTTCTTTTTACCTAGTTCGTTTGAATATTTTCCAGGTACCTTAGTTTGAAGTGCTATAGTCGAAAAGATGCACTCGCAAAGATTTTGCAAAAACCACTTGGAAGATCCACTAGAGGTTTGCTTAGCACATTTTGGGTATGATTTTGATGATGATAGTTTTATTTGTGAAGTCAATGCCTTATTAGACTCCACACCACTGCTAGACACTAACAAATGGAAGCCCAAACTAGAACCTCTAGTTATGTCTGAGTCTCGACTAGTTCCATCAGTTGAGAATGGTCCGACCTTGACCCATAATCCATTAAGTTCTGATTTTTTTTGTCTTGATGATATTGATAATGAAACCGTTTTACATAATAATGGGTCTATGAGTCGTGACATTATTGCTCCATTGAGGCCTTGTTCAACGAGTTAATTTGAACCAACATATGTTTGTGTGCCTGACTTAGCTGAATTTGAACCAATATCAGTCGTGGAAGTTATTTCCGCTGACTTAGAACCAGATTTAGGGAGTACAACAACTGTTCAATTCTTTTGACAATCTTTACTAATCATCTTTGAACCTGATTTACTTCATATTCAAGGTTTGAATTATGTTTTGAATAAGATTGAATTCAGTTTTATCTCTCTGGGGACTAATCTTTCTTACTGCAGGTTCATGTTTTCGACTAATCAGATTAGTTGGGTTGATCCCCAACTCTTCAGGCTTTATATATATGACTCACAGCTTACCTTGGGGTACCAACCCCACATTGTTTGAGAACGTGCTACTGGCAAGTAGGGAAACAGATAACTTTCGCTTCATGGGAGTCAACCTATCAGATTTGTTCCCTCTACTCTATCTCTTATTTTATTTTTATTTATTTTGTCATTTCCCATCTTAATTTCTATGTTGGATGACTCAATTACATTGAGGACAATGTAATGTTTAAGTGTGGGGGAGTGGGTAATTTTCCATATTTTTGCAGATTTTCACTTTTCTTAGGAATATATATATAAAAAAAAATCAATTGCATAATATCTCTGTTTTTCTCGAGGACTAGCAAAATATAAGTGTGGGGGTGTTGATAAGCATGTAAATGCTACATTTTATACCCATATTTATATTAGCTAGGATACAATATTTTAGTTACTAATACTATTTTACTGCTTTTGTAGAAAGTACAAGTGAATTCGATCATCCAACGAATAAACAACAAAATGTGAGACTTATTGGTGTTTGCGACGAAAATGGAAAAATGTGGTTGGCCTGGTATCTCCATGTATCAGTAACCACAATGATCAAATATGTTAGCCTGGTATCTCCATATATCAGCAGCAATGAAATGTAGCTGGCTTGGTATCTCCATATATCAGCAACACTTATTATACTGGCCTGGTACTTTCATGTATCAGCAGCCGGGTTGGCCTGGTATTTCCATGTATCAGCAACCAGAATAATGAAACGGGGTTGGCATGGTACCTCCATGTATCAGCAACCATAATGATGAAATGAGGTTGGCCTGGTACCTCCATGTATCAGCAACCACAATGATGAAATATGCTGGCCTGGTATTTCTATATATCAGCAGAACTTTTTACGATGTCCTGGTATTTTATATATCAACAACACTTATTATGCTGGCCTGGTATTTCTATATATCAGCAACACTTATATATCACGGCAGAAACCGGTGCATGGAACGGAAATTCTTTTGTTTACTCTCAGCACATGAAGCTCTTAGCCTAACAGATGAGTGGACGTGGCCAGCTCTTAACCGCGGAAATGTTTGGAATATTCTTAAGCACCATCAACATCTTACGTTCTCAGCTAAACACAAAAATGTGCATTTCTTATATATGGGTCTGTGTGTTGTGAATCAATAGTGGTGCTGCCTTGGTTATGGTTATGAACTGAGGTACAGGGGAAATGGTGTTGGCTGTATGGCAGAGATAGGTTGTTGTACGTGGGTGAATAAGATTTGTTGGATATTCAAATTACAGTCGAAGGTGGGTGAATTGCAGTTTTCGGGGATGACTTGAAGTTGTTGTGTGTGAATTGATGCTGTTATTGGAGGAAAGAGACAAAACTCAACTATTTCCTACTGAAAGTAGATTGGAAATACATCCAAAAGCTAAGTTTTGACTAAGGTTAAGGTGTTAGTGGAAGTGGTGTGAGTAGACAAATAATTGGGACGACAAATAAATCTAAGGGAGAGAAGTCCAAGCGTCCCTTGGTGTCATGTCCAACTCTTTTGTTGTGACTTAATGGTATCTGACAAGTTTGGAAATGCTAAACTCCAAAATGTTACGGACAGAGAAGCAAGTGAAATTATAAAATTGAAGTTTGTAACACGCATGAAAGATTTACAAAGAAGTCAAGTTGTTGTGCAGACGATGGAGATGATTGGAGTGGTTCTGATTATGAGAAAGACTGGTAGTAATGGAGTTCATTTTTTCTGGCTGGAGTTGAGGGTTTCAAAGTGGTTGAATTTACACCATCGAGTTAATCTTCATGCTGTCGGGAATGATGATCGGAAACGAGTGCTGGATGATATGGATGGTTCGTATAATGATATGTGGTATCGATTATAAAGTCTTGGGGTTACTGGTAGCATTCAATGGGTTTGTATGATGTTGATGATTAATATAAAGCGGGTGAGATCGAGAACAATGGACTGCAGAGAGAGCTCGGACATAAAAGCAGTGAATCAAACTGGCGCTGGTTATGATGGTGATTATAAAGAAGGATTAATCAAGATGACTATTGTTGGTGCTATAAGCTGAGACCGAGATTGAGAGATGGGTTTTGTGAGGTGCTGTGACGAGGAAGAAATAATAGTTGGTGGAGGTAATGGTTTGGCTGATGAGAAGATAACATGAGTATGGATCAAAGTTTGGAGAATCCACCGTTGAGTGTTTGGATTTTGATGGGTCTCGGCATATGGGATGTTCGACTGAAACGGAGGTGATGGTTGCAGCAGCGAGACAAGAACCAGTGTTGGTTGTCTATTTACTCAACATCATGGCAACAAACGGACAGAAATTTGTAGTCTGGGACGAATGAAGCTGAAACCAGTGGTCAAATAGATGGTCAGAGAATGCACTTAGGTGTTGTGGTACGACCAGTGAAGTTGGGGTTCATGTTGAGCTGGTCTAGTGGAGATGTCATCTTCCAGAGGAGGAAACTGCTTAGATGAACATAAAACTGGTAAGCGGTGATGGCGGATAGAAGTTCAGGGATGTCAATTGGAGCTGTGGACGGACTTCTGAAAGAGCCTGGATTTAGAAACTGAGATCGGTACTTGGACTGGGCCTAAGCAATTATTTGATATGTCTTATTTTGGACTCGCAGTAGCACCTATACAAGAGAACACATAAAGAAAGAAAGAAAAAAAACCGGAGGCGGCAGACAGCCGTAAACAGGGAGCTGCGGCTACATAGCCGCTTCACGGAAAATAGTGTTTAGAGTTTGAAGTTTCATCTCTTTGATTTTGTTTTTGCTTAGCTAGTTTCATTAGAATATGTTTATGGCTTTTAAGAAAGCCATGTCTAGCTAGAGATATGCTAGGGTTTAGATAGAAACCAATTTGATTATATAAACTTTACAATAATATTTCTAATAATGATTCATTGAGTAGTAATTTCTCTTCATATTATATAGCTTGGTATTTATTCGATTATGTGATTTTCTTGATTATTTATGCTTTTGAATTGATATTTTGTGCTTCGGTTAAATCCCTAGACGTGGTATGCAAGGGTAGATAGATAATGCTTTAGAATCACTACACATGAAGCGAAGGAAATTACAGCGGAGAAACTATACTTTTATAATTTAACATACCATCTTCCGAGACATGAAATTGATTTCGATATTTGTCTTGAGTAATAAATAGAAATTAGTAAAGTTTTATATGATTGAATTGGTGGAAATCGAAAACCTTAACAACCCTTTTCCTATTTTGTTTATTTTCAGAATTGTTATTATTTCATTTTGTTCCGAAATCTGAAAAATTGGTAAGCATCATCGTATTTGATTACTTTGTTTTTGGTATTAGTTGGTAGAGTATTTCACACTCCCTGTGGGAACGACTTGTATTTGCCATTGTTCTACTAGTTAGACACTGTGCACTTGCAGTATTATTATTGTAGGTTTCTGAACCTACCAGTAGCCACTTTCAACTCAGCTCTTTTGGTTTTATGAGTAGCAATGTTGGCCATTTTGTCGCAAACATCATTTTCGCTCCAATTTAGCCACTTCTTCTCCGGTGATCGGAATTCACTTGTACTTTCTATAAAAACACTAAAATAATAATATATGTAAAAATATTGAGTCCTAGGTAATATAATATGGGTATAAAATGTAGCTTTTTATGTGTTTATCACATGCACAATAATGATGAAGCATAAAAAATATCCAAAGATAATTTATATAAGCCATATGTTAACATACCAAATTCAACATTCTGCATATTAAAACTAACAGAAATTTTGCCTCCTTTTAGCATAAAACCATAACAGAAGGCAAATTTTGACTAATACTAGGAACATAGAAAGTATCTTCCAAATCTAAAACAAAACCTCCATCTAAAACTAGCCTAAAAGTTCCAACTCCTTCAACTTTAGTTGGATCCTTATTTGCAAGAAAAACTTTCTCATCATCCCTTGGTTTCCGCTGACTTATGAACCACTGCAAAGAATCTGAAATGTGCACAAGAGAACCAGAGTCAACCCACCAAGTATTACTAGGAATATCTAATAAATTTGTTTCAATACAAACAAAGGCTAGATTACTACATTATTTCTTCTTTAACCATTCCTTGTACTTATAGCAACTCTTCTTCATATTCCCTTTCTTTTGACAGAAAAAACACTCAATCTCCTCAGATGGTTTTGGATTGTCTCCCTTAGTATGACTAGCAGAGTTAGAAGCTTGATCAGCTCACTTTTTCTTGTCATTAGCCACTTGAACAGATCCACTCTTTTTATTAAAGTTTGTTTTAAAACCTTTTTTTTTTTTAAGTTTTTCTTTTTTTGCTCCATAATAAGATAAGTTCACATATTCCACCTTACCCTGCTTTTGTCGTTCTTCTTCCATCATACAATAAGCAATCAACTCATTTACAATCAATTTCTTTTAATTCTTGCGCATATATTATAGTTCACTTTGAAAGTTTCAAAGGAACGGGGAAGAGATGCTATAACTAAATGAACGAGAAAATCAGTACCTAGGTCCATTTCTAACTCCTTAAGCGAAATGGTAAGCTTTGACAACTTGAAGATATGCTCGTGAACATTTCCATGTCTGTCGTACTTCAGTTAAATGAGTTGGGTTAAATAGGTGAACTGAAGTGCCTTCTTGGACCCCGTAAACTGGTCCTCTATGTCTTTCATCAGTTATTTTCCAGTATCCTTCGTTGGAATTCCACCTCGAATATCATCTCCTATCGAGGACTTAATGATCATCATCGCCATCTTGTCAGATTTCATCTATCTGAGATAACTAGTCTTAACAGATTTAGTTGCATTTAGTTAAGGAACTTTAGGCATTTCTTCGCTGAGAGCGATGTCATATTACATACATCCCAAAACAATCTCAAGTTGTGACTCCATTTCTTAAAATTTGAACCACTTAGTGGTTCAATTCCAGTCAAATGATGTTGAACAATACTCTCATCCATAACTCTCAACAGTTCACCATTATAGTAATGGGTTAAGAACTCGAACTTCAATGTAACGACAATATACAATTTGATTGTATGTAGCAAAACTTTTATGTAATGACAAATACTATTCTACTGAAAAATAAAGTTGTAAATTAGTCTTAGGGTATGACTAAAATACTTAGAGTGTATTATAAAAAAAAAAAAGGCAACAAAAACTGCAAACTTTTCACTTTACGGGACAACAAAAATTATCAATATACACCTTTGGGCGCTACAAAACGACAATTTTTTACCTCCCTATATGCGATGAATATCACTTACAGAACTAACTTATCAGTATTTGCGTCGATACAAACACTTCATTTCCTTTATCTCTAGTCAGGACCTATAAAGTCATTCTACTCTACCTAGTTCACACATAAAACCACTACACACATTTGGGCAGTACTAGCAGTTCATTTCTCATACGTATACAACTTGTGATCTTAATTGTTACAAACCAAAATCAATGAAAACATAATTTTACAAGTCAGACACCTTTGGGCAAGACTTAGTACTTGTAAAAACTGTGTATTATTAAATGGTCACTTTAGTGGTCCTCCATAACCCAAGATAGGATAAACCTTTATATTCCATTGATTCTAATCTTAATCATTACACACATAGACTGTATAGATTTGTCTGATCATGAAAGAAGATACAACCCAAGCTTGTAACAAGTTCACAACATATTTACCATAAAAAAAAAATCTTTCAGAAATTTTTTCAAACACTTTAGATGCATATGGACAAACATACAATTGTAATATCAACTAACAAAAACAATTTTCTGATTTGGTTTATAAAGAATAAAAAAAAAATTCAAATCAATTCATCCATACACAAAACATAAAATCGGATTCTAATCAAGGGCACAACCAAGCTCTAGATGCCTATTGTTAGAAAAAGTTCTGTCAATACACATACTTTAGTTAACAGAAACAACACAGACCTTGCCAAGAATTAGAATCATAATTCAAACTTCTATATTAAGTTTAGTTACATACCTTTTAGAGCTCAATAAGTAGTAGCAGATGAACAAGAACCGGCAATAACGAATAAGGACAGAGTCTTCCATTCTCTTTCAATTTCTGCCGTATATAGGATATAATAAGCATGCTTTGATGAGAAGAGGGATTCTCCTCTTTATAGTATTCTCTAATCCTTACCCATTATGGAAATTTAGCGACTTAGGAGTTTAACCACAATCAAATTCTGCTAGCTCACCTCGCAGATGGGATAGATCTATTGCGACGATATCGCTTCCCTTATCTCCATGTGACGGATCCAGATTTTAAAAAATATATGTGTTTAGTTTTGACAATACTTGTAGGATATCTTACATTTGTTTATTGGTTAACACACTCACCTAGAGATATTTTATTATTAATCCGCGAGTGAATGTTTTATTAGAAATGGATAACAAAACATTCTCCTTATATAGTGCTTTGGTTTATAATCATCAGCGACTTGACATTTTTTTTTGTTATTTATTTATTTATTTTCGGTGAAAAGTTAACACTTAAATTATCAACCCGGAAGAGAAACTTATGGGAATGTTCAAAGTTTATTAATATTTACTTTGCTTCATAACATACTCATACTCGGTAAGTCATCCTAGAAATTAATTGTTTTGTTTGGAAAAACGAATACCGTGAAGACTTAAGATATAAAGGTAACATTCACATCCAAAGAAATCACGATAGAGATTTAATATCATTTAACAAAGACATATCATCAAGGTTTCACGACGGTTCTATCGAGGTTTGTATACTGAATTGTCTTACATCCAAATAAAAAAATAAATTAAAACTCATGTAGTATGACAAAGGAAGTGTCCACAAATTTACTCTATGAAAATCATGTTCACCCTCGTCCCATAAATTTACTTAATGTAAATCAAGTTTAATTCTAGTATAAGGAGCAAAACACCACATGGTTATTGTGTAGCACATGCACAATGTAGCATTATTTTTATTAATGAGGACCGAATGGTAAGCCATATTTATCGATACATGCATGTGCGTAAGTATGTATCACAATTACGGGTCGATATGGCATAGATACGATCCATATCGAATACCCGGGATACCGATATACTGAGGATCTTGGATCAGTATCAACAAATACATATACGAAACAAATTTTTATACCAATTCGAAAAAGAATAGTTAACGTTATTACGGAAAACACAAATGAATTGAAAATAGTAAACTTATTACACCTTTATTAGTCTTCTTGGCACTTGTGTGTTTCCAATATACACTGGAAATATTTGTGAATTTATTTATTGTTTTATATCGATTTGTGAGCATTGGGAAGGTGAAATTAATTTTTATGGATAAAAACACCAGGAAGGTGAAAGTGGAGCTAGAGATGGTCTTTTTGGTGATATCATTTTGATAATCCTGTTGATGCTCATGATCAAGATCATCATGGTGATAGACCACAAGATCCATATCTTTCGCAACACCACATGTTAGCTTTATTAGCTTACCTTGATAGCCAAAATGACACACAATCTTTATCCATGTGACGAATCAAGATTTGATAGTTTAAGCTATCGGTGTCACTTAGTGATATATCTTTTTTCAGAATGGAGAATCAATGGAATTTCGATCAACAATCTCAATATGGAATGCATGAATATCATGATAGACGAAAAGGACCCTTTAAAGATTTATCTATTTCTTACGCACATCCTCAACAAATAGGATATTATCTAGAAAAGCAAAGTCAACCATCTACTAGTTATTCAAATTACGAAGAAGTTAATTCGAACTTTAATGTTTTAATATAAAATTTTATTTTCATGATCAATGGAAACAATAAAATGTATGCAGTCAAATCTAATGAAAAAAAAATTATTTGAATTACAATATTTTTCGGATTCAATGTTTCAATCACTTTTATTTAGCTCATTCACACACTTGATAGTGTATCTCAACATCTAAAATTTTCAAATCTATAGCACGGTGGATGACAATAATGCTTTAATTAGACAAAAATCATCAATATCTGACCGATACGATACCGTATCTCGATACGGCGAACCATGATACGAGGGAGGAAAATAAATTCTGACATTTTTTTTTAATAACAGGAAAATAAGTAAATAACTGAAAAGGAAAATAAATAAAAACCGTATAATAAATAATGAGACAGCTATACAAGAGTCCCTCCAGACCAGACCACGAAGTGCTTGAATTTTTGTTGTTGTGTTTGCTTATTTCTCTCTCTCTCACTCACTCCTATCAGATCTCTCTCCTCTTTCTCTGACGACGGATCAAAGTAAGTAAACTTTTCATCTTAAGATCTTCCTTGTCCCTCTAATCAAAATCATAACTTTTCAATCATTATTAACTTTTAAACGTGTCATCAATCTGATAGTTTACTGAATTGATGGTATCTCTGATTTCACGATTTGGGTTTTGGTCAATTCTGAATTTTGAGTTTGATCGGACACTAAATTAGATTATCGGGTTTCTTAGGTATTCTAATTTTCACATAATGTGTTTGATAATTCAGTTCCCAAGAAATTGGTGTGGATCCTGAACTGAATGGATATTTTCATGTGATTAAGAATTTTAGCTTTACTTGAGAGTTTTATTTGAATTTAGCCGATTTCTATGTTAACTTAGTTTACTTGGAATATTTATTAGGTTATCATCAAGTTGAAGATGGGTATTCCATTAAATGACATGGAGGAGGGATCTCTGGAAATTGGAATGGGTAAGTTATCCTTTTTATTTTTCGCTTTGGATATTTTGTACTAAGGGTCCATTGATATTGTGTTTTATCATCATGGATCTAAAGGATGTGTGCTACATTCTCTTGTAACTTGCACATGGAAATATATATCAATGTGCACTTGTGGATCATTTGGTTTCGTTAGTTGAACTAGAATTGTTCATTAACGTTGCTATTTTGTTGACTTAGTTTTGTGTGAGAACTGCGTTTTTTGTCTTTGCTTGATTTCTTGATGTCTCGTAGATTGTTGATATTGAAGTTACCCTTTTCCATGTCAATTTCAGAGTACAGAACTGTTTCTGGAGTTGCAGGACCACTTGTTATCTTAGAGAAAGTGAAGGTATAATTGTTAGTTTTTTCTTACTAATTGTCCGCTTACATTCTACAGTTATCTGATTTACCTCTGTTTTTTTAGGGTCCCAAATATCAGGAAATTGTGAATATTCGATTAGGTGATGGAACTACTCGACGTGGTCAAGTTCTAGAAGTCGATGGAGAAAAGGCTGTAGTGCAGGTTTTTCGCTCTCTCATATTTAAGAGTTTTGACAGTCATCCAAATCAATTTTATTTGTTAATTTGCATGTTTTCCTTTATGCTAAATGTAATTTGCATCCCAAAATTTCATGGAGTTTATTTCCTTCAAAGATATGCACGACCTTGTTACATTATTTTCAGAACTATGCCTTTTAGTTTATCTGGTGTGTCCATGTTCCCGTGTTCACCTGGGATTCCCATCATGATTCTGTAGCCACTTCATTTACAGCGACAGATAACTACTTCCAGTTTAGCTTATACTTTCTTTTCTATCTGACCATCTCTTCTACAACTTGGCTGGTCGATTGTATTAAGACTATCAGCAAAAAGTTCATCGGTTCATTATGTCACTCCCCGTGTTCCGAAATTAATTTTAGCGTTGTTTTCCATTGGTTCTTAAAAACTGGCTTCTTTTTCATGACGTATGTTTCGCTGATGCAAAATTGCTTCTGTCAGGTCTTCGAAGGGACATCAGGGATTGACAACAAGTACACAACTGTGCAGTTCACCGGAGAGGTACATAATGTTTTTCTTCTCTTCATGTTTCTTACATGATTCTTTTGATACATCCAATTTCAATCTTCCTACTGGCGTCACTTTAGCCAAACTTCAGAATTTTTATGTGGTGTCATCCTAACTTGTCGGTATTATTAAAAAAAGTTACAGAATGTTAGATCTGTAATTGAATAAGATTCGTCGGTTTTTACATCACCTTCAAATTTGCTTTATACAGGTATTGAAAACTCCCGTCTCGCAAGATATGCTTGGACGAATTTTTAACGGATCAGGAAAACCAATTGACAATGGCCCTCCCATTCTTCCCGAGGCATACTTGGATATTTCTGGTCTGTGATAGAGACACTACTGATTTGTCTTCATTTGCTGGTCATTCTTAAAATTTTGATGAGCAAGTATCATATGTATATTCTAAAATCGTGTCTGTCTTTCTCAGGAAGTTCTATTAATCCTAGTGAGAGAACCTATCCTGAAGAAATGATCCAGACGGGGATTTCAACTATCGACGTCATGAACTCCATTGCTCGAGGACAGAAGATCCCTCTTTTTTCTGCCGCTGGTCTTCCTCATAATGAAATTGCTGCTCAGATCTGTCGTCAGGCAGGGCTAGTCAAGCGGTTAGAGAAGACTGAGAATCTTTTGGAGGTATAGTCAGCCTACGCAATCTCGTCCATTTGATGGGAAAGAAAATTCAGAAATATAGTTTGAATTGGGTTACATGAAAAATGGTAGGAGCTAAAGTGAGGTCAAATCCTCCATGTTTCATGCATGTTGAAGAAAGTCTTGGTTAAGGTCTACTGCTCTAGCTAAAAGAGTTAGACGTTATGTGCTTCTGCCATCGCCATGATACGATCCATGTTTGTTGATTATGTAATTTATGGCTTTTCAACTTTTGTTAATATGGCACTTACAGGATGGCGAAGAGGACAACTTTGCCATTGTCTTTGCTGCTATGGGAGTAAACATGGAGACAGCACAATTTTTCAAAAGGGATTTCGAGGAAAACGGATCCATGGAGAGAGTGACCCTTTTCCTTAACCTGGTAACTTCTGTTTTATGAATTTTCCTATTGTTTTGAATCTTTTGATACGTAACCACAAATATTCTTTTTCCATTGTAAGAATGAACGCGATGCTTCTTTTTCATTCTGAATGTGTAATGAAACCAACGTGGATCCTGTATTTAACATTTTATGATACTTTTGTGCAGGCCAATGACCCCACCATTGAACGAATCATTACTCCCCGAATTGCTCTTACTACTGCAGAATATCTAGCTTATGAATGTGGCAAGCATGTTCTGGTTATTTTGACGGATATGAGTTCTTACGCAGATGCACTTCGTGAGGTATTATGACTTTAATTATGATTGTGAAAAATTGTTTTCTGCATCATACTCAAAATATTTTTAATGCATGAAACAATTATTCATACAACAACTGTTTGTACCTAATTGAACTATGTTCCTGCCTCGTTGTATTTGTAGCCTACCATGTATTTCTGATTGATACTTACTTCAGCTGAACAAAAAAAAAAAAAAAATTCCTTGTAGGTCTCCGCTGCCCGAGAAGAAGTACCCGGTAGACGTGGATATCCTGGGTATATGTATACCGATTTGGCAACAATCTATGAGCGTGCTGGACGTATTGAAGGACGAAAGGGTTCCATAACACAAATCCCAATTTTGACTATGCCCAATGATGGTACTTCATCGTTAATCAAATTTCTTAGTGCACTCTCATATAATTGTCAATTATATTTTGATAACTATACATGTTCATCAAAAACAGTATTTAATTTGTCCAGATATTACGCATCCTACTCCTGATCTTACGGGCTACATTACTGAGGGACAGATATACATTGATAGACAGCTCCACAATCGACAGGTACAACCTAGGATTACTTCATGATATATGAGTTTGTTGTTCGCAGTTCCTGAAATAAAATAAAGGAGAAAAATAGATGTGTGATTGATTTTGTTCTTCGCTGACAGAGTTGTACAACTCTGACTCTGAACTTTCACTCTCTCCAGTGACTGTATCGAGTCAGTATATTTATGTTCATAATTACTTAAGATGTTGTATAGTTGATCCTTGAACTGAACACTCTCTGTTGCTTAATTCAACAGATATACCCACCGATCAACGTGCTTCCATCACTCTCACGATTGATGAAGGTAAGAATGTTGTTTGATAAAGCTCTTGGTTGCAGCGGTTTGTCCTGGTTACTAGTATTCTGATTTAATCCTGCTATTGGTTTTCATTGCAGAGTGCTATTGGAGAAGGAATGACTCGTAGGGATCATTCTGATGTCTCCAACCAGGTCAGTGGTGATATAGAGTCAGCGTTTGTCGCTTCACTTTAGGAATCAGTACTCACATTTATTATCGATCTTATGTTTTCAGCTATATGCAAATTATGCCATTGGAAAGGATGTGCAAGCAATGAAAGCCGTGGTTGGAGAAGAAGCACTTTCATCAGAAGATCTGGTTTTTCCCTACTACCTCTCTCTATTTCACATTACACAAACACATTATTCAGACCTATGGGCAACATGGTCAAGAGAATTGACACCAGATGATTGGGGATAATCTGTTGAATGGTTCACGTAGTTGACTATTTGACTATTGGAATCCCCAGCAACTACAGTGTTGGTCATTGTCCCATACTATAGTGTCAAACTGCACCCGGATCATGCTTTGCATGAAGAGCACAAATGTTGGAAAAGTTTTCCACTTCATTTGGTAATGTATCCAGCAGTATCTAAGACCGAGTTTGTTTGTTTTTTTCTCTCCCAGCTCTATCTCGAGTTCTTAGACAAATTTGAAAGGAAGTTTGTGGCACAAGGAGCTTACGATACTCGAAACATTTTCCAGTCGCTTGATTTAGCATGGACACTGCTACGCATCTTTCCCCGTGAACTTCTTCACCGTATCCCAGCAAAAACACTGGATGCATACTACAGTCGAGAGGCATCTAATTAATCAAGTGAATGATCGCCATGTCTCCGCTCCATCAGTAGCCTATATTAAACTTCCGGTTTGTTTGTTTGTTGCTGGACCTCTGTTTTCTTAAGTGGTCCGCATGGCTCTCCAGTAACCAGAGTGAATAAAGGGGTGAGGCAGATACATCAAACAACCACACCCCCGTCATCTTCCCTCTACCCTATCAGTTCTCTTTTTGGGTTTATTATTTATAGCCATAATTATTCTTTCATTGAGAACAACCCTTTAGTTGTGTTTCTCTCTTTGCATTGTCAATACTTTTAAATCATCTGTGTTACCCAAGTATGGTACAGTACGGCTTTTAGATTTAAAAAACTGAAGATACAGATAGGGCTTATGATTCTTTAGGATGCAAAGCCCTTATTTCATTTCTCTCCCTTCCCTGTGTTATGTCTGGATTTGCAGAAGATATATTGATGTAGAAAAAGGTTGATTGTTTAATCTGTCAATTTAAGTAAAATTAGCAATTTGATGGGCTTAAGTATCGTATTGGGTCCCTGTTACTTCCATACATACACCCTTGTTTCTCCAGAAACAAAAATTGTTCGTTTGCTTTCACATAGTTAGCCCATTTGGTAGTCTTGCGTGTGGTGGTGAGCTCTACCAAAAAGTTGCTCTTAAAAAAATGGTAACGGAAAGGAAAGTAATGTTTGGTTCAGTCGATCATCCACAAGGGAGTCCATAGACTTCTTCAATCGTGGTATTCAACTGGAAACCACATAATCCCTGTTAGCTTTCAGCTTTTTGGAACTTCCCTTTAATTCTATCCAATGTCGCGCCCAGTAATTCTCCATGAAATTATCAACACATCCAACCCCTTTAAACTTGTGCTTGATTTCCCAAGTGTTTATATTGTTTAAAGGCTCTCTTTCCAACCATTGGAAGAACATACGAATCCAACATAAAGATTAAATCATGATTCCATTGTTGCAACCCATTTAGCAAAATTTAGATCGTATTGTTTATTGTTCATGTTTCTGGTAGCATTTAATCTCTTCATATCCTTTTTCTTGGTGGACAAAACCTGCGACAAATTACACCATATAAGATACAAAGCATATTGCTAGTGGGAACACTTCCACTATTGCATTCATATGCGACTTCATTGTCGATTTATTCATTTATAGCCATAATTATTCTTTCATTGAGAACAACCCTTTAGTTGTGTTTCTCTCTTTGCATTGAATCCACATCAATACTTTTAAATCATCTGTGTTACCCAAGTATGGTACAGTACGGCTTTTAGATTTAAAAAACTGAAGATACAGATAGGGCTTATGATTCTTTAGGATGCAAAGCCCTCTCCCATTTTTCATTTCTCTCCCTTCCCTGTGTTATGTCTGGTTCAATTGAATTGCAGAAGATATATTGATGTAGAAAAAGGTTGATTGTTTAATCTGTCAATTTAAGTAAAATTAGCAATTTGATGGGCTTAAGTATCGTATTGGGTCCCTGTTACTTACCCATACATATCACCCTTGTTTCTCCAGGAAACAAAATTGTTCGTTTGCTTTCACATAGTTAGCCCATTTGGTAGTCTTGCGTGTGGTGGTGAGCTCTACCAAAAAGTTGCTCTTATTGAAAAAAATGGTAACGGAAAGGAAACCCTTGTTTCTCCAGAAACAAAAATTGTTCGTTGTCACACAAAAATATTTCAGGCATGCATAATGTAATTTAGAGAAGAGGTGCTTAGTCTAAACATAGATTTGATTACTATGATATGAGAAACTGTAAAATCTTCATATTCAGAAATCTTTTGGTATTGTGTCAGAAGTGTGCATGATTTTCTTCGAGGTGTAGTTTGTGCAATATCTGCTGGACTATCTAGCAGAGACAACGGCAGTAGTTTTAACAATAGAATGGGCGGACACATAACTTGACAACCATATTCATCAAGGCTAATCTAATTGTAAGGCTCCTTGGATTATGTATTCAAGTTAAAGGTCTGCAACAAGTTTCACTCGTGTTGAGAGAGGTGAATCTTTCTGCAAATAAAATGGCAAAAGAACTTCAATCATGCAGGGTGGTGGAGTTGAGTACTAGTCACATCAGCATTCATTCATAAACCGGATTGAAATGCCTGATTACCAATAGAAATTAGTAATTCAGATTTTGCTGAAGTCTCCTGTTTCTTTTTTTTCCTTTTAAACAATAAAAACAAGAAAATATTAGTGATTTCACCTGTACCAAAGATCAATTAGCACTTTTCCTAGGCTTCCAGCCTTACCAATGAATCAACGCCATTATGAGTTTAGTCAATACTAATACTCTGATTAGGTTCAAAGCTCATTTCCGTGCACAGATTAACACCTATATTTATGGTTGTAGTTGAAAAAAAAACTCATTTTATCTCATTGTAACTAGTGGTATTGCCTAATTGCACTTATACTGTTGAATACATGATGCATGCATGAGGCGGTTCATTCCCAAGCTTTACAAATTCCTTCATTAATTTTTTCGAGCAGTGAGCTATTCATATTCTCTGTGCATAGAGAAGATAGTGATAGACTTTTGAATAATGATGCATGCATGAAGCAGTTCATTCCCGAGCGTTACAAATTTCTTCATTATTTTTTGAATTCGAACCGTGAGCTATCCATCATATTTTTATGCATTGAAGATAGTGATAGAGACTATAAATACCCCAGCAGATCCTCAGCTCTGCATCATCTATCTCTCCCTCTCTTGTTCAGTATCAACTTTTAACTTCAAAACAAAATGATATTGCCTGGTATGAACAGTCAAACCAAGCCAGAAAAATCTATAAACTCAACACCTTTAATCTCTAACTTCAATGACCGTATACGTCCACTGCTTGATGCTGTCGACAAACTTCGCCATTTGAAAGTCATGGATGAAGGAATACAGCTTCCTACTATTGTTGTAGTTGGTGATCAATCTTCTGGGAAATCAAGTGTGTTAGAATCCTTGGCTGGTATTAGTCTCCCGAGAGGCCAAGGAATCTGCACTCGTGTTCCTCTGATAATGCGTCTCCAGAATCACCCATCATCTGAAACGAAGCTTCACTTGGAGTTTCATGGAAAGGAGGTCCCTACTGATGAGGCAAACATTTCTGAAGCAATTTCTTCTGCAACTGACGAGATTGCAGGTGATGGTAAGTGCATCTCCAATACTCCTCTTACTCTTGTAGTGAACAAGAAAGGAGTTCCAGATCTGACAATGGTTGATTTACCTGGAATTACGAGAGTTCCTGTTCATGGTCAACCTGAAGATATATATGAACAGATCAATAATATTATCATGGAGTATATCAAACCAAAGGAAAGCATTATACTTAATGTTTTATCTGCTTCTGTTGATTTTCCTACTTGTGAATCGATAAGAATGTCTCAGAAAGTTGACAAGACTGGTGAGAGGACTCTTGCTGTTGTTACCAAAGTTGATAGATCTCCAGAAGGTTTACTAGAGAAAGTTACTGCTGATGATGTTAATATTGGTCTTGGATATGTTTGCGTTAGGAATCGAATTGGTGACGAAACTTATGAAGAGGCAAGGACTGAGGAGGCTAGACTGTTTAATTCACACCCACTGCTTTCAAAGATTGACAAATCTATTGTGGGTGTCCCAGTTTTGGCTCAAAAGCTGGTGCAAATACAGGCAACCAGTATTTCTAATTTCTTGCCAGATATAGTGAAAAGGATTAATGAAAAGCTTAACCAGAACGCATCTGAACTGCAGAACATGCCTAAAAATCTTTCTAGCATTGCTGATGCTGTAACAGCATTTATGCGCGTCCTTGGATCAGCTAAGGAGACTCTAAGGAAGATCCTTATCACTGGAGAATTCAATGAGTTTCCAGATGAAGGAAATATGCACTGCACTGCACGATTAGCAGAGATGCTAGATAACTATGCTGCTGAACTGGAGTCCAAGTCTCCATGGAATAACAACAAATATAGTTTTCTGACTGAGGAAATTAAGGTTTTAGGGGAAACTAAAGGTATTGGCCTTCCTAACTTTTTACCTCGTGCAGCTTTTCTCACAACATTGCAAAGAAGAATTGAGGTAGTGGCAGATACTCCAGTTGAGTTTGCACAAAAGGTTTGGAATTATGTGGAGGATGTGTTTGTCCGCGTTCTGACGATGAAATCTGGAAGCTATCCGCAGCTTCAATCTTTTATCAGATGGGCGGCTCATAATCTGATGATAAAGGTGAGGAATCTATCTATTGAACGGGTGAAGGAGATTGTGGAAATGGAGAAAATGGCCGACTACAGTTGTAGTCCTGATTATATTACAACCTGGACTAGGCTTATGTTGCAGCAGCAGCAATTCAAGGATGTCATCAATGATGGGTCAAAAGCTAAAAAGCTTAACTTCGAAATGTTGGGTGATGTTGAATTTGGTCATCTCACGGATACACAGATTGTGCAACAGGCGTTTGATATCAAGATGAGACTCATGGCATATTGGAAGATTGTTCTGAGGAGATTGGTTGATAGTTTGGCACTGCATTTGCTCTTTGCTGTTCAAAACCTGGTTAACAAGGACATGGAGCAAGACATTACGAGCGAACTCATGGGTGGTCCAAGTGGTTGTGGTGGTATTGAGAGGATGCTGGAAGAGTCGCCTTCTGTGGCAACCAAACGTGACAAGTTGAACAGAAGCATTAAACTGCTTAGGGACTCAAAGGATGTTGTTGCCAAGATTATTGATCGCATTTCTGTCTATGGCGAAGGGTTGAACTAGAGACTTTTCTTCTTGTTGCATCTGCTGGGTTCTGTTATGTTTTTAATTCTGTTTCATTTTCTGTTTTCTTAGTTGTCCCTAGCTATCTTAGTTTAAGAAGTTGCAGTCTGTTTCTGGGGTTTTCAGTTGGAACTAGGAGTTTGCTGATGTTCTGTTGGTTTATATGTTGGTGGTATTTATCTTTAATGAATCTATAAGTTTGGTTAGTAGATTTTATGATTGCACTCCTTGTATGTTTTTGTATAATCCTCCCAGAAAAGCTGAACCCCAAGTACTTTAAAGGGCTTAGCCATACATAGAACTAAGTTACTGAAAGTAGTTTGCATAAATCATTCAAGCTTACACTCATGAAAGATGCAAATAAACTAAAGTTCAAGCTAGCATCATTTGGTGTTCAATATTAACAGAAATGGCATCTTATTTCATTTTTAGCATGGTATTTTACTGTAATGTTTACAAGATGGTGCCAATAAAGTGACTGTTTAAGTAGTTAGGTTTCCTATATTAACAGAACTGAACGAAGAGAAAATTGATGAAGAAACTCGAGAACTTTATACATAATGAACAAGGAAATTACAGGCATGATATGGTATATAACTAGACACTGATTAATAACTTAGCTGGGGTAGAAAAATTGAACATCTAGAAATTAAGTAAAATTTTCCTATTGATCCTGTAATTTATGCTAAAAAACACTACAGATCCCTTCTGCAAAGAGGGCAAGAACCCTGTTTCTCTAGCCATTTATCGATACAAGGAAGATGGAACATATGATGACAATATGGCAAGCTTCGAACCGTCTCTCCAAGTTGGAAATCCTATAAACGAAGAAGAGACATTGAACTCAAGAATATTAAGTTCGGTGTGATATCTAGTTTGTGTACGTCCTGGAAAAAAAAAATTAGTTTAATAGAGAGCGAACAAGAAAAACAGACCTGAAGACACACTGAGCAACATATCCTCTCCCCAGATGCATCCACATTGTTTTTCTTAGTAATTTTGATCTTTGGGATCTTCTCTACTCTATCTCCTGACAACCCTTTTAATCCACCAGTCTCGAAAATATCGAAAACCTCATCAAAACTAGTTTCAATGGCACCCATCTAGTACAAGACAATCAAAAATCACAATCAAATTACAGTATCAAAGAATACAGCAATATAAACACGTATTTGCATAGCCGGTACTAGTAGTAACGAAAATTTCAACATACCTGACTTTGTACCGCAGTTAGCATGGCTGGACCAACTCTTTCTCTCACTAGTCTTCCACTTAGAAGGCTAGCTATAACATCAATCTACATGAATCAAAATACAACAACATCAGGAAATTTACAATCCAAAACTAACTCGACGTTGCAATCAATTGAACCAAAACACCCATCAAGTTACATACCAAGTAAAGAAGACACCCAATTCCGGTATCATCGGAATGCCATAATATACGAGAAGATTCAAAAACTTCAAGTGAGAAAACAGCTCCTGAAATTGATCCAACAGCAGCTCCTCTAAAAAAACCACTTTCAGTTTCTTGCCCTATCAAAGCTCCTGTCATTGCACCTAACAATGACCCAACTGCAATCAACCAAAAAGAAAACTGTTCTCATAAACCACATTGCAACCAAAATCTTAATGGGCAATTCCTAATTTATTGGATAATGCAAATTTAAAAGAACCTCAAATCTTCACTTATACTTCAAAAATGAGATACCCAACTCACTGGGTGAATTCCACATAAAAATTAGTCCTCAATTGGGTAAAAATATGAGAAATGATTGTAGAAAATAAGATGAATTTCATGAAAATAGCTATAAACCATCACAAATCAGAAAAAAAAAAATGAAATATCACCCCGATTCGTCAAAATCATTATTGTCAAAACCTATAGTGGAATAAAAATGTCTAACCTAAGCTTTGTGTAAGCATTTTCTAAAATTCCATTCAAATTCACATGATTCTGAGATAATTTATTGACTACCGTATATAAGAATCAGAGAAACAGAAACGATTAAAGAGAAAAAAAAACACTAACCCAATGCGAAGAAGAAGGTGAATATCGCAGAAAAAATGTTTCCAAGAAGAGCTGAAAGGACAGAACCAGACATTTCTTTAACTCTTTCAACCCAATTCCCAAAGGAAGATGAATACGATGATGATGATGATGGTGATGAAGTAGATGGACGAGATGGATATGTATAAACCTCCATTTTAGATTTTGATCAGAAAAAAAAAAATCGATAGACAAATATTGAATGCTTAAATTTGATAAAATATCTTGCATTCAATGCTTTATTTTTATCTTTCTATCTCTGATTTTCTGTAAGAAGCTTAAAATACGAAGCAAAATTGTGAACCCTGAAATTTGGAGAAAAACACGAGACTGGAAATGAGGAATGAAGAAGAAGATATCTGTTTTGCTTCTTTGATTATTATTCATTTCATCATGACTTCTCTTTCTACAGGTAGATGAATCGCACACGTTCCAGGATTGGTCATGAGACGCAAATTACTCACGCGCGAGTGTGGGCAGAGATTAAGGTTCTGTTTGGTTCGGTACATTCTTTGGAAAATATCTCACGACTTCCTTTTTCTTGTAACTTGTTCTGCCTTTTTTAGTTTTTTATTTTTGTTGATGCAAGTAGAGGAAGAAAAGTGTACGGGCCGAAGGGGCCCGTTTACAGATGCAAAGAATGTGATGCTTAATTAATGTAGGAAAAACACATTGGACAAGATTTTGGCAACAGGTGATAGTGAGATGAAAATAATGTAGGATTTAATTATTTCACGAACGAATCTTGCAAGTTGGCAACTGCCTAAAATCAACGTTTCGAACATTCTCAAGAACTTCAAAAAAATATTCATTCCGGCTCCTAGAGTGCCCATTTTATATCAAATTTATCAACCCTTTGTAATATTCATGTTTTAACCCGTTGTTCAATTTAGAGAGAATGATTATTACAAAAGAGTCCCTGCCTGTAACAATGCCAAACAGTCACGTAGAAATATGAAACAGCAGCTTATAGAGTAAAGGATAAAACCGGAGAGAGGCCTGCTAATAAAACAATGTCTTATTGCAGCAGGTATTTATTTTCCATGTTTATCCTGCATTCAACAACAATCCCAACAACCATATCATCACCCACACCAAAAAAAACAAACTATTATCAAAGATTTCACACACGGAGATATTTTCATTATTAAATCATTTCTCCTTTGTCAAATTGAATTATCTATGCATGGTTTCTGACTTCTTAGCCACATTTCATGGTTTTTTTCTATATGTAGAAAAATGTAAAATCTACCCCGTTTTACTTACTCCCGACCAACCACCCTAAAAATGGATCTGTCATATGAAACAAAGACTAATTTTCAAGTTACTCATAGTCAACAACTAACAGTAATCTCAAACGGTATCACGAATTTTTTATGCTTTTACATGTACATAATTGAGAAAGTTGTAGGGTTAATTCTTGGTAAACTCCACAGCATGGGGATTGGGATAACCTGATGGAACGCTGCTATGGGAATCTTTCAATGGAGACGGAAGATCAGGTCTTCTCTCTTTTTTACACTTTTTTCTTCGTTATTTTCCTCGTCTCAGTTCATATTGTTTTTTCTTGTAAACACCCCTTTTTTTTTTTGTTGTTTTACAATGCGCATTCTTGCATGGAATGTCCAGGGTTTAGGTAATAAGCATACTCGCAATCATCTGAAAGATTGTATTAATCAATACAATCCTGATATTATTTTTCTTTCAGAAACTAAACAACGAAATAAAAATGCATCTTTTTTATTACAAAGCATGCACTATCCAAATGTCTGGTGTCATAATACTAAGTTTAAGGCTGGAGGTATTGCTGCTTTATGGAAAGATGGTTTTAAGATAGAGCTCATGCATTTTACGAATTACATGGTCAACTTTATTCTGCATAATGGTCCTGAAAATCAGCAATGGGTCCTAACTTGTTTGTATAGTTCTTGTTATCAAGATGAAAGACATGCTCAATGGATGACTATGGCAGATATGGGGCAACATATGGACCTACCATGGCTCATTATAGGGGATTTAAATGTAACTTTATCTTGTCATGAAAGAAATTCCTTCTCTACTCATAAATATTATACCCCTGGGATTATTCAGAATACTATCCAAGTGCATGGCCTTCAAGAAATTCCTTTTACTGGTAACCCTTTCACCTGGTCTAATCATAGAAAATCTGTTCAATTAGTTCAAACCAGATTAGATAGGGAATTAGCTACCAATCAATGGATTACTTTTTTCCCAAATGCTATTCTTAACCATCTCATTCCTTTGGGTTCTGACCATGCACCCATCTTATTATCAACTAATCCATCCCAGTTAAGAACCCATAAACCTTTTCGATTGTATGAAACATGGACGAAACATGACACTTTCCAGGATATGGTTCAGCAAGAGTGGGAAAAAGCCCAATCTGGCTCTTCAACTATGCAATTTATTAAGAAGCTTCAGCAGGTGCAGAAAGGTCTACACAGGTGGAAACAACTTCATTTTGGCAACATTGATTTTCGCATCAAGACTGTCCAACAACAACTCCGAGCATCTCAGGCCTCTAATACACCATCACATGGTACAATTGTGCAATTGCAACAACAACTTCAATACTGGTATAATGTTAAAGCTGATATCAATCATCAACATTCCAGAGACAAGTTGTTGTGTGCTCAGGATCGAAACACCAAAGCTTTTCATGCTCAAGCCAATTATCAAAGGCGAAGAAATCAGATTGACTCTATCAAAGATGAGCAAGGCAACTGGTATTCTTCAAGGCAAGACATTCAAAAACTGCTCATTCAACATTTCAGTTCTATTACTACTTCATGCCACCCTGATCAAGATTCAGATATTTTTCATTTACTCACACCTTGTCTCTCTGAGGCTGAAAATGACGAACTTATTCAGATTCCATCTAAAGAGGAAATAAAGCAAGTGGTTTACCAGATTAATGCCTGGGCAGCTCCGGGTCCAGATGGATTCCAAGCAGGCTTCTATCAAAAATGTTGGAATGCAGTTGCTGATGGATTAGTGGCTATGGTTCAAGAGTTTTTTCAGTCTGGTAAAATGATTCCGCAACTCAATCTCACTTATCAAGTTTTAATTCCGAAAAAAGTTTGTGTTGAAACTCCATCTGACTTTCGCCCAATTAGCATGTGTAATATTTCTTATAAGGTGATTTCTAAGATTTTGGCTAATCGGCTAAAGAAATTGCTCCACAAACTGATTTCACCATGGCAGGCAGCATATGTTCCAGGTCGTAACATTCTTGATAACACGATCATCGCCCATGAGGTTATTCATTATATGAAAAAACAAAAAAAATTCACCAGGGGCAGTAGCGATTAAATTGGATATGGCGAAGGCTTTTGATCGTATGGAATGGAGCTTCATAATGAAGATTATGAAAGGTCTGGGTTTCAGTGATACATGGTGTTCACTAATTAATCAATGTATCAGCACTGCTTCGATATCACTCCTGCTCAATGGATCTCCCACTCCTCATTTTAGGCCTACGCGAGGCATACGTCAAGGTGATGCTCTCTCTCCTTACATCTTTATCATGTGCATGGAGGCTTTTAGTAGAATGCTGCAAGCTGCTGAAACTAAGGGGTAAATCAAGCCTTTGAAACCAGCTGCTAAAGGACCAACTATCTCCTACTTGTTCTTCACGGATGATTGTATCCTCTTTACTGTGGCGTCAGGTAACTCGATTAACAATTTGATGCACATTATCTCTCAATTCTGTCGGATTTCGGGACAGATGGTTAACCTCCATAAATCCAGCATCCATTTCAGCAACCACATGAGTGACATGACTAAAGCAGTTATCTCAGATCTAGTTAAGATGCCCAAAATGCCTTTGGCAGAGAAATATTTGGGTATTCGATTATTTATTGGTCGTGATAAAAATGCTTGTTTTGCAGAATCAATTTCAAAGATGGATAATAGGCTCCAATCTTGGCAGGGGAAGTTAACTAACCAAGATGGTAGAAGTACTCAATAAAATTTGTTACCGGTCTCATGGCCCAATATCAGATGAGCTGTATGCATATCCCGGAGAAATCAGTTAAGAAAATGGAAGCTTTGCAGCGTAATTATTGGTGGAACAAGACTTCTAAGAAAGGCGGTTTCTTGGTGGGTTGGAGCAATTTAAGTACCCCCAAAAATAATGGGAGGCTTGGGCTTTAAGAACCTGCGCATTTTCAATAAAGCTCTTCTTACTAAATTAGCGTGGCGAATGCTCACTGAAAAGGAGGCAAAATGGGTACAGTTGCTTGAAGCAAGGTATTTTCGCAATACTGATCCACTGTATGGCAAGATTAAGAAAAGCGGTACCTGGATTTGGAATGGGATTCAAAGAGGTTTACGATGGGTTCGCAGATATCATATTTGGGAAATTGGAGATGGAACAAAAGTGAATATTCAAGGGCAGTGGTTTTGGAAGATTCACACTCCACACTCCCAAAATCAGTCTATTAATATTTGTGATTCTAAAACCACAGTTGCAGAGTACATAGACCACTCTACTAGTAGGTGGAGAATTGACAAGTTACAGGCAATCTGTTCGCCGAATAAACTTCAGCACATCACTCATATTTTTATCCTACCTCAGCCTTCTACAGATCAGTTAAGATGGTCGCTTACTCGCAATGGAATATTCACCGTTAATTCTACATACAGAGAAATTCTTTAACAACAACACCATCAGCATATCACACCTCAGCAACAACACATGTGGATAATGATTTGGCACACTGAAGTTCCTTTTAAATGTGAGTTGTTTCTTTGGAAACTCGCTAAGAACATTCTTCCAGTGGCAGCCAAATTCCAGCAGTGTAGCAGTCCTCAAGACATTGAATGTGTGCAATGTTTGAATGGAGTGGAAACAAGACAACATTTATTCTTTCATTGTTCTTTGGCTCAGGCAGTTTGTGTTGAATATTCAACACCAACTTAGTCAAGTGTTCACATCTATCTAAATTAACCTAGAAATATCTAGGATGTCTAGAGTCAATGTTAGACAATTAACATGTGTAAAATGAGTGTTCTAGAGTTAGACAAATCAAATAAGAATACTAGATTGTCTAGTAGTTGGTTTGGTGGAAGCCTCCATAGGCATAGTTGTTAGCCTCCATATGCATAGTTGTTAGCCTCCATAGGCATAGTTGTTAGCCTCCATAGACATAGTTCTCTTCTTTTTTTTGTAGCCTATAAATAGGCATGTTGTATTCATTTGTAAGAAAGCAAGGTAGCAAGAATCAATCAATACAAAGTTCAAGTTACAAAGTCCTTGCTTCCACCCTTCACTACTAGAGCTCTAGGAGCTCTATACGAGCAACACCACGATGCTCGTATATCTCCGAAAAATATTATCAAGGTTTCTAAGTTCTTGATAAGAGTATAAATTTTAACTTGGTATCAGAGCTCGTTCGATCCGAAATGGGCGTAAAAGTTTCCGCTACGAATTGATGGGTTTCAAAGCTTTCGAGTTGAGAAGATATGAAGTTTAAGAAGGAGAAGATGCAAACACCACTAAGAAGATTTCAACCATTCCAACTGTCAAAAAAAAAAAAAAAATCCTACCTTCACAGGAGCAAAAACGCCTCCATGTGGAAAAAGAAAAGTAGAGAAGAAAAAAATAAATCACTTTTTGATAAGTGACCAGAAGACAAGTTTGAGGGAAGAGAGAAATAATTTTCCTCCTCAAATTGTTTACAAAATTCTAAAGACAATTGTGGGAAGAGTGCACCAAGGATTGCCTCCACAATCGTTCAAGAGTTTTAGAAGCCGATATCATGAAAACGTCAACAACGAATGCCTCCATATATTGAGGGAAGAGAGCTTCAAATGATCGCCTCCTCATATTGTGGGAAGAGAGCCTCAATGAGACGACCTACTCGGTTTTGAGAGAAAAAAAAATGGCAAGAAAGCCATGTTTGTCACGACAACATCAAGTTTCTACTTGTGACACGAAGCGGTGGACATGTATCCAGTTGGAAGAAGAAAAAACTACTGCTACTACAAGACAAAGCTTTTGTAATATCGACATTTCAAAAATGTTGAATTTGTAGAGGCTTGCACGCAGAAGTTAGGAGACATACTAAATGAGCAAGAAATACTAAAAGAGAAGATATGGGGTCTCCATGAAGAAAAAAAAAATGGGGTCTCCATGAAAAAAAAAACAAGATAAAAGAGAAGAAGAAAGGGTCACTTCCTAATAAGTGATCAGAGAAGGGTTTGAGGGTAAGAAAAATAAGTGGTTGTTTCCTCAAATCGGGAAGAAAAAAAAAATATTGAGGGTAAGAGCAACAGATTGCTTCCTCAATTGTCGAAGAAAAGCATGGCATGTTTGTCACGAGATACTAAATCATACTCGTGATAAGAAGAAGAACAAAAAAAAAAAAACGGCGGTACGTGGCGGCAAACATAAAGAGTTTACTGCGAGCGAAGCAAGCATGAGGAGATAAGAGCCGCAAACGGATATTGGGTGAATATCAAAAAAAAAAAAAACAGAGCCATTACAAATTACGGGGGAGTGTTGGAATTACCTAATTTGTAATGTCCAAATGAAGTCTAAATGGGTTTACAGGTGTTTGTTTAAATATGTACAAACCAAAGTGTGACAATTATGTCATAGCGTGGCAAATCTGTTACGAATTCAGAAATGTGGCAAATCTGGATAAAGTGGCAAATTTGTAACATCAAATAACAAGAAGAAAAATAGTTAGAGCTTGTGGCAGAAGCTTGACGAAATGAAAGATTGTGAGAGAATCTGGATAACCAAAGAAGTGTTACAGTTTTCGAACAAAAGCGTGACTGGAACAAAGATGAATAGAAGAAGAAACAACAAAAAATGTTGTGAAGAAACGGAAGCAATCACCAAGTGGTGATGAGATAGAGAACTACAAAAGTGGGTGAAAATCCTATGAGTTGTCTAAAGAGTACAAGAAGTATTTTACTGAAACGAAGAAGGACCGCAATGTCCCTAAACTACGATGGAACCCGTATGTTCTAAAACTACGAAGAGGACCGCAATGTCCCTAAACTACGATGGAACCCGTATGTTCTAAAACTACGAAGAGGACCGAAATGTCCCTAAACTTCCAAAGAGGACTGAAACGTCCTTAAACTATGAAGAGGACCGAAACATCCTTAAACTATGAAGGGGACCGAAACGTCTACGATAAAGAGAAGTTGGAAAGTAGGTGTTGAGGGGGAGTGTTGAATATTCAACACCAACTTAGTCAAGTGTTCACATCTATCTAAATTAACCTAGAAATATCTAGGATATCTAGAGTCAATGTTAGACAATTAACATGTGTAAAATGAGTGTTCTAGAGTTAGAAAAATCAAATAAGAATACTAGATTGTCTAGTAGTTGGTTTGGTGGAAGCCTCCATAGGCATAGTTGTTAGCCTCCATATGCATAGTTGTTAGCCTCCATAGGCATAGTTGTTAGCCTCCATAGACATAGTTCTCTTCTTTTTTTTGTAGCCTATAAATAGGCATGTTGTATTCATTTGTAAGAAATCAAGGTAGCAAGAATCAATCAATACAAAGTTCAAGTTACAAAGTCCTTGCTTCCACCCTTCACTACTAGAGCTCTAGGAGCTCTATACGAGCAACACCACGATGCTCGTATATCTCCGAAAAATATTATCAAGGTTTCTAAGTTCTTGATAAGAGTATAAATTTTAACTGTTTGGTCTAATCTATCTACCGCCATCTTACAAGATGCTATTGCTTATGAAGATGTCTCGCAATGGATACAATCTTGGACTGATAACCATGCTTTACTCTCTAGGAGGCGCAACAACCTCAGAAATATGGCTATCATAACCATGTGGTTTCTATGGAAGAGCATATGCTTGAAATTGTTTGAAGGGCAAACTCAGTCTCCAACCAGCATTACTCATCAGATTTTTCTATTATGTTCTAATCATAACATTCGCATTCATAATAATCATAGTGAGCATACACATATTAGAACCCAGTTCAACCTCAGTCATAGCATTAGCTGGCAGAAACCTCCATTTGATTGGCTTAAGTTAAATTTTGATGTCTCTCTTCTTCCGGACTCTAACTTTGCTAGATTTTCTCTTGTTATCCGCAATCATATAGGAGCGTTCATGGAAGCCGTGGCCTGGACAAGGACTGTAAGAGATATTGATCAAGCTGAAGTGCTGGCTGTGACGTCGGTTTTACAATGGCTTAAGGCGAATGGTTTATGTAGAATTATTGTAGAAGGTGATAATCAATCAGTTATCGAAGCAGTTAATAAGGTGCAAAAAGCTTCTTTGCGATGGGAAGATAAAGAGTTATTATTTGAATGTATAAAATGTTTTCTGCTTTTAGGAGATGTTCAGTTGAAGTTTGTGAATAGGCAGTGCAATCAAGCAGCAGATGCCCTAGCCAAGTATGCCAGGTTACATAACTGTAATAGCAACTGGCAAGATCATCCCCCAGACGTCATTTATCCTTATCTTCAAAAGGATATACTTTCTCAACATCAGTAATTCTCTGGTGGTAGTGACTTTTGTAACTGTTTTGTCTTGGTGTCTTCTGCGTCCTAGTTTGGTGTGCTAGACTTGTCTTTGTTTCTGTGTTCAGTTGTGTAATTTGGGTGAATCAATAAAAGGATGTTTTTCAAAAAAAAAAAAAAAAAAAAAGATAAGGAACATGCTTAAATACTTGCTTTGGAGGTCGAACTTCTTTTTCAAACTCGATTCATCTGCAAAAAATGAAGCTGACATGCCAGTGTTCGGATCTACAGCCACCAAAACAAGAAGTGAAATCATATCACTTGACTTGATTAAGATTTGGTATTGTACCACTTGATTGATTCGTAGATAATTTATGGTTGCAATGGATCTAGTACATTAATACTCGCTAATTTTCCTTGATGATAAGCATCAACTTCTCGTGATTTTTGTTGCTTTCCCTCGTCTCCATTTGGAACTGTTGATTATATTTAAATTTCGGGGACATGGTTCTCAAAGAAAATTATCGTTTTGGGGAACTTTTTTGCTCATAAGCCATTTAAGTATTTTCATCTAGCAACATTGTAATCAACCATTTGAAAATTACAGTTGCACAATTCCCATGCATGTATCGATATGGTTGTATGGTACGACTCATTTTTACTGCCGACATTGTACCGAGAAAAACACATAATTGGGGTTTGCATGTTTCTTTGAAAATCTGTTGCGGGCATTATTTGCATCTTATCTCTAGCTATTTAACCTGTATAAGCTTTGTGGAAATGGTTGTGGGACGGGGATAATTGATGGGGAAAACGAAAGAAAAGACTTGTGGTTTAAAGGCATACACAAATGAGCCCAACTTCTCTTGATTGTACGACGTACTTATACAAGATTTAATTGATTTTCAATCATGCTTTTCGTAAATGGCCTCAACCTGCGTTATGGACAAGAAATTCATACTAAATGCTATAGTTTGTGGACCACGAGTGTGTTAGGGGAGTGACTAGAACTAGAATCTGATAGTTAGATACTCCATTAATCACAAAGCAAGGTGAAAGCAACAAATGTTATTAGAGATGATATTTGAAAGAAAGCCTGGCCAAGCTGCTCCTCTTGTCTGATCGGTTGTGGGATGGAGTATGAATCTCTCGCTCCCTAGGTTGCTAACTGCTATAGGTCCAAACACTTTCAAAAAAGCACACCCCCATTGTCAAAGTAAGGTAAGAGACGTGCTTCAAAAATCGGTAGAGAAAGGTAAAATTTCAGTATGAGGGATAGCTAGCTGGTTAACTAAATAATAAAGTAACGATGACACAAAACCGCAAGGAAATCAGCTGCACTATTCAGATCCAACAAATCCTACCCATAACCTATGAAGACGTTTAATTCGAATGATTTTGATGGGTGTAGTTGAAAGTGGAAACTAGAGGAGAACCCCTTATTTGATTACTGACTTTCAACAAAACCGTGAAGTCAGAAACATACTAATACATAAATAAGCCCAGCGTGAGATATCAAGAATACAAAACAAGAATGTAAAAATTATAATGGGGAGGTTCGAACTCATGACCTATTGTGTCATAAGAGTGGCCTCTAACCAGTGTTCCACCTTGGTTGGAATTGATAGAAAAGATAAATCAATAGTAGTGGTTTATTCAAATTAAATATCATAATTGAATGTACTATTGTTAAAAGGAACCCGTACGGAACTTCACTAGCTCAACTCTAGTCAATTTAATCCATGACAAATTAAAATTACGTTGTTGATTTCTTTAAAAGATAAAAATTACATACTAGGCAAGCGAGCGACAAGCTGTGCCGCTAGCCCTTTTTGAATAGCAAAACCTATCCTATTAAAAATAAAATCTCGTGAGCCAGGGGTCATTACATTGTTGCGCATGACTTTCTGGACCCTCTTGAGTAGTCCAACTGCTTCTGGAGCCAAATATCATAATTGCTTTATTAATTAGTGTTTCACTAATTGCACATAATAAATAATATATTCATTATAATGTGAAACAAAGGTAGGCTAAGTTTGCCTATGTTAGTGGTGGTCAGGATTTGTCCTCACAAGAGATAAATCAAGGGTTGTGGTTTTCCTGACCACCCCCTACAACTCACACGTGTGGCGTTAATTCCAATATAATGAATGAAAAATGAATACTAAAGTCAAGATATGGAATTTAAAAATTATAACGGGGAGGTTCGAAGTCATGACCTATTGTGTCATAAGAGTGGCCTCTAATCAGTGTTCCACCTTGGTTGGAATTGATAGAAAAGATAAATCAATAGTAGTGGTTTATTCAACTTAAATATCATAATTGCTTTATTAATTAGTGTTTCACTAATTGCACATAATAAATAATATATTCATTATAATGTGTTTTATTAATTAATGTTCCACTAATTGCTCATAATAAATGACTAATCATTTTTTAATTATAAATATTTTATTAATTAATTATAATATTTATTTCTATCAATAAGTAATTTTGATAAATAATATCAATAGACATTTTCTACTACAATGAATAGTAGAAGAGGTGGAGGCCGAAAGATTAGTGGTGGTTAAGGGCGGAGCCAAGCACAGTTATATTTATTTTTGTTCATTTATCGTAAAATGGGATACAAAGCCCATTTTTCACATGTATTCAACTTGCCAAGAATTTTTTCTCCCTCTCTCCTCAAAATCCTGGATCCGCCCCTGGTTTGTGGTGGAAGAAGTAGTGACGTTGAATGCTGGTGAATAGTGATGGACAATATTAATTTTATGTTGTCGTTACAACATCGATAACAACGTAGTGTGGAAGATGTAGTTGGTTTATTTTAACACTTTTGATAAATGAAGGTACCA
This sequence comes from Papaver bracteatum, assembly GCA_023529315.1. NCBI lineage: Eukaryota > Viridiplantae > Streptophyta > Magnoliopsida > Ranunculales > Papaveraceae > Papaver > Papaver bracteatum. Next base: position 4,004,889 of record JAJJWX010005152.1, read on the forward strand.
TATATTTCAGGGATGATATCATACAAGGCAATATTTTCATGATCGTACTTGGATCACCCAAATGGTACTCATGTTATATTTGGTACTATATTGTATAAATCATGATTTTTTAATGTTAAAATAAAATTGATTGCAATACAAAAAAGAATATACACACGAAAAAATAATAATGAAACTAATCAATTGAAGAAATTGTTTTCAATCTAAACCTCATACATGGCATTTGTGATTCAAAATTAGAATTGCGTCCAACAACCTACATGGGATGGGCGGCAGTGATGATGGCAGTGGTGGAGTCAAAAATTGACATTGAGGAGGCCTATTCTTTTTTTTTAAAGAAAAATGTAAACTTTGGTGGACTAAACCATAAATATATATGGACAAATTAGTATTTATAAAATAAACTAAAAAATTTATGTAGTTATTAAAAATTTAAGGGGTTAGAGCCAGGTTAGTCAACTCTTGGCTCCGCCACTAGGTGGTGGTGGATAAAAAAAGTGGATTCATATGGTTTTATGGTGGTGGCGGGTATTAGTGAACAAAAACATACATATTATGCTAATTTTGTAACGCCACAAAATGTGTAACGTTATATTATAAAGTATAAAATGTGGTTGATCATTCTAATGTTAAAATAAACTCGATAAAACACATGTCCATTTTAAAAAATTGGTGCAATCAATTGCCATGTTATGTAATAACTAAACGAACGACACGAATCAAGATCAAAACATATGAAATTATTTATTATTGATTTGTTTATGTAAATAGTGGTCAGGATTTGTCCTTGGCAATGATAAATTTACCGCTGGGTTTTTTTCAACTTAACCATTTTTAAACGTTTTATTAATTAGTGTCTCATTGATTGTTCATAATGATTAATTAAATTTTTACTATAAATGTTCCTTTAATAATCTAACATAAAAACTATATTAATTCTAATGGTGGTAGTGGAAGTAGGGTTAGTATAAGCGGTGGCGGGTGTTTGTGAATGGTGGAGGCGGTAACATTACTATTGGTGGAAGAAATAGCGGCGGTGGATGGTTTTTATGGTGGTGGGTGTTGGTTATAGTAGTGTATAATAATAACCTTTGCTTTTTAGTGAGTTTTATTGACCAAATAAAAAAATAATCTTCACAAAACATGCAACATTGTATTGTGAAAGATGTGATTGGTTGTTTTTAGCACGATTGATAAGGACAAAAACCAAATATTTCGAGGATGCTACTGGAACTTATAAGATAATATGATCATGATTGTTCGATCACCCGTATTATATAAAGGAAATTAGTGTACCCGCGTAAGAGAACATTATTGCTCTCTCAAGTACTATTACATTCTTTTTCCTGAAAGACTATCAATGTCGAGTTGTTTCGCGACAACTACCTACAAAGACAACAACTTTCACTCAATTCCCGATATAAAACCTTATTGACCGGGAAAATGTATTTGCATTCTAAAATATTTGTTTAAAAATTATGTATTTGCATTCTAAAATATTTGTTTAAAAATTATGTTTTTTCATCAAAATCATCATAAAAAACTCTAAATCATAAATCTAAATTTCGCCTCTGATGTTTATATAATATTTTATATATTTTAAATTCTCAAATCATGTGACCTCTTGATGACAAATCAACAATATCAAATTACGGATCAATATGTATAGGTTTTATTCACTGGGTTAGAAGGTAGAGTAGACACAGATGGGTAGATCACACAAAGCAGAACGTGACTGAGAATACTTCAATAATTTTGTCAAGAGATAAGGTCAAAAATTTATGATTAACTTTCTATAGGAGTAATTAGATCGGCTTCAATAGGAGCTGACTAAAATATGGATTAATAATAATTTTCACGTAAGACAATTGCAAAACATAGTTTGGATAACTCTGCCTATGTAAAGAGTGGTCAAGATTTGTCCTTCCTCAATTGTTATGTTATGTGAGAAGAAGGTGATATATAAGATTGAGGTATAATTCAAATCTATTAGATTAATACCATTTACAACTGGATGCCTTGAAAAAAAATGACGTGTTGTTATTATTATTACAGACAAGGGATACATTTACATTGACCACACTTGCATAAATATCTCACTTCGCAAATGATTGGTGTTGCATGTATTGTCTAGAATGCAACGAGGAAGAGGAAACAAGGCACCAGAAGCAGTGTCCGGAGTATTTTGGATATAGTAACTTAGACCCGATGTAATACTTATGTTCTTTTCTTTTTTTTTAGGTTTTCCACAATCTATATTTATTTAAGAAAAATGAACATTGCAAATACATAACATCAACAAAAATTAGACAGATTGTGTTTGACAATAATGGCTCCTGATGTCCCGAAAATAGCAAAAGAAAGGAATTGTAATAAAAGAATTGTTGGGATGTACAATGGATTACTTGATACGAATGAATATAACTACTTCGATTCTGAAATCACATAAAGTTCACAGTAGAAGATGACATCAAGTTTAAAATTAGTAACAAACACAATATGGCTAACTAAAATGTTAAAAAAAAAACAAGATATATAAACTTAGAAAGTCGTGGGACTTGAAGAGGCCAATTTTTAAAACTACAATCTTAGAAAGCAACGATCCACAATACCATAATATTTTTTTTATAAATATTCAACGTAGAATATGCAACTTTTGGAAAATGATCTATTGACAACCTATTAATTTGAAATAGGACCAGGGAGTACAATATGTGTTCAAGGTTCTTTATGAGGTAATGTGTCGCCAAATTGTATTCCAAGTGAAGGTAGAAACATACGGAAGTGACAAAATGTCCAGGACTTTTGAAGTTACCAAAGCCTTCGTTAAGACGAATTACAGGGCACAATACTTTGTTGAAGATTTAATGGCAGAGGTTCGCATATATACAATCCCTTCGAAAACGTAATGGGTACACATTTTAAACATTGTCATCTAATGATTGTTGAAAAATTACCGGAAAATCGTGTCACATTGGATAGATTGTATCATTCGTTCGATGCAAAAAAAGGCTATTATCTGCCTATTTGGAGGATCGACAACATGACCATGATATATGAGTTAGCTGGAGCGAAATAGGAGCATATGGAGACTTTTATGGACGATATTGATTAGTATATTTCTGTTCATGTAGAACATTATCTCATTATAATCAATAAACCTAAATAAAAAAGTATCTGGAAGTTAAGATTATATTTCTTTCGTTTGAGCAAATCTCCGACGGTAAAATATTAAAGGAAAATACAAAGAAAAAAAAGAGAGGAAAATCCCAACTATTTTTATGACAAACACATATTAAATCATAAGGAGTTGATAAGTATTCGGGACACAAATTATACGATATATTAAAAATGAACCAACATCATGGCCCGTGCCTTTACGGCACGGGTTAAGGGCTAGTCATTAGTATAAAACAAGGTTTGGACAAGTTAGTCAAGATAAAGAGAGGTACATATTTTTTTAGGGAGGAGATAAATCAATGGTTATAGTTTGTTCAATTTATAAACATTATGAATGTTTTATTAATTAATGTCTCATTAATTGATCATAATAAATAATTCATTAAATTTTCATTATAAATGTCCTCTTAATTAATCTAATAAATATGTATTACAATTAATAAATAATTTTAACAAAAATTATATTAATAGAAATTAGTGGCGACACTACAAGAAACTTAATATATTGCAGCACCCTATAGTTGTGGCATAAACCCATATTAGTGTCGCGATAACCTATGTAGCAAGAAGTCCTTTTTGCAGCACCAATTTTATTGCTGCAACAAGAGATTATACTTTTTTGCCACATTTTTTTTATATTGTTGTCACAGTTGTGTGGCAAAAATTTCATTTTGCAGCACTAAATTATATCTTTTAGCTGCAGCTGAAAAGTACTGTGACTAGAAATTTGCTTTTGCAACACCTATATTAAAGGTGTGGCAATATATGGTGTAGCAATAGCTATATTTTCTTGTAGTGCGATAATATAAGAAGTAATGGCTGATAGAAGCGGTGGCGGGTGTTAGTGAGTGGTGGTTGTGGAAGAAATAATGGCGATGGGTGGTTTATGGTGGTGAATAGTCGTGGCAATATTAGTTTTGTATATTTAAAACACTGGTAACATTGTATTATAAAAGATGTAGTTGGTTGTTTTTAACAAGATTGATATAAACATATACCATATTTTGAGGATGATACCATGCTATTTAGGAAAAAATAATCATAACTTTTGGATCACCTAAATGGTACGCCTGCTACCTTTAGTACCCAATTGTATATAAGTCATGGTTCTAAATGTTAAAAGAAAATTGACCACAATACAAAAGTGAATACAAAATGGGTAACTTTATAAACTAAAAGATTTGGTTGATCGTCCTTAATGATTAAATAATCTCGGTTAAAGTACATGAAATATTTAAAAAAAAACAGACTATTACGTCATAAAATTATTAAAGGCAAATGGCACAAGTTAAATTCCATACACAAAAAATAATTTATTGTCGAGATTTGTCGTTACAGTGAGGGTTGTACCCTAACTAAGTATATTTTTATGTCTATTTGTTTGTACTGTATTATAAAACGATGCTTCGCTAAGTTAGGAAAGATAAAGACCGGTCCTTGTTTAATTTGATAAATTTATGACTGTGGTCGATCCTACGAATACACACTTTGATTGAGAGAAATTTATTACATATTCTCTTCATCCCATCTCAAAAGTCAAAATCAAAACAAAGAAATTTGATCAACTGAAAATAACAAACCTATCTTCCCATAAAAAGAACAATTCATTCTCTCACTCACATCCGTTAGGATGAGTGGATTTTGAAAACTTTAATTCCTCACTTTGAAGCAAACAAAAATCAGAGATAAAATTGGGAAGGGGAGATAGATTGCAGAAAGAAAAAAAAATTAAATCCAAAAATATACTTCTGGTTAATGTTCTTTCCATGTTCTCTCAATCTTCTTCCCCCAAACGTACATCTCTGACCAATCAAATTACTCAGAGAAAATAATATTTGAGAAAACTATTTCTTTTGACATCGCTTCATGTATGAATTTTGGGGTTTCTATCATTTTATCGAATTTCATTTATTGTAAATAATTAACTGAAGTATACATTTTCAACGATAGCCTACTTAATTACAATAATGTTATGGTTGAATTTGGGTGTCTGTATTTTATTATTGGCCAGATTATAAAAATTTGGCTATCATAGGTCGCCGAGGTTTTAATTTATTCACAAATTTTTGGTCCAGAAATATGAGATTTTCTGAAGTACCAATTTTTTATTTCTTTTATTTAGACTTTAGTGGAAGTAGCATTTTGGATTCATCTTGATAGATACACTTAGCAAAAACTACTGAAATTACTCAGATTGCACATTATAATTTGACTATCGACTGGCATTTACATATGTATATAGAATGCCCCGTTTTTCGGGCTTCTGTTCAAAAGTTTAGAAGAATTTGATTAGAAACAATTTTCACTAAATAATCTAATATAATTATACGTAATTTATATAACACCCATGCCATAATAAATGATCTATTAATTATTGTTTCACTAATTGCTCATAATAAATGATCTAGTAATATTTTTCATTATAAAGTATTTCATTAATTAGGTTTTCACTAATTGCTCATAATAAATGATCCATTAAATTTTTTTCACTATAAATGTTCCCTTAATTAATTTAATAAATATGTATTTCCATTAATAAATAATTTTGGTAAAAATAAAAATGATATCAATAGACACTGGTGGCGGTAATAGGTGGTGGAAGTAGTGGCGTTCTGAAAAAGTGTTGGAAGCGGAAACATTAGTGGTGGTCAGGGGTGTAGCCAAGCCCAATTTTAATTGTTTTTGATATTTATTTATTTTATCATAAAATGGGCTATTAAGTGTATTTTGCACCGTATCCAATTTCAAGAATTTTTTGTCCCCCTTCCTCAAAAACCTGGCTCTGCCCCTGGTGGTGGTGGTGAAAGACGTAGTGGCGGTGGGTGCTGGTGGACAATATTAGTATTGTGTCATTACAACACGGATAGTCGGATAACATTGTATTGTGAAATGTGCGGTTGATTGTTTTAGTAAGATTGAAAAAGGCATGTACCATATATTTTAGGGATGATATCAAATCATATCGGGGAAAAATATTTCTAGCCCATTTTGGTTTTTTCTTTTATTTCAAACCCACCATTAAGATATATAATATGTAAAACCCAAAATTAGTTATAATAATACTACTTTACTAAAATAAACTTTGATTCTTTTCAAATATCTATTTTAGAAAATAATTACCATAATTTATGGCGGTGAAAAAAAAGTCAAATACGGATATATGAGAATCCCAAAATCATGCTCTCTTAATTTATCACGTCGTCATCTTCTGTTTGTTCTGTTTTTTTCTTTTTAAAAGAAGCCATCACCACCGATAAAAGAAACCATCACCACCTATTGTTCGACTAGTTTATCAAAGAATACTACCATGATTATCGCCATCTGATCCACTAGTTTACATTGTTATTTTTGTGGTAAAATCTCTTCTGCTCTAACTTTTACTAAAAAGAACTCCAATTATCACAGTAATGAATACATGCAACCGGTCTAATGAATATATTTTTCTGATTGGTGTTTTTGTTGTTGCAGTAACACTATTCATATTATCACTCGACTTTGTGTAGGGTTGTGATTTTGTGAATTATCCATTTATCACCATCATGTTCCCTGAATGTTAAAGTTTTGGTTAAATTATCCATTTCCCATTGAAGTCTTGTTTGTCATCTGGTGACTGGTATCCGTAGGACAATCTCTATCTTATTCGAAAAAGAATCCAATTATCACCACTGTTCTATAATGCGACCATCAATAAAGGTGTACGATAGCAAGCTTCTTCACGTTTATAAGGTTAAATTTTTTTTACTCTTTAATCTTCTTTAGCAAGATGTAATCTCTATCAGCTTGGTATAATTTAAATAATCGGTGTACAAAAAGATGCAATCAGCAGCCATGAAAAATTAAGTTATCACCCGCTTATGATTACTGATTTAACGATCTTGTATTTTCGGCTAGTGAACCAAATTCTGATTCTGAATTTGAAGAAATGAAAAAGACAAAGTAAAAGCTAACACACTACAAAAGAGGCAACATGTATGGGGAAGAAAACAGGTACAAAACGATTTTTTATCATATGTTTACCCCTAATACGGATGTGAAAATTAAAGTTTTCACACATTTTGGTTGTGAAATATGCATTTTTCCATCTTTGTTAGTCGTGAAAAGAACATTTATCACCCGAATAATATGGTGTTTTACTTGCATTCTACTATAGGACGTCTTAATATGGATTGTTGTTGTTTGTCCCTTTTGAAGAAAATGAAAATTCTAGAAGAGAAAGGGAGTTGGCAGTGAAGATGTGGAGAAGAGAATCAAAATGAAGGTTCAACTGTCCACCAATAGGGATTGTCATGGGAGTAATGTTAATGTAAAATTAAACTAGATTCTCAGTGTTGCTCACTTTTTTATTTGTATGAGTTACTACCAGTACTGTTTAGTAAATTTTGTTGGTTAAACACTTTTCTTTTATCTTGAACTCCGATTTGCAAGTACGTTTGGAGCTGGTTTATTACCGTACATATTATGGTGATTATAAAAGTGTATATTACATTGTGAAAATTGGATCTTTCACATTGGAATAAGGTGAAAATTCAATTTTCCGCCTTGGAAATGATCTACTTATGCAAAATACTCAGTCCATGAGTGTTCAAATCCTATTGGACTGAGCTCCTTTTTTACTTGAATGTCCGTTAAGCTTTCAGAACTTAATTTAGCGCTCGAGATTGTTTTGGGTTCAGGGACTCAGTCTTGATTTTATTTTATTTTTTGATCGCGCGAACTCAGTCTTGATTAGAAAACGAACTAAACAAGCCAATGACCGGAAATAAAGGTCCCATTAATAAACCGCCCACAAATAATGCTAATTGACTTTCACAAATGTATACCAAATGATAACTTTCCTGAAAAAAATCTGTTAATTTGTTTGAGAGGGAGTGAAGCACGGAATTTTGTATCCAACGAAATTTAAACCAGCCGTAAGTGATGGTAAAACGTTTTACTTTCCACTGACCAATGACTAATCAACTATCTATGATTTTTTTTAATTTGTTAATAATACGGTTTAAGGTCAATTTAGTCCTCTTAAAAATATGAAAATAAAAATTTAATCTAAATCTACTAATCTTAGCCGTACATTCTATTTTTTGTGCTACACATAAATACCATTTTAATGATGGGTTTCTGGAAGAGAGAGAAACCAAACTTGGGTTCCTTAGAAATTTCCATAATCATATATGACAAATTATTCATGACAGCTGGATCAACCAAATGACACCCATGCTATCTTTGGTACCATATCGTATAAATCATGGTTTTTAATGTTATAATAAATTGATACAAAAGAGGACGAAAAAAAATATGGGACAAATTAATTGACGGCTTAATGTTGTTTTATCTAAACCTCGGATATGGTGTTTGTGATTGAAAATTAGAATTACTCCCAACAACCTATACATGGGATAGGCGGCAGTGGTGGTAGCAGCGGCGGAGTTAGAATTGACACTGAGAGGGCTATTATTTAATATATATAAAAAAAAAAAACATGTAAACTTTGGTGGACTAAACCTTAAGTATAGATGTGATTAGTATTATTTATAAAATGAAATTAAAGATTTACCGGGTAGTTTTGTGGTGAAAGAAATGATATCATGTGGTTTTGTGGTGGTGGCGCATATTGGTGAGTAATAATAGACTATGTTAATTCCATGACGCCTGTAACATTATAAAGTGTAAAACATGGTTGACCGTTTTAATGTTAACGTAAATTCGGATAAAACACATTAAAATTGAAAAAAAAAACTTGAATCAATTGTCACGTTATTTAATAACTGCAGACAAACGACATGAATAAAAAACAGAACATATGAAATTACTAATTATCGAGTCGTGGACTGCAGAGTAGAAATATCTATTGGTTTTTCCTTTACTTTTGTAATGATAAGGAGGGTAAACTCGATAATTAATAAATATTAAATTTAATACGAGAGAGGATCCCCTCACACTTTTATTTTTACAGTATCTCACACTTCGGGCACTATCTTTTCTACAAAAACCAAACGGCAGCGTATTTGAAGCTAATATTTGGGGATATGTTCGCTTACCAAGCTATACATACCCACGAAAAATGAGCAAATTCTGAAATGTATAACTCCATAATCTACTACTTTGAAAATCAACCGTCGAAAATCAATGAATTTTCAACGGTTAAAATTAAGATCGGTAGATGGTGGGGTTTAGTATTTCAGAATATGCTAATTTTTGTGGATAAGCTTCAAATACTCTCCCATTTAAGTTTTATTAAGAAGAATATCTTCCAAAGTGTGAGATAGTGTGAATATAAGAGTGTCAAGGGATCCTCCCTCATTTAATATCCAGATAAAAATTATCCCCGCCGTTTCGACATGGGTTAAGCGCTACATCATATTTAAAAGACAAAAACCGATACAACAGGAGTTGATTAGTTTCCGGGACACAATTAGTACGATATTAAAAATTAACCAATGTCAAGGTCCGTGACGTAATGGCATGGGTCAAGGCCTAGTAATAACATAAAAAAGAATAAAAAATGGTCAAGACTTAAGAGCAAGTAGTCCTCTGGAGAATGATACAAAACCAGCGGTTTTGGAAAGGTACAAAACCCAGATGCCCTAATACAAAAATAAGAGGTCTGGAAAATAGGCGATGGCAAAGATATTCATCTCTAGATTGATAACTGGATACCTCTAAACTCTCCAAACAACATAGAAAGAAGAGATATCAAACCCCTCGTATCAAATACCCTGAAAACTGTTAGCGATATCCTTTCTTCGAATGCTACCTCTTGGGATGAGATTTTTCTTAATCAAGTTTTCCCAACCACAATTGTGGAGAATATCATTGATATAGACTTGCCTCATAATGCAGGAACCAAAGATACCCTAATCTGGCTACACACTCGGAACGGAATGCTGACGACAAAATATGTGTATGACTATCTGATACGAGAAAGAGCTTCTCTTTTAGGCCAACCCCCTATCCCTCCACAAAACCCAATTTGGAAGAAAATTTGGTCCGTAGATGTCCTGCCTAGAATTCGTGTTTTTGTCTGTAAATGCTATAATGGTATTCTACCGGTTAGAAGTAAAATAGGAAGATGGGTTACCACAATAGATACCTCTTGTACCTTGTGTGGTCACCCTTTCGAATCTGATACCCATACTCTGTTTCAATGTCCCTATAGCCATGCTGTCTGGTTTGGAGTCCATTGTAGGATAAATAACAATAATATCAGTATTCAAAACTGGGTTGAGTCTTGGATCACCAACAATGTTGCTAGCCCATTAGCTGGGATAAATTGGAACCAGCCGTACGTTATTACAATGTGGTTTATCTGGAAAGCCAGGTGCCTAAAAACATTCCAACAAAAGCTCCAACCACCTACGGTTACCATTCATCTTGTGCAAAATCATGTCCAAACCAGCAATGATACAATCCCCGATAAATCTTACAACAGAACACCGAATTTGAACCAACTTAACCAGTTACACATTTTTCAACAAAGGCCCCAATTAACTATGTACTGTTACACCTCATGGAAAGAAAGATCTCATATGTCTACTTTGATAAATGTCTTGACAGATGAACAAGGGGCAACAAAAGGAAGATGGGCCTGCCGCTGCGCAGTGAGCTCGCAAGAATGTGGTGCAACAATGGGGATCATCGAATCTCTAAAGTGGCATCAAGTAAACAACTACAGGACCTGTAACATTGAGATAGCTGACATAAATCTTCTTAAGACCCTGAAGACAAAATGGAGGTTCCCTTAGCGAACTTGCCATAGTAATCAGTTTGAAAGAAATGTTGAACTCTTTACTTATTTTAGGCAACTGTTTTGTAATTCACTAAGGCAGGAATGGAAGATCAAACTCCAATCCATAGCCAATGCTTATGCATCGTCCTCTGGTGATGATCAAGCCTTTTTACCTATGTTAAATTGTAATATGTATGTACCAAACAATGCCTCTCAGTTTTCTCTGAGAAGCTAGTCTCTTTTATCTATGGTTTGTTTCAAGAAAGAAAAAAAGTAGTCCTCTGGAACAAATTCAAAATGCCTACTTGAGAGCAAGTCCACTGGAACAAATTTAAATGCCATTTGAGCATCCATATGGATGGACAAACCCATTTTCGGACAATGGTAAAAATGGGTGATTGGCCAAGATTTAACTGTTCAGTACTGGTCGATTGGCTATCATAATGGATATGTCTCCCTTTTGCTTATATAAAAATCTTTTCTCATCCAATAATTAACCCGGCGTCGTTAGCGGCGATCCTGAAAGAATTAGGGCGACTTTTTGATTCCCAACCCATAGACACGGTTATGGGATGTATTAGTTTTTGGAAATTACCTAAGTGCCCTTACACAATCGGTAGTTTGTATAGGTGTATTATCTACCGATTGTTAAAGTATAAAACTCAAAATGAAACTTGTGGTCGTTAGCAATAGGTAGATATGTGAAGTTCATAAATAACTTCATAAACTGCCGATTACTCTGACCCAATCTCGAAATCTTTGCTAACTTATTAATCGGACGTTTGGTGAAGTTCGTATACTACCGATTATTTTAGTTTCCAAATTCGTAAAACAAAATAGAGATTTTGGCAACAAAAAAAATTTGGACCAACTTCATAATCGGAGGTTACGTTAACTTATTAACCTACCAATTATTATAGTTCTCAAATTCGAAAAATTAGAGATTTCGGCAAAAACAAAATTTGGGAAAACTTTATAATCGGAAGTTAGATTAACTTATTAACCTACCGATTATTGTAGTAACCAAATTTGAAAAATTAGAGATTTCGGCAAAAATAAATTTTGGGGCAACTTTATAATCGGAAGTTAGGTTAACTTATTAACCTACCGATTATGTAGTCGGTCATCTACAAAAATAGAGCCGTTCGTACTCTAAACTAAAATCAACTACCGATTATGAGATCTGAAGAATTCAAAAAAAAACTTTTTTGGAGGAATTTGATTTTGGGGCGGCATCCATAATCGGAGGTTTGAAAATTTTCATAATCTACCGATTGTGAAAGATGAAACAAACCAATAATTGAAGTTTTTAAAAATCTGTATTTGGGGCGACTTTGACAATCGGTAGTAATGTAAATTTTCCAAACTACCGATTATTAAAATTTGAAATTTTCAATTTGGGGGTTTTTCAAAATCGGTAGCAGTCTAAGTTCCCTATTCTACCGATTAATGATATATTATTACATAATGGGAAAAAGTTTCCTGAAACCAACTATATACACATCAACTACCGATTGTAAAGTTAATTATCGATTGTATACACCGACACTACCGATTACTAAAATATCTACCGATTGTAGGGTTCGTAGAAAAAAGAATGAGGCAGACCAAATTAAACTACCGATTATAGTTTTATCTACCGATTATGGAGGGTATATTTGCCATTTCAAAAAATCGGAGATAAGGGATGGCTTCAATTTAGGTTTGAGTGACCCTATTTTGTCTTATTAGTCACCCCTAATTCTTTCAGGGTCGTCCCTAATGACGCCAGGATAATTAACACACACAATTGTTATATATTTTCACAAAAAAAAAAACATCCAGTTTTTCTAATAGACTTATCTCCAATCGATCTTTTATGTTTTCGATGATCCAAATTAGGAAGAAATATATATATATATATATATATATATGCAATAAATTTTATCGATCAACAAAAAATATGTATGGCAGCAGTTGGATTAAATGGGTGAAAATTCAGACTATGGGAGAATGGTCACCAACACAATCTACAATTTTATATAAGGAAAATATATTGAGCTCGAGAACTATTTAACGTTGTTTTTGCATGTCGCGCCATCTAATCACTATGAACCAGGGGGCTTTGTCGGGAAACCATAAATTCAATTGTCAATTTGATGTACGAAACATATGGGATATAGTCCCGAATAAATGATAATTGTAGCCTTAAAGATTTTATGGGTGTCCAGCAGATGCATGTGATGAATACATTATATGGCCAAATCAATTACACGAGAATCTCAATATGTTATGCGAAACTGTAGTCAACCATTTGGTTCAAGTTTTTTTACAATGGCAAAAGATATTGAACTATTATAAGGTAATGCGAATAGGGGATTTCCAGAAATGTTGGTATCCTTGATTGTATGCATTGGGTGTGTCATTGATGTCCTTATGCTTGGAAATATCACTACAAGATCACTACACAAAACTAATTATTGTCTGGAAGTTGCAGCTTCTTAAGATTGTTGGACATGATATGTTTTTTTTCTTTTTACTTCCAGGTTTAAATATCGATATCTATGTTTTGCATAAATCGCCATTGTTTGAAGAACTAAAGTGTGGAACTGCTCCAGTTGAAAATTTCACTGTCAACGATAATAACTATAACATGGGATATTTTCTAGCTGACAAAATTTATCCAGCGTGGTTAACTGTAGTTCAAGCTTACGTTGAGACTAGGGATTTATGTGATAGGAGCATATTTTTACATAAAGCAGATGAAGTATTTGAAGGATGTTTAACTAGCATTTGGAATTTTTAAAAGGAAATTCATCATAAATCATGGACCATATAATTCATTTGAACCATTATAAATGGATAGGGTTACGCTCACGCGCACCATTCGGAATAATAGGGCTATCGGGGAAACAAACATAATACCAGTTGGACGAGTTATCCAGATACACATTTGAGGCATGATGTTCAACCCTTATATGGATGAGTACAAGAGGATATAAACTAACAACTAGAAAAATTCAAACAAAAGTTTATTTTTAAGTTTGAAGGAATATCTCAATGCGCACAATTAAGCCCAGTATGAGCATGGTACCCACATAGGATTTCGTTGACATCATTTAATCATTTAAAGTTATGGTATATTTATCGCTTTTTAGTTGTCATTTAAATAATGCAGTGACTAAATGCATCCCACATTAAAGTTAAATGCAACCCTTCATTTAAATTTTTAATATTGTGAACCTAATTGATATTGGTAACCAAAACCCACTTTCGTCATCTTCTTCAATGCCCTAAGTTTTATATGATTTTTTTACAGTGGTTATCAAATTATTTAGAATCAGTGTTTACAAATTGGTGAGAAAAACTAAGCGATGATCTTAAGTGCACACTATTGTAAAGAGCCCTGCTCACGGATCATTAATTAGTTTCATTCTTTTTAACATGGTTAGTCTATTCATTAACATGAGTTATCAATTTATTATTCGATTAGTTCCTAAAATTCCATGAATAATAATTAATTAAGTGAAGAAAGTTTAAACAATATCTCAATATATGTTTGATTTGTTTAGTTCTCCAATTTTTATCTCTACCAATAACACTAACTAGGGTTTTGATTTTTGATCAAACTAGATTAATGTGTTTGGAATTTGACCGATATAGATAGATAATCACATTAGATTAAAATCAAACTGGGTTATATTTAGACTAATCGTGATTATAAGAGGAAAGATAATCACAAAATGGTAATACAATCTACCGTAGACGGATCTTTAGAAACAAAAAGTAAAAATAAGAAGAAACTATCAACCATCTTTTACTTCACTGTCGTGTAGCTACAGCTGTATGGTCTGGTGTTTCCATTGCTATTCTTCAAGATGATGTGGCTCATTAAGATATTCAACATTGGATCCAATCTTGGACATATAAGAATTCTTTGGTTTCAACTAATAGAAGGAATCTCATGAATCTAGCAGTAATAACCATGTGGTTCATTTGGAAAAGCAGATGTTTGAAAATATTTGAGGGAAAAACTCAGTCAACCCAGTCCATTATACAACAAATATTTCAGTTTTAACAGTGCGAGCAAGTTTCCTGGCCTTGATGCAATCAGAGATGAGTTTCTTCTGGTTCCGTATCAAGACTTTTTGTTTTTCAAGGATTTTGGTCTGACCATCAATTAAATGATTTATTTGCAGTTGAAGATTTACAAATTTGATCTTTGAGTCATTCTGATAATAAATTAAATCCTTGACAGATTCAGCAATCCATGAGTTGTACTCTTTTCTTGCAATCATCTTTTTCAAAATAAGATCTTGAACCGAGTTGTATCCTTTGATGTCTTCTTCCATATCAAGATCCATAATTTCCTGAGATCTTTAAGAGTTCTCCATATACTTTTGGTAGGGACGGAACACAATATATATATATTTGTGAACAAGAGAAGGAAAGGAAACCCTTGTTATAGAAACCCTATAAAAAAAAACTCTTAAGAAGAAGCCCACATGGACGTTCGCGAATCGGTTACGGAAAGTTAATGGGTCAGCTAAGATCCAAAATAAGGAAATACACTATTTGTTTTCAGACATCTCATAGATTTTCATAGCTTGATAATTACAAGTATAACTTTAAATTATAGCACATGAAAAACTCAGTAAGTTACATAAGTTACTAGGAGTCAAGATATGACTCAACATTCACATACGAAGAAAAACAACTTTAATTCTCAAAACACAAGATCAGACGGTATCATATAACGAACTTGAGTATCCCATGAATATCATCCTTGCAACTCTCAAGATAGTTTCAAGGATGAATTTACCTAGAACTAGGTAACTAAGTGAGATGTAATCCTACTATGCATATTGAGGGAAGAGTTGTAAATACATTCTGAGTGTTTGTGCCGTGTATTCCTTACATTCCTTCGGTTATATCTTATTCCAGAATAATTAAACATCGACCTTTTTGAATCTCCATCAGAATGACTTTTCTGAGGATTAAGTCTAGGGCCTCTTGAGATCTATTCCAGAGAATCAAGATTATGATAATCCTATCTCCTAGAATTAGACTTGCCATACTTATTCTCATAAACATCGGGAGCGTCTACATAAGAGGTGCAAGAATTCGCACCATTATGAAGAACACGATTCCTGTAAATTTTCTAGAGAGTGACCTTGCAAACCTTTTTTATGAGATTTTTGGTTCTATGCAGGGATGTCATCCATTGTAGATATCGTCAGACTATTTACTCAGTCGACTGTAAGAAGAAGCAAATTTTGAAGATCAGAAATCTGTTTCTTTCTAGTAAAACATTATTATTCCTTTTCCTGCAGAATGAACAGGATCGTGGATAAGAAACTTTTGATGAATTCCTTTTTTGACTCATAGCCTTTTCAGATATCCACAAGTTACACAAAATTTTCTTAGCAGATAATTCCTTAGGAGTAATTTTCTCCATGCTACGTAATACCACACGAGTATTAGAAATAGGCATTGAAGAAGAC
Organism: Papaver bracteatum; assembly: GCA_023529315.1. NCBI lineage: Eukaryota > Viridiplantae > Streptophyta > Magnoliopsida > Ranunculales > Papaveraceae > Papaver > Papaver bracteatum. The sequence continues at coordinate 4,021,275 of JAJJWX010005152.1, forward strand.
TTACTCACTAAAACATAGTTTTCTCTTTTCAAGGAGTTACACTGTTCCTGGGCTAGTAAAAGAGATGCAGCAAGTTTTCTTTTTCAACATGATAGTTGTTCAATTATGATGAATGAGACTGGATTAAACATTCTTTTCTAGTTGAGTCTTCTTTAATAGTATTTTCAAGCATACCAATCTTTTCGCGATGTAGAGTAGTTTCTTGAACAAGGTTTTCGATATTGTTAGAAAAAGACTCAACAATACCATTGAGTTCCCTTTCTTTATTAAGAGACTTATCAAGTTCATCAATAGGCTGAGCATATTTTTCTTTAAGAGATTTGATTTTAGAAGCTTGAACATCAATAATCTGAGCAGCCTTTATTAAGGTTCTAGTGAATTTCATCACAGATTCTGACATAGTGTCAACTGTCACTTTAGAGGGAATATTATCAGAATTTGATAGCATAAGTTTTCTACCTTGGAATTCGGAAGAATCTGCTAAGGAGTTATCCTTTTAGGTAAGCGCAAGACATTTGACTTAATCAAAAACTTTGGAATACATTTCTATGTGCGTTAGAAATAGGTAAGCTTCTATCCACAAAAATCAGATTGCTACAAACACATACTTATGAGGTTTTAGTGTGTTTTCCTGCTCTGATACCAATTGAAAAAGCGGGGGGGTATAATAACCACACCCAATAATTCTTTCAGCAATCTGTATGGACTAAACTCCAATATAATTATGAGAGAACCAACTTAAAAGCGAGGTCAACCAAGAAAGATATTAAAGAGCTTTATCTCTTTCTCAATACAATCATCAAATCAAACAAATAGGAATCTATGATCCTGATTGATATGAGAAATACTTGGACGGTACCAAAGACCAATGCCCAAGTGTCAATCAAGTTATATCCAACAAACAAGGTCGGATTTATCAACTGATTGAATTACACAAAACCTATGATATTTCAATTATATAAACAAATATAATGCGGAAAAAAAATAACGCAGACACCAGAAATTTTGTTAACGAGGAAACCGCAAATGTAGAAAAACTCCGGGATCTAGTCCAGCTTTGAACACCACACTATATTAAGCTACTACAGACACTAGCCTACTACAAGTTAACTTCATACTGGAATATAGTTGAGCCCTCACCAAGTATCACACCGATTAATGTACAGTCGCGTTCCTTATGTCTTTAGAACCACTCCGGATTCTTCGCACTTGATTCCCTTAGCTGATCTCACCCACAACTAACAGTTGCTACAACCCAAAGTTAAAGACTTATAAACAAATATGTCTCCCACAAATATGTCTATATCCTTTATTCTTTTTGTTCCGTATTTTGATACAAAAATCAAGGTGAACACGAACCAACCAATACCCAGGACTTATACTCTTGAAGAGCAGCCTAGAAATATCAGTCACCTCACAATAACCTAACTGATTAACATAAAAATTTATTGCGAAAACACAAGAGTCTAAGACGAAGAATAGCTGTGATTACTTTTTGTATCTTACCTATCGGAGATAAATATCGAGTAAATCCTAGAGAAGATAAAACTCAATACGATAGAACAAGTAAGATTAGAATATGCAACTACAAAAAAAAAATAGTTGGATCTAGATTCACGAATCCCAAATGAAGTCTTCAAGTCGTTAACCTAATAATGGTTTTAGAAAACCTAGGTTAAAGGAGAATCGATTCTAGTACTAGGACACAATAAAGTGTCGGGACTAGGTTTTCCAGTTGCTAGAGTTTTACATTACATATCCTTTCAAATCAGGGTTGCTTACGATCAAATCTAAGATATCTTAGTAACAAAGCATTCAATATTCACCATTAGATAAACTCCTGACTTAAGATTCAAGCTAAGTCTGCTTAGAAATTATGCAATCAATCTCCACCGTTAGATAGTCTTAGCTTGTTACACACAAATAAAATATACTTATATTTTGATATGGGTAACCGTACCTAAACGTGTATATTGGGTTGGCTCAATAACTGTTAACCGGAGTTAGCCATATGAACATTTTTATCTTAGATGTATTCATCTAACACTTCTAGACCAAATATGATGATCAATCAATCATGATAGATAATCAAATAAATCTAATTATGTTTCAAATAGAGTTGTTCAATTATTCACTTTCTCATAGAAATATCCATGAACAAATTGAAAGGAAATCAGATTGATTCGTAATCGTAAAAAGTACTTATACAAGAATTAATTCATGAACATTAAGCCATGGTTTGAAAAGTTAATTTGCATTCGTTAAATCATAAATGTTTTATTTCATGAGTATAAGAATCATACATAACCGATTTTAGAACTTAACCGTTGTGTTCGTGTTAGAGCATTGCTCGGTTGAACCCACCAACCGTTGGTATGTCAAGTTTGGTTGTCATATTTTAGTGAACCAAACTCATTTAAGAAGTCGCTTGATTTAAATGTACTAGAGTCAACTTCGTATAGGTTAGCTTGAAAATATTAGGGTGAGACATTACAAGTATTGCGAAGATTTGAAGAAGTACGGAGCTACAACGATAACATCATCCTTCCACTTGAGGTTAGTGATATTTGACTTGAACTGTTTCATTCCCTAACATATCTTTCAAGTCGTGCATATTGAAAACATAAAACTGCGAAGCATGAACACTCTAGATTGACATAGTATTAAGGAATACAATATGAAGTTGAGTGCTAAGGATATTGGATATAAGTTTCGTCATGATGTCGTTCTTGATGTTGTCTTTGATATTTGTTACAAAGCCAATGTTCCTGTTCTCTTGGTCTTCGGTCAGATGATGGCAAGGACCTGAAGCCCGCTGATATCCTTGTTCTCAACTGGGAAGATGGGAAAGATGTTTGCATGGATGTTACAGGTGTCTGCTCCTTTGTACTTGGTAAGGCTATTTCTGTTGATGTTTCACGTAAACATACCAAATATTCGGACAAGTATGCTGCACATGGGTATGGGTTGAGTTTTCTGGCTTTTTCTACCTTAGGAGAACTTGGTGAGGATACTTTATCCTTTTTCAAGCGTCTGAAGCATTGTTTGTTTAGCAATGACGCTAGTAGTGGCATAGGTAGATTCATTTCTTATAGATTAGGCATTGCTATTCAAAGAGGAGTTGGAGCCCAACTTGTCGCTAGGTTACCAACCAAAAGCTTTGATTGATTGTTTCACAAATGAAAACAATAACATATTTAATTTAAAAAAAAATGAAGTTTCTTGCTTAACCATTAAACTTTGAATATAAGACATCGACGTAATCGTATGAATGCTATTGTGATTATGTATGGGTATGAGGTGAGGATTTAATCCTAGGGAACAATGTTTACATGTGTTCTAAGGAAGTAAGTTCATGATATGTGTTGTGAACCGAAAAGGAAATCGCCAGGCATTATTGGGGCTGTTCTTCATTGCATATCTTATGAACGACCAATATGTGGGATGAGTATAACCGCTCATGACGTGTTTGTGTTCTTGGTAAAACTATTCACATGAGACCTGACTTATGTATTGGTATGACCTTTATTATTGAAACCGATCTTAAGTAATCACCTGGGGTATGATCGGGTTGTGAGTGTCTGAACTTATTACTGGGAGAAGGGGAACCGATCCTAGTAAGAGGTGCAGTGCATCACAAGGGGAACCGATCCTTGTATGAGGTGCAACAAGGTTTATGGAAGAAAGGGGAACCGATCCTATGAACATGTGCAGTGCATACAAGTTAGATACCAAATATATGTGGGGAACCGATCCTAGTACCTAGTCAGCCGTATCTTTGGTAAGCTAGTGTAACTATGCACATTACTCACATGGAGGTAGAACCGAAACTTGTTTTGGTAGAACTGTAAACCCATGAGTTGTGATTGAGTGGTACTTGATCAATCACATAGTTCTTGAAAGTCAGATGAACCAATTTTAAACTTGTTTGGAAGTGTAGTAAATCGGCGGTTTCAAGTGAGCAAGCATGGAAAAGACTTGCAAGAGTAAGATGTCGTCACTCTTTGAACACGGTGCATTAGTGCTTATTCTTTATTGTTCAATGATATTCCTTAAAGGCTAAGAAGTAAGTAAATCCCAAGATCAAATTTAAATAAGTTATGAATCTTTTTAATTAAGGGTTTTTAATTATATATGGAAAATAAGAATTAGTAATGTGCATTTGCTAATTAGAGATTTTCCAAGGAGATTTTGATCATTATTTTTGGACAGTGCATTCACAGGAATTATGAAAACCGAATTTTGGTGGAGTAATGAAAAATATCTTGAGAATATTTTCGGTTATGGAAATTCCTTGGTGTCCAAACTTCCTTGTCTATAAATACTTTAAGTTTGCATTTCCAGCAAACTAATCCTGCGTAACATAGACTTCCTCTTTTGTCTTTGTTACTGGTGAAGCTGCCTATCGGAGAGGAGAGTAATCTAATTAGGTTAAATCTCTAACGGCCGCTCAATTTAAATTCTTCTTTGGGATTGAGAAGCTCTAGCGCGACCTGTTGGTGGGAAACTAGATATTGCGGTTTATCTTTAGTTTTCATATTGATTTGATTGACTAACGGTGGTTGAACTTTGATTGCACCTAGTTTGTTTATGCTTGAGAATCTTCTCTTCTGATATAAGATTCACTCAAACTAGTTCATGGTTTCAACAAGGATCATTAGACTGTTGTTAGATCTAAAGACGGTCTTGTGATAATCCATTGTTAACAGACTCTGTTCTGTGTGTGATTGATCACAAGAGATTTAAGTAGTTTTGTGCAGGTGTTTATTGAAGATTTAATAAGATTTGAATACAAAGAAGATATTAAATATTTCTGACTTGGTTTTTACAATCTTTGGTGTGCACAATACTTGTTTGGGAAAAAGAGGATCCGACTATAATTGATTTATCCTTTTGGGTATTTTGATAGAATAGTTGAGGAAGATCGGCATCAATACATTTCCTTGTTATTAAAGGTATTGATTGGCTTAATCTTAACAATTGCCTTTGGGTGATTGAACATAAGATAGATCTTGGAACCTGGCAAATGAGTTTATGTTAAGATAAACAAGGGAAACTTTGTGCAACTCATATCACTTGGTTGAAGAGAGTTGGTACCAAACAGATTTGTTGTTCCTTTACTGTTTGGAATACGATCCAAAGGAATTGGTCCAAGTACGTGACTTTTTTACAGGTTGGAGTCGTGGGAATACAGACGAAACTAGGTGAACTATATAGGTTTAGTTTCTTGGTCTCAACTATACGAAGTTGGTATTATTTTGTATAGCGGCTTAATCCTGAGAGTATTCAATTCTAGACTAGGTCCTGGGGTTTTTCTGCATTTGCGGTTTCCTCGTTAACAAACTCTTGTTGTGTCATATACTTTATATTTCCATATTATAATTATTTTATTATAATTAAAGTAAATTGCACAAAAGTTAATTCCTAATTACTTGATACGTGAATCCTATTGAGTTTGGTTAAGTTTGAACCTTTATATCAAGTAAACATACTTTGTTGATGTATTGTCTCGATCTCGTATCCATAGACGATCACACAAAGTGTGAACTGATTTGTTGTATTGTCTCGACTCATTCCATGGACAATCACTTTTGGGGAAAGGACTTATATGAAGGAAAAGTAATAGCTTGAGGTATATTTGGGGTACCCTCACCTTTTCAGTTCGCAAACTATGTACGCGAACAACAGTTCCGGACCTTGGCCTAGTCAAGTTGTTCGCAAACCCGGTTCGCAAACAACTGTCATGGACCCAACTCAGGTAAACTCGTTCGCATACTATATACACAAACAATACTTTTGGACCTTCTCAGGCAAATCCGTTCGCATACTAGGTATGTAAATAAGAGTTCCGGACCTGAATCATTACAATACAGTTCGCACACTGGGTATGCATACCGTGTTGTATCCATACATGGGTGATTGTTCTAAACTCTCATTTCAATCATTGAAACATCCTTAGAAGAAGATAATGGTAATCTCACACATAGCATTAGCTTCAAGTTATTTTCAAGTGATCGAATGATCAATACAAAACTTCCCAAGATAACATCAAATGACTATCTCACACAAATCATGTAAGATGTTCAAGGTAATTTTCACATGATCATCTTTTGACTTAATATTTAGTTTCCAACAAATAAATTATTTGCAACTAAACTCGTCAAGAATATGATGAACATAGCTAAAGCAAAAAGTTTCAAACACATATTTCGATAAATTGATAAGCGAGATAAACTCAGCTCGAAATATCAAATGTATATAATGTAAAATTCTATTAGTCTCATTAGACGATAGAATAGAATAAAATAGACTTCTGAGTGATATATAAGTTTTAGTCTCCACATACCTTTTGTTGATGAAGTTCCTCCAAGATCCCCAATAGATCTTCTTTTTCAATTGTTGGACGTCGTGAAGTCTAAAGCTCAACTACACATTCTATCCTAATCAGAGACATAGCTTAAGTAGACTAGAAATCAAGTATAGAGTTTTGATCAACTAAACTTGACAAACAAGCTTGAGATAGCAACACTTGCGATTTCAACCGACCAATTCTCTAACAATTAGTTCAAGATTGTTCTTGAGAGGTGGTTAAAGATCCAAGCTTCTTAGATAACTGAGTGTAAGTGTTCCAAATTATGAGGTTTTCTAGATTTGTCTATTGTAAATAGATTCCCAAGCCTTAATATTTGACCTAAAGGGAAATCAATATGCTTATATGTTAGATAAAGATTGGTATGAAAAGTCTTTACGTTGAAGCAACTATTAGGCTGTAAAGGACGTCAAATAAGGGAATCAATTGCATAGAGCCTTACGAGGTTAAAGAGTTGCAAGGAGCGCGACTGTAACTGAATCGCTTAAAGGGTGGATTCGGTCTAAACTACATTCTAATCTGAAGTTTGATATTCGGCTAGTGTCTGTAGCAACTTAATGTAATTTGGTGTTCAAATCTAGACGAGATCCCGGGGGTTTTCTGCTATTGCGGTTTCCTCGTTAACAAAACTTATGGTATATTGTGTTTTCCCATTTTGGCATGATATTGTTTATCTTTATAATAGGATTTACACAAGTAGTACGTATTAAATCTTAGTAGATACATCCATATTAATTGTGATCAATTATGTTCTTGTAGAATTCGTATCTTGAAAGATAGATAACAAGCTTCATACTTGGCAGAATTCCGATTGGATTATTTGGACACGGTACGATTGATCTTAGATATTGATTTTTGGGATCGTCCAAATACTCTTCTTAACAGTCAGGTTCATGGACTATATTGTCTAGATTTTCATATTGAGAAAAGATATAGATATAAACTCTATATACATATTGTCAACGATCATTAAGTTGGTCTACTTGTAATTGTATCAGGTTGTCTAACGAAAAACGTTGGTGGTGTACTTAGTACCTTTCACTTTTCAACAATTACCATGCATGTTCGAATGTGTTAGTGTTGATTTGAGGGTTTGAGTTTGGTTCCAGTAAAGAATAAGGAGAACCATCCTCGCATAATGATTGATTTGGTTAATCATATATGTTCAACAGATTAGGGTCATATCAGTCAACTTCCTAAGGGTGTGAAAACATGTTCTTACTTCGTAGTTTTTTATTTTTTTTTGCATTCCTCTCGAGGTTTGCGTAGGTGGTTTGAAAAATTTATAAATTTGTTATTATAACAAACATGCTACATTTTAAAATATCAGTTAAACATATTCAAACACGGCTAACCACATCAACTTTAGTTTCACCACTTATTTTGCAACAACTTGTTTGTATCATCATAGATACCCAACTGTTTATGTTTTGACTATATTATAATAATGTCTTGACAACTCTGCAACATCATGACATTTTGGATTTTGATTTCCTAACAAAATTGGTTAAAGAATTCACCCAACACATATTATGTTGTTGTTGAAAACCAACGTTTGAATCAAGCTTAAATTTTGCAAATAATAGTTCTTTCGAAATAAACCTAGGATCGTGAACTTTAGGTGTTGAAGAATTTTTTGATGAACATGCTTTTTAGATTTAAGCTTACATAGAAAGCTTTAATAACTAATTAAGCAGATTTTTTTAGATTAAAAGAGATTTGTTGGAGATTATGGGTGTAGAATGTGTGATTTCGAAATTGGAAAGAATGGTATATATAGAAGATAAATTTAAATCCGTTGTATGAACTATATCAACCTAGGGTTGGCCGAGCGGTTCAAACTTGGACAAGAATGCAAATGATCAAATTTGAGCATTTACGCATCCTATTTGATAGTTTGACCCCTTCATTGTGGAGTGGTAATGAACAAATTTTTCCATTTTTCTACTCCACTTTCCTTGGTCTAAGAATTATGGATTGTATGGACTCCAAATCTTAACACTGTATACGAATCTATTTAATCGATTTTTATTTGTTTAGATTTTGGGACTGCTAGGTTATTTCCATCCAAAGTATTAGGATTAGGGATGTTTTGAGAGTAAATGTTAAGTTATCCATCTTGTATTTTAAGATTATATATCCTACTACTCCTACCTCTATATATAATAAAACTTAATTTACTTCAATGTTTGTTTTCATTTTTGGTCATCTAACCTCGTCAATTTCAACTAACCCATTAAGTTATTTTTGTTTTCGATTGATTAAGCTCAATACAATTTTTTTTAATGCTTTTTATGTACAAAATCAAAATCGGTTAGGTCTATTAGGTTGGATCTGAGCGACCAATAATCTTGTTCTTAAAAAAAACAAAAACATATTGTAATTAATAAACCAGATTGGAACTTAACTTATTTCAATTTTTACAATCGACCATGTTAGAGCTACCTAATTTTGAATTTTGAGAAATCTGCTTAAATATTGTTATATAATCGGCTTGGTTGATCCCTAGGCCAACCCATCCAATTATTAGGGGAATTTTGGATAATATGTAAAATACATAGATGAGGATAACCATAATTTTGGAAAGTGGAATGTACCAAGTGTACCACCAGTTTGTTCGTTTCAAACCTATAAATACTTCCTTGTGATCATTATTCAAAGATAAAAACAGACAAGGAAGACCCTTAGATAATATTTATTCAGGACTCTGACAACGATGTTTAATGTACAACTTGCTTGTACTTCAGTTATAATATGGAAAATAAATAAAGTAAAACACCAGAAATTTTGTTAACAAGAAAAACTGTAAATGGTAAAAAAAAATCTCTGGACCTTATACAATTTGAACATACAATGCAGTAAGCCACTACATTAACCAACCTATTATTAGACTCCATACTGAAATATAGTTGAGACAGAATAAAACTAGGCTGCACAGAGTTAGCAAGAAGCTAATATGTGGTATAATCTTCTTTAAATTATAATTAGCTACCTTTTCTACGATTAATAGATATATAAATGAAACGAGTTCAATATGAAAAGAATAGTCTCCGTTACTTACCTCAAGGAAGCTTCTTAAAATTGATATTTTCGTGAGATCTTCAAATTTTCATCCACCTTGAGTAAACTGGAAAATCCTAAGACTATACTATTTGATATATTCCAAGCCGATTTGACTTGGGTAGGTTAATATCAAGAAATAATTTTGGAATATAGGTTCAACTGAGCATTCACATGAACACCTATTACATTTTCTATCATATTCATATCATACATACTTACTAAATGTAATGTCTGGTGTTCACACTTGACAAAATGGATCGAATTTAAGAAGGCTTCTGGCAGAATAAGGACTTGTTAAAGGCACTAGCCTACTCTCAGGATTCGGACTGGAATGTAGTTGAGACCGAATCCACCCTCCAAGAATCACAATGTCTGAGACGAAGAGAACTTTGGATTACTATATATCTTGCCTAAAAGAGATTACTAAAACCTCGATTACAGAAAATCAAGATCAGGATACACGAACTATCAAGGTAAATATAGTCAGACCTGGGTTCACGAATTCCCAAAGTGAAGTCTTTTAGTCGTAGACCTAATTATGTTTCTCAAAAGAAATCTAGATCTATAGAGGACCACTCTATAATCAACTAGGACACAAAGTGTCAGGGATTGATTTTCCCAGTTGAAAGAGCATCTCTATTTATAGTTTTCAAAGACCATGGGTTTCTTAAAATTCAAGTTAAGATAACTTCGGAATCAAGAAAACAATTTTAGGTCTTGAAAACATAACAGAAGAATATACACTATGGATCGGTTCTGAAACCTTGTATAATAATTGTTCGGTTTGGTAAGTATGCCAAAGAACTAAAGCAATTTGATGCTCATTCAAACATTTAAACATTTAATCATGATACAAAAACATAAGTGTTTGAGTAATCAATGAAGTCTTGGAAGTGTTTGAAAGATTTCTAGCAATGCTAAACATATTTTAAAAAATAAATCTTTAAGCATCTGCTAAAAACTGCTAGGATAGTTGGTACAACGGTTTATGAACCATTAGTCTTGTTCACGAGTCAGGGTGCAACGGTTCGTGAACCGGGTTCGCCAACCCTACAAGACTACTCAGCTCAGTTGACTATGGTTCATGAACCGTGTTCGCCAACTGCTAGCCTTAAACACCAATATCAAGAAATCGGTTCACAACGATTCGTGGGCTGGGTTCGTTAACAGTTCCCTTTTGAACTCACGGTTTGCGAACTAGTTCACCAACCTACATGTATTTCTAAAACTCAGATATCTATGGAAACTAGTTCGCCAACCTACCCTGATCATAAATATCAATAGTTCAATATATCTTTCTTATGATGTATGAAACATCCCCACGTGATAAAATCATTTACACGGGAAATTATCAATTGATCCACAAACTAACATCTTTGTTAAAATCATATTTCGAGATTGTTAACAAGACAAGCTTGACTCAAAACTTCTTCTTTGTAAATCTATTAGAAGTCATATGACATCGTTTCAAAAGATAGAAAGGTAAGATAGTGAGTAAAATAGAATGGCTCAGTTATCACATACCTGATATTGAAGTGCTCCAAATGTCTTCGTCGATCTTCAGTCTTCGAGGATGATGTTTGATACTCAACTACCAAATTCTAACCTAGTCCGAGACTTGAATTAGTAGACTAGAAATCAAGATATAGTTTTGATCATCTAACATTGACAACAAGCTTGAGATAGCAAAACTTGTGGGTTCAACCGAGCATTTCTCTAAGACCTAGAATATCCTTATACAGAGGTTTTACTATATATTATTTGCTAATTTATTGCATTATATATTTTCCATTTTTTCCATCTCCTCACCTCGATTGATTGTTATGTCTAGTTCCAAACCCATTATTCAGCAAACCTCATCTCCATCGCCACATGGATATACCACACACTTACAACTATCGTCATTGACTCAATATTGATGTATATTTCCACTAAGATGGAAAATTAATGGGCTTTGTAGTTTTTCTTTATCGATGTATGAATGAGTCTTTAGAGATTAACAACAATTTTAGGTTGGGATGTATTAGCCCTTCAACATGCATTATCTTGACATTTCATATAACGTCAAAGATCAGATAGATTGAATATAAAAAAAATCAAGATGTGCAAATTTCTCCTTGCAGGTCTACCCAAAGCCACATGCAGTCACATCGTATATCTGCAAATACAGTAAAAAAACATATTGGCAAAAGAGTAACCTACTTTCATGCAGGATCCTTTGCATCCCCAACGCTTTTATGTATTAATATATGAATGTACCTTTTCATTTACTTTTAATATATATACATATCTTCATAAATTAATAATTTTGAGAACAAAAGTTGTAGAATAAAATAACTCTTGTATGATTGTTACAACGGATAAAAAAAATTCACAAGAAGTTATCAAAATATATATCTAAGGGCAATTCCTATGGCAATGGCCAAATCCATTTTTTTTTTGAGCCAGATAGATGGCCAAACAGGATTTTGCACTATGGTAAAGCATTGGCCGGTTGATCATCAAGCGCCAGAGTTTGAGACACACGCTGGCGTTGGCAGAAAAAGGACAGACGTTGAAAATCTACACGCTGGCATTCAGAACATAAACACGGCGCTCAAATGTAGAGCGCTGGCGTTTTTGCCAAAAACGCCAACGGGTAGTTTTTAAAATTTCAAATTTCACTTTTTACCTCTATAAATTACCATCATCTTCAAACAATTCACTCACACCAAAATTCACTTATCTTGAATTTTCTCTTCTAAAATCTATTTTAATTTTTTTAGTTTATTGTTGGTGAAATGGCTGAAAAGGCAATCACACTTTTTTGCGATGCAAAACTTGAAGATGTTGTTTCTAAGATATGTGGGAGTATTAAAAAGATTGAAAATTGTAAGAGGGGAGTGCAAGTTTTTGAAGTTGCTCCAAGAAAATGTTTCGCTAAAAGGCAAAGAAGAGCTCCAGTTTTGAAAGTTAATAACAAAAAATTCAAAAACAAAGGCGAAACTGTCAAAGAGCGCGTTGAATGGAAGATACGTCAAATGAAGATAAACAGGAGGCCAAAACTCGTACTTGACTTTTATTGAAGTTGTTTAGTACGTTTTATTATTGCCTAAGTTTATATCTTGTAAAAGAATTGGCATCAATGAATGAAAATATTTATATTTTAAAATAGATTTCCACTTCAAATTAAGCGAAACTTATTACAATTTGAACTTGCAAATAATATCAAACTACATTTTAACAAACCACAACAAAAACATCAAACTACATCAAATCCAGCGACATTCTCTCTGTAGAGTTCATAAAATTCAAAAATGCTTAAACTCTCTTCCGCTTTCTTCAGTAAACTTGGTATGAGCGATGGTTTTCTGTATAACAGATAAACAACAAGTTCAGATATTTATGATCCAGTTGAGTCCATGAGGACAGAGGTAAGATATTCACCAGTTCTTCGTTGGATAATCCAGAATTGCTATGGTGAACCATCCACAAAACTTCCGTATAATGTTTGACTTCCTTAGTGATAAATGCAATTCTTAGTTCTAGGCTCTTACTGTTTCTTATGGTTTCGTTCCGCGCTGATAAAAAATGTCCCAATACTCTTTCCCAGAAATTGTCATTGTTCATTGGTCTCATCATATGATGTAACTAAGATCGAATAAGAGTAACATCTTCTTCCAATGTAAATACTGGGAGAGGCATTCGAGTGCAGTACAGGTGTGCTTGAGATAGACCATCTTTTAGAATTCTAAAACACGCTTCGTAATGAAAAGGTTTGCCATTAGCTTCCTCCCAATTATCAAGAGCTATTTGGATCACTTCTTCTTCAGTTACACCGATAAACTTTTCTCGATCAATTTCCATTACCAGAGAAAGAAATGGTTGGAGTGCAAGCCTAATAGATTAAAAACGAGCAAGCAATCGACGAGCATCCCGGTTTCCTGGGTTTCCCGTCAGTGAGACGAACATTAAAAAAATGTTTTCCCAAAAAGAACCGTCTTGAGATCCCATACCAGTTATTACCCTATGAAAAAAATATGCTTTTCATATAGTTATATCCTCTTCTTCAGTAAACTTGGGACCACGATTTCTAATAGACATTTCTGCAGAGTGAGAGAGATTAAGAGTTTTAGAAGAAAAAAAAGAAGAAGAAGAATATGTGATTTTGGATATGGGAAGAATGGAATTTATAGGTCGAGAAAGAAAATCGACCCGTTGGAAATTTAGCCGTTGTCGTTTGTAGTAAAACCGCGCAGCTTTCCTTTAAGCGGCAGTTTGAATTACCATAGGAGTTGGCGTTTGTAGTAAAACCGCGCGACTTTACTAAAATAGCCCGTTTGAATTACCAACGGCTATTTTTTGTTATAAATACAACACTAGGTTTTATTCTCAACCAAACCAACAGATTTCTTTCTCAACACCCACTATATTTTCTAAAGGCAAAGCGAAGCAAATGGTATGTGTCGAATCAAAAGAGGTTTGTCTATTATGTTTCATGGATAACCACAGTCTTATGCAATGCCCTTGTTAGTATTCAAAGTATCCGCGGGAAGGTTGTTCATGCATCAGAATAGTGAATGAATCACAACCGAAAAATCTCAGGTATTTTCAATGTCAAGATCCCAACTGTCCAGAGGAACCACATATGCTAGATGAATGCTATGAAGATTAAAAAAGAAGAATAAAAGATTACAACACTCTGCAAAAACTTCAAACTTAAATCCAAATTGAAGAAGGAGTTATTACACTGCAAGCATTGTGGATATGGAGATTACAAATACAAACATTGTCCATAGAGAATCAGTGGATGCTCAAAGCCCGGTTGTAAGACTTTTATGCATTTGCGGACTTCTTATGAAGAAGACGCATATGGAAGGCATTTCTGGGAATATCCTAAGTGTTTTTTGGTAGAGTGAGCTGATTGAAATTGAAGGACAAATCGATTCACTATGGTATTATGTTATTTAGTTTGCTGTTTATTTTGTGTTATTACGATTATCTAAAACCAAACATGTGGATGTCTTCACAATTGCACCATCAATATCATAAGTAATTTAAATTTTTCCTGGATTAAACATTGGACCATCAATCCCATAAATAAAAACATACTGCATTGAACAACTACATCATACGTGAGAATAAAAGAAATACATTATATTAAAACAACTACTACATAGGCGTCAATTCTCGGCGGGTGATGGAATTCCTAGGGCGATGTATGGATCGTATTTGTTGAGCACCCTAAGAATGTTGAAAAAGCATGGAAGTTGAAAGGACGACCGCCGTGAGATGTTGCCCATATCGCTAGAGTTCTAGGTTCCATTTCATGTTCGGCTTCACCGTTGAGCTTATTTTTGTGATTTTTCAATTAGTAAAGCGACGAACTCCGATACATTCCTACTAATTGAACTAAAATGATAGGACAATAAGTGAGAATCACGCCCATTAATGTTCCCCGTTTCAGTGGTGAACATTCTGTAAACTTTCTCCGAGAAAGTCAATGTCGATTCGGATATATTACTTAAGATAGCATCATGTGTGTGAAAAACAAAGGCTCTACAAATAGATAAATCCTCTTATTGATTGAATCTAACACCACGAACTCTGGGAGGCATTTTTATAGATGATTTGAGAGTGAAGAATGTGTAGAATGTATGAATTTAGAGTTAAAATGGGGAGTATTTATAGAATTCAAAAATTATAGCCGTCCAGATTTAGCCGTTGGCGCTTTTATGTAAAACTTGGCACTTTAAGGGAAGATGCTGGCGCGTGAAATAAGAACGGGCGCTGCAAGGACAAGTGTCAGCGTTGTTGCCAAGATCGCCCGGCCTTCCATCAAGCGTGTGCTACATGGTCCATCTCACTCAACAAACCAACAAATTTGTTGGTTTGAACATCCATTTTTCATGTTTGTTGAGTCCATAGTGGGATCAAAATCAACAAACTTCAAGTTTGTTGAATCCATATGAACTACTCTAAACGTGGTTTCTTCTTGATAGTGATGACCCCGGGTAAAATGGTTATAATAAAGATAATTTATTAAACTAGGAAATGGTTATACGAGGGAATTTCATACCAATTGAGTCATTTACTATAATTTGGTTCATAAAAGGTGGAACCAAATTATCTCATATGGTAGTCGTGAAATAACCTATCCTACTTCAGTCAACAACATGGTTTGCCAATCCGTTTATCGTAATTGGTTTCATTCTATATAGTTGTGTTCAGTTAGTATTTGGTATTACCAAGGTGGTTCATTATCCGTTTTGATGAAAGGCACCAAATTTTCTGAGTCCATCTCAAAGTACACTTTGGTTCGTTATCTATCCGGCATGGTCCAAGTTTCATCCAACAATGCAGTTGGTCCCAAAGTTTCCTTGTTTTGTATTGCTGATTGCTAGCTAGCATTCCTCAGTAACGATGAGTCCAAATTTACCTCCAATAAACTGGGGTACACTACGACTCTTTCTAGTATGGATTTAGTCCAAAATACTATAAGTGGTTTTACATTTTCCATATTTTTGTTCACTCCCCCCCCCCCCCCCACCCCACCCCAAAGTTACGTTGGAAATCAGAAAATAACAAAGAGACACAGTTTACTAAATTTTCATTAACACTTATTTTTGTCTATATTGTTTCTTATGATCTAAAGTTTGATTCTTCTATACATAGATAGGGAAATTAATCAGGATAATCATGTTGAAGAAGAATAACTTAAAAGAGATTGAACGCAATTACTCGCCCATATAATATTTTATTTTAAGTTTCCTTTCCTTAAAACCATAACAGTTGAAGACAACAAATTTCGATTTATAATTGTAGATACAATCAACTCTGACTAACCATAATTCTCGTTTAATACCAGAAAAAACATCATAATCATCTCTTCCAAAATTATAATCTTTAATTACAATCATCAACAACACCACCTTTATTTTTTTATAACACCAACAAGAATAGTACAAACCCGTCATTACCAAAAACTTATGATTCTCGGAAGAATCTTGAGCGAAGTCATATAAATAACATAAGCACTTTTATTTTGAAGCATCTAACATAAGCATTCAAAGAAATTCTCATAAATATTCTTAATTAATTCTTGATTGTGTAAATGCACCGTAGCTGGACATTTATTGTTCGCGTAATCAAACAATTTTTGTATGCTTGATCAACACCATTGTTTAACATATACTAGTTAATTTGATTCTTGGAAACACAAAGGCTAGACAAATGTATAAAGAAGTTGTAAACCGTTCTTGATTTTCTGTTTTTAGGTTTTCGATGACACTAGAAGCCACTAATGGTAATTAGTATTAACATTTGGTTATCCAACTCAAAATAATTTGCAACGAGTAGAGTGGTCCTCAAGCTTATATAGTACGGACAAGTCATACTTAGCTATTAAGAAATGTGGGACTAAGATGTGACCAAGTTTAGTTTGCAATCAATTATCTATCATGCCCCCTCCATGTGTATGGATCTTTGAGGCCTCTACATCATGATCTCTGCATAAATGTTCATATAATTGTCATGTCTTCTTGGGTCTTACTCGGGTGTTATGCCTCGTATAGGGGCCTAGCTATGACACCATATTAGCACTTGGACATACAACTCAGAACCAATTGGCAATAGGTGGAGTGGTCCTCATGCTTATACAGAGTAATCATACTTAGGTAGTAAGCAATTAAGAATTTTTTTATTTTTTCGATCTGACTGAAATCACCAGACTCATCTGGATATGGCTCAATGTGTTTGTTTATTGAGTCATTTCTAACTCACTAACTAAAAAAATATGTGGGACAGTGGCTCAGTCCCATGAGTCGGGGCATTTTATTCCTTGACTCAAACGTGTCTGAGTCAGGGGTTAGGCATGAGTCAGAACGCATGTCAGATCTGACTCAAACTAAAGAACAAACGGTCTGAATTCTAACTCGTGCAGAGTCATGGACCGAGTCAGATTCATATTTCGAGTCAACAACAAACAAACACCCTAAAAGTCTAGACTAACAAAAAGAGTCGTAATGTGCACCCCGGTTTATTTGGGTACACAAATTTGGATTAACAAATGATAATAAAATATAACCCCTATAAATTAATAGCGTCGGGCAAAATTTATCAATTTGTCGCGATTTTAAATAATTGATAAAGTAATAATTTTTAATTTATACATGAATTAATAATATTTTATTTAACGTAATGTTGTTTGGGTAATTCTCTAAGATTTTTGTTAATTGATTGAATTATTATAATGAAATAAATTTGAATACCGTATGAAGTATCCCTTTGGAAATACAACTTCATATTTGTTGATTGATTAGGGAAGTGATGTTGTGGAAGTTCAAGATAAAAGTGTAGTTATAGAGTCACCTTTGCGTAACTAAGTTACAATAGTTACGAAGATATTGAATAGCTTTTTAATTGCTTAACGAAACAACATCACGGAAATTTTTCTAATGTTAACAGAATATCAAGATAAAATTCAATGTGACACCATTTTCAAGAAAACCATGTTATAATTCGAGTTGTTTTTTACCAAATTAACATAAACCTAAAGCCGTTTTATATAAACTAGAGACTTATTAATTTATATATTATAAAGAACTTATATAAAGTCCTTAAAATTTATAAATTTTGTGAATTATTAATTTAGAACGCTGTCCACTACCTGGGACCGCTAAAAGTATTATTTTAGAGTGATTGTAAAATATATGAAATAAATTATCGCAGATGAATTATATCGGATCTACAGTTATATATATTTTTACATTATAACCCTATAAAATAATAACATCGGGACCGGAAAAATTTATCCCGATATTAAATTATCGATAATATAATAATTATTAATTTATCAAAACATTGTGTAATTCATGCCACCAACCACTACATCAAAGGTTCAACCTTTGTGACACATAGAGCTTTCAAGATGCATTATAGTCGTCGATTTTATCGTAGTCTTTTGGAGCGTTATGAAGTAGTCAAATCCCGAGAAGATTAATGTTTTAGACACGATGAACCTTGTCGTAGTAGCTTGGAAAATATATGTTCGTTCAATGGATGACACCTATCAGATAATTCAAGTGAAATGTTAGATAATGAATGCACTAGAGAACTGCAAAATTTAATCAAAGAATTGAATTATCATAATGGAATGGACATTGAATACCTTTTGAACTACCCTTAAGAATAATATTTTAGATTTTTAATTGGCGTTGTTCGAGCATAGCTCGGTTGAACTCACCAAGCGTTGGTATGTCAAGTTTGGTTGTCATATTTTAGTATAAAAACTCATCTAGAGTCGCTTGATTGAATAATAGAGTCAACTTCGTTTAGGTTAGATTAGAAAGTCTATGAATATTGAGACATACAAGTATTACTTCGAAGACCTGAAGAATGTGAAGAAGTAACCAATTACAACGACGACATCATCCTTCCACTTGAAGTTATTAATATATACTTGAACTGTTTCACTCCTAACGTATCTTTCAAGTCGTGCTATATTGAAAACATAACTGCGAAGCTGTATATACTGTAGATATTATATATAATACTCTAGTGATGAGACATGATCATAATAGTATGATCATAGTATTAAGGAATTAGACTACGAAGTATAACACTTATCTTTTGAACTTTGTAGATATGACATCGACATAATCTTGTATATAGTTTTATGATTATGTGTATGGGTTATGGTGAAGATTTCATCATAGGAAATAATATTTTACATTTGTTTAAAGGAATTACATTCATGAACTTGTTTCGTGAATCGAAAGGAAAATCAATAGGTATATTGGTCTGGCTATTCATTGCATATCTTTGGATGACCAATATGTGTGAGTTGGTAGAACCGATCTTAACTCATGTTATGTATCTTGGTATAATCGATCACAATACCTAGACTTATGATTTGGTATGACCGGTCCTAGTAATTGGTATAACCGATCCTAAGTAATTACCATGAGATGGTATGATCGATCCTTGTAATTAGTGTGAACGATCCTAGTAATTGGTGTGAACGATTATAAGTGTTGTGTGACCGATCCTTGTAATTGGTGTAACCGATCCTAGTAACTAGTGTGACCGATCACAAGTAGATACCATTGTCAGAGCATAGCTTGGTTGAACTCACCAAGCGTTGGTATGTCAAGGTTGGTTGTCATATTTTAGTATCAAAACTCATCTAGAGTCGCTTGATTAAATACTAGAGTCAACTTCGTTTAGGTTAGACTAGAAAGTCTAGGAATGTTGAGACATACAAGTATTACTCCTAAGACCTGAAGAATGTGAAGAAGTGGTGAAGTACAATGACAACATCATCCTTCCACTTGAGATTAGTAATATTGACTTGAACGGTTTCATTCCTAACATATCTTTCAAGTCGTGCTATATTGAAAACATACCTGCGAAGCTATATATACTGTACATATTGTATAATACTCTAGTGATATGACATGATCATAATTGTATGATCATAGTATTAGGGAATTAGACTAGGAAGTATAACACTTGTCTTTTGAACTTCGTAGATATGACATCGACATAATCTTGTATATATATTGTTATGATTATGTGAATGGGTTATGGTGAAGATTTCATCATAGGAAACAATGTTTTACATTTGTTTAAAGGAACTACATTCATGAACTTGTTTCATGAATTGAAAGGGAAATCATTGGGCTTATTGGTCCGGCTATTCATTGCAAATATTTGGATGACCAATATGTATGAGATGGTAGAACATATCTTAACTTATGTTACGTATCTTGGTAAAACTAATCACAATACCTAACTTATGATTTAGTATGACTAATTTTTATTAATTAGTGTAACCGATCCAAAGTAATCACCATGTCGTATGGTTGATCCTTGTAATTGGCGTGACCGATCCAAGTAATTGGTGTGACCGATCATGAGTATGTGTAACCGATCCTTGTAATTGGTGTAACCGGTCCTGATAACTGGTGTGACCGATCACAATTAATACCATGTGTATATGGAACAGATCCTTGTTGTTGATACATGAAAAATAATACCCCTTAACAGGTCTGGGGTGCTCCCAAAGGGGGAGGCAAGCCTAATATAAGACATGGGGACATGGGGACTTGGGGACTAAGCCCAAGTTCAATAAGAAAATACCCATGAGACAAAAGGGACAAGGAAGGGATGAAGAAGAAAGAGGTTATATTAAGGAAGGAATGGAATTAGAAGTAATTAAGGAAGTTTAGGACATGTGGCATGATATCATAAAAGGAGGGGCTTTTGGAAAGTCTATATAAGGAAGGACAAGGTACAATGGAAAAGAAACTCTCTCTCCTACCATTCCTAGTAAGTGTGGTCAACGAGTGTGACTAGGACTGGTAGGACCAAAATCTTATTCACCCCTCAACATTTGGCCACCACACCCGGAGGCTCGTACCTAGCTCACCATGACACACCCAAGAGGTGCTAGTGAAGGCGCGCTAGAAAACCAGTTGAGCAACCCTCCATTCAACCAGGAAGGCGAGAGAGTAGGGATAGTATCATATCCAATTACATAAGGGATAAGGCCAGACGCTCTACAAGACAAGGACAAGTAGCAGGTCGGAAACACGCCATCCACTGCCCTTATACGCAGGAAATGCGGAAGGAACTAGATGAGCACATTCAGAGGGATAAGGAGCTGGGGAAGTTGTTAAAGGTAGCCAGCGCTGAGCATAACGCAAAAGGAGCGGCGGAAGATGCTGGAGAGGAAGAAGAAGAGCTTGTGACCATGATGCAAGAGGCGATGACTAGGTACTTAGAAGCAAACTACCGAGTAGTAAATCAGGATAATTATGACTTCATGGCCAGCCCGTACTCCCCCGAAGTCACGGATTATCAGTACCCAGAGGATTATACTTCACAAAAATTCAAGGCATACAATGGTCAAGAGAATGTGCATGAGCATCTTAGCCGGTTATTATCTACCATGAATGAATGCGCGACTGATGGAAAGTTGTGCCTGAGGGAATTCCCAAAATCGCTAACTTACACAGTGTTCACTTGGTATGACAACTTAAAACCAGGGAGCATCAGTTCGTGGTCGGAAATGTCAGCTCTTTTCCTTAGAAAATTCTATTCAGCAAAGAGGAAGGTCACGACCATATACTTGAGAAAATGTGGCCAACGCATAGGAGAGGAGATAGGAAAATACATCACCAGGTTCCTCCACTTCGCGCTAGAATGTCAGTAGGACATCAAAGAGGAGGCACTGGTAGAGATTTGTGTACGAGGGATGACATCGTTATTTAAGAAAAGTCTGGTGAACTTTCGATTTCCAACCTTCGTCGAGCTAAAAGAAGCCGTAGCGAGGATCTTCGACTGTGTGGAGGAGTATAACTCGGACTATACCTGGTGCAATACAGTTAATACCGTATCAACCGCATGATAGGTGTTGTAAAACACCTAATTTTATATCTAGTATTTATTCTTTCTTTGCTATTATCCTTGGGAATTGCATCTCTTATGTTTAGTTTTGAGTTATTAGGTGCAATGGCGTTCATTTGGAGCAAGAAGGGCGAAAGCATCATTTTATATGCATGTGCTATCGAGAGCACAATGAAGGATGAGGGGCTTTCATGCTGTGGTGGCTCTTTTATTCACTCTTGTGTGTGCCTTGAGTAATTCCTATTACTACACAAGACCTAAGTTTCAGAGAAAATCATTCCTCATCATTGGTTTTTTTTTCTTCATCACTGCATGTAAAGATCTGCGGCTCCATTAACTTTCATGGAGGAAATTCAAAGTGAAATTGAAGCATAATAAGGTGTTGAATCTAGGATTAGAGAAAACGATCGAGATGGATTTGTTTGTCTACAAAACAGAGAAGATGAAATTGAAGCAATGAGTTAGGGTTTCTGAGATGGGTTGTTCTTGAGCTAACAGGGAATCGTATAGCTTTTTTATGGGTTTTAAGAGTTAAATGAAGAAGAGGAGATTACTATTAGGAATGGTTTTGCATTCAATTTCAAATCAGTGGGGTTGAGATGATTACAACAGATGAATTAGAGATTGGGGTTAGATGTATGTTAGGGTTTGAACTCAGGAGAAGATTCAGGGGTATGTCATGGTGGTTTGATTACAGAGAATGGTGGAATCAAGAGAAGGTGTTGTTGCTTCAGGTGGCACTAAGAATAAGTTTGTTTCTGAATCTGAGATGAGATGAAGTTGATGCAAGAATCAGAGCAAGTGTAGATGAAACTGCAGAGATTGAAATGGGTTTTGTATTGATGATGTTCATGGGTTAGTGGCCTGAGTTGATGGAATTGAGAAGGAATTTAAATAGATTTGTGGTTGAATTAAGAAAATGGGGAGTATGCTGAAATTATGGGTTTGATGTGTAGTTGCAGTTGGTGCATCTCAGATGGATGAGAAATGTACCTGGTGGTGATTGCATGTGAAAGAGCTAGCATGTAAGTGTGTTGGTGGTTGCAGAATGGAGATGGTTGTGTAATTGAAGAGAAGACCAAGGTGGTAGATGTTATGATGTTCTTACGAAGATGGCTTGTGATGGTTGTGCAAGGAGAGAGAGGCATATCTGAATGATTTGTTAGATGTATTCTAGGATGAAATACATGATGCTTGTTTGATACATTACAACTGAGTTGGAGCATTGGAATGAATGGAGCATGTGGTACCTACAATGGAGTTGAACTGCAAGTTATGACTCTTATAGTCAAGGGAAGCTGGTTGTGATGTTCATTGCAAGAAGTGTTGATCCACATATGTAAGATCATGGCAGTGCAATCTGAAGTTAAATGAATTCTGGTTCATCTGGCGAAATTGGATGTGAAGCAACCTTGTTGAAGCTGTTGCAGTTGTGGTTGTGTGAGATGAAACTGGAAGAAATGGTGGTTAATGTTATTACCGGTGAACATGAGAAATTTCAGTTGAGCTGTACATGGGAGAATGTGATATGGAGTTGCAGTCAGGTGGTGATGCAATATCTAGGTGCAAGGAACTGGTGGTGTTTATGAACCACAGCTGCAGGTGCATATGAAATGGAATGGGTGTGCAGCTGAAGGTAGAGTGAAGTTGAGATGCTGTTGTTGAATTGAGAAGGGTTTTAATAGGAAGCTCAGATGGATGAGACTGTACCTGGTGGTGTTGTTGAAGCAGTACTAGCAGGGACGGAGCTAGGATTTTTTTTTTTGGGGGGGGAATATATATAGGTATGTAGTTTTTCCAGTAAAAGCGGCGGTGAAGGGCGCAAATTTTTTTTAGGCCTTGGTATTTTCCTTCAAATGATGTCACCAAAATATCCAATAAGTTGTTAGATGTTTAGATTTATGGTTGGATTTAATATTTTGATATTTTTCAGTTCTTTCCTAGGTAAATTTGATATTTAAGACAAGTTTTGTACGATAAGTACCTAATATCAGTAGTTTTTAAAGTGTATAGTAGAGGATTCAAGACTCTCTATGCAATATACAAAGATATGGGGGGAAAATCTATAAATACTTAAAATTTTCAATCCTAAAATGATAGTTATACAAAGCCTAATTATGTAATTAGGAAATTCTAAGGGGGACTGTTGTCCCCCTTAGATTACATGTAGCTCCATGCATGAGTACTAGCATGAGGAAGATGGAGTATGTCTGGTTCGCTGGTTATGATATGCAGCGAAACTGGAGCTTGCTAATGGCCTGAGTTGCAATTGATAGATGAGTGTTGTTGTCAGGTTGCCTTCTGGATACACAAGGAATGTAAGACGTGAGAATTGATGGTTGATTGTTGTGGGTAATTGGTTGGATTGGTTGTGAGAACTGATCCGACTTTTGTGATGCCTCCTTGGCTGGGAATTCAGCTGAGACTTTGATTATTCAGGTGGTAATTTAACAACAACAACACTGACAAAGGAAACTGTGTGAAAACTTGCTGATGAGTGCGTTAGATGGTTACGCTGGTAACTTGTTGCAGGAAATGTATTCAGGTGGAGATGAATGTTCACATGGTAGAGTTGGACAGAGAGAAATCCAATCAGTTGCTGGGGACTTGAGTACAGATTGGTGGTGAGTGAATCTGTGGCATTAAGAATTACAGGTGCAGGTGAAGTTGTGAGCTATAACATTTGAGTTGTATGCAAGATGGCTGAGTTGCAGGTGGACTGAGACAGTGAATGGATGCAATGGGATATGTTATGCTGCATAAGTTCAATCCATGCAAAAGCCAAGGCCATGTGTACTCTGACTTCTGAGTTGACTAGTTTGAACAGTTTTGACTGGTGACCGAGTGGACTTTGCCGGTCACCTGAGATATTTTCTGGTGCCAGATTCCGGTAACTTCAGGCGTATCACCAGTTTTCCGGTGACATTTTTTGGGACATATTTTCACATGGGTATTCCTCACTTATGGGCTTGGTGGAGATCTTACTATTGGATCATTTGTATTTTGGGCTTTGAATACCTAATTATGGAAAGATGAAAAGCTATAAAAGGAGAAAGTTTCTATTTTTATTTTATCACGTATATTTTTCTACTGGAGTTTTGGAGGAGAGCAGCGACTAGGGTTTGCTTTCATTTATTTTTCATCTTTTTTATTTTATATTTGATTATTATGAAAATGATGAACACAAAAACTATGAGTAGCTAAACAAATAATATTGGTTATGGGATAAAGTGGATTTCACAAATAAGATTTGATTCAATGCATTAGTTTTGTCTCAGTAATTTATTGTTTATGATTCATGGTTTATATTGTATATGATTTGATTGTTTGGTTGGTTGAGTCTGGAATCAATCCGATTTGCATTCATTTCTAAAGCTATATTAGGGTTTTCAATACGAAAAAGTTGTTTATCCCTGATTCTAAGTAGCATAATTGTGGGTAGTGCTTGTAGTGATATATCCTACTAGTCACGAATGAATCATACCCTTGGTTAAATTGAATTAGTGCTTTTACACATTTTGATTGGCTTGGTTAGTATTATTCCATAGAACTTATTGCTTTTAGGGAGTTAAATCTAATTGTGCTTTTACACTTTAGGTTGCTTTCTAGGAAGAATTCACATATGCATCTTTTAATGTGGTTGTGATGAAATCATGGAATTAGCGGGATACGCTTGCGATCAAGGTATCATAGGACTTTTAGTAAATGAGAGATTAAATTACCAATTCTAGTCATTGTTGAGTATTCAAGTTTGTGAATTATACTATCCCATGATCAATATCTTCTCCTTATCGATTACTTTTATTATTACTTTGATTTCAATTTAGTTTTATTATTTTGATAAATCCAAATCCCCCCTTTTGGTTACCTTAGAAACTGAATTTTGATAATAACAATTGCCTCTCTGTGGATACGAACTCTTTCTTATCGCATACTTCATTTATTTTAGTTAAGTAAGAAAGTGAAATTGTTTTTGCTCGGCTGACAACCGATCACCGCACCACGGAACACCCGCGCGAACAACAACCAAGAGGGTTGGAATGTACAGGCGAACCAACCGTATAAAGGCCAGCCGCAGACATTCCCGCCTCCTCTACCATGTGTCAAGGAATAAATCGTGGGACTGTTGGAACAATGGGTGGCGAATAAAAAAACCCAACTACCTCTTACAAAAGAGGACTTTAACACCCTCGATACGAACGACGCTAGGTATTTTCATTATCATCGAAGGATACAACACCATACGGTCGATTGCTAAAACCTCCGAAGAAATTTTCAGAAGAAACTGGAAATAGGCGAAATCGAGATGAGCAACCCTGAAGGAAAAATGACCCAACACCAAGTTATGATGCTCTCCCATGACCCCAATGGGGATGTATGGAATCCGTGGGAAGGCGATAATGAGGAGGCATGTGAAGTCGAGATAGTGGTTTTTACATTCACAAATACGGATGGCGTGGATAGTAAATTCGCGTAAACAGTGCTGGCTCTATAGCTATTTGACTCCCTCGGTTTCAATGAAGACCAAATTAAAGAGGCTTCCAAAGCCATAGCAGCCATCGCGGCAGAAAAATCGTACGACCCTTTACCCAAAGAAGCGATCGTATTTACAAATGAGCATATATGTTTCCCAGGAGAGTATCTCAGACCTTTGTATCTAACCGTGCACATTAATAAGCAACCACTAAAGAGAGCTTTTGTTGATGGAGGCGCATCTTTGAATTTGATTTCCAAGCACACTTTGGATATCCTAGGGGTACAACAATCGGCAGCCAGGGAACGAACTACTATAGTAAGAGGATTTGGCGGACATTCCCATACGTCTATAGAGATTTGTAACTTAGTTATGAGGGTCGGTCCTATCAGAGCACTTACACCATTCTATGTCTTGGAAGATGACACCACTTTCCACGTACTATTGGGGAGGGGGTGGCTGCTCAATCATAAGGCAGTGGATTCAATGTACCATTAGTGCGTAAATACAAACATCGAAGGCAAGCAGTACCGAATTTACATAACAAGCAACATGTTCGACCCAGAGGAAGCATACATGGCGGACTCAGTTTTCTATGATGTACACGAGGAATCAAACAAAGTACCCAAGGTACATCTTACCCCACTCCCTAAATGGGGGGAAGAATAAAATCCAGATCCCGTTAAGTCTGTATTCATCCCATCCAAGATGGTGTTCCTCGCAGAAAGAAATATGAAGCAAGAAGGGCATCCCATATATTCTAGCGTTTCTCAAAACCAGATGGAGGGCATGTATACCGATTATAGCAACTAGCCAAAGGAACATCCGCGGATACGCATGATCATGTTGTAGCATCATCGAGCGAAGAAGCGTAGGTTCCTTCAGAAAATACCAGCTAGGATTTAATCGAATTACCCTATAGTACAATTAATGATGAAGAGTTTCGAGACTAGCTTGTAGAGACAACGCCCTCAACCTCGGAAGAGCTAACACCAGGATACCTTACCATGGACGACATAGAGGAAATCAATATCGGAACACAAGAAGATAAGCGCCATATTATGATCAGCAGAAGCTTGGACAAAGAAGAGAGAGGCACTGATTTTGCTACTAAAAAAATATAAGGATGTCTTCGCCTTCGATTACGATGAGATGCCGGGACTAGATATCATCCTCGTAGTTCATAACCTCGGAGTATTACCCGAGTTCAAATCCGTGAAACAAAAGAGCCGCGAATTTCCTAGAGCCATGGCTCTGGCAATAAAAGAAGAGGTAAAACGGTTGCTAAAAGCCAAATTCATCAAGCCCATTTAGCACCTGACCTGGATGGTCAACATCGTGCCCGTAGTAAAAAAGAATGGAAAAATCAGGTGTTGCGTGGATTACAAAGACCTGAATCGGGCGTTCCCAAAAGACGATTCTATTTACCTAACATGGACCTGACGCTAGATGCAACATGGGGTAAAAGGCGCTTCTCCTTCATGAATTGCTTCAGCGGGTACAACCAGATAAAGATGGACGCATCGGATGAAAAAAAAGACTGCTTTCCAAACTCCGTATGGAAACTTTTATTACGTAGTAATGCCATTCGGATTAAAGAATGCAGGCGCCACATATCAACGCGCGATGGCATCCATATTTCACGACTTGTTACATCAGATAGTAGAGGTATACGTCAACTACATCATGGTCAAATCCCAGGCCTCCGAGAGTCACATCTCCCATTTGAAAATGGTCTTATAGATATGTAGGAAATTCAAGCTCAAAATGAACCCCCTCAAGTGCGCCTTCAAGGTAACGTTAGGAAAGTTCTATGGCTTTGTAGTAACCAATGAGGGGATTCAAGTAGATCCAAGTAAAGTCGATGAAATCACAACAATGGCACCCCCAACCAATACGAAGGATATACAAGCATTCATTAAAAGGATATCGTACATACGATGCCTCGTCCCCAGGCTGGCGCAACTAATGTCGTCATTCCTACCCCTACTCAAAAATGGATTATTTTATTTTTTTTGTGTGTGTGGGGGGGGACGGGGGGACGGAGCAGTGCAAAACGTTTGAAAATCTGAAGCAATGCTTCATCATCCCGAAAGTCCTCAGGCTACCAATAAAAGGAGTTCCCCTTTACACAGCATTTACCAGTGTAGCAATATGAGACGTACTTGCACAAGATATGGTGGGAAACGAACTCTCACCTATCTATTATGTTAGTCGGGTCTTATGAGAAGAAGGATATGAGATACCCACGAGTGGAACAAGCATGCCTAGCTCTTATCTACGCAGTGCAGAAACTGCGCCCGTATCTCTTGACACATGAAACCATAGTGATAGCCGCGGTAAACTGGTCGGTTGTCAGCCAGTCAAATATAATTTCACTTTCTTACTTAACTAAAATAAATGAAGTATGTGATAAGAAATAGTTCGTATCCACAGAGAGGCAATTGTTGTTATGCAAATTTCAGTTTCTTAGTAACCAATGGGGGGGTTTTGATTTACCAAAGCAATAAAAATAAATTGAAAGCAAAGTAATAATAAAAGTAATCAATAAGGAGATGATATTGGTCACGGGATAATATCATTCACAAACTTGAATTCTCAGCAATGACTAGAATTGGTATTTTAATCTCTCATTTACTAAAAGCCCTAGGATACCTCGATCGCAAGTGTATCCCGCTAATTCCCTGATTTCATCACAACCACATTAAAAGATGCATATGTGAATTCTTCCTAGAAAACAACCTAAAGTGTAAAAGCACAATTAGATTTAACTCCCTAAAAGCAATAAGTTCTTTGGAATAAGACTAATCAAGGCAATCAAAATGTGTAAAAGCACTAATTCAATTTAACCAAGGTTATGATTCATTTGTGACTAGTAGGATATATCACTACAAGCACTACCCACAATTATGCTACCTAGAATCAGGGATAAACAACTTTTTCGTATTGAAAATCCTAATATAGCTTTAGAAATGAATGCAAATCGGATTGATTCCGGACTCAACCAAACAAACAATCAAATCATATACAATATAAACCATGATTCATAAATAATAAATTACTGAGACAAAACTAATGCATTGAATCAAATCTTATTTGTGAAATCCACTTTATCACATAACCAATATTAAGTGTGTAGCTACTCATAGCTTTTGGGTTCATCATATTCATATTCATAATCAATAATAAAAATGAAATGAAGAAGATGAAAAATAAACGAAAGAAAACCCTAGTCGCTGCTCTCCTCCAAAACTCCAGTAGAAAAAATATGTCCCAAAAAGAATAGAAACTTTTCCTTTTATAGCTTTTCAACTTTCCAAAATTAGGTCTCAAAGCCCAAAGTCCAATAACAAGAAGTCCACCAATATCATGTGTGTGAAATACCCATGTGAAAATTCAATCCTAAAAAATGCTCGCCGAAAAACTGTGTTACCCACCGGAAGTTTGCCGGAATACGGCACCGGAACAAATCTCAGGTGACCGGCAAAGTCCACCCAGTCACCGGAGTCAACTCAAACTGTCAACTTAAAGTCACTGAGTCAGGTGAGAGAGTCATGAGTCAGAACTGGGTTAGAGTCAGCTACTGACTCATCTGATTTGGCTGACCAGTTGCACTGGCCTTTCTCAATCTTGCGCCATCTTGGCGCTTCACTACTTCAGTATGCAACTTCAACTCCAACTAGCACCACTACTGCCAGTACCCATCTCTTCATATCCACTACTCTAGATTTCATCACAGCAACAACAACCCAAATCTTTCATTCCTATCACCTCAAACACACTCCTTCATAGCCCTCTGCAATGAGCTAGCATAATCATTTCTTCATAGCTGTCAGCTATAACTGCAACAGCTCCAACTCCATTTCAGTCATCACCTGCACCATTGCTACTCCCGCTTCTGCTCCATTGTCATAAATAAGACCACCTGTAACAACATTTATCTTCTCAGCTAACTCATTTCCATTTAGATCCATTTCTACCAATTGCATTATCTCACAACATATGATCACATCCAAACTCCAAACCATTCTCTGCATTACAGTCTCAAGTAAGCTACACTCTTCTGACTGCCAAGAACTCGATCAAGTGAACCATTAATTAATTTTTTCAATATCCAACATCACATAATTCCATCTCCATCTGCACACAAAGCTCAACAAACTTAGTTCCATCTCCTTTCAACAATCATTGGCAGCAATTCATCTCAAGTCATGCATGTAACTCTTGCAAACCACAGAATCACCAACATTCCTTCAATGCACAGCCATCAACTCAACCTGCAATTATGTCACAGCCATGTGCACTTCAAAATAACACAGCATAATCCATTCTGCTGCTTCAAGCCATCTGTAACAATCATTGCTAGCTTCACTGCCTACCACAATTAACATCATCATTGCTCAAATACCAGCAACCACGAGCCACCACAACATTATCGACTGCAAACCACCTTGTTAACTATAATTCCATATCAGGCACTCGCCAATTTCACAGTTTAAGCTCCACCATTTAAAACTCAAACATCTCCAGCTCTGCCTGCCATTGTAACACCAATACCATCCATCTTGAACCACATCAAACCCATTTCCTGCGGCACAAACTCCATCTGTTCCTTCACCTAGCACTTGCACATCAACCATATCTCAGTTGCAATTTCTTAGTCTCCGCTATTGAACATCCAATACATCACCACTCACTGCATCATCAACTGCAGAAAATTCGCTTCATTCCTCAGCTACAGATTCTTGTTCTTCTTGGACCCAAACAGCACAATCAAATCACTTCTCTTCACTCACTCCATTGCACCCATCTACCAGCAACATCACCAAATCCATAAGCACATCACACCCACCTGCAATACCACTCATTCATCACCAGAATCACTTCACTAACATCACCAACACACCATCTTCTCCCTGATAAACAACATCAACACCAGCTCAGGCCATCACCAGCTATATCTCAACCCATCTGAGTCAGCACAAGTCCCATTTATGTTCTCCATTCAACTTCATAAATCCATCAAAACCCCATTCACAAATTCAACACTGCCAACACTACTGTAGATGCACCTTCTTCTATTGGTTCTAACAGATTCTTCAAAACCCAGTTCATCCCCAAATCAACAGCATCTTAGAACACACCAATTTCAAATTCAATTGATCAAACCCTAACTAACATCTTCTGTGTAACTTCAATTTCACCAAACTTATTCTCAATTTTAACTTGCTTTCATCCTTGATTTCTTTACTTCCTCCATAACTAACATCAGCAGTTAACACCACCTGAGACTGCAATCATTCTTGCAGTTCAACCCCATTTCTCTGTAGCTCAAACCGGATTTGAAATTCTCCTTCTGAAGCCTTGATAATTAATTCAAACTCTTATTCTTTGTCTGATTTCATATACACGGCAAAACCCCAAAAATAAAATCACCAAACCATCAATTCCACAACCACGATCACCATATTCATCTTCTCTATAGCTTATCTGAATAACAACATCATCTTCTTAGGAACCCTTTACATCCACAGTTCTTCGATTCAAGATCAATGGCAACATCCATATGAAACTAGACAACAAAAGCCGCCGTCTCTAAATTTCTGCTCCCTCTCAATTTCAGTGAAGGGTAATGAGAAACGAATACTCCTTCTCTAAATTCTAGGGTTGTTGTAGGAAAGTGGATGTATCCACCCTGGTTAAGCAGATAATGGGTAACTAGCTCCCATGTGAATCGGCCTCTTTGCCTTGTATGCTCCAAATAGACGTTTTCTCCTTCTTTTGCTCGTAGTGACTCCATTGCACCTAATAAACTCAAAATTAAACATAAGAGATGCAATTTCCAATGATAATAGCAAAGAAAGCATAAATACAAGATATGAAATTAGGTGTTTTACAACACCTATCAAATTCCCCCACACTTAGGCTTTGCTAGTCCTAGAGCAAATCAAACAAAATAAATTCTAAAGGATATATACAACTCCCGTGAGGTCTTACTAGAGATATACCACGAAATATATACTTCCAACTTACAAGTTCTCCGAAATGATAGTATCCAACGCGCTAAGAAGACATAGAGATTCTGCACACTAGTCATAAGAAGTTAGACACAAATATGAACACAATTTCATTCTTAAAAGTTGAGAGAGAAATAACCATCCCTTATCGAAAGAAATTCGGCTTCGGAGTGATCGAAAGTCTCGACTCTGCCTCACAAGAAAGGGTTTTATGAAATTGATCTCAATAATAAACAGCTCTTTATGGGTCACACATGTGTCCAGGTAGGAATGAAGAGAAAATCCTATGACACGTTGAATTGTAGGAAGGAAAACCCTCCTAATTGTTTTGAAAACCCACATCTTTTATTCATTTTGAAAACCCTTTTTTTTTACGATCTCTAAGAAAGGAAATCAACCACTTAACGAAGGTGGGAATATGCTTACTTACCTCGTTATCCGTTCGGCGTGCAGTTAGCACCACTCTCACAGCATCCATAGAAACGTATTTGGTCTTCGTCTTCGGTATTCAACTTTTGATGATGAAATATTGAACTTCGTATAATCTTGACAATATGATTCTTTCCTCTAATTCTTGTTGCTTGAAACTTATTTATGGATATTCCTTCTTTCCATTGGCTTTATTGAAAGAATACAAAACTAAATATGAACTAAACAGACCAAAATATGATACAATGAATATATATATACATATATTTTTTTTTTAGATAAGAGAAACCAAAACAAATACAAATAAATAAAAAATATAAATGCAAGTACAAAGGTCATGGTGTAAGTACTTTACCGCTTGATTTTTCACAACTTGTATGTCTCGATATCATAAACTTCTTGAATTCTCATCTTGATAATCTTCACTCTTGTACAATAGTCTTCAATTTGTAAAAATTATGCTCCTTGTCTTGTTGATGATGATGGTGTTTCTATTAACATGTTGGTGTAGAGAGAGATAAAGTGGATGGTGCTAACTGCGAACAAGATTACAAGTGGTATGTAAGTTAGCAATTCGATGTCACCATCATGATTGATAAAATAGCACGCAAGAGATCAAAATAGCGCTTCTATTAGTGGGAGGTTGGGTAGCTCAACATTCTACCCGGAGTTTACGTACGGTGACACACACTCTAAAAGCACAAATTTAGACAGGTACAAAGAAATGAAGGTCGGTGCCTCTCATGATGTAACATGGGTAGTCTACACTATAGGGGACCACTACTCTACTACCGAATTCAGTATGCACCTTATTTGCCACTGGAATGGTTAAATCCAACTTTAACTCTCATACAAGTAAGAAACCCGATCACGGTCTCTGTCATCTCTAAGTTCAGTCACTCTTATGAGAATCTCGATGTAGTCTTAGCGACATGTATACTATGTGACTCTATACTAACTACAAGTTGGAGTTTTTTTTTTTTTTTTTTTTTCACTAATTTACACAAAAGTTAAAAATTTCGAAAAAAATCTACAATGCAAATGCTTAACCACTCCCCCACACTTAAACTTTACATTGTCCTCAATGTAAATTGAATCATCCAAAGAAAGTCAAGGTGGGAAATCATATAATCATAATGTGACAAGAAATCAGAAAAACTAAATGCAAAATAAGAAAAACTAAAAACAAGACAAGAAAATAAAAATAAGACAAGAAATACTCATCCTATGGGTTGCCTCCCATTTAGCGCTTAGTTTAAAGTCGTCAGCCCGACTATCTCCTTGCTTTCTATGACTCCTCCAGGGGGGTGCATCCACAAAATTATCTCCTTCCACCACTTCGGAAGTGAAATTCTCATAATATGGTTTCAACCGGTGCCCATTAACTTTAAGTTCCTTGCCTGTAGCTATGCTACGAAAGGTCCGATCCAACATGACCTTAATTTACCCGAAAATAAATGCAAGCGAGAATTAAACAAAAGCACTTTCTGCCCAATACAAAATTGTTTTCTAGAAATCATAGTATCATGAAAGGCCTTCGTTTTCTCCTTGTAAATGCGTGATCTTTCAAATGCATCATTACGAAGCTCTTCCAGCTCTTGGAGTTGTAACTTCCTTTGCTTTCCAGCACCATCCATCTCCATATTGCATTGCTTAATAGCCCAAAACTCCTTATGCTCAATCTACACAGATAAGTGACAAGGTTTACCATACACAAGCCCAAAGGGAGACATCCCAATAGGTGTCTTGTATGTTGTTCTATAAGCCCACAAAGCATCATTAAGTCGCATGCTCCAATCTTTCCTTGTTAGATTCACCGTCTTCTCTAGTATGGATTTCACCTCCCGGTTAGAAACCTCGGCTTGTCCATTTGTTTGGGGATGATAAGGTGTTACAATCTTGTGTGACACATTGTACTTCTTCAACAAGCTTTGCAAAATCCTGTTTTTGAAGTGAGAACCCCCATCCCTAATTATGTCTCTTGGAATTCCAAACCTTGCAAAAATATTAGCTTGCACAAAATATGAAAAACCTTGGAATCATTAGTTGGGGTGGCCTTAGCTTCCACCCATTTAGAGACATAATCAACAGAAAGTAAGATGTAAAAATTCCCATGAGAGTTGACAAAAGGACCCATAAAATCAATACCCCATACATCAAAAACTTCAATAAATTGAATAAAAGTTTGTGGCATTTGATTTCGAGCACCTAGATTTCCTGTTCTTTGGCACCTATCACAAGTTGTACAAAATGTGTATGCATCCTTAAACAAGGTTGGCCAATAGAAACCGCTTTCAAGTACCTTGTGAGCGGTTCTCTTACTTCCAAAATGTCCTCAGCAAGCATAGGAGTGACAAAATGACAAGATAGAATTAAACTCAGATTCGGGAACACACCTTCTTATTACTTGGTCGCTGCCATGTTTCCATAAGTATCGATCACCCCATATGTATCGGTTCCCTAACCTCTTAAGTTTGTCCCTATCAGCATGAGACAAGTTCTTTGGGATTTTTTTAGTTACCAAGTAATTCACAATGTTAGCATACCATGGTTCTCCACAAGCAATTGAGAATAGTTGCTAATCCGGGAAACTTTCACGCAATGGGATAGCTTCCTTGTCCACAGCAAGACGACTCAAGTGATCCGCAACGGTGTTCTCAATTCCTTTCTTGTCCTTGATTTCAATATCGAACTCTTGAAAGAGTAGAATCCATTGTATGAGTCTCAGTTTCGCTTCTTTCTTCATTAGCAAGTACCTAAGTGCTGCATGGTCTGAAAAGACAACAACTTTTGTACCAATTAGATAAGAGCGGAATTTTTTCAATGCAAATACAATAGCTAACAACTCTTTTTCAGTGGTTGTGTAGTTTTGTTGGGCTTCATTTAACATTCTAGAAGCATAATAAATAGCATGAGGTATCTTCCCCACACGTTTCCCAAGCACCGCACCAACCGCATAGTCACTTGCATCACACATGAGCTCAAAAGGCTTGCTCCAATCTGGTGGTTTAATGATAGGGGCTGAAATCAAAATTTCTTTCAAACTATTGAATGCCGCCATATACTTTTCATCAAAGTTAAAAACCACATCTTTCTGCAATAAGTTGCAAAGTGGTGATGCTATCTTGGAAAAATCCTTGATAAATATACGATAAAAATATGCATGACCAAGAAAAGAGCGTATCTCCCTCACCGTAGTGGGAGGGGTTAAAGCACGAATAAGGTATATCTTAGATTTATCAACTTCCAATCCCTTAGAAGATATTATATGGCCTAAAACTATGCCATGAGTTACCATGAAACGACACTTCTCCCAATTTAGCACAAGGTTTGTTTCAACACATCGTTCAAGGATTAATGACAAGTTATTAAGCAAAGGTCAAATGAATCACTAAAGACACTAAAGTCATCCATAAACACTTCAATGATGTTTTCAACATACTCGGAAAAGATACTTACCATACACCTTTGAAAGGTAGCTGGAGCATTACATAAGCCAAAAGGCATCCTTCGATAAGCAAAAGTACCGAAAGGACAAGTGAAAGTGATTTTCTCTTGATCCTCCGGTGCTATCACAATCTGATTGTAACCTGAATAACCATCAAGGAAACAATAATAAGAGTGTCCAGCTAAACGTTCAAGCATTTGATCAATAAAAGGTAAAGGAAAATGATCCTTCCTAGTAGTGGCATTCAACTTTCTATAATCAATACAAACCCTCCAACCCGTTTGCACACGAGTTGGGACAAGTTCATTCTTATCATTCTCCACCACGGTTACACCTGATTTCTTTGGTACAACTTGTACCAGGTCCACCCACTTGCTATCGAATATGGGGTAGATAACACCCACATCTAAAATCTTGAGTATCTCCTTTTTCACAACTTCCATCATTGGGGGTTCAAACGACGTTGCACTTCTCTTGTAGGCTTTGCATCGTCCTCCAAACGAATCTTATGCATACAAATGGCAGGGCCTATACCCTTGATATCGACAATTTTCCATCCTATGGACGTCTTGTACTTCCTTAGCACCCTTAGAAGTTTTTGCTCCTGTAATTCACTAAGCTCGTTAGAAAAAATCACAGGTAACTCTTTATTGTCACCCAAGTACAAGTACTTTAGGTGATCAGGAAGAGGTTTCAATTCTAACTTTGGAGATTTAACAATAGAAGGTACAAGCTTTTCATCACTGCATGGTAAAGAAATAAAAGAGATATTATGAGTTTCCGGACATCCTTGTAGTGAGTTAAGATCACCAAGGGCTTCCTTGACTTCATTACCACATTCTACACCATTATCAATGGATGTAGTTAAAACTGTTTCCAAAGCATCATCACGATTCAATTCAAACATTTGTTGTGCCAATGTATCCATAACATCAACGAAGAAACAAGAGTGGACATCACTAGGATATCTCATCGTCTCGAAAATGTTGAAACGTATTATTTATCCATAAAACTCCATAGTTAACGTTCCCTTGCCCACATTAATAATGGTTTTAACCGTTTTCATGAAGGGACGCCCAAGTAGCAATGAAAGAGATGAGTCCGGTGAACCTTCATCCATTTCTAACACACAAAAGTCAGCTGGAAATACAAGTTGATTAACCTGCACAAGAACATCCTCAACAATACCCATTGGGTAAACATTAGAGCGATCGGATAATTGCAATACAATTCAAGCCCTTTTAAGAGGACCTAGATCAATATACATGGATGCCGACATAACATTAACGGATGCACCTAAATCCAACATTGCTTTGTTAAAAGTAGTGTTACCAATTGTGACGGGAATTTCAAAGCTATCGGGATCCTTGCATTTCAGTGGGAGTTTGTGTTATAAGATTGCCGAAGCATTCTCCCCCACACTTATAACTTCATTTCCTTTGAGCCTTTGCTTATTTGTACACAAGTCCTTCAACACATTTGCATACTTGGGAACTTGCTTTATAGCATCAATGAGTGGTATATTCACATGAATCTTCTTAAGAACGTCTAAAATCTCCTTTTCTAGTTCCGACTTCTTAGAACTTGCAAATCTGCGAGGAAAAGGTATGGGAGGAACATAAGTAGGAATAGGAGTTTTAGAGTTAGGAATAGGTACCTTGGGTGTTTGGGAAATTTCATCCATTTTTTCCTCCAAAACCGGCTCCATTGGAGCTTCTTCTTCACCCAAATCAGTAACTTCGGGTTGCACAAGTTGTGTACCACTTCTCAACGTAATAGCATTGACACCCTCTTTTGGGTTAATGGTTTGAGAAGGGAGTTTCCCACTATTTTGTGCCTTCAATTTGTTGATATCAATCGCCATGGAGCCCACTTGAGTCTGAAACTCCTTGATAACACTCTTAGTTTCCTGCTGAATTTCTTTAAACATGGTAGAAATACCTTGCATCATTGTTTGTAGCTTTGCATCGATATCGGAACCTTGGTTTTGCATAGTTTGATGTGGTTGCTGAAATTGTTGTTGTTGCAGTTGGAATTGTTGTTGTTGTAGTTGAAATCCACTCGGACGGTTGAAAGTATGTTGTTGAACCGCACCTTGCTTGTTGGCATAGATAAAATTTGGATGATCTCTCCATCCCGGATTGTAGGTGTTGGAGTAGGGATCAAACCGTCTTTGCTGATTTGGAAAGACCGCACTAGCTTTCTCCAACTCTTCACCATACGAAGGTAATATAACCGCAGCCATCATTTGCATCATTTGCTCCATATTATCCATCATTTGATCACGATGTGATGACGATGAATCACTAACTTCATGCACTTGCCTAACCATTGGTTCACTTCTTGTGTAGAATTGTTGCGAGTTTGCAGCCATACTTTCAATCAACTCGGTAGCTTGGGCCACCGTCTTGTTCACTAGTGCACCACCACCCGCTGCATCAAGAAGATATCTATCACTTGATTGGAGGCCTTCGTAGAAGTATTGTATTATCATAACATCACTGAATTGATGGTGAGGACAGCTTGCCACCAATCTCTTGTATCGCTCCCAACATTCATACAATGATTCTCCCATATTTTTCTTTATCCCACATATCTCTTTGCGAATTTGAGTAGCCTTTGACGCGGGAAAATACCTCTCTAGAAAGAGTTTCTTCAACCCGTTCCATGTAGTGACACTTCCAGATGGCAAACAATACAACCAATCCTTAGCGCTGTCCACCATAGAAAATGGAAAAACTTTCAACATTGCACCATCGACATCAGTCTCCCCTGGAAGCATGGCCTTGACAATGGTATGGAACTCCATAATATGCTTGTTTGGGTCTTCATTCACCATGCCATGGAACTTTGGTAACTCTCTAAGCAACCCCGGCTTGATCTCGAAAGTTGAGTTTGTTTGGATACACCATTGTTGTGCATCAAGCCTATGAGAAGCCAAGTCCTTGAGTGTACGATTTGCATCACCCATTGCGTCTTCATCTTCAACTAGTGGTTCTTGTACAAATGGAATCTCTTGTTCTCCTTCTAGTTGTAATTCTTCTTCCACTTCTAACTCTTGCTCTTCCGTTGTGTCTTGACGTATTTGGAGTATTGTGCCTCTTCGAGTAGTTATCCTGCACCTTGGATAGTTCCAATCTTTAGAATCCAGGGATTAGGTACTTGAAAAAAATTCTCGCAAACAAGTGAGAATCAAGACAAGAAACGAAAAGCAAAAATAAACGCAGAAATTATAAAAGAAACTAAAAACTTAATAACAAGTCGTATGCCTCCCCGGCAACGACGCCAAAATTTGGTCGGTTGTCAACCGGTCAAATATAATTTCACTTTCTTACTTAACTAAAATAAATTAAGTATGTGATAAGAAAGAGTTCGTATCCATAGAGAGGCAATTGTTGTTATGCAAATTTCAGTTTCTTAGTAACCAATGGGGGGTTTTGATTTATCAAAGCAATAAAAATAAATTGAAAGCAAAGTAATAATAAAAGTAATCAATAAGGAGATGATATTGGTCACGGGATAATATCATTCACAAACTTGAATTCTCAGCAATGACTAGAATTGGTATTTTAATATCTCATTTACTAAAAGCCCTAGGATACCTCGATCGCAAGTGTATCCCGCTAATTCCCTGATTTCATCACAACCACATTAAAAGATGCATATGTGAATTCTTCCTAGATAACAACCTAAAGTGTAAAAGCAAAATTAGATTTAACTCCCTAAAAGCAATAAGTTCTTTGGAATAAGACTAATCAAGGCAATCAAAATGTGTAAAAGCACTAATTCAATTTAACCAAGGTTATGATTCATTTGTGACTAGTAGGATATATCACTACAAGCACTACCCACAATTATGATACCTAGAATCAGGGATAAACAACTTTTTCGTATTGAAAACCCTAATATAGCTTTAGAAATGAATGCAAATCGGATTGATTCCAGACTCAACCAAACAAACAATCAAATCATATACAATATAAACCATGATTCATAAACAATAAATTACTGAGACAAAACTAATGCATTGAATCAAATCTTATTTGTGAAATCCACTTTATCCCATAACCAATATTAAGTGTGTAGCTACTCATAGCTTTTGGGTTCATAATATTCATATTCATAATCAATAATAAAAATTAAATGAAGAAGATGAAAAATAAACGAAAGAAAACCCTAGTCGCTGCTCTCCTCCAAAACTCCAGTAGAAAAAATATGTCCCAAAAAGAATAGAAACTTTTCCTTTTATAGCTTTTCAACTTTCCAAAATTAGGTCTCAAAGCCCAAATTTCAATAACAAGAAGTCCACCAATCTCATGTGTGTGAAATACCCATGTGAAAATTCAATCCCAAAAAATGCTCGCCGAAAAACTGTGTTACCGACCGGAAGTTTGCCGGAATCCGGCACCGGAACAAATCTCAGGTGACCGGCAAAGTCCACTAAGTCACCGGAGTCAACTCAAAAAGTTAACTTAAAGTCAGGTGAGAGAGTCATGAGTCAGAACTGGGTTAGAGTCAGCTACTGACTCATCTGATTTGGCTGAGTGGTCTTGGCGAAGACCACTTGCACTGGCCTTGCTCAATCTTGTGCCATCTTGGCGCTTCACTACTTCAGTATGCAACTTCAACTCCAAATAGCACCACTACTACCAGTACCCATCTCCTCATATCCACTGCTCTAGCTTTTATCATAGCAACAGCAACCCAAATCTTCCACTCCCATCACCTCAAACACACTCCTTAATAGCCCTCTGCAATGAGCTAGCACAATCTTCATAGCTGTCAGCTACAACTTCAACAGCTTCAACTCCATTTCAGTCATCACCTGCACCATTTCTACTCCAGCTTCTGCTCCATTGTCATAAATAAGACCACCTGCAACAACATTTATCTTCTCAACTAACTCACTACCATTTATCTCCATTTTTACCAATTGCACTATCTCACAGCATATGATCACATCCAAACTCCGAACCATTCTCTGCATTACAGTCTCAAGTGAGCTACACTCTTCTGACTGCCAAGAACTCGATCAAGTGAACCATTAATTACTTTCTGCAATATCCAGCATCACATAATTCCATCTCCATCTACACACAAAGCTCAACAAACTTAGTTCCATATCCTTTCAACAATCATTGGCAGCAACTCATCTCAATTCATGCATGTAACTCTTGCAAACCACAGAATCACCAACATTCCTTCAGTGCACAACCATCAAATCAACCTACAATTATGTCACAGCCATGTGCACTTCAAAATAACAGAGCACAATCCATTATGATTCTTCAATCCATTTGTAACAATCAGTGCTAGCTTCACTGCCTACCAAAATTAACATCATCATTGCTCAAATTCCAGCAACCACGAGCCACAACAACCTTGTCGACTACAAACCACCTTGTTCACTGTAATTCCATCTCAGGCACTCGTCAATTTCACAGTTTAAGCTCCATCATTTAAAACTCAAACATCTCCAGCTCTGCCTACCATTGCAGAACCAATACCATTATCCATCTTGAACCAAAACAAACCTATTTCCTGCGGCACAAAGTTCATATGTTCCTTCACCTAGCATTTGCACAACAACCATATCTCAGTTGCAATTTCCGAGTCTTCGCTATTGAACATCCAATACATCACCACTCACTGCATCATCAACTGCAGAAAATTCGCTTCATTCCTCAGCTACAGATTCTTGTTCTTCTTGGACCCCAACAGCACAATCAAATCACTTCTCTTCACTCACTCCATTGCACCCAACTACCATCAACATCACCAAATCCATAAGCACATCACACCCAACTGCAATACCACTCATTCATCACCAGAATCACTTCACTAACATCACCAACACACCATCTTCTCCCTGATAAACAACATCAACACCAGCTCAGGCCATCACCAGCTACATCTCAACCCATCTGAGTCAGCACAAGTCCCCTTTATGTTCTCCATTCAACTTCATAAATCCATCAAAACCCCATTCACAAATTCAACACTGCCAACACTACTGTAGCTTCACCTTCTTCTATTGGTTCTAACAGATTCTTCAAAACCCAGTTCATCCCCAAATCAATAGCATTTCAGAACACACCAATTTCAAATTCAATTGATCAAACCCTAACTAACATCTTCTGTGTAACTTCAATTTCACCAAACTTATTCTCAATTTCAACTTGCCTTTATCCTTGATTTCTTTACTTCCTCCATAACTAACAGCAGCAGTTAACACCACCTGAGACTGCAACCATTCTTGCAGTTGAACCCCATTTCTCTGTAGCTCAAACCGGATTTGAAATTCTCCTTCTGAAGCCTTGATAATCAATTCAAACTCTTATTCCTTGTATGATTTCATATACACAGCAAAACCCTAAAAATACAATCACCAAACCATCAATTCCACAACCACGATCACCATGTTCATCTTCTCTATAGCTTCTCTGAATAACAACATCATCTTCTTAGGAACCCTTTACATCCACAGTTCTTCAATTCAAAATCAAAGGCAACATCCATCTGAAACTAGAAAACAAAAGCCGCCGTCTCTAAATTTCTGCTCCCTCTCAATTTCAGTGAAGGGTAATGAGAAACGAATACTCCTTCTCTAAATTTTAGGGTTGTTATAGGAAAGTGGATGCATCCACCCTGGTTAAGCAGATAAGGGGTAACTAGCTCCCATGTGAATCGGCCTCTTTGCCTTGTATGCTCCAAATAGATGTTTTCTCCTTCTTTTGCTCGTAGTGACTCCAGTGCACCTAATAAACTCAAAATTAAACATAAGAGATGCAATTTCCAATGATAATAGCAAAGAAAGCATAACTACTAGATATAAAATTGGGTGTTTTACAACACATATCATAAACCCTATAGCATACTTAGCATCCAAGATTGTTCTTATGGGAAGAACTGCTCGGTGGATGTTGCAGTTGTCAGAATTAGAGCTTAAATATCTGTCGCCAAATGGAGTACGCGGGCAAGAAATAGCCGATCTAATTGCAATGTTCCAAGGAGAGGGGGACGATGAGGTGCACGAGTACATACCTGGAGAAGTAGCAGCTGCATACATCGACAAACCTTGGACCATGTTCTTCTACCATTCATCATACGGTGCCGGCGGAGGAGCTGGAATAGTATTCGAAGCTCCACAGGGCGACCTATTGTCATATTCATTCAAGTTGGATTTTCCATGAAGTAAAAATGTTGCTGAGTATGAAGCGCTACTCTTAGGGTTCAGAATGGCGAAGGAACTCAGTATGGGAAGTATAGAGATAAAGGGCGACTCGAGGTTAATAACAAACCAATTGAACGACGACTTCCACCTCAAGAAACCACACTTGGCACCTTATCAAGCAGAGGCTCAAATCTTGATCCACCAAACAGGATCATCTTTGGATCATATGGGCAGGAGAGGGAATCGACATGCTGATGCCCTGACAACCTTATCAAGTAAGATACCATTAAACGGTAAAGAAGAAGGCACAAAAACAGTAAAAAGAAAAGATCTACCCAACACCTGGAAAGAATACATGGATTTTGAAGAAGCAAACTGGAGGAAAGTGTACATTGAATACTTAACCCGAATAGAGGATGACCGTGTAATGCCGAACCTATCCCTGAAACAGTTCGTGATGATCCAGGGGCTCTATATTACCGATCCGTCATAGGTTCCCTCGCAAGATGCGTGAATAAAAGAGAGGCAGAGAAATTACTCCTAGAACTACACGCGGAGACTTGCAGTCAGACCTGCTCCGTCCACCTCTATAGAAAGCTTCAAAGGCTGGGAGTATACTGGCCAAGCATGTCGGTGCAGGTATCAACCCTCCGAGATAGCTATGCCAATTTCCAAGCACCCACCTCAACCTGCATAGTTCTGTACAGCCGAGGGAGTGGACTGGAGACAACCATATATCGACTTTATCCAGCACGGAAAACTGCCCAACGAAAGACAGGCGGCTCTGAATATTCAAAAGAAGGCAACACCTTTTTTCATGAACGAGAATGTGCTTTACCGGAGGAGCTATAGTAATGCGATCCTACGATGCCTATTCGACCAAGAGGCAACCGAGGTAATGACCCAATCTCATAACGCTGAACATTAAGGGATGCGAAAGCTATTCCTGCATCTTTACAAAGGCGGATTCTATTGTCCAACTATGGAAAGCGATACTGCCGAACATGTTAGAAAATTCTTAAAATGACAAATACACGGGACTCTGATTAGGGCGCCCCACACTCAGCTATACAACTTAGTGACACCGTGGATATTTCATAGCTGGGGGCTGGATCTTATACGACCGATTAACCCAATGTCTTCAAAGCGCCACAAATACATAATAATCGGTATATAATACGCATCAAAATGGGTCGAGGCAATACCCCTCAAAGATTACGCTGGAGAAACCGTGGCCGCATTCATCAAGGAATACATCATTTGCAGGTTCGGCACGCCTATGATAATTAGGGAATACAATGCCAAATCATTCGTAAACAAAGACGTAATAATACAACACGAGGCTGCACACGTCGATCCCATTTATCCCCAGGGAAACGGACAAGCCGAAGCAACTAACAAAACGCTTCTCCGGATCCTGAGCCGAATGGTGCATGATCATCATAGGGAATGGCACGAGCAACTAATACTCGCGGTATGGGCGTACAATATTTCTACGCAGCTCCATTGGAGCATCACTTTATTCGCTAGTCTATAGAGAAGATATAATATTATCGGTGGAGATAAAGGTCCCGTCAACAAGGGTAGCGATGGCCATCGATACCATTTC
Organism: Papaver bracteatum; assembly: GCA_023529315.1. NCBI lineage: Eukaryota > Viridiplantae > Streptophyta > Magnoliopsida > Ranunculales > Papaveraceae > Papaver > Papaver bracteatum. The sequence continues at coordinate 4,066,249 of JAJJWX010005152.1, forward strand.
AGACGAAGTAAGCCGTTTCGCATACTTAGATACAATAGAAGAAAGAAAACACAAACAGAGCGGTTCACAGAGGCTTACAGGAAGAGCGTGGCTAACTATTATAACCAGAGCGTGAAGGATATGACCTTCAAGGTGGAAGATTTTGTCCTTAAGATCGCCCCTCATGTACAAAGGAATGTTAGCACAAGAAAATTGCCGCGAACTGGTATGGCTCGTTCAAAATAAGGAAGGTAACAGAAAGTGGTTACTATAAACTTAGAAGGATGGATATCTCTAAGGCCAAATCACCCATCAATGACAGATGGGTAAAGAGTTTCCACGTATGAATCACTCGATGTAACGATATTTCGAATAATGAAGGTTAAGTTGTCGATATTTTTGTAAGAATTTACAAAAGGCCATGGAAGTTCCAAAGGCACCCCGTCAGCTGACAAATCTACAAAAGGATACGGGAATGCCAAAGGTGCCTGGTCGGTTGAAAAATATACAAAAGGATACGGGAATGCCAAAGGCGCCCGTTCGGCTGACAAATACACAAAAGGCTACGAGAATTCCAAAGGCGCCCGGTCGACTGATAAATTTACAGAGGCTATGGGAATGCCAAAGGCGCCCGCTCGACTGACAAATCTATAAAAGGCTACGGGAATGCCAAAGGCGCCCGGTCGGCCAATGAATATAGAAAAATCTATGGAAATACCCAAGGCACCCGGTCAACTGACATATTCGCCAAATACTAGGAGTGCCAAAGGCGCCCAAGCGACTGTCCAGGAAAAGAAAAAAAGGGGGGGGAGTAGACGCTTTTAACCTACGACATACCCCATCCCGCCCCACCCATTCATAAAACAAAAAAAAATGTGTGTGTGTAGGGGGTAGGCGCGTTTAACATACGACCTACACCGCCCTACCACATCCATCCAGAAAAATAATAGGGAGTAGGCGCGTTTAACCAACGCCCTGCCCACCCCACCCCGCTCTCGGAAAAAGAGAAGAGGAAGCAGCCGCGTTTAACCAACGCCCACCCTACCCCATCTCATCCATCTGGAAAAAGAAGAGGGAGTAGGCGCGTTTAACCTACGACCTACCCCATCACACCCCACCTATTCATAAAAGAAAAAGAGGGGAGTAGGCGCGTTTATCCTACGACCTACCCCCACCCCGCCACATCCATCCTGAAAAAGAAGAGGGATTAGACATGTTTAACCAACGCCCTACTCACCCCACCCCACTCATATGAAAAAATAAAGGAGGAAGTAGGCACGTTTAACCAACGCCCTGCCCACCCCACCCCGCTCTTTCGAAAAAATAGAAGAGGGAGCAGTCGCGTTTAACCAACGCCCTCCCCATCCCATCTTATCCATTAGGAAAAAGAAGAGGGAGTAGTCGCGTTTAACCAACGACCTACATATCCCATCCCGCACCGATCATCTTAAAAAAGAAAGGAGGGAGCAGGCATGTTTAACAAACGCCCTCCCTACCTAGCCCCATCTATTCGAAAAAACATGAGGGAGTAGGCACGTTTAACCAATGCCCTGTCCACCCCACTTATTCGAAAAAAGAGACGGGAGAGTAGGCGCGTTAACCAATGACCTATCCCACCCCACCACATCATTCAGAAGAAGAAGAAGGGGGGGGGGGGGAGGGTAGGTGCGGTATACCTGCCTCTTCTCTATAAAAGAAAGGGAATAGACACACTACTACTAACCCATATTAATTAATGGCAAAAATCGCACAATATGAAGAAAAAAGAGTAATATTCCCAGCTAAAACAAAATTATATTCACATACAAGAAAGAAAAAAAAACATCCAAAAGACCCACAGAAGGAAAAGACCTCAGAGCGGATACATAGGAAAACAATAGCGGGAAAACGAACAAGACAACGAAACAAAAGACAATCCACGCAGGAAGGCGCGCAACCTAACCAGTTATTAATGCCCGACAACGAGCGATATCCACGTCTAAGGTATCCACCATCAGACGCCCATCATCACATTGCGCGTTGGCCAGACACAGGTCCTGATCAACTTCATTCACCAACTTATGAATATCCCGAATAATCTTGTCCTTATCTTTCGCTCCGCGAGCGAATGAGAGAGTATATTCATTCTCATCGTATTCTTTACGCGCCTTGTCCTAACGAATCAACCTAAGAGTCCATAGCATGCGAACCTCCTCCCTTAAAACCAACAAACGCGCCAACTCATCCTCTAGGTAAGGATGAGACAAAAGCGAAGATACAACCGCTAAAGTCAGGGTGTATCCGAGGAGCGGCAGGGCCGCTTGGTCGGAAATCTGGAAACTACAATCGGAAATGGCGCAATCTATTGTAGCCATAATTATCTAAGAATCCATAAATAATTTCTTAGCCGCGTAACGAGCGGTGAAGGCATCATCCAAATCGCACTGGACCTCCAGTGATACGCGACCGGACGGTTCAACCTTCTGAGCATCTTGATACGCCTCGTACTGTTCTTTAAATATGGCACGCATAACGTCTCTGTTTGCTATCCTCTTCTCCCGAAGCACATCGATTTCAGTTTTCACGAGCAACAGTCGTTTGAATTCATAATGTTTAAACATTGCCGAGACCAATGCAGGAACGGGTTCCAAGGACAATACGTATCTATGAATAGAGCTAGCCATGCAGGCGATATGCTGACCAAAAGGGAATAGGAAAATAAAGTTAAAAGTGAAAATAATAACCAAATTAGGAAATACAAACCGTATATATAGGAAGGAATGGTGACATTTACGATGAAACAACCGTTCACGCCTCCTCATGCATGTTGCGATACGTGCCGATTCGTATTAAAGAGTGATATGACTACTGAGTTATTTTATAATTAACCCAATAGTCAGGGGACTAATGTTGAAACATGAAAAATAATACCCCTTAACGGGTCTGGGGTGCCCTCAAAGGGGGAGGCAAGCCTAATATAAGACATGGGGACTAATCCCAAGTTCAATGAGAAAATACCCATGAGGCAAAAGGGACAAGGAAGGGATTAATGAAGAAGAAAGAGATTGTATTAAGTAAGGAATGTCATTAAAAGTAATTAAGAAAGTTTTGGACATGTGGCGTGATGTCATAAAAGGAGGGGCTTTTGTAAAGTCTATATAAGGAAGGACAAGGTATAATGGAAAGGCAACTCTCTCTCTTACCATTCCTAGTAAGTGTGGTCATCAAGTGTGACTAGGACGGGTAGGACCCAAATCATATTCACCCCTCAATACTTGTAACTGGTGTAACCGATCCTAGTGACTAGTGTGACCGATCACAAGTATTTCCATATTAGGTATAACCGATCTTAGTGTTTGGTAAAACTGATTGAACCCATGTATGTGAGTTGGTATTTGATCAATCACATATTAGTCTTAGAATACAGGTGAATCAATTATAAACTTGTTTAAGAGTGTGGTATAATCGATTCCAAGAATACAAATCCATGTAGATATAAATAAGGATTTGCAGTAAAAAGATGTCAACATACTTTGAACACGTTCATTAACTCTTATCATTTATTGTTCAAATATACTCCTTAGTACTCAAGGTGATCTTGTGCCGAAATAAATTGAGAATCTTTTAATTAAGGTTTTTTGGTTTTATATGCTTTAATTACCAGTAATTAAATGCATATCTCTAGAGAATAAAAATTAGTAATGTGCATTTACTAATTGGAGATTTTCTATTGAGAGATTTCGAAAATATTGGACAAGCATTTATTGGAATTATGAAAACTGAATTTTTTCATTCATTGCATATCTTGATAATATTTTAGTTTTTGGAAATTCCTTGGTGTCCAAACATTCTTGGTCTATAAATACCTAAGTTTACATTTCTGGCAAACTATCTTAAGAGCCAAGCAAACTTCATATCTTGTTGTTTCTGGTGGAGCTGTCTATTCGGAGAGGAAAGTATCCTAATTAGGTGAAATATCTTACGACCGCTCGTTTACAGACTTCTGTGGGATCAAGAAGCTCTACGAGTACCATTGGTGAGAAACTAGATAATTACAGTGTTATTAGTATTCGATTGACTAACGCTTTTTGAAACTTTGACTGCACCTAGTTTGTTTATGCTTGAGAATCTTCTCTTCTGATATAAGATTCACTTAAACTAGATCAAAGTATCGACATGATCTTTAGAACTATTGTTAGATATAAATACATCTTGTGATAATCCATTGTTAACATATTCCGTTTTGTGCGTGATTGAGCACAAGAGATTCAAGTTGTGTTGTGTAGGTTATTGAAGATTAAAGAAGATTTGAAGACGAAGAAGATTTCTTATTAGTTTTCGTATCTTGTGAATTGTGTGCACAAACCTTGATCGGATGAGATCCAACTAGAACGGATTTATTCAATTCATTAGTGTGTGAGATCGACATTCTCAATATATCTCTTTGAGAACTATTTTGATTGAGTGTGAATCTATACTTGACTATTTAGGTAGTTAAAGTTGTATTGATCTAACCAGACAAAGAAGTTTATTAGATTAAACGGAAGAGCCTTTGTCAACAACTCGTCTATATCATATAACAACGATTGATTAGAGTGATTACCAAATAGATTCGTCCTTTGCTATTTGGAAGACGATCCAAAGGACTTGTTATTCATGTGCTTGAAGATCCAAAAGTCGAAGGGCAAGGGATATCGAGGTAATTAAGTAGCTATGGGTAGTATACTTGGTCTCAACTATACGAAGTTGGTTTAGAATTTGTATAACCGCTTAATTCTGAGAGTATTCAAAATTGGACTATGTCCCCGGGGTTTTCTGCATTTGTGGTTTCCTCGTTAACAAAATCTAGCTGTGTCTTTTACTTTGATTTCCGCATTATAATTTTTTTTATTATAATAAAGTAAAATGCACATATACGTTAACTATGCATTACTTGATAGTGATCTTATAGAGTTTGGTTATTACCGAACCTATTATCAAATAACATACTTCGTTGTTGTGTTGTCTCGCCAATCACACATGTTATATTGTTGTCGTATTGTCTCGATCTCGTATCCATAGATGATCACATGAAGTGTGAACCGAATAGTCATATTATCTCGACTCTGTCCATAGACGATCGCATTCGGTAGAGGATTTATAAGTTGAAATAAAAAGATTGTGGTGTATTTGGGTATCTTCGTCTTTTCAACCATGTGTAGATTGAACTGATCCTTGTAATTGGTGTAACCGATCCTAGTGACTGGTGTGACCGATCACTAGTAGGTACCATGTTTAGGTAGAACCGATCCTAGCGATTGGTATAACCGATCTGAACCCATGTACGTGACTTGGAAGGACCGATCACAACTAACCATTGTGATTTGGTATGACCAATCACATAGTAGGCTTGAAATACTGGAAAACCAATTCTAAACTTGTTTGGAAGTGTGGTTGAACCGATTCCAAGAAGCAAATCCATGTAAATATGAAATAAGGATTTGGAGTGAAAAGATGTCAACATACTTTGAACACAAGCAGTAACTCTTATCATTTATTGTTCAAAGATATTCCTTGGTACTCAAGGTGATCCTGTGCCGAAATAAATTAAGAATCTTTTAATTAAGGTTTTTGGTTTTATATGCTTTAATTACCAGCAATTAACGCATAACTCTAGAGAATAAAATTAGTAATGTGCATTTACTAATTGGAGATTTTCTATTGAGAGATTTCTGAAAATATTGAACCAACATTTATTGGAATTATGAAAACCGAATTCGGGCATTCATTGCATATCATGAGAATATTTTCGGTTTCGGAAATTCCTTGGTGTCCAAATATCCTTGGTCTATAAATACCTAAGTTTGCATTTTCAGCAAACTTTCCTAAGAGCCACGAAAATTTCATTTCCTGTTGTTTCTGGTGAAGCCGTCTATTCATAGGGGAAAGTATCCTAATTAGGTGAAATCTCTTACGACCGCTCGTTTAAAGACTTCTATGGGATCAAGAAGCTCTAAGAGTACCGTTGATGGGAAACTAGATAATTGTAGTGTTATTAGTTTTTGATTTGATTTACTAATGGTTGTTGAAACTTTGATTGCATCTAGTTTGTTTATGCTTGAGAATCTTCTATTATAATATAAGATTCACTCATACTAGATCAAAGTATCAACGGGATCTTTAGAACTGTTGTTAGAACTAAAGACATCTTGTGATAATCCATTGTTAACAGACTCCGTTTTGTGCATGATTGATCAAAAGAGATTCAAGTGGTGTTGTGCAGGTATTTGAAGATAATAGAATATTTGAAGACGAAGAAGAATTCTTATTAGTTTTCGTATCTTGTGGATTTAGTGCACAAACCTTAATCATCTGGGATCCAACTAGAATCAATTTATCTTTGATATATCTGATTGATTAGTTGTGTGAGATCGACATTATCTATATTTCTCTTTGAGATCTATGTTGATTAAGTGTGAATCTATACTTGACTATTTAGGTAGTTAAAGTTAGATTGATCTAACACAAAAAAGGATTTTATCAGATTAAACGGAAGAGCCTTTGTCAACGAATCATCTATATCTTGTAGCAAGATTGATTAGAGTGGTTACCAAACAGATTCTTCCTTTGTTGTTTGGAATACGATCCAAAGGACTTGCTATTCACGTGTGTGACTCTAGAAGTCGAAGGCGCAGGGATACTGAGGGAACTAAGTAGCTAGGGGTAGTCTGTTTGGTCTCAACTATACGAAGTTGGTATTAGATTTTGTATAGCGACTTAGTTTTGAGAGTATTGGACTAGGTTCCGGGGTTTTTTCTGCATTTGCAGTTTCCTCGTTAACAAAATTGTTGTTCCATTTACTTTACTTTTCCTGCATTATAATTGTTTATTATAATTAAAGTAAATTGCACTTTATGTTAACTCCGTAATACTTGATAGTGATCCTATAGAGTTTGGTAAATACCGAACTTATTATCAAGTGCACACTTAATTTTTTGTTGTATTGTCTCGATCTTGTATCCATAGTCAATCACACAAGTTTTCATGTTGTTGTATTGTCTAGGTCTCGTATCCATAGACGATCACACGAAGTGTGAACCAAATCGTAGTATTGTTTCGACTTTGTCCATAGACGATCACATTCGGTAGGGGTGTATTTGGGGTGTCTGGTGTTAGTAGAGCTGGTGTTATGTCCATAGGTTCAAATAAAAAGATTGAGGTGTATTTGGGTACCCTCGTCTTTTCAGATGCGAAATTCATTGAGAGTGACATGAGAAACTAGAAAAATGATGATGTGGAAGCCGAGGATGAACTGTAGTAATAAAGTCACCTTCACGTACAAAAGTTATCGAAGTTGTGAAGACAATGAATAATTTATAATTGTATCATCAAACAACAACACCAAAAACTCTTCTGATGATAAGAATAATTCAAGATGATATTCAATGTGACTTTAATATCAAGAAAAACCAGCTCATAATTGAATCATTTTTTACCAAATTAACATAAATATAAAAGGCTTCACCTATTTGCCACCCACACTTTACCTATTTTCCACCTTCATTGATTACCACCTCCACTTATCCTATTTACCACCTATATAATTTTTAGTAAATCCTAAACACTACCTCTTGACTTTTCTGATTACACCCAACAATAAAACAACCCAAATAATTAAACAAAAAAACTCTGAGTTACAATTTTTTTTTTCTTCTTCTATCCCCACCATTAACCACCTTCTTATACTCCACCATTAACCACCGATCTCCACCTTCTTCTAATCCATCTCCACCACCGATCACCTACTTCTACTCCATCACAACTCCATTTGCCCGTGATTACTCCTGATGGTGTGCACAGTAGATTTCCAACCAAAGTTGTGTCTTGATATTCCATTATTTGTTGGAAATCCACATCCCCGTGGAAAGGATAATTCTCTCATACAGTACGTCTTAGATTAATTAGTATATCATCTAACACAAACATTTTTTTAGGCTACATCTCATAAAAGAAGCTCTAGATCCTTGATTAGTGGGTTCTCAGAGCAATAACGCACTGATGTTAATACCTTGTATTCAAAAGTTAATTTCACTTAAAGTTGCATCACACAACATTTGTAAATCTGTAACCGTTTAAGATCCGCATTTTAGTGGTCGTCATAACCTGGACGATTATGGACAGTCTACTGGGCAAAGATATATCTACTGAGAACCCACTAGTTTTGATCGACTTAAACTGAAGAAGAAAGATCGGTTAGATTACACCAAAAATTATTCCTAGGGTTAATAGATTTTTAATGATGTTTTTTGTATGATAAAAAAAAGATTAGAGAAGAAAGAGATAATAACGATGGTTATAGTCATAATCAAATTTAATTTGACTTTTTTAGGTGATAAATAGAAAAAAATAGAATTAAAAGTAGAATTATTTTAGAAATTGTGAGCAAGTGGCAAATAAGAAATATATGAGTGGCAAATAGGTGGAGCCATATAAAATTAATTTTATATAAATTAGAGATTTACTAATTTATAGTATTTGGAAGGGACCTATAGAAAGTCTAAATATTTTACTAATTTATTCTAATTATTAATTTCACTTTATTAATATATAAATTCATCGAATTATTATATTTACTTAATAACACGTTATTCCCAAGTCCCAACTCATCGTGGATGGATTTATGATTCTGGTTTAATGTAGATATGGAACCAGGTCGACTAATACCGGTTCGAGCACTTGTATCTCGTGTGAGAAGTGAGAACTTCTCTATCCAGAAGCAGAATTTTCAGAAGACAGCCGGAGAGCGAAGGATGTTTTCACTCTCGTATTCTTCAGCTCCATCCTCGGCTAGAACAATCTGTAACTCAAATTCTCTATCTTTCCTTCAAACAAGAAAGCCTAGCATTTCTAGGGTTTTTAGTATCATTAGTTCTTCTCCAATAGTTGATTCAGTAACTGACGAATCTACTGAAGAAGACCATTTTGTTAGAAATAGCGGGAACTATGCTGGTGCTAAGTTAGAAGAGATAAATGGTGGTGAGAAATTAAGACTTGATACTTGGATTTCTTCTCGGATGTCTGGTGTTAGTAGAGCTCGCGTTCAGTCTAGTATTAAATCTGGTCTCGTTAAAGTTAATGGCCGAGTTGTTAATAAGGTAAGCAAATTGTGATTATCTATACAGCATTATTGTAAGTAGGTTTAAACGCGGCAGTAGCTAATTGGTTGATTTGTTTTCATTTGTTATTTAGGTTTCACATGTTATTAGAGCTGGAGATAAGGTTAATTGCACAATATCGGAGATGCAACCACTACGAGCTGAACCAGAAGATATACCACTAAATATAGTTTTTGAGGATGATCATGTCCTCGTTGTCAACAAACCTGCACACATGGTAATCACTATTCCCTTAGTTGCATACCTTATTCTTCCAATTTTAAGCTTATCTTTTTATTGTTGAACATTTTGAAATATCATGAAGTAGGTTACAAGTTTTGTTCTTCCCTTGGATATTATTGTTCCTCAGACATAGAGTAGAGATCCTAAACCATTTTTAATCAATGATGTAGATTAGAAAAGGGTTTGTTGTTCCCTTCACAAAACATTGAAGTTAGAATATGCAACCTAGAGTACATATGAACTTGTAAATGGTTTGAAACTTGTTTAATTTAGTGGGATTTTTCTGGCTACAATTATGAAATCTTCGAACTGTGTTACTTAGTATCTGGATGTGGTGGTCCTTCTTTCTCTCCTTAAGATTGAGATCCTGACCTTGAATGTACATGGTAAGAATCTAGATTATGATTGGTTGAGGAAAACATCCATCTTAGTCTTTGTTGAGAACTTGAGATGTCTTTTTTTTTTTACTCATTCTTGAGATGGCTCTTGCGCTTTATTCTGTCATTTTTAGGAATTCGAATGAGGTAATTAATTTATCTATTGGTTTGTCATTGTAGTAAATCGTCTGACTTTTCTTCATATTTTTGTAATTTTAGGTTGTTCATCCTGCACCTGGCAACCGTACTGGGACACTTGTAAGTGGCATCCTTCATCATTGTAGACTTCCGACAGTTGCTTTACCAGATAATGACATATTCTCTGAGACAGAGGATATATCCGATGAGGAGTTGGAAGGCTTTTATTCCGATCAAAATTCTAGTGAAGACTTAAATTCTAGGTCATCAGCGGCTTTAATTCGTCCAGGAATAGTGCACAGACTAGACAAAGGAACCAGTGGATTACTTGTTGTTGCAAAGGTTAATATGTCATCATGTTACTTTTTAACTTTAAAACATGGAATTTACATTTTATTCATCTGATGCTCCAATTTGAGTGCTTCATTTAAATAGCTGCTAGGCTAATTCATGAGTTTGCAACTCATCTTCAACAGTATGTTCTCTTGATGGCAGGATGAGCATTCTCATGCGCACCTATCAGAACAATTCAAGCTACATACCATCCATAGAGTGTACGTCAGCCTCACCAATGGTGTTCCATCCCCAGCTTCTGGCCGTGTTGATATTGCAATAGGGCGTGATACAAACAATCGGCTTCGTATGACTGCCGTGAATGGATCCAATAACACTAAACAGGCCCGTAATGCTGCCAGTAGGTGATTCATACTACACGAGTATAACAAAAAATTGCATTTTTTCCTATTTTAAAAAAGGAATAGAGTAAATATACTTTTCGTATAATTCTCTTATGGGAGCATATTTTCCTTTGAATTTTATTCGAAAACATGCTTAGCAAGCATGGAGGAAGGAATTGACCTAGTTAGGGATGGGTACACCTACTTTACACATTCCAGTCTAGGATAAGTCTTTAAAATTTTAAAACGTCAGTACCTTGTCGGATTTCACAGGGTTTAGTGGAAGACCCACATGATGTTGTACTGGTTCTACTGGGAGATAGGGGAATTTATCATCAAAACATTAATAAGTTTTTATGATTTGATTTATCACACTATTTCGAATGAAATCAGGTACCGGGTAATTGAAGTTCTTGCTGGCGGTGCTTCTGCAATGGTTGAGTGGAGATTAGAAACTGGACGCACTCACCAGGTACTTCTGTTTTCTCCTTAACATGCCAATGGAACTTCTGTTTTCTCCTTAGCGTGCCAATGGAATTTCTGTTTTCTCCTTAACATCGTCAATTAAAGAAAAGGATAAACTTTTTGGATTTTGTTTTCGGGTTACTGCTACTTTTCTAGATTTTTGTTTTACTTATGCTCAAGGTTAGGGTTATCAGAAAACTTCCTGACCTCTTTGCTGAAAGGACTTCATAACCTATAGGATTTATGTTCTGCATCAGAATGGAAATTATGTATTACTCCCTCACACTGATAATTTGGACAGAATGGAAATTATGTATCACTCACTCACACTGATAATTTGGACGTGTAGATTCGTGCCCATGCAAAGTATCTGGGATATCCTCTATTAGGTGATGAAGTGTATGGAGGAACCAAGGGGATGGCTCTGTCACTGCTTAGACATAAAACCCCATCAAACAGGCACAATTACCTTCCAGAACTGGTTGATAAATTTCAGAGGCCTTGCCTCCATGCGTATGCTCTCGGGTATGAGTGTTAAATGCAAGCTCCTGGAACTATTCAATGACGACAAGTTCTCTATATATCTTATGTGGTTATTGTTGTTTTCTCACTTTTTGTTGAATCTTTTGTAGGTTTAAACATCCACACACCGGAAAGGATATGAAGTTCTCGTGCCCACCACCTGCCGACTTCACTGAGATTTTGAGTCTGCTTCAAAATATTGAAAAGGTAATTTTTCTAGAATTGAAACTTTCCATGTTTGCAAAATTGCAACCCAAGTTGCATAAGCTAATATGAACAGTAAGTATACCGTGAAAGGTGTTTTCACTTGAGTGATTTCTCTGTTTACATTGGAAAAGCTGAACGTTGGGATTTATGTTTCCGGACTTTCTATTTAAACCAAATGTTGACAGTTAGATATGAATATGTTTGTACTGCAGCTTTCATTCCAGAAATAGTTCTCTCTGCTAGTGACCAGAGAAGTAAAAGATGCTACTGATATCATAAAGCGGACTAGCCAAATAGTTGCGCAAAACTGGAATTTTATGGCATACAGTGGTACAATTCAACTCAACCATATGTAGTAGCCACAGCAGGTGTCCGGGCTAAGTGTAATTTCCTGAATCATGATGACACATGTTTGCCCGGAAACGATGGTATCTAACTTTTTTTTTACCGATGATTCTGTGTGGTAGGCATCTGTTGGATTTGGCTATTATATTTTCTGCAATAATTTGTTGATTATTTTGTTTATCATTTTAGCATTATGTAATTAGCATGTTAAGTCTAATGTAGTTTAATACGAACTGTTCGATGGCCTTGTCACAATTTTCTACAATAGCCTAATTCTGATCGATCAAAAAAAAAAAAAAAAAAATCTTGTCACAATTTATGATCTGCTTTACACATTAAGGGAAGGAAGATTGTGTACGTAAGAGTTTTGTACTGTTATTCAATTTTACATGTATTGGGATTAAAGAAACTCACCTTCTTTATGCACTGTCGTCCACTCAATGTCTTTATGCTCTGCCGATCACTCATGCTCCGTCGACCACTCACTCTCTTTATGCTCTGTTGATCACTCATGTTCTGCCGACCACTCACTCTCTTTATGCTCTGTCGACCACTCATGCTCTGTCGACCCCTCTCTTTATTCTGCCCACAATCTTTTGCAACTCTATTTAAGGCTTGCTCATTTCTCTAACAGAGCATAACATTTTTCGATTCATGTTTTCATTGGTAACATGTTTTCATTTGTAATATGTTTTCATTTATAATATGGTGTCAGAGCCATAATAATTTTCCAATTTTTTTTTAGTAACAATGGTAACACCTTCGGATGAAGACAACACAGTCATCCCACCATCATCTTCAAATTCTTCACGTCTTTCCAATCCTTTGTATTCTCTAGCTTCGAATGATGGTCCAGGGACAGTCATCACACACATTGTTCTTAAGGGATCCAACTACGAAGAATGGGCTAAAGCGATTCGGGTTTCGTTGGGAGCAAAACGAAAACTCGGTTTTATCAATGGTAAAATACTTAAACCTACAACTGATTCTAATGATCTTGAGGATTGGTGGACGGTTAATTATATGATTGTAGCCTGGATTTTTAATAATATTGATCCAAATATTTGTTCTACTATTTCTTATCGTGATACGTCGTATGAGTTGTGGGAAGATATTCGTTTACATTTTTTTGTTGGAAACGGTATTAAATTTTTTCAATTAAAGTCGGATGTTGCTGCTTGTAAACAAAAATCTGGTGAGTCAATTATGGCCTATTATGGACGGTTAAAGAAATTATGGGATGATATCAATGACTTTGATGCTCTTACCTCTTGTTCATGTTCTGGTTGCGACTGTGATTTGAATCAAATCCTTCGTAAAAGACGTGAAACGGATCAGGTGCGTGAATTTTTAATGGGTCTTGAATCTTTTTATGCTAACGCATGTTCCAACATTTTATCCATCGAGCCATTGCCATCTCTTCACTCTGTGTACTCAAGAATTACACAAGAGGAAGAGGTTCACCTTTATACCCGACGAAGGACTGAGGAATCATCTCCAATGGCTTTTACTGTTCGTGGTAGTATGCCACAAGGTATGAAATCTGGCCGATCAACTTTGAAGTGCAGTTTTTGTGGATATCATGGACATCTTGAGGAACGCTGCTGGGAGAAACATGGCTATCCTCCTGGCCGTGAACCTAGGCGTCTGCAAGCCACAGGTCGTGGAAAACAGAGCTTGAATACCGCTGATACAATTGCTACAACCAAAGTGAATGCTGTCTTGGGTGAAATGTCTGCACCTACCAATCCTATTCGATTAACTGGTAAGGGAGTTTATACTTGGATTGTTGACACTGGTGCTTCGAATCACATTTGTTGTGATGAAAATATGTTTGATTTCTCTCATGCCATAACTCCTATTCACGTTGGATTGCCTAATGGTGCTACTATAAAGGCCACCAGAGTAGGGGAAGTTACTTTAACCGATTCTTTGGTTTTGAAAAATGTGTTATTCGTCCCTTCATTCACTTGTAACTTGCTCTCTATTTCGCAATTTTTCTCTTCTCGAAAGTTAAGCATACAATTTACATTCTCTTACTGTGTTGTACATGACCTTGTCTTGAGGATGAAGATTGGTATGGGTGAGCTTATTGGTGGGCTTTATCATTTGTCGATGAGGGAACCAACTCGTGTTAATGTTGTTCATGGGAAAGACATGGCAGATTTATGGCATAAACGGCTCGGCCATCCTTCTAGACAAGTAATGGAGCTACTACCTCAAGTTTGTCGTAGTAATAGTAACAAGTTGGATTTTAAAGCTTGCGATATTTGTTTTCGGGCTAAACAAACTCGTCGTATCTTTCTGCTAAGTGAAGACAAAGCAGATGATTTGTTTGATTTAATTCATTGTGACGTTTGGGGTCCTTATCGTGCAAATCGTGCGTGCAATTCTCGATATTTTTTGACTATTGTGGATGATATTTCTAGATTTGTGTGGGTATATTTGATGAAAACAAAGGACGAGGTTCCAAATTTATTAATAAATTTCTTTGCCTTGGTTGATCGACAATTCACCAAAAGAGTAAAAGTTTTGCGAAGCGAACATAATTTAAGGGTCTTGGTACTTATTTTCGTACGAATGGGATAATTCACCAGACATCCATGGTTAAAACACCTCAGCAAAATGCTAGAGTAGAACGTAAACATCGTCATATTCTCAATGTTGCTCGCACTTTACGTTTTCAAGCTTGTTTACCTATTGATTTTTGGGGTGAATGTGTTCTTACCGCTGCATATCTGATCAATCGCACTCCTTCTCGTGTACTTGACTCTAAGACACCTTTTGAAATGTTTTATGGTCGTGCTTCTACTCTCGATCTGCTTAGAGTTTTTGGATGTTTGTGTTATGAGAAGAATATTAATCCTTGTGATAAGTTTGATAGTCGAAGTCGTCAGCCAGATCTTTCTTGGATATCCTTTTGGGAAGAAAGGATGGTATCTATTTGACCTTGAGACGGGGAATTATTTTCAGTCTCGTGATGTTAGTTTTTTTGAAGATGTTTATCCTCTAGCTGATCCCGATGAAATGAATCGACTTCACTCATTATATCCAGCAGAATTTGGTGCCTTACACAATTCGACCGACTGTGGAGATTTTGTTGAGGACTGTACACAACCAGCAGTACCTGAACAGTCGCAACAAGGGTATACAGACGCCCAACCTTTAACTAGTGACAATGTTTTGTTACCAGCAACATCTGAAAATTTGTCTGTTTTGGGAGATCTTTCCAGTGGAAGTTTGGTTCAAAATGAAAGTGATTCAGTAGATGATGATAGAAATATGTTGGCAGATGATAGTTATGGTACTGAAAATACTGAATTGGTTGATGAGAATCTTGGTCGTGGCAAACGTACAAAATTCGAAAATGTCTGACACAAAGATTTTGTTAAATGGCAAAATATGGAGCCGAAAACTAACACGAATTTGGTTCCCCCTCACACTTCACACATACCAATCCATTCCCCAGGTACTCCGTATCATATAACACATTATGTAAATTGTAATGCTTTTTCTGTTGCGCATCAACATTTTCTTGCAGCTCTTTCATCTGATAAGGAGCCTACATCCTTTAAGGAAGCAATGAATGATCCTCGATGGAGGAAGAAATTGCGTCTCTTTATGCCAATGAAACTTGGACAATTGAAGACTTACCTTCGGGAAAATTGGCTATTGGATGCATGTGGGTGTTTCAGATCAAGCGTCGTTCTGATTGTACTATTGAACGATACAAGGCACGACTGGTGGTCTTCGGTAATCATCAACAAGAAGGAGTAGATTTCAGTGAGACCTTTGCTCCTACTGTAAAAATGGTTACAATGCGTACTTTTTAATCGCTGCGCTTATTCGAATTGGGAGTTAGTTCAAATGGACGTTCATAATGCTTTTCTTCATGGTGACTTGGACGAAGAGGTATATATGCGCCTTCCTCCCGGTTTTAGTTATGTCGTGACTGGCAAGGTATGTAGGCTACGTAAGTATTTGTATGGTTTGCGACAGGCCCCTAGATGTTGGTATGCCAAGTTAGCCACAACTTTGCGTGCATATGGGTTTTCTGCAAGCAAATCTGATCATTCATTATTTGTTTATCGTAAAAATGGCGTGATATTGAATATCCTTGTTTATGTGGATGATCTTGTTATTGCTGGAAATAATAGCAATGCTATTCGCGAACTGAAATCATATCTTGGTGATTGTTTTCATATGAAGGACTTGGGAAAATTGAAGTATTTTCTTGGCATTGAAGTAGCTAGAAGTTCGAAAGGGATTTTTCTTTGTCAACGCAAATATGCTCTTGATATATTATCTGAAACAGGTATTATAGGTTCCAAACCGTCTAGTGTTCCAATGGAAGAAAATCATCGCCTAGCTCTTGCATCGGACACACCTATGACAGATCCTGCTCGTTATAGACGACTCGTGGGGCGTCTAATTTATCTTACCATTACTCGCCCTGATCTTTCTTATGCGGTTCATATATCATCTCAATTTATGAAAAATCCAAAGAAATCTCAATGGGATGCGGCTTTGAGAGTTGTTCGTTATTTGAAATCCTGTCCCGGCCAAGGTATATTATTTCGTGCTGATTCCACTCTAGTTATTGATGTCTATTGTGATGCATATTGGGCTAGTTGTCCAATAAGTAGACGTTCTCTTACTGCTTATTTTGTATTCCTTGGAAACTCTCCTATCTCTTGGAAAACAAAGAAACAAGCAACTGTCTCCCGCTCCTCTGCGGAAGCGGAATATCGTGCCATGGCCTCAGCTACTTGTGAAATCATTTGGTTGAAGAATTTGCTTCAGAGTCTTGGTGTGGAGCATTCGACGCCCGTATCTATTCATTGTGACAGTCAAGCTGCTCTACATATTGCAAATAATCCAGTCTTTCATGAACGTACGAAACACATTGAAATTGATTGTCATTTTGTACGTGATGAGATTCTCAAGGGTACTATTGCTCCTACATACATTCATACTACTGTGCAGCTTGCTGATATTCTTACAAATGCTTTGGGTCATCAACAATTTCAATTTCTTCTTGCCAAGTTGGGCATTTCCAATCTACATGCTCCAACTTGAAGGGGGTATTGGGATTAAAGAAACTCACCTTCTTTATGCCCTGTCGTCCACTCAATGTCTTTATGCTTTGTCGATCACTCATGCTCTGTCGACCACTCACTCTCTTTATGCTCTGTCGATCACTCATGCTCTGTCGACCACTCATGCTCTGTCGACCACTCACTCTCTTTATGCTCTGTCGACCACTCATGCTCTGTCGACCCCTCTCTTTATTCTGCCAACAATCTTTTGTAACTCTATTTAAGGCTTGCTCATTTCTCTAACAGAGCAGAACATTTTTTCAATTCATGTTTTCATTGGTAACATGTTTTCATTTGTAATATGTTTTCATTTATAATAACATGTAACCGCCATCATATAAAAGAAGCTGATTTTGGATTGGGACCGACAATTGATATACTTGGTATAGAGTCTTTTTCATTATAGGAACTACCTACCTGGTTTGAGGAGGATGGTTATCCAATCTATAAAAGGCTGTTGCCTTCCAAATGATTGATATGGTAACCCCCGGTAGCTTGTAAAATCAAACTAGATTTTGTGCCCGTGCTACGCACCGGGCGGACCCGTAAACCATCCACCATCACTTTTTTTTTTCCTTTCTTTTAACCATTTTTCCGGTTAGGTGGTTAGGTGTGATGAGGCTTCGTCTCCCGTCATCGTGCGTTTTTAATTTGTTGTCATGGGGCTTCGCCACTCCCCGTAACGATGCGTTTTGGTGTGATTCAGGTTCACCTCTTCATGTGGCAGTGCATTTTTAATTCAGTGTGTCTTGGCTTCGCCTCGCCCATCGCTTAAGATTTTTTGTTTGATTGGTGTGTCTCGCTTCGCTCACGTCCCGTGCTTTTTTTATTTTGTGTGGCTCGGCTTCGCCTCGCCCCGATGCATTTTTGATTTTGTGTTACATGCCTTCGCCTCACCCAGTCGCGATACATTTTTGATTTGGTGTGGCTCAGCTACGCCTCACCCGTCCCACAATTTTTTTTTTTTTTATGAAGACTAAGCACCGGGCACAAACTCCTCCTTTCATAAAGAGTTAATTTTATGTCATTGGATCCACTACCCAGTATATATCAGTGGGCAAACATATGTTAAGGTCCCTAATGCCACTCATGCTTATTTCACCCAGTAGATTATGCAAACACATTTAGGACACATAACACTACATGGTTTCTTCCCGAATCCACAATAGATATCATCTTAATTGGTCCATAACGGTAATACAGTTATAAAAAAAAAAGGGAAAACATAAAACCCAAGGTGCACATGAGGCACAGTAGGTGGTGGTTTGGCAGTTCCTCAGGTAGTGATGGTAGTTTTATACAGTACCACAGAAATTGTGGTTGTTTCTTTACCCCTTGTTTTCTTTCCAGGCTCAACAAATCAAATTCTTATTACATGATTTACATGCTCCTGTTTCTCCATCCAAAAAGTGGAAACTAGGTATAGAGGAATCCGGCCCTTGTGATACACAGACAGTCTGTACTGAGATTCTGAGAAACCTGAGCACCTGGCTCCACCAACACCCAACGATAGGCGAGCATCCCTGTCCTCCTGGTCCAAGAATCTGTAATAGAAGAGAATATGCAAATTCACAATCAACTAAAGATATAAAAATCTGTAATAGAAGAGAATATGCAAATTCACAATCAACTAATCTCCTATAGGTTTTCATTGTTGCTAAAGATATAAAAATTATGACCCCACTATTTAGACCTAATTATGCAAATTTTAAGTACTTATCTTGTTGAAAGCTAGCGAAGCAGTAAAGTGATTATCTTGTTGTTTACAGCTTTTGTAGTTTGTTCCTTCGAAATCCATTGTGGACTATGTCGTATTCAAGCTTCAGCTTTATTGTGGACTGAATTTCGTATTCAAGCTTCAGCTGAAATCCATTTGTTGTTTCCTTCGTATTGCCACTACTGCAAGGATTTAATCTACCTGCAACTTTCCACTTCACCCAATATATATGCACACCAAAATAAATGACGTCACATGAAAGAACATGACTACTTAGTTACCTTTATTGCCAGCTAAAGTTGAAGCTGGAAGCTAGCCGAGCAGCAGTATAAAATGGAATAGTATTAATGTCTAGCTTGAATCGGGTTAGCATTAGTACATCCAACATGATATGTTATTTAATGCAAAGAACCTTAGTCGTTAGATGTAAAAATGCTAAACCAAGTTCAGCTACGGATAGCGGTATCCAATAAACTGGAGAGTTGAGCATAAATGACAACATTATGGTTCATGGTAACTTTCATGTTTTCCCCAGGATTAGCTCCAATTGAAGAAACAAAGACACACCTCTGTCAACAACAGTAGCTATCCACAACTATTCGCAGTGAATTTTTGGGGGCCTCTGCACACAAAGAAAAGTAGTCTATATAAATATAGCAGCTCCATTGCAAACTACCATATGTATTAAGTTTCATAAATTTCCAGAACAAAATATCTAATATAATTTCGTATGCACCTGATATTGATCCAAATCCATGTAAGATTTCTTGAAAGATTCACTTTACCAATCATAAACCCATACCATGACTGTTAGAACCGAAATATTCACAATTATAAAAATAAAATAATAATAAATTATATACCTGAATACAGGAGTGTTCTTGATAAATCAATATAGTTTTGAAGAGTGACTCCACGAAATGTGTATTCATGACTAACTGCAAGGGTATTAATTTAGGCAAGAGATCCCAGTGGGATGTTTCTTTGCATGTCCTGTAGCACTTTTACAAACCTGTTCAATCTGTATTTTTATAGATTCCTTCTTTCTTCAACTAAATGTTCCGCTTCATCCCCGCGTGAAGCAAATCAGTCAACAATATTAGAATCATTAAACAGTTATACTATAAGCGTCAGGAAGCTCCTTTGTTCTCTCGCATGTTCCTGAAAATAAAACAAAGCAGAAAGCTAAAAAGAATGCAAAACATATTACAGCTATATAGGTTTACAACAATTCATACACAACTTTATAAAAACAATCTTCTGTACATGAAAGTAAATCTGACAATCGGGATCTTCAGTTAATAATAGAAATAAAAACAAAGCTCACAGATAATTTACGATTACTTTCACTTGCACATTTGAGTTACCATGCTTCTAGATTAATCACGGAGATAAGACAATTATAGAACAGATTTGCCTTAATTATAGAACCACTGGTATTTTTCCCAAAAGGAAATGTTTACTAAGGTCAGCCAAAACAGTCCCGCATGAAGAAATAAATGATAACACTACCTCTAACACATACACATGAATCAAGTGATAGATTTTCCTCACCAGTACTTTGCGCAAATTTATAATCTGGGTGTGGTGGGTAGCCTGCCACACATCCTGTGCATGTGTGGTTCATAGATTTCCACACCTACAACCCAAAAATCTCATGAGATAAATAGACGAAAAAGGCAACTTGGTGACAATATATAACAAAAAGAGAACATCAAATTCATACTAATTAAATTTGCATACTAATTCATGTCAATGGAACAATATGCACCGCAAAAATGGTATATAAACTTAATTAGCACACGCTTCGGTAGGTGCAGAATTATAGAAACGTGGGTACAATCTTTTCCGTAGGAGAAGACCTGTAGACTCGTCATGCCGAGGAAGCCTTTCTTTTATTTTCAACATAAATTATATACATTTGTACTGATTGCATTACGTGCCAGCAGCCAGTAAATGCTAGCTCTACAGTAAATGTGAGAAAGAAAACCCATCAAATTCAAACAACAAACCCCAACAAAAAACAATTAATAAAATGTAAAAGAAATTAACCCCACCAAAATTGATAACGTGTATGCAGCAACATAATACTTGTTTACACAATTATACAGGATTGAAGTCTGCTAGTGCTTAGCCTTTAATTTGTTTATTGCAAAATCGCGGATTGTCAGTTGGAGCAATCTAAATCTAAAGTGAGTTCGTTAATGTTATTAACAAAGTTGTTATTTTAAATATTAGCTTTACAAATTTAGCTAGGACCAATTCTTCTAAGTACTTGAAACCTCATAGCTAATCTCTTTCCCTCAGTTTCAACCAAAACTCGATGCTATGATGAAACGATTACTGTTAATGTATCACCTGTGCATTACCAACCAATACAATCAATATGAACCCAACCTTAAGCAAAACCTCTTAACTCTCAACTTATATCAGAACATATTTTCCAAAGACAACAAAAGATATAAAATAGCAAAGTGTATCCATAAAACGGGGTTGCATGGTCTATCCATAAGGAGACCAAACTTCAAAAACTTAACTGAAATGATGAATTACTCTGCATATTGTACCTTTTATAGGGCGCTTCAAGCTTACCATTCATTACCATTCAACTCGTCAAATTGAATCTGGTGCGTGTTATAGTGAAGCAGCTTTGTCTTCTTTGAGGTGAACCTTGTGCATACATGCCTGTAGACTGGGGGTAAACGGACTTTAGGAAAACATATAGGATATTTGATTTTAGCGAAGTTGTTAGGACTGCAGACTTTACCTCATTTTAGTTGAAACTTCTATAGACATTTACATTCGACTCAAACACAGGAGACACATGAAAAATCAGATACTAATCAATCTAGTTACCTTTAGTATATGGAAAAACATTCAAAACTTGAACCGCACCATCCAGCTCCTACTTGCAAAGAAACTGATATAAACTTCATCCACAGAGCCTTCAAATCAAAGATACTTCGATTAGAGTATTATACATTGATACTTGAGAAACTTGAGATATCGTGCTTGAGAAAAGTAATTGCTTGAGCTCCTATTTTGAGATAACTTCAAGCTTAAGACCATTCAAGCTTTATTGAATATCATCAAGTTATTTTGTTATATGTATCAATCTAAAAATCCAAATTGTATATATAATCTAAAAAATTAGAATCCAGTTCACTAAAAAAAAAAAATAGAATCAAGAATGTGTACCCTAAAATAAGTCACAGCTGTTGAGTAAATCGGCATGTAGAGGGAAGTCGGCAGCAGAATGGGATGGGAGATTAGGGTTATACTTTCAACATCACAGCTGTTGAGGTAAATCGGCAGGTAGGGGAAATCGGCAGCAGAATGGGAGATTAGGGTTAGACTTTCAAGATCACAGCTGTTGCGATACCACGTTTTCTTCTTCCCCAGAGCCTCTCCATTCTGTATGGCCTCTCGATCTTTGTTGCTCGTTGTTCCTGCACAATAAAACCAAACAGAGTGGAAGCGAAATTGTTAGATTGAGAATTTATAGCATACCAAATCAAAGCTAAGTTATGAGAAAAAAAGCACATCAATGGGTTATGTATTACCTTGCTCTGATCTTTTTTTTTTCCCTAATGCAAAAAAAAGAACCCTAAAATCAACACAGGAAAATACGCTTCTCTCCAATTATAACCAACGATATGAAATCGTAAAAAAAAAAACAACTGATATTCCCTGTACAGTGAAATTCAAGAAGAAGAACCCTAGCTGAAAACTAATGAAGAAGAAAGAAGAACAGAAAGAGGAATAGAAAACTCAAGAGGAGAATAGAGAGAGCCTTGTTTTGTTTTTGTTCGGGGAAAAACTGTTTTTTTTTTTGTTTCCGTGAAACTGTTTTTCATTAAAAAACCGGTTTTTACTGTAGGAAGAATTTTTAAAGGGGCGGTGACGCTCACCCAAAGGTGAGTATTCTCACCGTGCGACGCATGGCTTCGCATGACTTAGGGATTTAAACAAGCTTGGTAAAAGGGCGTCATGAATTGGTAGAGGGACGTCAAACTAATAAGACAAAAAAGGTCATTAGAAGTAAATTCAAGTGCCTCTTATCAATAAAAATCTGTAAATGACTAATTAGCCCTTATTGTTAATAATCAAGATTAGTAATGATAATTAAGATTAGTGTTGATTATCAAGATTAGTGTATTATAACTCTAAAATCAGATTTTTAGAGTTATAAAAAAAAAATTTGAGGAGAAGAAAACTTATGTGATATTTGTGAAACCCTAGATTTTGATTCACT
Source organism: Papaver bracteatum (assembly GCA_023529315.1). Lineage (NCBI taxonomy): Eukaryota > Viridiplantae > Streptophyta > Magnoliopsida > Ranunculales > Papaveraceae > Papaver > Papaver bracteatum. The sequence goes on from JAJJWX010005152.1 coordinate 4,089,386, forward strand.
CCACCAAAATGAGTGATTCCGGTGACCGATATACTTCTAAATTAGTTCCAATTAGCTTTTTCTCGCTCAAAATTATCTAAATTACATAACAAAATCAAAATTTTGAATTTTCAAGAACTTACGGTTGCAATTTTGCTCGTGACCAACCAGTAACTCTTAGTTACTGGTTCAGTAAGTTATCGAATACCAACCGTAACTGGTTAAATTTGGGGAAGATCCAATCGTAAACCCAGTTACAGTTGGTAATTTAATTTAGTTACCAATCGTAACTTAGTTACGGTTGGTAACTAATGAATAGAAACCAACCGTAACTAACTTACGGTTGGTAAGTCATCTTAACTTTTGAACCGTACATAACTATTTGATAAGTTGTTAACATTCAGGATGATTTACGGTTGGTAAGTTTAATTGAGTTTCAAACCGTAACTCAATTACGGTTGATAAATATGATGCAAATAAAAACCGTAAGTGAACATATTCCCAAAACTAAGAACTTACGGTTGGTATTTGAGTTTAAACCAACCGTAGCATCAACCCAATCTACAGTTACGGTTCGTATTTGAGTTATTACCAACCGTAACTAGCATAAACCCAGAAATTTCAATTTCAATTTTCATTCAAAACCCTTGATACAAAATTAACTTAAATCCAACACAATAAACTAAACCCTAACTGGGTTTTTCCAAACATTTTTCAAATCGCCGATTAATCGAAGACGATGACATTTTCGGTTTTAATGGAGGTTAGGGTTGATGGAGGAGAAGAGAAGATGAAAAAAAAAACTGATTTGATTTTGGTTAATTAAAAAAATTTGATTTGATTTTGGTTAATTTAAGATGAAAGGGATAATTTAGTCATTCTACACCCCTATAGGATACCCCCTAACCAATAAAAGGGACATTATTATCACAATTGACGCCCCTCTACCAATTTATGACGCCCCTTTACCAAGCTTGGGTTTAAAGGAGTAGATGTGGATTGGTCTCCGCGAAACATTTCCCTTATTCGAGAAAAAGCAGTGGCTGCCATGTTCAGCTGCAAGTCTGCCCAAATAAAAAAATCGAACATTTCCTCGTCACTACCAGAGAAAACAGATTCAATAGTTTTTCAACGCGGTTTTGTCGTGGCAGTATATATTGGCAAAACGTGGGGCTTGGTAAGTTGGATATGTAAAACTATTTTTGCAGAAAGAAAGTAGAGAGCATATCGAAAATAACAAAATTACCCTTATATCTAGCTGACAATACCGTAAAAAATTAACAACTCAGAGTCCTCTTTTGTCAATTTAATTTGTTTATTGTCATTTTCTCTTTTCTATCGTTTCTCGAATTGAACAAAGTCCATCTCCAACTGTAATAAGAAAGATATTTCTGAAAAATCAGAAGTTCAGAACACAGAAAAATATAACAGATCTGAAATTTTCATTTTGACTTGGATTTAGGGTTTTTCTTTTGGGAGGAGATCATTGTTTCAGTGCAACAATGGCGAAAGGAATGAGATATTCATCTCGATCATCGAATAGAAGATCATCTACATTTACACTTGTATTAGCTATGCTTTTAATGCTTTCATTCGTTCTATTGATGATGCTAGCTCTTGGAATTCTTTCACTGCCTTCACACAACAATGAAATGTCTAAAGCTAATGATCTTAGTTCTGTTGCCCATAATAGTGTACCGAAGAGGTAAAACATGTTTACTCTAAAAAAAGCCCTAATTTTGGTTTTCAATGTCTTTTTCTTGAAATTTTAATTTTTGATTTGGTTATATCGTTTTTTCTGTAGAACTGGTGATGGATTAGGGGAAAGGAGAGACCAATGGATGGAAGTTATTTCATGGGAGCCTAGAGCTTATGTGTACCACAATTTCTTGGTGAGTTCATGTTTTATGAAAATTTTATTTAATGAAATTTTGAAATGATTTTTGTGTTATTTTTTCACTTGTATGGTCATTGCGGAGTAAGATATAGTTGATGCCCTAAAGATCTGTATTTGATGACTTGATTTGAGCTTTTAAAATAGGGGTTTGATTTAGTTTATGATGTAGAAGGATTATTGCCATATTATGTCATTGGGCATTGAAGACTTCTTGTGATCATGTCACATTTAGTAAGTCGCAACTTGCAATTATAGCATAGGAAATTTTGTTATGGATATGATGGAATTTTACAAATCAAAATGTTATGGCATGAAAAAAAGATGGTCCTTTTCATGGATGGAAAGTAATCATTATTATCTTGGTTACTTATTCATGAGGCTGGCTCACACTTGTCGACTGATAGGAACTACTGTCCATGCTGGCAGCTTTTCTAATCTTTGCTGGCTTTTAATTTTAAAGTTTAAATCAGCTGAGTCTCCCATTGATTTGAGTTACTACCACATACCAAAAGCAATATCCTAGTGATAAAAGTGAGAGTTGAAAAGCAGCATGGGTGGATGGATATCAGTTAAACTCTTATGCGCTATGCTTTTACATGTTGAAACTTAGCATGTTATTGCCTCCTGCAGCAAACTTTAAACATGCCTCACAGATCAGCAAGCAACATGTAGCTGTAACTGGGTAATAGAAAACGACCATAAACGTGCAATCTATGTCTTAAGCCTCCTTAAATTGTACACGCTGGGTATTCCAATTTCCATGAAAGATATAATGTTTTCTATTCAGGGGCAAATCATGAGGTAATTGGTATAACAGTTTGACTTTGGTGTTTCTTGAGCAGTCTGAGGAGGAATGCAAGTATTTGATTGATCTTGCCAAACCTCACATGGAAAAGTCAACTGTGGTTGATAGCGAAACTGGTAAAAGTAAAGACAGCAGGTTTGTACTACTCATGTCTCACGTTGTATTTTTAGTTTTGTACAGAACTATGAAAAGTGTTACCTGTGTATCTTTTTTTTTTTTTTGTGTACTTTGTTGTGAAAATAAAAGAGGTTATAGTGAGGAGGTGGTTTGACTTCTTTCATGTCCTTGTTTCAATTAACTGATCAGTTGCACTTAGTGCCTCAGATACACTGTTGTTTAACAACAATAAGAGTAAAGGTACTTAGCATGCACTTGATTTTTGTAGGGTGCGTACAAGCTCTGGGACTTTCCTTAAGAGAGGGCAGGATAAGATTATCAGAAGCATAGAAAAAAGGATCGCAGATTTCACATTTATACCAGAAAGTATGCCGTTATTTCTCACTTATGCCGAACATTTAATACTTCAGTGGTAACTAGCTGTTCGTATTTGTGTCTTACCTTTTTAAATTTAGTGTCTTTCATAGTTCGAGGCTTTGAGCATGATTTAAACTGCGTAATGTGATCTGGAGGATGACACGATAGAGTTTACATTTACAAATATAGCTGAACAGTGTGAATGTTGCATGCGAGGTATTCTTTGTATGCTTTTGTTTATGTATTCAAGCCGGACCTTAAATTTTACAGCTCATGGAGAGGGACTTCAAATTCTTCACTATGAAGTCGGTCAGAAATATGAACCTCACTATGACTACTTTCTCGATGCTTTCAACACAAAGAATGGGGGTCAGCGGATAGCTACTGTTCTTATGTATCTGTAAGAGTCATACTCTCTTCATGCACTTCTTTTACTAATTTTTTTCCCCTTCTGTGTGGCACGTCACAGACTGAAATGTTCTTCCTTTTTATTTGTCTACTTTTACAGCTCAGATGTAGAAGAAGGAGGTGAAACAGTATTTCCAGCTGCAAAAGGAAACATCAGTTCTGTACCATGGTGGAATGAATTATCTGAGTGTGGAAAGAAGGGTCTCTCTGTTAAACCAAGAATGGGAGATGCATTGCTGTTCTGGAGCATGAGACCTGATGCCTCTCTAGATCCATCGAGTTTGCATGGTACGTGTTCTTCTATTCCTTTTAGTGTTAGAAAAATCAGCTTACTGTTGCTGCTTCTGTGTCCTAAGCTACTGAAGAGTACATTAAATTCTATTACACAAACATGTTCAACTACAAACACGACGAGAAAAATGTCCTACATTAGATAGTGGTTTTCCCAATGTTAAATATGCAGAGTTAATATCTCATTCCAAATTTTTTCCAGGTGGTTGCCCAGTGATTTCAGGTAACAAATGGTCATCTACAAAGTGGATTCATGTCGATGAATACAAGATTTAAGCTTGTGTGCAAAGTATTTTTCTAGTTCCCCAACTATTCACAAATTTTTGCAGTTATGGATACAGATGTTATGAGAGCCTTCTTTATCTTCTTGTGACTATTGGTTTTGCTTGATTTCCAATAGTTCTAGTGCCGTTGCCTCAGCGGTGGAGCCAGGATTTAAATGTTGGAGAGGCGAACATAAATCAGCTTATTATAACAACATATGCGGAAAACAAATTAAACTAAGAACTAGAAATAGTTTCGTTGATTTTTTTTTAATAAATAATACTAATCAAAATTAAGAAGACAAAGATGTGCATCCCCGGAGTTAATAAATTTGTTGCTCTTTTAAAATCTGAAATCATCTATCATTTTATCTAAGCTACATATTTCCGCAATTTATTTTTCTATATACATAAGTAAGTAGAATCATTCCGAAAATTATCATTCATTTTATTGTGAAGACGGGAATGGGTAACTGCCGTAGTAGAAGATGATTTATTTGTAAGTTTATATAATTTGGTTTAGGTATATTTTTAATCCTATTTGTATTTGGAATTGACAGTACGCACAACAGAAAATGTTTATGATACAAGGCCAAGAGGACCGACACAGTGAACTATAGGATCCTAATTCAACTAAGTTCAGAATATGAGCTAAATTGATAGATGCTAGATTCGACGAAGTTTTGAAATTTCTGATATGCTACTTTGACATTTGGACGGTCAATCATCACTTAGTATAATCTTTGGGGGACAGCACAAACTCTAGCCTAGAAACTAAGGACTAAATTCAGGTACAAATAGTATAGGATCTTCAAAATGTTGGGGTGGCCATGGCTACCCAAAGACAATATGTGGCTCTGCTACTGCGTTGCTAGTCTGCTTTTGTTGAACCCACTTGTATGGTAGTGAGTAAAACAAAATCGCCGCAATGGTGTGATTCAATATGGTCGACCTAGTTTGATCATATGTCATGTCATTGCAAGATATGTGTAAGTTCTGCAGCTTCTGCTCAATCAGTTTACACTTGGATCATGAAAACACTTAGCTTACTGATCAGGATCCTGGTCTCTGATTTGGGTAGACTTTCATGGTCTTGTAAGATGCGAATGGTTTTATTACTCATGTTGGGCGATTTTTTTCTTTGTTAATTTTGGCATCTTACAACTAGTTTGGAGTCGACGTTGGCACTCCTATATGGAGGTTGTTAGGAAAATGTTAAATACCCTAAATTTCATGACTAGATTCTTGAGCAGCTAAAAGTTTGGCCTATGATTTAGCAACCGTCAGGGCCCCAGTGATGTTCCTTGCTGATTTGAGCTGGTCAAGAATCTTTGGACTTGCATTACTCAATAAGTTGCTTCTATCTAGCTAGAACAATTTAAATACGTTCTTCTTCTGATTTATTGTTATTGTGATAATGTGCACAAGATATTTACTCTTGAAAGTTTCTGTTGCAGTGTAGGTAATTCTAATCACATCCACCTGGAGGATGACCCTGTAGCGTGAGATTAGATTTGTGTATCCTTGAAGATTAGTTGCTTACTAGCTCCAGTTTGTAGTTCCACTGAGATATTTGGAGTGTTCATTGTTCTCTTGGGGATATCAACCATATTCTCTCTCTCTAAGAGCGTCCACAATCATAAACTATCCTAAAACCAAAAACTATACCAAAAACTATTTTTTTTTGGTTTGAGCGGTGTTTCAAAACAATGGTAGAGACTAAAACTAAACATGGGGCGGATCTTCGTACTAGCGCTTGAAAAAAAAAAAAAAGCATGGGGCGGACTCTAAGCATACGCTTGAGTCAAAAAAAAAAAATTTTAAAAAAAAGAAAAATGCATGGGGCGAACTTTAAGCATGAGCCCCATTGGGGCGTATTTTCAAAGTGCGCCCCATGGGGCGAATGTTAAATAAAAATTTGACTTACGCCTGGTTGAGGGGCGTACTTTTGGTTTACGCCTGGTTGCGGCGCGGGCTTTTGGTTTATGCCTGGTTGCGGCGCGCACATTTGGTTTACGCCTGTCATCAGGCGCACACTGAAATTACGCCTGACTATATTTAGTTTTAGTCGAGGGTCGAGACCAAATTTGGTCCAGATTTAAACCAAATATATGGTTTTAGTACAGCCCTACTGCGATTGGTTTTCTGAACTAAGTGGGGTTTAGTCCACTTTTTAGTCCATGACTGTGGTCGCTCTAATAGAATAAATTTTTTTGTATCGTTTCAATTGAGTAAAATTTTTGTTGGATGTTTAAAGGTGGGTGGCTGTTTTGTCAAGGCTCTGGTGCTCCAACACTCCTACTGTAAAAACTAAATAGAAGTTATTCTGTGTTTTGATACAAACGATACTGGAATTGTACGTACTCCATTACTCGGGACTGATGGCGCAATATTGCAATATTTTACTATTTGAACTTATAAATTGAGGATTAACAATACAGCTCTAGGATATGGATGGTAGCCACCCCTTGCCACAATACTTTGCTTCTCAATGTTCTGCTACGGTTCCAGTGTTGGTTCACTGAATCACGTTATGATACTGCTTAAGTGAGGGTCTCATGACTCATCAAAAAAGGAAAATGACAAACTTTCCCACACTTGTGCTGATCTGTGGGGAAAGGAAATGATTGTGCCTCGAACACGGATTCACCCAAACTTTTTTATGTGTTGAAGGAGGGTGTTGCGGGAGTTCCACAAACATTCCAAGTAGTGAAAATCCATACAATTGGAGATGGAACAAATTTTAGGTGACCTACACTGCTTCTTTTCTTTTCTGCGGGAGAATTAAGATATCAGTGTATATACTTTTCCCGGGCGACATTAGGGGCGACCCAAAGGAATTAGGGCGACTTTTTTATTCCTAACCCATAGGTGTGGTTATGGAATGTCCTAATAATAAGAAACTACCTATATGCCCTTCAATAATCGGTAGTTTAATATCGTTTTGAGTCATGCTATGACGAGGTCACCCTTGTGATAGCTTTTGTAAGGGTGCGTCTTCTAACCCTTGGATCTTATATCCTAGATGTATCCATATCTCTAGATGATATTTATAATTTATTAGTATTTTTTTTTCTTTTTCATATCACTTTATTTAATTTTATTTGCTCATTAGTCTCTCTTTAATCAAATTTATTCTCATTCACCGTAGCAATCCTTTATTTTTAGATTCCTAAACCTAGAAGCGTAAGATTATTTATGAAAAAAAATTGATCATGTTTGCCGATAACAACTTTGGGGTTTTAATCATGTTCAATTAGGTTGTTCATTAGCCGTGAATTCATCAATACATATTTAATCCTGGGTGGACAGTCATATCTTAATGTTGGATGGGGGTATTTGTCCCTAGGCAACACGAACATTTTCGTAATCGTGATCAAAGTGATAATGCAACGAATTAGAAGAATGCACTGAATGAACTTCATATGTATAATAAAATTTAGAGATACTAATCTCTTACAACCACTAGTACAGTGATCGGTTGATTTAGTATGTGAATTAGCTAAACTCTGGACTATAATCTCACTTGATTAATTCCTATAAGGATGTATCATCAAACTTAATTAGTTATTAAATTCTTCTTCCATTATAGAAAAAAAAAAGAACCATGGTTCTAGGGTTACGAAATTAGAATGAGAGGATATGTGGGTGAAAATGAATTATGGTTCAAGGAAGAAAAAAAATATTAAATGAGATTATAGAAGACGCACCTTCACAAAAGATCAAGGATGCAAAAAATAATAAAAAATAATTTAATGTATTTTAATTTATTAAACATTAAGAAGAATTTAATAACTAATTAAGTTTGATGATACATCCTTATAGGAATTAATCAAGTGAGATTATAGTCCAGAGTTTAGCTAATTCACATACTAAATCAACCGATCACTGTACTAGTGGTTGTAAGAGATTAGTATCTCTAAATTTTATTATACATATGAAGTTCATTCAGTGCATTCTTCTAATTCGTTGCATTATCACTTTGATCACGATTACGAAAATGTTCGTGTTGCCTAGGGACAAAGACCCCCATCCAACATTAAGATATGACTGTCCACCCAGGATTAAATATGTATTGATGAATTCACGGCTAATGAACAACCTAATTGAACATGATTAAAACCCCAAAGTTGTTATCGGCAAACATGATCAATTTTTTTTCATAAATAATCTTACGCTTCTAGGTTTAGGAATCTAAAAATAAAGGATTGCTACGGTGAATGAGAATAAATTTGATTAAAGAGAGACTAATGAGCAAATAAAATTAAATAAAGTGATATGAAAAAGAAAAAAAAATACTAATAAATTATAAATATCATCTAGAGATATGGATACATCTAGGATATAAGATCCAAGGGTTAGAAGACGCACCCTTACAAAAGCTATCACAAGGGTGACCTCGTCACAGCATGACTCATAATATGGGATATAAGATCCAAGGGCTAAAAGACGCACCCTTATAAAAGCTATCACGAGGGTGACCTCGTCACAGCATGACTCGTTTTGTTTTTTGCAACCGATTATGACTATGTCCTTCCCTTCTTTGTTTAGTTTCGAAAATAAATAAATTTGGGGTTACTATCACAATCGGTAAGCTATAAACATTAAGAAACTGCCGATTGTGAAAATAGATAAATTCAAAATTATATTGGTTTTTGAAAATTTTGAATATGGGGCGACTACCATAATCGTTAGATAATGAACATCACGAAATTTCCGATTGTACAATCGGTAGGAAATTAACATAAAGAATCTACCGATTGTGGAAATAGAGAAATCCAAAATTCCACTAGTTTTTGAAAATTTTGAATTTGGGGCTACTACCACAATCGGTAGATAATGAAAATCATGAAACTACCGATTGTTCAATTGGTAGATAATAAATATCACGAGTCTACCGATTGTGCTTATCTGTACAGAAAGGTATAATCGGTAGATAAAGTACTCTATTATCTAACGATTCTGAGACGTTAATGGCGCTGAATGCATGTAATCGTCTCTTTAATCAGTATTGAACCTTGAACATGATATTCTTCGTGATATTTCTCACATTCTTCTTCATACTCATCCATGTTTGTTGTGGATTTAAGAAAAAATGGTTTTCTCCCACTGCTTCTTTTTTCTTCTTCTCCCACTCTAAACTTTAAAACTAAACAATTCAAAAAACAAATGCAAACACTACATATGTTTCTTTTTTCTTCTTTCTCCCACTCTAAACTTTAAAACTAAACAATTCAAAAAACAAATGCAAACACTACATATGTGTACACTAACTACCGATTATTAAATTATCTACCGATTATTTTTTGTTAACTACCAATTATTAAAGGGCATATTAGCCATTTCGAAAAATCACAGATAAGAGATGGTTTCGTTTTACGTTTGGGTGACCCTATTTTGTTTTATTGGTCGCCCCTAATTTTTTCAGGGTCGCCCCTAATGACGCCAGGATACTTTTTAGTGGTATCATCTCATACAGACATCAGTGGATGACCAGAAAAAGCTTTAATTGATCATGACCAGTAGGTCCAGTACACGGTTATCAGAAATTAAAAAGGGCTGTAGTCTCTACATCAATAAATTAAACCGAAGATACAATGGATTCTCAAATTTTGATGGAAACTGCGTTCTAAGTTCCAAGTTACTTCAAGACAACTGCAGCATTTCTGAGAGTCAGATATCTCTGAACATATTCGTTCGGCAGCATTCTTATACGCTTGAAGACATCAGTATTTGCATAACGAAGATTTGTCCTTGGATCTATGTAACGTGCCTGCAGGGAGGAAATGAAGCAACTTTCACAATGTAATGATGGCAAACAAATATATTAACTAAAATGAAACCACATAACGTTTCTCTAGCTTTTGATCAAACAATTAAGCTTGCAAAGCTTACAATAAAATATCAGATGATGCTATATAGGATGCATATGTTCAGAGGTGAAACATACAGAAGAATAATACAGCTTTCCAAATAATATGAAAAATCGTACCTCACACCCTGTAATGTCGCAAAATTTCTTTGAAGGATACTTTGAAGGTGGCGTCTCAATATTGACATCTGAGACGGAAGAAAATCAAAACAAAGTTCAGCTTTTACATATTTAAACTAATTTGAGCTGATGGGAATTTTGGTTATTACATCCTGATACTCCTAGTAATACACAGGCACCAGAACCATGCATTTTTGCTGAAGAAAACCATGCATTTTTCCTGATCATACAGAATGTTTGTTGGAAAGCACACTCGAGTGCAAAAGATCAAGATATGGAGAGTAAACTGATATCAAATACAACAAAGCAACTCTGCGAAATCTATACATATAAATCCTGTAATTGAGTCGTGAATTACTCACAAGTTGGGTCATCTGGAGAGCAAGTTTGGTAATTTTCGCCCTGCAAGATTTGCTTCAAATGTTTCCAGTGCCTCCCTCTTGCTTGGCCTTTTGGGTATTTCTCCGATACCTGGACCCTCTTGAAACTGAGATGCTGAGGTAACAGTATATTTGATTCTATTACTTCTGCCTCCATCTTCTATTCACCTATTGTTTTCGCCATTGATCAGTTTAATAAGAAAAATATGTTACCAACAATCAGAGACAACTAATCAGTAAAGAGAAAGAACAAACAAGAACCTAAACCAACTAGAGACAACCTGACAGCTAATTGACATTCATGTAAAGATAAAGTTCACAAACCAAATCAGAGAACATAATTTAGCTTAGACCATGCACATGAGTTATAATATGTACACAAATATAATCACTCCAAGGCAAATCTCAAAACTGCTAATAACATGTCATAAGGTTCCCCTCACCTGAAAGAGATTTCCACCAACTATTTGTGCCTATTTTTCTTCTCTTTAACTAGTCATACCTGTTTAACTTTGAAAATTTATCTAATGGACAATTTCCTCATAAGTCTTTTCAAGCTTCGCCACATTTCTTTTGGCTACCTTAAATTATGTGATGATGATCACTTTCTACAGTCAAGTAAAGCAAGGAAATTCATATCTACAAGAAACATAACTTTCCAAGAGATTGCTATATATCACCTAAATGCAGCACAGAGGAAAAATACAAAACATAGTGATCAAAACAAACATGATAAGATAAGAAGAGAAGCGAAAGAAGTTTTGTAGGTAGACCAATGCAGCTAAGCCCTAGATTCAACACACTACACAATTATACCAGCTCAAATTCCCTAATTTTTTAAACTTTTGTTTACTAATTTCACCTGAGTAAGTTCTAAACATAAAATTTCTCAATCAAATACTACAATTTCCTTCCACTATTCAACTTAATTGAAAACAAACATAGAAAAGGAATAGCAAGAACAAATCAAACCTAAATTTAGGATTTTTGTTTACCAGTGTTTCAACGAGAGATATCACTCAGAACTTGATCAGCACTTTCCGAACGACGATTGAGAAATTGATTTTTTTTTTTTTTATCGGGAATTTGAACTTACAGTATTTCTTAAAATTTCAATGGGTGAGAGCTGCAAAAGCTAGACAGAGATATAAAGAAGAAGAAGCCTGTACCATTTTCTAGAAAACGAAACCAAAGGTGACTCGGATTTGTGCCGGGTCGGTTCGTATAACCGACTCGAATTTGCCGAATCTGCTATAACCAATATCTCAAAACTGATATGGGGTAGCTTAAAGCTTAGTTTGGTATTGCCGCCGCTTTTGTAAAAGCACTTTTCTGCTATGGGTTGCTGTGCTGTGCTGTGAGAAAAAAACAGTTAGACATTTGGTAAAATATTAATTAAAGTTAAAGCTGATTAAAAAAACAATCAAAGTGTGTTTGGTAAAATACTAAATTCAACCATTAATGTTGTGACAAATGACAAAAACAGACATATCTCTAAAATTAGTTTTATTCAATTTTATTGGGATTAAAAATAATTAAATTTTTTATTATTAAATATAAATAGATTAAATATTAAATTTACTAATTATTACTATTATTATGATTTTTTTTTATGATTGTTAAGAAAAATTATTTTTGTATAACCAATTTTAAATATATATAATTTTCAAATAAATAATAAACTAAAATTAAGTAATTATTTAAAATTTGTTTTTATTTTTATTTTTGATAAATTAAATTAAATGGTATCATATAATAGTTTGAAAATAAAATATAATTAAATTACCCTTAAATATAGGTGTCGGTGCCCAGCTTGTTGCTAGGCTTCCCACCACCGACGTGTAAAAGACTCAGTATTTAAATTATTAATTATCTTGAAGTTTAAGGAATAAAATATAAGAAATAAAAATTGATTGTATATATATTTAGAGAGATGATACGTATACCGAGCACATACACCGCACTTTGCACCGAGATGGGATCATGCGGTCCTGCAACGACTCTCAACATTGGGATAGAGAGTGGGGCAGTAGTGGGCCCCACTCTCTCACACACACGGTGCACGCTGCGGTGCATCTCCTCGGTTCGTCTAGCATTTTTGATATATTTAAGGGTAATTTTTGTCATTTACAAAATAAAATAGAGACAAAAAAAATAAATCAAATATTAAATTTTGGTGGGACCATAACTTATGCTTTTGTAGCTTTTAAAAGCTCTTCCTCCCCGGCTTATAAAAATTGAGGAATCTTGAGAAGTGCCGTGGATAATAATCACTTTGATTTTTTTTTACCAAACACCAATTTTAAAAATTATTGACATATATAGGTTTTGAAAATGCTTTTGGAAAAATAAAAACATTACCAAACCCAGCCTAAAATGGGTGAAGACGTGAAGTTACTCGTACATTGGGTGATAATAACTCTTCATAAATTAGGTTACAAAACCCCGTATTATTAATAATAAAGAAAAATTCAAAATATAAAGAAAGAAGCACCTGTGCATTTCCTGACAGACCCACTTGAAGGGAGATCGACACTAAGACCAGCTGATGTTCTTATTTTTGGATGGGCTAATGGGAAACACACATGTGTTGACCTCACCGGGGTATCTCCTTTGGTAGGAATTGGACATGGCACCTTTATGATCGGGAGCGAATAGCGCTAAATGTCGCCTCGGGTAAGATATCGAAGCATGAGAAAGCATGTGTTGACAATGGGCATGCTTTCGTCCCCTTTGCTTTTGATACTTTTGGCTATTTGGCTCCGTAAGCGGTTGGACTACTCAAGAGGGTCCAGAAAGTCATGCGCAAACAATGTAATGACCCCGGCTCACGAGATTTTATTTTTAATAGGATAGGTTTTTTATTCAAAAAAAGGTTGTCGCTTATTCAAAAATTGTCATGCCGTTGTCGCTTGCCTAGTATGTAATTTTTAACTTTGTAATTTTATCTAAATATAAATAAAAAATCAAAACCCAAACCCAAATCCCATAAAAGAAAAAAAAAAAACTTATTCTCATAAATTCATTCGTAATAATAATCTCTCCATTATTTCTCTACTCTAGTCTCTCTCTCTAACAATCTCCGAGTAGAGATTTCTTTCTTCCATTCTTATACTGTTTTGGTTTTGATTCTTGTGAAAATCGTTCGTAGTCTCAAAAATCTTGATAGCAGTAGTAGATATGGCTGCTGCAACATCTGGGTTATGGCAACCACAAGAAGAAGGTTTAAGAGAGATCTGTGCTTTACTTGAACAACATATATCTCCTACTTCTGATAAAACTAGGATTTGGCAACAACTTCAACACTGTAGTCAATTCCCTGATTTCAATAACTATCTCACTTTCATTCTCGCTCGTGCTGAGGTACTTTTCTTTTTTATTACTAATAACTAGGTTTTTAGTTTGATTAGTTTCTACAGGCTTTTATTTTGATTAGGTTTTTGTTTTGATATCTATGAAGATTGGATTGAAATTCATTTTTATAGGTTTAGTTTATATTGGGGGAATAGGATAGGGATTTGGGTGTTTCGATCATTTTTTTTTTTTTTGTTGTTGTTGCTTAAAAGTGATTGTTTAGGTGTTTTATAATCTGATATTTGTTACTTATTTGTGTGTTAGATTGGTTTTACATTGTTTGAAGTGATGGCACTATGCATTATCTGAGAATTTATTTTGTTGGCAGCACATTTGAATTTGTTACCTGTGTATGTGAAGTAAATTGTAGTTATTGACTTGGATTGCTACTCCCATTCCTATTAAACTGAACTTTCTAGGTTCTGCGTTGTTGGCACCGATGAGATAATCTGTTGCCCAGCTCCTTATTCTCTAACATACCCTAGTTTTTGGAGATTGACATGTTTCCATAGTAATTTACTTGTGTAGAAGTAAGTACTGAAATCTAAGTGCGAGTTCTTTCTTCTAGTTGAATTGTATTAATTATGACATCTCGATATTGGCCTAATGCTGTTTTGAGTTAACAGTATCTTAAGTGAGAAAATTCTCATTTTCTTGTTTCAGGAGACATCGTGTTTCTTGTTAACTTAAATGGTTATTTGCTTTTGGCGTGAACATTGCCTTTTGCTTCTCAAACAGGGCACACTTGTAGAAATACGGCAGGCAGCTGGTTTGCTTCTGAAAAATAATCTGAGAACTGCTTTCAAATCCTTGACCCCATCGTATCAGCAGTATATAAAGTCAGAATTGTTACCCTGCTTAGGGGCATCAGATAGGCACATCAGATCTACTGTTGGGACAGTTATCAGTGTTATCATTCAACAAGGAGGAGTACCTGGCTGGCCCGAACTCTTGCAAGCTCTTCTACATTGCTTGGACAGTAAGGAGTTAAATCACATGGAAGGTGCAATGGATGCTTTATCCAAGGTATGTGCAACTTGTAAATATAGTTGCCATTTGGGTTCATTTACCATTGAAGTTGTTGTTCAGAATTTTTTAAATGTTTTCATGCATCCGATTTATTTATTAAATTACCAATATGATGATGTGTGGTGTACCATAGATTTGTGAAGATATTCCTCAAGAGCTTGATGTAGATGTACCTGGATTAGCCAAACGTCCTATCAATGTGTTCCTTCCCAGATTATTCCAGGTAAATAAAGCGTATGTACATATAAATTCACTGGCTTCTTCCAATTTGACACTCCTGTTGATCTGGAGGTTGTTCTATTAGTGTGCTTAAAATTTTATCTGATTATCTTTCCTTCCGTACCAGTTCTTCCAATCATCACATGCTTCACTCAGAAAGCTTTCATTGGGTTCTGTCAATCAGTTCATCATGTTGATGCCGGCAGTAAGTATCTAGGAATTATCCTCTTCATTTGGATTAAGAACCTTTCCTATATGGAGGCACCAAGATTAAGTTTTTTTTCTTCTTTTCTTTTCCCTCCTAGGTTTTGGTTCGATCTATGGATCAATTTCTGCAGGGCTTGTTTGCTCTTGCTACTGATCCTACTGCAGATGTGCGAAAATTGGTGAGTCAAGAGGTTCCCCCCCTTCTCCCACTTGTAGTAATCCATTGTCCATGGCAATTGCTGGGATGTTAAAAAGCTGTTGCATTGGGTGATCCGTGATCAGATGGATAAGAGTCATAAGTTAATTTCAACTGACGATGGAAAATGCAAAACCAACTGCCTTATATATATATATTAATATATTATTATAAATAGGCATAATTAATTTGTATTAATTTTTCTGAGGAGTGAAGACAGCCTGATCCACATCTCTGCTTGTGGTGTGGATC
Organism: Papaver bracteatum; assembly: GCA_023529315.1. Classification (NCBI taxonomy): domain Eukaryota; kingdom Viridiplantae; phylum Streptophyta; class Magnoliopsida; order Ranunculales; family Papaveraceae; genus Papaver; species Papaver bracteatum. The sequence goes on from JAJJWX010005152.1 coordinate 4,105,132, forward strand.
GTAATTGTCTGCTGAAGTTTTTTTATTTTCTATACTACTCATGCCTGGTTATATTCTTACCTTTGTCATTAACTATTTATCTTTTGTGCTTGTGACGGACAGGTTTGTTCTGCCTTTGTTCAGATTATTGAAGTTCGTCCGTCTTTCTTGGAGGTGGGTATCTCTGTTCTGTGAAACTGTAATCTGATATGTTCAACTTGGTCATCCCATGTTATTGTATAGGTTTATATTACATGTGATGAAAAATAATTTCATATCACATGTCACCATTTTCTATTGTCCAGCTATTCCAAAACCAACTTAAGATCAAGGCGTATATGATTGCTGACTCTTTTTGTTTATGTTTTGTTGGCATCTTTTGACGTTTCTTGCTCCTATGTAATCTTTAACAATTATGCTGCAGCCTCATCTGCGAAATATTGGTGAATATATGTTGCTGGCTAATAAGGACACAGACGACGAAGTGTGTCTTGAAGCTTGTGAATTTTGGTAAATTACGAAACTTGCTTAATAAGTTGGTATGTTAAGTTGTACTGTTGAATACTTCTGTACTGTATTGGCTGGTTGGAACTTGGAAGTTCAATATTTTTCTAAGAAATGTTGGTGCAATGCTAAATCGTATTGCTGGTTCTGCTGTAGTGGATGCTGATCTTGATTTTTCTAGACATCTTCGTTGATGCTTGTTGGGAAGTTTTAATGCCCTTTTTTCTTCTTGTACTTCTTCTCTTTTAATTAGATTTAGTTCAATTATGTGAATGATTTTTCCGTCCTTGTGCTTTCACTTGAAACAATCAGTGAAATTAGGTCGAAGTTCCAATTCAGTACCAATGGCAGACAAAATATGCTTCTATATTTTATAATGGCATGTCATATTAACAACCATCGTTTGTCAGATGCATGTATTGTAGCAAGACACAAGATTTAGATTCCTTCTTACATTAGTAGAAATTTAATTCCATGGCCGATAATGTGGCCAAGTATTGTAGACGAAACAATTCTGCAGGTGAATGGCTGGGTGATTGCCCTCCTTTCATCAGTATGATTGTGTAACTTTGCATCTCAATAAAATTTCCTTTTCTAGCAAAAAAAGAAAAGTTGTTGGCTTGCTGTATTCTATTTCTATCTGTAACACTTATAAATATTTGTTTTATTATGTTCCTGTCATCCATATTGATGAAGTGTGAAAGGCAAAAAAAATTAACTGCGATTTCAGCTAATGAGGGCTTGCTTACTTTTTAACTACGATTTCCTGATTGACAGGTCAGCATATTGTGAAGCACAGTTACCTCCTGAAAACTTAGTAGAGTTCTTGCCGCGTCTTATTCCAGTATGGTTCACCTTCCTGCATTTTTTTTTTTTTTGACCATATCTTGTAGTACCTAATGATAGTTTTTACATCATTTCTCTACCTATCACATTTGTTGTAGCTATTGCTGTCGAACATGGTTTACGCTGAGGATGATGAGTCACTTGTTGATGCTGAGGTGAACTTCTCTTAAATTCTTTGGTCCCAAAATCCTTGAGTAAACCTTGCAGTTGACTTTGATTAACTCACATTTTGGTGATTACTTGCAGGAGGACGAGTCTTTCCCAGATAGAGATCAGGTTCAAATTAGAATTCCTAAGATGCATTGCTTTTTGTTTTACTTTTTATTGCTACCGGAGTTATAAGTCCTTGAAAATGCAGTGCTGACTTATTTTGCATCGCAGGATCTGAAGCCACGTTTTCATGCATCACGATTTCATGGATCAGAAAATGCAGAAGATGATGTACGGACTGAAACAGTCACTATGTTTCTGTTTACTCCCACTACTTGAATATTTTAACTTGCAACCTTATAGCAATCAAATCAGTGTCTCTATGGTTCTACCAAGTTTAACAATAATTTGGTTACCTTCTTTTAAGAGAAATACAGCTGTAGTTTCCGTCCTTTGTTTATTTAAAGTTCTTCTGTTACAGGATAATGACGACATAGTCAATGTTTGGAATCTAAGAAAATGCAGTGCAGCTGCTCTAGATATCCTGTCAAATGTTTACGGTGACGATCTACTCCCAACACTGATGCCTTTGGTTCAGGTACTTGTTAGTTCTTGTGAAGTAAGTCTGATCATATACTACTTCTTGATTTCTGGCTTCCAGTGTTGTGTTATTTTGGATGCTGCTTGTTAGAGGTGTCCGTTCTTTATTTACACCATTAACCTCCCCATCTATTCCCCTTCCCCTAACCTTCTAATAGGCTGAAGATGTGAACGTCTGATAGTTGCATATGTCCTCTGTAATCATCAATTGACACTAATTTCATTAGTGTAATCATTGCAATTACGTTTATTTTTTCTTTAATTTAGATGAAATAACTCAGCATGTCTATGCTGTAGCTTTGAATTTGATGCTGATCTTTATATCCACAGAGATAGACTAACTAAAAATCATGCAAACGTAGCTGACCACGATCTTCACTCAATCTACCTATAGGATTGTTTATGTGTTACACCCGAAAGTCTGGTTATGCATTAGTAATCTCCTCAGGCAGCCAGTCCTCCTAAATCTTTCTTCACTGTGTTTCACAGGCCAAGCTAGCCAATGGAGGCGATGAAGTGTGGAAGGAAAGAGAAGCTGCTGTATTGGCATTTGGAGCAATAGCTGAAGGTTGCATCAATGGTCTTTACCCTCATCTGCCAGAGGTAATGCTGTGGTCATGTGTCTACTTAAATATATCTGATTAGCCCTGCCCTCTTATGGTGTGTATTCAGTTATACTTGAATTGAAGAACAGTAACTTGCTCATAGTTCAGTTATGTGAATCGTGCAGATCGTGTCGTTCCTCATCCCTCTTTTAGACGATAAATTTCCTCTTATAAGAAGCATCACCTGTTGGACACTGTCTCGTTATAGCAAGTTTGTTGTTCAGGTACACAAATCAACGTATTTCTAGCGGCTATTCGTTGTAGCAAGTTTATTCTCATTACACTTTTCAGTGTTAGAGGAGTGATCCACATATTTGATGTTGACTATTATTTTCTTGACGGTATTCAGGGAGTTAGCCATCAAAAAGGTTATGAACAATATGAGAAGGTGTTGATGGGACTTCTGCGAAGAGTATTAGATACTAACAAACGTGTACAAGAAGCTGCTTGTTCAGCCTTTGCTACACTTGAAGAGGTTTTTACTGTGAATGTACCCAATTCTTACTTTCTTGCTCATGCCCTTTTCATGTTCTTATATCATTTGTAAACTTCAGGAGTCCGCGGAGTTGTTGGGTCCACATTTGGAAATTATTCTGCAGCACCTCTTGTGTGCCTTTGGGAGATATCAGGTTTCTTGACGACTATTGCTTTTATCGAAATACTTTTGTTACAGTAACAAACTTCCAAATATTTTTGTGCAATGGAAATGTTCTAGCAAGAGTGTTATGTCATGCACATGATTTTGATGTTATTCTATTTGTGTGGTATTCTTACAGAAGCGAAATCTCCGGATTGTGTATGATGCCATCGGTACTCTAGCAGATGCTGTTGGGGAAGAGCTAAATCAGGTACTCTCTTTGTGAAGTACACCAGAAAGTTGTTTAAGTTTGTTCGTTCTCATATTTGGTATAGCTGGATAGTTATCAGCTACTTATATGTTGTCTCTGTCCTTATATTTGCAGCCCAGGTGTCTTGAGATTCTGATGCCTCCATTAATCTCAAAGTGGCAGCAACTTTCAAATTCAGATAAAGATCTTTTTCCTTTGCTCGAGTGCTTTACGTCAATAGCACAGGTCTGAATTTCCCTTCTACTTGTCGTGGTTCATTGTTCAGGTCATTGTCGTTGGCTTGTACTGTAAACAATTGTATCATATTAGGCGAACTCTATTACTATATTCAAAGGAAAATAAGCCAGTCTGGTGACCTAATGGGAAGGAAAAGACCAATAAGCATATGCATGTGGACTATGAGTTGAAGTTCTCAGAAATGATTTTAAAGGATTTGTGTATACCAATGGTTTATGGAGTAAACTTTGACCAAATATCTTTTGCTTATCATTCATACTGATTGTTAATAGAAATATAATCTATTCAGATTCTTGTTTTCCTACAAAGTAATAGGCTTGGACCACTTTGTTTGAAACGCATGTCAGCATGCTGTTTTCATTCAGAAATTTCCAAAGATAAGGGATTTGCGTATACTAATAAAATGGTTTATGGAGTAAACTTTGACCCTTTTGCTTATCATTCAGACTGATGGTTAATAGAAATATAATCTCTTTAGATCCTTGTTTCCTTACAAAGTAATAGGCTTGGACCACTTTGTTTGAAACACATGTCAGCATGATGTTTTTATTCAGAAATTTTAGTTGGGTAACATCTGTATTACTTATCTAGCTTTTTCCAAGATGTTGACAACTAGTATATGTTGAGAAATGACAGAGAATAATAACTCTTTTTTATCTGTCTCAGGCATTAGGTCCCGGGTTTTCGCAGTTTGCTGAACCTGTATTTCAAAGGTGCTTAAACCTCATCCAGACCCAACTGTTGGCAAAGGTATCTCAACTCCTTCTATTTTCTTCTCTTTATAGGAATTCACGTTTGCTATTTCATTGGTAGATAACCTTTGACTTGTCCCTCATTATTAGTGGATTTTACAAGGGTGTATCACCTCTATTGATCTTGAAAGTTTGTTCCATTGTTACTCTGTTTGTTAAAATACTTAACTGTGTCGCGTAAGCTTTGAAGTATCAGGATCGGTGTAGAATGAGCTAGTTGGATAGGATAAAACAAACATAGTTTAGACTTTCTTTCAGCCACCTCAGTTAAACCGGGAACGGTAATTTAACCATCTATGTTCCTTAACCAGCCTAGATTTACTTGCGCTAAGCTTATGACGAATGAATTTAATTGCTCTTGTTGATGCCATTTAATTTGTTATAAAGTTTGATACATGAGAGGAAAATGCAGTTTCTTCTTTCAGTCTTCAGGAAGCTGCAATTAATATCATAAGTACTTATACCACGTTGATGCTTCAAGTTTTGAAATTTTTCCATTGCTTATTTCCCTGTCTTTGGTAGCTTCTGCTCAGAGTTGCATCATGCCATAAGTTTTTTTTTGGTGGAAAAGGCATCTAGAACAGGGAGAAATGATTCTAGCAGAGTGCCCTTAGATTAACTGGCACATGTTGTGATGCTGATGTCTTGCAACCAGCTCTGTTGTAATGCCATTTCCGAAAAATTTGTCTTTGCTTAAGTATGTATCACGTTTAGCCTGACCAAAAGAAGTTTTCAGTTAGATATCACCCTGATGATTTTTGTTTCCTTGCAGGTTGATCCTGTCTCAGCTGGAGTTCAGTATGAGAAGGAATTTGTTGTCTGCTCCTTGGACCTTCTCTCAGGGCTTGCAGAAGGTCTTGGCAGTGGAGTAGAGAGTTTGGTACTTTCTATTCTTAGAGTTTCTTAATCAGAATCTTTCTTATTGATATGTTTGCCTCGTCCATGTTATGTCATTTTTTCTGGGATGGTAGTCACTTATTCAGTTGTTAGAACCGTAATGGCTTAATTGCTTTTGCTAAATTGAAACTAACTAACTATATATATATATAACAAATCTCCAAAAGTTTTGTTTTAGTAGCAATAATGGCTGCTGCTATATTTTGTGAATGTGCAAATTTAACATGATCTCTTATTTCGATGTGCCATAGCTCAAACACCTTAAATTAATCTCCCTGTTGGGGGTCTTCTAATCACTTATGTGGAAGATTAGACTGACCTACCCAGATATGCTTATACATTTCAATGAAAATCTTCATAGGTTGCACAAAGCAATTTAAGGGAACTACTTCTCCAGTGCTGCCAGGATGGTTCTTTAGATGTCCGACAAAGTGCTCTTGCGCTTCTGGGAGATCTTGCAAGAGTGAGTTTCAAGTTTGTTATTTCACTTTTCAGCGTTCTATTGTTTCAGTGTCTATACCTGTCTCATGCCTAATGATCATTTATGACCAGGTTTGTCCTACACATTTGCATCCTTCTCTGTCAGAATTTCTCACTGTTGCAGCTAAACAACTGGTATGTGAACTCATTTTTCATGATTCTGTATACCTATTTCAGTTATTTTTGGCAGAATCTGAAGTCATATATGTACATGCATTTGCAGAGCACCCCTGAGCTCAAAGAAACTGTATCAGTGGCAAATAATGCATGTTGGGCGATTGGAGAATTAGCAGTCAAAGTAAGTTCATCATTTAACCATTTGGTCCAATCAAATTAGACCATATCCTCATTGAAATAAGTTGACATTTTATAATGACAGAGAAAGCTAAGCCTGCTTGCTTTCCTGATTAGAATGTGTTTATTGCCTTACTTATGCAGTAAATTTTCTCATATCATTTTCTTAAACTGTGAGATTATATGGAAGCTGACAGTAAGATATTAATGCGACAGTTCTCCTGTAACTTTCCTAGTTTTAGTATCTGAATGCAATGCCAGTGAAAGTAATAAAAAATATACTACTATCAGAAAATAAACCATTTTACCCATTTTGGTGGGGTTTATGGACATACCTTAATAATACTTAATTTCAGGTTCGCCAAGAAGTTTCTCCTGTTGTGATGACAGTTATCTCATGCCTAGTCCCTATTCTGCAAAATGCACAGGTATTCGATGATCTGGTTGCGCCATCACTAGTTTCCCTTTCTCTTGATCTTTTATTTGACTTTGTAATGTTGAACAGGCTCTCCACAAGTCACTTGTCGAAAATAGTGCCATCACTCTTGGAAGGCTCTCATGGGTCTGTCCCGATCTTGTATCACCTCATATGGAGCATTTCATGCAATCGTGGTGTACTGCTTTGTCCAAGTAGGATAAACATCTTCCACCTTCTGCTGCCATTGAATAATTTGCTGTTTGTTGATATTATTGTCCAAAACAGTTTACACGCACACACATATATGTTTGTTCCCATTAATATTGTGGTGTCAATAGTCTATTAGTAAACACTTTTATGCTTTTATTAGATTCTCTTTTGATGGTGTTGCCGTGTAGAAACTGGAGATAGTAGACATGGTCGGATTTAGAGACTTGGAATCTGGAGCATGGTTCCATTTTTTGTTTTTTAAGTTTTTTTGTTCTCGAAGAATTGTTTCATAAGCAAACTGAACTGTGGCAGGATCCGTGATGATGTTGAGAAGGAGGATGCTTTCCGGGGTCTATGTGCAATGGTACATGCCTATAACTTACCCTATTATGTTTAGATTTAGATCATTAACTTCATCTCATAAAAGTTACAAACTTCTGCAGGTTAGGGCAAATCCTTCAGGGGCATTGAGTTCTCTTGTGTACATGTGCATAGCTATCGCAAGTTGGCACGTAAGCATGAAATTATTTGACTTTAAACAACTATGTGATAATAAAAAGTTCTTAATCTGATTGTAAAACTTCTGGCAGGAAATAAGGAGCGAGGAATTGCATGACGAAGTTTGTCAAGTGTTGAATGGGTATAAACAGGTTAGCTTCCTCGCCTATACATTTTACATTTGTAGTTGTAGTTGCGCAACTGATTTTATAGAGCACCAAAGTAATCTAAACTTGGACGAATCTTTGTATAGATGCTAAGGGATGGAGCATGGGAACAATGCATGTCAGCTTTGGATCCTGCCGTTAAGGAAAAATTATCAAAATATCAAGTATGACTGTTGATCAAATGTTGTGTTTTATCTTGTCGTGGTTGACATCAGTCAACAGTTTGGAGCTGTATATGTGTGAGATCTCTGGTATTGTTTTCTATTGTGGGTTTTTTTTAGATGAGGTTGCGGGAGTCGTAGTTGCCCTGGGAGAAGTATATTAAGATGAAAACGAAGGATTAAATTGTGGAGATCCCGTAGCAGAATATGAAGTACTGCGGATTCTTCAGTTTTTATTTTTAAATGGTGGTTCTTTACTGATCAGCAGTCAGAAGTTGTGGATCTGAGAAAGCTGAGGCTGATCTCTGAGGTCAATATGGACTCCATGGGTGCGGCTTTTCAAGCACTTTGGGAAACATTTTTGACCTCCCCCCTTGTTTTGTATTCATTAGTCAAAAAAAAAAAAAAATGAGTAGGGAGTATTTTTTTTATACCATTTTTAAGTCATAATTTTCTCTTATCATTTCTATGTCAGTGGAGTTATCTGTGTTTTCACCTTCCACTGGTTGTGATATAATAGTAAATCTGTTCATGAGTGATAAATTTTCTTGGTTGATCTGATATTCTTTTTCTTTATGAATTTGACATTCACGTATGAACTATGAAGACGTGTTCATGTCACCAAATCTTTAACTTGGATATAAAATTTATAAAAATCCGACTAGGTTATGTCTATCAAAAAATACTTTTGATAATTTACCCTTTCATCTTCCAAAACTAACCGTGCGTAACCCTTTTTTTTTATTAACCGTACGTATTAACAAACCCTAGGTAACATCATAATATTTAGATTATTAATTTGATCCCGAATGTGAGGTACTAAAATGGAAGAGAACTATCATATCCAATTGTTTGAAGTAGAAGCAGAAGAAAAGCAACATGATGCAGAAATATTACAAGGAAATCAATTGATTGAGGTATTTAACTTGGTTATACAATATGCTCCTTTTCCTATCTCCATGGCGTTAATTAGTTTACAGACTAGAAATACAACTTACACGATTTTGTATATTTGTTAAGGTTCTTGATTATAAGAATGAGGTTCCAGTTGTTGATATTGGATGTGATGAATTTGGACTTGACTGTGATACTGTTCGCTTCTTCCAACTGGACTTGACTAAATTTTTTACAACCAATAAGGTACGTTGGGTATATTATAGGTGAACTCTAATGAAAGATATGATATACACTTATCTAAATTGTTCTGTTATTGTATATTTTTTCATAGGTATTTGAGTCCAAGGAAGTCGTTCGTGATTGGTGTATGAAATTAGGCAAAACTTAATTGCGTTATTGTTTGCAAGTCATCAAGGACAAAAAATCTAGATAGCAATGGAAAAGGATCGTATTTAGAAATGCAATGCAGAGAAGTGGCTTGCATGTCACCACAAGGGTAAAAATCATATACCAAAGACAAGCAAATGTGAAGAAACGGCATTCCGGTACTAAAAAGTGTGGGTGCCCGTTTATGCTCAGTTCTCTTTGTGGAGATGATGGAAAATGGCGTGTTCGGGTAAAGTGTGGTTCTCATAATCATGATCTCCTAAAACTCTTACTGGACATGCATACGTCGCAAGGTTGAAGGAAGAAGAATTCAAGAAAGTCGATAGCTTTCCGTGGCTGGTGCTAAACCTCTAATATTCTAACTTCGATAAAACTAGACAATAAGGATAATTATAGTACTATAAGAACGTGTACAATGCTAAAGCTAAACTAAAAGAGATTTGGAATGAGGGCGGTCAAGAATGCAACAATTCATGAAGTCATCGAAGAACACAAATATACTGATTGAACGCAAATATGATCCCATAACAAAGGAGGTAACATGATCTATTTTTTGCTCACCCTAAATACGTTTACTAGCCCAGTGTTTCCATCAGTTTATTCTTCTTGATAATACCTACAAAACCAATAGGTATAAGTTGCCTTTGTTCCATGTGGTCTCGCATACATCAACAGGAAAAACGTTTACAGTTGCCCTTGCTTTCATGAGTAGAGAGAAAATTGAAAACTACATATGGGCTTTGCAATGTGTCAAGCGTTTGTATCGGGAAAATGAGGTTCCTTCAGTAGTTGTAACCGATGCAGATAGTGGCTTGATTCTTCATCGCAGAGAGTATGTGTTTCCAATGGCAAGACATCTCTTGTGTACGTGGCATATCGGGAATAATGTATATTCTAAATGTGCAAAGCATTTTAGAATTGTTAGGGACAACAATATTGAAGATACTATGGAAATAAATGAAGCCAAAAGAGACAAAGATAAAGAAGAAAATGGTGAAATGGAAGATATTATGGAAAAAAATGAAGCCAAAAAAAATGATGATAAAAAGAAAATCAAAGAAGTTTTAGAAGGAGAAAAACATAGAGTTGTTTGATAAGTTTATGGATGAATGGAAGTCCCTTTGTTGGTCACTGACAATAGATGAGTACTATGAACGGTATAAAAGGTTTTGTGCTATATGGTCTCCTAAATACAACATTTCGGTGAATTATGTGACCACTACTTGGTTGGATAAGTCAAAACAGAAATTTGTTCGAGCATGGACTGATAAGATCAAACACTATAACAATGTTGCTACAAGTAGGGTGGAAAGTGCACACGGTACATTGAAAAAGTACTTTGGGACATCACAAGGGTCATTTGTTACTTGTTGGTATAATGCTCATCAAAGGTTCGAAAATGATTTTGTGCAAATTGAAAGTGACTTTGAAGATAGCGCAACAAGAACCATGCTAAACTTTTCAAAACAACCAATGTTTCAGATGCTTCTGAATAGTGTGTCACATTTGGGTTTAAGGCTTTTGAATGATGAGTTAAAACGTGTCGACAAGCATGGGTCAGACATTAAAAATTGTGGGTGTGTGATTCGTACAACCAATGGGTTACCCTGTGCACACATGTTGCTTCAATTTAAGGCATCTCATGGTTTCATACCTCTAAGCGCCATCGATTCGTTTTATCGGCAGCTGACTGGCACTCCACCAGTAAAAGACCGTACGACAAAAGCATTTCAAGATTTGCTTGAAATAAAAGCTATTGAGAAAGTGTGGGAGGCTTCAACTGACACTCAAAGAGTCATCATGCAATCAGAGCTTGGGGTGCTTGGAAATTCAAAAACAAATTACTTTAAGGAGCCGAAAGTGTCTGAAGTACAATACGGTAGGCCGACAAAATTGCAGCAGATGAAGAACAAGTCCACAAAAAGAAACTTATCTGAATTTGAACTTGTTAAAAATTCTTTAACATGTGCTGAGGAGCCAGTGGTGAAGAAATCCTGCAAACCACGAGCATCACAAGAACCAACCACGCCAACTAATCTAGTAAATCAAGATTACTTGGTTCAACGCCATGGAGATTCGGCCTTTTATAAATCACATAGAAGATGTGAGTATGGATGGACATTATGGGTATTGGGTTGTGGTCAAACAATTGAAATTGCTTAAAAGAATGCGAAGCACCGTGGAGGTACGTGCGAAATGAAATGGTTAAAAATCTTAAAAAATGAAATTTTTTATGAATCGATGTGGGATGTCGAGGGGTTTAATGATTTGATGGAGAATGTAGATTTCCTATTAGTGGTGTCGATATGGATGTCAAGTATTGGATGACAATGCGGGAAGTGGTTTTCTTATAGCCGAGACCTTCACAACCGTCGTCGTCGAGATACAAAGGAGCATGGAAGTTATACTTTTGTGCCTAACCATGTTAGACCTTCCAACAGACAAAGGGTAAGATTATCTTTATGGGTTTCGTTGATGGATGGCATTTTGTGAGTGCAGGTGGAACCCAATGCGCCGATCCCTCCATATCCATCATATGATTTTGCAGAGAAAGCCTTGACTGATTATGGACGGGAATGGTTAGCTCCATACAAGAACAATCTAGCTTATGAAGCGTTATCGAAAATAACTAAGGCCAAAAACAAAAATGAAAGGATGAGAACAATTAACTTGGATGAAAGCATTGAAGAATAACGTTATTTTGAAAATGTTTGGACAACGTATTTTGATATGGTAATGCTTTCTTTCTCAAACTTGTTTGAAATATACATGTTACAAAAAGACTGTACCTTACAAATCTAAAGGAACCGCATATATACCACTTACATTTATAAGTTAAATGTTTCTAACATAAATTTTCTGTTTGTTTTAATTTTGAAGGTCCTTTATTATTTAAGTAGGATGATTTTGGTGCTAGCCTTCAGAGATAATGGGGAGCAACTAAGGGATTGTATACAATGCTATTTGAATTTTAGAGGATCGACAATCTTTGTTTGATGCAGACGAGGAGGAAGGAGTCAAGTTGCGGTTCAAAAATGTTGGTTCCAAGAATTTTTCTTTCAATCGTCAACTTCTTTTATATAAAACAATGAATTATTTAGAATCAACTAGTATATTTAATTTTAGAGCCAAAGATGTTGAAGTATAACGGTGTTGGTTAAATACGCACATCTATACGTGTGTAGTCGAACCAGATTCATGGAAGCTTGTTGTTTGAGTATAACAGGTGCACAAATCGCTTAAAAAAATTCTCATGCCATCCGTGACGTTTCAAGGGTGATATGGGAATTTATACTCCAGAAAATGAAAAATGATAGGGGGAAAGCTTATTATCAAATCCACCCAATATTAACCTGAAGTCAAATAACCTAGACCGAGTCAGCTTTCCCTTTAGTAAAAGTGGCTTTCCCCTTATTAATTATCTTACAAAGATGTGAAGTTTTCAATTATTCAAGTTGTTTTTACAAAGATATTTTTGTAAATGTAAGAAACTGGTTTTCCAGCTAGAAGACGTTATAAATGTCTCACTCACCAGTTGGAAGTAAACCAAACAGAGTTAAAGTGTCATCTAAGTATATGAAGCATGCCTTCTGATAAGAAAAGAACTCTTGGAAGGCTAAAGTTATAAGAAGCATGGCTTTCTGATAAGAAAAGAACTCTTGAAAGGCTTAAGTAAAGTCAGGTTCTTTGTGTTATTAATGTAATTTTAAATATCAGTTTAACTTGCATCTACAACTGAAATTACAGCGGGGTTATGAAAGATTTTGTTTCTTGGCGATGGCCATCTCTAGTTCTTCCCACTTCAACTTCCTCTTCATTTCTTCCTGCTCAGCCATGTTCGTTCTATGTTCAGTCTCTTTGACGCACTTGGAATACATAATTGGGTCCATTTCCTCCAGCATCGGTTTTATGCTTTCTGTGAGTTGACGTATGCTCCTACTCCAATGCCCCTTAAGGTTCATTTCAATGCGTTGCACCACTTCAGGAAACACCTCTTCCATTTCCAGTGTCACCATTTTTACAAACTGCTCATTGTTCCATAAGTACAGGGCTCGCTCTGCAACCTACGAAGCAAATCCAGAATCAAGTGTGTAAAAACTTTCGTCAAGACCAGAACATCAAGTTGTTTGAGAATAGTGACCAGAATATGAAAATAAGGATGTTACCTGTGAGTTGCAACTGTTCAAACATTTCGCGAATTGTGCACATAATGGCTTAGCCAACTTCTTACACTCACCGGGATCAATATTTTCAACCAATTCCTCCAATTGTCCAATTAGCAAAACCTCCTTTTGGCAATTGGTAACTGGCCAATACTTCAAAATCCCTCTGACGACAGTCTCACCTAAAATAGTTTCCTTCTGTACAAATTGAGAAACACAATAAGCCAATTGTCTGTGGTAAGTTTGGATGCCTTTGGGCTTGTGAAGAGGAATAAGAACCTTAACCAAAAACAGCTTGTGCTCTTCCTTGATTGGAACTGCAAACCCGTTAATGATACTTCCCCATATTTCGAGCAATTCTCCGATTCCACACTGAGTTTCCATCTCACAAACATAGTGCAAGAACACGTTTATCATTGATTTTCTCATATTTGACCTGTAAAATGTGAACTTCGAGTATATCCGATGGTACACGTTCTTCAAAGTCTCGCGCTCTCTAGGATCCTCTGATTGAAAGCAAGAGTAAATTAACAAGAAACGAATGATCGATGTGATTACGTAGAGTTTTCGGGTCAGCATTTATGACTAGTCGTAGAAGAATACAGTATACAACTTGTAGGTGTGGCCAGGAAGGTACAGGAACCGCCATGGGGTTCTTCATCATCAGGTGAATCAACTGGTGTGGTTGAAGCATTTGGACATGGTGGGAGTGGTCTAAATAAGTTGGCAGATATCATCGAGATAAGTGCTGATTGAATTTCATCATTATCCAAGAGGTTGTTTTCAGGTGATTTTAGAAGAGATAGAAGTTGAGTGAGCTTAAGCTTCTTGAAATCTTGTTGAGATACCGTTTCTAATGGATCGACGAAAGTGTAGATGAAGTTTGTGCAATAAGAAATGATTGAGAGAAGTTCTTGTGAAGATGATTGGTTGTTGTTGATAGTGTTATCTCCATAGTTTGTGTATGATGAATCCAAACTAAACAGGAATTCAAGTGTTGTAGATTTTTTTTTTGGAGGTGTTCTTTGAGCACCCATACCTTTACCTCTGCCTCCGCCTCTCCGCCTCTGTCACTTCTTATTCTTCTCCTTTCGATTGTCCTTTACTACTCCCTCCGTTTCTTTTTAATAGGCTGGTTTTGTTTTTAGATAAATTTAAGGAAATTAAGAGAATTAATCATTGAAAGTAGTCTCATGATACTTATCAACAAAAGAAGTAAAATGAAATGGTCCCCATAACACTTGTCTGCAAAAAAAAGTAAGTGAAAAAAAAAAGTAAGAAAAAGTGAAATAACACTTTTCCACATGAAATATTTAATCATCTATTAAAAAAGAAGTTAAGATTCTGGGTTCTTCAAATTGATGATAATTTACTACAGAGTGAGTGAAAATGAACTTGGAAAAAGTTAACACTCTGTTTTTGTGACAGTGAGTCCAAAAAAACAGCGATGTTATAGAGGTTAGGAAAATGAAGAAGTTCGTTATAGTTTTTTGAAATATTTATTTAGACCAAAATCGACAAAATAATCAAAGAGACAAGGACAGCTGGGTTATATTAGGTAGCTTGATTTCTTCTTTGATTCTCGGCCACCTGTTTTTGAGGATCATTGGTGGAGTTTCGGGTTCTTCATGATTGATAGATAATTGTAACCCTACCTGAATTTATTTTTCATTGAGTGAGTTTTAGTGAGCTAATTGAACTGTTTGCCTATACTGTTTATGGGACAAATTTTATATATTTTAATTATATATTTTTAATAATTTTATAATTAACATGAAAAGTTGATGTGTCATCCGATGTGGAGGTCTAACATTCTTATGTGGTTAAAACAAATGAAGATGAGCCTTTCATAAACTTTCATCTCCAATGCTAGCCTAGAATTTGGGGAGTTTCTTAATTAAGAGAGAAGAACAAATTGGAATAAGGACGATGTGTCTTTGGACTGGGGTAATAGATTGTGACTTTCACACTTTCTTATGAGATGGGGCATGTCAACATCTTTAATTAACTAACCTTAGCATTGGAGACAAACTTTTTAAAAAATGTTAATTCTTATGTGTCATGACTTTTTATGCAATATTACATACTACATTAATTGGACTTGAACCTACAAGGGACCTCATGGGCAACCTAGCCAAGGAACGGAGGGAGGGGTACGAGATTGTGCATTAAACTTTGGGGAAGGGGATGACATTAAACTTTGAGAACGGGGAGGGGCCCGTTCTTTACAAGAATTAATTGGGCCCCAAAAAATAATTAGGGGCTTCACCAAATTTATACCCACTCCATTTATTTTAGGGGGATTCCAAAATATTGGTGAAAATACCAATTTAGCCTTCTGTAATAACTATCCTAAAAATCCCATTAACCACTAACCTAGGTCCCCAATCTTCATTTCAATCAAAACTTCTTCTCCTCCGCTCCCTCCCTTCCACCGTCTCCCATTCCATTAACGACTTCTGAGAAAAAAATTTCTCGCCGATTCATCGTCGTAAGTGAACTAAAACCCCTTAATCTAAGTTGGGTTTGCTTTTCATTTGGTTTGCTTTTCATTTGATTTGTTGATTGAAAAATTAAGTTTTCAACTGCAAAATTGCAGTTACAGTTCCAGAGTCATTAACCACGGTTTTTTATTGCTTAACGATTTTTGATATGCATGTTGAATTGATGAAAAATCGCTAACCATTAGGGTGTAGTAGATAACGACCCTAAACTTGGTTTTCTGCCCTAGAATAGTGTCGTCCAGGAATTTCTAAATCGTTAACGATTCTTCTCGATGATCCTTTTTAAATACGAACGACTATATCTTATACAAAATTTGTTCCCTGTTCAAAAAATAGGAAGGGTCGTCATGTCAAATTTTTGAAGTGGTTAACGATGTTAAAAGGTTGTTTGGTTTTATAAATTTTGCCTACCGACCCTTGATCAATATCAATACCCTCTTTTTCAGTTCTGCTCGCTGATGATTCTCCAACTGTTACATGAGAAGATAAAGCATAATAAGTACAAAAACTAAAAAAAATAGCAGTGAATGCCAAGCTCTGAACTTCATGATACCAAGCAAACGCTACCGATACCATTCAACTGCAGATCTTTAGTTTTTAGTTTCCAATGCTCTTTTAGTGTAATGGCACGACATTCATGCTATTTTAATGTGTTCTTCGTCTCATGTAACTCATTTTCCAATACCAAGCATTGAAGCTGAGATGATTGAGCTGATACTGCACTTGCATGTGCATCAGGTTTAAGTGTAGAGTCGTTACTATTTCTAAAGCATTAACGATTCTTTGTTTGACTAAATATTAACGACTCTGTCTTCTACATTATTTAGTTACCCCTACCAGTCATCTTCTCCATTTGCTATTAACGATCTAGCTCTCACCATTTGCTATAAAACCCCCTCAAACCCCATACCACTCAAAATATAATTTCTTGCTTCTTTTAACTAAAGAAGATGTCTAAGTTTTCTAGAGTCGTTTTCTTTTTCTCCTTCTTCATTCTTGTAATGAAAGGGTCGTCCGTTTAGAGTAATGAAAAACTAACGACTCTTAGAGTGATAGCTACAGAGAGTAAAATGTTTTTGAGTCGTTGGGTAATAAATATATTGATTAACGACTCTAGATGACCTAAAAAGGGGAGTCGTCAATATTTTCAAAATTGATTGATGATTTTTCATAACTGCAGATTAGAGTCGTCAATTTATTCAAAACTGAATGACGATTTTTCATACTGCAGATTATAGTCGTTTATTTCTGTGACAAATAACTAACGATTCTTAAGGGTCATCAGTTTAATAAACTCCCGACCTAACGACTCTCACACTGAGCTGCTGCATAGTGACCATGAATCGACAACTTGGAGCACCATTCATGCGATTTGAAGAGTATAGGAAGTTTACCTGATTGTTTAGAGCTTTGGGTTCTTCATTTTGAGTATTGGCTCCTTCATTTCGACAACTTGGAGCACCAATCACTCATTTCAAATAACCTAAAATTTCCCCCAAAACTCACTTTCTTCCTCTCTATCCAACACAATTTTTTTTTTTCTTCCAAATATCTAAATTTTTCCCCTAAAATTGATTTTATCTAACTTAACTAATTTATAACTAATCTAACTTAACTAATCAACTTAATTAACACTAATGTTTGGGGTAGTTTAGCCATTTCGAAAAATTCGGATAAGGGGTAACCCCAAAATGCTATTGGGAGACCAATTGGTAAGGCCCCCAATTATTTTTTATGGCCCCCAATTAATCCTTGATTTTTATAGATAAAAAGAAAAAAGATAAAAAAAAAAGATAAAATTTTCATTTTTCTGTAAAAATTGGGAATATATATCCCAATTTCACGAATATATTGTGGAACTTGACATGCCCAAGGCTTCCCGCCGTTAAAATCTATTATTAAATACCGATTTGAATGTCTTCGAATGAGATATCAGGGAATATTGCATTCATTTGTTCACCATTTATCTTTATTTTTTTGTCCATCTTCATTTTTACTAAGACTAGTAGCCAATACAGAAACTTTAAAGGTTTGTCTAGTTTTCAGTTAACAAGTCGGACATGTGTTTCATTTGAAAATATTGGATGGGTGTTTCACTTGAAACAGATATTTGATTTTTTTTTTTTTTGAAGCAGATATTTGATGGGTGTAATTCCACACTTTATTGTGGAGGAAACCTTCACTATTGATATACATTTTGATTGTTATAAGTGTGGAATTACACCCATCATATATTTGTTTTAAGTAATTCCACACAATATTTCAGTTGCATAATTATTTGAAATTTGGAAATATTTCAGTTGCATAATAAGGTGGAGAAATAATAGGATCAAGACTCATTCAGTTACTTTTTTTTTTTTGCTACAAAAAAGAATATTTCATAGATCAAGCAATGGCATACATAATAGAGTTTAACAGGTAAGAAGGAAATTCCCCTTCCCAACTATTACAGATACCCTCTTTTCTGGCATGTTTAGCAAGATGATCTGCACATTTATTAGCCAATCTATTTATGTGCTCACAAGAATAACTCTCAAACTGTTTTAACATAATACTAGTGTCATCAATAATGTCTCGCAGTTCCCATGGAATGTCAGACTCCTCCCCTTTTAAAGCTTGAATGAGGCTCTTGTAGTCAGACTCGATTGTGATCTTCTTAAGTCCTAATTGCACACCCCATTTCACACCCTCCGGGATAGCTAAACTCTCCAGGTAATGAGCGTCCAATTCTCCTCTGAAATTGCTGTATTTCGAAGCTACATGAGTACCTGCACAGTTTCTAAAAATTAGACCATATGCACCTGTTTTAGTTCGATCACAGTATGATGCATCAGTATTTAATTTAATAAAATCATAGTACGGTGGCTGCCATTTAGGAACCGCCAAGTTCTTGACATGTGCAGTAGTCTTTTTTGAGACTGAACCTGCACTGTTTATAAATCTATCTATAGATTTAGATAGCTGCTGAGGGGTTTGGGATTTATCTTCAAAGACCAGTCTGCATCGTTCCTTCCATATGAACCAACAAATGACGACCATCTTACTGATTATAGCAGAATCATATACCGAAAACCAAGAAGTAATCCAGTCCTTTGGGTTATTCCACTGAGTTTCATCTTGTCTGTAGCCATCACTGAACCAAACTACCCTTGCATAATCACAATCGGTTAAAATGTGCATTGTAGTTTCTACAGCTGAACCACATTTGCTGCAATAAACATTTTCTTGCCATATTCTCCTGCTTAGTCTTTCTTTAGATGTAACTATATCTTTGAAATATTTCTATAAAAACAGCTTCACTCTAGGGATTACATCAATATTCCAAATTTTCCTCCAGATGTTTGAGGAAGATGGTTTAAAATTGGCTTGGCCATTGTGGTTCTTCAAGTTGTAGATAGCGTAGTATGCCGACTTTACTGTAAATTTCCCATTTTTGGTTAAAGTCCAACAGAGCTTGTCCACAGAATGTTGTGGAATTCGCGTTCTCAGAATCTGCTGCACTATGTCAGGCTCAAAGAGATTATTAATTAGCTGAATCTTCCAACTCTTAGTATCATAATCAATAAGATCTGAAACATATGTGTAAGAAAAAGGATTACTTGCAGTAGTAGCTGGTAGAAGAGGTGTATCAGGATGTGGGATCCATTTATCCTGCCAAATGAGAATTTTCTTACCATTACCAATTAACCAGCAGCTGAATTTCTTAATAAACTCGAATTCTGAGCTTGTACTCTTCCAAGACCAAGTAGAGTCTGCCTTTTTAAGGGCATGAAGAGGATGAACATTTTTGAAGTATTTTTGTTTTAGAGATCGTACAAGAAGAGAATCATCTTTTGTACAAATTCTCCATGCTGCTTTTTCCAAAAGTGAATGATTGAAGCATCGCAAATCTCTAAAGTTAGGACCACCATCCTCAAGAGTCTTGCACATGCTTGAGTAAGAAGTAAGAAATAAACCTTTTTTATCAGCTTTATTCCACCAGAATCTAAGTTGGACCGAATCAAGTTTCTTTATAGTTTCCTCCGGTAACTTGAATAAGCTCATTTGGTGCAGGGGAATGGTACTTAACACATTACGAACCATGACGCCTCTGCCAGCTTGTGACTGTGTTGTACCCCTCCATCTAGACAATATTATTTCAATGTTTACCACCAGATTATTGAACGAGACTCTCTTCTTTTTGTTTAAGAACAATGGGATACCTAGGAACTTTTCTTCAGGGTCCATCCTCTTAACATTTAGAAATCTTGTAATCATAGTAGCTGTATCTGTTTTGATATTCTTGCTGAAACAAATACTTGATTTTTGATAGTTAAGCACTTCACCTGAGCTTGAACTAAAAGAATTCAGAATGTTTTGAAGGTTGTTGATGCTGTACAGATCGTCTTTAACGAAGATAAGACAATCATCCGCGAAAAGAAAATGACTAACAGGAGGGTCTCTTCTTGCAATTTTAATTCCAACAATACTTTTTGAGAACTCCGCTGCCTCCATTGCTCTAGAGAAAGCCTCCATTGCAATTATAAACAAATAAGGAGAGATAAGGTCTCCTTGGAGGATTCCGCGAGTTGGTTTAAATGCACTGCAAGGAGAACCATTCAGAAGTATTGAAATTTCAGTGATTGAGATACACTGATAAATAAGAGTACACCATTCCTCGCAGAATCCCATACGCCTCAAAACTTCTATGATAAAGTCTTGCTCTAGTCTGTCGAAAGCCTTCGACATGTCTAGTTTAAGATCAAGATAACGGTCACCCCTCTTCTTTCTTTTTAGAGTATGTATGATCTCATGCGCTAGAAAAATATTATCTGAAATAAGCCTACCCGGGACGTAAGCTGATTGAAGAGGAGATATAACTTTATCGAGAACTACCTTCATTCTTCTTGCCATAAGTTTCGATATTAGCTTATACGATGTATTGCATAAAGCAATAGGCCGATAATCAGCTGGTGAACTTGGGGTTTTAACTTTTGGTACTAGCATGATTCGTGTTTGGTTCAGTCTTTTGCAAATGAATCTACACCTGAAGAAATCTTGAATCATTTTAACAATATCATATTTCACTGTATCCTAATGAGATAAGTAGAATCCAGGAGGAAAACCGTCTGGCCCCGGTGCTTTCCATGGATCCATTCTCTTTAGAGTATCAAAAATCTCAGTCTCTGACGGAATAACAATGAGTTTAACATTTTCTTCTTCTGTAATAACTGCTTGAACATACTGCAGAAAGTTTCTATTTGGAACTGGAGATGTATTCGAACTAATATCTTGGAAATGCTGGGTAAGGAGAGTTGATAAAGAATCATTGTCATTACACCAATTCCCTAAATTATCCCGCAGAGCATCAATCATGTTTCTTGATCTACGTCTGTTTGCATTCGCATGATGAAAACTTGAGTTGTAATCCACTTCTTTAAAGAAAGTATCTTTATTTTTCTGCATCCAGAATTCTTTTTTGATATCTTCCCATTTATCAATCTGTTTTTCAATTCTGATGACTTCATCTGCCATATTAGGGTGTGAACTATAAATACAAGTATTATCCAGTTCTGAGTACATCTCCCTAATATTGGTGTCGATGTTGCCTAATGTAGTTCTGTTCCAAACACTCAGTAGTGTTCTTGTGAGTGTCAACTTATGATTGATGTTATGTGCAGCGCTTCCTGCTATACTTGAGCTCCAAGCTTGCTTAATTTGTTCCGCGCACGAACTGTCTTTTAACCAAACACCAAAAAATTTCCAGTTTCTGCTAGTATGACTATCAGATTTTTATAAATTTAAACAAATAGGTGTATGATCAGAGGAAAGTTGGTTAAATGGAATAAATTCGAATTAGGAAAAGACATAAGCCAATCATCATTGGTTAGAGCTCTATCTAACCTACTTTTAATTCTACCAGTACCATGTTTATTATTTGACCAAATATAGGGGGTACCATTATAACTTAAGTCAGTTAGGCCCGCATCATTAATACATTGAAGAATTGATGGAGAGGTCGAGGAATCCCGGATTTTGTTGCTAAATCTATCACTAGGATCAATGATGATATTCAAATCTCCAATCAACACCCACGGTTGGTTAATCTCTAGGCCTATTTCCTTAATGAAGTTCCATTGATCTTTTTTTTCGTTAGGTTTGCACGATCCATAAACACACGAAAGCATCCACTCTGGTTTGGAAGGGTCATGAAAAACTAGACAATGAATCATATTTTTTGAAGAATACACAATATCTAACGTGAAACCATCCTTCCATAAAAGTAGGAATCCACCAGAGAGACTAATGGATGGTTCATAAACTCTATTAGGAAAATCTAGACATTTAGCTTGCTTAAGAATTTTGTTAGAACTTATTTTTGTTTCTTGTAGGAAGATAATGTCCGGGTTGTGTATTTTCGAGAGACGTTTAATATGATTCCTAGTTTTGATATCATTAAAACCTTGGCAATTCCAAGCAATGATTTTCATACTTGCTAGAGTAAAAAGTTGATGGTAAATCGTACTTAAAACTACGTCGAAAAAATAGAAATTAAAAGAAATAATGCAAGTAGTGAGTGTTATGAATACCTGAGTAGGACCTCCGACCCTATCATTCATGGGAGCCTGAATAGATGCACAAGAGTTTTCCGAAGCCATCATCGATGCTGATTGTTGGGCCATATTAGTAGTTTCATGATTCAGATTATTTGGGGGCTGAATATGAATATTATGAGGATTTATTGAAGGGTTCTAGTTTAGAACTGAGTTTCTCATTCTTTTTATATTCCTGGTTTCATCCATAGCAGTAGCCTCAACCATTTATTCTTCCATAGCAATATTTTCTATATTTTGGGTCTGTTCAACTTGATTTTGTTCAGCAGTTTCCTGAAGCCAAGTTTCATATTCCGAAGTCGAGAGACTGTCTAAATAGAGAAGACCAACTGTTTGATCGCAGCTATCATCTACATGATCAATAACAAAACATTTGGGACATATATTCTTTGGCTGAAGTTCCCAATGATAACGAATCCAAACATCTTCGCCTGAAATGGTTTTCCACCAACCTCCTCTATGGAGAGGTTTTCGAAGTTCAATCTCAATTCTTTCCTTCACTGTATTTCCTGCTCGAGGTCTGCAGTTCCTTGGATTAGTGGAGATTTTAGTTCCCATAAAACCTATGGCTTCATCAATAACAACTACATTCAAATGCTCAAGCTTGAGATATTTAAAATGCAGTGTAAATATTTGGTTGTTGAAAGTTTAGTCGTTAAGAGGAATGTTTGAATAATATTTTTGAACATTGAATAGAACTCCATCAATTAACCAAGGACCGTTAGCAATCACTTCATCCCGTTCTTCTTCATTGTTTAGTCTTACAAGCATAAGATTATTGCCCATAACTCTTATTTCTTTGTTCCGATATTTGCCCCAAAGTGTGTTAATCTGAGAACTAATGACTCTCATCTTCATTTTTTCCTTTTTCAAGAGTTTCCCTAGTATACCATACATCCACACATATGCATCCTGATTAATATTTTAGGAAGATCCAACAGTTCTTCTTGTGATTGCAGCTAATCTGTATTAGTATGTCTGAGTTGTCGAGAAATAATGTTGATACGATCATTCTGAGAAGCAGACATATTGATTTTGAAATTTGTAGGGATAGCAGGTTATTGGGTACACACAAGATATTGGATAAAAGTAGCTGCACAATACCTCACGGAGAATATATACTGCGCAATTAAATTGGAAGGATAAATAAAGTTCAGGTAAACGGGCAGTAAGTGTGATAGGCTGTGATGACCGTAGCACTGGATAAGATTGCGGAGATTGATTGAATGATTGTTGGGATCCAAAGCACTTTCAATTTTTTCACTTTCCATAAACACATCTCTTTGTTGAACTTTACAAAAGTTTTGATTTAAAACTTTTGAAACGGCATCCTTAAAGAGATATTTTCCTAGTGGGACTTTTTTATGACTAAACAAAGTTATATCATAACGGTTAAAAGGATAAAAGCGACTCAAGAATTTTGACAATGAGATTGACATGCAATGATGACTGTAGCACTTGCGCCGAAAATGTTAAAAGGTCAAAAACAACTATTCTCTGCTCAGATCTATTCCAAAAATGGACTAGATCTGAGCAGATTTTTTTCATTTTTCCTTGCTTTCTAGGTTAGTTGGTAGATTAGTTTGGTTTTTATTATGTTTTCTACTTATTTACAACATTTTGGTGGTTTTATCTGCTCTTTTGAGGTTTATCTTCGCTTTAATGGCTATTCTTGGTTATTGGGTTGGGTTTTTAGATCGTTAGTGATGCTCTCCAAGATCTCCAACGACGAAATCTTCATCTTGGTTATCTTCGGCGACATAATCTTCATCATCAACTTATCCAGCGACGGAATCTCCATAGATGGTCTTTTTGACGACGGAAGCTTCATCACTAGCTATAAGAGATTTGAGCAAATCACTCTTATTTTGGGAGCATTTATTTCTATAGAAGAAAAACAAACTAAATGGTTGGAATTTAATTCCGAGAAAAACCATCCTTCTTCCGATTTAATCGGATCTTATTCATACTTGTATTTGACTTACGCCGGTAATCCTTCTCTCTCTCTTGTCGGAAACCTTCTCTTTCTCTTGTCGGATCTTATTCATACTTTGTATTCTATTATCTCCGATCTTAAACTCAGTGTAACCTTGAAAAAAATAATAATAAAAAATATGTTAGAAGACTCTTTCAAGTCATCAGACGATCAGACTTGTTTTTAGCTACAAAATTGTTGACGAAGTGTTCCTTGATACTCCCCCTCAAGTTAAGCATGAGTGGTCGAATATTTAAGTTGTCTCGCAAATAATGAAACCGAGGTGAAGCTATACCTTTTAAGTTGATCTTCAAAAGAAATGAACTTTATTTTTAGTTTCTTGCTGGAAACACGTTTTCAATTTTTGTATGCTACGTGTGAGCATGAAAGACCGAATATGTTATGAGATATGTAGCTCCCAGGTTATTATACCAATTAATAATGATGGTTGTGTGAAAGTTAGTAGCGAATGTAACCATATTAGTTCAGAAGTTGCAATTTCTACTCCTCGGTATTCAACTTATGTGCCAGACTTTGAGACTGTTTTCTTCTTCCTTGCACTCCAAAAGATTAAATTTCCCCCATGGTAGATGTAGTAATCATCTATCGTCAAGGTTTCCGACTCAATCCGCGTCATAATAAGAATGTTAAATGTTATCGCTCGACTGACGTAAATGCAAACGATAGTAGATTGTATGCATGAAGTACATGAGTCTTCTCTTGATGTGTTCCTAATATTCCTGGTAAGGATAGTGCATATATTTTCAAGCCTTAGTTATAACCACTACTTAGATGTCAGGTTGAGTTAAGTAAAGATATTGTACTTCTCCAACCACACTGCGATATATAGTTGGATCTAAAAACTTCATAGTACATTGCTTCCGGACTCGATTCTGGGCATCGAGTGATGTGCTAACAGGTTTGATTCTATCAAGCTTGGTGAAAAGAAGAGGCCACCAAGTACACCACCAAATTTTTCGTTTGGCAACATGTATGGACAAAACCTAATAAAATCACTAGCAGGTCGAGGAAAATACTTTTGAAGAAGATTGTATATAGATTTTTTGTCTTTCTCTTCCTCAATCAATATGTATAGACCAAAGGTTCGTGTACATGATTGGGTCAAAGAGTTCTTAGACAATCTAAAAAATTAATATCCAAGATAAATTTATTCGTATTCGAATTAAGACGATTAGAGTTCTACCAAGTACGAAACTTTTTTTTTTTAATTTATTTATTAAAAATAAGCTATAGAGTTACAAAAACCTCAGACCAAAAAGAAAAAAGAAGCACCCTATTACAAAATTATTTAAAACAAAATATGTAAAAAGCCATACCCGGAATTTCCATACTATATAGGAAGCCGGGTTTATTGTTGAAGCGTCGAATCTAGCCCATCTCCATGAAAACACCTCTTTTGGAAAAGCAGCCGGCAGAGAAATTGATTTCTCTATATACATTTCTGAAGTGAATGCCGTGTAGACAAGTTTTTATTCTATACCATCATGACTAGAAAGACCAGGGTAGTTTCTCCTTCATAAAAACATCTATGATGCAACGGTAATCAGTTTGAATAATGATATCCCATTTCTGGTTAACAATAGCCCATTCCATAGCTCGTAGAACTGCGACTATCTCTGCAATAAAATTGGTAGCCACTCCTAACTTCTACCTCTCCTTTATATACTCATTTCATTTACAAGTTCTGAACCTACCAACACTTGTTCATGAATGCATCTTCCATCAATAAATGCATATTGATGAGGTGACACAATTTTATGTAATACTTTGCTTAACCTAATAGTTAAGATCTTTGTGAAAATTTTATAGCAAAAATTACTAAGACCAATTGGGTATAAACTGATTAGCTCTCTTGGCACCCTTAGTTTTAGGAAGAAGTACTAAGAAATTAGAATTTAAACCACAGAGAATGATTTTATACCTCCAACAATATTTGATTGCAGCATTAAAATCATTTTGAATTATTTCCCAAGTAATTCTGTAGAAAAAACCAAAGAATCCATCAGGACCAGGAGCACCATCTGGATTTAGATCAAAAACATCAGATTTAATTTCATCATCTGAAGGGATGTCATCAATCATATCATTGTCTTCATTTGTTAGCACATGAGGAACAACATCAAAGAAATCATTCTCAAAAGATACAGATTGAGATGTAAATTTAGAACTGAAATATTCAATCAGGTTATTTGCAATATATTGTTGATTTGTAATAATCATCCCATTAGTATCTTCAAGTTTAGTAATTGAATTTTGAGCTTGCCTGATTCTGATTTGTGCATGAAAAAATCTAGTATTAGCTTCACCATATTTAATCCAATTCACTTTAGCTTTTTGACTAAGCATATTATGATAATTTTGAACTACTACATCACATTGACCTTTTGATGTGATATAATTGTTGAATAATGTAAGATTAACAGGATTAGTATCTGATAGCTTGGAAGTTTCCAACACTTTCACTTCAGTTTTTTTCAAATTTTCAGAAACATTACCAAAGACCTCCCAATTCCACTTCTTTAAGATAATCTTTAGTATTTTAGACATAAAAATGAAAAGTGAAAAATACTAGAACCCCCCTACAATATGGGTTCAACATATAGAAACCCCACAAAATGGATCATTTATTGTCAACTCCATACTTTAGGAAAATGATATTGCTAGGCCCAAAAAATCAAATTTTCTTTAGATCTGGCTGTAAGGACTAATCCTCACAAATTAGCTCAAAAACTGGGGATAAGGGTTGAGAGAACTAAAGGAAGTTTTTTAGATTTAATTTTTGATAATCTTTCCTAAACAACAATTCTCAGGATAAGAAGATACTTCCCACTCCCGCACGTGTGAGAAGCACGGGACCGTAACGGTCCGTACAATTCAAAATGTCCCTGGGTGCCTTTAACACAATGGCAGCCCATAACAAGGGCATCCCCGAACAGCCCCTATCTATTCTTCCTAGTAACAAGACACAAAAGAAACAACTAAACTAGGGTCCTGACAATGCCTTCTACTCTTCCAAATTCTTGACCTCAAGGATTAGCTTTGGAAATTTATTTGTCATGAAGTCCCTGTCTTCCCAAGTAGCATCTTGAGCTGATAAATTCTCCCATTGTACTAGCACTTGGTTGATTTTCTGGTTCCCCTTCTTAACTTTCCTACTGTCCAAAATTTGCAGAGAACTCACCTTCAACTCCTTGTCTTTGTTCAATTTGGGCAGTGTAGTTTGTGGTAGCAACCCCGCTCCTAGCTTGGCCTTCAATTGGGAGACATGGAATGTGGGGTGGATCTTGGAATCTGGTGGAAGTTGAAGCTTGTAGGCCACCTTCCCAATCTTCTCAAGTATCTTGTAAGGACCAAATAATTTGGCAGCTAGCTTAAGACTTTTCCTTAATTTCACTGAAGACTGTCTGTAGGGTTGGAGTCTCAAATATACCCAATCACCCTCCTTAAATTCTCTCTCAATCCTCTTCTTATAATCCTGTTGTTTCATCCTGTGCTGGGCCTTTTCAAGCACCCCTTTAAGCATTTGTCCCATGAGCAATCTCTGTTGTAGATACTCATCTGCACCAAGACTGATTCCACCATTTGTTGGAGATATCCCAAATTGTGGAGGTTTATACCCATACAAAGCTTTAAAATGGGTTAACTTCAGGCTGGAATGGTTACTAGTGTTAAAACACCACTCAGCTAGTGATAACCATGACACCCATTTGGTAGGATTGTAGCTTGTCATACACCTCAGATAAGTTTCTATGCATGCATTCACCCTCTCTGTTTACCCATCTGTTTGAGGGTGATAAGCAGTACTTAGGTGCAATGAAGTTCCCATTCTTGTCAATAGGCACTGCCAAAAATTGTTTAGGAATACACTATCTCTGTCTGACACTATTGTCTTAGGAAGTCTATGCAATTTAATGACTGAGTCAAGCATTACCCTTGCCACTGTTGCTGCTGTGTAGGGATGGCTGAGTGCTAAGAAGTGGCTATATTTGGTATACCTGTCTACTACCACCAGTATAAGCTCCCTACCATCATATTTTGGAAAACCTGTGATGAAATCCATACTAATGTTTGTCCATGCTTGCTCAGGGATTGGCAAGGGTTGTAGGAGTCCAGCTGGTAGGGTAGTGAAGCCCTTGTGCTGTTGGCAAGTGTCACATCCTTGAACCATCTAGGTTATGTTATTTTTCATGCCCTTCCAATATAAATAGGTCTTGGCCTTCTGGTAGCTAGATCTTGCTCCTGAATGCCCTCCTATTGAAGAAGAGTGCACTGCTGTCATGACCTTCTCTCTTAACTCTCCAGAGCTTCCAACATAGATTCTGCCCTTGTATCTAATGACTCCTTGCTCAAGAGAGAACTCTCCATCCTTATTACATGTTATCATCAGCCTTGGTAGTAGTTCTGTGGCTACAATATCTTCCAAGTAACTTTCTTGTACTTCCTTCAGCCAAGATGGTTGTAGTTGAGAGACAACATTGCATGAAGCCTCTTCTGGGTGATGGATCCTTGATAGTGCATCAACCACCTTATTATCACACCCTTTTTTGTACTTCAATTCATAGTTATAGCCCAATAATTTAGCTAGCCATTTTTGTTGCAGAAGTGAGTTAACTCTTTGCTCTAGGAAGTACTTAATACTTTGATGATCTGTGTAGATAGTGAACTTGTTGATCATTAGATAAGATTTCCACTTGCTAATGGCCATAACTATGGCCATCATCTCCTTCTCATAAGTTGACATAGCAAGAAATATGGTACCCATTCCTTTACTATAAAATGCAATAGGCCTTTTATCCTGCATCAGTACATCACCTATTCCCAAATCACAAGCATCTGTGGTTAGCTCATAGGGCTTGTTGAAATCAGGAAGGATGAGCACTGGAGTGGTTTTCATGGATTCTTTGAGTAGTTCAAATGCAGTGGTGGCTTCTGAGCTCCATTGAAACTTGTTTTTCTTCAACAATTCAGTCAGAGGTCTGGCAATAAGTCCATAATTCTGCACAAATTTCCTGTAGTACCCAGTTAACCCTAAAAATCCCCTCAATTCCTTTAATGTCTTTGGGATGGGCCAATTCTTCATGAACTCCACCTTGTCAGGGTCAGCAACAACTCCTTCTCCACTGATAATGTGGCCCAAGTATTCTAGTGAAGTATGTCCAAATGAGCATTTGCTCATCTTGGCAAACAAACTATGCTCCTTGAGTAATTCTAGAGTGATTTCCAAGTGTTTAGCATGTGTTTCCATGTCAGGGATGTATACTAATATATCATAAAATAAGACCAATATGAACTTCCTCAAGTGTGGTTGGAAGACATCATTCATCAATGCTTGAAAGCTTGCTGGGGCATTAGTCAGCCCAAAGGGCATAACTAGGAATTCATAATGACCTTGATGAGTCTTGAATGCTGTTTTGTGAGTATCTGAAGGAGAAACCCTGATTTGGTGATAACCAGCTCTCAGATAAATCTTGGAGAAGATTTGTGACCCATGCAACTCATCAAATAATTCATCAATCACTGGAATGGGGTACTTGTTTTTTAAAGTGAGTTCATTCAACCTTCTATAATCCACACAGAATCTCCAGCTTCCATCCTTTTTCTTTACTAATAATATGGGAGATGAGAAGGGGCTATGACTTGGCATAATGACTCCTGACTTGAGCTTTTCTTGTACCAATTGTTCTACAATTTCTTTTTGTACATATGGAATTCTGTAGGGTCTTTGGTTGGGAGGTGCAGATAGTGGCTTGAGGGGGATGTGATGATCATGGGCTCTTTGTGGAGGTAGGCTACTAGGTTCTTGAAAAACTGATTTGTAGGAACTCAAAATGGGTTGTAGAGACTCAGGAGTAGTGAGTTGTACCTATTTGGCTGTAATGGAAAACAAATGCCCCATGACTCCATATTTGCTCTTCTTGAGGTATTTCTGGCATTCATTAGCTGTCATCATGGACACCTTGGGAGCCTCAGAACTTCCCTGCAAAATGATCTCCTCCCTTCCCCTGTTGAATGTCACTGTCAACTGATTGAAATCAAACTTGACAGGGCTAATGCCCTTCATCCAATCTACTCCCAATACCATGTCACAGCCTCCCAATGCCAGAACTCTAGCTTCACACTAAAACTTGTGTCCTTGCATGCTCCATGAGAATTTAGGGCACTTAGCTTCACTAGTGAGCTTGTTACCATCTTCCACTGCTACATGAAAGGGTG
Source organism: Papaver bracteatum (assembly GCA_023529315.1). Taxonomy (NCBI): domain Eukaryota; kingdom Viridiplantae; phylum Streptophyta; class Magnoliopsida; order Ranunculales; family Papaveraceae; genus Papaver; species Papaver bracteatum. Next base: position 4,135,531 of record JAJJWX010005152.1, read on the forward strand.
TAGTCGGTTCTACAAGGGTACCACTGTATCTAGAAATATCTGGGTCCATAAAGGTATGTGTACTTCCACTATCTACCAATATGGTGATAGGTTTGTTATTCCTTGACACACCTTGAATCCTTATAGTATTCTGTGGCTTAACTCCTGATAAGGCATGTAAAGATATCTCCACTTCCTCTTCCACCTCCTGTATTACTGGGGAACTGACAGGTGATGCTTCTGCTGAGGGGTCTTGATCTTCATCTTCTCCCACCAACATGAATAGTTGTTGTTTGAGGCATTTATGTCCATAAATATACACCTCATCACAGTTGTAGCATAACCCTTTGTCACGCCTGGACTTCATTTCAGCATAGGTAATTGATGTGTTGTAGAAATTGATAGTAAAAGGTTCTTTTGAAACTTGTGAAGGCAAAGGAATTTAGATTTAATAAAACTTCAAAATAAAGAAAATTTGTTTCAAGATTGATTTCAAGATATTAGGAATATAACCAAGACACTAGAATCCACTATTACACATGAATGATGTCAAATATTTCATAACTCTAATTATCCTTTTAATCCTTTATTTCTTAATCCACAAATAATCAAACATATTCTCAAAAATTAATTGTATCCCTAAGCATAGATTATCTAACCAAAGCATAACCTATCTAATTGATCACAACTAATGAAGAAAATTATGTAAACTTTGAAGAACTCTGCAAAAGCAGTGATTGACTGAATTATAATTAACTATTAGAGAAAATAAAATAGTTACCCATTATTCATGTGTGAATAGCTTCATCCATTGCCTTGGTTACGAGAGAATTAGCTGCTCATCATGTTGGAAACACGCTCAAAAATAATTATTATTGCTCAAAAGGTGTTTACAAAGATGAAATGGAGAAAATGATAAAAATCGGGTGTTGCAACGCTTATAAATGTTGCAAACACCGTTACAGAGAACGATGAAAATAAACTGCTGTTCGCACTGTAGCTCTGCGACGCACACTGAACTGTCGCTGTCTCTGTTGGAAAGAACGACTGTCCTTGATAGTCCGTTCTTGACGCTCTTCAGGAATGCAGCAGCAAAAATGGTGATCTGCAACTCGACTTTTATCAATTTTCCGATGCTCTAAATCTCTCCCCAATCTCTCTCCCTCCTTCTGCTCGACCCAATAGGACTATTTATACTCAACAGTACCAAGAAATCTCGCTCATTAACCCACAATAATCCTCCATTACTCGGAATAAAAGAAAATATTTTCGGGATATTTTCTTTCCATGTTTTAACTCCACACGCGTCTACAGCTGATGAAAAATCCTTATTTAGCTCCTACACGCTCCTGGTTGTTTGATAGAGTCATCATGCACGTAAGAATCACGTTCAAATCTCATACAAACTCGTGAACAGTGTGAACTGTCCTCCTATGCACGTGCTTCCCTGTTTTCTTCCATCCGACGATGCATCCAATTTTAACCGAAACCATTGACCATACCTTGCCTGTCCAGCCCATAATAACATACCCAATGAGTTTCAGCCCTTGAATCACCCTACAACATCACCAAAATTCGAACCCTAATTCGGTAGCCCTTTTTCCCTCCAAAATTCAAAATTCAAATGGGGAAGATGGGCGTTGTGGACAAAAATGGGTGTTGTGGACAAATGGGCTACACATATCCATGAGTGACACATAGAAAAAGTGGGGGTCCGTATATCAAATGTCCTCCAGGGTTCTCCGAGCAACTTTTCGAGCCAAATTTTCCAACAATCTTTATTCCAAAAAATACCTACAAACACACAAAACACCATAATAAGGACAAAAACGAGTACTAACAATACGAAACATTGAGGACAAATTAGACACATAAATGCGTCTAACAAATACCCCCAAACTTATTATTTGCTAGTCCCGAGCAAATCTAATCTAGAAAAAAATAAAATGACTACACTTTGCACGTGTAGAAAGCCGTTAAACCGTTAGGTGTCCCTAGTAGCGGAGTGTCGTCTCCGGAGGGTTTACCAGAGGTGTACCCACAAAACCTTTACTCCAGACCCTAGCTATCTACACAGAAACTTGGAAGGAACTAAAGAATCTCCTTGGTTGGCATACTTATTAACTACAGGAGGAAGTACCCTGATGCGAAATTCCAATTGCTGTACACAAGTTTGCACTCAAGCATACTAAAATTCATATAAAGTGACAGAGCTCTACTCAGATAGTTTCTGGACATCATAAACCGGAGTCAACCAACCACATAGATTAAGAAGAGAAAAAATGTGGATGATGTTGGCTAGGGTGAACCTATCCTAACGGACTGAGATACTGGTCTTGGACTAATATCAACACACTGGCATATACAAGGGGACCAGTGGTCGATAATCCTAACTCTAGGTCAACTCAGCTGGCATATACAAGGGTACCAGTGGTCGACTTTATTGTATTTATTCCGTTTGGTCTAGTGGTCTGGTCTCAATTTTTTTTTTGTGGTATCTCATCCACTCTATTCCATCCTAGCAATGGTAAAAATAAAAATAAAAAAAGTGATCAGGATTCTTTCGATGTTTCCATCACGAGGATATGGCGAAACTACCATGTTTTCTAACACCTGAGCTCTGTGCTTTTATGAATAGACTCTTTAGATGTTTCCATCTAATCATATTGGTTCCTCAACTCCTACAACCAAAATGCTTCCATCCACTTAGATTGGTTAGTTCCATCCTTAATAAACATAAATTTCTAGGCTCTGGAGTTTATTTATTGCAGCTAAAAGCTAACAAAAAGTTTCTCCCCACCCCCAAAATTAAATCTAACATTGTCCTCAATGTTTCTAATGAAAGAGCAATACCAAAAAGTAAAGTAACATGAGGAATCAGCAAAGAGAGAAGTTGGAAAGATAGTACCTTGGTGAAGAAAGAAATCAAAAACTAATATACAACATACAATCGCCTCGATGGTCAATTAAGGGTAAACAGGGTCCTCCAGAGGGACCTCCTCAACATCACCTGTAGGAAAGGGCTCTAAAAAGGGTTTTAATCTCTGACCGTTAACCTTCGAAGAACTACTACCATCCGGTGTCTCGATCTCAACAGCTCCATGAGGAAAAACAGTACGAACAATAAAAGGACCCGTCCACCGAGAACGTAACTTCCCAGGGAAAAGATGCAAGCGGGTATCATACAAAAGAACTTTTTGACCTGGAGAAAATGTCTTCCGTAAAATATTTCTATCATGCACAAGTTTCATTTTGTTCTTATACTCATTCGCACTATCGTAAGCATCTATACGAATCTCGTCCAACTCATTGAGCTGGAGTTTCCTATGGGCTCCTGCCTTGTCAAGTGAAAAATTTAGCTTCTTAATAGCCCAATAAGCTCTATGTTCTAACTCAACAGGTAAATGACATGCCTTTCCATAAACAAGCCGATAAGGCGACATTCCAATGGGGGTCTTAAACGCAGTACGGTAAGCCCATAAGGCATCAGTAAGCCTAGACGACCAGTCTTTCCGATTAGGATTAACTGTTTTCTCTAATATACGTTTTATCTCCCTATTGGAAACCTCTACCTGACCACTAGTCTGTGGATGATACGGGGTGGCTACCTTATGTGTAATACCATATTTCTTCATCAAAATCTTAAAAGGTCCATTACAAAAGTGCGACCCTCCATCACTAATTATAGCTCGCGGTGTACCAAAACGTGTAAGTATATTATTTTTCAAGAACTCAAGCACAACCCTATGGTCATTGGTTTTACACGCAACCGCCTAAATACACTTAGAGACGTAGTCTACGGCGACAAGGATGTATAGGTTACCAAAAGAATTAGGAAACGGACCCATAAAGTCAATATCCCACATATCAAAGACCTCAACAACTAAAATAGGGTTCAAGGGCATCATGTTCCTACGGGAAATGGTTCCTAATTTCTGGCAACGCTCACAAGTAACATAGTAACTGTGAGAGTCTTTAAACAACGAAGGCCAATAGAATCCACACTGCAATATCTTAGCAGCAGTCTTCTTAGCACTAAAGTGACCCCCACAAGCATGATCATGAAAAAAGGAAATAATACTGGACTGGTCACTCTCAGGTATACATCTCATAATAATCTGGTCTGGACAATACTTAAATAAATAAGGATCATCCCAAAAGAAGTGCTTAACCTCAGCTAAAAACCTAGAACGATCTTGTTTACTCCAATGTTGGGGCATTCGACCAGTAACAAGATAGTTCACTATATTCGCATACCAAGGTGATTGGGAAACAGAGAACAATTGTTCATCAGGAAAGTTGTCCCTTATATGAAGGGAATCATCAGGGGAACTAACAATTAGCCTAGAAAAGTGGTCTGCTACTACATTTTCTGCACCCTTTTTGTCTCTAATGTCTGGGCAAAATTCTTGTAATAAAAGGATCCACCTAATCAATCTAGGTTTGGTATCCTTCTTAGACAAAAGGTATTTCAAAGCAGCATGATCAGTATAGATTACGATCTTAGAACCTAAGAGGTAGGATCTAAACTTGTCTAAGGCAAACACAATGGCCAACAGTTCCTTCTCGGTAGTGGTATAGTTCATCTGGGCTTCATTCAGAGTTTTTCTAGCATAGTAAATCACATGAAGTAACTTATTTTCTCGCTGACCTAGCACAACACCAATAGCATAATCTGAAGCATCACACATGATCTCAAAGGGTAAGTTCCAGTTGGGTGCATGGACTATGGGGGCGGTAGTGAGTAAAGTCTTAAGCTTCTCAAAAGCCTCTAAACAAGCATCATCAAAGACAAACTTAGCATCTTTTGCAAGTAAATTGCAAAGAGGTCTAGAAATCAAGCTAAAATCCTTAATGAATCGACGATAAAAACCTGCATGCCCTAAGAATGACCTAATATCTTTTACGGTTTTTGGGACCGGTAAGGTTTTAATAAGGTCAACCTTGGCTCTATCTACCTCTATACCATTCGAAGATACGATATGCCCTAGAACGATTCCTGAACGAACCATGAAATGACATTTCTCCCAATTAAGAACTAAATTCTTTTCCTTACACCTAGTCAAAACTAATGACAAATAATGCAAGCACTCATCGAAAGACGAACCAAACACTAAAAAATCATCCATAAAGACCTCTAAGAACCGTTCTACCATGTCAGAAAATATGCTCAACATACAACGCTGAAAGGTCGCTGGGGCATTACATAGCCCGAAAGGCATGCGTCTATACGCAAAGGTACCAATGGGATAGGTAAAAGTGGTTTTATCTTGGTCTTTTGGGGCAATAGGAATCTGATTATAGCCGCAAAATCCATCTAAAAAGACTAAATGGCTACGGCCAGCTAATCTTTTGAGCATTTGGTCGATGAAGGGAAGGGGAAAGTGGTCCTTCCTAGTGACCTTGTTCAATTTTCTATAGTCAATACAGACACGCCAACCCGTGGTCATTCGGGTTGGGATTAACTCATTTTTTCATTCCGGACTACGGTAATACCAGATTTCTTGGGAACAACCCGAACGGGCTGACCCACTTACTGTCGAAATAGGGTAGATAATGCCCGCATCTAACGACTTCTTTAACCTCGGTTTGAACTACTTCTTTCATATGAGGGTTCAGTCGACGTTGCATCTCCCTAGAAGGTTTAGTATCTTCCTCTAAATAAATCTGATGCATACAAACAGTAGGACTTATACCCTTAATGTATGCTATGGTCCACCCTAAAGCTTCCTTGTTATTCTGAAGGACGGTTACTAGCCTACTTTCCTGATCACTATCCAAGTCGGATGCTATAATCATAGGTAAAGTTTCAGATGGGCCTAAAAACACATACTTCAAGGTATCTGGTAGTGGTTTGAGGTCCAATTTAGGAGGATTTTCCAACGAAGGAACTGGGGTAGACTCAGAAATGGGTAGAGGTTCGAACTTAGGTTTCCATCCACTACTAGTGTCTATCAAAGGGGTTGAATCTAACAAAGCATTTACCTCATTAATCACATCATCATCATCAAAATCAATCCCAAAGTGAGCTAGGCATTTCTATAATGGATCTTCCATCAAAGTGTTTGGTAATGACTCCTCTACTAATGTTCCTATCATGTTCACCTCTTCTATGCCTGAGTCATCTAGTTCAGAGGGTAGCTTACTAACATGAAAGACGTTCAGCTCAATAGTCATATTACAAAAAGACAAATTCATAATACCAGTTCGACAGTTAATGATCGCATTGGATGTAGCTAAAAACAGGCGACCTAAAATTACCGGTATCTGGTTCTCTGGGTCAGGGACAGGTTGGGTATCTAGGATAACAAAATCCACCGGATAAATAAACTTGTCTACCTCTATGAGAACATCCTCGATCACACCCCGAGGAATTTTTACGGACCTATCAGCTAACTGAAGAGTCATATGGGTAGGTTTCATCTCACCAAGTCCTAGCTTAAGGTACACATGGTATGGAAGTAAGTTCACACTGGCTCCTAAGTCAAGCAACGCTTTCTCAACACGATATTTACCTATTGTGCAAGCAATGGTAGGGGACCCTGGGTCTTTGTACTTAGGAGTAGTGGTATTCTGAATAATAGAACTCACATGACTAGCTAGGAAGGCTTTCTTTTGAACATTAAGCTTACGCTTTCATGTACACAAGTCCTTAAGAAACTTGGCATAAGCGGGAATATGCTTAATCGCATCCAACAATGGGAGGTTGATAGTAACCTGCTTAAAAACCTCCAAAATATCTTTATAGTTGGACTTGCTCTTAGTTGGAACTAGCAGCTTGGGGAACGGGGCTCTAGGAACAAAGCCTGGCTCAATATGACCCTCATTGGTCTCTTTAGAGACTCTATCAGTCTCCTCATCATTTTCTGGCTCATAAGGGTGAACTACAGCATGTTCACTTTCAGGCATGGCGACCTTATTGTCAACTTTCTTTCCACTCCTAAGGGTTGTAACAGAATTCACATGATTGTACGGTTTCTCTCCTTTAGGGTTAGGATCAGTATGACTAGGGAACCTTCCTTCTTCTCTCTCACTAATAAACTTACCTATTTGGCTGACTTGAAGTTCTAATTTAGCAAGAGTCTGGGAATTATTCTTCAAATTCTGCCTAGTTTCCTGTTGAAAGCTAAGGTGGTTAGCTGATAACATATCATGGTTCTTTGCTAACAAAGAAAGAGTTTCTTCTAAGGTAGAGATCTTTTTCTCAGAAGTGTTTTGGAACTGGGTTTGACCGGAAGGGTTCTTAACATAACCAAAACCTGGGGGAGGCTGAGAATTACTAGACTGACCTTGATTCTGGCCATTAGACCAAGAAAAATTAGGATGGTTTCTCCAACCAGGGTTGTAGGTTTCTGAGTATGGGTCAAACTTCTGACGGTTCTCAAACCTAGCATTGTTATAGACAGCATGGGCTTGTTCTTCACTAACATGACCTTCCCAAAATGAGTTATCGGGCTCTATTCCACAACTAGAGACTTGAGAGGCTCTATTAGGTTCAACAAGGGACCTATTTTTAGACTGACCCATTTCCAAAGCTTCTAACCTTCTATACAAAGCAACAAAATTAGCATCTGACTTGAAGCTTGTATCTACCATATTGGTGCTACTTCTATTGACCAAGAGTCTTTTAGGAGGTTCAACACAAGGCTCCCACTGTTGGGATTTTTTGATAGTTCCTAAGAAGGTGAAAGCATCCTCGTGATTTTATTAGTGAATTCACCAGCGCACATAGACTCGACCATGGATTTGGTTGAATAGTATAAACCATTATAAATAATCTCTACAAGTTTCATCTTATCAAACCCATGGTGAGGACACTGGGATAGGATATCATTGAATCTCTCTAAAAACCTATAAAGAGACTCTCCCTCTTGTTGCACACTAGCACTAATTTTCTGCCTAACAGCTGCAGTTTTATGCTTAGGGTAGAATTTCATATAGAAGGCAGCAATAAGATCTTGCCATGTTTCAATGGATTCCGAAGGTAGGTTGTTCAGCCAGGTCTTGGATTTATCTCTCAAGGAGAAGGGAAACATCTTAAGTTTCAAGACTTCATCAGTAAGGTCTTTTATTCTAACTGTCCCACAAATTTCCTCAAAGTCCCTAATATGAAAATAAGGGTTCTCATCATCTTTTCCTAAGAATATAGGGATCATCTTAAGAATACTAGGTTTTATCTCGAAATTAGCCGTATTGGATGGCAATTTAATGCACGAAGCTCAGTTGGCCCTAGTTTGGAACATGTAATCTTTCAAAGTAGTCATTGTTGGCACAGCTGACGTACTAGGGGTACTTTCCTCACAAAGAGAAAGATTCTCAAAACTGAAGTTTCCAAAAACGGGGATCTCAAAAGAAGAGTCTTCGAGCTCCCCGCCTTCACAAGAAGAACTACTAGGTTTGTAACTAATCAAACGACCTAAAGTGTTTCTTTTCCAAGCCCGTTCTCTAATGACCTCGGGCATACACTAGAAAAACAAAATAAAAAGAAAAAGAAAAATCCTAAAAGGAATGGAGGTTCTAAGCAAACACAAAGCAGGCTGACTCCACCAAAGCAAACCTAAAATTTTATAGCAAACAAAAAGCATGATGGCTCCACTTAGATTGTTTTCTAGACCAGCTTCTAATCCTTCGAAAGGGAATTCGTTACAATCTGAGCAAACCCCTCTGGAATCAATCCTGGATTAAGTAAGTTGTATAAAGGCGAGGGAAGCTGTTGGAGCTTTGATACCCAAGGCCTCACCGCATTACAGGGCGGCGCAGTCACGCATTCAACTCACAGAAACTTTCATGAACTTCGAAGAATGCTCAAAAGAGTAACCAATATCTTTCGAACGACTTTCCTACTAAGCTCGTTACCCTATAGGTCTAGTTCTATTCCAAATTTTAAAGCTTAGGCTCGCGTTAAGTTTCGTTTTCCTAAGGCGGGAAAGAAGAGAACGGTGATGAAATCCGAACTCTTATCTTATATGGCCAGTCCTTGCCCTTTACTAGGAATTTAAAACAGCCGTTTTCAGTTCCTCGACATATATGCAAACGAAGGAATACAGTAACTCGCTAGCAGGGGATTCACGAGTGTCTCGACAAACTTACCTCCCGTTCCAGACGGGGGATGAACCGCTGAAGTCGACTTGGGCCACGACTCCTATGTCATGTGCGAACCCGAGGGGCCGAGGTGATATCGTAATCACCGTCCTTCTCTGCAAACAGTTTAATATTTAACTACCCTTCCGTAGGGTTTAAAAAAAAATAAAAATAAAATGTCCAAATGTCCAAGTCCAAAGTCCAAAAAGATAAAGTGCAAAAGAAAAAATTACAAGAATAAATAAACTCTAATACAATCTAAAAAAAATAAAAACTAAACTCTTTTTTTTTTTTCTCTTTTTATAATAAAAAAAAAATCTTCTTCTTTTGCTTCGCCTTTTACTTCGTCTTTAACTCCAAATCTCTAAATATTCACCAAAAGTTTTGGCAAAATTTTCTTCCGCTCCAAATTCCAAATCTGTAGTAAAAAGACAAAAACAAAAACGTAAAGAAGAACAAATAAAATAAAAACAAATAAAAACCTAAAAAAAAAAATCTAAAAACTCTTGCCTAAAGACAAGCTCCGTGTCGACGGCGCCAAAAATTGATGTGTTGTAGAAAGTGATAGTAAAAGGTTCTTTTGAAACTTGTGAAGGCAAAGGAATTTAGATTTAATAAAACTTCAAAATAAAGAAAATTTGTTTCAAGATTGATTTCAAGATATTAGGAATATAACCAAGACACTAGAATCCACTATTACACATGAATGATGTCAAATATTTCATAACTCTAATTATCCTTTTAATCCTTTATTTCTTAATCCACAAATAATCAAACATATTCTCAAAAATTAATTGTATCCCTAAGCATAGATTATCTAACCAAAGCATAACATATCTAATTGATCACAACTAATGAAGAAAATTATGTAAACTTTGAAGAACTCTGCAAAAGCAGTGATTGAGTGAATTATAATTAACTATTAGAGAAAATAAAATAGTTACCCATTGTTCATGTGTGAATAGCTTCATCCATTTCCTTGGTTACGAGAGAATTAGCCGCTCATCATTTTGGAAACACGCTCAAAAATCATTATTATTGCTCAAAAGGTGTTTACAAGGATGAAATGGAGAAAATGATAAAAATCGGGTGTTGCAACGCTTATAAATGTTGCAAACACCGTTACAGAGAATGATGAAAATAAACTGCTGTTCGTACTGTAGCTCTGCGACGCACACTGAACTGTCGCTGTCTCTGTTGGAAAGAACGACTGTCCTTGATAGTCCGTTCTTGACGCTCTTCAGGAATGCAGCAGCAGAAATGGTGATCTGCAACTCGACTTTTCTCAATTTTCTGATGCTCTAAATCTCTCCCCAATCTCTCTCCCTCCTTCTGCTCGACCCAATAGGACTATTTATACTCAACAGTACCAAGAAATCTCGCTCATTAACCCACAATAATCCTCCATTACTCGGAATAAAAGAAAATATTTTCGGGATATTTTCTTTCCATGTTTTAAATCCACACGCGTCTACAGCTGATGAAAAATCCTTATTTATCTCCTACACGCTCCTGGTTGTTTGATAGAGTCATCATGCACGTAAGAATCACGTTCAAATCTCATACAAACTCGTGAACAATGTGAACTGTCCTCCTATGCACGTGCTTCCCTGTTTTCTTCCATCCGACGATGCAGCCAATTTTAACCGAAACCATTGACCATAACTTGCCTGTCCAGCCCATAATAACATACCCAATGAGTTTCAGCCCTTGAATCACCCTACAACATCACCAAAATTCGAACCCTAATTCGGTAGCCCTTTTTCCCTCCAAAATTCAAAATTCAAATGGGGAAGATGGGTGTTGTGGACAAAAATGGGTGTTGTGAACAAATGGGCTACACATAGCCATGAGTGACACATAGAAAAAGTGGGGTCCGTATATCAAATTTCCTCCAGGGTTCTCCGAGCAACTTTTTGAGCCGAATTTTCCAACAATTATTATTCCAAAAAATACCTACAAACACACAAAACACCATAATAAGGACAAAAACGAGTACTAACAATACGAAACATTGAGGACAAATTAGACACATAAATGCGTCTAATTTGTAAGCTTCCTAATAGGTGTCAAACTTGAACTTGTCATACTCCTTGGAGATGGAGAGCTGGTTTTTGGAGAAGTGACAAAGCTTCTGTTGTTTGACCTATTGGGTATGGAGAGTTAGGGTAGTCTATAAGCTTATTTAGCCTTCTTTATAGTCTTCTCTAGTATGGCCTCCTGTATCCTAGCAAGATACATAGCTTGCTTCAAGCTAGTTGGTGAGAACATTTGAACTGCAAGTCTCAGCTCCTCCTTCAATCCATTGACAAAACTAGAGGTGAAGTAATCTTCAGTCAGATGTTTATTTTTGGCAAGCATAATGTAGTTGCAGGAATTCCCACACTACACCCTATTCAAGAATTTACTAACATCTATGACATAATTTGAAGATTAAGAACACTTTTTATTAATTTGATCTTAAAGAATTACAGAAATCAAGAACACAGAACACTTGATAAAGATTTTATCTCTCCTAAAACTTTCCTAACACTCAAAAATTCATTACCCTCTCTGGAACTACTCATCCCCTTTATATAGGTATTTACATAATGGATTACATCTCATGACAGCTCATTTACAACTAAGATTCCCTTTAATTTCGGATCTGAGTTCTTGCGACAAATCTCAGTTAGCACCGCCTTTCACTTTCGCAGGTTTTACTGATATATCGCAGACATGTCACACTTTCTTCGTGTTTCTGTCGTTTTCAGTCATTATGTCATTGTTTAAGTCATCTTTGGATGTGTCGCAGAATACTACTGATGTATCGCAGAATAGTTTGTTTATTATCGATATATCGCAGAATAGTCGTTTATTTGTCAGGAATATTATTGTGATAATATTCTGATCCTACATCTTGCCTCTTCTCATATCTTTTCTGCGAAGAAGATAAAGATCATGAGAATTTAAACTTCTTGATTTGCCGCAACTCCTTGTCTTTTCATACTTCCTTTATTCTGAAACGTCTCTATATCCATCGCTAAATATTCTACACATGTTTTTTCCTCCATTTATTCCTTGACACGTATTCTTCCAACCGTTGGGTTCTGACCATTCACGTCCTTTCTTCATTGAATGCATTGATATTCTCGAAAATTTTCTTCTCTTATAAATATCGTCTTTATTAATCCCTCCTCTTCTTTTTACTTTCGCTTTTCTTCTCTGCAACTTCACTATTCATCGTCTTCTTCCGCAAATTCCGGATCTCAATTATTCTTTCAGTTTTCTTCTTTTCTCTTCTTTGTTTTTAATCATCGTTCCCATTCTAAGAAATGGCTCCTGCTAAAAAATTAGGTCAATCCACTTTGAAAAAACACCAGCAGAAGCTTCAATCCTTAGGTTTCACACTTTCTGAGATCCCTGATCAATCTTCAGACTCTGATATCTCCATTGATCTTGTTTCAAGATTTCCTTCTTCTAACGAGAAGATACTTTTTTCGCTAGGTCAATTAGAAGCTGGCCTTCCTATTCCTATTTATAACCCAGATCTCCCTCTTTTTTATGAGATTATTTCTCATGTTAAATTTTCGCGAGCAATATGCCAACTAAGTGGAGACTGTATTCGCCTCATTCTTGAATATGCTTCCCGTGGAGCCGGTAAAGGATCCCTTTATCCTGATGATGCGAAACATCCTGATTATGAAAAAATCCCAATTATTCCAGCGAAATATACTGTGGAGAACTTCTTTGAGAATTATCAAGTGATTCCAATGAAGAAAGAAAGTACGTGTTGGGCTGTTCGTTTGAATAGGGATAAAAAAGTTGCGAAGGATAAAATTCATATGCAAGATATAGACTATCATTCCACAAGAAACAATGGTCCACGCTTCTCCAAGGATGATAAATGGTGCAGATTTCCACTCCTCCTTGAAGGTCCATATATTTCTGGTACTCTCAACCTTCCTGCGAATCCTGCATATCTTGCGGCTTATCATCCTTGGGTTTTTAATTGGCCCGAAAAGAATTCTGAGGTATATCTCGCGAAGTTAATCATTATTCGCAAACTTAGATAAATATACTGTTCTTACTAGTTATTGAATTATTTTTTATCAGATTGGAAAAATGAAGGCTAGCTACGCCAGTACTGGGAATCCTAATCTCCTAATTTTTTTGAAAACCTTCACAGATGAAGTAAGAAACATTCTCTTATAACTTTTAACAATATATTGTTGCCCCTGTTTCTTATCTTCATGTGTGGTTGTTTTCTAGGAAATACCATTTGTCGCAGTAGTTAAAGCCAAGGATAAAGGCAAAAAAGTAGTAACTCCAAATGAGAGTTCTGGCACTTCTCCTCATCGCAATAAGAATCAAACTGCTGAGAGTCCCCCAAAAAAGAGAAGAAAAACTCAGCCACTTAAAGAAATTTCTTCTGTCGCTGAAAAAGATAATGAGGTTGAAGAGAGTGGAATAATTAATAATGATGCTACTGTGGTCACCTCTTCAATACGTTTTTCCTCCGCAAGAGTTAGATCTGCAATGGGTCTTTCTCAACCTGAGACTCCCATGGATCAATTGCCAAATATCTTTAGAAATCCCATGTAAGGTATTGGTGATGACGATACTGCTCACGCTTGCAATTATCTCTCAAAAATCTGCGATGCTTCCATTTTAACTAATAATAAAGATCTTAAAGGAGTCTCGAGATTTATCAACCCAGATTTCCTTCATGCACTAGCTTCATTGGTATGCCCCTTTTCTTTTATTTTTCTTGTATTAAACTTTACACTTGTCATGAATATCGAAGATCTTTTACTTACCCTTACTTATTTTCTCTTATATGCCACAGACTGCTAGAGCTTCTTTTTCTGTTGCTTCAGAATTAGAAAATAGATTATCGTTATCGCAGAAAAGGCTTACTGATTCGCAATCTGAATCTGCGAAACTTCGCGAAAAGAATAAGCAATACAAAGATGAAATATCCATTCTTCGCGAAAAATGTAAGCAATTGGAAGCATCTGGGAATACTGAGCTCCTTAACAAGAATAAATCGCTTGAAGTAGATGTTGAAGTTATTCAACAAAAACTAGTTGACAAGGAGAAGTTCTGCAAACAAATTATTGGTATGATTTATTTATTTATTTATTTTCTTCTTTCTTGCTATTTTAGCTTATTTGAACAACCATTTTGCAGATGCCTATAATCTTACTGATGAAGCTCTTATTCTCAATTCTTTTGATGAACCCATAGATGAATCCATTCTTCTTCAGCGTCTTAATGACGCTTTAAATAATTATTCCGATGAAAAAATTAATGCTCTATCTGTCGATGAGCTTAAATATCACATTTCCCTTATAAGAATGGATTATAGATCTACTTTGAGTATATCCAATAGTTTTAAGACTTGTAGAGATGAATTTGGAAAAAGAATCAAAACCTTGAAAGCCCAAAAGAAGGAACTTGAGAAGGATAAAGAACGCATTACTCTTCAAGGTGCTGAAGCTCTATCAAAGTTCTGCAATGCCCTTATTGACACTGAACTTGAGAGAGATAGACTTAAGGATGAAAACATTGAACTTCTTAAAAGAGAAAAACAAATCCGTTCCCATCTTCTCATTCAAAATGATGATGAATTCGCATGGGCTGCGACAATTCTCGATAATGCTAGGAAAAATTTAGCAATAGATGTCAGTCTTCATACCGAACAGGCAACCTTGATACAAGAAATGATTCATGAAAGAGAAGGTTATTTATTGCTCCTCTAACATCTTTATATTTTTTGTAAATTTTTGATAAATTTCTAACTTGTTATTGTATCATCGCAGAATCTGAAGAAAAACATTCTTCAAAGATAGCAGAACTTGAAGAAGAAAAAGTAGTCTTGCAAATAATCTTGCTTCCGCAATGATAAAATCTCTAGACTGCGAAAGAAGATAAAGATATCCAACTCCAATTTGCGTAGTAACCTTCTCACCGTTCGCAATAATGCTATTGAGAAAGTCTGCCAAGATAATGATCTTCCCCTTAGTTTATATCCTTGCCTTTTGGAAAATATCCCACCCGGTTCAAGTACCAATTATTTCTGACAGTGAGGATGATATAAATGAGGATGAAAGCGAAGATGAAGAAGAAACTGATGATGAAGATAATGAAGACGAAGATGAAGATAATGGCGAAGATAAATCCCAATAGTTCTGCTTCTTCTTTTTGATCTTCTTCTGTATTTTTCCCTTTCTTTCTTGCGATGATTATCTGCGACAAATTGTATCATTCTTTCTGCAAGATACTTGTAATTCCTGATGTTCTTCAATATATATAAATTCCTTTTTTTCCTCTATCCGTCTGTTATTTATATGAATTTATCATATAATGATTAATAACAATATTTATTGTTCTTATACATCGTTCCCATACTTGCCTCTTGTTATTAATCCACAATATGATAAATGAATCATCGCAAATTTTTCTGCGAACTATATGTTTTGCAGACATAATTTTCTTGTGGTCTTATTTTGCCTTCCTAGTTAAAGGTCTTATTATGCCACTTTTATGCGACAAGATCGCATGACATTCTTACCTTTATACGTAATAATCCATTGATCTTGCCTTATCATTTAATTTTAATTTCTGCAACAATATGATAAATCTAAGCCATCTTGTGAGATTAATCTCTCTTTGCTTTTTAAGACTTATGATATTGTCTTCTTTGCGATGAAATCGCAGGACGTCTTTGCGATTTATATCCTCTTATTATTGATTTCATTTATCTTATTATTTGATCTTATCGCAAAAACCCATTGATCTCATCTTAACATTTCTTATTAGGATTTTTGGCCAGTCATGCGGCAATATGACGGGCCTAAATATTCTTGCGAATATAAAGTCCCATGACATTGCTGTCTCTGTCACGCGACAATATGACGGGCCTAAATTTTCTTGCGAATATAAAGTCCCATGACATTGCCGTCTTTTTTGATACACAGCTCCCTAATGGAGGGTATCACCCTTATCTCTCCCCCCGGTTGCCCCTTCAAGGATTATACATCGGCCATACAAGACTAGCATTTTCCCATCCGGTTCTGCCAACAACCAGTTATTTTCGCAGCCTTGTCCTTTATGCCTTATATGGATTATAGTTACAAGACTGCACCCTAAGTGGGGTTTTCTTCGGGCCGAACACATCGTAAGCCAAGACTTTCCATGGATGGCCAGGGTAGGTTCATCCATCCCGGGCACCCACAGCTCAACCGTGTACCTCGGCGCCTTGATCATACGTTGCACTCCTTAGGAGAAACTCTCGGGCGCCCAACCAGGGTATAACATTATATAATTGGGAATCCAAGTTATTTCTCCCGGATGGATTTTCAATAATCCCAAATCTCCATGACTTGGTTCCAGCAGCGGTATAGCCTTTCCCATAGCCATGCAAAGAGATACCCCCCTTATGACGCACTTTAAGGACATTGCCTCTTACGGAATAGAATCCGCAAACTAAGGTGTACGCCATAAAAGTTCGTCCCGTTCTTATATATTTTTAGGCGATTTTCACCCTTATTATGCATTTGCATTAAAAATTCTTATATGATTAGAAATCACCAACTTTTCCTTTTTAATAGAAAAATTTCTCATTTTTGAGCAGAGTTTTTCTTATATGATTCGAAATCATCTTGTTTTTCGATTGTTCGCAACATGATATTGTTGCACTTCTTTTCTTTTGTGATGAATGATTATTCTCAACCTCTTGTTACTTTATTTATTTTCTTGCGAGAAACAATTCATCGCAACATCTTATACTTATCTGCATCTTCGTATGATCAATCGTTATTGAATCTTTTGGAACAAACTATTCCTGAAGTATACCCTTTCCCCGCAACTCTATATTGTCCACCATCAATTTCTCAGCTCTCTGATTTTGCCTCCTGTTATGTTGCCAATTACGATTTCGGGCGCTTCTTTCTTCGCAAGTATTAATGTCAACTTCATAACACTTTTTGCCTTCAAACCAGTCACATTTAATTATCCCAATACCATGAGGATGTGGAAACTTTATGCATTGATGATATGTTGATGCTATGCCCAAGATCCCATGGAGCCATGGCCTTCCAGTTAAAGCATTGTAAGGAGATTCTATATCCACTACGCAAAACTTAATTTTTGAAGATATCTTATTCAATGGAATTTCCATAGTAATTTCTCCTTTTGGCTTGTTTGCGGTGCCATTAAAACCATAGATTTTATAAGTTGAATGGATTAGCTCATCATCTCTTCCACCCATTTTGCGATAAGTATGATAAAACAAAATATCCACTGAGCTTCCAGTGTCAATTAAAACTTTATCTATTTCCCAAGAATCACTTGCCGCATCATCATTATCTTCTTCTTCTCTGTATTTTGGATTTATCTCTAATTTCACCACCAATGGGTTGTCATGCATCTTCCCAGGCTCTGGTATCTCTTCTGTAGTAAAAGAGATAACTTGTTTCTGCCATTCTTCTAACGGAGAAATCTTCGCAATATTCATCACCTCTTTTCCCTCTATATCCCTTGCAAATACTCTGCTTAGCACATTGTCATGGAAATCCTCTATCGTTTTTTGTGAATGTACAATTGAATTGCAGAATAGATTTTTTGTTGTAGCTCCTACTTCAATGACAAATGTTTCTGCTTCTTTTTCAATATTAACTCTGCGAATTTCTGGTGCTTGCGGCAATTGTTGCGGTTGTAAATATCTTGCTAAAAAATGATTTAATTTTCCTTGTTCGATCATTCGCAAAATGATTCTTTTCACATTTATACAATTATTCACAGAATGACCATGAAAATGATGATATAAGGACAAAATTCTTGATTGTGATTGTTGGGATGTGGTTCCTTCCCCATGTTCCAGGGTGAGGGTATATTCTCCATTAAAATAATCGCTTCCCAAATCTTGTCTATACCAGTATTTAAAGTCGGCAATTTGATATCTTCCAACATATTCCTATGACCTCTTTGCTCTCTTGAATAATTCTGCCTCTGTCCACCATAAGTTTCCTGCGGTTGATCAAACCATGGGACCTTATTATTGTTATTGCGATTATAAAAATTTCTCTCCTTTTCTAATTCCTCTTGATCTCTACTCCCCATTGCTACTATCTTAAGTTGATTATCAGTCTCCATTTTCTTTCGAAGATTTTGGGAAGTACTTGCTACTGTATTAATCATCCTTGGTAACAAACTTCCATTTGCTGCGGCTGAACTTGTGCCTGCAAGAATTGGATAAGACTCCATCTCATTTTGTTTTTCCTCCAAAGCGATATATTCCTCTTGCAATTCTCGCAACTCTGTCATAGTGATTGTGTTTTTAACTCTGAAGACCTGGATGTATAATAGATTTGTCGCAAACATATCATTTATGAAGGAAAAAATGAGATATCTTTCATCTACTCTTCCTGCCATTTCACTACACATTGTCCTCCATCTTATGGTTAAGTGCTTCAAACTCTCACCAACCCTCTGTTTCAATCCAAACACATCTTCAATTCCAGGTCGCGCAGAATTATTGCTGATGTAGGCTCCTAAGAATGTGGTTTGCAAGTGCATGAACGAAGTTATTGTATTCTTGGGAAGACTTTCGAACCACTTCAATGCTTCTCCAGTTAAACTTGACGCAAAATATTTGCACAAAACGACATCATGGTTCTCCCATTGTAGCATACATTGAATATAAGCTTTGATATGTTGGACATCACATGTAGTTCCATCAAATATACTGGTCAACACCGGTAAATTTCATTTTGGAGGTATCCCTCCTAATTGTACCTCTTTAGTAAATGGAGTTTTTGCAGCCTCTTCGATTGCCTCATGAAGTTGCCTTCTTCCTCCTTCTCTTATGTTATTTATTATTCCTCTCATTTATGCCAATTCTCGCAAGATTTTTTCATTTTTATCAGGATTTTGCTCCATTGGTCTTTTCAACACAGCTTCTCTTCGTCTGCGTTCATGCCTTTCTTGTCTTGCGATGTTTCTCGCTTCTTCTCCAACATCTTGGTTTTGCCTTCTTCTGCGACTTTCTTCTTCTTGAAAGTTAATTTGTCTTTCATTCTCTTCTCCATGAATTTCCTCATCCCTTACTGTTTCTCTTCGTTGCCTTTCTATGTCTCTGCGAATTCTCTCATATTCCTCATTGAGATTATCATTATTACGATTTTGCGCACGTCGTCTTTCTCGATTGTCATGATTATTCTGATGCAACGCTGCTTGAATTTCTTGCTCTTCTACTTCTGATCGCAATCTCTCACTTTCTCCTGCTAAGCGTACTTTCTCAATATAATGTCTCTCAATATCATCTTCGATAATCCTGCGATTTCTTAGAATCTCTTCATCACGTAACATTCTCCTTCTCTCTTCTTGATTTTCTCCCTCATCCTGATTATGTCTAATGTCTAAAGTTTCCCCGCGTGGAATATAACGATCATTTATCAAATTATCCCCAACATTTTGTATAAGGAGATTCTGCCTTGTTTCTTCTCTATATGATCTTGAATTTGATCTCATGCTGCTTCTCGATCTTCTGTTTTGCAACCTCAAATTTTCCATTCTTAATTCATGATTTTGTCTTGTAAGATTGGCACACTCTTCTGCCTCTAATCTTCTTTCTTCCTGTATTCTTTGCCTTAAAGCATCTTCCATTCCATGTTCTTCATGAATTAATCCTCCATCCATTTCTTGATTTCTTTCCTCCTCTTGATTTTCCGCCTCTTCTATCGAATCCGACCTCCAAGTATGCACACTTACTCTATCATAATCCATATTTCTATCTTGTGCTCGTGTTTGTTGATTTGGTGGTTGGATTAAATTTTCTTCTTCATTTCTCCTTCTACTTCTTCCTGATCTGTTCCTTAAAGATCCTTCCAATTCACCTGTTCCTTCCCCTGCAATTCTTTTACTTCTTCTCACTGTTGTTGGTGGTTCTGACGTATTTCTTCTCCTTCTAGCCATTTCTCTTCAATTCTAATAATTTTTTCAAATCTTCAAACTGTGATTTGAAATTTCTCAAGTTTGATTCTCCATGTTTCTAGGCGCCAAAATGTAGTTGCAGGAATTCCCACACTACACCCTATTCAAGAATTTACTAACATCTATGACATAATTTGAAGATTAAGAACACTTTTTTATTAATTTGATCTTAAGGAATTACAGAAATCAAGAACACAAAACACTTGATAAATATTTTCTCTCTCCTAAAACTTTCCTAACACTCAAAAATTCATTACCCTCTCTGGAACTACTCATCCCCTTTATATAGGTATTTACATAATGGATTACAGCTCATGAAAGCTCATTTACAGCTAAGATTCCCTTTAATTTCGGATCTGAGTTCTTGCGATAAATCGCAATTAGCACCTCCTTTAACTTTCGCAGGTTTTACTGATATATCGCAGACATGTCACACTTTCTTCGTGTTTCTGTCGTTTTCAGTTATTACGTCATTGTTTAAGTCATCTTTGGATGTGTCGCAGAATACTACTGATGTATCGCAGAATAGTTTGTTTATATCGATATATCGCAGAATAG
The DNA here is from genome assembly GCA_023529315.1 of Papaver bracteatum. NCBI lineage: Eukaryota > Viridiplantae > Streptophyta > Magnoliopsida > Ranunculales > Papaveraceae > Papaver > Papaver bracteatum. The sequence continues at coordinate 4,156,126 of JAJJWX010005152.1, forward strand.
TCGTTTATTTCTCAGGAATATTGTTGTGATAATATTCTGATCCTACACATAAGGGCCTTAAGCTCTTCAAACAACTCCTGATACTCAAGAACTGACCCTTCTTGGCTCAACTTGTTGAATTCCCCAACTATGTCGTCATGTCCCAACTCTTGAAATCGAAAATTGATATCCACCGCAAACTCTTCCCATATTATGACTTCTCTACTTTCCTGATAATCTTGGAACCAAACATCGGCCTTCCCATCTAAGTACAAAGAAGCTAACACTACCTTCTGCTCTTCATCCATAGTATGTAATTGGAAAAATTTCTTACACTTTCGAATCCAAGATCTAGGATTATGGCCATCAAATCTAGGAAACTCAATCTTAGGTTTATGCTGATTAGAAAGTTGAGTAAAGATATGACGATTACCTTGAGGTTCGTTGCTTCCCCCCTAATTTGTTCCGAGAATGATTTTTAGGAGTTATCTCTAATATTTTATCACCAGTTTTGAGTTTGTTGATAATCCTCTCCTCCATAGACCGCATCTCAGTTAATGAATTAGAGATGCTACCTTGAGCTTCGTCGAATTTCTTTACTATCTCATCATGGCCTTTCATTAGTAGATTGAATTTTTTGTGAAGGTCGTCGAAATCTTTCTTATTAACCATGGTGAATAGGTAGCATAGATCGACTGCTTCTGATACCAATTGTAAGGACTAATCCTCACAAATTAGCTCAAAAACTGGGGATAAGGGTTGAGAGAACTCAAGGAAGTTTTTTAGATTTACTTTTTGATAATCTTTCCTGAACAAAAATTCTCAGGATAAGAAGATACTTCCCACTCCCGCACATGTGAGAAGCACGGGACCGTAACGGTCCGTACAATTCAAAATGTCCCTGGGTGCCTTTAACACAATGGCAGCCCATAACAAGGGCAGCCCCGAACAGCCCCTATCTATTCTACCTAGTAACAAGACACAAAAGAAACAACTAAACTAGGGTCCTGACAATGGCCCATAATTAATTTTTATGAATTTTAATAATACCAATACTACCCTTTAGTATTTATACAAGAGGAATATCATAAGATATTTTCATTTTCTCTTTCATTTTCTCTCTCCGTCTAAAACCAGAGCTGCTCTCATAGGTTCATTTTCTAGGGTTTTATCCATTCGGTTGTACAAGATCCTAAATCGAAATCAACATCAGTTGTTCTTCGGAGATTCAATGAAAATCAATGGATAATCATCATTAGCAGGAACTAAATCTGAAGATTCTCCTAGAAAATCAAATCGAACAGGTAAAATTTCAATTCAATCGGTTGATTTAATTCTTAGATTTCGATTTTTATTTTCTGAAAAATTATTTAGGAAACTTTAATAGTTTGATTTCAGTTCAAATCTGTTACTGAAATCATAATCAGAGTGATTTCTCTGTTACTGAAAATATAACTCTCTCTTCTCCAGATCTAGGCTCCGACGAGATTATTCAATGATTTTTCATCTTTTTAAGCTCAGATTCATTCATCAGCAGTGAAAGATCGAGAAGACTTCATCACCGGAAATCATCAGACTTGTTTCATGATAGATGAGATCTGTTTTGAACGAGTTTTTTGTTTGTGTTAAAGAAGATCGAGAAAATCATCAGCAATGAAAGATCAAGAAGACTTCATCACTGCAAATGATGAACAAGTAAATGTATTCTATTGTAATCATTTTAATTCTTTATTTTCTAGGGTTTTATTTCTTATCTATAAATTACATCTCAGATCTCCAACATTTTGATCTGGAAAAACGATAATAAATTTGTTATTAGAAGAAGAAGATGTGTTTGAAGCGATGACAAATCTGAATTTTACTCTGTATTTTTGAATTTTAATGTAGTTATTTAGAGCATTTTTATCTCAGTTTTTTTTTTGTCAAAATTGTAGAAGAGAGGAAAAAATGGCTTTCTGCAGGGTTTGTTGATGTGGCTATGTGCAGAAGATACATAAATGGAGTTGGTAGTTCTGGTGGTGCACATGCGGTCTTGTAGATGATTGCATAAGGATGGTGCTGGTTGTTTACAACTGCATTTACAGGGATTGTGAATTTTAGATGAATGTTTAGGCTTGAGTAAATGAATGGCAGAGTTGAGCTGCAACTGCAGCTTAGGTGAAGCTAAAATGATTGTTGTGTCTAGATAATGGCTTGTGGTGATGTATATGCTGCAGCTGAAATGGCTTGACTGAATTACCTGAAGTAGATGTTGGTTGTAGCTGGAGTTGAAGCTGAAATGGCAGAGTTGAAGGGTGATTAGTTTGCGATGTCTAGATTTAAACATTCCAACCTTGTTAATGTACGTAATAGTTGTTTAGTTGATTTGTGGTGCCAGTTTTCGTGTTTGAGTTGAAATTTCATTTTGTGTTGCTTATGATATGGGATTATTGCTCTTGTAGTTTATTGGAGCTTGTAAGGATCCTATTGTGGTGATAGATACAAATCTTTTGCTTGGGATGTCTCTATGGAAGTACTTACTCGGAATCTGACCAAAACAACTTGTCCTTCGTGTAGCCATAGGTTATGCACTTGATATTGCTCGTGCCACAGAGTGTTTACATGTAAATAGAGTTATACACAGAGATTTGAAACCTGGTACGTTTTACGAAAAATTTGAGTTGTGTAGTAATTACTTTGTTCATTTTGTGTTAAAAGTCATGTCCATTATGTGCAATAATTTATGTATGTTAGGACTGGAAATGTATTACAGTGTAGAATTAGGCTAGGTGATTTTGGATGTTACCAAGATGATTCAGTAAATATTTAGTGTATTTGCACTATATGTACATAGAGATTTCAGGTTTACATGCCACTATATATGTGTAACTGCTGGTTATACATGCCACTATGCATGTGTAACTCCTAATTACACATACAATAGGCATGTGTAACTCTCAGTTACACTACCCATATCCATGTATAAGTCTTAGTTACACATGCTAAAAATGAATAACAAATTGTTTTTTGTATCAATTGATTTTTCATTTCTGAATCTAAGTACATTTAACCTTATATGTATGTGTAAGTTCTAGTTGCACAAGCTAAATAGATGTGTAACTTCTAGTTACACATGCTAATTAGATGTGTAACTTTTACTTACACATACTGATTGGATCCAACTAACGAAGTTGTTGTTTCGTATGAAACCTTACTATTTGGTAAGAGTTCAAATTTTCTATTTTGAATCTTATATTATCTTTGATTGATCATGGTGGTTCGTCCATGCAGATGCCCAAATCCAACAGTTGATGCTATAGGAGGACTTGCGCTTGGAGGTGGTTTAGAATTGGAAATGGTTAGTGATTTCTGAATTGCTACTGTTATGTATAGCTCTTGTGGCACATCGTGTTTTCCTTTAGTTGGGTATTGTTATGTATAGATTCTTGTGCATTTTATTTGGATATTCAGTTTATAACCTTTTTGACCCTCCTGATATTGTTGCAGGTATATCTTTGGAGCATTAGGAGCATACCCAGATGATTGGTTAACTAAGAAGCATGGGATTCATATTCTGGGAATAGTGTGTCATTGCCACCTCAAAGGTAAAATCTCAACCTTGTTGACTTAATCATTTGTCCTTTATATAAGATAATAATTCTTGAAAACCATATTTTAGATCTCAATTACATGCCTCAGACGAGTTGTTTTTCTGCTTGTATTAATCCCCTCCCATGTATATCTTTGTAGTTCATCGTATGTATATTTTCTTGTAAAAATGTAGGATAATATTGATTATTAGACTGACTAGATACATGCGCAAATCTTAATTACCCAAGTGAGATGCATGTGTAACTATTGGTTACACATGCTAATTAGATGTGTAGCTACCAATTACACATGCCAATTAGATGTGTAGATTCTAGTTACACTTGCTAATTGATGGGATATAAAGGTTATGAATGTGTAACTCTCATCGTACCAGTCAGACGCATGTGTAACTCCCAGTTACACTAATGAGACAAATGTGTAACTACAAGTTACACTAGTCATATGCATGTGTAACTCTTAATTACTCTTTTAGTTGTTATATAATATTATTTCATTCTTTTTGTTCATCCAATCTAATTTCATGGTGTTGGTGGTGCAGGTGCATGTTCTCTAGGAGGATGAGGAGGCGATGGTGGTATTGGAGCAGGTTTGGATGAGGATTTTGAATTTATTGAGCACGAGATTGATTATCCCGTGGATCTTATTCTCAGTGCTTCCATATGCTTAGTATGGTATGACTGCAAAAACATTGGAAACAAAGCAATAAATACAATACAACTGAAGCTTCGTCATTTGTGCCTCTATATGTTGAAAATATTGCAACAAATGTTTTTGACATCCCTGAGTTTTGTTTCCAGCGAATGTGCCCTGATAGTCTCTGTTTCTGCCTTAAAGGGTTTTTCTCTAGAAGCTGGGGACTTGCCGAAGTTTAATCAGGTTGGTTACTGTCTTTTTTTGTAAGTTATCTGACTATTTTTAGATGTGTAACTATTAGTTACACATGCTTATTAGATGTGTAACTTCTAGGTATAAAAGATAAATGGATGTGTATCTACGAGTTACACATGATAATTAGATGTGTAACTTATAGATACACGTTCTAACATCACCTCTGGTTAACCAAGCATCATCTTTATGGAGTAATAATTAGTGATATATCTCCCGATTTCTTTTGTGTTGTGTTGCACCTTCAGTACTTGAATATATGGCATCTGAAGACCTCTAGTTTTCACACACTTGTTTTCATGAGATAATTTTTTGCAATGCTATTGTTTTCTTATGAGTTAGGTGTAAGACATTAGGCATTTCTTTTTGCATTATAAAAGCATGCGTGCATCCGTACATTAGTTTAGATGTATCCTAGCATATAATGCTTTTGTTTCATTTTTTTGATGTACATTATTTTAGATGTATCCAAAACACTCATCGCATGTATATTTGCTTGTAAAAATGTATGATATACATGTGTAACTCTTAATTACCCAAGTGAGATGCATGTGTAACTATTGGTTACACATGCTAATTAGATGTGTAGCTACCAGTTACACATGCCAATAGATGTGTAGTTTCTAGTTACACTTGCTAATTGATGTGATATAAAGGTTATGAATGTGTAACTCTCATCGTACCAGTCAGACGCATGTGTAACTCCTAGTTACACTAATGAGACCCATGTGTAACTCTAAGTTACACTAGTCATATGCATGTTTAACTCTTAATTACTTTTTTAGTTGTTCTATAATATTATTTCATTCTTTTTGTTCATCCAATCTAATTTCATGGATGTTTATTTTTTTATAGATATGGAAGCATTTTGTAATGAGGAAGACAAGAAGGGAAGGAACAATAGAGGATTCTGTGGCTCATTTCTAAGGTTTCGTTTTACATATTTAGTGTTCTAACTTGTTTATTGTATTCAATAACAACCAATTAATAGATAAAAACAGAAAAATTATTGTAAATGAATATTAAAGCAATGCATATCTTTTTTGTATATTTTTTTCTTCTGATAACTGTTGGCTATACATGCCATATGCATGTGTAACATGTGGATACACATGTTATATGCATGTGTAACTTTTAATTGCACATGCCATGTGTAACTTCGGGATAAACATGCCATATGTATGTGTAACTTCTCGTTTCACACTTTTGAATGCATGTGTAACTTCCGGATACACTTGCAATATGCATGTGGCTGGAGGTGGTGGTGGTGGTCATTGGCGGCGGGGTGGTTGTCGGCAGTGGTCGGAGGTGGTGGTGGTCATAGGTGGTTGGTGGCGGTGGCGGTCGGTGGTGGTCAGAGGTGGTAGGAGGTGATTGGTGGTGGTCAGAGGCGGTGGTGGTCGGAGGTGGTTGGTGGCGGTGGTGGTCGGAGGTGGTGGTGGTCGGTGGTGGTGGTGGTCGGTGGCAGGGTGGTTGTCGGTGGTGGTCGGAGGCGGTGGTGGTCAGAGGTGGTTGGTGGCGGTGGTGGTCGGAGGCGGTGGTCGGTGGTGGTTAGAGGTGATTGGTGGTGGTCGGAGGTGGTTGGTGGTGGCTGTGGTGGTCGGAGGTGGTGGGAATATCATCACATTATATTTTAATAATTTTGGGCCTAAATTTAAATTTATTTAATTATGAGCTTGACAATATGTATAAGGGTATCAATGTCTTTTAATAACTCGGGGCCTAGATTTAAACTTCTTTTAACTATGGGCCTCATATTATGGGTTATCCATGGGTTGGGCCTTAGCCTAATTTTCCCAAATGAAAATAGGATTACCATCCATAGCTTCATTCCATGATTCAGCAACAATATAAAATCAGGATGAGATATCCACATCTTTTGAAATCTAAACCAAATCAAGTAGAAGTGGAAGTGGACTTAGCTCATCATATACCAAATCAAGTAGAAGTAAAATCAAAATATGGTAGTTTTACTCAGGAGATTCAGATTCCAAATATCCCTAAATTTTGTGATCATTGTAAAGTGGTGGGTCATTGGGCTGCTGAGTGTAGAAGTAAAAAGAAGGAAAGTATGAAACTTGCAATCTATCTTTCAAGATATGAATTCAACAAGAAAAAGTCTTGTTCTTTATTTCAAATTATAAGGACTTAAACTATCTATATTGACTCATGTACTCCTTATGGTATTCATATTATAAGATATAAATAATATAATACGAACAAGGAAAACGCAAGATACCGGAAATTTTGTTAACGAGGAAAACTGCAGCTGCAGAAAAACCCGGAGACCTCATCCAGCTTGAACACCATACTGTATTAAACCGCTATAGACATGAGCCTACTATCAAGGACTAGAATATAGTTGAGACCTTATTAAACTTCCAAGAGATCCATCTACAGTCATGTTCCTTACATCTTTTGCTGACATCCTTTATAGCCTAAGAGTTTCTTCAACCTCATTGAAGACTTTTGATGTTACTCTGCCTCTAACATAGAAGCCTACTTGATTTCCCTTTTGATATGTTTCAATCTAGGTTTAGAAATTTGTTTACAAAGGAAAAAGTTCAACAAACTTCACGAAATCCGGAACACTTACACTCAGTTAGCGGAGAAGCCTGAATTACTAACCACCTCTCAAGAACAATCCAAACAAATTAAATAAGAGCTTAGATATCTATCTTGATGAATCTCAAAGTCTGATACGAAAAGAACTTTATGATTTCTATCTATCTCGCTCCTGATCCAAAGTTCAGGAAACTACAAGGATCAATAAGAACAAGATCCGGATACAAGAACGATCATGTAAAAGATAGTTTGACCTGGATTCATGAATCCCTAATTGAAGTCTTCAAAGTCATAATCTAGAATATATTTCTATGAAGAACCTAGGTTGAAGAGGATGACTCTAGCTTTGCAACCAGGACACAAGAGTGCCAGGTATTAGGAAATCCTATTGCAAGAGCCTTTCTATTTATAGATTTTCAAGGCTACAAATAGCTTTGAATTCAAGCTAGGGTTAGCTTGAGATCCAATCAAATATTTCCCAGTTCAGATGACATTCTTATTAGGAATTCATGTAAGCATGTGAAAAGTCCGCCCTGAAATTACATATAAGAAGTGTCTGTGAGCATTGTAGCAAAAGCGAACATAGTCATATAGAATAGTTCATGAACTTTTGCTAATACTGAAACTGGATAGTTAAATGATGCGCTATGGATAGACAAAACTCGAAAGTGATCTATGCATGCAAATGCATCATCATTAATCCTCAAGGCTATATACCCTTCGCAGAATAAGGGTAAGTTAGAAGGTGTGTTTAAGGCATCATGCTTGTAAAGATGTTTGAAAAGGCAGATGGACGTGCATTTGCCTTGTGAAATTTCAACTCTAAGGATCGGTCACATCGCTCACGAATGGCGCATCGGGGGAGTTTTAGCATGGGTGCTGGCGAAATTTTCCGATCAATCAAAAATTATCTGCAATTGGACCTATAAATCCAAACTCCAAGAGATAGTGGCTTAGATGCGAGAACCATGCGCACATTTGGTGTCTGTTTTAGGCCACATATTGCCTTGTGTAACCAATAGAAATATGTTAAAACTTGTGGATCTACGTACCTAGATAGTTGTTATATATGTACTTCTTCATCCAATATACCATGCGAAAAAGCATTTTGTACACATGGTTGACTTATTTTCCAATTATTTATAAGTACGATGGTGAGTACAAATCGTATGATGCATGACTTTCCTAATGGTTGAATGTTTCACCATAGTCCAAGCCTTCTTGATGATGAAATCCCTTGGCAACTAAACGTACGTTTATAGCAATCTATGTTTTTATATATGTTGGATTTATTTTACTCGAGGCACCTATTTTGACCACACTACACTTATATAAGGAACAAATATCCAAGTCTAATTCGTATTAGAGCATTGTATTCATCATCCATAGATTTTTTTATACCATTTCGAATGTTAGTATGCATTGTTGTAGCACGTCCGCTCTATAAGGTAAGTAGTTACCTGGAAATAATGTTTAGAAGTTGTCAGACATAATTTATTAAAGTGGGAATGTTATTTATGCCCCTACTATCCATGAGTCATGCACAAATACCCTTATGGGTCTTTAATAATACCCCGATGGCAGAATCGAAATTATGAAAAGGAAAATAATTAACATAATCCCCTTTTTAACCTTTACTTCTTATATTTCTTCTTCTTTATTCTCACTCGATAAAAACAACTCTCTCCATCTCCATTTCCGTCGCCACTACAGCCACCAGCACCATCTCCGCCTCCGCCACCACCATCTTCATCGCTGCAATTATCAGCTTCGTCACTACCTAAACCACCACCTATAGCACCACACCCAACTCTACGGATGGAGATTGATGTGCTGAGTAGTAGATCTGGTGAGGAATCAACGAGAAAATTATCTTCAACGAGAAATCAACACCACCACCACCGTTACAATGACGACCACCATCGTTTCAACAACAATAATTTCATTTTCCAAATAAAAATGAAATATAAGGTATGATTTAGAGATTTGAAATTAAAAATCAAATCAGATACTAATTTTTCAGATTCATTAATTTAGAGTTGAAGGTTTCAATTTCTGAAAGTTTTCGATCTTTGTTGCACAGATTTATCAAATGGAGATGGATTCTCCATGGATCGATACAAATTGATTGTGTATTGGTGATTTTTACATTACAAATGTCAGATTCAAATCATGAGGTGGAGTTTCAAGACAAAAATAAAGTGGATAATGGGTTCTCAGGCAGCATATTCAAATAAGGTTAAATGGATTTGTGTGGTGGATGTATAGGTCTCAGTTCTGAGATGGAAGTTGTTGGCGGTGTTTGGTGGTCAAATGGGTGTTGATTGTTTTGGTTTTGGAAGAAATAGAAGTGGCACCACCAAAAGCTTATGAAGTTAGGATATAGATTTTGTGTACTTCATTCTGTCATACTGATGTTACCTTCAGCAAAATGCCTGTAAGTCCAAGATTTTAATTATATATCACTACTGGTATCTCCGTATTGATTTTAAGTAAAATCCAGTACTAAAATGTTTATATTGTTTCTAGAGTTCTCCTATTTCGATATTTCCTAGGATTTTTGGACACGAATCTGTCGGGTAAATTTCATTTTAGCTCATTTTGCTGCTGTAATTTTAGTTTTTGCATCTGAATTGTCATACGCTAAATGCTGTTATACCGTGCAGTGTGGTTGAGAGCGTGGGAGAAAATGTAACGGATGTAAAAGAGGGAGAAACTGTAGTACTAGTGCCGGTGTTTCTTGGGAATTGTGAGGACTGCAGGGATTGTAAATCCAAGAAGAGAAATATGTGTACATCTTTCCCATTCTCAGGAAATTCAGGTATGACCAGGGATAGACCTGGAACTAGTAGATTCACGGATTCCAATGGAGAAATTTTACATAATTTCTTGGGGGTCTCGAGTTTTAGCGAGTACACGGTAATGGATGTTGCTTATTGTCAAGATCTATCCTGAAATTCATGTTGACAAGGCTTGCTTGCTTAGTTGCGGTGTCTCAACTGGTAACAATGTATCTAAACTTGTTATTTAGATTATAACTTCATGTATCTACAATTAATTACCGTCCATTGCAAAAGATGAAATGAATGATGAAATGCTTGTTTATTACTAGAATAGTGAGCTAATGAATAAATGATGAAATGCTTGTTTATTAGCTGCAATTATAGAGACTGAGCTGGTGAGTGGAAATAGAGTAGTGAGCTAATGAATGAATGATGAAATGCTTGTTTATTACTGGGTTTGTTGAGGTTATAGTGCAGCTGCATTTAGGAGGTGTAGTTGATGGTCGTGCATTGGTGATATTGATGTTAAGAGGCTGAGAAGCTGATATTGCAGGTTTGTTGAGCTTCCAATTTGATTTGTTTGGACTAATGTGGTAGTAGTGGATGTTGCAGTGGAGGTGGTTTGTTATGTTAGAAGTAGTGGTTTGTTGCAATGGACTTGTGTTAGATACGTCAAACTATTGGAGACAACTTGACCAAGCTGCTTCCACTATTGGAGACAACCTGAGCTAGTTGCTTCCTTTTTTGGAGACAACTTGAGAAAGTTGCTTTCACTTTTGAAGGCAACTTGAGCTAGTTGATTCCATTTTGTCTTGTTTTCAATTGCAATTGCAGGTGTTGTGTGTTTGTGCAGAGATATTGCAGTCAACAAAGAAGCTGAGACGGTGCAGCTGGTAAGGTTCAGAACAAGAAAGGAGGATAATTCTGATGTGTTAGAGTTGAGATTTTTGAAGGTGCGGCTATAAATGAGCAGATGGGTTCAGTTTCAGTGGATGGAGAAAGAATAGTTGGTTTGAATTGTTGGTTGAGCACTGATGGTGTGGAGAACCTGTGGTGCAATGGTAGCACAACTGACTATGTGTCAGAAGATATGTGTTCGACTCAAACTAGGTTCACTTATTTGTGTATAATTTTATTTTTTTTGGAGACAACTTATGCTAGTTGCCTCCATATCTAAACACAACTTGGGCTAGTTTCCTCCATATGTGGAGACAACTTGGGCTAGTTTCCTCCACTTTTGGAGACAACTTGAGCTAGTTGCCTCCACTTTTGGAGACAACTTGAGCTAGTTGCCTCTTATATGGACACAACTTCAACAAGTTGACTCCACATGGTAGTGGTGGTCGTCGGTGGCGGTGGTTGGCGGCGGTGATGGTAGTTGATGACGGTGGTGGTTGGTGGTGGCGGTTATTGGCGGCGGCGGTGGTAGACAGTGGTGGTGGTTGGCGGTGGTGGTTGGCGGTGGTGGTGGACGGTGGTGGTGGTTGGCGGTGGTGGTGGAAAGTGGTGGTGGTTGGCGGTGGCGGTGGTGGTTGGCGGTGGTGGTGGTGGTCGTGTTGGCGGCGGCGGTGGTTGGCGGTGGACAGTGGTGGTGGTGGTTGGCGGTCGACAGTAAATGTATTTTCTTTCTTCTTTGTTTTTAAATAATGGCTATTGGTTTTGTATATACACTATATAAAGAGGGTATTTTAGTAATGTATTAGGCTTAGGGGTATTTGTAAAGTTCATAAGGGTATTTTTGCAAGGGGTCTCATAGTAGGGGTATATAGATAATTTTCCCTTTATTAAAATGTTTTCTGTTTCTAGATTTTGCACAAATTATCATTGGATGAATTTGAGATGGATCTGTTTGAGTAGTGATGATACTCTCAACTGGAATTTCGGTTCTGACCTTTTGCTAGATGGCAGGTATTGATATAGTTGTGAAAGTTGTTGTATGTTCATTTGTTATTGTTGGTGGTGAAATTGGCTCAAGTTGTTGCACATATGTGGGCAGTTTTACTAGTAGGGGTGAATACAATGAACTGGTTGGAAAAAAGGTAGGAAATACCAATAGGTCATAAAAATGATATATTAGATAGAGTTTAGTCCAGTTGACCTAGTCAACTTTCTGTTTGGTCATTTTTAAAAATATATATTATTGTTTGGTCCTAGAAATTACGGTTTGATCCTAGAATGACGCCATGGATGATGTAAGTGTCATCTTGTAGCGACATAAATACCCTTTTGAGACCATTACATCACCCATGACGTTATCCTAGGACATATATACTCAATTATCAAGAGAGAAGAAATCATTTTCAGATTTACTTTCTCTCACCTCCATATTTTCAGATCTAGTTTCCCTCTCTCTCTTTTCTTCTACTTCTTCTTCTTCTGCATAAACTATGAAGATTTGTGTGAGTTCTAGGGTTTTGATTTTGCAGAGATGATTATTACGACTTGTAGAGATGATAAAGATGATGAATAAGACGACGATTTACGATAATTTTTTCTTTTCTTCTCTGTTTGATGCTGCTGCGGTTGAAGATGATGATGAACACGATGAAGATGATAAAGACTTTCGAGATCTTCTGTTACTGATAACAGTGATTGATTTACAAATTTATAAAGATTTTTGTTGTTGAAGATGTGAAGACGATGAAGATGATGAAGAAGATGATGAACGACATAGTTTTCTATTGATCTTTGTTGCTCGTGTTGAAGATGAAGATGATGATCTATGTATTGTTGTTTGTGTTGAAGATCTTGTTTTTTGATGCTGAAGATCTTGATTTTTATGTGTTCATGTAAAGAATGAACTCGTGTTGATGAAGATGAACTCTGTTTTTTATGTATTTTTTTTTGTATGTTCATGTAAAGAATGAACTCTGTTTTTAGATCTTAAATTGTTAGGTGTTCATCTTAAAGAATGAACTCAATTTTATGTTTGAATCAGTTAGTTTTTGATAGGTGTTCATTTTGTCGAATGAACTGTGTTTTCTTATAGGTTCTATCAGGCTTTCATTTGAAGAATGAACTCTATTTTCATATAGGTGTTAAATGCTATTAATGAGAATAGTAATTCACTATTCTTAACAATAGGACCTGGCGACTTCTTGGTTCATCATACGATTGCTCTAGGTTTACATACAACTACATTGATCTTAGTAAAAGGTACTTTAGATGTACGTGGTTCCAAGTTAATGCCAGATAGAAAGGATTTTGGTTATAGTTTTCCTTGCGACGGTCCGGGACGAGGCTGTACTTGTGATATTTCGGCTTGGGACGCATTTTATTTGGCAGTTTTTTAGATGTTAAATACCATTGGATGGGTTACTTTTTATTGGCATTGGAAGCACATCACATTAGGGTAACGTTTCGCAGTTTAATGAATCCTCCACTTATTTGATGGGGTGGTTAAGAGATTACCTATGGTTAAACTCTTCACAACTTATCAACGGATATAACCCGTTTGGTATGAATAGTTTTTCCGTCTGGGTGTGGATATTCCTATTTGGACATCTTGTTTGGGCTACTAGATTTATGTTCTTAATTTCCTGGCGTGGATATTGGCAGGAATTTATTGAAACTTTAGCATGGGCTCATGAACGCACACCTTTGGCTAATTTAATTTGGTGGAGAGATAAACCAGTGGCTCTTTCTATTGTGTAAGTAAGATTGGTTGGATTAGCTCACTTTTCTGTAGGTTATATATTTACTTATACAACTTTCTTGATTGCCTCTACATCAGGAAAATTCAGTTAATTCCTTTTTTAAATTATCCTGTTTCAGCGATAATTAATTTTATGTTTTGATGGAGAAGGAGGCCCACCTTCTTAATATTTTTACATCTAGGATCCGACTTGTATCATTGATAATAATAGGAACTAAACCATTAATTTGAAAGAATGAACTCTGTTTTCATATAGGTTTTATCAGGTGTTCATTTGAAAGAATGAACTCTGTTTTTTTGTCATAATAATGAAGTTTTGTGTTGTGTTCATTTTTCAGTGTTTTTCATATGTGATATAGTTTGGTTTTTATCAGGTGTTCATTTGAAAGAATGAACTTTGTTTTCATATAAGTTTTATTAGGTGTTCATTTGAAAGAATGAAATCTGTTTTTTGTCATAATAATGAAGTTTTGTGTTGCGTTCATTTTACAGAGTGAACTCTGTTTTTCACATGTTATTTAGTTTGGTTTTATTAGGTGTTCATTTGAAAGAATGAACTCTGGAGTTCATCAGACAGAATGAACTGCTACAAAAATTAAGTAGGAATTATCACAGAAGGGTATTTTGGTCCATTTAATATTTTTAAATAATTATGGACCAAATGGAAAAGGTGATTTCTAAAAGTACCAAATTGATGTGGGCCCGGACATAAATGGACCAAACGATATTTTCCCTTATAAATAACTTTGTGTTTGGGATTCATTTTGAGGGATATTTTACTGTTCGAAATTGTATCTTGGAAGAAATGGGAATATGCTTTCTTCAAATATGATGTGCCAAAAGATATAAAGCTTGTTTGTTGGAAAATGAAGACATGGGTGCCCTTTATGAGCATCATTGTATCTAATAATGACATATACTACAGATCTCGGTTCTATTTTGTTTGAGGCATACAAACATAGGTTTGGATAGCACAAGCAACCAAATACCCTTAAGAAAAAGCAATCTGGTTACTTTTGGAAGAGAAGTTTTTATGAAAATAATATTTATGATTGTGTATATGTATGATCCTTTTTATTAAGTAATATGCTATAGTGAAAGCTCCAAACCACCAACTAGTAGGCTTGGAAGCATGGATTAGAAGAGCCAGACCTGATTTTGTTATTCGTTGAATTCAAATTTCAGCGCAACCGTTTTGAGATAAGGTATAGAGGATATGGGAATCGATGCACTACCCCTGAGCTATTGAGGAAGGAAGTGAAATTTTTGTATTCACCACTATTGCCATACTGGAGGGGTTTTGCATTTATGACCTGTTAGATTTTTTTATTTATTTTATAAAATGGACGAATGTTGGCAAGGAATTACGAACTAGGGGAAAGATCCATGATTAATTAGTGAGCGTAAACATCTAATAACATGAGATAATATCGAAAACCATTTGTTGATAAATATGGAAAACCCCATAAATCAGAGACAATTAAACTTAAAGGTTTGTCATATATTGTATTGATGTCTGGGAAATGAAGTTTCTTGCTCTTAATAACATGTCAAGCGTGAAAAAAATCAAATTTCTTATCGAAACATGAAAAGAAAAATTCCTAATAATAATTTTAAATATTGTGTGAAGCACTGTTGTCCAAGATGTTGATGCTAAATAGAAAGTATTTCCGAAACAAAGGAGGTCGAAGTTTCTTTGTCTATCTTTTGGATATTATCAAAGACATATAGCACATTCTTAGTCCTGTTGCGCAACATCGTTGTCCCCGTGTGAACATCTTTCACAACAAATTTTTTTTTAGTAAAATTCAAAATAAACACTATTATCTTTATAAAGGTATGTGACATGGAAAATATATTTTCCAGTATTGCTGGGATATAATAAATACGTTTTAGAAGAAATGATTGATTATTATATGTGAAATAAGGATTATCGACGTTTGCGGTTGGTTGAAAATTACCATTTCTAACAATCTGGCTTAGTACCATCATACTCATGATATATGTCCAGGTTGTTTATATCAATAGTTAAGTGATTAGTAGCTCCAATGTCTTTAAACCTAATTGTTCTTTGTCGGTCCACCATTTAAAAATTGATAAGATGCTAGTTATCGAGTTCGAGGAACAAAGTTTTGTCAAATCGAAACTAACATTTGAGCGCCTTATCATTTATTCTACCACACAGTTGGAATGTACCTTGTGTGTTCTGATTGATGGGTTAGGACGATTTGGCGGACAAGAATAGTTATGATCTCGAGTTCTTATTTGCTTTGGCCTTAAGAGACGGTGTTGCCCTTGAGGTTGGAGATTTATTTTCTATTGGTTGTTGGATCAAAGACAATTTCTAATCTAAGCGCATATCAAAGGTCATGAGATGAGCATAGAAAGTATCCATATCCACTCTTTTGTAGTACTCATGGATGTGACAATTGAATTATTAGAGCATCGCTCGGTCGAACTCACAAGTTTTGATATCTCAAGCTTGTTGTCAATATTGGATTCACAAAACTATATCTTGATTTCTAGTCTATTAAACTCAATTCTAAGATTGGAATTAGAGTACGGTAGTTGAGTATCAGACATCACTAAATAACCCTCGAAGATTGAAGAATGAAGAACAAACGAAGACGTTTGAGAGAAATTCATTAATAAGAGGTATGTGAAGTGTCATATGATTTTAATAGGTTTAATATTGCAAAGAATAAATTTTGATTTCAAGCTTGTCTTTGTTAGACTCTCGAAATATGATTCAAGCAATGGATGTTCATGGATCCTTAGAAATCTTAGTTAAAACAATTTATTGTTTATAAACTATTTTTGTTTCAAGTTGATCTTTTAGAAATTGCCCTAGCAATAATGCATACTGTATATGCTATTGGGAATATTTCAAATTAATTGTGAGATATTGAAAACTACTTGGTGCAAGGTATATATACTTATATGTAAAACCTAAATCAGTCTAAACTCCGCAGACTATAGAGGTTCGCCAACCCAAGTTATGGAATATCGCCACAACCCAAGTTATAGAGGTACGAACCTTTACATCTAAGTTCTGCGAGTTCTTCAGCAACACTTTGCGAGTGTCACAAGATAATTTAAAGAGTGACGTAATAGCTGACGAATGAAGAAACACGAGTAGAGCATGATTGTACTGCGATGGGTACGACGCTTGCGAGAATGGACATTATAACTACTGCAATAATATCGCAGGTCAGATCCGAAATTAAAGGACAACTTAGCTGCCATCCACTATGTAATTACCATATATAAAGAGACCCAGTAGATTCAGAGAGGGGAGGATGTATTTTTTGAGTGTTGAGAAAGTCTTGAGGAGAGAGAAAATTCAAGAGAGCGGTCGTATTCTTGATTTCTTCTATTTCTTGTAAACATTTCTGAGAATCAAATAATAAAGTATTGTTTTTGATCTTCAATTATGTGTTAAATACTGTGAATTCTTATCGAGGGTGTAGTATAGGATTTCCTGCAACTACATTTTGGCGCCCGAAACAGGGATTGAATTAACAAAAATCATAGAAAAAGCAAGGTAGAAGATGAGAGTTATTCAGGATTAAGAAGATAAATGAACAAATCAGTGAAATAGTTGAAGGAAGAATGATTAGAGCCAAAGAGAATTGTAGGAAATTAGAGTGTGGTATGGTAACAAGAACAATGATCGAAAAATTCCATGAAAACATTAAGGGGAAGATACATAAACGAGATTTTGAAGGAAAGAAAATTATGACGGTAGAGAAAATATCATCATTAAAGGATTGGGAAAAGTAGAAAATCACATTTACAGTAGCAGAAATACCAGAAGAAAATTTAAATCACACATCTCCTTTGGTAATCATGGTATCCACTGTACCAATGGAAAGGGGAAAATCAATAAAATCTGCGGAAGAATGGGTTGTTAATAGAACTTTGGTGGACGCAGGAAGTTCTGTGGACATAATATTTTATCATGCATTTAAGAAAATGGAATACAAAGATGAATAAATGTCTTGTTCAACATATCATATTCATGGCTTTGGAAAATCTTTAACAAAACCTAAAGGCGAAATAGTGGTACGAATTCCGCTAGGAAAGATCGAAACACATGTAACATTATGTGTGGTAGATGTGTAATCGCCATATAACATGATACTGGGAATACCATGGATACATGCAATCAAGGATGTAGCATCAACATTGCATCAATGCATCAAATTTCCTATGCCCGATGGAATTGGAGAAATTAGAGGAGATACTGATCTTGCGAAGCTATGTTATCAAACTGAAGTGAGAAATTATGAAGAGTGTCCAAAGCTACGAAAATCTCGTAGAAAAATGGCAAAAGAGACAAAGAAAGAAGAAGAATTTAAAGTTTGCATGATAAGAGCAAAATAACGAAAAGGAATACCCAGCGAAATCTCGCAAGAAGGAAATGAACTCGCGAGAGTTGTGAAAACTTCAACACCGATGGGAGAGCCTGAAGCCAGCTACACCGTAGCATATCCAACAAAAGAAGTAAATATTGGAAGTAAAGAAGAACCTAAGATGCTAAAAATAGGAACGAAGATGGATGCAGATGAAGAAGAGCAAACCGTAAACCTCTTGCGAGAGTATAAAGACATCTTCGCATGGAATATGGATGAGATTCCTGGGATAGACCCATTAGTTGCATGTCATAAACTAGAAATCAACAAGGAAGTAAGACCATTTAAGCAAAGGATAAGAAAAATCGCAACAACATACCATTCCCAAATAGAAGAAGAATTACAGAAGATGCTTGATGCGGGAATTATAAGGTAGGAAAAGTACCCGGAATAGATTGCAAATATGGTGGTGGTTCCAAAAAAGAATAAAGGGATAAGAATTTGTATAGATTTTACTGACTTAAACAAAGCTTGTCCTAAAGATAGCTTTCCATTACCAGATATTCCTCAAATGGTCGAATCAGCAGCGGGAAATGATAGAATATCTTCATTAGATGGGTATAAAGGATATAACCAGATTTCTCTCGCTGAAGAATACCAAGAGCACACCGCATTCTTTTCCCCAAGAGGATTATATTTTTATACAAAGATGCCCTTTGGTTTACGAAATGTAGGTGCAACGTATCAAAGAATAGTGGAAAAAGTGTTTTCAAAATGGATCCATAAAATATTAGAGATATATGTAGATGACATGTTAGTTAAAAGTAAAGAAGCTAAAAACCATGTACAAGACTTAAAGGAGATCTTCGATCAAATGCGACATTTTAACATCAAGGTGAATCCTGAAAAATGTATTTTTGGAGTAGCTTCAGGGAATGTTTTTGGGATATATTGTGTCAAAGGAAGGAATACAAGTTGATCCAGATAAAGTACAAGCAATTTGTGACATGTCAACACCAACAACCGTAAAAGATGTGCAGAAGTTGAATGGGCTGTTAGCCTCGCTAGGAAGATTTATCTCGCGATCTTCAGATAAATACAAGCATTTCTTCAACATACTCAGGAAGGGTACAAAATTCAAGTGGACAGACGAATGTGAGAAGGCTTTTCAAGGAATTAAAGAATATTTGATGAACATATCTATCTTACAGAAACCAGAGCTCGGACAAGAATTATTGATCTACCTTGCGACAACCTCGCACGCGTTAAGCGTAGTATTATTGCGAGTAGACGCAGGAATAGAAAAACCAATTTATTACATCAGAAAAACATTTAATACTGTAGAGAAAAATTACTCAAAGATTGAGAAGTCAATTCTGGCATTGGTTTATGCAACCTTTAAACTTCGTATCTATTTTCAAGCACATAAAATAAAAGTATTAACAAAGGTACCAATTGATTCAGTAATGAAGAATTCAAAATGATCAGGCAGGGTTGAGAGATGGAATGCACAAGTAGGGCACTTTGAAGTCATATACGAAATCCTATCCTCGCCAAAATCACAAGATGTAACAGATTTTTTAGCAGAATTTCCTCTAGAAGATGATGAAGTTGTAGAAGAAATGATGGACATAGAAGAAGAACATGGAGACCCAAAAGATCTATTAAAAGAACCCAACATGTGGGAAATATTGGCGGATGGATCATCAAATGGGGAAGGTAATGGAATTGGAGTTGTCTTTATTTCACCAGAAGGAGAAAAATGGCTTTTTTATTTCGTCTGGAATTCACGTCCACTAATAGTGAGACAGAGTATGAAGCGGTAGTGCATGCGTTAAAATTCGCAATAGAAATGAAGTTGGAAAATGCAAGAATTACTAGTGACTCGCAATTGGTTATTCACCAGATAAAAGGAGAATATACAACAAATGAACCATCTTTGAAGAAATACAAGAAACTTGTTGAAGAATTGTCTGCGAGAATTCCAAAAATAAAATGGATACATATATCAAGAAAACATAACAGACTCGCAGATGCTTTTGCTTTCATATCTAGCATGATGATAAATCCAGCTGCGAGATGCATAAAAATTCAGACACTTGTATCACCATTAATCAATAAGGAAGAAGAAGAAGAATATGAAGCAAATGTGATGATAATAGAAGGTGATGAAGAAGAATCAAAAGTCAATATTGCAGATTGGCGAACAGAACTTCATGCATATTTGGCAAGAGGAGGGACACCAAGAAATAGATTAGAAACACATAAATTAAAAAGCCGTGCAACAAATTATGAATTAAGAGATGGAGTATTATATCGCAAATCTTTTAATGGACCATCGCTAAGATTCTTGACAAGGGAAGAAGGACAAAAGGTGTTAAAGATGTTGCATAGTGGAGATGCTGGTAATCACAGTAGGGGAAGATCTTTGGCATACAGAACAAAAATGCAAGGTTATTATTGGCCATATATGCATGAGGACGCGAAGCAACTTTCAAGACGATGCGAAGATTGTCAGCGATATGGAAATAAAATACATGCACCAGGGGCACCATTATCATCCTCAACTAGTGTGTGGCCTTTTGGAAAATGGGGGTTGGATATCGTGGGACCATTTGTACCGGGTTCTGGACAAAGAAGATATTTAATTATCGCTACAAATTATTTCACAAAATGGGGAGAAGTAAAAGCAGTGCAACACATCCGCGACAAAGACATTTTTACATTCATATTTGAAAATATAATTTGCATATTTGGGATTCCTGCACAGTTGGTATCTGAAAATGGAAAACAGTTTGAAGGACAGAATATCGAATTGTTACTTAATGCATTTAAAATCAAATGTGGAAAATCGACACCACTATATCCACAGGCCAACGGATAGGCAGAGGCAACAAATAAGACAATTGCAGATATACTGAAGAAGAAATTAGAAGGACACCACAGGGAATGGTGCGAACAAGTACATAATGCAATATGGGCTTACAATACAACTAGATGGGAAGCTACCGGAATGTCACCTTTTTGTTTGACATATGGGGTTGAAGTTGTGTTACCAACATAGGTTGCTATTCCTACAAAAAAAAGATAGGCTTGGGAGAAGAATCTTAGTGCTGGGATGATTCTGAATAAGCTGGAAGAATTGGAAGAGAAGAGAGAAAAAGCTTTACAACATATGGAAAATTATCAGCGAAGAATAGTTCGCGAATACAACAAACATGAATTCCAACCAGGTGACCTAGTTCTGCGAGAAACACCAAGTTATCAGCGAGAAAATGGTGGTAAACTGGCAAGAAAATGGGATGGACCATACATCATTAAAGAGATAGTTGAAACTGGGGCATACAAATTAATGGATCTTGAAGGAAGAGATGTTGGTCAAAGACTTGATAGACCATGGAATAGATTATTCCTGAAAAGATATTACCAATGACAAATTTTGCGAGATTAGAGATGCTGGTATGTTATATGATGAAATGGATAATAAATTTTTCTATATTACAGCTGCGAGATTCTTCCAACAACAGAGCAAGTAAGAAATGCGAAAATATCGCAAGAAACGCGAATAAAAATTTCGCAGAGATTAATAGAATGTGACGAACCTTTATGGCGTACAACCTAGTTCGCGGATACGATTTCGCAAGAGGCAAATGTAAGACCTAAATTACATCATATAAGGGGGTATCTCTTTTCATGATTCGGGGATAAGGTTATACCGCTGCTGGAACCTGAGTCATGGAGATGTTGGGGTTAAAGAAAACCTATCCGGGGGAGTTTTGTCTGATTTCCAACTGTATAAGGTTATACCCTGGTTGGACGACCGAGGGTCTCTTCTAAGGAGTACAGAGTATGACTAAGGCGCCGAGGTACACGGTTGACCAAGGGTGCCCGGGGCATACGAAACTACCCTGGCCATTCTTGGAAAGTCTTGGCTATGATGCACTCGGCCCGAAGAAAACCCCACTTAAGGTGCAGTCTTGTAACTATAATCCATATAGGCATAAAGTACAAGAGGCTGCGAAAACAACTGGTTGTTGTTAAGACCGGATGGGAGGAGCTAGTATTGTATGGCCGATGTGCCCTCCTTGAAGGAGCAACCAGGGGGAAGATAAGGGAGGCACCCTCCATTAGGGAGATGATAAGTGTCTTAAGACGGCAATGTCATGGGGATTTATGATCGCAAGAACATTTAGACCTGTCATATTGTCGCGTGACAAATACTATACAGAGGCAACAAGCCATAAGAAAAATCTAAGATGAGATCAATGGGTTTTTACATGAAAGTGTAAAGATGTCCTGTGATTTCATCGCAAGATGGCAATGTCATAGGGCTTTGTTCTCGCAAGAGAGTTTAGGCTTGTCATATTGTCGCAGATAAATTGACAAAATATGGATAAGGAAAGATCAATGGGTCAATACATGTAAATGTAAGGACGTCCTGCGATTTTGTCGCATAAACAAATATTTGGCAAAATAAGATCTTTAACAAGGAAGACAAAATAAGACCAACAGAATAATCCCAAATATTAACTATTTTCTTTTAAGAATGCAGGAAAGATTTGAAGAGATAAATAATATCCTTCATAATTTTTTCAGAAATATTATTCAGAATCACACAGCAGGATTATTCATAATTTCTCAAAGTATTAGTAATATCGCAGTACTATCCATAATTTCGCAAGTACTATTCGCAACAAAGTTCGCAAGAAAAGACTTGTTCAATGCAAGAAAGATAATGAGGGGAAAGTATGGGAATTGATAAATAAAATATCATTATCTTCCTTGAGAATATTCAGAATATCAAAAACAAAATTAGATTCCAAAGTCGCATAAAGATACATTGCTCGCAAGAAAGAAGAAGAAAAAGAAAACTAGAACAAAATTCAAACTTCTGAATTGGACTCGCCAGCTTCATTATTTTTGACAGTGTTATCAACTTCATCAGTATTCTTCTCATTACGATTAATTCGATCTTCCTCTTCTTCTAGCTCTTCGCCAGCAATTGCTTCACCACCATCAAAAACTTTTCTAGGAGAGCTTTTTTCTTCTTCGGTTGAATCTTCTTCTTCACCACTTACATAGTTTATATCATTATCAATGAGAAGAGGAATTTTATCATCATCTACTTATAAAGGATCAACAGATACAGGGGGAGAGAATTGGATATCAGAATATCATTCACAAGAACTTTAGCATTAAGATGAACCTTGCGAAGGAAACCTCTATCACAATTTCCGATCTCTATATTTTTGAAGTATTCAAGGTAGTCATATCTCCTCTCTGCACGATCGCGAGATTAAACAAGATGGGCGGTGAGATTTCCGTTTTCTTTGCAAACTTTACCCAGTTTTTTAGTCAGGTCAGAAATGGTAGAATGAAGACTTTTTCCAGATTCTGCGAGAAACATAAATTGACAAGAAAATATTCAGATAAGAATCTCGCAACAAATATAGCAGAGAAATTAAATAGAGAAATTAAAAGTTAAGGCAGTCAAAATGACTACGTTCTTTTTGAGAAGTTAAGTTTTGAATTAATGTTAAGAAACAGTTCTCCCATTGGTTCATGGCGTCATCAAAGTTATCTCCAATTATACCCTTCAGGTGAGACTTTATAATTTCTTATTTGGAGTGAAGATAAGTATTTATTTTTGCTAATAAGGAGTAAGATTCTTCTAACTGAGAATATTGATCTTGGAGTTTACTGGCCTTTAAACTTAGAGTTAGACTACCCTTGATAAGTTTATCTTTCTCAGCGACATATGATTCGGTTACTTCCTTTAGTTCATCTTTTAGTGAACGAAGAGATTGTTCTTGGTTGTTACACACTTTCTGAAGAATATTTATTTGCTATGAGGAGATCGCCCATCTTGTTTAAATAACTACGTTTCTCCTGAGATAAAGTTTTGTTTTCATCTGATAAAGATTCCATCGCCAAGTTAGCTTGAGTTAAAAAATATGAGAGGAGAGTAACTTCACTACTTAATAGATTTTGCCTTTGCGCTAATTGATCATTCTCATTGGTAAGATTATCTATTTGATCGATTGAATATGTGTAAAGATTATCTAATCTATTATATTGATCCATCCAAGAATCTCTCTCAGTACGAGATTCTTTAGCAACAAACTCTAATTGAAATATCTTCATTAATCGTTTCTGTTTTAAAGCTAAATAGGCAAACCAAATATTTAAAAGGGAATTGAGTACAGAAAAGATGAAAATCTACTAAAACAGAAAAATTAGAGGCAGAGGCAGAAGAACTATACCTTTTAACTCCTTGTTTTTATTGTGAAGATTTTCACAATCAAGAAAAGAGTTGTGAAGCTTGTGATCAAGAATATCACATTATGAAGTTTTGTCTTGGAGATTTCTCTTTAGATCTTCAACTTCATTTTCTAAAGACGCTTGCGAAGAAATTCGATCAGAACCAAAATATTTGATTAAAGTCTCGCAAACATCATATTTGAAAGGGTCAATAGAAAATTTCCTTGCATCATCTAAAATGTCAGATAAAACTTTAAAAGAAGCATCGACCCCTACTGATGCTTCTTTAGATGAGGGAAGAGGTGCAGAGGGTGAAGTAATAATGATGGTGAGTTGGAAATTTGAGTCATTTGCAATGGTTGCATCACTATAAGGTGGAGTGTCTGTAAAAGTGACGATTGGAAGTAAAATAGGAGAGGAAGAAGTTTTGTTCATAATAGTTTGGGGAGTTTCATCCATTGGAGGATTAGTGGCATTAGAAGTATTGATGATGACATTCTCGCAAATAGAGGATGGAGGTTCCATCTGTGAAGTAGTAGAAATAGGTTTTGAAGACGAAAACTTGGGAATAACAATATTAATCTCAAGGGTCTTGGCTTTGCGATGTTTTTTGCGAGGTTTAACAGCATTTTCATCACCCTGCGAGTAATAATATAGATAAGAAACAGAGGCAACAATATTGTTATTAAGAAAAGAAATGTTTCTTACTAACTTATGACTCGCAGACTTCCTTTTCTTTTCAGTAAGTATTTGTTGTGAATCTTCGAGAAGATTAGGGTTTTGTTCGACAAACTTGGTGTTGGATGCAGTTCCACTGAAAAGAAAACATGGTAGGGGAGTTATATAAAATCATGCAAAAAAGATCAAATAAAGTGAATAAGTATGATTTAGACAATCAAAATCGAGTTTAATAATGTCCGAAGAACACATACCTTGAAGATTCTATTGAAGCAGCAGCATATGAATTTGCAGAAGAAGAAAGCTGCAGGTAGGGAAATTTTTGCAGAGAGTGAAGAGGTGAAGAATACGAAGAAGTAAAAGAAGAAAAAATATTTCTTTGATAGATTCTTTCTTTTATAGACAGAAGGATGGTAACCGGGTAATAAAAGATTAACTGGTAAAAAGAGGAATATTTGACACGTGTAGGCGGTAACACTTAATTTACGGAGTTATTTTAATCATAAAAGATGAAATGATGAATAGTTGCGGCATTTTATTTCTCATGATCTTTCCTCCTTCACAGAAAAGACATGAGAAGAGGCAAGATGCAGGATCAGAATATCGTCACAACAACACTCCTGCGAGATTTACAGCGACAGCTTTGCGAGTTCTTCGGCAACACTTTTCGAGTGTCACAAGATAAGTTAAAGAGTGACGTAATAGCTGACGAATGAAGAAACACAAGAAGAGCATGATTGTCCTGCGATGGGTACGACGCTTGCGAGAATGAACATTATAACTACTGCAATAATATCGCAGGTCAGATCCGAAATTAAAGGACAACTTAGCTATCATCCACTATGTAATTACCCTATATAAAGAGACCCAGTAGATTCATAGAGGGGAGGATGTATTTTTTGATTGTTGAGAAAGTCTTGAGAAGAGAGAAAATTCAAGAGAGCGGTTGTATTCTTGATTTATTCCATTTCTTGTAAACATTTCTGAGAATCAAATAATAAAGTATTGTTTTTGATCTTCAATTATGTGTTAAATATTGTGAATTCTTATCAAGGGTGTAGTGTAGGATTTCCTGCAACTACAGGGGTAGGTTTACAAACCCATTGAATCTGACTTCACAAACTGTCAAGTTTAACAAACCCGGTTTGCAAAACCCTTGGGCCTGACATCGCAAACTGCTAGTGGTTTGCAAACCCCTTGATTCTGACTACACGAACTTCTAGTGGTTCGCAAACCTATACAGTTCCAGTGTTGGAAGAAGTACACGAACTATTTTATATGACTATGTTTGGTTTTGTTAAAACTATCATAATAATTTTAAGACAACTTTATTCACGAAATCACTTGGGCCCTTGGGTTATTGATTAGTCTTGAGTGTTGTTGAACACTGATAGTGCTTGTGAAATGATAAGGGTACTAAGTGCGCCACAATCTTTCTAATGTCAACCTATAAGTCCTATACCTTGCGTGGTCTAATATAGATATAGATTGTCAAGAAGATAACAACCACAAGTTATACATTTGGCATATACAAAGACACTACCAACTTCGTATAGTTGAGACCAAGTAAACTGCCCTTAGTTACCTAGTTTCCTCAGTATCCCTTCGCCTACAACCAATCTTGCCAATACATGTGAATCCTAAGATATAACCCGCTATCTTAAGTTACTTCAGCCTCTCTAAAGACTTTAAGCACTCAACCCTTTCGATCGTCTTCCAAATAGTAAATGACTAAGTTGTTTGGTAACCACTCTCCATCTCAGTAAATCAATCAGAGATATTTGTATTGAGTGTGACAAAGTATTTTCTGATAATCAATTAAACTCCTTTGTCGGGTTTGGATCTTTCAAGATCTGGATTAACAAGTTAACCAGATCGAGTCAATAGAACTACCAGATTTGGATACTGAAGAGTACCACCAAATGATAGCTTGTCCATCTAAATCCGACTACCAATAAAAATTATATCAAAAGATAAACTAGATCTAGTCGGATCCCAACCAATCAAGTTTGTGCACGAAGCAAATTACAAAGATACAAAACCAATAAGAAAAATCTTTTTGTATTCAAATATTCAATAGTCTTTTGTACCTGCACAATAACAAATTTCTGACTTATGATCAATCACACACATAATGATATCCATTGACAATGGATGATCACAAGTCAACGTTAGTATCTTGATCTAGTTTGAGTGACCTTATGTCAGAAGAGAAGGGTCTTAAGAATAATCAAACTAGGTGCAACCAAGAGTTAATAACCATTAGTCGATCAAATCAATAATTTAAAACTAAAATAATAATGCAATTATAGTTTCCCATAAATGGTACTAGCAGACGCTTCTTGATCCCAAATAAGTCTTTAAACTACCAGACGGGTAAGAGATTTCACCCAATTAGGTTATTTACCTCTCTAAGATAGTATTACGAGAATACTATTAGTTGGCTACACCAAAAACAACAAAGATGAAGTTTTCCTAGATCATGATGAGTTTGTAAGAAGAACAAACTTCACTATTTATATACCAAGGTAGTTTGGACACCAAGGAATTTCCATAACCGTAGATATTCTTCAAATATGCAATAAAGCACCTAAATTCGGATATGCAATAACCAAGGTAGTTGGACACTAAGGAATTTTCAACCAATATCCAACTGTATAACCGAAATCTTCATGGACAACTCAGTATTAGCTAGCAATTGATTAATATATCTGTTCAGAGATATATTTTGATTGTTGGTAAAACAAAACATATTAATTTCGAAAATCTTAAAAAAGATTCTCTACTATATTGGGTTGGGATCTCACCTTGAGTATCAAGGAATATCTTTGAACAATTAAGAAATAATATTTCAGCACATGTTCAAATTATTCATTATGTCAACATCTTGAATTTCCTATTTTGCAAACCCGATTTCCAAATCACACAAATCCTAAAGTGCAAGTGACTTAGAGAAATCGATTTTTCCTATTGGGATCGAATCTACCTTGAATCCAAATATAGGCAGTGATTGGTTCTACCTTGACTCCTAAAATAAGCTAGGACCGGTTCTACCTTGACTCCTAACATAAGCTAGGATTTGTTCTACCTTGATTCCCTATATAGCTTATGATCCGTCCAACCTTAAGATCTTCAATGAAAACTAGACCTTAAATCCTTTTGTTGATGGTGGATTTTCAGCAAGGGCTAAAATCATAAAATCATGATACTACATGTTTCTGACCCGGCTTCAGGTAAGCATGTGATGAATCATATTTTATGATCCGTGATCCGTTTCACGATCTCTTACTGAGCGAACATTCCTCTCAGATCTATGATGAATGTGTTTCTCGAAAGGCCTCCCATCTTTCATAATCACCTCTACATAGAATCTTAATGATTGGGCGGTACTCTAGACATAATTGTTTGTTAGAGATCTTAACGCCTTCAGGACGTCACGCTGCACGTTGTTCCCTGACTACGTAGAGAAACCATGTATATAATTGTTGATGGTGGATTTTAGTTCAGGGATAAAGTTGTAAAACCAATTTTTATGTGACCATCCTGCAGAGGATGAGACTATTTTATATAAGTGATGAATACTTCTTCGCTTTATTAATT
The DNA here is from genome assembly GCA_023529315.1 of Papaver bracteatum. Classification (NCBI taxonomy): domain Eukaryota; kingdom Viridiplantae; phylum Streptophyta; class Magnoliopsida; order Ranunculales; family Papaveraceae; genus Papaver; species Papaver bracteatum. Next base: position 4,184,478 of record JAJJWX010005152.1, read on the forward strand.
CACCTAGAATGGAGCATGTAGCAACAATCCCCCGAATATTCTATGAATTTTATCATTATTGATTAATGCATAAAACGCCTTGTATTTTCTATGTTGTTCTTAGCAGAACTCTCATTATTGGTGCGGCATGATGACTGATTGTTACTCGCAGCAGGGTAGCATGAATATCCAAGTACCAACAGTGAGGCATGCATGAAATGCCCGTACAGGCTGTAACTCTTGGAGTTTTATACTAGCCCAATTGAGCATACATCTCTCGGAGTGTTATACTAGCCCGATTGAGCATCTAAACTGTCCATAGCAGTCTAGGAATGATCACAATCATCCAACTTTACCAGCATGATTGGATGTCCCAGATCAAATCCATGACCCCAAGCAGGAATTGGAAATTTCACTACCGATCCAACGCGGGTCATGCATGGTAGGCCTCCCCAAAAGGGGTGGCATAGCTTGCCAAACCGTCTAACCCAAGCAGAATGGACAAGAAAACCTAAATTAGGGTCTGCGGCACATTACATGTGTCTCAAAATGATCTTAACCATCCATCTTCGCAGGCATAGATGGAGGGTGTAGATATAGATTCAAAGGGCCCAGAGCATGTCAACAAAATCACCGTGGGCCCGTCTACACAAATGACCAGTCAGTCAAGACCAACTATGGTTGGTTGTCCCAATTCGTGCGCCCAAAAAAAGACATGACGCACTGCCAAACCCTAATTAGGGTTTGTATTGATCACGAGCATCCGTTTTCTCCTGATAGAATGAAGGGTTTATGAGACAATTGAATAGGTCCAGTGAACATCAACATGATCACCATGGATCCATCTATCTCCTCACCCGACCGACCAAGGCATACCATGCCTGGTTTTTCCAAATCGCATGCCTAAACTAGCGTGGTCATGCTTCCCAGATCATAAACTGATCTCGACCACTCAACTTCGCCGGACGAATTGAGTTGCTTAGATCACGTTTCCATGGGACAGTCAGGTATAGGCGTGAATACCAGCCTACCATCTACACGCTGGACCAAATGGTCGAGACAAACCAAGCTTGGTCGTCTCGAAACACGCGCCTTGAAGGTGGCATGCCGCGCCCCTTTAGGAATCCTTTGCGACATAGGATTTCTGTCGCAAATCGATCTCATACAATTAAATTCACCGGTAAATTTGAGTGGCCTAGATCAAATATTTGTGGGACAGTGAAGCATGGACATGGACATCAGCATGCCGTCTACACGCATGCCTGATCGGCACTCCATGAAACGTCTCCCAGGCTTGGATTAAACCAAGATGAAAGAGTGCACTCGTGCACTTCTTAAACCTTAATCCGATGGTCGAAGATGTGGGTCGCAAGTTATCTTGTCTGTCCAACTTCGCTAGCCTGGAAAGACGGCCTAGGATAGGAGTTAGGCGACCAGTGAGGTATCACCGTGATCACCTTCTGCCACTCTACCACACCATGTGGTCGGCCAAGGGAGGGCTTGCTAGCGCAGCTTCCAAACCATCACATGAAGTAGGTAGGGCATAATGCTCAACAACGATGCTTCATATATGCCGAATACATTCGATACATAACCTGCATAGAATACACACGATACTTTACAAGTATCGACTTCCTAAATAAATTAGTTATTTAACTAGCATTACATGCTACCTTATGTGGGTCCCATGATCCACACACTCGAGACATCAATCATGTCACAAACTGGGGATACATACTGGGGTATTGGTCTGGCGGTTTACATCGTGTAGCGCGCCATCACAAGAACGTGTCAGGAAAATATGGACGGTTAGTGATGATAGGAGAAGTGGGCAAGATTGATCGTGTGACACTAACACATAACTCCACTAATCCATCACTCCACTTCCTCCACTTCCCAAGAGACGTGAATAAGGCTCAAATGACTTGTATAAATAGGTTCTTCTCCCTATTTCCAACAACACACAAACCAAGTGTTAATATGAAACGTATTCAAACACCCAGAGCCTGCTTGCATTAATCGTAAGCATGCTCACCCTTCTGTTACAAGTCATAAACAAGCCTACACCTTTACAATCTCAACACCTTCTTTGGTTCCCTCCCTAAGATCAACCCCATCTCCTTCACTTTGTGACAAAAACAAGTATGGAACAACCATTTCTTGGTTTAGGCCAGAATTATATAGATTGATATCTCGAATCAAAAGCACTCCCGTGTAGTACATTTGTTTAAGGTTTAAACTCATTTCTCATCCACACACCCCAAATTACCAAAACCAACAGAAATAGTTTTCACCCATAAACAATTGGCGACCACAGTGGGAGATTAATATCTCGGTTATAGGATCAATTTTCAATTTCATTTCAATCTGTTCAAATTGCAAGATGCTAGAACTTATGTCAGGATCAACGATCAATTCCGATGGAACCAGCGCCAACAACACTCTTGGTATTGCTGTCCCTATCAGTGGAGCTTCCATGCAGAATGTGATTAATACATCTCATGGAGCCGTCTCTTCTACCACTAACACCAGCGGAGAAGTGGATATTGCAGTAGGCGTGACACCTCCTATCACCAGAGCCAAAGCAGCCACAAATCCCGGCATTTATTCAAGTGTAACGCCTCCAGTTATCACCAGGGCAACCGCTACTCCTCCATTAGGACGAGGGGATGGAGGAACAAGAGGAGGACAACCCTCTATCACCATGGTGGACTTGATGGAAAGACATGAAGTTCTTGCTAGAGCCCAAACATATATGGATGCGACTCAGAAAGAGGTACTTACTTTTATCAAAACCCTAACCGAACGATTGCCGCAGGGGCCACGACAACCCCTGGAGCCAACGAGGAACGTGTTCGATGCACCCGGGGCAGGCACTTCAATGGCGCATACCCGCATGGATGAGGAAACTCGTGACACTCCTGAACACCCAAGAGAAAGATGCCAACCATCCAACTTCATTACGCGTGAGGACATGGAGCGAATCCTCCGAAGCCCGGGGAAAAGGAAATATGGAAAACATGCACCAACACCAGCCTCCAACCCTCAAGATGTGCAACGAATTCCTGTCCCAAGGGGATATGTCTCTCCTCAATTCTCCCTTTATGATGGTACTGGTAACGCTCGTGAACATGTATCTCGATTTTTGGAATCTTTAGGAGAACACGAATACAATCATTTTCTCCGTCTGAAAGAGTTCTCGAAGACACTTATCGGAAGAGCATACACTTGGTACAATAGTCTCGCACCTAACAATATATCCAATTGGAGTGAGATGGTTGACACCTTCTACAGGAAGTATTTCTTCGTGTCAGAGTAGGTCACCTTTTTAGATTTTGGAAGAATCTTTCAACGGAGCAACGAACATCCGAACGACTTCGTCAAGAGGTTCAAAACTCAGGTGTTGGACTATCATGATCCGAATATCACCGAATGCCAGTTAGTGGATCTATGCATTAATGGAATGATTCCTATATACCGTGCTTTGTTAGAGAACTTGGGCTTTCAAACATTTTCTGAGCTACATGAAGCTGCTAAACGATCGGCCATAACAGCCCCAGCGTTATTGGAGAGAACTAAGATCATCCGAAATAAAGATGCGCACGATAGCCGAGGAAGCAGGCGTCTCATCAAAAAACAATACAACACCGGCCCTTCTGTGATTGTGGTAGGAAAAGAAGGGAAGAGGAAAGCGTCAGCAAGAGAACAACCGCCCAAGCTTGCAGCATCAGCACATATGACTTCGTCTCTAAAGAGAGAAGACAAAACTCCTATGCAAGAGTCCGGAGATACATTTTCAAATTTCCCCTTTCCCATGAATAAAGTCATACAACTTCTGGAAGAATGGATTCAAGATGACGCGATCAAGCTACCACCTATCAGATGCCCACCGACTGAGGACGAGATGACAAATCCCAAGTTCTGCCGCTACCATAGGTTTGTCCATCACCCGACCAAAGATTGCAACAAGTTGAAACAAATCTTCAGAGAAAAGGTGGAAGCAGGAGAACTCCAGTTAGGAAACGAGAGAGTTCATAGGGACCCTCTTCCCATTAGAAGCTGCATGATCTTGGGGGATTCTATCTGCAAGAATGTATAGACCATGATGGAATGTTTGTGTGAAATCTGGTATCTCTCAAAGGGACAACGTTAAGACATGTTCACAGCCCTCAACCATGTTGTGTCAGGTAGGCATTTGTATCCTGAAAAGGAAGCAGTCTCGAGGCCACAATCTTTCCTTAAAGACGCGACCAACAAAGGAGACTGGGGACTCTTGACCATCACTCGTTTGAAAGATGTCGAGTTCGAAAACACATTGATTGATGCAACCTCCGAGTTCAACATCATCACTGTCAAGACTCTGAGGGCCGCAAGGATTTCAAAACAAGAAGCTACTCGCATCCTAACCGTGATTAGGAGCTCAAAAGGAGAATTCAGGGATGCCTATGGATACATTGACCTCGAAGTTAAAATCGGTGATACTCTAACACATGCTAAAATTTACATAGTGATAGAGTATCCGAATTACAACATGATCCTGGGACGCCCATGGATACACAATAACAAAGAAGCATTAGGAGTGAGTCCTTTGCCGATTTTAATAACTGAAAGAATCTCCAACAAGCCATCAACTCCTGAAGATTGTTTATTGCCGTATCAACACCTTGCAAATGTGACACAACTTCCTAGAGAAAGCCCGAATTCATACCTTAAAAGGTTCTGAGCCCATGTCAATCGAACAACCCTTTTTACAAATAGTAAAGCCTCTTCCTGCTGAGGCTCGGGGACTTGTTTCAATTTAAAACCTAACCGCCACTAAGAGGTGTGAGTGGGATACTTGTCCTTTCAAACTTTTTGCTAAGAGCTTGGAAGCAGTCAGAGACAACGTGTCCCAGAAACAAGATAATGTGTCAAGTCCAAATCCGTTTCAAATTGGAGATATGGTAGCAAAGAGGACCACGTTTCAAGTTAGAAACATGGCGGTGAAAATGACTAACCAATCTGATTTGTCGGTGACAAAGGAAGATGAACCATATTTGGTAGCATATGTTATCCTAGGAGGATACTACAAGATAATCAATGCTGACAAGCTTGAGGGCGTGACGATCCACTCACGATGGCTTAAACCCTACAGTACTTAGAGACGCTGTACTACTCTTCCTCTCCAGCGTTCTCCGTAATGGTTCCTCCAACGTTCCTCCAACAATTTCCCTTTCCTTGTTATTTTGTAATTCCTTCAAAAAATGATTGCAATACTTACATTCATAATTATTAGGGTTCCAATTTCTTAATTAAAGTATTATTTTATTTAGAAAATTTTACCCCTGGGAGTGACACAAAGACCTAGGTTCGACCTGAGTCATCATTATCCACCAGGTTAAACCATTATTACCCACCATACTAAACCAGAGAACCCTAAAAGGAAAACACTTCACACTTTTCGGGAAAGTTGGAGGAATAGAATGCATGCAAAGAAAAAAGGAAATCATCTTGAACAGTTTGTCCCATCTTACATCAGGAGGGCGCAGACGAGCTTATGCCAGGAGAGTGCGGACAGGTCCATGGTATTTCATTATGGCATTACTTCTCTTCTCACAAGGATCACATACAATCATATGAAGGCACAACCACTATGATGCAGTCTTAATGAAGAATTTATCTCAAAAATAAGAAACTCGTTCAAACAAGTAAACAGAAATAAGAAAACCTTGAACTCAACCGCCACTGAGTACAAGGAGGAAAGTATTCACAAGATCACGGGAAAATACTCAGAAAAGAAGAAAAGAGAAATAACAAGAAGATTCAGTCATCAAAGGTCGACCGTGTCTTCTCCACCATTGAAGTATTCCTCAACGTCATCACGTGTCGCTACTGCTTCTTCCTACGGGTCTGCCTCAGCCTCCACTTCAGGTATTTTTGCAACTACGTTCTCAATGATGTCCCTAGCATTGGAAGCTTCTATATCTTCCTCAAGAGCCGCTAAAACATTGGAGATCGTGCTGACAACTTTTGGGAGTTCGGGCTCGTCCGTATCAGAATCAAGAATGATCACACCATCGCGGATCGGATAATCACCCATATCTTCCCGTGGAGGCCGTTCATGTTCAACTCTTCGCTTTTTCAGTCGTGCAGCAAATCTCTCATCTCTTGCGCTTACCGGTGGTTGCGACGTTTCCTCAAGCCTCCATTTTTCTTCCCTGTCGATTAAAGTCAGAATATCATGAACACGTTCTCGAGCGACATGAAGGTACAGAATTGGCATGCCCCGTATGGCGCGATCAGCTTCGAGAAGCGGAACATCAATTTTAGCCACCACCTCCTCGAACATACCATCAGTCTCGGGTTTGTTCACTTCGAAGCTTCTTTCAGGAGAGATACCAGAGCAGTCCTTTCCAGTCGCCTCCATTTTGCAAAAATGATCTATGATTATGTTAACAAAATTCATCACAAAAAGATCGAGTTAATCAATGGATATGGAGTAATACCTGAACAAAGAAAAAAACAATTATGTGATGGGAGAAAACTTAGCATCTTCTTTACATTTCACGAGTTAACAAGATCCCAGAGAAAAGAGGAGTCTTCACTTACGGTATGCAAAGGCTACAAAGGCGGGATAACGATCAATGGACATTTATCGAATATTTGGAGATAACTGCCTTGCGATGAAAGGAAACGCATCCACTACAAGAAACGGGTCAAGTTCTATCTTGGGGACTCGATTATGTCAATGCCTAGCTAATGGAATAGTACGAGCACACTGCAGGCCTATACTTGGATGAAGCGGGTATTAGGCTACGTCATCAATCCAGGTTGGTCGAGGTCACAAGGCCGTCATAAGGTCGATGTTCGATCAGGAGTACACGGTGAGACCCACGTTCAATCAAGCATGCATGGGGACCCGTATTCGTTCACACGTATCATAGCATAATTTTCCTTTATTTATGGGAATCGTGTCTACTAAATCTAATCCAAGGGTTTTTCAAGCTACAACCTAAAAGTTAGGTTTTGCATGCAATAATGGAAAATCGTGGAATTAATTATGATGCATCTTGTGAAGAAGTTTCATCTACAACGGGATAATTCTCCGAGAAGATGACGAAGCACCTACCTGATGGACAAATAGCAATGGTTGCGATGAAGTCCAGCGACGTACATCAATGTCAGCAACACATCCAGCGGCGACACGTCCGACGAAGGGAGAATGTAGGCGAGCGAAAAACAAAAAGAAAAGGGGGTCGGTTCCCTTTTATACAAGAACAGTTAAACAATCCTAATAGAAGCAGGATTCCCTTACCAACTCGAACACCCGAGGAAGGAAACCAGTCCCGCTCAGGATTTCATGCTTGCAACGGCGGTTCACATGTGCAATCGATAACGGATGAACAAGGCTTTCCAAGTAAGCTCCCTTCATCCCGTTTTTCTCCCATGTATTTGTCACCATCTCATGCCTACCCCACAATAGTGTAACCATCATGTGCTAGGTAGGGGACTTAATGTTGATGGTGGATTTTAGTTCAGGGCTAAAGTTGTAAAACCAATTTTTGTGTAACCATCTTGCAGAGGATGAGACTATTTTATAAGTGATGAATACTTCTTCGCTTTATTAATTCACCTAGAATGGAGCATGTAGCAACAATCCCCCGAATATTCTGTGAATTTTAGCATTATTGATTAATGCATAAAACGCCTTGTATTTCATGTGTTGTTCCTAGCAGAACTCTCATTGTTGGTGCGGCATGATGACTGATTGTTACTCGCAGCAGGGTAGCATGAATATCCAAGTAACAAAAGTGAGGTATGCACGAAATGCCCATACAGGCTGTAACTCTCGGAGTGTTATACTATCCCGATTGAGCATAAATCTCTCGGAGTGTTATACTAGCCTGATTGATCATCCAGACTGTCCATAACAGTCTAGGAATGATAACGATCATCCAACTTCACCAGCATTATTGGATGGCCCAGATCGAATCCATGACCCCAAGCATGTATTGGAAATTTCACTGCCAACTCAACGCGGGTCCCACATGGTCGGCCTCCCCAAAAGGGGTGGCATAGCTTTCCAAACCGTCCAACCCAAGCATAATGGAAAAGAAACCATAAATTAGGGTCTGCGGCACATTACATGTGTCGCAAAACGATCTCAACCATCCATCTTCGCAGGCATAGATGGAGGGTGTATATATAGATTCAAAGGGCCTAGAGCATGTCAACACAATCACCGTGGGCCCGTCTACACACATGAACAGTCGGTCAAGACCAACTATGGTTGGTTGTCCCAATTCGTGCGCCCAAAACAAGGCATGACGCACGTCCAAACCCTAATTAGGGTTTGTATTGATCACGAGCATCCGTTTTCGCCTGATCGAATGAAGGGTTTAGGAGATAATTGAATAGGTCTAGTGAACATCAACATGATCACCGTGGATCCATCTATCTCTTCACCCGACCGACCAAGGCATACCATGCCTAGTTTTTCCAAATTGCACGCCCAAACTAGCGTGGTCACACTTTCCAGATCATAAAATGATCTAAACCACTCAACTTTGCCGGACGAATTGAGTGGCTTAGATCACGTTTCCATGGGACAGTCAGGTATAGGCATGAATACCAGCCTCCCATCTACATGGAAGACCAAACGGCCGAGACAAATCAAGCTTGGTCGTCTCGAAACGCGTTCCTTGAAGGTGGCATGTCGCGCCCCTTTAGGAATCCTTTGCGACATAGGATTTCTGTCGCAAATCGATCTCAACCACTAAACTTCACCGGTAAATTTGAGTGGCCTAGATCAAACCTTCGTGGGACAGTGAAGCATGGACATGGACATCAGTATGTCGTCTACACGCATGCCTGATCGGTCCTCCATGAAACGTCTCCCAGGCTTGGATTCGACCAAGCTGAAAGAGTGAACTCACACACCTCCTAAACCCTAATATAATGGTCGCAGATATGGGTCGCAAGTCATCTTGTCCGTCCAACTTCTCCAGCCTGGACAGAAGGCCTAGGATATGAGTTAGGCGACCAGTGAGGTATCACCGTGATCACCGTATGCCACTCTACCACACCATGTGGTCGGCCAAGGGAGGGATTTCTAGCGCATCTTCCAAACCATCACATGAAGTAGGCAGGGCATAATGCTCTACATCGATGCTTCATATATGCTGAATACATTCGATGCATAACATGCATAGAATACACACGATACTTTACAAGTATCGACTTCCTAAATAACTTAGTTATTTAACTAGCATTACATGCTACCTTCTGTGGGTCCCACGATCCACACACTCGAGACATCAATCATGTCACAAACTGGGGGATACATACTGGGGTATTGGTTTGGCGGTTTACAGCGTGCAGCGTGCAACGCGCCATCACAAGAACGTGTCAGGAAAACATGGACGGTTAGTGATGATAGGAGAAGTGGGAAAGATTGATCGTGTGACACTAACACACAACTCCACTACTCCATCACTCCACTTCCAAAGAGACGTGAATAAGGCTCAAATGACTTTTATAAATAGTTTCTCCTCCCTATTTCCAAGAACACAGAAACCAAGTGCTAATACGAAATATATTCAAACACCCAGAGCCTACTTTTATTAATTGTAAGCCTGCTCACCCTTCTGTTACAAGTCATAAACAAGCCTACACCTTCACAATCTCAACACCTTCTTTGCTTCCCTCCCTAAGATCAACCCCATCTCCTTCACTTTGTGACCGAAACAAGTCTGGAACGACCATTTCTTGGTTTAGGCCATATTTGTATAGATTGATCTCTAGAATCAAAAGCACTCTCGTGCAATGCATTTGTTTAAGGTTTATACTCATTTCTCGTCCACATATCCCAAATTACCAAAACCAACAGAAATATTTTTCACCCATAAAAAAAAATCTCTTGATGATTGGGCGGTTCCCTAGACATAATTGTTTGTTAAAGAGCTTAACGCCTTCAGGACGTCACGTCGATCATTGTTCCTTGACTATACACCCCCAGAATGAATTTGATGCTTCAGTTATCTCATATCTCGATTCTGCAAATAGATTAATTCTACCGTGACTTTTATCCACTGAATTCCTAGAAAATAATCTATTATATCTCATTACTCCGTTCCCTGAATTCCCTGGATGGATTCATGGATTAGTAATGAATACTCAACTTAGTTTATTACTCCGTTTCATGCATCATTCTCAGTCGAATTTCATGAATTAGTAATAATTATTCAACAAACGGGCGTCTGGGCCACCACTGAGTAATCCCCGATAAAGTGGTGCAAGTGTACTTGAAAATAGTGCACGAAAGAGCACCCGAACGCATGAACGAACATTCAAAAATATGGACGAACGAGCAACTTATAGAGGAAAATAATATTAAATAAAATAAACAAGAGATGTGGGACCGGGACCACCGGCCGGCCGACCTTTCCGCCGAGACCGGTCCCCATCTCCTGCTATTTTATTTTATTTTATTTTTCCCTCATGTGATGGAAACTCCCTCATTTGAGCAAACTCCCTCGTTTGAGCGAAACTCTTGGTTTTCCATACTTTCATCGAACAAAAATAGGGACAGGTGTCACGGGACCGGGCCACCTAGGCGGCCGGACATTCCCTATCCGTGGCCGGTCCCACACCTCACAATCCATTATTTTCTCATATTATTATTTCCATCATCTCATGGAACTCCATCGTTTGACCGAAAACCCTGGTTTTTCAATAATCTCTCAAATATTGCTCAAACCATGAAAAGCCAAAAAGTCAAATGGTCACATGACTGACTAGGCCACTCACGTCAAGTATTAAAATATTATTATTAAAATATTTTTAGAATATTGGTCGCATGAGAAAAATTCCGTTCGATCATTCGAGCAAAATTGAGAATTTCAGTCAAGATCAAACTCTTTTGAAAATCCAAAATATTACTCGAACGCGCACCAGAAAATTCCAAAACTCTCAGGACTGAGACGAGGACATCATGGTGACACATGCATGCAAACTTAAATGACCAAGGACGGTCCTAAGGCTTTCAATGAGCCTGTCCCGCACATCTTCATAATTTTGACCCAATTTGATGTCAATTGTTCGTATTAGGTCCAAACTTTCTCAGACTAACTTGGGATTTGCTCAATCGATCGTCAGCTAGTCCCACGACATCCAAGGGCCAGTCCCATAACCTCTTGGTCGGTCCCTCATCTCGACATAGCTTGGTTTTACTACGCAGCGCTCACACAAGCACTATTTAATAAATGATTAAATCAACGTTTGATCATTCTTTCACCAACTGATCAACAAAGGACTTTGGTGTATGCTCACTCAAGTACTTGGGCATTACATGGTCGTCTATCATCCCATGTGGCCGGTCCCTCCTTCGCTCAGTGACCTATTTTTAGTAAATTATCAATTGATCAAAATTAGGGGTTCGAATAAATGCTCTGCAAATCATAATTCCGAGCAAGTTTAAAAACTAATAATTTTATGTTGATCCAGTAATCAACATCTGGATTAATTATACAATATTCGGTCACCAATATTTTAATTTATATTTTATTGGGTCACGTTACCAATAATTTATCGAATGAGCAATACTTGCTCAATTGCTCGAATTGATTCAACTATCAATATTCAGTAATCCATCGAATGAGCAATACTTGCTCAGTTGCTCGAATAATTATCGAAATCCCTTGGAAAATCTAATTAGTAAATGTACATACTAATTCTTATATTTCCCTACAAAATGAAGTTAATTACCTTAATTAAAAGATTCTTAACTTACTTATGTTTCGATCCTGGGATTTTATTCCCTTAGCTATTAAGGAATAACTTTGAACAATTAAAGAAATAAACATTCACATCACGTGTGTAGTACCAGAATATAGCTACAACACTATTCCTGCGATATTAACAACATTTCTACGAGCGTCACTGACAATTCTTCAACGACATTTCACGAGCGTTACAGAACAACTAAAAGAAACTGACGATGGAAGAAGTAAAAGAAGAATAAGACTGATCCTGCGATGGTCATCATGCTTGCGATAGAGAAATATTGTGACGATCGCGATAAGATCGCAGAATAGATCCGAAATAGGAGGAAAACTTAGCTATCATCCATTATGTAAATTTCTATATAAAGGGCACGATAGATCCATAAAAGGATGATGCATTTTTGAGAGCTGAGAGAATTTTGAGGAGAGAGAAACTCTAGAAAGAAAGTTGTACTTCTGAGTTTTAATATTTCTTGTAAATCTTCCTAAAAGTGAATTAATAAAAGTGTTGTTGTTCATTCACAATTATGACTTAGTTTTCATAGATTCTTGACAAGGGTGTAGTGTAGGAAATCCTGCAACTACATTTTGGCGCCCGAAACAGGGAATGAATTAACGAAAATAGAAGAAAAGGCGAAGAAGAAGATAAAAATTGTTCAAGATTAGGGAAATCATAAAGTAAATCGGTGAGAAAATTGAAGGAAGAATGATCAAAATCAAAAAGGATTGTAGAAAATTGGAAGGTGATATAATAACAAAAGAAATGATTGATAGATTTCATGAAAATATCAAGGGAAGGATACATAAACGGGATTTTGAAGGAAGGAAGATTATGACAGTGGAGAAGATATCATCATTGAAAGATTGAGAAAAACAAGAAATCACATTTACAGCGGAAAAACAAGAAATCACATTTACAGCAGCAGAAATACCAGGAGATATTCAAGTCATACATATCCATTGGTGGTCACAGTAACCACTATACTAATGAGAAAGGATAAATCGATAAAATCTGAAGAAGAATGGGCTATGAATAGAACTTTAGTAGACACATGAAGTTTTGTAGACATGATATTTTATCATACCTTCAAGAAGATGGGATATAAGGATGAAGAAATGTCTCATTCAACGTATTATGTTCATGGATTTGGAAAGTCTATAACAAAACCTAAAGGCGAGATAATGGTACGAATTCCACTAGGAGAAATTGAAACACAAATATCATTATGTGTGGTAGATGTGGAATCGCCGTACAATATGATAATGGGAAGACCGTGGATACACACAATCAAGGATGTGGCGTCAATATTACATCAATGTGTTAAATTTCCTATGCCTAGTGGAATTGGAGAAATTAGAGGAGATGTGAATTTCGTGAGATTGTGCTACCAAATTGAAGTAAGAAATTGTGAAGAACGTCCAAAGTTGCGAAACGCTCGCAGAAAATTGAACAGAGAAGCAAAGAAAGAAGAGGAATTTAAAATTTACATGATAAGGGCAAAAGAAGGAAAAGGGATACTAAGTGAAGTTTCACGAGAAGGAGATGAGTTCGCAAGAGTTATGAAAACTCCAACACTAATGGGAGAACCTGAAGCCAGCTACACTTCTGCTGAACCAACAAAAGAAATAAATATTGGAAGTAAAGAAGAACCTAAAATGCTGAAAATTGGGACTAGAATGGAAGCAGATGAGGAAGAAAGAACTATAAATCTTTTGCGAGAATATGCAGATATCTTCGCGTGGAACATGGACGAGATGCCAGGGATAGACCCATCAATAGCATGTCATAAATTAGAAATCAACAAAAACATAAGACCATTTAAGCAGAGAATAAAGAAGATCGCAACAACATATCATTCTCAAATAGAAGAAGAATTACAGAAGATGCTCGACGCAGGAATTATAAGACAAGCAAAATATCCAGAATGGATTGCAAACATGGTGGTGGTCCCAAAGAAGAACAAAGGGATAATAATTTGCATAGATTTTACGGATCTAAACAATTCATGTCCAAAAGATAGTTTTCCGTTGCCAGATATTCCACAAATGGTTGAATCAGCAGCAGGAAACGCAAGAATATCATCATTGGATGGGTATAAAGGATATAATCAAATCCCTCTCGCTGAAGAAGATCAAGAACATACTGTATTTTTTGCTCCAAGAGGATTATATTGTTATACAAAGATGCCATTTGGCTTAAGAAATGCTGGTGCAACATATCAAATAATGGTGGAAAAGGTGTTTGCAAAGTGGATCCACAAAACATTAGAATTGTATGTAGATGATATGCTGGTCAAAATAAAAGAAGCTGAGAATCATGTGCAAGATTTGAGAGATATTTTCGATCAAATGCGGCAATTAAATATTAAAGTGAATCCTGATAAGTGTACCTTTGGAGTAACTTCAGGGAAGTTTTTGGGGTATATTGTGTCAAAAGAGGGAATACAAATTGATCCAGAAAAGGTACAAGCAATTCGCGATATGCCAACTCCTGCGACGGTAAAAGATGTGCAAAAATTAAATGGACTCTTAGCCTCGCTAGGAAGGTTCATTTCGCGATCTTTAGACAAGTGTAAACATTTTTTCGATATACTCAAGAAGGGAACAAAATTCAAGTGGATAGATGAATGCGAAAAAGCTTTTCAAGGAATAAAAGAACATTTGGCGAGTATATCTATATTACAGAAAGCTGAACCGGGAGAAGAATTATTGATTTATCTCGCAACAACTCCATATGCGTTAAGTGCTGTGTTATTGCGAGTAGACGCAGGGGTAGAAAAACCAATTTATTATATCAGCAAAACATTTAATTTAGCAGAGAGAAATTATTCAAAGATTGAGAAACTAATTCTAGCATTGGTACACGCAACCTTTAAGCTTTGAATTTACTTCCAAGCGCATAAGATCAAAGTGTTAACGAGAGTACCAATTGAATCGGTGATGAAAAATTCAAAAAGATCAGGCAGAGTTGAGAGATGGAATGCACAAGTAGGGCATTTTGATATTCAATATGAAATTCTATCTTCGACAAAATCACAAGTTATCGCATATTTCTTAGCTGAATTTCCTTTAGAAGATGACGAAGCTATAGAAGAGATGATGGATATAGAAGAAGAACATGGAGACCCAAAATATCTATTAACAGAACCTGACAGATGGGAAATATTAGTGGATGGATCGTCAAATGGAGAAGGAAATGGGATTGGAGTTGTTTTCATTTCACCAGAAGGAGAAAAAACAACTTTTTCATTTAGATTGGAATTTGCATCCACTAATAATGAGACAGAATATGAAGATGTAATCCATGCATTGAAGTTTGCGATAGAAATGAAGTTGGAAAATGCTAGAATCACTAGTGATTCACAATTGGTTATCCGCTAGATAAAGGGAGAGTATACCACAAACGAACCATCTTTGAAGAAGTACAAAAAACTTGTTGAAGAATTGTCTGCGAGAATTCCAAAAATAAAATGGAGACACATATCAAGGAAAGATAATAGGCTTGCAGATGCTTTTTCTTTCATATCAAGTATGATGATGAACCCATTTGTGAGATGCATAAAAATTCAAACACTTTTGCAACCGGCGATAAACAAAGAAGGAGAAGAGGTAGATGTAATGATGGTAGAATCTGGCGAGGGATAAATAGGGAATAATGCTACAGATTGGCGAGAAGATCTTCATGCTTATTTGGAGAGAGGATAAATCCCCAGAAATCGATTAGAAGCACATAAATTAAAAAGTAGAGCAACCAATTATGAACTAAGAGATGGGGTATTATATCTCAGATCATTTAATGGACCATCGCTAAGATGTTTGACGAGAGAAGAAGGACAAAAGGTGTTAAAAATGTTGCATAGTGGTGATGCTGGTAATCACAGTGGGGGTAGATCTTTGGCATATAAAACAAAGATGCAGGGTTATTATTGGATATATATGCATGAGGATGCAAAACAACTTTCAAGGCGTTGTGAAGATTGTCAGCGATTTGGGAAGAAGATACATGCACCAGGAGAACCATTATCATCTTCCTCAAGCGTATGGCCTTTTGGAAAATGGGGATTGGATATTGTGGGACCATTTGTGCCTGGTTATGGACAAAGAAGATATTTAATCGTTGCTACAGATTATTTCACAAAATGGGGAGAAGTTAAGGAAGTACAGCACATCCGCGATAAGGACATTTTTACGTTCATATTTGAAAATATAATTTGCAGATTTGGGATCCCAGCACAGTTGATGTCTGATAATGGAAAGCAATTTGAAGGGAAGAATATCGAATTGCTTCTTAATGCATTTAAGATAAAATGTGGAAATTCAACTCCTTTATATCCACAAGCAAATGGTCAGGCTGAGGCAACTAATAAGACAATCGCAGACATCTTGAAAAAGAAGTTAGAAGGTTATCACAAATCATGGTGTGAGCAAGTGCATAATGAAATATGGGCATATAATACAACTAGACAAGAGGCAACTGGGATGTCACCTTTTTGTTTAACATATGGAGTTGAAGTTGTCCTACTAACAGAGGTTGTTATCCCAACAACAAAAAGATAAGCATGGGAGAAAAATCTAAGTGATGGCATGATTTTACATGAGTTAGATGAACTAGAAGAAAAGAGATAAAAAACTCTACAACATATGGAAAACTACCAACAAAAATTAGCTCGCGAGTACAACAAACGAGTCAAGAAACGTCAATTCCAGCCTAGCGATCTAGTTTTGCGAGAAACACCAAAATATCAGCAAGAAAGTGGTGGAAAATTAGCGAGAAAATGGGATGGACCATACATCATTAAAGAGATAATTGGAAATGGAGCATACAAATTAATGGATCCATAGGGAAGAGATGTTGGGCAAAGACTTGATAGACCATGGAATAGATTGTTTCTGAAAAGGTATTATCAGTAGCAGTTTTTGCGAGGTAAGAAATATAAATGTAAGATGAAAACAATTAAAAAATTCTTCTTTCTCTATCATAATTTATGCGAGCATCATCGCAAGAATAGCGAATAAAATTTTGCAGAGATTAAAAGAATGAGACGAACCTTTATGGCGTGCACCCTAGTTCGCGAATAAAATTTCGTAAGAGGAAAATGTAAGACCTAATAGCGCGTCATATGAGGGGGTATATCTTGAAATGACTCAGCGATAAGGTTATACCGCTGCTGGAACCTGATTCATACAGACGATGGGGTTAAAGAAAACCTATCAGGGAGAGAGATCTTGGATTTCCAACTATATAAGGTTATACCCTGGTTGGACGACCGAGAATCTCTTCCAAGAAGTGAAGAGTATGGCCAAGGCGCCGAGGTACAAGGTTGAGTGCCCGGAGCATACGAAACTCTCTTGCCATCCTTGGTAAGTCTTGGCTACAATGCACTTGGCCTGAAGAAAACCCCACTTAGGGTGCAGTCTTGTAACTATAAGCCATATAGGAATAAAGGACAAGAGGTTGCGAACACAACTGGTTGTTGGAAAATCTGGATGGGGGGAGCTAGTCTTGTATGGCCGATGTGCCCTCCTTGAAGGGGCAACCAGGGGGAAGATAAGGGCGGCACCCTCCATTAGGGAGATGATAAGTGTCTTAAGATGGCAATGTCATGGGGCTCTATGATCGCAAGAACATTTATGCCTGTCATATTGTCGCGTGACGTAAATAATGCAAAGGCAACAAGCCACGAGAGAAATGTTAAGATGAGATCAATGGGTTTTTACATGAAAGTGTAAAAACGTCCTGCGATTTCATCGCAAGACGGCAATGTCATAAGGGTAAATTCTTGCGAGAGAATGTATGCTTATCATGTTGCCGCAAAGATTTTGAAAGAAACATGGATAAAACAAGATCAAAGGGTCTTTACATGCAAATGTTAAGGTATCCTGCGATTTTGTCGCATACAGAAATAGTTTGGAAAAATAAGACCTTTAACTAGGAAGGCAAAATAAGACCAAAAGAATAATCTTACCAATTAACTATTCTGCTTTAAGATTGCAGGAAACATTCATTCATCGCAAAATTATATATAAGAAGGCAAATTTTTAACATCGCAGATTCCCTCAGAATTTTTCAGAAAAGTGCAACAGTATTCCTTATATCGCAGATGTATTCATATTTTCGCAAAAATGCAGCAACACAATTTCTTAAAGAAGATAATGAATATTCACCATTTCAAGCAATATAATGAAGGGCAAGAAGGGAAATAGAGAAGTAAAATTACATTATCTTACTTGAAAATATTGAAAGTAAGCTAAATTGAAAGTTAAAATTCTAGAAGTCTCGAAGATTATATCGCTCGCAAGAAAGAAGAAGTAAAAGAAAACAAAGACAAAATTCAAGTTTCAGCGATGGTTTCGCCAGATTTATTCTTCTTGCTCGTCAGATTTATTATTTCTTCCAGAGTTATTATCTTCATCAGCATCCTTTTCATCATGAGTATCTTCTTCTTTTGACTCTTCATCAACATTTACTTCACCACCTACAGCTGTTTCTTTTGGAGGACTTCTTTTATCTTCTTCTTCTTCACCATCTTCTTGAGTGGTATTTTCTTCATCGTTAGTAAACTCTAACTCTTCATCCATGGGAAGAGGAATTTCATCATCGTCAACCTCTAGAGGAGGGACAAAAACAGGAGAAAGAGAATGGGAAAGCATAATATTGTTCACAAGAAATTCAGCCCTAAGATGGACTTGGCGAAGAAGAGATCTTTTACGATTCCTAATTTCTATATTCTTAAAGTATTCAAGATAATCAAGTCCTCTTTCTGCTTTGTTGTGAGCACTAAGGTAATTAGAAGCAAGAGATTTATTTTCTTTGCAAACTTTATCCAATGTAGCGGTCAGATCAGTGATGGTAGAATGAAGATTTTTTTCGGATTCTGCGAGCAACAAAATAAAAAAAAATCAGTTAGACAAGAATCTCACAAGGAACATAATATAAGATTTTATGAGAAGATCAACAAGAGAGGCAGTCAACTGACTACCTTCTTTTTGCAAGGTTAAGTTTTGGATTAAATCAAATAAACAGTTCTCCCATTGATTCATGGCATCATCGAATTTATCGCCAACCATACCCTTCAGACGAGATTTCATGTTTTCTTCTTTGTTGCGAAGATATGAATTTTCCTTTGCTAATGAAGAATGAGATTCCTTTAACTAAGAGTATTGGTCTTGAAGTTCGCTGGATCTTAAAATAAGAGTTAATCTACCCTTGATAAGCTTATCCTTTTCGGCGGAAGATGATTCAATTAACTCCTTGAGCTCATTCTTAAGAGAATGAAGAGATTGCTCTAGACTATTACATGTACTTTGAAGATTACTTATTTGCTGCGAGGAAATCGTCATCAAGCTTGAAAATATATGTTTTTCTTGGGACAGAGTTTTATTCTCATCTGATAAAGATTCCATCGCCAAATTAGCCTTAAAAAACAAATATGAGAGGCGATCAAGCTCGCCACTCAAAAAATTCTGCCTTTGCAATAATTGATTGTTCTCATTAGTAAGATAATTTATGCGATCAATTGAATAAGTGTACAGATTTTCTAGTCTAGTATGTTGATCTATCCAAAAATCTCTTTCAACGCGAACTTCTTCAGCAATAGATTTAGATTTGAGTCTTTCTATGAAACGAGCCCGATTTGAAACTAATATATAAATCAAGAATTTAAGAAGGAGGTCTAAGTACAGAAAGTATGTATATGAAACAGAAAATCAAAAAGAGCAGAGGCAAGAAAAATATACCTTTCATCTCATCATTTTTTCTGCGAAGATTCTCGCAATCTAGAGAAGAGTTACGGAGCATGTGATTCAAGGTATCACACTCAGCAGTTTAGGCTTGAAGAGTTTTCCTCAGAACTTTAATCTCATTCTCTAAAGCCGCTCGTGAATCATTACAATCAGAGCCAAAATACTTAAACAGAGTCTCGCAAGCTTCCTGTTGGAGAGGGTCAGTGGAAGACTTTCTAGCATTGTCTAAAATATTAGACAAGACTTTAAAATCAACATCAACACCTGCGAAAGTTTCGCTTGATGAAGGAAAGGATTTAGAAGGTGAAATGGTAGTGAGAGTAAGTTGGCGATCATTTGAGATGGTTGAGTTATCAGGAGGATTATGTGGAAAAACAAAAGTTGATGGTCGTAAAGGACTATAAGGAACCTCAGTCGCAGCAGCTTTAGAAGCTTGGTTTGTCAAAATGTCAGAAGGGGTAGAGGTATGAACATCGATATTCTCGCGGATAGGAGAAGAAAGATTTGGTTGCGATGGTGTGGGAGTAATCTTCACAGATGTTAACGAGGGCATAATGAGATTTTCCCCGAGTGTCTTAAAATGGCGAGACCTTTTAGGAGGTTTATCAGGATTCACGTCATTCTGCGAATAATAACCCAGATAAGAAACATAGGCAACAATATTGTTATTAAAAAATAAAGGGTGTTTCTTACTACCTTATCATTCGCAGAATTTCTCTTCTTCTTTTCCACTGGTTTTTTGCGAGGATTAGGGTTGTGAGTCGTAGATTGTGTGTTAGAAATCTTTCTGCTAAAAAGAAGACATAACAAGGAAATAAGAAAGATTGGAGAATGAAAATAAAAACTGGCTTAAAAATCAAGAAACAAACCTTGAAGACTCCATTAGAACAGTAGCATAAGAATATGAAGAAGAGGCAAAGTTGCAGACGGAAGATGAAGAAGATGAAGAAACATAAAAGTAAAATTAATTTTCAAGGTTAGTTCAACCTTTTATAGGAAAAGGGGAGTGGACATATGGAGTAGGAACGTGTCAGTAAATGAAGGGATTCACAACACGTGTAATAAAGGCTGGATTAACGGGATCTTGTCGAGGAGAAAGTATAAAAGGTGAAGAAGTTGCGAAGAATAATAAAGAATATTAGTTCTCATGATTTTCTCTTCTTCGCAGAAAAGACATGAGAAGAGGAAAGATGTAGTACCATAATATCGCTACAACACTATTCCTGCGATATTAACAACATTTCTATGAGCGTCACTGACAATTCTTCAACGACATTTCACGAGCGTTGCAGAACAACTAAAAGAAACTGACGATGGAAGAAGTAAAAGAAGAATAAGACTGATCATGCGATGGTCATCATGCTTGCGATAGAGAAATATTGCGACAATCGCGATAAGATCGCAGAATAGATCCGAAATAGGAGGAAAACTTAGCTGTCATCCATTATGTAAATCTCTATATAAAGGGAACGATAGATCCAGAAAAGGATGATGCATTTTTGAGAGCTGAGAGAATTTTGAGGAGAGAGAAACTCCAGAAAGAAAGTTGTACTTCTGAGTTTTAATATTTCTTGTAATTCTTCCTGAAAGTGAATTAATAAAAGTGTTGTTGTTCATTCACAATTATGACTTAGTTTTCATAGATTCTTGACAAGGGTGTAGTGTAGGAAATCCTGCAACTACAACGTGTTCAAAGTATTTCGACATCCTTACTTTGTAAGTTCTCTTTCACACTTACAACCTTGAAACCGATTTGCCACACTTCCAAACAAGTTTAGAATTGGTTCATTTGACTTTCAAGAACTATGTGATTGATCAAACAAACATTCAATCACAATCATGGGTTTAACGGTTCTACCAAAACAAGTTTCGGTTCTACCTTCCATGTGAGTGCTATGCATAGTCACACTAGCTTTCCAAAATTGGGTTGAATAGGTACTAGGACCGGTTCCCCACATATATATGGTATCTAACTTATATGTATTGCACATGTCCATAGGATCGGTTCCCCTTTGCCTAAAAACGTGTTGCACATGTCCATAGGATCGGTTCCCCTTTCTGCTATAAACCTTGTTGCACCCCATACAAGGATCGGTTCCCCTTTGTGATGTACTGCACCTCTTACTAGGATCGCTTCCCCTTTCCCATATTTGGCCAGACATAAAATCACAAACCCGATAATACCATCTCAGGTGATTACTTAAGATCGGTTTCACTAATAAAAGTCATTCCAATACATAAGTCAGGCCTTTGTGAATAGTTCTACCAAAAACACACACAAGTTGTGAGCGATTATACTCAATCACACATATTGGTTGTTCATAAGATATGCAATGAATAACAAAACTAATAACACCTGGCAATTTCCTTTTCGGTTCACAAACAAGTTTATGAACTTACTTCCTTAGAACACATGTAAAACATTATTCCCTAGGATGAAATCCTCACCTCATACCCATACATAATCACAATAACATTCAAATGATTATGGCAATGTCTTATCTACAAAGTTTAATGGTTAAGCAATAAACCTCGTATTGTATTCCTTAATACTATGTCTATCTAGAGTTCAAATATGCTTCACAGTTTTGTTTTCAATATGCACGACTTGAAAGATATGTTAGGGAATAAAACAGTTCAAGTCAAATATCACTAACCTCAAGTGGATATATGATTGTTGTCGTTGTAGCTCCTTGCTTTTTCACATCTTCAAGACTTTGCAATACTTGTAATGTCTCATATCCTAATACTTTCAAGCTAACCTATACGAAGTTGACTTTAGTACATAATCAAGCGACTCTTAACATGAGTTATGATTCACTAAAATATGACAACCAAACTTGACATACCAACGTTTGGTGGGTTCAACCGAGCCATGCCCTAACAATCTCCCCCTTTGTAAATTTTGGTGACGAAACTCTTACGTCATATGGATAAACAAATTATAAGAATTCATTACACATACACTTGATTCCCGAATTCAACAACACAGTAAATTGCTTACATTCAATCCTTGAAAATGTCGTTGTTGACATTATACTAACAAAGCTAATACTCCCCATAAGGAAGATAGGTAGATATTCAATCCATACATCTTTGTTATACCAATTTATATAACATGTTACTCCCCCTTAGTATGTGCTTTCACTCTTTCGTTAGATAAACGTTCAAGCACTAATGTTCTTTTCCTTAGCGATACCAATCAATATAAAATCAATGCCAGTATCACTTGTTTATTCCATATTTATCCCCCTTTTGTCACAAAAATGACAAAGAAACGAAAAAATAAAGGACAACACGAAAAGAATCTTACAAATCTTAAAATAGACTTGCAACCCGAAGAGTTAGGCACGAGGGTTCCACACATCATGTTTTGATAACCAATATCAAAACCGAAACTACAAGTAGTTTTATTTTGATATGTTACCAAGGAAATAATTATTTGAAACAATTTTTCCAATTTAGTTTAGCAAAACAAAAATCAACTAAGCACCTTAGTCCCTTTGATAAACCAATTGTTTAAAAACAACCGCTTAATTCGATAAGACCAAAATAAAGATAACTCTATTTTTCTCACCAGGTTCTAATTATCCATAAACTTAGACCTTTCAATTTTAAACAAGACAAGTACTAGGTTAGTTAACTAGCATTTCTTGTTAAGGCATTCGATTAGACTTGAATAACTTAAACCTCACTTAGATAAGTATAACTAAGATCGAAAATAACTTAGTTTCTCTTATCCGGAATCGAATTGGACTAAACAACTCATCCCGTACACCTTTTATTTCGTTAAGACATAAATAATTCATACAAACCAATATAAATCAACTTGCATAATTATTCACCTCAACCGAAAGCAATTGAAACAACATAGACATTAAAATCACCGCAATTGCACCGAAATTTTGTAAGCCTAAACAATTGATATCACACAATAAAGCAAGATAACAATAGTTTTTCTTAACCGAAACCAATTGAATCACACACATCCACACACACATCATGGAATAAAACATCAATTGAACCGAAATTTTGTTAAGCAAAAGCAATAAATATATATATTATAAACCCAGACTTTTCTTAAACAGGAAAACAATTAACTAACAAGATTGTTACCTCAAATTTCACATCCACTTCTCCAATATGATTGCATTTTCGTCCAGGGAGAATTGATATCGAAATATCATCATGTTGTCATCCTTATGAAAAACAAAAGAATAACAACAACCCTCAACCTTTACCAGAGCAAGGTTGAAAACCGGTTTTAACAATTGAAAGCAATAGTTGAAAAGCGTCGAAACACATATGCTTTTATGCTAAACCAAAACCGATTCAACATATTGTGACTTTTTCACATATTGTTTCTACCAGAACCCCTCATGATTCTTTGATAAAACCTAACAACATGGGCTAGAACTTAATCCTGCTAAATCAAAAAGTTACCCAAACCAAAAGGGTTCACAATATATGAGATCGAATATTAAGGTAGTAAAACCGAAATCAAACATCCCATAAACATACATATCAATAAGATAAAAGCATTCAAGCACAATCTATGTAAATCAAAAACTATCACAAGAAAAATTACCAATCAAATAATTTTATTCATAATAGTTTTATTCATTAATAGACCAATACAATCAATGAAAGAAATCAAAAATTGATGTCTATTATTCTAGATTAAGTAATACAACAAATAACTTAATCTTTATTAACCTTCAGATAGGTGTTTTCAAAGATCATCTTCAATTTCATTAAATTTTTCAGGATCTTCATCAACAGTGTCTTGACTGATATCTCGGATTCTGCACACCGTACATTGGTTATGTTCACAAGATAAAGCATTAACATTTTAATTAATATTCTAAGCATATCCCCTATTACCGATTCCAAGTTTAATCAGTTTCCTTTGATTACGGATAATAGTTCTTAGTAAAGCTGCATGTCTATGATGAGTTTCGATGGTACTGAGGAGGACTTTTCGTAGATTGATAATATCAACCTTAGCATCCAAACTATTTTGGACAAGGAGATGAGTCATATCTTCCTTTTCATTATCAATATTTTCACAACCATATTTCTTGAAGGTATTATCAAGATGAACACTTTCCTTAGAAGACATTCCACTCAAGGATTTTAGAAGTTGTGCTTGAGATATGGTTTGAGAATACATCCTTTTGTATAAGTTCTCAGACATGTTGAGTACAAATACTTGAAATACCTTTAACACATTCCAGACATACATATCAGCCTTATATAAATAATTTTGATAAGATATAAAAAGATTTTCGCATCTAATGTGTTACAGAAACACAATATTCTCCAAAGAGATTGTCTCGAAAATCGGTATCAAGAGATACTTCAAAATAACTAACTTATCCTTTTACACAAGTTGTTGTAAGATAACCTTTCTACACATAAAGATGTTTAAAATATCCTTAAGGTATATTATATAATCTCTCTATGTTGAATAATAGATATTAGTAGGATACTAGCAGCCCAGGTATATGTGCTTCATTACATCCGAAGATTGGGCATAATAAGGACGTATGATCCAATGCAGTTACGCACTGGGATGAGGAAATTCCTCATCATACACCTCATGAGGAGATCTTTCTCCCTTTTGAACATCATCATGTTATTCTTCGTGGGTTCTGAACGTATCCTCTTTGTTAATATAATTGCGAGACGCAATATCCTCAATTACATCTTGTGCCTAGGATGGTATGTTCCTTGAACTTGAACCCGTTTTGTCTAGATCTGCCAGTCGGCAGTTTGTCAATGTCTCTTGTTCAAGACGCTCTATATGTCCTCTTAAGGTATCCATTCCTAGTTGGAAATATTTTTCTGAACATTGGTTTATATATACCTCTCGACATATTACAGTAAGAAGTTTCTCAATAAGGACTTTATTCCTTATCTGTGAATGTTCTAGCGATTGAGTAAGAATTTCACACTATGTAGTCTGTTGATGAACTTCATTGCATAAGGCCAATTTTTGCTCCATATAATATGCCAGATTATTTTGAAGACTGAGTGTTTGTCGCTTTCCTTCACATATTGTTACATTTAGTTGAACAATAAGTTATGTGACATCATCTAGACTGTCAATGGTTTTTCCCTTTTCTGAATATTTTTCAACATGTTTGAAAAATCTTTCCAACATCTTTCGAAATCCAAAACTTGGGCAGGCTAGTAAATCGAATCTTAATTTAGACGATTGTTCACTAGGAATTGGAGTCGGATCCAAAACAAGTTTCTTGAGTTTCAGACTCATTCTTTTCTGATCAGTAACCTGACTCGCAATCAAGTCATTAGTCATAGACTTTTTCTTTGATTTTCGAAAATACTTTCAAGACCATTTTCCATTGTTTTTCCTTGAGATATTATTCTCATTATCTTGACTTACGTTAACTGAACCATCCTCTAGATTCATTCTTGTAGGTTGGGATCGCACCAAACACATATTGTTAAATATTTTCGTGTTTGCCTGCTCTGATACCAATTGAAAATGCGAGGGTACCCAAATATACCTCAAGCTAAAACTATTCCAACCTATAAGTCCTTTCTCCGAACGTTATTGTCTATAGACAGAGTCGAGACAATACAACTAATCAGTTCACACTTCGTGTGATCGTCTATGGATACGAGATCGAGACAATACAACAACGAAGAATGTTAGTTGATAAAAAGGTTCGGACTTAACCAAACACAATAGGATTCACTTATGAAGTAAATAGGAATTAACGTTTGTGTGATTTACTTTAATTATAATAAAACAATTATAATGCGGAAATATAAAGTAAATGACACATCAAGATTTTGTTAACAAGGAAACTACAAATGAAGAAAAACCCAGGGACCTTGTCCAGAATTGAATACTCTCAGGATTAAGACGCTACATAAAATTACACCTAAATTCATATAGTTGAGACCAAGCAACTAAACATGTAGTTCACCTAGTTCCGTATGTATTCCCACACCTCCAACTTATAAATAAGTCATGTACTTGGAATAATTCCTTCGGTTCGTATTCCAAACAGTAAAGGAACAACAAATCTGTTTGGTATCAACTCTATTCAACCAAGTGATATGAGTCGGATAAAGGATCTTCCGTTTATCTTAACATAAACTCCTTCATTAGGTCCTTAGATCTATCTTATGTTTAATTAATGAAGTAATTGTTTAAGATTAAGCCAACAACACTCTTAATCCAAAGAATTGTGTTGATGCCGATCTACTCACTTAATCAATCCAATCTACCATATGGATAAACCGATTATTAATTGGATCCTCTTTTACCAAAACAAGTATTGTGCACACCAAAGATTATAAACCCAATTCAGATCTTCAATATCTTCTTTGTCTTCAAATCTTCTTAAATCTTCAATAAAAACCTGCACACAATCACTTGAATCTCTTGTGATTAACCACGCACAAAACAGAGTATGTTAACAATGGATTATCACAAGATCGTCTTTAGAACTAACAACAGTCTAAAAATCCATGTCGAAACTCTGAACTAGTTTGAGTGAATCTTATATCAGAGGAAAAGATTCTCAAGCATAAACAAACTAGGTGCAATCATATTTCAATCACCGTTAGTCAATCAAATCAATCGAAAACAAAAGATAAACCGTAATTATATAGTTTCCCACCAACAGTACACGCTAGAGCTTCTCAATCCCAAAGAAGAGTTTAAACTGAGCGGCCGTAAGAGATTTCACCTAATTAGGTTATTCTCCTCTCCGAATAGGCGGCTATACCAGAAACAACAACAAAAGAGGAAGTTTGTTGTTACAAAGGATTAGTTTGCTAGAAAGGAAAACTTCAAGTATTTATAGAAAAGGAAGTTTGGACACCAAGGAATTTCGAAAATCGAAAATATTCTCAATATATTCATTAAAGCACAAATTCGGTTTCCATAATTCCTGGAAATGCTCTGTCCAAAAATAATGATCGAAATTTCTCGGAAAATCTAATTAGTAAATGCACATTACTAATTCTTATATTTCCATACAAAATGAAGTTAATTATCTTAATTAAAAGATTCTTAACTTACTTATGTTTCGATCCTGGGATCCTATTCCCTTAGCTAGTAAGGAATACCTTTGAACAATTAAAGAAATAAACATTCACATCACGTGTTCAAAGTATGTCGACATCCTTACTTTGTAAGTTCTCTTTCACACTTACAACCTTGAAACCGATTTGCTACACTTCCAAACAAGTTTAGAATTGGCTCATCTGACTTTCAAGAACTATGTGATTGATCAAACAAACATTCAATCAAAATCATGGGTTTAAGGTTCTGCCAAAAAAAGTTTCGGTTCTACCTTCCATGTGAGTATTGTGCATAGTCACAATAGCTTTCCAAAATTCGGTTGAATAGGTACTAGGATCTGTTCCCCACATATATATGGTATCTAACTTATATGTGTTGCACATGTCCATAGGATCGGTTCCCCTTTCCGCTATAAACCTTGATGCACCCCATACAAGTATCGGTTCTCCTTTGTGATGTACTTCACCTCTTACTAGGATCGGTTCCCCTTTCCCATATTTGGTCAGACATAAAATCACAAACCCGCTCATACCATCTCAGGTGATTACTTAAGATCGGTTTCACTAATAAAAGTCATACCAATACATAAGTCTGGCCTTTATGAATAGTTCTACCAAGAACACAAACAAGTTGTGAGCGGTTATACTCAATCACACATATTGGTTGTTCATAAGATATGCAATGAATAACAAAACCAATAACACCTGGAAATTTCCTTTTAGGTTCACAAATAAGTTTATGAACTTACTTCCTTAGAACACGTGTAACACATTATTTCCTCGGATGAAATCCTCACCTTATACTCATACATAATCACAATAGCATTCAAATGATTATGGTGATGTCTTATCTACAAATTTTAATGGTTAAGCAATAAACCTCGTATTGTATTCCTTAATACTATGTTTATATAGAGTTCAAATATGCTTCGCAGTTTTGTTTTCAATATGCACGACTTGAAAGATATGCTAGGTAATGAAACAGTTCAAGTCAAATATCACTAACCTCAAGTGGAAGGATGATTGTTGTCGTTGTAGCTTATTGCTTCTTCACATCTTCAAGATTTCGCAATACTTGTAATGTCTCATATCCTAATACTTTCAAGCTAACCTATACCAAGTTGACTCTAGTACATAATTAAGTGACTCTTAACATGAGTTTTTATTCACTAAAATATGACAACCAAACTTGACATACCAATGCTTGGTGGGTTCAACCGATCCATGATCTAACAGGTGGACAATTAACTAAGTCTCCGCACGACCTGGAGCTGGTTAAATCATGATTTCCCACTTTTCCACTCTTATAAATAAGTCTATGAATCCATGATTGAATAACAAGAAGAATTATGATCCGAAAAATCACTCTTAAGAATTCAATCAATCAACCAGAACTTATTCGAACTCAGCAGTTCACATTAAACTTGCTGAAACCCACAACACATTCATAATATTTGATCATCATTGATCTCGCACACTTCTCATCTTCCTTCTTACAGATCAACCTCTTCCCTCTTTGTGACCAAAATGACTCTGGAATGGCCCATGTCGTGGTTTAGGCCGGATTCCTAGAGATTGATCTCTCGAACTCAAAGCACTCCCGTGCAGTGCATCTGTTTCAGGTTTGACAGTTTGCTCAGTTGAGGAGCCTTCATCACACGGTCGTCTCTCCATTCCCTAAAAAAATAGGGAACCGTTTTTCCCCATCAACAGATTGGAGACCGTAGTGGGACATACGAGCTGAAAGATATGGTCTCCATATTCAGGTTTAGGAAATCTAAAAAAATTGTACATGATTACAAATTACAAATGTGCACGCTTCATTGGCTGACCTAGACAACTCCAAATTGAGTGATTCTTTTCTCATATGATAACTCAGTCTCTTTGCTTCGAAAGTTGGGGTCCTATATTGTATGATATCCCTACAGCTTCCAGAGCATACCACATGCAAGCAACAACTCTTAGACGAGGACTGACGATCCATTGATCATGACGATCAATTTCATAGTCCAAGACCCGTGGCATCAGACTTGCCGGTGATAATCATTAATTGTAAAAGGGATGATACCACAAGTACATGCAACCATGGTCATTACATCATCCCCTCTTGAGAGCAACCTCAATTATGGTCCCGTGACCGGGGTTTCAGAATTGATGCTTCCACGACTGACAGAAACAAAAAAATGGTACTGCAAATGCCATTATCATGTATCAACCAAGGGTTTCGGATTTCAAATTAATTACTAGCATTGAAATCCTTCATCAAGCATTCGAAACACACGCAAATGGTCAAAAGACACAACATGGGCGTTTTACAACAATCTCGTCTGAGACGATTTTATACTGTCATGCACAAAGAAGTGAGTTAGGATAAATTGGTAAAGAATATAAGGTTGAGTTGTATTTCATTCTCTTTGTATGGATGTTCTATACAACATATCCAAAATTCACAGCAATTGGATGAACGAGCAAAAAGATGTGGCCAAAACCTTAGACTACATGACAGCTGAAATTTTTATGAAAACCTCTTCGAAGTTTGCAGTTTCATCAATTTCGTCCCTTATAAATGCTCAAACATCGAAAAGCTTCTTCAATAAAGCTTGAAAATTTTCTTAATATGAAGAAACATGGGTAGATCACAAAAATCCGACATCGGACGAAGATTCTACGCCAATTTCAATGAAGACTTAACTTATGCATTTTCTGATGATGAATTATGACAAAATTCTTCTTTCATCCACATCTGAATCAGAAGCTACACTATCAACGCAAACTCGAACTTCATCTTCAGTCGATCGTATCATTTCTTAAGTCAGCGGTGCTTCTGATGATGAGGTATGAGCTTTTCATCTTTAGCTCTTTTCTTCGGTGATATTTTATCACGTCTCTGCTTTCCCTCTGCATCTGCTAAGACCAAGAAAGAATATATCTTAGCACGAACCACTCTCGGATGATCAGGAGACATACCATGTATCAGCTTTCCAACATCTCTGAAAGGCCCATTCACCTTGGCATGAACATCTGCAGAATTCTTTATCTTTGACTTGATATTTCTGGAGTGTTCCCTGGAAGAGCCATAAGGGTGGTTGTAATAGATACTCAACTTATTTTATTACTCAGTTTCATGAATCATTCTCATCCGAATTTCATGAATTAGTAATAATTATTCAACAAATGGGCGTCCGGGCCACCACAGAATAAGCCCCGAGAAAATGGTACAAGTGTACTTGACAATAGTGCACGATGGTGAGCGTCGTTTACTAAACAAAATAAAAAGATATTTCACACTAATTAAATATAATATAGCGGTAGTAAGGATCGTTCCCATGAAGAGTAATGCAATTGATATGTCATCTAAATCGGCGAAAATATAAAATAAGGATAAAAAGGATAATAAGATAAAGAGGATTAAGAAATCCTTCGCCGTTACTAACCGTTAACTCAACATTGTACCCGTTTATCTCATGTTAGAATCAATTGTCACCAACCGTAGGAAAGCAGGTATGCTTAGCTATCCCCAAAACTCCTTATATCACCGGATACAGAAGCGCTCGACTACTAGATTTTATTCAAAAGAACCACCTTGAGGTACGCTTACAAGATGTAATTCCTAAAACGCATTAAGATTTGTGAATTTAGGTTTGATCCCAATAGTTAAACTTGGTATGCTCGGTCCACTTACTGGTGTTGTCTTTACTAGCAATTGCTACACAGAATCCCTCCGCAAGGTCTTGCGATTTCTACTTGTGTAGGAGATGAGAGACAATTACGGATCGACTCAACTCTCTACTAGCATTAGAATGATTAATAGACTAATCTAGATGCACACCCAAACCAATCTAAGAATCAATCATAAACCTTCGATATAGTAAAAATAATCCACAATGAATCAATTTAAAACTTGAAACAAACTTATAAATAATTGAGCTTCACAATTAGAACTTTGAATTCATCCTTAACAATAAAAATAATGTAGAAAAGAGATAGTTCTCCCCCCTAAGGGGGAGAAAATGGTGAAAAGAAGATATCTAAAATTGTCTCTAGGCTTCCATATATATAGAGTTCTGTAACCTCTTATTTTAAGAAAACTAGGAAACCTAGGAAAAATAGGAAAATGCACCTCCTTAAGAATTATGTCCCGTACAATATACCCCGTGCAAAGTGGCTTGCCAAACTCTGGCCAAAAAATCACGTCCAAGGCTATTCGTGTAAAATGTATTGGCTAAATAACCTACTGGGATCACGATGGACAAGTCCAGCCCAAATAAATTCGTTCAACTGTCAGTTCTATGGAACTGACAGTATAAACTTCAGTCTTCCCTGGGATGCATGAGATACCGTGAAAAGTAATAGTTACGGGATTTTTGGTTTTCCGGTCACTCCCTCAGATACACAATACTCCATTAACCCCAACCAACAGTCTCAGCCATCGAAACCAAACATCACAGTGTTACCATCACCACTCACATCGTCACTGCCATCTTGTCGCTGGCATTGCTGCCATTTTCAGTCATCATTAATACTTCCATTAATGGCAATAACACATTCCTTCTTTCCCTGACTTCACGTTCATACAAACCGCGTACAACTCCTACCAAATATCCCGTACGTGTTGTTTTCTTTCTCTTTTACTCATCGAGCTGCACCATATCCATCAGCTTGGTCAATCAATATTCATTTCCCGATAATCACCATTCACCACCACTGCCAAGCTCAAATCTCTATTCTATGTATTCGTTCATCATTCACAGTGATGCAGCTCCTTCCCTACAGCATTGCCAATAATCACAGGTGACAACACCACCTTTCTGTCGAGATCCGACCTCTTATGTTCTATCCACAATCACCGGAAAAACTATCTCCAACCATTCGTTGATCCCTGTCCTTCGAGCTAAAGACTTCATTAAACAGCCATTATTGTTTCTTCTCGCAACACTTACAGCTTCGCTTTCTCTGAATCATTCTTCATCATCGCTGCCAACATGCATTACACTGGCATCAACTCATGAGAAGCATCATTCCATCATTGCCATTATTCTCGGCTCCTCCGGTAGCAGTAATCATCTCGTTAAACCCACCTTTAACCAACATAGTCATCTCCACTGAATTCGAGTTCAGTTACAAGATCGAGTTCTTCCATGGAAGCAACCCGAACTCCAGCTCTTCGTTTCTCTTCTCCGTTCATTGCATACTTAACCTTCAACTCATCGTGCATTAACAAACCCACAACAAACTCTAGTCACATCCAACAATGGATGTTATAGTAGCAACACTGTGACTCACTTTTGTCTTCATTCTACCATGGAAAAACCTCATCGACAACCAACTCCAATGATTACCATTATCCCATATGCCATAAGTGGCTATCTCCTTCTGTCACTGCCAACAATTATCGATGGTATCAACCACAGCAGCACCATTGTCAGGTTCCATCCATATCTTGACCAAAACAATGTCACGTGCACCACCCTTGTTTCCATATCCGCTAACAAGTACAGGCATATATTCTCCATGGCTAATGTTAAGCCCATGAACATAAACTTCATATGCTCAGTGCCTGTATATGTCCTTAATAAGTATCCAAAGAATTAAAATTCTATTTAGCTACACGACCACCACATGTCTTTTGGTCTTTGAATTAGCTAACACGAGCTTCGACCGTACGATATGCCTAGGTGATAGCCCGTAGTGGTTTCCATGCGATGACAATTCTACCTCTTTTGTGGCCAATTGGACGATTTCTTGTTCTTTTCGGGAATAAGCTCCAAAATTTCTATAAAATATAAAAGAAAGATAATAATATAATTTCGCGAGAAAACTAGCCAAGAAAGCATAATCAATCGATACTTAGAAAGGTGTTTTTAAGCACCTATCAAATTCCCCCACACTTAGACTTTGCTAGTCCTCGAGCAAACAAAACGAAAATAAATAAATACAACTCCATGTCGTGAGGATACGGTTACTCTTAGCATGAATAATAGGCCTTTAAACCCCTAGGTGTCCCTAGTGGATGAGTTATAGTCTCGTGAGGGCATACGAGAGATATACCCACAAAACCTTTAAGCCAAAACGAATAACAAACAATTAGCAATTACTCCCCGACAATGTCGCCAATTTTGGTGAGCATCGTTTACTCAACAAAATAAAAAGATATTTCCCACTAATTAAATATAATATAGCGGTAGTAAGGATCGTTCCCATGAAGAGTAATGCAATTGATATGTTATCTAAATCGGCGAAAATATAAAATAAGGATAAAAAGGATAATAAGATAAAGAGGATTAAGAAATCCTTCGCCGTTACTAACCGTTAACTCAACATTGTACCCGTTTATCTCATGTTAGAATCAATTGTCACCAACCGTAGGAAAGCAGGTACGCTTAGCTATCCCCAAAACTCCTTATATCACCGGATACGGAAGAGCTCGACTACTAGATTCTATTCAAAAGAACCACCTTGAGGTACGCTTACAAGATGTAATTCCTAAAACGCATTAAGATTTGTGAATTTAGGTTTGATCCCAGCAGTTAAACTTGGTATGCTCGGTCCACTTACTGGTGTTGTCTTTACTCGCAATTGCTACACAGAATCCCTCCGCAAGGTCTTGCGATTTCTACTTGTGTAGGAGATGAGAGACAATTATGGATCGACTCAACTCTCTACTAGCATTAGAATGATTAATAGACTAATCTAGATGCACACCCAAACCAATCTAAGAATCAATCATAAACCTTCGATATAGTAAAAACAATCCACAATGAATCAATTTAAAACTTGAAACAAACTTGTAAATAATTGAGCTTCACAATTAGAACTTTGAATTCATCATTAACAATAAAAATAATATAGAAAAGATATAGTTCTTCCCCCTAAGGGGGAGAAAACGGTGAAAAGAAGATATCTAAAATTGTCTCTAGGCTTCCCTATATATAGAGTTCTGTAACCTCTTCTTCAAGAAAACTAGGAAACTTAGGAAAAATAGGAAAATGCACCTCCTTAAGAATTATGTCCCGTACATTATACCCCGTGCAAAGTGGCTTGCCAAACTCTGGCCAAAAACTCACGTCCAAGGCTGTTTGTGTAAAATGTATTGGCTAAATAACCTACTGGGCTCATGATGGACAAGTCCATCCCAAATAAATTCGTTCAACTGCCAGTTCTATGGAACTGACAGTATACCCTTTAGTCTTCCCTCGGATGCATGAGTTACCGTGAAAAGTAATAGTTACCGGATTTTTGGTTTTCCGGTCATTCCCTCAGACACACAATACTCCATTAACCACAACCAACAGTCCCAGCCATCGAAACCAAACATCACAGCGTTACCATCACCACTCACAGCGTCACTTCCATCTTGTCGCTGGCATTGCTGCCATTTTCAGTCATCATTAATACTGCCATTAATGGCAATAACACATTCCTTCTTTCCCTGACTTCACGTTCATAAAAACCGCGTACAACTCCTACCAATTATCCCGTACGTGTTGTTTTCTTTCTCTTTTACTCTTCGAGCTGCACCATATCCATCAGCTTGGTCAATCAATCTTCATTTCCCGATAATCACCATTCACCACCACTGCCAAGCTCAAATCCTTATTCTATGTATCCGTTCATCATTCACAGTGATGCAGCTCCTTCCCGACAGCATTTCCAATAATCACAGGTGACAACACCACCTTTCTGTCGAGCTCCAACCTCTTATGTTCTCTCCACAATTACCGGAACAGCTACCTCCAACCATTCATTGATCCATGTCCTTCGAGCTCAATACTTCATTAAATAACCATTATTGTTTCTTCTCGCAACACTTACAACTTCGCTTTCTCTAAATCATTCTTCATCATCGTTGCCAACATGCACTACACTGGCATCAACTCATGATCAGCATCATTCCGCCATTGCCATCATTCCCGGATCCTACGGTAGCAGCAATCAGATCGTTAAACCCAACTTTAACCAACAGAGTCATCTCCACTGAATTCGAGTTCAGTTACAAGATCGAGTTCTTCCCTGGCAGCAACCCGAACTCCAGCTCTCCGCCTCTCTTCTCCGTTCATTGCAGACTCAACCTTTGACTCATCGTGCATTAACAAACCCACATCAAACTCTAGTCACAGCCAACGATGGCTGTTATGGAAGCAACACCATGACTCACTTTTCTCTCCATTCTTCCATGGAAAAACCTCATCGACAGTCAACTCCAATGATTACCATTATCCCATATGCCATAAGTAGTTATCTCCTTCTGTCACTGCCAACGACTATCGATGGTATCAGCCACAACAGTACCATTATCAGGTTCCATCTATATCTTGACCAGAACAATGTAACTTGCACCACCCTTGTTTTCATATCCACTAACAAGTACATGCATATATTCTCCATGGCTAATGTTAAGCCCATGAACATAAAATTCATATGCCCAGTGCCTGTATATGTCCTTAATAAGTATCCAGAGAATTAAAATTCTCTTTAGCTACACGACCACCACACGTATTTTGGTCTTTAAATTAGCTGACACGAGATTCGAGCGTCCGATATGCCTAGGTGATAGCCCGTAGTGGTTTCCATGCGATGACAATTCTACCTCTTTTGTGGCCAATTGGACGATTTCTTGTTCTTTTCGGGAATAAGCTCCAAAATTCCCAAAAAATTTAAAAGAAAGATAATAATACGATTTCGCGAGAAAACTAGCCAAGAAAGCATAATCAATCGATACTTAGAAAGGTGTTTTCTACAGGAAAATAATATTTGTAGTTGCAGGAAAACCTACACTACACCCTTCACAAGAATTCACAATAATCAACACTTATTTGAAGATTAAAATCAACACTTTATTATTTGATTCTCAGAAATGTTTACAAGAAATGGAAGAAATCAAGAATACAATCGCTCTCTTGGATTTTCTCTCTCCTCAAAGCTTTCTTAGCATTCAAAAATTCATCCTCCTCTTCTGAACCTATCGGGTCTCTTTATATAGGATAATTACATAATGGATGACAGCTAAAATGTCCTTTAATTTCGGATCCGACTCGCGATCTTATCGCAGCAGTGATAACGCTAACTATCGCAGAATGGTCACACTCTTCTCATGTTTCAGCTATCATCATCTGTTACGTCATTGCTTTGAGTCATTCTGCGACACTCGTAATATGTTATTGAAGAACTCGTAGACGAATTCGCAGAAGTGTTGTAAATCTCGCAAGAATAATATCATGGCGATATTCTGGTCCTACATCTTGCCTCTTCTCATGTCTTTTCTGCGAAGGAGAAAAGATCATGAGAAATAAAATGATGTAGCTATTTATCGTTTCATCTTCTATGATCAACAAAACTTCTTAAATTAAGTGTTACCACCTACACGTGTCGAATATTCCTTTTTTTACCGGTTGATTTTTTATTACCTGGTTACCATCCTTCTATCTATAAAAGAGAGAACCTATCAAAGAAACATTTTTTCTTTTTTTACTTCTTCGTATTCTTCACCTCTTCGTTCTCTGCAAATTTTTTCTACCTGCAACTTTCTTCTTCTACGGGTTCACCTGCTGCTGCTTTAATGGAATCACCAAGGTATGTGTTCTTCTGACGTTATTAAACTCGATTTTGCTTGTCTGAGTCATATTTATTCACCCTATTTGATCTTTTTTTACTTGATTCTATATAACTCTCATACTATGTTTTCTTTTTAGTGGAACTCCACCCAACACCCAGTTTGTCGACCAAAACCCTAATCTTCGAGAAGATTCACAACAAAAACTCACTGAAAAGAAAAGGAAGCTTGCGAGTCATAAGGTAGTAAGAAAAATTTGTTTTCTTAATAACAATATTGTTGCCTTTGTTTCTTATCTATATTATTACTCGCAGGGTGATGAAAATGCTATTAAACCTCGCAAGAAATATCGCAAAGCCAAGGCTCTTGAGATTGATATTTCTATTCCTAAATTTTCATCTTCAAATTATGTTTCTACTACTTCGCAGATGGAACCTCCATCCTCTATTTGCGAGAATATCATTATGAATACCCCCAATTCCATTAATCCTCCAATGAATGAGACTCCAAAAACTGTTATGAACAAAGCTTCTTCCTCTCCTATTTTACTTCCAACCTTTACTTTTCCAGACACTCCACCTTCTGGTGATGCAACCATCACAAATGACTCAAATATCCAACTCGCCATCATTACCACTTCACCCTCTGCACCTCTTCCCTCAGCTAAAGAAGCATCATTAGGGGTTGATGCTGCTTTTAAAGTTTTGTCTGACATTTTAGATGATGCCAGAAAATCTTCTACTGACCCTTTCAAATATGATGTCTGCGAGACTTTAATCAAATATTTTGGTTCTGATCGAACTGATTCGCGAGCGTCTTTAGAAAATAAAGTTCAAGCTCTAAATAGAAGTCTCCAAGCCAAAACTTGAGAAAGTGATATTCTTAATCACAAGCTTCGCAACTCTTTACTAGATTGCGAAAATCTTCGCGATAAAAACAAGGAGTTAAAAGGTATATTTATTCTGTCTCTGCCTCTAATTTTCCTGTTCTAGTAGATTTTCATCTTTTATGTACTCAATTCCCTTTTAAATATTTGGTTTTCCTATTTAGCTTTAAATCAGAAACGATTAATAAAGATATTTCAATTTGAGTCTGTTGCTGAAGAAACCCGTGTTGAGAGAGATTCTTGGATGGATCAATATAATAGATTAGATAATCTTTATACATACTCAATCGATCAAATAGATAATCTTACCAATGAGAACGATCTATTAGCGCAAAGGCAAAATCTATTAAGTAGCGAAGTTACTCGCCTCTCATATTTGTTAACCCAAGCTAACTTGGCGATGGAATCTTTATCAGATGAAAATAAAACTTTGTCTCAGGAGAAACGTAGATTTCTAAACAAGATGGCGATCTCCTCGCAGAAAATAAATATTCTTCAGAAAGTGTGTAACGACCAAGAACAATCTCTTTATTCATTAAAATACGAACTCAAGGAAGTAACTGAATCTTCTGATGCTGAGAAAGATAAACTTATCAAAGGCAAGTTAACTCTAAGTTTAAAGGCTCGTAAACTCCAAGATTAATATTCTCAATTAGAAGAATCTTACTCCTTATTAGCAAAAGAAAATACTTATCTCCTCTCTAAAGAAGAAATTATAAAATCTCGCCTGAAGGGTATAGTTGGAGATAATTTTGATGATGCCACGAACCAATGGGAGAATTGTTTCTTAACACTAATTCAAAACTTAACTTCTCAAAAAGAAGGTAGTCATTTTGACTGCCTTAACTGTTAATTTTTTATATTTAATTTCTCTGCTATATTTCTTGCGATATTTTCATCTGAATATTTTCTTGTCAACTTATGTTTCTCGCAGAATCTGAAAAAAGCCTCAATTCTACCATTTATGATCTAACTGAAAAACTGGCTAAAGTTCGCAAAGAGAACGGAGTGCTCACCGCCAATCTTGTTCAATCTCGCGATCGATCATAGAGGAGATATGACTACCTTGAATACTTCAAAAATATGGAGATTAGAAATCGTGATAGAGGTTTCCTTCGCAAGGTTCATCTTAGTACTGAAGTTCTTGTGAATGACATTCTGATATCCGAGTCTCTCCCGCCTGTATCCATTGAGCCTCTAGAAGTAGATGATGATGAAATTCCTCTTCCCATTGATAATGATCTAAACTATGCAAGTGGTGAAGAAGATGTCTCTCAAGAAGACCCAACAGAAGAAGAAAAAAAGTCCTTCTAGAGAAGTAGCTACTGGTGGTGAAGCAATTACTGGTGAAAAGTTAGATGAAGAAGAAACTCAAGCTCATCGTGACGCAAAGAATATTGGAAAGGAGAATGAAGCTGGCGAGACTAATGGCGAGACCAATATTGAATCTTGAGTTTTGTTTTTGTTTTCTTTTTCTTACTCTTTCTTGCGAGCAATGTATCTTTATGCAACTTTGGAATTCAATTTTATTTTTGTTATTTTGAATATTCTCAAGGAAGATAATGATATTTTATTTATCAACTCCCATACTTGCCCCTCATTATCTTTCTTGTAATGAACAAGTGTTTCCCGCATTTTCTCCTTGCGAACTGTGTTGCGAATAGTACTTGCGAAATTATGGATAGTACTGCGATATTATGAATACTACTGCGAAATTATGAATAATCCTGTTGTGTGTTTCTGAATAATATTTCTGAGAAATTCTGAAGGATACTTGATTCTCATCATCTCTCATGCAATGAACAAATCTTTCCTGCATTCTTAAAAGAAAATAGTTAATGTTTGGGATTATTCTGTTGGTCTTATTTAGCCTTCCTAGTTAAAGGTCTTATTTTGCCAATTTTTTGTGTCTGCGACAAAATCGTAGGACGTCTTTACATTTGCATGTAAAAACCCTTTGATCTTGCCTTATCCATGTTTTTTCAATTTCTCTGCGACAATATGACAAGTCTGAGCTCCCTTGCGAGAACAAAGCCTTATGACATTGCCGTCTTGCGATGAAATCGCAGGACGTCTTTACACTTTCATGTAAAAACCCATTGATATCATCTTAACTTTTTCTCATGGATTGTTGCCTCTGTATAATATTTGTCATGCAATAATATAACAGGCCTAAATGTTCTTGCGATCATCAAGCCCCATGACATTGCCGTCTTTAGACACTTATCAGCTCCCTAATGGAGGGTGTCGCCCTTATCTTCCTCCTAGTTGCCCCTTCAAGGAGGGCACATCGGCCATACAAGACTAGCTCCTCCCATCCGGTCTTAACAACAACCAGATATTTTTGCAGCCTCTTGTCCTTTATGCATATATGGATTATAGTTACAAGACTGCACCCTAAGTGGGGTTTTCTTCGGGCCGAGTGCATCATAACCAAAACTTGCCAAGAATGGCCAGGGTAGTTTGGTACGCCCCGGGCACCCTTGGCTCAACCATGTACCTCGACACTTTGATCATATTATGCACTCCTTAGGAAAGACCCTCGGTCGTCCAACCAGGGTTTAACCTTATATAGTTGGAAATCCAAGGTACCTCTCCTGGATGGGTTTTGAATAACCCCAATCTCCATGACTCAGGTTCCAGCAGTGGTATAACCTTATCCCTGAGCCATACAAAGAGATTCCCCCTTATATGATGCACTTTAGGTCTTACATTTGCCTCTTACGAAATTTTATTCGCAAACTAGGGTGTACGCCATAAAGGTTCGTCCCATTCTATTAATCTCTGCGAAATTTTTATTCGCATTTCTTGCGATATTTTCGCATTTCTTATTTGCTCTGTCATTGGAAGAATCTCGCAGTTGTGATAGAGAGAAAAAATTTTATTATCCATTTTGTCATATAATATACCAGCATCTCAAATCTCGTAGAATTTGTCATTGATAATATCTTTTCAGATATAATCTATTCCATGGTCTATCAAGTCTTTGACCAACATCTCTACCTTCTGGATCCATTAATTTGTATGCCCTAGTTCCAACTATCTCTTTAATGATGTACGGTCCATCCCATTTTCTCGCCAGCTTTCCACCATTTTATCGTCGATACCCTGGTGTTTCTCGCAATACTAAATCACCTGGTTGGAACTCACGTATTTTAACACATTTGTTATACTCGCGAGCTAATCTCCGCTGATAATTTTCCATATGTTGTAGGATTTTTTCTCTCTTCTCCTCTAACTCATCAAGTTTATTTAGAATCATACTTGCACTAAGATTCTTCTCCCAAACTTCTCTTTTTGTTGTAGGAATATCAACTTCTGTTGGTAATACAACTTCAACCCCATATGTCAAACAAAAAGGTGACATTCCAGAATATCGCCTACAAAAAGGAGATGTATGATTCAAATTTTCTGTTGGTATTTCTGCTGCTGTAAATGTGATTTTCTGCTTTTCCCATTCCTTCAATGATGATATTTTCTCTACCGTCATAATTTTATTTCCTTTAAAATATCGTTTATGTATCTCCCCTTTAATGTTTTCATGGAATTTGTCGATCATTGTTCTTGTTACCATACCACACTCCAATTTCCTACAATTCTCTTTGGCTCTATTCATTTTCCTTCAACTATTTCACCGATTTGTTCAATTATCTTCTTAATCTTGAATAACTCTCATCTTCTACCTCGCTTTTTCTATGATTTTCGTTAATTCAATCCCTGTTTCTAGCGCCAAATGTAATTGCAGGAAAACCTACATTACACCCTTCACAAGAATTCACAATAATCAACACATATTTGAAGATTAAAATCAACACTTTATTATTTGATTCTCAGAAATATTTACAAGAAATGGAAGAGATCAAGAATACAATCGCTCTCTTGGATTTTATCTCTCCTCAAAGCTTTCTTAGCGTTCAAAAATTCATCCTCCTCTTCTAAACCTATCGGGTCTCTTTATATAGGATAATTACATAATGGTTAACAGCTAAGCTATCCTTTAATTTCGGATCTGACTCACGATATTATCGCAGCAGTGATAACACTAACTATCGCAGATGACATAACCCTCGCAGAATGGTCACACTCATCTCATGTTTCATCTATCGTCATCTGTTACGTCATTGCTTTGAGTCATTCTGCGACACTTGTAATATGTTATTGAAGAACTCCCAGACGTGTTGTAAATCTCGCAAGAATAATATCATGGCGATATTTTGGTCCTACAATATTAAATAAAATATACAAGCGGTGTGGGACCTGGCCCACCGGCCGTCTGAACGTGCCGCCGTGTCTGGTCCCCCTCTTTTGTTATTATTTTTTTTTTCCTCGTGTCATGGAAACTCCCTCATTTGAGCGAAACTCTTGGTTTTCCATACTTTCATCGAACAAAATAGGGAAATGTGTCACGGGACCGGACCACCTAGCCGTCCGGCCATTCCTTAGCCGTGGCCGGTCCCACACCTCACAATTCCTTATTTTCTCATATTATTATTTCCGTCATCTCATGGAACTCCATCGTTTGAGCGAAAACCCTAGTTTTTCAATATTTTCTCAAATATTGCTCAAACCACGAAAAGCTAAAAAGTCAAACGATCACATGACCGACTAGGCCACTCACGTCAAGTATTAAAATATTATTATTTTAATATTTTTAAAATATTGGTCGCACGAGCAAAATTCCGCTCGATCATTCGAGCAAAATTGAGAGTTTCAATCAAGATCAAACTCTTCTGAAAATCCAAAATATTACTCGAACGCGCACCAGAAAATTCCAAAACTCTCAGGACTGAGACACGGACATCGTGGTGACAATGGGTGTGCTACCTTGACCGACCAAGTCCGGCCCTAAGGCTTTAAATGAGCCTGTCCCACACATCTTCATAATGATTGACCTAATTTGCTGCCAATTGTTCATATTGGGTCCAAACTCTCTCCGACTAACTTGGGATTTGCTCGATCGATCGTCAACTGGTCCCACGACCACCAAGGACCAGTCCCATGACCTCTTGGTGGGTCCCTCATCACTCCATAGCTAGGTTTTACTACGTAGAGCTCATACGAGCACTATTTAATAAATGATTATGTAGGATCAGAATATCGCCACTACAACGCTTCTGCGAGATTTACAGCGACAGTTCTGCGTGTTCTTCAACAACACTTCGCGTGTGTCACAAAATTATTTGAAGAATGATGTAATAGCTGACGAATGAAGAAAAACGGGAAGAGCGTGATTGCCCTGCGATGGGAACGACACTTGCGGGAATGGATATTATAACTACTGTGATAATATCGCGGGTCAGATCCGAAATTAAAGGACAAATTAGTTGTCATCCACTATGTAACTATCCTATATAAAGAGACCCAATAGATTCAGAAAGGGATGATGTATTTTTGAGTGTTGAGAAAGTCTTGAGGAGAGAGAAAATTCAAGAGAGCGGTTGTATTCTTGATTTCTTCCATTTATTGTAAACATTTGTGAGAATCAAATAATAAAGTGTTGATTTTAATCTTCAAATATGTCTTAATTACAGTAAATTCTTATCAAGGGTGTAGTGTAGGATTTCCTGCAACTACATTTTGGCGCCCGAAACAGGGATGAATTGATGATTATTTGAAGAAAAAGATAAAAATTGACATTGTGATTTTGATTGGAAGAAATTTGGAACAATTAGTGAAATATCTTACGCAACATCCAACAGATTACTAAGATTAATGGCTAGAATAAGAATAAATACATCAAAACCACCAACAACCGTAAGGAGAAGTAAAAGACTTGCAAGTGGAGAAACAAATAAAATGGGAGAATCTTCAAGGATAAAAACAAGAAGAAATAGAACAAGGAATGAAGGAGAAAATCAAATTCGACAATCAAATCAACAAACACCAATACAAGATAGAGATGTGGATTATGACAGAGTGAGTGTGCATACTTGGAGGTCACATTCGATGGAAGAAGCAAAAGATCGACAATTAAGAAATGAAAGAAGAGAAGAAAGAAACTGAGAAGTAAATGGAGGATTAATACATGGAGATGATGGAAATGAAATACTAGAGGTTTTAAGACAAAGAATACAAGAGGAAAGGAGGTTAGAGGCGGAAGAACATGCGAATCTAACAAGACAAAATCACGAGTTAAGAATAGAGAATTTGAGATTACAAAGTAGGATATCAAGAAGTATTTCTAGATCAAGTTCAAGATCATTTAGAGAAGAACCAAGGCGAAATTCCCATATGAGAAATACTAGAGTAAATATCCGAGAGGAAATGCAAAATCCAAATGAAGAGAAACATCATGGAGAAGA
This sequence comes from Papaver bracteatum, assembly GCA_023529315.1. Lineage (NCBI taxonomy): Eukaryota > Viridiplantae > Streptophyta > Magnoliopsida > Ranunculales > Papaveraceae > Papaver > Papaver bracteatum. The sequence goes on from JAJJWX010005152.1 coordinate 4,228,764, forward strand.
AGAGATGATTGATGATCACTATGTTCCACACGGTGAAAATGTGAATGATAGACATGATAATAGAAATCAAGAGCGTGAAAATAACCAAGATGGTGAATAAAATCGAGAAGAAGGTAGAAGAATATTACATGGGCGAGAAATCCAAAGAAATCAAAGAATCATTGAGGACGAAATTGAGAGGCATTATGCTGAACAAGCACGTCTAGCTTGCGAAAGGGAAAAATTAAGAGCAGAAGTGGAAGAACAAGAGTTTCAAGAATCAATACGGCAGAATAATCATGACAATCGAGAAAGGAGACGCACACAAAATCTCCATAGCAATAATATCAATGAGGAATATGATAGAATACAAAGGAGAATAGAAAGACAGCGAAGAGAAACGATGAGAAATGAAGAAACTCGCAGAGAAGAAATTGGGAGGCATAATCAGTTGCGAAATCCAAAAGAAGGTGAAGAGGAAAATCGCAGAAGAAGGCAGAATGAAGATGTAGATGAAGATATACAAAATATCGCAAGACAAGAAAGACATGAACGCAGAAGAAGAGAAGCTGCATTGAAAAAACCAATTGAGAAAAATTCAGCTGGGAATGAACAAATTTTAAAAGAGTTAGCAGAAATGAGGGGAATGTTGAATAACAGAAGAGAAGGAAGCATGAGGCAACTTGATGAAGCCATTGAAGAAGATGCGAGAACTCCATTCACTCAAGAAGTACAATTAGGAGGAATCCCTCCAAAATGCAATTTACCAGCATTAACCAGTATCTTCGATGGGACTATCTTTGCGGTTCAACATGTCAAGGCTTATGTTAGGTGTATGCTATAATGGGAAAACCATGATGATGTGTTATGCAAATACTTTGCATCTAGTTTAACTAGCAAGGCATTAAAATGGTTCGAAGGCTTACCTAAAAATACAATAACTTCTTTCGACCATTTGCAAGCTACATTTCTGGGAGCATATATAAGCAACAATTCTTCGCGACCCAGTATCAGAGATGTATTTGGATTAAAACAGAGGATTGGCGAGAGGCTGAAACACTTAACCATAAGATGGAAGATAATGTGCAGTGAAATGGCAGGAAGGGTGGATGAGAGATACCTCATTTTATCTTTCATTAATGCAATGTTCGCAACCAATCTGTTGTACATACAAATTTTCAGAATCAAAAATACCATCACAATGACTTGGCTACGAGAACTACAAGAATAATACATTGCTTTGGAGGAAAAACAAAATGAGATGGAATCATATCCAGTCGCAAACACCATCTCAATAGCGGCAAATAGGAGTTTACTTCCTAAAATGATTAACAATGTGGCGAGCACCTCGCAGTCACGGCAAGAGAAAGTGGTTATTTAAAACCAGCAAAAGTTAGTAGCCATGGTAAGTCGAGATCAAGAGGAGTATGAAAGAGAAAGGAATTATTACAATCGTGGTGGAAATAATAAAATTCAAAGACTTGATCAGCCGCAAGTGGCTTATGGCGGTCAGAGGAAAAATAATTTTAGAGGGAAAGGGAATCAAAGAATAATATGGGAAGAAATTAAGATGCCACCCCTGAATGCTAGCATATTTATTTTTTGGGAAGCTATCATTCTGATGGAAAATATACCATCACCCTGGAATATGGGAAAAGAGCCACATCAAAATAATCGAAATCAAGAATTTTGTCCTTATCATCATTTTCATGGACATTCAATAAACGATTGCAGGAATGTAAAAAAAATAAATTTTGAGGATGATTGATCATGGAAAGTTAAATCATCTTCTAATAGGACATCCGCAATCTCAGCAGTTACCACCAACACCATATATTCGCAGAGTGAATGCAGTAAAAGGAGCAGAAACATTTGTGATAGAGGTTGGAGCCAAGGAGAAGAATTTGTTCTGTAATTCCATCATACATTCATACAAGACTATTTAGGATTTCCACGACAATGTTCTGAGCAGAGTCTTCGCGAGAAACGTAGATGGAAGAGAGATAATGAATATTGCGAGAGTCTTGCCATTAGAGGAGTGTCAAAAGCAAACTATTTCTTTCACTGCGCAAGAAATACCATAGCCTGGCGAGATGCATGACAACCCACTGGTGGTAAGGTTAGAAATAAATCTAAAACAAATAGAAGAAGAAGATGAAGAAAATGATGATGGTGAAACTGAGAATTCCTGGGCCATTAACAGAGTTCTATTAGATACTGGAAGTTCAGTTGATATCTTATTTTATCATACTTACAGAACCATGGGTGGAAAATATGAAGATCTGATACCATCAACCTATAAGATTTATGGTTTCAACGGCACTGCCAACAAGCCAAAAGGGGAAATTACAATGCGAATTCCATTAAAGGGGTTATCTTCTAAGATTATATTCTGCGTTGTGGATATTGAATCACCTTATAATGCCATGATTGGACGACCTTGTCTACATGGGATATTAGGTGTGGCGTCAACCTTCCACCAATGTATTAAATTTCCTCATCCTAATGGTGTTGGAGTAATAAAGGGAGACTGGGTTGATGGGAAGGAATGCTATGAAATTGACATGGAATCTTGTGAAGAAAGGGCAGCGAGGAATAGAAATTGGAAACATAATATCAAGAAGAAACAAAGAGGTGATAAGTTGATGGTTGATACAATAGAGCGACGAGAGGAAGGAACACTGAGAAATCAACATGAGCTGCAAACAGTAGATGTCGAGCGTCTCGCAGATGGAAAGAAAATAGCAAAACGCAACAAAAGGGCAGAAGCAGAAAGGTAAAAAAAGATGAAATTTAAGAAATTTATGAATGATTTGTTGAAGAAAATGTTTCAAAAGAATATTTCATATGAATAAAAAAGATGAAATTGAGAAGTTATATAAGAGTTGAAATGCAAATAAAGTGTAGATCAAAGAAAATAAATTTCATCAGAATTGCAATACTCGCAAGAAACACGAATAAAATTTCGCAGAGACATAAAAATAGGACGAACCTATATGGCGTACACCCTAGTTCGCGGATACAATTTCGCAAGAGGCAAATGTAAGACCTATAGTGCTTCATATAAGGGGGTATATCTTTGCGTGACTCAGGGATAAGGTTATACCGCTGCTGGAACCTGAGTCATGAAGATTTTTGGGTTAGAGAAAAACTATCCGGTGGAGGTACTTTGGATTTCCAACTATATAAGGTTATACCCTGGTTGGACGACCGAGGGTATCTTCTAAGGAGTGTAGAGTATGACCAAGGCGCCGAGGTACACGGTTGAGACAAGGGTGCCCGGGGCATATGAAACTACCATGTCCATCTTTGTCAAGTCTTGTCTATGATGCACTCGGCCCGAAGAAAACCCCACCTAGGGTGCAGTCTTGTAACTATAAGCCATATAGGAATAAAGGACAAGAGGATGCAAAAATAGCTAGTTGTTATTAAGACCGGATGGGAGGAGCTAGTCTTGTATGGCCGATGTGGCCTCCTTGAAGGGGAAACCAGGGGGAAGATAAGGGTGGCACACTCCATTAGGGAGCTGATAAGTGTCTAAATACGGCAATGCCATGGGGATTTATGATCACAAGAACATTTAGGCCTGTCATATTATTGCGTGACAAATATTATACAGAGGCAACAAGCCATGAGAAAAAGTTAAGATGAGATCAATGGGTTTTTACATGAAAGTGTAAAGACGTCATGCGATTTCATCGCAAGATGGCAATGTCATAAGGCTTTGTTCTCGCAAGGGATCTTAGACTTGTCATATTGTCGCAGAGAAATCGACAAAATATGGATACGGCAATATCAATGGGTTTTTACATGTAAATGTAAAAACGTCCTGCGATTTTGTCGCGGACACAAAAAATTGGCAAAATAAGACCTTTAACTAGGAAGGCAAAATAAGACCAATAGAATAATCCCAAACACTAACTATTTTCTTTTAAGAATGCAGGAAAGATTTGTTAACCACGGAAGAGATGGTACTATTCGCAACACAGTTTTGCAAGGAGAAAATGCAGGAAATTCTTGTTCATCACAAGAAAGATAATGAGGGGCAAGTATGGGAGTTAACAAATAAAATATCATTATCTTTCTTGAGAATATTCAAAATAACAGAAATAAAGTTGAATTCCAAAGTTGCATAAAGATACATTGCTCGCAAGAAAGAGGAGGAAAAGGAAAACAAAAACAAAACTCAAGTTTCAATATTGGCCTCTCCATTAGTCTCTTCATCTTCATTCTCCTTGTCAATATTTTTCGCGTTGCGATCAACTTGACTTTCTTCTTCATCTGCACCACCAGTATCTACTCCTTTAGAAGGACGTCTTTCTTCTTCTGTTGGGTCTTCTTGAGAGGCATTTTATTCACCACTTAATAGAGTAGATCATCATCCATGAGGAGAGGAGTTTCATCATCATCTACTTATAGAGGATCAACAGATACAGGAGGGAGAGACTGGGATATCAAAATATCATTCACAAGAACTTCAGCACTAAGATGAACCTTGCGAAGGAAACCTTTATCGCGATTTCTAGTCTCCGTATTTTTGAAGTATTCAAGGTAGTCATATCTCCTTTCTGCACAATCGCGAGATTGAACAAGATTGGCAGTGAGCATTCCGTTTTCTTTGCGAACTTTAGCCAATTTTTCAGTCAGATCAGAAATGGTAGAATGAAGGCTTTTTTCAGATTCTGCGAGAAACATAAATTGACAAGAAAACATTCAGATGAAAATCTCGCAAGAGATATAGTGATAGGGGTGATAAACACCTAATTTTATATCTAGCATTTATGCTTTCTTTGCTAATTTTCGTGTGAATTATGTATCTTATGTGTGAATTTGAGTTATTAGGTACTTTGGAGTCGTTCGGACGAAAAGAAAGAGAAATCACCAAAATTGAGCAAAAAGGGCAGACTTGTCATTTCAGGGGCAAATACTATCGGGAGCCGAGTCAGCGTTAAGGGGCGACTCTATTTGGGGGAGTACTAAACAAAGACCAGCTGTGGTTAAAGGGGTGCTATCTTGGTAGCCCTTATCAAGGTGATAGAACATCAATTATAACCTACTTACACAACCCTAAAATCGAGAGTTTTTGTCTTTCATTCAAGTGTTATCTCAATCATTTGCCTAGACTTCAGAGATGGTCAGATGGGATAGGAGGCGCTGTTATGGAGACTCATATGAAACCGTGAAGATCAGAGTGGGTTTGACTGTGTATTAGAGAGGATTGAGGCATTAAAAGATCATGGAAGTCTAGGTTGTTTCTGCCTATGATTCATGGCGAGAAAGAGCTTGAGTTTCTTTTGCTTGAGTTTCTGCCTATGATTGCCGTTGGTGAAGATCAGAGTTGGTTTGCTGTTAGTGAAGGGAAAATTTGAAGCTAGGGTTTCATTCAAATTTGAGGTGGAGAGGAGATTATGCTCAATTGTTTGTTGATGGAGTGAAGAGATGATATGTTGCTGCAGAAATTGCATACACAGAACTAGGGTTCTGATTTGAATATGAGATTACCACTACTGGCTGGATTCAGATGATGGAGTGCACCTTGGTTTATTTGCAGTGAATGGAACAATGGGTTTGTTTCTAGTCCAAGTTTACAGGGAGAGTTTGAACTGGTGGTTGCTGTGAGAATTAGATGCAGTTTATGGAACTGATTAGAGAGGATGGTTGGTGCTGTGTGGCAGGGGGTTATGGAGATGCAAAAGGATTTTCTGTGTTCAAACTGGTAGCTACAGAGCAGCTATTGTATGGGAATGGAAAATGTGATGTGTAGAAGATGCAAGAAATTCAGGAAGAGTAGAGTGTTTAAACATGGAGCTGTGTATTGCAGGGGGTAAAAGTTGAGCAGTGAAAGTAGCTGGGGCTAGGAGGAGGATGAATAAGCTGGAGTGCATGAAGAAGGAGCTGCTGTGCAACTTAAATTTAAAGCCATGGAGATGGAGAGTGTTGTTTTTGGTGATGGTCATTGAGGAGTTTTAGAACTGATAGTGGGATTGAGATTGTGTTGGCCTGAACTGAGATGTTCATCTGCTGACGGTGTTTGGTTTGTCCTCAAATAAGGAGGAATAAGATGTTGTTAGGGTTTGATTCAATAAAGGGACAGGTTGGTGTTGAAGCTCATATCAGTGTTGTTGCAGCTGTAGGTGCAAGAGCAGTAGGGAGTGAAATAGGAAGCTGGCTGTTTTCCAGTCGGAGAATTGGCGGGGCTTGTGTTGGTGCTAGAATGGTGATTGAGGGAGGTGATGTGAGTTGTTGGTAATCAGTGCTGGTGGATGTGATAAATTGCAGGTGCAAGGGAGCTACAGATGGTGGTTTTGCAAGGAAATGATCGCAGTGCCATGGAGGGTTGGAAAGTACTGGGAGCTACAGCTATTGTCAATGGAATTTGCAGCTGGGGTTGAATTGATGTCTGGCAGTAAGTTAGTCGCATTTTGAAAGAGAAGTCATGGCCATCTTGGCCGTGAATTTTGTGGCTAGTGCAACATATCAAAACCAAACCAAGTCAGCCCAACTCAGATCTGATTAGGTTCTGATCCAGCTTCTGATTCCCTTGACCCCAGTTGACTGACGTTGACCGTTAAGTCAAACGTTAGTCCTAACGGTGGACTGACGGAATATTCCGTCGAATATTCCTCCGACGGATAGAATTTTCAGGTGATTGGCGGCGACTTCCCGGTGCCGGATTCCGGCCAAGTTCCGGTCAAAAACCAAGTTTTCCGGCGACCACTTTTGGGACATATTTTCTACATGGGTTTCTCTTGATCGTGGGCCGGGTGAATTTCCAACTAACGGACTTTGAAGACTTTGACCTATTTTTGGAAAGCAAAGGGCTATAAAAAGAGAGTTTCTACAACAAAGAGAGAAAAACGTTTTTATTCTATTCTTGGAGCTTTTGCAGAGAACTACTTCTAGGGTTTGCTCTCTTTTATGTTTCATAGTTTTCCTTTGAATATTATGATGATGAACTCCATGAATATGAGTATCTAAATACAATAATTGGTTATGGGATAAAAGTTGATTTCTTAAAGCATGTTATTCGATTCTATGAATTAGTTTTGTCTCAATTTTATCATTTATGATTCATTGTTTTATTATCATATGATTTGAATGCTAGTTTGGTTGAGTCCGGAATCAATTGGATTTGTTTTCATCTCTAAAGCTATATTAGGGTTTTCAATACATAAAAGTTGTTTGTCCCTGATTTCTAGTAGCAACTTGTGGTTAATACTTGTAGTGATACATCTTTTTAATCGCATATGAATCATAACCTTTGTTAAAACAAATTAGTGCTTTTACACGTTTGTTTGCATCGATTAGTCTTATTTCATAGAACGTATTGCTCTTAGGGAGTTAAATCTAATTGTGCTTTTACACTTTAGGTTGCTTTTTAAGAAGATTTCACATTAGCATCTTTTAATGTTGTTTGTGATAAAATCAGGAAATAAACGAGATACTCATGCAATCAAGATATCTTAGGGATTTTGATAATTGAGAGATTAAATACCAATTCTAATCATAGATGAAAAATACATGTTTATGAATGACACTATCCCTTAACCAATATCTTCTCCTTATTGATTATTCCAACTTTTTACTTTGCTTTATTTAGTATTATTACTTTGATAAAAACAAAAACACACCTAGGGTTATTTGGTTACATAAGAATCTGAAAATTGCATAACAACAATCGCCTCTCTGTGGATACGAACTCTTTTTTATCGAATACTATATTTATAATTAGTAAAGTGAGGAAGTGAATTATATTTTTGACGCATACGACAAGCATCAAATTTTGGCGCCGTTGTCGGGGAGGCATTCGGCTTGTTATCTAGTTTTTAGTTTCTTTTTATTTTTCTGCTTGCATACTTGTGTTTCGTTTCTCGTCTTGTTTCTCACTTGTTTGCGAGAATTGTTTTTCAGGTACCTAATATCTGGCTTCTAAAGATTGGAATTATCCAAGGTGCGGGATAGCTACTCGAATAGGAACAATACTCCAACCAAGGCAAGGCACGACGGAAGAACACGACTTGGAAGTAGAACACGAAGCTCTTCGGCAAGAAGGAGAGGAAATAGAACACGATATTCCTTTTGAAGAAGAAGGAGAAGGAGAAGAAGCAATGGGTGACCCTGCAAATCGTTCACTTAAAGACTTAGCTTCACACAAGCTGGATATATAGCAGGGTTGCATTCAAACCGACTCCACTTTTGAAATCAAGTCGGGACTTCTTAGAGAATTACCAAAGTTCCATGGTTTGGTGAATGAAGATCCAAACAAGCATCTTATGGATTTCCACACCATTGTCATGGCTATGCTCCCAGCAAATATGGAGGCGGATGGTGCTATGTTGAAGGTTTTTCGATTCTCATTGGAAGGTAATGCTAAGGATTGGTTATACTACTTGCCTTCAGGGAGTGTTACAACTTGGAATGGGCTCAAGAAACTCTTTCTAGAGAGATATTTTCCTGCATCTAAGGCTACTCAAATTTGCAAGGAGATTTGCGGAATGAAGAAAAATGTCGGAGAATCGTTATATGATTGTTGGGAACGATACAAGAGGTTGGTGGAAAGCTGTCCTCATCACCAATTTAGTGACGCCATGATCATCCAATACTTCTATGAAGGACTCCAATCAAGTGATAGGAATCTTATCGACGCAGCGGGTGGTGGTGCACTAGTGAGAAAGATGGTGGCACAATCTAGAGAGTTGATTGAAAACATGACAGCAAACTCTCAACAATTCTTGAGTCGTGGTTCGGATGTGCTTCTTCGGCGAGTCAATGAAGTGAGCGAGGTGGAGGAACTTCGTCAAAAAATGGGAAACATCACAGCAATGCTACAACAAGTTTCAGCCGCGGTGATACCAAGTTCTCATGGGTATGAAGACGTCAATGAGCAAGCTAATGCGATTTTTCTAAATCAGCCAAGACGGTATGATCCTTATTCCAATACTTACAATCCGGGATGGAGAGATCACCCCAATTTTAGCTATGCGAACAAGCAAGGAGCGGTTCAACAACCTAACTTCAACAATTCGGGTGGATTTCAACCTCAACAACAACAATTCCAGCCGCGTCAACAATTTCAACAATCTCAATTTCAACAACAACAATCTCAAAATCAGGGGTCAAGTATGGAAGAGTTGATGAAATCTTTTATGCAAAGAACGGAGAGCACGATGAAAGAGTTGCAAACCCAAGTTGGTTCTATGGCTCTTGAGATGAACCAAATGAAGGCACAAAATATTGGGAAACTCCCTTCTCAACCTATTAACCCAAGTTGTGTACATTGAGAAGTGGTACACAACTTGTGCCACCCGAAGTTGCTGATTCGGGCAAGGTGGAAGCACCAAAGGAACCTGTTTTGGAGGAGAAGAATGAGGATTCTCCCCAAACTTCTGAGGTACCTATTCCTAACTCTAAAACTCCTATTCCTACTTATGTTCCTCCTTTACCTTTTCCTCGCAGATTTGCAAATTCTAAGAAGGAGGCACTAGAAAAGGAGATTTTAGACGTTCTTAAGAAGATTCATGTGAACATACCACTCATTGATGATATTAAGCAAGTTCCAAAGTATGCCAAAGTGTTGAAGGACTTGTGTACCAATAAGCAAATGCTCAAAGGTAATGAAGTGCTTAGTGTGGGGGAGAATGCTTCGGCAATCTTACAACACAAACTCCCACTGAAATTCAAAGACCCGGGAAGCTTTGACATCCCCGTCATAATTGGTACCACTACATTTAACAAAGCAATGTTAGACTTAGGTGCATCCGTTAATGTTATGCCTGCATATATGTATAAGTCACTTGATTTAGGTCCTCTCAAAAAGGCTGAAATTGTGTTGCAATTAGCCGATCGTTCTAATGTCTACCCTATGGGTATTGTTGAGGATGTTCTTGTGCAAGTTAATCAACTAGTATTTCCTGCTGACTTTTGTGTGTTAGAGATGGATGAAGGTTCTCCAGACTCGTCTCTTCCATTGCTACTTGGGCGTTCCTTCATGAAAACGGCGAAGACCATTATTAATGTGGATAAGGGAACGCTAACTATGGAGTTTGATGGGGAAGTAATACGTTTCAACATTTTCGAGACGATGAGATATCCTAGTGATGTCCACTCTTGCTTCTCCGTTGATGTTATGGATACGTTTGCACAACAAATGTTTGAATTGAATGGTGAAGATGCTTTGGAAACCGTTTTAACTACATCCATTGATAATGGTGTAGAGTGTGGTATTGAGGTTAAAGAAGCCCTTGGTGATCTCAACTCACTACAAGGATGCCCGGAAACTCATAATATCTCTTTTATTTCTTTACCATGAAGTGATGAAAAACTTTTACCCTCTATTGTTAAATCTCCAAAGTTAGAATTGAAACCTCTTCCTAGTCATTTAAAGTACTTGTACTTGGGTGACAATGAAGAGTTGCCTGTGATTGTTTCTAACGAGCTTAGTGAATTACAGGAGCAAAAACTTCTAAGGGTGCTAAGGAAGTACAAGATGGCCATAGGATGGACAATTGCCAATATCAAGGGTATAAGCCCTGCCGTTTGTATGCACAAAATACGTTTGGAGGACGATGCAAAGCCTACAAGGGAAGCGCAACGTCTTTTGAACCCCCCTATGATGGAAGTTGTGAAAAAGGAGATACTCAAGATTTTGGAAGTGGGTGTTATCTACCCCATATCCGATATCAAGTGGGTGAGCCCGGTACAAGTTGTACCAAAGAAATCAGGTGTGACCGTGGTGGAGAATGATGAGAATGAACTTGTCCCAACTCGTGTGCAAACCGGTTGGAGGGTTTGTATTGATTATAGGAAATTAAATGCCACTACTAGAAAAGATCACTTTCCATTACCTTTTATTGATCAAATGCTTGAACGTCTAGCTGGACACTCTTATTATTGCTTTCTTGATGGCTATTCAGGTTATAATCAGATTGTGATAGCACCGGAGGATCAAGAGAAAACCACTTTCACTTGTCCTTTTGGTACTTTTGCTTATCGAAGGATGCCTTTTGGCTTGTGCAATGCTCCATCTACTTTTCAAAGGTGTATGGTAAGTATATTTTCGGAATATGTTGAAAACATAATCGAAGTGTTCATGGACGACTTTAGTGTCTTTGGTGATTCATTTGACCTTTGTTTGAACAATTTGTCACTAATCCTTGAACGATGTGTTGAAACAAATCTTGTGCTTAATTGGGAGAAGTGCCATTTCATGGTAACTCATGGTATAGTTTTAGGCCATATAGTATCTTCTAAAGGCTTGGAAGTTGATAAATCTAAGATAGACCTTATTCGTACTCTAACCCCTCCCACTACGGTGAGGGAGATAAGCTCTTTTCTTGGTCATGCAGGTTTTTACCGTAGATTCATCAAGGATTTTTCCAAGATAGCATCACCACTTTGTACCTTATTGCAAAAAGATGTGGTTTTTAACTTTGATGAAAAGTGTGTGGCGGCATTCAATCGTTTGAAAGAACTTTTGATTTCAGCCCCTATCATTAAACCACCGGATTGGAGCAAGCCTTTTGAGCTCATGTGTGATGCAAGTGACTATGCGGTTGGTGCGGTGCTTGGGCAGCGTGTGGGGAAGATACCTCATGCTATTTATTATGCTTCTAGAACGTTAAATGAAGCCCAACAAAACTACACTACCACTGAAAAAGAGTTATTAGCTATTGTTTTTGCTTTGGAAAAGTTTCTCTCTTATCTAATTGGTACAAAAGTTGTTGTCTTTTCTGATCATGCAGCACTTAGGTACTTGCTTACAAAGAAAGAGGCGAAACCGAGGCTCATACGATGGATTTTACTCTTGCAAGAGTTTGATATAGAAATCAAGAACAAGAAAGGAATTGAGAACACCGTTGCGGATCATTTGAGCCGTCTTGCTGTGGACAAGGAATCTATCCCGTTGCGTGAAAGTTTCCCGGATGAGCAACTATTCTCAATTGCATTTGGAGAACCATGGTATGCGGATATTGTGAACTATTTGGTGTCTAAACAAATCCCAAAGAACTTGTCTCGTGCTGAGAGGGACAAACTTAAGAGGTTAGGAAACCAATATATATGGGATGATCCATACTTATGGAAACATGGCAGCGACCAAGTCATACGAAGGTGCGTTCCCGACTCTGAATTTAACTCTATCTTGTCTTTTTGTCACTCCCATGCTTGCGGAGGACATTTTGGGAGTAAAAGAACAGCTCACAAGGTACTTGAAAGCGGTTTTTATTGGCCAACTTTGTTTAAGGATGCACATATATTTTGCACAACTTGTGATAGGTGCCAAAGGACAGGAAATCTAGGTGCTCGAAATCAAATGCCACAAACTTTTATTCAATTTATTGAAGTTTTTGATGTATGGGGTATTGATTTTATGGGTCCTTTTGTCAATTCCCATGGGAATTTTTATATCTTACTTGTTGTTGATTATGTCTCGAAATGGGTGGAAGCTAAAGCCACCCCAACTAATAATTCTAAAGTGGTTTCAGATTTTGTGCAAGCTAACATTTTTGCAAGGTTTGGAATTCCAAGAGCCATAATTAGCGATGGGGGATCTCACTTCAAAAACAAGTTCTTACAAGGATTGTTGAAGAAGTACAATGTGTCGCACAAGATTGCAACACCTTATCATCCCCAAACCAATAGACAAGACGAGGTGTCGAACCGAGAGGTGAAATCCATACTAGAGAAGACGGTGAATCCAACAAGGAAAGATTGGAGCATGCGACTTAATGATGCTCTATGGGCTTATAGAACCACATACAAGACACCTATTGGGATGTCTCCCTTTAGGCTTGTGTACGGTAAGCCTTGTCACTTACCCGTTGAGATTGAACATAAGGCGTTTTGGGCTATTAAGCAATGAAATTTGGAGATGGATGGGGATGGAAAGCAAAGGAAGTTACAACTTCAAGAGCTAGAATAGTTACGCAATGATGCATTTGAAATCTCGCGCATTTACAAGGAGAAAACTAAGGCATTTCATGATTCTATGATTTCTAGAAAACAATTTTGTGTTGGGCAGAAAGTGCTTTTGTTTAATTCTCGCTTGCAATTATTTCCGGGTAAATTAAGGTCACGTTGGATCGGACCTTTTATTGTTACTAATGTGTTTTCTCATGGTGCAGTTGAAATTCGTAGCATAGCTACAGGTAAGGAGTTTAAAGTGAATGGACACCGGTTGAAACCATATTATGAGAACTTTACTTCCGAAGTTGTGGAAGGTGTGAACTTTGTGGAGGCATCCTCGCTGGAGGAGTCTTAGTGAACAAGGAGTACGTCGGGCTGACGACTTTAAACCAAGCGCTAAGTGGGAGGCAACCCACCGGTTTTGTATCTTTACCCTTATCTTTTTATTTTTATGCATTTGCTTTTATCTTTATTTTCTTTGTTTTTGCATTTCATTTGCGGAATTTCCCACCTTGAACTCTCTTTGGATGATTCAATTTTACATTGAGGACAATGTAAAGTTTAAGTGTGGGGGAGCATTTATATGTTTGTATAGTTTGTTTTAGTGTGTTTTATGCATTTATAAAAAAAAAATCAGAAAAATAGAAAAAACCAAGAAAAAATTTGTGCTTTTTGAACTCCGAAGTCTAGAAACTTGTGCCTTTAGGATGACACCATTAGTGGATGGAACCATTTTGAATGTAGGAGTTTAGGAACCAATTAACTAAACGGGACGAACATAGCTCATAATCATAAATACCATGATAGTTGTTACCATATCTCGGAATTTCACCATATCGCATTTTATTTTTATTTTTCCATATTTATCTATTGTTCTCTAAGTGTTTCGGTGGGTCACTAAACATCGACGTGTCATTACTGCTAGGATGAAATAGAGTGATTGAGTTACTAGAAAAAGAAAAAATATATATATGAAAAGAAAAAGAAAAAAAAAACCGACCAATTAGAGCAAAACGGAATAAAATGACACTTGGGAATAGCAGTATGTGTGAAACGTAGTCCCTGTCTCCGTCTCCTAAACAAGCGTGGAATGCAGGATCCAAGGCAACTATCATGTACTTGCTGACAAGAATTATGCGCTTGGATCCAGTTTGATCCAATCATGTTGTCTAAAAAAAAAAGTGAAAAAAAAAAAAGTGAAAAAAAAAAAGTGAAAAAGAAAAGAAAAAGAAAGGAAAGTATTATTTTGGTTGAATAAAGTCACTCCTGGTTCCCTTGTATATGATAGTGTGTTGATGTAGAATTCAAACCAAGTAGCTCAATCCAATAGGTATAGGTTCATCTTGGCAATGACCTTCAGACAGATATGGGAAACATCGAACACTTGTGAACATTCGCCAACTTCTACATCTATATCCATCTTCTTTTTCTTTTCATTGTGATTGTGGTTTGTTAGTTTCCGAGTATCGTGGCTTGTTCGACTATCTAATTAAATCTTTACTAATATATGAATTGAATTTGTGCAAGGTACCTCTTCCTGTAGTCAATTTGGATTCGTTCATTGATTTGTCACAAATATACGGAGTTTGAAATATAGGTTTTGTAGGCAGACCTCTTGTAAACCTTCACGAGACTAAAACTCGTCCACTAGGGACACCTAGGGGTTTAAAGGCTTGTTATTTGTGCTAAAATTAACCGTAGCCTCGACGTCACGGAGTTGTATGTATATTTTAGTTTGTTTGATTTGCTCGAGGACTAGCAAAGTCTAAGTGTGGGGGAATTTGATAGGGGTGATAAACACCTAATTTTATATCTAGTATTTATGCTTTCTTTGCTAATTTTGAGTATTTAGGTGAATTATGTATCTTATGTGTGAATTTGAGTTATTAGGTACTTTGGAGTCGTTCGGACGAAAAGAAGGAGAAATCACCAAAATTGAGCAAAAAGGGAAGACTTGTCATTTCAGGGCCAAATACTATTGGGAGCCGAGTCAGCGTTAAGGGGTGACTCTATTTGGGGGAGTACTAAACAAAGACCAGCTGTGGTTAAAGGGGTGCTATCTTGGTAGCCCTTATCAAGGTGATAGAACATCAATTATAACCTACTTACACAACCCTAAAATCGAGAGTTTTTGTCTTTCATTCAAGTGTTATCTCAATCATTTGCCTAGACTTCAGAGATGGTCAGATGGGATAGGAGGCGCTGTTATGGAGACTCATATGAAACCGTGAAGATCAGAGTGGGTTTGACTGTGTATTAGATAGGATTGAGGCATTAAAAGATCATGGAAGGCTAGGTTGTTTCTGCCTATGATTCATGGCGAGAAAGAGCTTGAGTTTCTTTTGCTTTATTTTCTGCCTATGATTGTCGTTGGTGAAGATCAGAGTGGGTTTGCTATTAGTGAAGGGAAAATTTGAAGCTAGGGTTTCATTCAAATTTGAGGTGGAGAGGAGATTATGCTCAATTGTTTGTTGATGGAGTGAAGAGATGATATGTTGCTGCAAAAATTGCATACACAGAACTAGGGTTCTGATTTGAATATGAGATTACCACTACTGGCTGGATTTAGATGATGGAGTGCACCTTGGTTTATTTGCAGTGAATGGAACAATGGGTTTGTTTCTAGTCCAAGTTTACAGGGAGAGTTTGAACTGGTGGTTGCTGTGAGAATTAGATGCAGTTTATGGAACTGATTAGAGAGGATGGTTGGTGCTGTGTGGCTGGGAGTAATGGAGCTACAAAAGGATTTTCTGTGTTCAAACTGGTAGTTGCAGAGCATCTATTGTATGGGAATGGAAAATGTGATGTGTAGAAGATGCAAGAAATTCAGGCAGAGTAGAGTGTTTAAACATGGAGCTGTGTATTGCAGGGGGTAAAAGTTGAGCAGTGAAAGTAGCTGGGGCTAGGAGGAGGATGAATAAGCTGTAGTGCATGAAGAAGGAGCTGCTGTGCAACTTAAATTTAAAGCCATGGAGATGGAGAGTGCTGTTTTTGGTGATGGTCATTGAGGAGTTTCAGAACTGATAGTGGGATTGAGATTGTGTTGGCCTGAACTGAGATGTTCATCTGCTGACGGTGTTTGGTTTGTCCTCAAATAAGGAGGAATAAGATGTTGTTAGGGTTTGATTCAATAAAGGGACATGTTGGTGTTGAAGCTCATATCAGTGTTGTTGCAGTTGTAGGTGCAAGAGCAGTAGGGAGTGAAATAGGCAGATGGCTGTTTTGCAGGTGAAGAATTGGCGGGGCTTGTGTTGGTTCTAGAATGGTGATTGAGGGAGGTGATGTGAGTTGTTGGTAATCAGTGCTGGTGGCTGTGATAAATTGCAGGTACAAGGGAGCTACAGATGGTGGTTTTGCAAGGAAATGATCGCAGTGCCATGGAGGGTTGGAAAGTACTGGGAGCTACAGCTATTGTTAATGGAATTTGCAGCTGGGGTTGAATTGATGTATGGCAGTAAGTTAGTCGCATTTTGACAGAGAAGTCACGGCCATCTTGGCCGTGAATTTTGTGGCTAGTGCAACATATCAAAACCAAACCAAGTCATCCCAACTCAGATCTGATTAGGTTCTAATTCAACTTCTGATTCCCTTGACCCCAGTTGACTGACGTTGACCGTTAAGTCAAACTTTAGTCCTAATGGTGGACTGACGGAATATTTCGTCGAATATTCCTCCGACGGATAGAATTTTCAGGTGATTGGCGGCGACTTCCCGGTGCCGGATTCCGGTCAAAAAACAAGTTTTCCGTCGACCACTTTTGGGACAGATTTTCTACATGGGTTTCTCTTGCTCGTGGGCCGGGTGAATTTCCAACTAACGGAATTTGAAGACTTTGACCTATTTTTGGAAATCAAAGGGCTATAAAAAGAGAGTTTCTACAACAAAGAGAGAAAAACGTTTTTATTCTATTCTTGGAGCTTTTGCAGAGAACTACTTCTAGGGTTTGCTCTCTTTTATGTTTCATAGTTTTCCTTTGAATATTATGATGATGAACTCCATGAATATGAGTAGCTAAATACAATAATTGGTTATGGGATAAAAGTTGATTTCTTAAATCATGTTATTCGATTCTATGAATTAGTTTTGTCTCAATTTTATCGTTTATGATTCATTGTTTTATTATCATATGATTTGAATGCTAGTTTGGTTGAGTCCGGAATCAATTAGATTTGTTTTCATCTCTAAAGCTATATTAGGGTTTTCAATACGTAAAAGTTTTTTGTCCTTGATTTCTAGTAGCAACTTGTGGTTAATACTTGTAGTGATACATCTTTTTAATCGCATATGAATCATAACCTTTGTTAAAACGAATTAGTGCTTTTACACGTTTGTTTGCATCGATTAGTCTTATTTCATAAAACTTATTGCTCTTAGGGAGTTAAAACTAATTGTGCTTTTACACTTTAGGTTGCTTTTTAAGAAGATTTCACATTAGCATCTTTTAATGTTGTTTGTGATAAAATAAGGAAATAAACTAGATACTCTTGCGATCAAGATATCTTAGGGCTTTTGATAATTGAGAGATTAAATACCAATTCTAATCATAGATGAAAAATACATGTTTATGAATGACACTATCCCTTAACCAATATCTTCTCCTTATTGATTATTCCAACTTTTTACTTTGCTTTATTTAGTATTATTACTTTGATAAAAACAAAAACACACCTAGGGTTATTTGGTTACATAAGAATCTGAAAATTGCATAACAACAATCGCCTCTCTGTGGATACGAACTCTTTCTTATCGAATACTATATTTATAATTAGTAAAGTGAGGAAGTGAATTATATTTTTGACGCATACGACAAGCATCATATAGCAGAAAAATCAAATAGAAATGTTAACAGTTAAGGCAGTCAAAATGACTACCTTATTTTTGAGAAGTTAAATTTTGAATTAATGTTAAGAAACAATTCTCCCATTGATTCATGGCATCATAAAAATCATCCCCAACAATATTCTTCGGGCGAGATTTTATCATTTCTTCTTTGGAGAGAAGATAAGTATTTTCTTTTGCTAATAGGGAGTAAGATTCTTCTAATTGAGAATATTGATCTTGGAGTTTACTGGCCTTTAAACTTAGAGTTAACCTTCCCTTGATAAATTTATCTTTCTCAGCGGCAGAAGAATCAGTTACTTCCTTGATTTCATCTTTCAATGAACGAAGAGATTGTTCTTGGTCGTTACACACTTTCTGAAGAATATTTATTTGCTGCGAGGAGATCGCCATTTTGTTTAAAAAGCTACGTTTCTCTTGAGACAAAGTCTTATTTTCATCTGATAAATATTCCATCGCCAAGTTAGCTTGGGTTAACAAGTATGAGAGGCGAGTAACTTCGCTATTTAATAGATTTTTCCTTTGCGCTAATTGATCATTCTCATTGGTAAGATTATCTATTTGATCGATAGAGTATGTGTAAAGATTATCTAATCTATTATATTGATCCATCCAAGAATCTCTGTCAACACGAGCTTCTTCAGCGAAAGACTCAAGTTGAAATATCTTCATTAATCTTTTCTGATTTTAAGCTAAGTAGGCAAACCAAATATTTAAAAAGAAATTGAGTACAGAAAAGATGAAAATCTACTAGAACAAGAAAAACTAGAGGCAGAAGCAGAATAATTGTACCTTTTAACTCCTTGTTTTTATCACGAAGATTTTCTCAATCCAGTAAAGAGTTGCGAAGCTTGTGATCGAGAGTATCACATTCTGAAGTTTTGGGTGGGAGACTTCTTTTTAGAGCTTCAACTTCATTTTCTAAAGACGTTCACGAAGCAGTTCGATCAAAACCAAAATATTTGATTAAAGTATCGCATACATCATATTTGAAAGGGTCAGTAGAAGATTTCTTGGCATCATCTAAAATGTCAGACAAAACTTTAAATGCTGCATCAACTCCTACTGATGTTTCTTTGGATGAGGGAAGAAGTACAGAGGGTGAAGTGGTAATGATGACCAGTTGGAGATTTGAGTCATTTATGATGGTTGTATCATCAGAAGGTGGAGTGTCTGAAAAAGTAACGGTTGGAAGCAAAATAGGAGAAGAAGAAACTTTGTTCATAACAGTTTTGGGAGTCTCATTTATTGGAGGATTAATGGCATTGGGGGTATTGATAATGACATTCTCGCAAATAGAGGATGGAGGTGCCATCTGCGAAGTGGTAGAAACAGATTTTGAAGATGAAAATTTGGGAATAGTAATATCAATCTCAAGAGTCTTGGCTTTGCGATACTTCTTGCGAGGTCTAACAACATTTTCATCACCCTGCAAGTAATAATATAGATAAGAAACAGAGGAAACAATATTGTTATTAAGAAAACAAATGTTTATTCCTACCTTATGACTCGCAGACTTCCTTTTCTTTTCAGCGAGTTTTTGTTGTAAATATTTTTGAAGATTAGGGTTTTGATCGACAAACTGGGTGTTGGATGAAGTTTCACTAAAAAGACAACATGGTTATATAGAATTAGGAAAAAAAGATCAAATAGAGTGAATAAATAGGATTTAGACAAGCAAAATCAAGTTTAATAAAGAACACATACCTTGGAGATTCCATTGAAGCAGCAGCAGGTGAATTTGCAGAAGTTAAAGAAGAAGGTTGCAGGTAGAAAATTTTTGCAGAGAATGAAGAAGTGAAGAAGACGAAGAAGTAAAAGAAGAAAAAATATTTCTTTGATAAACTCTCTCTTTTATAGACAAAAGGATGGTAACCGGGTTATAAAAGATTAATCGGTAAAAAGAAGAATATTCGACACGTGTAGGCGGTAACACTTAATTTATGGAGTTTTGTTGTTCATAGAAGACGAAACGTTGAATAGCTGCGGCATTTTATTTCTCATGATCTTTCCTCCCTCACAGAAAAGACATGAGAAGAGGCAATATGTAGGATCAGAATATCGCCACTACAACGCTTCTGCGAGATTTATAGCGACAGTTCTGGAGTTCTTCAACAACTTCGCGAGTGTCACAGAATGATTTGAAGAATTATGTAATAGATGACGAATGAAGAAAAACGGGAAGAGCGTGATTTCCCTGCGATGGGAACGACACTTGCGAGAATGGATATTATAACTACTGCGATAATATCGCGGGTCAGATCCAAAATTAAAGGAAAGATTAGCTGTCATCCACTATGTAACTATCCTATATAAAGAGACCCAATAGATTCAGAAAGGGATGATGTATTTTTGAGTGTTGAGAAAGTCTTGAGGAGAGAGAAAATTCAAGAGAGTGGTTGTATTCTTGATTTCTTCCATTTCTTGTAAACATTTCTGAGAATCAAATAATAAAGTATTGATTTTAATCTTCAAATATGTCTTAATTACAGCAAATTCTTATCAAGGGTGTAGTGTAGGATTTCCTGCAACTACATATTAAGTCAACGTTTGATCATTCTTTCACCAACTGTTCAACAAAGAAATTTGGTGCATGCTCACTCGAGCACTTAGGCGTTACATGGTCGTATATCATCCCATGTGGCCTAACCCTCCTTCATTCAGTGACCTATTTTCAGTAAATTATCAATTGACGAGCAATTGATCAAAATTGGGGTTTCGAATAAATGCTCCACAAATCATAATTCCGAGCAAGTTCAAACACTAATAATTTTATGTTGATCTAGTAATCAACATCTGGATTAATTATACAATATTCGGTCACCAATATTTTAATTAATATTTTATTGGGTCACGTTACCAATAATTTATCGAATGAGCAATACTTGTTCAATTGCTCGAATATTGATTCAACTATCAATATTCATTAATCCATCGAATGAGCAATACTTGCTCAGTTGCTCGAATATTGATTCAACTATCAATATTTAGTAATTTATCGAACAATACTTGCTTAATTGCTCGAATATTGATTCAACTATCAATATTCAGTAATCCATCGAATGAGCAATACTTGATCAAATGCTCGAATATTGATTCAACTATAAATATTCAATAATTTATCGAATGAGAAATACTTGCTCAAATGCTCGAATATTGATTCAACTATCAATATTCAGTAATTTATCGAATGACCAATACTTGCTCAGATGCTCGAATATTGATTCAACTATCAATATTCAACAACTCATTACACGAGCAATAATTGATTAGAGTATAATATTCATCACGACTGATTCAATTATCAACATCGAGAACTCTACGTCCTAGAAGACGTTCGATCCATGAATCCTAGAGCATTAGAAAATCATGCTCCACTGAATAATACTTAGACTCATCTTCTAATCAAGTCAACGACTGAATAATAAAACACACGTATGCTTCGCAGAGTCCATGTTCGTGAGACATCAATCACATCGCATGGGGGATATTAATTAGGGTTTTGGTCTGGCAGCCTACATCACGTATGTTCATCCACGATGAGAAATATGAGTAAGTCGTGCAAGCATTGAGGAAGTTAGCAAAGTAATGGGTGGACAATCAACCAAGTCTTCGCACGACCTGGAACTGGTCAAATCACGATTTTTTACTTTCCCACTCTTTTACTCGAGAAACTGTCACACTTACTGGAGATCAATATGTCTACAATTCTAGCAATATAAATAAGTCTCTGAATCCATGATTGAACAACAATAAAAATTCTGATCTGAGCAATCACTCTCAAGAATTCAATCAATCAACCAGAACTTATTCGAACTCAGCAATTCACAGAAAACTTGCAGAAACCCACAACACATTCACCATATTTGATCATCATTGATCTCGCACACTTCTCAGCTTACCTCCTACAGATCGACCCTCTTTCCTCTTTGTGACCGAATTGACTTCGGAATGGCCATTGTCTTGGTTTAGGCTGGAGTCGTAAAAATTGATCTCTCGAACTTAAAGCACTCCCGTGCAGTGCATCTGTTTGAAGTTAGACAGTTTTCTCGGTTGAATAGCCTCCGTCACACGGTCATCTCTCCATTCCCTAAAAAACCAGCGAACCATTTTTTCCCATCAACACCTTTTGATTTCTTTTAGACTACGAAACAAGTTCGTAAGTCTACTTCCTCAAACTCATGTGATTAAACATATTTTTCCAGGTATAGAATCAAACATATGTTCACTATACAATCTAGTAGCGAGTTACAAAGATCATGTCGATGTCATAATTACGAAGTTCATTATACTTCGTAAATCGATATATCAATATAAATAATCACTTATCACTATTGATATATTGTTCCTTGACACTTTGATCACAATATGATGATGAAGTCAATTATACTAGAGTTTTATATATATAACTTCGCATGATATGTTTTCAATCAAAAACGACTTGAAAGATTAAGATATATAAATGGAAACAAGTCAAGTCATGTATTACTAACCTTAAGTAGAAGGATGATGTTATCGTTGATGTCTATACGTCTTCAGAATCTTCAGGTCTTTAGAGTAATACTTGTATGTCTCAACATTTCTAGACTTCCTAGTCTAACCTAACAAAGTTGACTATAGTAATCTAATCAAGCGACTTATAATTTTTGATACTAAAATATGACAACTAACCTTGACATACCAACGCTTGGTGGGTTCAACCAAGAAATGATCAATTTAGTGACATAACTGAAAATGGGGGGGGGGGTCTAACAACCACACCCAATATTTCGAATTAGCAATCTGTATAGACAAACTCCAATATACTTTATAGAGAATAAACTAAACATTTAGACTCAATCAATAGAAAAGTATATCAAAGAGTTTATATCTCTCTCACTTGATTTGATCTTTACTCAAGCAAATAGAAATATGCGAGTCTTTATCAAATACAAGGAGATAACTTGGATGGTACCAAAGACCAATATCCAAGTGTCAATCAATTTAAATCAACAACCAAAAGGTCGGATATTCTAATTGATTGAACAACACACAACCTGTATTATTTTAATTATATAACAAATATAATGCGGAAAAAAAATAACACAGACACCCGAATTTTGTTAACGAGGAAACTGCAAATGCAGAAAACCCCCGGGACCTAGTCCAGATTAAACATACACTTTATTAAGCCGCTACAGACACTGGACTACTCCAAGCTAACTTTGGTCTAGACTGTAGTTGAACCCCAATAAATCTCACACTGATCCAAGGTACAATTATGCTCTTACGCCTCTGATCCCAGCAAGATACTACGTACTTGATTCCCTTAGATGATCTCAACCACAACTAAGAGTTTCTACGACCCAAAGTCGAAGACTTTAATAAACAAATCTGTATCACACAGAAAAGTATATGGTAATAGGTAAATCCGTCTCCCATGAATATACCTACGATTTTTGTTCCGTCTTTTGATAAATTAAGGTGGACAAGAACCAAATTATAAACCATAATTATATTCCCGAAGAACAACTTAGTATTATCAATCACCTCACAATAGTCTTAATCAACGCAGCGAAAAAAGATATTGTGGAA
Source organism: Papaver bracteatum (assembly GCA_023529315.1). Lineage (NCBI taxonomy): Eukaryota > Viridiplantae > Streptophyta > Magnoliopsida > Ranunculales > Papaveraceae > Papaver > Papaver bracteatum. The sequence goes on from JAJJWX010005152.1 coordinate 4,252,059, forward strand.
TCACAAACGATGAGACGAAGATGTTTGTGATTACTTTTTATCTTGCCTACCAGAGATGGAAATATCAAGCCAATTATTAAAATTATACTCGTATGATAGAAACAGCAAGATCAGATCACACAACTACAATAAAAGTAGTATCGGCCTAGCTTCACAATCCCAATGAAGTCTTTAAGTTGTTAACCTGGTTTAGAAGAAGAAACCAAAGGTTAAAGAAGAATCTACTCTAGCTTAGCACAACTAGTATCACACAGAATGTGTAGGGATTAGGTTTCCCAGTTGCTAGATTTCTCCCTTATATAGTCTATCAAATCAAGGTTTGCAATCAATATTAACTTAGTAACAAAGCATTCACTATTCACCGTTAGATGAAAACCAGATTAGATTCAAGCTAATATTTATCAACCGTTAGATCGAAAACATAGCTTGTTATACACACATGTAATCACGTTTGTAGGCTTGTGAAAACCGTACCCAAACTTTTATATTAGTTGGTTTAACAATAGTTAACCAAATGGTTAGCCATATGATAACTTCCATATCAACCATATTCTTCTTCACCATAACTAGTTCAAATGACTCAAAGAATTATTCAATCGCAAGGAAATCTCATGTACTACACATAACACAATTGAAACAAAAACGATTTGATTCACTCGAATCGGTTCATGAACTATATAGCCACGGTTTGCAATAACATTCCTTAGTTTATAAAGATTAGTTCACAAACATCGTTTTTAGACATAACCTACTCAAGTTCGCGGATTTAAGTTCCCGGATGGAGTTCACAAACTCCAGCAGAAATTCTCGGGTCGAGAACTTCCGGCAGTTCGCGGACTTAGCTCACGCACTTATCCGGTTCTCTTGGTCAATAAAGTTCGCAAACTTTGGTTCAAGGAATAAGGACTTATACATATATATATGTTTCCACAACAATGCCTATATCATCCATTGGTTATATTGTCTAAACTCTCATTTCAATCATTGAAACATTCTCAGAGGACGTTGTATAGTTGTTATTCACAAACCATTTTTCGTCAGAGTAATTTTCAAAGTGATTGAAACTTAAGATGACTTTCGTCACTAGGTAAAGATGAACTTGACTAAATCGAAATCTTTACCAACACATATTTAGAGAAATAGATAGGAGAGATATAGTCGGCTCGAAATATCAAATGTGTATAATCTTAGTCTATACAGCAAAACGACTTTTGTCTCAAGACAGGAGATAAATAGACTTTTGAGTGATAGATAAGTTCAAGTCTCCACATACCTTTTAGTCGATGAAGATCCACCAGTTCCTTGAGTAGTCCTTTATCTTGTATGATGATTTCCATAGAGTTCTTGAGCTCAACTACACTTTTTATCCTAGTACGAGACCTTAGCTATAGTAGACTAGAAATCAAGACTTATAGTTTTGATCACTAACATTGACAAACATGCTTGAGATAGCAATGCATGCGAATTCGACCGAGCAATGGTCTAACAAAAACTCTATTACATATGGAGAATACATGAATTAAAAATACAGATATTACATTACATAACATTCTCTTAACTCATTCTTTATACACTTAATTCCAAGTTTAATTAGATAGCTCATAACCTGCACATATTCAAATATAAATGCCGTTGTTGATGCATTTGAATAACAAAATATTTACTCTCCATAAAGGAAAGCTAGGTAGATATTCAATCCAAACTTATTTGCTATTCTTCTTTTGTAGTATGAAATATTACGCAACAAGATTATTTGTTTCTTCCCCTTAGTCTATGCTTTACTCTTGTGTTAGATATATACTTTTCAGCATATATATCCTTTCTCAGTGATTATAAATCACCCGTATACATATATCTTACAATTCCCTAGGATCTTAAAACTCATATGACCTATTAGAGCTAAGCACGAAGGTCTAAAATACCATTTTAGATAAGCAATATTAAAATTGAAACTACCTAAGTAATTTGTTTTAACATCTTATCAAGGAGACAATTGCCCGAAACGATTTTCCCTTTGATTTGATAAGTGATAAAAAGATAAGAACTAACTCCGCTACTTATCATGATCCAATTATTCATAAATAATTGTACCGCATTTAGACAAGACAAAACTAAGTTATCTAGTTTTCTTATGAAGGATCCGATTGGGCTTGAACAATCATACCTCGTTTTGATAATCCTAAACTAAGATCAAAATTAACTTAGTTTTTCTTATTATGAATCAATTGAACTGAAGCAATTAAACCTCTTATTTCGTTAAGCAAAAACAAAAACCAAACTTGATTTAGTTTTTTTTAACCGGAACCAATTGACACATAGAAATGGTATTGTCCTTTTTGTTAAGTAAAAGAAATAATAAACAATTTAAATCAGCTTTTCTTAACAGGAAAACAATTAACAAATATAAATAAATCTGTTAGAACATTGCTCGGTCAAACTCACAAGTGTTGCTATATCAAGATTGTTGTCAAATTTAGTTGTCAAAATTATATCCTGATTTTTAGTCTACAATTATTTAAGTCTCGGTCTAGGATAGTGGAGTTGAGTTGAGAAATGAGTCAGTCATCATTTGCGTTCTACCGTTTGAAGGTGAAGATCAACCGAAGCTTTTGGAGAACTTCATCAACAAAAGGTAAGTGAATACTAAACCACCAATTTCTCAAGTTATATTCACTTTTCTATCTTGAGACGATTGTCGCATAAATAATTAGACTAGCTTGCACAGACAAGAATTTCGAGTCGAGAACTAATCATTTAGTTTGCGAATTTCTTGATATATAATGACTAAGCTTAAAAAAATATTTTTTCATACTTGATCAAATTCGGTGGAGAACAATTTATTGTTCGGGCCCAAATAGTGGTTCAAGTTCATCATTCGAAAATAGCCTGAAACAATGATAAGTGTCATAGTTATTTATTCAGGTGTTGATGGTGGATTTTCATTTAAGCTAAAATTGTAAAAGCCAAAATTATGCGCTAACATCCTGCAAAGGATAAAGCCACTGATAAGTGATGAATACTTCTTCACGTTACTAATTCAACTAGAATGGAGCATGTGGCAACAATCCCAGTATTCTGTGAATTAAATACACGAAATTCATCCAGGTTAGAGCATGTAGCAAAAATCCCATACACCCTGTGAATTTACAACATTATTAATTAATGCATGACCAGCCTTGTATTTCATGTACTCATTATCGGTGTGGCATGACGACTGGGTGTTGTTTCAGCAGAGGAACACGAACCTCCAAGCATTAATAACGAAGCATGTACGAAATACCCGTACAGGCTGCAACTCTCGGTGTGTTATACTAGCCCGATTGAGCTTACATATCTCGGTGTGTTATACTAGCCCGATTGAGCATATTTGAATCTGGACTTCCATATCAGTCTCAGAAACAATCAAGACCATCCAACTTCACCAGCATGATTGGATGGCTCAGATCGAATCCATAACCCTCAAGCAGGTATTGGAGTATTCACCACCGACCCAATGCGGGCCTCGTATGGTCGACCTCCCCTAAAAGATGGCATATCTTGCCAAACTGTCCAAGCCAAAGCAGTATGGACGAAAAAAATCCTAAATTAGGGTTTGCGGCACATTACATGTGTCGCAAAACAGTTTCAACCATCCATCTTCAACGGCATAGATGGAGGGTGTAGATGTAGATTCAAAGGGCCTGGAACATGTCAACACAATCACCGTGGGCACACCTACATACCTAACTGATCGGTCAGGACCAACTATAATTGGCCATCCTGATTCGTGCGCCCCAAACTGGGTGTGACACACAGTCGGGAAAACCCTGACTAGGGTTTGTGTCGCGACCACGAGCGTTCATCTTCTCCTGCTCGGATGAAGGGTCCAGGAATAGACTAAGCAGATCCGGTAAGTATCAACACGATCACTGACGACCTACCTATCTCCACACCTAATCGGCCAAGACCGAACTTGGTTATATAGCTCGATTCGCGCGCCTAAAACAGGAGTGGTCGCACCTTCTAATTGTAAACTGATCTCGACCACTCAACTTCGCTGGACAAATTGAGTGGCTTAGATCACGTTTCTATGAGCAAATGAAGTATAGGCGTGAACACCAGCCTACCACCCACACGTCGAACTAATCGTTCAGGACCGACCAAGCCTGGTCGTCTTGAAACACGCTCCCGAAGTTGGCATGATGCGCGGCTTTTGCGGCACCAGATTTCTGTCGCAAATTGATCTCGGCCACTCAACTTTTCCGGACAAATTGAGTGGCCCAGATCACACTTTCACGGGACAGTGAGGTGTGGGCATGTATAACGGCATGCTGTCTACACGCTTGCTCGATCGGCCATGCCAAAATCGAGTCCCAATCTTGGATTCGACCAAGCTGAAAAGTGGTGCTTGCGCACCTTTTCTAAAACCCTAATTCGACCAACGGTCGCAGATGAGTGTCTCAAATATCATCTCATCCGTCCAACTTCACCGGCTTGGTTATACATCCATGGTCAGGAGTTAATTGGTCAGTGAGGCGTCATGGTGATCACCACCCGTCACTCTACTACACCACGTGGTCGAACAAGGGAGGACTTGCTTGCGCAACCTCCAAACCATCACATGAAGTAGGCTGGACATGATGTTATTTTGAGACGCTCAAACAGCGATGCTTCATACATGCTGACTATACTCGATGCAGTACCTGCATAGAATACACACGATACTTCACAAGTATCGGATTCCTAAATAACTTAGTTATTTAATCTAGCATTACATGCTACTTTTTGTGGGTCCCACGATCCAAACACTCAAGACATCAATCATGTCACAAACTGGGGGATACATATTGGGGTATTGGTCTGGCGGTTTACAGCGTGCATCGCACAACACGCCATCACAAGAATGTGTCAGGAAGTCATGGACGGTTAGTGATGATTGGAGAAGTGGGAAAGACTGGTCGTGTGACACTAACACATAACTCCACTACTCCATCACTCCACTTGACTTGTATAAATAGGTTCTCCTCCCTATTTTCCAAGAAGAGAAACAAGTCAAGACAAGACAGATAGAAACCAAGTGTTGATACAATCGTATTCAAACACCGGAACTGATAGCTTACATCCTGCAAGCCAGTTAAGCTTTCTGATACAAGTCATACATAGCCAACACCTTCACAATCTCAACACCTTCTTCGCTTCCCTCCCTAAGATCAACCCCATCTCTTTCACTTTGTGACCGAAGCAAGTCTGGAACGACCATTTCTTGGTTTAGGACAGAGTTATACAGATTGATTTCTCAAATCACAAGCACTCACCGCGCAGTGCATTTATTTAGGGTTTAGATTCATTCCTCATCCACACACCCCAAATTACCAAATCTGTCAGGAATAGTTTTCACCCATAAATAATTGGCGACCACAGCGGGCGGTTAATCTCTCGGTTGCAAAGTCAATTTCTTCGAAATCCGATTCAATTTTATCAATTTCAAAAAGGTTAGATCTTATGACCAATATAATCATCAATTCATTTCAAGATGGTAGAACTCAGGTCTAGATCAGCAATCAATTCTAATGGAGCTAGTGTGGATAACATTCCCGGTGTCGATGTACCTGTCAGCGGAGCTACTGTGGTCAATACATCTTGTGGAGCCTTCACTTCTACCACCATCGCCAGTGTAGTAGGAAATGTTCCAGTAAGTGTAACACCTCCCATCACCAGATCCAGAGCAGCCGCAAATCCCGGCATCTCCTCAAGTGTAACATCTCCAGTAGTCACTAGAGCGACAACTTCCACTCCTTCATCAGGACGAGGAGCCGGAGGTATGATAGGAGGACTATCTCCCATTACCATTGCAGACTTGATGGAGAAGCAGGAAGTTCTTGCTAAGACTCAAACGGATATGGCCGCAACTCAGAAAGAGGTACTCACTTTTCTTAATACATTAACTGATCGATTGCCACAAGAGCCGCGACAGCCCCTGGAGCCAACAAGGAACGCATTCAACGCACCGAAGAAGGTACTTCAGCGGCGCGGATCTGATCAAAGAAGCGACATCAGATATGAGCGGTCCTGTCATGGAGACTCCTACACTGGGGACTGATCCTCACAACGATACTTCTCGAGCAATAGTTTCACTATAAACCAAAGGCCGGTGGATCGGGAAACGGTTTTTTCTAGTGAAAAGTTTACGCGAAATTTCACACCTCTCAAAGAATCAGCGCGCAGAGACGTTTTGCTATAATCAACCAGAGGAAGGTCACAACTGTGCCCTACATGTCACCGCACGCATCAAGGATTCAGAGTTCAAGACGGCTATTATCGACACAGAAGCGTATTCGAATATGATTACTATCAAGACTCTCAGGACATCCAAGGTTCTCTCAGGAAAGGTCGTACGGAAGCCTACCAATGATGGACTTCGATGGAAACCAAACCAACACATACAGGAGAAGCTCCGCGGAAAGAATCAGACAAGTTCGTTGCGTTCCACTCCCTACATGGGCGTCAATTCAGGAAGAAGACCGGCTTGCATCATTGAGGGCTAAAGCCCACGATGCATATTTGCTGACTAAGCATTATTCTCCATCCTGTGAAGCCATGACCCACGTTCACACGAAGAGGGAACGAACTTTTGTGGCGAGTCGTGACCATAAAGGGAAAACAGTATACCGACGCTGCCATTATCAATTAGCAGGGGAGACTGTTACCCAGTCTCTCCACCCAATGGAATGCTACAACATCAACGAACCATAAGAACAAGTGCTAGATGCTCCACAACAGCTGCAAGATGGCACCAACTCCACAATTGATGAGATTGAAATCGTTGAGGAATCTCCTAGGCCTATCTCCATCAGCTCAACCTTGTGTACGGATAAACGCACGAATCTCGTGGAACTTCTCAAAGTGTACCAGGACATATTCTCTTGAAGATATGAAGAAATGCCGGATTTAGATAAAAATTGGTCACCCATCATCTACATGTCATACCTGGATCCAAGTCGGTTAAACAGTTGCAGTTCAGACACAAGGAAAATGGATAGATCCGGTGCTGCATAGACTTCAGAGACTTGAACAGGTGCTGCTCCAAAAACTATCCTCCTCTACCTAACATCGACATGTTAGTAGATGCAACCAGCGGACACGTCATGTTCTCCTTCATGGATGGATGTAAACGCTACAACCAGATAAGGATGTAGGAGCATGACGCAAGTAAGATAGCTTTTCGAACTCCTCTCGGAAATTTTTATTATACCATACTGCCATTTGGTTTAAAGAATGCCGGTGCAGCGTATTAATGCTCTATGACGACAATCTTCCACTGGAGTCGATACCTCAAGGGAGAAACCTTAAGAAGATAACGATGTCCACGCGTCATATCGGGCGAGATCCGGGCGAGTCACTCTATCATAAAGTGGTCGAACAAGATCCGCGCGAGTCACTTTATCAGATAGTGGTACATGTCTATCACGTTATGTTAGAGAATCTGCGCTTTTGGTCATCCTCTGGAGCTGTTGAACGCTCATCTACAACAACATATGCCCCGATAGAAAGAACCAGGCTTGCCGATAATGAAGAGCCTCATAATGTTCGTAGGTTCATATATCTCACCAATAGGCGATACAACCTTCAGCCTTCTGTAAGCAGTTCCCTAAAGCAGCAAGAGGAAAACCACCGAGATACAGCATCCTGCGCGTCCACCAACTCCAACTCCAGTACCACATGCACGACTCCCACAATGATGAAACAACGTCCAAGATATTCCATATCTGGCTCGATAACAACCACTACGAACAAACCATGTAAACCACGTTTGGGGACTGAGGCTCAGCATTAAGTTCCTTTATCGTCAGTCAAGGACTTCTTCAACACAAGAGAGATGGTCAGTCAAGAAGCATGGAATTCACAAGGGTAAATCGAACTGAAGAGGAAGCCACTTCAACGCTCCATCCAGCAGAAAATGCTTTAATGGTATATTTAAGAGCCACCTCAACGATCTCTCCGGGACCCACGTTCGCTTCAGAATCCTACTTCAACACTCTCTCCAGGATCCACCTCAACGTTCGCACCAGAAGCCACTTTAACATCCTCTGGAGTCGTTTCAACACTCAAGCTACATCAATAATCTGTGCTCTGGTCAAGTTATCTTTGATATACTCATTGCTCAATATACATCTCATCCATCCTTCATGAGGGCCCATCGTAGCATGAAAAACCTTGAAGTCGATAGGAGAAGGGTTATCTTGTGGAACGGATATTTTCATATAGTTGAAAGGGCACGGTGAACAACTCATCATCAATGTTTAACATATCTTTGAAGCTGTTAACACCTCCTGACTTGTCACCAGCATTATCCCCAGAAGACATCTCAATAGGAGTTCTAGACAGGAGTCAATACTTTTATAAAAACGCGTGAGATGTGTAGTCATAAACGACACACATTCACGTTGGGGTACACAAGGCCTGGTATTGGGCCCAAACACCCGTATTGATCAAGTTTCAAGTCCGGTATTGCTCAAGTTTCAAGTCCGGTGTTGATCAAGTCACAAGTCCGATATTTTTCAAGTTTCAAGTCCGGTGTTGATCAAGTCACAAGTCCGGTATTGCTCAAGTTTCAAGTCTGGTATTAATCAAAGTCACAAGGCTGGTATTCGAATAAAACATGCACATGCAGCAGGGCCGGTTTTCAGTCGAAACACAGGGTCGATGTTCAGTCAGGCACGCGGATAGGTTCCACTTGATCCCAGCCCAAGATTGGTCAAAGCAGACACAACCGTCCCCAATCAAAGCTCTCTCTCCAGAAGAAGGCATTTCAGCTACAACACTTCAATGCTCTTCCAGGCCTGCTCCAGAAGATGCTTCAACACTTTATGAAGGACCCACATTTATATTTGAGCACACAAGGTTCATTTTTTAAAATAACCATGCTCACATCGAGTCCCACGTTCGAACATACAAGGTTCACGTTTGGGCAAAGTGAGCACGTATGGGTCCCACGTTCGAGAAAAACCGATGTTGATTAGAAAGGCCGATGTTAGTTAGCAAGACCGATGTTGGTCACAACAACAAGGCCGGTGTTGGCAGAAGTAACAAAGTTGGTGTACGGGACAAGGCCGGTGTTCGAACGAAACAAGACAGCGAGGCATCGAGGCAGCGATGTCCGTCAGCAAGGTCGGGGTTCGTCAAATCAACAAGGACGGTGTTGGTCAAGGGGAAAGTCTGGTGTTGGGTGAGGCAACATGTTTTGGTATCTGGTCGAAGCAGACACAGCCGGCCCCAAAGAAAAGTAGGCACGCGGTGGGTCCCACTTGATTAGGCACAACTATCCCCATATTGGTCGAAGCAGGCACAACCGGCCCCAAGCAAAGCAGGCACGCGGTGGGTCCCACTTAATCAGGCACAACCAGCCCCATATTGGTCAAAGAAGGCACGTGGCACGCAGTAGACCTACGTTTTAATCAAAGCAGGCACGTGGCACGCAGTGGACCCACGTTTTAACCGAAGCAGGCACATCAATCCCACGTTTGATCAAGCAGGCGCAATAGCCCTACGAACGAAGCAGGTGCAATAGTCCATCGATTAGACAAGACCGACATCATGCTAGGGAAATGCTCGCCTGGACGTCTCTTGAACGTAACATGCTCGAAGGACAGGACTACCCGTCTCTCCTGGTAACATCTAAATTTGTCTCATAAGTTTTATCTTTAACTATCACCATCATATGCCTACCCCACAATAGTGTAACCATTATGTGCTAGGAAGGGGACTTAATGTTGATGGTGGATTTTCATTTAAGATAAAATTTTAAAAGCCAAAATTATGCGCTAACATCCTGCAAAGGATAAAGCCACTGATAAGTGATGAATACTTCTTTAATTTACTAATTCACCTAGAATGGAGCATGTGGAAACAATCCCAGTATTCTGTGAATTAAATACACGAAATTCATCCAGGTTGGAGCATGTAGAAACAATCCCATACACCCTGTGAATTTACAACACTATTAATTAATGCATGACCAGCCTTGTATTTCATGTACTCATTATCGGTGCGGCATGACGACTGAGTGTTGTTCTCAGCAGAGCAACACGAACCTCCAAGCATTAATAATGAAGCATGTATGAAATACCCGTACAGGCTGCAACTCTCGGTGTGTTATACTATCCCGATTGAGATTACATCTCTTGGTGTGTTATACTAGCCCGATTGAGCATACATCTCCCGGTGTGTTATATTAGCCCGATTGAGCATATTTGAATCTGGACTGTCCATATTAGTCTCAGAAACAATCACGACCATCCAATTTCACCAGCATGATTGGATGGCTCATATCGAATCCATAACCCTCAAGCAGGTATTGGAGTATTCACCACCGACCCAATGCGGGCTCCGCATGGTCGGCCTCCCCTAAAAGATGTCATAGCTTGCCAAACCGTCCAAGCCAAAGTAGTATGGACGAAAAAACCCTAAATTAGTGTTTGCGGGACATTACATGTGTCGCAAACCAGTATCAACCATCCATCTTCGCCGGCATAGATGGGGTGTAGACGTAGATTTAAAGGGCCCGGAACATGTCAACACAATCACCGTGGGCTGATCGCTTGTCAGACGACACAAATATAATTTCACTTTCTTACTACTCAAAATATAAATATAGCAAGGGAAAGAAAGGATCAATCCCACAGAGAGGTCTAGGTTGTCTCGTTGTTTCGATTTCCTATATAAATAACACCGGGGGTTTTCTGACTTTTATATACTAAAATAAAATAAAAGCAAATAAAGAAATAAGCAAACAAATCAAGGTAGTGAGAATATTGGTTAAGGATTCATCTTCATTCACAAATATGTTTTCTTCACAATAATTAGAATTGAAATTTTAATCTCAACTTTTATCAAAATCCCTAGGATATCTTGATCGCAAGAATATCCCGCTAATCTCCTTTTGTCATCAACAAACACATTAAAAGATGCGGATATGAGTTCTATCTTAAAGAACAACCTAACGTGTAAAATCACTAATCAAGTTTAATTCCCTAGATGCATTAAGTTCTATGAAATCAGGCCAATCAAAGCAATCGAACGTGGAAAACGCACTAATTCAATTTAACAAAGGTTATAATTCACATATGATCATAAGAATATATCACTACAAACTATAATCATATTTATGCTACTTGCAATCAGGAATCTATCACTTTTACGTATAACAAACCCTAATCTAGCAATAGATATGAAAACAAACTCAACCGATTCGCGACTCGATCAAACAAGCATTCAAATCATATAACAATATAAATTGTGAATCATAAACGATAAAATATGGAGACAAAACTAATTTATCATATCAAAAACCATATTATGTGAAATCCAATTATTCCATAACCAATAATAAACTTAGGTACTCAAGTTAATGGAGTTCATAACAAGAAGAAAGAGAAACCCTTTCATGTTCACAAACCCTAGAAACAAAAGTAGAAGATGATATATGATACAAGATTAAAGTCTTCTCTTTTATATGTTTCTCAATTTCCATAAAGGATACTCCTTCCAAAATTAGGTCTTTTATTCAAAGTCTATTAGTTAGAAGTCCACCAAGCCCACAAGAGAAAGAAACCCGTGTAGAAATTATGTCTCAAAAACGCTCGCCGGAAAACTGGGTTTTTAGCCGGAATCCGGCAAGAAAGGTCACCGCCGGTTACCGGAATCTTCTTCTCTGTCGACGAAATATTCCGTCACGGCGCCGTTAAAGATAACTGTTGACTTAATGGTCTTCTGTTAGTCAACTTGGTCAAGGTCTGAGTCACAACGAGTCAGCTCACTGACTCGGCTGGATGAGCTGAGTTGCTAAAGCCAGAGATGTTGCAATTGTGTAGTGCAGTCACGACCAAGATGGCCATGCTTCACTGCAGCTCATTCCCATCCATGAGGGTTGTACCCTTCAATTCTGCCAACACCACCATTATTTCATTTGTTGTTCACTTGGCTCGCCAAAACACCACCCAAACCATCAGTTGTAGCTCAAGCTACATCCACCAGGACCTCATGTCACCACCATCACCATAGACAGCTCCCCTGCAACACAACAAACCATCTACCTTGCATATTGGCAACACCACCAGTTCCACATTCCTGCGACTAATCACCTGCACTACTACCTTCCATTTCAGTTCAACCTCATACCTGCACAGATGCACTCAACCAACACCTTGGCTTGCAACATCTCAACCATCACTTCCCTGTAAAACAATTCAACCAATGCACCAATTCCAGTTGCCATCTTCCCTGCATTGCACTGCAAAATCAGAACCACTAATTACCAACCAATGTCACTTATCCCTGTTCTTCTCATCTCAAAACTCATCACCAGTAACTCCACCTCATAGGAAAACCATATACCACCATCACAGTTCAACTGCCTCACTGCATCAAATTCTTCTTCCCTGCATCTTCTTAACCTTTCAAGCCAAATTACTAAAACTGCAGCTATCTCCTTATCAACTTCACAACAACACCCAATCAGACCCCATGGCTACCATCTTGTTCTTCTCAACCGCAGTACCATCACCTGCATCTTCTTACCACCACTAATTCCACTTAATCCATCACATACCCAAGGCAATCTCACACCAAGCCATCTAGAACCCACTGCTGAGTTCCATCTCCATTACCACCAATAATATTTCACCTCCTGCAATCCTAGCTTGATGAATCTCTTCTTCTCTGAATCGATTCACAGAAACCCATGGCAGCAACAACAATCTCTTCTCAGATTCAAATCTCCACCATCATCTACATCTCCACCATTCACAGATTAGCTTCAGTTCTTGTCTCAACCCTTGATTCTCCACTAACCCATAGCATCAACATATCCCATCAATTGATTGATTCATCAATTTCATATGAAACCCATTTAATTCACGGTACCACCTTCACAGACTCGAATCCATTCTACAAATTTCTATTACATCGCCATGGATCCGATCTCCTCCAACTTAGCCATGAAAATCTTCAATTGAATCTCAAATTCCATGAAAAACCCTAACCTGTAAACCTAGAACATCAGCACAGCTCCCCTTGATTTCCTTTTCAACTCTCCCATCAATTTCAAATCATAAACCCTTCTTCTCATTTTCTCTCGGAAATCAGTAACAGCAGCCGCTATTGTTTTTGTGCCTTCTCTTAAATTCAGGTGGAAGTGATGAATGAGAGAAATATCTCTCGAACTATGGTTATACTGATTTGGGTGGAATCCAAACCTGGTTACTTTTGATAAGGGCCACCAAGTTGGCTTCCCCTTAACCACCACTGACTGTTCTTTAGTACCTCTCCAAAGAGAGTTGCCCCTTAACCTTGACTGGGCTCCCAATAGTATTTCCCCCTGAAATGACCATTCTGCCCTTTTTGCTCAGAATACACGGATTCCTCTTCTTTCGTTCCTAATGGCTCCAAAGAACCTAATAACTCAAACTCACACATAAGATACATAATTCACACGAAAAATAGCAAAGAAAGCATAAACTCTACATAGAAAATATGGTGTATTCTACACCTATCAAATTCCCCCACACTTAGACTTTGCTAGTCCTCGAGCAAATCAAACAAAATAAAAATAAAAATACAACAACTCCGTGACGTCGAGGCTACGGTTAATTTTAGCATAAATAACAAGCCTTTAATCCCCTAGGTGTCCCTAGTGGACGAGTTATAGTCTCGTGAAGGTTTACTATAGATATACCTACAAAACCTATATTTCCAACTCCGTCTATTTGTGACAAATCAATGAACGAATCCAAAATGACTACAGAAGGAGGTACCTTGTTCAAATTCAATTCATATATTAGTAAATAAAGCTTTAATTAGATAGTCGAACAAGCCACAATACTCGGAAACTAACAAACCACAATCACAATGAAAAGATTAAGAAGATGGATATAGATGTAGATGTTGGCGAATGTTCACAAGTGATCGATGTTTCCCATATCTGTCTGAAGGTCACTGCCAAGATGAACCTATTCCTATTGTATTGAGCTACTGGTATGAATTCTACATCAACTCACTGGCATATACAAGGGAACCAGGAGTGACTTTATTCAACCAATATAAAACTTTCTTTTCTTTTTCTTTTTTTTTTTCACTTTTTTTCTTTCTTTTTCTAGAAAGCATGATTAAATCTTTTGGATCCAAGCGCATGCTTCTTGTCAGCAAGTACATGATAGTTTCCTTGGATCCTGCATTCCATGCTTGTTTAGGCGACGGAGACAGGGACAACGTTTCACACATACTGCTATTCCCAAGTGTCATTTTATTCCGTTTGGTCTAATTGGTCGGTCTCTTTTCTTTCTTTTTTTTCTTTTTTCTTTCTTTTTAGCAACTCAATCACTCTATTTCATCCTACCAGTAATAACACGTCGATGTTTAGTGACCCACCAAAGCACTTAGAGAACAATAGATAAATATGGAAAAATAAAAATAGAATGCGATATGGTGATATTCCGAGATATGGTAACAACTATCATGTTATTTGTGATTTCTGAGCTATGTTCATCCCTTTTAGTTAATTGGTTCCTCAACTCCTGCATTCAAAATGGTTCCATCCACTAATGGTGTCATCTTAAAGGCACAAGTTTCTAGATTTCGGAGTTCAAAAAGCACAAATTTTTCTTGGTTTTTCTATTTTTCTGATAATTTTTTTTTACTAAAGGCATAAAACACACTATACAAACATATAAATGCTCCCCCACACTTAAACTTCACATTGTCCTCAATGTGTAAAACCGAAAGTTCTGAATTCTGACATAACAGCAGATAAAACGCAAAAGCTGTGCAAATTGGTAAGGAATTTGGAAAAACTCAATTTCACAAAAGTTGTTCACCTACGTGTTTTCTACACAGTGTCAAAATTTCACAGTGTTATGATAAACGTTATGACATTTATGGTCTCTGGACTGAACTACATGCAGTCTGAAATTTTCTGACGAAAAGGTATTCATCATAATTCTCTTCTAAGATAGATTATGGACTTAATGAAATTAAACATGGGGATGCAAATATGATATGAAAACAATAAAAAATAAATAAACGAAACAAAAATAAAATAAAAAGCAAAAGGATAAAGATAAGAGATACAAAACTGGTGGGTTGCCTCCCACTTAGCGCTTGTTTTAAAGTCGACGGCCCGACTTAGCTTCTTGAAAGAGTCATTCCCCATATATTAGCAATCTGAAAATTTGGGGATCCACCCATAGCACCTGTTTTGCAAACACTAGCTTCACACAAATATTAGTACAAGAAAACAGAATTGAAGCTATGAACCGATAAGAACTTCCCCCACACTTATTCTTGTCCACACATGGAAGTGTATAAAGAATATAGGAGTCGGGTACTTCCATGGTTTCTTGTTCCAAAACCTGCATAGTATGAGAATCAAATGTTTCTAATGGAGGAAATCGAGAAACAAAGTCATTCAACAATGTTTTCGGCATAAATATTCAAACCAATAAGAGGTAAAGGAGAAGAATTAACATGCAAAGGTTTAGACAAACCTCGCACAATATCTTGTAGCACGGAATCCTCTTCGTCCTTGAAAAATTCAAGTGAACTATTCACCTCTTGTATATTATGGTCCTCTATCAAACCTTGCAACCATTCTTCATCCGTTTCTGCCTTAACCAAAGTCTCGACATCAACATCATCATTACAAACATTCACAAGTTCAATTGGGTCTTCCATAATATTGGTCATAACAGTAACATTCTCAACATACTCCTCTTCATTAGACTCAAACAATGTTGTAAAATTCTGAAAAACATTAATTTCATCATCCTCATGTACCTTTTGAATAGGTGCTTGATCATTATAAAGATCAAGAGTTGAGTCAACTACACTAATGTCATCAAATATCTCCAAAGGTTGGTCCTTTTCAACACAATCATCATCGTCTTCATCTTCAGACTCACCATAATCAGAATCGTCGTCGGTTTCCAAACCTTTATCACGACGTCGTTTAAGTTCCATATGAATGGTCCTACTAATTTCATCGACAAGCTCTTCCGAGTATCCTTCGTCTTCCAACTTGTATAATTTCTGCGCAAGTTTCCTGACGTTCACACGCTTACCACCATTAGATACAATATGTTCTCTTTCCCATGATTCTTCCCTTGGAATGGGTGAATGATCACTACGATCCGGAGTCGTGTAAGAAGGCATATTCCATAAATTGGTTTGTGCGACGTTCTCTCTATTACGGTTAAGTTGGTCTAGCCTTTGTTTCATATCTTGCAATCCATGCATAATCTGCATACAACTCGAATAAAGCCAATTAGAAGTAGAATTATCCCACCTAGGTGCTTGACTTACATACCCACTACAAGGTTGTTGTTGGTATGTATGAAAATCACCATAAGGTTCTCTAGGATATGCATCATAGCCAATAAATTGGTTTTGATTGCATTCCATAGATGGTGGGAAATTGTCATAGTGTTGAGGAGGTTGAAAGCCGTATCCATTGTTCCAATATGCTCCATCCATATAAATTGGTACCTGAAACAAAAGGTCTAAAAACTATGTCAAAACCAGAAAATAAGAAAAACAAAAATAAGAAACAAAACTAAAAACAAAAATCAAAAACCAAAAACAAGTGACAACCGTTGCCTCCCCGGCAACGGCGCCAAAATTTGATCGCTTGTCAGACGACACAAATATAATTACACTTTCTTACTACTCAAAATATAAATATAGCAAGGGCAAGAAAGGATCGATCCCACAGAGAGGTCTAGGTTGTATCTTTGTTTCGGTTTCCTATATAAATAACACCGGGGGTTTTCTGATTTTTATATACTAAAATAAAATAAAATCAAATAAAGAAATAAGCAAACAAATCAAGGTAGTGAGAATATTGGTTAAGGATTCATCTTCATTCACAAATATGTTTTCTTCACAATAATTAGAATTGAAATTTTAATCTCAACTTTTATCAAAAGCCCTAGGATATCTTGATCGCAAGAATATCCCGCTAATCTCCTTTTGTCATCAACAAACACATTAAAAGATGCGGATATGAGTTTTATCTTAAAGAACAACCTAACGTGTAAAAGCACTAATCAAGTTTAGTTCCCTAGATGCATTAAGTTCTATGAAATCAGGCCAATCAAAGCAATCGAACGTGGAAAGCACACTAATTCAATTTAACAAAGGTTATAATTCACATATGATCATAAGAATATATCACTACAAACTATAATCATATTTATGCTACTTGCAATCAGGAATCTATCACTTTTACGTATAACAAACCCTAATCTAGCAATAGAGATGAAAACAAACTCAACCGATTCGCGACTCGATCAAACAAGCATTCAAATCATATAACAATATAAATTGTGAATCATAAACGATAAAGTATGGAGACAAAACTAATTTATCATATCAAAAACCATATTATGTGAAATCCAATTATTCCATAACCAATAATAAATTTAGGTACTCATGTTAATGGAGTTCATAACAAGAAGAAAGGGAAACCCTATCATGTTCACAAAACCTAGAAATAAAAGTAGAAGATGATATATGATACAAGATTAAAGTCTTCTCTTTTATATGTTTCTCAATTTCCATAAAGGATACTCCTTCCAAAATTAGGTCTTCTATTCAAAGTCTAATAGTTAGAAGTCCACCAAGCCCACAAGAGAAAGAAACCCGTGTAGAAATTCTGTCCCAAAAACGCTCGCCGGAAAACTGGGTTTTTAGCCGAAAATTGGTCGGAATCCGGCAAGAAAGGTCACCGCCGGTTACCGGAATATTCTTCTCTGTCGACGAAATATTCTGTTACGGTGCCGTTAAAGATAACTGTTGACTTAACGGTCTTCTGTTAGTCAACTTGGTCAAGGTCTGAGTCACAACGAGTTAGCTCACTGACTCAGCTGGATGAGCTGAGTTGCTAAAGCCAGAGATGTTGCAATTGTGTAGTGCAGTCACGGCCAAGATGGACCTGCTTCACTGCATCTCATTCCCAGCCATGAGGGATGTACCCTGAAATTCTGCCAACACCACCATCAGTTCATTTGCAGTTCACTTGGCTCGCAAAAACACCACCCAAACCATCAGCTGTAGCTCAAGCTACATCCACCAGGACCTCATGTCACCACCATCACCATAGACAGCTCCCCTGCAACACAACAAACCATCTACCCTGCATATTGTCAACACCACCAGTTCCACATTCCTGCGACTAATTACCTGCACTACTACCTTCCATTTCAGTTCAACCTCATACCTGCACATCTGAACTCAACCAACACCTTGGCTTGCAACAGCTCAACCATCACTTCCTTGTAAAAAAATTCAACCAATGCACCAATTCCAGTTGCCATCTTTCCTGCAATGCACTGCAAAATCAGAACCACCAATTACCAACCACTGCCACCTATCCCTGTTCTTCTCAGCTCAGAACTCATCACCAGTAACTCCACCTCACAGGAAAACCATATACCACCATCACAGTTAAACTGCCTCACTGCATCAAATTCTTCTTCCCTGCATCTTCTTAACCTTTCAAGCCAAATTACTGAAACTGCAGCTATCTCCTTCTCAACTTCACAATAACACCCAATCAGACCCCATGGCCACCATCTTGTTCTTCTCAACCCTAGTACCATCACCTGCATCTTATTACCACCACTAATTCCACCTAAGCCATCACATACCCTAGGCAATCTCACACCAAGCCATCTAGAACCCACTGCTGAGTTCCATCTCCATTACCACCAATAATATTTCACCTCATGCAATCCTAGCTTGATGACTCTCTTCTTCTCTGAATCGATTCACAGAAACCCATGGCAGCAACAACAATCTCTTCTCAGATTCAAATCTCTACCATCATCTACATCTCCACCATTCACAGATTAGCTTCAGTTCTTGTCTCAACCCTTGATTCTCCATTAACCCATAGCATCAACAGATCCCATCAATTGATTGATTTATCAATTTCATCTGAAACCCATTTAATTCATGGTACCACCTTCACAGACTCGAATCCATTCTACAAATTTTTATTACATCGCCATGGATCTGATCTCCTCCAACTTAGCCATGAAAATCTTCAATTGAATCTCAAATTCCATGAAAAACCCTAACATGTAAACCTAGAACATCAGCACAGCTCCCCTTGATTTCCTTTTCAACTCTCTCATCAATTTCAAATAAAAAACCGTTCTTCTTAATTTCTCTCGGAAATCAGTAACAGCAGCCGCTATTGTTTTTGTGCCTTCTCTTAAATTCAGGTGGTAGTGATGAATGAGAGAAATATCTCTCGAACTAAGGTTATACTGATTTGGGTGGAATCCAAACCTGGTTACTTTTGATAAGGGCCACCAAGTTGGCTTCCCCTTAACCACCACTGACTGTTCTTTAGTACCTCTCCAAAAGAGAGTTGCCCCTTAACCTTGACTGGGCTCCCAATAGTATTTGCCCCTGAAATGACAATTCTGCCCTTTTTGCTCAAAATACACGGATTCCTCTTCTTTCGCTCCAAATGGCTCCAAAGCACCTAATAACTCAAACTCACACATAAGATACATAATTCACGAAAAAAATAGCAAAGAAAGCATAAACTCTACATAGAAAATATGGTGTATTCTACACCTATCATGGGCCCACCTACATAACTATAGTTGGTCATCCTGATTCGTGAGCCCCAAACTGGGCGTGAAACATAGCCGGCAAAACCCTGACTAGGGTTTGTGTCGCGATCACGAGCGTCCATCTTCTCCTGCTCGGATGAAGGGTCTAGGAATAGACTAAGCAGATCCGGTAAGTATCAACACGATCACTGCAGACCCACCTATCTCCACACCCAATCGGCCAAGACCGAACTTGGCTATACACCTCGATTCGCGTGCCCAAAACAGGAGTGGTCGCACCTCTTAATTGTAAACTGATCTCGACCACTCAACTTCGCCAGAAAAATTGAGTGGCTTAGATCATATTTCTATGATGCAATGAAGTACAGGCGTGAACACCTTCCTACCACCCACACGCCGAACCAATCGACCGGGACCGACCAATCCTGTTCGTCTTGAAACGCGCGCCCAAAGTTGGCATGATGCGCGGCTTTTGAGGTACCAGATTTCTGTCGCAAATTGATCTCGGACACTCAACTTCGCCGGACAAATTGAGTGTCCCAGATCACACTTTCACGGGACCGTGAGGTATGGGCATGTATACCGGCATGCCGTCTACACGCATGCCCGATCGGCCATGCCAAAATCGTGTCCCAAGCTTGGATTCAACGAAGCTGAAAAGTTGTGCGTGCGCACCTTTTCTAAAACCCTAATTCCACCAACGGTCGTAGATGAGTGTCTCAAAGATCATCTCGTCCGTCCAACTTCACCGGATTGGTTATACAACCCTGGTCAGGAGTTAATTGGTCAGTGAGGCGTCATGGTGATCACCACCCGTCACTCTACTACACATGTGGTCGGCCAAGGGAGGACTTGCTTGCGCAACCTCCAAACCATCACATGAAGTAGGCTGGACATGAGGCTATTTTGAGACACTCAAACATCGATGCTTTATACATGCTGACTATAATCGATGCAGTACCTGCATAGAATACACGTGATACTTCACAAGTATCGACTTTCTAAATAACTTAGTTATTTAATCTAGCATTACATGCTACTTTCTGTGGGTTCCATGATCCACACACTCATGACATCAATCATGTCACAAACTGGGGGATACATACTGGGGTATTGGTCTGGTGGTTTACAATGTGCGGCACACAACGCGTCGTCACAAGAACGTGTCAGGAAGTCATGGACGGTTAGTGATGATTGGAGAAGTAGGCAAGACTGGTCGTGTGACACTAACACACAACTCCACTACTCCATCACTCCACTTTTTCCACTTCCTACAAGATACGAGGGTTAGGCTTAAAGACTTGTATAAATAGGTTCTCTTCCCTATTTTCCAAACAGAGAAACAAGTCAAGACAAGAAAGACAGAAACCAAGTTTGATACAATCGTATTCAAACACCGGAACTGATAGATTACATCCTACAATCCAGTTCAGCTTTCTCATAAAAGTCATACATAGCCAACACCTTCACAATCTCAACACCTTCTTCGCTTCCCTTCCTAAGATCAACCCCATCTCCTTCACTTTGTGATCGAAGCAAGTCTGGAACGGCCATTTCTTGGTTTAGGCCAGAGTTGTACAGATTTATTTCTCGAATCACAAGCACTCACCGCGCAGTGCATTTATTTAGGGTTTAGATTCATTCCTCATCCACACACCCCAAATTACCAAATCCGGCAAGAATAGTTTTCACCCATAAACATCAGGAATGTTTCGAATTGATTTAGAGAAATATAGAACTACTATATTCGTAATACAAGATAGTGTTATCAGTATTACAAACTGAGAAAACTATTATATGTCTGAATTTGTATTACATGTATTCGTACACGTAGCGAAGCATCTATATATCAACTTTCATATTTGTGTGATATGCATATGCGTATGTACATCAAGGGAGAGTCTGTTTGTTTCGTGATCCGGATAGGTATGTATATTCGTATACAAACAATTGTGGAACTATAGTAAGGGAACCGGGTTAAACAAATCAAACATGTATGCGAACCAAAATAGTTTTATGTTCTAGAACCAGTTTAGTACCCAAACTGGTACGCAAACTGAAAGTTATGTGAACTCTGGAACCGCTAAAGGTCTAAGAGTGTGCAAACCGGTACATGAACTTAAAATTTCTATACATTCCGGAACTTTGGGTTGGGTCAAAGTTTTCAAACCGTTACGGGACCTTAAAATTTCTATACGAGTCCAGAACTTGGTAATTGCATAAGTGTGCAAACCGGTTTACGAACTAAAAAGTTATGTCGACTCCGGAACTCAGTAATTGCATATGAGTTTGCAAACTGGTCCGCGTAGTGTGACTCAACTGATTCTCGAACAGTTCAAGTAACTGTATCTTGTACACTCACAAACTATATCGATCATGATTCAATAGCGATTAAATTATTTCTATGAAGTAATTTGCATTTGATATTTTCTTTAATTTATAATAGAATCATTTGATCACATAATGGTGACTCAATCCTAATATCTTAGTGAAAAATGAAAATGAGTGTTAACTAACCATGTCGAACATAGTCTTTATACACGGTTCAGTTACAGTTTACCTAACCATAGTGTATATCTTGTATATGTGATTAAGATTCAAAGCTTTCATCTGACAGTGGATATTATTTGCTTGGTTCCAAAGATATCTTAGCTTAAACCTAAAGCAACCTAGGCTTTGCAGTCTATATAAGGGGAACTTGGGAACTTGGATCTTTGAATCCTGACACTAATTTTTGGTGTTTCCTAGTTGTATCTAGAGTGGTCCTCCCCAGAAACCCTTTTAGGGTTTAGCGACTACAAAGACTTTACAGGGATTCGTAAATCCAGGTCCAGTTATCTTTTATCTTAATAACTTGAGTATCCTGATCTTGATTGTTTGTAGAGCTTACTCTAACGATCAAGATAGATAGTAATCAACAGAGTCTCTTCGTCTCTTATTTTGTTGATTCCATAAGTTTTATACTTGTGAGGTGAATAATAATCCAGGATGCACTTCAGGTTTCCTTAGTCCGGGTTTTGAGGATATCCAGACATTTGTCTAAGTTGTTATTGATTTTCATCACTTGGATCTACCGTTTGATCTGATCATCCGTTTGGAAACGCGATTGTACCTTAATCGATGGATTATCCTTTTAGGGATCAACAACATTCCAGACATAAGTTAATTGGTAGTAGGCTAGTGTTTGGAGTGGTTTAATACATTATGGTGTTTAATATGGACTAGATCCGGGGTTTTTCCTGCATTTGCGGTTTCCTCGTTAACAAAACTTCTGGTGTCTGTGTTATTTATTTTTCCGCATTATATTGTTTATCTTTATAATTGAAATATCACAGGTTGTGTGTTGATCAATCACAGTAGCTAGGTCAACCTTGTTAGTTGTAAAAGACTTGATTAATCCTTGGATATTGTGTCTTATATACTTCTATGAGATCTAAGCGATTAAACAACTCTCTAACTAGTTCTTTTGAGTCATTTGAACTAGTTATGGTGAATATGAATATGGTTGATATGAAAGTGCTCATATGGCTAACCATTGGTTAACTACTGTTGAACCAACTAGGTGTACACGTTTAGGTACAGTTACTCAAACCTAAATAAAGTTACATTTCATGTGTGTATAACAAGCTAAGTTCGATCTAACGGTTGAAAGATATTAGCTTGAATCTAATCAGGTTTTCATCTAACGGTGAATATTGAATGCTTTGTTACCAAGATAACTTAGATTGCAAACCCTGATTTGGAGACTATACAAAGGAGAACTCTAGCAACTGGGAAACCTAATCCCCACACCTCTTGTGTGATACTAGTTGTATAAGCTAGAGTTGATTCTCCTTTAACCTTAGGTTTCTAACGAGACCCTGTAGGTTAACGACTTAAAGACTTCATTGGGATTGTGAAGCCAAACCCAACTATTTTCTTTGTAGTTGCGTGATCTGATCTTGTTATTTCTATCGTGATTGAGTGCAATCATAAGATTGGCTTGAGATTAATTTCTCCGATAGGCAAGATAGAAAAGTAGTCACAAACATTTTCGTCTCATCGTTTGTGATTCAACAATATCTTGTTTCGCTAGTCGATTAAGATTATTGTGAGGTGATTGATAATTCTAGGTTGTTCTTCAAGAATATAAGTCCGGGTTATTGATTGGTTCCTGTTCACCTTGATTTATCAAAAGACAGAACAAAACTCGTAGGTATTTCTGTGGGAGACAGATTTATCTATTCTTGTAGACTTTTCTGTGTGATACAGATTTGTTTATTAAAGTCTTCGACTTTGGGTCGCAGCAACTCTTAGTTGTGGGTGAGATCATCTAAGGGAATCAAGTGCGTAGTATCCTGCTGGGATCAGAGATGTAAGGAGCGCAACTGTACCTTGGATTAGTGTGAGATTGATTGGGGTTCAACTACATGCCATACCGAAGTTAATTTGTAGTAGGCTAGTGTCTGTAGCGGCTTAATACAGTGTGTGTTCAATCTGGAATAGGTGTCGGGGTTTTTCTGCATTTGCAGTTTTCTCGTTAACAAAACTTCTGGTGTCTGTGTTATTTCTTTTCCACATTATATTTTGTTATATAATTGAAATATCACAGGTTGTGCGTTTGTATCGATCAATTGGTAAATCCAACCTTTGGTTGTTGATTGAAATTGATTGATCTTTGAACATTGGTCTTTGGTAACGTTCAAGTTTATTTCTCTTGTATTCAATCAAACTCGTATATTTCTATTTGTTTGAGTTGGGATTGAATCGAGAAATTGAGATATAACTCTTTATTAAGATTGAGTCTGACAATGTAGTTGATTCTCTTAAAACTATATTGGAGTTAGTCCATACAGATTGTTAAGCGAAATATTGGGTGAGGTTGTTAGACCCCCACTTTTTAAATTTCAATTATGAAGATAAACAATATATGCGGAAAAAGAAATAACACATACACCAGAAATTTTGTTAACGAGGAAACCGCAAATGCAGAAAAACCTCGGGACCTTATCTAGATTTGAACACCAAATTGTATTAAGCCACTACAGACTCTAGCCTAATATCAAAACTTCGGACTAAAATGTAGTTGAGATCGAATTAAACAGTCACAGCAATTCAGTTACAGTCGCGCTCCTTACGCCTCTTGTTCATGAAAGGTTAGCCGAAACTAGCCAATCGAACGATAAGCTTAACCATTTTCATATAAAACTTTAAGACTTTAATCTTAAATCACACATGTGATTAAACATGTCTAGATAGTGTTTTTAGAGAGTTGTTCAATTGCCGATTATCTCATAAAAATAATTCTGACGCATCTGAAAATATTCAACAGGGTAAATACGTGTACTTTATTCCTGTTCGTGATTATTTTTGTCATGGTACATGTACCGGGTTTGTATACCTTTAATAAAAAAAAGGGTTCAGGAATCCACATATCTTTTCCGGTTTGCATACTGGGTATACGTACCGTTTTGGTTTAGAAACCAACATATCTTTTCCGGTATGCGTACCTTCCTGGTTCACAAGTCAATAGACTTTTTATGGTATGGATACATGGTATGCGTACCGAAAATTCGATGCCGAACCATAGCTACTCCGGTACGTGTACTGGGTACATGTACTGCAGCTCCAGACTTATAACAGTTCTCCCAGTATGTGAACTGGTATGCATACTGTCCTATACCCATATTTACAGTAGTTCTATATCTCTCTAATAAAGAATTCGAAACATTCCTCAATAACATCAATGACACATATCACTGTTCCGGGCTATTTTCAAATGATTAAATCTTGAATCATCATTTAGGTCATAAACAATAAATTTCTCTTAATCAAATTCATCAAGTATGAACAAATGTTCTTCAGCATGCATATTCCAACCCAACTAGGTTGTGTTGAAGTGATCTTTGTCTTGTTCGTCACAAGTGACTAAGACAGAATCATCATTCTTGATCTCTTACTTGGTTTGATTTCTATTCCTTGACTTGTAATGAAGAGTGTCATTATCACAATGTGCATTAATAAAATAGATATTATATGACATGATATCATTATTTAGTCTTTCAAGAAGACTTTCATAAACATTGTTACCAACATTTATCAACTGAGTGTCATTCTTGTGACTAACTTGAGGTCCCTCTTTGGCTATGGAGGACTTCATGACCAATTTATAGATAGGTTTCGCAGGATAATCTTTCTCCTTCATACCATTAGGACCATTTCCCTTTTGGATAATTTTCGAAACAACCTTTTTCCAATTTGGAACATCAAATAATGTCTTCGCATTTACAATGTCATCTTTCTTTATATAATCGAGTCTTTTATGAGATGACCTTGTCGAGCGATAGGCACAACTTGAACTATCATAATATAACTATTTTGCCTAAACTTTGGACAATAATGATCCGAGTTCTTTAGGAGAGCAATCTTGGCCAATTCCTTTGATACAAAGAAAGTGTATCTTGAATCTTACGAACTTTGCATCCCCATTGCAAGTGTCATTTTTTGCCACAATAATAGCAATGCTTAGTAGCATAAGGAATGTGAGTTTTAAAGTTACCCTTTTGTGAATCCACTTGAATTGGAGCTTGACGAGTCCCATATTTGTTCAACGATGTTGCTTTCTTAATATTAACAAAAGTGCTTTTTTTAATAGCTGCAGTTGAAGAATTTGGATGAACATGAAAAGCCTCTGGTTGCGAAGAATTTTTCTCCTTGACGAATTTTAACTCTTTGCTAATATTTGAAGCATTTATTCCCTTATAGCCCAATCCTTGTGTATCACGATGATTTTTAATTGCTTCTAGCATTGAGGTTAATTTGTTTGAGCTATTATTGAACTTATTCAAATTCAATTTTTCTTCTTCCAACGTCTTGATTTTATCAAGAGAACTTGTTAGATCTTCCTCAAGGTGTTTTTCTCGAGAGATATATGCACTTTATTTTTCTTCAAAACTCACTTGTTGATAGTTAATCCTTGCATCAGATTCAACAAGTTTCTTTTCCAACAAATAGGCCTTTTCAAGAGCAGCATCACGATCTTTCTCTAAAAGTTCCGCTCGAGAAAGACTACCTTTCTCTAAAAGTTCCGCTCTAGAAAGACTAGCAATTTCTTTGTCTTCAAGAGTCTGTATTTGTTGAGAATCATTTTCCCTCAACCTTTCGAGATCTTGACAAAGCCTTTCACATTCAATAGCCTTTGATTGTAAATCAACCTGAAGTTTCATTATTATCTCAGAAGACATACCTAGGTGAATGGTGATAGTAAGCAATTGATCGCTGAACTTTTCACAGAGGTTATCTTATCCACAAAACTTGCATTATCCCAAGAAAGGATTCTGTTTGTGTCATTGGACATGCCTACATGACTTAGTTTTAACTCATCATGAGATCTTTTAGAATCATTCAGGATACTATCAAAAGAGCATTCCAAACTTGATTAAGATGACTGTCCATAACCTCTAAAAGTACGTCAAACCCTAAAACCTTGAATTAGAGCATACTCACCACTACCAGAACTTAAAACCCTAAACTAGATCACATACATACATACGAAATGAAATGAAACGGCAAGTGAGGCGACTCACCGATTCAATAAAGGCATTGTATAGAAGTTATGATCGTCTTCCCCTTGTTGAAGCAATGCACAGGCGAACCAAAAATGTATCACATTCTTACACTCTTCATCTTATAGCTGAACACAGGCCGGACGAAACCTGTTTATGAAAATCATCTGTTTCTTTAGCAATTTTGAAATTTTTGACATTGAACTCCACGTCATTATCTTCATAAAAATCATTGAATCTTACAGTTAGGGTAATATCTTCTTTGCTAATAACCAGCGTATCAACTGTGTACCAAGCATCGTCGTGCATTGGCCAGAAATCTAAGAATGCGTTTTTTATTTGGTTTTCTAGGGAGAGGGCTACCCATGTTTGAAATCCCAAGAAATTTCTTCAACAGAGAGAAAGGGAGGGAAAAATAGAGACCAGAGATGGGTTTTTATTAGGTCTAGCGGCAGTGGCCGATTTAGGGTGGGTGGGTGGCTTTAGCATGAGAAAGACATTTGCCGCCTAATGTCAACCGTTATTCGTTTATAACATACAACCTTAATGCTAAGGGGTACCTAACTGTCTGCAAAATCAGCAGTGCATATGTTTTATACTTCTTTTGCATAGCTTAATTGGGGGCCACAAAAAATAATTAGGGCCCCTGGATTTTTATCCCCACTCATGAGAGGTGGATAAGGGGGGTGTCTAGTCTAGTCTAGATATAATGAAAAAACTAAATTACCCTAACCCTTAGGATGGTGACACGTTTCAACCCTATTAAATTTTTTTTAATAATGTTCTTTTAAATATTTTTAATAAATTATTTTTTAATATTAATAATATGATTTTTATTTTATTTTCTGTAATATTTTTATAAGATTTTTTGTAATATTATAATATTATTTTTATAATATTTTTTATGGTAGGGTCGTCATTATTTTTTGTAATATTTTTATTTTTTATTTTTAAAAAAATAACGACTCTTAAGAGTCGTATTGAAGTTGTTTTAATGACAATTCTGAAGAGGCTTTATTGTTTCAATGACGACCCTACCATGACACTTTAGAGTCGTCATTGAAACAATAATGATTCTCGTCATTAAAACAATAACGACTTTACAATACCATGACAACTTTTCATACAAATCTGGAAAAAAAAAAAGTTGCAAACAAATTTTTTGAAAAAGTTTTAAATTTTTTTAGAAAAATGACTAAACTCTAATTAAATAAGATTAACACTAATTAAACAAGATTATCACTAATTAAATAACCTGGCGAGATTGGGGTATACCCAGATTAATTGGGGTATACCCAATAAGACAAAATAAGGTCATTATGAAGTAAAACCAAGCCACCCCTTAACCTTGTATTTTCTAAATGGCTAATATGCCCTTTGTTAATTAACACTAAAACTCTGATTAATTTAACTAATTAAAAAATTTAAAATCAGTAGATTAAACCTTTCATCTGTCTTATGATTTCGATTTCGATCAAAAAAAATTGATTTTGAAAATGCACAAGGCCGGCAAGGTAATGGTTTGAATAAGTCGTTACGCAACGGCAAGGTCTGCTTTGAATAACCTTCCAACCAATGTTCAACCGGCAGGTTCCACTTTGAATAAGCTGCCGACCTTACTACCGCCGGCATTGTCTCGGTTGAAGAACGCGCCGAGTATATTGGAACATAATTTTACATTCGGCATGGTAAATCTTCCTAC
Source organism: Papaver bracteatum (assembly GCA_023529315.1). Lineage (NCBI taxonomy): Eukaryota > Viridiplantae > Streptophyta > Magnoliopsida > Ranunculales > Papaveraceae > Papaver > Papaver bracteatum. The sequence goes on from JAJJWX010005152.1 coordinate 4,280,921, forward strand.
AATGCCGGCGGTCATAAAGTCGGCAAGCAAATATTTTTTTTACATGCCGGCTGACATTTGGCCGGCAGGTTATGGATATATAACATTGCCGACCTTTACTTATGCCAAACAGAAAACAGAAACTATGGAAGATGTAATTCACTTTATTCGTGCAATTTTGGTTACTACATTGATTGAAACAGAAAAACGAATGCACTTAGCATGTGCATCAAGCCTTTAAACCCCTAGGTGACCCTAGTGGACGAGTTATAGTCTCGTGAGGGCTTACATAGAGGTATACCCACAAAACCTTTACAAAAAATTCTAAAGCCATCAATCTTCCTCCGACGAAGACGATACCGCATCCAAGTAGTCCGAGTTATCCAACAAGAATCTATCGGCCAAGAAGTGATAGATTGCATCGAATGCGAATGCTTCCCCCTTTACTTCCATGTAGCGCGCTTTCACGGCATCGTGCTATAAAAACAAGCTTACATTTGTTAGTGGTGTTTTGTTGGAAGATAACACAACATGGGGTACGTAAAAAAAATCACAAAATTACTTACAAATTGTGCAATGGACAAGGTGAAGGGGCGAGTGTTAAAAATCCGAGGTTGGAGAGCTAAAAAAGCAAGTATCGCATTTTCGATTACTAGGTGCCTAGCTTGGACTTGTTGAATACTTCTTGAATTAGGATTCCCAAACTCGCCGCTAAATTTGTTGTGTACCCTAGCCCAAAATGTTTTGGAATCCTTCCTTTCGGAGGATTGACGTCTAAGTCGATCTTCCCCGTACCAAGCTTTGGTGATTGCCAAATCTTCATTTGAATCAAACGATGCCATTGTTGTTTGTAGAGAGATATTGAGTGAGTTAGATGGAGCGTATGATGATATGAGCTTTGGAGAGTATATGCAAATAGTTGTGTGTTGTTTTGTAGAGAGAAGTAGTGTATTTATAGGATTGTGCCCAAATTTGGCCGTTATAGTGCTCAAGTACAAGTCAATCAATGAAATTGTACTTGCCAAAAAATTTAATTTTGATTCCGCCGGCGAGGTACAAGCCAAAATCAGACCGGCAGGGTCTTAAATTTGTTACCATGCCGGTCGTGTAAGATTTTAGGCATCAGGAGAAAAGTTGTTTTGCAACAAAACCGCCGGACCTATATTGGGTCAATAATTGCCGGCTACGATTCAGCCGGAAGGGTTATCATTTTGGTACATGCCGGCTCTGATAACTACACAATTTCCTTTGTCAGGGCCGGTACTCTGACAGTTCACCACCATGCCGGCCATGGGACAGTCGTCAGGGTAAATTTAAAAAATCATTCCGGCTTATGCATTAAAATTTTACAAAGAAAAACAAATCATTCATTCAACAACTAGAAATCCAACACTTTTTGTCCAAAATGAAAACACGTCCCATAAACCTTAAAAAAAAAATTGTCCACACCATTAACTTAAACATTTGTCCACCATAACATAAAGAAATGAACTACGAAAGCATTCATTGACTACGACCACGTCCACGACGACCACGGCCCCATTTTGGAGAATTACCTTCACCACCACGACCACTGCTGCTACCTTCACCACCACGAGTCCTCTTTTTATCAGCCTTCATCTTGGCTTGTGCTTCTCTCCTAGATTTTTTTTCAGCCTTTACTTGAGACTCAAGTTTCTTGAACATTTCATTGGCATCCTCATTGCCAACACTGTTAACATAGTCAATGTGCTTGCTTTGCTCTTCAATCGACAAAGGCTGTCATTTTTCTCTCGCGCACAACAACACCTTCCCAAAGGTCTTCAAATGCTCCTTCTATTTTCAATTAAACAACAAACAATGAATAGAATGATTCGGTAATGCAATCAATCTTAAAATAGTAAGAGCAACTCTAAATATACTTACAAAGAACTTAAGCAATGTTGATGGGTCTTTCGCTTCCAACTTCTTCTTTAGAGCCAATTCTTCAGCAGTCATTTTCCTAATCACAGTAGGACGAGCCCATTCCAAGTACCACGCCATGTATTTCTTAGTAGCTTCATGACCGTTGGTCACCTCGTCCAAAAGACTCACATCGATGTTACGGCCACGTCTATTGTCCCAATGTTCTTGAGACGGCGGTGGAGCGTAAGGGACGTTAATTGTTTTTTGGGACGTGGTGCACTCATCTTGGTTCACAGTAAAGAACGGCTTATCTTCATCGAAATGAGGTTCTTCTTGGACGTAACCCAATTGTCGCATAATCCGATATGGATCGTACATTGAATATCCTTCAAACACATTCATCAAGGGTCCATAGTATAATGCAACAACTTCATTTCTAGGATGGATTAAACCTTGATTTCTAGCATCCCGATACGGATCAAAAATCACCTCCTCCGCAGTCAATTCGTCGATGGCAATTCGGAGTTTCGTAAGTTGTTGCGGCATTTCCTTATCCCGAGTACCCTTAAAACTGTACCTTTGCGCTCTTGGCCTATTAACCGCAACACTCTCATCCACTTTGATGTAGGAGCTGTCTTTGAACAAGGAAGGGAAGTGCTCATATATCCAAACCTATGCAAAAAAAAAAAAAGTTAAGTAAGAGCCTTATCTTACGAGAATATTCGGTAATATAAATGTTTTAAATCAAAAATTACTTGGAAGAGACATGTGTTTCCGTTAACTTGCTTAGTGAGTGCCCTAGAACATTTTGTCAACTCATTGTTCAAGAAGGAGACCACTGCAGTACCCCAAGAATACTCACGCATCTTATTTAAGGGATCCAATAGTTGCAAGTAACCGGCCTCCACTTGGTTTCCGGAACTGTCGGGGAAGATACATTTGCTCAGGACGTATAGCAAATAACCGGCCGCGGCAGCATTGATTCGCACCGGGTTCACCATTCCTTCCCTGTCAATGATTGACTGTGTATCCCATAATGTGTCCCTCAACCTCTTCGTATTAAACTTCTTGGTTAGACGACCATCCTTCATGTCAAGAACAACCTCCGTCTGAACCTGATTCCAACCGAACAATTTCTTGCTCAAATCGTAAATCTTCTCGAAAGATATCGAATTATTTATACCCTCACAGACTGCTTTTCCCTCAACCTCGAGGCCTAGAATTTGTTGAGCATCATCGGGAGTTATCGCCATCTCACCGAACGGGAATAACATGGTATCAGTCTCTCCGTAGAACCTTTCACAGAATGCAGAGACGGTAACTTTATCAAGATTAATATTCGAACTCTCAATCGCAGGCATCAACCCGGAGTTCCTCACAATCACTTTCACATCCTCACATTCCTTGTCAAGATCCCAAGTATGAGCCACTGAACACGAAGCTTGGCGCCTCATGAGACGGATGGCATTCTTGTGATCCTAAATACCAAAAAAAATAAAAATGAAAAGATATACAAACACTTGACGCAAATTTAATTAAGATAGTTACACACTTGAATAAAGAACAAAGACGGATTAAGATTACTTACGATAGTATTATGGATCGTACATGCCCATGAGTTTTTGTATCCAAAAAGAACATTGCCACCATCTCTTGGGGTCCCCCTTGGGTCCTCATCTTTTTTCAGTGTAACCATGAAGTGCTCAGAAGGCATGTGAGAATTCTGTGGTTTAGTGATCACCCTCTTCCTCGCTCCGGTTGAAGTTGACCCTGAAGCTTCGGTGGGTTCAACAACTTGTTCTCCATCTTCTTCTTCTTCTTCTTCTTCTTCTTCTTCTTCTTCTTCTTCTTCTTCTTCTTCTTCTTCTTCTTCTTCTTCTTCTTCTTCCTCTTCCTCTTCCTCTTCAACAATTTCCTCTTCGACGGTTTTCTTACCTTTATCTCTATTACCATCATCATTATCATTACCTCTTCCAACAGGTGGCATGTCTTAATCACCATCATCATCATCATCATTGTTGCCTCCTCCAGCAGCCGGAATTCTTTCATCAACATCATCATCATCACCTCTTCTACCAGATGGAATTGATTGGTCTTCATCTGGAGTTTCGTCTGAATCACTGGGTTCAGATGGTGGTTCTGGATTATTGCTTATAATGATCTTTGTCGTTCCCCGCTCAACATATGCCCCTCGATGTTTTGAAGACAATAGTTTATCACCAACACGAGGAGGTTTTGAAGGATGACTACTAAGAGCTGCTTTATTCATTGTCGTTCGCAATCTGAACAAGAATAATTCAGAAATTGGGAATCAAAGGCCGGCAGGGTCTACAAAACAAACCCACCCGGCGGACACATAGCCGGAAAGGTCGACCAAAATATGCTTACCGGCTAAGCCATACCCGGCAGGGTGTTATCAAAATAGCCTTCCGGCCAACAAAAAAATTACACAGTAAATACAAGGAATTTTCACTAAACAATTCGGCAAGGTGTATTAACCATACATTTCGGCGGACAAAGCGCCAAGATAGTTTTATAAAATACCCTTAGGGACAAAACATTCTAGGCATCGGGAGACATTCAAAGCAAAGTAGCAAAGGCAGGGTGAAAAACGAATAAAGTGCGGCGTCGTTAAGAATAATATAACGCGCGTAGTACTTAGTTGAATAATCTCGGCCGCCGCTAGTAGCGATTCTGAAACCATAGAGCCTGGCAGTTCTTCAAGCTTATACTTTTCCGGCCAAACCCTAACTATGAAACCCCGGAAGGGTCGATAAAACAAACATTGCCGGCGTGGCAACTGCCAATTCACAAATTCGAATTTTCTGACCTAATTTGACATGCAAATATGAAATCGAAGTACTAGAGTGAGTTTAAACAAGCCCTTACTTTCTTAAGCGCACCATTTCACGTGTTTCAGCGGGTTCAATTCCTTCTTCTTCAACCGTTTTTTTCTTCACTTTCTTAGCAACCAAACTTGCAATTCTAGGGTTATATTCATTGGGTTTGCGATTAGTTTCTTTCATACGAGTTGCCTTCTTCCGTGGTGGATCCATTGATGAAGATTAATCGGAGTTTTGGAATCGACGATGTTAACGAATTGATCGACGAGTTTTGGTGGTGGTGGGGGTGATGGAGCCGGTAGGGTAGGGTTGTGGAGGAGAAGAAGAGAAGAAGATGAAACGAAAAGAAAAATTAAAACTGATTTTGGGTAATAGGTTTTTAAAGGATAAGAGTATTTTTGTAACTTACCTATTAGGCCTCCCCCTAAAACCCACAAAAAATGTCCCTTTAAAATTGGGTATACCCCAATTAATCTGGGTATACCCCAATTAATCTGGGTATACCCCAATCAAGCCAGGTTAAATAAGGGTAGATTAGCCATTACCTAAAATATTTGGATAAGGGACTATTGAAATTAGATTTGGGTGACATTTTTTATCCTCTAGTATGAGGCTCTTAATTGCTTTTTGGGACCCCCAATTAATCCATGTTCTTTTTCCACATGATAGATACATCTCTTTTGATAAAATTGACATGTTATAACTGAGAAAAAGAGAAGAAATGTCGAGTAAGGGATAGAGAGACATTCTAGCACATTGGCGGCATGTTATATGCACTCAACTTCATTAGGAATCAGGATCATTCCTTGACAGTGTTTTATGCTGTGTATTTGTTTTATGATGTGTATTTCATGCAAAAGGCACTGAGATTACCACTGTTGGGGTGTATTACACATTATTCTTTCCATGTCAAAAATATATAAAAATCGACAGAGTTCTACGAAAGAAAATGAATAGAAATAAGAAATTCTACCTGAAGCCAAAAAATTTCAGTGGGCCTACTGTGGTGCTTCCTATATGCGACTTATGTAGAAGAGCTTTGGCTTTTACCAACAGCAGCACCAGCAATAGAGGCTAGCGGCCTACTTCACAATCAATCTCCTGTCTTCCATGTTTGACTTGATGGGCAGCCTGACAAGGATGTTAGTAAGATGTTCTGATCCTGGAGTTTCGCTGTTCCTGTATTTGAATTTTGAGGAAAACAACCAAATCAAATATTCCAAATTAAGCACTAGTCACGAATAGTATTAATAATTACAGATTCAAGTTTGACCCCAAAATGAATTATACATTCAAGAACCCTTATGATTTCATTCCCACAGTTTTACAAAAATTGTAACTCCAGTTATGTTATGTGTGTAAGCTGATGAACTCTGTTTTTTCTTTTAATACAAAAACACATATTTACTGTGCACTATTGTTTCTGTCCAAATGGCTTACCTTTCAATACCGTAGATGCAACAAACTTTCCAGCTTCTGATTAAGCCAAGGTTGGAATACTGAGTTCACCAGTAGTCTCCGCATGAACAAAAACCATGCCTGAAATGATGATAAATCTTCGTATCCCCCACTGTAATCTCTCTTTCCGTGACCTTGGATATCTTTTTAATTGCACTGTGACAAGCTTCACATATTCTTACATTCTTTCTAATGAGGATGGGAGATCCAACTGTTGTAGATATCAAACCGAAACAAAGTGCTAATCTTACACTGTGAGTAAGTGGTAACTCTGATCTTTTCCTTATCAATTCCTGTGGTCTAAACCTCAGGAAATTAGGGGAGTTCATGGTTTCCCCTATCTGGCCCAATATGATTCCAAGCACATTATAAATCATGTAGGATTCAGAATGGGATCGATCTCCATTGATAAACCTGCAAGTCTTGGTATTAAGCTCGATCATACTGGTTCCAATCGTCTGCTCTAATCCTTTTATGTTCATTAAACATCTAATTCTTTCCACGTCCTCCCATCTCCCAACTTCAGCATACATGTTAGAGAGCAGAATGTAAGAACCAGTGTTATCATGTTCCAAGGAGAAAATTTGTTCAGCAACCTCCTCTGCCAGCACAATATCACCATTGTTTCGACTAGCGGCCAACAGAGATCCCCATATCCTTGCTGTTGGAACCAACGGCATTTCGTTTATGAAATTTCTGGCAAGGTCAGGATTTCCACTGCGACCGAGAAGATCAACCATGCATCCATAGTGTTCAATTCCAGGATCAATACCATAATCAGTTTTCATTGAGCTAAAATGTTCCCATCCTTGATCGATCAAACCAGAGATGCTGCAAGAAGATAGAACAGAGACAAATGTACTTGAATTCGGTTTGATGCCTTTTTCCTGCATCTCCGAGAACAAATTAATGGCAATTTCTCCACAACCATGGATTCCATAAGCCATAATTATTGTGTTCCATGAAACAATATCTTTAGATTGTAGTCTATCAAAAATCTTACGAGCTTCTCGAAGATTACCATGCTTTGCATACATGTCGACGAGTGAATTAGATACAAAAGTATTCACATCAAAACCTAGTTTAGTTATGCATGAGTGAATTTGAATCCCCACCCTCAATGAAGCCAATTCTGCATAGGCCGGTAGGACACTTGAAATTGTCATGGCATCTAATTTGATAGACCCTTCTTCATGTATATCAAGAAATAGGTTAATTGCTTTTCTTTTCCACTCATTCTGCACGTATGCAGCTAACATGGCATTACACGATATTAAGCATCTCTTTTTCATCGAATAAAATACCCTCTCAGCTAGCTTTGGTTCTCCACATTTTCCGTACATATCAACTAAAGCAGTTTCCAAAACCAAATAAGGAAGAAACCCATTTCTGATGGCAAATCCATGGATAGACTTTCCAAGGAAGAGATCTCTTAACTGTGCACAAGCTGGGAGCAAGTTCACCATGGTGATCGCATCAGGGTTTATATTTCCACTCTGTTGCATCTCCACCAAGCAGCCAAAAGCCTCAAGAGGACAACCATTTCGAGCATATCCACCTATCATTGCATTGTGAACTACAGTATTCAAACAAGGAACCTTTTTAAACAATTCTACGGCATAATCCAAATTCCCACACTTGCAATACATGTCAATCAGCGACGTTTGAACCATGAGATTTGATTCATGCCCACCTCTAATCACATAACAATGAGTTTCCTTCCCTAGTCGCTCATAATTTGCGAGAGAACAACCTGCTAGAGCACTAATGATCCCAAACCTATCTGGTTTCAATCCAAAAGCTTGCATTTCTCTAAAGCACCAGAACAACTTCCACTCATCTCCAGCCAAAACATACCCAGTAATCATGGAATTCCAAGAAACCAAATCTCTGTTAGTCATTTTCACAAACACCTCTTCAGCAAGCTCTATGCACCCAACTTTTCCATACATGACAATTAGAGAATTGCAAATGAACACATCTGAATCCAACCCAGTTTTAATCAACCTTGCATGAATCTTCAATCCTTCAATCAACGACAACAATCCAGCACATGACTTAATCACAAATGGGTAAGTAAAATTATCAGGTTTCACTCCTTGATATTGCATTAACAGATAAAAATCAATAGCTTCTTTATACAACCCACTATTCGTATACCCTTTAATCATCACATTCCAATGAAAAGTATCTAAATTCTGCACAGATTCAAACAAAGATAGAGCTTCATTCATAAGCCCTGAATCAACATAAGAACATAAACTACGGGTAAGAGAAGTATCATATCTTTTGATAACAGTTTTCTTTATCTTCACTCGACTTGAATTAATGGTGGTTGATTTTGATAACCTTTGCTTGATTGAAAGAAGATTTCGGCTCTTATCTGCTTTATTTATTTCTCTGTTTTGAGAAACTTTTTGTGTATCCTTTGATCTTGAAAAGGATTGAGCAAATGTGGTAGACATTTTCAGCAGAAAAATGAAAATGGCGGGTAAAATGCTATCAAGTTTGTTCGAGTGAATTCCTGCTAAACCCAGGAAGAAAATGGCGGATGATGTCCTGCTCTCGTGTGCGCCAAATTTGTATTAAGTTCACGCGCTTGAGCACAGTAGGAGGCAAACAAATGCATGAACGTTCGGCTTCGTGAATCGTAACGCTTGGTGTTTGTAGACAGATATGACCACCCCGAAAATGATACTCACGTACTCATGTAAAATATTTAGGCAGAGCAATTCCTATGAGAATGAACAAGGAAAAAAAAATGGTTTAATCCAAAACTGGCTTAAATAATACGCAATAGTCCAGACCTAGTTGATTAGGTACAATTTAATCCAAGAATTGTGTAATGACGCTGCTATCCTTCCCACATTTTTAATAAAGCACACGTGCAGCGAATTGAATCAATTTTGTAACTGACACAATGAATGTGGTTGCGACACGTTTGATTCAAAAAGAAACTGATTAAAAACTGTTGCGTAACGGACAAAACATTAAATTCCACATTTTGCTTTTGCGAGACTAAAACCAGAAGGAAAACTTCAGAAGAAATTTTGCAGACAAACCCTAGAAAAATTCTTCAAATCATTGGAAACGTTTAATCAAAACCCTAATCAGAACACCTAGATGAGTTCAGTATCAGTAACATCATGTTGAAAGGAAAAAAAAGTAGTTTCAAAGAAAAAAAACAACACCAACAGTGGAAGATTCAACATCAACTGCAGAAGAAAATCCATCAGTTGCGGTAGAAGAAATTCAAAAATCAATATCAACAAGAATGAGATCAAAGTCAGCATTAGAAGATTCAACATCAATTTCATCCCCAACTCCATCAATTGCAGTAGCAAGGACGAGATCGAAGAGAGCGTTATAAGATTCAACATCAATTTCAGTATCAGAAACTTCAAAAACATCACCACCTAAGAAGAAATCAAATCCTTCAAAGCCTTCAACATCTGTTAAAAGAAAAAAGAAAAAAAAAGTAACAATTCAAGACCAGTTTGTATGTTTTTGTGCAATTTTTATGAGATTTCCTGTATATATGTACAGAACTGTGCACCACTATGCTGTTGCAGTGATTCATGTCCAGTTATGTCTGTTTTTGAGCAATTTTCATGAGTTTTGTTGTTGGTGTGTACATACTAGTACACCACTATGTCATTTGTGTTGATTCATGTCGATTATGTCTGTTTTTGAGCAATTTTCATGAGTTTTGTTGCTGGTATGTGCATACTAGTACACCACTATGTTGTTGTTGATTTGATTCATGTCCGATTATGTCCGCTTTTGAGCAATTTTCATGAGTTTTGTTGTTGGTGTGTACATACTAGTACACCATTATGCTGTTGCAGTGATTCATGCCCAGTTATGTCTGTTTTTGAGCAATTTTCATGGGAATTGTTGCTGGTGTGTAAATACTAGCACACCAACATATTGTTGCAGTGATTCATGTCCAGTTTTTTCTGTTTTTGAGCAATTTTCATGGGAATTGTTGCTGGTGTGTAAATACTAGTACACCAACATGTTGTTGCAGTGATTCATGTCCAGTTATGTCTATTTTTGAGCAATTTTAATGGGAATTGTTGCTGGTGTGTACATATTTGTAAAACAACATGTCATGTTATGTAAGTTTCTGAGTGGTTTAATGGTTAATGGCATGTTATATGTGTTATGGAGTTGTTTCATTTCAGTTGTGTGTACAGATTTGTACACAAGCATTCTATTGCAGTGATTCATGGCATGTTGTGATGTTTTAAAGATGTTTCTATAGGAGTGTACATGTTTTTACACCATCATGGTGGTATAGTGATATATGGCTTGTTGTATGGGAATTATTATTGCTCTTGTTACATTTTTGCTTGTAGTGATATAGCAGTGTACTGGTTTGTACACCAGCATTTTTGTATGAGTATTATGTGTTATGCTTCTCTTTTCTTATTCCCATTTGTCTATTTTTGTACCTGTGATGTGAAATTATGAGTGTTACTGCATGTGTAAGTTTCTCAAAACAATTTGTCATATATATATAGTTACTTTAATATTTTTTACATAGTTGTACACCTAATTGACATGGCGTGTTCTATGTGTTTTTAGATTTATTTAGCTGTGTACATAGATGTACACCAATATGCATATATGATTGACACATGGTCTGTTAAGTGTTGATTGTAAATTTATTTATCTATGTACATATATGTACACCAATACGCATCTATGATTGGCACATGGTTTGTTAATTGTTCATTGTTAGATTTATTTAGGTGTATACATAAATGTACACCTACATCATACATGGATATACGGTCTGTTTTCAGGCCTACAATGTTTAATTTTTTAGTTTTCTGTAGTAGTGTACATGCTTGTTAGTTGTCTGATTAAGGTGAACCTAATTCATTTTGTTTTCCAACGTAATTACAGTACTATGTCAAGTATAACATGCCATGCCCTTCACAAGGAATCAACCCAGACTGCCTAATATACACTTGTTACTTTATGAAATGAAGTATGAAGATAACTAAAAGGATGGAAAGAGATCAGCAGAGGGTCGAAGACATTTGTCAGCAAATGAAATTAAAATTGGTGGCCAAGATGCTGAAAAAAGTTGGAAATTATGAAAAGGTGTGGGATATAGCAAAGGATGAGGAGCATATAGAGTGGCGCAAGAATATAGGAAAGAAGCCATTGAAGAGGAAGAGGAGTCTTTAATCTTCATACAAGATCACTTTCTGAATTTCTTATATACATTTTTAATCTTCAGACAACATTTTAAATTTCAGTTTTCAACTTTCAGTTTAAGACTTATCAATATTTCACTATTATAAAAGACCTTGAATTAATCTTTTTATTGGTTTCAATATTGATGTTTTGAAAATAGACTTTTATCAGTACTAAGGTGTGTATTACAAGTTAGGAAATATTAAGGTGTACATGATTGTGCACAATTTCTGACATAGTAGAAAATCTGACAAGAAATGGTACAGGAAGGTGTACACAATGGTGCACATGAACTAACAGAAACATAGAATAGAAAAAGTAATAACCTAGTACCAATCATTGAAAAGCAAAAATAAAACCTGATTAATAACATTAGAACTGAAAAGATAGAATATTATTAAACAAAATAAACTAGTAGCATCCATTATACAACAAGGTGTACATAATGGTACACATGTAAAAACGACAGGTAAGAAAAGTGCACAGGAAGGTGTACATAATGGTACACAACTCCTGAAACTAATTATCCACGCCTAGAAAAATGAAAAGACATTACCAAAAGTAAAAATAAAAAACATAGAATCTTTTGAACAAATCAAACATAGTAAAGAGCATCAAAGCATGGGGCAGGTATCTCTGTTGTGGTGACCAAGGGTGAAGCACTTTGTGCACATCATAGGCCTCTTTTTCTTCTCCCAAGCATTCTTGAAACGTTGTGCTTTTCGTCTACCAGGTGGAGGAACATGAATAGGAGCAATAATCCTATCACTAGGATCATAAGATTGCGGCTTGTCATAATTGGGGATTGGCAAGATGATCTCCTGGTATGTCCTGTTGTACCATTCAGTGGTGAAGTATGGCTCAATAAATGAATAGATGTCCTCCCTCGTAGATTGAATGGTAGCACAATCATGTGCACATGGAAAACCATTTACTCGCCACAAGTGATATGTACAAGTTCTCTCCAATAGATCTACAGAATGAGACCGAGGAGACTTGACTTCATACAATCTTTCCATGGACTCAACAATAATCCAAGTACGACCAATGTTGATGTTCTTCTTTATTATAGCCTCGTATACGGGAGTGAGCCTAGTGTTGAAATTCTCAAGACCTTCTACCCTTCTCTCAGAATTCTTCTTCATAACCTTCAAACTAAGATAATAAAAACACAGAACATAAAATCAAAACAAGATATAGAATAAATACAAATAAAACATGTGTACAACAATGTACACATTATGGAAATCCATGTATACAACAATGTACACATAGTTGCAGAATCACAGATAAAACATGTGTACAAGTATGTACACATCAAGCAAATACGGGAGTGAGCCTAGTTTTTAATCAGAAGAAAAACTAATTAAACACTTCTCAGACATATTTGATACCCCTACATATAACAAAAGAAATAATAATAGTTTCAGATTTGCACAACCTAAAATTTGAACAGTGTACAGGAAAGTACACATTCAATTGAAGCAAAAAATCAAATTTCAGTAAACCTAAAATCAAAGATACTCCATCGATTAATCGAAGATATAAGCTTAAGAATATTACTAGAACACATAATTGAATAAACCAGAAGCCTACGATCTAATATCAGCTAGATTTCATATCATGCAACATAACACCAAAATCAAAAGTAATCAAAATCATTCAACGAAAATCAAAAGTTAAAATATAACAAAAATCAAATCAAGAACATACAAACAATAAGATGTAACAGATCGAATTCATATCATCAACTGATAAAATCAGAAAAAACTAAATATCAGAAACGAAATTCAACGATGAAGCAAAAAGAGAACTAACCTGAGGTTGAATTCTGTTAAATATCAGAAATGATCAAATCCAACCTAACCTCTATAAATATGTTTAATCACCTCTGAAATCTATATCTGGATCGATCTATCTCTGAATTTATCGTGAATTCAAATCTCAGATCAAAAATAATCAATTTCAAAACACTTCACCAATAACCTGAAGTTGAACTATGTTGAAGAAACAATAAATTACAACAAATTCTCTCAGAAACTATTAAATCGCGTTCTCAATACTTCTCTCACCGGCTCCCTGTCTTGAGTTCATGTTTGAGATCTGAAATTTTTTATTTCAAATCCTGATTACATATATGGAATCGTTTCAAGGGTAGTTACAGGATATTGGCAATACAGAAAATCGGGATCGTGAACCACTTTTGGACTAACTCGTCCATATTTGGACTAAACTGTTGGAGGTGGGGATTTTTTAGACTAGAGATTACTAGGCCTGAGATGAGTGGACTAAAGCGTCCCAAGCCCAGTAACTTTGGGACTAAACGTCAATTTCTACAATGAACAAACCCATTCGTTTGTTGAGCCAGGTGGATGGCCAAACTAGGTTTTCCATTATGATATATCATTGAGAGTTGGATCAATTATGATATAGCATTGAGAGTTGGATCGAACGTTGGCGTTGGAAGGAAAAACGCTTGCGTCAGAAGAACCAATGCGGCTTCTTAAGATATAACGCCGGCGTTTTTGCTTCTAACGCCAACGGGTAGTTTTTTAAAATTCGAATTGCACTTTTTACCTCTATAAATTACCACCATCTTCAAACAATTCACTCACACCAAAATTCACTTGAATTTTCTCTTCTAAAATGGCTGAAAAGACGATCACACTTTTTTGCGATGTAAAACTTGAAGCTGATGTTTCTAAGATATGTGGGAGTTTTAAAAAGATTGAAAATTATAAAAGGGAAGTGAAAGTTTTAGAAGTTTCTCCAAGAAAATGTTCCGCTAAAAGGCAAAGAAGAGCTCCAGTTTTGAAAGTTAAGAACAAAAAATTCAAAAACAAAGGTGAAATGTCAAAGAGCGCGTTGAATGGAAAATACGTCAAATGAAGATAAACAGGAGGCCAAAACTTGTACTTGATTTTTATTGAAGTTTTTATTATTATCTAAGCTTATATCTTGTAAAAAGAATTGGCAGTAATATCAATGAATGAAAATGTTTATATTTTAAAATAGATTTCCACTTCAGATTAAGTGATATTTATTACAATTTAAACCTGGAAATAACATCAAAATACATTTTAATAAACCACAACAAAAACATCAAACTACATCAAATCCAGCGACATTCTCTCTGTAAATTTCATAGCATTCATAATGCCTAAACTCTCTCCTGCTTTCTTCGGTAAACTTGGTCTGAGTGATGGTTTCCCGTTCTTCATTGGATAATCCAGAATTGCTACGATGAACCATCCACAATACTTCCGTATAATGTTTGACTTCATTAGTGATGAATGCAATTCTTAGTTATAGGCTCTTACTATTTCTTATGGCTTCATTCGATGCTACAAAATGTCCTAATACTCTTTCCCAGAAATTATCATTTTTCATTGGTTTCACCATACGATGTAACCAACATCGAACAAGAGCAACATCTTCTTCCATTATAAATTATGGCATAGGAATTCGAGTGTAGTAACGTTGTGCTTGATATGGACCATCTTTTAGAATTCTGAAACACGTTTCGTAACGAAAAGTTTTACCGTGAGATTCCTCCCAATTATCAAGAGATGTTTGGATCACTTCATCTTCAATTATACCGCTGAACATTTCTAGATCAATTTCCATTACCAGAACAACAAATGGTTGGACAACAAGCCTAATAGATTAAAAACGAGCATACAATCAACGAGCCTCTCGGTTTCCTGGATTTCCCGTAAGTGAGACGAACATTGAAAAAATGTTCTCCCAAAAAGAACTGTCACGAGAAATAACAACACCAGTGATTACCTTATGAAAGAAATATGCTTTGCATAGAGTTAAATCCTCTGCTTAAGTAAACTTAGGACCACGATTTCTAACATACATTTCTGCAAAGGGGGAGAGATTTAGGAAAAAAGAAGAAGAAGAATGTGTGATTTTGGAGATGGGAGGAATGAAATTTATAGGTCGAGAAAGAAAAGTTTGCCGTTGGAAATGAAAATTTATCCGTTGGCGTTTGTAGTAAAACCGCCCGCGACTTTCCTTTGAGCTCCCGTTTGAATTACCAACACCTATTTTCTATTATAAATACATCACTAGGTTTTATTCTAAACCAAACCAAGCGATTTCTTTCTCATCATCCACCATGTTTTCTAAAGGCAAAGCGAAGCAAATATTATGTGTTGAATCAAAAGAGGTTTGTCCATTATGTTTCATGGATAACCACAGTCTTATGCAATATCCTTAGATGTATTTAAAGTGTCTGCAGGAAGGATGTTCACGCATCAGAATGGTGATTGAATTACAACCGAAAAAGCTCAGGTATTTGCAATGTCAAGATCCCAATTGTCCAGAGGAACCACATATGTTGGATGATGTTATGAAGATTAAAAAAGAAGAAGAAGAAAATATTGCAACAATCTGCAAAAACTTCAAACTTAAAGCCAAATTGAAGAAGAAGTTATTACACTGCAAGCATTGTGGATATGGAGATCACGAATACAAACATTTTCTACATAGAATCAGTTCGTGCTCAAAGCTCGGTTGCAGGACTTTTATGCATTTGCGGACTTCTTCTAAAGAAGACACATATGGAAGGCATTTCTAGGAATGTCCAAGGTGTTTTTTTGGTAGAGTGGGATGATTGAAGTTGTAGGACAAATCGATTCACTATGGTATTATGTTATTTAATTTGTTATTTATTTTTGTGTTATTACGATTATCTGGAACCATCAATTTCATAAATAAAAAAATACTGCATTGAACAACCATACCATACATGAGAATAAAAAGAAATATATCATATTAAAATAATTATTACATAGGCGGCGTCAGTTCTTGGCGGGTGGTGGAATTCCTAGGGCGATGTAGGGATCATATTTGTTGAGCACCCTAAGAATTTTGAAACAAGCATGGAAGTCGAAAGGACGACCGCGGTGAGATTCTTTCCACATCGCTAGAGTTCTAGGTTCCACTTCATGTTCGGCTTCACCGTTGAGCTTATTTTTGTGATTCTCCATTAGTTGAGAGATGAGCTCCGATACATTACAACTAATTACACTAAAACGTTGCGCCAATCCGTGACAATCACGCCTATTAATGTTCATCATTTCAGCAACGAACATTCTTCCAGAATGTCGATTGTGATACATTCCTACCGGTAGCAATATCAGCGGCAACATCTTGTGTTTGAAAAACGTAGGCTCTGCAAATATCTAAATCCTCTTGTTGAGTGAATCTAACAAAACGAACTCTGGGAGGAATTTTTGTAGATGATTTGAAAGGGAAGAATGTGTGAATTTAGAGTTGAAATGAGGAGTATTTATAGATTTCAAAAAATGTAGCCGTTGGATCAAAGGTTTTTGCAGCCGTTCAGATTGAGCCGTTGGCGCCATTGGGTCAGACACTGGCGTTTTTGATACGGACTCGGGCGTTATAAGTAAAAACGCTAGTTGGAAGTACACACGCTGGCGTTATTTCTTGAGACGCCAACATTGGTAGCAAGGACGCCCGTCTTTAACACAGACGCACGCTGGATGTTCTGACTCAATGTTCAAAGCAACAGATTTGTTGATTTGAACATCCATTTTTCATGTTTGTTCATTCCATAGTGGGAGCAAAATGAACAAACTCTGAGTTTTTTCATTCCATAGGAACTGCTCTAAGGGCAGTTCCTATGGCAATAAATAATTATTTTTTTAAGCCACGTGGATGAACAAGTTGTGTTTTCCACTATGGAAAACTAGAGCAAAATGTTTTCCAGGGGCACACTAATATTTCTTTTTAATATAAAATGTTTTGTATGATAAATATAAAATATAATATTTAGGTGATATAAAATAGGACGAAGTGAGATAAAACAGGATAAAGAGAATAAAAAAATGTTAAAGTAATTATTGGGAATCAGGAATTGTACTGGGCGTGTGAGGAATAGCCGCGTACGTTGGAAGAAAATTCGCCGGCTGATCGTTGTCGTATGCGTCAAAAATAATTTACACTTTCTTACTACTCAAAATATAAATATAGCAAGGGCAAGAAAGGATCGAACCCACAGAGAGGTCTAGGTTGTCAATATATTTTCGGTTCCTTATATAAAACACCGGGTATTTTTCTGATTTTTATATACTAAAATAAAATAAAAGCAAAATAATAAAAAGTAAACAAATCAAAGTATTGAGAATATTGGTTAAGGATTCATCTTCATTCACAAATATGTTTTCAAAGCAATAAGTAGAATTGATATTTAATCTCAACTTTTATCAAAAGCCCTAGAATATCTTGATCGCAAGAATATCCCGCTAATTCCTTTTATTATCAACAAACACATTAAAATATCGAGTATGAGTTCTATCTAAAAGAACAACCTAACGTGTAAAAGCACTAATTAAGTTTAATTCCCAAGATGCATTAAGTTCTATGAAATCAGGCCAATCAAAGCAATCGAACGTGGAAAACGCACTAATCCAATTTAACAAAGGTCACGAATCACTTGTGATTATTAGGATGTATCACTACAAGCAATCTTCACAATTATGCTACTTGTATTCAAGGAATATCACTTTTTCGTATAATAAACCCTAAAACTAGCAATAGATATGATTATGAATTCTACCAATTTGCAACTTGACAAAACTAACATTCAATCATGCAACCCTATTTTCAGAGAATCGTGAACGATAAATATGAGACAAAACTAATATATTGAATCAAATAATCATATTATGTGAAATCTGATTATTCCATAACCAATAATAAAATTAGGTATTCATATTCATGGAGTTCATAACAAGGAGAAATAGAAACCCTAACATGTTTTCAAACCCTAGAAACAAAAGTAGTAGAAGAGATGATATCCTTATCCAATTATGATACTTAACCTCCTCAAAATCCACCAAAAACCCTAATTTTCACGTCCATAGCAAGCCCAAAATGCATCTCTCCTTTCTCTTTTCGCGCAGGCCCAATAAGGCCCAACAGAAAACCTAATCCAAATTGGTTTCACCATTTTGCTCATAACTTCTTCATACGAACTCGGAATGACCTCATTCTTTTTGCGTTCTTTTAGCGTTTGAATTCTCTTCGAGATGGTGATAAGAATTCCTTGAGTGAAGTGAGTTAAAATTGGTCTTTGGCCCTTCTTCATCAATAACACTTTACTTATTTGCTCCTTTTAGCATTTTGTAGCTCCTAATGGCTAATTTCTCCTTCTTTTGCTCCAAACGACTCCAAAGCACCTAATACACTCAAAAGTAAGCATAAGATACATAATTCACACTAAAACTCCCAAAGAAAGCATAAATACTAGATATAAAATTAGGTGTTTATCACACCTATCAAATTCCCCCACACTTAGACTTTGCTAGTCCTCGAGCAAATCAAACAAAATTAAAATACAACAACTCTGTGACGTCGAGGATACGGATAATTTTAGCATAAATAACAAGCCTTTAAACCCCTAGGTGTCCCTAGTGGACGAGTTATAGTCTCGTGAAGGTTTACAAGAGGTCTGCCTACAAAACCTATATTTCAAACTTCGTCTATTTGTTACAAATCAATGAACGAATCCAAAATGACTACAGGAGGAGGTACCTTGCACATTTAATTCATATATTAGTAAATAAACTCTAATTAGATGGTCCAACAAGCCACAATACTCGGAAACTAACAAACCACAATCACAATGAAAAGATTAAGAAGATGGATATAGATGTAGATGTTGGCGAATGTTCACAAGTGATCGATGTTTCCCATATCTGTTTGAAGGTCACTGCCAAGATGAACCTATGCCTATTGGATTGAGCTACTGGTTTGAATTCTACATCAACTCACTGACATATACAAGGGAACCAGAAGTGACTTTATTCAACCAATATAATACTTTTTTTTTTTCTTTTTCACTTTTTTTTTTTTTTTTTTAGACAACATGATTAGATCAAACTGGATCCAAGCGCATGCTTCTTGTCAGCAAGTACATGATAGTTGCCTTGGATCCTGCATTCCACGCTTGTTTAGGCGACGGAGACAGGGACTACGTTTCACACATACTGCTATTCCCAAGTGTCTTTTTTATTCCGTTTGGTCTAATTGGTCGGTCTTTTTTTTTTTTTTTTTTTTTTTTTATAGAAACTCAATCACTCTATTTCATCCTAGCAGCAATAACAAGTCGATGTTTAGTGACCCACCGAAACACTTAGAAAACAATAGATAAATATGGAAAAATAAAAATAGAATGTGATATGGTGATATTCCGAGATATGGTAACAACTATCATGTTATTTGTGATTTCTGAGCTATGTTCATCCCTTTTAGTTAATTTGTTCCTCAACTCCTGCAATCAAAATGGTTCCATCCACTAATGGTGTCATCCTAAAGGCACAAGTTTCTAGATTTCGTAGTTCAAAAAAGCACAAATTTTTCTTGGTTTTTCTAGTTTTCTGATTTTTTTTTATTACTAAAGGCATAAAACAAACTAAAACAAACTATACAAATATATAAATGCTCCCCCACACTTAAACTTCACATTTTCCTCAATGTGTAAAACCGAAAGTTCTGAATTCTGACGTAACAGCAGATAAAACACACAAACTGTGCAAATTGGTAAGGAATTTGGAAAAACTCCATTTCACAAAAGTTGTTCACCTATGTGTTTTCAACACAGTGTCAAAATTTCACAGTGTTATGATAAACGGTATGACAGTTATAGTCTCTTTACTTAACTACGCGCAGTCTGAAATTTTCTGACGAAAAGGTATTCGTCATAATTCTCTTCTAAGATATATTATGGACTTAATGAAATTAGACATGGGGATGCAAATATGAAAACAATAAAAAATAAATAAACAAAAATAAAGCAAAAGGATAAGAGATACAAAACTGGTGGGTTGCCTCCCACTAAGCGCTTGTTTTAAAGTCGACGACCCGACTTAGCTTCTTGAAAGATTCATTCCCCATATATTAGCAATCTGAAAATTTGGGGATCCACCCATAGCACCTGTTTTGCAAACAATAGCTCCATACAAATATTAGTAATATAAAATAAAAACGAAGCTATTAACCGATAAAAGTTTCCCCCACAATTATTCTTGTCCACACTTGGAAGTGTATAAAGAATATAGAAATCAGGGACTTCCACGGTTTCTTATTCCAAAACCTGCATAGTATGAGAATCAAGTTTCTCTAATGGCGTAAATTGAGAAACAAAGTCATCTAACAATGTTTTCGAAGCACATATATTCAAACCAATAAGAGGTAAAGGAGAAGAGATAATATGCAAAGGGTTAGACAAACCTCGCACAATCTCTTGTAGCACGGAATCCTCTTCATCCTTGAAAAACTCAAGTGAATTATTCACCTCTTGTATATCATGGTCCTCTATCAAACCTTGCAACCATTCTTCATCCGTTTCTGCCTTAACCGAAGTCTCGACATAAACATCATCATTACAAACATTCACAAGTTCAATTGGGTCTTCCATAATATTGGTCATAACGGTCACATTCTCAACATACTCCTCTTTATTAGACTCAAACCATGTTGCAAAATCTTGTAAAACACTAGTTTCATCATACTCATGTACCTTTTGAATAGGTTCTTGATCATTATAAAGATCAAGAGTTGAGTCAACTACACTAACGTCATCAAATATCTCCAAAGGTTGGTCCTTTTCAACACAATCATCATCATCTTCATCTTCAGACTCACCATAATCAGAATCGTCGTCGTTTTCCCAACCTTTATCACGATGTCGTTTAAGTTCCATATGAATGGTCCTACTAATTTCATCGACAATCTCTTCCGAGTATCCATCGTTTTCCAACTTGTATAATTTCTGCGCAAGTTTCCGGACGTTCACATGCTTACCACCATTAGATACAATATGTTCTATTTCCCATGACTGTCCCCTTTGAATGGGTGAATGATCATAACTACGATCCGGAGTCGGGTAAGAAGGCATATTCCAGAAATTGGTTTGTGCGACGTTCTCTCTATTACGGTCAAGTTGGTCTAGCCTTTGTTGCATATCTTGCAATCCATGCATAATCTGTATACAACTCGAATAAAGCCAATTAGAAGTATAATTATCCCACCTAGGTGCTTGACTTACATACCCACTACAAGGTTGTTGTTGGTATGTATGAAAATCACCATATGGTTCTCTAGGATATGCATCATAGCCAATAAATTGGTTTTGACTGCATTCCATAGATTGTGGGTAATTGTCATAGTGTTGAGGAGGGTGAAAGCCGTATCCATTGTTCCAATATGCTCCTTCCATAGAATTGGTACTTGAAATACGATTCCCAAACCAAGGTTAAAAACCAGAAAATAAGAAAAACAAAAATAAGAAACAAAACTAAAAACAAAAATAAGAAACCAAAAACAAGTGACAACCGTTGCCTCCCCGGCAACGGCGCCAAAATTTGATCGCTGTCGTATGCGTAAAAAATAATTTACACTTTCTTACTACTCAAAATATAAATATAGCAAGGGCAAGAAAGGATCGATCCCACAGAGAGGTCTAGGTTGTCAATAAGTATTGAGAATATTGGTTAAGGATTCATCTTCATTCACAAATATGTTTTCAAAGCAATAAGTAGAATTGATATTTAATCTCAACTTTTATCAAAAGCCCTAGAATATCTTGATCGCAAGAATATCCCGCTAATTCCCTTTTATTATCAACAAACACATTAAAATATGCGAGTATGAGTTCTATCTAAAAGAACAACCTAACGTGTAAAAGCACTAATTAAGTTTAATTCCCAAGATGCATTAAGTTCTATGAAATCAGGCCAATCAAAGCAATCGAACGTGGAAAACGCACTAATCCAATTTAACAAAGGTCACGAATCACTTGTGATTATTAGGATGTATCACTACAAGCAATCTTCACAATTATGCTACTTGTATTCAAGGAATATCACTTTTTCGTATAATAAACCCTAAAATAGCAATAGATATGATTATGAATTCTACCAATTTGCAACTTGACAAAACTAACATTCAATCATGCAACCCTATTTTCAGAGAATCGTGAACGATAAATATGAGACAAAACTAATATATTGAATCAAAAAATCATATTATGTGAAATCTGATTATTCCATAACCAATAATAAAATTAGGTATTTATATTCATGGAGTTCATAACAAGGAGAAAGAGAAACCCTAACATGTTTTCAAACCCTAGAAACAAAAGTAGTAGAAGAGATGATATCCTTATCCAATTATGATACTTAACCTCCTCAAAATCCACCAAAAACCCTAATTTTCACGTCCATAGCAAGCCCAAAATGCATCTCTCCTTTCTCTTTTCGCGCAGGCCCAATAAGGCCCAACAGAAAACCTAATCCAAATTGGTTTCACCATTTTGCTCATAACTTCTTCATACGAACTCGGAATGACCTCATTCTTTTTGCGTTCTTTTCGCGTTTGAATTATCTTCGAGATGGTGATAAGAATTCCTTGAGTGAAGTGAGTTAAAATTGGTCTTTGGCCCTTCTTCATCAATAACACTTTACTTGTTTGCTCCTTTTAGCATTTTGTAGCTCCTAATGGCTAATTTCTCCTTCTTTTGCTCCAAACGACTCCAAAGCACCTAATACACTCAAAAGTAAGCATAAGATACATAATTCACACTAAAACTCCCAAAGAAAGCATAAATACTAGATATAAAATTAGGTGTTTATCACACCTATCAAATTCCCCCACACTTAGACTTTGCTAGTCCTCGAGCAAATCAAACAAAACTAAAATACAATAACTCCGTGACGTCGAGGCTACGGTTAATTTTAGCATAAATAACAAGCCTTTAAACCCCTAGGTGTCCCTAGTGGACGAGTTATAGTCTCGTGAAGGTTTACAAGAGGTCTGCCTACAAAACCTATATTTCAAACTTCGTCTATTTGTGACAAATCAATGAACGAATCCAAAATGACTACAGGAGGAGGTACCTTGCACATTCAATTCATATATTAGTAAATAAACTCTAATTAGATAGTCGAACAAGCCACAATACTCGGAAACTAACAAACCACAATCACAATGAAAAGATTAAGAAGATGGATATAGATGTAGATGTTGGCGAATGTTCACAAGTGATCGATGTTTCCCATATCTGTCTGAAGGTCACTGCCAAGATGAACCTATGCCTATTGGATTGAGCACTTTGGTTTGAATTCTACATCAACTCACAAGGCATATACAAGGGAACCTTGGAAGTGACTTTATTCAACCAATATAATACTTTTTTTTTTCTTTTTCACTTTTTTTTTTAGACAACATGATTATATCAAACTGGAACCAAGCGCATGCTTCTTGTCAGCAAGTACATGATAGTTGCCTTGGATCCTGCATTCCACGCTTGTTTAGCGCGCGGATTCCCAAGTGGACTACGTTTCACACATTTTTTTTTAGACAACTATTCCCAAGTGTCTTTTTTATTCCGTTTGGTCTAATTGGTCGGTCTTTTTTTTTTTTTTTTTTAGACAACATGATTATATCAAACTAGATCCAAGCGCACGCTTCTTGTCAGCAAGTACATGATAGTTGCCTTGGATCCTGCATTCCACGCTTGTTTAGGCGACGGAGACAGGGACTACGTTTCACACATACTGCTATTCCCAAGTGTCTTTTTTATTCCGTTTGGTCTAATTGGTCGGTCTTTTTTTTTTTTTTTTATAGAAACTCAATCACTCTATTTCATCCTAGCAGCAATAACAAGTCGATGTTTAGTGACCCACCGAAACACTTAGAAAACAATAGATAAATATGGAAAAATAAAAATAGAATGTGATATGGTGATATTCCGAGATATGGTAACAACTATCATGTTATTTGTGATTTCTGAGCTATGTTCATCCCTTTTAGTTAATTTGTTCCTCAACTCCTGCAATCAAAATAGTTCCATCCACTAATGGTGTCATCCTAAAGGCACAAGTTTCTAGATTTCGTAGTTCAAAAAGCACAAATTTTTCTTGGTTTTTCTAGTTTTCTGATTTTTTTTTTATTACTAAAGGCATAAAACAAACTAAAACAAACTATACAAACATATAAATGCTCCCCCACACTTAAACTTCACATTTTCCTCAATGTGTAAAACCGAAAGTTCTGAATTCTGACGTAACAGAAGATAAAACGCACAAACTGTGCAAATTGGTAAGGAATTTGGAAAAACTCCATTTCACAAAAGTTGTTCACCTATGTGTTTTATACACAGTGTCAAAATTTCACAGTGTTATGATAAACGGTCTGACAGTTATAGTCTCTTTACTGAAATACGCGCAGTCTGAAATTTTCTGACGAAAAGGTATTCGTCATAATTCTCTTCTAAGATATATTATGGACTTAATGAAATTAAACATGGGGATGCAAATATGAAAACAATAAAAAATAAATAAACAAAAATAAAGCAAAAGGATAAGAGATACAAAACTGGTGGGTTGCCTCCCACTAAGCGCTTGTTTTAAAGTCGACGGCCCGACTTAGCTTCTTGAAAGATTCATTCCCCATATATTAGCAATCTGAAAATTTGGGGATCCACCCATATCACCTGTTTTGCAAACAATAGATCCATACAAATATTAGTAATATAAAATATAAACGAAGCTATTAACCGATAAAAGTTTCCCCCACAATTATTCTTGTCCACACTTGGAAGTGTATAAAGAATATAGAAATCAGGGACTTCCACGGTTTTTTATTCCAAAACCTGCATAGTATGAGAATCAAGTTTCTCTAATGGCGGAAATCGAGAAACAAAGTCATCTAACAATGTTTTCGAAGCACATATATTCAAACCAATAAGAGGTAAAGGAGAAGAGATAATATGCAAAGGGTTAGACAAACCTCGCACAATCTCTTGTAGCACGGAATCCTCTTCATCCTTGAAAAACTCAAGTGAATTATTCACCTCTTGTATATCATGGTCCTCTAACAAACCTTGCAACCATTCTTCATCCGTTTCTGCCTTAACCGAAGTCTCGACATAAACATCATCATTACAAACTTTCACAAGTTCAATTGGGTCTTCCATAATATTGGTCATAACGGTCACATTCTCAACATACTCCTCTTTATTAGACTCAAACCATGTTGCAAAATCTTGTAAAACACTAGTTTCATCATACTCATGTACCTTTTGAATAGGTTCTTGATCATTATAAAGATCAAGAGTTGAGTCAACTACACTAACGTCATCAAATATCTCCAAAGGTTGGTCCTTTTCAACACAATCATCATCGTCTTCATCTTCAGACTCACCATAATCAGAATCGTCGTCGATTTCCCAACCTTTATCACGACGTCGTTTAAGTTCCATATGAATGGTCCTACTAATTTCATCGACAAGCTCTTCCGAGTATCCATCGTCTTCCAACTTGTATAATTTCTGCGCAAGTTTCCGGACGTTCACATGCTTACCACCATTAGCTACAATATGTTCTCTTTCCCATGACTGTCCCCTTTGAATGGGTGAATGATCATAACTACGATCCGGAGTCGGGTAAGAAGGCATATTCCAGAAATTGGTTTGTGCGACGTTCTCTCTATTACGGTCAAGTTGGTCTAGCCTTTGTTGCATATCTTGCAATCCATGCATAATATGCATACAACTCGAATAAAGCCAATTAGAAATAGAATTATCCCACCTAGGTGCTTAACTTACATACCCACTACAAGGTTGTTGTTGGTATGTATGAAAATCACCATAAGGTTCTCTAGGATATGCATTATAGCCAATAAATTGGTTTTGACTGCATTCCATAGATTGTGGGTAATTGTCATAGTGTTGAGGAGGGTGAAAGACGTATCCATTGTTCCAATATGCTCCTTCCATAGAATTGGTACCTGAAATACGATTCCCAAACCAAGGTTAAAAACCAGAAAATAAGAAAAACAAAAATAAGAAACAAAACTAAAACCAAAAAAAAACAACCAAAAACAAGTGACAACCGTTGCCTCCCCGGCAACGGCGCCAAAAATTGATCGCTGTCGTATGCGTCAAAAATAATTTACACTTTCTTACTACTAAAAATATAAATATAGCAAGGGCAAGAAAGGATCGATCCCACAGAGAGGTCTAGGTTGTCAATATATTTTCGGTTCCTTATATAAAACACCGTGTATTTTTCTGATTTTTATATACTAAAATAAAATAAAAGCAAAATAATAAAAAGTAAATAAATCAAAGTAGTGAGAATATTGGTTAAGGATTCATCTTCATTCACAAATATGTTTTCAATAAGTAGAATTGCAATCAAAAGCCCTAGAATATCTTTGATAACTTTTATTATCAACAAACACATTAAAATATGCGAGTATGAGTTCTATCTAAAAGAGCAACCTAACGTGTAAAAGCACTAATTAAGTTTAATTCCCAAGATGCATTAAGTTCTATGAAATCAGGCCAATCAAAGCAATCGAACGTGGAAAACACACTAATCCAATTTAACAAAGGTCACGAATCACTTGTGATTATTAGGATGTATCACTACAAGCAATCTTCACAATTATGCTACTTGTATTCAAGGAATATCACTTTTTTGTATAATAAACCCTAAACTAGCAATAGATATGATTATGAATTCTACCAATTTGCAACTTGACAAAACTAACATTCAATCATGCAACCCTATTTTCAGAGAATCGTGAACGATAAATATGAGACAAAACTAATATATTGAATCAAAGAATCATATTATGTGAAATCTGATTATTCCATAACCAATAATAAAATTAGGTATTCATATTCATGGAGTTCATAACAAGGAGAAAGAGAAACCCTAACATGTTTTCAAACCCTAGAAACAAAAGTAGTAGAAGAGATGATATCCTTATCCAATTATGATACTTAACCTCCTCAAAATCCACCAAAAACCCTAATTTTCACGTCCATAGCAAGCCCAAAACGCATCTCTCCTTTCTCTTTTCGCGCAGGCCCAATAGAAAACCTAATCCAAATTGGTTTCACCATTTTGCTCATAACTTCTTCATACGAACTCGGAATGACCTCATTCTTTTTGCGTTATTTTCGCGTTTGAATTCTCTTCGAGATGGTGATAAGAATTCCTTGAGTGAAGTGAGTTAAAATTGGTCTTTGGCCCTTCTTCATCAATAACACTTTACTTGTTTGCTCCTTTTAGCATTTTGTAGCTCCTAATGGCTAATTTCTCCTTATTTTGCTCCAAACGACTCCAAAGCACCTAATACACTCAAAAGTAAGCATAAGATACATAATTCACACTAAAACTCCCAAAGAAAGCATAAATACTAGATATAAAATTAGGTGTTTATCACACCTATCACCGACGATGGATGATGGCCCACGCATTTCTGGCCCAAACGCCAGCGATTGTTCTACGATCGTCCGGCCTTCCATAAAGCGCGCGCTACATGTTCCATCTCACTCAACGAACCAACAAATTTATTGGTTTGTACATCCATTTTTCATTTTTGTTGAGTCTATAGTGGGATCAAAATGAACAAACTTCAGGTTTGTTGAGTCCATATGAAATGCTCTAAAACTAATTAGTAAGTACTAACAAACTAGATGACCGTTGCCACGGTGGGACGGTCGACCGAAAAAATCGACGTGAAAGTATAATTTTTTCTAACACGACGCGAAAGTATCATTTTTCTTGACACGGCGTGAAAGTATCATTTTTCCTAAAACGGGATGAAAGTATCACTTTTACTAAAATGGAAAATTATCCGATGCATAAACCAAAATATGACTGCATGATGTGTTATGCATCTTTTGTGGTGGTTTGCATAATGGGTATGCATTTAATTTTCGAAAATTGTGTCTAAAGTGAAAGTATCACTGTTTGTGCCACTTTTGGGCACGAAACACGATTGAATCGATTATTTAATGTGTATTTTGGGTTATGAGACGAATTGAAGAACAAATAGAGAGACACATGTTTAACGTGGTTCGACATGGTTTGACTACATCCACGGACGAATCCCTTAGGGGATTGAAATTTTATTCATATTTAGTATTACAATGCTATTTTCTTGTATTGGCCACCACCCACTGGAGATTTCTGCTCCTCCCTAGTTATACAGTTGAATACCTAATTTCAATATTAACTTAAATGGAATTAATTGCTCATTAATTCCTCTCTGCATGAAACTGCTCATTTATGCCTCTATGTTAAATTATGCATGAAACTGCACATTTATGCCTCCATCTTCATTTCTGCATGAAACTGCTGGAATTAATACTGCATGCCTCCATCTTCAATTCTACATGAAACTGCTCATTCATGCCTCCATGATAAATTATGCATGCTGGCAGACTGGATTGGTGGTTGACAGGCATAATGGATGAGAGTATGGGTGGATGCTGGATGACAGACTGGATTGGCTGCACGGATAGAGACTGGCTGGCAGTGCGATAGAGTACTTAGTTGGGAATTGGTTGGCAGCATCGCTGGAAACATGAGTGGAAAACGCATGGCAGCACCATCGGCAACATGGATGGAAACTGCATGGAAGCACTATCGGCAACACGGCCTTGACATTGACTGATGGTTGATTTTGACCGTTGACCGGTTGTTGACTTTGACCGTTGACCGGTTGTTGACTTTGACCATTGACCGGTTGTTGACTTTGACCATTGACAGAGCATTGACTTTGACCATTGACCGGTCATTGGATTTATGTAATATTGGGCAGGCTAGTGGGCTACTTCAGTTGACTGGTTAGCGGGCTTGGATGAGGGCCAAAAGATGATTCAAGTATCACTTTGGCCCATTATGTGGCATTTTTACTTATGGTACAAACAATCACTTTTCTTGAAATGGAGGAAGTATATCGTTTTATTAGTTGCAACGGAAAATAAGTTGATGCATAAACCAAAATATGTATCCTTTGTGGTGGTTTGCACAATGGATATACATTAAAATTATGCATAAAATGATAAACACCTCCGAAGTTTTCGTAAAAACTCTTAATTCGAAATTATTGTTTGTACTCATTACGTAGATTTTTTTAATACCATTCCAACAAGATAAAATTTGTAAAATTCCAAGGCACGGATTTTTAGATATATTATGTTAAAGTTTGGTTGCCAATTATACCCCTAAAGAAATATGATACATAAGGAGTTATAGTAATTGGACTAAAAGGGAGGGTTAAGTTAGTCCTTTCATTGTTGATTGAATTTTTTTGGTTACAAACACCAAATCCAATCTTTTTGTTTGAAATTGGAAAAGAAATAATCATGTTTCACATTGACACAAAGTCACCATATATATAAGGTCCTCACTCGCTTCGCTCGGTCGGCCCAATAATCTATAAGTGATTAGTAGCAGAGAGTGTGAGATTTTTCTTCTAAACTTTATTGCGTGTTTGGTTCAAGTTTTTGACAGTCTAGTCTAGGAATATAATTACAAGGTAATCCAATTCTAGGAATTGGATTCCTAAGAATGAGATTCTTAACTCAAATAATGCCAAACATTACAGGGTAATCAATAAATGCCAAATCACTTTAATACCTTTCCTCCCTTTTGATATTTTAATACCTAAAAACAAACCAATTCTAAAAGTTTAAATTTCAAATTCTAAAGAGAAATTGGGTCTAATGCCCAACAAATTTCCCCAAAACAATTATAATTTTCAAAACATAAGTCGCTTTTTAATAAAATTCATATTTTTGAAAAGGGTTTGAGTGGATCTATAAATCAAGACGCATTGTTGATAGTAAATTTGAAAGGTTTTTTTCTCTCGAAAAAATGGCTAGGAGGAGACTGGATGCATCCTGCTTAAACTAAGATCAAAAAAATTATTGGAAAAATTGTTAGGATGAAACGAAATGCATCCTGACTTAAACTAATATAAAAAAAAAAATTATTCAAAAAATAACTAAGATGAAAGAAACTGGTTGCATCCTATGTTATTCTTATATATATAATATTACATATAGGTAAAAAAAAAAGATCTAGCACAACTACTAGTACCATTATTTCAAACCCACTCAAACACCACATTATTGCCACCATCGTCTTCAATAATGATAAAATTCAACAAACACCACCATCGCCTTCGATATAAAACTAAACATCAAAATATATATGCAGGATGAAACCAGATACATCATGAGAAAAATACATTTGTTTGTTAGAATATGTAGGATAAAACCAGATACATCCTGACGAAAATATATATATTTTTTAGCATATGCGGAATGAAACCATTTTTACCTAGGTTTAAAGTAAGATGAAACTGATTTCATCTAGAAATTTATGCGCGAACTGATATAAGCGGGTGGTCGACTAAAGACCTGAATTTGTGCGTCTAATTTAGCTTCTCCCCTACATTTATCCAAATCCAATTAACATAAACCCATCAATCCCTCTTAATTTGGATCTCTCATACTACTTAATTTGAATCTCTCGAAACATCTAAATCCAATTTATCGCCACTTACCAAATTCTTAACCTTCAACTCTCCTGATTAAAACCCCTCGACATCTATCTCTATAAGCTTCTCCAACATGAAATTGACACCCCCTCTACAATCATCCCTTTTGTCCCCACAAAAAGCAAGCAGTAATGAAGTTTCATTCCGCATATTGGTTAATCTCGGAAGACGACAACAACAACAACAAAAAAAAAACATTTTCACCATCAATTTCTTACATAGTAGATGTTATTTACTTACCAGTAATAAAGGGTGTGATCAAATGAGGACAAATCAAACGAATAGCTATTATTTAGAGGCAATGTTAAGTGAAACTCCATTTATGAACACAATATGTTTCTCTGTCTCCAACTATATCACATAGTATAGGTCCATAGGATTAACAATTCCTATTATTTCAATTGAATCACTCTTGTTCTCACCAAATCGGACCCTGTTATCAAAGATAACAACTAATAAAATGCAGTGGAAGTGGGATGAAAAATACTTCTCCTGATTAATTGATTGGAAGATGTGATGTTCGTAAAATGTACTTTGCACAGACTAACTATCCTGATTGTGTTTGTCGGCACAAATAGAAGTATTTATTTCATGGAAATCAAACAACTTAGTTTCAGGAATATTTTAGGCAAACGAAAAATTTTCTGGACAGATTACCCAAAATGGTTAATAGAAAAGTATCTTTTTAATTCCTGTCCATTCAAACAGTATCAAACTTTACAAGTCTTTTTCACCCATGAATTGTTGTTTTAAGGCTAATTGACCAATTTTGTGATTTCTAAACCAAAATACTGTTTCTAGTATTTTTACATCATTCAAATTCAAAAAATTCTAAACAAACAAGTTATAATACTAAAACATATGATGTATATAGTCGCTACATAAAAGCAAGGACCGAAAAATATTACGTAAAGACAATGTAACCTTGTCTTGACACAAATGAGATAATGCACCTGTAGAAGTAGCTAAAGAATTATTAAGATCATGCAATATCAGTTAACTCCTCCCAACATCATTCACAAACATAAGCCACATTACTAATTAGGAATCATGTTCTTCACATAGTTGGCTCGTTTTTCTTCCCCATGCTGAAGAAAACTTTTGTTTTTGTAGATGAATAGAGTATAATACCTAGGCTTGTCTTCAGTACATTAGTTACAATTGCGCTCTTCTTTATATAATACCTAGGCTTGTCTTCAGTACCCACACAGATACTAATATGTGTTTCATCTAATTCCCTTAATTAGACAGTTCAAAAGGTAAACAATGTGTTACTAACTCATTAAGGATACAAACTTATAGTCCGCTTATGGTGCGCAACTTATGAAAAAGTATTCAAAGAGTGCGTCTATCGAGGCGAAGTTGAGATTTACATTTTGTGTCACTTTTGTAAACTAAATCTTACATCACCCACAATCGTATAATAGTTAATTCAAAACAATCATTTGATCTTAACACACAACTTTGATGACGCAATACATATGAATTAAAGTAGACGTAAAATAAAGTTACGACACCCAATGTTGTTCGGATATTATCATTCATCATTTCAAGTTTTCTTTCTTTGTCAAGACTAGAGGAGTCATACTGGAAGTTGGTCTGAGTTCAACAAGCATAATAAAAGAACAGTCAAGCATAATAAATAACTGTATAGTATTTCAAAGTTGGACGCAAGCTACATTCAGAAAAAATATAATGCACATATACAGAATACAACAAATCCGTAACACCCCGTGTTTTTTATCATGGCGCATGCTAAAATATGCGCCATGTCCTTAGATGAAGCTTCATCCAAAGCTTCTGTTGCGTAGGAAAAGGAACGTTGGCCCTTGGCCAATGCATTGACTATGTTCAGCCAACATGGATGCACATAGGGTTGGAAGAGGACATCCAACATGGCTAAACATTGGGTTGGTAGTGGACATCCAACATGGACGATTATTCAGAAATATATGGCAACGGCAATGAATAGTAAAAGTGGGAGTTGATGAATGATTTTTGGTCCCCCAATTTAAGTTGTAAAAATGTCAAATTAACAAATATAGGTAGGGGTACTTGGTTGAAGGTACATATACGGACCATGCACCAAGTAAGATAGCCTTGGCAATATACATCCATTACGACCCTTCATGGGACCTGGCTCAGGAAATGTTCAGTCGTCATGGCCAGATATTAGAACTGGCCCGTGAGACAAAATTGAATGTATAGCCATCACAGCTGTACATCGCATTTGTCCACAGTGGTAAAGTGCAGTCATCACGGCCTGGTGCATATGCAGACCATGCACCAAGTAAGCATAGTGCATATGCGGACCATGCACCAAGTAAGCTTCATAGCTTAGCCGAAAGAATATAAATGATGCCTAAGGTTCATTTATAGTTGTGTAGCCTCTTGAAGAGGGAATTTGATTCTTATGGATCGTTATGCCATATTATGGACCAAACATGCATCACTTGGATGTATTTTGACGGAACGGACTAATACGAACTAGACCATTACCATTATTGCTTGGCCACGGCCTTGCAAACGAGTTGGATTAAGTTTCTTGTCCCTTCGAGGATGAACTATGGTCTTTGATTGATCCCTTTAGAGTAGGGAAGGGTACGTAGGCAGTCGCAATGAGTTGCAGAACTGCCGGTCTAGCACTTTGTCGCTCATATCATCTAATTGTGAGGTGATTGCGACACTCTGGCCTCTCATATCATCTGACTCTGTAGCTCGATACAAGAGATGATTATGGAAAAACTTGATGAGGCTAGTTGCATTTTATTCCTTGGATGCTCATACTTCCTATCAAGGCGTTCGACTTAGGCATGTTATAGCCTATCTGAAGGCTAAAAACCCGATTGTTGTAATTTAGCTGAAGACAGGTCTAAATTAATTGGAAACGACCCAACGATCAAGACATGATTTTTATAGTCTTGGAATTTTAGCCAAATTCCATCGTTTTGGGCCTGAAAAGGCCGTTTTTGCTGTTTTAAGAAAGTTTTTGGTTTTCTTAATAAACCCTTTGCGGCACAAGGGTAAGTTGGAACGGTGTGGAAGATAACTTAGATGCGTCATGCTCCACGAGCATGCTTGCAAGGGCAAATGAACATGCTTTCTCCTAGATTAAAGGCCCAGATCATAGCATCATCATGACGCATCGGGGAAGTTATGTCCTGCGCGACCAAGCGCTCCATGCGTAATTTTCCGGTCCGTCAGAAAAGAAATCAAAATCAGAGATTTCAAACCAATGCAAACTGGTAGCCTAGGTGTGATCGTACTTGTTCTACACAAGGATATCACGAGTATATAAAGTAACGGCTTATGGTGAAGACCCAACAAGAAAAACAAATAGCACAAAGGCTAGTAATAATACTTACCATAAATCGAGACGTCCTTATGATTGTGTAAATTGTAGTAAAGACAACAATGACCTATATATGAAAAATATGATAGATAATGTTTATCTATATATTTCATTAAAAAGAACAGTAAAAGAATATAATATATTTGATTTCATTCTATTAGGGGAAAAAAGTAGTAAAAGCATATAATAACAGAGACTACACATTTTCACCAATGAAAACTTATAGTTTTGTGCATATTATATGGTTACCATTATATTTTAACATAGATGAGGTAAAATTTTATATTGATAAAAGAAAATAGGAAACAAGAAGGAGAGGCGCCTAGGAAAAGCAAAAGAGAGATCAAACAGTCTACGATCCAACACCATCTGACTTGCAGTACAACAACAAGGCAAAAAAGAAGCTAAAAACCAACAAATTAATTACAGCCTCTTGGCTTGATTTCTTTGACCGAAACTCAAGCCATTGCTATCTATATATGGTTTATCATATATATTCCATTTAACTTAGGTGAGGCTCACCATGTACTTTTCGATAATACCCTTGGATACAAACCATAAGTGCATGCTCAAAGAAATTAAGCTAGATTTAATTAACTATTCAAACACACACACGCACACATTAAAAAAAAAAAAAACTTACATAGTAATAGCAAGGATGACTGGGATGTATATCTAGAATGACATTTCTAAGATTGTGCTGAGGCTTGGTACTAAAGATCTTGAAAGGAATTGAAGACGGCCTTTGGGAATCGAAGACATAATTGAAAGGAGGAAACTGGATACTAAAGATCTTGTGCCGAACTAAGCCAAAGTATGTATAATTTTGCCTCTCGAGAAAATTAATCTCTACAAACTGAAGAACATAAACATAAATTCAGATCAAAGTTTAAGAACGTTTTACAGATCAACAAGGTAAAGAAACAGAAACATATGCTTCTTGAAGTGCATAAAGAACTTAAGTTATAGTTAATTCAAACACAAGGTGTCCATCCTCTTTTATCTCCAAGAAGGCACAATTAAACACAAGGTGCGCATACTCTAAAGTACAATTAAAACACGAGCCAAAGCCACAGCCTATGAAAACTGTTGATGCTCCCGGATTCTTATTGCAGTAACTTCATTTATACCAAAAGATGCTTGCGACTAACAAAATCATACACCTTACAAATATATTAAAAAACTACCAAGGCCAACTATGTCTTGTCTTATGCCTACTCCAATCAGCGTCTTCTGAATATAGGACCACTATCATAATTGATATGTTAGTTTTACAAGCTTGATCAAAAAAAATTTTGGCAAAATCCCAACATTTTTGAACTATGAAGCAGGCATATACCTCAACATAATCTATAATTTCTCTTCTAGCTCATTCTTCTCTCGTAGAAATGAAAATATAGGCAAATACCTCATAAACCCAAAACTCGGGAAAATTATCGAACACTACAATAACTCAACATAATCCACAATTTAGAAGCATAAAAAAAACAAAAACAAAAACAAAAACAAAAAAACTACATAATACAAAAGAGGAACAAGCATATCCTAATTCAAAAATTGTTAAACAAAAATGTAATTAATATTTTCCAAATGATGGATATACCTAATCGTATTCGTCCAGGTCATCTAGTACTAACCTTGATTCAGAGAAAAGGGATATCAAAAAAGAATAATGGCAGTAATAATCAAACTAAAATCATAAAAAATGAGAATAATTAATCAAACTAAAATATAAGAGAAGCAAAGAGAGGTGATGAATTACTCTGAACCCTAAATCCCCAAATCATACTGCTGCAATTGCACTCTTGCAATTGTAATACGGTTTCTCGTTGAAGAAGAAGAATCAACGATTAACAGTAATCAACTCTCAATCATGGTCGATCTCCATAATTTTTCTAGGGTTTCTCTTCTCATGTTCTCTCCGTCCCTCGATTCAGAAACGAAGGAAATGCGAGAAATTAAATTTACTTTTGTTTGAAGGACAATTTTGTCATTTCCTTAGTTTCATTGTTTTTTAATCTGGAATTGGATTCTATTCCGTCGATATGTTGGCGGAATGGAAAAAAAGGATTTTGGGGGAACTAGATTCCGAGGGAATCCAATTCTGAGAGTATATAAAATGTTTGATTCGGGGGAATTAGGCTCATTCTTTCATAATCCAATTCTTGGGCTTCCAATAACTCGAACCAAGCGTGTTGTTAATAAATGGTTATCCTAAAATATATTAACTTGACGGTTATTTATAGTGATTCCAAATTAGACATCCCTTGAGACACACTTTCTTAAGGTGTTGAGCATCATGTAAGTCCCAACATGCAAAACAACACTCAGAAGTTTTCAGAGTCAGTATAGTTTCACCAATTTCATGCACATCAGTAGCGTAATGATAAGATGAAACAAAACTTATCAATTGTTTAATACCTCATGGTTAAATGACACATATGTCATGAGTGGATAGTTACTTCATCGTATAATACTCCCTCTTAGATATTCATTATATTTGTTAAATTGCCTCGTTTAACCCTCAAAAACCTAAAAGAAAAATAGTACAATGACAAGAAGTGGTTCCGCATAAGTTTCCTCGCTAAAATCTTGACATGAAAAATTCCAAAAAACAAAAACCTTGATGAGGGAAAAAAATACAAGACGCCAAAATCCAAAAATAACTCCCCCTGATGTAACCTTTCTTGATATGTGAGATATATGTTGCATTATCTTCGTAGATGATGGTCAGTACTTCTGTGATAGAAGGTAAATCACATGAGCTTTTATCTATACAGATTCAATGCTATCCTCATAAAGGGAGATAATCTCGGAGTGGTTGGAAGAGGTAGCCGGAAAGCTCTATTTACATGATCTCCTTGAAATTAGAGTATCTCCACTTGTAAACACATATCCAGTTTGAGAAACGATTTTGTGTAGATTGGAAAAATAACATGCATCCTTATATACCTTTAGTTGCAAAGAATGAGATATATTATTTGAGAAAAACAATCCCATGTTTACAGTACCCCGAAAATACCGAAAGATATGTTTTACACCTGCCCAATGCCTCTCTTTGAAGCAGAGATGAAACATGCTAACAAATTAACCGCAAAAGAAATATCAAGTTTAATATGTTGTGCAAGATACAATATTGCACCAATTGCACTAAACCAAGAATATTTATTTCTCCTTCTTGGACGAAAAAGGTCATTTTAGGGTCAAAAGATCTCACAACATAGAAGTGTTCAGAGGATAAACTTTATCCGTAATGAAACATTTTAAAAGATTCTTTGTGTACGTATTTTGATGAAAATATGCCTCTAGGATAGTGCTCTATTTTACGGACGAGGAAAAGCTTTGTTTTCCCAAGATACTTAATCTCAAATTCTCCCTTTAATCATTCGTTTTCCTTAAAGAGTTTTTCAAGAGTTCCAACTAGTTTGATATCATCAACATCTACAACTATGATATCAAATCTTATAGTGATCTTTTTTATAAGGACTCAAGGAAAAAAAGATCATTACATATCCTTTAGTTATCAAATATTAGCATACATAATTATACCACGTTTGTCCATTTAATATACTTTGATTCATATAAAGATCTGTTAAGTTTGAGCGAACACATGCGACGTGATTTGTTTTTAGATAATTTAAATCCTCTCATAATTTTCATATGTATATCTATATCCAATTTTCCGTATCAATTCCTTCAGAAACTACCATACTAATCAAGTATCGGAAAGTAATAATATCCATATCAGGGAAACATGTTTCTTCATAGTCGATCCCAGTTTTCTGCGAAAAACCTTGTGCTACAAGTCTCGCTATATAGCAAACAAAAAAAAACTCGTTTCTCTCATTATGTTTTCTTGCGACAGTCATTTGCAACCAATTGGGTTCACATTTTTCGGTGTTTGAACTACATGTACGCAAACATTGCAGTTAGTGAGAGATACTAATTCTGCATTAATGGTGTCCTATTATTTTGTCCAATCATGTTTTTCACAAATTTATTCAGTATATTGTGGCTCACAACCATCTTTATCTTTAGTAATCTCAGTGGCTATTGTAAAAAAAATATAAAAATATCATCGACAAGAACTTTGTTACAGTCCCATATTTCTTTCTTGCATGCAAAATTTATGGAAATTCTTCTTTTGCTAGTACCAATTACCTTTAAGGGGAATTTTCCTCTAGTAAAGGTAATAAGTTTGGAAATGAGGACAATTCATCTAAAGTCTCCTTATGAGCACCATTTTTTGTCGATTCTGGTTAGATTTTCCTTTTTCTATAAGAAAAATCATTCGAACCAATGGGATTTCCATGCTTCAAGCATATATTAGAAGATTCATTTATTGAGACGGTCACAACTTGTCCAAACTGGGACATTAGTACGTGTCTGAATTTTTTTAGCGTGCGCGTACGGTTGAGTTATTCTTGTTGTATCAACAAATGCATCTGACATTTGATCAATAATGTTTTGAAGATGGATAATCTTATGTGCTTCAATTTCCAATTGATTTGTGCGGGATAAATATGAAACGGAGTAGGTATATACCAAAAAAAAATTACTTCGTTCTTCTGGCGCCTTAAATTCTCCACCTAATAGTGTAAAAATTGTCTCACAAAAATGACACTCAACAAAACAAGCAGTTGATATATTACTTGTTAAAGGCTCAAGATGTCTAATAATAAAAGGTAAGTCAAAACCATCACCTATGCCTTTCCTTGTTCTGACCCAAATTTAGTGCACTGTGGAGGTGCAACAGGCACATATACACAACAACCAAAAAAACACAACATCTGGTTGATGGCCCAAAACTAGTTGTAAGGGTGAGTATCGATGATTTACAGTTGGCCTAAGTTGAACTAAGGCCACATCATGTGGTATACCCCCATGCATAAACGATTAAAATCGTTTTCATTAACATGGGTCGGGATATTAACTGTAAATTTTTGATAAATAGTTCATCCACGCAATTTTGTATATGACCATGAGCTAATGGATGGCTAACATCAATACCAATAGACAAGAAATATGCATCAAATGTGTGTGATGTAAATTCACCAGCTCTATCTAACTAAATAGACTTGATATGCAATCTAATTATTTGGGCAAGAAATCGCGCAAATGCAATATTTCATGTGAATAAAAAATAAACATGTGACCATCTAGCAGATGCGTTAATGAGGACCATAAAATAATGAATCTGAGGGTGGATAAATCCACATATGTCTCCATAGATCCTCTTAAGAAAAGTTGGTGATTCAAGATTAACTTTTGTCAATAACGGTTTGAGGATAAAATTTTACATAACGCAAGAAGTAAAATGTATATATGTAGTTAACAGAAGCTACTAGTTCTGGAAA
Organism: Papaver bracteatum; assembly: GCA_023529315.1. Taxonomy (NCBI): domain Eukaryota; kingdom Viridiplantae; phylum Streptophyta; class Magnoliopsida; order Ranunculales; family Papaveraceae; genus Papaver; species Papaver bracteatum. The sequence goes on from JAJJWX010005152.1 coordinate 4,320,409, forward strand.
GGATGTCCTTGAGAGTTCTCAATATTATTCTAATGGTAGATCCTAGATGTTTTAGTCTATCATGCCAAATCATGAATATTTTTGGATCATTAGATTTCTGGATTATACTACTATAAGATTCAAGAGTTTTGATTGTTGGTGGATACAACCCAAAAGAGATGGATGCAAGTTTATCTACAACACGCTTTTGGCACTTGTATAATGAAGCGATACATGAGTGCTTTGTATTATGTTCATTATTGTTTCTATATTATATCCATTTCGACGAATATCTTTGAAACATAAACATATTTCTCAAATATCTTAGGGAATTGTTGATGGTGGTTTTTAGCTTAGGGTTAAAATCGTAAAACCCTAGTCAGACAGTGACGTCACAGAACGTGAGTAATAATGTCTCCACTAAGCACATTTATTGAACCCTTTAATATGTCTGCGAGAAAATTACCAGGGTACCTTTTTTTAATACTAATTAGGGTTTCGATAGGACAAACCCTAATTCCCACACCACATGTGCCAATGGCATGCCATGCCAGCCACACCTCCGTGCCAAGGCATGCCAACCATGCCAGCTGCACCACCGTGCCAATGGAAAACCATACTATCCACGTCTATGTGCCAAGGCATGCCAACCATGCCATCCACACCACCGTACCAATGGAAAACCATGCCAGCCACGTCTCCGCGCCAAGGCATGCCAACCATGCCAGCCGCACCACCGTGACAATGGCAAACCATGCCAGCCACATCTTCACGCCAAGGCATGCTAACCATGCCAGCCGCACAACCGTGCTAATGGAAAACCATGCCATCCACGTCTCCGCGCCAAGGCATGCCAACCATGCCAGCCGCACCACCGTGCCAATGGAAAACCATGCCAGCCACGTCTGCGCGCCAAGGCATTCCAACCATGCTAGCCACACCACCGTGCCAATGGAAAACCATGCCAGCCACGTCTCCGCGCCAAGACATGCCGACCATGCCAGCCGCGCCACCGTGCCAACGACAAACCATGCCAACCACGTCTCCTCGCCAAGGCATTCTGACCATGCCAGCCCCGCCACCATGCCAACGACAAACCATGCTAGCCACGTCTCCACGTCAAGGCATGCCGACCATGCCATTCGTGCTATTATGCCAACGGCAAACCATGCCAGCTACATCTCTGCGCCAAGGAATGTTGATCATGCCAGCCGCGCCACCATACCAATGGAAAACCATGCCATCCATGACATCGCGCCAAGGCATGCCAACCGTGCCAGCTGCGCCACCGTGCCAATGGCAAACCATTCCAGTCACGTCTCTGCGCCAAGAAATGCCGACCATGCATGTTGTGCCACCTTGCCAATGGAAAACCATGCCAGCCACGTCTCCGTGCCAAGGCATTCCAACCATGCCATCCGCACCACCGTGCCAATGACAAACTATGCCAGCCACATATTTGCGCCTAAAACATGCACGAGCATGCCAAAAATGCCACCATACTGCTGGCTGCCAAATGAAGGGTTGCGACAATCAACAACTATCTTTCCCCCTGAGATGCAGATCTCAGCAGTACAAGTTCGCCACCAAATGCGTGGCAACTTATGGCCCAATTCCAAAACTACACAGTTTATACCAAACCCTAATTTTGTCCTCGCCTAAAACATGCACGAGCATGCCGACCATGCCATCATACCGCTGGCTGCCAAACGAAGGGTTGAGACAATTGACGGCTACTATTCCTCCTGAGATGCAGATCTCAGCCGTACAAGTTCACCCCCAAACACGTGGAAACTTCTGGCCCAATGCCAAAACTACACGGTTTGTACCAAACCCTAATTTTTCCACGCCAAATCCATGCCACCATGCCGCTGGCTACCAACATCCCTCTTGAATTCTTCTTGAGTTTTATTTTCGGAATATTTTCACCTTCCGAACGAGCTCAAAAGATAACTATTCTAGCGTAGGGAGATAGGAAATTCTTTTCCGTATAGAATGGAGGGCGAACCATCAAAATCCGAGTTCGTATGAGAATTCTACATCGATTCTAGTAATGGGAGCTAAATAGGGTTTAGCATACCAAACCCTAATTTAGACAATGCCGCAAGTGCTTCCCTTCCAAACCGCACACTACTAGTGGCTCCACTACATGTTAAAGCCATGTCGGCCATGCTTTCATGCCGATAGCTACGAAACAAAGGGTTGCAACGATTAACGACCACTGTAACACCCCGTGTTTTTAGCATGGCGCATGCTGAAAGATGCGGCATGGCCTAAGATGAAGCTTCATCCAATCTTCCGTTGGTTGGTAAGAGGTAGATTGGATTAATGCCAATACCGCGCCAAATGGCGCATTATGTTTTGCATTTGGCCAAGAGTCAATTCTCATGCCAAAGGATGCATTTAGCCAAGGGCCAATATTGGGTGCCAGGTAGGGAAAATCGCGTATGCATATTGGCTAAGGCCAATATGACATTAGTTGGAAGTTACATTGGCCAAGAGACAATCTCGCACCAAGGGTGCTTCAGGCCAATTGGGTAGATGGCCTTAAGAATGTACAACTATCACAGCTGGACATTGGTGTGGACTATGGGCCAAAAGTCGGAAATACAGCCATCACGGCCCTTCATCGGGTTTGGCTCAGGAAATGTTCAGCCATCCTTGTCGGGCATAAGAACTGACATGTGAGCTAGAACGGAATGTACAACCATCTTGGCCGGTTATTCAGGAAAATACATGGCAACGACCATGAATAGTAAAACGGTGAGTTGATGAAAGATTTTTCCTCCCCTAATCAGAGTTGTAAAAATGACAAATAAACATATATAGGGAGGGGTAGTTGGTTCAAGGTGCATATGCAGACTATGCACCAAGTAAGCTTCATAGCTTAGCCGAAAAAGTATAAATGATGCATAAGGATCATTTATAGTTTTGTATCCTTACGAATGGAGCATATGATGCTTAGGCATCACTATGCCATTCTACGGACTCGATGATGCATCACTTAGATGTATTTGACGGAACGACCTATACGGACTAGGCCATTACCACTATTGCTTGGCCACGGCCTATAAAACGAGTTGGAATAAGTCGCTTTTCCCTTCGGGATAAACTACAGTCTGTGCTTGATTCCTTTAGAGTAGGGAAGGATACGTAGGCAGCCGCAATGAGTTGCAGCATTGCCGGTCTAGCACGTTGGCCCCTCATATCATCTAAGCTCGGTATCTCGACGCAAGAGATGATTGTGGCTAGACTTGATGAGGATAAGTTGCATGCAAGTAAGTGGATGCTCATACTTTCTGTCAAGTTATTTAGAGTTGGTAAGATAAGTAACGTAGGAAATGGCAAGGGCTTGGTGCGGCCTACGCCAATGTCCAAGGCTTATGCCCGGACAAGACACGGTAAAACGACGGTTGCTCAGCCAGCTAGGAAATTCAGTGATGAATTCCCTACGTTGAGGCAAAGACAGAGATGCATGAAAAATGCATTGGCATTAGCATTGGCCTTATGGCCATATACCCTTCTGTGGACAAGGGTGACTTTGGAAAGGTGTAAGAGCTAAGTTAGCTGCATCATGCTCCAAGAGCATGCTCGCAAGGGAATTATGGATGTGTATTTTCCTGGGGATGAGGCCCGATCGTAGTTTCATCACGACGCACCGGGGGAGTTACGGCCTTCGGGGCAACGCGCCAAAGGCATAATTTTCTGGTCCGTCACAGATGGTATTAGAGAAAGTTCCGAGAAAACACTAGGGACTTGTGCAGAGTGGACTTGTCAAGAGAGTATTTTCCTTAATGGAAAACTTAAAGTTGGAGAGTAGGCCAACTTCTGCGCGGAAAAGAATTTGTAACTGTTGGGCCAGTTACTTTTAAAATTGAGTTGAGCTTGTCCATGTGATGTGAGTTTGCATGTCCTAAGTGGCATACCACTTACGAGTGGATATCCGGAAGATCGTCTGGGACGGTGGGTAGACAATGGGACTGATCATCCCCATATGTTGGCAACTGGCCAAGGGTGTGCGTTGTCAGGCCCGGCTAGCATCCCACTTACGAGTGGAAACCAGGATGACCGTTAGGGACGGTGGGCAACTGGAAAACTGTTCCACACAGTACTGTGCTAAAATCTTGTCATTTCGATGACATTTTTCAACTTGTGAACCTTAGGGATTCCTGGGTGGTAGTATGGGATACTATTCAAGATACCCGGTCGAGATATCCTATTGGCACTGGCCAATTGAGATTCTTGGTAATGTTGTGAGCACTTTTTGGATTCCTGGGCAGGTGGTATGGGACATTTGCTCAGAAGGTCTAAATTGTTGTTCATGACAACTTGAAGAAACCTGCAATTTCTGAGCATCTGGTATGAGACTTTTGCTCAGGAAATCCAACCCGAAGAGTTTGTCCACAATAGTTTTATTTGGAATTTCGGGGACGAAATTCTTTAAAGGGGTGAAGAGTGTAACACCCCATGTTTTTAGCATGGCGCATGATGAAAGATGCGCCATGGCCTAAGATGCAGCTTCATCCAAGCTTCCGTTGGTTGGTAAGAGGTAGATTGGCTTAAGGCCAATACCGCGCCAAATAGCGCATTATGTTTTGCATTTAGCCAAGAGCCTATTCTCGTGCCAAAGGATACATTTGTCCAAGGGCCAATATTGGGTGCCAGGTAGGGCACATCGCGTATGCATATTGGATAAGGCCAATATGACATTAGTTGGAAGTTACATTGGTCAATAGCCAATCTCGCACCAAGGGTGCTTCAGGCCAATTGGGTAGATGGCCTTAAGAATATACAACCATCACAGCTGGACATTGGTGTGGCCTATGGTCCAAAATTCGGAAATACATCCATCACGGACCTTCATCGGGTTTGGCTCGGGAAATGTTCAGCCATCCTGGCCGGGCATAAGAACTGACATGTGAGCCAGAACGGAATGTACAACCATCTTGGCCGGTTATTCAGGAAAATACATGGCAACGACCATGAATAGTAAAACGGGGAGTTGATGAAAGATTTTTCCTCCCCTAATCAGAGTTGTAAAAATGTCAAATAAACATATATAGGGAGGGGTAGTTGGTTGAAGGTGCATATGCGGACTATGCACCAAGTAAGCTTCATAGCTTAGCCTAAAGAGTATAAATGATGCATAAGGCTCATTTATAGTTGTGTAGCCTTATGAATGGAGCATATGATGCTAAGGAATCACTATGCCATTCCATGGACTCGATGATGCATCACTTAGATGTATTTGATGGAAAGACCTATACGGACTAGGCCATTACCACTATTGCTTTGCCACGGCCTAGCAAACGAGTTGGAATAAGTCGCTTGTCCCTTCGGGATGAACTACGGTCTGTGCTTGATTCCTTTAGAGTAGGGAAAGATACGTAGGCAGACGTAATGAGTTGCAGCATTTCCGGTCCAGCACGTTGTCCCTTCATATCATCTAATCTCGGTATCTCGACGCAAGAGATGATTGTGTCCATACTTGATGAGGCTAAGTTGCATGCAAGTAAGTGGATACTCATACTTTCTGTCAAGTTATTTAGAGTTGGTAAGAGAAGTAACGTAGGAAGTGGCAAGGGCTTGGTGCGGCCTGCGCTAATGTCCAAGGCTTATGCCCGGACAAGACACGGTAATACGACGGTTGCTCAGCCAGCTAGGAAATTCAGCGATGAATTCCCTACGTTGAGGCAAAGCCATAAATGCATGCAAAATGCATTGGCATTGGCCTTATGGCCATATACCCTTCTGCGGACAAGGGTGACTTTGAAAAGGTGTAATAGCTAAGTTTGATGTATCATGCTCCACGAGCATGCTCGCAAGGGAAAGATTGATGTGCATTTTCCTGGGGATGTATCCCGGATCGTAGCTTCATCACGATGCACCGGGGGAGTTACGACCTGCGGGGTGACGCGCCAAAGGCATAATTTTCCGGTCCGTCACAACCCCCCCTCTGTCTAAGATGCAGATCTTAGCCATCCAAAGTCACCCGCTAACACATGGCCACCTTTGGCCTAACGCCAAAATCCTTGCTTTCCACGCCTAACCACGTTAAATCCATGCCGACTATGCTTTCATGTTACTGTCTACCAAACGAAGGGTTGCAATAATCAACGGATGCCCTTCCATATGAGTTGCAGATCTCAACCTGTCAAGTTTTCCACCTAACGCATGGCAACTTTCGGCCCAAGGGCAAACATCACGGTTTGTACTAAAACCCTAATTTTGGCCACGCCTAAACGATACCAAGCCATGCCCGCCCTAAACCATGTCGCTAGCTTCCAAACGAAGGTTTGCAACAATCAACGACCACTCTTCCATCTGAGATGCAGATCCCATGCGTCCATGGTTTCCAGCTAACGCATGTCCACCTTTGGCCCAACGCCAAAATCCTAGCTTAGCCATGCCTAATCACGTTAAGGCCATGCCGACCATGCTTTTATGTCGTTGGATACCAAACGAAGGGTTGCAACAATCAATGGCCACCCTTCCATCTAAGATGCAGATCTTAGCCGTCCAAGGTCACCAGCTAACGCATGGCCACCTTTGTCCCAATGCCAAAATCCTATCTTGGCCACGCCTAACCACATTAAAGCCATGTCGGCCATGCTTTCATGCCGCTGGCTACCAAGCGAAGGGTTGCAATAATCAACGGTTACCCTTCCTCTCAAGATGCAAAATCTCGACCGTCGAGGGTCACCACCGAGCCGGCAAGTCTCCCAAGATCAACTTGCCAAACAACAGCAACATGCTACATGTTTTCCACGAATACACTCGAGACATCAACACATGTCACAAACTGGGGGATGCTCATTAGGGTATTGGTTTGGCGGTTTACAGCGTGCGGTGTACACTACGCCCGTTACAAAATAGTTTCATAAGGATGAGGCGGTTAGTAAATACAGAGAGTAATGGTGAAACGCTTTCCTTCATTATGGAACATCAATTCCAGGCGTTACCGGTTACCACCTCCTCCCATTTACTCATCCGTTTCTATTTCTTACAAGACCAAAGTACGTTTCACTTGGACTTGTATAAATAGGTCTTACCTATTTCCACCGAACAACAAGTTTTGGTCTGGAGCATACAACACTCAGAAATCACTTGTTAGATTTCCCATCTGTTAGCTTTTACTTTCTGATACAAGTCAAAAAAACTACTCTTCCAGAATCGACTATTCTAGTCTCAACACTCTCATAGCTTCCCTCCCCAAAACCAACCCTTCTCCTTCACTTTGTGACCGAAGCAAGTCTGGAACGACCATTTTTTGGTTTAAGCCGGATTTGTACAGATTGATCTCTCGAATCTAAAGTACTCCCATGAAGTACATTGTTTAGGGTTTATACTCATTTCTTACTCACTCAAGTGAAATTACCGAAATCAGCAGAAACCGTTTTCACTCTCAAACAGTTGGCGACCACAGTGGGAGATTGATCTCTCGGTTACAATATCAACTTTCAATTCCTTGATTTCATCTTTCAAACGCCGATCTCAAGATGGTAGAAGCAAAAAAAAAAAAAAAATCCGCTCGAGAATTAATGGCTCAATTGTCAGCTATCACACGACAAGGAGTGACTAGGACTTCTCGCGATCACGGCGGTGCTTCCCACAAAACTCGGACTTGCACCCGGGAGATCCTGTTCCGTTAGGATATCCAAAAAACCGAGTAAGTCTTGTTAGGAAAAATACATGGTCTAATACTTCAAATCTTCACATAGATGATAAAAAAACGATAGCCATATTGTTCTCATGTTTCATTTCATGATTTCTACTGTCGCACAACATTCACAATTCCATAGCTTTCCCGGGGTACTTATGCTACTTACAGTCATAACCAAAACAACATTATTCTAAAACAATTCATTCCAAAAGAATAATCCAAAATCCTCGTAGATAACAGTTATCTATTAATTCAAATAAAACCATAAAACAGGCACTTTGTTTGCCTTTCAAAAAAAAAAAAAGAGGAGAGCCAACCCCTTTTAAGGCATAACACTTTTGAAATTTGAATAAGGAAAGGATTTCCTATTTGAGCTACGTATGGAAAGAGAAAACTGGGCCCATGAGAACGAGCCTCACAGTGCCTAATAGTCCACGCCATGCCAAGCCAGTGCAGTGCCAAGACAATAATCCGCTCCACGCCAAGCCAGCGCCGTGCCAAGACAACAGTCTGCACCATGCCCAACCAACAGTCCACGCCATACCAAATCCAAGCCAGCGCCCACGCCAATCCAGTGCCCATTCCAAGCTGATCCATCGCTAACATCTTGCATCCTTCTAGCGTCAGCAACTTTCATACTTTCTAGCGCTAATAGCTTGCACCCTTCCAACGCCATCTTCTCCGCTCCACAACCAGCCAAAGCAGCGCCATCCTCACCCTTCGAAACATCGCCATGGCTCCAGAACTCCGTGATCAAAATCGTGCCATCTCTGCACGATACACCTACGATCACCAGAACCAGAGCCGCTTCTGCTACCCCAACATTTCTTCAAGTATGACAGCTCCAATCGTCACCAGAGACGCTACTACTCCACCATCAGGGCAAGATACTGGAAGAGCCGTAAGAATCCGACCTTCTTTTACCACTATTGATTTGATGGAAAGACAAAAGGTTCTCGTAAGGCTCAGACATACGTGTTTATAACTCGGAAAGAGATACCTATTTCCCCAAGACACTAACGGAGCGGACACCATAAGAGTCACGTCAACCCCAAGAGGGAGCTGACAAGGAATACTTTTAACATCCGGTGCAAACACTTCAGCAGAACGTGCGTTTATAGATGAAGGGGTTCGCGTTGCTCTTGAACGCCCAGTATAAGGGAATCATCAATCCAATTTTGTCACACGTAAAGATCATGAATGACTTCTCCTAAATCGAGGGAAAGGAAATCAGCAACCCTCCTGAATTCACAGAGACCCTCTTCCCGTCAGGAGATGCATGATTTCTATGGACTTCGCCCAAAAAATCGTGCAGTTTATGATGAAATAGTTATGTGAGATTCTATATTTCCCCAAGGCGTAGCGTCAAGACATATTTGCATCCCTCAACCGCACTGCATCAGGAAAGCAGTTGTTTCCAACCAGAGAAGCCTTTCTCAGGCCCCAACCTCTCCTGGAAAGCATGATCGATAGATGGAACTGGGGACTCCTAACCACTGTTCACTTGAGGGATGTCGAGTATGAAAGAACGCTGAGTGATGCAGTCTCCGGCTTTAACATTGTAACCGTCAAGGCTCTGAGAGTTTCAAGGCGCCGTTTTGATGTTCTCTCCAGAAGTGGCTCCGCTTCAACATTCTCCAGCAGAGGCTCCGTTTCACCGTTCGCTCCAGCAGCCGCTCCGCTTCAACGTTCGCTCCAGCAGCCGCTCCGCTTCAACGTTCGCTCCAGCAGCCGCTCCGCTTCAGCATTATCTCCATAAGATGCTCCAGGATCCGAAGCAACATTTGGCTCCTTAAGTTTCAATTCCCTCTCCAAGATCCGAAGCCGCTTCAATACCACTCCTTACTGCAAAGGGTCGTGCTACCACACTCCCCATGTCAAGGATCATGATCGTAGCCATCCAATCTTCGTAGTAATGTCCACCTTTTGATCCATCCCACCAAAACTCGTGACCATGGACAGTTTGCTCGCTTACACATACAACCAATCCTTTTACTTCCATGGATTCCCATATAATTCTAGCCAACCTACTTTGTTCCCACGACAATGTAGTCTCCTATGATTATATCTGCTACCAAGAAATATTGCCGCTCATTTTTTTATACCGGACAGAGCTTCACCGCAACAACAATCACTACAAAGGTAGCCTGTACTCCTCCATATTTTAGTTTCACGTGGAAGAAGTAACAAAATCACCAGTAAGAACGTACGATGGTGATGTCTTTATCATGGTCAACCCACTGACCATACAAGATGGAAACATGTAAACCATACTTGGGGACTGAGGATCTACATGGAATCCTTTCACTGTCAAAGCTCAGAAGACACAGTCAACCGAAAGTCCATAACCACAACAAGGTCATCTACTCTTCAAGGGTGTAGCGCAAGAATGTCATCACCTCTCTATCTAAAAGACGCCTTCAACACTTTACGAGGCCGCGATGGATCCCAAGCCTGCTCAGAGGAAAATAACTTCAAAAACTAAAGAAAAGTGAGACTAGGGACTACACGATGACCATCAAATATTCATGAGATAACCCCAGAGACACAGCTGAAACATTTTCCTGAAGAAGCAGAGGGAGCCACGATAAACAACATAACTCTATCATTTTTACATCTTTACTATCCAGAGTATTTCATCCATGTGATATTCTGAGCATCCAAGCATCACATCCATAAGAGTACAATAAGCTTGTATCAAATCTCGTGGACGTGGATTCAAGGTGATGCAATGAAAGTAGGCTACACATGGGGACTACTAGCACAGGGCGCTTTCATCCCCTTCAACCAGGTTATTTCTAATTTCAACATCATCACTATCGAAGTTTTACGAGCCGTAGGAATTTCTCAACACGAAGCCTTACATGTGCATCGAAGACTCCAAAAGAAATCCACAGAGATACATTCACATGTTCGGCCGTGCCATCGGATCTAACAGAAATATAACTAGGGACTGCTCACTGCATCCCATTCCATACGATAGCGTTTGTAGGCGAAAATGGTTTCTGCTAATTTCGGTAATTGCGGGTGTGCAGGTGAGAAACAATTTAAACCCTAAACAATATATTGCAAGGGAGTACTTTAGATTCGAGAGATCAATCTGTAAAAGTCCGGCCTAAACCAAGAAATGGCTGTTACAGACTTGCTTCGGTCACAAAATGGAGGAGAATGGGTTGGTTTTGGGGAGGGAAGAAGGAAAGTGGTGAGACCAGAATAGTTGATTCTGGAATAGTAGTTGGGTTACTACGACTTATTATCAGAAAAGTGAGATAGCTAACAAGGTGAGCTAGCAAGTAAGTACTTTTGACTGTTGTATCTCCCGTATGAACTTGTTGTTCAATGGAAATAGGTAAGACCTATTTATACAAGTCGGAGTAAACACGTACCCCGGTCTCATTAAGGAGTGGGGAAGTAAATGGGAGGATGTGGTAACCGTATGCATGGAATTGATGTTTCATAAATTGGTTAATGCATGAAACTGCTAACGTTATGGAATTGATGTCTCATAAAATCGTTAACGTATGTGCTTTATGTCCCATGAACATTTCACACATAACTTCCCGTATTTACTAACTGACTCACCCTTATGACACTTCCTTATGACAGGCGTAGTGTACACTGCACGATGTAAACCGCCAAACCAATACCTAAATAGGATCCCCTAGTTTGTGTTGATGTCTCGATTTTTTTTTGGAAAACATGTAGCATATTGTTGTGACTTGGAAAGTCAAGCTCGGGAAACTTGTTAGCCTGGTGACCTTAGACGGTCGAGATTTTTCATCTTGAGAGGAGGGGCAACCGTTGATCGTTGCACGCCTTCGTTTTGGTAGCCGTGTAGTGAGGGCCAACGTGGTGGCGCGGCTAGGTTGGCATGACGTTGGCATGGCATGGTTTAGCGTGGCCAAACTTAGGTTTTCAAGCCAAAGGTTACCATGTGTCGTCTAGTAACCTTTGATGGATAGGATTTGCTCCTGGGATTGAAGGGCAACCGTTGATTGTTGCATGCCTTCGTTTTGGTGGCCGCATATGGGATGATAACTGGTGGCGCGGCTAGGGTATGGTTAGGCTTGGCATGTGGGTCCAAGGGTTCGTCTTGGGCGTGGCTAGCTTTGGCTAGGTGCGATTTTGGCTTGGCATGTGGGGACAAGGGTTTTCCATGGGAGTATGGCATGGCTAGGGCCAAGGAAAGGGCGTTTAGCTTGGCATGATGTGACTAGCATGGCTAGGTCCAAGGAAAAGTGTGTTTGTCATGGCGTGGCTAGCTTGGATAGGTTCGGTTTGGCTTGGCATGTGGGGCCAATGGTTTTTCCATGGGCGCATGGCGTAGCTAGGGCCAAGACAAGGGAGTTTATCTTGGCATGGTATGACTAGCATAGCTAATGCCAAAGAAGAGTGCGTTTAGCATGGCGCGGATATCTTGGGATAGGTGCGGTTTTGGCTTGGCATGTGGGGCCAAGGGTTTGCCATAGGCGCATGCCGTGGATAGCTTGGGCTAGGTGCGGTTTTTGCTTGGCATGTGGTGCCAAGGGGTTGCCATAGGCGCATGGCGTAACTAGCTTGGCTAGGTGCGGTTTTGGATTAGCATGTGGGGCCAAGGTTTTTCCATAGGCGCATGGCGTGACTAGCTTGAGCTAGGTGCGGTTTTGGCCTGGCATGTAGGGCCAAGGGTTTGTCATAGGCGCATGGCATGACTAGATTGGGCTAGGTGCGTGACCAAGCTAGGGTTTTGGGGAAAAGGTCATTTGGTAACCTTAGACGGCCAAGATTTGCTCCTTGGATTGAAGGGAAACCATTGATTTTTGCACGCCTTCGTTTTGAAAGCCGCGTAGTGAAGGCCGGTATGGTGGCGTGGCATGGGTCCATGGCGATGTGCGTTTGGCATGGCGCAGTAGGTATGGCTGACATGATTTTCCATTAGCGCGGAGGTGCGGCTAGCATGGCTGGCATGCTTTGGCGCGGTTGATATGGCTGACATGATTTACCATTAGCACAAAGGTGAGGCTAGCATGGTTGGAATGCTTTGGTGCGATCGGTGTGGCTGGAATGATTTGCCATTGGCACAGAGGTGCGGCTAGTATGGATGACATGCTTTGGCGCGGTCGGTGTGGCTGGCATGATTTTCCATTGGCACAGAGGTGCGTCTAGCACGGTTGGCATGCTTTGGCGTAGTCGGTGTGTCTGGCATGCTTTGGCACATGGGTTCGGCTAGCATGGTTGGCATGCTTTGGCGAGGTCGGTGTGGCTAGCATGATTTTCCATTGGCACAGAGGTGCGACTTGAATGGTTGGCATGCTTGGCACGGTCGGTGTGGCTGGCATGATTTGTCATTGGCACACGTGGGAATTAGGGTTTGGCTTGTCGTAACCCTAATTTGAAAAAGATACCTCGGTAATTATTTAGAGACACATTAAATGTTTCAGTAAATGTGCCTAGTAAATGCTTGTTACTTTAAATGTTGTGACATCACTGTCTGCTAGGGTTTAGTGTTTTACGATTTTAACCCTAAGCTAAAAACCACCATCAACATTAAGTCCCCTACTTAGCTCGGAACAGGTGCCTTGTTGCGACGTAAGCATATGATGGTGACAGACAAGGATGGATTCGAGGTGTAAATCATTGCAAAGATGGTCAGGAGAATCCGACTAACCTTTTTGAGTGGTAAAGAGAGTTTTGGCTTCTTGTGTTGGCGGCCCTGTGTAAGTTGTACTGGGAATGCAGACCGTGGAGTGGTGAGATAAAAGTTACCGGCTTGGTATGGTCGTACATCTCCAAGGAAAAGGGGGCGCGGTCTTGGAAGGCGACGCAAGTGGACGGCTTAGCTCGAGGGGCCAAAAGGTGGCATGGTCTTGGTAAGGTAAACGCGCGTGAATGATAGGGTCGCGACAATGGAGCATGCGGCTTGGCATAGTGTGGCCTTGGCAAGGCGAGATGTACACGGACGGCTAGGCGTAGTGGGGCCGCGATAATGGAGTGATGGCTTGTCCTGGCGTGACTATGACAAGGCGCGGTTTGGTGGGGTGAGACGTGCACAGATGACCAGTAGTAGTGAGGATGAGACATGGCACGGATTGCTTGGTGATTTATATTTAAGGGCTTGGTTACCTCTTTCCTTATTTGACTCGACCAGGAAGTTCTTCTTCTCTTAAACCCAAAACGTTACGCCCATAAAAAGAGGAAAATCGTTACTCTTTCAGCTTTGGTTATGTTGCCGGTTTTTCTTCCGAAGCTTAACGTTGGCGGTGGGAAAGGAAAGCACGATCTAGTGTGCCTCAAGCACGTTCTTCCATGATTTCTCACCAACCATAATTATTTCTCACAGCTAGGCATGAAGTTTAATTAGGATCGGATATCATGCCTTAACCCACTGCTGGTATAAAAGATTTCCCTTTTGAGGTTGCGTCATCTTGCTGTACATAAAAAATGATCTTGAACTCTACATTCGCGTAGTTCGTCTTCGTCCATCCTCTTTACAGGTATCGCTTCGCGTTTCCTTCTTATTTTTATTTTATCCTCTTTCTTATGTGTGTATAAATAGGATGGAACTTGACCATTTTCCTTGTTCTTTGTAGTGTATGATGGGACCCTCCAGGGATATCCATGTCTTTAATTCTTCGGAGAAAGACTTCAGAATTGGCAGAAATCGCTCCTCTTCTCATGAGGAGGCATTAGCTAGAATTGAATCTCTGTTCCATAAAGCTGGTGAACTCATCAAGGACCTACCTTCCATATATCTGCATGAAGTGCAGGCGCGTGTTCATACTTTCTTGGGTTCGGTGAACATGGAGGAGGGACGATAAAATGAGGAAGATCCTTGGCGTGTTGAGAAGTTCCAGTACGGAAAAACCTTTCCTCGGCCCAGTTATAGGGCGAATCGAACCGTTTCTAGGTCTGAGCAACGGAAAATCGAGCATGTGAAGATTTTGGAGGCAAGCGCCATGGTTCTCGATATTGATGCGGATGAATCAAAAAATATTCTTCGAAGGGTCAATGAGAAAACCTCCAAGAGAGCGTCTAACGGGACCGAAGTAGCCTTTGGAGTTGACGCCAGAGGTGTCGTTGGAGATATTGGAGGGGTCATGGTGGCGTATGCTAAACTGGTCGTCGAAGCGGACACTGTTGCTGTTGTGGTTGCTTCGGGATGGGATGTTGAGGTTGCTGTTGCTAACACCGTTGAATGGAACTTATGTTGCCTGAGAGATTGTTGGGGGAAGTGCTTGAAGATAGCCTTGACCAAGGGGACTCGTATTCCATCCTTCGAGGGCTAGTTCCTCACTTTTGTTATTCTTGTTAGTTGCTTAGTTCCCCTGATATTTTTCGTAAACTCATCTTTACCTTCTTCTTCATCAGTCAACATTTCGCTTTATATTTTTTTTTTTGAATGATTGAATGAGGTATTTCTGGTTGTGGTATGATGGCTTTGTAGTGGTTTTCTGGGTTAGTTTGATGTATTTCTCTGATATCTGGAGAACTCGTTTAGAAAGAGATGTATTTATACTCTCTTTTTTTTTTTGTCGAAAAAAGAAATTCCAGGGAAGAATACAAACAGTGTATTCATCTTGGGGAAATATAACTACTAAAAGGAATTTTTAAAGGAAATACTAAAGGGAGAGTGGCTGGAAAAGTACAGCATTTTAGGGATTGGAGGCATTGAGCCATCGCGAGTGAACTATCATGCCTTCAGGTGTGTCTGTGTTGATGAGATTGCAATATCCTCCTAAAAGGATGTCTGCCAACAGATACGGATCGTCTTCTCTTCCATTGAGCGAATCAATTTGAATAGCCATTTTTACCATCATCTTCTCAACTTGAAACGAGTTTACCTTAACCACTATATCTCCGATTGAAAACGGGTTCAGGCGTCGTGCAACCGTTTGAGTCTTGGTTTCATAGGTTTCGATGGAAGTTTCCAAGATTTTTGCAAAGTTTTCAAATGGCCCAACACCCCATTCACATTTATTGACAGCATCCGTGCCAGTATTCGCGCCGATTCCCCATGACAAAATAGGGGAAGGAATGACTGGTTGTAGAGAAAGTCGTTCGGCCAGACTTACTTGCGTTTTAAATCCATGAGCTAGCGCCAATAGGTCTTCTCCAGATGTTTGGGTTCCATTGATAACTCGTCGATGCGATAACCAGTGGGATGATTTGTTGGAAATTCTTTCGGGCGTGGACGTTGGTAGAGGGTGCACATTTAATTTCTCTTTGTTTTCGAGTACCCATAAGTGCCCCAATATCATGTTGTGACCCAGTTCTTTTACAATGTGGAATTTTCTATGTGTTATAGTGTCTCCCATCTTGATCTCGAGGTTGATGTAGCTATGTGCGTTCAAAGCTTCGCCTCTCGGGTTCTTAATCACAGACGGGGAATGGGTAGCGTCTTGTTTTGTAAATCCTGCAACCTTTAGTGTCTTGAAAGTAATGATGTTGAGGTCAGAGGCCGCGTCGATGAGCGTGTTTTCAAATTCGATACCTCTTAAACGGGACGTGGTCAGCAGTCCCCAGTTATCCCCTTTGATTCTGCCCGTTTGGAAAGCTTGGGCCCCTGGTGTGGTTTCTGGGGATATAAAAAGTCGTTTGCCGGAAACAACGTGATTGAGAGCTGCGAAAATATCTTGGCGCTGCACCTTGGAAAGATAGAGAATTTCGCATACATGTTGCATCATGGATTGAACAGTCTCGTGCAAGGAGTCCCCAGAGAACCCACAGTTTCTTATTGGGAGTGGGTCTCGATGTACTCCCTTGTCTCCTAGTTGGAGCTATCCCGCTTCTATATTTTCTTTGAAAATATGCTTTTGTATGTTGCAATCACTGGTCGGTTGGTGAACTAATCTGTGGTAATTACAGTACTTGGGGTTCGCCATCTCAGCCTCAGTTGGTGCACGTCTGGGAGGTGGCAATCTGATAGCATCATCTTGAATCCATGCTTCTAGGAGGTCAATCACCTCCTCGATGGGAAATGGGAAATCGAAGGCATTCACTTTGGTTTAATGATGATGCATGGGAGCTTTAGTGGTGGTCTTCCGTGGCGGGGTTTCCCATTACGTCGGTGCTTCACGTTTTGGATGGTGGCCTGTAGTTGGGGCCTTCCTTTATCCTATTTCGTTCACTATGTTCACGGAGGATGAGCCGGCATTAAATTTCTTGCTGGTATGCGTCTATTCCCGCGAGTTTCACGCGTGATTTCGGTTTGAGTTGGCCTAGTTCTTTCCAGTAATGCTGGTGTTGTCGTTGCGGATCGTCTAGCGGATTCATGGAGTTCGGAGAATGTTTGTAAGCGCAAGTTTTCTAGCAAGGCGCGGTAAATAGGAACCATACCATTGATGCACGCGTTCACCAGCTGTTGCTCAGTCACGTTTGGGTCGTGACAGTCGAGCGCTTGAACCCTAAACCTTTTGACAAAATCATTCGGATGTTCGTTATCCCACTGGTACATTCTTCCGAGGTCTGAGAAAGTAACTTGTTCAGATACGAAGAAGTACTTCCTATAAAATGCGGTAACCATGCTACTCAAGTTGGGAATATTGTTCGGCAGGATGCTGTTGTACCATGTATACGCCCTTCCAGTAAGTGATTTTGAGAACTCCCTTAGACGAAGAACGTGATTATATTCATGTTCACCTAGGGATTCCAAGAAATGGGAGACATGCTCATGTGCATTCCCGGTACCATCGTACAGGGTAAATTGAGGAGAGGAGTACCCCCCATTGGAAGAGGGATTCTTTGCATTTCGGATGGGTAAAGGGGTTGGTGTTGATGCATATCCAGTTTATCATTCTTGATTCGGTTGCGGAGAAGCTGCTTCAGATCTTCTCGCGTGACGAAGTTGGACGGCTAATTTCTTTCCAATGGAATTCTAGCGTGAATTTCCTCGTCCGCGGAGGCGTGCTCCGCCGAGGTACTAGTGTCGCGGTTGTTGGAGATGTTTCTGAACGGCTCTGGAGGACGCGACTCACGTGGTAGCCGCTCTGTCAGGGTCTTGAGAAAGACGAGTACTTCCTTCTGTGTTGAAACCATATCCGTCTGGGATCTGGCGAGCATTTCCTGTCGTTCCATCAAATCAGCGATGGTGACATAAGGACGGCTTCCTCTGGTCCCTCCGGTCTCTCGTCCCGTCGGTAGGGTAGTTAGAACCTTAGTTTTGGTTGGAGGTGCCATGCTAGAAGAAACATTAGGAGCCGCAGCGGAAGCTTCTGTCTCTGGTGACTGGTGGCCTAACGCCCGAAGAGGTGTTTTCGTTGTCGTGATTAGAGGGTTGTGCAGAGACATTAGAGGCGGTGGCGGCTCTGGCCTTGGTGATTGGCGGTATTACGCCTAAAGGAGTGCATTCGGAGTTACTGTAGTTAGTAGGTGATATAACGACGTTATTGGGAGAGACGTTAACATCAGGGACGTGCTATGTGCTGGTATTCACGGCAGCCTCTCCAGACCTGAGTTCCACCACATTGGGATTGACGTTCGGGAAACTAAATCAAGAGTTGATATTCTAACCGATAGATCAATCCTCCCACTGTGGTAGCCAATTATTTGTAGGTGAAGATGGTTTCTGCTGATTTCGGTAATTGCGGGTGTGCAGGTGAGAAACAATTTAAACCCTAAACAATGTACTGCACGGGAGTACTTTAGATTCGAGAGATCAATCTGTACGAGTTTGGCCTAAACCAAGAAATGGTCGTTCCAGACTTGCTTCGGTCACAAAGTAGAGGAGACTGGGTTGGTTTTGGGGAGGGAAGCAAGGAAAGTGGTGAGACCAGAATAGTTGATTCTGAAAGAGTAGTTGGGTTACTACGACTTGTTATCAGAAAAGTAAGAGAGCTAACAAGGTGAGATAGCAAGTAAGTATTTCTGAGTGTTGTATCTCCCGTATGAACTTGTTGTTCAATGGAAATAGGTAAGACCTATTTATACAAGTCGGAGTAAAATCGTACCCTGGTCTCATTAGGGAGTGGGGAACTAAATGGGAGGAGGTCGTAACCGTATGCATGGAATTGATGTTTCATAAAGTGATTAACGCATGAAACTGCTAACGTTATGGAATTGATGTCCCATAAAATTGTTAACGCATGTGCTTTATGTCCCATGAATGTTTCACACATAACTTCTCGTATTTACTAAACGCCTCACCCTTATGACACTTCCTTATGACGGGCATAGTGTACGCCGCACGCTGTAAACCTCTAAACCAATACCCAAATAGGATCCCCCAGTTTGTGTTGATGTCTCGAATGTTTTTGAAAAACATGTAGCATGTTGTTTTGGCTTGGCAAGTCAAGCTCGGGAAACTTTTTAGCCTAGTGACCTTCGACGGTCGAGATTTTACATCTTGAGAGGAGGGGCAACCGTTGATCGTTGCACGCCTTCGTTTTGGTAGCCGCGTAATGAGGGCCAACGTGGTGGCGCGGATAGGTTGGCATGGCATGGTTTGGCGTGGCCAAACTTAGGTTTTCGGGCCAAAGGTTACCATATGTCGTCTGGTAACCTTGGATGGCTAGGATTTGCTCCTGGGATTGAAGGGCAACCGTTGATTGTTGCACGCCTTCGTTTTGGTGGCCGCATAGGTAAGGCCAACAGGTGGCGCATCTAGGGTGTGGTTAGGCTTGGCATGTGGGGCCAAGGGTGCGCCTTGGGCGTGGATAGCTTTGGCTAGGTGCGATTTTGGCTTGGCATGTGGGGTCAAGGGTTTTCCATGGGTGTATGGCGTGGCTAGGGACAAGGCAAGGGAGTTTTTCTTGGCATAATGTGACTAGCATGGCTAGGGCCAAGGAAAAGTACGTTTGGAAACGCGTGGCTAGATTTGCTAGATTCGGTTTGGCTTGGCATGTGGGGCCAAGGGTTTTGCCATGGGCGCATGGTGTGGCTAGGGCCAAGGCAAGGGCGTTTGGCTTAGCATGGTGTGACTAGCATAGATAGGGGCAAGGCAGCGTGCGTTTGGCATGGTGCAGCTAGCTTGGGCTAGGTGCGGTTTTGGCTTGGGATGTGGGGCCAAGGGTTTGTCATAGGTGTATGGTGTGGTTAGCTTGGTCTAGGTGCGGTTTTGGCTTGGCATGTAGGGCCAAGGGGTTGCCATAGGCGCATGGCGTGACTAGCTTGGGCTAGGTGCGGTTTTGGCTTGACATGTGGGGCCAAGGGTTTGCCATAGGCGCATGGCGTGACTAGCTTAGGCTAAGTGCGGTTTTGGCTTGGCATGTGGGACCAAGGGTTTTCCATAAGCACATGGCGTGACTAGCTTGGGATAGGTGCGTGACCAAGCTAGGGTTTTGGGGAAAAGGTCGTTTAGTAACCTTAGACGGCCAGGATTTTCTCCTAGGATTGATGGGAAACCGTAGATTGTTGCAGGCCTTCATTTTGATAGCCGCGTAGTGAAGGCCATTATGGTGGCGCGGCATGGGGACTTGGCGAGGTGCGTTTGTCATGGTGCAATAGGTGTGGCTGGAATGATTTTCCATTGGCGCGGACGTGCGGCTAGCATGGCTGGCATGCTTTAGCGCGGTTGGTGTAGCTGGCATGATTTTCCATTGGCACAGAGGTGCGGCTAGCACGGCTGGCATGCTTTGGCAAGGTCAGTGTGGCTGGCATGATTTTCCATTGGCACAGAAGTGCGGCTAGCACGGTTGGCATGATTTGGCACGGTTGGTGTGGCTGACATGATTTTCCATTGGCACAGAGGTGCGGCTAGCATGCTTTGGCGCGGTCATTGTGGCTGGAATGATTTTCCATTGGCACAGAGGTGTGTCTAGCATGGTTGGAATGCTTGGCACGGTCGGTGTGGCTGGCATGATTTGCCATTGGCATAGAGGTGCGACTAGCATGGTTGGAATGCTTTGGAGCGGTCGGTGTGGCTGACATGATTTTCTATTGGCACAAAGGTGCGGCTAGCATGGTTGGCATGCTTTGGCGCAGTAGGTGTGGCTGGCATGATTTTCCATTGGCATAAAGGTACGGCTAGCATGGTTGGCATGCTTGGCCCGGTCGGTGTGGCTGGCATGATTTTCCATTGGCACAGAGGTGCGGCTAGCATGGTTTGCATGCTTGGTCGTGGTCGGTGTGGCTTGCTTGATTTGCCATTGGCACAGAGGTGCGGCTAGCATGGTTGGCATGCTTGGCGTTGTCGGTGTGGCTGGCATGATTTTCCATTGGCACACGTGGGAATTAGGGTTCGGTTTGTCGTAACCCTAATTGAAAAAGATACCCCGGTAATTATTTAGAGACACATTAAAGGTTTCAGTAAATGTGCCTAGTAAATGCTTGTTACTATAAATGTTGTGACATCCCTGTCTGCTAGGGTTTAGTGTTTTACGATTTTAACCCTAAGATAAAAACCACCATCAACAGATAGTCCGAGATTCAGAAGATGGTTCAAAGGATATATCTTGGAACAAAGTACTTGAAGACTTGATAGAAGCACGTCGGCAACGAAACGTCTCCCAACTCATCTATTTCATCCAGTGGCTCCGGAGGATTTTGACCATACAAGCATCCACACGATCAGAATTTCTAGGCACTGAACAACCTAAAATCAAGGATGGACCGACAACGCAACCACATCCATACGTCCCAAGAATGAAATGGACTCGGTGCGAATATGTTACCCCGGGCCCGCAACATCCCTCATGAATTCTTCTTGTGTTTCACTTTCTGGCCGTTTTCACCTCCTAAACGAGCTCAAAATCTAAATATTCCCTCGTACGAAGATCAAAAATTCTTTTCCGATTAAAATGGAGGGGCGGACCGTCAAAATCCGAGTTCGTACGAGAATTCTACAACGATTCTAGTAATGAGCGCTAATTAGGGGTTCGGCATGCTAAACCCGAATTTAGACAAAGTTGTTATTATCCCACGGAACTGAAGCAAGTTGTTATCTTCCCGAAGCCAGTCGTCACCTTCCAATAGAACTAAAGCAAGTTGTTATCTTCCCGAAGACAACGCTCCCGCCATGCCATGCCAATAGATAAGCGCCCGCGCCAAATTTACGCTAGCGGCTCCCATTCCAAGTCGACCAATGTTGATGGCTCGTTCCAAGCCAATCCAACGCTCACAGCTCCACGATACATGTGGCTCACATTCCAAGTCGACCAATGATGGTAGATCTTTCCAAGCCAATCCAACACTCATGGCTCTATTCCAAGCCGCACGATACCCGCGGCTCCTATTCCAAGCTAACCAATGATGACGGCTCGTTCCAAGCCAATCCAACTGTGACGGACCAGAAAATTACGCCTTCGGCGCATCTCCCCGCAGGCCGCAACTCCCCCGGTGCGCCACTGATGAAGCTACGATCCAGGCCTCATCCCCTGGCAAATGCACGCTCATTTTCCCTTGCGAGCATGCTCGTGGAGCATGATTCAGCTATTTAAGCCTCCACACCTTTCCAACTCACCCTTGTTCTGCAAAAGGGTTCAAGGCCATAAGGCAAATGACAATGCAATTCACATGCATCTCTGGATTTGCCTCAGCATAGGGAATTCATCACTGAAATTCCTAGCTAGTTGAGCAACCGTCATACCGCCATGTCTTGTCCAGACTTAAGGCATAAGTTATGGACTTAGGCATAGGCCGCACCAAGCCCTTGCCATTTCCTACGTTACTTCGCTTACCAACTCTCTTTATAACTTGATAGGAAGTATGAGCATCCACTTACTGGCATGCAACTTAGCCTCATCAAGTCTGGCCACAATCATCTCTTGCTTCGAGCTACCGAGCTTAGATGATATGAGGGGCCAACGTGCTGGACCGGCAATGCTACAACTCATTGCGGCTGCCTACATATCCTTCCCTACTCTAAAGGAATCAAGCATAGACCGTAGTTCATCCTCGAAGGGACAAACAACTTATTCCAACTCGTTTGTTAGGCCATGGCCAAGCAGTAGTGGTAATGGCCTAGTCCGTATAGGCCGTTCCGTCAAATACATCCAAGTGATGCATCATCGAGTCCGTGGAATGGCATAGTGATGCCTAAGCATCAAATGCCCTCTCTCAAGGCTAAGCAACTATAAATGAGCCTTAGGCATCATTTATACACTTTCGGCTAAGCTATGAAGCTTACTTGGTGCATAGTCCGCATATGCACCTTCAACCAACTACCCTTCCCTATATATGTCTTAATGGAATTTCTACAAGTATGGAAAGAAGACCAAAAATCTTTCATCAACTCCCCGCAATCTTTGCGTTTCATTATTCATCGCAATCTTTGCGTTCACCGCTCCACTATCCATCGCAATCTTTGCGTTTCACTATTCATCGCAATATTTGCGTTCCACCGTCCATCGCAATCTTTGCGTTTCACTGTTCATCACAATCTTTGCGTTCCATCGTCCATCGCAATCTTTGTGTTTCACTGTTCATCGTAATCTTTGCGTTTCACTGTTCATCGCAATCATTGCGTTCACCGCTCCACTATCCATCGCAATCTTTGCATTTCATTATTCATCACAATCATTGCGTGCAATGATTGCGCTGCAAGCTCAAGGCCACTACCCATCTGGCCTAATGCATCATGATGATGCAACATTGGACTTTTGCCAATATTCCTTCGCGATATGCCTTACTTGGCACCAAACATTGGCCCTTTGCCAAACGCATATCACTATGCAAAGAAGCTTTGGATGAAGCTTCATCTCATACCATGGCGCATCTTTCAGCATACGCCATGCTAAAAATACGGGGTGTTACATTCTTCACCCCTTAAAATAATTTCGTCCTCGAAATTCCAAATAAAAACTATTGTGGACAATCTCTTCGGTTTGGATTTCTGAGCAAAAGTCCCATACCAGATGCTCAGAAATCACGGGTTTCTTCAAGTTGTCATGAACAACAATTTAGACCTTCTGAGCACATGTCCCATACCACCTGCCCAGGAATCCAAAAAGTGCCCACAACGATACCAAGAATCGCAATTGGCCAATTCCAAGAGGATAACTCGACAAGGTATCCTGAATAGTATCCCATACTACCACCCAGGAATCCCTAAGGTTCACAAGTTGAAAGATGTCATCTGAAGGACAAGATTTCAGCACTGTACTTTGTGGAACAATTTTCCAATTGCCCACCGCCCCTGACGGTCATCCAGGTTGCCACTCGTAAGTAGGATGCTAGCCGGGCCTGACAACGCACACCCTTGGACAGTTTCCAACGTGTGGGGATGATCAGTCCCATTGTCTACCCACCGTATCAGACGGTCTTCCGGATACTCGTAAGCGGGGTGCCACAGAGGCCTGGAAAACTCACAGTACTTTACAAGCTCAACTCGATTTTCAAAGTAACTGGCTCAGCAGTTACAAACTCTTTCCCACGCAGAAGTTGGCCTACTCTCCAACTTTAAGTTTTCCATTAAGGAAAATACTCGTGGACAAGTCCACTCCGCAAAAGTCCCTAGTGTTTTCTCGGAACTTTCTCTGATACCATCCGTGATGGACCGGAAAATTATGCCTTCGGCGTGTCGCCCCGCAGGCCGCAACTCCCCCGGTGCGCCACTGATGAAGCTACGATCCGGGCCTCATCCCATGGCAAATGCACGCTCACTTGCCCTTGCGAGCATGCTCGTGGAGCATGATTCAGCTATTTAAGCTTCCACACCTTTCCAACTTACCATTGTTCTGCAAAAGGGTTCAAGGCCATAAGGCCAATGCCAACGCACTTCACATGCATTTCTGGCTTTTCCTCAGCGTAGGGAATTCATCACTGAAATTCCTAGATAGCTGAGCAACCGTCATACCGCCATGTCTTGTCCAGATTTAAGGCATAATCCGTGGACTTAGGCATAGGCCGCACCAAGCCCTTGCCATTTCCTACGTTACTTCGCTTACCAACTCTCTTTATAACTTGATAGGAAGTATGAGCATCCACTCACTGGCATGCAACTTAGCCTCATCAAGTCTGGACACAATCATCTCTTGCTCCGAGCTACCGAGCTTAGATGATATGAGGGTCCAACGTGCTGGACCGGCAATGTTGCAACTCATTGTGGCTGCCTACGTATCCTTCCCTACTCTAAAGGAATCAAGCACAGACTGTAGTTCATCCTCGAAGGGACAAGCAACTTATTCCAACTCGTTTGGTAGGCCGTGGACAAGCAATAGTGGTAATGGCCTAGTCCGTATAGGCCGTTCCGTCAAATACATCCAAGTGATGCATCATCGAGTCCGTGGAATGGAATAGTGATGCCTAAGCATCAAATGCCCTCTCTCAAGGCTAAGCAAATATAAATGAGCCTTAGGCATCATTTATACACTTTCGGCTAAGCTATGAAGCTTACTTGGTGCATTGTACGCATATGCACCTTCAACCAACTACCCTTCCCTATATATGTCTTAATGGAATTTCTACAAGTATGGAAAGAAGACCAAAAATCTTTCATCAACTCCCCGCAATCTTTGCGTTTCACTGTTCATCGAAATCTTTGCGTTCACCGCTCCACTATCCATTGCAATCTTTGTGTTTCAATGTTCATCGCAATCTTTGCGTTTCAATGTTCATCGCAATCTTTGCGTTCCACCGTCCATCGCAATCTTTTCGTTTCACTATTCATCGCAATCTTTGCGTTTTACTGTTCATCGCAATCTTTGCGTTCACCACTCCACTATCCATCGCAATCTTTGCATTTCACTGTTCATCGCAATCATTGCGTGCAATGATTGCGCTGCAAGCTCAAGGCCACTACCCATCTGGCCTAATGCATCATGATGATGCAACATTGGAATTTTGCCAATATTCCTTCGCGATATGCCTTACTTGGCACCAAACATTGGCCCTTTGCCAAACGCATCTCACTATGCAAAGAAGCTTTGGATGAAGCTTCATCTCAGACCATGGCGCATCTTTCAGCATGCGCCATGCTAAAAATACGGGGTGTTACACCAATGCTCAAGACTCCTTTCCAAGCCGCATGATACTTGCGGCTCCCATCCCAAGCCGATCCAGTGCTAACGGCTTCAAGTCCAAGCCGACAAGTGCTAGCAGCTTCCCTCCACACCAAATCTACACAAGCATCTCCGTTCCGGCCTAACCTGCAGTACCACGAGCAGAATTTACGCAAAGACGCCAAATACGAGTATCACAGATTCTCCTTACTTCCCTAAAAAGGTTAGACGGATCTTCTTGACCATCTTGAATTTACGTTTCGATTCCGTCCTTGTCTGTCACTATCTTATGCTTACCTCGCAACAATCCCCCTGTTCCGAGCTAAGCAGGGGACTTAATGTTTATGGTGGTTTTTAGCTTAGGGTTAAAATCGTAAAACCCTAGTCAGAAAGTAACGTCACAGAACTTGAGTAATAATGTCTCCACTAAGCGCATTTATTGAACCCTTTACTATATCTATGAGAAAATTACCAGGATACATTTTTTTAATACTAATTAGGGTTTCGATAGGCCAGACCCTAATTCCCACACCACATGTGCTAAAGGAATGTCGTGCCAGCCACACCTCCGCGCCAAGGCATGCCAACCATGACAGCTGCACCACCGTGCCAATGGCAAACCATGCCATCCACGTCTCCGTGCCAAGGCATGCTAACCATGCCAGCCGCACCACCATGTTAGCCACATCTCCGCGCCAATGCATGCCAGCCGCACCACCGTGCCAATGGCAAACCATGTCGGCCACGTCTCCGCGCCAAGGCATGCCGACCATGCCAGTCGTGCCAATGGCAAACCATGTCGGCCACGTCTCCGCGCCAAGGCATGCCGACCATGCCATCCGCGTCACTGTGCGAATGGAAAACCATGCCGGCCACGTCTCCGCGCCAAGGCATGCTGACCATTCCAGCCACGCCACCGTGCCAATGGAAAACCATTCCATGCACGTCTCCGCACCAAGGCATGCCGACCATGCTAGCCGCGCCACCGTGCTAATGGCAAACCATGCCATCTGTCACATGCCCATTTAATCGCCTAAAATTTTCACGGGACATGACCGGCAATACTATGTGGTTCAGTGATTCAACATCACCCACAAGTACTCAGCCTTGCACACTTGCATCAAAGTATGCATCTGCCTTCACTCATAAGGCAATACGCAACGGAAGTCTTTTCTTCTTTCTCTCTAACTCTTCATGCCCCCATAAGCATAAGAGGTTCTTCCATGCACATCAACAATTCTCACACAAACCAGCAACATAATGAACACAAAGACATGACACAATTAACCCATTTTATTGTATCAAAGGAAGATTACAAAACTCTTCCATCACATGGACCAAAAACAGGCCATTCACCCTCTTGGTGAATGCCTAACTCTCCCAAACATGAGACTAACTCTCTCCTATGTAGCCTACTGATTTTTCCCACTCCTTAGGACTATTTATACAGTAGTTACAATGGCCAAAACCGTGCACAACACTTGCACACGCATGGAACATCCATGTGTCCCATCAGGTAGTTTCTATAACCGCCAACTTACTTTTCAACCGCCACCTTTTGTGTTGTCAAGCCAACAGATACCACATCTGTTCTTGGTGGTTAGAAACACTCCCACATGGTTATAACTTCTTTTATAACCGTTCTACTTTGTCTCTCATCATTGGCATGCTTGTGAAGCTCGTAACCAACTCGTAACCGTCACTTGAGCCGTATTGCACCACTCGTTGCGCCATACTGGATTCTGCCTAGCTCCAACGTTTAGCTCTCTTGGCCCTACATTTTTATTACTTTAAACTGATGCACGGACACTCTTCTTGCTTTACTTGTCAAGGCTAACTCCTTAAGCTCACTCTAGTTACTTGTGCGTCATATATGCTTCACTTCGCCAATTAGCTCGACAATAGCAATGCAACTCTTGCATTACCAACTTGTTTGCACTGTTCGGACTTTGGCCCTGCCTTGAACCAATGCATAGACTAAATATTAGTCTATTTAACTCTTCTTGCATCATCCTTGAGTTTGGGCCAACTCAATTCCATGGATATGCATCGATGACAACATCGCATGTTGCATCTGTCAACTTTGGCCATGTCTTGCCTTTCCTCAATGAAGCCTTATTGTGTCGGCCAATAAGCTTCATTCCTTAGCCAAATGTATTTACAATGTAGCGCCACTCTTGTGCTTCATTGTCCCTGTAGGGTTATGTCATTCTTGACACTTGACAGTTTATACAGTATACCGCTATTATGGCTTCCTATTGCGCCATTACGGCTATACTGACTTGGCCTGCAACTCTGTAACGCGTCATAATTATGCATCACTTGCAGTACTGTAACAAACCTCCCCCACATAATCTGTTCAACATCCTCGTTGAACGCAACATCAGTTCAGTTTCAGCTGAACTTTCCTTGGCCTTATGCACCCATCTGAGCCCTTCTCAGAATCAGCAACTTTGCTTGGCCTTTAACCTTGCCAAATCTTTTCTGCCTAGTGCTTTACGCCACCACTTAGCTTGTTTGCTTTGCCATTGAGCCTATGAATTCCAGCTTCATTGTCGCATCGTCGACTATGCTTCAATCTCTACTTCATTCGCATCTCAACACCCAAATGCCACTTACAATCTGTTGCTATGCCCTTGCATCAGCAAAAAATTTTCTTTCAAGACATTCCGTGCCTAAGTGTACACTTCAAATAGCCAACATATCTGGGTGATATGTATAACTTAGTTTACTTGCCTTCAACTCCGACTGACATTGCACTCTTGCAATTCAACAGGCCTTATTAGACTAAGAGTTCTTCAATCATGTTGCAACACTCTTTTGCAAACTCGACTGAAATGCATGACATTAGCCATGACTTAGGATACCCCTAACATTAGACCGACTCTCCCACCGAGCCAAGGTTCCTCTTCACGTGCCTTTGAAACTAGCACTATAAGCATCACTTGCTCTTTCAAACTGCTACGCTTTAATGTGGCGGAAAAACAACATCATGTTCTTCCTAACAATGAGTTACTCTTAGCTCATTTACTTGATGGACTTACATCTTCATTCTTGCTGCGTTACTCCATGCTATCGCTGCCATATGCCGTCGCACTTCCACATAACTCTCAACAGCAAACTCGACTATGCCACCAACTCCTCTATTTGCTTATTTCACTTTCAGCGTCTTCTATTGTATATTTTGGCTTAATATATTGTGTAGCATCTTCCACGCGAATTAGCTTTACTTTGAACGAAAGAGGCAAGACCTTTCACTTCAAATACCCTCATTCACTACTACCTTACATAGATAGACTTCATTCCAACACCAAGGTCCACTCGACCCAAACTGAAAGTATACTCAAACTTGAGCAAATACTCATGCCAACTGATTGCAACTTGTAAGACCTAACAAGCCTTGCAATACTGACTTCAACTTTGATTCTAAGCAACAAAGGAAGCGAGACAGCAACTACTGTCCCCAATGTAGCAATTCACTTTGCCACATGTATTCTTCCAACTATCAACGTTCTTATGCGACTCCCATAACGAAGCATAATATAATTGAAACTTAGTTGAATACTCCTTTTAGACTGATGCCATCATTTTGCTTTAGCTTTCATGAAGATTTCTTCAAAAATGACCCCATGTCATTCTTATGCATCACCACTACTTTGTCCTTCTTTTTCCATGCATCTATGAGTCGCCTAATTTTGCATTTCCAACCGCATCATACATCTTGGCCATGCCCAAATCTCATTTGGCGCATGCTACTGCTGCATACATGCTATGCCAATTAGCACTCAATTCTTGACACAAACTTGTGCACCTTTGCACAACTCGAACGGACTTAACTTGGTGATTATGAGCATCACCATAGAGCTCAGCAAGTCATATCACTCAATGACTTCTGCGGACAATTATCTTGGACAATATTAACAAGGCACAATCCTTGCAAATGAGGCGCCACTACCTACGTTCCATGAATCAAGAATGCCGCATTCTTCTTCAAACTTGGAACTCATTTTTACTGCCCACGCACATCTGGCAACTCTTGTCTTTCCCCTCCGCCAAAATCAACTTGAGTAGCAACATTTGTTGATTTGCAGTCGACAAGAACATCCGCTTGTGGTTATGATCAATTGCAGGTCTTTGGACACCCTTGTCCAAGCATATTGATCCCACTCATAAACCAGGTGCAAGGACACTCCTTGTGCTCGTCTAGCATCAACGAAGAACTTTTTGCAAACGCAAGACCGTGGTGTATCGGTTTTCCCCTAACTTGCGCTTCTGTCTTCAGCCTTTCAATAAGCTTTATGCTAGATAAGAATTGGCCATCCAATTCTTCTTTTATGGCATCCCAATTGCCACAAAAATGCTGATTCACAATCAGACTTTGCATTACCACCAAGGTACATGCAATCAAGAGAGATAACTTTAATCTTCCAACTAACTGGCTACGATGAAAACATCTTCAATCTATCGCATAGACATGTTCTTCATCTTCTTTGCCACTGCAAAGGCCATCAACTTCTTTGTATTCGGGAATTTTCGCAAAATTCCCATTACCTCTTGTAATGTACTTGCTACTGATAACACCACAAAGATATGCATTCCAAATGCCTAATCTTTGTATACTTGTGAGAAACATGGGCTTTAACACCTGACTTGCACCATAGAAGTAAGCATACTCCTTAGTTTTGTCATGCCATCACTTGAAAACCCGGTTTCCAATGATTCTTGCACGTTCATCTAACACTTTGGGTAGGAATTTTGACACCTTTGTCATAAACTTTCATGGCTTGATGCTACTTCAAGCTTCAAGTTCATTCCAATTGATCTTTCCACACAAGATCAACTTCTTCTAGTCTCCATACTAGTGAAACCCAAACAATTCACCTCTGAATTTGACAAACAATGACACCAACTTGAGTAAAAGAGATAAAAATCAGCAACTGTGTCCTCTAACACAGCTCTGATACCAGCTTGTCACATGCCCATTTAATCGCCTAAAATTTTCACGGGACATGACCGGCAATACTATGTGGTTCAGTGATTCAACATCACCCACAAGTACTCAGCCTTGCACACTTGCATCAAAGTATGCATCTGCCTTCACTCAATAGGCAATACGCAACGGAAGTCTTTTTTTCTTTCTCTCTAACTCTTCATGCCCCCATAATCATAAGAGGTTCTGCCATGCACATCAACAATTCTCACACAAACCAGCAACATAATGAACACAAAGACATGACACAATTAACCCATTTTATTGTATCAAAGGAAGATTACAAAACTCGTCCATCACATGGACCAAAAACAGGCCATTCACCCTCTTGGTGAATGCCTATATAACTCTCCCAAACATGAGACTAACTCTCTCCTATGTAGCCTACTGATTTTTCCCACTCCTTAGGACTATTTATATAGTAGTTACAATGGCCAAAACCGTGCACAACACTTGCACACGCATGGAACATCCATGTGTCCCATCAGGTAGTTTCTATAACCGCCAGCTTACTTTTCAACCGCCACCTTTTGTGTTGTCAAGCCAACAGATACCACATCTGTTCTTGGTGGTTAGAAACACTCCAACATGGTTATAACTTCTTTTATAACCGTTCTACTTTGTCTCTCATCATTGGCATGCTTGTGAAGCTCGTAACCAACTCGTAACCGTCACTTGAGCCGTATTGCACCACTCGTTGCACCATACTGGATTCTGCCTAGCTCCAACGTTTAGATCTCTTGGCCCTACATTTTTATTACTTTAAACTGATGCACGGACACTCTTCTTTCTTTAATTGTCAAGGCCAACTCCTTAAGCTCACTCTAGTTACTTGTGCGTCATATATGCTTCACTTCGCCAATTAGCTCGACAATAGCAATGCAACTCTTGCATTACCAACTTGTTTGCACTGTTCAGACTTTGGCCCTGCCTTGAACCAATGCATAGACTAAATCTTAGTCTATTTAACTCTTCTTGCATCATCCTTGAGTTTGGGCCAACTCAATTCCATGGATATGCATCGATGCCAACATCGCATGTTGCATCTGTCAACTTTGGCCATGTCTTGCCTTTCCTCAATGAAGCCTTATTGTGTCGGCCAATAAGCTTCATTCCTTTTCCAAATGTATTTACAATGTAGCGCCACTCTTGCGCTTCATTGGCCCTGTAGGGTTATGTCATTCTTGACACTTGACAGTTTATACAGTATACCGCTATTATGGCTTCCTATTGCGCCATTACGGCTATACTGACTTGGCCTGCAAATCTGTAACGCGTCATAATTATGCATCACTTGCAGTACCATAACACCATCCATGTCTCCGCGCCAAGGCATGCCGACCATGCTAGCCGCACCACCGTGCCAATGGAAAACCATGCCAGCCACGTCTTTGCGCCTAAAACATGCACGAGCATGTCAACCATGCCACCATACTGTTGGATTCCAAATGAAGGGTTGCGACAATCGACGACTACCTTTCCCCCTGAGATGCAGATCTCAGCCGTACAAGTTCGACACCAAACGCGTGGCAACTTCTGGCCCAGTGCCAAAACTACACGGTTTGTACCAAACCCTAATTTTGGGCGTGCCTAAAACATGCACGAGCATGCCGACCATACCACCATACCGATGGCTGCCAAACGAAGGGTTGTGACAATCGACGGCTACCATTCCCCCTGAGACAAGTTCACCACCAAACGCATGGAAACTTCTAGCCCAATGCCAAAACTACACGGTTTGTACCAAACCCTAATTTTTCCACACCAAAGCCATGCCGGCCATGCCACCATGTCGCTGGCTACCAACATCCCTCTTGAATTCTTCCTGAGTTTTACTTTCGGGATGTTTTTACCTCCCGAACGAGCTCATAACCTAAATATTCCTAGTAAGGAGATAATAAATTCTTTTCCGTACATAATGGAGGGGAGGACTTCAAAATCTGAGTCCGTATGAGAATTCTACATCGATTCTAGTAAAGGGCGCTAATTAGGGTTTCAGCATACCAAACCCTAATTTAGACAAAGCCACAAGTGTTTCCCTTCCAAGCCGCATACTGCCAGTGGCTCCACTCCACGTTAAAGCCATGCCGGCCATGCTTTCATGTCGCTGGCTACCAAATAAAGGATTGCAACGATCAACGGCCACCCTTACGTCTAAGATGCAGATCTTAGCTGTCCAAGGTCATCAGCTAACGCATGGCCACCTTTGGCCCAACGCCAAAATCCTAGCTTGGCCACACCTAACCACGTTAAAGCCATGTCGTCCATGCTTTCATGCCTCTAGCTACCAAACGAAGGGTTGCAATAATCAACGGATGCCCTTCCATCTGAGATGCAGATCTCAACCAGTCAAGTTTACCACCTAAAGCATGGCAACTTTCGGCCCAAGGCCAAACATCACGGTTTGTACTAAAACCCAAATTTTGGCCACGCCTAAACGATGCCAAGCCATGCCGGCCCTAAATTATGCCGCTGGCTGCCAAACGAATGGTTGTAACAATCAACATCCCTTCCATCTGAGATGCAGATCTCAACCGTCCAAGGTTGCCAGCTAACGCATGGCCACCTTTGGCCCAATGCCAAAATCCTAGCTTAGCCACACCTAATCACGTTAAAGCCATGCCGGTCATGCTTTTATGTCGCTGGCTACCAAACGAAGGGTTGCAACAATCAATGGCCACCCTTCCATCTAAGATGCAGATCTTAGCCGTCCAAGGTTACCAGCTAACGCATGGCCACCTTTGGCTCAACGCCAAAATCCTAGCTTGGCCACGCCTAACCATGTTAAAGCCATGTCAGCCATGCTTTCATGTCGCTGGATACCAAGCGAATGGTTGCAATAATCAACGGCTACCCTTCCTATCAAGATGCAAAATCTCGACCATCGAGGGTCACCACCGAGCCGGCAAATCTCCCAAGATCTACTTGCCAAACAGCAGCAACATGCTACATGTTTTCCACGAAAACACTCGAGACATCAACACATGTCACAAACTGGGGGATGCTCATTAGGTATTGGTTTGGCGGTTTACAGCGTGCGACGTATACTACGCCCGTTACAAGACAGTTTCATAAAGATGAGGCGGTTAATAAATACAGGGAGTAATGGTGAAACGCTTTCCTTCATTATGGAACATCAATTCCAGGCGTTACCGGTTACCACCTCCTCCCATTTACTCATATGTTTCTATTTCTTACGAGACCAGAGTACGTTTCACTTGGACTTGTATAAATAGGTCTTACCTATTTCCACCGAACAACAAGTTTTGGTCAGGAGCATACAACACTCAGAATTCACTTGTTAGATTTCTCATCTGTTAGCCTTCACTTTCTGATACAAGTCAAAACAACTACTCTTCCAGAATCGACTATTCTGGTCTCAACACTCTCTTCGCTTCCCTCC
The DNA here is from genome assembly GCA_023529315.1 of Papaver bracteatum. Taxonomy (NCBI): domain Eukaryota; kingdom Viridiplantae; phylum Streptophyta; class Magnoliopsida; order Ranunculales; family Papaveraceae; genus Papaver; species Papaver bracteatum. Next base: position 4,354,296 of record JAJJWX010005152.1, read on the forward strand.
CCAAAACAATCCTTCTCCTTCACTTTGTGACCGAAGCAAGTCTGTAACGTCTATTTCTTAGTTTAGGCCGAATTTGTACAGATTGATCTCTCGAATCTAAGTTACTCCCGTGCAGTACATTCTTTAAGATTTAGACTCGTTTCTCACCCACTCACTTGAAATTACCGAAATCAGCTGAACCGTTTTCACTCTCAAACAGGAATATAAGGCATCTTTGATTTTCAGCTGTACCTCATTGTTAGATAATATTGGCTCTTCCAGAACCATCTATTTATTATTTATTATTTTTAAATTTTACCATCTATTAAATTTGTTGAACCAGAGATAATGTTTATTTTTTCCTTATGTCCTTTTAAACCAGTTTAATACTTACTACTGCTAAATATTGTATTAGTTGTTTCGCTATTTACCAAACAAATATCTTCGCCGCCAAGATTGATTTTTGATAGATTATTTATGGAATTCATTTTCTACACAACAAATATAATACATGAATAACAGAGAGTTAATCTTATATCAAACATGTATTTATACATAAGAAAAAATATACAAACCAAAATACAACTTAGAACACACACAACTATACTATAAATTTTAAAAATTCACAACATACTTAACTAGTTATGTTCATCATCATCTGACTTAGTAAGAAAGATATATCCCACTTGTCTCTTCTGACTTTGTAAGAAAATCAAAGTTTAAATGGAGGAAGAACTAGTAGAACTGTAGAAGCCTCATTAACTTTTATAATATTTTTCTCAATATAAACAGTGTGTCGCTTCAGGGATGCTTATAATAGATGAACAAGATGCTCGCAGTATGATATCTACGCGACCAATGACCACTTGTATCACAACTTTAACATTTCCATGTTTTTATAGGCTTGTCAAACAAATCTTTTCTTTTCTCTGACTTCTGCTCTTTTTTTGGTGTGTCATCATCCCACACCTGGTGATTTGGCTTTAACCGTGATTCTTGCCTTGGTTCTTTTTCTGGCCACGACCACGTTTTCCTTTACCCTTACTACCCTATCAATTACTACTTGTAGAACTCGTTGTCGCATCGCATGTGCTTCAGGCACAGAAACAGATCCCACATGATGAAATGCATGATTTCTCAGTAAAACTCATTATTCCGATCTACAACATGCATACATGAAATTAACTCGGAATACTTTCTAGAAAGACGTTCTCGATATTTTTGTTGCAAGACAACACTCGAGGCGTGAAAAGTGGTAAAAGTTTTATACAACAATTGTTCATTAGTTACACTTTTACCACACAATTTCAGTTATGATCTGATTATAAACAATGGAGAATTGAGTAAACTAGACTTTTTGCAGCCGACATTTCTATCAAAAATTACATTTCATGGATTCTGGATGCTAAGTTACATCTTCAGGCAAAGAATCTTGCCCATACGATTAAAGTGGGAGATGATGCATCCGAGTAGAATGCATATCCACGATGAGTTAAGATCTGAATATATGCCCGTTAGGGACCCTGGGGTTTTGTGGAATTGCTTGAAGGATGGATATGGCGACCCGGAGATGGTTATTCTCCCTAAAGCTAAGAATGACTGGTTGGATCTACGATTGCAAGATTTTTAGTCTGGAGATGTAACTCAGCATCCAGAACCCATGAAATGTAATTTTTGCTAGAAATGTCTGAAGCTGCAAAAAGTCTAGCTTACTTAATTCTTCATCGTTTAAAATCAGATCACAACTGAAATTGTGTGGTGGAAGTGTAACCAATGAACAATTGCTACAGAAAACTTTTACCCAGTATTGTCTTGCAACAAAAATACCAAGAACGTCCTTTTAGAAAGTATGAAGAGTTAATTTCATATCTGCATTTTGCATGTTGTAGATCCGAATAATGAGTTATTACTGAGAAATCACGCATTTCGTCATGTGGCCTCTGTTTCTGTGCCTGAAGCACATGCGACAACGAGACTGGATGATAATAAGGATAAAGGAAAACGTGGTCGTGGCTTAGTTAAATTCGACGACATAACAATAATATAATAACTAAAGTTACCTTCCGCTTCCGAAAAAACTGGCAGCGTCTATCTTTTTGGAACCAATAAACATCCCAAAGCTTGATTTAAATAGAACTAACTCATGCTTGATTAACATGTGAAATAATCAAACTACTAATTATATTACTTATTAAGCACTAATACTAACTAATAATCTCAAGTAATTTGTAACTAACAGCAGAGAGCATGAGAGAGTGAGACAGATTTCTCGTAAACTTTATAAGAAATGGTATATTCTAAAAGCTACTAACTTCATGGCTATTTATAGTGATCTCAAATCAACCGACCCATGACACACACCTGCTTAATGTGTTGAGCATCATGTAAGTCCCAACATGCATAACAACACTCACAAGCTCTTGGTGTCAATATAGTTTCACCAATTTTATGCACGCAACTAGTGTGATGATAGGATGAAAGAAAACTTATTAATATCTCACGGTTAAATGACACATATGTCATGAGTAGATAGTCACTTCATTATATAATAACTCAAAAAAGTAAGTCATTATTCACATTGTTATCATAAAAGATTTAGCAGATTTGACCAACCTACTAGAGAACTGAATAAATAATAAAAGACACATCCACACACCAAATTGCATTCTCGTCTACCGACCAAAACAAAACAAAACCTCAAACCCCGATTTCAAGGAAGTTATATTGAGATACAAAGACACCTTAAACATGAGTTAAGCTAAAATTACATTATATAAATGTATTCAGGGGTTAAATACAAGGTACGTTTTGTAGATGTCAATTGCCCTGCATATCGAGCATCTCATCTAGACCTTTCAGTTTCTTTAGTCCTTCACTAATTAAGAAACGTATCCGCTGCTTATCATCACAATGCCGATTCTTCTCTATCTCTTGTCTAATTGTAATTTCCAACTCAGCTGTAAACCCCAATTGTAAATAAGGTAAATTCACTTCCTCCATCTAAGGGGAAAAAACATAAACAATTTCATTGCCTCTATCTAAGTTATTGAAAAATTGATTCTTCTCTATCTCTTGTCTAATTGTAATTTCCAACTCAGCTGTAAACCCCAATTGTAAATAAGGTAAATTCACTTCCTCCATCTAAGGGGAAAAAACATAAACAATTTCATTGCCTCTATCTAAGTTATTGAAAAATTTCAACTCTGGTTACAGACCTTGAGTATTTTGGGAAACTCAAGTACATAGCACGATTTAGAAAAGAAAAAAAAGGAATGAAGACAGTACTGGTGGAGTTTAGTACCCATACCAACTGATATCATGCTACAGTACTTGTGGAGTTTAGTACCCCATACCATCTGATATTATGCTACGTCAAGTGGTAATTTCATCACAGTGGCCAAAAAGGGTATATACTTGATAATTTCTAAGAATGAGAGAGAGTTAATGGGATTCACCTCTGGCATGAGAGGGTGCCCGTCGGGAAACCCTGAGTGATTGTCTGTAGAGCTTCAGCACCCGAGCACGTAATATGAAACTCTGCAAATCGAAGGAGAGGACCATAATTGGTTCTTTCCAACATATTTTTTTTATCAAAATTCAGAACCATACTCATACGCACGTAACAAAAGTCAAAAATTAAAATAAGTCAAAAGATTGATTCATTCTTAACATCCAGCTTACAAGGCAGCTAATTACACAAACATTTAGATCTATAATCGACTACAAGTCCTAAAGAAAAGCAACTAAGGAGTAAAGACTTGATGTAGCACATGAACTGGATCGTGAGGTTCAACTTGGTGTTTGGAAGTTGTTTTAAACGTAAAAATGAGACCTCTATGTTGGAAGATTACAAGGGTTAGAAACTAAAGCACTAAGATTGGAAGGTTCAAACAAAAGGTTGCTGTATTACACTTACACATAATCTTTAGCTTACGCAGACCTCACTTGGTCCTTTCTTATTACAATCTCAGACTACAACTACACATTCCTATTTATAGGCTTTCAACAACTGACATTAGTAATCTCAATTCTCAATTCTCGAGCTCAATCTCTCTCTAGAACTTAAACCACTGATTCTTAGTTAAGTCAGTTGTCCATGTGTAGTTGTAAATTGAGATTGTAATGAGAAGAACCTACAATTCTATACTTGAAAAACCATAGAGTTTCATGTAACCACAAGCTATGAGATATAGAAAACAATGTTTCTAAACCTCTCCAAACCCAGCTAGTCTACATTTCCATCATACCGGTATGAACCTGAGAAGGGTGTACCCTGTGACGGAAACGAATCTTCGACATCAATCATCAGTTTTCATCACCGAGACCAGGTTGTGTACTCCTGCTGTGCTAACAGAGTGAACCAATTGCAATAACGACTTACAGATAGTTTCGTCAAGTATTACTGATGAAACTGTCAGGATTAGACCTCCAGAATCTCTCTTGGGAAAGTTAAAGAGGGTGAAGATTCGCATTCAGAGAAAATTATGGGAGTGTTCAGTTACTATCTGCATTATGAGACTTGAAGATCCATATGCTTAGAAAACTTAAACATAGCTATACCCTATCAAAAGTCAAGCATTACAAATAAAAGAAATCTAGGTTAGATGGAGCACCTAAGCTAGGTTAACTTGTGCAATTAAAAAACTATTACAACCTACTTTCCAATTCCAATCAGACCCTTCTTTCAATAAAATTAAGAACCAGTGTTTCAAGAATGAATGCCTATATACACTAATTAGCTAATTCACTAACCATGCTCACATACATGTTTTCATCCTTCAACACAGATACCTCCTATTGCTGACTTACATATGATACCGAAGTTAATGATTTCATTAACAGTGCATAGGAGAAAACTTCCCTACACTATGCAAAATTAGAATGCATAGGTGATAACTTCCCAAGCATTCCCAGACCTAAGTTGAAAATTACCAAATCTGCCGAAGTAATCTGTGACAGAAGTAATAGAACACTTCAAGTTCTAAAGCTCTTTTATTAGCCCAGAGACCCAACCTAATACACAATTTAGATACTGTTTTATAACAAAACACAAATGAAGTGGGCAATAGGCTAAAAACAATTAGGTAGATGAAGAGCTTATGAGCAAAGCATTCATAATTATTAGTGGGATTGACGCCATTAATGAATGAAAGTAAACCATAAGTGATCAATGCTAAAAAAGAAATCTTACGGTATAATTCTGAATACTATCAACTCAATCTAACCTAAATCAAACAATACTATCAACTCAACATAACCTAAATCAAACCTAAGTGGCCCCTAAATTCATCCCTACTTTTATTTCAAAGTAGTAGTAATGAGAGAGACAGAAAGCTTGTTACCTTTTGGCACTTCTCCGAGGACAATAGAAGCCTCAAGTTCTCCGTTTCAGATTTCGGCTCTTCAGTATAATCAGAGAATTGTTGCTAGTACAATAATTAGAAAGAACCAGTAGTATCAGACAAGGTTTGAAAATCGGGTCACGGGCACTAGGCGTAAGCGTTATAACGCGTTTTGAACGGGTGTGATAACGGTTAAATAGAAAAAATAAATAAATTGTGATCTGAATTTCCTATCTAATAGTAATCACATGCGTGAAAACGGATATAACGGGTCTAAATAACTTTGTGACTACGTTTTTTTTTTTTTTTTTTTGATTTTTTATTTATTTGTTTTAGGGTTTTTTACATACAAATTTATGGATATCTTGTAAAAATTCATAACCATGAGTTTATGACTTATAGCAATGCATTGTAGTTATCGTCTACCGACAATATTTATACACGCATACTATCACTATCAACTTGATATTATCAAGTTGTCACTTGAATAGTTGAATGCACTCCCCAATCTTTCTAATAATGCATATCCGTATCCGTATGCAAAAACAGTCAAAATTTTATTGTCAATGCATATCCATATCCGTATGCATATCCAGAACTTCTCCCTCCACCGTACGAATGGCATGATCCATAAGTTGAAATCCCATATCAAAGGTTGCCGGTGAGTAACTTTGTTTATGACTTTGGTAATCTAACATTTGGAGACAATACACAAGGTCATGAAAATGTAAATCCCATATACAATTCTCATTACACTGTCGATCGTCCAGAAGAAGATACCCGAGGAATAAATGAAGAGTATAATTCCAATATTTATATCAATAATGAAGTAGATAATCGTAATGATGATGAGGAAGAAGACTATGGATATGAAGATGATGAGGAAGAAGACTATGGATATGAAGATGATGATACTGTTAATTACGACAACCAAATGAATTACGAGAACCAATATGAGGCGGAAGAGGAGGAATCAACTAAGAATCATCGAGAAAATAGACAATACTTGAATAAGTCGAAAAAGAAGTCTGCTTCAAGTTGGTTTGTTTTAGTTTAAAATTTCAAGCACTACTAGTACTATCACTAGGTTACTTATTGTAAGTTTATAAAATTTGAAGTGTTTGATCATATATGTATGACATACCTTTGTATTAATTTTAAAATTCTAGTTGTAAGTTTGAAAATAAAAATTGCATAAGAATTTCTCCAACTTAATTTCCCCCCCTAAAAAACGGGTATAACGGGCGTGGAAACGGAAAATACGGTCTAAAAAACTTGTGTTAAAATGTTATTTAGAATAAAAAAACAGAAATATCAATTTTAGAAAAACGAAAATCACATACGTGAAAACGGTTATAACGGGTCTAAATAACGTCGTTTTTTCCTATTTATTGGTGTTATTTAGCCAAGTGTATCAGTGAGCCTCACGGCAACGCTATGTAGGCGTGACCGTTATAACGGCCATTTTTTCCGGAAAAACGGCCGTTTTTCAAACCTTGGTATCAGACTATCAGTTCCAATAGTTCCGATTCGGAACCTATAAACAAGTTCGGTTATAGTAGAGGTATGTGTACATGGTCACCAAAATCGGCCGATCCAATTTTGTCCAAATCTATCCAGTTCCCCTCAACTGAGGCCTACAGATTAGATCAACTAAGAGCATCTCCAACGGGCTGTGATGTGCTTCATATGTGGTTGAGGTAGGAAAACATCCTTTGGAAACTTAAAGTCTACTATTTCCATAATTTTAGGAATATCACAAAGATAATCTCCAACCAAGTTTTGATAACAAATGTAGTCTACTTGTATTTATTTGGTTGGTTGGATTTTTTTTTTTTTAGTTTTATCTTTATCCTTTTCAGTTTACTTTTACAAAAAGAATAATGATTACATCTTCCAAGAGAACCTCTGAATCTAGAGGATGGCTTAGAGGATGTGAGAATAAATAACTGGCCAACTCATCTGCACATTCAACCTTACATTCCAGATGAGAAGGTTTTTTGATAAAATTTTGACAAATCCTACGTGGCCATAAAAGTAGGGAACTGTTAATGTCCCATTGGAGATGCTCTAACAAGCACAATGCGAGTAAGTAAAACAACTATAGTGCGTGGAATCCTCCTCCTATATAATGCAGAACGGAAGCGTGAACAAAGAATTTGGTAGTAAGGTAGAAGAATATTTGAGAAATCTCAATATTGATGATAATAATAATGTGTTCTAATACAAAGGACTTGTCCCCTATTTATAGAGAAGACAATAAAACTAACATTCCTAAAATAATCAAACTTGAAAAATAGAATTAAATAATTACTAAAAATAAGTAATTCTAAAAATAAGAAATACCACTCTAAATTAATTAATCTCTAACAATAATAATAAAATATAAATCATAAATCTAACGGATGTCCTACATCAGGCCCTCCATCTTGAAAAGAATTCGTCTCGAATTAACAATGTAGTGAAGAACATGTGCTACATCAGGCCCGTCATTTTGAAAAGAAATCGTCTTCGAGTTCAGTAGATATTGCAAACGACCAGTCCAACAAATAATATACTTTGAGTAAGTTAATGATCGTTGACTAAAACACCATATAATAAATCGTTGAGCATAAAAGTTGATGTCGATATTGGTAACAACTGGAGTAGTAATTATTTCACAGTACTTTTGACCAATAGAAATCTTTGTGGATGGTTTTTGATCTTCAGCAACAGGAACAACATGATTAACATTCGAAACCCATAAAGAAGGTATTAATGGTGAAGAAAATATTGGTGTTTGGGACCTGTATTGTTGGAGGAGTAGCCTCATCGATGGTATCGAGCTGGGACGAATCCAATTGATCTAACATAATCTTTAATTTTGCGAGTCGACAATATTTTTCCTTTTGTAAATCCGCAACTTCACGGAACACGTCATCAAATTTGACATGATCCAAATAGAAATTAAACATGATAACAACGCTTGATAGCTTGGTTAAGAAAAATATGGATTAGTGGACTTGCTTAATTAAGGTATGATAATGGGCTTGTTGTTGGTAAAGGAAGATTATAGTATAGTGGAGAGAAATTTGGGGTATTGTTCGGGAGAAACAAATTGAAAAGAAAAGAAAAAGTGGGAAACGTGGCTACTAGATAGGAAAGAAAAGAACAGTAGAGAAAGAAAAGAAAATATAGTGCCGGACTAAAACTTTAAAAGGGGAAGAAGACGTAGCGGTGGTAGTAGGAAATTAGGGGTTTGGCAGGGAGCAAACAGACGAGATTTTTTTTTTTTTTTTTGTAATTGAAAATAAAAGGATAGTTGATAATAGGGTTTAGAAGAAGAGATGCGGAGATCTCAATAAGTAAAGGTGACGAAAGGATAGAGAAAATTTAGAAGAAAAGAATAAGAGGATCGAAGCTGAAGCCGAAGCTCGTGATGCCACTTAATGCATAATGGAAGCGTGAATAAAGAATTTGGTAGTAAGGTAGATGTAGTTGCAGAATAACCTACAACTACACCCTCAGTAGAATTAGTAAAACTTGAGAAGTTCTTGATGTTGAATGACAACTTTTTTATTAATTCTCTCAATTGATTACCAAGAAGTATCTAAATGGAACTAGAATAGTCACAACTTTCTCTATTCTCTTTTCTAAGATAATTTCTAATACTCATTAAAAGAACCTCTCGAATTTTACATTTGAACTCCTATTTATAATGAACTTTGTACAGCTGTATATGTGTTGCGAAGTATCGCAACACATCTTCGTACGATTATTCTATCTTCGCAAATCTTCATACTTACCTGTGCTTCCTCTATCTTCGTATTGTTTTGTAACTCTTTCCTCTTATATTTGTCATGATGTTCGTAAGCTATTGCCTTGTGATATTCGGTATCTACATCTTGCCTCTTCTCATGTCAATTATACGAAAAAGGAATGTCATGAGAACCTCTATTCTCGTAAATTTAATATAGTTATCACCACCTGTTAAATTCGCAACACGTATTTTTTCTTTTCCATTACCTTTTTGACACGTTTATTCGTAACCGTTCTTTTCAACCGTTCACGTTTAATCGCATTGATGAGTTTCTATCTTCATCGAATTCTCTCTTCTTTATAAATATTATCCTTTGTTTTTTCTTTTTATTCTCTTATCTTATTCATCTTCCTCATCACTTCTGCCTCTGCAATTTATTCCCTTTTTCTGTTACTACGATTTTTTATCTCTTTCACCTCTTTTCCTTTCTATTTTCTATCTTACATCCAATGGCTCCAAAGAAGAAAACTATTGAACAAATTAATGCAGAGCTTGCTGATAGGGACCTCATTCTTTCTGAAATTGATGGTTATGACAATAAGTCTTCTCTCTGTGTGAAGCTCTTTACCAATTTTATTTGGAATTATCAGAGAGTTTTAATCTCACGAGGTCAAATCCTCGCAGGTCTTCCTCTTCCTCTTTATGATGTCAATCTCCCTTTATTCTATGAAATTATTTCCCACCCCAATTTTTCATGTGCCATTTATCAATTGACTGGTGATTGCATTCGCATTCTGGTTGAATTCGCAACTCGTCTTTCTTCTTTGGAAGATCTTTGTATCCAGTTAATCTTAGGAAACCTGGATTTCAAGATATGGAGATTATCGCTGCAGACTATATAGTTGAGGGTTTCTTTAAAAATTACACATTAATTCCTGCGAGGAAAGAAGATAAACGTTGGGGTGTTCGTCTTCACCATAAAGCTAATATCGCAGCATATGACCTTCTTATGCACGACATTGATTATGCCTCGGGAAATAATAAAACACCTCGTCGTTCTAATGATGAAGATTGGTATAACTACCCTTTAGCATTATCGGGCTCTTATATTTCTGGGATAGTAGATCTTCCTGCGAACCTTCGTGATCGCAATTATAAACCTTGGGTTTATAAAAATGTATGTACCTCCATATCCTTATCTTCTATTTATTTTCAAATGAGGTAAGAAGCACTCTTATATGCTTTTTAAACAATATATTGTTGCCTCTGTTTCTTATCCTTATTTGAATTTGAAGGTTCTTTCTGATCTTCCTGAGGTTGTTGCGAGTGAGAATAAGAGTTCCACTTCTTCCAAAAGGTTAACTGCGAGACAAAAAACACTTCGCTCTGCGAAGGATACCCAAACTTCTGGTAGTCAAGATGATGCTCTTCGCAAAGGAAAAAGGAAACTTGAAGATGTTGTGTATGATAGGATGAAGAAGAATAAACTCTCAATCGATTCTTATTCCAATGTGATCTCTTCTAATGAAAATATTGACGAAGATCAAGGTGATGAAGATGATAAATTTTCTGAAAAGGACTTTAATTCTAATTCTGATACCCTTTCTGATAAAGGAAATGATGATGATGATGATGATGCTGATAAAGGTGAAGATGAAGATTATAGTAATCCGGAAACTTTTGCTTTAGTAATGATTCGTGTATCTGAGGCTTTTCTACATTCTTCTCGTGGACTAGGAAACTCTCCTACTGCGAATGCTCGTAAGCTTATTGCGAAGGCTTGTAAAGTTCCTACTGTACTTAATAACAACTCTCTCAAAGGAATTTCAAGATTCGTCTCTCCTGCTTCATTATATTCTTTAGGGAGTATGGTAAGTTTCTTTTCTATTCCTTGTTTGTTTCCCTTATTTCATTAATTTCTAACCCTTTTTATTTGTTCAGGTTGGAAGAGTCGATTCTTGCAATTTGCTTTCGATTGGGAAAGACGTCATTCCATTTCTGAGAAGAAAACTTTAAACCGTTGTAAGAGGTTAGAGGTTGAAAATTCAAGACTTCGTCAGAGGATTGAGGATTTAAGTATTGATAACGCCGAACTAATATCCCGTCACGAAGATAATCCAAAATCTGCGAGCATCGCAGCTGATAGTTCTTCTCTTCTTGAGGAGAATAATCATATAAAGCTTGAAAACTCTTCTCTTCGTAATGATAAAAAGCAATTAGAAGGTAAATTCTTCGTAGTGGTGAGTATTTTAATTACTTTTCTTTCGTAATTTGCTAACCAATTCCTTAACTTCTTTCCTTTCTGCAGAAAATTATGCGAAGATGAATGATGATCTGGAAACTATTCTTGCCAGTCGTAAGAAGAAGATTTCTGATTTAAGATCTCAACTTCTAATTACCCAGCACAACCATAGTTTATATGTCAAGCGTTTTCGAGCTAAGATGACTCGCAAGATTTGTGAAGACAATCAAATTCCTCTCAAGAAGTACCATACGCTCCTTTCGAAGAAATTCTTGAAGATACCCCATATCCGGAAATCTCGATAGTGAAGTTGAAGATGATCTCTCTGAAGAAGAAAAAGAAGATCATTTTGATGGGAATAAATCCCCAGAAGAATAGCTTCATTCTTTTTTGTATATCTGTTCTAGTTCTTTTCATATTGTCTGTTTGAGTACAACATTTTCTTCTTTCTTGCACTTTTGATCAACCAACAATTTCTTTTTGAAGTTTAACTCGTATTAATATCTTAATTTTGCGATGATGAATTGATTTTTATTTGATCACGTGTTTCCCTTATTCGCATAACTTGATCATGTGGAGAGAAATAATATATCTTAAAGACTTAGCTTAGTATTCCCTTTCCCCTTATTATTGCTCTTCATATGATCAAATATCGCTGGAAGTATTAGAATATCTGCCTCAATTTTAATTTGCGAAGCTTCAACTTGTTGCAATTAAGAAATCTTCCCAAAAAAATACGAGGTATGAAATATCCTAAGAAATACGAAGTATGAAATATCCTTAAGAAGTATAAGAAGTATAAAATATCTTTGAAGAAGTATAAGAAGTATAAGAAGTATTTAATCTGTGAAGAATTCTTCAATGTATGAATGAGTATAAGAAGTATTTAATCCTCGCAAAATCTGATAAATGTGAAATATCCATTGAAGAAGTATAATAAATATGAGACGTTCTTGAAGAATTATAAGAAGTATTCAAGTTGTGGAGAAATATTCAATATGTGAAGAAGTATAAGAAGTATGTAATTCTCGTAAAATTTAATGAGTACGAACTATTTGTTTTTGATTGCGATCAAAATTGCATCTTTTGTTATATCTTCGTGAAAATTCTTCAATGGGGCTGTCTTCTTTGTTAGGACTTCATGATATATATTCTTGTAAAAATTCTTCAATGATATTGGCCAATTTGTCTTCTTTGTTAGAACTTCATGATATATGTTTTTGTATAAATTCTTCAATGATATTGATGGAATAATTTTCAATAATTGTTGTGGTCTTATCATGCCTTCCTAAGTAAAGGTCTTATTTTGCCACCTCTTTTTTGATAATATTTTTGTACTTGCGATAATATGACAAGTTTGAACATTCTTGCGAATATACAACCTCGTTACATTATCATCTTGCGATGAAATCGCAGGACGTTTTTACACTTTCATGTAATAACCCATTGATCTCATCTTAACTTCTTTGTTATGTTCTGCAAGTTCTCTTTATATATATATTTTTATTTTATTTTATTTTAGAATGCTCGCAGAAATTCAGTTGTTGCACAAATATGACAAGCCTTTATGTTTTTGCAAACAAGAAACCTCGTGACATTTGCGTCTTATAGCACGTATCAGCTCCCTAATGGAGGGTTCTTCCCTTTATCTTCCCCTTGGTTGCCCCTTCAAGGAAGCGTACATCGACCATACAAGGTTATCTCTTCCCATCCGGTTCTGCAAACAACCAGCTTTTTATCGCAACCTCTTATCCTTTTTTCCTATAGGGCTTATAGTTACTAGGTTGCACCCTATGGGGTATCTTTGGGCCAAGTGCATTATTTGCCAAGACTTGTCAAAAATGGCAGATGTGCTTCAAGCCCACCCGGAACTCTTGACTCAACCGTGTACCTCGGCGCCTTGATCGTTTTCTGCACTTCTTGGGAAAGACAGTATGCCTTAGTCGCCCAACCTAAATCATGTTACACCGCATAATATTGCGTAATGTCGCAAGATTAGGTGAGAATCCAAGGTGTCTAACCCGGATAGGTACCCTGTTATTGGGTTGTACCCCGTAAAGTTCCATGTACTCATGTGCCTTGGTGGTGTTCCGGTGTCCCTGAGCCATGCTTATAGGTACCCCCTTAAATGACATACTTTAGGACTTTTCCTCTTACGAAATGTTGCTTCACGAACTAGGTTGTACTCCACAAAGGTTTTCCTGTGTAATATTTCTGCGGCTTTCTTTCTTTTTTGAAAGTGGATCACAGATTGCGGTCTTTTATTCGCAAATTGCGGTCTTTTCTTCGCAAGTTAATGTGTGCGTCTGTCTTTAATGAAAGTTAATTGCAATAAAAAATTTGAAATTCGTAACTTTTGCATATTTCCTCATTTCAACTTCTTTTTTCTGAACGGATATCTTGTTATACTTCACGAGCAAACATATTGATTACCTTGTTGTTTCCTTACCTTCTTTCTTCTTTCTTCGCAAATCACAACCCTTTGTTACCATCATAAATATCCTGTATGATTAATGTTGTAATTTTATTCTTTCATTGTTTTAATCTTCTGCCATTAAATTTTCACTTCTTTTCACAGATCTTGCTCTTTTTCTCCAATTTTCCTTTTCAGTAATTTTTCCTTCGCAAACTTCTACCTCTGTATCGTAACATTTCTTTCCTTCATCCCAATCACCCTTGATAACTCCAACACCCTTCATATGAGGAAACTTTATGCACTGATGTAGAGTGGAATCTACGCCCAGAATTCCATGAAGCCAAGGTCTTCCTATCAAAGCATTATACGGTGATTCGACATCAACAACGCAAAACAGAATTTCAGTTCGCATTCCACTTAATGGAATTCGCATGCTTATTTCTCCTTTAGTCTTATTAGCAGTTCCATTAAAACCATAAATCTTGTAGGTAGAAGGTATTAAATCTGCATCTTTTCCCCCCATAGTTTTGTAAGAAGAATAGAACAGGATATTGACAGAACTTCCCGTATCAATCAAAATTCTATTAAGACCAATTGATTCTTCTTCCATATTATCTTCGCTTTCTTCCATATTCATGCAAATTGCTAATTTTACTACCAATGGATTATCATGTGCTTCACAACCTTCTGGAATTTCAGTGGATTCAAAAGAAATTTCACGTTTCTGCCAATCTTCAAGTCGTGAAATTTTTGCGATGTTCATTACTTCCTTTCCTTCACCATCCCTCTCATATACCCTGCTTAACACATTATCATGAAAATCCTCTATGGTTTTATATGAGTGAACAATAGAATTACAGAAGACATTCCTTGATTTTGATCCCACTTCTATATGTAGGGTTTCTCCTCCCTTTTCTTGTACTGTGTTCTCCCTGCGAGTTATGACTGGAGCCTGTGGTAATTGTTGTGACTGTGCTTGCTTAAGTAAAAAGTGATCCAGTTTCCCTTGATCAATCATTCACAAGATTATCCTCTTGATATTATTGCAGTTATTTGTAGAATGTCCATGAAAATGATGATATGAACAAAATTCATGACTTCTTGGACCCATTGGTGGTTCCTTTCCCATGTTCCATGGAGTTGGTATATGCTCTATTAGGATAATTGCTTGACATATCTTTTCTACACTTGCATTCAGAGGTGGCAACTTTATCTCTTCCCTTATCATTCTTTGACCTCCTTGACCATTGTTATAATTTTGTTTCTGGTTTCCTTGTCCAAAATAATTTTGCCTTTGTCCCCCATAATTTTCTTGCTATTGATCTAATCTTTGGATCTGTTTATTTCCTCCTCGATTATAGAAATTCCTCTCTCTATCATACTCTTCTTGATCTTTGCTACCATTGCTACTATTTTTGGCTAGCTATTATTGATTTTCTTCTCTTCTGAAATTTGCGAGGATGTTTGTGAAGTACCTGCTACGACATTGATTATTTTGGGAAGTAAATTTTCTCCTGCATCTTGACTATTAGTGTTTGCTACTGGATATGACTCCATATTGTTTTGCTTTTCCTCTAGTGTAATGTACTCTTCTTGCAATTCTCGTAACTCTGTCATCATTATGGAATTCTTTCTTCGAAGATTTGAACATACAGTTGTTGATTGCGAACATCGCATTTATGAAATACTGAGAATCAAATATCTCTCATCCACGCGCCCTGCCATATCACTGCACATAGTTTTCCATCTTCTTACTAAATGCTTCAAACTTTCACCAATTCTTTGTTTTAAACCAAACACATCTTCAATACCAAGCCGTGAGGAATGATTTGTGATATATGCTCCAAGGAAAGTTGCTTGTAAATGATTAAATGACGTAATAGTGTTCTTAGGAAGTCCTTCAAACCACTTTAGAGCTTCCCCTGTTAAGCTTGATGCGAAGTACTTGCATAGTACAGCATCATGATTCTCCCATTGTAACATGCATCTTATGTATGCTTTAATGTGCTGAATAGCACATGAAGTCCCGTCAAAGATACTGGTAAGTGTAGGAAGATTGCATTTTGGTGGAATCCCTCCCAATTGTACTTCTCTAGCAAATGGAGTCCTCGCAGCTTCTTCTATTGCTTCATCTAATTGCTTTCTATCTCCTCCTCTTCTATTGCTTATCATCCCTCTCATTTCCGCTAATTCTCGAAAAATCCGTGCGTTTGCTTCAGAATTCTCATCCATTGGCCTCTTCAACGCAGCCTATCTTCTATGTTCTTGCGTCTCTTCTCTTGCGATCCTTCGCATTCTATCATATTCTTCATTAATGTTTTCATTTGCACAATTTTGCAAATATCTTCTTTCTAAATTATCATAATTGTTTTGTTGCAGAGCATCTTGAAATTCTTGTTCTTCCCTTTCTATTCTTCTCATCCTTCTCATACGAATATCGGTAATTTCTTCTTCTTCATTTCTCCTCCTTCTGTGATTTATTTCTTCTTGATTTGCTTGTATTCTGGTTCGAAAGTTTGGTTCATTCCTTGTCATTTTTGTTTGTTGATTTCCAATTCTTCTCTTAATTCTTTCATACTCAATATTTTGATTGTTACGAGCCTCTTCACGTCTTCTTACTCCATTCTCGTAATTGTTTTGATGTACTTCTTGTTGTCTCTCAGTTTCTTCCATAAGTTGCTGCCCCTCCTATCGATTTTCTTCACCATTCTGATTGTTTTCTCTAGGATTTGGCCTAGTTCGTAAATTCTCCATGTTTTGTTCGTGGTTTGGTATTAAAATGAAGCGATTCTCTTGATTTCTTTCAACTTGATTATGTGCTTGTCCTTGCATAGTACTTTCATCATTGATTGTTGGTGAATTTTGTCCTTCTCTATCTGGTCTAGCATTTGATCTTGAAACACTTTGAGATTTCCTCCTTTGTAACATCTCATTCTCCATCCTTAATTCTTGATTCCATCTTGTTAGATTAGCACGTTCTTCAGCTTCAAACCTTCGTTCTTCTTGAATTCCTTGTCTCAATGTTTCTAACATCTCCCTTTCTCTTTCAAGAATTGTTCCTCCCATCAACCTCCCATTTTCTCTAATTTTTGGTTCTCTATATTCTTCTGCTGGTGTATCAGTTCTCCAAGTGTGTATACTCACTCGATCATGATCTATTGTTTGTTGAGCTTGATTTCTTCTATTACTCCCTCTCCTACTAGGTTCTCCTGTTATATTTGCTTCTCCTCCTGCGAGTCTCACACTTCTTCTTACTGCAGTTAATGGTTCTGATATATTTCTTCTTCTTGCCATTTTTCTGATACAGGAATCCTTCAAATTCCTGTTTCTAGCGCCAATTATGTAGTTGCAGAATAACCTACAACTACACCCTCGGTATAATTAGTAAAACTTGAGAAGTTATTGATGTTGAATGACAACTTTTTTATTAATTCTCTCAATTGATTACCAAGAAGTATCTAAATGGAACTAGAATAGTTACAACTTTCTCTATTTTCTTTTCTAAGATAATTTCTAATACTCACTAAAAGAACCTCTCGAATTTTACATTTGAACTCCTATTTATAATGAACTTTGTACATCTGTATATGTGTTGCGCAGTATCGCAACACATATTTGTATGATTATTCTATCTTCGCAAATCTTCATACTTCCCTGTGCTTCCTCTATCTTCGTATTGTTTTGTAACTCTTTCCTCTTATATTTGTCATGATGTTCGTAAGCTAATGCCTTGTGATATTCGGTATCTACAGTAGAAGAATATTTGAGAAATCTCAATATTGATGATAATAATAATGTGTTCTAATACAAAGGACTTGTCCCCTATTTATAGAGAAGACAATAAAACTAACATTCCTAAAATAATCAAACTTGAAAAATAAGAAATCCCTAAAATAAATAATGTTTTAGAATTAAATAATTACTAAAAATAAGTAATTCTAAAAATAAGAAATACTACTTTAAATTAATTAAGCTCTAACAATAGTAATAAAATATAAATCATTAGGTATCACCGGGGCCTTACGGCCTCGGTTCAACCTCTGGTTATTGTCATGCATCATGCATTCTTTGGTATTTATGTTCCATGAAAATACTTTAAAGTACTATTAACATACTTATCCGGGTATCTCATTGATATAATTCGGTAAATATTATCTAGGTATCACCATAATGATTTCCAAAATATTTATCTGGGTGTGCTTTTTATTTTTTGCTTCCAGGATAATTAAATGGTGATCATTGATTTTTAAAGTTAATGATAGTAAAAGTATAATGTGAGTTACGTGGATAATGATGAGCATTTTTATCTAATAAATTAGAACATGCAAGCGTGGTTTGAAACGAACAAATGAAGAATTAATAATAGTATTTTCCTATTCTCTAGAGCATAAAATATAAGAATCTGAAAGCAATAAGTTTAAATTTTTAAAAACCAATCCAGAAAATTTATTCAAAGAGAACAACCGTCTGATTTGAAGTTGTTTCCCCAAATTCATGGTCAGAGACCTTTGATAAGTGCAACCTTGCATTACCAAATTAATATTCATGGATCAGTAACTTTGATGTTGGGTTCCTAAACAACAACGATTCCCCTTTCTATTCATGAGCAATATAATTCCTTGTAAAATGATATAATGCTCGAACTTGGTGCATCTTGGTCTTGATAATTGGTATTCTTGACAATTCTTGACTCTTCATATATCACAAAAATCAAATTTTCTCATCCATTTTTTCTTTAACCATCGTAAATATGGTGGTTTATTGTTTAACACATCATAAGTATAATTTGATGCATAACACTCATCAACATGCGATAATAAAAAGAACAACATCCATATTGATGTGACAATTAAGCACTCTTGACAAATTCGGTCGTAAGAAACAACATCTGACAATAATTTGGATATCCACCTTCATCCGAAAATAAACAGTGAACTTATATTTTCTGTTAGTTTATAATATATTTTTATTTTCTTAGACAGTGAAATTAGGTTCCTACAACCATATTAACCATGTATCATACATTTTCTACGTGTATAAAAAAGAACTGGGTCATTTTTTTCATCTAAAGATTTAGCACAACTAAATTTTTGAATCTGTTCCATAATTCAAATTTTTCAAAATTATCCAATAATGAAAAAGTAAGAAATCATATAGGGTTATAATAAATTTGGGAATTCAATCCAGTACAAAAATGAGATACAACTGCTTTACCCGAAGAATTTATTTCTTGATTTATTTCTTCAAATAATCTCTTCTCAACTTGAAAATAGAGGTTATTCAATCGGGACAATCAGATGCATATTAATACTTTATATGTCTTAAATTTTTGGCCAACTCGAGTTCGCAATCATCAACGCAAATATATATAGGTGATGGTTAAAACGTGTGATGATCATCAAATCTTGATAAGTCTCGAACGTGTGTCTACTAACACTTCTTGAAAAAGTTTTCTAATTCCCAAAATAGAAAAAATGCTAATTCGGAAACTAAGGTATATAAGAATAGTTGTATACATGTCATTCCATAAGAAGTACTTGACCATCATGTTCCATAAGACTACTTGCTAACAGAAGCATAAAATACCAACTTAGTAGAAGAAGCAATGTTCATGTGGTATGTGTCCCCTGTTGCAATGCCCTGTATGCAATCAGTACTCTATCACCTTATTGGTATTGGACAAATCTGTTTGATATTAATTTGTCACATGACGTATCAAGTACATATTTACTGATGGCTTAAAAGGTCGTACCATATCCAAGACTACAATACTTGATAATTTTACAATTTTCTGGCCAATAAGATTAAATATTTCTTCAACAAGCATATTTTTTATCTACAACTTAATTTTCAAAAAATAGTTCCAGGGTTGATTAACACCTTTTTGTGCTCAATTGATACTGTAATTATATGGAACATAGAAATTTCATAATCTGCAATATCAAATATTTGAGGGATATATAAGAATAACAAAAGACTGCAAGAGCTAGTTAACCTTGTCCTTTTTTGCTAACTCAATTACCTGTTCAGAGATCCTAATATCACCTCTAGGTTCATAAACTTGCTCTTCCCATAATCTTTGTTTTTGATAATTGGTTTTCATAACAGTTGACACGACAAATCACAAAAATCAAACTTCCCATTACCTGTATCTTGAAAAACTGCACACCCATGCTTTTTACTTGCTCTATCCAGTCATGCACCTTCTACATAACCAACCAATCAACAAAAAATTAATATTTCGGTTATTTTGAAGTATTAAAACACCAAGCTAAAACAATATATTTGCAAATCTAAAACAATATGCTTTTAGTTATAACTTGTTAGAGACAGCTGCAGATTGTGTTATCCATTTTTCACTTGGGGATGTAGATTTGTGGTGATGAGTTCATTATTCTGGAGATTGACCGGTGGGAGCTAACTGTGATTGAGTATGTGTGTGTATATGACTGTACTTTCCGCGGATGTATCATTCATGAGAAGTATACATGATTGAATTTGTTAAAATTCTACTCCATCATGCCTCTAATTAAGTCATGGAGTTTCAAAGAGGAAACATGATACAAGAATAGTACAAACAATACTATAGAATTTCGCAACATAAGAACAGTGATATAGAGAAATTTGAAACATGAATGAATATTCTCCCTATGAAAGGCGTCTATTGCGCAGAAGAAGAAGAAAATATCAATCTAGTTGGAAACACAGTATAGGCTAATGCTTTTATTTTGGTTGGAGGAAGGACTTCGCAAACCTACACTGGTATCAGGTCATCTCCCACACCTAATTAGCCACAGTGCTTTCAACAATGTTGATCCAATGGGCACTCCGGATTCGGAAGTCACAATTGCATAGCGGATTAAACTCTATATATGGCAAACATTCCAAAAATACTTCCTCCAGGATGTTACGGTTAGAAGTACAACTCACAAATATCAGCTAGCGTCCAGGGATAATGGACCTGACTTGGGTGTTACTTCCACCAAAGTTCTGCATATGACTACTTACATTTGAATATGACCCATGGTATAACCTATGTTCTCTTCATGAGAAGGTACCTTGGTTACCATCAGGCATCAGTCTTGACAAATATTAAAATTGATGACCATCGCTGTGAATGAAGAACAAATAAAACAACTGACAAAAGCCCCAGTACTGCACCGGGTCTTAGAAAATGAGATATCATATGAAGATCATGATCGAATCAAGAAAAAGATGCCTATAGAAAGGAAAATCGTACCCATGCAAAGTTGGCACACCAATACTATTCAAAATTCCAAGCTAATGTGTAAGCCCAAGCTCCCACTTCAAGGGGTGACATTTCGGAACATGCTTGTAAAGGTTTTAGTCTACCCAAATTAATAATAATGCCATCTGTGGGAGTCAAACCCACACCTACATGGTTGAGAACCATGTGCTCTTATGTTTGAGATAAGACATCAAGCAGAATTTCCTAATGTAAGTGGGATTTAATATATCATTATATTGACACTTAGCGCAAATGGTTCATAAGCATAAAGAGATACTACCCCAACAACATAATCATCTTCAATAGTGGATATTGTTTTGATACAGTAGTAAACCTGCCCAAATACAGAAGTATGGATAATTCCTTGCTGAGTTGCTTCCATTTGATTACTTTAGTATCTTAGCATCTAATGCCTGCGGGTACACAAAAAAATTTAAGGATTTAAAAATAAAATAAAAATGCCACAAATAAATCATTGAACAACAACTGAAAGCAAAATCTAGTTAATCACTGGATGTCCAGAATATCCTATGAAAGGAATAAACACCCAACAAACTAAATGATATAAGAGGGGTTGTGGAGCTACCAATATCTTTTCTAGGACATTGAAGTGGGATATAAAGGACACTAGATCTTACACTCCCATGTTTAGAAGCTCCGATGCTAAAACACACTCGGTAGCATCTATTCTACAGTGAACTTTTAGAATAACACTATAAAATGTATGACATTCTAACGAAAAGTTAATAGAAAACATCCAGTAGTGAGCATGACTATTAACAGAAGACATCTGTTTTCTACAAAACCATATAGGAGTGTTAGTGAGAGAGACGAACCTTCTAATTATGAGAATGAGATCGTTGCGGTGATTGTAGTACATCCTTAAAGAAAGTCGACGTACCAACTCCAACTACCTGCGCTTTTGGACACCCAACAACCCTGCTAACAAAATTGCTAGGCTTAATTTCACATTTAATATAACCAAGAAATTCTCCGCATAAAAAACAAAGTTCGAAGGCTTAAAAAAATCATGGGTTTCTGTAGACATATTCTTAGATGCTTCTAGCAGTGACGAGGAGTAGTTAAAAGAACAACATAAAAAGTAAATTTTAATGTAATAACTAATTTAACTTAGATAAAACTTTAATCAGTTTTTTTGTTATTTTTTGGTTAATGATAACTATTGCTGGTTATTGTTTTTCTTGCCACAATATTGTCTGTATTTGGAACAAATAGCAGTTTGATGTCCAAAATCATATTTATCAAATTCATTCTTGATCACTAATTCAAAGAATGCTACAATGATTAATGATAGGAGTTTCAAAAATGGAATTTCGTTACTTGTATAGGGGTACTCTACATTAAAATCAGAACTACTTTGTACCTGGTACTTGTATAGGGGTTTCAAAAATAGAATTGAATCTTTTGGATTACCTGAGTTTGTATGTTCAACAATATCAAATTCTTCTAAAGTCTTCTCTTGCTTTTACTAAACCACATAAGTACCTGTCTCAACTATACCTTGGAACTCCATGATTATCCCTGGTTCCAACTTCGACACTTGTGAAAGGAGTGAAGTACAACCTTTTGTCGTATAAGACAGGCATGTCACCAGGGATGTATGTGGTCATCCTCATCTGTTGGCCTCCTCTCTTTGGCGCTTGGTGGTGTATTCATCCTTGACAACCGCAAGGATCGAATTCCCTGATTTTTAATCAGTTGAAGCATCAACAAAGTTAAATTAATAATATAGCAATCAGAATAACTGTATATGTATGTAGTAATGCATCGAATAGCAATCAGAATAAATGTATAAGTAAGTTGTAAGTAACTAATATTCTTGGATCATCTGATCCGTAAGAATCTATTAAAAAATAAGTTGAAAAAGTTGTTAGTCAACGAAAACCTGGTTCATAATCTGGAAACTTGGTGCTTACCTTTTTTTTTCACAACTTATGGCAATCCTTTACAATAAGCATCGAATATGAAACACCAGTTCAACAAACTATGATAAACTTGAATTTGGAAAGCCCTACAATTCAGCTGGAGACTAAAACTAATATCATCATTTTATGAAATTAGTTTTATTTGTGGCAATTCTCCATTAAGAGAAAGCACACCCCCCAAAAATAGCCCTCTAAGCAGCATTCTCTCAACTCTAGGACACAATAATAATCACATCACAAATATATAAGGTAAAATCGTGGGGTCTAATATTTATTCCACTGATACAAAACCTAGTCTAGAAAAGTGAACATCAATTTTATGATATTCCTAAAAGATTGATGTTTTATGATATTCAAAGAGAGAAAGTAAATGAAACCAAACTATCTTAATAGAAACTCTATCTTATCCTAAATGGCTATCAAGAAGGCAAACATACAAAAAAAAAAAAAAAGTGAACGAACCAAACTACATTATTTTCTCATTCTAGTTTGTTTGATATAACTATTATACCGCAGTGATATATGCACCCTAAAAAAAGAATGAGCAGCACAACTTAATTCTAAATGTAATTTAAAGTATGTAACTTACACTTCATCTAAAGGAACTTAGTTTCAGTTTCTGAAAACGCCTTTGATTCGTGTTGCAAACTGAATTACCGTGGATTTTCGATGGATTTATATGTGTATATATCAAAATAGTGAGTAATGTAAGCATAAGTGATCATGAATACTAAACCAATACTAAAACATATTTGTGTCAAGATGTTGTTGTTGGTTTTTAAATTAGTTTTAAATGTGAGCAAAAAACAGTGAGCAATATGCAGGTACACAATAGCTAGATATTTTAGATTTCTCCGTAGCCATCTTAAATGTCCTCCGCATATTCCAAGGTCGTAATGACTTAGGCTACATGACTGACGTCCTTATTACAAAAATTCAATTGGCCCAATTTGAAACTAAAGTAGAAAGCAAATTTGAAAACTTAGATTATTACATTGACAGCAACATACCTATATATAAGTAGTTGCAACATCCAAAGTGAGAGAAACCCCAACTCCAAACAAATTGAACATACCCTGATAAGTGATGACACAAATTCTTAGAAAAAAGTGTAACTATAGCAATAACATAGACCTTATCGATGAAGAAACAAAACAAAAACAAAAACAAAACATTGATTTCTCTATGATCTTTAAATATACCAACATTGATTTCTCTATGATCTTCAATACTCTGAAACCAATAACCAACGAATATAAAAGATAAGAAAAAAACCAAGAAACTGAACTAATTTGTAATTCAGTTCAGTTTATGGAGGTTCGGCCATAGTCATTATCAAAATAAAATGGGAATAAACAACAATACCTTTGTCTGGTACAACCCTATCCATGATGCATTTCACCATTATGTCGTAATTGGCTCTGCTGCATTGCAGGCCTATAATGTTTTTTACTTGCTTTCTTTATAGTTTACATCATCCCGGAACAATTTCCATCATGCGTAAGAACTGATAACTATTTGTACTTTGTAGGAAAGATATCAACCTCCCCGAACTTGATATGTATTGGAGTTTTCTGCTAAAACTGCCCAAGAGACAACCACATCAGCTATTTTTGTGGATATTACAACATGTACCAACACCTATGAATTAAACGAAAATTAAATAAGATAACATTCACTTACTCTATTTAGGACTTTTCCTAGTCTCTAAAGCTCCATCAGGACACATTTATGTATGATTGATTCAGTGAGGACAATGTTAAATCAATCAAGTCAAATAAAAAAGTAATAAGTAAAAGTATATGACCATAGTCTTCAAAGCTCCATCAGGACGCATTTATGTATGATTGATTCAGTGAGGACGATTAGTAAAATTATATGACAACAGTGACACCTAAAAGCAGATAAAGTGAAGTACTCACTAAGACCTAGAAATTTAAATGTAGAGGCACATATCACCCACGTCAAAGCTTGCAGTCATCCATCAATCATGGAAAGAGCCTTATCTCATTGTATGCAGAACAATCTGAGCTTTCCCTCCTCCTTGCTCACATATGGATATAGCCTTGTTTAGACTGTGGTTCCAAAGGTTGTGTACTTTCAGCTGCTTTTCGATTTTTGGACACCATTTCATGATTCGAAAACTTTTAAAAGTTCGCATTCTAGTCCAAAAAGGAAATCACAACATAATTAGTTCAGAATACTTTAGAAATTGAAAAAACACACAATTACTTCAACCAAACTCTATAAGTATTCCTTAACTCGAACAATCCACAGTCAACTACCTTCACAATCACATGTTTTGGCGGATGAAAAGATTTGAAATCACAAAAAACAGTCTTAACTTGTTTGCTTAGACAATTTCTAATGAATTAATTATTTACACTTGCAAAAATTTGATCTACTCTTTCTAATATTTTGTTTAATATAGTTATCAGCTTATATGAAATATATTTGATTTCGGTTGGACTTAGCTAGAATCTGTCTTTACACGGGGAGCTAGTGACAATAAATAATCCCCTTTCCACAGCTCGGTTGGGAGTTGGTTAATGCCCTCTATTCATGCCGAAGAATGAACCTAAGGAGTGATAATATTTATCAATGATGTTGTAGTAAAAAGGTTCTTTGAGACTTGTGAAGGAAGATTTTTTAGACTTTAATTTTTAAAGCAAAAATATAACAAACTCAAAATAAAGTTTTTTAAAAATTATGGAGAGGCTGGGGCTAGGATTCCACCAATTTTCACACTCATATGGTTCAGATATCAATTATAAACAATAAAAGCTCAAATGATAAAGTTTTATTGACTCTAATTCATTGCCTAAGGTAGATTTCGAAAGTAATGGGTGTAAAACTAAAGCATGGGACATCAGAACATCTAAGCTAAGCATGACCCATCAATTGTAATCACAACCATTCAATGAAACTCATAAATCTATTGAATAACAGTGCAAATAGTCGTAACAAGAATTGATATAATTACCACATTTGTGAAACTTGGATTCCTCCGTCGCCCCAGAGGATGGGTTTAGCTTCTCATCATGGAAACACGCTCAAAAGAATTTTTTCATTGCTCAAAAGGTGCTTACAAGGATGAAAATATATGAAAATAGCAATTTGTAACGATTATAATTGTTGCAAATGACACTGTTACAGAACGATATAAAGAAACTGTCGCGGTTACTGTTCAAATGTCGCTGAGAAACTGTTGCTAAGGCTGAGAATATATGATAGTTTTTAACGACTATCTTGAGCCGTCTGTTCTTCGTGTTCTTGATGATCACAGCAGCAGAAAAAATAACCAACTCTCGATTTCGCTCCGTTCTTCTCCCCCAAACTCTCCATACCTTTCTGAAACATCACAATACCTCTTTTATACTCTTAAGTTCCTTCAAATCTTCACAATAACTCCGTATAATTCTCTCTTCAATTCTGTGAGGATACGAGAATATTTCCTTCCCCTTTTCTCTTCCACACGCGCCTGTTACTGTCAACTATTGTATACTCCCTCCAAACACGTTGAGTTATCATCCATAAGCATAATAGAATGAGGATATCGCACTCAGGTCACACGTAACTGCCGTAAATAGCTTGGGAAAAATCTAGAAAATATCTCCTTTTCTGTTTCATAAAATCACGAGATTCTTTCCCTTTATCTCGAAAATACTTGACTTACCAATCCTGTCTTGAAGTAACAGGCTGGTATACATTCAAATCCGCGAACAAATCTCAACATAACTTGACCAAATCAAGTTCAGGAAATACGCAAGCTGAAGGTGGACTTTCCCGCCAAAAAAAAAGTTCAAAGGAAGGGTGCACCTGTAGTAAACTGTGGGTGCAAATAGCAGAGGGTGATAATAGTAAAAACAGGGGGTGCCCTTAGCAATCCGAGGGGTGTGCCCTTATCAATTCTTGAGGGTGCCTTTAGTAATTTCTTCGGGGGGGTCCAAAAAGCACTTTTTGAGCAACTTTTCCAGCATAAGTGTAATTCTCCAATAACACCTAAACTAACATAAAAACACCAAAATTAGTACAAAAATCGAAACTAACAATAGAGACACTGAGGACAATTCAGACACAAAAATGTGTCTATCAAATACCCTCAAACTTATTATTTGCTAGTCCCGAGCAAATCTAATCTAGAAAATAAAATGACTACACTTAGCACGTGCAGCAAGCCGTTAAACCTTTATGTGTCCCTAGTGGCGGAGTGTTGTCTCTGGAGGGTTTACCAGAGGTGTACCCACAAAACCTTTACTCCAGACCCTAGTTATCTACGCAGAACCTTGGAAGGCACTAAAGAATCTCTTTGGTTGGCATACTTATTGACTACAGGAGGAAGTACCCTGATGCGAAATTCCAATTGTTGTACACGAGTTTGCACTCAAGCATACTAAAATTCATATAAAGTGACAGAGCTCTACTCAGATAGTTTCTAGACATCATAAACCGGAGTCAACCAATCACATGGATAGATTAAGAAGATGGATGTAGAGAAAAATATGGATGAAGTTGACTAAGGTGAACCTATCCTAATGGACTGAGATACTGGTCTGGACTAATATCAACACACTGGCATATACAAGGGAACCAGTGGTCGATAACCCTAACTCTAGGTCAACTCAGCTGGCAAATATAAGGGTACCAGTGGTCGACTTTATTGAATTTATTCCGGTTGGTTTGATGGTCTGGTCTCAATTTTTTTTTTGATGTATCTCAGTCACTCTATTTCACCCTAGAAATGGTAAAAAGGAAAATAAAAGAAGTGATCAGGATTCTTTCGATGTTTCCATCACGAGGATATGGAAAAACTACCATGCTTTTTTTTTCTAACACCTGAGCTCTGTGCTTTTATGAATAGACTCTTCTAGATGTTTCCATCTAATCAGATTGGTTCCTCAACTCCTACAACCAAAATGTTTCCATCCACTTAGATTGGTTAGTGCCGACCTAAGTAAGCATAAATTTCTAGACTCTAGAGTTTATTTATTTAAATTGCAACTAAAAAGTTTCTCCCATACCCCCAAACTAAAATCTAACATTGTCCTCAATGTTCTAAAGATGAAATTAAAAACATGAACAATGAGAAACCGTTACCACTAGAAGGAAATGAGGGAAAATATTACCGTGTTGCAAGAGCAAGGAGTGCTAAGTTTAAAGTCTTTAGCCAGACATAAAATACCTCAAAAAGGATCTTCACCTTCTAAAGTCATACACCAATATGCGAAATATTAGTAGGTCCATAAGACCAAATAAAGCTAACACCAATATGAGACAACTGCACTAGTTCACAAAAATGAATAGAAGGAGCATATCCTCATCTAAGGTTTCTGTCAAGACAACTGGGTTTATTTAGGGAAAATAACGAAGCTTCATATGGGTGTCTTGATAAAGAGATTCATCTGAAATACTGGCCTCTAATACCTGGGTCACTTCCTGGACAGTATCAGTAGGATCGGGTTGCGGAGTCTGAATAGACTCAAGTAAAATCTCAGGCGGCTCGAGTCCCAAGTTAGGAACCATAATCAGGGATATTTGATGATCACAAGAACCATTGCTACCCCCAAACTTAGGGTTTTCACTACTCACAGACAAGCCTCTGACTATTTCTTGAATTTCCGGATCTTCAGAGTCCTTAAAATACTCAAGAGATTCTTCTAGTTCTCTACCCCCAAACTTAGGGTCATCATTATTCTCAGAAATACCTAACACTATTTCCTGGATTTTTGGGTCCGTAGAGTCTTTAAAATACTCAAGGGCTTCTTCTAAAGATTTATCACACATTTGGTCTAAGAGAATGGTTTCCTCAAATTCATCTAAAAAATCTCCCAGTAGAGTATCATCCCAATTATCCTGACCTAAATCCTGAACTAAAATTCTAATCATATATACTTCTTCTAAATCATCATTTTCAGAAGGTTGTCTAGTAACATTAAAGACATTTAGTTCAGTGGTCATATTACCAAAGGATATGTTCATAATCCTGGTCCTCCAATTGATGACCACGTTAGCTGTGGCTAAAAATGGGAGACCTAAAATCATTGGTATTTGAGCACTTGGGTCTTGAACAGGCTGGGTGTCTAGAACAACAAAATCCACTGGATAAATAAACTTATCAACCTCAATCAGAACATCCTCTATGACACCACGAGGTACTTTGACATACCTATCAGCTAATTGTAGTGTCATTTTAGTCGGTTTCAACTTACCAAGACCTAGCTGGGTGTATACATGATACGGGAGTAAGTTAACACTAGCTCCTAAGTCAAGTAAAGCTTTATCGACCATGTGATTACCAATCGCACAAGATATGGTGGCGCATCCAAGGTCCTTATACTTAGGGGGTGTTTGGTTCAGAAGAATGGAACTTACTTGACCAGCTAAAAAGGCTTTCTTTTGGACATTAAGCTTACGCTTTCGTGTACAAAGATCTTTAAGGAACTTGGCATAAGCAGGCATCTGTGTAATTGCTTCTAACAATGGAATGTTAATGTTTACCTGATTAAATGTCTCCATTATCTCGTTGAAAGTCGACTCCTTTTTTGTTGGGGCTAACAACTTTGGATATGGGGCTCTATGCACAAAGGTAGTCCTATTAGGAATTTCTTGGGACTCCTTAGGTATTGTTTCAGTTTTCTCAGCTATGGGCTCCTCCTGGGAAGTAGAATTTGGAACTATAGCATGTTCATTTTCAGGCATGGCGACCTTATTATCAACTTTCTTTCCACTCCTAAGGGTTGTAACAGAATTCACATGATTGTACGATTTCTCTCCTTTGGGGTTAGGATCAGTATGACTAGGGAACCTTCCATCTTCTCTCTCACTTATATACTTAGCTATCTGGACGACTTGAAGTTCTAATTTAGCAAGAGTCTGGGAATTATTCTTCAAATTCTGCCTGGTTTCTTGTTGAAAGCTAAGGTGGTTATTTGATAACATATCATGGTTCTTTGCTAGCATAGTAAGAGTTTCTTCTAAGGTAGAGATCTTTTTCTTAGAAGTGTTCTGAAACTAGGTTTGACCTGAAGAGTTGTTATTATAATCAAAACCTGGGGGAGGCTGAGAATTACTAGACTGACCTTGATTCTGGCCCTTAGAGCAAGAAAAATTAGGATGGTTTTTCCAACCAGGGTTGTAGCTCTCTGAGTATGGGTCAAACTTCTGATGGTTTTCAAACCTAGCATTGTTATAAACAACATGGGCTTGCTCTTCACTAACGTGACCTTCCCAAAACGAGCTATTGGGTTCTATTCCATAACTAGAGACTTGAGAGGCTCTAATTCTATCATTAGGTTCAACAAAGGACCTATTTTTAGACTGACCCATTTCCAAAGCTTCTAACCTTCTAGACAAAGCAGCAAACTTAGCATCTGACCCAAAGCTTGTATCTACCACATTGGTGCTACTTTTATTGACCAAGAGTCTTTTAGGGGGTTCAACACAAGACTCCCACTGTTGGGATTTTTCAGCTACATCTTCTAAGAAGGAAAATGCTTCATCAACGCTTTTACTTGTGAATAAACCAGCACACATAGACTCGACCATGGATTTGGTCGAATAGTCCAAACATTCATACATAATTTCAACTAGTTTCATTTTTTCGAACCCATGGTGAGGACATTGCGACAAAAGATCTTTAAATCTCTCTAAAAACCTATAACGGGATTATCCTTCTTATTGCATACTGGAACTAATTCTCTGCCTAAAAGATGCGGTTTTATGCTTAGGGAACCACTTTAAGTAGAAAGAAGCAGTAAGTTGGTCCCATGTTTCTATAGACACAGATGGTAGGTTATTCAGCCAGGACTTGGCTTTATCCTTTAAGGAAAAGGGGAACATCCTAAGTTTCAAGACTTCATCAGTAAGGTCCTTAATCTTAATTGTTCCACAAATTTCTTCAAAG
The DNA here is from genome assembly GCA_023529315.1 of Papaver bracteatum. Classification (NCBI taxonomy): domain Eukaryota; kingdom Viridiplantae; phylum Streptophyta; class Magnoliopsida; order Ranunculales; family Papaveraceae; genus Papaver; species Papaver bracteatum. Next base: position 4,385,112 of record JAJJWX010005152.1, read on the forward strand.
TCCCTAATGTGAAAGTAAGGGTTTTCATCATCTTTTCCTAAGAATATAGGGATCATCTGAAGAATACCAGGATTCAACTCATAAGTAGCCGTAGAGGCTGGAAATTTAATGCACGATGCTCGGTTGGTCCTAGTTGGGTACATGTACTCCTTCAAAGTTGTCATTTTGGGCACAGTAACAATCCTAGGGGTGAATTTCTCACTAAGTCTTAAATTCTCAAAACTGAAGTTTCCAAAAACAGGGCTCTCCAAAGAAGAGTCTTCGAGCTCCCTATTTACAAAATAAGAACTTCTAGGCTCGTCACAAATAAAACGGCCAAAAGTATCTCTTTTCCAAGCACGCTCTCTAATGGACTCGAGCGATTTTATCATACACTAACAAAAATTAAGCAAACACATAGCAGGATGACTCCACCAAAGCAAACCTAAAGATTTCTAGCAAACAAAAAGCATGATGGCTCCACTTAGATTGTTTCTAGACCAGCTTCTAATCCTTCAAAAGGGAATTCGTTACAATTTAAGCAAACCCCTATGGAATCAATCCAAGTCAAAATAAGTTAAATAGAGGCGAGGGAAGCTCAATAGAGCTTTGATACCCAATTCCTCACCGCATTGCAAGGCGGCGCAGTCACGCATTCAACTCACAAAAACCATCATGAACTTCGAAGAATGCTCAAAAAAGTAACCAATATTTTTCGAACGAGTTTCCTATTAAGCTCCTTACCCTATCGGTCTCGTTCTATTCCAAATTTTAAGGCTTAGGTTCGCGTTGAGTTTCGTTTTCATAAGGCGGGAAAGAAGAGAACGGTGATGAAATCCGAACCTTTATCTTGTATGGCCAGTCCTTGCCCTTTATTAGGAATTTAAAAAAGCCGTTTTCAGTTCCTCGACATATATGCAAACGAAGGAATACAATAACTCGCTAACAAGGGATTCGCGAGTGTTTCGAAAAACTTACCTCCCGTACCAGACGGGGGATGAACCGTTGTAGTCGACTTGGGCCACGACTCCTATGTCATGTACGAACCCGAGGGGACGATGTGATATCGTAATCACCGTCCTTCTCTGCAAATAATTTCGTATTTAAATTACCCTTCCGTAGGGTTTAAAAATAATGTCCCAAAGTTTAAAGTCCAAAGTCCAAAAAAAATAAAAAAAAATAAAGTAAAGTGCTAAAGAAAAAGAAAATTACAAGAATAGAGAAATCCTAATACAATCTAAAAAAATAAACTCTTTTTTTTTTCTCTCTTTTTTATATAAAAAAAAAATCTTCTTCTTTCGCTTCGCCTTTTACTTTTTCTTTAACTCCAAATATTTAAGTATTCACCAAAATCTTTGACAAATTTTTCTTTCGCTCCAAATTCCAAAATCTGTAGTTAAAAGAAAAAAACAAAAACGTAAAGAAGAACAAATAAAAAAAAAAATCTAAAAACTCTAGCCTAAAGACAAGCTCCGTGTCGACGGCGCCAAAAGTTGATAATATTTATCAATGATGTTGTAGTAAAAAGGTTCTTTGAGACTTGTGAAGGAAGATTTTTTAGACTTTAATTTTTAAAGAAAAAATATAACAAACTCAAAATAAAGTTTTGTAAAAGTTATGGAGAGGCTGGGGCTAGGATTCCACCAATTTTCACACTCATACGGTTCATATATCAATTCTAAACAATAAAAGCTCAAATGATAAAGTTTTATTGACTCTAATTCATTGCCTAAGGTAGATTTCGAAAGTAATGGGTGTAAAACTAAAGCATGGGACATCAAAACATCTAAGCTAAGCATGACCCATCAATTGTAATCACAACCATTCAATGAAACTCATAAATCTATTGAATAACAGTGCAAATAGTCGTAACAAGAATTGATATAATTACCACATTTGTGAAACTTGGCTTCCTCTGTCGCCCAAGAGGATGGGTTTAGCTTCTCATCATGGAAACACGCTCAAAAGAATTTTTTCATTGCTCAAAAGGTGCTTACAAGGATGAAAATATATGAAAACAGCAATTTGTAACGATTATAATTGTTGAAAATGACACTGTTACAGAACGATATAAAGAAACTGTCGCGGTTACTGTTCAAATATCGCTGTGAAACTGTTGCTAAGGCTGAGAATATATGATAGTTTTTAACGACTGTCTTGAGCCGTCTGTTCTTGATGATCACAACAGCAGAAAAAATATTTTAACCAGCTCTCGATTTCGCTCCGTTCTTCTCCCCCAAACTCTCCATACCTTTCTGAAACATCCCAGTACCTATTTTATACTCTTCAGTGCCTTCAAATCTTCACAATAACTCCGTATAATTCTCTCTTCAATTCTGTGAGGATACAAGAATATTTCCTTCCACTTTTCTCTTCCACACGCGCCTGTTACTGTCAACTATTGTATACTCCCTCCAAACACGTTGAGTAATCATCCATAAGCATAATAGAATGAGGATATCGCGCTCAGGTTACACGTAACTGCCGTAAATAGCTTGGGAAAAATCTAGAAAATATCTCATTTTCTGTTTCATGAAATCACGAGATTCTTTCCCTTTATCTCGAAAATACTTGACTTACCAATCCTGTCTTGAAGTAACAGGCTGGTATACATTCAAATCCACGAACAAATCTCAACATAACTTGACCATATCAAGTTCAGGAAATACGCAAGCTGAAGGTGGACTTTCCCGCCAAAAAAAAAGTTCAAAGGAAGGGTGCACCCGTAGTAAATTGTGGGTGCAAATAGCAGAGGGTGCTAATATTAAAAACAGGGGGTTCCCTTAGCAATCCGAAGGGGTGCCCTTATCAATTCTTGAGGGTGCCTTTAGTAATTTCTTCGGGGGGTCCAAAAGGCACTTTTTGAGCAACTTTTCCAGCATAAGTGTAATTCTCCAATAACACCTAAACAAACATAAAAACACCAAAATTAGTACAAAAATCGAAACTAACAATAGAGACACTAAGGACAATCCAGATACAAAAATGTGTCTATTAATGAGCGAGAAGCGCCAAGGGCATATGCAAGACGGAAGATAATTTACATGGTATCAAATAAGGTGATCTTGAATGGATTTCTCAAAAACAGATTTCAAACTCATGCATTGAACATGTACCTTTAAGAAGAACTCACAAAAATTCTTCCTGTATAAAAATTAAGCCAATGTACGCATCATACGCATTAAGAAACAAAAGAATTCACAGAATACACTTGGAAAATAAATTTTAACAAAAGACTCATAATAAGGGATCGCAGTTGAAGAAAGAGAGAAAAGCTTTCATACGACACAGACAAAATACACCCACCCTATAAAATAAGTAAGAACGAAACTCTGCCAGTGTCACGTAACCATTTCGTAGTAAGAGGGGAAGTGTGCTTACCTACTAGGTTTAGATGCAAATCCAATTGTGTAGTAAGTAAAAATGATTCATATCGTAACTTACATGAAGTAGAGAGGGATCCTAAGTACCCAGATAGGTAAAGCTAGAACTGGAGATCTTTGGTTTTAGATCACACAGGCAACCCAAATATAGTCACAGCAATTATGCTTGTAAGCAAAAGCTCTCCTTATTAAAGGACACAATAGTTTCATAATTGAAATATATAATTACAGTTCAACTCTACCTTGTTGAATACAACTCGAACACGTTAGAGAAGATCAGGTATTACCCCGAGGCTTCAGTTATTGCCAGCAGGAAAGGTGGTAATGTCAGCCGAGAGCGCCGTTGTAGTGGATTTACATACCTAAGGAGCCATGGGGAAAATTTTAGTTACTGTAGAAGTGTTATCTGATTAACAACCGAAAGTGTGTTTTTCATTTCAATTCCTGATTTTCAATCCAATCTTGGGAGGAGCTAGTGTTTGAGCCCTAACTCAGATAAGTTGTGTTACGTGTTTTCCTGACTTAAAAAAAAAAAGCATTGCACTTGCTATAGTCACACTATATAAGTCATAACATTATTGTCTCATTGAAGCCATTGTACAACCAAATACTGATCTTTACAAAACATTTAAATTGAACACGTCAAACAACGGAAAGATCCTAATGTAAAAATATCCAACATTGAAATTAGTGAGTAATACCACTCAGCCATAAAAAATTGTTAAAATGAAGGGAAAAATATAAAGTTTTACCTTAGAAATTGCAATAACTCCGACACTGATCTTCAGTCCACACCACATGTGTTAACAAATATGATAGGTTACTATCATAGGTTACTATCAAAGCAATGGTCATAATTTCAGTCCAGTCAAATATATATTCTACAAATCAAACCTACAAAACCCAAAATTCAAAAGTTAGAGGTAATCAACACCTAATCAATTGAATCCCAAATAACTAATAAAGAAGGATTCCTACGATCAGAGATAACAAACACCAATTCAGAAGAAGATTACAAAAAAAATATTAAAATTACACTAAAATAATAATAGAACCGCGGAAATTAGAAAAACCAAGAATTTTGATTTTGTTTGAGGATCAACAGAAGGAAAGTAGATGAAGGTAAACGAGTGATGGGAAAGAAATAAAACTTGCTCGTACAGGAGAAAGAACGAAGGGAGAGAGTGTTTTAGGTTTCACATGATATCAATGTTTATATGGAAAGGATATATGAATATGGATATGAATAAAAATTTAAGAGTGGTATAAGATTCCCTTTTACCTCTAATGTAAGTGGCTAGATACAGAGCTTCTACTTAACTCAGGTCCTCGTCATGACAAAGAAAATAAAATATTTCATAAATATTGCAAAGATTAATATCTCAATATATATTGGATTATACTACATATTTTTTTTTTTTTGATAAACCCCTAAATCCTGGTTATCTGAGCAAGGACATGTATAATGTAAGCAACGACATGTATAATGTAGAAGGATAACTCAATCCATTAGGTTGTTAGCTAGGTCTAATTAGCATCAGTCCGAGATTTTCAAAAAAATTAAGAAATAAAAACACATTTGAGTGAGAAAAAACTCTTCCACAACCTGCAGTTCAGATGGACTCGCAATCTCCATATGAAAGAGGGATAACAAAGGTGGTGTTGGTTGTAGTGCTCAGCAATTATGACTTACTCGGCAACAATATGAATTACTCAACAAAAATAAGAGGGATAATTCAAAAATAGTCCAAAACTACTAAATAGCTCAATGAAAAATTTAGCCCTCTCTACTGATAATCATGTTCACCTAAATTTACACACATTTTAGGAAAGCACAAAAATCAGCTTACAAAACCATAGTTAAGAACTATTTTTTCGCATACACTCAGTACCCATTGGTGAAAAAGAGTTCCAACGCCATCTAATAAACACAACTCAAAAGGTGTAATCAAAAATTTGTATACACACCTATGATTCTGTCATGACATGGAACTATGATCAACCAAATATAAATGTTTCCTTTTAGTTATTTGTTTCAACGTCTTCATAGGTAACAATCTCTATATGTCGAAGTCAATATAATAATTTGATAACATTTTTATAGTGGGTTCAATCTGAATCCATTTGTACTTCCTATGTATGACTTCAACAATCAGTAAAGCAACTTACCTGAACAACTTCAATGAAGTATTGTTTCATATGGAACTTCCATGTCCATTTTGTATGTATCCATAAGGTGAAGGCAAAGGCTTGTTAGCTATTGTAGCAATATTTGAATCCAATTGAGTTCCAACCCACACCGGGATTTATCACCTGAAATCACAGAAGCAAACCAATTATTTAGAGCCCTACTAAGAATTCACATCCATACCAAACCCATATCTCCTGAGCCTACATGGACTATGAAAACTTGGCATCTCATCCATTAATTGCCTAAAGAAACGACATTTCTTCCCTATTCTCTCGGCCAAACAGTAATCTAGAACTCTTCAACTGCTGTATGTTCCGTGCTCGTCTTAACCAATAACAGCCAACCAAAAAAAATATTCTAGGTTTTATGTGAAATAGGAATACTTCGTGGAGAAAGGAAATTTAGTTGTACAAAACTCACAGAAATCACAAAAAACAAAACTCGCAATTTCTCGTCAAATACTGACTGGGAGGAAATAATTTTAGTAAATTAAGAAACACATTTATATGAGGAAACCGAAGAATTACTTCGAGCCAAAACAGAATTGATGGCCCCGAATTACGTTCTCTGAATTTCATAGCAACCCTATCAACAGCATCAACATCTCAAATTCCACCAAAACCCTTGATTGCATCCATATCAGACAAACAACAGATTTCGTAAATTGCTGCACCACCATCACTGCATCGCTTTGCTGTAAACTCCACACAGAGAACATTAGTTTCCTTCTTAATTTCGTACCAAGAACCACAATTAAACCTAACCAAGAAAAAAATACACAACAATAATTTTACAAATTGTCAACGCTCAAAAAATCAGAATTGCAGGATATACAGTCCGGCAAAGGCTTGCATCCAAATCGTTATCAGAAACGACTAACATGTCCCAACACCTGTAGTATCTACACTACCTCTATGCCCCTGACACATATAATACAGCCTCTACATCATCAATGGGAGTCTACACATAATGAATAAACCCAAAAAAAAAATAGAATGCAGAAACCCAAATCACAGAACTATTGTATTCATCAATCACCACTGGAAATAAAGGTAAGAGATTTCTTGAGATCATAACATATTGACTCCAATTTATCATACTTGCTACTTGGACAAAAATAGCCCTGGACAAACATCATCCTACTGTTTTGTGTTCTTAAACCTGTATAGTGAAACCAATGCGAATTTTGAAGTTTTTAATTACCTCTTTGGATGCCATAAGTTGTATCGTAAAAAAAACCAAGGGAAAAGAGATGAAAGGAAACAACATCACCTCTGGAATTTACGTTCGGATTTATCCCTCGAACGAACATTCGTGGTTGTCCATAATTAGCGCATGATTACAAATCCTGATGAATAATTTGCCCTAATTTTAAAGAAAGTGTTCAGGGATGAAAAAACAAATTAATGATGAATAATTATGTCAGTAAAAAATAAAAATTCAACTGTAAATAAGAGAATCTGATCCAAATTAAAAAATCTAACATGCTCAAATCATAAAGAATTAGATGAAGCAAAGAAAACCCAAAGAAATATTTATCAATTTTTTGAGTTGCAGAGAGTAATGGAAGCGCAACTGGATCAGTTAAGAAATGTTCAAGTCTAAGGAAAATTTTTTGAATCAGGAACCGATAATTATGGCTAGATAATTAAATAAGGAAATTGGTAATACAAAGAATTATCAAGTCTAAACGGTAATTATGGATCTTGAGATATGCTTGGTCAGGATAAAACACACAGACATCGAAATTACCTGCCACAACCTAATTAAAATATGAATTCGAGAGCATGACTCCAAGCCACCTTATCGAGCTTCAAGATCTCTGCAAGGAATACGTGATGAGCATATGTAATGATTGTCCATAACGGCCTCTCACACTGGCTTTACTCCATGTGTAATTGTAACATGAAAGTATACCAATGAATTGTGAGATGTACTTCTCCCGTATGTCAGCAATGCCACATCGTTTCGTTTTAGGAGATAAATTGGTCAATGCAAAACTTAAAGAGCAAAATAAGGTTTACCTGTAGAAAATTAAGATTGTATAGAAGCAGAAGAACAACCAAAAACGAAGAAAAAAAATTCAATAGAAGCAAAAAAGAAAAGAAAAAGATTACCAATGTAATTCCAGGGCTTCTACGTTTACCTCATTATTCTATTCCTCTCAATCGCCTTCCTTTTATTAATTCAGGAAACGAAACTATATTAATTGTATTTGCTCAGCCATCACTAACAGTTGCAATCCCAAATTCAGTTCCTGCAAGTCTCGGAGCACACACACACCAGAACCCATTGCCTTATTGTTGTATATTCTCTGGTAGCAACACCAATAATAGCTCTACAACCACCACTGATTCCAACTCAACCTAACAATAATCCAACCATTCACCAAAGCAAGCTCCATTCTCCTCTTCTCATTTCTTCAAACACCAAAGACCAAGCTCACAGCTGACAACTGCACCTGCAATCTTCTAGTCTTCTCAGCACCATCACATGTCATTCATTGTTATTTGTGGCAATACCAAGAACACCACCAGTTCCATATTGAACAACCATTTAAAAAGTACCAAAACCTGTAGAATAAACCCTAATCCTTTCTAATCTTCTAAACCCATCTTCAGAACTTGGAAATTCATCACAACGAATCACCAATATGTATTGAAACTCAACCTAATTCAGCCATCACCCTGAGTTTCAATTGCCATACCGATTCGAACCAAATATTATCAGCACAACCATCATTCATCCCCCGAATATATGGAAGCGACCCAGTGGAACCAAATTGGTAATGGTTCAGGCTTTCAATTGATGGTCCTGGTTATCTCTTTATGGCTCAATTAGTTGCTCCAAATCGATTTCCATGGAAAGAACTCGAATACGAAGAAAACCATATCTCTTTACCAACCCTAACCAAAAAGAGAAGAAAGAAGAAAATAACAATTAGCTGATGTGAATAGGAATTGAGATTAAATTCGTTATTAATGCTGGGAATCAGAAATTATAATAAATCAATTGGAAATAAATACGATAAGCATGAAGAGACGAAATTAAATATTGGGCATCAGTAACTCAGAATTTGAATCTATTTGTTTTACCAAATATCCGATTTTCCTCTTCAGAACGGAGAAATTAAAAAACCCTAGATATCATAAGAAACTGACAATTTGAATCTAAATCGATCTTTTTTTCGACTGAAAATCAATCATCCACAATTCATGATATTAAATCGAACAATTTCCTCACTAATCAAGAACCAAACCGAGGAATTACATCGGATTCAACAATCCGATTTAAGAAACTGAAAAATTGAAAAAACCCAATTCATAACCAAACTCAAAAACCTTAGATATCATAAGAAATCGAAAAATACATTGGATTTGTCAATCCCAGTTACCTCTAATTTAAACACCAGCAATTGCTCTAGATGAATGAATCCTCCTTGAAAACAACCACAACAGCATGGATATAATAAGATTGATTTCCCCTCCAAAATCAGGGTATGTTTGAGGCTTCATAGAGTTTGAGATTGAGGCAAGTTTGAAGAGAAAAGAGGAGGAAAAAATCGTAGGTCTAGGCTTGTCTATCGGGTTTCAGTTTGAAGAGAAAAGAAGATGAGGAAAAAATTTGCATACACCCCATATTTCTTTCACCCAAATCCACTTTTCACATTATTGGGAGTCCTTTTCAGCCGTCTAATGACTCCTCCATCCGGAGCATCCAGAATTTTGGATCAGGTCTACATTAAACGTCGTCCGTCTGATAGGTTTAGTCATCATGGACATAAACCTCATACCTTTTTATAATAATGATGATAAATGTAACGGATGTCCTACATCACTATGCCTATGATTTTTTTGAAAATTAATATTGATGCAGTTTTTAATCATACTTTTCTTGTAGCTGGTATTGGTTTTATATATGAGGTTATGAAAGGCTATGCTTGAAGCTCTGGAAATCGTAACTTTGCATGCTTTGTCTCCAAGTCATTTTTAAAACATACCCTCTCTATTTAAAAATAATAAATTGGTTTTATCTGTAATTTATACATAAAACCAGCCTATTATTTTGAAACGAAGGTAGTATAATTTAGCAAGTATCAGTGGTAAAGTATCCTTCCGTTCACACACATGACCTTAAAATTACTCATCATGTGGAGTTGGGTGATTTAGGGCTCTGCGTATCGGCGATAAAACCGAGTCAACCCAGTGTTATCTTCCTTCTTTTCCTTCTATGAAAACCTAAATTCTTTTGTTCAAACCTGTTAATTTTTGATCTAATTCGTGTTCAAATTTCAATTTCAGTCTTATTATAGGTTTTCCAACCTGCCTTTTGTTTGGAATTTTAGTTCATATTTCTATCTTTTACTGTCCCCTATTTAGGGTTTCCTTTTCGATTTTATTTTAAATTGTTTTAATTTCGTTTTCATTCCTTAATTAGGATTTAACTCGAGTTCTGGTTTTCCATTTTTTACAATTGTTTTTGCTTTTTCTGGATCTTTTTCCTACACAAGATTTCCTTTCCGTTTCAATCTTGTTTCAAATTTCAGTATTACATCATGAAAAATTTCTTAGCTAAAACCATTATTATTTGTTGTTTGATTTCCTTGTTCTTCAAGGAAAGAGTTGTTGGAGAAAATTCTCTGTGGAGGCCATTCTCAGGATATATAATTGATCGGTAACAAGGAGAATGGTAGAGCTACAGTGCAATGAGGCAATCCTTCTCCAAAGAGAGTTTTTCCTCTCGGGCCCAAGTAAAGTATCTCACTTTTTAGATGTAGACAAAACATCTAATCCAAGTCCTAAGTATGATGATTGGAATGCAATCATTACCCTCAACTTTAGTTTTTTCTTGGGGATTACTTCTAAAAAAGAATCTAGCATCATCCTTACTTCATGTGTCTGTGACAATATTTCTCATAACATTGGTATCATCGACCTCTCCTCACAAGTGGAAGTTTTCTTTAGAAGATTCATATCTATAAGCAAGTTATATTCTTATTATAGTAATACGAATTTAGAAAAGTTCCTTCTCAAATTCACAAGTGGAAGTTTTATTTCAGAAGATACAGTTCAAAGATTACATACAAGAACAAATCTACAGAAATAATCATTCTCTGTCTCTCATATTTCTACAGGCTTCTGAGGTCATTTGGCTGAAATATAAAGTCAATACTCTTATCGGTATTATTTCTAAACATGATTCCAAAACAAGGATTTTTCTTGATGAACATGCCAAAGTGAAATCGAAACTTGAAGCTGATCTTAAAGCTAATGCCTTAGATATCGACGTTTGTCGAGTAAGAACACTACTCCACGTTGCGATAATGAATCCAAAGAAATTACCGTGAATATAATATCTGTATAAGCGGTGAGTTGGTAAAAGTAAGAACATTTACTATTCATGATATGCTAATAAAATCGCAGTTAGAAACTGATAAACAAAGTACTATTACTTTGATAAGAGATAATTAGTTTTAAATTTTTGACCAAGAAAAAATTATGTCTCCAAGGAGGAAGAGTTCTTTACAAGACGAGTATGATAAAACTACCTATTCTGATTTCAGTAAAACTCAAAAAGTGTGTTATTATTGTAACACTAAAGGACATGTTCAAAGAAAGTGTAAGCCGAGGTTAGAAAACTATTAGTTTGACCGTCTTCAAGATACTCAAGATTTAATTATGAAGGGTGTAACTGATATTCGGATGTGTAAACCTCTTGAGGCTAAATCACATTCTAGCAAATCTGCTTCTAGAAATATCGGTACTTCATGGTCCACGAATATTCGAACATGCAAAATCGGTTTTAAAAAAAACTCGGTGAAACCGTCACAAATATGGGTTCAAAAGGATACTCATATGCCTCCTAAAAGGGTTGAAGTTTTCGAAACAGCTCAATAAGCTAACATGAATTTTATCATTACAAGATATAAGGATCTTCTTGATAAACTATCCTTTCTCTCGAGGCAAGCCATCTCATGTAAGGATTCTAATCGTGTTTCCTATTATAATGACAGAAATTTCTATGATCATTTTTCTTGTTCCAAAGGTCCTCTTTAGCAAAAGGAAGAGGTAGAAACTGTAAATTACCGCATAACTCTCCTCGTGAGCATATGGCTCACCCTTGTGCAAACTAGGCACAAGGTCTGGAACCTTATCCATAAAAAACCTGCTGGATAAGGATTACTGCGTGACAGGTGTACTACTATTTATAGTACATAAAAATAAAGAACTATAACCTTTTTCATATTGCAACTTTTCCATGATAATTTCAATCAGAACCGAATGTTAAAAATTCTTGTTGAGCTAAGCTCCAAAAGGTAAAACATTTTCTGATTAAAGTATTTTTATGAATAATAATTCTCTTGTGCTCTAAATTTACATTTATTGAGCTAAGAATGCATTAATATTCAAGGAAGAATATTTATCATAAAAGCTGCGATATTGAAAATTATTGTGTGCTCTCTCTTAAAAAAATGTTTTTTACTCTCAAAATCTTGTGTTAAAAATTTGTTAGGAACAATGGGTCACGTACCCTGAAAGGTACACGTACCGTTCCGTTATGGCCATTCAAAATCCTAATATCTGAAACAGGTCACGAACCGACGTGTATCCCATAGAATATCCTTTTTTAAACCTTAACTTGTGATTGAGAATTTCTCATCCAAGATTCTGCAACCAAGCATGTCTCATATGTCTTTAATTCTTGAAAGCATGGAGAAATCTCTTAATCGCGATTGTATTAAAACAAGAGGAAAGAAGAGAACTCTGGTTGATGATGAAGTTCTTGATTCTGCTGATGTAAATTGCTACTTTGCATATGATCATCAATATATTGAAGGGGAAGATGTGATCTTTGTTGATGTTGTTTATGATTTTCATAAACAATTCAAAGAAGAAAAACTAAAACTTTGTTGTAACATTATAAGGTCTAAACATGGAGAAGACTGATTTGAAAAAGGTTTTTGATGACCTTTTTCTCATGAAATCTCATGTTCGTGAACTACTCAATGAGGATATCTTCTCTGAAGAGCTCGTGGATACAGTTCATGACAAATTCAAAGGTCTCAATACCAATGAAGAGTCTAGAAAAATCTAGTTTATTTTGTTTTCTTATTTATCAAGAATTTATTCTTATTTTTTAAGGATAACTAGGGTTTGGTATAACAAAAATTGTGATTACACAACTATTTCCAACGTTTTTCATCTTGCATGTTTTTAGATTTATTTATTTAAATTCTAGAGTTGTTGGAAGATGAACTTACAGTATGTAATCATTATTGGTTTATTATTGGAAAAGTTTTATGAAATATATGTGCCTTTATATTTTCGTGAATTGAGATGATATTTCATATATGCTCAGAAGTTAAATCTATTACGTTTTTATAAACGGAAAATAGAACAAAATATTTGAGAATTTTCTCGCAGTTGTAGTACCAGAATATCACTACAACGCTATTCCCGCAATATTAACAACATTTCTACGAGCGTCACTGACAATTCTTCAACGAAATTTCACGAGCATTACAGATCAACTAAAAGAAACTGACGATGGAAGAAGTAAAAGAAGAATAAGACTAATCCTGCGATGGTCATCATGCTTGCGATAGGGAAAAATTGTAACGATCGCGATAAGATCCGAAATAGGAGGAAAACTTAGTTGTCATCCATTATGCAAATCCCTATATAAAGGGGACGATAGATCCAGAAAATGATGATGCATTTTTGAGAGCTGAGAGAATTTTGAGGGGAGAGAAACTCCAGAAAGAAAGTTGTACTTCTGAGTTTTAATATCTCTTGTAAATCTTCTTGAAAGTGAATTAATAAAAGTGTTGTTGTTTATTCACAATTATGACTTAGTTTTCATAGATTCTTGACAAGGGTGTAGTGTAGGAAATCCTGCAACTACATTTTGGCGCCCGAAACAGGGAATGAATTAACGAAAATAGAAGAAAAGGCAAAGAAGAAGATAAAAATTGTTCAAGATTAGGGAAATCATAAAGTACATCGGTGAGAAAATTGAAGGAAGAATGATTAGAATCAAAAAGGATTGTAGAAAATTGAAAGGTGATGTAATAACAAAAGAAATGATTGATAGATTTCATGAAAATATCAAGGGAAGGATACATAAACGGGATTTTGAAGGAAGGTAGATTATGACAGTGGAGAAGATATCATCATTGAAAGATTGGGAAAAATAAGAAATCACGTTTACAGCAGCAGAAATACCAGGAGAAGATTCAAGTCATACATCTCCATTGGTGGTCACAGTAACCACTATACCAATGAGAAAGGAGAAATCGATAAAATATGAAGAAGAATGGTCTATGAATAGAACTTTAGTAGACACAGGAAGTTCCGTAGACATGATATTTTATCATACCTTCAAGAAGATGGGATATAAGGATGAAAAAATGTCTCATTCAACGTATTATGTCCATGGCTTTGGAAAGTCTATAACAAAACCTAAAGGCGAGATAATGGTACGAATTCCACTAGGAGAAATTGAAACACAATATGATACTGGGAAGACCGTGGATACATGCAATCAAGGCTGTGGCGTCAACATTACATCAATGTGTTAAATTTCCTATGCCTGGTGGAATTGGAGAAATTAGAGGAGATGTGAATTTCGCGAGATTATGCTACCAAATCGAAGTAAGAAGTTGTGAAGAACGTCCAAAGCTGCGAAAATCTCGCAGAAAATTGAACAGAGAAGCAAAGAAAGAAGAGGAATTTAAAATTTACATGATAAGGGCAAAAGAAGGAAAATGGATACCAAGTGAAGTTTCGCGATAAGGAGATGAGTTCGCGAGAGTTATGAAAACGCCAACACCAATGGGAGAACCTGAAGCCAGCTACACTGCTTCTGAACCAACAAAAGAAATAAATATTGGAAGTAAAGAAGAACCTAAAATGCTGAAAATTGGGACTAGAATGGAGGCAGATGAGGAAGAAAGAACTATAAATCTTTTGCGAGAATATGCAGATATCTTCGCGTGGAACATGGATGAGATGCCAGGGATAGACCCGTCAATAGCATGTCATAAATTAGAAATCAACAAAAACATAAGACCATTTAAGCAAAGAATAAGGAAGATCGCAACAACATATCATTCTCAAATAGAAGAAGAACTACATAAGATGCTCGACGCAGGAATTATAAGACAAGCAAAATATCCAGAATAGATTGCAAACATGGTGGTGGTCCCAAAGAAGAACAAAGGGATAAGAATTTGCATAGATTTTACGGATCTAAACAAGGCATGTCCAAAAGATAGTTTTCCGTTGCCATATATTCCACAAATGGTTGAATCAGCAGCATGAAACGCAAGAATATCATCATTGGATGGGTATAAAGGATATAATCAAATCCCTCTCGCTGAATAAGATCAAGAACATACTGCATTTTTTGCTCTAAGAGGATTATATTGTTATACAAAGATTCCATTTGGCTTACGAAATGCTGGTGCAACGTATCAAAGAATGGTGGAAAAGGTGTTTGCAAAATGGATCCACAAAACATTAGAAGTGTATGTAGATGATATGCTGATCAAAAGCAAAGAAGCTGAGAATCATGTGCAAGATTTGAGAGAGATTTTCGATCAAATGCGGTAATTCAATATTAAAGTGAATCCTGATAAGTGTACCTTTGGAGTAACTTCAGGGAAGTTTTTGTGGTATATTGTGTCAAAATAGGGAATACAAGTTGATCCAGAAAAGGTACAAGCAATTCGCGATATGCCAACTCCTGCGAAGGTAAAAGATGTGCAAAAACTAAATGGACTCTTAGCCTCTCTAGGAAGGTTCATTTCGCGATCTTCAGACAAGTGTAAATATTTTTTCGATATACTCAAGAAGGGAACAAAATTCAAGTGGACAGATGAATGCGAGAAAGCTTTTCAAGGAATAAAAGAACATTTGGCGAGTATATCAATATTACATAAAGCTGAACCGGGAGAAGAATTGTTGATTTATCTCGCAACAACTCCATATGCGCTAAGTGATGTGTTATTGCGAGTAGATGCAGGGGTAGAAAAACCAATTTATTATATTAGCAAAACATTTAATTCAGCAGAGAGAAATTATTCAAAGATTGAGAAACTAATTCTAGCGTTGGTACACGCAACTTTTAAGCTTCAAATTTACTTCCAAGCGCATAAGATCAAAGTGTTAACGAGAGTGCCAATCGAATCGGTGATGAAGAATTCAAAAAGATCAGGAAGAGTTGAGAGATGGAATGCGCAAGTAGGGCACTTTAATATTCAATATGAAATTCTATCCTCGCCAAAATCACAAGTTATCGCATATTTCTTAGCTGAATTTCCTTTTGAAGATGACGAAGCTGTAGAAGAGATAATGGATATAGAAGAAGAACATGGAGACCCAAAAGAGCTATTAACAGAACCTGACAGATGGGAAATATTAGTGGATGGATCGTCAAATGGAGAAGGAAATGGGATTGGAGTTGTTTTCATTTCACCAGAAGGAGAAAAAACAACTTTTTCATTTAGATTGGAATTTGCATCCACTAATAATGAGACATAATATGAAGCTGTAATCCATGCATTGAAGTTTGCGATAGAAATGAAGTTGGAAAATGCTAGAATCACCAGTGATTCACAATTGGTTATTCGTCAGATAAAGGGAGAGTATACCACAAATGAACCATCTTTGAAGATGTACAAAAAACTTGTTGAAGAATTGTCTGCGAGAATTCCAAAAATAAAATGGAGACACATATCAAGGAAAGATAATAGGCTTGCAGATGCTTTTTCTTTCATATCAAGTATGATGACGAACCCACTTGCGAGATGCATCAAAATTCAAACACTTTTGCAACCGGCGATAAACAAAGAAGAAGAAGGGGTATATGTAGTAATTGTAGAATCTGGCGAGGAAGAAATAGGGAATAATGCTACAGATTGGCGAGCAGATCTTCATGCTTATTTGGCGAGAGGAGAAATCCCCAGAAATCGATTAGAAGCACATAATTTAAATAGTAGAGCAACCAATTATGAACTAAGATATGGGGTATTATATCACAGATCATTTAATGGACCATCGCTAAGATGTTTGACGAGAAAATAAGGACAAAAGGTGTTAAAAATGTTGCATAGTGGTGATGCTGGTAATCACAGCGGGGGTAGATCTTTGGCATATAAAAAAAAGATTCATGGTTATTATTGGCCATATATGCATGAGGATGAAAAACAACTTTCAAGGCGTTGTGAAGATTGTCAGCGATTTGGGAAGAAGATACATGCACCAGGAGCACCATTATCATCTTCGTCAAGCGTATGGCCTTTTGGAAAATGGGGATTGGATATTGTGGGACCATTTGTGCCTGGTTCTGGACAAAGAAGATATTTAATCGTTGCTACAGACTATTTCAAAAAATGGGGAGAAGTTAAGGCAGTACAACACATCCGCAATAAGGACATTTTTACGTTCATATTTGAAAATATAATTTGCAGGTTTGGGATCCCAGCACAGCTGATGTCTGATAATGGAAAGCAATTTGAAGGGAAGAATATCGAATTGCTTCTTAATGCATTTAAGATAAAATGTGGAAAGTCAACTCCTTTATATCCACAAGCAAATGGTCAAGTTGAGGCAACTAATAAGACAATCGCAGACATCTTGAAAAAGAAGTTAGAAGGTTATCACAAATCATGGTGTGAACAAGTGCATAATGCAATATGGGCATATAATACAACTAGACGAGAGGAAACTGGAATGTCACCTTTCTGTTTAACATATGGAGTTGAAGTTGTCCTACCAACAGAGGTTGCTATCCCAACAACAAAAAGAGAGGCATGGGAGAAAAATCTAAGTGCTAGCATGATTTTACATGAGTTAGATGAACTAGAAGAAAAGAGATAAAAAACTCTACAACATATGGAAAATTACCAGCGAAGATTAGCTCGCGAGTACAACAAACGAGTCAAGAAACGTCAATTCCAGCCTGGCGATCTAGTTTTGCGAGAAACACCAAAATATCAGCAAGAAAGTGGTGGAAAATTAGCGAGAAAATGGGATGGACCATACATCATTAAAGAGATAATTGGAATGGAGCATACAAATTAATGGATCCAGAGGGAAGAGATGTTGGGCAAAGACTTGATAGACCATGGAATAGATTGTTTCTGAAAAGGTATTATCAGTAGCAATTTTTGCGAGGTAAGAAATACAAATGTAAGATGAAATAATTAAAAAATTCTTCTTTCAATATCAAGATTTATGCGAGCATCATCGCAAGAATAGCGAATAAGATTTCGCAGAGATTAAAAGAATGGGACGAACCTTTATGGCGTGCACCCTAGTTCGCGAATAAAATTTCATAAGAGGAAAATGTAAGACCTAATAGCGCGTCATATGAGGGGGTATCTCTTGACATGACTCAGCGATAAGGTTATACCGCTGCTGGAACCTGAGTCATGCAGGCGATGGGGTTAAAGAAAACCTATCCGGGAGAGAGATCTTGGATTTCCAACTATATAAGGTTATACCCTGGTTGGACGACCGAGAATCTCTTCCAAGAAGTGCAGAGTATGACCAAGACGCCGAGGTACACGGTTGAGCCAAGGGTGCCCGGAGCGTACGAAACTCTCTTGCCATCCTTGGTAAGTCTTGGCTACAATGCACTTGGCCTGAAGAAAACCCCACTTAGGGTGCAGTCTTGTAACTATAAGCCATATATGCACAAGAGGCTGCGAACACAACTGGTTGTTGGAAAATCCGGATGGAGGGAGCTAGTCTTGTATGGCCGATGTGCCCTCCTTGAAGGGGCAACCAGGGGGAAGATAAGGGCGGCACCCTCCATTAGGGAGCTGATAAGTGTCTTAAGACGACAGTGTCATGGGGATTTATGATCGCAAGAACATTTAGGCCTGTCATATTATCGCGCAACGTAAATAATGCAGAGGAAACAAGCCACGAGAGAAATGTTAAGATGAGATCAATGGGTTTTTACATGAAAATGTAAAGATATCCTGCGATTTCATCGCAAGACGGCAATGTCATAAGGGTAAATTCTTGCGAGAGAATGTATGCTTATCATATTGTTGCAAAGATTTTGAAAGAAACATGGATAAGACAAGATCAAAGGGTCTTTACATGCAAATGTTAAGAAATCCTGCGATTTTGTCGCAGACAGAAAAAGTTTGGCAAAATAAGACCTTTAACTAGGAAGGAAAAATAAGACCAAAAGAATAATCTTACCAATTAACTATTCTGCTTTAAGATGGCAGGAAAACATTCATTCATCGCATAATTATATACAAGGAGGCAATTTTTTAACATCGCGGATTCCCTCAGAATTTTTCAGAAAAATGCAACAGTATTCCTCATATTTTCGCGAAAATGCAGCAACACAATTTCTTAAAGAAGATAATGAATATTCACCATTTCAAGCAAGATAATGAAGGGCAAGAAGGGGAATAGAGAAGTAAGATTACATTATCTTACTTGAAAATATTCAAAGTAATCTAAATCGAAAATTAAAATTCTAAAAGTCTCGAAGATTACATCACTTGCAAGAAAGAAGAAGTAAAAGAAAGCAAAGATAAAATTCAAGTTTCAGCGATGGTTTCGCCAGATTTATTCTTCTTGCTCGTCGGATTTATTATTTCTGCCAGAGTTATTATCTTTATCAGCATCCTTTTCATCATGAGTATCTTCTTCTTTTGACTCTTCATCAACATTTACTTCACCACCCGCAGCTGTTTCTTTGGGAGGACTTCTTTTATCTTCTTCTTCTTCACCATCTTCTTGAGTAATATTCTCTTACTCGTTAGTAAACTCTAACTCTTCATCCATGGGAAGAGGAATTTCATCATCGTCAACCTCTAGAGGAGGGAAAGAAACAGGAGAAAGAGAACAGGGAAGAAGAATATTGTTCACGAGAACTTCAGCCCTAAGATGGACTTGGCGAAGAAGAGCTCTTTCACGATTCCTAATTTCTATATTCTTAAAGTATTCAAGATAATCAAGTCTTCTTTCTGCTTTGTCGTGAGTACTAAGGCAATTAGAAGCAAGAGATTTATTTTCTTTGCGAACTTTATCCAATGTAGCGGTCAGATCAGTGATGGTAGAATGAAGATTTATTTTGGATTCTGCGAGCAACAAAATAAAAAATCAGTTAGACAAGAATCTCACAAGGAACATAATATAAGATTTTATGAGAAGATCAAAAAGAGAGGCAGTCAACTGACTACCTTATTTTTGCGAGGTTAAGTTTTGGATTAAAGCAAATAAATAGTTCTCCCACTGATTCATGGCATCATCGAATTTATCGCCAACCATACCCTTCAGACGAGATTTCATGTTTTCTTCTTTGTTGTGAAGATATGAATTTTCCTTTACTAATGAAGAATGAGATTCCTTTAACTGAGAGTATTGGTCTTGGAGTTCGCTGGCTCTTAAACTAAGAGTTAGTCTACCCTTGATAAGCTTATCCTTTTCGGCAGCAGATGATTCAGGTAACTCCTTGAGATCCTTCTTAAGAGAATGAAGAGATTGCTCTTGACTATTACATGTACTTTGAAGATTACTTATTTGCTGCGAGGAAATCATCATCAAGCTTGAAAATCTATGTTTTTCTTGGGATAGGGTTTTATTCTCATCTGTTAAAGATTCCATCGCCAAATTAGCCTTAAAAAACAAATATGAGAGGCGATCAAGCTCGCCACTCAAAAAATTCTGCCTTTGCAATAATTGATTGTTCTCATTAGTAAGATTATTTATGCGATAAATTGAATAAGTGTACATATTGTCTAGTCTAGTATGTTGATCTATCCAAGAATCTCTTTCAACGCGAACTTCCTCAGCAATAGATTCAGATTTGAGTTTTTCAATGAAACGAGCCCGATTTGAAACTAATATATGAATCAAGAATTTAAGAAGGAGGTCTAAGTACAAAAAATATGTATATGAAACATGAAAGCAAAAAGAGAAGATGCAAGAAAAATATACCTTTCATCTCGTCATTTTTTCTGCGAAGATTCTCGCAATCTAGAGAAGAGTTACGGAGCATGTGATTCAAGGTATCACACTCAGCAGTTTTAGCTTGAAGAGTTTTCCTCAAAACTCCAATCTCATTCTCTAAAGCCGCTCATGAATCATTACAATCAGAGCCAAAATACTTAAACAGAATCTCGCAAGCTTCCTGTTGGAGAGGGTCAGTGGAAGACTTTCTAGCATTGTCTAAAATATTAGACAAGACTTTAAAAGCAACATCAACACCTGCAAAAGTTTCGCTTGATGAAGGAAAGGGTTTAGAAGGTGAAATAGTAGTGAAAGTAAGTTGGCGATAATTTGAGATGGTTGAGTTATCAGGAGGAGTGTGTGGAAAAACAACAGTTGAAGGCCGTAAAGGACTATGAGGAACCTCAGTCGCAGCAGCTTTAGAAGCTTGGTTTGTCAAAATGTCAGGAGGGGTAGAGGTATGAACAGCGATATTCTCGCGGATAGGAGAAGAAAGATTTGGTTGCGATGGTGTTGGAGTAATCTTCACAGATGTTAACGAGGGCATAATGAGATTTTCCCCGAGTGTCTTAAAATAACGAGACCTTTTAGGAGGTTTATCAGGATTCACGTCATTCTGCGAATAATAACCCAGATAAGAAACAGAGGCAACAATATTGTTATTAAAAAATAAAGGGTGTTTCTTACTACCTTATCATTCACTGAACTTTTCTTCTTCTTCTCAGGCGGTCTTTTGCGAGGATTAGGGTTGTGAGTAGTAGATTGTGTGTTAGAAATCTTTTCGCTAAAAAGAAGACGTAACAAGAAAATAAGAAAGATTGGAGAATGAAAATAAAAACTGGCTTAAAATAAACAACATAAATCAAGAAACAAACCTTGAGGACTCCATTAGAACAGTAGCATAAGAATATGAAGAAGAGGCAAAGTTGCAGACAAAAGATAAAGAAGATGATGAAGAAACAGAAAATTAAAATTAATTTTGAGATTAATTCAACCATTTATAGGCAAAGGGGAGTGGACCTATGGAGTAAGAACGTGTCAGTAAATGAAGGGATTCACAACACGTGTAAGAAAGGCTGGATTAACGGGATCTTGTCGAAGAGAAAGTATAAAAGGGGAAGAAGTTGCGAAGAATAATAAAGAGTATTAGTTCTCATGATCTTCTCTTCTTCGCAGAAAAGACATGAGAAGAGGCAAGATGTAGTACCAGAATATCGCTACAACGTTATTCCCGTGATATTAACAACATTTCTACGAGCATCACTGACAATTCTTCAACGACATTTCACGAGCGTTACAGAACAACTAAAAGAAACTGACGATGGAAGAAGTAAAAGAAGAATAAGACTAATCCTGCGATGGGCATCATGCTTGCGATAGGGAAAAATTGTAACGATCGCGATAAGATCCGAAATAGGAGGAAAACTTAGCTGTCATCCATTATGCAAATCCCTATATAAAGGGGACGATAGATCCAGAAAATGATGATGCATTTTTGAGAGCTGCGAGAATTTTGAGGGGAGGGAAACTCCTGAAAGAAAGTTGTACTTCTGAGTTTTAATATCTCTTGTAAATCTTCCTGAAAGTGAATTAATAAAAGTGTTGTTGTTTATTCACAATTATGACTTAGTTTTCATAGATTCTTGACAAGGGTGTAGTGTAGGAAATCCTGCAACTACATCAGTATTGATCTACTCGTGATCACACTTTTGTGTTTTTACTACTTGACACACTCCGTAAGATTTTCTTATGTTGAGTCACATAGATCAAAATTATCTTTTTGTCCGAAACTGGCGTAGAGATTATTTAAGTCGATTTTCGGATACAAATCCATGTTTTGTAAATATCCAACAAAATCCTTCTTTTATAAAGTAAGGTCACTCATGTTGTTCACTTGGGAATGACATTAAATGAGGGAGAGTTCTTAAATGAACTTGTGATTAATTGCTATATCTTTGTGGGGAGTGTGGCTGTGGATTTGAAAGGGGATGCTTGTATCTTTTTAATCTCCTAGATGAGCGCTAAGTATTTTCAAACTATGTGATATCATCTGAAAAAGTTGATATGAGAAGTTGCATTTTAACTATGTTATAATGTGGAATATCAAAACTTCCTTAAAACTTGACATATGTTTTGATTGTATTCATTAGGATCCCGCGATTTTCGTACCTTTGTTAACTTTATTGACAAAAAGGGGGAGAATTATTTAGTAGTTTCATATTACATACTGATCGCTTTCGTATGCGTCAAAAATAATTTACACTTTCTTACTACTCAAAATATAAATATAGCAAGGGCAAGAAAGGATCGATCCCACAGAGAGGTCTAGGTTGTCAATATATTTTCGGTTCCTTATATAAAACACCGGGTATTTTTCTGATTTTTGTAAAGTAAAAGTAAAACAAAAGCAAAGAAAGAAATAAGCAAACAAATCAAATAGAAAAGATATTGGTTAAGGATTCATCTTCATTCACAAATATGTTTTCTTCACAATAAGTAGAATTGATATTTAATCTCAACTTTTATCAAAAGCCCTTGAATACCTTGATCGCAAGAATATCCCGCTAATCTCCTTTTGTCATCAACAAACACATTAAAAGATGCGAGTATGAGTTCTATCTAAAAGAACAACCTAACGTGTAAAAGCGCTAGTCAAGTCTAATTCCCTAGATGCATTAAGTTCTATGAAATCAGGCCAATCAAAGCAATCGAACGTGGAAAACACACTAATTCAATTTAACAAAGGTTACGATTCACATATGATCATAAGAATATATCACTACAAACTATAATCATAATTATGCTACTTGTATTCAAGGAATATCACTTTTACGTATAATAAACCCTAAACTAGCAATAGATGTGATTAGAAGTTCTACCAATTTGCAACTTGACAAAACAATCAATCAAATCACGTAACTATATTTTCAGAGAATCGTAAACGATAAATATGAGACAAAACTAATATATTGAATCAAAGAATCATGCTTTATGAAATCCAACTACTCCATAACCAATAATAAAATTTAAGTACTCATGTTAATGGAGTTCATAACAAGAAGGAAAAGAAAGCCTATCATATTGCAAACCCTAGAAACAAAAGTAGAAGATATGATATATTAAAAAGATTAAAGTCTTCTCTTTTATATGTTTCTCAATTTCCATAAAGGATACTCCTTCCAAAATTAGGTCTTCTCTTCAAAGTCCATTAGTTGGAAATCCACCCGGCCCACAAGTAAGAGAAACCCGTGTAGAAATTATGTCCAAAACATGCTCGCCGGAAAACTGGGTTTTTGGCCGGAAGTTGGTCGTAATCCGGAATCCGGTCGTCGGAAATTTTCGGCGCCGACCACCTGAAAATTCTGTCGTCGGGAGAATATTCGACGGACTATTCCGTCAGTCCACCGTAAGAGATAACTGTTGACTTAACGGTCAACGTTAGTCAACTAGGGTCAAAGGAGGAATCACTGAGTCAGCTAGGTCTAGTCAGAACCGAGTCAGCTGGCTAACTCGGCTGACTGGTCTTGCATTGGTCTAAGCCATTGTTGTTGCAGTACGGCCAAGATGGCCTTGTGTTTATGAAGCTCAGTCACGGCCAAGATGGCCATCACTCTGCAAGTCTTCTTCCCAGCCATAATGGCTATCTTGCAAACTCCTTAATCTCTGTCTCAACTGCAACGCACACAGAGCAAAACCAACTGGGACAACACCTGCAAACACATTACATGTCCCAAGCTCAGAACACCTCCATCTGCTTCCATTTCGTGTCTGCGCACAACCTTCACCATAGCTGCCTGCACCCACTAATTTCACCAGACCCAGTTCCATCATTCCATGAACTTCATTGAAGCACCAGCAGCTCTGCAGTTCATTGCCTCCTTCGCAAGCTCCTCATTGCAGTTGCGCAACCAAATTCCCTTCATGTCCAGCTTAAATCACTCAGTGGAAATAACCTTTACAGCCAACCATCTCTTACTCCTCTCCTTGTTTTGCGACAGTAGCTAGCCTGCCATTACAACTACCATCAATACCAATTATTCTTGCTGCTCTGCCAGCAAGTTCAATTCCACCAACAAATTAGCTCAGATACTATTCATTCCATGCAATGCAGCCATCACTTGCAACAACCCAGTTCATATACCAGTTTCAGTCCACGACAGCAACACAATTCCAATGTACAAACCAACATCACCAGATTTCTATGGCCTAGCCATTTGAAATAAGCCTAAACCATTCAACCATTCACAACTTCAACATCTCACTGCATTCGCCTCGACTCCAGCTGCCCATCTCATAAAACCCATTCAAACTCCACTCTTCCATCTGTCACTGACCACCAGAACCACATCTAACTCACCTGCAGATCCAGTTCTTGACTGCAATACCCTCTACTGCAGTTCCATTTCGGATGCAATTCATAACTTCACCACCACAGCTGCAACAACCATCAGTTCAACCACCACTATTCTCAACTGCAATTTCATAATCATCTGTAGCTCAAACTCCCAATTGATTCCTCTGAGCACAACCCTTCACCACCAAGAACCCTGCCACTAAACAGTCTTCCATTGACTGCAGCTGCTTCACTATTCCCTTCTCATGCAATTCAACACTGACCCATTAACAGCATCTGAACATAAACAGCTGCAGTACCTACTTCCCAATCTGTCTCCATCAATACCATGATTATCACCCGCTCCTTCACAATTCATACCTGCAAAAACACCACAGCTTCCATACTTCCATCATTCTGCTTCTCAAGCCAATACAAGACAGTGTTGCACTTGCTCTCAGTTCCGCAAACCTCCCTCTAGAGAACAATTCCCATCCATCCATGGTAAACACAACCAAACCCATGTTAATTCCACCAACACATTCATCTCTACCAATTCTGCTTTATTTTCACTTTGAGTTGACATAACAATTCCCATTACAATACCACCAACATCACCAGTAGCAGCACCATAATCCCCATCTGAGTTTCATCAATTCTCGATCAAATCCCTAATTCTGTTCTTCAAGAGCACCAACACAACAAATCCCCATCTTAATTCCACCATCATTGTCTCCAAATCTTCGCTTCAGATTTATCATTTCCATCAAACCCACAACAATTTTGTTGTTGATTTAACAGAAACACCAACAACATCAGAACCCAGCAATTACATTTATAGACTCAAACCTACCTTCAATTCAAACAACATGACTTCAGATTCAATTCTCAATTACTGCTTTGAACTCAACAATTCACCACCATCGCCCAGCAAACCCTGGTTATCTTTTATTCTCTCAAACCGTATTTCGATCTCAATAACAACAACATGATGTTCCATACATACCCAGTAATTCTTCCTCGTCTTCTGGTTGAAACATCGACCACCATTCTTGGTGTTCTTCTCAATCTCTCGGACACACAGTAGCTGTCGTCTTTAGTCTCAGGTGAATGAGTAAATGAGAGGAATGAGAGGCTTTCGGTTAAGGTTGGGTTATAGTTTTAGGGCATGATTCAGATGCCCAAATAGACAAGAACCACCCCACAGGTGCCCTGAGTAAAATTGATGTCTGTCTTAGAATTCTTCTTGGACTATTGGTTGGTTATCCCTTATCCACTGCTGGATGTATTCAGTACTCCTCCAAAAGAGTTGCCCCTTAACCATGGCTCAGCTCCAAATAGTGTTCGCCCATGAAATGACGACTCTGTCCTTTTCGCTCTAAATGAGTAGTTTCTCCTTCTTTTGCTCCAAACGACTCCAAAGCACCTAATAACTCAAATTCACACATAAGATACATAATTCACACGAAAAATAGCAAAGAAAGCATAAATACTAGATAGTAAATACGGTGTATTCTACACCTATCAAATTCCCCCACACTTAGACTTTGCTAGTCCTCGAGCAAATCAAACAAAATAATTATAAAATCATACATACAACTCCGTCTCGTTGAGGCTACGGTCACTTTTAGCATAAATAACAAGCCTTTGAACCCCTAGGTGTCCCTAGTGGACGAGTTATAGTCTCGTGAAGGTTTACAAGAGGTCTGCCTACAAAACCTATATTTCCAACTCCGTCTATTTGTGAAAAATCAATGAACGAATCCAAAATGACTACAGGAGGAGGTACCTTGCAAATTCAATTCATATATAAGTAATAAACTTTAATTAGATAGTCGAACAAGCCACAATACTCGGAAACTAACAAACCAAAATCATAATGAAAAGATTAAGAAGATGGATATAGATGTAGATGTTGGCGAATGTTCACAAGTGATCGATGTTTCCCATATCTGTCTGAAGGTCACTGCCAAGATGAACCTATTCCTATTGGATTGAGCTACTTGGTTTGAATTCTACATCAACTCACTAGCATATACAAGGGAACCAGGAGTGACTTTATTCAACCAATATAAAACTTTCCTTTCTTTTTCTTTTCTTTTTCACTTTTTCACTTCTTTTTTTTTGAGACAACATGATTGGATCAAACTGGATCCAAGCGCATGATTCTTATCGGCAAGTACATGATAGTCGCCTTGGATCCTGCATTCCACTCTTGTTTAGGCGACGGAGACAGGGACTACGTTTCACACATACTGCTATTCCCAAGTGTCTTTTTTATTCCGTTTGGTCTAATTGGTTGGTCTCTTTTTTCTTTTTTTATCATTTTTCTTCTTCTAGTAACTCAATCACTTTATTTCATCCTAGCAGTAATAACAACTCGATTTTTAGTGACCCACCAAAGCACTTAGAGAACAATAGATAAATATGGGAAAATAAAAATAGAATGTGATATGGTGATATTCCGAGATATGGTAACAACTATCATATTAATTGTGATTTCTGAGCTATGTTTGTCCCTTTTAGTTAATTGGTTCCTCAACTCCTGCAATCAAAATGGTTCCATCCACTAATGGTGTCATCCTAAAGGCACAAGTTTCTAGATTTCGGAGTTCAAAAAGCACACATTTTTTCTTGGTTTTTCTATTTTTCTATTTTCTGATTTTTTTTAAAGGCATAAAACAAACTATACAAATATATAAATTCTCCTCCACACTTAAACTTCACATTTTCCTCAATGTGTAAAACCGAAAGTTCTGAATTCTGACGTAACAGAAGATAAAACGCAAAAACTGTGCAAATTGGTAAGGAATTTGGAAAAACCCCATTTCACAAAAGTTGTTCACCTACGTGTTTTATACACAGTGTCAAAATTTCACAGTCTTCTGATAAAGGGTCTGACTGTTATGGTCTCTGGACTGAACTACGCGCAGTCTAAAATTTTCTGACGAAAAGGAATTCATCATAATTCTCTTCTAAAATAGATTATGGACTTAATGAAATTAAACATGGGGATGCAATTATGATATGAAAACAATAAAAAATAAATAAACGAAACAAAAATAAAAAGCAAAAGGATAAGAGATACAAAACCGGTGGGTTGCCTCCCACTTAGCGCTTGTTTTAAAGTCGACGGCCCGACTTAGCTTCTTGAAAGATTCATTCCCCATATATTAGCAATCTGAAAATTTGGGGATCCATCCATAGTACCTGTTTTTCAAACACTAGCTTCACACAAATATTAGTACAAGAAAACATAATTGAAGCTATTAACCTATAAAAGTTTCCCCCACACTTATTCTTGTCCACACATGGAAGTGCATAAAGAATATAGGAGTCGGGTACTTCCATGGTTTCTTGTTCACAAACCTGCATAGTATGAGAATCAAATGTTTCTAATGGAGGAAATCGAGAAACAAAGTCATTCAACAATGTTTTCGAAGCACATATATTTAAACCAATAAGAGGTAAAGGATAAGAGTTAATATGCTTAGGGTTAGACAAACCTCGCACAATCTCTTGTAGCACGGAATCCTCTTCATCCTTGAAAAATTCAAGTGAACTATTCACCTCTTGTATATCATGGTCCTCTATTAAACCTTGCAACCATTCTTCATCCGTTTCTGCCTTAACCAAACTCTCGACATCAACATCATCATTACAAACATTCACAAGTTCAATTGGGTCTTCCATAATATTGGTCATAACGGTCACATTCTCAACATACTCCTCTTCATTAGACTCAAACAATGTTGAAAAATTCTTAAAAACATTAGTTTCATCATCCCCATGTACCTTTTGAATAGGTGCTTGATCATTATAAAGATCAAGAGTTGAGTCAACTACACTAACATCATCAAATATCTCCAAAGGTTGGTCCTTTTCAACACAATCATCATCGTCTTCATCTTCAGACTCACCATAATCGGAATCGTTGTCGGTTTCCCAACCTTTATCATGACGCCGTTTAAGTTCCATATGAATGGTCCTACTAATTTCATCGACAAGCTCTTCCGAGTATCCATCGTCTTCCAACTTGTATAATTTCTGCGCAAGTTTCCTAACATTCACATGCTTGCCACCATTAGCTACAATATGTTCTCTTTCCCATGACTCTTCCCTTTGAATGGGTGAATGATCATAACTACGTTCTGGAGTCGGGTAAGAAGGCATATTCCAGAAATTGGTTTGTGCGATGTTCTCTCTATTACGGTCAAGTTGGTCTAGCCTTTGTTGCATATCTTGCAATCCATGCATAATCTGCATACAACTCGAATAAAGCCAATTAGAAGTAGAATTATCCCACCTAGGTGCTTGACTTACATACCCACTACAAGGTTGTTGTTGGTATGTATGAAAATAACCATAAGGTTCTCTAGGATATGCATCATAGTCAATAAATTGGTTTTGATTGCATTCCATAGATGGTGGGAAATTGTCATAGTGTTGAGGAGGTTGAAAGCCGTATCCATTGTTCCAATATGCTCCTTCCATAGAAATTGGTACCTGAAACAAGAGTTCCCAAAACTATGTCAAAAACCAGAAAATAAGAAAAACGAAAAACAAAGCAAAACAAAAATAAGAAACCAAAAACAACTGACAACTGTTGCCTCCCCGGCAACGGCGCCAAAATTTGATCGCTGTCGTATGCGTCAAAAATAATTTACACTTTCTTACTACTCAAAATATAAATATAGCAAGGGCAAGAAAGGATCGATCCCACAGAGAGGTCTAGGTTGTCAATATATTTTCGGTTCCTTATATAAAACACCGGGTATTTTTCTGATTTTTGTAAAGTAAAAGTAAAATAAAAGCAAAGAAAGAAATAAGCAAACAAATCAATAGAAAAGATATTGGTTAAGGATTCATCTTCATTCACAAATATGTTTTCTTCACAATAAGTAGAATTGATATTTAATCTCAACTTTTATCAAAATCCCTTGAATACCTTGATCGCAAGAATATCCCACTAATCTCCTTTTGTCATCAACAAACATATTAAAAGATGCGAGTATGAGTTCTATCTAAAAGAACAAACTAACGTGTAAAAGCACTAGTCAAGTCTAATTCCCTAGATGCATTAAGTTCTATGAAATCAGGCCAATCAAAGCAATCGAACGTGGAAAACGCACTAATTCAATTTAACAAAGGTTACGATTCACATATGATCATAAGAATATATCACTACAAACTATAATCATAATTATGCTACTTGTATTCAAGGAATATCACTTTTACGTATAATAAACCCTAAACTAGCAATAGATGTGATTAGAAGTTCTACCAATTTGCAACTTGACAAAACAATCAATCAAATCATGTAACTATATTTTCAGAGAATCATAAACGATAAATATGAGACAAAACTAATATATTGAATCAAAGAATCATGCTTTGTGAAATCCAACTACTCCATAACCAATAATAAAATTTAAGTACTCATGTTAATGGAGTTCATAACAAGAAGGAAAAGAAAGCCTATCATATTGCAAACCCTAGAAACAAAAGTAGAAGATATGATATATTAAAAAGATTAAAGTCTTCTCTTTTATATGTTTCTCAATTTCCATAAAGGATACTCCTTCCAAAATTAGGTCTTCTCTTCAAAGTCCATTAGTTGGATATACACCCGGCCCACAAGTAAGAGAAACCCGTGTAGAAATTCTGTCCCAAAAATGCTCGCCGGAAAACTGTCGTCGCCGACCACCTGAAAATTCTGTCGTCGGGAGAATATTCGACGGACTATTCCGTCAGTCCACCATTAGAGATAACTGTTGACTTAACGGTCAACGTTAGTCAACTGGGTTCAAAGGAGGAATCACCGAGTCAGCTAGGTCTAGTCGAACCGAGTCAGTGGCTAACTCACTGGATCTGGTCTTGCACTGGTCTAAGCCATTGTTGTTGCAAATACGGCCAAGATGGCCTCAGATTTCGTAGCTCGCTCACGGCCAAGATGGCCATCACTCGCAAGTCTTCTTCCCATCCATAATGGCTATCTTGCAAACTCCTTAATCTCTGTCTCAACTGCAACACACACAGAGCTAAACCAACCGAGCCAACACCTGCAAACACATTACATGTCCCAAGCTCGAGAACACCTCCATCTGCTTCCATTTCGTGCCTGCGCACAACCTTCACCATAGCTGCCTGCACCCACTAATTTCACCAGACCCAGTTCCATCATTCCATGAACTTCATTGCAGCACCAGCAGCTCTGCAGTTCATTGCCTCCTTCGCAAGCTCCTTATTGCAGTTGCGTAACCAAATTCCCTTCATGTCCAGCTTAAATCACTCAGTGGCAATAACCTTTAAAGCCAACCATCTCTTACTCCTCTCCTTGTTTTGCGACAGTAGCTAGCCTGCCATTACAACTACCATCAATACCAATTATTCTTGCTACTCTGCCAGCAAGTTCAATTCCACCAACAAATTAGCTCAGATACTATTCATTCCCTGCAATGCAGCCATCACTTGCAACAACCCAGTTCATATACCAGTTTCAGTCCACGGGAGCAACACAATTTCAGTGTACAAAGCAACATTACCAGATTTCTATGGCCTATCCATTTGAAATAAGCCTAAACTATTCAACCATTCGCAACTTCAACATCTCACTGCATTCGCCTCGACTCCAGCTTCCCATCTCATAAAACCCATTCAAACTCCACTCTTCCATTTGTCACTGACCACCAGAACCACAGCTAACTCTGCTGACTCCAGTTCTTGACTGCAATACCCTCTACTGCAGTGCCATTTCAGATGCAATTCATAACTTCACCACCACAGCTGCCACAGCCATCAGTTCAACCACCACTATTCTCAACTGCAATTTCATAATCATCTGTATCTCAAACTCCCAATTGATTCCTCTGAGCACAACCCTTCACCACCAAGAACCCTGCCACTAAATAGTCTTCCATTGACTGCAACTGATTCACTATTCCTTGTTCCTGCAATTCAACACTGACCCATTAACAACATCTGAACATCAACGGCTGCAGTACCTACTTCCCAGTCTGTCTCCATCAATACCATGATTATCACCAGATCCTTCACAATTTATACCTGCAAAAACACCACAGCTTCCATACTTCCATCATTCTGCTTCTCAAGCCAATACAAGACAGTGTTGCACTTGCTCTCAGTTACGCAAACCTCCCTCTTGAGAACAATTCCCATCCATCCATGGTAAACACAACCAAACCCATGTTAATTCCACCAACACATTCATCTCTACCAATTCTGCTTTATTTTCACTTTGAGTTGACATAATAATTCCCATTACAATACCACCAACATCACCAGTAGCAGCACCATAATCCCCATCTGAGTTTCATCAATTCTCGATCAAATCCCTAATTCTGTTCTTCAAGAGCACCAACACAGCAAATCCCCATCTTAATTCCACTATCATTGTCTCCAAATCTTCGCTTCAGATTTATCATTTCCATCAAACCCACAACACTTTTGTTGTTGATTTAACAGAAACACCAACAAAGATCGAGAACCCAAAGCAATTACATTTATAGACTCAAACCTACCTTCGATTCAAACAGCATGACTTCAGATTCAATTCTCAATTACTGCTTTGAACTCAACAATTCACCACCATCGCCCAGCAAACCCTAGTTATCTTTTCTTCTCTCAAACCATATTTCGATCTCAATAACAGCAACATGATGTTCCATACATACCCATTAATTCTTGCTCGTCTTCTGGTTGAAACATCGACCACCATTCTTGGTGTTCTTCTCAATCTCTCGGACACACAGTAGCTGCCATCTTTAGTCTCAGGTGAATGAGTAAATGAGAGGAATGAGAGGCTTTCAGTTAAGGTTGGGTTATAGTTTTAGGGCATGATTCAGATGCCCAAATAGACAAGAACCACCCCACAGGTGCCCTGAGTAAAATTGATGTCTGTCTTAGAATTCTTCTTGGACTATTGGTTGGTTATCCCTTATCCACTGCTGGCTGTATTCAGTACTCCTCCAAAATAGTTGCCCCTTAACCATGTCTCAGCTCCCAATAGTGTTCGCCCATGAAATGACGACTCTGTCCTTTTCGCTCTAAATGAGTAGTTTCTCCTTTTTTTGCTCCAAACGACTCCAAAGCACCTAATAACTCAAATTCACACATAAGATACATAGCAAAGAAAGCATAAATACTAGATAGTAAATACGGTGTATTCTACACCTATCACATACATATGGTTTACGGATAATTATGTAAGGGGGAGTGAATCAATAATCTATAGGTTTTACCTATTATGCAAAAGATGTAAGTATTGATTAAAGGATAGAAACATATCACCGTAGTATTACCATAGAGTTGAGATACAATTGAACTTTGGAGAAAGGAATAATATTATGTTTTTGTATAACAACAATTGAGAACATTTGTTTTCTAAAGTTGTTATCGTTATGGAACGAGTTCTTTAACAACAACGATGCTGAGTTGAACACGTTCAAGATCATTGCAGCTTGAAATTACAAAGAGTTCAAGGAGTTGAAGATGCCAAGGAAATCAAGACATTGTGGATTCTAGAAGTTGTCGAAGCTTTACTTTTTATCCATATGTATTGATAGTTTTGTCACTAAAATTTACAAAGGGGGATATTGTTAAAGCATTGCTCGGTTGAACTCACAATTGTTTCTATCTCAAGCTTATTGTCAAAAGTATATCTTGATTTCTAGTCTACAATTTGTTAAGTCTCGGACTAGGATAGAAATATAGTTGAGAAATAGTAGATCACAATAGTCATCATTGCATTCAACCGTTTGAAGGCGAATATCAATTGAATCTTATGGAGAACTTTATCAACAAAAGGTAAGTGAATACTGAACCAATATCTCAAGTTATATTCACTTTTCTATCATCTGAGATGATGTCGCATAACTAATTACATTATTATGCATGGACAAGAATTTTGAGTCGAAAAATATCTATCTAGTTAACAAATTTCTCGAAATATAATGACTAAGCTTAATGAACATTTATTCATAATTGATGAATTTCGGTTAAGGATAATTTATTGTTTGTAATAAAAATCATGATTCAAGATTATCATTCAGAAATAACCTGGAACAGTGATATGTGTCATTGATGTTATTCAAGAATTTTTCGAATCAATTTAAAGAGAAATATATAACTACTATTGATTCGTAATACAAGACAGTGATATCAGTTTTACTGGGAAAACTATATTATATGTATGAACCAAAATTACATGAACTCGTACACGTAATGCAGTAGCTATATATCGACTTACAGATTATTGGTACACATATTTTTATGTATATCATATGAAAATCTGTTTAACTCGTGATCCGGATCGGTCTGCATAATTGTATGCAAACCATTATTGAATTGTGGTTACGGAACCGGGTTTGTTTCCAAACTGGTACACAAACTAAATTAGTTCTGTCCTGAACTCGGCAGCGTTTCCAAACCGGTACGCGAACTGATTTAGTTTTTTGAACTCGAAAATCGGCGATAGTCTTAAGGTTTCCAAACTGGTACGCAAACTTAAAAGTTCTGTGAACTCTCAGAACTTGGTTTTGTTTAAGTGTTTACAAACCGGTACGCATACTATGACTGAACCGACTCATGAACTACCATGTATTTGTACTCGTACATCTACTAATCATGTCGATTATATTTTCAAGTGTATTTAAATTATTCCTATGGGATAATTAGCATTTGATTAATTCTCTATAATACTCGACTTAATTGATCACATGTTTGGGACTCGGAGTTAATTTCTTGTGTGTTCATGATAATGAATATTAAGCTTTTAAGTTCAAACCGGCTAATTTTGGCTAACCGTGTTGAACTAGTCTTTGTACACTGTTCGGTTACAGTTCTACCTAACTAGAGTGTATATCTTGTTTATGTGAATCATATTTAAAGATTCATCTAATAGTGGATATTGTTTGCTTGGTTCAAAAGTTATCTTAGCTTAAACCTACAGAAACCTATGGTTTGAAAGTCTATAAAAGTGGAACTTCAAGCAGCTAGGATATTTGAATCCCGACATTACTTTTTAGTGTGTCCTAGTTATATCTAGAGGCGTCCTCTTCCTAACCCTTTTAGGGTTTAGCGACTACAAAGTCTTCGTAGGGATTCGTGAAGCCAGGTCCGTTTATCTTTCCTTGGTAACTCGTCTATCCTATATCCGCTTTATCTTTATAACTGAAATATCACAAGTTGTGTGTTTATCAATGATAGTAGAGACATCCGACCTAGTTAGTTGGATACGAATTGATTGATTCTTGGACACTGGTCTTTGGTACCGTCCAATTTATCTCTTTGTGATTAGGTTCACGAATTTGTTTCTGTAAATGTTCTAATCGCATGAGAGAGAGAGATATAAATATAAGATACTATTCCTTGATTGAGTTTAACTCTCGGAGTGGTATTGGGTTTGTCCATAAAGATTTCATAAGAAAAAAGTGGTGGTGTATTTTGGTACCCACGCATTTTCAATATCAGCACTAAATCCTTTTACGAATTTCAAATGGCTAAGTTGATTCAAAAATACAATTTTCTTTCAAAATTTTGAATTCTCATATCGATTTGCGGAAACACATGATATAGAAATGTTACTCTAAATCATGTTTAAGAAATATATGGCGCATTCTTTAGTACCAAACGTGTGATGACCCATATTCCATACCATACATCTAGACAGTAGATCCCCACTTTCAAAACAATTTAAATAATTCGCAGAAGTCTAATCCAGGCCATTAAAGGCCTACACTCCAATTTGTTAGAATAACTACCACCATTGAGAGTAGTCAGGGCATAAGTTTTTGACATAACTTGATCAAACTTATTCCACATATGCCAGACACTAAGTTCATCTTGTTGAAAATATTGCAAGAGGTAGCAGAGGAGGGTTGGTGGTAAGCTATGTTACTCAGTGTAGTCATACAAAGTGTTATTCGGCTAAGATAAAAAAGAAATAGACATAGTCAGTGATGTTGCATATTAATTTCATTCTACTGACAAAAAATAGAAAATCTTTTTCTCTATCTGTTCATTTTAATGAATTATAATATCTTCTACACCAATACGAATAAGCATCATAATAGATGCAGTATTACGTTATCCTTTAGTGAATTGTCGCCACAAATTTTCCATAACCTGAAAAAGTATGTTGGAGCGCAAGAGATGCGGTATTAAGCCATCCTTATAAAGTTCCATCTTGCAATGCAAAAAATGACATTCATAACTAAGGCTAGAAATTTCCATAACAAAATACCTGGTGCTAAATTTTCGAACATGAAAATAGAGCCTAACTATTATCAAGGTTGTAAGTGGATTTTTAAACATAGTGTAAAACAAAGGAACCATAGAAGACATAACAATACTGCCTAAATAGTCAGGTAAACTAAACTGATGAATCATCATAACCATGATGCGTGTCGTAGGTGCACTCAAATTAAATTACTTATTTCCACACAATTAATACGTAATATAATGGAAGTAAGGATCGTTCCCATGAAGAGCAGGGAGATTTAGTTGTCAAAAGTGTCACAATGGGGGTTTTGTTTTAGATTGTAAACAAAATAAATAAAGCAATTGAAAATAATTAAGATTGCAAGTAATTGATAGAAATATGATCAGGGAATCCTTCTTCGTTACTAAACCTTCATCAAGTTATTATATTCATCCATTAATATAATTAATCACAAATTATTACCAACCGTGGAATAACAACTAGCTCATTGCTATCCCCTAAATTCCTTATATCACTGAGTACGGAAGCTCTCCAATACCAGATTCTATTCGTCTAAACCACCTAGTAGTAGCTCACTCAAGGTGTAATTTCTCCGAATGCTTTATCTTTTGTGAATTATAGATTGATCCTAGTAGTTAGACTCTTAGCTCAAGGTTCACTTTCTAGTGTTGTTTAAACACACAATCGCTATACAAAATCCCTCTGCAAGGTCTTGTGTTCTCTACTTTTGTATGAATTATTTGACTATTACTTATCTCCTAATTCAATGCTAGAATTTGATTGAATCAACAAATTAGTTCAGTTGGCCACCTAAACAATCTATCAATTAATCATAAAAATTCTAATTAGTAAAAACAATCAATAATTATGTGAAGAACTTCAAAATAGATTTATATAATAACTCAAATCATGTCTAGAACTTAGAATTCATCCCCAATCATTAAGAAGTTTAGCTACTCATGGTACTAACAAAACCCATGAGTTTCATATAAGAAAATAGTAAAGAAATAGTTACGGTGATGAAGAGTGCTCCAAAACCCTAGCTTTTCTCCCTTGTATTCTTCTCTCCAAAACTTGATAGAAATTATATGACTCATCCTTTCAAAAATATTAGAAGTCCTTTTTATAGGTGTCCTAATTATGGCTATGCCCGTGCGACAAATCCCGGTCGAAATAGCTTTCCAAAACTCTCCAAATTGCCAAAATAGCTCATGCCCAAGGCTTGTTCGTAGGAAGAATGGCTATTCAGCCAAGTGGGTTTGCGAAAATGGAAGAGGCCCAGCCCAATTCTAATGTTGCTTAACCTTGTTAGCTTGTCAGTTCTACAGAACTGACATGCAAAATTTCAATAACCTAACAACTTTCACGGACACTACTCTGTCCGTGAGCGAAATTTTCTGCTGGATTTTGCTTTCCTCCGGTAGATATCTCGGATACTTCTCCCTCCGTGAGCTTTAAATTCCCTTGAGTTTTTATTTTTACTCCGTCAGTATCACGGACAGATGAGTCTCCGTGAGGTTTCGAAGTCCCTGGATTTTACTTTGCCGGCCATTCATCTCACAGGAAGTCTGGTAATCGTGAGTTTCCAAAACATCTGAGTTTGCAGCTGTTGTAAATAACTTCACGTATACCAGGACCTCCGAGAGAACTCTGAACTCCCATAATGTTAAACTTCTCGAGCTCAACAATCTCCACATGAAATACACAACCAGTACAGCTCCATCAGGTGCCATTAACTTTCCCATCGATACCCAACAGCACATACATGGCAGCAACCTTCATTGATCGCTTCCATCATCTCAAGTTCTTCGTCATTTTCTTCTCAGAACTCAGCCAACTAACAGCAGCACCACTCGTTAATCATTGTTGAGCTCAGACACAAACCATTTTCCATCATCAACTCGTCTCCACTTTATCATACAACAGCAGTGACCCATCATTGCTCATCTTCTTTCTCTATTGACATTGACGATGAACATCACCATGCACGGATCAACCACCGTCATCTCCCTTTCTCACCTGAGTCAGTCGACTCCAGCAACGTTCACATCATTACTTCTATGATGTATTGTTTCGCCGCTAACTTATTCTCCCTGAAACTCTCGAGCTCATCTCAGCCAGAACTATTCCATAACTCTAACTATGATTTCTCTTGAGCAGAAACCACTCGACTCCAACTTCGGTAAACTCCATCTCTTCACTGAAGTAACACCCATGCATTCTCCATTACTGTCACAGCAAACCCAACTCGAGCTTCTCTTTCATTCCAGAATACCACACAGCCAACAGTCTATCACTTTCTCGTCACTGCTAGCATGCATTTCTTTCATGCTAAGCTTGAGTTGTCCATGCCATACTCGAGTATCGTTTCTCCTTTCTGCCAGTAACGTACGTCTCTGCCATCATCTCTCAGCAAACTACAGCACACACTAGTGTATCAACTCCGTCATCATGCAAACTCGAGATGTTCTTCATCACAGCTGACTCATCGTCACTTCCATTAGTGGCTATCTCTGTCTCCTCAATCGAGTTCCATCAGTAGTTCGAGCTCATCACCAATCGCAGCTGCATGCATGGGGTGATCGTGTTTTGCCTGGTCAAGAAGGTGAAGGTGGCTGCCCTGAGTAATAGGCCGGGTGCCTTAATGAAAATCCTGGTTTCCCCAAAGTAAAGGACCTGACTTCCTTTAGCAGTTCCTTAGAAATGTGGTGCCCCTTAGTAAAGTGGACACCCCTTAGCAATTTTGTGCGCGCATCTTTGCTTGCTTCAAATGCATCTGGATTCTTCATAAGACGTCGGATGGACTCCATTCTTTCGCCGCTGGCGTATTTTCGTCCTCTTCGAGATGATAGCATGCACTCCTTGATTTGAATGAGTTACACTTGGTCTTTGGCCCTTCTCCGCTTTCGGCTAACTTCTTTCTTTGCACAATTAAGTGCATATTCGCTTCTTTTGGATGATTCACCTAGCAAAACACAAATAAAGAAAAAAAAACGTAATATACGATAATTTGCAAGAATATATAGCAATTACTAGCATGGATTCTACACTAAATATATGCAAAACATGCACTTAACAAACCACTCATTATTCATCTAATTTTAAAAGAGGCATTTGAAACAGGATATGGTCGACGAAATTTTATACTGCCTCTATAATTTAAATTCTCATTCTTACAAATGGTTACGTGCTTTATTATAATACCAAATTCTGATTGCATTATAACATAAATATAATACAAAATTCGAAGAGCGCTATAATAAACTCACATTGAAAAGATTAAGAAGCGCATTCTGGGTTTTTTGTTGGTCGTCATAAAGACCAACAGAAGGTTCATTCGCCAAATGCCTGAACATATATGTTGCGCCTTTATTCAATATTCTTACTTCTTCAAGATGAAGAAAAACCGCAATCGGTTTCAACAAATTCAATCGTCAATTTATCATTGTGGCTGTTAAAAACCTAAATCAAGAAAGAAATTCGATGCAACCATCGTATTTGGGGAGATTGACTAATTTTTTAATGGTAATAAATTGTAAATTTTATACCAAGAAACCGAGATGAATAGAGGTAATAACGAAAGTATTAAATCATCGATTGTGGAGAATTCTCTTATCTTGTATTATCCATACTCCAGAGGAACATATATACACCACACAATCATCCCGTTTCACCGAAACCAAATCGAACTCAAAGTTAATACAATTAGATTTTAAATCCAGAAACCTCGAGGAGGAATCACTAAGATAGATGATAGGTACAACCCAAAACTTAGGAACAATACCTATGGAATGTATGCATTTATAAGCTAGGATGCCATATTTTATTTGATCAGCAGACCTGGGATGCCATATGAGCGGTTTGGTATGGAGCTATAAAACACAAACAATTAACAAAATAAAATAACTTAAACAGAAGGAATATAAGAGAGTAACCCTAAAAAAGAAAACCACATTCCTGGATCCGATTATATATGATGCGGAACATATAACTGCATATGTAGCCAATTCGAACATTGGTGAATGGTATAGAAGATCGAAGAAGATCCCATGTTATCCTAAAACCCATAAATAGAACTTTCAATGGTAGGTAATCAAATTGTAAC
Source organism: Papaver bracteatum (assembly GCA_023529315.1). Lineage (NCBI taxonomy): Eukaryota > Viridiplantae > Streptophyta > Magnoliopsida > Ranunculales > Papaveraceae > Papaver > Papaver bracteatum. The sequence continues at coordinate 4,425,329 of JAJJWX010005152.1, forward strand.
CAAGAAGTAAAACTACAATTGCAGATGCAGTAAATTTTCATCTCATATGACCAAGTTGAAAATTGAAACCTAAAATGACTAATATTTTTATCCACCAAATTTATCCACACAAAAACATTTTAATTAAACTGTATAAAACAATCAATAAAAAGGAGATGAGGGTTTTTTGATTCCTAGTATTTGAGCGAAGTGATTTAGAAGAAGCGGTATTACAGAAAAGACTAGTGGAGTAAATTTGGGCATTCAATTCATAGAAGCGGAGATTGAATTGATTACAGATGAGCGGGTGCAAATATAATGCCCAACCATTAGATCTGGATCTGGATATATATTGAGATTATACTAGGAGGGGAGAAAAGATCACGACAGGTAGTTAGAAAAACGAATGTATCCTGGACGATGGACGAAACAAAAAAAACTCATATTTTGAAAGCATAGATTCAACAGGTTACACAAATGTATCGGGGCCAGCCTACTCTCGTGGTCTCATCGACTGTGTAAGCGCACAATTGGGCGAACGAATTACGTGAAAAATCTTGCATCTCTCATTTTTTTTTATCTTCTACACATACCTTGGCAAATCCCTAAAGCCTTTAAAACAACAGTACAGTCAGTCGGTCGTCTGTTAATTATCGGTAGTGCTACCCTTCCCCACCGATTTTCCCTATAGATTTTTTCCATGATGTGTCATATTTAAGTCCCTTGATTTCCAGGATTGAGATTAGTAGAGGGCTTTTTTGTATAGTATTAGACCACTATTTCCATAATATCTCATGGTGAAATTTCTTGGTAGACATGAGCAGGGGATAGCTAGTTTTTTGGTTAATTAAGCTAGGCCTCGACTTCCTCACAGGTTTCATAGTGCCGACAGACTCGCAGCAGCTACATTAATAACGAGAGTGTACAATTTGTTGGAAACAGTAAAAATACATGTTGCTTAATGTTCTTCACTGCAGCATAGCCCAGTGTAGTGTAAATCGAGTACCAATTTTAGCAGCCAACAAAGGATTTATTAAGAAGTAAGAATGAATACGGTCATGATTTTCCAAAGAAATCAGAAGTACCATAGAAGTAAGAATTGAATTAACAGGAATATGAATTTTGGATTACAAGTCTAATTATTTATGTTCCTAAAGGACAAATGTCATAGGTTACAAGTCTTCCGGGATACTTTGTAGAGCAGGTTGCCAAGTTCTTCTTCCTTTCGCATGCTCAGCTCTCCGTTGATGTTTCCGTCTCATAACATGTAATCGTTGTTCTAAAGACAAACACGCCGATTGTTGCTGAATATTATTACTACCACTTTCCTTTCCATTGTCCATCATCTCTAGCATCTTTTTGAGATCCTGCTTCTTAACAAGAATCTTCATCCGGACAACACCATTTTCATCAGTATGAGAAACAACACCAGCTCCATGAAATTGTGCAATGGCTTCTAATAGATTAGATTCGGTAGTAGTAGTTGTAGCCTTTTGATTTCTAGCGGGTAACGAAAATCGGGACTTTCTCTTGGTTGCTGCCATCCCCTTTCCTTTTACAAACTTTAGATACTCCATTGATTTGATATTTGGTGATATTATAAAACTTGGAATATGATCAGATGTTATGTTTTGTTATGATGAGCAAATCAAGCTTTGAAGTGAGATTGAGTCTGAGATTTAGGATCTAGCTGAACTTCCAATTTATATAGAGTAGTCCGTAGTGGTTATGAATATAGTTGAACCCAGGTTGTATAGGACCCCCCATATGCATAACTGTCAATCTATCCAGCTAAATAAAATACTATTACTTACTAGTTTGTTAGCTACATAATATTAAAGATTTAAGGTTTGAAAATTTGATGTTTAACCAACTTTAAAATGGGCTAAGCGTTGAAATGCCCCAATTTGGGTGTGTCGTTTGCAAAAATGCCCTAAGTTTTCAAAAAAAAATTAGAATGCCCCAATCTGTTAGTTTTTCCATCCATGTTAGTTAAATGGTCAATTTTGAACACATGTGAGCTCCCACATGTGAAGAAAAATCATTTTTAACCCCAATTTTTATTAAATTGACATTTTCTTCTTATAAAGTAACAAACCCTTAATATTGTAACATGTGTCATATTTTCGCCACCACCACCTTAATCATCATCTCCACCACCGCCACCTCCACCACCACCGCCTCTATCATCGCTACATCCACCACCACCACCACCATCATCGGCGCCGCCATCAAAATTGCCAGAACCACCACCTCCACCATCGTCGCTACCATCACCACCACCACAAGTGCCAAATCACTACTAGAACCACCACTGTCGATGCCACCACCGTCGCTGCCACGACCATCGTCACCACCAGAACCGCCGCCACCACCACCACCACCACAACCACCACCCCCTGAACCCTAAAACATTGAACCCTAAAACCCTTAACCCTAACCCTGAACCCTGAAATCCTTAACCACGAAGGGTAATTATTGTCTTTTTTCACATGTGTGAAGTCACATGTGTGCCAAATTCACTACTTAACTAGCTTGGATGGAAAAGTTAACGGATTGAGTCATTTTAACTTTGTTTTAAAATCTGGGGCATTTCTACAACCATACCTCCCAAATTGGGGCATTTTGGTTAGTTTTCCTTAAAATAACATAAAACAGGGGAACCTCTCACCGATGAAGTTCTTGTGGAGGTTGACTTTCTGAATTATCAGTGTCAGCCCTTACCTCTAAAAGTTGGGTACCCATGTGAGTTTGATCTTTACATTAGCTCAGTTTGTGATTCCATGTGAATTCCAAACAATAAATGGCATTTTTGCAACGATTATATATCTGAATTCTATACAAAATTCTTTCTTTATTTCAAATTTTTATGGCCCTGCGTTCAAACGATGTGCAATGTGCACTAGCCTAGTATACGGATTTTTTTTTTTTTAAGAAAAAGGAAACCGTATCCTTATCTACAAAGTAGTGAAACTACGGGTCCTCCTGGTTGCTTTTTAGCAGAGATTCGTTGGGATGCAATCGAAGACGTGTTAAATGGTGCACCACCGCAAGCTTGCATATCGAGGACTGAAGCTAGGATATAAGATATCTAATTTCGCTCGGACAAGTATTATGGTATGCATGTAGGTAGAATCTGTTGCCTGTAGGAATGTAAATAAGCATGTGGATAGCTTGGCCATAAATGGGCAGAGGGAAGGTGAATTATCTGCCTTGAATGAGAGTCCCATCTCCCAACAGTTAATAAACAGAGTCTCGCATAGTTGAATGTACTTAGTGAGGGCAAGTTATCGAGATAGCGCATCCATCAAAAATAAAATAAATAATCAGCGCACCACCCACATATTATCTTTGTAAGACTATTTTGTAGGACTAGGACCCATGGCATGGGATTTATTCTGGTATCCATATTGAAGTTCTTCATTGCGTATGATTTCATATACTATACTACTACTAGCATTGATGAGGGTTGACATGCGTAAGTTGGTATTGAATGGATGTTAGAGCCACTACTATTCCTTTTACCCGCATTAACATGTCACATGTGTTGTCATTTTACGCGCTTTATTCATATGCATATCCGAGTCAAATTGATGATGAGGACGTTGATAGATAGATAGACCACCAACCTCTCACATGTTATGCCAACTATTGCGCACAACAACGATATATAAAATTCAATTCTTTGCGTAAGGAAGTCGCTGTCTTGTGAGATTTCCTCATGGCGTTAATCGGTCGCCAATCGTTCGGTCGTTTCCGGTTAAGGCCTACGACTAAGTCTTGCGGTGAATTTTACAGGCCTTCACACCCCAAGCCACGCTATTGTGGAAGATGGGAAGGGTGGTATGCGAATCTCATAGGGTTTTCGGAGATTCAAAAGCTCAACGAATTTGCGAAAATCATCACAATCTGGCTTTTTAATTACATGCAAAATATAAAATGGGATGTACTATGGAGACTACTTTTGTATAATTCTGATTCACTGTTATGACAAATGGCTCTTCCAAGCACAATCAATCATGAATTGAAATAGAAATGAAATCAAAAGTAAAAGAAGCACACACAACACAAGGATTTATAGTGGTTCGATCAAGATGATCTACATCCACTTTGGAAGATAACGGTTTCACTATGATTCAAACAAGGTTACAAGAGTATGATTCAAAACCCCCTCTCAAGATCAGGCCTCTACTGCCTCTTACTCTCTCTTAGTTACATTGGTTTCTCTTGTTAGAAAAAGGAGAAGAAGTCTCCCTTTTATACACAAAAAACTCACCTACTTAGCAAACCACTTTTGACTACTAGCACACCCTTTGGGACTCACCTACTAGCACACCCTTTTGGGATCACCTACTAGCACACCCTTTTGGACTCACCTACTAGCACTCAAAACACATGCTACAAATCTAGAAGAATTAGACTTTCTAGAAGCCAACCCTTTTAGAATAATAAACCGTATTCAAGGCACATATGGTACATTCACATACCTCGTTTGACGATAGAAGATCAGAACGCTTAAGCGACAAGTAGATCCTTGGAGCATTCCATGACCGCTTAATTTTCCTGATTTGATTGGGGGCTGCCCACATTAAATGGGGGCCATGACATGATATTTCCACCCCAAAAATTTTCCGGGGAATATTAATCCGATTGTGAATATATTGTTTTACCCTTACTCTTAAAAATTATTTATATACTAATTAACTACCCTAATCAAGGCCCCTAATTTATACCCCTAAAACCAAATCTAAATTGAAAATCAGTTTCACTTCATCTTCTTCTTCTCCTCCTCTTCATCTTCTCCACTACCACCACCATTAACGACGGCGGAAGAACACGATTTCTTCATCCGATTCATCACGACGATAAAACTTTAATCGACGATTAACTTCTTCTACAATCATGGCTCGCACAAAGCAGACCGCTCGGAATGCAATTCAACTACACAATTTCGTTGAAGCATTGAAGGGAAAGGTTAAGCAGAAACCCTTAGTCTCCAAACCCGAAAAATCGTAACCCAAGAACCGCATGGCCCCAATTAGAAGGTATGTTAACTAAAACCCAACTTCTATTCCATATTTTGGTGTGTTTTGATTGTGAAATCGAGTCTGGTAACCGAAGAATGGAAGTTACAGTGTTAGGGTCGGTAGTGTCGAAATGTTACAACCCTAACGACCCTAAAGTTGCATGTAAAATGTATGAAAAATCGTTAGGTTGTTAGGTTGAAGATGCCGACCGTTTTTCTGCAACTGTAGTTTAATGGTGACCTAGATTAGAGTCGGTTGTGTATTAGTACGAAGGCGACGACCTTAATCTAACGACGGTGTTTATATACCGACGACCCTTTTGTATTCTCTTGGACGACGCTAACTAATTAACGAACGACCCTACTGGAGAAAAAGTCAGGGTCCCTGTCCAAAAAATTGGAAAAGTCATCACCCAATAAATTGAGTCGTTATTGTGTCTTAAACGGTCGTTTGGTTGTTAGATTCCTAATGTGACGACCCTTAAAATGAAGACATGAATCTAACTCCTATGTTTGTTATGTTCTTTTACGTGTATGGGCTATAGTTCCAAGAAGGCCAAAGAAAGGGTTAAAATGATGATAACCCCTCCTTCCAAACCTCCCCGACATGGTAGGTACTTAAATGCCGGTCCATTTCGCGGAAGAAAACCTAGTGAGTTACCCTTTTCTATCACTCAATCAAGAGACAAAGGTGAGGAGTCCTCGGATTCGTCACGTTCATCCTCTCCTGTTATTTCGGCTGAAGGAAGTGATAAGGAAGAAGAAGTAGAAGAAGAAGAAGAGATACAAGAAGATGATGGAAATGGTGATGGTAATGGAGATGGGGGTAATGGGGATGGTGATGGGGAGGGGGGTGGTGATGGTAATGGGGATGGGGATGGTGATGGTGATGGTGCAGAGGAGGAGAAAGAGGATGAAGATGAAGGTAAAGATGGTGATAAGGAGGATGAAGGTGATGATGCTGGTAAACAAGGCGGTGAAGAGATTGAAGGGTCGAAGACTAAAAAGAGGGTAAAGAAGGATGGATCAGACATTGCACCTAGCGCAAGACACGTTCCTATAAAAGATTTGCAGCTGGATCGTCTTATTAGTGGTAAAGCGAGAGGAGAACCTAGGGATGGATGTAAAGTTCTATTTGGATATCCGGGATCGTGGGATCGTACCATATATGAGACAATCGTAAGTATACCAACTTTTCTTGTTATTCGATTAGGTGATATAAATTTGTAAATACATTCTAAATATGACTTGTTTCTCTTTCATAGGATCATAAGAATGCCGTCCGACCTTTTAGGAACCAATCTTCTTTTGGGAAAATGGAGCTGTGGCCTTTAGACAAGGAATGTGCAAGATTTAGAGCTCATGTTGAAAACTCTGGTTTGTATACTGCCGTTGAGAACTCAGTGATTGATTATGATAAGGTTGCAGTATCTACTCTATTTGAAAGGTATTACCCTGAAGTCGACACATTGCAATTCCCATTTGGAGAGATGGAAGTTACTCCTGATGATGCGGAACAGATATTAGGGCTGCACGTCGAAGGAAAATCCACCAGTGAGAATTTCAAGAGAAGGCCTACTTGGGATGATATCTATGGGTGGACCAAGAACTTGTTTGGATGGGATGAAACCACCACTAATGGGCTATTTGAGAAGGGAACCAACTATAATAATAAAGAGTTCAAACTTGTAAAGATTAGGGAGATGTTTTCTGGGACATTGAAAAAAGAAAAGGAGGGTCTCACTGATGAGGAATGTCGTTACGCTGATGGCGCGTATTTGTTTTACGTACTTGCGTCTATTATATTTCCCGAAAGCAAAGGTAATAGGGCTAGCGCCAACCTTCTTCAGCTTTTGGATCCTTTGGAAGATGTGAACAAGTACTCTTGGGGTACTGCCATAGTTGCGCATTTGAATAGTCAGCTTTCCAAAGCATCTCGGGAACAAACTTCACAGATCAATGGGAATTTGGGTCTACTCCAGGTATTTGGATTGATGAAAGTTGTTTTGTTTGTCTAAATTATTTTCTTTAAATCATTTGATGTTTATTTCATTGTTTTATTGTCTAGGTGTGGTTCTATGATCATTTCCAGTCACTGCTCAAAGGTAATAAAGATGTGAAACCAAACAAAGATTGGAAGCAAGGTGATCCAACAGGTAAACGCTATTTGTTCACCGGTTCTCAGGATAAGGAGCAAAAAGAGGCATTGGTATCAATGCGGGCAAAGTTGGACAACATCAATGTGGAAGAGGTAAAATTTAATCCGTACGCGGAGAATAGAGCGGGCGTAATGGAACCTATCGTGATGTACGATGGCCCTTTGTTTCACCCTTACGGTTTCTCGATGTACAATCTGATGAGAGTGATGCGTCAACTTGGGTTTATTCAAGATTCACCCGATGAATAGTACGTACCTCCGTTCAAGCATGAGTTGTCTAAGTGTTTGGCTGACGCGTCGAACATAAAGGTGGTTTACGACCCTGAACCCAGTTACCACCATTGGAATGATAGACACTCTAGGTTAGTAGATGTCAAAACTTGGGCGCATGTCAACGAAGGGCATGAGGCAACACCATATTACCTTGAATGGTATGAAAGTTTCTCGCATGATCGGGTTATTCGTATTGATTCGACTAGGAGGACCAACAGATCATCCTCCTCTTCTTCTCAAGCTGACCCTAGAGATGATTCTACAATTCTTAAACTAGTGGTGAGTTGCTTATTCATAGTATTCATGTGTTCATATAAATTCAAATATAAGCTAGTTAACGTTGAATTCGTATTTGAATGCATATAGAGGGAACGGATGAAACTTTTTGTCAAGGATCTATGTTGCTCGGCTGATAAAGGGGAAGTCTTTGATCCTGAGAAGCTACGTCGTTACGCTCAATAAATGGAGCACATTGAAAATCCTAAAGCAAAGAAGATGTTTGATGAGCTGTCCAAGGAAGGCAAGAGGAGCCGGAAAACACGTGTACAGATGGAAGAAGAACGTTGTCAACAGGGACAAAGTAGCCAACCACAAAATGAACAAGAAGGTGGCGGTGCAACTCAGGGTCCTCCAAAGAGAAATAAGACGGTCTCTAGATCAGGCATGTCGTGAATAGGAGGTGGTCTTCATTGCAAAGAAGTGTGTTAACTTTAAACTTGAAGTTATGTTTTATAACTTTTGTTTCAATGGTTTCTTATTATGTTTGGATGGTTTGTTAAACAACTTTGTGTGTTAGGTTTCGAAACTTCAAACTTGAACTTAGGTTTTATACATTTTCATAATATGTTGGCACGATGTTTATTGTTTTAGCATGTTTACGATTAGAAAAATACTCTTTCTCTTCTAAACTAACTTAAGGGTCGGCTTAGTTGATTATAGCAGGCGAACGACCCTTTCGTTGATTGAATAGAAATTCAATTCCCAGTATCAGAGTCGTTAACTATATCTGTATCAGAAAGACGGCCCTTTATTAAAAAAACTATAAAGAAATTATTGTAAAGGGTCGTTAGTGTGTTTACGGATACACATAACGACCCTTGTGCAGCAGATCCAGGGAGATAAAACATAGATTGACATTGTCGTTAGTCTCTTAATGGATAAAGAGAACGACCCGAAAGGTCAATAATCCAGGGGATTTCTGAAATATTTAGTTAGGGTCGTTATTTTTATTTGAAATATACCTAACGACTGTAATAATGCAATAATCCAGGGAAGTAAAGAAATTGTTGAATAGAGTCGTTATTTTGTTTATGGATTAACCTAACGACCCTTGTGATAAAAGAATCCAGGGAGATAAGACATATATGGCCAGGGTCGTTATGTTTTTTATGGCTAAAGAGAATGACCCTAAAGGTCAACTTAGCTCAGGTGATTGCTAAAATAGGGTCGTTATTTTTATTTGAAATAAACATGACGACCCTTATTAGATCATAACAACTAGGTTAAGGGTCGTTAATTTAATTTGGAATATATATAATGATGTTTTATATGCTTAACATATGACCCAACATATGCTCAGCAATACTCGTTGACTTATTCTTGAAGTGCTTGTACTTATTGGTCCATGCATAAACGAACTTCTCCTTCCAAGGATTCAACCACGTATCCAGGAAATAGTCGACCACCTTATTATAATCCGTACTCCAATCATCAATAAACTTCTGCAATCTAGCATAGTACTTCACCTCGGTTTTCGAATGAACCAAGTAGTCCCACTCTTTGCAGAATTCCGCCCATATACCCCCCTTTTCGTCGTATTTTTCCTTATCTTTCTTTCTCTCTGCCACTCTCTCTTCTCTTGAAATTTTACTAAGACGCTCGTCTTCCTCCTCGGAACGTTGATTACCCTTCTCCGGTTTGATTATTTGGATCCCTTTCTTGCAATTTTGAAAAATATTTTGTTGGATGTGCCACGTACAAAGAAAATGTTGAGCTAGTGGAAAAACCTGACGAATGGCACTCATAACTGCAAAATCTCGATCCGAAAATATAATCTGCGGTGTTTGTTCGCCACGGTAGATCAACCGCACTTGTTCCAACTCCCACACATAGTCCTCTATTTCTTCGTGTTCCATAAAGACCCACGCCACGGTGAAAGATTTTTTATCCGAAGTATGACTAACCATGTTCAACATCGGCATGTTATACCTGTTGGTCTTATAAGTGCAATCTATGAACAATACTTGGTAGAAACATTGTGCCAATTCCACCATCCTAGGATGGGCAAGAAAAATATGAGTGACTTTGTCGCCCGGACCCACCCTTGTTTGCATGGCATAGTTAAGTTTTTCTTCCAACCACTCTGATTGTTGCATGATCAGTCTGCCATCCCATTCAGTTTTCTTGAGGGTTTCTTTGGCAGCGTAAATAGTGGAAATAGTTGACAAGTTAGACTTATTGGCCTTTTTAATCGTAGTAAGGATCTTAAGGGGCCTAATTCCCTTCATCTGTCGTACCATTTCCATTTCATGTAGTTGCAATCGGGCATATGCAGGGTGTCCCGTATGAATTTTTGGTGGAGGGTGATTGTGATGACCGTCGGGAATACTATACAAAAACCATTATCGAGATTCAATATTCATCTTGAACACAATCCTGAACGGGCATCTAATCTTCTTCGACGAAGTTTTGTAGACCCTAGTTGTCTTCTTCACATACTTGTAATTTTTTCCTTTATGACTTTCTTCCTTATCACCGGATCTCTCGCATACCATCTCCATTTATTTCCAACTAGCATGCTTGCTTTTAACAACCACGCACATCTTCTCTTTTGCCTTGGAAATCGCTCATTTCCTTGCCTCTTCCTTATTTTTCCAAGTCTAATTTTGAGCAAATAACACGTTCATTAGAACACTAAGTAAAAAAAATTCCAAAACATATATATCCATTCAAACCATTAAACCTTACCAAATCATTGATGTAGTGTTCGGAGGTATCCGACCCGATAGTAGAGACGGGTTCAGGTTGAGAGCTCACCAAAACCAACTACACAAAATTTTTTTGAAAAGGGTCGTCAGCTTCTATAATATATCCCAACCGACTGCTGGTTTTTTTTATTAGACCTCATGTGAGTCGTCAATTTGAGAACTTTTCAGACAACCGACTTTTAGGGTCGTCAGGTGTATTATTTTAATGACGACTCTAAGGGTCGTCAACTTAGAAATATTCTGGCACACGACCCTTAGCAAGGTATAGGAAAACCACAGAGCATCGACTGTAAGGGTCGTCGCTGAGTAAATAACATGGCTAACGAGCCAAATAGCAGTTATTGCAAAAATTTAAAATTTAAAACAATGGTTCAATCCTAGGTGTAGTTATTGCATATTTGGAAAATGGGTAACCGTTTTATTTTTCAAAAAATAGCCGTTTGTACTTTTTTTACTATAAAAAAAGACCTATCCCTATCAAGATATTCACCCATCACTTTCAAACACCAAATTTGTATTCACCCATCACTCTCAAACACCAAAAATGGCTCAAACTCCATTCAACAATCATGAGGATGTTGCTATTTTCAGAGCACACATCACGGTCGAAAAGCATGACTTTGAAAGAGAGCACTGGGTCTTCTCAAACCACGACGAAGCCGGAGATCCCTACCATAACCAAGATCAAACATCCAATGATTGGTGGGAACGTGTGTTTATTATTTTCAAAGCACTTAACGGAAATCGTTATGGAAGGTCGCTCCAAGACATTAAGGAGAGATACGATTTACTCTACAAGGAGTGCGTAGCGCTGAAAGACGAATTTGAAGCGAGACTCGAGGCTCTTCCCAAAGAAGGCGCCACCACTAGAGTAAGTTTGTCAATCAATAAGGCCTCTCATATGGTTATTTTCATTTAAAATGCTAACTAATAATAAAATTTTATTCTCCATTACACTTTGGGTTGCAGCCAATACGAGGAAAAGTACGGCCATGAGTTTTTGCACGAAGATTGCTATCGTCTCTTGACCGAAAATTTCTGGCTATTCAAACAATATTGTTAAGTGTTATGTAGTGAACCATTATAATTATGTCTTTTCATTCTGCTTTATTTTCGAATTACATGTATGTTTCTTTCCAATTCAATAAAAACAGTTCAGCTTTTAATTATCAAAGAAAGGGTCGTCATGTTAAAACTATTAATACCTAACGACGCTTTTTTCAAGTAATGTTCTACACTAAGAGTCGTATGTATAGGAGAAATAAATACTAACGACGCTTGATGTTCAATACATCAGATATTTCAATATAGAGTCGTCATACTTTAAAATTCAGAGAGTGACGACCCTAAGTGTAAAAACGAGTCGTTGGTTTGTTAATATGGACATCTGACGACTGATATTGCAGTAAATGCGAATTTTGAATCCACCAGATGTGTTTGAGTCCACCAACGGAAAAAAAATTCAAAAAAGAGGCAGTTGGGTCGTTCAACTCTATAAATAGAGACCCAAGACTCACCTAATACTCATACAACTCTTTCATTCTTAACCTTCACATACTATATCAATCATTCATCATCCAAGAGGAAAAACAAGAGAAAACACAATGGCTGCTCCCTACACTTCCAAAGAGAATTGTGTCGTTGCGAGAGCTTGGGTGACAGTCACAAACCACTTTGAAAGTCTGGAAAAAGACATTGATGAAACATCATATGCTTGGTGGAACCGTGTATTCATCGTTTTTGTTGCGTTGGACGGAAATCATAACTCAAGGTCTTTGAAACAAGTCAAGGAACGTTTCCAGGGGATAAAATTAGAATGTGATGCTTTCAAAAGAGAAATTAAAGCCGTAAGGAAAGCCATGCCCAATATGTTTGCCGTTGTAAGAGTAAGTATTTAACAAGAGGTAAAACTTATCTAAACCTAGCTTTCAACAATACTAGCTAAGTTTTTTGTTTTGTGTTTTAAGTTGGGTAAGGCGTATAAGCGATACGAGGTGCTTCGTGGGAACAAGTTTAAGTTCGAAGATTGCTACCTCATCTTGAATGGCACTACCTATAATTACAGCATCTATGGTTGAGTGTTTAATTGCACCGTTATTATCTATTGTATTTCATTTCCTTCAATGCAAATATATGCAAGATGTATGCCTTTTACTATTCAATGAAATGAACTTATGAAATCAATATCTTAAAAGAAAACACTAAGGGACGTTAACATGTAACACTACCGATATCAACGACTCTAGTGATCTATCTTAATGGTTGCTTAGGGTCGGCAGTTTGTATGCATACATGTGTGACGACCTTAAACCCAAAAAACAATTCTCCCCAGAGACCTGTGTTTAAGAGTCGTTGGTGTGTAAACAAAGAAAACAAACGACTCTTGTTGAAGTACCTAGAGAGTCGTCAGTTTTTAGCACACTAAGCTGACAATTTTTCATCGCCATTAAAAGTTGCAGGTTTTAGTCGTCAGCTCGGGTGTTAACAGACGGACGACGCTTGAGGATCGTTAGCGAATAAACAACCCGACACTAACGACCGTCACTCTGTACAGTTGCATGGTGTCCATGAATCGACCACTTGGAACACCATTCACACAATTTGAAGAGTATAGGAAGTTTACCTGATTGTTTTGAGCTTCGGGTTCCTCATTTTTAGTGTTGGTTCCCTCATTTGGGCCAATAGGATCTTCATTTCCACCATTATTCATGGCTTCCTCCATTAGCATATCTTCATCAAACATCCAATCCATAGGATTACTTGACACAATGTTACCATCAACACAATCATGGTTGTTGTTTGAAGCTTCACCAAACTCATTCCCTCCACTTGAATCACTCATTACCAAAAACCCTAGTTTTCTTATCAAAACTTCTCTTCTTTTTCTCAAAACAAAAATACCAAAAACAAAAAATTTCCCCAAATCCTGATTTTAAACTAAACATAATTAACACACTAATCAAATTCATTAATTCTTAATACTAATCACTCAAGGGAATTTTAGTCATTTAGAAAGTATTTTTATAAGGGGTGACCCAAATTGCTATTAGGAACCCTATTTTGTCTTCTAGTGCATGGCCCCCATTTAATGTGGGCGGCCCCCAATCAAATCAGGTTAATTTTGGATACGAATTCAAGCGTAAATGAATAGAGGTATATAGAGGTGTAAAACGTGCCGGCCCGGCACAGCCCGGCACACGAAGTCGCGTGCTTCACGTGCCATGTGCCGTGCTGTGATGTGCCAACGATTTAAACGTGATGTGCCGTGCTGTGCTTTACTAGTCAAAAGCTAGGCACAAAGATACCACATGGCACAAAGACACGAATAAACGTGCCGTCTTTGTGCCGTGCTAGCACACGTGCTATAAACAATTTGAAATCACTTAATGTATACATTAAGTCGGACATTATCACAAGAATTTAATTAGACAACATACCATTTGATATTATTTCAAGTAAAATTAACAAGTTTATTCAATAAAAATAAATAGTCCATCAAATATAAAATTGGATTATCGTCATGTAAATTAATGTTCTAGTTAAATATAGATGACGATATTATAACAACGATATTGAAATATATTTTCCAAATATTAAGATATTATATGTGTTGTTATAAATAAGTCAGTATAAAATGTTAAAAACTAGCTAGAATAGTGACTCTTTTGTGAAATATACAAAAAATGTGATGTATTATGCCTTGTTATATGGTGTACTTATACATATTATGATGTGCTTTCTTAACGTGCTGTGCTGGGCTGTGCCACGTGCTTATCCGTGCCGCGTGATGTGCTGTGCTACTGTGCCAATTATTCAAACCCAGCACGTCCCATTTAACTAACGTGATGTGCCGTCTTGAGCTAAGTCACGTCTTTGGTGTCTTTGTGCTCAAATTTTAGCGTCTTTGTCTTTGGGCTGTGCTCGTGCTGGCACAGCCCACTTTACACCTCTAGAGGTATATAAGGATACACGGAAAATTTATAGAAAAGGCTAGTATTTTTACTATAATAGTAATGGTTTTAGAGTCCAAAAGTAGGAGTACATTTTAGCATAAAAGCATGTAGTGGAAATCCGGTGTGATAAGTCCAAAAGTAGGAGTACATTTTAGCATAAAAGCATTTTGTGGAAATCCGGTGTGATAAAAATGAAAGAAAGACAAATAATCATTCAGTATGAGAGCGTACACAAAAATATACTCCCTCCGTCCCACTATTAAGTGACCTATTTAATTTTAGATTTTGTCCCACTAATAAGTGACATATATCACTAAATAAGAAGATATTTCTAAAATTATCCCATTAGTTAATTATAAAAAATATAAGAAATATACATAATTTGATAGACATATTTATATTCGTTACATAGGTGTTTTAAAATGATTTTCAATAGTATGAAGATTGCGAACATCCGTGGAGTAGTTTGAGAGATAAATCATTTCTAAATTTATCTCTCAAACTTAAAAATTGTGCAAACTTAAACTAGATCACTTAATAGTGGGACGGAGGGAGAGAGTATCAAACAAGTATTATTGTAGATTCTTCTGAAGAACTTAGTTGTCAAGAGTTACCCAGCCGAATTCTATAAAAAAACGACGGGATTCATTGCTCATGTTGCCGTGACCAACAAGTCTTCTTCCTATGACCCGAAAATCATTATTCAACCTCCGTCAAATTTGGATCTCTCAGTACAGAATTCAGACCAAATGGAAGTAAGAAGAAGGGAAAAAAGAATATATCTCCCAAATTGCAGGGATGTTATTGATCTTGCATATTCAACAGCTCACACTACGTACCATGTTAATCTTCCGGTGATTAATGATATCTCTCCTATAACGAGCAAGTTTGAAGATCATACTATGGTCAAGAATTTCAAAAATCTCCCCAGAAGATATGTCACCACGGAACAGCTAAAAGAAGGCGTAAAAGGAGGCAAGCCAAAAGGAAAATTATTAAGCAGGTATGGAAAAAAGTCAAATCCATGAAAATCTCTGATTCCGTTAATTCTTTTACAACGGATGACTCCCTGTTTGACATGACATCTGACATGGAAATTGTTGTGGACTTAAACTCCAATCTTGCATTCAAGCTCTCAGTTTCAGAAGTAGTTTTTGATAACTCTTTACCTCACTTGATCACCAACCCAACTCTCATTCATCCGACAACCCCTAATCCACCTCCAAATCCAGATTCTTTCATAACCACCACAATCCAACCTTCCAACATCATCAGCACCATTAAAACATTCCGTAAACCCACTAATAAAACCAACCCTTCACCTGTGATCAATTTTAACGTAAGAGCTATAAAATTCCAGTAGCCTAATCTCTTTATCCTACCATATTGGATTATCAAATAGGTCAACCGGCTTTTCAACTTAGGGATTAACGTTGGCATTAGCTTCAACTCTATGCCTAACCATTCAAGAAAATTCCTTTTATCAAAAGTGTCTACCAATGGTCCTATTTTAAAACTTGTGCCCATATTGTTGGAAAATATAATTTGTAATCTAGAGTTTTCTAGATTTCTACTCAAGTAAGTGTAGAGATGTGTAGAGAATTCTACATGGTCAAAGTTATAAATAGTTGGTTAGTTGGTCCATGAGAATAATCTAGAAGAGAATAAAATAAAGTATGTCTAGAAAGTTCTATATAATGTGAGTAATGTGAGGAAAAGAGAATTAGTCATCGCACTGTTTGTAATACATGGAGAAAAGTCTAGAGACAGCTAGAGTTCGTACCTAGGATGTTCAAGAAATAGTCAAAGTCGGTTGTATTAGGAATACTCTAGAAAAATGTAGACTATATAGTTATGTTCTTGTAAGCCTATAAATAGGCACTCTTGGTATCATTTGTAAGTTGTAAGAAGCAAGGAAGTTAATAAGAAGATTAAGAGTTTTGAGAGTTTGAGTATTAGTCTTGATTCCTATGAGCTCTATACGAGCAACACAACCATGCTCGTATATCTCCGAAGTTTCATTTCCAAAATTCCAACATGGTATCAGAGCGAAGGTTCGATCCATATGGGGCGTGTAAGCTGCGCGAATCAAAATGTTTGTAGAGTTTAAAGCAAATGCCAAGTGAAGTGAAATTTAAAGCAAGCCAAGTGAAGTTAAGAAAGTGAAGGTATCGTTCTCAACTTAAAAGTTTGAGATTGTGTTTGTTTTAGATCCCCATATGTATCACCCATGTCTACGTAAAAAGAGAATTAACAAGAAGTTTAGATGAAAAGAGGAATATATTGCTCGTGAGTTGTTTTGAAAATGTAAAGTAAGTACTGTCTCCATGAAACGAGAATTAGAAAGAAAGAGAGAAATTGTAGGGAGTGCATTTGGAAAAGAGTGCACTTTCGGACATGGCATGAGAAAAGCCATGATGTCACGAGATGCTAATCCACTACTCGTGGCAAGAATAGCCAAGTGAAGGCTAGAGAAAAGCCGACTGAAGGCTCGTGGAAGGCCGCGTAAAGGCCGGGCCGAGTAAAGGCCGAGACGGTGGGACCGCACCTACTGAGATGCTAGCGGAATAGGTGGGCTAGCTGGAAGAAAAGATTATGGAAAATATGAGCTTTGGAGACACTACGAGATGACGAGAAGATGTCGACGCGAAGAAATGTCACAGACATGAAAGAAGGAAAATTACAACACGAGCACGAGAAGTAAAGAATTGGGTGAAGATCGAAACCACGAAACGGAAATTACAAATTAGGAGGGGATGTTGGAAATTATAATTTGTAATCTAGAGTTTTCTAGATTTCTACTCAAGTAAGTGTAGAGATGTGTAGAGAATTCTACATGGTCAAAGTTATAAATAGTTGGTTAGTTGGTCCATGAGAATAATCTAGAAGAGAATAAAATAAAGTATGTCTAGAAAGTTCTATATAATGTGAGTAATGTGAGGAAAAGAGAATTAGTCATCGCATTGTTTGTAATACATGAAGAAAAGTCTATAGACAGCTAGAGTTCGTACCTAGGATGTTCAAGAGATAGTCAAAGTCGGTTGTATTAGGAATACTCTAGAAAAATGTAGACTATATAGTTATGTTCTTGTAAGCCTATAAATAGGCACTCTTGGTATCATTTGTAAGTTGTAAGAAGCAAGGAAGTTAATAAGAAGATTAAGAGTTTTGAGAGTTTGAGTATTAGTCTTGATTCCTAGGAGCTCTATACGAGCAACACAACCATGCTCGTATATCTCCGAAGTTTCATTTCCAAAATTCCAACAACCCATATTACCTATCAAAGTCGTTCCAACTGAAGACTCTGCGGTTCAAACACTGATTAATATAGAGTTGTTGAGGATATAACAATTCATGAGCCAAAGGTGCCATCTGTTCCATTACTTGGATTTGAAGACTCTTTTATGGTTAACATCGAAAAAGAGAATAATTCTGTTACATCCTCTACTAGAACCCCAACTTTCCCACTTGACTTTGAACCATCTGCAGTGGAGTTATCAGATAACGCGACCTCAATTTCTCATGACACTACTACAGTTCTACCTGTAGTCCCAAAGAAGTTGAAAAAAATATGGAAAAGACTTGGGATTACGGTTGAAACTATCTCACATGTATCATCCAAAAGAGTTGCCAAAAAAAGGGGACAACTCAGTTCCAAATGAATCTCAAAATTCGGAATTGGAATGTCAGAGGTCTGAATTCTCCCACTAAAAGAATGGTAGTCCACATGATGATCCATTTAAGCAGATCTCCAATCGTCATTTTACAGGAAACCAAAATAATGCATTGTTCGCAATATGATATTAAGCAAATTTGTGGTTACAAAGATGTGGGATGGACTTTTCAACCTTCTATAGGGAGCTCAGGTTGAATGTTAATTATTTGGGATAAGAATTTTGTAGAAGTTAATGACTCCCTGGTGGGAGAATACACCCTATCCATCTCATACACAAATCTTTCAGTGGATGCTTACTAATGTCTATGGGTCAAATAATTATGTGGAGAGATCAAATTTTTGGGTGGAATTGGGCACACCATGCAGATAATGGGACTTACCGTGTTGCATTGAGGGTGATTTGAACACTAGGAGGAAATGTGATGGGAAGAAAAGTTGCACAAAAATTACAAGAAGCACGAAACATTTTAACAGTTTCATTGAACAACATGATCTTACTGATTTGCCTCTTAAGGGAGACACATACACTTGGTCAAATGGCCAATCTAATCCTTTTATGTGCAGATTAGATAGGTTTCTTGTTTCTCCTTCTTTTGAAACCCATTTTCGCTTTATTTCTCAACTTTCCAAAGCCATGCCTACCTCCGATCACATACCCCTCCTTATGGACATTTCTAATCCTTCTTGGGGTCCTAGTCCTTTCAAGTTTGAAGAAATGTGGTGCATGGAGAATGCCATTTTACTACAAGAATGATGGATTTCATTTATTCATTTTTGCAGGTAATCCTAGCACAATTTTGTGGATAAAGCTCAACGCTCTCAAATAAAAATTGAAGATATGGAACAAGGAGGTATGGTCACACAAACACCAAGTTAAATGCAATCTTAAAAGTCATACAAGCAATAAAAATCATTGTTGAAGATAATATTCTCACTAAAGAGGTTGTCAAGGAGAAGATGATGTACATGGTAGAATTTGAGAAAGTCACTCAAATTGATGAAATTTTATGGAAGCTGAAATCAAAGACACAATGGCTACATGAGGGTGATAGAAACACTTCTTTTTTCATTAGCAATGCTTCTGCCAGGAGAAGACATAACATGATAAAGTAACTTTATATAGATGGTGAATTGGTTTTTGATAGAGCAAAGCTTGAAGATCATATTGTTGACTATTATTTCTCTATTTTCACTGAAGATGAAATCATCAGACCTGAGTTAGAAGGAATTGAATTTGACAAGATAAGCTCATTGGAATCTGAAATTTTAAAGGCCAATTTCACAGAAGCAAAAGTTTTTCAAGCAATACAAGACTTGGGCAATGATAAAGCACATGGACCTGATGGTTTTCCTATCATTTTTTTAGTAAGTGCTGGAGTTTTATCAAAACTGACATAATGGAAATTGTTGTTGAGTTCTGTTCTACAGGTCTTATTGATAACAAGCATAATTCTACATTCATCACTGTGGTGCCAAAGAATGACTACACTAAACCATTAAGGACTGCGGGCCAATATGTCTCTTGACAAGTGTTTATAAAATCATTGTCAAAGTTCTTGCAACAAGGCTCAAGTTGGTGATGTACAAGCTTATATCTCATGTACAATGTGCTTACATTGAAGGAAGAAAGATTGTTGATGTTACTTTGATAGCAAATGAATTAGTGGAATAAAGACTTAAATGTGGGAAAGTTGGTACCATCTGCAAAATTGACCTTGAAAAGGCATTTGATAGAATAAAATGGAAATATCTGGAATTTGTTCTACATCAAATGGGTTTTGGATCTAAATGGTGTAAGTGGTTAAGATTCTGTTATTCTAGCTACTGCCTCCTTTTCAGTTCTTATAAATGGATCATCCTTTGTTTTTTTAAAGAGTACAAGTGGAGTAAGACAAGGGTGTCCCATTTACTCTTAAATATGGTAGTGGAGGGATTTTCTAGGTATATGGATAGAGCTGCAAACTTAATTCTTTTTAGTGGTTTCCCTGTCAGTTCTGATAGCATTACTATCAACCATTTACATTATGCAAATGATACCATATTCTTCATTGATGATTACAAAAAAAATGTTCTCATCTCTTCAGTGCTTTGAGTATATTGCAGGCCTTAAGGTAAATACTTCTAAAACTAGATTGATTGCAATTGGAAATTATTATTTTTAATGGGAGAACAAAATGTGATCCGAGGAGAGCGAAAATTGTATCCAACTCACTAATTCTGATTTGGCTAATATATTTTTATGACTCAGACCGCACTACCCCTTCTACACCCACAAACCACAAATAATTCGCCCATAATTTCCTGACCTTCACCACCGGGTCCATCACCATCTTCACATTTTTGTATGGCATTCCCTAACTTCCCTTGATTAGCTAATATATTCCATTCCAAATATTTCTTCCACGATTATGTACACCATTCTCATTTCATTTGTTGCCTTTAATTAGTAGATTTTTTATCATCTTGTTTCTTCTTAGGTTTAAATATCTTATATTCAATTTTATTTTCCATTAACAACATATATGAAACAATATCGATTAGACTCGACAATCGACATCTTAAGGAACTGGGCATTAGGATCAATTATAATTGAAGCACACTTATGAAACCTAGTTTAACAAAAAGTCAATATCGTACACAAAATAGTTTGGCGAAGTGAAATATACAACAAATGGAATCATACCGGAATAATGATAGTGATTGATGATAAGCTATAAATAAGGAGAAGTAAAGGTTTTCTTTGGGAAGATGATAAAGGGTTTTGGGGTTAAAGAGATATGCCTTATCCATAGAGATTCCAGAGAACAACAATGACTTATGATGGTTTTAGAAGCACCGATGTAGGTGAGATTTATTTTTCTGTTTGCTGGTCGACAGGGTTGGCGAGGTTGATGGTGGTGGAAAGTTGTATTGGGGGAACTGGGGTGAATCTATTGGGTGTATTTAGTAGGGTTAGTTTGGTACGAGTTAGAGAATTATATTGGACATGTGATTATTGGTGAGTCAACTACGATTTTTTCTCTCCCTTTAACAAAAATCTTGGAAGTGTGCCTGAAATTGCAATTTGGGCTGCTGAATTTGGTTGTGCAAATAATAGTCTCTCATTTATGTATTTGGAATGCCACTTGGTGCTAAGGCATCCTCTAAGCTAATCTGAAGTCCAATTATAGAAAATTTTGATGCAAGACTTTCTTTTTATATGAAGATTTCACTTTCAAAGGGTGGCAAACTTGCATTATTGAAATGCATCATATCTTCACTACCTATGTATTAGTTCTATTTGTTCAAATCTCCTTCTTCTATCATCAAGATTCTAGGGGGAAATGAGAACTTTCCTCTGGGAACACAATGCTATTGGTTCTAATACTTCTCATCTTATTAATTGGATTTCAGTGCAAGCTGATAAAGAACATGGTGAGCTGGGAGTCTGCAACCTGAAATTGATGAATTTGTGTATGGTTGCCAAATGGAGTTGGAGATTTGGTATGTAAAAGAATAAATTATGGTACAAAATCATTGTGGATAAATGTGGTGATGAATTTTCAAGATGGATTCATGGTAAACCTACAAGTTCTCATGGAGTGTCCTGCTGGAAAACTATTTCTGATTCAACTCATCTTGTTAGTAACAATTCAACATTATTTATCCATTCTGGCAAAAGTATAGGTTTCCAGAATGATACATGGATTGGGGATGCTTCACTTGCTAACTTATTCCCTCATGTCTACAAGTTATCTAGAGAGAAAAACATAAGAATGACAGACATGGTTACTCTAGATGGAAATTAGAAGTTTGACTTCAAGAGAACCTTCACTGGATTTGAAAAAAATAATGTTTGCTGAGTTATTGCTGATCATTGGTGATTCCCCACCTGAACAAGACAATCTATCTGATACAAGAAGATAGTCCTTACATCCCTCGGGTATCTTTATTGTCAAATCTTCATACTCCAAGATTATTTCAAAAACTTGTGTCTATAATTTCCTCGTACATTCATCTGTAAGTCGGCTATTCCACCAAAAATTAACTTCCTTGTTTGGTGCTTAGAGCAACCACACTCTTGGAGTATAACTAAAAATTTGGTCAAAAAACCAAGCGCTACGGGGCGGAGTAAAGACCAAATCCCAGAATAAAACCAAAAACCAGACTATATTTGGTCTTTGGTTTGATCTTTGGTCGGGCGAAGTTTAAAGGTTGCGCCAGGTGTGGCGTAACTTTGAGTTACGCCCGTATTAAAAAAAAGGGGGGCGCAATTAGAGATTACGCCTGATTGGGGCGCAACTTTAAAATTTCGCCTGATGACGGGCGTAACTCATAAGTTACGCCTTGAAAAGAAAAAAAAAATTAATGGGGCGCAAGTATTAGTTGCGCCTGATTCAGACGCAAGTATTAGTTGCGCCCCACCAAATTTGGTTTTCCCACCGTAGTGTCTGTGCACGGAGTAACCCATTTTTTTGAATTTTTTTTGGTGTTTAGTCTTTGGTTATAGTCTCCCCACTGCAGTTGCTCTTAGTGCATGGCAAGTTTAATACTATTGATAACCTGCAAAAGAAAGGAATTGAGATCAATAATTGTTGCATTATGTGTGGTGATGAAGACACAATAACATCTTTTCCTCCGTTGCAAAGTTGCATATAAAGTTTGGTCGATGGTCTTGCCTAGTACTTGTTGGTCTTGGATATTACCTTCAAATATGTGTATGTTAGCTCAGACTTGGCACCATAAGCACTTCTCAGATTCTGGTAATTTAGTATGAGATTAGATTTTAATAGTGAGGGTAACTTAGTATTTTTACCTAGTTTAGACACCACTTATCCCATTACTTTATGTGGGATCTAAAATCTATAGGCCCCAAATTAGCTAGGATTTTTTTAACTTACAAGCAAAATGCTAAAGTATCAATTTCGAAAACAAAGACTCGCAATAATAGTCTCTTAGAACGTGTTTTGATACCAAAAAATAGAAGTGAAGTCAATCTCATAAATCAGTAATTAACCATTTTAACTTTGAAAATTATTTTGCAATTATATTCTAACTTCTGATTTTAGAAGTCAAAAAGTTCTAAAAGTGTACCCAAACATCTTATCAGTATTGCAGCTTTTCAAGGAGAAAATTGTATAAAGGGAAGTATTTTGCACACATTAGGTAGAACAATTTAACAACGAAATTTTGTTGTTGAAATAATCAATGAGATATTACAAAATGAAAAGGGTTGTAATTTGTTAGGAAGGAACTCAAGGTACTTGAGATAATGAATTACATTAACTAGAAATTAATGAATGTAATAGGTTGCAACTCTGCCTAATTACACAAAATGTGCCTAAAGCCATAGTTTAGAAGTTGTGTTCGGGGATACTTTGAAGAGCAGGTCGCCAAGTTCTGCGACATCCTCCTTTGGCGTGTTGGACTCTTCTTTGATGTCTCCGTCTCATAAAATGCAATCTCTGCTCTAAGGACAAATCCCGCGGCGCTAATGTAGAGGATTGATGATGACGTTGAGCATCATTAGTATTATTTTTCGCTCCATTGTTCATCATTTCTAACATTTGTTTGAGGTCTTGCTTCTTAACACGAATTTTCATCCGCACGGCACCATTTTCATCGGTATGAGAAACAACACCAGCTCCATGTAATTGCGCAACGGAATCTAACAAATTAGATTTTGCAGTAGCCTTTTGACTTCGAGCTGATACCGAAAGGAGGGAATCTCTCTTAGGTGATGATATTCCCATTTCTTCTGCAATCTTGAGCGAAAGGAGGGAATCTGCTCTCTTAGGTGATGACATTCCCATTTCTTCTGCAATCTTTAGCGAAAGGCGGGAATCTGCTCTCGGTGATAGCATTCCCTTTTCTTCTACAATCTTTAGATACTCCATTGGTTTGGTTTTTGGTAGGACATATTTTGAAACTCTGACTACTAGATTTTGCATTTTCGCAGTATTAACGAATACAAGCTTTCAAATGAGAAATGAGGTTTTTTTTTTTTCTTATCTAAGTGGGAGTTGAGTATGAGAATTGCGTTTTGGTATCTAAACTTCTCATTTATATAGCAGTACTAGTTATGAATGAACACAGGTTGTACAGGACCCCATATGAATAATTGTTCATCGATTCAATTCAACTAATAAAGTAATGAGTTTGTTTAACAACTCCACATAACTAAATAACATTACAAATATTAGAGTTTAAAAAATGGAGTTTAAATTCCTCATTGATCAAAGTTCCTACAAAGGTTTGAATTAGTTTTAGAAGAATTAAACAGCTGTTTGTTTTCCTTTCTTATAATTTGCTGATATACAAATTAAATATACAAGGTGATATGGCTGTTAGAACTTAGGTTACCCCCTATTTGTCTAATATGGACCATATATGGTGCTAGACGACCGACCATATGAATGATATGATACACATGCAATGTCAGTTTTGGTAATGCCCAAGAACTTAGTTAAAAAGAAGAGCCCTATTATTGGGGCTGCAAACGGCTGGCTTTTTTGAGGCTGCCTAGAGTCATGAAATAGCAATCCATAAAACCCTTATTTTGATGGTTGTTGTAATACCTAATCTATCTTCAATTTGATTTGTGTTGATTAAAATGATTACGCTAACTAATCAATATTAGTAAATGAATTAGAATAATCAAATGATTAATCTTTTAAAAATCAAAACTTGGTTTTCCTGGATTTTGAAGAAGGAGAGGGATGATTTTGGTGAATCTTTTTTAAAAAACTTTGAAGAAAAATGATGAATTTCGTCACAATACTCAGGAAAACCTTATAATCAACTCCCAATAGCAATTTTATCGATTCAAATCTATTAAAAATTCTGGGAAAATATGAATTTTTTACGTGTTACGGCTGAGATAATGTGTCGAACCAGCCGTAAAAAAAGTAAATACGGTTGGGAACTGATGAATTCCCTGTCGTACATAAGAATAATGGATGGGAAGTGAAGAAATTATGGCTGTTATTTGGTCCTACATCACCTGGGTCTATCTTACGGTTGGGTTAAGATGTTTAGAAGGCAATTTTCCCGTCTGTAAATGAATATGTAAGTTGAGAAATTTAGAGTTTCAACATGAATACATACTAAGATTGAAAGGTAGTAATACTTTCATTAATTAGACCACAATACAACCCATTACATACTTATTAGATTCGCGTTACAAAGTTGGTTTTAATAACATCCTTTAGGATGTATCAAGAAACTTTTGATGATGGCGAATTGAGCTTCGAAGTTGAAATTAAAACCTTTCCATTTTCTCAATTCCTTATTAACTTGAGCTACAACTTCATCAGTTTCACCTTTAAATTGAAGTTTCTTGCAAATACGAAGTAAAGCCAAATATTCTTCCACTTTTTTGCGTATGTCTGCAAATCGGAGATACAATTCAACTCCATCACGGTTATTAGTGTATCTGTTTCATTATAAAAAAATTCAAAAATTTTACTCCAATGCGGTTGACTAGTCAAACCACCTTTTCTTCTTTCTTCTCCCCTCTTTGGATAGCATAGTACAAATTTTTTGCAAAGAGATAGGTCTTAATCCAAATTTTAGTCGGGTTTATCCTTTAAGTGCATTGCATTGAGTTTGTAGGGGTTTTGATGGAGATTATTGATGTAGAAAGTGTGATTTTGATTTGGAATTGGTGGTTATACGGAGATGGAGTTATTTCAAGTATAAGTATAAGTGGATGAACAACTAGAACCTTCTATAAATCAGTCTTCCAACGGATCTATTTTTCAACATTAAAAAAGTAGCCGATAGGATATGGTACAAAAGGAAATTCTTGTATTTATGGCTAGGAAATTGATATGTCGACCAAGCCGTAAGTATAAACCTGTGGGTTTTGGGGTATGTCAGATTTACAGCTAGGAATCCACACCGTAAAACTGATTTTTTACTTTATGTTAAATTTACAGTTTGGAGTCCTAACCGTAAACAGAACACAGCCTGGATATCTAGCTGTAACATGAATTCAATTTATTTATTTTGGTTATCAGTAAAAGACATGGATATGTCCTTCCAACCGTACACAAAACACGATTGGTTTACCTATCCGTTTCCACTTTTACGTCCAGGAGTTTCTAACATATACTATGTGCCATTTTTTTTTTGAAAGACCATTACGGTTGGGAAAACCCATGCTAGGATAGGAGGTCTGTTTTTAGATAACAATTATAGGCATTTACGGCTAGGTAGTTGCGAAAATGCTCAAAATTTTCTATTTTATTGATTTTTTAGATAACTACCTAGCCATAAATGCTCAACAATTTCCATTTTATTGATTGTTTCATCATTTTACTTATGTTTAGACAAAAGGAAATACTAACATTCATTCGTTAATGCAAAGTTATAAAAATTCATCCGTACAAATCCATAACCAAACAATGAAAATACTAAACAGACAAAGTCTTAGATGATAAAAAATCCATGAAGCAAAATACTAAAAACCACTACATCTCTGTTAGTCATTCACTGGATTCCTCGCCCGATTCAGACTTCGAACCCGATCGCGATGCCTCATCTGAATCCTCGTCCTCTTTCTCCTCTTACACAACCTCTTCTATAACTTTAGATTTTTTACTTCTTCCATGACCACCTTGAACATGAGCTTTTTTTACCTTTACCACATCCACCTTGACCACTTGGACCTTTGCCACTTTTATCACTTGTACCTCGACCACGTCCACCTTTTTTACCTCCACCACGTCTACCTCGACCACCTTTTCTTTGTTTTGATTCAACATGTTCATTGGAGGGAGTATCCGAGTCCTTCTCTAGAAGAAGGAGACCTAGCCCTCTTGCTTATCATTTGTCATTCCTCTTCATAAGCAAATAGACCTCATTTGTCAGGGATTATTATGTCTTTAACTCGATTGCGGAGTAATATTTGTTCAGGGACCGTTATCTTCTCACCTGAATTAATGCTACGGGTCAAGTCCTCGACCACCCAATTAGCTCGTTTAA
The DNA here is from genome assembly GCA_023529315.1 of Papaver bracteatum. NCBI lineage: Eukaryota > Viridiplantae > Streptophyta > Magnoliopsida > Ranunculales > Papaveraceae > Papaver > Papaver bracteatum. The sequence continues at coordinate 4,452,348 of JAJJWX010005152.1, forward strand.
TCTATTTTTTTCATATCAAATACGTGAACTGTAATTATTCATAAATAATTCAAAAAAAAAAAAAGAATAATTAGTCGTATACGTACCACTGTCTCCATCCAATCACTTTCATCATTCCTTGATGTCCTTGATTTTGAAATCTCCCCCTTATTAAAATATTTCATCGTTTCCGGATCCAAGTATTCCATATAAGGATGAGACTACTCTTGATGCCGTTCCATGTAACTCGCATCTGCATCGGAAGTTCCATGAGAAGCTTCAATCCCTATTGCACTCATTTGGTTTACTTCTTCGGAGCGAGAATTCTAATGATCGATCAACCATGCTGGTTCATAGGTAAATTTGACATCTTTGTCAGTAAATTGGGAGTTGGTTATGCTCAGTTTAAAATGAGGGGCTTTAGGTACTCTAATCTGGACAATACTGTTAAAGCATTGCTTGGTCAAACTCACAAGCGTTGTTATCTCAATATTGTTGTCCAATTTAGTTGATCAAAATTATATTTTGACTTCTAGTCTACATTTAGCCAAGTTTCAGATTAGCAAAGAAGTGTATAGTTGAGTACCAGACATCACTGCATTCTACCGTTTGAAGGCGAAGATCAACCGAAGCTTTTGGAGAACTTTGTCAATAAAAGGTTAGTGAAGAATGAACCACATATTACTCAAGTTTTTACCTTTGTATCTATGAGACAATGTCGCATGACTAAATTAGACATTACCTGCATAATATAAATTTTGAGTCAAGTTTATCTTGTTAATCGTTCCCGAAATACACTGACTAAGCTTAATAACATTTGTTCATACTTGATGAATTTGTTTAAAAAAAATTATTGATTGTTAAAGCATAGCTTGGTTGAAGCCACCAAGTGTTGGTAGGTCAAGTTTGGTTTTCATATTTTAGTATCAAAACTCATCTAGAGTCGCTTGATTAAATACTAGAATCAACTTCGTTTAGGTTAGACTAGAAAGTCTAGGAGTGTTGAGACGTACAAGTATTACTCTGAAAACCTGAAGAATGAGAAGAAGTAACGACTACAATGACGACATCATCCTTCCACTTGAGGTTAGTAATATTAACTTGGTTATGTTTTCATTTCTAACGTATCTTTCAAGTCGTGCTATATTGAAAACATAACATGCGAAGTTGTATATATTGTATATAATACTCTAGTGATGAGACTTGGTCATAATAGTATGATTAAATTATCAAGGAAACATATTACGAAGTATAAGCGCTTATCTTTTGGAACTTCGTAAATACGACATCGAAATAATGTATGGTATATAGTTACTTGATTATGTGTGCATTATATATGTGTGATTTCATCCTATAAAATTATGTATCTTTACATTAGTTTAAGGAAGTAGATGTATGAACTTGATTTCATAATCGAAAGGGAAATCATGATTGGTATTGTTATTCATTGAATATCTTTTGGGTGACCAATGGAAGATGACTATGGTAGAACCTATCTTAATTTTGTTGAGACTTGAAGTATACCCGGTTATAGTCAATGGTGTAGTTGAAGGATTTTCTACACTACACCCCATACAATAATTCACCATGATCAACACATATTTGGAGATTAAGAACAACACTTTTATTGATTAATTCTCAGAAATGTTACAAGAAATGGAAGAAATCAAGAATACAATTGCTCTCAAGAATTTTCTCTTTCCTCAAGACTTTCTCAACACTCTAAAAATGATCTTTCTCTTCTGAGTCTACTGGCTTTCTTTATATAGGGTAAGTACACAGTGGATGACAGCTAAGTTATCCTTTAATTTCGGATCTGGCTCGCGGTGCTCTCGCAACAGTTGTAATGCTAATTCTCGCATATGATGTAATCTTCGCAGGATCGTCATGCTCTTCTCATGTTTCCGCTACGTCATTCTTTGAGTTATTCTGCGACACTCGCAGAGTGTTGTTGAGAGGCTCGCAGAAATGTTATTAATAAACTTTCGCAAGAATATTGCTGTGGAAATATTCTGATCCTACATCTTGCTGTGGAAATATTCTGATCCTACATCTTGCCACTTCTCATGTCTTTTCTGCGAAGGAGAAAAGATCATGAGAATTGAATCCTTTTAAAATGCAACAGTTGTTTGTCTTTTTGCATTCTTTTGTTCTGACACGTTTCTGTATTCTTCGCCAGCTTTATTACACGTATCTTTTCTTCCATTCAATTTTTGACACGTATTTTTTAACCGCTGCGCTTCAACCGTTCACGTCTCTTCGCATTTAATGCATTTACCTTCTCAAAATTTCTTATCCCCTATATATATCTTCTTTAGTCCTATCTTCTCTTCTTTTTACTTTCTTCTTCTTTCTCTCTGTAATTTTACTATTTTTTCGCAATTTCCGCATCTTCTACTGTTGTAATTTCTTTCTTTTTCTTTCGATATTTTCTTCATTCCCATACTAAGGATGCCTCCTCCTGGCCGTAAAAATCTCATCGCCTTCGAGCAACTACAGAATAAACTTAAAGACAAAGGTTTTTTTTTATCTACCATTCCTGATCAAAACCCTAAAGCCGAATTTTCCATTAAATTATTTTCTGATCATCCGTGTTCTCGCGCGAAGATTATAGTTTCGCTAGGTCAGCTTGAAGCTGGACTTTCCATTCCTCTTTATGACCCTGAACTTCCTTTATTCTTCGAAATTCTTTCTCACACAAATTTCTCGCGGGATATATACCAGTTGAGTGGAGATGACATTCGTCTGATGCTTGAGTTTTCTACTCGCGGTGCTGGTAAAGAATCTCTTTACCCTCCTTCTGCGAAGAATCCTAAATTCAAAGATGTTCCAATTATTCCGGCGAAGTATACTGTAGAGAATTTCTTCGCGAATTATGATATAATCCCCATGAGGAAAGATAGCACTTGTTGGGGTGTCCGCTTACAAAAGAAGGATGACATTGCTGAGGATAAAGTTCTCATGTTAGTTATTGACTGGCATCCGGGTAATAACCAAGGTCCACGTTATTCTAGTGATGATAGATGGTGTATTTTCCCACTATTTCTAGAGGGTCCCTACATTTGCGGTCCTTACGCTTTTCCTGCTAATCTCGCAGAGTACCAGCCATGGGTATTTAACTGGACTAAAAGGAATAAATAAGTATGCTCTCTTAATTTTTTGCATAAATTATCATTATCATCATCTTCATGCTTTCATTCTCTCGCTGATTACTCCAATTTTTCCAGATTAACAGGCTAAAAATTAGCTACCAGAAGCTTAGGAAAGCCAGTACTTTATCAGCACTTAAGTTACTTACAGATGAAGTAAGAAATATTCCTTTGTGACTCTTAACAATATATTATTTCCCCTATTTCTTATATTTATTTGTGTTTGAAGGTTATTGAGGAAATAGAACTCGTTGAGGTTGCAAAGACCAAAGGGAAAGGTAAAGGTGCAGCTCGCAAGGATAAATATGATGATCTTCCTTTGAAGAAAAGAAAAACGCAATCCTCCCTTCCTTCAACTTTTCAATATGGCGAGAATTATGGCGATGATGATGATGGCGATGATGGTAATACTGATTTCACTTCCGCGAAGGAAACCTCCCATCCTGAGTCTTCTATGGATCATTTATCTGGTATTTTTGCTAATACCATGCATACAATTGGTGATACTCCTCTGACCGAAGCTTGCAAAACTATCGATGCTATTTGTGATTCCCCTATCTTGAAGGACAACGAATCTCTTTTCGGGGTCTCAAGATCCATATCTCCAAATTTCTTGCATTCACTCAATAGCTTGGTAAATTTTCGTGCTTTTACCTTTCTTCTCTTCATTTTTATTCTAAATTAATTTCTCAGAAATTCGCTGCATTATTTCGCAGGCTGGGAAAGCTTCCTTTGCAGTTGTCTCAGATTTGGAGAAAAGGCATGTAGTTCTCGCAAAGAAAAACGCTAATCTTCGCAAAGAGAATGAAGAATTAAAATTTGAGTCTTCTAATCTTCGCGGGAAATTGGAATCTGGGTATGCTGATTTTCAAGAAAAGATCAAGCAGTTGGAAACTGAACTCTCTTCTTCGCAAGATAAGGTTGCAAGTCTCCAAGCTGCGAATAATCAACTTTATGGTGAGAAATCTTTCTCTTTTTCTTTAACCCTGTATTCCTTTGTATTTTCTTATTTTTCTTCTTTGCAGATGTTTACGGCCTCTCTGACGAAGCTGTATTCCTTCGTTCTTTTCCAAATCCAATAGATGATGATACTCTCCTCAATCGCCTTAATGATTCCTTAAACAATTATTCAAATGACAAGATTAAATCCCTTTCCATAGATGAACTTAGATCCAAATTCCATCTCTTAGCAATTGAACACAGATCTAGTTTGAAAGTGGCTAATACATCTAAGCATCACTATCTTAACTCTAAAGAAGAAATCAATATTCTAAGAGCCCCAAAAAGTGATCTCATAGATGAAAGAGATCGCATCTCTAGGCAAGGAGCTCAAGCTTTAGCGGGTTTCCATAAAACTCTTCTTGAAGTTCAAGTTGAAAGAGATAGAATTATCTGCGAGAATAGAGCTATTGTTAAAATAGAAAACCAAGTTCACTCCCTCCTTCTCATTAGTAACGATGATGAGTTTGCTTGGGCTACAAAGGTTCTTGATAACGCCAGGAATAACTTAGGTGTAGATATTAGCCTTCAAGATGATCATTCTGCCTTAATTAAAGATATGATCGCTGAAAGAGAAGGTTGTTACTCTTGTTTTTCCACTAATCCATTTTCTAACTAAATCTCCACTATTTTATTAACTTGTTGTCATCTGTTCGCAGTATCTGTAAAGAATCTTCGCCAAAGGATTGGAGAACTGGAAGAAGAAAAATGTCAACTCGCAGAACTTTTGTCTTCTCGCAACGAGAAATGCTCTAAATTCAAAAAGCAACTTCAGATTACGCTGTCGAATTTTAGCAATACTCTTTTTGGTATTCGCAATGATTCTATTAAAATGGTCTGTGATGATCATAAAATTCCCTATTCTACATATCCTTATCTCGCGAAAGAATTCCCAAAGAACGTCCCTAACCTCATCATCTATGATAGAGAAGCTGAAGAATCTGAAGAAGATGAAGAGCATAATGAAGATGAAGATGAAGTGGGGAACTCTAGCGAAGATGATGAAGAACCTAAATAGCTTTATCTTTTCTTGAAATCTCTTTGTAATATTTGTACATTTATTTTTTTCTCCTTGTAACATATTGCTCTGCGAATTTCTCCAACTTCTCAAGTTTCTTGATATATAGATTATTTTTGTTTCTATCTACATACATTATAAAACAATTCCTTTTTTCAATATGGTTAATCAATATGCTTATTAAGTTTTAACTATATCTGCGTAAATCTGTCATATAAATATTAATAATAATTTTTAACTATGTTCATTCCCATACTTGCCTCTGTTATTCATCTGCAATATGAAAAATTAAGCAGACCAATGTTGAATAGGATCTGTTTGTAATTTGTTTCCTCAGTTTCTGCGTAAATATCGCAGGTCATATCTATATAATCTCATGATCTCTTGTGCTCTTACTTTGCCTTCCTAGTTAAAGGTCTTATTTAGCCACGTTATGTCTTTGGCGACAAAATCGCAAGACGTTCTTACACTTGCATGTAAAAACCCATTGATATTGCCGTATCCATGCTTTGTCAATTTTTCTGCAACAATATGATTGACCTAAGTTTGCTTGCGAAAACAAAGCCCCATGACGTTACCGTCTTGCGATGAAACCGCATGCCGTCTTTACATTTTCATGTAAAACACATTGGTCTCATCTTATCTTTTTTCTTATGGCTTTTTGCCTCTGTATATTTTTATTCTTAAGACACTTATCAGCTCCCTAACAGAGGGTGCCTCCCTTATCTTCCCCCTGGTTGCCCCTTCAAGGAGGCGTACATCGGCCATACAAGACTAGCTCCTCCCATCCGTTCTTAACAACAACTAGTTGTTTTCGCAGCCTCTTATCCTTTATGCCTATATGGCTTATAGTTACGAGACTGCACCCTAAGTGGGGTTTTCTTCGGGCCGAGTGCATCATAGCCAAGACTTGCCAAGAATGGCCAGGGTAGTTTCGTACGCCCCGGGCACCCTTGGCTCAACCATGTACCTCGGCGCCTTGGTCATACTTTGCACTCCTTAGGAGAGACCCTCTGTCGTCCAACCAGGGTATAACCTTATATAGTTGGAAATCCAAGGTACCTCTCCTGGATAGGTATCTCTCATAGAGATGGACCCCACTTCTCCACGACTCAGGTTCCAGCAGCGATATAACCTTATCCCTGAGCCATGCAAATAGATACCCCCTTATATGACGTACTTTAGGTCTTACATTTGCCTCTTATGAAATTTTATCCGTGAACTAGGATGTACGCCATAAAGGTTCGTCCCATTCTTATATCTCTTGCGAATATCGCCAGCTCTTGTATAATTTTTCAATTTTATCTTCTTCATTGAATAAAAGCAAATATTTTTTGTAGATTTTTTATTCAACAAATCATTCATACATCTCTTGTATTTCTTACTTTAGAAATTTTACCTTTTCTACTTACTATCTTCTGCTTATGCTTTTTTGTTGCGCTTTGCTACATTTTCTCCATCTGCGAGACGCTCGCCATCTATTGGTTGCATCTCATACTGATTTCGCAGTATTCCTTCTTCTCGTCGCTCTACTGTATCAACCATCAACTTATCACCTCTTTGATTTTGTTTGATGTTATGTTTCCAGTTTCTGTTCTTCGCATACCTTTCCTCGCAAGATTCCATATCAATTTCATAGCACTTTTTTCCATCAACCCAGTCTCCATTTATAACTCCAACGCCGATAGGATGAGGAAACTTAATTCACTGGTGGAAAGTTGACGCTACACCTAATATCCCATGTATCCAAGGTCGGCCAATCAAGGCATTGTAAGGTGATTCAACATCAACAACGCATAATAGAATCTTAGAAGATATCCCCTTCAATGGAATTCACATTGTAATTTCCCCTTTGGGCTTGTTGGCACTACCGTTAAAACCATAGATTTTATAGGTTGATGGTATCAGATCTTCGTCTCTTCCTCCCATGGTCTTGTAAGTATGATAAAATAAGATATCCACTGAGCTTCCAGTATCAATTATAACTCTGTTAATAGCCCAAGAATCTTCAACATCATCATCCTCATTTTCTTCATCTTCTTCTTCTATTTGTTTTGGATTTATTTCTAATCTTACCACCAGTGGGTTGTCATGCATCTCGCCAGGTTCAGGTACTTCTTGCGCAGTGAAAGAAATAGTCTACTTTTGCCATTCTTCTAATGGCAAAGCTTTTGCAATATTCATTATCTCTCTTCCATCAGCATCTCTAGCGAAAACTCTGCTTAGAACATTATCGTGGAAATCCTCTATAGTTTTGTACGAATGTATGATAATGTTACAGAACAGATTCTTCGCTTGTTCTCCAACTTCTATTACAAACGTTTCTCCCTCCTTAGTTGTATTTACCCTGTGAAATTCAGGAGCTGGAGGAAATTGCTGATGATGTGGATGCCTTATCAAAAAATGAATTAATTTTCCTTGATCTATCATTTTCAAGATGATTCTTTTTACATTCCTGCATTCATTTATTGAGTGACCATGAAACTGATGATAAGTGAAAAATTCTAAACTTCGATTATTTGGGTGTGGCTCTTTTCCCAATTCCATGGTACGGGTATTCTTCCATTAGAATTACAGCCTCCCAAATTTTTCTATGCTAGCATTTAGAGGTGGCATCTTAATTTCTTCCCATATTATCTTTTGACTTCCTTGCCCTCTATAATGATTTTGCTTCTGACCACCATAAGTCTCTTGTGGCTGATCGAGTCTCTGAATCTTATTATTTCCACCTCTACTGAAGAAATTTCTTTCTCTTTCGAACTCTTCTTGGCCTCTGCTTCCCATAGCTACTAATTTCTGTGGATTATCACTCATATTCTTTTCTTGCTTAATTCACCTGCGAAGTGCTCGCTACTGTATTTATTAATCTTGGAAGTAAACTTGCGTTTGCTATAACTGAACTGGTGTTCGCAATGGGATATGATTCCATCTCGTTTTGTCTCTCCTCCAATGAATGTATTCTTCTTGTAATTATCGCAGCTCCGTCATGGTTATTGTATTTTTTATTCTGAAATTTTGTATGTACAACAGATTGGTTGCGAACATTGCATTAATGAAAGATAAAATAAGGTATCTCCCATCCACCCTTCCTGCCATCTCACTGCACATTGTCTTCCATCTTATGGTTAGATGTTTCAAACTCTCTCCAATCCTCTGTTTTAACCCAAATACATCTTCAATACCGGTCCGCGAAGAATTGTTGCTTATATATGCTCCCAAAAATGTAGCTTGCAGATGGTCGAAAGAATTTATAGTGTTTTTAGGTAAACCTTCTAACCATTTTAATGCCTCGCCAGTTAAGCTAGATGCAAAATATTTGCCCAATACAACATCATGGTTTCTCACTGTATCATACACCTAACATAAGCCTTGACATGTTGAACAACACAAGTAGTCCCATCGAAGATACTGATTGCATTTTGGGGGTATTCCTCTTGATTGTATTTCTTGAGTGAATGGAGTTCTCGCAGCTTCTTCAATGGCTTCATCAAGCTTCCTTTTGCCTCTTTCTCTTCTGTTATTTAACATTCCCTTCATTTATGCTAGCTCTCTTAAGATTTGTTCATTCCCAGCTGAATTTTGCTCCATTGGTTTTTTCAGTGCATCTTACCTTCTCCCGCGTTCGTGTCTTTCTTGCCTAGTGAGATTTTGTTCTTCTTCTTCAGCATCTTCATTCTGCCTTCTTCTGCAATTTTCCTCTCCACCTCCTTCTTGAATTCACAGTTGATTACGCCTTCTATTTTTTTCTCTACGATCTTCTTCATTTCTCATTGTTTACCTTCGCTGTCTTTCTATTTTCCTTTGTATTCTATCATATTCCTCATTGATATTACCATTGTGGCGATTTTGTGTGCGTCTCCTTTCTCAATTTTCATGATTATTCTGCCGTATTGCTTCCTGAAACTCTTGTTCCTCCACTTCCGCTCTCAATCTTTCTCTTTCGCAGGCTAGACGTGCTTGTTCAGCATAATGTCTCTCAATTTCTTCCTCAATTATTCTTCGGTTTCTTTGAATTTCTCGCTCATGTAATATTCTTATCCCTTCTTCATGATTTAATTCACCATCTTGGTTATTTCCACCCTCTTGATTTCTATTATCACGTCTACCATTCAAAGTTTCTCCGCGCGGAATGTAGCGATCATTAATCATCTCTTCTTCTCCATGATGATGCTCTTCATTTAGATTTTGCATTTCCTCTCGGATATTTTCTCCAGCATGTCTCACAGGGGAATTTTGCCTTGGTTCTTCTCTAAATGATCTTGAACTTGATCTTGTAGTACTTCTTGATCTCCTATTTTTTAATCTCAAATTCTCCATTCTTAACTCGTGATTTTGTCTTGTTAAATTCGCACGTTCTTCCGCTTCTAATCTCCTTTCCTCTTGTATTCTTTGTCTTAAATCCTCTACTACTTCATTTTCGCCATCTCCTTGAATTAATCCTTCAACCAATTCTTGATCTCTTTCTTCTCGCCTTTTATTTCTTAATTGTCGATTTTCTGCTTCTTCCATTGAATCCGATCGCCAAGTATGCACGCTCACTCTGTCATAATCCACAGTTCTATCTTGTATTGGTATTTGCTGATTTGGCTGTCGAACTTGATTTTCTCCATCATTCCTTTTTCTATTTCTTCTTGTTCTTATCCTTGAATATTCTCCCATTTCATTTGTTTCTCCACCTGCAAGTCTTTTACTCCTTCTTACGGTTGTTGGTGGTTCTGATGTATTTCTTCTTCTTCTAGCCATTAATCTTAGTAAACTGTTGAAAATTGCGTAAAATCCTTCACTAATTATTCCAAATTCCTTCCAATCATAATGCCAATTTTTAACTTTTTCTTCAAATAATCATCAATTCATCCCTGTTTCGGGCGCCAAAAATGTAGTTGCAGGATTTCCTACACTATACCCCATAAAAGAATTCACCATGATCAACACATATTTGGAGATTAAGAACAACACTTTTATTGGTTAATTCTCAGAAATGTTACAAGAAATGGAAGAAATCAAGAATACAATCGCTTTCAAGAATTTTCTCTCTCCTCAATACTTTCTCAATACTCTAAAAATGATCTCTCTCTTCTTAGTCTAATGGCTCTCTTTATATAGGGTAAGTACACAATGGATGACATCTAAGTTATCCTTTAATTTTGGATCTGGCTCGCGGTGCTCTCACAACAGTTGTAATGCTAATTCTCGCATATGATGTAATCTTCGCAAGATCGTCATGCTCTTCTCGCAGAGTGTCGTTGAGAGGCTCGCAGAGTGTCGTTAATAAACTTTCGCAAGAATATTACTGTGGCAATATTCTAATCCTATATCTTGCTGTGGCAATATTCTGATCCTACAAATGGCATATAGCTAGTTGAAATCGGTCATAAGTAACTTTAGAATTCAAGGTGTAACCGATTACAAGCAATATTGGGATGCAAGTTATAACTGGTCACAAGTTACTTTGGGAACCAAGGTATAACCAGTCACAAGATGAATTGGGTAGTTAGTTGTAATCGATCACAAGCTACCTTTAGGAAGCAAGGTTTAACAGGTAACAGAATACTTCGGGAAACAAGTTGTAACCGGTCATAAGCTACTTTATGGAGCAAGATGTAACCGATTACAACCTATATTGGGAATCATGTTATAATTGGTCACAACATATATTGGAGTGATGGTTTAATCGGTTCCATGAACAAAACCAATATCCATGGTTCACATATTTCTTCATGGTATGTGTGAATTAGGGTTTTGGGTTTGTAAAGATGAGAAGCTTCCAGATGTCGACATATTTGAACATGTACATAGCTCTTATCATCAATTGTTCAAAGACATTCCTTGATGTTCAAGGTGATCCTGGTCCGAAATATTGAAAAGCATTTAATTATGATTTTCATCATATATGTTTTAATTACTAGCAATTAAAGCATATCCTCTGAAAAATAATATTAATTAATGTGTTAGACTAATAATAGAAGTTTTTCTATGAGAGTTTTTGGAAATATTGGTTAACATTAATTGGAATATGAAAATCGAAAATAGCCGTTGGAACGCAACAAACAGAACAATGGTCGAAAAAAAGGGAGAGAGGGAGAGAAATTCAGGCGAGAGAAAGGAAATTCAGGTGAGGGGGAGAGAGAAGTAATCGTACAAGAAAAGAGAAATCATCCGTTGGCTGAAAGGAGAAATCATCCGTTAGATTCAACGGACCTATGTGGGTTATGAAAATAGGACAAAAACATGAAATCGTAGATAAAAGGATCATGTGATCCTTCTTCTTTTACTAGAATGTTCGGAACGTGCAAAAAAATTGGATTTCTTAACTTGAACCGGGGTCCATTTTAAAGAAAGTTAATTATTTTTTCCTCTTTCTAGATTTATCTTTTTCTCTGTGTTATCATCAGGGAATTCTTTCTCTTGGTTCTTCAGTTTCAATGGGTACCTTCAAATAAAAAACTTGTTTTATTGATCAATATTTGAATCACATATAACTCAAAAATCCTTATACTACTAGAAAACTAACCATGAATGTGTCTCAGCATTTCTTTAAAGTTGGTGTGAGAGAAATAGCAGATGCATTGGAAGTGCTAGATAACTTAATAGCCTACAAAGGTCTACTTAAAGATGTCTATGATATGTTACTGAACTTGAAAAAAGTTATAGGTCTTTATAACTCAATTTCAAATATACGTGATCTTGATTCATCTCTTCGAAAGATTTGGAGAAGACTTGATAAAGTTGGTGATATTGTTATCTTTATATCAAGTAATACCGATGAACTTCGTTCAGATTCTTATAGTGTTAGTCTTTTTTTCAGTGGGATTCATAACCTTTTAAAATGGTTAAACTTATTTCATCAGAAGTTTCACATTGGTCTGGTGATTTTTTTTTATCATGTAGTTCATTCTATCCAACAACTTATGGAAATTCGAGGTGTTGAGTCAGCGATTAGGTTCTTCAGGACTGTGTTTGGTGATGAAGGTTTAAACCAAAAAGTATGTCGAATATGAAGTCTGATAAAACATTCTTTTCAGTTGTGAAACCCATGATGAAAGAACATGACAAAGTAATGGTGAAACTCCCAGACATAAATATGTATAAATCTGGATCATATATTTATGAAAGCAACCCAACAATAGAAAATATTATAGTTGTAGATATAATCCTAGAAAGAAAACCTATTTCTAAGTTTCTTATTTCAGTTTGATGATGACCCATTTTGACTAGGAAGTTTACTATATAACTCGGTGGACAAAAAATATGGAAATTAAATTAGGTTAAAGAGTTATCTTACATCATCGCCTCCTCCAAATATTATTACAATTGTTGTCTATAATGTGTATTCATAGATCTTAATATATTTACTTTGTGTATTGATATTAACTTATTATGAAAGTATTTTATAATATGTTAGAAGTCTTAAACATTAAAAGCATAATAAAAATAACCAAATGGAAGAAAAAAAAAACCATATGTGGATAAATATCAATAAAAGGGAAAAGTAATATTATTTGGTTGGAAATAACATACACACTCTTAAATTTCATGATTAACAAATATCGGGTTATCTGGGTGTAGATGGGGAAAACGATCTGCTAGTTTTTAAGGTATTGAGGAGACGACCGGACGGAGGAGGTTCCTCTAACCGAGAAAAATGTTAATCCTCACACAGATGCACCGCTGCAAAGGGGGTGCTTAGATTCGAGAGATCAATCTGTAGTACTCCGGTCTAAATCGAGACAACGACCGTTCCAGAGTAAATTCGGTAACAAGAGAGGATGGATTGATCTGTAAGAGGGAAGCTAAGAAATGTGTGGAATCGATGGTGATTCAAGGATTGTGGGTGTGTGAATTCTAAATATGATAAGTTCTGAATGATTGAAGTTGAACGATTGTGAATAAATTGCTCAATTGATGAGTTTGATGACCTCGTGTTGTCGAAGAGACGTGAGATTCTTACTCTAAGTATTCTGTATATTCGTTCTGTTTTCGATTCTTTTCCTTCAATCTTGATTTAGGAACTCATTTATATTGCTGGAATTGTAGACACCATGATCCCATGAAGTGTGATAGTTAATGGAATCAAGGATTGGAGAGGTGGAAATCGTGTTCGAAACCGGTTATCCAACGTGTAAAGACTCGGTCGACCTTCCACCCACTACCTCGTGAATTCCTTCAACTGATTGCACGACTTGCTCACATTCCATCGTGTGTTTGAACACACGTGCCGTAGACCTCCAGACCAAAACCCTAAGTGATATCCCCCAAGTGACACGATTGATCGTCTCGTGGTTTGTTAGTCAATTGATGACTTCGTGGTTTGATGGGACAATGAGTCTATGTAATCGCTGAGTCGAACAAGATGTTCTGATACTCACGAATTGAACGTGTCATGAGACAAAGGTATAATTCTTACGATGAAGTGAGCAAGTATTTCTCATTTGATGGATTGTTGAATATTGGTGGATTGTTGAACCAATATTCCTTAACTCGAGCAAATATTGATCATCTGAGCAAGTGTTGCTCTCGTGATGATTTGTTGAATATTTGACCGTCTGAGCATGTGTTGCTCATGAATGATTGGCAGTGTGCCAAGAATATTAATTAAAATGCTAGTCATTGAACCTAGCATAATTAATAAAATTCATGACCATGAGGTCACCGTAGAATTATTAGTATTAATTCATGACCATGAGGTCGTCGTAGAATTATTAAGGTTAGAGTCTGGAAGCATGGTCCTTGAACTCAGAAACCCTAGTTTGACTGATTGATGATAAATTCATGGTCAGAAGTTTTAACCATGGGACGAATGAGGAGCAGCTACATGAGACCGTGGATCAACCATGTAGTATCCATATGCTCACGTGATCAAATATGATGAATTCACGAAGAGTTCATGATTTGTTGGCGAAAGAATGATTAAATGCTGGTTCAATCATTATTCAAAATGCTCGTCTGAGACTTAGGTGTGAAAACCTAATTAATTATGGGAGAGTGATAGACCGACCATAGAGTCCTTGATCCGGCCATGGGTTATCATGTGACCGTCTGATGGTCACTTCATGAAAAATCCAAAGTGTTTGGAAGTTTTGGACCTAATACCATCAATTGTGCAAATTAGGTCAAAACTATGAAAATCGATGGGATTGGCCTCCGTGAGCCGAATAGATAATCTTGGTCGGTCAAGATAATGTGCTCGTGTACCTAAGGTGTCCGCGTCTCAGTCTTGAGAATTTGATATTTTCTGGTGCACGTTTGAGCGACCATTTGAGAAAATATGACAAAATTAGAGTTTTTTTATAAAACCGTCAAAACTTCATCGGACGAGGGAAAATAATGAAAAGTGAGGGAATTATGAAGTGTGGACCGGTCACAGTGATCACGTGACCAACTGTTGGTCGCTTGAGCAACCCCCAAACCCTAATTAACGTCCTTTACTAGAATTGATGTAGAATTCTCATACGGACTCGGATTTTGATGGTCCACCCATTCGATCCATACGGAAAAGAATTTCCTATCTCCCCCCGCGGGAGGTTTTAGGTTTTGAGCTCGTTCGGGAGGTGAAAACAGCCCGAAAGTAAAATTCAGGAAAGATTTAAGGGGCCGGTCCCACGATAAAACGAAGGAGTTTTGTTAAAATCAAGGAGTTTCCATGAGACGAAGGAAACACCATGAGACGATGGAAAATATTTATAAAATAAGGAATTGTGAGACTGGGACGCCGGTGGTCAAAGCACGGTCGGACAGTTATGACCACGGTCCAGTGGTGTCTCTTCCTTAGTTTTACATATTTTGATGATTTTATGAAGGATTCATGAATTTTGAGAAATTTGATAAATTTAGAGAGTTTTCATGAATTGAAGGAGTTTCCATGAGTTCATGGTCTTTGAAAAATATCAAAATAATAAAATTCGGCCGTGTGAGATCATGGAGGCGTGACCGACCGGTCATGGCCCAATCCCACGAATTTTAATAATTTTTTAAATAATTTTTGGGTATTTTTTGATGATTTGAAGGAATTTTGAGAAAAATACCATGAAATCAAGGAAAAATAAGATAATTAATAATGAAATAAATAAAACTGGGCGTGTGGGACCGACTAGGTCATGGCCGGCCGGCCAAGGCCCGGTCCCACGAGTTTTCATAATTTATTTTATTTTATTATTAATTTTGATGATTTAAAGGAATTTTTGAGGAAAAATACCATGAAATCAAGGAGTTTTTCATGAAATTAGAGAAAAATAATAATAATAAAATAATAAGGACCGTGAGGTGTGGGCCGGCTGGGACCAAGGCATGGCCGGTCGGCCAATATTCACGCCCCACACACTCCTTAATTATTTTTTGACGCACTCATAAAAGTACCACGAATCCGAAGAATTTCCTCAAGACGGAGATTTGATCAAACGAGAGAATCAAATCATGAAAAATACTAAAAGTGTATTAAAAATATAGAGTTAGCGTGGAACTGACCATGACACGATGAGTTGATCGTGTGTCCATGTCCTAGCGCCTTGGTCAAATATTTTTAATTATTTATTATTTTCTTCCCTATTTTGCATAGGTTCATCATTTCGTCGTATTTTGAAATACTCGTTCGTGCGGTGATTGTTAATGCATCATCGTTGAATACACTTGCACCATTTGAAACAGGGCTTACTCAAAGGTAGCTCCGATGCCTGTTAATTATTTATTACCAATTCATGAAATTTGATGGAGAATAATTCATAAAACAAGTAATAAAATGGATAGATGTTTATTGTTAATTCATAGGATCGGCAGAAGATTCGACTATGAACTCAGAACAATGAGGTGATTATTGCCATTCCGTGGGATCATCGTTGATTCGATCGCGGGATCGGAGCAATGATATTGCCATTCCGTGGGATCGTCGTTGATTCGACCACGGAATCGGAGCAATCTTATTGCCATTCTGTGGGATCGTCGTTGATTCGACCACGGAATCGGAGCAATCTTATTGCCATTCCGTGGGATCGTCGTTGATTCGACCACGGAATCGGAGCAATCTTATTGCCATTCCGTGGGATCGTTGTTGATTCGACAACGGAATCGGATCAATGAAGGGATAATTAACCTCATGGGTATATGCCTAGCAGAATAAACTGACTACGATAGGAGCATTAATTATCCTGACATGACTTGCCGTTAAGCCATATCCTTTATATAGTCAGGTTAAACTCGTTGTTTGTTCCTGAAGACGATATTGCCCCATAGATCCGTCCATCCCGTGATACTATATAGAAATGACTGAAAGTATTCAGTATTCATGAGATTATGCCGTTTTCTAGACGTTGACTGCATATCTACATGTACTCTGAGAGAAATCACTCTCCGTTGAGAATTCGATGAGAGACTCGTGTCTCAATACTCACATGCGATTGCTGAACCGACGGTCCGTACAATCATGAGTTTACGATTTTAGCCTTTGTTGAAAATCCATCATCTACATTAAGTCCCCTGCTTACTGAGGAAAGCTGTGTTCCTCAGTCAGCACTAAATGGTGATTTTCAGGCCAAAAATTATACTAGTAATTGAACTTAGTCGTAAGTTGAAACATTACCGCATTTCGAGCCACGACTTGATGAAGGCTTCGTTTTCATGGTTAGGGAGTTATTTGGTGAGCATAAATTGGTGTCGAACCGCTGATTCGAACGACGAGCCCATGGTCGGTTAGGATTCGCGGGCCGGGCCCAAATAAGGAAATCCTAGTGAAATTAGGTTTTGGAAATAAAATCATATAAAAGGAATTAATCCATCTTTTTCTTCCCACAACCTGAGCTCCATCACCTCTCCATCGTGTTCACGGCAGTAAAATAATTCGCCGCCGCCGCTGTCTGTCGCCGCCGGCGAAATTCCGGCCGACCAGGTACGTTTTTTTTTTTGAATGTTGCTGATTCCATGAGTTGCTTCATGAATTGATCATATTGAAATTATATATACGTGTATATAATTAGTGATGGTTTTATGAAAAAACCTTGTTTTATTTTTTTTGAAAACGTATGTTCGTTCGATCGTTAGTTTCGAAAACCAACTATAATCCCTGATTTAGGAGAGACTTTTTAGTATATGAACCTAGGTCCAGTGATAAAACTTAGTGTATGAGCTTTCATGTGTACCACGGTTTTATTTTAAAAGGAGTGAATTCTCATGAAATCGTAATAATCCTTCGTTTTAAAGACAAATAACAATGACGCGAAAGAAAATATGTATGATGAACTTGTGTCCAGTGATAAAAATTTTGTTTATGAGCTTTCATGTAGATACAAAACTTTATCATGCGTGAGGTGTCAATTTTCACAATATTTTGAAATAAACCTTCGTTTTAAAGATGATACGAAGGAAAAATATATTTTTTTTATAAATAAATATGTGCAGCCGTGACACATATTATGCGAAATATGATGATATATCTTATTTTCATGAATTTGTTTCCATTAAATGAAAGTCCTTGAGAATTCATGAACGCAAATTGCATTAATTTTTATTTTCTTTAAAAAAACAAGACGTGGGTTTTGAAAAAAAAAAAACCTTCAAAGATAAATGATATATTTATGATGAGATATTTTATTGTTGTAAACTTCATATGTCAGTTGCGTGAATGTTCACATTATGAAGATTGCGCCGGTGATTTTGTGAAAAATCAGTTTCGGAGATTACTAAATTTTGTTCGTTTTTGCAGTTTTCGAAGAGATGAACGATTTTGGTGTTGACTCTAGCATTACTATCACTATTGTTAGTGGAAGTAAAAGGTAAGAGTTAAGAGTTACCATTTTTGCCGTATTTCTTCAATTCATGTATGGACTGAAATAGAATGTTGCGTGAACCTTTTCAACTACTCAGCAATGATGACCAATTCTTAAGCTGACGACGCCTCGAGAGAAGAGATGTGCGTTGATGATGATATCTCTAGAGATGAGAGATGTACATACGAAGCTTCTATTGGTGAAGATGAAGATGAAACCCCTGGGATTAAGAACATCCCAAATATTGATGATGCATTTTTTGAGGAAGATCCTGCAGTAGCTGAAAAACATTTGAAATCTCCAGCGTATCGTCTGCTGATAAATCCCAGGACTATCACCCAGAAGAAATTCGTGACTCCCAAGAAAGTTATCCGATTTTGTCTTGAACGTGGAGTATTCCTTGCATCAATTATAGAATTTAAGCTTTCTCGTCGACCTTTAGAGAAGTTTGCTGGATGGGCGAGGCATATGCTTGGTTTTCCTCATGTGAGGGCTATGCTCGATCAGGCGCAGGTGACAAGGGCTATTCAATATTTTGGGGAGTTATTCATTTACCATGACACAAGAAGTATTGTAGCTCTGCTTTCTCGTTGGTGTTTCCTACTCATACCTTCATATGCAGATGGGGAGAGTTTACCATTACCTTGGAAGACATGGTAGCTTTGATGCATCTCCCAATCACAGGTAATCTTCCAGGGGATCTTTCAGATGAGGACACTGACGTTTCTCATATCTTTACAGCTGCAATGGAGGTAGCAAATAAGGCTGGCAGTAAAGGATGTTATGCTCTCTGTTTGACGCGCTGGTGGCCTAAATACGAAGTTTCTGATAAACCCATCAACGGTATGTTACCCATTGCTGCTTTCTTATGTTTATGGTTGTCCAGAGATATCTTTGAAGACAGCGGAAACTTGTTGAAACCTTTCGTGATCCCCTTTGCTATTAAGATGGCTCAAGGAGAGCAAATCCCAATAGGTAGATTGTTCTTGGGCTCCTTGTATTACAACTTGGATTCTTTGGTTATAGACTCCAGTGTGTCGAATAGCTTCATGAAGATTGAATGTTATGCTAACACGATGTTTCTTCAAGCTCTGATGTGGGAATACTTCAAGAATTATGCACCCATTCCACGTAATATTTTGCAAGGACTGAACACTGATGCTTGCCATATTTTCCCTGAGAAAGACAATGCTAGGATCATGCGTTGGTCCACAAAGCAGCCTCGGTGCAGGGCGCGCCTCATTGACGTGCTGGATGATGAATCTGAATTCGCTTTTCGTCCTTGGGTGTCAGTGCCTTCTTATATCTCCCAACCGGTGACTTTCAATACTGGAGAGAGCACTAGTTTATTGTCTGGTGCGTATCTGAACGATGGCGAGAGGTCCTTCATGTTGAGTTGCACCCCTGGTCATCTGCTGTCAGTCTCGTACGGAGAATTTTCAGTGGAAGAGTATAATATTGATAGAGTGGCCCGATAAATGGGGATAGATCAGTGTGTTCCAACTATTCGAAGAAGGAAACCATCAGTTGAGCATCTCATGACTCGTTTAGATCATACCCATGTGGAAGGAAGTAACTACTGGTTTCCCTGCTCTGATAGATTTGCCTATGTGACTCCGGGTTATGCAGACTTCTGGGATAATCAATTTGAGCGATTGCATGAATATGTGATGGTCGGTCAGCCTCCAGTAAAAAATCGTCCCTCCGATGAGTTTATTGCCAGTCGACCGAGATTGAAGTATCTCTCTGGTGATAATCGAAAATTGTCTCCAGGATGCTCCCAGGTGCGCTTTGTTATATAATCTTCATAAAATCATAACAACTGTATTCTGATTATGTTACTGGAACTTGTCACAGGACGGTCGTATCGTAAGACCTCGAATCTGTGTAGATTTCTCAGAGACTGAAGCCATCGTTCATGGCGGAGAAGGCAAGCACAAGAGTTATAAGTTGTTGCCCAATACCGTAAAGTCCCCAGCCGGCGTCTTGGTGAGTTTCCAGTATTTTATTTGTTGTGATCTTTTCTCACCCATATAATTAGGATCGTGCGACTGATATTGTTATTCCGTTGCAGAACTTTACTCCGTCAAGTATTGATGGACTTCGTTTCTCCGCTACTGAACAAACAATTTCTGACTTGAGTGATGAAGAAATTATAAGTATCTCTTCCCATATCAATTATGACATCTTATGAGTGAAACTCTGATTGCTGGTGGTATGTCTAGGAGGAAGACTCCATGAATGTGGAGAATACTGTTGAGGCTTGTTCGAAGAATGACGATAAAGAGAGCTCCCAGAGTCAAGAACCGAATGAAAATAATATTGTTATCGACGCCGGAGTGAGCAATTCTGGTTCTTTAATTGCTTCGGAGACCACCCAAGTAAGCATTTCTCTCATATTCCATCCATAGAAGTACAAACTTGATGATACATGAGTGAAATAATGAGAATGTATGTGAATATGCGACAAGTTTCGCCGAAATACGTCACCAGAAAATTCAGAACTCAGCATTTTAGGAAAAATGTCGTAGAATCTTCGTCTGATGTCATATTTTAATGATCTGCATATTTATATTCAAGCCCAGGAAATTTCCAAGCTTTAAAAAAGAAGATTTTTAAGTTATGAGCATGTTAAGAGCCTTAAAAAGGTGAAATAGTGAACTTCCAGGAGATTTTCAGAACTTTTTCAGATTGCGCATCAGTTGATGTTTTGTCCATATCCTCTTGACCGTCCATCGGATTGTCATGAAATTTTGACACGTTGTAGAGAACATCCATACAAACATAATGGTATATGATCCACCATTAGATTCATTGTATATTTCTCCCAGTTCATCTTTTAGTACATAGAAGTGCACAGTTTCTTCAGACGTAGTTACCGTAAAACGTGTCTTCATGACTTCTTTGCTATTTACCAATGCCTTGAGCATAAAATGATGAATCTTGATAATTTTGGATTGTTTGTATGCTGTACCTCATGTTCCTTTTTTGATTTCAAGCTTTTGTGACCCTAACCCCATGTAATCTTCGTATTAGGTGCTAAATACTGAAGTTGGGGATATAGAAATCAACAAGGAAAACTCGAGCGGAACTGTGATCGTCGATGAGGAGATGAATATTCCTGAGCCTCTAAGTCAATAGAAAGTTGTTGATGAAGTCATGGGAGCCCAAATTGTCGCTGCTTCAGAAATAGAAAAACCCAGGATTCCTGTAGAGAATACTAAGAGAGATGTTGCCTTGATAGAAGCCGCTTATGAAAACCGTATAGTGGTGCATGAATATCCTACTGCTGGAATTTATTTTGATCCTTAGTTCGATGCTTCACTCCCAGGTCACGAATTAGTTGGCGGATTTGGTGTTCCCGTTGGATATGCAGAATTGTATGAAGCCATATGGACGAAGTTTGGCCATATCATCGTCGAGAGGATCCCTGGGCGTATTAATGAATTGACCATGCAAGTAGGTGCACTCTTGCGTGTTGTGATTGACATATACAGTATGCCTAGGCGTTTCATCACTCAAGATGTACTCTTTGATTGGGAGTTCAACTTAGGTAATTCTGAGAGGCTTGGTTTTAACTTGAAGTGGCTCTGTAAGCAAATGGATGCGATTAAGGAATCATGTGAGAATAAAATACCCTACCCAAATGTCGTTGTGACGGAGAAAGATCCGAAAATTGCAAGGTTGACTGAAGAGATGAACAAGGAGATGGCGGATTTGCAGGCTTTGAAGGATGCAGAGGCGAAAAAATATTTCCTTGCTGTTTTTTTCTGATTTTCTATGATTTCTTGAACTTCTGAACTTCTGAGAGATGTGAGGTTTTATATGGGTTTTGATATTTTGGTTTTGGATTTATAGATGTCTTTTGAGTATTTTGGGATTTGATAGAGATTTCCTTTTAAGAAATATGAATTGAATTTCGATAAACTGATGAATTCAAATACTGATTGCAAGTATTGCAAATGTTTTGGAGGAATTGAAATACAATGAAAATTCTAAATGCCAAGTCTAGACGTCATGGATGCTGAAACGCCTGATACCTCAAAATGCATATCTTTTCAAACAAACACCTTAAGCCATTTCTCTTGAATTACTGGTAGGGTTCTGCTATTTGTGTTGACCAGCTTGTAGTATCCTCCGGTTATGGATTTAGCGACCACGAATGGTCCTTCCTAGTTAGATCTCCTTGCTGAATGAAGATTGCGTTGAACATCTTTGAGAACTAGGTCTCCTTCATGAATTTTTTTGGGTTTGGTCGCCCGCGCCTTGAATATCTTCTGTTGATTCGGAATCTTTTGCGGGACGTGATTCCATGGTCGTGGTACGTATGGACATTCGTGAGGGAGAGGGTATCTCTTGTAATGTTTTGCCATATCTTCCATGATGAACCTCTTGATCGGATGATCGACTTGGAGAAGCTCTGGACTCAACCACTGAGTGAAATATTGACGTGGCGAGATTATCCACTCATAGAATTTTGACATTGCTAAGTTGTTCGTGGGATGAAGTTCTTGAACTGAGGAGACATACTTGAAAACTGATGATATAGGCACGTGAGAGGGGATGAAACTTGCCTGGTCGCAGAACTTTTTGATGAATGCATTTGGATGTTCCTCAGATTCTTGTGCAAGTTTTGTTAAGGCTTTGACCTCCTCCTAGTATTCAAATGGCGAGATGTCCTCCGCTTCTTCCTCCGAGTCAGAAGTTTCTTCACGGGGACGTGTCATTGCAGGAGTCATCATTTTCTTCCCATCATGAATCCACGCGCGTCCAAGAATCATATCATACCCTGGATCTTCTTGGATTATAAAGAATTTGGTTTCAGTGAAGACCGAATTTTCTTCGACTTTCAGGATGATGTAGACATAGGCGTCTCTGGATATCCCTTCGTGGTCTCTGATTTCCATTGGAGCGTGGGTAGCTTCTTGTCGAGTTATGCCGGCAACTTTGAGAGTCTTGAGAGGGATGATGTTGAAAGCATTACCGACATCAATGAATGCTCTTATGAACTCGTTCCCTTTGATGTGCACTATGGTGAGCAGTCCCCAGTCGTACATTTCCTTGTCTGTTGCTGAAGGTTCGATGCTAGCCTCTTGGATTAGTAGTCGTTTTCCGGATACGATGTGGTTCAATGCAGCAAACATATCTTTCCTTTGAGCTTTCGAAAGATACAACATCTCACAGGTATGTTCAATCAGGGATTGAACTGCTTCTTTGACGGGAGGTCCATTGATGGTGAAAGCTCGGACCGGAAGAGGATTTTTGTGTACTCCCTCAGTCCCCAGGTTGAGTTCTCCTGATTCAACCTTTTCTCTGAATATGCGTTTCAGGACTTTGCAATCACTTGTGGGATGGATGACATACCTGTGGAAGCGACAATACCGAAGATTTTCCATGGCTTCTTCGGTTGGTTCCTTTTTATTAAAAGGCAACTTGATTGCACCATCTTGAATCCAGGCATCGAGTAATTCGTTGACTTCTTCCATGGAACATGGACAATCAGGTGCCTCTGGCTTGTCCGTTCGTTGGGTAGAGGTCTTCAAGTTATATTTTTTGTGTTCCTTCGAGGGAGTGGAGGCTGTCTGCTTGTGTTGTGGTTCATCTTTCCGCTTGATTCCTTCTGCGACAGCGTTCATCGAAGATTGCAGGGTATACTGTTTGTTAATCAAACGCCTGTTTCCCCGAGGGTCTTTTGACTCCTCATTTCTTGTAGACTTTGGTCTTTACAGAAGAGCGGGTGCGGTAGTTGCTGATCTCTTCGCGGCTTCGTGGAGCTCTGAGAAAGTTTGGAATCGAAGGTTCTCCAGTAAAGCTCTATAGACCGGGAGCATGCCGTTGATGCATAATTCCACCAGTTGTTGCTCCGTGACTTTGGATCATGGCAGTCCAAGGCTTGGACTCTGAACCTCTTCACGTAATCGTTGGGGTTCTCACCTATCTTCTGAGACATTCTCCCAAGATCAGAGAGAGTGACTTGTTCCGACACGAAGAAGTATTTCCTGTAGAATGCATTGACCATTTATCCCCAATTATTGATGGTCCCTGGCGCGATGTTGTTGTACCAAGTATATGCTCTTCCTTTCAAAGACTTTGAGAATTCTTTGAGATGAACAACATGATTGTGTTCATGTTCTCCCAAGGCTTCGAGGAAACGTGAAACATGTTCTCGAGCGTTGCCAGTTCCATTATATAGAGTAAAAGTTGGAGAAATGTAACCTTTGGGAAGAGGGATCCTCTGTGTAGCCAAGGTATAAGGAGGTTGGTGATGATGGACATGTGATGTGTTTCCCTTTCCACGGTTCTCCAGAAGACGCTCCAGGTCTTCACGAGTGATGAAGTTTGATGACTCCTTTGTTGATGAATCGCCTGAAGCTTTGACGGTTTCGTCATCATCCACTGTATGAATTGGAATCACCTCAGGATCAGCGTCTGAGGACTTTTCCTTTCCTTTCCCTTTTTCTTAAGTCTTCTCTGATAGTTTGTCCGTGAGAGTCTTCAGATAGTCCAATAATTTCTGTTGTGCTGCAGCCATGTCCGTCTGATTCTTCGCAAGAGTCTCTTGTGTCTTGATGATATCAGCCATGGTAGGTGGTGGATTTCCTCTGATTTCTTCGGGATGTCGGCCAAACAAAGGATGACCTTCCGCGTTGGCATGAGGAGGAGTGATATCACCACCATCAATATTAGTGGCTGGAATAGTTTCCGAGATGTCTTCATTGTTGCTAGCGCTAGCGATATTAGCGTTAGGATTTGTGACCGCTCCTGACCTAAGACCAACCATTTTGTGAGAATGAGAGATTGCAACCGAGAGAATGATCTCCCACTATGGTCGCCAATATGTAGATGGGGAAAACGATCTGCTAGTTTTTAAGGGATTGAGGAGACGACCGGACGGAGGAGGTTCCTCGAACCGAGCAAAATGTTAATCCTCACACAGATGCACCACTGCAAAGGGGGTGCTTAGATTCGAGAGATCAATCTGTAGTACTCCGGCCTAAATCGAGACAACGACCGTTCCAGAGTAAATTCGGTCATAAGAGATGATGGGTTGATCTGTAAGAGGAAAGATAAGAAATGTGTGGAATCGATGGTGATTCAAGGATTGTGGGTGTATGAATTCTGAATATGATAAGCTCTGAATGATTGAAGTTGAACGATTGTAAAGAAATTGCTCAATTGATGAGTTTGATGACCTCGTGTTGTCGAAGAGACGTGAGATTCTTACTCTGAGTATTCTGTATATTCGTTCTATTTTCGATTCTTTTCCTTCAATCTTGATTTAGGAACTCATTTATATTGCCGGAATTTTAGACACCATGATCCCATGAAGTGTGACAGTTAATGGAATAAAGGAGTGGAGAGGTGGAAATCGTGTTCGAAACCGGTTGTCCAACGTGTAAAGACTCGGTCGACCTTCCACCCACTACCTCGTGAATTCCTTCAACTGATTGCATGACTTGCTCACATTCCATCGTGTGTTTGAACACACGTGCCGTAGACCTCCAGACCAAAACCCTAAGTGATATCCCCCCAAGTGACATGATTGATCGTCTCGTGGTTTGTTAGTCAATTGATGACTTCGTGGTTTGATGGGACAATGAGTCCATGTAATCGCTGAGTCGAACAAGATGTTCTGAAACTCACAAATTGAACGTGTCATGAGACAGAGGTATAATTCTTACGATGAAGTGAGCAAGTATTGATCATTTGATGGATTGTTGAATATTGGTGGATTGTTGAACCAATATTCCTTAACTCGAGCAAATATTGATCATCTGAGAAAGTGCTTCTCTCGTGATGATTTGTTGAATATTTGATCGTCTGAGCATGTGTTTCTCATGAATGATTGGCAGTGTACCAAGAATATTAATTAAAATGCTAGTCGTTGAACCTAGCATAATTAATAAAATTCATGACCATGAGGTCACCGTAGAATTATTAGTATTAATTCATGACCATGATGTCGTCGTAGAATTATTAAGGTTAGAGTCTGGAAGCATGGTCCTTGAACTCAGAAACCCTAATTTGACTGATTGATGATCAATTCATGGTCAGAAGTTTTAACCATGGGACGAATGAGGAGCAGCTTCATGAGACCGTGGATTAACCATGTGGTATCCATATGCTCACGTGAGCAAATATGATGAATTCACGAAGAGTTCGTGATTTGTTGGTGAAAGAATGATTAAATGCTGGTTCAATCATTATTCAAAATGCTCGTCTGAGACTTAGGTGTGAAAACCTAATTAATTATGGGAGAGTGATGAACCGACCATAGAGTCATGGAGCCGGCCATGGGTTGTCCTGTGACCGTCTGATGGTCACTTCATGAAAAATCCAAAGTGTTTGGAAGTTTTGGACCTAATACCAGCAATTGTGCAAATTAGGTCAAACCTATGAAAATCGATGGGATTGGCCTCCGTGAGCCGAATAGCTAATCCTGGTCGGTCAAGATAATGTGCTCGTGTCCCTAAGGTGTCCGCGTCTCAGGCTTGAGAATTTTGATATTTTCTGGTGCACGTTTGAGCGACCATTTGAGAAAATATGACAAAATTAGAGTTTTTTGATAAAACCGTCAAAACTTCATCGGACGAGGGAAAATAATGAATAGTGAGGGAATTATGAAGTGTGGACCGGTCACAGTGATCACGTGACCAACTGTTGGTCGCTTGAGCAACCCCCAAACCCTAATTAACGTCCTTTACTAGAATTGATGTAGAATTCTCATACGGACTCGGATTTTGATGGTCCGCCCCTTCATTCCATACGGAAAATAATTTCCTATCTCCCATCGCGTGAGGTTTTAGGTTTTGAGCTCGTTCGGGAAGTGAGAACAGCCCGAAAGTAAAATTCAGGAAAGATTTTAGGGGCCGGTCCCACGATAAAACGAAGGAGTTTTGTTAAAATCAAGGAGTTTCCATGAGACGAAGGAAACACCATGAGACGATTGAAAATATTTATAAAATAAGGAATTGTGAGACTGGGACGCCGGTGGTCAAAGCACGGTCGGCCATTTATGACCACGGTCCCGTGGTGTCTCTTCCTTAGTTTTATATATTTTGATGATTTTATGAAGGATTCATGAATTTTGAGAAATTTGATAAATTTAGAGAGTTTTCATGAATTGAAGGAGTTTCCATGAGTTCATGGTCTTTGAAAAATATCAAAATAATAAAATTCGGCCATGTGAGATCATGGAGGCGTGACCGACCGGTCATGGCCCAATCCCACGAATTTTAATAATTGTTTAAATAATTTTTGGGTATTTTTTGATGATTTGAAGGAATTTTGAGAAAAATACCATGAAATCAAGGAAAAATAAGATAATTAATAAAATAAATAAAACAGGGCGTGTGGGACCGGCTAGGGCATGTCCGGACGGCCAAGGCCCGGTCCCACGAGTTTTCATAATTTATTTTATTTTATTATTATTTTTGATGATTTAAAGGAATTTTTGAGGAAAAATACCATGAAATCAAGGAGTTTTTCATGAAATTAGAGAAAAATAATAATAAAAAAATAATAAGGACCGTGAGGTGTGGGCCGGCTGGGACCAAGGCATGGACGGTCGGCCAATAGTCACGCCCCACACACTCCTTAATTATTTTTTGACGGACTCATAGAAGTACCACGAATCCGAAGGATTTCCTCAAGACGGAGATTTGATAAAACGAGAGAATCAAATCATGAAAAATAATAAAAGTGTATTAAAAATATAGAGTTAGCGTGGAACTGACCATGACACGATGAGTTGATCGTGTGTCCGTGTCCCAGCGCCTTGGTAAAATATTTTTAATTATTTATTATTTTCTTCCCTATTTTGCATAGGTTCATCGTTTCGTCGTATTTTGAAATACTCGTTCGTGCGGTGATTGTTAATGCATCATCGATGAATACACTTGCACCATTTGAAACATGGCTTACTCAAAGGTAGCTCTGATGCCAGTTAATTATTTATTACCAATTCATGAAATTTGATGGAGAATAATTCATGAAACGAGTAATAAAATGGATAGATGTTTACTGTTAATTCATAGGATCGGCAGAAGATTCGACTATGAACTCAGAACAATGAGGTGACTATTGCCATTCCGTGGGATCGTCGTTGATTGGACCACGGGATCGGAGCAATGATATTGCCATTCCGTGGGATCGTCGTTGATTCGACCACGGAATCAGAGCAATCTTATTGCCATTCCGTGGGATCGTCGTTGATTCGACCACGGAATCGGAGCAATGAAGGGATAATTAACCTCATGGGTATATGCCTAGCAGAATAAACTGACTACGATAGGAGCATTAATTATCCTGACATGACTTGCCGTTAAGCCATATCCTTTATATAGTCAGTTAAACTCGTTGTTTGTTCCTCGAAGACGATATTGCCCCGTAGAGCCGTCCATCCCGTGATACTATATAGAAATGACTGAAAGTATTCTGTATTCATGAGATTATGCCGTTGTCTAGACGTTGACTGCATATCTACATGTACTCTTAGAGAAAGCATTCTCCATTGAGAATTCGATGAGAGACTCGTGTCTCAATACTCACATGCGATTGCTGAACCGGCGGTCCGTACAATCATGAGTTTACGATTTTAGCCTTTGTTGAAAATCCACCATCTACACTGGGTAAACACATAAATGGGTTATTTCCGTTTTGAAGTCCTTCATTAAAATGTAATGGTTTGTAATTTTTTATAATATTTTAAAAGTTTCTCTTTAACATATTTAAACATTTTTCTTTCAATCTTTTTTTTTTTAAAATGTGTAGACACTAATATACTATTTCATTCAGAGCATTGCGTCCTTACCCTAGTTGAATATTTTATCTTTTTTCACAAAATCATCATCAACTGAGTAAATTAATCTCAAAGCTAGAACAGTATATGTACGCACCAAATAAATGATTAATGGGACATTTGCATCAGTTTTTGTGAATTAAAAAACATATGCCAACTAACAATTGACGTTGTTTTACCTTTTACAACCACTTGAACATGGGCTGCAGTGAATCCTCTACTTTCTAGGTCATGATTTTCACCACTAGTGAGTGAGTAAGAGCTCCATAAACCAATTTTTTCTCCAATTCCTAAGTAGGCATGACCTTGCGTACCCCTACTAGCAAAATATTGAGTGAATTTAGTTGACTTCACATCCTTTGCAAACAAGAACAAGGCAAAGAAAACATATACAAGATCTTTATTGTGAAAAGTAAGATTCTTTGCCAAGTTTTGGCTAGAATAGTGAAAGGGTCAGAGATAGACAACACAAACCAACATAATGTAAGAAACTTTACAGCATATTTTTCAACAAAACTACTAATCTCTATGAATGCAAATTTGTGCACCCGTTAAAAACCTTGGTGCAATTTCCGCACCTTCTTATTGTTTGTTTGTTTGACTAGTATTCGAAAATTTAATTTTTTATACTTTATTCTATCATATGCACGCATTGGAAGCTTAGCTTGTTATACACACATGTACTAGACGATTTTGGGTTTGTGTAACCGTACCCAAACTTTTACATTAGTTGGTTCAACACTAGTTAACCAAATGGTTATCCAAATGATAACTTTCATATCAACTATTCTTCTTCACCATAACTAGTCCAAATGACTCAAATAAACTAGTTAGAGAGTTGTTCAATTGATATGAGATCTCATGTACTACACAAGACACAGTTGAAGCAAAAACGATGTGATTCACTCGAATCGATTCATGAACTGTAAAGCCACGGTTTGCAATAGCATTCCTTAGTTTATTATGATAAGTTCACAAATATCGTTTTTAGACATAACCTACTCAAGTTTGCGGACTGGGTTCGCGGACTTAAGTTCCCGGATGGAGTTCACAAACTCCAGCAGAAATTCTCGGGTTCGAGAACTACGCCAATTCGCGGACTGGGTTCTTGGACTGAGCTCACGCACTACTCCGGTTTCACTTGATCAACAAAGTTCGCAAACTTCGGTTCAAGCAATAAGGACTTATACATATATGTGTTACCACAACAATGCTTATATCCTCCAATGGTTATATTGTCAACTCTCATTTCAATCATTGAAACATTCTCAGAGGGCACTATATAGTTGTTATTCACAAACTATTTTTCGTCAGAGCGATTTCCAAAATGATTGAAACATAACATGACTTTCGTCACTAGGTAAAGATGAACTTGGCTAAAGAGAAAGCTTTACCAAAACATATTTCAATAAATAGATAAGCGAGATACACTCAGCTCGAAATATCATATGTGTATAATCTTAGTCTATATAGTAATACGACTTTTATCTCAAGATAGAAGATAGAGTAGATATACTTTCGAGTGATAGCGAAGTTCAAGTCTCCACATACCTTTTAGTCGATGAAGATCCACTGGTTCCTTGAGTATTCCTTCGTCTTGTAGGATGATCTCCATGGAGTCCTTGAGCTCAACTACACTTTCTATCCTAGTCTGAGACCTTAGCTATAGTAAACTAGAAATCAAGACTTTATAGTTTTGATCACTAACATTGACAAACATGCTTGAGATAGCAACGCATGCGAGTTCGACCGAGCAATACTTTCGAGTCAATTTTAGTGGCAAAACTATTAATACATATGGAATACAAAAATTATATAAATAAACCTTGTAGCTCTTATTCCACATGTCGTCTAATCTTCAACATTACTCGAAATCTTCGTCACTTCCAAGTAGTCCAATGATCCCAAAGGTTGTAAGTTTAGCATCATCGTTGTTGAAAATCCATAGCTATAACAATGAGAAAAGCAGTGGTTCTCAATCATTGATATACAGTGTCATAGTATTATTACACAGTATCAAAATCCAATTGCATCACAACTTTAAGAACAATACTATGGTGATACTTCACTCCCCCTTAGTCAATACTCCATCTCACATGAAAACCACACCCCCTTACATAATGATCCGAAAACCATATGTATTTGTAGTATGAACTACATATTAATTCTCCCCCTTTTTGTCAATAAAATTGGCAAAGGTACAAGAACGGGATCCTAATGAAATTTCTGTAAGAGACATTTCATGACTAAAGGTAAATGTATATCATCTTGTTTAGATGCAATCATAAAGCCGAAGCTAAATGCATTCATCAAGGAGTTTATAAAGATACAAGATAACCCCTCTAATATTCCACAGCCGCACTCCCCACAAAAAATTGGCAATTAAGCACAAGTTCAAAAGAACTCTCACCCATAAAATGTCATTCCCAAGGGAACAACAAGAGCGACCTTAATTTCAAAAGAAAATAAGGATTTCTTTAGACTCAAAAAATCATATACAAGTATGAATTTGGAATCTAAAATATTCAATCATATTAACCAAGGAAAACCAAGATTAATTTGACTAAATATGCTCGACACAAGTAAACTTATGGAGACTTAAAAAACCAATTAGATTTATCACATGAAAACTCGCAAACAATCTAATTGTCATACTCAACCAAACTAATTACAAAAGTAATCAATTTAATTGGTCACACTCGACATAAGAAATTATATGGAGCAATGACTAAGTTAATCACGAATAACCAACCCAGTCAAAGAAATGCTCAACCATAATAAAACTTATGGAGTGATAACTAAATAACCACACAAGATGATTAATTTAGTTCATCATGTTCGACATAAAGTACCTTATGGGACAACAACTAAGCTAATCACAAGGCAATCAACTCTTGTTGTTTTGTTGCTTAACATAAGACACTTCATGGAACACCACAGTATTTACACAAAAATTGTGGATCGGAGAATCGACCTTATACCGTGGAATAAGCAAGGATTCATTCTAGGTTTTCATCACTATTTGCACAATGTCACACAATAAACATAATCCTTGAATCACAAAATATTTTAACCTATTTTACATCAATAATTGACAATATAGGCTTAACTTTTGTGTTTTGTCAAAAGCCTATTCATTATTTTATCAATATTTTCATATCAATTCACGAACGACTTTACTTTTGACAAAATATGGGACAATCAAGTTCACGGACATAAACACAAATATCCCATCAAAATATTGCAATATATCATTAGTATAAAACATAGCTAGGATAAGTTTTCCTTTGTTAGTGGTGGTCAGGATTTGTCCAGATAAAGATAAATCAAGGGATATGGTTCCTCAGACCACTCCTTACAACTCACACGTGTGGCATTAATTCTAATATTATGAATGAAAAATGAATACTCAAGTCAAGATATGGAATTTCAAAAATTATAACGGTGAGGTTCGAACTCATGACCTATTGTGTCATAATAGTGGCCTCTAACCAGTGTTCCACCTTGGTTGGAATTGATAGAAAAGATAAATCAACAATGGTGGTTTGTTCAACTTAAATACCATAATTGCTTTATTAATTAGTGTTTCCCTAATTGCACATAATAAATAATATATTCATTATAAAGTGTTTTATTAATTAGTGTTTCACTAATTGCTCATAATAAATGACTAATCATTTTTTAATTATAAATGTTTTCTTAATTAATTATAATATTTATTTCTATTAATAAGTAATTTTGATAAATAATATCAATAGACATTTTCTGTGACAATGAGTAGTAGAAGAGGTGGAGGCCGAAAGATTGTGGTGGTTAAGGGCGGAGCCAAGCACAATTATATTATTTTTGTTATTTTATCGTAAAATTGGATACAAAGTCCATTTTTCACATGTATCTAACTTACCAAGAATTTTTTCTCCCTCTCTCCTCAAAATCCTGGCTCCGCCCCTGGTTTGTGGTGGAAGAAGTAGTGACGGTGAATGTTGGTGAGTAGTGATGGACAATATTAATTTTATGTTTTCGTTACAATATCGATAACATCGTTGTGTGGAAAATGTGGTTGGTTGTTTTTAACACTTTTTGATAAATGAAGGTACCATATATTTCATGGATGATGTCATACAAGACAATATTTTCATGATCGTAGTTGGATCATCCAAATGGTAACCCTGTTATCTTTGGTACTATATCGTATAAATCGTGAATTTTTAAGGTTAACATAAAATCGATTGCAATACAAAAAAGAATATATACACGGTAAAAAAATTATGAAACTAATTAATTGACGAAATTTTGCTCAATCTAAACCTCATACATGGCATTTGTGATTGAAAATTAGAATTGCGTCCAACAACCTACATGGGATGGGCGGCAGTGGTGGAGTCAAAAATTGACATTGAGGAGGCCTATTTTAAAAAAAAATAAACATGTAAACTTTGGTGGACTAAACCATAAATATATATGGACAAAGTACTATTTATAAAATAAACTAAAAAATTTATGTAGTTATTAAAATTTTAAGGGGTTAGAGCCAGGTTAGTCAAACCCTTGGATCTGCCACTAGGTTGCGGTGGATAAAAAAAGTGGATTCATATGGTTTTATGGTGGTGGCGGGTATTGGTGAACAAAAACATATTATGCTAATTTCGTAACGCCACAAAATGTGTAACGTTATCAATAGTATAAAGCAGAGTTTAGCTAACTTTGCCTATCTGAGTGGTGGTCAGGATTTATCCTTGGCAAAAATAAATCAAAGGATGTGGTTCTCCGTGCCACACCCTACAAGTCGCACACGTGGTGTTCATTCCAATATTATGAATTAAAAATGAATACTCAAGTCAAGATATGGAATTTCAAAAATTATAATGGGGAGGTTCGAACTCATGACCTATTGTGTCATAATAGTGGCCTCTAACCATTGTTTCACCTTGGTTGGAATTGATAAAAAAGATAAATCAACAATGGTTGTTTGTTCAACTTAAATATTAATTCATATAAGTGTTTTATTAAGAACGCGCAATTGGGGGATACATATATTAATTGGGGGATATAGCTACAGGACAAAAACGGTGTCCCAATAGCAATTCTGGGTGACCCCCTATGTAATTATTTTTTTAATTCCTAATCTAGCCCTCACTAACCATGTTTAGTGGTTAATAATAATTAGTAAATTCTTAAGTATTTGGGGGATAGATTAGTGTGTGTTTTGTTTTTTTTATTTGTGTGAGTGAGGAGTAGAAGGAGAGGGAAAAAAAATTCTGGAATTTTTTTTTTGAAAATGGAAGATGATTGTGATGAGAGAATTGTTGCTAAGAGGTTGAAAATTTGATTTTTCTTTTCTTTGAATCCACCATTTTTGCAGCTGAAAAAGATCGGTGCCGGCATTTATTGGAAATTTTCATAAATTGTTTGCCATTGTTGCAGATTAACTAAACTTCAGCGTTTCCATGCAATACTCTATTAGTAGGCTAAGAGATGTGATTTTGGCCTTGGATTTCAAACAACACAGTTGGCATTGATTTCAGTCTCCGTTCTGAATGCACCACTCATTCAAAAGCTAATAGAAAATTGATTTGTGTGGAATTATGGTTATTTGGGGCTCTGAATGCACCATTCATTCACCTTAAAATAGGCCTGGTGAAGATCTGCGATAAATTAGGAGGCTTAACAATTCCTAATGGGAAATAGAATGAATTACGGTGAATTTCTTTCTTTCATTTCAGTGTCACAGCAATAAGGAAAGAATTTGAAACCATCATTCGTTATGTCTTCCATTAAAGGAGAAAAGGAAGATAGATTCCAAGTGATGAGAGTGAATGGTGATGCTGGCAAGTCTTCTAACAAGAGCAAAATAAAACGACGTCAGGAAGAATTAAAACTCTCTAAAACTCCCTCCTTTTTCAGGTTTTGAGTTCAAAACCTTTTTTTTTTGTTATAATCAGTCCACTTCCGGCACAGTTATCTAATTTTCGAGCATGCCGGAACTACTTCCGGCATGGTTTTCGCTTAAATTTCGATGTCGGAACATGAAAAAAAGTATCCAGAAGATTGATTTTTTTTCACTTGACTACCGGCATGGATAGTCTAATTTTCGAGCATGCCGGAACTCAGTATCTGCGTGGTATTCATCCTAAATAACCATGCCGGAACTCAGTACCGGCGTGGTCTTCATCCTAAATAACCATGCAGGTACTGAGGAACCCAGTATCGGCATGGTCTTCATCATAAATAACCATGTCGAAACTCAGTACCGGCATGGTTTACATCACTTCCGGTGTGGTCTTCATCCCTACCGAATGTAAAAAAAAAAAAATCAAAGTTAGAAATGGGGGATATATGTTTTGGTTGAATAACGATGAAGAAAAAAAAATCAGAGAAGGAACGGTTGAAGAACGATGAAGAAAAAAAAATTCGAAAACCTAAACCTAAAGGATTGCCGGAACTAATGTTAGAAATGGGGGATATATGTTTTGGTTTTTGATTTTGATTTTAATGTTTTAGGGGAAAGGGTATAACAGTATTTTCATAAAGTTTTTTAATTAACCAAAGGGTATTTTAGTACTTTCATATCAATTGGTCACCCCTTAGCCGAAATCATGGGGTGGGGGAAGTAATCAATATCCCTAAATTAATAAATGTATCCCCCAATTGCGCGTTCTTTATTAATTAGTATAAGTGATTTGTCTAGAGAGAAGATAAATTATATGGTTATGATTTGTTCAACTTAAATATTAATTAGTATAAGTGTTTTATTAATTGATGTCTCATTAATTTCTCATGATAAATGATTTATTAATTTTACAACATAAATATCTCTTAATTAATATTAATACATATCTCCATCAATAAATAATAATTTTGACAAAAATTATTTCAATAGATATTAGTGGTGGTGGTGGAAGTAGAGGAAGAAGTAAGTGGTAGAAGCGGTGGAAGGTGTTACTAAGTGGTGGAGGCGGTAACATTAGTTTTGGTGGAAGAAATAGTGGCGCTGGATGGTTTTAATGGCGGTGGTATTGGTTTTTTCTTTTTGAATCAAAAATAATAAAAAAAATTATATGAAGGGTAACATTGTATTGTGAAAAGTATAGTTGGTTGTTTTTGACACGATCAAAAAAGGTGGATAACAAATACTTTTGGGATGATACCAAATCATATAAGACAAGATGGTTGTTTTTGGTACCACTGCTATCTTTGGTAACCGTTCGTACGCATGATTTTTAGTATTAACAAAAAAAAAATAGTTGAATAAATTAATTGACGACCTAAGTTTGTTAAATCTAAACTTTATACATGACGTGTGGGATTAAAAGTTATAAGTATGCCCAATATTCTACGAGGGATTGAAAATGGTGGTGGTGGAGAAAGAAGTGATATCTGGTGGTTTGTGGTACTGGCCGATTTTGATGAGTAGTAATTGACTATGTTAATTATGTGCTGCTACAAAAGGATAACACTATAAATTAGAAATGTGGTTGATCGTCTTAATGCTTATATAAACTCGGTTAAAATACATGAAAATTAAGAAGAAGAAAAAAAAAATGGATGTCACGTTATATAATAAATAACATTAAAAACTACATATTTAGTACCAAGGTTTCTCCGTCCAATGGATAAATCTAAGGTTGTATTGAGATCCCGTAAGCAGAGGGCGAGTTGGTCTTGGATTTCTGAATGATAATGAATATAATGAAATGCTCCCTCTCGGTTTCTCCAATGAAAACCGAAACCTTCTAAAAAAAATAATCAATCGAACAACACTTAGATGGAACGCATCACCACCAGTGTAAACTTCTCTAAATTGCTACATATCCAGTGAAATTTCTACAGATTAATCTGGTGATTTCGTCCTACCGTAGGTTTTAACGAGGCATGCAATTAAATCTCTAATAGTGATTTTAAAGGTATTTAATAATTACAAAATTCTCTTATAAGTTTTGTTTATGCATGTATTGATTTAACTTGGGTTCTTTTATATTTTTGTGTTAAGTTGATGACTTTTTAATTTGAATACATGTTTGGTTAACAAACTTTGATACATATAGGGTATTTTCTTTGTAGAACTGATGTTAGTCTCTCATTTTTCCCGTTAGCACTTTGTTTCGATCCCGTATTTGTAGACATTATTTGAATAATGTTAAGGTATTTGTTTAATCTCAAGGCCGATTAAACCAGATGTGTGTTGTATACATTGAAGGCGACAGAAGTTTGTGTCGGCTATACCTTGAAACTAATAATTTTTCTTCGGAAGGTTAGTTGAATTTATGTAGATACAAATATCAATATGACTATGCTCTTTAAAACTCCAAATTACTTGATTAACACTAGATGTGAGAACGTCATGCATGCACTACTTCGCATAGTTGGTGTGAAATCTTTTTATCCACAAATTTCTTCAATTTTATGTTATCAATATGATTGAGAAAGAATCTTACACATGTTTTGATTTACTATTATAAGTTTATTTTTCAACTCACATGTGTATATCTCAGCCTTCCAATAGCCAAGGGTTCTTCATTTTTATAACTCTCACATTTGCAATAAATAAATAAATAGTGTTTATCTATAGTAGGGAAAATATTATGGGTTTTTGCTTCACTCCTTAGAGCCTTAGTTAACAATAATTTCGGAACAAATGTATTCATAAACATCATGGAGTTGGATTGGCAGTTTAGGTATATGTACTGTTAGATGAAATATTCTTTTTGAAGTTTGAAATTATGGTATGATGGAACAATAAATGGGGAAATTTTTTATTTACTGTATTTTTTACTTTATTTTCATGTTGGCACAACATTATTACTCCGTCCAGATAATAAATTGGAATAACATGCTTAAGTAAAAAATAAAAAGATCAGGTAACCCATTTTGTTTCCCAAAACCTATTTGAATATCAAAATAATTACTCACTAATAAAATGAAGCAAGAGGAATGTGAACAATATCGTATTAGAGACAAAACATCCTGTGTTGTTACGGCACGGGTTAAGATCTAGTAAAACCATAAAGATTAATACTGCAACCAAATCTTCCAAACAAGTTTAGAATTTAACACAATAATCTAATAACAAGAAGATGAAAACTTTTGGACATAGCTATGTGTAATCACAATAATGGCTATTCCAAAAACACTAGTTATTCTTCTAAATAAAAAAAAAGAAAAATAGAAGATTTACTAGGAAAACTGAAATCATAGTTCATTAAGAACCTCGTACCTTTCAATGAAACCATTAAATAATATATCACTGATTTCCTTTATTCTCTTGATCGTAGACCATGTTCGTGAGTTAGAACACTAACTTTGCGATCAACCACCCGAGCAAGTTGCCTAGCTTTGGCACAGTCCATGATAAGCTTCTTTTGATTATGTATCGAAAAAGTTCTGATTAGCAAGAATTCTGGCCTGACCATCTAGAAGTTGGTTTATTTGCAATTGAAGATTTGGAAACTCGACCCTTGAATTGTTCTGAAAACGAGTTAAATCCTTGACAGAATCATCAATCCAGGAGTTGTGATCCTTTATTTCAAGCATCTTCTTTAGAACCAGCTCCTGAATCGACTTACGTTCCTGATTGTCTTCCTCCATATCAAAACGCACAATCTCTTGAGATTTTGCAAAGTTCTCCATAGGGTTTTAGGGAAGGGAAAACACAATATAGAACAAGTATATATGCGTTAGTTAACAAGAGTATAAAACTCTGGTTTTGAAGACCCTAGAAACTTACAAGAGGAGGACGCAGATGTTTGTGGACTACCAACAAAAGGACTCAAAAAGAAATAATATACAACAATCTTGAGTATTTCCCAATTATTTTCCTTGCACCTCTCAAGTTAGAAACAAGGAAACAAATACCTGGAATCAGGTAGTAGAGTGGAAATTAATTCCACTATGATCATCGGAAAAGGAGTTGTATATATCATCTGACTTTTTGATCTTTGTTTTCTTCGCCTTTCTTCGGTTGATTTTCATCCCTGAAGGATAAGACATGGCGTACTTAACAAGTCCATCATATTGCTTTCTCTGATGACTAAGTCTAGGACCTCTTGCAATTGGTTCAAGAGGATCGGAATAGATAGGAATCCATTTTCTAGACTTAGATTTATCAGAAACATCCTTATAAGTACAGGGAATGCTCTTATTAGCAACATAAAAATTTATTCCAGAATGCACTTGATCCCTGTGATGATTTTTAGAATAGAGATCATTCTTATAAGGTTTCTGGTTTCTTTTGGGCATATGATTCACTGAATTAGTCGACTGACTATTTGTTCCATTGGCAGTGAAGAGAAGCAAATTATAAACGCTTAGAAATTTTTTTCCTTCTTGCAAAACAATGGATAGCATAGTGATTCTTTTTCCCACAAAAAGTACAAGTTCGTGGAGAAGAAGCAATAATTGGCACCTGTCCTAACTTTATAGCCATATGAGAAGATTGCAAGTTATGTAGACCTTTCTTGACACAATCTTCTTCTGGAGAACATTTCTTTATGTGTTGTATAGAAGATTTTCTCCTTAAGATATAGTTTTCCTTTTCCAAGGATTTACACTTTTCATGGTCTAGAGTAAGATATGCACTTAGTTTCTCTTTTTCATCACGAAGTCTGTTGAGATCTGATGAATGAGTCATGAGCAAACATTTTTCTCTAATTGAGTCCTCCTTAATAATATCCTCAAGAGTACTAATCTTTTCACATTGAAGAGTAGTTTATTGGAGAAGTTTCTCAATATTCTTAGAGAAGGACTTAATGATGTTATAGAGATCACATTCTCGATCAAGAGACTTTTCAAATTCATCAATGAGATGATCATGATCATTAAAATCAATAGTTTCAGATGTACTTTTTGAAATTCTGGTGAGATCCTTTTCAGCTTTTTCCAGAGTGTCACATACTTCATAAGAGTAAGATATGTCAATATTATATTGAACAATCTTTCTACCTCGGGATTCGGAAGAATAAACTAAGGAGCAATCCTTTGAGGTATTTCCAATACACTTGGCGAAATAAAAAGCTTTAGGAGACATTTTGGTATGCGCAAAGGAGATCTTGTCCTCATACTCAAATTGCCACAAACACAGACTTGTAAGGTCTTGAATGTGTTTTCCTGCTCTGATACCAATTGAAAAAGCGGGGGTCTAACAACCACGCCCAATATTTCGATTAGCAATCTGTATGGACAACTCCGAGTTACTTTCTAGAGAATCAACTATACAGTCAGATTCAATCAATAGAAAATATCTCAAAAAGTTTATTATCTCTAGGGTTATTTGGTTTTTGGTACTTACATTTTGACCAACATTAGTGTTTGGTCTAACATTTGTCCAAGTTAGGGTTTAGTACCTGGAAATCACGTTGAATTCCATTGACTCTGTTAGGTCAAGTTTTAATTAATTTGCAATCTAATATATTTACGCAATTACTACTTTACCCTTCATTTTGTTAAAAATTCCATTGACTCTGTTAGGTCAACATAGGGCTTGATACTGCAAAAGTATGCAACCACCACCATCCGCCAGCATCACCATCACCACTTAGAACATAGCCGGCGAATTTCTTGTTCTTGACAACAATTCCCCCAATTCCTTGTTCTTTACAACACAATCCCCAATTTCCCCTAATTTCTTCCACAATTCATAAAAACCCTAGAATCCTATCATCTTCTTATTATCAAAACTGATGAATTTCATAATACATTTAGGAAAATTTACAAAAAGATTTCATCAGCAAGATACCCAATTACATATCTCAATTTCAATTCCAATTCATAGAATAGACAGCACCCATAAATTTCAATTTACACCACAAAACAACACCAGCTCCTGCAATACCAATTTACAGCAGCAGTTGTATCTGATTCCAACACAAAATAACCATCCAACCATCACACAGAACCCCTTAAGCCATCATCCATAGCTATATAAACTCCATCAACACCCAATTATTCTTCACGGATCCACCTGACTGCAAACCAAATCTTCTCCATGTTCTTATCTGTAATTTCTTGGTTTAAAAACAACTTCTAGATCATACCCATTCTTTCAAAATACAATTCATCTAAACTGCGTATACTTTTCAATTTCCTATGAATAAATTAAATTCTTCAACCCAAACTTGATTTTTTTTCGAGTTCAACCCTAGATTTTAATTCCTACATCAATTTCTCAACAACATCTCAACCCCTTCATTCTTCTTCTATTAAACCTCATTATCACCGTACCGAGTCACTCGAATCAGCACCAGATATCTTTTCTGTTCTTCATTCAATTCTCATCAGATTCATACCCATCTCAACCGAATCCGCAGCAACAACACTTCAATTCTTTATTCTGCTTCTTCGATTGGATTTTTGGTTGAATCTGTTGATGAGGTTATGCAGAGAGGAAGAGGAATTGATTGGGTTTTTGGTTGAATCTGTTCATATGCAAAGAGGAAGAGGAATTTGATTGGATTTGGGGGAGAAAGCTTCTTAAATACGGTTTTGGTTTGAATCGGTTTTTGGGGTTATGCAGAGTAGTTGAATTTGTTTATCGGGTTATGAAGTGAAGAAGAGAAAAATCGATCTGAGGAAGTTGTTTTTTCAATTAAAATTTTCGTTCATGGGTGATGCAGAGTTGTAATGTCCGCGGAGGCGAAAGAAGATAAAGTAGAAACTAATTTAGGGTTTCATCAAAGCTGTTGGATTTTAGTCCTCCTATAATGGCATACTTGTAAACCCAATATTAATTATAATATAAATTTAATTAAAATATGGTCATAGACGGTCAAAAATAGTCAACGTGATTTCCAGGTACCAAATCCTAAGTTGGACAAATGTTAGACCAAACACTAATGTTGGTCAAAATGTAAGTACCAAAAACCAAATAACCATTATCTCTATCTCTCAATTTGATTTACTCAAGCAAATACAATCTGCGAGTCTTAATCAAAGTGAGATAACTTGGATGGTACTAAAGACCAATATCCATGTGTCAATCAGTTTAAATCAACAACCAATAAGGTTGGATATTCTAATTGATTGAACAACGCATAACCTGTATTATTTCAATTATATAACAAAATATAATGCATAAAAGAAATAACACAGACACCAGAATTTTTTTAATGAGGAAACCGCAAATGCAGAAAAACCCCGGGACCTAGTCCAGATTAAACATACACTGTATTAAGCAGCTACAGACACTAGCCTACTCCAAATTAACTTCGGTATAGATTGTAGTTGAACCCCAACCAATCTCACACTGATCCAAGGTACAGTTATGCTCCTACGCCTCTGATCCTAGCAGGATACTGTGCACTTGATTCCCTTAGCTGATCTCACCCACAACCAAGAGTTTCTACGACCCAAAGTCGAAGACTTTAATAAACAAATATATAGATAAATTCGTCTCCACGAATAAACCTATGAATTTTGTTCCGTCTTTTGATAAATCAAGATGAACATGAACCAATCAATAAAACCAGACTTATATTCCCGAAGAACAGCTCAGTTTTATCAATCACCTCACAATAGTCTTAATCGACGCAGCGAAAAAAGATATTGTGGAATCATAAACGATGAGACGAAGATGTTTGTGATTACTTTTATATCTTGCCTATCGGAGAAATAAATCTCAAGCCAATTATTACAATTGTACTCGTATGATATAAGATGTAATATCAGATCACACAACTATGATAAAAGTAGTATCGGTTTGGCTTCACAATCCCAATGAAGTCTTTAAGTCGTTAACCTGGCTTTATAAGAAGAAAACCAAAGGTTAAAGGAGAATCGACTCTATATTAGCAAACTAGTGTCACACAAAATGAGTGGGGATCAGGTTTCCCAGTTGCTAGAGTTTTCCCTTATATAGTCTTCAAATCAGGGTTTGCAATCAATGTTAGCTTAGTAACAAATCATTCAATATTCACCGTTAGATGAAAACCTGATTAGATTCAAGCTAATATATATCAACCGTTAGATCGAAAACTTAGCTTTTTATACACACATGTACTAGACGATTTTGGGTTTGTGTAACCGTTCCCAAACTTGTACATTAGTTGGTTCAACACTAGTTAACCAAATGGTTATCCAAATGATAACTTTCATATCAACCATATTCTTCTTCACCATAACTAGTCCAAATGACTCAAATGAACTAGTTAGAGAGTTATTCAATTTCTATGACATCTCATATACTACACAAGACAGAATTGAAGAAAAAATGATGTGATTCACTCGAATCGATTCATGAACTGTAAATCCACTGTTTTCAATAGAATTCCTTAGTTTATTATGATAAATTAACAAACATCGTTTTTAGACATAACCTACTCAAGTTCACGGACTGGGTTCGCGGACTTAAGTTCCCGGACGGAGTTCACAAACTCCAGCAGAAATTCTCGGGTTCGAGAACTACACCAGTTCGCGGACTGAGCTTATATGCTGAGTTCGTGGACTGAGCTCACGCACTACTCCGGTTTCACTTGATCAACAAAGTTCGCAAACTTCGGTTCAAGCAATAAGGACTTATACATATATGTGCTACCACAACAATGCTTATATCATCCAATGGTTATATTGTCTAAACTCTCATTTCAATCATTGAAACATTCTTAAAGGTCATTATATAGTTGTTATTCACAAACTATTTTTCGTCAGAGCGATTTCCAAAATGAATGAAACATAACATGACTTTCGTCACTAGGTAAAGATGAACTTGGCTAAAGAGAATATTTACCAACACATATTTCGAGAAATAGGTAAGCGAGATATACTCAGCTCGAAATATCATATGTGTATACTCTTATTCTATATAGTAATATGACTTTCGTCTCAAGATAGGAGATAGAGTAGATATACTTTCGAGTGATAGCTAAGTTAAAGTCTCCACATACCTTTTATTCGATGAAGATCCACTGGTTCCTTGAGTAGTTATTTATGGGTGAAAACTATCTCTGCCGGTTTTGGTAATTTTGGGGTGCGTGGATGAGAAATGAGTTTAAACCTTAAAAAAATGCTTTGCGCGATGAGTGCTTTTGATTCGAGAGATCAATCTATACAATTCTGGCCTAAACCAAGAAATGGTCGTTCCAGACTTGTTTCAGTCACAAAGTGAAGGAGATGGGGTTGATCTTATGGAGGGAAGCAAAGAAGGTGTTGAGATTGTGAAGGTATAGGCTATTTTATGACTTGTAATAGAAAGGTGAGCAGGCTTACGAATAATGCAAGCATGCTCTGGGTGTTTCGAATACAATTGTATTAACACTTAATTTCTGTGTTGTGTTCTTTTTTGGAAATAGGGAGGAGAACCTATTTATACAAGTCATTTGAACCTTATTCACGTCTCTCGTATGAAGTGGAGTGATGGAGTAGTGGAGTGGTGTGTTAGTGTCACATGATCAATCTTGCCCACTTCTCCCATCAGCACTAACCGTCTATGTCTTCCTGACACGTTCTTGTGATGGCGCGTTGCACGCTGCACGTTGTAAACCGCCAGACCAATACCATAGTATGTATCCCCCAGTTTGTGACATGATTGATGTCTTGAGTGTGTGGATTGTGGGACCCACATAAGGTAGCATGTAATGCTAGTTAAATAACTAAGTTATTTAGGAAGTCGATACTTGTGAAGTATCGTGTGTATTCTATGCATG
Source organism: Papaver bracteatum (assembly GCA_023529315.1). NCBI lineage: Eukaryota > Viridiplantae > Streptophyta > Magnoliopsida > Ranunculales > Papaveraceae > Papaver > Papaver bracteatum. The sequence continues at coordinate 4,496,678 of JAJJWX010005152.1, forward strand.
TTATGCATCAAATGTATTCTGCATATATGAAGCATCGCTGTTGAGCATCATTCCCTGCCTGCTTCATGTGAGGGTTTGTAGGCGCTATCAAATCCTCCCTTGACCGACCACATGGTGTAGTAGAGTGGCAGATGGTGATCATGGTGATACTTCACTGATCGCCTAACTTTTTTCCTATGCCGTCCGTCTGAGTTGGCGAAGTTGGACGGACGAGATGACTCGCGACCCACATCTGTGACCCTCGGATTAGGGTTTAGGAGGTGCGCGAGTGTAATCCTTCATCTTGGTCGAATCCAAGCATGGGAGGCATTTCATGGAGGACCGATCAGGCATGCGCGTAGACGGCACGCTGATATCCATGTCCATGCTTCACTTTCCCACGAAGGTTTGATCTAGGCCACTCGAATTTACCGGTGAAGTTGAGTGGCTGAGATCGATTTGAGACAGAAATCCTATGACGCAAAGGATTCCTAAAGGGCGCAACATTCCATCTTCAAGGCACGTATTTCGAGATAACCAAGCTTGGTCGGTCTCGGACGTTTGGTACGACGTGTAGGTGGTAGGATGGTATTCACGCTTATACCTGACTGTCTTATGGGAACGTGATCTTAGCCACTCAATTTTTTTGGCGAAGTTGAGTGGTCGAGATCAATTTATGATTTAGGAAGCGTGACCATGCCAGTGTGGGCGCACTAACCGAGGCGCCTGACCAAGGCTGGCTTTGGCCGATCGCTCGGTCATGAAGCCGAGCCCGCGGTGGTCATGCTAGCATGTTCGGCCTTCCCTAATGTTTCATCTTTGCCTTCCATTCAAGCCTTCCGAGATGGACGCACTAGATTATTTTGTGACACATACATGATGCCGCAGGCCCCAATTAGGGTTTTTCCGATCATACATCATGCTTGGTTTGGTGTGCACGAATTGGGACAACCAATCATGGTTGGTCCTGACCGATTAGTCATGTATGTAGGCGAGCCCACAGTGATCGTGTTGACATGCTTTGGGCCCATTGAATCTACATCTACACCGTCCATCTATGCCTGCGAAAATTGGTGGGTGAGATCGTTTTGCGACACATGTAATGTGTTACAAAACCTAATTTAGGGTTTTTTGTCCATTCCGCTTGGTTTGGACGGTTTGGAAAGCTTTGCCGCCCCTTTTGGGAGGCGGATCACGCGGTGCCCGCGTTGGGTCGGCAGTGAATGTTCCAATACCTGCTCGGGGGTGTTGGAATCGATCTGGACCATCCAATCATACTGGTGAAGTTGGATGATCGGGATCGTTTCTAGACTGTTATGGACAGTCTAGACGCTCAATCGGGCTAGTATAACACACCGAGAGTTATATACTCAATCGGGATAGTGTAACACACCGAGAGTTTATAGAATGTACGGTCATTTCATGCATGCCTCACTGTTGGTACTTGGATATTCATGTTACTCTGCTGCGAGTAAAAATCAGTCATCATGCCGCACCAACAATGAGAGTTCTGCTAGGAACAACACAAGAAATACAATGCCTTCTATACATTAATCTATAATGCTAAAATTCACATAATATTCGGGGGATTGTTGCTACATGCTCCATTCTAGGTGAATTAATAAAGTGAAGAAGTATTCATCACTTATAAAATAGTCTCATCCTCTACATGATGATTATACAAAAATCAGTTTTACAACTTTAGCCCTGAACTAAAATCCACCATCTTAATAAATTGAAGAAGTATTCATCACTTATAAAATAGTCTCATCCTCCTGTGTGATCCGACCGAGCCCTCGATTTGACTACTATATCATCCACGTAGTCTTCAACTTGCTTGTGCATCATGTCATGGAAGATTACCGTCATAGCGCGTTGATAGGTCGCACCGGCGTTCTTCAGACCAAATGGCATTACTGTATAATAAAAATTTCCGAGAGGAGTTCGAAAAGTTGTCTTATTGCATCAGTGCTCGTACATTCTTATTCTTCTGATCCGTACATGAAGGAGAACATGTTGTGTCCACATAGATTAATAAAGTGAAGAAGTATTCATCACTTATAAAATAGTCTCATCCTCTACATGATCAGGAGCCCTCGTTGCATCTACTAACATGTCGATGTTAGGTAAAAATTTAGGAAAAGTTGTCTTCATCATTCTTATCTGATTGTACATGAAGGAGAACAACATGTCGATGTTAGGTATAGGAAAATCATCTTTGGGGCAACATCTATTCAAATCTCTGAAATCCATACATCATCTGATCTTCCCATTTTAATTTTTTACTGAAACCATATTAGCCAACCAAGTTGGGTGATGAATAGGTTTAATAAAGCCAGCGGCTAGTAGCTTCTGTATCTCGGTCTTGATCTTCTCTTCCACTTCGTGCCTGAATTGTCTCGGAGACTGTTTGATCGGCTTGGATCCAGGTATGACATGCAGGTGATGGGTGACCAATTTTTCATCTAAACCGGGCATTTCTTCATACGTCCAAGCGAATATGTCTTGGTATTCCTTAAGAAGTTGCATAAGCTTCGTGCGTTCATCTGTGGATAGGGTTGAGCTGATGGAGATAGGCCTAGGGAATTCCTCACTCCCGATATTAACAATTTCAAGCTCGTTGGTCGTGGAGTTGGTGTCGTCCTGCATCTGTCGTAGAGCGTCCAATACCTCTTCTTGCGACTCTTCGTTGTTGTAGAATTCCATTGGGCGGAGATGCTGGGTAGTAGCCTCCCCTACTAATTGCTAACAACGGCGTCGGTATACGGTCTTTCCCTTCTGATCACGACTTACCACAAAATTTCGCTCCTTTTTAGTGTGAACATGAGTCGTGGCTTCACTAAACGAAGAAGGATGTCCTAACATGTCATGGGGCTTAGCCTTCAACGATGCAAGTCGGTCTTCCTCCTGGATTGATTCCCACGTGAGTAGTGGGGTGCAATGAACTTTCCCTGATTATCCATGTGGAGTTTGTTTTGGCTCAAACAGCTATATGCAACAGATTGGTGCATAAGGAGAGAACGATGTGGGGATGCGAACAACTTCCTTATTCAGCATAGTCTTCAAAAACGGGTGATATGTTGAAGGAAAATTTTTATTGTCATGAAGCCACGGTCTCCCCAATATCATGTGGTAGTCCGGCTCCTTTTCTATGACTTCGAATTTCACTTTAGACTTGACGGGTCCTACAAATAAATTCAGATTGACGTACCCGTATGTATTGGTTTGGTTTCCTTCAAAATATGTCATCGTTGTAGGCTGCTGCACGATCTTTCTTGGGTGAACCTTGGCCGTCCTGAGTATCTTGAGGTTAATCACATTCGAGGACGCTCCTGTGTCAACGAGGGAGCTCTTGAACTCTGAATCGTTGATGCGCATAGTAACGTGCAGGGCCCGGTTGTGACCTTCTTTCGCCATCATGTCTTCCTCTGTAAATTTAATATTGTTCATAGACATATCCGATGTTTTTGAGGCTTCTGGGCGTAAAGGAGTTAATTGTACGTCCAAGGATATGTGGTTGATTTCAGCAAACGTCTCCGCTCGCTGGTCCTTCGAGAGGTGTAAAAGTTCGCATAAACTTTCCACTAGAGAAGCGGCTTCTTGGTCCACCGGTCTCTGGTTCATGGTAAAACTGTTTATTTGAGGAGGATCGTTTCAAGGATCAGTCCCCAGTGTAGAAATCTCCGTGACAGGAGAACCGCTCATATCTGATGTCATCTTGATGAGGAGATCGAGTATACCATTTATTGTCTCCTTGATTAGGTCCATGTTCCTTGCGTGAATCTCTTGTACTCTTGCCAACTCTATCAATGTTGGGATTCTTCCAGCCGCGCCGTCAGACATACCATTGGAGGGAGGAGCCTTTTCGTTGGAAGAACTTCGTCTGGAATTCGAAATTGTTTGTTGACTCCTAAGACCAACCATCTTGAAATCAACCAATAGGATTGGGTATTGAAGAAATTGACTTCACAACCGAGAGATTAATCTCCCACTGTGGTCGCCAATTGTTTATGGGTGAAAACTATATCTGAAGGTTTTGGTAATTTTGGGGTGTGTGTATGAGAAATGAGTTTAAACCTTAAACAAATGCACTGCGCGATGAGTGCTTTTGATTCGAGAGATCAATCTATACAATTCTGGCCTAAACCAAGAAATGGCCGTTCCAGACTTGTTTCGGTCACAAAGTGAAGGAGATGGGGTTGATCTTAGGGAGGGAAGAGAAGAAGGTGTTGAGATTGTGAAGGCGTAGGCTGTTTTATGACTTGTAACAGAAAGGTGAGTAGGCTTACGAATAATGCAAGCAGGCTCTAGGTGTTTCGAATACAATTGTATTAACACTTAATTTTTGTATTGTGTTCTTATTTGGAAATAAGGAGGAGAACCTATTTATACAAGTCATTTGAGCCTTATTCACGTCTCTCGTAGGAAGTGGAAGAAGTGGAGTGATGGAGTAGTGGAGTGGTGTGTTAGTGTCACACGATCAATCTTGCCCACTTCTCCCAACATCACTAACCGTCCATGTCTTCCTGACACGTTCTTGTGATGGCGCGTTGCACGCTGCATGCTATAAACCGCCAGACCAATACCCCAGTATGTATCCCCCAGTTTGTGACATGATTGATGTCTTGAGTGTGTGGATCATGGGACCCACATAAGGTAGCATGTAATGATAGTTAAATAACTAAGTTATTTAGGAAGTCGATACTTGTAAAGTATCGTGTGTATTTTATGCATGTTATGCATCGAATGTATTCGGCATATATGAAGCATCGATGTTGAGCATCATGCCCTGCCTGCTTCACGTGAGGGTTTAGAGGCTGCGTTAGCAAATTCTACCTTGACCGACCACATGGTGCGGTAGAGTGGAAGATGGTGATCATGGTTATACTTCACTGATCGCCTAACTCTTTTCCTAGGTCATCTGTCTGAGCTGGCGAAGTTGGACGGACGAGATGACTTGCGACCCACATCTGCGACCCTCAGATTAGGGTTTAGAAGGTGCGCGAGTGTACTCCTTCATATTGGTCGAATCCAAGCATGGGAGGCGTTTCATGGAGGACCGATCATGCATGCGTGTAGACGGCATGCTGATGTCCATGTCCATGCTTCACTTTCCCACGAAGGTTTGATCTAGGCCACTCGAATTTACCGGTGAAGTTGAGTGGTTGAGATCGATTTGCGACAGAAATCCTATGCCGCAAAGGATTCCTAAAGGGCGCGATATGCCATCTTCAAGGCACGCGTTTCGAGACAACCAAGCTTGGTCGGTCTCGGCCGTTTGGTACGGTGTGTAGGTGGTAGGCTGGTATTCACGCTTATACCTGACTATCCTATGGGAACGTGATCTATGCCACTCAATTTGTCTGGCGAAGTTGAGTGGTCGAGATCAATTTATGATTTAGGAAGCGTGACCATGCCAGTTTGGGCGCACGAATCGAGGCGCCTGACCAAGGATGGCTTTGGCCGATCGCTCGGTCATGAAGCCGAGCCCGCGGTGGTCATGCTAGCATGTTCGGCCTTCCCTAATTTTCATATTTTCCTTTCATTCAAGCCTGCGAAGATGGACGCACGAGATGATTTTGCGACACATTGATTAGGGTTTTGCCGGTCATACATCATGCTTGGTTTGGTGCGCACGAATTGGGACAACCAATCATGGTTGGTCCTGACCGATTGGACATGTGTATAGGCAAGCCCACCGTGATTGTGTTGACATGCTCTAGGCCCTTTGAATCTACATATACACCGTCCATCTATGCCTGCGAAAATTAGTGGGTGAGATCGTTTTGCGACACATGTAATGTGTTGCAAACCCTAATTTAGGGTTTTTTGTCCATTCCGCTTTGTTTGGATGGTTCGGCAAGCTTTGCCGCCCCTTTTGGGAGGCCGATCGCGCGGGGCCCGCGTTGGGTCGGTAGTGAATGTTCCAATACCTGCTTGGGGGTGTTGGACTCGATCTGGACCATACAATCATGCTGGTAAAATTGGATGATCGAGATCGTTTCTAGACTGTTATGGACAGTCTAGATGCTCAATCGGGCTAGTATAACACACCGAGAGTTACATACTCAATCGGGCTAGTATAACACACCGAGAGTTACATACTCAATCGGGCTAGTATAACACTCCGAGAGTTTACAGCCTGTACGAGCATTTTGTGCATGCCTCACTTTTGGTACTTGGATATTCATGTTACTCTGTTGTGAGTAACAATCAGTCATCATGCCGCACCAACAATAAGAGTTCTGCTAGGAACAACACAGGAAATACAAGGCCTTCTATGCATTAATCAATAATGCTAAAATTCACAGAATATTCGGGGGATTGTTGCTACATGCTCCATTCTAGGTGAATTAATAAAGTGAAGAAGTATTCATCACTTATAAAATAGTCTCATCCTCTGCAGGATGATTATACAAAAATCGGGTTTACAACTTTATCCCTGAACTAAAATCCACCATCAACAGTAGTCCCTCGTCTTGTATGATGATCGCCATGGATTTCTTGAGCTCAACTACACTTTTTATCCTAGTCCGAGACCTTAGCTATAGTAGACTAGAAATCAAGACAAACATGCTTGATATATTCATGTTACTCTGCTGCGAGTAACAATCAGTCAGCATGCCGCACCAACAATGAGAGTTCTGCTAGGAACAACACAAGAAATACAAGGCCTTCTATGCATTAATCAATAATGCTAAAATTCACAGAATATTTGGGGGATTGTTGTTACATGCTCTATTCTAGGTGAATTAATAAAGTGAAGAAGTATTCATCACTAATAAAATAGTCTCATCCTCTGTAGGATGATTATACAAAAATAGGTTTTACAACTTTAGCCCTGAACTAAAATCCACCATCAATAGTAGTCCCTCGTCTTGTATGATGATCGTCATGAAGTTCTTGAGCTCAACTACACTTTTTATCCTAGTCCGAGACCTTAGCTATAATAGACTAGAAATCAAGACTTTATAGTTTTGATAACTAACATTGACAAACATGCTTGAGATAACAATGCATGCGAGTTCGACCGAGCAATGCTATAACATGAAGTACCTACATGGGTATAAGATATAACAATAACATAATCTCTCATATACTGTTTGTCTTTGAAATTGAGTCTTACATTGCATACTAAGCACGTTACGCTGGTTGTTTCTTCAAGAATGAATTCACTTCTCCGTAATAATACTTTTTATAGTGGCCCTCGCTTCTAACTCCTCAGTTACTCCTGAAAAAACGGGGGTCTAACAACTACACCCAATATTTCGTTTAGGCAGTCTGTATGGACTAACTCCAATATAATTCCAAGAGAATCAACTATACAGTCAGACTCAATCTAGGAAAATATATCCAAGAGTTATATATATATATATATGTTTCTCAATGTTGTCAGCAAATCAAACAAATAGAAATCCGCGAGCCTGATTATTATGAGAAACAACTTGAAAGGTACCAAAGACCAATGTTCAAGTGTTAATCAATTTTAATCGACAACCAAAAGGTTGGATTTTCCAATTGATTGAACTACGCATAACCTGTGATATTTCAATTATACAGAAAACATAATGCGAAAAAGAAATAACACAGACACCGGAAGTTTTGTTAACGAGTAAACTGCAAATGTAGAAAAAACCCGGGACCTAGTCCAGATTTGAACACCATACTGTATTAAGCAGCTAAAGACTCTAGCCTACTACAAGTTAACTTCGGACTGGAATGTAGTTGAGACCTAACCAATCTCACACTGATTAAGGTACAGTCGCATTCCTTACGCCTCTGAATCCCAGCAAGACTCTATGCACTTGATTCCTTTACCTGATCTCACCCACAACTAAGAGTTTCTACGACCCAAAGTCGAAGACTTGATAAAAAAAAATTTGTCTCACACAGAAAAGTATATTGAATAGATAAATCTGTCTCCCACATAAATACCTACGAGTTTTGGTTCTGTCTTTTGATAAATCAAGTTGAACATGAACCAATTGATACACCGGTCTTATATTCACGAAGAATAGCCTAGTAATATAAATCACCTCACAATAACTTAACTATATGGTGGTAGAAAAAGTTATTGAGGAATCACAAAGAATAAGATGAAGAGCTTTGTGAGTACTTTTTATATCTTACCTATTTGAGATAAATCTCGAGCAAATCTTGGAGAAGATAATACTGAATACGATAGAACAAATTAAGATCAGAACACAAAACTACAGAGAAAATAGTTGGGTCTGGCTTCAGAATCCCAATGAACTCTTTAAGTTGTTAACCTGTAATGGTTTTAGGAAAAAATTGGGTTAAAGATAATCAACTCTAGTTGCAACTAGTATCACACAAGAGGTGTGGGGATTATGTTTCCCAGTTGCGAGAATTCTCCCTTATATAGTCTTCAAATTAGGGCTTGATAACTTTGGAACAAAACAATCAATATTCACCATTAGATGAAACCTGATTTAAGATTCAAGCTAATATGTTTCAACTGTTATATTGTCTTATCTTGTTACACACAAATGAAACATACCTTCATTTAGATATGGGTAAACATACCTAAACGTGTATATTGAGTTGGCTTAATAACAGTTAACCGAAGTTAGCCATATGAACATTTTTCTCTTAACCATGTTCATCTTAACACTTCTAGATCAATTGATAATCAAATGAATCTAATTGTGTTACTCATAGAGTTGTTCAATTTTTTATATTCTCGTAGATGTATACAAGACATAATTAAAGAAAAATCGGATTGATTCAAAAGAATCAGTTCATGAACATTTTATCCACGGTTTGTGGTAGGCTTAGAAACCTATAATTATATTAAACCGCAAGTGCACAGTATCAACAATGTAAACAGGGCAAATACGGATCGAACCCACAGAGACTAGGGCAGTGAGAAATTGAATTCAAATCCTTACTTTACTAATTCAAATCAAAGAGTTTGTCGAAACGACTAGATGTTGGCAAATAGAATTGACTGAAGAACTGAATGTACTTTAAATGAAAGGTTAAACACTTTATAAGAGGGCACTAGAGCTATCAATTCCACCACTTAACCTACACTAGATTATTAAGCTAATGAACTGTTCTTGTTCCTTATAATGGAAAACATTTAACATTCAAGTCTGTTGCTAGCCTAAGGTGATCTCAAATGGATAGTTTGGTCATAACTAAGATATCAATTCCTAGTATTAGTTGTTTTATTACAACACAACTAATCACAAATTGAAAATAGTCAATGAATCATGAGTTGATGCAACAACAGATAATTGTTCTAACAACCTAGGATGCAAGACATACTAGGTGAATGTTATAAGTTGCAACATTAAGATTAAACAGATCCCTATTCAACTAAGCTCTTACAAGAACACTTTCATTATCATAAACAACTAGAAGTAAGCTAAGGGATTAATCTAAGCCCTAGCTAAGAAAGTTAGAACATGGATTTGATAGAAACAGATGAAGTTTTGATATTCATAAAATAAAGGGTCTTCTCTTTTCAACTGAGTTCTACTAATTCACTCAACAATAAAATCAAGAGATGGAAACTAATTTTTTCTCTCCTCACTCACTGCCTACCCCCAATTACAACATAACAACCCCTATTTATACACAGATTTTTTTCCCCAATTTTCAATCCCTATTCTCAACAGAAACAATATAAAATTTGGGGATTTTTTTCTCGAAACTCACCACTTTGTAATACTCCTCATTCATGTACATCCACAACACTTATCTTCATCCATTTGACTGATGTTGTCGCTCTTTGAACTCATACCTAACTGCCATTTGCTTAATCATCACAACTACCCTATTTCCGTCGATTGCGCGCTGCTGTTACTGATGTTTGCAGAGAGTAACAAAATCAAATCCCTAGCTTCATAATTATATGATTCAAAGCCTAGGGTTATGACTTAAAAGATAATAGAAAAGATAAGCAACTTGTATGACAGGGTAGAAGTGGTGATAGAGTTATGGGTTTGAGTTTGAGTTTGATGCCGGCAATTATGTGGAAATTGGGCATTGAAGGTGATGGATTGATAATATGAGAGAAGATGAGATGGACTGATTGATTTGATATACTGGTAAAAATATGGGGGACAAAGAAGATATGTCGACTGAATTGGGAGAAGAAGAAGTTTTCTTTTCTCATGTGTGAGATCGGGTTGAGAGAAGTGGTGATGACTCTGGTGTGAAGCATGAATACCTCATTTTGTTATGCAAGAATGGACCTTGGGATTGAGTTTGTTCTCTATGAAATCTGATTTTTGAACTTCATCCTATTGATTTCTTCTTCTTGCATTTCTGGTCCATTAGTAGATCCATTAGCTTCTCAACTTTTTTGGCACCATGGATGCGTTCTCCACTACAAGCGTCTGCATAACATCGACTTGGTAACTAGGTTGACATGGCATTGTATCTCCACTTCCTTCAAATCACATGTTCAGACCATTCTTTCTATTCCCCTAGAATTACAAAAGAAGAATCAGGACAATTGCCACACATTTTACTCCCAATGAACAAGAAAAACAAAATACATAGTTTGGCATAAATATAGGAAATTAGTGCATCAAGATACAACAAACACCTTAAAAAAGATAAGAATATATACAATATTAGGTGCCTATCAGTTTGCAAAGACTGCATTCCTTAACCTATGAATGTATTTGTTCATGAGTATGAAATCATGCTTAATCGATTTAAGAACTTGAACCACTTAAGTTTGTGAGCGGGTACGCGAACTTAAGTTTCGGACATTGGTCACAAGCCGACAGTTTGAAAATGGGCACACAAACTTTAGCTTCGGACCGAAATCAGTTGAAACCATTTACGAACGGGTACGCAAACTTGGTTCCCGGACTTCAACAATTAAACCAGTTTGTGAACGGGTATGCAAACTTAAGTACCCTGACTTAATAGTTGAATAAGTTTGCGAACGGATATGCAAACTTCCGGTCCTGAATTCCGAAAAAACAGTTCATACACTTAGTACACAAATATTTATGCATCCAGACATGGGTTTTAGCTCTTAACTCCTATTTTAATAATTGAAACATTCTTAGAAGACGATAATAGATGTCTCACACAAACTATTATCTAATAAGCAATCTTCAAGTGGTCGAATGATCAATACGAAATATTCCGAGCCTACATCAAATAACTGTCTCGCACAAATCATGTTAGATGTTTCCAGGTAATTTTCACATGATCATATTTTGACTTTCGTCAAGAATAATGATGGACGTAATTAAAGCAAAAAGCTTTCCAACACATATTTCGAGAAAGATATAAGCGAGTTAAACTCAACTTGAAATACCAAATGTGTATAATGTAAAGTTTATATAGCTATACGACTTTTTTCTCAATAGGAGATAAAATAGAATAGACTTTTGAGTGATAGATAAGTTCAAGTGTCCACACACCTTTTGTTGATGAAGTTTCACAAGCTCCTCTTAGTAGTTCTTCGTCTTCAATCGATGAACATCGTGAAGTTTAAAGCTCAACTACATATTCTATCCTAATCTGAGACATATGTATAAGTAGACTAGAAATCAAGAATTATAGTTTTGACTACTAAACTTGACAAACAAGCTTGAGATATCGACGCTTGCGAGTTTGACCGAGAAGTGCTCTAACAACTCCAGTTTAGTCCTTCTAAAAAAACAGAGACTTTTAGAACTTATGTAAGATTTTTAAGGCGACCTTCAACGCAAGAACAGAGGCAATTTGAGAATAGTTGCAAGCGATTTATGAATCCAAAAAAAAGTCGTTCTTCTGGAATCAAAATAGAAAAAACTCTTTCTTTGGACCATATTTTAGTCTATCATCTTCATGCTCTCCTATACTCAATGGAGGATATTGTGGTAAATATAGATAGTACTATATAGATTCAGAATTAGACTCAGTGATTCCAGAGGATGATTCAGAATTGGGTCAATCACGTCTATCATAATTAGATAATAGAGTGAACCCCTATATATTTTTAGGGCCAATTCCCTATTCGTACTACCCAAAAAATGAGATTCTTGCCAGATCTGAGTTTTTTATTCCAACCATTACCAAACTAATTCCTATTTCATTTAGTACTTCAGGGGATTCTGCAGCATATAATGTCAATCTCCTAGGGGACCAATTCCAATGAGCATTTCAAACAAGTACTTATTATAACCGGTGAGAGGGGCAAGACTAAAAGTAGACATGACCCACCTAGACTCAACTGAATAGGAGGATAACCTAATACATCTTTTAAGTAAAATGTGCAGTATCCGCCTCAAATTGACCGTTAAATGGTTTTTCAGAGAAATACTATAATAAGTGAGGGTCTGGTTATTCACTTTAAGGTAACTAAAGATCGATTCTTAAGGAGCTCGAAGAGAGGATTACTAAGACTATGGACACAGTCTAATGAACATTTATAACTAGGGGTGTGATGGCTGTCATAAGTGAAATCAAATTAATAAACTTATTTCCACACAATTAACTGGTAATATAATGGAAGCAAGGATCTTTCCCACGAAGAGCATTGAGTTTTAGTTGTCGAAGTGTCACAAAGGGGGGTTATGTTTTAGATTTTAAACAAAATAAATAATCAAAGCAAATAAAGTTGAATTGTAATCAATAGATAGATATGATCGAGGAATCCTTCTTTGTCAATAAACCTTCAATGAGTTATTATAGTTCCCCACTCGTCCCCTTAATCATATATTATCATCAATCGTGGAATAATAGCTAGCTCAGTGTTGTTCCCTAAATTCCTTTTATCATTGAGTACGGAAGCTCTCCAATACCATATTTTATTCATTTAAACCACCTAGTAGTAGCTCACTCAAGGTGTAATTTGGTCAAATTCTTTATATTTTGTGCATTTATAGGTTGATCCTAGTAGTTAGTCAACTTTCTAGTGTTGTTTATACATACAATCGCTCCACAGAATCCCTTTGTAAGGTTTTGTATTCTCTACTTGTGTACAAGTTATTCGATGATTACTTATCTCCTAACTAATTACTAGCAATATATTAAATCAACAAATCAATTTAGTTGGCCACCTAAACAATCTATCAATCAATCATAAATATTAATTATAGTATAAACAAACGATAATCATATGAAGAACTTCATAGCAGATTAATATAATAACTCAGATCTTGTTTACAAATTAGAATTCATCCTCAATCAATAGGTGTTTAGCTACTCATGGATGTAAAAGCATCCATGATATACATATGAGAAAAGTTAAGAGATATCGTTACGATTGAAGAATCACTCTGAAACCCTAGCTTTTGCCCCGTGTGTAGTTTCTTCTCTCCAAGAATTACAATTTTGTGATCCCTTGATGATGTTTTATTTATGACCTAATACCTCTTTTTATAGGTTTATACTGTTTGTCCTTCAAGTATCTAGTTCGGTTCAAGAACATAACCCAAAAATATGAAATAAAGACCCTGACCGTGAGTTTTGGCCTTCACCAGTATGCATACCCGTTTGCATAGTTAAATTTCAGTTAAAATTCAGGGGAATAAGTATGCATACCCGTTTGCATACTAAAAATCCGTTTGCATACTTGCTTGTCTTCGGTATTCGATAAAAAACTTGCTTTTCCCACAACTTCTTCGTCCGAACTCTGAATGACATCATTCTTTCCGCATTCTTTTCCTCTTTCAATTATATTAAAGATTGTGATGAGAAATCCTGAATTTTAATGAATTAAGCTTGGTATTTGGCCCGTCTCTTGATTTTTGAGCGTTTTGCTCCTTTTCGTCGCACTTCTTCCACTTCACTTGGACTTGGATACTTGAGATACTTCTCTTATTAGCTCTTTTTAGCACTTTGTAGCTCCTTTTTGATGATTCACCTAATAGAGACAATAATAGAAAACATGAGTAATAATACGAAAATATGCAAGAATAACATCTTAAACAAATATGGAATGGACACTAAAATCATATGAATTATGCACTTATCAAATTCCCACACACTTAGATTTTTCTAGTCCTCTAGAAAACTAAATAAAACTAATCCTAAATATAACAACTCTCTTTCGTTGAGAAAATGGTTACACTTGGCGAATGCAACATGTTTTTAAACCCCTAGGTGTCCCTAGTGGACGATTTATAGTTTCGTGAGGGTTTACATAAGGTATACCCACCAAACCTACTCCAATTTCTCTCCTTGGAAGAACCACTAAGGATATACACAAAGTAGAAAGCCAAATAATTAGTTTGCATATGTTCTTTAGCTGCAAATATCCCACGTACATTCCAATCATCACACGTAAGCAATTACTTACGTGAGACATTCAACCTGATTGAAAAACTCTACTAAGATAGTCAGCGTACTTGTTGCAACTTTTTCCACAACACTCGCATACTGGATAGATAAGAGAATGGAAATAGAAAAGTGAAGTGTGCAAATGTTGACTAGAGTGAAAGATGTCACCCACAATACTTGTATAAATGTTGTCAAAGGATTCTTATTTATAGAGAAATATTTGCGAGAAGCACCCATTTAAATATTTGTATGATTAGATACTCTAAGCGCATGTTTCTTTTCAGCAAGTATGTGATAGTTTCCTTGGATCCTGCGTTCCACGCTTGTTTATGCGACGGAGACAGGGACAACATTTCACACATACTTCTATGCAAGTGTCGAGAACCTCATCAATAGTCTTTTTGACTTGCTATATAATGATGATAGGTTTCACTCATTTTATCGACTACATGATTAATTCCCATGGATCCTGCATTCCACGCTTGTTTAGGCGACGAAGACAAGGAGAATCCTATCTTTGTATTATTAATAATGTCAGTATATGAAGAGGAGCCTAATATATATTTTTACTTTTGGTTCACTCTTTATGAGTTTAAGACGTTTATCTATGGGGCTTTTATATAAACTCAACCAATGATTACCTTGCTACAACATCCATGGAAGTATCAGGATCCCACCGAATCACTTTAGAGAAACATATAACTGCAAAAATAAAAAGAAAGTGATTCAGTAATGATAAATTGAGGATGAATATTTCAAACGACTACCATGTCATTTCTAGCATCTGAGTTTCCCATTTAATTATGAAAGTATATATTTAACGATTTTAGAACAATAAAGTGGAACTCAATCTATAACCGTAAGAACTGCTTCAACCTAAAAATGTTTAGAGTGTCATCCTAAATAGCTCATAATTAACTCCAAAAGATGAAGTCTCAAGAATGCAAGAAATCAAGGAGTATTATTTTTTTACGTGTATATGCATATAGTATGATACTAAATGCTCCCACACACTTAAACTCAACATTGTCCTCAATATTCAAAACCGAAAATTCTGATTCCTGACATAACAGCCCTGAAAAACTCGAAAACTATACCAATGGAAAAACATCCTAAACAAAATTTGTTCACCTACGTCATTTATATAAGGTATGAAAAGGGCACAGTGTTTCGGTAAATGGTCTGACTTTTTTGGGCTCCGAACTGACAGACATGCAATCTATTTTTTTTTGGAAAAATACCAAAACTCAAATGTCCATGCCAATCTCTCCAACTTAACAGACTCCGAATTCATATTTTATTTTTGTAAAAGAAAGATGAGTATGTCCTATTTAAAATTTGGGGTCAACCACTCAAATCGAACTCCGTATGAAGTCTCGAGAGCTATTTCCGTGACAAGTGCATAGTCAAAATTTACTGACGAGAATTCGTCAAAACTTTCATTATAGATATAGGACTTTGTACAATCTAAGATGGGAATGTAATATATGATATGAAAAACTAAGAAAATTAAAAACAAAAGGGATAGAGATACAAAACCGATGGGTTTCCTCCCATGTAGCATTTTTTTAACGTCCTCAGCCCGACTTGGAATTCCAATTATGCTACTCCTCCAGAGGGAGTAAATCACGAAACTCAATTTCATCCATGTTCACATAAGCAACGTTTTCATAATATGGTTTCAATCTATGGCCGTTCACTTTTAAAGTTGCCCCATCTCTAAGACTAGAAATTTCAACTGCACCATAAGAGAAAACATTAGTAATAACAAACCGTCCAATCCATCTGGACCTTAGCTTCCCAGGAAATAAGTTAAGACGAGAATTATATAAAACAACTTTTTGGCCCATAAAAAAATTCTTTCGAGAAATCATCTTGTCGTGGAAAAGTTTCATCTTCTCCTTGTATACATGATAACTCTTGTAAGTATCATTACATATCTCCTCTAGCTCGTTAAGTTGTAACTTCCTTTATTTTCCCGTATTGTCATAATCCATGTTGCACATCTTTATCGCCCAATTAGATTTGTGTTCAAGTTCAACCGGAAGAAGAAAAGCTTTGCCATAAACCAACCGATATGGAGACAAACCAATCGGTGTTTTGTATGCCATTATATATGCCCATAATGCATCATTAAGCCTATAACTTCAATCTTTCCGTGTAGTGTTTACGGTTTTCTCAAGAATGGATTTAATATCGCGGTTCGAGATTGCGGCTTTCCCACTAGTTTGTGGGTGATACGGTGTACCAACCTTGTGTGTTATGTTGTACTTCTTGAGTAGAGCATGGAAGAATTTCTGGAAATCTGAGCCTCCATCACTGATAACCACTCTTGGTGTACCATATCTAGAGAAAATATATTCCTTCACAAACAACTTGAGAATTATCAGTAGGGGTGGCTTTAGCTTCCACCCATTTTGAAACATAATCCACAACAATAAGTATCTAATATTTTCCATTAGAATTGACAAAAGGACCCATAAATTCTATGCCCCACACATCAAAAATCTCTACAGTGAGAATGGGATTGAGTGGCATTTGATTTTGAGCACCTAGATTGCCAGTTCGTTGACATCTATCACAAGATTTGCAAAAAATATATGCATCCTCAAATAGGGTAGGCCAATAAAATCTACTTTCAAGTACTTTGAAAGCGGTACGTTTAGAACCAAAGTATCCACCACATGCATAAGTATGACAAAAAGTAACAATAACTTGAAATTCAGAATTAGGTATGCACCTTCGAATGATTTGATCAGAACCGTATTTCCACAAGTAGGGCTCATCCCACATATACTGCTTGGATATTTTATTAAGCTTAAGCTTTTGAAAATTAGACGTTGTACTAGGTACTTGTCTTGTCACCAAGTAGTTCACTATGTCCGCGTACCAAGGTGTTGAATCTTCGATTGAGAAAATTTGTTCGTCTGGAAAATGATCTTGTAAGGGAAGTTCTTATTCGGAAACAACAAGTCTACTAAGGTGATCCGCAATAATATTTTCAACACCTCTTTTATCCTTGATTTCGTAATCAGAATCTTGCAATAGTACTATCCACTGTATAAGTCTTTTCTTAGCTTCTTTCTTCTTTAGTAGGTACCTAAGTATCGCGTGATCAAAATACACAACCACTTTTGAACCCACCAAATATGATCTAAATTTTTCTAGTGCAAACACTATAGCAAAAAATTCTTTCTCAGTGGTAGATAGTTGATTTTTGCATCGTTTAGGGTCCTACATACATAATAAATCACATGAGACAACTTGTCTATTCTTTGACCCAAAACGGTTCCAACTGTGTAGTCACTTGCATCACAGATTAATTCAAATGGCAAACTCCAGTCCCGTGACTTAATAATTGGTGCAGTTGTCAACAATTCTTTCAATCTATCAAAGGCATCCTTGCACTTCTTGTTGAGTCGAAAATGACCTCTTTTTGCAATAATTTTCACACTGGCATTGAAATTTTGGAGAAATGATTGATAAACCGCCTGTAAAAACCTGCATGACCAAGAAACGAGCGAACCTCCCTCACCAAAGTGGGGTATTGTAAGTTTCTTATTAAGTCTATCTTTGCTTTGTCAACTTTGAGCCCTCGACAGGAGACAATGAGATCGAGCACTATACCATGGTTTACCATAAAATGGAATTTCTCCCAATAAAGAACAAGGTCAGTGTCTATGCATCTTTTAAGCACAAGTTCAAGATTTTGTAAAAAAATATCAAATGAATTCCCATAAACACTAAAATCATCCATAAATACCTCAACGATATGTTCCACATAGTCATAAAATATGTTAGAGCATAGCTCGGTTGAACCCACAAAGCGTTGGTATATCAAGTTTGGTTGTCATATTTTAGTGGATCAAAACTCATCTAAGAGTCACTTGATTATGTACGAGAGACAACTTCGTATAGGTTAGACTAGAAAGTCTAGGATTATGAGACATACAAGTATTACTCGAAGACCTGAAGAATGTGAAGAAGTAACTAGCTACAATGATGACATCATCCTTCCTATTGAGGTTAGTAATATTTGACTTGAACTTTTTCATTCCTAATGTATCTTTCAAGTCGTGCTATATTGAAATCATAACTACAAAGCTGTGAGAACATTATGAAATTGCGCAAAGAGTTAAGCAAACTTCACAATGTTACAAAGAACTTCAGGATATTATAGCTATCCTTGGGTTGGATGAATTATCTGAAGAGGATCGTTTACTCTAGTAGTGAGACATTACCACATGATCATAGTGTTAAGGAATTAAAATACGAAGTATAACACTTATCTTTTGAACTTCATATATATATGACATCAACATAAGTGTATGAATGCTATTGTGATTATGTGTATGGGTAAAGGTGAAGATTTCTTCCTAGGAAACAATGTTTACATTTGTTTAAAACAAGTACATTCATGAACTTGTTTTATGAATCGAAATGGAAATCACTAGACTTATCGGTATTGTTAGAGCATTGCTCGGTTGAACCCACCAAGCGTTGGTATGTCATATTTTAGTGAACCAAAACTCATTTAAGAGTCGCTTGATTTAAATGTACTAGAGTTAACTTCGTATAGGTTAGCTTGAAAGTATTAGGGTGAGACATTACAAGTATTGCGAAGACTTGAAGAACTGAAGAATAACGGATCTACAACCACAACATCATCCTTCCACTGGAGGTTAGTGATATTTGACTTGAACTGTTTCATTCCCTAATGTATCTTTCAAATCATGCATATTGAAAACATAAAACTGCGAAGGATGAACACTCTAGATAGACATAGTAATAAGGAATACAATATGAAGTTTCTTGCTTAACCATTAAACTTTGTATATAAGACATCGACATAATCATATGAATACTATTGTGATTATGTATGGGTATGAGGTGAGGATTTCATCCTAGGGAAAAATGTTTACATATGTTATAAGGAAGTAAGTTCATGATATGTGTTTTGAACCGAAAAAGAAATCGACAGGCGTTATTGGGGATGTTCTTCATTGCAAATCTTATGAACGACCAATATGTGTGATTAGTATAACCGCTCATGACTTGTTTGTGTTCTTGGTAAAACTGTTCACATGAGGTCTGACTTATGTATTGGTATGACTTTTATTAGTGAACTCGATCTTAAGTAATCACCTGGGTTATGATCGGGTTTGTGAATGTCTGACAAATATTGGGAAAGGGGAACCGATCCTAATAAGAGGTGCAGTACATCACAAGGGGAACTGATCCTTGTATGAGGTGCAACAAGGTTTATAAAATAAAGGGGAACCGATCCTATGAACATGTGAAACACGTTTTTGAGCAAGGAGAACCGATCCTATGGACATGTGCAATGCATACAAGTTAGATATCGAATATATGCAGGGAACTGATCCTAGTACCTAATCAGCCAAATTTTGGTAAGCTAGTGTAACTATGCACAATACTCACATGGAGGTAGAACCGTTAAAACCATGGTTTGTGATTGAGTGTTACTTGATCAATCACATAGTTCTTGAAATTCAGATGAACCAATTTTAAACTTGTTTGGAAGTGTGGTAACTCGGTTTCAAGTGAGTAAGTATGAAAAAGGACTTGCAAGAGTAAGATGTCGACACACTTTGAACACGGTGCATTAATGCTTATTATTTTTGTTCAAAG
Source organism: Papaver bracteatum (assembly GCA_023529315.1). Lineage (NCBI taxonomy): Eukaryota > Viridiplantae > Streptophyta > Magnoliopsida > Ranunculales > Papaveraceae > Papaver > Papaver bracteatum. The sequence continues at coordinate 4,516,571 of JAJJWX010005152.1, forward strand.
ATATTCCTTAAAGGCTAAGAAGGAAGTAAATCCCAAGATCGAATTTAAATAAGCTAAGAATCTTTTTAATTATATATGAAAAATAAGAATTAGTAATGTGCATTTGCTAATTAAAGATTTTCCAAGGAGATTTCGATCATATTTTTGGACAGTGCATTCACAGGAATTATGGAAACCGAATTTGGTGTAGTAATGAAAAATATCTTGAGAATATTTTCGGTTTTGGAAATTCCTTGGTGTCCAAACTTCCTTGTCTATAAATACTTTGAGTTTGCATTTCTAGCAAACTAATCCTTCATAACAATAGACTTCCTCTTTTGTCTTTGTTACTGGTGAAGCCGCTTATCGGAGAGGAGAGTAATCTAATTAGGTGAAATCTCTTACGGCCGCTCAATTTAAAGTCTTCTTTGGGATTGATAATCTCTAGCGCTACGTTGGTGGGAAACTAGATATTGTGGTTTATCTTTAGTTTTCGTATTGATTTGATTGACTAATGGTGGTTGAACTTTGATTGCACCTAGTTTGTTTATGCTTGAGAAACAAACTATTTCAAAGTTTCGACATGGATCTTTAGAATGTTGTTAGATCTAAAGACGATCTTGTGATAATCTATTGTTAACAGACTCCGTTCTGTATGTGATTGATCACAAGAGATTCAAGTAGTTGTGTGTAGGTGTTTATTGAAGATCTAGGAAGATTTGAAGACAAAGAAGAGATATAAGATTTCTAACTTGGTTTTATAATCTTTGGTGTGCACAATACTTGTTTTGGTAAAAGAGGATCCAACTATAATTGATTTATCCTTTGGGTATTTTGATAGAATATTTGAGAAGATCGGCATTAATACATTTCCTTGGGATTAGAGGTATTGATTGGCTTAATCTTAATGATTTCCTTTGGGGTGATTGAACATAAGATAGATCTTGGAACCTGGCAAAGGAGTTTATGTTAAGATAAACAAGGGAACCTTTGCGCAACTCATATCACTTGGTTGAAGAGAGTTGATACCAAACAGATTTGTTGTATTTTTAATGTTTGGAATACGAACCAAATGAATTGGTCCAAGTACGTGACTTGTTTACAGGTTGGAAGCATGGGAATACAGACGGAACTAGGTGAACTATATGTTTAGTTGCTTGGTCTCAACTATACGAAGTTGGTTTATTTTGTATAGCGGCTTAATCCAGAGAGTATTCAATTCTGGACAAGGTCCGGGGGTTTTTCTGCATTTGCGGTTTCCTCATTAACAAAATCTTGCTGTGTAATTTACTTTATATTTCTGTATTATAATTGTTTTTATAATAATTAAAGTAAATTGCACAAACGTTAATTCCTATTTACTTGATACGTGAATCCTATTGTGTTTGGTTAAGTCCGAACATTTGTATCAAGTAAACATACTTAATTGTTGTATTGTCTCGATCTCGTATCCATAGACGATCACACGAAGTGTGAACCGATTAGTTGTATTGTATCGACTCAGTCCATAGAAAATCACTTTCGGAGAAAGGACTTATAGGAAGGAAAAGTAATAGCTTGAGGTATATTCGGGTACCCTCGCCTTTTCAGGTATTGTTATTCATTACATATCTTTGGATTACCAATATGTGTGAGTTAGTAGAACCGATCATAACTTGTTATGTATCTTGGTATAACTAATCACAGTGCCTGACTTATGATTTGGTACGACAGATTTTTATTAATTAGTGTAATGGATCCTAAGTAATCACCTGAGATGGTATGATCGATATTTATAATTGGTGTGACCGATCCTAGTAATTGGTGTGACCGATCAAAAAAGAATTATGTAATCAATCCTTATAATTGGTATAACCGGTCCTAGTAATTGGTGTAACCGATCCTGGTAATTGGTGTAACCGATCCTAGTGACTTGTGTAACCGATCACAAGCAATACCATGTGTATATGGTAACCGGTCCTGGTAATTAACGTAACCGATCCTTGTAACTAACATAACCGGTCCTGGTAATTTATGTGTTCGATCAAAAGTAATCCATATTGAGGTAGAATCGATACTTGTGATTGATAGAACCGATTGAACCCATAATTGTGATTTGATATTTGATCAATCACATAGTTGTCTTGGAATACAAATGAACCAATTCTAAAATTGTTAGTAGTATGGCATAATCGATTCCAAGATTGTAAATATGAAAGAGGATTTACAAAGAAAAGATGTCAACATACTTTGAACACGAACAGTAACTCTTATCTTTTATTGTTCAAAGATATTCCTTAATTACACAAGGAGATCCCGGTCCGAAATAAATTAAGAATCTTTTAATTAAGGTTGTTAGTTTTATATGCTTTAATTACCAGCAATTAAATGCATATATCTCTAGAGAATAAAAATTAGTTATGTGCATTTATTGATTGGAGATTTTCTATTGAGATATTTCGGAAAATATTGGACATAGCATTTCCAGGAATTATGAAAACCAATTTGGGCATTTATTACATATCTTGAGAATATTCGGTTTTGTAAATTCCTCGGTGTCCAAACATCCTTGGTCTATAAATACCTAAGTTTTCATTTCTAGCAAACTATCCTAAGAGCCGGACAAACTTCATCTTTTTGTTATTTCTGGTGGAGCCGTCTATCCGGAGAGGAAAGTACCCTAATTAGGCAAAATCTTTTACAACCGCTCGTTTAAATACTTATGTGGGATCAAGAAGCTCTACGAGTATCGTTGGTAGGAAACTAGATAATTGCAGTTTATTAGTTTTCGATTGATTTGATTGACTAACAGTTGTTGAACTTTGATTGCACCTAGTTTTTTTATTCTTGAGAATCTTCTCTTCTGATATGAGATTCTCTCAAACTAGATTGAAGTGCCGACTGAATCTTTAGAACTATTTGTAGATCTAAAAACATCTTGTGATAATCCATTGTTAACAGACTCCATTATGTGCATGATTGATCACAAGAGATAAAAGTGGTTTGTGCAGGTTTAATTAAAGATTAAAGAAGATTTGAAGACGAATAAGATTTCTGATTGGTTTCTCGTATCTTTCTGTAGCATAAACCTTGATCGGCTGGGATCCAACTAGAACCGGATTTATTCGATTGATTAGTTGTGTGAGATCGGCATCATTTTATAGTTCCTTGTTGGATTCTATATTGATTGATTGCAAATATATACTCTGCTACTTCGGTAGTTGTTGGATATATTGATCTAACAAGGCAAATGAGTTTATTAGTTTAAACGGAAGAGCCTTTACATATGAATTTAGATATCTTTACTGGAAAGAATCAATAGAGTTGTTACCAAACAAATTTGTTGTTCCTTTACTGTCTGGAATACGATCCAAAGGAATTGTTCCAGTGCGTACACTTATTGAATTTCGGAAGCGCAAGGATACTGAAGAAACTTAGTGAACTAGGTTTAGTAGCTTGGTCTCAACTATACATAGTTTGGTTTAGATTTTGTATAACGGGTTAAATTCTGAGAGTATTCAATTATGGACTTGGTCCAGGGTTTTTTCTGCATTTTTGGTTTCCTCGTTAACAAAATCATGTTGTGTCTTTTGCTTTTCTATTTCTGCAATTATAATTGTTTATTATAATTAAAAGTAAAAACACAAACGTTAACTTCGTATTACTTGATAGTGATCCTATAGAGTTTGGTTAAGTCCGAACCTATTATCAAGTAATCACACTTTGATTGTTGTATTGTCTCGATCTCGTATCCATAGACTTTCACACAACGTGTGAATACGGTTTTGTCGTATTATCTCGACTTTGTCCATAGACAATCACTTTCGGTAAGAGGACTTATATGTAAATAATTTAAAGATTATTTGGGTACCCTCGTCTTTTCACTTGAGATACTTCTCTTATTAGCTCTTTTTAGCACTTTGTAGCTCCCTTTTGTACGATTCACCTAACAGAGACAATAAGAGAAAACAAGAGTAATAATACGAAAATATGCTAGAATAATAGTTTAAACAAGTATGGAATGGACATTGAAATCATATGAATTATGCACTTATCTAGGTGATGTCAAAATATAGTTTCGAAGCAAATTAACGTATTTTTAGAGATTATATACGTATGTGTGTCACACAATAGTTAACGGCCAATGAATTAAAACTTAAAAAAAGAAGTTAAGCCAATATTGTTGGATTAAGTAGGGATGGCTCTAGGTTCTCTCTTTCAATTAGGGGCAAAGCTAGAGCAGCCTTATGTATAAATGGAATTGCTCGACACCCCCCACTTTCCTTCCCTAATAGATGGCATCAGCAACCATCATAACTTGTGCCCCATCCCTGGACAAAATAGGGGACCGATTTAAATAGTTGTGTGAGAACGGGGGAAAGCTTGGGGGGAGGGGGAAATGTGGGAGGTGAGAGGCATTTTGGATGTATAAACTCAAATTTAACCATCAATTTGAAAGGCTATGATAAGTCGTATTTTTCAGGCTAATCAAGAAATAATTTTTGCATATTCTTAGTACAAGCCCTAGCATGAGTTATGAGTATCCTGGGGTGGAGGCATACATGAGCAAGTACTAGATGAATTTTCCTCATTTGCCAATTGGCTCGTTCCTACGCCTATGTATGCAAATTTTTGCAAATACCCTTTTTTTCATAATAAGATATAAATTATTTTATGCATTTACATGGGGGATGTTTGTTTGTCCGTTATCTTCAATCCTTCGCAACAACTAGTAGAATACAGGTAGAGTGTGATAATAAGACAGTGATAGAGGCTATTCAAAGGAATTGTACAAACAATATCAAATGGGAAGATCACACTTTGATGTCTGAAAGTCTTAGCCTTTATCAAGAATTAGTGGAGGTTGAGTTTAGGTTTGTGAATAGAGTCTGTAATACCGTAGCTGATGCGTTGGCTAAGTTTGCTCGTCTACATAACTGCAATAGCAGTTGGGTTAGGAATCCACCAGAAGGCGTTTTAAAATTAATCCAGCAGGAGGCTACTTCAACAGGAGCTTCAAGACCCTGATGTTTTTTAAGCTTTTCTTGTACTTTTGTGCTTTAAGTCTTAGGGCTTTCAATGCCTGTGGTGTTTCAGCATTAGTTTTGTCTTCTTTTTGTAATCCGCTGTAATGAAATATAAAGTTTGTTTTCAAAAAAAAAAAAAAAACTAGTAGATAATGTTAAAACACATAGCTCTTTGGATTTTTATTCACACGTTAGATTCATGACCAAATTTCACATTAAGGTTAGTATCTCAAGAATATTAGCATCCCCAGTGAAGCAGGGCATATTTCTTTTTAACCGAGAAGTGTATATTTAACTTTGATTGTTCAACGATAGTCTGTATAACAATTAAAAATGGTATGGTAGGGGCGGAGCCAAGATTTATGAGAAGGGGGTGCAAAGATTTGCTACGGGTACAACCAAAAAATTTAGGAGGTGTAAAAGTGTAAAAATGGGCTTGTTTGTTAAAAAAAAAATTCTTATGAGGCCTAAAATGGGTTTTGGAGCCAGCTGGGCAGGGGTGCAAGTGCAACCCCTTGCAATGGGCTGGCTCCGCCCCTGGTATCAGTGGCGGAGCCATCTTTTTCAAATTAGGGGGGCTAAAAAAAGAAAACACCAAGACGGCCGAAGGCCGCGACAAATTGTTTGGACGTGATGGACCAAACTAGTGAAAGTGGTGAGCTGAATGTTTTAGCCCCTTAAACTTTCTTTCTCCGCCCCTTCTGTTCTCTCTTTTTCCTACTCTGCAAATGAAATCACCAGGCATCGATAGATTTTTGATTTGGAAGGTGGATATTATGACTTTGGTGGACTGAATTAATGGACTGAATTAACGGATCAGGTGGACTAACTTGACAAATTTTATTTTTCAAGGGGTAAAATACTAACATGGTAGGGTTTTGTAAGAAAAAAAAGGGGCTACAGCCAGGGTTAGCCCCCTTAAGTTCCGCCACAGCCTGGTATGAATATGATTAACCACATCGATGTCCTGTTTAGGCCTGCACACGGTGCGGTTATAGGTAAAACCGTTCACCTAACCGTGTATAGTGCGGTTTCTAATTTCAAAACCGTAACCGAACTGTAGTAAGATCGGTTCGGTTTCAAATCGGTGTTAGTTGGTTCTAGTATTTTCGTTTTTTTCATGGTTTTAACCGATAGATTGTAAATTAAAAAAAAAAACAGCAAAGAAAAGTACAGCAAATCCATTCAATTTCTAACATTACAACCAATACAAGTTTTAACCATTCATCCACAATCAACAGTTCAAGCTAACTTCCAATTTAATTAGTACATGAATAGAAAGAACTGTTGGTAATTTACAATTCCTCCGTATCCTTCGACACCCCAATTATGTATCCAATTCTTCATATTCTCATTGCAAGTGAGATATGCCTTGGTACAATCCTATTCTTATTGTTATGTCTTGCTGAATTTCCAGCCACTTCCAAGATCTGAACAAAAAAATTAACAAAAATATTCTTTCTGTCAAACATTTTATCAAACACCTCACTTAAAGCAACGACAATAAAAGCTCAAAAAAAAAAATCGTTCAAGTAAAGAAAACTATAGAAAACCAAAAACCCATTTCATAAACCATTTCAAAATCAAGGTTAAAGAAAGTAGAACGTTACCTCAACAGCGAGATATACAAGTATGGCGGCGAGATAAACAGGGCACCACCACCAACACGTTCAACAATTTGCTGGTTATTCTGAATCTTATTAATCATGTTAATTTTGAGAAGGAGATGAAGAAAAATGAGGTGGTGATGGTGGTATTCATGGTGAATCGGTGATGGAAGGGGTTAATGGTGGCTACGTTGCTGTGTGGGGAGTGGAATAGAGAAGGAGAAAAGAAGAAGATTAATTGTTGAAAGATTAGGGTTTTGATATATATATATAGCGTAGGTTTAATCTAGACGGCTAGGATTGATTAGAATAGAGATAAATCAAGGGCCCTTATTAATCGGTTAATCGGTGCGGTTATGGGTGCGGTTATGGGTGAAACCGTTGACCGAACCGTAAATCTAACGGTTATTAAAATGAAAACCGTGACCGACCGTTGGATGATCGGTTCTGTGCGGTTTCGGTGCGGTTATTGCGGTTTGCGGTTTCGGTGCGGTTTTTGTTCAACCCTAGTCCTGTTAGGCGTTAGCATTGGAATTAAAAAGGACAGTATGGCATTGTATTTTAATCAAGAAAAAAGAAACAAAAATGGCGTAATCTAATTATTATGAAAACGTATGATTGCATTGACAAACAAAATGAACGGAGAATGTAATAGTAATCAGCTAATCATCATCTTGTATTATGAGGTAGTTTAGAATCTAACATCATTTTATTAAAAATTAAGTTATTATTTACTCCATATACTAAGACATTCTTTACCAAATTAATTTTTAATTTAATTGTATTATTTTGTAGCAGCATAGAAAATCATGTGGCATTCTTTGCTAAAGCCAAATGGCAATAATTTAGGCGCGTACGGTCATTATTGATTGTCCTAATATTTGAAATGCTAGAAGGAATTATTATTTGAATGTCAATGATGCTTAAAAAGGTCTTATGAGTTATGACAACCCTAAACTTTATCATTCCCGTCCTAGCTAGCTAGTCTGGTTGTTCTACTCTTACCAACTGCCTAAACAAGTTGCATTCGCTGTTAAGCACTTAAGCTATATGGATAATGGGTGTTCATCCTGGCAGGCAGACAAGTGACAAGCCCCACGTCTTTCAGCTTTGACACACTCGCAAATTCGCAATACATTCCAAAATTTTATAAAATGAAATTTTTTGGAATTTAAATCGGATTCGAGTTAGCAAAATAGCAAAATGCATCAGAAGAAGCAAATAAAATCATACACCATTAAACTATTAATTCTCAGTACATGCTACATACACTTCTTTGTTCTTACATACTTATATAATGATTTTAACTTATGCGTTCCTTAGGATTATCAGTATGCAATCTTTTGAATGAAGCATATTTTTAATATGTAACTCTAACCCCTTGGTATCTAAGTATTTCACCAATAAGTTCTCCTTTACCTGACCCGACATACCTTCCACATATATCACCATCTCTGATAAACACAAACGTCGGAACTTCGATAACTTCCATATCTTTCAAGAATTGCATACAACTATCATTCTCATCTCCGTTCATTCTTGCAAAAACTACAGTGTCCCCCATTTGTCGCGATAATTTCAAGACAGTCGGATATACCTTAACACATGGTCCACAATGTTTTAACCCAACATCAAGAACCAGCAACTTGCCATCAGCCTTATGTTCTTGAATCAGATTTTCAACATCTTCTCTTGAGTGTAATTGAATTACAGCTGAATGATTGTCTCCATAGTACAACACATCTCCCATGAGTTCATCGGGACCGATTCCTTCTTCTTCATGAATTTTCTCCATACTTTTGTAAAAACTGAAGTGGGGAACTTTTTCAATCTTTTCTCTTTCACAGAGCGCTTTTGTTTTATCATTTTCATCACCCATTACAAAAACGAACTCAACGTCGTTACATGTTCTACTCAAATCCACCATGAAAGGGTATATTTTACGACTATTTTTACTATGACTTGCCGCGAATTCTACTACTACGAGCTTGTCTTTCGCTGTTTGAAGAGCGATATCGAATTCCTCGATACTATGAACTTGTTGAACTCTCTCATCAGTACTTTTTCCCTTCTTGGAAGTGGCTGCCGAAGTTGCTTTTGTAATGAACTTCTTGTGACTTGTATGGAATGTTGTTGTTGGAAATGGTTTGTGTAGTGTAGGGAAAAGAGAAAGGGTGCTTGAAGTGCAATAAGGAGAGGAAAAGGGGTCTGCTTTTACAGTAGAAGGATGTTGTTTAAATAAAAAGTTCTTTAGTGTATTAGTGGCAGCCATGAAATATGGAGTTAAAGAGTATTAGAAATTGAGTTGAAGAGAGAGTTCTCAGATATTGCAGCTTCAGATATCTAGAGAGAGCTATACAAATATAGCCGAGAGAGATGAAACTGTGGATATTCTGCTTGCTTTTGATTTTTTTCAATGATCAAAAAGCATATCCACTTATTTGCTCTGTGGCTCATAATAATCCACAACTTTTCTTTTTGGACCTACATAGAGTGGAAAAAATCATTCCTCTGCTTTGATAGTGCTACTTCCAGTGGGCTTTCTGACCAAGTTTATATTGGGTTTAATGACACTCTAATCATGAACCTAACACCCTATGACTTAAGTAAACTAAGGATTATGCGAAGGAAAACTCTAGAACTAGGACAACTACCATAGTCCAATTCTAGGACAACCGATCCAAGCCTTTAATCATTCCCCTCTTCACCCCATTACCAATCTCGATGTTAGAATCATTTCCCTCTCTACCGCTCAGATTGTGCCACCTCACGTCCAAGTTTTGTACTATAACAGTTGTCCCAGTTGTAGTCACTCCCTTATCTGAATTACACAAATCAGTAATGCAACACCCCAGATTTAACAGTGGTCAGTCAAACACAATACAAGTAACGATCGGGGCTTTATTGACACCGAGACTATCGCCACAGTTGGCTTCAGAGTGAGAAAATAACTCTGCAGATAAACGTGCTAGGAAGAAGTGAAATCTTGGAATTGCACTACCTTCGGAGAAACTTCTGCTGGATGACCATCGCAGTACCAGTTAAAAATCCCATACTACTAGGACCGGAGTGGCTAAGTAAAATGGCACCGATGGAAGTTAGTCTTTACAGGGAGATTCAAGTTGGAAAGAATAGGTACATGTAACAATTACTAGATGAAAGTGTTCTAAGGGTGCGTTTGGCACAGAGGTAGTTGAGGGTGGAGTTTAGTCAACGGGAAGAGTCAAGGATGGAATTCAAATCCTGGTGTATTTGGCATAGATGAAATTAGAGTTCAAGGTAGTTGGAACCACTTCACTTAATGGAAATTGAAATCACACCTCCCCCATGGAAGTTGGAACTCCATCCTATACTTATAAATTTACTTTGCTAATTAAAATATAATTAGATTTTATTTTACTTTAGAATTTATAATATATTTTAATTAGTAATTTTTAATATTTTAATAATATTTTGTTTTTTTCACATTCAAAAATGGAAACAAAATCTTATTATTTTTAAATATATTAGTATTGTTGAAACAGAGGGAGTAGTTTTTATCGATAAATATTATTACATGAAACTAGTTGGAAGCCTAACAAGCTAAGCTCCAACGACATACTACTACATTAATTGAACAGGTTGTTGTGTTAGCCTACCAGCGAGCCTCATGGGTAACCTTGCCAAGGAGAGCCGAAGCGGATGGGGGGGCGAGATTGTGTCACAAGGGGGCAAGCCAACTCTACCTTCCATGTTAATTTCTGCAATATTACGTCATTGTTGATAAATTATTAAATTTAAAATAACAAAACTCTATTATTTAATATTATATTTACTTAATTTAATTAATAATTTAAATAAATTTTCAATCCAAATATAAAATTATTTCCACTAAAATTATATTTACATAAAAATTAATTATTATTGTTGATAAATTATTTCTTTCATTAAAAAATAATAGTTTTATTTAAAGAATATTTATTATTAATATTATATTTATTTAAAATAATAATTTAAATAAATTTTCACTTTGAATATCACATTTATATTATATATATTATATTTAAAATTAATATTATATTATATTATATTACATTAAAATTATATTATATTACATTAATATATTTTATTATATTAATACTATACTATATTACATTAATATTATATTATATTATATTAAATTTATATTATATTATATTATATTAATATATGTAGTATTTTATATTAATATTATAATATATTAAAATAATATTATATCATATTTATGCTATATTTAATTAATATTATATTTAAAATTAATTTAAATAATATGATTTTTTTTGAAGCATTTAAATAATATGATATTTACTTCATTACTAATATCACATTTATTAATTTACTAGTATTTTATGTAATTATTTATTAAAATATACATTATTACATATTTTTGGTTGGTAGCCTAGCAACAAGCTGGGCTCCGACACCTTTTTGAATAGCAATGCCTAATCTATGAAAAATAAAGCTACCAAAATTAATTAAAATTATTTTTTAAAAAAAAATTAGTGATTCACAAATACATTTATCAGCAAAGAATATATTAATAAATAAATATTTTGAAAAAGAAGAATGACACAATCAAGGTATTGAAAGCGTGAAGCGTTTTTTATTTTTACGAAACGATGCGTATGTTGAAGCGTGAAGCGTCGCTTCATGATTGATGTTTGAAACAGATTTTTTCCTATAAATAATGGTAATTTGTTATTAATAATTTAATATTTAGGAAGATAATAATTGCATAAATTTAATATAAGTCCAGTTAATTTCAAAAACAGTAGCGTGACACACTGATTCAATTTAGTTTAAGTCGGAGGTTCAAAACCCCCTAAAAATGACATGACTAAGTCAAAAAACGCATCAATTAAAGGAATCTTCCACTTCATGGTAGATTCACTTCAAAGCGAATTGGAAAAATCTGAAGCGAAGCGTACGAAATATAGCGTGAAGCGGCGCTTCATGGTAGATTCGCTTCATAACTACGTTTCGGGGCGAATTGGAAAAATCTAGAGCGAAGCGTATGAAGCGTAGCGTGAAGCGGCGCTTTTAAAAACCATGGACACAATTATCAATTCTATCAATAATCATGTCAAACAGGATGGAAATCAATCGGGTTTCTAGGTAGTTGGAAGTTGTGAAGTGTTCATGGCTTGGTCTCTCCTGAAGTAATCATGAGATACTACGAGGAAATAACTCCATTGTAGTAACTCTGCGGACCTTGGTAATATCATACACAAAGTTTCAGCATGTGATGTCCAGGTTCATCTCTCCCACAGTGAATTCATAAAAGAAGGAACAATAAACTTTCCAATGAATGTTTTTTTTTTCTTCATGTGGAATTACTGAGGAAATTGATTAAACAAATGCATTTGCAGAAATCCCTAGACACTTTAACATCTGAATTACCGTATATTTTAGTACATCATGAATAAAAACATATACCGGTGGCGAGGATCACTAGGGACTAGGGTCTTACTTTATTAATATCTTTTTACATTTCCTACAGGCAAAAAAAAAACAAAGAACAAAAGGTATTTATGAACGCGCAATTGGGGATATATTTATTTATTAATTAGAGGATATAGTTATAGGACAGAAACGGTGTCTCAATATCAATTTTGGGTTAACCTCTATGTAATTATTTTTTTAATTCCTAATCTAGCCCTCACTAATCCTAATTAGTGATTAATTTTAATTAGTAAATTCTTAAGTAATTGAGGATAGATTAGTTTGATTTTTTATTTTAATTTGTGTGAGTGAGGAGTAGAAGGAGGGGAAAAAAAATTAAGTGGATTTTTTTTTTTGAAAATGAAAGATGATTGTGATGAGAGAATTGCTACTAAGAGGTTGAAAAATTGATTTTTTTTCTTTGAATCCACCATTGTTGCAGCTGAAAAAGCTCGGTGCCGGCATGGTATTCAACCAAAAACCCATGCCGGCATTGTCGGAAATTTTCAAAATTTGTTTGCCACTATCCGGAAATTTCTTAAGAACCTGATCTTCAAAACCTATTTTTTCTGGTTTTAATAAGTCTACTTCTGGCACAGTTAGGTGATTTTCGAGCATGCCGGAACTACTTCCGGCACGGTTTTTGCTTAATTTTTATGCCGGAACATGATGAAAAGTATCCAGAAACTTGATTTTTTTTTTCACTTAACTACCGGGATTGATAGATTTATATCGAACATGCCGACATTTAGTTCCGGCATTGAATTTCATCACTTTCGGCATGGTCTTCATCATTTTCGACATGTTCTTCATCACTTCCGGCATGTTCTTCATCATTTCCGACATGTTCTTCATCACTTCCGGCGTGATCTTCATCCTAAATAATCATGCCGGAACTCACTTCCAGCGTGGTATTCATCCTAAATAATAATGTAAATTCTTGAGAAACCCAAGATATCGGCATGGTCTTCATCATAAATAACCATGTCGGAACTCAGTACCGGCATGGTCTTCATCTTTTCCGGCGTGTTCTTCATCTTTTCCGGCGTGTTCTTCATCTTTTCCGGCGTGTAAATAAAAAATAAAAAATTAGGAGCCGGCAGAGAAGGAACGGTTGAAGAACGATGAAATTTTTTTTTTGAAAACCTAAACCTAAAGAACTGCCGGAACTAATATTAGAAATGAGGATATATGTTTTGGTTTTTGATTTTAATGTTTTAGGGGAAAGGGTATAACAGTATTTTCATAAAGTTTTTTAATTAAACAAAAAGTATTTTAGTAATTTCATATCAATTGGTCAACCTTTAGCCGAAATCATGAGGTGGGGGAAGAAATCAATATCCCCCAATTTGGCGTTCAAAATTTATTAGGAGGTTTCACATGCAACTTCAAGAAGAAGGAAATAGCAAGAAAGTGATAACTGATTGTTATTACTTATTATCCCTATGCTTAGATAAAGTAAGTGCGTCTGTTGTGATTTGGTTTTGTGTTTATGTCAATTAGATGGAGAAGAAAACAGATGCAAGAAACCAAAGCGTATACTATATTGTTTCACTAAACTACAAAAACTTGGGAAAAGTTTTTGCTCTAGCACGTTCACGTCCATTAGATCCTGTAGATGTGATGTCATCTAATCTTGAGGTTTAACCATAATTAATATGAGGATTTATCAAAAAAACTAGTTGTTTTAGTCTAATCTTGTTATCAATGTGCACGGTTCTAGTTCGATGCAATCTCCACCGCCGTTCACCACCTCCAACCACCGCAAAATTCATAAATAATCAAACCCTTTTCTAATACGCATCTAACTTCCGGAGGATCTTAGCAAAGCAATTTGAAAATGAATCTTTTTCTTAGTTGCAATTTTGATTATTGAAATAAAATTCAAACCAATCTTATCCTTTTGAGTAAGTTTTGATAGTTTACTTATAAACAGTTTCAAAAACTCTCTGTGATTGTAACAAATGGTGCCTACAAATCAATAAATGGCGCTTTATTGCTTTGATACCCTTATTGCTCAGTAGAATGAATAATGAACTAGTAGAAGATGGTCAACACTAAGATATGAACAATACCCGAATGTAGTTGAATTTGTTCAAAGCCTTGGAGCATATAAACATGAGGCTCGATTGAAGAGTGGATGAAATTACAAAAAACAGAGAAGGATTGATTGATTAAGCGGGATCATTACTAGTTTACCACCATCATTTACTTGTTCAAGCTATTGATCATAGATGTGGATACGGTGTTGGTAATGTTAGAGAAGTGAAAATAAATAATCTTTCGTCCTGGCAGGTAAGTTAATTACAGTGGAGTGATAAACGGAAGCCATAGACTAGAATGTAAATTGGTTTTTAAATAAAATCTTCATGTAACTATGGTTAAACCCCTAGGTTAGATGACATCACATCTACATGATCTAATGGTCGTGAACGTGCTAGTTCAAAATTGCTCTAGCACTGTTGGAGCAAAAACTTGCAGTAAAAAAGATCCCTCTATTACATCAACAAGTAAAACAAACCAGTCCCTACCACTGGATTTAGACAAGACAGGAGAACCAACCAGGAACAAGATTTCAAACATCTTGTTTTTGTTTTCTTGTGGATCTAAGACTCTTCTACACTCATTGAGTTGTAATATGTCTTTAGATTTAGTTCCCACAAATTGCCAACTGGTTGTTCAAGAAATAGCATGAAGACTTGGTTCCCACAAAGAGTGATTCTACACTCACAACGTTCTGCACCGCGATCTGTACAACGAACGGATCGAACGGCTGCTAGGGGCGCCCTGTGGGGAGCTAACAGGAGTGGGCCATTATGTGGGGTCCACCAAAAAAATTATGTCACTCTCTCTCCGCGGGACACCAGCTCGGTGCGTTTAGCATTTTTGTCCCACAAATTGCCAACTAGTTCAAGAAATAGCATTTGTAGTTACAAGGCCATAATTTGAAACTTATCAGCAAAAAGAATCCATGTATCTGCTTTCCCTATATGCCTATATCCGCGTTCTACAAGTGGACACTACTCATGTGTAATCATGCTGATTCCCATCCTATCAAGAACAAGCCTTTGGCTTTGATAGACAGGATGCTCTCCTTTTTTGGTCTGCACATCATACTACACAGATTAAACCCAATGCTAAAAGTGTGAGAATCAATGTGAAACATTTCCTAGTCTCCTTTATTGGATTTCAGTTCATAACTTCATACTTACTACTACACAAACCACATGCCTCGGTAGAATAATTACTGATTCACTTTACTTACATGCATAACATGAAGAAGTACACCAAAATTGAAATTAGAAACAGAGCAAATTATGAATAACTTTTTCTAAGCAATAGACTGGATTAGTAATTTGTTTTTCATAATTATAACAAAGCTTTGTAACACTATTAGTTTAGTTCTTCTACAAAAGAAAAAGTCTGAAAAGTTAACAGTCTTACAGTGATGCTGATAATAACAATGAGAAGCAAAACCAATTATAATTAAACTCCAATAAAATAAAATTAAGACTAACTAAAACTAAATAAAACCTAAATTCAGATCTATTCTTCTCCTCCATGCCACTATCAAAAGCCACAATCTAACCCACATAAAATTCATCCACCAAAAGAACTAGATCTGAAGACATTATAAGTCTAATAAGATAAATAAGAGAAAGATAAAAACCTAAAAAGGAGTAGAAATTATGAAATTAAGATCGGTACCTCTCCTCCCTACTGCTGAACTATGTTTCTGATGATCTTCTTTCTCTAATTAGAAACTGGTTTTCTACAAAGAATCATATGCATTGGTGAAAAAATCCCAGTTTCACCACCTCTAGTTAAGTAATCAGCAGTTACAAACAACATCTCATGAACATCAACAGTTCCTTTAGGAGCAATCCCCAAAGCAGAAAGCACAGTAACCACCACATGATTCCTCCAGTAAGCAAATCTACCCATTTTCAACCTTGTCCACCATGGATTTGATGGTGGTCTAGCTAAATCTTTCTCTTTAACAATTTCAAACCCAACTTTTTTAGCAATTTGAGAAACCTCATCATAACTTCTTAACCCAGGTAAAGCATCACCTCTTTCAATTCCTTGAATGATTTCAACATGTTCAGAATTCTCCCCAACATATTTATCAGTGGTTACCCATTCATAAGATACATACATAGATCCAGGTTTTAAAACCCTAAAAATCTCAGAATAAACTTCTTCAAGTTTAGGAGCATGACATGTAGCTTCAATTGAATAAGCACCATCAAATGTATCATCTCCAAACGGCATTTTAAGAAAATTACCACAAACCACTTCACATAATGAATCTAACCCAGCTTTCTGATTATGAGCCTTAGCTCTTTTAACTTGATATTCATTAATAGTAATACCAACAACATTAGCTTTAGAATGAGAAGCAATAGCTCTCATAGGACCACCAACACCACATCCAACATCTAATATTTTATCACCAGATTTAACATTGATTAGATCTACAGCCATTTCTTCGTGTAATCTTGTTGCATCTTTATGTGATTTCCCAGGAATTGAAGGACTAAAATGAAAAGACTGACCCCAACCCCATTCATAAATATCAGTAACAAGATTATAAAAAGTATCAACAAAAGCAGGCACTTTATCAGGTTTTTCAATTTCTTTAGGACGCGAGAAAAATGACCAGTATTGTTTATACTTATCTTCAACTTTTTCTCTTGATATTGATCCTCCTGATAGATCTATACCTCTTTTTCCTTTCACTTCTGCTGATCCAAAACCACAAACGAACCAGTATAATCCTCCAGCGATTATGAAACCAGCAGTACAGATTAGAGTTACTGTATCCATATTTTTATGAGGATGAAAGAGAAAACTAGATGAAGAAAGTGAAGAACCAGAGCTTTGTTGAGACAGAGAAACATAAACAATAGGCAGACTGTTAAATAAGTATTACTTTTTTTTTACTAGTATGTCTTTTTGATTTCGTACTTTACGTTCTCTTTTAAGTAAGATACAACTTATTGTCTTTACAAGACACGTATATTTTCTTTTGGATCTTCCTTTGACATTTGTGCAGTAAAGGATCTAGTTTTTTTTCTTTGTTTATTTATGACTCGATTTGCTATTATACGCCGATAGCGATGTGATCTATGATCTGTATTCTGTATACTTTTCAGCAGGATTTACGTTATATTCTTTGGATTTGTCTCTTTATTTATCGCATTTATATGCGTTACGTTTTTTACACGGTTTCCGTTTTGGAATTGGAAGAGATTATTTACTGCCTACAATTAAACGTAGGTGAAATAAACTCGAGTATCAGATTCATTGGAGTTTAAATGTCGGTATGATTTTCGTTGTTTCGGGAGGTGTTATTGACCTTTGTTATGACGCGGAGTTTTGATCTCAAGTGGGCCCACCGATTGGCGCCAAAGTCGCATGATAGAGGCGGGTCTTTCGGTTTTTCAAAAAGGTACTTTTTACTTTTCTAAAGAGCTGCGCGGACTATTCAGACTTCGGACTTCTGAGGAATTGAAGGTCCAGTTTTAATCTGTTTTGCAAGGAGGACACATGTATTGTTGTGGTCCGTGTTTTTGGCTTTTCGCCACTAGATTTTTTTTTTTGGAAGCCAAAGATGAAAAACCATTTACTCTAGGTAATCTAGAGAGAATGTCGGCTACCTTATTTTTTTCTTTTGGAATGTGATAACATTCCCAAGAGATGTTTCTACTGAATTTTTTTGGATATCTTTAATCATGTTGAAAAGGCGCTATAGGAGTTTTCTTCATAGCAGCATCCACCACCGTCTTAGCATCAAGTTCGAAATGCATCTTCTTTAGTTTAAGAGAATGGGCCCATTTAACAGCCTCCCACAGCCCCATACATTCAACCTTCTCGGCTCTTCTTATGCCTTCTAGTTGGATACATTTTGCTGCCTATTGTTCACCTGCACAATTTCGAATGATTAGTCCTATGCCCCCTGAGGAATTTTAAAAAGAACCATCACAATTAATTGTAACAAAACCAGAGGGAGGTGGATTCCAATGGGTTAATCTACGACGACATCTGTTGTTAGTAGAAACATCTTTGTTCCACTGAATTGCATGATCTTCAAAGAAGCTCTTGCACTTCTTGATCGACTTATCTGGTTGGACTGCAATGTTTTGGAAAACTTTGTCACACCTATCAGACCATAAGCACCATGTTGTGATTTCTCTTTTACAAATTTCCTCAACTGAGATCATTTTAGCATGTAAATCATCAAACCACGAACCAATCCATTCAGCCAAAGAAAAATTACCACTTGTAGACCAGCCAAACAGAGCAAACCAAACCATTCTAGGATGACTAAAATCTCGTAAAACATGAGCAGGCGAATCTTGTTCTTGTTCAGAATACGGACAAACATCAGCTACTCCCGAGACTTTCAAATTGAGAACATATCTAGTGGAGAGAAGAGAAGAAGAGGCCTTCCACACAAAGTGTCTAATCCTTGGTAGGAGTGGTAATTTCCATAAGGATTTAAACATTTTTACCATTATGTCCCCGACTCTGTCTGAGCCATTCTCTTCCTCATACATCTTACGGTAAGTAGATTTGACAGAGAAGGAGCCATGTTTCTCTAGAAGCCAAATTAATCTGTCTTGATTTACATGAATTGTGATACGAATAATGTAATTCACAGTGTTATCATCAAAAATATCCCGCAGAATATTAAGATCCCAAGAAGTGGAATCAGAGGAGAAAATTTGATGCACATACTTGTATTGTAGGTAAGAAAAACTTCCTTGTTTAGGAGATGGAGGAGTATTCATCTCTTTAATCCATCTATGCTTCCATATTAATATCTTCTTAGCATCACCCAAGCACCAGCAGTTTTACTGAGACAAAACTCAATTCAGAACTAATGCTTCGCCAAGACCAAGTTGTATTTGACTTCTTCTTCAAGTTAAATAGATCACCATCTGAGTAGTATTTAGATTGAAGGGATTTAGTCATCATAGAGTCAGTATCAGAGCACAGCTTCCAAGCAGACTTTGCCAATAAAGATTTGTTGAAAATCTTTAGATTCCTGAAACCCAAACCACCTTCTTCTTTGGGTTTTTGGGTTTGTTTCCAAGTTATAACGTGATTACCCGTAAAATACTTTTTATTTCTCCAATATCTTTGTTGAGAAGCTTTCATCTTACTGATGGTGAAATCAGGGAGTTTGAAACTTGTAATATGGTGGATGGGAATAGCGCTGGAAACGTTTTTGACCATGACAGATCTGCATGCTTCACTGATATTGATTTTGTTCCATTTTGTAAATCTGTCATCCATCTTGTCACAAAGAGAAGAGAAAGGAATCCGCTTTTTCCTTCCAACAAAAAAGGGTAACCCTAAGGTCGCGTTTGACACCTTTGATATCTCATCCTGGGTTGGGTTATCACCAAAATAATCGTCAAATCATGTTTGTCTTCTTTTTGTTCTAAGTTTGGATAGGGATATCATAACCCTCCTTAGTTTTAGTAGGCTAAAAAGGCAAGGTTTCACTATTCCCTCAAATATCTAGGATATCAAAATCCTAACCTGGAATGGTCAGTTATTTTGCCTTTAAAATTGGTAATTATCCTAATTTTTTTCACTTCACCCATTTTCACATTTATTTTTTTATTTTTCTACAATATTTTTTTTACAAACTTATTTTATAATAAAATTAATAATAGGTATATCAACCTTTTTATGGTAAAATTAATTATTAGACAAACAAAATATAACATACACCCATAAGAGATTTGATGGAAAAACAAACGTCATCTTTGCTAAACTATTTTAGAATAATCCTAATTAAGTGAGAGAAAACTCTAACCCAGTTAAGTTTTATGTTATTAAAGATGCCAAACACGGCCTAAGTATCTTTCTCAGAAATATTCAGATATCGAACTTGTAAAGTACCACTGACGAGTTGACATAACTCTGGATCCATATTAGAGCTGAAGAAAATTGTTGATTTGTTGAAATTTATCAACTGCCCGAAATATTTAGAAAATTGATCAATAACTTGGAGGAGATTGTTAACTTGAGTATCATTAGCTTTACATAATAATAAACAATCATCTGCGAATAACAGATGATTTATTTTTGGTACTGAACGAGAGATCTTCATACCAGTTAACTGACCAGAATTTTCACAATGCGCTAAATACCTCGAGAAGGATTCCATTGCCAAAATAAACAAATGTGGTGACAATGGATCACCTTGACGTATACCGCGATAAGGCTTGAAAGTTAAAGTAGGAGAACCATTGAGCATATATTCAATTTGAGTGGTAGAGATACACTAAGAGATGAGTTGTCTGAACTTATCCGAGAATCTAAAGTGTTTGAGAATATCTAATAAGAAACTCCACTCCATCCTATCAAAGGCTTTTGACATGTCCATCTTAAGAGCAAGATGACCACTAATACCTTATTTTCTCTTCATTGCTTGTACAATTTCCTGTACTAAACAAATATTCTCCGAAATTAATTTTCCTGGTACATAAGCAGATTACATGGGTGAAATGATTGACGAGATATGCCTTTTTATTCTCAAAGCTATAATCTTAAATATAATTTTATAGATTGTATTACACAATACTATTGGTCTGAAGTCTTCTGGTTTTTGAGCTATATGTACCTTTGGAATAAGAGAAACTCTTGTGTTATTTAACTGCTTTAGAAGATACCCTGAGTGGAAGAATGATTTAACCGGTTTGCAAACGTCATCTTTCACAATCTGCCATTGCGTTTGATAAAAACCAGGAGGAAAACCTTCTGGTCCTGGTGAAGTCCATGGCTCCATTGTCATCAAAGATGAATAAATTTCGTCCTCAGAAGCAATTGCTTCTAACTGTTGGTTATCCTTAGTTGTAATGCATTTGGGAATATATTGGAGAAAACTGATGTTGTCTGTTGGAGAAGAAGATGTCATAATATTTTGATAGTGATTCTTGAGGAGCTCTGAGAGAGAATCTCTATCATTACACCATGTACCATCTTGAGCCAACAACGAGTCAATTCTATGACGATATTTTCTTCTATTCATTCTAATATGGAAGTACTTATAGTTCAAATCCATATCATTGTAAAAATGATTTCGAGCTTTCTGTCGGTTGGAACTAGCTTGAATGTCATTGAGTTTCCTGATTTTGCTCTAATTTAATTATCTCCTTAGTTTTGAACCGTTGATGTCAGAAGCCTGAAGAGTAGAAATATTCTGTTGCAGCTATATTATGGAGTTAATGATATTACTGAACATACTTTTACTCCATTGTGACAAAGAATGTCTTGTGGCAGACAACTTATTAGCAAACACAAAAGCATTAGAACCAGAAAACCTAGCAGACCATGCAGTTTTAATTTTGTCAGAACAACTACCCTGAGATAACCAGTGCTCAAAAAATTTTTCCAGTTTCTACCCATAACTCTATTTTTCTTACACAGTTCTAATAAAATAGGGGCATGGACTGAGCAATTCTGAGATAAGTGAGTAAGGATAGAATTTGGGTATGAAATAAACCAATAACTGTTGACAAGTGCCCTATCCAACCTAGATTTAATTTGACCAGTACCATGTTTATTGCTAGTCCACGCAAAAGGGTTACCACAAAAGCCCGTATTAGAAAGATCAACATCATTGATTAAATCAAGAATATCACTGAGAGTAGATTGAGAGGTCTGAGTATTTCTATCATTAGGCGAAAGAGTGATATTTAAATCACCAATTAACACCCAAGTGGTATCTATAGAGCTACTAAGTTGATCGATATAAGACCATTGAGCATCTTTTTCATTTGCATAAGGAGTACCATAAATACATGTCAAAAACCAAACTCCTCTACTTGAGCCATTCATAACTTTTGCATGGATTATTTTTTCAGATTGTTCAACAATATCAAGTTGGAATCCATCCTTCCAAAGAAGATTAAGATCTCCAGCCGAACCTATAGAGGGAACAAAGACTTTGTTCGGCATACCTAGAAAGCTACAGAGTCTAAGAATTCTATTATCATTTATCTTAGTTTCACTTAGGAAAATGATATCAGGTGAGTGGAGATGGTTAAGAAGATATAAGTGATCACGAGTATCATTGCCTAGAAAACCCATATGATTCCAACTCAAAACTTTCATATTGGCTAAAGAATGTAAGACTATGAAATTACTACTTAACGGAATAACTTGAACAAATAAAAAAACTTAAGTAGAGAAAAGGAAATAAAAGAAAAAGTGTCTAGGAAATACCAGGGTGGATATAGCAGCAGCCTGATAGGTGTCTAAAACACCTTATTATTTATCTATTGTTTATGCTTTCTCTGCTAGTTTTCTTGTAAATTATGTATCTTATGCTTTGTTTTTGATTATTTAGGTACTTTGGAGTCATTTGGATCAAAAGAATAAGAAACAGCGCAAAAGTCTCATCTCATGTGCAACTGTTGTTGGAGGTGGATTATTTCTCATTGTTTGCTTTTATTTCTTCATCTCTGTCTGAAAGGTATGTCGGCTTTAGTGATGCAATTTCTGTCTGAAAAGCACGACTACCTTAGTGATGAATAGAAATTGAAGATATGAAGTGGGTTTAAGAAGTAAGAGGCAGCTGATGTTGGCGGAGGAACTCGAAAGAAGGGCGAAAGCATTCACTCGGAGCAAGAAGAGAAAAACGTCATTTCTTTGTGCAGTGCTATTGGGAGCTTAGTGGTGGACAAAGGGCTTGTCAACTGGGTACCCCATATCTACTTCACTTGAGTGGGGTTAAATCCAACCTCAATTCCCACAGAAGACCTAAAATTCAGAGAAGCAATAATTATTTCTTATCATTAGCCTGTCTATCCTACTCCACCTAAATTCGATAGCAATGGCTTCTTCAGTTCATATAAATAGAGACGTTGTAATGGTGAGATCGAGAGATTCAGAGATGTAATTGGTGGTAGTGAAACATGCTGCTCCTTCTGGTGGAAGATCGACGTGTTTAAATGAAAATGGGTTTGACTAAATTCTAAGAGCTGAAAGAGGATGGTGATGAGATGGAGAGGGTGTGACGAATTTGATGTTCATATAAGTTGACATGATGGAGGTTTGTGTTGAATTTACTTTTAATAGCAATTGAATGAAGAAATTGAGATAAATTTGATGATTAGGGTTTCTGGGTTTGACATTTAGATGTTTGAATCTAGAGGAAATTGGGGTTTGTATGTGTGGAATGTGCTTAAATCAAAGATGGGTTCAGCTTAGATTTGGGTTAAGATAATAAGCTGAACTGGTGGCAGGGTGAAAGTGGGGTTGTCTTTGACTGAGTAGCACTGAGAAGAGAAGAACATCATTGTTGATGGCCAAAGAAGAAAGAACTGATGATGTTGTTGGTGGTTTGTAGGAGCTGCATGTTCTCAGTAGATGAATGTTAGGTTGCAGGCATGAACTGAGATGGGTATCTTGGATTTGATGGCTGAGAAGTTAAATCACAGTTGATGATTTGATTTCGAGTTGGAAGAATGGCAGTTGATTCAGGTGTAATTGAAGCTTCTACTGTGAATGGCGGAAACAGCTGGGAAGTTGCAGTGCAGGTACAGATTTTGGCCTGTGTAATAAGGCCTTTGTGGTTTTGGCTATTGCATTCAAGAAGATAAAGCATATACAAATGCAGATGATGTCAGTGAATGGTGTTAGAAGTAAATGGTCAGTTGGTTCAAGTTCTGGAGTGCAACTTCAGCTGAAATATGATGATGCTGGACTGTTTCACAAGGTTTCTGGTGGGATGATTTTCTGCAGACTGAACTGGCTCGATTTGGGGAGAAATAAAGGGTAGTTCAGGCAAGCAAGGAATGAGGTTTTGCATAGTAGTCTGGTAAATGTTTGGCATTGCCTTGGATCGAATTTAGAAGCTTACATGGACAGGAAACTTCAGTACCAATCAGTTTCGGCATTGGATAGAGCTTGGGTTCGTGAAAACTGCTACCAAGTGGTGTTGTTGCAGTTAGTTGACAGAGATGAATGGATATGATCGGAGGCATTTTGGTATTTGTGTATGCCGATAAGATAGCAAATGGAGGCAGTGATGCTGTAGTTCAAGATGTAATGCAAGGACAATGGCTGTGTTGTTGCAGTTGGTATTGAAATGGCAAAGCTGCAGATTAGATGGAGCTATGGAGTGCAGTTAGTGGAAACAACAGCAATGAGATGCAAATGGGAGCTGGTGTTACAGGCAGTTCAGATGATGTGCAGTGGGTGTGTGGAATTAGACTACTGAAATGCACTGGTGATGATAGGAAAGAAGGAGATGATTTGTATGAGTTGCAGTTGTTGCAGTCAAGAGAAGCTGTTGATATAACTGGTGCAAATAGTATGTGGGTGTTATATGGTTCGGGATTGTGACCAAGAAAACGGGTGATTGCATGCATGGAAGTTCAGGTGAAGCAGTTGGTGGTGCTGGGAATTAGGAGGATGAACTGAATTTGGCATTGATAATGAGCAGAGAAGACTATTCTAGTTGGACAAGAAGTGAAGCTGGTGAGATGCATGTGCAACAGCCATCTTGGCTGGGATTATGGCTCGTGCAAGGTAGCTTAGGCTTGTGCATAATAGCAACAGCCTTGGATCATCTGATTTAGTAATTGATTCAGTCTGACTTACTCGGCATTGACTCAGTGACTTTGACTTAGTTGACTGGGTCACCTGAGGTATTTTCCGATGCCGGATTCCGGCCAAATTCCGGCGATAAACCCAGTTTTCCGGGACCACTTTTGGGGCGTATTTTATATGGGTTTTTCTCTCACATGGTTTCATGGGCTTGGTGGACTTTTTGGTGATGGACTTTGAAGACTAGACCTATTTTTGGAAGGGAGAAAAGCTACAAAAAGGGAAACTTCTACAACTTTCATATAACGTATTCTACTTGGAGTTTTGGAGAGAGACGCGGCTAGGGTTTGCTTTCATTTTATATTTTCATCTTCTTTATTTTATTTCAATTATTATTATGATGATGAACTCCATACTTATGAGTAACTAAAACTCTTCTTGATTAAGGGCGATTTCAAAGCTCGAAATATGAACTCATGATTGATATGCAATAGCTTGTTTTCTCTCAATTATTTCTGTTATTGTTTGATTTCTACTATGCTAATATTGTTTATGGATTATTTGTTAATGGTTTAAGTTCGAAATTGAATTGTTAGCTCTTAATTCTATTGCTAGTTTAAATACTGATGATGGGACTTTGTTAAGTACCTATATGTAGAAATTGACACTAGTAGGTGATTCATGCTTTTGAGTTCATCACTAGGAGCAACCTTATCTCACAAAACTTAGAGCACTTGTTTAAGTCACACCTAGTAAGCGTACCTCTAGGAAACTTGGCAAGTAGAAACCGGTAGTCGAGCGCTTCCGTATCCGGTGAGCTTAGGAGATAATAACGGAATAGTTGAGCGTACTAATTATTCTAGGGTTGTTAGTAACGAGATAATGTGAAAAACGTAGCTATCTAACAATTTGGTTTGTATTCCGTGGTCGAGAATGAACCTTTAATCAATTACATCTCATATTTGAATACAATTTACAATTTTCAGAATTTCTACAACACAATCATCTTTGCTAGGAATATTTGTATAACAACTTTTGCCTCATACCTCCCTTAGGACGATCCTGCTTACATTATACTACTTAATAGTGTAAAGAAAATTAGAGAAATATTATTTGCGAGTTGACACCTCGTTCACAGCCTCATCCAAGACATGGGAGTACTCCTTAGAATTATCATTCTCTTCATCAACCAGGTCATGCTTCATGCCATCAAACTCAATAATAGATGAATTCCCGCCAGTATTTTGCACATTACTCTGTTGAGACTCATTTTTCTGAGAGTCTAAATCTTCTACTTCTGAGATTCTCGATCTCTTAGGTCTTCTAGTATCTTCCTGGTCACCCTCTTGCTCCAACAATTTCTTTCTTCTAGCCTCACAGATTCTTTGGATCAACTCATCAAGATATTCACATATTTCCACACCATATGTTGTGGATAACTCATGATAGTATTGAATATATTGTTCATTAGTGTATCTTTTTATATTTAAATCATGTGCTATATTAGCACATTCTTCCTTGTTATGGTCGACTGTCCAGCAGTGAGGACACAAATTATGTGGTTCACGTTCCTAGTGGTATCTAACCCAAGTCACACCTCCAGCCCTAGTGTTCCACCACCCACCTCTAAAAAGAGGTTTACTTAGATCAATTGTCATTCTGGTAGATATCATAGATCCATAAGTGGGTCGACAATTCTCTAGTTTTGTCTAAACTTTTGGGCCTAATTCAACTAGAGATTCGCCTATCACTTGAACTGAGTGGTGTTCCAGCAATAAATTTTTGAATTAAATTGTCCACTCCTGATGAGTAAACTTCCAATATTTTAAAGGAATGGATTCATCATAAACAAGAAGGTTTAGGTAAGACTTACAAACATTCCAATGAGTTTTCTTTAGTACCGCTTCCATTTTTTCTTTAGTTTGAAACTTGAAAAGAAATATATTTTTGTCCAAAGCACGGATCTCCTTAAATTTATATGGCTTCCATAGTGATTTCAGTTCTTGCCTCACATCATCAGTTTCCACAGAGTCTTCAACAAAAAGTTTGCCTATTAAAGTATGACCTCTTTCTTCCTTTGTAATTGATAAATCTTTCACCGAACCAAATGATTTTCGTAACCTCATAGCAGTGATATCACGGATATTGGCGTTTTTAAGTTGATAAGTTTTTGCAGACACTAGATTCTTAGAGGAGAATTCCATAATGCTTTGATGAAAAATGGAGATAAGAGATTCGTCTAAAGAGTGTAGGTGAAAGATCCACCTTTCTTGGTTATAAAGAGTGAAAGAATTTTGAGGTAGACCAAAAATAGTTATAGGAAAATAATGGAAATCTTGTATTCGTAACCTCATAGCATAAACTATATTCGGTGATCTGGCATTAATGGAGAGAAAAAATGATGGAGGAGACATCAAAGTCGCTATGACAGATTGCTGATGACGGATGACTACAATAACTATGTTTACCAATTCTTGCTTGATTCCCGGAGAATAACTGTAATGCCGCCAATTAAGCATTTACAAAATTTGAAAGATTTCTGACTCATCTGAACTGGGCAACTTGACTCGGATTGAGTGAAGAGAAATTTTAACCTGACAATCACATGGATTGATTGGTACTTTGGAATCATATAGATGATTCTCTGTAATATACTAGTTCATACTGTTGGGATCCATCATGAGAATGATGGGTTGTAAAACTGCTGAAGAAGGAGATAACTTGCATACTGAATTTGGTTGGAACAATACTGCTTGAAACAAGAAAATGGTAATACATGTCCAATAATGGATGCCTTCCATGATATACAACGGACGAGGCCCAACAGAAAATTAAAAACTCATTAGACAGATCATAATAGCAAAAGTCTTAAGAACTAGAATAAGAAAACAAGTGAAGTGGAAGATTTAAAGAGAGATCATATAAAAGAACTCAGGTTTAATATATCCGAACTGTGAATAAAAAGAACATATAAACATTAAGAGAAATGAAATCATGAAACAAAATAAGAGAAAGAAATTCCGAAATTTCAAAACTGAGTTGACTCAGTTTTCGGCCGATTCGCATAGCCTTCTTTCTCTTATTGATTTGGTAAGCATTTTGATTTTCTAATTTTTCCTTTGTGGTGCTAATAGTTTGATTGGTTTTACTTTCCTCTGGAGTTATTATTTTGTTTGTATAGACGACATTGAGGTGCTTTTAGAGAGGTTTTTTGTTATTGAGAATTTCTAAAATCCTAGGTGGCATCAATATTTTTTAAAACCCATACTCAATTAGAGATCGTCTATCTAAACCAGTGGTGGTTGGGTAATCAAAATTTAATATGACGTGAAAGTTTGAGTTTGGAGGAGAGTATGAGTTTTTGGAGACTCTCATCATCATTTTTTTATTATTTTAATTAATTTTTTAGATTTTGTGAATTATGTTTCTATAAATAAGCGAAAAGTATATCAAAATAGATATGGATACAACTACCACTAGATATGCTTATCAGAATAAGATTTGTATATGAATTTTATGTTATTAAATACCATTTTTTATGTCTACACATATGATAAATACTCATACTCTATTGGAGATGCTCTAAGGTGCTTCTAGAGTTATTAATTTCAACGAATATACTAAAATCATACGAAGTACAAAACAAATTAATCCTCGTAAGATTACTTGGGATATACTTTAAGAAAAATAAAATTCAAAACTTCTAAAAGTAAAAGAGGAACCCTTTAGATTTGGAATAAAATTTGAAAACATTTTCCCAATGTAAAAGAGTTGATTTTTTTGCAAAGTAAATATTTTTTTCCGACTTCTTTAATTGAGTTTTGTTTTTGAAGAACTCATACAATCCAATTATGATGAACGTGGCATTACCAACTAAGCTAATGAAGAAAATTCAAATCAAGCCGAACCAAAATTTTCACTTGAATTTTTCGAACAATTATTATTATAAATTACCAATTTTCGCTCGTATTTGTTATAATTCAAAACAAATACCACAAATATGTTTTTCACTTGATTCGATCCTTAAAATGTTTTAAATTTTGTTATATGTTTAAGGAATCTAGGTATACTAGTTTGAGCTTTGTTTAGGCTTACTCTTATGGCTAGATTGGAAGTCCACGTCAGCTAGAATACCCACCATAGTCTTATGGTCATTCCAATCTAGCATCTAGATGCAATGAACCATTCCGTGAAAATGAGAATTTGGTCGCACTGAATGGAACATCGCAACCATCTCAGCTGTTAGATCAAAAAATAAAATAATCTTGTTGAACCATTCCGTGAAAAGTAGAATTTTGGTTGCGCTGAATGAAACAACGGAACTAGCTGGCTACTACTTAGCATTCGATATATATCTGGAGAGAAAAGTGGAAGAAAAGAATAGGCAACGCTTTTTGTTTAATCTAGAAGCAAAACTAGCACCATAAGACTTAGACTTAGACATGATATGACTTTGAACCTCTATATACATTTAAATAAAGGACGCTACAAAGTTTAATCCTTGAACCAAGCATTAGAGCGTTCTTGCTTCAGAAGAAGGGTGAAGAAAGTACTGGGTGAGTAGGAATATTCTCTTGTTTATTAATAGAGTACTGCTAATAACCTGAGATCATGTGCCGGCCAAAGAAGTATTTTAATCATGATTCATTGTCGTAGGGGTGCAGAATGGGTAGGATTCGTCGAGTTTGGCCTCACCCGCCACCCTACCCGTTGATGGGGGTGAATCGGGTGATAGAAATTATCACCCGCACACTACCCATCTTACAATGGATTGATTTTAAACCGACCAAACATTATTGCAGGTTAGGTCGGGCGGGTGCGGGTTGTTGAAGGGTGAATATGATTTTTGGACCTACCCGTCCTAGTCTCACTAAATGACAACACTTTCTAGGAATGATATGAGAGAGAACTTGTTTTCCATTGTACTATGAACCACCTTATATAGACTTTCCTAAAATTCCTTATATTTATAACATCATGACACATGTCATAAACCTCCTTAATTACCACTAATGCCATTCCTTCTCTAATACAATCTTCTCCTTTTCCATTTATTCCCTTTTTATCCTCTTTTCCTTATGGATACTTCTTAGTGGACTTGGGCTTTAGTCCCCATGTTTCATGTTGGGTTTGGCTCCCTTTTAGGGGAACCCTAGCCCTATTATGGGGTAATAATTTTTATGTATCAACATTAGTCCCCTGGCTATTGGGTTAATTGTCAAATAATGCCATGAACCTACTTGAGGCAGACCATCTTGGTTATGGGCAGGCCTTATTTAGTTAGGCGCCGGGTGCCGTTAGTAGTCTAGGTATAGTTATTCATGCGAGTGACTCGTGCTTTACACGATACTAGTGTTGCGTCTAGCATTTTATACAGACTGTTGTACACCTATCTGGGATATGAATGAATAATGTAAAAACTTATCTTCTCTCTAATTGCTTCTGCAACTTCTCATCTGTAACAATGTCTTCTTCTTATTATTCCCCCAATTCGTCTAAATCTTCTCCTAATTCATCTAGTTCTTCTCCTAATCCTTTAATCCCTTCTGTCTATTCCCAATTATCTCAATCCATAGAGATAGAAGTTGTTCCTGATTCTCCAATTTGTAGTGAGTTTACTACAAGTGGTATCAAAGCAGTCGATTTTGAGACTGCTATCATGAGTAAGTTTAAAATTGCACTCCTCTCCTCCATAAATATGATGTTAGTTGAAGATTTTAAAGCTTTCGGAGAACATTTGTTGAAGAAAGAACTTGGAACCAGTGATAATTTAATGAAAACACTATCAGGTTCTAACTCCCAAGCTGAATTAAAAGTGGTTTTCGAAAGCAGACTAAGCTTCACTAAAGGAATTGAAAGTACGGGTATGGATTCACAGTTGATAAATGATACTGGAAATTTAAAATCTGGATCTGGAAACATTGGTTTAGTTGAATCTGAGTTTATTGAGTCGAAGCTGACTAAGGAAAAATTTGACATCAATTTGAAGTCAACTCCACTCGATTCAGGTGAAGATTCACGTTCGGATACAGTATTCTTACCAAATCCTTCAACTCCTAGTGCAACAGATGAAGGTAATTTCCAATATATACCCGTAGTTGAATTCTCTTGTGTCAATGGATCTAGTGATGTTAATGAAGTTCAGAAATATAATAAAAAGTCAATGTTTCTGGATTATCAAGAGGGTAAACCATTCATTTCTAAACACAATTCTATTAATATTTCTTTGAATTCCCAAGATAGAAAGGTTACAAATGGTGAGGTAAACAATTTCAAACTCATTAAGAGGTTTTCTTATTTGGATATTGTTTATGGATTCGGGTTTGATACAGCTACTTCATGATCGTTTTCACTATATGATTATTCAATTATAATGTCCAACTACAAGGAAAATTATGCTCATGAGATGACTAACAAACATGGATATCAATCAGATGGGTTGATTAATGATTCTATTGCTTTGATGTTATCTAATTACGGTGTCCCTAGTACTGCCTGGAAAATGCTTGTAAAATACTTTTTAGGGGTACCATAAACTGGATTGTAGTGATACAACAATTACTAAAAAAGTATGAGGTCAAGAAATATTGTTACCCTTGTCTTGACTGTACTCATAAGGTATTTGATCGTGATAAAGAGTTCAGAGTTATCGAATTTTGGTTGGTTCTTATGTGTGCTGGTAAGGAAGAATGCTCTCCTTGTATCCTTATTTTTGCTGGAAAAGTAATTGATAGAGGCAAATGGTTCGAGTCGAGTTGGAATACTTCTTATTGTGCAGATAGTAAGTTTAGTTATAGCTTGGAGTTGTTGTCTTCTTATTCATGTGTGCTTATATCTGAAGTATATGAGAAGTTGTTCCTGAAATTGTCACAAGCGAGGGGGTTCCCTTTATCGACCTCGAGTCTTTTGAGTAACGGTTGGTCTTCCGTGACGTGGGATAGACTTTACAGTTTCTTTCGGTTTTTTCCTGCTCATTATAACTGCCACGTTCAAGTCTCGAGAGCTCCTATATATAGGCTTGTTAGGTCATTCTTTCCTCTTGTTTTACCTTGTCATTTATTTTTCACTTCATATTTGAAAATATCCTTATACACGCCATGTCCAACGATTCTTATAGTAGTAGTTCATCCGAGAAGGAGGAAGCAGAGTCTGAGGAAGTAATGAGCACTGCCTCCGAGAAAATTGAGTATGCAGCTCAGGAACAATTAAACATTTGCACATACCTTTGACAGAAGACAGAAAATCGTACACCATCAGCGAGATCACAAGCACCTCCATTCTGAAGCGCGCGTTGAAACTGAGTGGCCTCCGTGGTGGTCGGCGCGTTCTTCCTATGGATGATATCATGGTTCCACGCCTTCTCAATACCTTTGTATTACCTTATCCCCCTGCTCCCGGGTGGCTCCTGTATCCCGAGATAAACTCCTTAGATACTTTTTCGTTTTAAAAAGGTTCAGCGCATGACTATTCACCGTGGTGAATATGATCTCCCTACTATCGATATTTGTTCCTTATCCACAACACCTACCATATGGCCGCACTAGATGTCTTACATCCGCTCCAACCTAGACCATGCATCCATCCTTTTCTTGGAAGGTATTTATGAAGATATAAATTTGTCTCTTAAGTGAGAAGTGGTTAGGTGTAGGCGCGACATGATGCGACTTTTTTGTCGTTGGGCATCCTCAGTCCATACCCTATTCTTTTCATTGAGGGGACGCCACCGCGGTTTTAGAGGATGTGGTATCCCTTACGGGATTTCCCATCCATGGAAGCCATTCATATGAGGAGGCTTCCGTATTTGAAGCTCTAAATGATGAAGACAAGGAGTTATGCGCTTATCTGTTAGATTGTAAAGACGACTCTCGCAACGAGTAGGTGAGAAAATATCAGTTTCCAGTCCGGCGGGGGGAGCTCCAAGAGCAGGCAAGAAAGAGAAGTTATCGTCTGCTGCCAAAGGAAAATCTAAAGTGGTCAAGGATAAGAAATCTTCTCCACCGCGCGTCATATGGGAGTGCTTGCTTGCCAGTTCTACTCGTGTTTCTGAAGCAATTCATGGTTCACCGATTCCTTCAGCGCGGACAAGTCCTGAGATGGTTATCAAATGCAATCGGGGTGCCTCCTTCCCCATTTGGATCAAGTATTGGGCTCCGTGGATGGTTGATAAAAAGGCTATGCCTCCCTTTAAGAACGAAAAGAATCCCCGCGCTGAGTTTGCGGCCTATATTTTGTTCTGTATTTGTCATGATGTGTTCGTGCTGCAATCAATCTCGACTTTCAGGTAAAATGGTTGGAAGAGTTGCTAACAAAGGTGAAGGATCTCAATGACCCACGCACGCACCTCCCGGGTCATATTGCTAAGCCGAAGGAGTAGCTAGTCCGTCTTTCCAAGGTAACTTCTGATAAGAATGTAACACTTAACCAACTTACCTCCAGTGTGGGGGGAAACCGTTGCGGCTCAACAGAAGGAGGTTGCAGAGGATAAGGTTCGCGTGGATCTCGAAAATAAAAAACAAGTGTGTTCCCTGTTCCATTCCACTTGATATATGAGGGTCGACCTAAGTTTCATCCATACTCTAATACCTATAACCCTAGTTGAAGACATAAAACTAATTTTTTGTGGTCTAAAGTTGCCCATCACGGTGGCCCATCTAGCAATACACCACCAGGTTTTCCTAGGAATCAACCTCAAGAACCAAGTACAGTTGATCCTAAGTTGATATCTTTAGAGGAATCTATGAAACTTTTGTCCCAAAGTGTTGCCCAGATTAACCAGAAATTCGATGATTTTGTCTTGTTGAGTCAGCGTAACCAACAAAACAGTGACCGAGCTATTGCCAACTTAGAGACTCAAAATAGTCAACTTTCGAACCGGTTAAATGATATGGAGGACGGGACATTTCATAGCCAAACGACTCCAAATCCGAAAGGAGTTAATCAGGTTAATGGGTCAGGTAGTTATAACCAAAATGAACATATCAAAGTAGTTATCACCCTTAGGAGTGGTAAAACTTTAGAGAACTCGGTAGAACCACCTAAGGATAGTAATCCATGATTGATTCTCTAGTTGAGAATACCTTTACCACTAATAGTGTTAGCGATCTTTTAGAAGCGTGTTTGGCCCATTTTGGAGCCTACGATGATGAGGATAGTCATTTTGAGGAAGTTAATGCGTTGTTAGATTCTGCGCCAGTAATGAATTATGGGAAATGGAAGCGTAAACTAGATCCTTTTCCGCCGACCATTGATAAACCCCTCTCATCATTAGTTAAGCCCCCCACCCTTGAACTAAATCCGCTACTAGACACACTGATATATGGATTTATTGGTAATGATAATACTCTTCCTGCCATAATTGCCTCTGACTTAGAGAACGATCAGGAAAGTAGACTAGTTAGTGTTCTCTTAGAGCACAAGACTGCAATAGGGTAGACTATAGTAGATTTGAAATGAATTAGTCCTGCTGATCGTATGCACCATATCTACCTAGAAGAAGGTACCAAAACCTCAAGAGAAATGCAGAGACGTTTCAATCCTAATATGAAGGAAGTTGTTCGCACTGAGGTGCTCAAGTTTTTAGATGGTGTCATATACCCCATTTCTGATAGTCAATGGGTCAGTCCTGTCCAGGTTGTCCCAAAGAAGTCTGGGATTACATTAGTTGCGAATGAGAACAATGAATTTATCCCTACCCGTATTACCACCGGGTGGAGAGTATGCATAGACTACCGTAATATGAACTCATCCTCTAGGAAAGATCACTTTCCTTTACCATTCATCGACCATATGTTAGAAAGATTAGCTGGACATAACCATTATTGTTTCCTAGGTGGATATTCTAGTTATAACCAAATCCTTATAGTACCGGAGGACCAAGATAAAACAACCTTCACATGTACATTTGGTACTCTTGCTTACATGCGTATCCCTTTTGAGTTGTGCAATGCATCCGCAACATTCCAACGTTGCATGATAAGTATATTCACGGACATGGTTGAGAGATTTCTTGAGGTCTTTATGGGTGATTTTTCGGTTTTTGGATCCTCTTTTGATGAATGCTTGTACCACCTTACACTAGTTCTAGAACGTTGTAAAGAAAATAACTTAGTCCTTAATTGGGAAAAGTGTCATTTTATGGTTAAATCTGGAATATTCTTAGTGAAAAAGCGGGGGTCTAACAACCTCACCCAATATTTCGATTATCAATATGTATGAACTAACTCTAATATACTTTTAAGAGAATCAACTAGACACACATACTCAATCTTAATAAAAAGTATATCAAGGAGTTAATATCTCTATCTCTCAATTTGATTTATACTCAAACAAATAGAAATATGTGAGTCTTTATCAAGTACAAGAGATATAAACTTGGATGGTACCAAATACCAATATCCAAGGATCAATCAATTTCCAATCAACAACCAAAGTTTGGATATCACAATTGATCAATACAATGCACAACCTGTGATATTTTAATTATATAACAAAATATAATGCAGAATAAAAATAACACAGACACCGGAAATTTTGTTAACGAGGAAACCGAAAATGCAGTAAAACCCCAGGACCTAGTCCAGATTGAACACCACACTGTATTAAGCTGCTACAGACACTAGCCTACTGAAAACTAAATTTGGTATGGACTTTAGTTGAACCCTAATCAAAATCACACTGATTCAAGGTACAGTTGCGCTCCTTACATCTCTGATCCCAGCAAGATACTACGTACTTGATTCCCTTAGATGATCTCACCCGCAACCAAGAGTTGCTACGACCCAAAGTCGAAGACTTTAATAAACAAATTTGTATCACATAGAAAAGTCTACGATAATATAAATCTGTCTCCCACAGATAAACCTATGAGTTTGTTCCATATTTTGATAAAAATCAAGGTGAACAGGAACTAATCGATAACTCGGACTTATATTCCCGAAGAACAGCCTAGAATTATCAATCACCTCACAATAATCTTAATCGTATGGTAGTGAAACAAGATATTGCGGAATCACAAATGATAAGACGAAGATGTTTATGATTTGTTTTTATCTTGCCCTATCAGAGATATAATCTCAAGCTAATTATTCAATTGAACTTGTACGATCGAAAATGGCAAGATCAGATCGCTCAACTACAAGAGAAGTAGTTTCGTCTGGCTTCACAATCCCAATGAAGTCTTTAAGTCGTTAATCTACAGGGTCTCGAGAAGAAACCTAAGGTTAAAGGAGAATCGACTCTAGCAAAACCAACTAGTATCACACGGGAGGTGTAGGGATTAGTTTTTCCAGTTGCTAGAGTTCCCCTTATATAGTTTTCAAATCAGGGTTTGCAATCTAAGTTACCTTGGTAACAAAGCATTCAATATTCACAGTTAGATAAAAAACCTGATTCAACCAAGATAATATCTTTCAATCGTTAGATCGAATTTTAGCTTGTCACACACAAATGAAATGTATTTCATTTAGGTTTGAGTAACCGTACCTAAACATGTACACTTAGTTGGTTCACAAATAGTTAACCAATGGTTAACCATATGAGCACTTTCATATTAACCGTATTCATATTTCTCATAACTAGTTCAAATGACTCAAAAGAACTAGTTGAAGAGTTGTAAAATTGCTTAGGTCTTTATGCATAGACACAATTAAAACAAAATCGGTTTGATTCATTTGAATCAATTCATGAACAATATATCCACGGTTTGCAAAGATTACATTTCTTATAATTTATTGTTTTAATTTCATGAACTACCGATTGGAGAAATAACCAGCTTGGGTATGCGTACGGGTATGCGTACCTTAGCTACCGGATTTTGAGTTGGTTTTAGTTCCCAAACTCAGCAGAACTTTTCGGGTAGAAAATTTTCGCCAGTACGCGTACCTAAGGTGACTAGTTTATGAGTTCGTAAAGTACAAACTCAACAAAATTTTTCGGGAGGAATGTTCCGCCAGTACGTGTACCCAACCTGTCTCCTTCACCAATACCGCATGCACACATATGCACACACTTGGTTTCCGGTACATGGATTTATACACTAACGTGCGAACACACTATATATGCTTATATCCATAGGTGGTAATCTCAACTCTACATTTCAATCATTGAAATATTCTTCTATAATGTTATAACAATCGTTATCCATGACTATCGTCATCAAAGCTATTTTCAAGATTGAAACGTCGTCATGACTTTCGTCACGAGTAAAGATGAAAGTTAAGGCGAAATCTTACTAATACATCTTTCGATAAAAAGATAGGCGAGTAAACTCGGCTCGAAATAGCAAATGTGTATGTATGAAAACTATCATATTTATATGACTTTTGTCTCAAGAGTAAGAGATAGAGTATAATTTTGAGTGATAGATGAGTTCAAGTCTCCACATACCTTTTAGTCAGATGAAGTTCCACTGGTTCCTTGAGTAGTTCTTCATCTTTGTAAGATAATCGCCATGGAGTCTGGATCTCAACTATACTTAATTGTCCTAGACCGAGACTAAGCTATAAGTAGACTAGAAATCAAGACATTAGTTTTTATCACTAACATTGACAAACATGCTTGAAATAGCAACGCATGCGAGTTCGACCGACCAATGCTCTAACACTTAGGACATATGGCGTCCTTTAAGGGAATAAATGTTGATAAAGCTAAGGTTGAACTAATTTCATAATTAAGACCACCTAAGAATGTAACAGATGTTAGATCTTTTCTTGGCCATGCTGGATTTTACCATCGTTTCATCAAATATTTTAGCAAAATTATTTTACCCCTATCGAATCTACTTGCTAAAGATAATTCCTTTCTATTTGATGAAGCACGTGTTCAATCTTTTGAGAAGTTAAAATCATTGTTAAATTCTACCCTTATCATCTAACTACCCGATTGGGACCTCCCATTTGAACTCATATGTGATGCGTCTGATTATGCGGTTGGTGTTGTTCTTGGCAAACAACGTGATAAAGCACCTAGTGTGATTTATTATGCTAGTAGGACCCTAAACGATGCCCAGTTAAATTACACTACCATTGAGAAAAAAATGTTAGCCATCCTTGTTGCTTTGGAGAAATTTATATCATATCTCCTAGGGTCTAAGGTCATAGTCTATTATGATCATGCCGCACTCAAATATCTCCTTTCAAATAAGGACTTTAAACCTCGGCTGATCAGATGGGTATTATTGTTCCAAGAATTTACTCTAGATATTCTTGATAAAAAAGGGTCTGAAAAATATAGTAGTTGATCATTTATCCCGTATCCTTGATGAGACTAGAGATGATGAGAGACCGATCCTTGACACGTTCCCTGATGAATAATTATTTTCCATCTTTTTGTTACCCTGGTTTGCTGACATTATCAATTATTTGGTAACTGCTCAAATGCCCGAATACTGGTCTAAACAGGATAGGGCTAAATTCTTGCCTGAGGTTAAATATTTTTTCTGGGATGATCCATACTTATTCAAATACTGCCCTGATAAGATCATCTGTCGTTGTATACCTGACAACAAAATCTCAAGTGTTTTGACTTTTTGTCATTCTGCAACTTGTGGGGGTCACTTTAGTTCTAAGAAAACAGTTGCGAAGGTTTTTCAGTCCGGTCTTTATTGGAAAACTATATTTAAAGACTCCCACCTATTTTGTCAAAGTTGTGAGAAATGTCAAAAGTTAGGGAAGTTGACCCGACGTAATATGATGCCACTTAGTCTTATACTAATAATAGAAATATTTGATGTGCGGGGTATAGATTTTATGGGTCCTTTTGTCAATTCCTATGACAACTTTTATATCTTATTAGTTATTGACTATGTGTATAAGTGGGTAGAAGCAATCGCCACCAAGACAAACGATCGCCACGTTGTGATCAAGCTTGTTAGAGACAATATTTTCTCTCGATTTGGTATGCCTAGAGCAATCATTAGTGATGGAGGTTCCCATTTTTGTAATCGGTCTTTTGAGACGCTCATGAATAAATACTCCATTACCCATATGGTTTCTAAACCTTACCACCCACAAACTTGTAGCCAAGTTGAAGTGTCTAATAGGCAGATTAAACAGATTTTAGAAAAGACCGTAAATCATATACGAAATAATTGACCTTTGCACTTAGTAGAAGCTTTGTGGGCTTATCGAACCAATTTTAAGACTCCATTAGGGATGTCTCCGTACAAACTTGTCTTTGGTAAATCATGCCACTTGTCTGTAGAATTTGAACACCGAGCTTATTGGGCCATTAAATGGCTAAACTTTGAGCTACCTACCGCTGGTGATAACCGTAGACTGTAACTCAATGATTTAGAAGAAATTCATAATGATTCTTACCAGAGTGCGAAAATTTACAAGGAGAAAACAAAAATATTTCATGATAAATCGATTATTCGAAAGACATTTGAACCAAGTCAAGAAGTTATCCTTTATAATTCTCGTCTACACCTTTTTCCTGGTAAATGAGGTCTCGGTGGTCCCGACCATACTTTCTCAAAATTGTTTGTTCTCATAGTGAAGTTGAAGTTGAAAATCCTAAGAACGGAGAAACTTTCAAGGTTAATGGTCAACGATTGAAACCATTCTTGGAGTTACCCAGTCATGCAATAGAGGAATCAGAGCTGGGAGATCCTGTCGACCAGGATAAATTTTAACGGGTAACAAAGTCTGGTTGATGACACTAAACTTAGAGCTTTATGGGAGGCAACCCATAAATGGTGATATTAAGGTCCCTATGGAGGATCTTGCTCTTGTTGTACATAAGTGAAAATTTTATTTTTATTTTGTTTCTTGTTCCTAATGGAAGGATTGCTACGCTTCATCCAGGTACTATCTTTCTGACTTCTCTCTTTACTAATTCCTCTTGTTACTTGTATTTTTGGTACCGCACTTTAATTTGAAATATTGAGGACAATGTTAGATTTAAGTTTGGGGTGAGGGAAAAACTTTTAGTTAGTTTTCAATAAGATAAAATTAAAAATATAAAAATTAAACTCCAAAGCCTAGAAATTTGTGCCAATTCAGGATGGCACTAACCAGTGTAAGTGGATAGAAACATATTGGTTGTAGGAGCTAAAAAATCTAATAACATAGTCTATTCATAAAAAGACAGAGTTCGGGTGTAAGAATGGAATCATCACACTACGTTCTGTTTTTATTTTTATTTTATTTGAAAAATTATATGTTCCTCTAAGTGATTTGGTGGGGCACAAAACATCGAATTGTCACCACTGCCGGGATGGAATAGAGTGATTGAGTTACTAAAATAATAAAGAGACCAGACCAAACGGACTTTAAAAAAATATATTAACACTTAGATAATAATTTGTGTGTGTTTTCCCTGTCTCTGTCGCCTAAACAAGCGTGGAATGTAGGATCCATGGGAACTATCATGTTATCTGCTGACAAGAAGCATGCGCTTGGATTTAAAAGGCCAAATCATGCAGTTTAAAAAAAAAATTAAAAAAATGAAAAATTTATTATTGTTCAATAAAATCAACCATTGGTTCCCTTGTATATGCCAGCTGAGTTGATCTAGAATTAAGATTATCGACCGTTGGTTCCCTTGTATATGCCAAGCTGTGTTGATATTAGTCCAGACCAGTATCTCAATCCATTAGGATTCATAGGTTTATCTTAGCGGAGGCCTTCAGATAGATATGGGAAACACCGTTCACCTTAAACAATATTTTTTTGAACTATCTTATCTTTATAATCCATCTTCTTGATCTATTCATTTGTGTGATTCTGATTATTGATATTCATAGTGTGACTATCTGAGTATAAATCTATCACTTATATAAATGAATATGATTTGCATTAGGGTACTTTCTCTTGTGATCAATGGGAGTATTCCAACCAAGGAGATTCTTAGTGTTATTCCTGAGTTCTTCACAGATAGCTAGGGTTTGGAATAAAGGTTTTGTGGGTACACCTATTGTAAACCCTCCCGACACTATAACTCGGCCATTAGGTCCACCTAGGGTTTTAAAGGCTTGTTATACATGCTAAGTGTGATCGTATCCTGAACGAAAGGGAGTTGTACGTTTTAGAATTAGTTTAGTTTGATTTGCTCGAGGACTAACGAAGTCTAAGTGTGGGGGAATTTGATAGGTTTCTAAAATACCTTAATATTTATCTATTGTTTATGCTTTCTTTGCTAAGTTTTCTTGTAGATTATGTATCTTATGTTTAATTTTGAGTTTTAGGTACTTTGGAGCAAAAGAAGAAGAAACGTCGCTTAAAAGAGCTAAAGTGTCTTTTCATGTGCAACTGTTGTTGGAGGGGAATTATATCTCATTATTTGCTTTTATTTATTCATCTCAATCTGAAAAGCATGTCGGCTTTAGTGATGCAAGTTATGTCTGAAAATCATGGCAGCTTTAGTGATGTAGATAAATTGAGGTGAAGAAGTGGATCTAAGAGGTAAGAGACGGCTGCTGTTGGTGGAAGAATTCGAAGAATTGGTGTATTTTTGGTATTTGAACCCTTGGGATAAAAGTACTATGGCACTCTAACTTTGGCTTAGGGCATCATCGAAATGTGTTTAATACACCCAAGGAATTTTCTAAAGATACCCAAAAAATTACTAAGGGATAACCTAATTACTAATAGGCACCCAATTACTATCTCCACCCCAACATGTTGGTTAAGGGGTGACCTTCTTCAACATTTTGAATTCATCATTTCGACGGGAAACTGGTTTTGCAGAAGAACAGAATTAGGGTTGGAGATTTAAAAGTATTAGGAAGAGACTAAATCGCTGAAATTATTTGGGATTGATCTGTTGGGTTAACAGACCGGGTAATGGGTTTTGATTCAGTTAGAATTGGTTGAACCGTCAGTTTGGATTAATCAGGGAAGGTTGTTAACTGCGAAGATTTTTGGGTTTGATTTGAAGAGATTCTGTGGGGACTTATTCGTGGATTAGAGTTGAGATCAACCTGTTTGATGCTAACAAGGATCATAATCGTGCTGAAATTGGAAAATATGGTCGATCACATGGGTTTGAAGTTATACAGGGAACAATATCTAACCGAGAGTTATTCTCGGGATTTAGAGCCATTTTTGGAAAGATTCCATGTGGATGGAACGTTTACCTCCGTCAAGAACATGTTTTCTAGCGTGTTTACGACAATCCTGACACCTGCAGAAGCGTGGAAAAAAAAGAAGAAAAAAAATAGAGAGAGAATTATTTCTCGTGTCATGAAAAGAAGGAAAGAAGATCAACGGGAGTAATTGATAGAGATTCAAAGGTCCTATCAAGTATAAATATGTTTCTCGAGATGAAGACGAGGGAGAGGGATAGTCTAAGGAATAATAGAGATCTAGAATAACAAAATCGGAGTTTGCAAAACTCTGCTGCTGCTGCGAACCAAGAACACGAAGACCATTGAGCTGCTTAGGACAGTCGCATAAACTGTTGCTCCACCACAGAAGCCTTTTATCGTTTATATATTCAATTGCAATACTCTTTTGTAACTGAGTCATCTTGGTCGCTGGAGACATTTAACCACTGAAAATCGTTGTAAGCAAACTTTTATTATTTAATACAATGATTAACCAAGTTTTCTCCATTTTTGGTTTCATGAGTAGCTAAATTTATCTTCTAGGGTTTTGGAAGAAGCTATTTCTATGAGTAATTTTTAATAATTATTTTCTTTGGCATATTTACTCCTCTAGTGTTTTTAATTGCTTTAAAAAATTATCTTCTTTACTTACTTCATATTAATTGTTTTGGGTAGTTTAAGCTGTCGATCTTTTATAAGCGAAGGATAATTAGGCTTAAGATTAACGACGAAAGTCATAAAAAAGGAGCTCGTAATTTTATATTAAAGCATGAGATTGGATTCGAAAACCCTAGGATTGTCTCTCATTCATAAACAAAATCAAATTTAATTAGCTTGTCTTAGCATTTTAATCAAAATCCAAATCTTAAAAAAGAGTCTGAGAATCGAATTCCTTTCTTACCACAATTAAAACTACATCAACCACACGTTACCACTTCTCCTAATCCAAGGGAGTTGGTGTGACAAGTCGATTCAAAATCAAGAGAGGAGAATAATAAATATTGTGACCATATGTGTTCGGGGATGATTTAAATCCATATTCTTCCATATTAATTAAACCAGCCTCAGTCATGCGTACACTGATACAAATACATGCCAAAGAACCAAAAAAACAAATACATATAAATATTACAAAATCAATGTCATTTTCGCCTGACCACTGATTACACTTGGCCCGTGCAACAAGCCTTTCAACCATTAGGTGACCCTACTAGACGGGTTTAGTCTCGTGAGGGTATACAAATAGTTTTACCCACAAAACCTATAAATAACCTGTCGGTGGCTTAATCTTCGGCTCTATATTGTGGAGGATCTTCTGATGGACGATTAGAATCTCGAAAACCACAACATGTGTCCATCTTTTCCCGTGATCACCATCCTCTTTATATGCAAGGTGGCATTTATTGTACTGGGGTGAAATTCATAGAGTGTGTTAGTGTAATGATATCGTGAAAACAATATTGTAAATAATGATTTGTTTAATAAACCCACACTGGTTCCAAGGTTATAACCCCCATCAGCCATTCCCTGGAAATAAACTCTCATATGACCTACATATATCTTTACATATTTTTTCAAGGTTGAGGTTCTCTGTTGTATTGACTTTATATTTCTTGCAGTGTCGTTGCCCATTGCTGATCTGTATTCCGCTAGAATAATGGCCCAAAACACACTGTCGTCCATAGATCTTCCTATAAAAGGTTCACTATCAACCGAACAATAAGCGCGAATTAAAGCGACATCCACGGCGGTTTCATATCTAGGAATATTGTGGTAAGTAAAAGCAAAAATTTGGGCAGGAGATAAGCAAACTAAAATTATTTTGGTGTGTTTGAGTTAGGCTGAGTACCCATACTATTTATAGAGTTTCCAGGATTTGGCCCATTGGTGACATGACGGGTGATATAGGGACAACTCGTGAGTTTATCACTGTCTACAGTAAATGACTTGTGGTTCAGATATAGGGGACAACTCGCGGGTATATTTTATGGTTTTGATGAAGCCTATTTTTTGTAAATGACCTTTTTTTTTTATGCAACAATTTTTTTTTTATTAAGAACCGAAGCCTGTTACAACCATTGTTTCTGCATATAAGGCATCAACAATGAAGTTAGGTGGGTATTGTATCCACACCTTACTAATGCTAAAAATACGAGAGTGTTTTTCCAACCTATCTGTTGGTTTATTTAGCTTACGATTAATAAAAATGCAGCTCCAAGTTGGATGTCTGCCTAAAAGACTAATAATATCTAAGATGATGGCTTGAGATTCCCATATGACAAGTTGATGTTCTCCATTTGCTGCCTTTACCACAATATGTGCATCTAGTTCAAACCTTACATGCTGCAGGCTGAGTTCTTCCGCCCATCTTATAGCGTGCAGCAACCCTTTTATTTCTGCCTGTTCTGCGTATAAGCATCCACGTTCATGGATGCTACACCCTCGTTCGAATTCACTTATAAAATTTCACAATATTAGTCCAGTTCCACTGATAGAATCAGATTCAAGCTTTTTGAAAGATGCGTCACAACAAATAGATAATAAAGGTGCTGGAGGTGGTATCCAAACAGTAGGAAGAGTAATGGGTAAACTATTTCTATTGTATGTGCAATTGTTTTTCAGCATCCCTTTTACTGTCATATTGTTGAGTTGTTGTACTGACTGTATAAATTCCATTGGATTTGGCTTCTTCTCGTCAAAAACCACCCGACATCTTTCCTTCCAGATTTCCCATCAAGTATTTTCCATTTTACTATCCAGTCACTATCCATTTTTCTAAAGTCATTTGAGAACCAACTCTTTATCCATTGGGC
The DNA here is from genome assembly GCA_023529315.1 of Papaver bracteatum. NCBI lineage: Eukaryota > Viridiplantae > Streptophyta > Magnoliopsida > Ranunculales > Papaveraceae > Papaver > Papaver bracteatum. The sequence continues at coordinate 4,561,059 of JAJJWX010005152.1, forward strand.
AACACTTTATGTGGCATTTGGCATGCTTCTTCTTGCACCTGGTATCGAGGTCCATACAGCCTGAGCAAAGGCACATTCCCATAAGATATGTTTGGTTGTTTCAATTCCATGATGACAAATACTGCATTGTTGTCATGTGTATTGCATTACCCTTTCCATACATTCCCCAGAAGGAATAATATCTTGGATGCATTTCCATTAAAAAAAATTAGTTATGGGTAGTGTATGTAGGCGCCATAGCTATTTCCATAATTCGGCCATATCAGCATCATAAGGAGCAGGTACACTTGTTTTTATTTCCAAAAGATTTCTGTATGCAGATTTTACTGTGAATTAGCCATTACGAGTTAATATCCAGATCAATTTATCTTCAGAGTGTAGAGGAATTCACATATTCTGAATCTTGAGAACATCTGCTGGGGAGAAGAGTTGTTGCAGAATGCTAACCTTCCACGTATTTGTATCCTTATTAATGAGGTCACTAACTGTGTTGTATGAGACTGCCAGGTCGAAATCTGCAATTGTAATTGGTGGTGAATTTTCACCAGATATCCAATTATCTTTCTATGTCAAAATTTTCTTGCCATTTCCCAGGAACCAGAAGCTATACTTATGCACAAATGTAACTTCTCCTTGAATGCTTTGCCATGTCCAGGTTGAGTTCTTCTTTTTTGTAGAATGTAGAATTGAAGTATCTGGGAAATTTTTCTCTTTCAATGCCTTATCCCAAACTTGATCTGAACTGTGGAATAATCTCCACACCAATTTTGCCAAAAGATCTTTGTTAAAACATTCCAAATATCGAAATCCTAAACCTCCACTTCCTTTGCTGGTGTTAAACTTGTCCCATGATATAAAGTAAAGACCCTTTTTATCTTATTTCTTCCACCAAAATTTCCATTAAACTGCATCCATTTCCTTAATTGTTTTCTTTGGGATTTTGAATACCCCCTGTAGTTGCAGGAAATCCCACACTACACCCCTAACAAGAATTCATTCAATCAAATCATTTTAGGATGAACAATCACAATCTTTATTGATTAATCTCACAAATTCTACAAGAAAGGAAAGAAATGAAATTAAGAAATTAACAATTGCTCTCGACTTTCTCTCTCTTAATGACTTACTCAATACTTCGAAAAATATCTCCCTCTCTCTGAAGCATGTTCAGCTCTTTATATAGGGAATTACGTAGTGGATGACAACTAATCTGTCCTTTATTTTAGAATCTGGCATGCGGTATTTCGCAAGTTTACAAATGTACAATTTATCAAATGTCCTAAATCTCGCTAAATCTTTACTCCTTTCTCGTGTTTATGCTGTCGTTTTCTGCTACGTCATTTCTCAAATCACCCTTCGACATTCGCAATGTGTTTTTGGTGAAGATCTCACAAGTATATCCTTGTAGCGATATTCTGACCTACATCTTGCCTCTTTTCATGTCTTCTCTGCGAAGGAGAGAATGTCATGAGAACTTGTACTTAAAAATACCGCAGGTACTTATCTTTCCCTGAGTTTCTGTACTGTCACGGTTCCGTACTGTACGCAAACTTTATTACACGTATCTCTTCTTCTATTCATCTCTTGACACATCTTTTTCAACCGCTGCTTCTTAACTGCTCATGTCTACTCTTCGCATTAATGCGTTTATCTTCTCAAGAATTCTCCCCTCTATATATATTCCTCATATTCTTCTCTTTTTACCTTCTTCCCAACTTTTCTACAATTTTATTGTTCCTCCGCAAATTCCGCTTCTGTTGCTGCAAATTCTCGTTCTTCTATGTCTTTCACTTTTCATTCCTTCATTCACATACTTAGATATGCCTCCCAATGGTCACAAATATTCGAAAGTCTTTAAAGGTGTTCAGAAGGAATTCCAAGAGAGAGGTTTTACACCATCCCTAATCAAAGTGCTAACTCCATTCTTTCTGCTAAACTATTTTTTAATTATCATTATGATGATAAAGAAATCATAGTTTCTCTTGGTCAGATTCTCGCTGGCCTTCTTATTCCTCTTTATAACCCTAACCTTCCCTTATTTTATGAAATACTTGCCCATGTGAAATTCTTGCGAGCAATATACCAACTTAGTGGAGATTGCATTCGCTTGATGCTTGAATTCGCTAACCGTGGTGCTGGCAAAGGGTCTCTTTATTCAAAAGATGTTAGGGATCCTGAATATAAGGAATTAGAAATTATTCCTGAAAGATACACCGCAGAAAGCTTCTTTGATAATTATGAATTAATACCTATGAAGAATGTCAAAACCTATTGGGGTATTCGCTTGAAGAGGAAGGACAACATCGATGATGACAAAAATCTCATGCATGACATTGATTGGCATTCTGGAAAGAATTTCACTCCTCGCCAATATAAAGATGAAAAATGGTGTGTCTTTCCATTGATTCTGAGGGGCCCTTATATTTCTGGTTCAAACATGCTCCCTACGAATCTCGCTACTTACCAACCTTGGGTATTTAAGTGGCCTGAAAAAGAGAAAGAGGTATGTTTCTGTCGTTCAGTTTATTGTTTTCCTTCTTTTCTGTATATATTAATCCTGCAAAAATTTTCAGATTGGCATTAAGAAGAAGCTACAAAAGCACTAGCAAGGCAAGCATCCTGGAAGCACTTCGCTCGATCACGGATAAAGTAAGAAACATTCTGATTTGTCATTTTTAACAATATTTTTTCCTCTGTTTCTTATCTTCATTTGTGTGTGAAGATTGGTGTTGTAATTGTGGAAGAATAAGAGTCTAATGCTGCGAAGACCAAAGGCAAGGCTAAAAGTGCTCTTCGCAAGGAGAAATATGTTGCCCCTCCTTCAAAGAAACGAAAAGTCCAATCTACCTCTCCTTCAAATCTTCAATCTAGCGAAAATTCTGATAATGACGATGATGATGATGAAGATATTGATGCTTCTTTTTCCAAAGAAGTTTCTCCACCTGAATCCTCTATGGCGTAGCTGTCTAGCATCTTCTCTAACACTCTGCAGTGGATTGGTGATACTCCTCTTACTAATGTCTGCAAATCCATAGATACTATCTGTGATGCCCCTCTTTTAGAGAATAATGAGTCTCTTCGCGGGGTTTCAAGATCTATATCTCCAAATTTCTTACAGTCTCTTAAAAGCTTGGTAAATTTTCATACTTATATTTTTCTTCTTTTTATTTCTTCCTTGAATCCATAACTTATTCTTAAAACTTGCTGCATTATTTCGCAGGATGGGAAAACTTCTTTCGCTGTTACTTCAAATCTGGAGAAAAGACGTGCGGTTCTTGAAAAGAAAAATCTTGGTCTTCGCAAGAAGAATGAAAAATTGGAGACTGAAGCTGCTAGTCTTTGCGAAAATAGCAAGCAATTGGAATCTAAAAATTCCATTTAGAAGAACAAAATATATAGTCTTCAAAATGCCAATAAGCAACTCTATGGTATGGGGCTCTTCTTCTTTCCCTTTACTTTATTTTCTCATAATTTTTTCTTATACAGTTTACCATTTCGCAGACGTTTATGGTCTTTCTGATGAAGCTATTCTTCTTAATACATTTCACAATCTTATGGATAATGATACCCTTCTTGAACACCTAAATACTTCTTTAAATAGTTTTTCAAATGATAAGATTGAATCTCTTCCCATAAATGAAATCAGATCCAAACTTCGCCTCTTAGAAATTGACCATAGATCCGTCTTGAGTATGGCTAATAAATTTAAATGTTTCTTTCATAATTCCAAAGAAGAAATAAATAGTTTCAGAACCAAGAATAGTGACCTCATAGATGAAAAAGATCATATTGCTCTCCAAGGTGCTCAAACTTTAGCGAAATTTCAAGAAACTCTTCTTGAGGTCCAATTGAAAGAGATGATCTCAAACGTAAAAATGTTGTACTCCGCGAAAGAGAGAACCAAACTCTCTCCCGCCTTCTCATAAATGATGATGATGAATTTGCTTGGGCTGCGAGAGTTCTAGATAACTCCAGGAATTATTTAGGTGTAAATGTTTGTCTCCAAGTTGAGCATACGGTCTTGATTAGAGATATGATTTCTAACAGAGAAGGTTGTTAATTGTTATTCCTTATTTAATTGTTTGTTTTTCATAAACTACCATCAGGTTGTTGATTTATTGTCATTTTCGCAGAAGTTGAAAAGAGATATCGCCAGAGAATTGAAGAGCTTGAGAATGAAAAAGCGAAGATCGCAAAAGATCTTTCTTCTCGTAATGAGAAGTGTTCTCGGTTGAAGAACCAACTAAAGATCACTGTTGCAAATTTCAAGAATGATGTTTTTTTTTTCCGCAACGAAACTATTAAAACAATTTGTGATGATAATGGCATTCCTCATTCTACATATCCTTGCTTCTCAGACGAAGTTCCAGAGAATGTTCATAACTTAGTTATCTCTGATAGTGATGCTGATGAAGAAAAATAGTCTGAAGAAGAGAAAAGTCTGATGAAGAATCTGATGACGATGAAGGAGAAAGCTCTAATGAAGAATCTGATGAAGATAATGAAGAATCAAGAAAGAAGTAGCTTTTGCTTCCTTGTTCGTCTTTTTGTAAAACTTGTACATTTGCTTTTTGATCTTATATTCTTGTACATTTGTAATCTATCACTGCGAATTTCTCCAATCTTCAATACAAGTTTTATTTCTTTTTCTTTTGCTTCTTTCTGAATGTGTTAGAAAAACTATTCTCTCTTGCAATATGATTAATCAATATACAATTAATTTTTTATCTTATGGGTAAATTTATCATGTGGAGAAAAATAACATTTCCTAATTCTATGCATTCCCATACTTGCCTCTGTTATTTGTATTCAGATGAGAAATTGAGTAAGTTGCCTTTGTTCGGGAAGATTATTGCGACAATCTCACAATTATTTCTGCGAAATCTCGCAATCACATATTTTAAGATTGCATTCTTGCTTGTATTCTGATGTGGTATTATTTTACCTTCCTAAGTAAAGGTCTTATTTTGCCACCTTTTGTCATTGCGACAAAATCGTAGGACGTCTCTGCACTTTCATACAGAAACCCATTGATCTTGCGGTAACTTTTTGTTATTTTGTCATTTTTGCTGCGACAATATGACATGTCTAAATTTCCTTGCGAAAATAAAGTCCCATGACATTGTCGTCTTGCGACGAAATCACAAGATGTTTCTTCACTTTCATGCAGAAACCCATTGATCTCGTTTTATCTTCTCTTTTGTATTATTGCCACTTCAGGATTGTCGCACAAATATGACAAGCCAAAATTTTCTTGCGAAAATAAAGCCTCATGACATTTGCATCTTAATATACTTATCATCTCCCTAATGGAGGGTGCCACCCTTATCTTCCCCCTGGTTTCCCCTTCAAGGAGACGTACTTCTTCCATACAATACTAGCTCCTCCCATCCAGTCTTGACAACAACCGGTTGTTTTTGCAGCCTCTTATCCCTTTTTTCCTATATGGCTTATGGATACAAGACTGCACCCTAAGTGGGGTTTTCTTCGGGCCGAGTGCATCATAGTCAAGACTTTCCAAGAATGGCCAGGGTAGTTTCATACGCCCCGGGCACTCTTGGATCAACCGTGTACCTCGATGCCTTGATCATACTCTGCACTCCTTAGGAGAGTCCTTATTACCTTAGTCGCCCAACTTAAGTCATATGCTCAAGTTGAGAATCCAAGGTGCCTCTCCTGGATGGACTTTCATTGACCCCAAATCTCCATAACTCAGGTTCCAGTAGCCTTATGACTTTATCCATGAGCCATGCAACAGATTCCCCCTTCTATGACGCACTTTAGGTCTTACATTTGCCTCTTGCGAAATTTTATTCGCGAACTAGGGTGTACGCCATAAAGGTTCGTCCCATTCTAAGGATTATTCTATTTTCTCTTTTGCATTTCAGCTCTGTTGTAATTTCTCAATCTCATTTTTGTCATTAAGTGAAATATATTTTTGAAATTTTTTGCAACAAATCAATCATATATCTCTTTTTCTTTTCTCAAAATTTCTTTCATTTCATAATTTAATTTTCTTACCTTTATTGTTTTTTGCCTCTGTATTTTTGTTGTTCTTCGCTATAGTCTTTCCTTCTGCGACATGCTCGCTATTTGTCATTTTCAGCAAGTGTTAATTTCGCAACTTTCTGTCTTCTTTCTGTTCTATTGCATCAACCATCAATCTCTCACTTCTTTGTTTTTGTTTGATGTTATACTCCCAATTCTCCTTCTTGGCAGTTCTTTCTTCCCAGGATTCTACATCAATTTCATAGCACTTCTTTCCTTCAACCCAATCTCCCTTTATGACTCCAATACCACTGGGATGTGGAAATTTTATGCATTGGTGGAAAGTCGATGCCACACCTAGAATCCCATGTAACCAAGGTCGGCCAATTAAGGCGTTGTATGGAGATTCTACGTCGACTACACATAATAGAATCCTAGAAGATATCCCCTTTAATGGAATTTACATAGTGATTTCCCCTTTAGGCTTATTCACAGTACCATTAAAGCCATAAATTTTATAGGTTGAGGGTACTAGATCCTCATCTCTGCCTCTCATAGTTTTATAAGTATGATAAAACAGGATATACACAGAGCTCCCAGTATCAATTAAAACTCTATTGATTGCCCATGAATCTTCAGATTCATCATCCTCATCTGCATCTTCATCTTCGTCTTCTTTTTGCTTCGGGTTTATCTCTAATCTCACCACTAATGGATTATCATGTAGTTCTTCCCCTGCGGGAATTTCTTCTACAGTGAAAGAGATAGACTGTTTTTGTCACTCTTTTAGTGGTGAAACCTTCGCAATGTTCATTATCTCTCTTCCATCAGCATCTCTTGCGAAAAATCTACTTAGAACATTGTCGTGAAAGTCTTCAATTGTTTTGTACGAATGTACAATAGAATTGCAAAACAAATTATTTGCCTTCGCTCCAACTTCTATGACAAATGTTTCTCCTCCTTTTGTTGTGTTTACTCTGCGAATTTTTGGTGGTGCTGGTAAGAGTTGAGATTGAGGGTACCCTATTAGAAAATGATTTAATTTTCCATGATCTATCATCTTGAGAATGATCCTTTTTATATTCCTGTAGTCATTTGTTGAATGTCCGTGAAAATGATGGTAAGAGCAAAATTCTTGACTTCGGTGATTTGGAAGTGGTTCTTCTCCCATGTTCCATGGTGCTATTATGTTATCCATAAAGATTATAGCTTCCCAAATTTTTTCCACACTAGAATTCAAAGGTGGCATCTTGATCTCTTCCCATATTATCTTTTGACTTCCTGATCCTCTATGATAATTTTATCTTTGTCCTCCATAGGTTTCTTGTGGCTGATCAAGTCTTTGAATTTTGTTGTTTCCACCTAGGTTATAAAAGTTTCTTTCTCTCTCGAATTCTTCTTGGTCACGACTTCCCATAGATACTATTTTCTGCTGACTATTCTCAATTATCTTCTATTGGTGTATCTGCGAAGTGCTCGCCACTGTGTTTATCAATTTGGGTAGTAAGCTTGCATTCGCTGCTGCTGAACTCGTATTTGCAATTGGGTATGACTCCATCTCATTATGTTTTTCTTCAAGAGCAATATACTCCTCCTGCAATTCTCATAGCTCAGTCATTGTGATTGTATTCTTAATTCTGAAAATTTGAATGTACAGTAGATTGGTTGCGAACATTGCGTTAATGAATGATAAAATGAGATATCTCCCATCCACACGTCCATCCATTTCACTACACATTGTCTTCCATCTTATGGTTAGATGTTTCAAACTTTCACCAATTCTCTGCTTTAACCCAAATACATCTTCAATGCCAGGTCGCGAAGAGTTGTTACTTATGTATGCCCCTAAGAATGTAGTTTGAAAATGGTTTAAAGATGTTATCGTATTCTTTGGTAAACCTTCAAACCATTTCAATGCCTCCCCTGTTAAACTGGATGTGAAATACTTGCACAATACAGCATCATGGTTTTCCTACTGTAACATACATCTCACATACGCCTTAATGTGCTGAATTGCACAAGTTGTTCTGTCAAAAATGCTAGTTAACGCAGGTAGATTGCACTTTGGGGGTATCCTTCCTAGTTGTACTTCTTGTGTGAATGTATTTTTCGCAGCTTCTTCTATGGATTCATCTAACTGCCTCTGCCTCCCTCTTTTTTGATATTTAGCATTCCTCTCATCTCCGCCAATTCTCTTAAGATATGTTCATTTACCCCAGGCGCTGATCCCATTGATCTTTTTAGTTCTGCTTCTCTTCTCCTGCGTTCTTGCCTATTTTGTCTTGCGAAATATTGTTTTTCTCTTTCATCATCCTCGCTTTTCCTTTCCCTACGATCTTCTCTTTCATGAATTCGCACATGATTATGCCTCTCAATTTCTCCTCTGAGATTTTGTTCGTTTCTCGCTAATTATCTTTATTGTCTTTCAGCTCTCCTTTGTGCCCTATCATACTCTTCATTGATGTTAACATTATTGTGATTTTGTTCGCGTCTTCTTTCTCGATTGTCATGATTATTCTGGCATATTGATTCTTGGAGCTCTCTTTCTTCCATTTCTGCTCTCAATCTTTCTCTTTCGCAAGCTAAACGTGCTTGTTCAGTGTAATGTCTCTCAATTTCATCTTCAATTTCTTGTTGATTCCTGCGATTTTCTCTCCCATGTAATATTCTCCTTCCTTCTTCCTGATCTTCTTCATTATTTTGGTCATTTCGTTCTTGACGTTTCCTATTTTTGTAAATTTCACCATGTGGAATGTAACGATCTTCAGCCATTTCTCTATTTTCGCGACGTTTTTCATCTGGATTTTGTACTTCCTGCCGAATATTCCCATCAAAATTTTCTTCAGGCGAATTTCTTCTTACTTCCCATCTAATTGATCTTGAACTTGATCTTGTAGTGCTTCTTGACCTTCTATTCTGTAGTCTCATATTTTCCATCCTCAATTCATGATTCTTCCTTCTTAAGTTTGCACGCTCTTCTGCTTCAATTCTTCTTTGTTCGTGTATTCTTTGTCTCAATTCCTCTAATGCTTCAATCTCTTCATATCCATGAATTATTCCTCCTACTTCTTCCTGATCTCCCTCTACTCGCCTATCGTTTCTTAATTGTCGTTCTTCCTCCGCTTCATCTACTGAATCTGACCGCCAAATATGTACACTCACTCTGTCATAATCTATAGTCCTATTTTTTGCCGGTGTATGTTGAATTGATTGTTGAATTTGATTATCTCCATCATTTTTTGTACTCATTCTTGATGGTTCTCCGGTTTCATTTCTTTTTTCTCCAGCAAGTCTCTTACTCCTTCTAACAGTTGTTGGTTATCTTGAAGCATTTATTCTTCTAGCCATCTCTTCAATCTCAATGAATTGTTGAAAATTATATGAAACTTTTCACCAACTACTCCAAATTCTTTCAAATCACAATACTAATATTCACACTGAAAACAAGGAAAGCTTCTTTGTTTCTAGCGCCAATATGTATTTGCAGGAAATCCCACACTACACCCCTAACAAGAATTCATACAATCAAATCATTTTAGGATGAACAATCATAATCTTTATTGATTAATCTCACAAATTCTAAAAGAAAGGAAAGAAATGAATTAAGAAATTAACAACTGCTGACTTACTCAATACTTCGAAAAAGATCTCCCTCTCTCTGAAGCCTGTTCGGCTCTTTATATAGGGAATTACATAGTGAATGACAGCTAATCTGTCCTTTATTTTAGGATCTGGCCTACGGTATTTCGCAAGCTTACAAATGTACAATTTTGCAAACGTCCTAAATCTTGTTAAATCTTCACTCCTTTCTCGTGTTTACGCTGTCATTTTCTGCTACGTCATTTCGCAAATCACCCTGCTACATTCTCAATGTGTTGTTGGTGAAGATCTTACAAGTATATCCTTATTGCGATATTCTGATCCTACACCCCCATCTGATGAGATGGCATAGCATTGAGGACATGCTTTATCATCACTGATCTACCTGCCTATGTAAGAAACTTTCCATTCCATCGCAGTAGTCTCACCTTCATGTCTTCCACAATAGATGAGAATGATGTTGTTATATTTCTATTCAGGAATAGAGGTATGTCTAGGTACCTCTCTTCAAGTGTCATTTTCTTCATTCTTAATCTGCGAAGTAAGATTCTATAATGTCTTGAGTGAATATGTTTGGAGAAGGACACCGCCGATTTTTAAAAGTTGATATGCTGACATGAAGCTTCACCGAAGTCTATGATAAGTTTGAGTAGAGTGTCAGCATTGTGAATGTTAGATTTTACAAAAATCAAACAATCATCCGCAAATAATAGGTGTGTAATTGGAGGTACATTATTTGCAATTTTTATGCCTTAGATATTTTTCTCAGCTTCATCTTTGGCGAGTGATCTTGTGAGCATTTCCATGGTGAGTAGAAACATGTAAGGTGACAGTGGGTCACCCTGCATAATTCCTCGACTGGGTTTGAAAGCTTTGCAGGGGGATCCATTGAGTAAAATCTGAATCTCCGATGTGCTTACACATTCTTGTATAGAGCTGCAAAAATGATCTGCAAAACCAAAACTTTCCATGATTATCCGTAAGAAACTCCATTCCACCCGGTCAAACACCTTGGAAATATCCAACTTGAGTGCCATATAGCCTTTCTTTGTTTTTTTCCTGTGCATACAATGTATAAGTTCATGTGTAAGCGTTATGTTTTCGCCAATCTGTCGTCCTAATACGTATGCTGCTTGCATTGGCGAGATCAATTTCTCCATTAATGGTTTTAGCCTTAGAGCAATAATTTTGGTGATTAGCTTACATGTTGTATTGCAGAGGGCTATTGGCCTGTAATCTCCGGGTGATTGTGGTAGCTGAACCTTTGAAATTAAACACAAGTTTGTTTTATTCATTTTCCGCAACATTTTTCCACTGACGAAGAAGCTTTGGATCATCTGAATGACATCTTCCTTTGTTGTTCTCCACTGTATTTGAAATAATCCTGGTGGGAAACCATCTGGCTCAGGTGCTTTCCAAGGTTTCATACTCTTTAGTGCTGCGCATATTTCTGCTTCTTGTGGTATTCTCATTAGAGCTTCATTTTTTGCGTCAGTGATACAATTTGGAAGAAGACTGAAGAGATCCGTATTATTTGCTGAGTTGGTTGTCTGCATGATGTTAGAGAAATGAGAAGTAAGGATCTCCTCTAACTTATCCCTCCCTGAGCACCAAGAACCATTTGGTTTAAGGAGAGACTCAATTTTGTTCCTTGTTTTCCTTCTATTTGTTTGTTGATGGAAATATTTGGTGTTTTGGTCTACCTCATGAAACATGAGATCCCTCGACTTTTGTTTATAAAATTATTCTTCTCTCACATGCCATTCATTAATATCATCTTCAACCTTTCTGATCTTTGATGTGGTGTCTTCACTAGTTGGAGTTGCTGCAAAATTGTTAGTTCATCCTGCAAGCTTTTAATATTATCATGAATATTACCAAACTTTTTTTTGTTCCAAAGAGATAACTCCCTTCTAGTTGTATCTAATTTCATGTATAGTCTAAAAGAAGCTGAACCTTGTACAGAATGAGTCCAGGATTCATGAATTTGTGTTTTACATGAGTTGTCTCTAAGCCAGCACTCAAAAAATTTCCAATTTCTACTTTTGACTCTTTCATTAGGGAAGAAATCTAGAAAGATTGGACTATGATATGAACCTAAAATTGGTAGATGTTTTAGAACTGTGTCAGGGAAGGAGACTAGCAAATCATAATTGATGACTTCCCTATCAAGTCTAGATTTGTATTTTCCAGTACCATTTTTCTACTTGTCCAAGTAAAGGGATTTCCATGATAACCTAAGTCAGAGAGACCACAATCATATATCATCTGAATAATTTTTGGTGTTTTTGAAGAGGAACCAGAGTTATTTGCTTTTTTATCTGGGTGCATGGTAACATTCAGATCACCTAGCAAGATCCAGGGAGCATCAATATTGTAGGTTTCACACACAGTTTTAATGAAGTGCCATTGATATTTCTTTTCTTGTGGATAAGGCGAACCATAAACACATGAGAGCAGCCATTGAGGTTTAACATGATCACTCTAACTAGAAAATGAAACATGTTTCTGTCTTTATAAATGATTTCTAACTTAAAGCCATCCTTCCACAAGAGGCATATACCCCTTGCTCTACCTACAGAGGGTACATAATTATGATTAGGGAAACCTAGGGGTATGACAAGCTTAAGGATTTTATCGGAATTTACTTTAGTTTCTTGGAGGAATTTACTTTAGTTTCTTGGAGGAATTAATCTGACAAGCTTAAGGATTTTATCTGAATTTACTTTTGTTAATATCAGAGAGGTAATTTTTTGTATCTTTAGCCGCATATCCATTGCAGTTCTAGGAGATAATACGCATTGTAAAATAATAAAAATGGCAAACAATTAAGACAGACTGATAGCATGAAATAAAACAAGATGTAAAAGATTGACCGTACGAAATAACTTGATGGAAAAGATTCGAGTTTACCTGCATGGTCTGATCCTGACTATGAACTGTGGTTTCAGCTGTGTTGGTCCCTGGTTCAGTAGCTTCCCCATTAGTAGTATGAACAAAAGTAATGTTATTAGGTGGTTGAACATGAATGTTGTGGGGATTCATAGGGGGTTCATTGTTCAGTTCAGAATTCCTCATGCGCTTGCTTTGTCTAGATTCATCATCATTTTCGTTTGAATTCATAATAAGCACCATTTCATCCTTGTCTATACTTTCACGTTCATTTACTTCATAAACATTTGCTTCATTATTCAAGTACTCTTCATATTTTGCATCTGTCAAAGTGTCCAGGTACAAAAGGTGATAAGTATGCATACATTTACTGTCATCATGATCGATAACAAAGCATTTAGAGCAAATCTTATTTGGCTGCAATTCCCAGTGATAGCGAATCTAAACTTTGCCATTTATAGCCGTGTTCCACTAACCTCCCCGATGCGGAGGTTCCTTGAGACTCATTTCTACTCTAGCCTTGACGGTATTTCCATATCTTGGTCTATAGTTTGGAGGTGTAGTAGATATCTTCCCTCCCATGTATCCTATAGCTTCATCGACCACCACACTATTGCGATGTTCAAGTTTCAGATATTTGAACTGTATGGTAAACACTTGATGAGTAAACTTGTACTCCTCAATTGGGACACCATTAGTGTATTTTTGTACTGCAAAAAGAGCTTCACCTATTATCCAGGGACCATTGTTAATGAATTCGTCTCTTTCCTCTTCTGAATTCAGTCGCACTAGCATAAGATTGTTTCCCATAAAACAAATGTGTTTGATTCTATAGTTTCTCCAAAGGGAATTGATTTCAGACCTTATTGTTCTCATATCGATTTTGTCCTTCCACATCAAGTTTCCCAGGATTCCAAAAATCCATTCATCTGCCGCAGTTGTAACAGATTGAGAAGAACCAACTGTCCTTCTTGTTTCTGGTAACTCAATGTTTACCCTCCTTAGTTGTTTGGCAGCTGATTAATTTGGTTATTGTTTGATGAAGACATGATAACTTCTTTTTTGAGGTTTTTGATTGCATCTAAAATGAGTTTAGGGTTTTGATAGTAACCATCTCTTTTTATAATATCTCTTCTAGGTTTTTTGTAACTCACAATCCTTGGATATAGGATAAAATCTTGACACAGTAAAGAAAAATATATTTTCCTTAACAACTTGTATTCTGTTTGGGAGGAAGTAGATTTATAAAAAAGGTAAGTGCTTATTTCTCGGCAGCAGGTACGGTTCTGAATAGAGGGAAGTTTTTGAATTTGAAAAACTATGGAGTAATGGGTGTTGACTTTGTTGATGTAGAGTTTAGGGTTGAGGATGGGTGTTCTGTAGTTATTGTTGTGCTTTCGATCTAATATGACTCTTAGATTCATACTACTAATGAGGACCATCACATAAATGATGGTTAACACCACTGTTTGAAGCTTTGGATTCATGAGCACCATTGTCATTGAACCAAGGACATACCACACGCTGAATATAGAAGCACCACTGGATCCCACAGATAGTTAGGAAGACCTGCAAGAAAAATTATTGCTCCATAAGAGCATATTCCATAAGAAGAAAAAAGAGATAACAATCTAGGGACAATACAGGATCAAAAAGAATGATCTTCAAAAAATTGAAGAGGCAAGAAACTTATGTGAAGAAAACGTTTTTGAGAACAAAAGAAAAAGCCATTATAATGATACCACACTCACTAATGGTTTTACAAATCAAACAATCATAAATGATAATATAGATAAAGAAATGAAAAGATCGAGCAAAAGGTAATGAATCAAATCAGGAAAAAGTGTTTAGATGTTATTGGAAATCAAAAATCAAAAACGCGAAAAAAATCGCATGAGAGAGAAACTCTCTTTGTCAAGTAGGTTAATACAGATTAAATGACCTAACTATTTATAAAAACCCCTTACTATTTACGTACAACCCTTATTCCCTAATGATGGCAAAACAACCCTTACTTAATGATAGGTGTCTAAAACACCGTATTATTTATCTATTGTTTATGCTTTCTATGCTAGTTTTCTTGTAAATTATGTATCTTATGTTTTGTTTTTGAGTATTTAGGTACTTTGGAGTCATTTGGATCAAAAGAAGAGGAAACATGGCGAAAGCGTTGGAGGCGGAGTGTGTCTCATTATTTGCTTTTATTTCTTCATCTCTGTCTGAAAAGTATGCCAGCTTTAGTGATGCAAATTATGTCTGAAAATCATGGCGGCTTTAATGATGTTAAGACATTGAAGAGAATAAGTGGACTTGAGATGCAAGAGGCGGCTGCAGCTGGTGGAAGAGCATTCATTTGGAGCATAAAGGGGCAAAGCTGTCATTTCCTAGGCGAACACTATCCGGAGCCAGCCAAGGTTAAGGGGGTTACCATCTGGGTGACCCTTATATCAAGTGCTGGGGTGGATAAATCCTGCCCAAAACAATATCCCAACCCTAAACCAAAAATTGAGAAACATTCTTCTCAATCATTTGTAGTTTGAAATTGAGAGAAAATATACACAGCGGCTGCGCTGTTGTTTCCGACAAATCGATCTGCAAATGAAATGGATCAAATCGAGAGACTAGGTATGAATTGGTGGTTGTCGAAGTAGGAGATGGTGGTGGTCTCTGGTGGTGTTGGAATTAATGGAATTAGGGTTTGTGAGGATGAGAAGATGAGAATCAGAAGATGAAATTGGTGAAGTTGAGTTTGAATTATAAGATGGGTTTTTAGGATTTGACAATCAAGAAGGTGAATCTGAGTTTTTAAGGGTTTGCTGTTGTGCTCTGAATTATTGTTAATGGTGTAGAATGGGTCATGAGAAGAAATGGGATCTGGTGATATTAGTGATTGAATCCAAGGAAGCAATTGAATCCTAAAGAAAAAAATGGGTTTTGCTGTGGTTGTTTTTAAGAGGTTCAAGAAGCTACAAGGGTTGCAGGTGGAGAAGTTACTGGGAAGTGGTGGAAGTCTACAATTCTGTCATGGTTACCCGAGATAGGGGATTGAAGTTATGAGGTGAATCTGTTGCTGTTTCAAGAGCTGTGATCTGAAATGGAATACTGGTGGTTGTGTTGAAAGCTACCAATTGGAGTTCAAGTTATACGCAGTGGTTGGTTCATGGCGCTGGTATTTAGAGTCATTGCAGTTTGAGCTCAAATGAAAGTGGATAAGCAGCTAGGATGGAAGAAGGAACAATAAAGGTTTCAGTTTCAGAAGGTATTGCAGGTGCAGCTCTGGTGCACTCATCAAATGAATGTTGTCTTGAGTATGTGGTGATATTGAACTGGAATTACAAATGGTGGTTCTGTATGCGGAGCTGGAGCTAGTGAAGCGGTTGGAACTGAATTCTATGAAACTCAGGGAGGTGCTTAGGTTGCATTGGAAGTGGTTTGAGGTGGGCATGAATGAGACTTAATGGCTGAACTGGTGCTGAGATGCAATGTAGCTGAGCCTGAAGTTGGTTTAAGAAAGTTGTTAAGCTGAGTTACTCAGGGTTGCTGCAAGATCTGTGTTGCTGTGCTGGTTGGAGTGTCTCTGATTTACAAATCATAGGAATGGAGGAGGAGAAATTAGTTTGCCGTCGCTGTCTTACTATGGTGCTAGTGGAGCAGGGAATTGAATCTACAGATTGCAGCCCAAGCTGAGGTGGTGCTAGTGTGGAGCTGGTAATGATGTTTATCAAAGGTAGTGATGACATGTGTGTGTGCTGAGATAGGGATGAATCTGTAGTGCAATTGGTTGCAGTTAGCTTGAGCAGTATGATATGAAGAAGATGGTTTTGAAACTGCAGGGTGTGTTAGTTGATTGAATGCAGTTTTGTGAGATTTACTACAGGTGATAAAGTTGCTGTGCAATTGCAGCTGAGCTAGAGTGCAAGGTAGAGATCAACTGAGACTGGGAAGATGATGCCATTTGCAATGAGTTAGTGGTACTGGTGTTTCCCAGGACAAAGTAAATGTTAAGTTCTGATGTTGCAGGTGCAAGTACAGTTGCAGCTGGAGTGGCAGCTGTGGTAATTGAGCTTACATGGTTTTATGATCAAATGGAGAGGCAGCATTGCAACTGGAGTGGAAGTCTGTGGTTGAACATTGCAGGCATGGGAGAATTGTAGATTCGGAGTGGAGAAGATATGTGTTGATGCAACTCAAATGATACTGCAGTTATGCAGGGAGTGTTGTTGTGCAGCTGCTCAACTGCAATGGATGTATACAGGTGGCACTACAATATAAGAAGAGTTGGTTTGGTGTTGTTTGAAAAGACATTAGGTGAACTGGAATGTGTCACTGAAGTTTAGCCTGAGCTGTGTAGTGTAACTGCAGCTGGACTGCAATCAAGATGAGCTGTGACTGGTGGAATTCATGGATGAAATGAGTTGTGATGTTGTTGCTTTTGAAGTTGCAGCTGTTATACGTTGTTGGCCTGGCAAAGAAGAGATTGAAGCCAAGTTGGCAATAGAGATGAATTGAGTTACAGATATATGAGTGGAGTTGCAAGAGAGCCATTATGGCTGGGAATGAAGTGCAGGAAGGTACAACCATCATGGCTGAAGCACAATCATTGTGCTTGATTGAAGTATGGCATATGCAAGGTGCAATGGCCTGGCCTGGACCGAGTTGGATCACTGACTCGTTTTGACTCGGTGGTGACTCAATTGACTCCGAGTTGGACTGTTGACCGTTTGACTTTTCAGGTTGTCGGAGGCTACTTTCCAGTGCCGGATTCCGGCCAATTTTCGGCCAAAAACCCAGTTTTCCGGCGAGCGTTTTTTGGACATATTTTCTACATGGATTTTTCTCACACGTGGGCTTGGTGGATTTCCAACTAATGGACTTTGAAGACAAAACCTATTTTTGGAAGGATAAAAAGCTATAAAAAGGAAGTTTTCTACACAATTGAAATAACGTTTTTATTCTATCCTTGGAGGCTTGGAGCAGAGAAGAGAACTAAAACTAGGGTTTGCTTTCGTATTTAATATTCATCTCATTTATTTGATTATTGATTATGATGAACTCCATGAATATGTGTAGCTAAATTCTATATTATTGGTTAAGGATGTAGTCTTATTTCTAAAACTTGTGCTTGAGTTATGTATTAGTTTTCTCTCTTTGTTTTTGTTCAATTGTCTACTGTTTTTAATAATCACATGATTGATGTATTGTGATAGGATTTAGATGTTTGGTTAGTTAAGTGGCCAATGAATTGAACTTGCATCTTGCCCATAGCTATTTTAGGGTTTTTCATCGAGCGATAACCCCAAATTCAAGTAGCATGATATGATTATAGTTTGTAGTGATACACTCTTATAATCATATGTAGAAGTTGACCATTGTCCGAATTGTTATGCACAATGTATTACAATTGCATTGATTAGCCTATTTCCAAAACTTAATGCTTCTGGGAATTGAACTTGATTAGCGCAAGGCGTTAGGTTATTCTTTAGGTAGAATTCACATACGCAACTCTAATGTGTGTGTTGATGAACTTAGGAAATTTTCAGATTATCTTGCTCTCTTGATTTTCTAGGCTTTTAATAATAAAAGAGATTAAATTGTAATTCTAATCATATATGCAAGCACATGTTTAAGTTTGAAGATGAATTCCTTGACCAATTTCTTTCTCTATTGATTACTTCCAACTATTTACTTTGCTTTTATTTTACTTTTATTTTACAAAAATAAGAAATCCCCCATCTTGGTTACTAAGGAACTAGAAATTGATAACTACAATCGCCTCTCTGTGGATACGAACTCTTCCTTACTTTATACTTCATTTATATTTTGTTGAGTAAGAAAGTGAAATTATTTTTGTGTTGGCTGACAACCGATCAAATTTTGGTGCCGTTGCCGGGGAGGCATTCGGCTAGTTATTAAGTTTTTAGTTTCTTTTTATTATTTCTGCTTGCATACTTGCTTTTCGTTTCTTGTCTTGTTTCTCACTTGTTTGCGAGAATTGTTTTTCAGGTACCTTATCCCTGGCTTCTAAAGATTGGAATTATCCAAGGTGCGGGATAGCTACTCGAAAAGGCACAATACTCCAACCAAGGCAAGGCACAACGGAAGAAGAAAACTTGGAAGTAGAACAAGGTACTTTCCAGCAAGTAGAAGAAGAAGTTGTAGAACAAGAGGTTCCGGTTGAACAAGAACCACCTTTTGAAGAACAAGAAGCAATGGGTGACGCTGCAAATCGTACACTCAAGGACTTGGCTTCGCACAAGCTTGATACTCAGCAGGGTTGTATTCAAACAAACCCTACCTTTGAGATCAAGCCGGGGTTTCTTAGGGAATTGCCAAAGTTCCATGGCATGGTGAATGAAGATCCAAACAAGCATCTTATGGACTTCCACACCATTGTCACATGCTTCCAGCTGATGTTGAGGCGGATGGTGCTATGTTGAAAGTGTTTCGATTCTCTTTGATGGATAATGCTAAGGATTGGCTATACTATTTGCCTCCCGAAAGTGTCAAAATATGGAATGGGTTGAAGAAACTCTTTTTAGAGAGATATTTTCCTGCATCTAAGGCTACTCAAATTCGTAAAGAGATTTGCGGAATGAAGCAAAATGTGGGAGAATCCTTATATGATTGTTGGGAACGATACAATAGGTTGGTGGCAAGCTGTCCTCATCACCAATTTAGTGACTCTATGATCATCCAATACTTCTATGAAGGACTCCAATCAAGTGCTAGGAATCTTATTGATGCTGCGGGTGGTGGTGCATTAGTGAGCAAGAAGGTGGCACAAGCTAGAGAGTTGATTGTGAACATGGCAGCAAACTCCCAACAATTCTTGAATCGTGGCTCGGATGTGCTTCTTAGGAGAGTAAATAAAGTGAGCGAGGTCGAGGAACTTCGTCAGCAAATGGGTAACATAATAGCAATGCTACAACAAGTTTCAGCTGCGGTAATCCCAAGTTCTCATCAAGGGTATGAAGAAGCCAATGAACAAGCTAATGTGATCTTTCCAAGTCAGCAAAGACGGTATGATCCATATTCAAATACCTACAATCCAGGATGGAGAGATCACCCCGATTTTAGCTATGCGAACAAGAAAGGAGCGGTTCAACAACTTACTTTCAACAATTCGGGTGGATTTCAACCTCAACAACAACAATTCCAGCCGCGTCAACAATTTCATCAACCACAACAATCAATGCAAAATCAAGGCTCCGATATCGATACAAATCTTCAAACAATGATGCAAGGCATTTCTTCTATGTTTAAGGATAGCCAACAAGAGACTAAGAGTGCGATAAAGGATTTGTAGACTCAAATGGGTTCCATGGCTACTGAGTTGAACCAAGTGAAGGCAAAAATTGGTGGGAAACTCCCTTCTCAACCTATCAACTCAAAAGAGGGTGTCAATGCAATTACGTTTAGAAGTGGTACAACACTTGTGCAACCCGAAGTTGCTGATTCGGGCAAGGTGGAAACACCAAAGGAACCTGTTTTGGAGGAGAAGAATGAGGATTCTCCCCAAACTTCTGAGGTACCTATTTCTAACTCTAAAACTCCGGTTTCTACTTATGTTCCTCCTTTACCTTTTCCTCGCAGATTTGCAAGTTCCAAGAAGGAGGCACTTGAAAAGGAGATTTTAGACGTTCTCAAGAAGATTCATGTGAACATACCACTCATAGATGCAATCAAGCAAGTTCCAAAGTATGCAAAGGTGTTGAATGACTTGTGTACCAATAAGCAAAGGCTCAAAGGTAATGAAGTTCTAAGTGTGGGGGAGAATGCCTCGACAATCTTACAACACAAACTCCCACTAAAATGCAAGGACCCGGGTAGCTTTGACATTCCCGTCACAATTGGTACCACTACATTTAAGAAAGCTATGTTAGATTTAGGTGCATCCGTAAATGTTATGCCTGAATCTATTTATAACTCACTTGATTTAGGTCCTCTTAAAAAGGCTGGAATTGTGTTGCAATTAGCCGATCGCTCTAATGTATACCCAATGGGTATTGTTGAGGATGTTCTTGTGCAGGTTAATCAACTTGTATTTCCAGCTGATTTTTGTGTCTTAGAGATGGATGAAGATTCACCGGACTCATCTCTTCCATTGCTACTTGGGCGTCCCTTCATGAAAACGGAGAAAACCGTTATTGATGTTAACAAGGGAACGCTGACTATGGAGTTTGATGGAGAAATAATATGTTTCAACATTTTCAAGACGATGAGATATCCTAGTGATATCCACTCTTGTTTATTCGTTGATGTGATGGACACATTGGCGCAACAAATGTTTGAGTTGAATGGCGCTGATTCTTTGGAAACCGTGCTCACTACACCTATTGATAACGGTTTGGAGTACGGTGATGAGATTAAGGAAACCATTGGTTCTCTTGAATCATTACCGGAAAAATTTTCACTTAAGAATGTTTCATATGTTTCTTTACCTCGCAATGATGAAAATATTGTACCTTCAATTATTAAATCTCCAAAGTTAGAATTGAAACCTCTTCCTAGTCATTTGAAGTACTTGTACTTGGGTGACAATGAAGAGTTACCTATGATTGTTTCTAACGAGCTTAGTGAATTAAAGGAGCAAAAAACTTCTAAGGGTGCTAAGGAAGCACAAGACGGCCATAGGATGGACAATTGCCGATATCAAGGGTATAAGCACTGCCGTTTGTATGCACAAGATCCGTTTGGAGGATGATGCAAAGCCTACAAGGGAAGCGCAACGTCGTTTGAACCCTCCCATGATGGAAGTTGTGAAAAAGGAGATACTCAAGCTTTTGGAAGTGGTTGTTATCTACCCCATATCCGACAGCAAGTGGATGAGCCCGGTACAAGTTGTACCAAAGAAATCAGGTGTGACGATGGTGGAGAATGATAAGAATGAACTTGTCCCAACTCGTGTGAAAACCGGTTGGAGGGTTTGTATTGATTATAGGAAATTGAATGCCACTACTAGAAAAGATCACTTTCCATTACCTTTTATTGATCAAATGCTTGAACGTTTAGCTGGACACGCTTATTATTGCTTTCTTGATGGTTATTCAGGTTATAATCAGATTGTGATAGCACCGGAGGATCAAGAGAAAACCACTTTCACTTGTCCTTTTGGTACTTTTGCTTATAGAAGGATGCCTTTTGGCTTGTGCAATGCTCCAGCTACTTTTCAAAGGTGTATGGTAAGTATATTTTCAGAATATGTTGAAAACATAATCGAAGTATTCATGGATGACTTTAGTGTCTTTGGTGATTCATTTAACCTTTGTTTGAACAATTTGTCATTAATCCTTGAAATATGTGTTGAAACAAATCTTGTGCTTAATTGGGAAAAGTGCCATTTCATGGTAACTCATGGCATAGTTTTAGGCCATATAGTATCCTCTAAAGGCTTGGAAGTTGATAAATCTAAGATAGACCTTATTGTTTCTCTAACCCCTTCCACTACGGTGAGGGAGATACGCTCTTTTCTTGGTCATGCAGGTTTTTATCGTAGATTCATCAAGGATTTTTCCAAGATAGCATCACCACTTTGTACCTTATTGCAAAAATATATGGTTTTTAACTTTGATGAGAAGTGTATGGCGGCATTCAATCGTTTGAAAGAACTTTTGATTTCAGCCCCTATCATTAAACCACCGGATTGGAGCAAGCCTTTTGAGCTCATGTGTGATGCAAGTGATTATGCGGTTGGTGCGGTGCTTGGGCAGCGTGTGGGAAAGATACCTCATGCTATTTATTATGATTCTAGAACGTTAAATGAAGCCCAACAAAACTACACAACCAATGAAAAAGAGTTATTAGATATTGTTTTTACTTTGGAAAAGTTTCGCTCTTATCTAATTGGTACAAAAGTTGTTGTCTTTTCTGACCATGCAGCACTTAGGTACTTGCTTACAAAGAAAGAGGCAAAACCGAGGCTCATACGATGGATTTTACTCTTGCAAGAGTTTGATATTGGAATCAAAGACAAGAAAGGAATCGAGAACACCGTTGCGGATCACTTGAGCTGTCTTGCTGTGGACAAGGAATCTATCCCGTTGCGTGAAAGTTTCCCGAATGAGCAACTATTCTCAATTGCCTTTGGAGAACCATGGTACGCTGATATTGTTAATTACTTAGTTTCTAAACAAATCCAAAGGAACTTGTCTCGTGCTGAGAGGGACAAACTTAAGAAATTAGGAAACCAATACATATGGGATGATCCATACTTATGGAAACATTGTAGTGACCAAGTAATACGAAGGTGTGTTCCCGAATCTGAATTTCAATCTATCTTGTCTTTTTGCCACTCTTATGCATGTGGAGGACACTTTGGGAGCAATAGAACCGCTCTCAAGGTACTAGAATATGGTTTCTATTGGCCGACTTTGTTTAAGGATGCGCATGCATTTTGTATTACATGTGATAGGTGCCAAAGAACAAGCAATCTAGGTGCCCGAAATCAAATGCCACAAACTATTATTCAATTTGTTGAAATCTTTGATGTTTGAGGAATTGACTTTATGGGTCCTTTTGTTAATTCTAATGGGAATTATTATATCTTGCTTGCTGTTAATTATGTCTCGAAATGGGTGAAAGCTAAGGCCACCCCAACTAATGATTCTAAAGTTGTTTTAGATTTTGTGCAAGCAAATATTTTTGCAAGGTTTGGAATTCCAAAGGCTATAATTAGCGATGGAGGTTCACACTTCAAAAACATGTTCTTGCAAGGCTTGTTAAGGAAGTATAATGTGTCGCATAGGATTGCAACACCATACCATCCACAAACAAATGGACAAGCCGAGGTCTCCAACCGAGAGGTGAAATCCATTCTCGAGAAGACGGTGAATCCAACAAGGAAAAATTGGAGTTTTAGACTCAATGATGCTTTGTGGGCGTATAGAACCGCATACAAGACACCTATTGGGATGTCTCCCTTTAGGCTTGTTTACGGTAAACCTTGTCACTTACCCGTTGAAATTGAGCATAAGGCATTTTGGGCTATTAAGCAATGCAATATGGAGTTGGATGGTGCTGGAAAGCAAAGGAAGTTGCAACTTCAAGAGTTAGAAGAGATTCGCAATGATGCATTTGAAAGCTCACAAATTTACAAAGAAAAGACGAAGGCATTTCATGATAATATGATTACAAAGAAACAATTTTGTATTGGGAAGAAAGTGCTTTTGTTTAATTCTCGTTTGCAATTATTTCCGGGTAAACTAAGGTCACGTTGGATTGGACCTTTCGTTGTGACTAATGTGTTTTCTCATGGTGCAGTTGAAATTCGTAGTTTAGCTACAAGAAATGAACTTAAAGTTAATGGGCACCGGTTGAAACCATATTATGAGAACTTCTCTTCGGAAGTTGTGGAAGGAGTGAACCTTGTGGAAGTGCTCCCTCTGGAGGAGTCTTAGCAAACAAGGAGAACGTCGGGCTGACGACTTTAAACTAAGCGCTAAGTGGGAGGCAACCCACCGGTTTTGTATCTTTACCTTTACCTTTACCTTTTTATTTTTATGCATTTTATATTTATTTTCTTTGTTTTTGCATATCATTTGCGGAATTTCCCACCTTGAACTTTCTTTGGACGATTCAATTTTACATTGAGGACAATGTAAAGTTTAAGTGTGGGGGAGCATTTATATGTTTGTATAGTGTGTTTTATGCCTTTAGTAAAAAAAAAAAAAAAAAATCAGAAAAATAGAAAAACCAAGAAAAAATTTGTGCTTTTTGAACTCCGAAATCTAGAAACTTGTGCCTTTAGGATGACACCATTAGTGGATGGAACCATTTTGATTGCAGGAGTTGAGGAACCAATTAACTAAAAGGGACGAACATAGCTCAGAAATCACAAATAACATGATAGTTGTTACCATATCTCGGAATATCACCGTATCGCATTCTATTTTTATTTTTCCATTTTTATCTATTGTTCTCTAAGTGTTTTGGTGGGTCACTAAACATCGACGTGTTATTACTGCTAGGATGAAATAGAGTGATTGAGTTACTAGAAAAAGAAATAAAAAAAAGGGAAAAAAAAAAGAGACCGACCAATTAGACCAAACAGAATAAAATGACACTTGGGAATAACAGTATGTGTGAAACGTAGTCCCTGTCTCCGTCGCCTAAATGATAAGTGCATATTTCACATATATTTTGTGTTAATTCCATGCTAGTATTTGATGGTTTTCTTGCAGATTATTGTGTGTTACGCGTGTTTTCTCTTATTTGTGTGTTAGAAGGTGAATAATCCAAAAAGAAATGAATTCGAGCTTAGTTGTGCAGTGAAAGAAGCTAGCTAAGAGTGAGGAAGATCCAAAGACCAATTGTAACTCGTTCAAATACAAGATTTCTACTTTTCATGGGGTAGAGGACGAGAAGGCGAAGCCAACGACGAAAGAACGGAGTCATTCGGAGTTCGTATGAATAAGTTATGGGCAAAACAAGGAAAGGGGCAAAATGGTCATTTTACAAGGGAAGTGCTATTGGCACCCTCACCTTGGATAAGGGGCATCCTAAGTAGACACCTGCTATTCGCACTCCCGATTTGGATAGGGGGACACCACCTTCTTCACGGTTTCAAAACAAAAAATTTGGCGGGAAATTTTTGTTCACCTGGGTAAATTTCTGGGAAGAATTCGGACGTGATTTTTTGAGATTTAACGGACGGGGTTGATTGATATCACCTGTTTTGATTAAACAGGGATGGTAATGAGTATGGTTTCATCACATAATGGCTATATAACTCACGGGTGGAGTTTGTTGCTCAAGCAACGAAATGGTGATCGATGGAGGTTGCTATGGTTACGTGGCTAGTGATGATAGAGAGTTGATGGAGCTCGAGCTCGGGGAAGCTCAAGGAAGTTGGGGGGACGAGATGGACGGCTCGAGCAAGTTCAGGGAAGCCCCGGCTATTGGAGCTCGAGATGATGTTCGTGAGCTGTTGGTGGAGATGGTGACGAAGTCTCGATGCTGTTGATCATCAAATGGCAGTAACGATGACATCAATGGACTGAGACGGGGTGGTTGAGCTGTTACCATTGACGGGTGATCCGATCTAGTGATGATAACGCTGGCATAAGAAATGACAGGCTGTTGATGGGCTGCTCGGTGATGCTGCCAAGCACGTGAAGAAAATGATGGAGAAGATGGCATGCGGCTGTTGAACCAACAGAGCTCGAGAAATGTTCACGTGAAGAAACAGAAGGTAATGGGTGTGATGCTGCCATGTTAGTAAGGAAATGAAAGAAAAATCTTAAGCTAAGAACGTGAAGATGATGATGACAGGTGACCGAGAAAGTATGGGGAGCTGTTGGAACTCACATGAAGAATGTGCTAGGAGATGATGACGTTCGGTGGCAAGTATGAAGCTGGAAAGTGTTGTTGCTCGGCTGGGACAATGGGCAGCGAAAGCATGGAGGCATGAGGCAAAGAGACAAAGCGTGGAGAAGAGACAGCAAGGCATGGGAAGATAGCACCCAGTACCACATGCGCACGAGGTTAAAGTGTCCAGCACTTGCATCAGATGGATAATATCAGTTTTGTCGGGTATTCTACCCTATAAATAGCATTTGAACTCTTCTCCCAAAGGGGAATCCCACACCTCTACATCCTAGACATCCCACATCCCACACCTCTTCTACTCTTCTTCCATTTTTAGTTTAGTTTTATTTCTTCTGTTTTTATTTGTGAGTATTTTTAATTATGAGTAGCTAAATTTTTATCTAGGATTAGGGAGGAAATCCTACTATGTGTGCTATAATGTTTTGATTATTTTCTATAATAATTCCCTTGGTCCTTATTCTTGATTCGTAACGGTAATAATTTTCTTCATGTGTCCTATGATGCTTGATAATTGATTTATATATTCTATGTTAGAGAATAGCATTTTATAGTGAAAAAAATTGTTAATTATTTGAGAAAAATAATTGTTTGAAAAGATTTATTTTCCGAGACGTATTATTTGTCCTAAATCGTCTTGAGTAATTTTGGGAGAATGTTATAGGGAATAGTTATAATCATTTAGTATGTGTAGTAGTGATGGAATCTTGACATCCTAGACTCTTTTAATTGAACACAAAAATCATTTTTAGCATTTCCATTATTTTATAAATTTTATAAAAATCACCATCTTTTTGTCTAAAACCAAATCTTAAAAAAAAGTCCGAGAATTGAATCCCTATACTTACCACTTGTAAAACTGCATCACTAAACAAGCATGGAATGCAGGATCCAAGGAAACTATCATGTACTTGCTGACAAGAAGCATGCGCTTGAATCCAAAAGATTGAATCATGCTGTCTAAAAAAAAAAAAAAAAAAAAAAAAGTGAAAAAGAAAAAGAAAAAGAAAAGAAAGTTTTATATTGGTTGAATAAAGTCACTCCTGGTTCCCTTGTATATGCTAGTGAGTTGATGTAGAATTCAAGCCAAATATCTCAATCCAATAGGCATAGGTTCATCTTGGCAGTGACCTTCAGACAGATATGGGAAACATCGATCACTTGTGAACATTCGCCAACATCTACATCTATATCCATCTTCTTAATCTTTTCATTGTGATTATGGTTTGTTAGTTTCCGAGTATTGTGGCTTGTTCTACTATCTAATTAAAGCTTTATTTACTAATATATGAATTGAAATTGCAAGGTACCTCCTCTTGTAGTCATTTTGGATTCGTTCATTGATTTGTCATAAATAGACGGAGTTGGAAATATAGGTTTTGTAGGCAGACCTCTTGTAAACCTTCACGAGACTAAAACTCGTCCACTAGGGACACCTAGGGGTTCAAAGGCTTGTTATTTATGCTAAAAGTGACCGTAGCCTCGACGAGACGGAGTTGTATGTATTCTTTATAATTGTTTTATTTGATTTGCTCGAGGAATAGCAAAGTCTAAGTGTGGGGGAATCTGATAGGTGTCTAAAACACCGTATTATTTATCTATTGTTTATGCTTTCTATGCTAGTTTTCTTGTAAATTATGTATCTTATGTTTTGTTTTTGAGTATTTAGATACTTTGGAGTCATTTGGATCAAAAGAAGAGGAAACATGACGAAAGCGTTGGAGGCGGAGTGTGTCTCATTATTTGCTTTTATTTCTTCATCTCTGTCTGAAAAGTATGCCAGCTTTAGTGATGCAAATTATGTCTGAAAATCATGGCGGCTTTAATGATGTTAAGACATTAAAGAGAAGAAGTGGACTTGAGATGCAAGAGGCGGCTGCATCTGGTGGAAGAGCATTCATTTGGAGCATAAAGGGGCAAAGCTTTCATTTCCTAGGCGAACACTATCCGGATCCAGCCAAGGTTAAGGGGGTTACCATATGGGTGACCCTTATCTCAAGTTCTGGGGTGGCTAAATCCTTCCCAAAACAATATCCCAACCCTAAACCAAAAATTGAGAAACATTCTTCTCAATCATTTGTAGTCTGAAATTGAGAGAAAATATACACAGCGGCTGCGCTGTTGTTTCCGACAAATCGAGATGCAAATGAAATGGATCAAATCGAGAGACTAGGTATGAATTGGTGGTTGTCAAAGTAGGAGATGGTGGCAGTCTCTGGTGGTGTTGGAATTAATGGAATTAGGGTTTGTGAGGATGAGAAGATGAGAATCAGAAGATGAAATTGGTGAAGCTGAGTTTGAATTATAAGATGGGTTTTTAGGATTTGACAATCAAGAAGGTGAATCTGAGTTTTTAAGGGTTTGCTGTTGTGCTCTGAATTATTGTTAATGGTGTAGAATGGGTCATGAGAAGAAATGGGATCTGGTGATATTAGTGATTGAATCCAAGGAAGCAATTGAAGCCTAAAGAAAAAAATGGGTTTTGTTGTGGTTGTTTTTAAGAGGTTCAAGAAGCTACAAGGGTTGCAGGTGGAGAAGTTACTGGGAAGTGGTAGCAGTTTACAATTCTGTCATGGCTACCCGAGATAGGGGATTGAAGTTATGAGGTGAATCTGTTGCTGTTTCAAGAGATGTGATCTGAAATGGAATACTGGTGGTTGTGTTGAAAGCTACCAATTGGAGTTCAAGTTATACGCAGTGGTTGGTTCATGGCGCTGGTATTTAGAGTCATTGCAGTTTGAGCTCAAATGAAAGTGGATAAGCAGCTAGGATGGAAGAAGGAACAATAAAGGCTGCAGTTTCAGATGGTATTACAGGTGAAGCTCTGGTGCACTCAGCAAATGAACGTTGGCTTGAGTATGTGGTGATATTGAACTAGAATTACAGCTGGTGGTTCTGTATGCGGAGCTGGAGCTAGTGAAGCGGTTGGAACTGAATTCTATGGAACTCAGGGATGTGCTTAAGTTGCATTGGAAGTTGTTTGAGGTGGGCATGAATGAGACTTAATGGCTGAACTGGTGCTGAGATGCAATGCATCTGAGCCTGAAGTTGGTTTAAGAAAGTTGTTAAGCTGAGTTACTCAGGGTTGCTGCAAGATCTGTGTTGTTGTGCTGGTTGGAGTGCCTCTGCTTTACAAATCAGAGGAATGGAGGAGGAGAAATTAGTTTGCCATCGCTGTCTTACTATGGTGCTGGTGGAGCAGGGAATTGAAGCTACAGATTGCAGCCCAAGCTGAGGTGGTGCTAGTGTGGAGCTGGTGATGATGTTTATCAAAGGTAGTGATGGCATGTGTGTGTGCTGAGATAGGGATGAAGCTGTAGTGCAATTGGTTGCAGTTATCTTGAACAGTATGAGCTGCAGAAGATGTTTTTGAAACTGAAGGGTGTGTTAGTTGATTGAATGCAGTTTTGTGAGCTTTACTACAGGTGGTAAAGTTGATGTGCAATTGCAGCTGAGCTAGAGTGAAAGGAAGAGATCAACTGAGACTGGGAAGATGATGCCATTTTCAATGAGTTAGTGGTACTGGTGTTGCCCAGGACAAAGTAAATGTTAAGTTCTGATGTTGCAGGTTCAAGTACAGTTGCAGCTGGAGTGGCAACTGTGGTAATTGAGCTTACATGGTTTTATGAGCAAATGGAGAGGCAGCATTTCAACTAGAGTGGAAGTATGTGGTTGAGCATTGCAGGCATGGGAGAATTATAGATTCAGAGTGGAGAAGATATGTGTTGATGCAACTCAAATGATACTGTAGTTATGCATGGAGTGTTGTAGTGCAGCTGCTCAACTGCAATGGATGTATACATGTGGCACTACAAGATAAGCAGAGTTGGTTTGGTGTTGTTTGAAAAGACATTGGGTGAACTGGAATGTGTCACTGAAGTTTAGCCTGAGCTGTGTAGTGTAACTGCAGCTGGACTGCAATCAAGATGAGCTGTGACTGGTGGAATTCATGGATTAAATGAGTTGTGATGCTGTTGCTTTTGAAGTTGCAGCTGTTATACGTTGTTGGCCTGGCAAAGAAGAGATTGAAGCCAAGTTGGCAATAGAGATGAATTGAGTTACAGATATATGAGTGGAGTTGCAAGAGAGCCATTATGGCTGGGAATGAAGTGCAAGAAGGTACATCCATCATGGCTGAAGCACAATCATTGTGCTTGATTGAAGTATGGCATATGCAAGGTGCAATGGCCTGGCCTGGACCGAGTTGGATCACTGACTCATTTTGACTCGGCGGTGACTCAATTGACTCCGAGTTGGACTGTTGACCGTTTGACTTTTCAGGTTCCGGTGGCGTTTTTCCGGTGCCGGATTCCGGCCAAAAACCCATTTTTCCGGCGAGCGTTTTTGGGACAGATTTTCTACATGGGTTTCTCTCACACGTGGGCTTGGTGGATTTCCAACTAATGTACTTTGAAGACAAAACCTATTTTTGGAAGGAGAAAAAGCTATAAAAAGGAAGTTTTCTACACAATTGAAATAACGTTTTTATTCTATCCTTGGAGCAGAGAAGAGAACTACAACTAGGGTTTGCTTTCGTATTTAATATTCATCTCCTTTATTTGATTATTGATTATGATGAACTCCATGATTATGTGTAGCTAAATTCTATATTATTGGTTAAGGATGTAGTCCTATTTCTAAAACTTGTGCTTGAGTTATGTATTAGTTTTCTCTCTCTCTTTGTTTTCGTTCAATTCTCTACTGTTTTTAATAATCATATGATTGATGTATTGTGATAGGATTTAGATGTTTGGTTAGTTAAGTGGCCAATTAATTGAACTTGCATCTTGTCCATAGATATTTTAGGGTTTTTCATCGAGCGATAACCCCAGATACAAGTAGCATGATATGATTATAGTTTGTAGTGATACACTCTTATAATCATATGTAGAAGTTGACCATTGTCCGAATTGTTATACGCAATGTATGACAATTGCATTGATTAGCCTATTTCCAAAACTTAATGCTCCTGGGAATTGAACTTGATTAGCGCAAGGCGTTAGGTTATTCTTTAGGTAGAATTCACATACGCAACTCTAATGTGTGTGTTGATGAACTTAGGAAATTTTCAGATTATCTTGCTCTCTTGATTTTCTAGGCTTTTGATAATAAAAGAGATTAAATTGTAATTCTAATCATATATGCAAGCACATGTTTAAGTTTGAAGATGAATTCCTTGACCAATTTCTTTCTCTATTGATTACTTCCAACTATTTACTTTGCTTTTATTTTACTTTTATTTTACAAAAATAAGAAATCCCCCATCTTGGTTACTAAGGAACTAGAAATTGATAACTACAATCGCCTCTCTGTGGATACGAACTCTTCCTTACTTTATACTTTATTCATATTTTGTTGAGTAAGAAAGTGAAATTATTTTTGTGTCGGCTGACAACCGATCACTTAATCCAAAAGATAATCATTGTTCAAAAACAACCAAAACTTTTTCAAAAGTCGGTAACTGTTATCGGATAACCCTTACTTTATAACGAAAACCATCCCACTTGAGAATTTAAAACTTGTCATTGATTTGTCAATTAAATATTACACCATGAAGTGGGTGTCAGAATCATGTGGGAAGGGAAATAAGAAAAAGGAAAAATATAATCTTTGAAGTTTGAATATTCGTAAGAAGAATCAACAACTTTTTCTGTTGTGGGATACGCTCCTCAACTCTATTTGGACAAACCAAAAAACAAAAACATTCATTATTAATAATGCACGGAAAAATAACATTACTATGTCCTTTTCACAGGACCCATCAACATTTATTTAACCAAAAATAGTAAAGTCGGTGATTACCACACATTCATAAATAATAATATATATAGAGAGAAACATTATAAATCTATGTCATTTTCTCCTGACCCGCGACTACACTTAGTCCGTGTAACAAGCCTTTTAACCATTGGATGACCCTACTGGACGAGTTGAGTCTCGTGAGGGTTTACAAAGAGGTGTACCCACAAAACCATTAATGGAGGTGATGCTGTGTTTATATCTCATCTCCATCTTGTGGAGGAGGAATATCTTCTGGTTGTTCAAAGATCTCTGGATCAAACACCATTGGAAAGTTAATTTTTAATATCTGAAACACTGCATCATGTCTCCATCTTTTCCTATAGTCTCGATCCTCTTCATATTCTGTTTCTCCTTCGAGGTACTGGAGTTAAATTAATAAAAGGTATTAATACAAGGTTTTCATCATTAACAAAATATAAAAAAACTAATAATTTTATTTCATTATCATAGTTATAAAAAGACATTCACTTTGTCTCCTTGATCAAAAAGCTAAGTGGTGGACAGGATCTGCCGAAAAATTCTATCCGGCGGTCGGGAAGCTCCGGATCGAGATTTCAAGTGGACGGATGGGAATGATAGGGGGCCACACTTATTGAACTTGAATTTTACCATATTGCGTCTCAATCATCAGAGATATTCACGATATTTCCAATATTTCAGACCTAAACATAAAAGAGACTTGCGTCTCAATCATTAGAGATAATTTTCTCTCTGACACTAAACCCTAATCTCAAATGGTCCATCTATTGTTTGTTTACACTAAAGAAAATATGGTAATACCTATAGCATAATCTCTCGAACCCTAATTTTATTTTGTGGATTTCTTCTGCCTCTCTTCTCTTGGGTTCTTTCTACGATTTTATCTTCGATCTTATGTGGTATGTATATGTCTTCAATTCGTATTTTCTACTTATATTTCTACGATTTTATCTTCGATCTTCTGTGGTATATATCTCTTCAATTCGTCTTTTCTACTTATGATTATTTTAGTAACAGCGGATAATGCAGGCGAAGAAAGAACAAGACAAGATAATATGGTTGAGATCGATAATAAAAAAAGAGAATAATCTTTACGGAAGAAGAGAATGAAAGGTATGAAATTATCCTCTACGATTTCCCATTTTCATCAGCGAAATCAGTCTTTCTCACTTTGTTTAATTCGTTTATCTCTGTTAAATTTGAGTTAATTATTACTATAATTTGATCTCGATAACATACTGTAAACCCTTTCTCTGCAGCCGCCTATTTTATCCTCTCTATATTTCGCAGGCGCAATTTTGGCTAATCAAGAAAAATTGGTAAACTGTAACCTTTTTCTTTTGTTCATGTTCTCATTTTCTGTATTTTTGTTACTCTGAGATGCGGGCCACAAGATTCTTTTTATTGTTTCTTCACTTGGCGCCCTATATAGGTGCACTAAAGCAATTTGACATATCTTGCAATCTAAATACAGTGAGCAGAACCCAGTCTTTTTTGTGTATTCAATAAATTTTAGCTTTGATTCAAACTGTTGACGCATATGTTTGCTTTAA
Source organism: Papaver bracteatum (assembly GCA_023529315.1). Lineage (NCBI taxonomy): Eukaryota > Viridiplantae > Streptophyta > Magnoliopsida > Ranunculales > Papaveraceae > Papaver > Papaver bracteatum. Next base: position 4,594,196 of record JAJJWX010005152.1, read on the forward strand.
GCATTTTCCTAGCTTATTTTCTTGAGAAATAATCATTTCTTTAGGTATGAAGAACATGTCATCTGATCCAAATAATATGTTTGCAAAATCCTAATCGTTTTTGGATGCTCGATGCATTTTAGCTTTAATCCAAACTATTGATGTATTTGTCTGTTTTGTGGATTTTAATTTTAGAATTTTCTACATTGAGTTGATTTTAGAATTTCCAATTTCTGATTTTCTATTAATGTAATTTGTCATTCTAAGTTTTGCAAAGATTAAATACATCGTATACGTTCATAATTCGAAATACAACCGTGATTCCTTGGTTAGCGTATTAAAAGGTTAAATTTTATTGTTGTAGTGAGTCCTAAGCAGTCTCAGGTTATGAGAACAATTGATAGTCCTAAATTATCTCAAGTTAGTCCACCAGTGGAGTATGGATTAGTCTATTTTAGTGAGACCATATATAGATGCCATAATGTTCTACACCCTTATCATGCATCATGCACAAACGATCAATTTTTCATGGCTACTGTTGCTTCAGGCATATGCATTGGACAAGCAAAAACATGTATTGAGACTATTTTTTTGTTTGTTATTCAAGCAAGGACGTTTCTTGCTTACCAAAAAAGGATTTGGTTAATTAACCAATTTATCGTGCTGAACTGCTAAAAGGAATGCAGTGGGTACTGTATTGATTTTGTTTTATGTTGCTATATCTTATTGTTTTAATTATATGTACTTTGATTGAGAGGATGCCTAACTTTTGTTGCTGTTGTTATATACCACAACAACAACAAATGCACTCTTTGCTCCAAGTCTGTTTGTGATATCAAGTATAGGAAAATCTTGACATGGACATTGCAGCCACACCTATGTCAAAATCATTTCACAATAAAATGATTAGCCTCTTACTCTTTGCTTTCCCAAGGTTTACAAGTTTTTACAAATACAAAATTTCTGCACTAGATGAAATTTTTAAAGAACGACATTGGATTTCTTAATTTATCCTATTTTCTGTTTTACAGTTATTGTAAAGGGAGAAATGGGGTCGACACTCCCTGATCGTTCATTCTCTTTTGTGAAGATTTGAACTACCATTGTCAACTTTGTCATTTGTTATGATCCTCCAGTGTTGATACCATGACATATTTGGCTGATAGCTCACTAAGCGTGCAAGTTTTGTTCATCAATATTTGTTATTTAACAGTTCTAGGCCAGCCACTACCAATCTATAATTTGTATTAATGGCGTTCATTTAAACGTAGTTTTGATGAAGTTTCCAAGATAAAGATGCTTACAACAAGAATGAAAAATCCGGGCTCTTTTACTTTCATGTACATTTTTTTATTGGTAGTGACATGGAACATCCGTTGGTGTGGTGTCGAGGAATTTGTTGTTGTGATGGTGATAACAATAATGGTAGTATAAGTAGCAGTAGCAGTAGCTACTGTTATTGTTGTTTGGCAGTTTAATATGATTTTTCCATGTATGGTTTGTATTAATTGTTGATCAGTTCTATTTTGGATGGGTTTAGATTGCAATAGATAAATCCTATCACATTTTTTGCGTTTAGCAGTAGTTATGGGATTCAATTTTGCAGTTAACTAAGAATTTGTTTTTAGATTGAAGATGGGAGCTACTAAGGTAAGAGATGTCCACTCAGAACTCAATGAGTTTTGATATCCTCTAATGGAGTTTTTCTCAGAACTCAAGACATGTGCAGTCACGGGCACACTATGTATTCTGATAGGGTCAATCAATGCCATTGATAGTCAGAGACGAGAAAAATCATATTATCTTATAGGAAATTATTCCAAAAACTCTAGAAGAAAAGAAAGACAACGAAGTGACAGCTATGCTAATTCGAAATACAAAAATTTCCTGGATTATAGTGAAATATTTTCATATGTATTTTTAACATTTTCAATTTTATTATTTTGTTATTTTTATTGCCTATTTTTCTTTCTGAAGGTACTTTCAGTTTTCTATCAAAAATATCTAGGCCCGTGCAACACACGGGCACAACAACTATCGTAATAATGGCGAGAAAGGCGTCTTTTTCTTTTCCCGTTTAGTTCTTCATTACTTCGTATAGGGGTTCTTTTATTCAGTACATGAATTGTGGATGATTAATTTTTAGTGTAAATAAAAATCCATTTCTTTTATTAGATTTAGCATTCTAAATTTTGATTTTGGTAGTTGATCGCAGATTTCCTTTCCGAACCCTAATTTTGGGTTTAATTCTTTTTAGATTAATGATTGACTTAGGTAATTGTTTATCTTTATCGACGATTCGTTATTTTACTTGATTTTGAATCTGATGAAAATTGGATATTTGGGTGATTTTTTATTTGCAATTCTGAGTTACTGATGCCCCATATTTAATTTTGTACCTTCATGTTTTTCGTATTGATAATGATTCAATGGTGGTCGATGTTTTCAGGAAATTTAGGAGGTAAAATTATTCAAACCCTAGAATTTTTAAATATGTATTTCTTGATTTTTGTATCAGATTGAATAGGAAAGCAAGACTGGCGTCATTGTGCAACTTAAGGTATTATTTTTGACAACAACCTTGGGAAAACATGGGAGAAGCTGGGAGTTTACTACGAAGACTACTAATGGTTTTTACTGTTGCCTTTAAGAACCCTGAACATCATTTTTTATTCTGCTTGGCCATATAGACATATATAGTGGTGCTATTATGGTATTGAATAATCAAAGGGGTGCTCAATGGTCTATTGCTGTTTAAGCCATTGCAGCGGGTAAAAATTGGACAAGTGCAGGTAAGCGTTTTGTACAATAATTTATTGCACACTCATTCCTCATTGATTTCAGGTGAATACAAGAGTCAGCTATTAATATTTTGCTGATAAGATTTTCTAATTTAAGTTTATGTATATGTTGTAGTTCTATTCAAAAAATTCTTCCCTGCAATCAATACCACTTAATCTAATGATATTTCCAATAATACACATGATGATTGATTTGGATAGATTCATATTGGAAAACCCCATATTTATTAAAAACATTCTCAATAAACTGAAATTTTCTATATGCCTTTTCAGATTATTTTACATTGATGTTTCACTTTTGAATTGACTGAAATCAAGATTCGGATTCGATAACCTTATACGAACAATGTATCATTTTGACTTCGTGAAGAGTGTGTTATCAATATTGAGGGGATTTTGCGGGTTAAGATCTGAGAATAGAGCTATGTAAAACTATATATTGAGTTCTCCTCCTGTGGATTATCGCAGTGAAGTTTGTAGATGGTCTTTTTTGGCTAATTATTCTACATATTTTCAACCTTATTGGAGGGTTCATGGAAAGACACAAATAGTGTCGAGCAACCCTAGGTGAAGTTCGAGGTGGTAGTCCCAGGTGAGATATGCTTTGAAAGATTTGTAGGACTTCATTTGCATCTTTTTATCGGTATCATTTTCTTGAATATAGGTGTACGTCATCATCTATGGTGCAAACCATATTTAGGAAGACTCAGATATAAGCAAATCACCACTAACTAGAGGTATAATTTCATGGCCACACACCTTTTTTCCTTATGGATCATAATATTGGTTGAAATGAACGATCAGATATACTCATAAAACAACTTCGATATCATAGTATATCTCAGATATACACATAAGCTACTCCCCCAATGAAGAACCGCTTTTGTTATTGCTGCGAGGGCTTGCAGCACCATGCCTAAGTTTGCAACAACGTGTTTGTGTATTTTTCGTCTAACATTACTTCATAAGTTTTCGTAGATGTGTCGTTTATAAAACTATTCCTGAAGTTGGGGGTGACATCCCATTATGTTTTGAGTTTATCACCTAACTTTGGGTATCAGTAATCTCAATAATTATATTGCTCTATTACAGGATTGCGTAGGTTTTTTAAAGGGGACAAAAGCATCTACGGCGACAAAGAAACAAGACAAACAAGACATAATAGAGGTGATTGTTTCAATAAAGATCCATCCATAATTATGTAAAGTATATCAAGTGTTTTTTGAATAATTTTTGAGTCATTTTAATACATTAAGTTGATGGTTACACCTTCTGTCAAAACATTAAACACTAGACCAGTTAAAGTTTCGCAGGATTTTTGTTACAATCTTAAATCCATGTAGTCAGTTGAGATAACTAGGAGAGATGTCGAGATATGATTGAACATAGTTGAGTCGCGGCATGCATATTTAAACTTGGATTTTGGTGTCGGGTTCATATAACCTATGCTCTCCAACAATTTTATTTTTTCTCAACATTGAGTGATGTAATTCTTGGTGAGAAACTATAAGCAACCAAGCCAATAAAAAAACTTTATATTGGTTTGGTGATTTATTCTTCAATTGGAGGCATCTTTTTAGCGGTTTCTTTTCCATTTATTTACGCATGTTTTTAACACCCAGGTCCAGGTACGCGATAGAGTTTCACTGAAAAATCACTTTTTATTGTGAACTTGAAAGGTTTAGAAATACGCATTCAGGTATACTTTCCAGTGGTAGTAGCATAATGTATTGTATTGCGGAGTTACAACTAATTCCCAGCTTTTTATCCAATAAGTGGTGTCTGCATTGTATTATGTATTTACAACTGATTCCCGGCTTTTGATCCCATAAGTGGAGTCTCCATAATAAGGCGCCTCACCGTATCCCGCTTGCCAATTTATTATCATAAAGGTGACATGGGAATTTTTATAATTTGTATAGATGAACCCAGAGATACATCGTTTTAGAAATGGTTCAGGGACGCTTCACCACTTCCTTATGCTATATAGAACTTATGAGATTGCAATTGCTTCAATATCCAAATCCAACTGAAATAAATGCATTTCAGCCATCATGAAGAAAGCTTATAATTACATATTTGTAGTTTTGAGGTTACTACGTTTGCTTGCAAAACTCACATGATACTAAAATTTTGACATTTTTAAAGCCCGTTATCTTTTTATTCTTGCCAATCTTGACGTACTTGGTGCGAAAACCCACATGGTTCGAAATGTGATTTATAACCGCATGTAATTCCGTCCAGAATAGGGATACAATTCTGAAAGTGACGCATCTTTAATTCGTGCAAGTGGGGAAACAACTTGCTTAAATACCATGTAGTGATGAATTATTTTAAAACCGCGTCTCCCAGATTTTCTTAGAAATTATATATATAACCGTAAGATTTGTTTATATATGTTGCTAAAAGTATATGCAAATCCAAGTCTAATGGCAAACTCAAGTGGAACATTTGTCTTTCCACTAGGTTCTCCGCAACTCCAAAGACTAAGAAAATTAAAAACGCATCGCTGGATTTTCAACAAATGAAATGGAAAGGGAGGAATGGAAAAAAGATTGTTACCGTTAATGCCTCATGGAAAGGGAGGAATGTTATGGGGTTAAACTTACACACACTACTAATGAAAAAAAAAAACAATTACGCACAACATTAATTTGTTACAATGCAAAAATTTAATTTTATACAAAAAGAATATCTGAGTATTATTTAATAAACTGCATCCTACCTAACCTATATGCTCAACCCCTGTAATCGGGCATATTTTCCAATAAAGTATGATTCTTTGCAAAATAAATAAATAATAATAATAATAATAAAGGAAAAAATAGGTATATTATGGTCAAGTTTATTATTGTTCATGTAAGCCTTAACGTGTGCTACATGAGCAAGGGATTTCTATTTTTCTTGGACATGCCACACGGATTAGATAGACGTTGTTGATTTGACGCAGCCACTTCGTTAACAGGTGAAAAACAAGCAAGCGAATATGAGAAATCGAATCAATACATTTGCACTACTTCTCATCTGTATTATAACAGTAAGGATTTTATTATTTAGGAAGACTTGGATTATTGTCACGCCCTGGGATTATTATCACTACTTCTAGCTTATTCTAGCTAATCTTAAATTTGTCATAACTAAATTTGTTAAATACCTCCCCAATCATTACCGGACCACTAAAATTTTGTATGAGGATACTGAGCAGTTGTGTGACCAAATTTGATCATGCCAGCAAGACATCGGGATCTTCCTTATAGGTTTGACGACCCTATAACTTTCAACCTAAACACGACTAATTTTAAAGTGGGAGCTATATTCAACTCTAGAAATTATAATCCATATTCCGATTAACCGAGTACACAAACATTTCGCTATTAGAAAGTACTGAAAATAAACCTGCATTGTCCTTGAGACCATTGTTTTTCTATTAGTGTTATCTTATTCTGCAAGCTGATAGCCGGATATTGTACACTAAACAATTTAATGTGTTATTGTAGTACACATTAAATCGTAAACTACAAAGCGATCCATCTACTGAAGATGAGGAGGAGGGATATAATGGTGGTGGTACTGAAGTTACTAAGTCTGTTACTGTTCTTAGTAATCGAGTTTTTTGGACACCTATCCAAGCACCAACAACTTGGTTAGGAACTAGATCGGAGACCTTGAGATTCACTTACTCTGAAACATTAGGGAAATGTTCTATTATTTACTTGGCATTTTAGTATCGACTTTCTATTAAAGAGGCATGTACGAACTCATATACTTTTTCCATTAGGTGTTTACTAATGTTATAAATTTATAAGTATCCTAGATTGAGAAATAAATAAATTATGTAAACTGACGCTAACATGGGAGGTTGAGCCGGGCCGTAAGGCCCCGGTAATACCTAGTAACAAAATAAAAAAACTAATAATTTTAGGCTTCATTGTTCGTGTATGTTGTCTTTTCTCCTATTGTAACAGTGAAGCTGCTAACTTCAAATGTCGATTATCCATCATCAGTTCCAAACAATAAGTCAAATCTGGTGGCGCTAGTAAGGTATTAACCGCAAAAACTATATGCTCAGCCGAGAATGGAAACTCCTACGGACCTACTCCCCTAGGTACAGCCTAGCATGCACCCCAAGCCCAAAGCACTAAGAGAAAGTTTAGGGTCTTTTTGAAGGATGAGAAAGAATGTTTTTATGCGGGGGTTCTGTACTTGAGATTGGATGTTATGGGATGATCCCAAACATGGTATGAGAGTCTGCGCCAGCTCATGCCATTCGACAGAACCTTTTGCCATCTACAGCCATAAATTTACATCAGAGGAAATATGGGTTCTCTCCGACAACACCTTGGCGACAGTCACTCTTTCATGCTGGGTTTCCCAATTAAGTCGAGTCACGTTACTAGCAAAAAGTCAGTTGATTTATAAAGAGTGAAGGAAAACAAACACAAATGACAATCTAAAAAGCACTCTACTAAGATGGATATACACAATAGTACTATAGAAGGAAGAAATCCACAAGTTTTGAGTTTATAGTTTAGCTGATAAAAAAAAAAAAAGTTTAGCTGATAAAATTTATTACTGAAAACTATGTACAATTTTGCATCTTGGGTTGCTAATCACCAGATGCTAGTTAACTCTACATGTATCTGCTACATCACCATCTGAGTCGTCGTCAGCACCATCACGACTGTCATTATCACCATCAACATCACGATTAAAGACAGCAAAAAGCTCTAGCAAGTCAACGCCTGCAGCTGTATCATCCATATTGTTGCTGGATGTAGATCTCTGCCTCTGCTGCGGTAGAAATTGAAAAATATCTTCAGGAGTGAATAAGCGGTAATGGCCAATACTTCTCCTTGGACACAACTGGATACACATACATTTAAGAATCAATATCAGTATCATTTGTTATCACTATCACCATTGTCATCTGCATCATTAATATTATCATTATCATCAGCATCATCATTATCGTAATCGTCGCTAGCGTCGTCATCATCATCATCACTATCACTGTTGTCCTCACTATCACTGTCTTCATCGTCACTGTCTTCGTGCTCACCAAAGTCGTTGGCATCGTCATCATTCTCATAATCAAAATCGTCATCATCATATGCCCAACCGAGGGCAAGGCAAGTAAAGCGTCCAGGTTCAACCTTTAACAAGTACCAGCAGAGAAATTAGAACTTCCTCTGCTGCCCAGACAGCCCTAAGGACGATCTGGAAGTTTTTTCACTAAATATGCATGTCTGTGACATAGCGTGCATGAATACAGTGAGAAGCATATATGTTCAGGAAACATATTAAGAGTCAGTAACCACCATCCCCAGCCTCTACCTTGGTTGAGAAATGAAAACGATTGCAAAACCTACCCCCATACCATTTTGTAACTAGCTGTGGAAAACAAATCTTCACTACTTTATGGTGTGGGAAGAAGTAGAACAGAATTGAGCTCGACGGACTAAGCAACCACATGCTTAGCAACATAGCATAATAAAAAGTTAAACTTAATGACAAAACTAGATGGAGAAAGTTAGTCTCCCAGCGGTCAAGACAGACCATAGGATGGCACTTTACTGCGCATGGTGCAAACATCATAGTTGCACCAAGATGTTATAGAATTTGCTTCCCATATCAAACTTCTTTTGAGGGTAAGAAATGACCTGCTATTATTTTTAATACACAACATGTTAAGATGTGCCATAAGCCATACTTATCAAAGATGAGGGTTACCTGTTCAACTTTTACGGGCAGTGATGCTCTATCATCAGCCTTCGGAGTCCAGATCTTTATGTCATGCTCAATGCCACTACTAGCAAGCATAGTCACATGGGGATGGGATTCAATGCAGTTTACTATATGCTTGTCTGCTTCCATAGCACGCAGTATCTCCCCGTCTTTCTTCCTCCAAATGAAGATCCTACCACAATCAGAACCACTTACCACATATTCATCTCTGGGACCAAAAAATGAAACACCCTTCACAGTATCACAATTTCTATGCCCCTTGTAAACTAGGGGTTCAGCAGTATCAGCATCAGCATCATTGGCTGATGGAGATGCTCGTGTAGTTGGATTAGAATCTCCACTGGCATTGCTTGCCTCGGATGATGGAGATGCCGGCACAGGAGTTGGTCCTACTCCCATATCTCTTGCGAATAAATAGATATGCTCATCACTGTAGGAGACAAGTAACTCGCTCTGGTTTGAGAAGGCCAGGCCTGTAATCCCCACTTGCTCATCACCAATCAGATGTTGTGGGGAGAAACAGTCTGTGGGTTGACCAAAATCATTTGATCCATCCCAATTGTATTTGCGGATGTCGTAGAGACGGGCAAACTCATCAGTCCCACCAACTGCGAAGAGATTTGGATTCCTTGGATCTATTGCAATGGTATTAAGATGGACTGTTGGCATATATGCCGATCTATCCGAAGGGAAAGCCTTGCACGTGAAGAGCCTTGTAGCAGAACTAGATCTCAAATCAAACTGCAAAAAGCAAACTCGTACGGCTTGGGTAATTGCATAAATGGCTAAATGCCTAATCTATTATACCATTTGGGCTCAGTCAAGAAATTATGAAAAAGAATACAATAAATCCATGAAAACAATAGCATTGCTAACCCTAAAATGTTAGCTTTTTATGGTTCCGAAAAATACCATAATCAGTTCCATTTATGTTGTGGGACTGACTCAAGTTAACTGGATTGGCAATATTACTGACTTAGGTATGATAAAGGTCCATAATCAAGTGCTTATGGTTAATGGCGCATTATGTGAGGTAGCTTAAACATACCAGTAAGCATAAAGTGAAGTTATTATCATGTTTAAGATTTAGTTGTAATGATTAAGGAGCTGGTAATTAGCACAAAAGACCTCCAGAAGCACCAACCAGCATATGAGACACAATGTCCACTAATGAACCTCTAAATGAGAGATGTCGCGGATTTCAACATGCAGAGACAAATATATATCCTATAAAAGGGCTAATACAACACTCACATGCCGAACGGATCCATCTTCACCGCATGTATAAAAGATGTGAGGGCTTCCCGGCTCAATTGCCAACTTATGAGCTCGTCCTTGATGCTTTCCCAACTGTCTTGTATTCACTTGGCTGTCTTCTTGGATTTGAGCATGTCTCACCTGAAATGTACATAAAGGAAAAAATATAAAAGCTCAATTAGGAACTCAGAAAGCTAGAAAACTTATGTTTCATCCTTTCTAACTTTTAATGTGAGGTATTACCTGCCCGTCTGCAGCACAGGTTACAATACTTCGATCATTAGTGTATGGCATGATCTTTGCTTGAAAAACATTGTTGGTATGCCCAGAGTGGAAAGATAGCTTCACACGGGCAGATTCCCAGTCCCACAACATAACAAACCTGTCATCGGATCCAGACACAAGTATGTCTCCTTCAGCATTGAAGCTCACTGTATTTACGCAACCCCTATGCTTTTCCAAGGTCTTGTAAACAGCAAGTCGGAGCACAAGATCCTGAAGAAAATTTGAAAAGATGGCTATAAGAGCTGCCTATTTTTAGTTTGCAACTAGATGGATATGAGGATAGAACAAATTGATGATGGTACATCTTGATCAACAACCAGACCACTTCTACAACCAAGTGCAACATGGAATAAAAGTACAAGTAAAAATAACGACAAGGAAACTCCAATTGGAAAAAATTCCGAAACCATTTGAAAAATTATGCTATAAAATGCGGCTAATATATGCAAAATCCACGACTGATGATCAATGGAAGAAATTTTTATCGTTATTCACAAAAAGATCACTTAACAGTTATGACTGGATCCAACTGTTGAATCCATATTACTATATTAGCAACATCTACACACCTTTTAGTAAACGCAAAACAAACTGCTACCTATAGTCTAACATCTGCACTTCTTATGCAGTTATCAGAATCTACCGTGTAAACTTTCGCTTTCCCATTTTTTCTAGTAAGTGATAGTCTGCGAGATGGGCAGTATTCATCTAACGCTATCATGGAGCTCATCACCATGTTGCTTATTTTCTTAAAATTTCTTATTTCATCTGCTATACACCCGAAAACCAGAAAATGTAGAATCTATGTGCAGTTTTTCAGTACTGCAAATGAAGTACTTAAGAAGAGATTCATAAAAAAACATTGCCTTCAAAGATAGTTTGCCTTAAACAGAACATTCTCAGAGCCAACTAATGATCTCTGGACAAATCCGTTAACTTACTTAAAAAAGTAAAAAAGGGTTTTCAAACAATAACCCATAAACTGAATAATCATTCTATACAACCAAATTAATCAAAATACCTCAAAAATGAATAAACCAGTCAAAATCGTAAATAAATAACAAAATTGGGTATGAATAAAGGTGAATTTGTTGTGGGAAGAAAAAAGCGATAAACCTGAGAAGCACCAAGACGATGAGCGAAGGTTCTTGGTAGAACTTCACCAACTTCACGTTTCCATATTTCATTGATTCCTTTCCCGGCTGTTGTCTTTGCCCTTTTCGCCATTTCCCTCTTCTCTATTTCGAGCTTTCACTTGCGTCGATAGCGATAGGAACAGTACCCATTTAAGAGAACTCAAGACCAGCCCGGCCCCAAGGCAAATCCATCAAAGGCTTGCATATGAAACCTATTACAGGGGCCGTATGGATTTGGTTTTGAGAGCTCTCACATATTCAACCGGGTTTAATTGGGGTCATCACTAGATGACAAAAAAAGGTCTCCCAATAGTAATTTAGGTCACCCCTTATAAAAAAATTCTAAATGGTTAAAATGCCCTTGAGTGATTAGTATTAAGAATTAATGAAGTTGATTAGTGTGATACTTGTGTTTAGATAAAAATTAGATTTTGGGATTAATTTTTGGATTTTTATGTTTTGTGGAGAAGAAGAAGAAGAGGAGTTTTGAGAGGAAAAACTAGGGTTTTTAGAAATGAGTGATTCAAGTGGAGGGAATGAGGTTGTTGAAGGTTCAAACAACAACCATGATTGTGTTGATGGTAAGATTGTATCAACTAATCATATGGATTGGATGTTTGATGAAGAGATGTTAATGGAGGAAGACATGAATAATGGTGGAAATGAAGATCCTACTGCTCAAAATGAAGGAACCAATACTCAAAATGAAGAATATGCACATCAAAACAATCAGGTAAACCTCATATACTCTTGAAATAGTCTGAATGGTGCTCAAAGTGGTCGATTCATGGTCACTATGGAACTACTCAGAGTGAGGGTCGTTATAGTCGGGTGTTGTATACGCCAACGACCCTAAAGAGTCGTCAGACTGTTGACACACATGGCGATGACTCTAACCTGCAACTTTTAATGGTGATGAAAAATCGTCAAGGTGGTATGTTAAACCATGACGACTGTTTATAATGTTCACCTAGAGTCGTTAGTTGATTCGTTTAATACCCAGACGACTCTCGAATCCAAACTCTCTGTATAAAAAGGCAATTTTTTGTGTGTTTGAGTCGTCATAGGGATATTCTGATATACCGACGACCCTAACCAACCATTTATAATGTTCACCTAGAGTCGTTAACCAATAAGAAAGGGTCGTCAAAACAGGGTCGTCATATTCAACCTAATACGGTAACGACTCTATTCTAGGGAAAAAAAATGTTGAAGTAGCAGAATTAGGGTCGTCATCTTCATCCTAATACACTAACGATTTTTCATAGAATCCGCATGCAAATGAAAAGTCGTTAGGTATTTTCATTTCGATACTAACGACCCTTACACTGAAACCACCAATTTTCAGTTACCAAACTAAATTTCACAATCAAAACACAACAAAAAATCGAATACAAGGTGGGTTTAAGTTCACATACCTTCTAATTGGAGCCATAGCTTTTGGTTGAAGAAAAAACATTTCTTCAAAACAGTCGTTAATGGTGGTGGTGGAGAAGAGAAAGGGGAGGAAAGGAAGATGAAGAAGAAGAGAAACTGATTTTCTCTTTTAGTTTTAGGGTATATGAATTGGGGGCCTAATTAAGGTTTCCAATTAAGGTTAACTGATTTTTAATGTTTAGTTTTAGGTAAGGGTAAAATAGTATTTTCATAGTCGGATTAATAGGCCCCTGATAGTTTTGGCGTACAAATAAAATTTCTTGGCCCCCAATTAAAAGTTCTGGCCCCCAATTAAACCAGGATATTCAAGTGTCCAAAATGTGGACGAGGGGTCCTAATTTACCTGGCTAGATTGGGGTTTAGGACCATTATTTTGGGATTTCGGTTACAAGACAAAAATATATATTTTGAAGTAAAATAGATGACTCTGTATTCAACTATTTTACTTAATGGTGAAATCACCCCTAATTAATTAGTGTTAATTTGGGTGATTAAGTGATGTTTAATCAAGTTAACCCTGAAATAAACTACCATTATTCATCATCAAAACTTGAAGAAAAAAATTAATCTTTTTTAGAAAACTCAACCTAGAATCGGTTGATGTTAGTGTCATTGTAAACTGATGCGTGTCGTAACCACAACAAATTAATTAATATTTTACTACCTAATTAACAAGTAATATAGTGTAGTCAAGTTTGTTCCCACGTGGAGCAAGAGGTTTTAGTTGTCTTATAATATGTCACAAAAGGGGGGATTTTGGTTTTAAAAGCAAAAGAAATAAACAAAGCAATTAAAAGTAAAGGGAATCAATAAGAGAGATTAGATCAAGGAATCCTTCTTCGTTGCAAAACAATGATTCAAGTTATGTTCTTTTCCACTTATTATTAGTCACAGATTATCACCAACCGTAGATATAACAGCTAGATCAGTGATAACCCCTAAATCCCTTGTATCACCGGATACGGAAGTTCTCGACTACCGGATTCTATTTACCAAACCACCAAGTAGTAGATCACTCAAGATGTAATTTAGTCAAACGCATTAAGATTTATGAATTTATTAGGTTGATATTAGTAGTTAGACTCTTAGATCAAGGTCCACTTGCTATCGTTTTTTTCACACACAATTACTCCACGGAATCCCTCCGCAAGGTCTCGTGTTTGCTACTTATGTAAAGAGTCAAGAAACGATTACTTATCCCCTAACTTTCACTAGATATAGATCAATTAACAAATCAATTTAGTTGCGCACCTAAACAATCTATCAATCAATCATGAATGTATAAACATTCCTATTAGTAAAAACAAACGATAATCATGTGAAAACTTCAAAGTAGATTTAAAACAAAACTCAAAACATGTTAAGAACTAGGAATTCATCCTCAATCAAATTAGTTACTCATGCTAAGAGTTCACACAAAGAATAAAGGAAAAAAAAGTGTTGTGTGTGTAGAAGTGTGCAAAAGTGTGCACAAAAGTGTGTGTAAGTTGTATAGAGAATTTCTCTATTTATAAGCTTCAATGCTCTCCATATCTTCCAAGGAATAGAATCCCTTTCCTTTAGCAATTCAATTTCCAATTCCAAGTCTTCCTCAAATCTTCCATCTACTCTTTCCAAATTCAAGCCAAATACTTCATCCAATTCCAAATCAAAATCTTCACATCCCATGAAAGAAACTTACACAAAAGTATGTTATTTGGGGTCGCCGGAAAACTGGGTTTTCTGCCGGAAGTTGGCCGGAATTCGTCACCGCCGACAACCTGAGATTCTATTTTCTGATAACGGAATATTCCGTCACAGATCCGTCAGAACTAACAGTCAATATGGTTAATCGCTAGTCAAGATGGTCAAGGGGTCAAGAGATAAGGTTGTGTCAGTAGTCGAGCCAACAATGGGTCAGATTCCTTGAATTGGCTGAATGGTCTTACTCAGCTGAGTTGGATCCGATGTCGGCCGGTACTGAGTTAACTCAACGAGATGAAATTCCGACAGAGTTTACTTTGTTTCTCCGACATTTCCCGTCCGAATTCAGGCCTCATATTTCTTCAATTCATGTACACCTATCATACATCTAAGTTTATTCATTCCATTCTTGCAGTAGAGCTTCACTCATGAGCCATTATGGTATATCAATCACCCATCTAAATCCCATCTTTCTTCACCAGCACAAACCCATGAATATCACCACCACTGTCTTCTTCGCAGCACCCATCTGAGTTCATCGAGCACAACCATTTACTGTAATTGATTATCTAAATTAGCATCAACAGGACACGAATTCGACCCCATCATCAACCCTAACTTCAATTTCAACTCAAATTCACACTCTCAACATCAGCAGGTTCTTCTCTTCAACAAATCAACAACCATAGTTACTGATTTATAAAACTAAACCAAACCCATGATAATCATCATTCTCAGATCCAATTGCACAGTAGCGGCATCTTTCTTATCTTGATTTCTTCATCTCTATACCACAGCAGTAGTAACCACATGAAACCCATCTCTCTATATTCTCGAATTCGACCAACAGTTCATCACGATCGACACATTTAAGCCAACAATCATCTTCAATTTCAGTACCACCTCACAGAACCCATCTCCTATATCTCGATGTAGCTCTTGAATCCATCCCCTTTTCGATCTCTCGTATTTACAGCGGCAACTGCTGCTTTTGTTTCTCACTTTCTTTTGGCTAATCAACCAAACCAAACTCCAATTCATTATCTCTTATTTATCTGTCGTCTCTTATTCCGTTACCCTCATCGATCCATGAAATCACAGACTCGATCTGTGTTCTGTGTTCTCAGCTTAAGAAATTTTGGGGAAGAATATCTTCTTGCGACCTAGATGTAGGTCTTGAATGTGGGATGGTTATTTGCACCCACTGCTGAAATACGACCACCCACTGGTAGCCCCTTAACCTCAGCTGGTTGGTTTTAGTATTCCTCCTACAAGAGTTTCCCCTTAACCTTGGCTCGGCTTCCAATAGTGTTTGCTCTAGAAATGACAGTTTTGCCCTTTTTGCTCAAATTGGGTGATTTATTCCTTTTTATCTCCGTGCGACTCCAGAGTTCCTAATAACTCAAAAACACGCGTAAAATACATAATTTACAAGAAAAATAGAAAAGAAAGCATAAACTCTATAGATAGTAAATATGGTGTATTCTACACCTATCAAATTCCCCTACACTTAGACTTTGCTAGTCCTCGAGCAAATCAAACTCAAAACTTACAACTTCAAAGCTTTCCAGCGTCCCAAGCATCCAAAGAGCTATGAGGACATAGAGTTTCTGCATGCTAGTAATAAGAAGTTAGAAATACTAAAGAACATATTCTCATTCTTAAATGTTGAGTGAGAAATAACCACACCATAATGAGAGAATGCGTTTTTGAGAAACGATCAATAAGCATTTCGCCTCGACTTCTGCCTCACCAAAAAGGGTTTTATGAAATTGCACTCAAAAAGACGGCTTTTTTATGGGTCTCACCTGTGTGCAGGTAGGAATCAAGAGAGAATTCCTGCAACACGTTTGAATGGTGGGAAGGACAACTTCCGAGATATTTTAAAAACCCACATCTTTTAACATTTTGAAAAACCATTTTTTCTAACGATCTCTAAGAAAGGAAATCAACCACTATTATCGAGGATGAGATTACTTACTTACCTTCACATCCGATTGCCAATTATGATAACACCACTCTCACGGCACCCAATAGAAACGTCTTCCGCTCCTCGTCTTCATCTTCTTGGTCTTCGGCTTCAACTATTGATGATAAATTCGTGAACTTCGTAGATCCTTGACAATTTGTAACCTTTTTCCTTAAAATCCAAGTTGCTTGAAACTTCCTTATATATATTCCTTCCCCACGGCTTATTCAATAAATAAAAAACAAAAACAATAATAGATATTTCTCTTGTCTCATATTTTTCAAAAAATTTTTTTTTTTCAATTTTTCAATCAAATTTTTTTTTAGACAAGAGAAACAAAATACAAAACAAAGTGAAAAATAAAATAAACCATGGCCGTTGAAAAGTACTTTACCGCTTGATTCTTCACAGCTTGTATCGTCTCGAAATCATAAACTTCAATAATTCTCACCTTTTGATTTTCTTTGCTCTTGTAAATTAGTCTTCTACTTTGATATAAAATTCCGCTCATTGTATGTTGCTTTACTTGGATTTGAAATTTGCTCTTTTCTTGTCCCATTGTTGCTTGTAAACCTTAAACGTCTTCAACTTTCCTTGTAGATTTTGATGTCGCTCCTTGTTGTTGATGATGGTGTTTCTATGGACCCGTTGTTGTCGAGCGAGAGAATGGTGCTAACTGCAAATCGAACTACAAGAAGGAGGCTTTCATCCATAGACGTCACCCTCATGATTGACAAAAATTAGCACTCAAGAGATCAAAAATAGTGCTGAAAATTGGTGTGAAATTGGGTAGCTCACCATTCTACCCGGAATTAATGTACGGTGATACACACTCAAAAGAAGCTCTTTAGTCAAGGAAGAATTTTTGGTCGGTGCCTTGGTTGATATGAAAATGGGTAGTCTCCACTAATGATTGATCAACAACTCTAATAATGCATTCTTCTCTGCTCCTAATTTGCATCACCGGCATGATTAAATCCATTATTTAACACTTTAACAAGTAAGAAATCCGAACGTAGTTCCCTAACACTTCCAAGTTCAATTATGTCGGTCAGAATTCTCTATGTAAACATACCTAAAAGCATGCAAGTGACTCTAAAATCTCTAAAAGTTGGAGGTTTTATGCAAATTTTTTTTTTTTTTTTAAATATGCTTAACCACTCCCCCACACTTAAACCTTACATTGTCCTCAATGTAATTGAATCGTCCAAGCAAAGTCAAGATGGGAAATCCTAATATGATATGGAACAAGAAAAATAAATAACAAAAATAAAATAAAAGGATAAGAAATACAGAACCTATGGGTTGCCTCCCATTAAGAGCTTGTTTTAAAGTCGATGGCCCGACTTGGCTCTTGTAAGATTCACTCCCCATATACTAACAATCGGAAAATTTGGGGATCTTCCCATAGTACCTGTTTTGCAAACAATAACTCCATACAAATGTTGGCACAAGTAAATAATAATGAAATTATCGCCCGATAGAAATTTCCCCCACACTTATTCTTGTCCACACCCGGAAGTGTATAAAGAACATAGAATTTGGGAACTTCCATGGTTTCCTCTTGGCAAACCTGCATAATTTTAGCATCAAGTGTTTCCAATGGTGGATATCGAGAAACAAAATCATCCAAAAATACTTTCGAAGCACATACATTCAAACCAATAAGAGGTAAATGATAAGAATTAATATTCAAAGGGTTAGACAAACCTTGCACAATCTGTTGTATTACGAGATCCTCTTCATCCTTAAAAAATTCAAGTGAATTACTTACCTCTTGTATATCGTGGTCCTCTATCAAACCTTTCAACCATTCTTCATCATTTTCTACCTTAACTAAAGTCTTGGCATCATCATAATCATTAGCAAGTTCAATTGGGTCTTCCACGAATTCAATCAATTCGGTTTCATTATCGAGCATCATCTCTTCAACATTCTCATCATCGGAATCATGGTATTCACTAAAATGATTTTCATCGGTATAGATTGTAAGATCTTCTTGTGATGGTGTTGCACCGTTTATAACAATAGGCAAGTCACACCCAATCTCCTCATTTTGAATAGGTGAAGGATCGTTATTATGATACGGAGTTGGAATAACTTTATGCTTGTTACAAAGATTCTCAAAAGGTTCAAAATCATCATCGTAACCCATAGAATAACGTCTATCATGCTCCTCTCTTAAAGATCTTTTAGCTTCAAGAATTTCTTCATAGGAAGCTAGGCCGTCATCAATCAATTGATAGAACCTTTTTTCAAGTTCCCTTAAACTAGGTTGCCTTACACCAAGGAGATCACGCATAGGTTTAGATACATTATCACAAGCCTTGGTTAGTGTAGAATTAAAAGCATAACTATCCTCCCCTCCTAGTGATCCATAAAGTGTGTATCATAAGGATGGTTGGAAGTTGCCATAATGTTGAGGTTGAAAACCGTATTGATTGTTGTAATATGCTTGCTCTTGTCCACCATACATGGAAAACCAGTACCTGAAATAAAATTCTCAAAAACTAAGTTAGACACGATATAGAATCTAACAAAGCAAAAATAAAGCAAAAATAAAAATAAAAACAACTAAAATCGCTCGCTGCTCCCCGGCAACGGCGCCAAAATTTGATGCGTGTCGTAACCACAACAAATTAATTAATATTTTACTACCTAATTAACAAGTAATATAGTGTAGTCAAGTTCGTTCCCACGAGGAGCAAGAGGTTTTAGTTGTCTTATAATATGTCACAAAAGGGGGGATTTTGGTTTTAAAAGCAAAAGAAATAAACAAAGCAATTAAAAGTAAAGGGAATCAATAAGAGAGATTAGATCAAGGAATCCTTCTTCGTTGCAAAACAATGATTCAAGTTATGTTCTTTTCCACTTCTTATTAGTCACAGATTATCACCAACCGTAGATATAGCAGCTAGATCAGTGCTAACCCCTAAATCCCTTGTATCACCGGATACGGAAGTTCTCGACTACCGGATTCTATTTACCAAACCACCAAGTAGTAGATCACTCAATATATAATTTAGTCAAATGCATTAAGATTTATGAATTTATTAGGTTGATATTAGTAGTTAGACTCTTAGATCAAGGTCCACTTGCTAACGTTGTTTTCACACACAATTACTCCACGGAATCCCTCCGCAAGGTCTCGTGTTTGCTACTTATGTAAAGAGTCAAGAAACTATTACTTATCCCCTAACTCTCACTAGCTATAGATCAATTAACAAATCAATTTAGTTGCGCATCTAAACAATCTATCAATCAATCATGAATGTATAAGCATTCCTATTAGTAAAAACAAACGATAATCATGTGAAAACTTCAAAGTAGATTTAAAACAAAACTCAAAACATGTTAAGAACTAGGAATTCATCCTCAATCAAATTAGTTACTCATGCTAAGAGTTCACACAAAGAATAAAGAAAAAAAAAAGTGTTGTGTGTGTAGAAGTGTGCAAAAGTGTGCACAAAAGTGTGTGTAAGTTGTATAGAGAACTTCTCTATTTATAAGCTTCAATGCTCTCCATATCTTCCAAGGAATAGAATCCCTTTCCTTTAGCAATTTAATTTCCAATTCCAAGTCTTCCTCAAATCTTCCATATCCTCTTTCCAAATTCAAGCCAAATACTTCATCCAATTCCAAATCAAAATCTTCACATCCCATGAGAGAAACTCACACAAAAGTATGTTATTTAGGGTCTCCGGAAAACTGGGTTTTCTGCCGGAAGTTGGACGGAATTCATCACTGCCGGCAACCTGATATTCTCTTTTCTGATAACGGAATATTCCGTTATAGATCCGTCAGAACTAACGGTCAATATGGTCAATCGCTAGTCAAGATGGTCAAGGGGTCAAGAGATAAGGTTGTGTCAGCAGTTGAGTCAGCAACGAGTCAGATGCCTTGAATTGGCTGAATGGTCTTACTCAGCTGAGTTGGATCCGATGTCGGCCGGTACTGAGTTAACTTGGCGATATGAAATTCCGACAGAGTTTACTTTGTTTTTCCGACATTTCCCGGCCGAATTCAGGCCTCATATTTCTTCAATTCCTGCACACCTATCATACATCTAAGTTTATTCATTCCATTCTTGCAGCAAAGCTTCACTCATGAGACATTATGGTACATCAATCACCCATCTGAATTCCAGCTTTCTTCACCAGCACAAACCCATGAATATCACCACCACTGTCTTCTTCGCAGCACCCATCTGAGTTCATCGAGCACAACCATTTACTGTAATTGATTATCTAAATTAGCATCAACATGACACGAATTCGACCCCATCATCAACCCTAACTTTAATTTCAACTCAAATTCACACTCTCAACATCAGCAGGTTCTTCTTTTCAACAAATCAACAACCATAGTTACTGATTTATAAAACCGAACCAAACCCATATTAATCATCATTATCAGATCCAATTGCACAGTAGCGGCATCTTCCTTATCTTGATTTCTTCATCTCTATACCACAGCAGCAGTAACCACATGAAACCCATCTCTCTATATTCTCGAATTCGACCAACAGTTCATCACGATCGACACATTTAAGCGAACAATCATCTTCAATTTCAGTACCACCTCACAGAACCCATCTCCTCTATCTCGATGTAGCTCTTGAATCCATCCCATTTTCGATCTCTCAGATTTACAGTGGCAACTGCTGCTTTTGTTTCTCACTTTCTTTTAGCTAATCAACCAAACCAAACTCCAATTCATTATCTCTTCTTTCTCTGTCGTCTCTTGTTCCATTACCCTCATCGATCCATGAAATCACAGACTCGATCTGTGTTTTGTGTTCTCAGCTTAAGAAATTTTGGGGAAGAATATCTTCTCGCGACCTAGATGTATGTCTTGAATGTGGGATGGTTATTTGCACCCACTGCTGAAATACGACCACCCACTGGTAGCCCCTTAACCTCAGCTGGCTGGTTTTAGTATTCCTCCTACAAGAGTTTCCCCTTAACCTTGGCTCGGCCTCCAATATTGTTTGCTCTAGAAATGACAGTTTTGCCCTTTTTGCTCAAATTGGGTGATTTATTCCTTTTTATCTCCGTGCGACTCCAGAGTACCTAATAACTCAAAAACACGCGTAAAATGCATAATTTACAAGAAAAATATCAAAGAAAGCATAAACTCTATAGATAGTAAATATGGTGTATTCTACACCTATCATAAACCGGTTCTGGGTAGAGTTTTTTCAATTGACGAAATAAACCCAGAATCGGGGTTTTTTCAATACTCATATAAACCGATTGTAGGAATCGGTGTTTAGGGATGTTCACATAATCCGATTATTCCGTACTTTCAGAAACAAAATATTCATTACATGGTTTGGGAAATTAGCGCATTACATATATAGGATTCAGTATGAGAATTCTATAATGCGACACATCAAATGTTCATCAATGAACCTCCTTGCACGACGTTGCAACACCACATATTTCTTGTGGTGAATGAACTTCTTTTCTGCATTACGAATTCGTCATAGGCCATTGAATCATTCCACCTACAATTAAATCAATTATTTGATGTTGTATGCAAACATTAAACGATGAGATAAGTATTAAAATATCGGATTACTCACTTTTTCACGACGAAGAGCTTATGGATGATGGTCGTTCACCATTTTTATTACTTTAACATACTCTCGCTCTGAGCTTTTTATGTATATTGGAATCGAAAAGCTAAGTCTTTCCATTTGCGGTTTTTTGGATTAGTTTTGCGCTCATAGTAGGACTCTTTCACCATCTTCCAAAACATTGAATATATTTCGTTGGGACGTTCGTGGAAGAGGGGATGGACGATTTCACGAGCTGCATATCTTCTTCCGGATCCCATTTCATTTTTAGGCTAAGTGTGTGATGTGGGAGTGGCTCAAAGAGGTTGTCCTTATATAGATAAAGTCTCAACGGCTATTTTTTTCAAATTCAATTCACACAATCGGTTTGTAGGAATGTCCACATAGACCGATTGTGTCATTGAAAAATTATATAAAATATGCCTCCCACTTTGTAGTAGGGTAAAAACTGATTCTGCCAAAAATGGTAAAATGGGGTAGGTTGATGAGAAACGAGTCTAGACCCTAAATAAATGTACTGCACAGGATTACATTAGATTCAAGAGATCAACCTGTACAATTCTGGCCTAAACCAAGAAATGACAGTTTCAGTCTTGCTTCGGTCACAAAAATTAAGGAGAAGGGTTGATCTTAGGGAGGGAAGCATAGAAGGTGTTGATATCAGAGAGACAGCCTCCGTAAGATATGACTATGTTTATCTCAGAAAATGGAACTTGCTTGTAAGAAGCTGTGAGTTCTCTGGAAATTTGCATTGATGATCCTTATTCTCGATTGAATGGATTAAAAATCTATTTATATCAAGTCATAGTCGAGCACTCTGGTCTCGTAGGAAGTGGAGGTAGTTGAGTAATGAATAGGTGGAGATCATGTGAAAATGGTGAGAATCATGTCCCTATTGTGAAGGGAAGACTGGTCGGTTTTACATCCACTACTCCTCAATTTTTTCAATTATCCGCCTTTCCTGACACTTTCTCATAATGGGCGTATTGCACGCCGCATGCTATAAACCGCCAGACCAATACCATGATGAACATCCCCAAGTTTGTGGCATGTTTGATGTCTCAAGTATTTTGGAAGAAAATACTACCTAGTCATGACTTGCATAGTAAAATATATATGATATGAAGCAAGTTACACCACAAATAATGAAAAGTTGAGCAAGTCCAGTATGGTAGTTACTGAATGGACACACCCCTATGACATGTGAGAAATGGTCATGAATATATTATTATTCCAATAACTAATCATATATCATGGGTCTTGTTTGTAAAACTTAAATATTTCAACCAATCACGCACAAGCTGAGAAGCTAGTGGCTATAAGTGACAAGCCAAGCCGCATGAATGGGGCTTGCTGTGAATTAGTACTCAGAAATAGCATATGGTTCTTTTAGGTTAAAATTTAAATAATTAAATTATTTATGAAATCGATATTCTAAAAATTGTAAACGATGCATGTAAAGCATCGTTTTCAAGCAAGCATCCCAAAAATAATTGATGCATGTAAAGCATCGTTGTATTGTTCGAGTTAGTCACAGATTAACGATCTTGAAAGGAGCGTGACCGGATATCTTTGAATAACTGTTAGGAGAGGGATGACTGGTGGTACTCATGGCACCTCATTGGTTGGCTCGAATCAAATCTAAGTTGGTCAAATCAGCTATCCAAGTTGGATGGTTGAGATGATTTGCGGCAGTTTTTGATTATCGTTTAACCTAATTAAGACCCTTATGGGAAGCGTGACTAGCCTACTTTGGGTGATGATTCAGAGCAAAGCAGGTAAGCTATGAGCGACATGATTGGATAAAATAGTAAAGGTCCTACAGGTAGCTATCATGGAGCTTGCTCGATCATGCTATGAGAGGACCAAGATTGTTAAATTTACCGGCCAAGTCATGTGGTCATGATTATTTCGTGACTGAATTGGAAGGTTTAGATTCAATTTCGTATAAAAAGAAGCAGCTCGACTAGCCTACTTTGACCAACAATTTAAAGAAAAGTTTGTAACGTAGAAGCGATATGTTTAGTCGATAGGAAAGAGGAGCGATTGTGGGATAACATGAAGCAAAGCCGGTCAGCCATGGGGGGCATGAACTGGGGAAAACCGGCCGTCTAAGTAACACAATTAGATTCATTTGATCTAGAAGTGTTAAGATGAATGTGATTAATACAAAAGTTTTCATATGGATAACTTCGGTTAACTATTGTTGAGCCAACTCAAAATACACATTTAGGTACGGTTACCCATATATAAATGAAGGGATATTTCATTTGTGTGTAACAAGATAAGACAATCTAACGGTGGAGAGATATTTTTTTGGTTTTAAGCAAACTTAGCTTGAATCTTAAATCAGGATTTCATCTAACAGGGAATATTGATTGCTTTGTTTTAAAGCTATCAAACCATGATTTGAAGGCTATATAAGGGATAACTCTAGCAACTGGAAAACCTAATCCCCACACCTCATGTGTGATACTCGTTGTGAATAGAGTCGATTATCCTTTAACCTAGGTTTTTCCTAAAACCATTATAGGTTAACGACTTAAAGACTTCATTGGGATTCTGAAGCCAGACCCAAATATTTTCTCTATAGTTGCATGTTTTGATCTTACTTGTTCTATCGTATTGAGTATTATCTTCTCTAAGATTTATCTCTGATATGTAAGATATAAAAATTAATCACAAAGCTCTTTGTCTCATTCTTTGTGATTCCACAATAACTTGTTCTACTACCATATAATTAAGTTATTGTAAGGTGATTGATATTTCTTGGATGTTCTTCGGAAATATAAGACCGGATTATCAATTAGTTCATGTTAACCTTGATTTATAAAAAGACGGAACAAAAACTTCATAGGTATTTCTGCGGGAGACAAATTTATCTATAAGAATAGACTTTTCTGTGGGAGACAGATTTGTTTATAAAGTCTTCGACTTTGGGTCGTAACAACTCTTAGTTGTGGGTGAGATCATCTAAGGGAATCAAGTGTGTAGTTGCAGGAATTCCCACACTACACCCTTTTTAAGATTCTATAGAAATCTATTGGAAATCAATTAAACTTCAAAGATTTAAATGACACTTTACTATTCAAATCTCAAAAATGTTTATAGAATTGGAAGAAATCAAGATTACAAATATTCTCTTGGAGTTTCTCTCTCCTCAAGACTCTTTCAACTCTCAAAAACACATCATCCTTTTCTGGATCTATTGAGCCCTTTATATAGGGATTTACATAATGGATGACAGCTAAGTTTTCCTCCTATTTCGGATCTATTCTGCGATATCATCGCAATTTCTACCATATTCTCTATCGCAAGAACGATGACCATCGCTGGATCAACGTATTCTACTTTTACTTCTTTCATCGTCAGTTTATTTTGAGTATTCTGTGACGCTCGTAAGACGTTGTTAAAGAATTGGCAGCGACACTCGCAGAAGCATTGTTAATATCGCAGGAATAGCGTTGTAGCGATATTCTGGTCCTACATCTTGCCTCTTCTCATGTCTTTTCTGCGAAGAAGAGAAGATCATGAGAACCAATATTCTTTATTACCCTCGCAGCTTTTTTTTCCCTTTTATACTTTCTCCTTGACAAGATTCCGTTAATTTAGCCTTTCTTACACGTGTTGTGAATTCCTCCATTTACTGACATGTCTCTGCTCAATGGGCCCACCCTATTTTTCCTATAAAAGGTAGGAATAAATTTCAAAACTAACTTTCTTCTTCTGTTTCTTCATCTTCTTTATTTGTCTATTTCGTCTTCCGTCTGCAACTTTCTTTTTCTTCGTTTTCTTCTGCTATTTCTCTAATGGAGTCACCAAGGTATGTTTCTTGACTTATGACATTTATTTAAGCCAATTTTTACTTTCATTCTCCAATATTTCTTATTTGATTCCTTATAATTTCCATGTTGTGTCTTCTTCAGCGGAACTAAACAATCCACGATTCAAAACCCTAACACTCGCAAAAGACTAGTAGAGAAGAAGAAGAGGAGTTCTGCGAATGATAAGGTAGTAAGAAACATATTCTACTTCCTAATAACAATATTTTTGCCTCTGTTTCTTATCTAAGTTATTGTTCGCAGAATGACGAGAACCCTGTTAAGCCTCTCAAAAGATCTCGCCACTTTAAGACACTTGGGGAAGATCTCATTATGCCCACATTAACATCCGTGAAGATTACTCCCACACCATTGCAACCAAATCTTTCTACTTTTGTTTGCGAGAATATCGCTACCCATACTTCTACTTCAAATCAAGCTTCTAAAATTGCTGTGACTGAGACTCCTTATAGTCCTTTACGGCCTTCAACTGTTGTTTTTCCACATAATCCTCCTGACAACTCAACCATCACAAATGATCGTCAACTTGCTCTTGTTACTACTTCATCTTCTACACCACTTCCTTCATCAAACGAAACTTTTGCAGGCGTTGATGTTGCTTTCAAAATCTTGTCTAATATTTTAGACAATGCTAGAAAATCTTCCACTGACCCTCTCCAGATTGAAGCTTCCGAGACTCTGCTCAAGTATTTTGGCTCTGATGGTAATGATTCACGAGTATCTTTGGAAAATGAGATTGAAGTTCTGAGGAAAAGTCTTCAAGTTAAAACTGCTAAATGTGATACTTTGAATCATATGCTTCGCAAATCTTCTCTAGACTGCGAGAATCTTCGCAGAAAAAATGACGAGCTGAAAGGTACACTTTTCTTGCCTCTACTCTTTTGTTTTTATGTTTTATTTATATATTTTCTGTACTCAAGCTTCCTTCTTAAATTCTTGATTCATATATTAGTTTCAAATCGGACTCGTTTCATAGAAAGACTCAAATTTGAATCTATCGCTGAAGAAGCTCGCGTTGAAAGAGATTCTTGGATGGATCAACATACTAGACTAGACAATCTTTACACTTATTCAATTGATCACATAAATAATCTTACTAATGAGAATAATCAATTATTGCAAAGGCAGAATTTATTAAGTGGCGAGGTTGATCGCCTCTCATATTTGTTTTTTAAGGCTAATTTGGCGATGAAATCTTTATCAGATGAGAATAAAACCTTGTCCCAAGAAAAACATAGATTTTCAAGCTTGATGACGATTTCCTCGAAACAATTAAGTAATCTTCAAAGCATATGTAATAATCAAGAGCAATCTCTTCGTTCTCTCAAGAACGAGCTCAAAGAAGTAACTGAATCATCTGCTGCTGAGAAGGATAAGCTTATCAAGGGTAGACTAACTCTTAGTTTAAGAGCCAGCGAACTTCAAGACCAATACTCTCAATTAAAGGAATCTCATTCTTCACTAGCAAAGGAAAACTCATATCTTCGCAACAAAGAAGAAAGCATGAAATATCGTTTGAAGGGTATGGTTGGCGATAAATTCGATGATGCCATGAATCAATGGGAGAACTGTTTATTTGCATAAATCCAAAATTTAACCTCACAAAAATAAGGTAGTCAATTAACTGCCTCTCTTGTTGATCTTCTTATAAAATTTTATGTTATATTCCTTGCGATTTTTTTTTTTGTCTAACTGATCTTTTATTATTTTGTTGCTCGCAGAATCTGAAAGAAATCTTCATTCTTCCATCGCTGATCTGACCGCTAAATTGGATAAAGTTCACAAAGAAAATAAATCTCTTGTTTCTAATTATCTTGATTCCCGCGACAAAGCAGAAAGAAAACTTGATTATCTCGAGTACTTTAAAAACATAGAGATTAGGAATCGTGATAGAAGTCTCCTTCGCCAGGTCCACCTCAATGCTGAAGTTCTTGTGGACGAGATTCTTCTCTCCAATTCTCTCCATCATGTATCTGTTCCTCCTCTAAAGGTTTATGATGATGAAATTCCTCTTCCCATGGATGAAGATTTAGAGTTTACTAATGATGAAGAAAATACCACTCAAGAAGATGGTGAAGAAGAAAAAAGAAGTCCTCCCAAAGGAGCAGCTGCGGGTGGCGAAGCAAATGTTGATGAAGATTTAAAAGAAGGAGAGACTCATGATGAAAAGGATGCTAAAGAAGCTGATAACTCTGGCAGAAATAATGAATCTAACGAGCAAGAAGAATAAATCTGGCGAAGCCATCGCAGAAATTTGAATTTTATCTTTGCTTTCTTTTTCTTCTTCTTTCTTGCGAGCGATGTAATTTTTGAGACCTTTTTAGAACTTACCTTTCAATTTAGCTTACTTTGAATATTTTTCAAGGAAGATAATGAAATCTTACTTCTCTATTCCCTTACTTGCCCTTCATTATCTTTCTTGAAATAGTGAATCATTTTATGAATATATTAGCGATACAATGAATATTGCTGCGATGTTCTGAAAAATTCTGAAGTAATCTGCGATGTGAAGAATTTGCCTTCTTATATATGGTTCTGTGATGAATGAATACTTCCTGAAATCTTAAAATGAAATAGTTAATTTGTAAGATTATTCTTTTGGTCTTATTTTGCCTTCCTAGGTAAAGGTCTTATTTTGCCAAACTTTTTCTGTCTGCGACAAAATCGCAGGATTTCTTAACATTTTCATGTAAAGACCCTTTGATCTTGTATTATCCATGTTTTTTCAAAATCTTTGCGGCAATATGATAAGTTATAAACTCTCTATCACGAATTTAGCCTTATGACATTGTCGTCTTGCGATGAAATCGCAGGACGTCTTTACACTTTCATGTGAAAACCCATTGATCTCATCTTAACTTTTGGCTTGTTGCCTCTGTATAATTTACGTCACGCGACAATATGACAGGCCTAAATGTTCTTGCGATCATAAAGCCCCATGAAATTGCCGTCTTAAGACACTTATCAGCTCCCTAATGGAGGGTGCCGCCCTTATCTTCCCCCTGGTTGCCCCTTCAAGGAGGGCACATCGGCCATACAAGACTAGCTCCTCCCATCCAGATTTACCAACAACCAGATTTTTTCGCAGCCTCTTGTCCTTTATGCCTATATGGCTTATAGTTACAAGGCTGCACCCTAAGTGGGGTTTTCTTCAGGCCAAGTGCATCATAGCCAAGACTTACCAACAATGGCAAGGGACTTTCGTACGCCCTTGGCACCCTTGGCTCAACCGTGTACCTCGGCGCCTTGGTCATACTTTACACTTCTTGGAAGAGATTCTCTGTTGTCCAACCAGGGTATAACCATATATAGTTGGAAATCCAAGATCTCTCTCCCGGATAGGTTTTCTTTAACCCCAACATCTGCATGACTCAGGATCCAGCAGCGGTATAACCTTACCCCTGAATCATGTCAAGAGATACCCCCTCCTATGACGTGCTCGTAGGTCTTACATTTTCCTCTTATGAAATTTTATTCGCGAACTAGGGTGCACGCCATAAAGGTTCGTCCCATTCTTTAATCTCTGCGAAATTTTATTCGCTTTTCTTGCGATGATGCTCGTTGCTACTGTTGCGCTTTGTTATCAGAAGAATTTTTTAATTGTAAGAGAGAGAAGAATCTATTATCTGTGTCATCATATAACATACCAGTATTTCTTACCTCACAGAAGATGTCATTGACAATACCTCTTCAGAAATAATCTATTCCACGGTCTATCAAGTCTTTGACCAACATCTATTCCTTCAGGATCCATTAGTTTGTATGCCCCTGTTCCAATTATCTCTTTAATGATGTATGGTCCATCCCATTTTTTCGCCAATTTTCCACCACTTTCTCGCTGATAACTAGGCGTTTCTCGCAGTACTAAATCACCAGGTTGGAATTCACGCTTCTTAACACGTTTGTTATACTCGCGAGCTAATCTGCGTTGATAATTCTCCATATGTTGTAGAGTTTGTTCTCTTTTCTCTTCTAATTCATCCAACTTATTTTGTATCATACCAGCACTTAAATTTCTTTCCCATGCTTCTCTTTTTGTTGTAGGTATAACAACTTCTGTTGGTAATACAGCTTCTACCCCATATGTCAAGCAAAATGGTGACATTCCAGTTGCTTCTCGTCTAGTTGTGGTGTAAGCCCATATTGCATTATGTACTTGCTCGCACCATGCTCTGTGGTATCCTTCTAACTTCTTTTTCAAGATGTCTGTGATTGTTTTATTAGTTTCCTCATCCTGACCATTTGCTTGTGGGGTATAAAGGAGTAGACTTTCCACATTTTATCTTAAATGCATTGAGTAACAATTCTATATTCTGTCCCTCAAACTGCTTTCCATTATCAGATACTAATTATGCTGGAATCCCAAATCTGCAGATGATATTTTCAAAGATGAATGTAAAAATATCTTTATCGCGAATATGTTGTACTTCCTTTACTTCTCCCCATTTTATGAAATAATCTGTTGCGACAATCAGATATCTTCTTTGTCCAGAACCAGGTACAAATGGTCCCACAATATCTAGCCCCCATTTCCCAAAAGGCCATACACTTGTTGAAGATGATAATGGTGCTCCTGGTGCATGTATCTTTTTTCCGTATCGCTGGAAATCCTCGCAACGCCTTGAAAGTTGTTTTGCATCCTCATGCATATACGTCCAGTAATAACCCTGCATTTTTGTTCTATATGCTAAAGATCTTCCTCCATTGTGATTACCAGCGTCACCACTATGTAACATCTTTAATACTTTTTGCCCTTCTTCTCTCGTCAAACATCTTAGCGATGGTCCGTTAAAATATCTGCGATATAACACTCCATCTCTTAGTTCATAATTGGTTGCCCTACTTTTCATCTTGTGTGCTTCTAATCTATTTCTTGGAATTTCTCCTCTCGCCAAATATGCATGAAGATCTATTCGCCAATCTGTGATATTTCTCGTAGGTTCTCCCTCGCCAGCTTCTACCATCATTACATCTGTCTCTTTTTCTTCTTTGTTTATCGATGGAAATGAAAGTGTTTGAATTTTTATGCACCTCACCAATGAATTTGTCATCATACTAGATATGAAAGCAAAAGTATCTGCGAGCCTATTATCTTTCCTTGATATGTGTCTCCATTTTATTTTTGGAATTCTCGCAGATAATTCTTCAACAAGTCTTTTGTACTTTCTCAGGGATGGTTCATTTGTCGTGTACTCTCCTTTTATCTGACGAATAACCAATTGTGAATCGCTGGTGACTCTAGCATTTTCCAAATTCATTTCTATCGCGAATTTTAAAGCATGAATCACAGCTTCATACTCTATTTCATTATTAGTGGATGCAAATTCTAATCTAAATGAAAAAGCTATTTTTTCTCCTTCTAGCGATATGAAAATAACTCCAATTCCATTTCCTTCTCCGTTTGATGATCCATCCACTAATATTTCCCATCTGTTGGGTTCTGTTAATAGCTCTTTTGGATCTCCGCATTCCTCTTCTACATCCATCATCTCCTCCACAGCTTCATCATCTTCTAAAGGAAATTCAGCTAAGAACTCTGCGATGACATGTGATTTTGGCGAGGATAAAATTTCATACTATATATCAAAGTGTCCAACTTGTGCATTCCATCTCTCAACTCTGCTTGATCTTTTTGAATTTTTCATTACTGACTCAATTGGCACTTTAGTTAATACTTTGACCTTATGTTCTTGAAAATATATGCGAAGTTTGAAAGTTGCATGTACCAATGCTAGAATTAGTTTCTCAATCTTTGAATAATTTCTCTCTGCATAATTGAATGTTTTACTAATGTAATAAATTGGTTTTTCTACCCCTGCATCTACTCGCAGCAACACATCACTTAGCGCATATGTGGTTGTTGCAAGATAAATCAATAATTCTTCTCCCGGTTCTGCTTTATGTAAAATAGGTATGTTCGTTAAATGCTCTTTTATTCCTTGAAAAGATTTTTTGCATTCATCTATCCACCTGAATTTTTCTCCCTTCTTGAGTATAGCAAAGAAATGTTTGCATTTGTCTGAAGATCGCGAAATGAACCTTCCCAGCGAGGCTAAGAGTCCATTTAATTTTTGCACATCTTTGACCGTCGCAGGTGTCGGCATATCGCGAATTGCTTGTACCTTTTCTGGATCAACTTGTATTCCTTCTTTTGATACAATATACCCCAAAAATTTCCCTAAAGTTACTCCAAAAGTACACTTATCGGGATTCACTTTAATATTGAATTGCCGCATTTGATCGAAAATCTCTTTCAAATATTACACATGATCCTCGGCTTCTTTACTTTTGATCAGCATATCATCTACATACACTTCTAATGTTTTGTGGATCCACTTGGCAAACACCTTCTCCACCATTCTTTGATACGTTGCCCCAGCATTTCGTAAGCCAAATGACATCTTTGTATAACAATATAATCCTCTTGGAGTAAAAAATGTGGTATGTTCTTGATCTTCTTCAGCGAGAGGGATTTGATTATATACTTTATACCCATCCAACGATGATATTCTAGCATTTCTCGCCGATTCAACCATCTGTGGAATATCTGGTAATGGAAAACTATCTTTTGGACAAGCCTTGTTTAAATCAGTGAAATATATAAAAATTCTTATCCCCTTATTCTTCTTTGGGACAACTACCATATTTGCAATCCATTCTGGATATTTTGCTTGCCTTATAATTCCCGCGTCGAGCATCTTCTGTAATTCTTCTTCTATTTGAGAATGGTATGTTGTTGCGATCTTCCTTATTCTTTTCTTAAATGGTCTTATGTTTTTGTTGATTTCTAATTTATGACATGCTATTGACGGGTCTATCCCTGGCATCTCATCCATGCTCCACGCGAAGATATCTGCATATTCTCGCAAAAGATTTATAGTTCTTTCTTCTTCATCTGCCTCCATTCTAGTCCCAATTTTCAACATTTTAGGCTCTTCTTTACTCCCAATATTTGTTTCCTTTGTTGGTTCTGCTGCGACATAACTGACTTCAGGTTCTCCCATTGGTGTTGGTGTTTTCAGAATTCTCGCGAATTCACCTTCTTCTTGTGGGATTTCATTGGGTATTCCTTTTCCTTCTTTTGCTTTTATCATGTAAACTTTAAATTCTTCTTCCTTCTTTGTTTCTCTCGCCAATTTTCTGCGAGCTTTTCGCAGTTTTGGACGTTCTTCGCAATTTCTTACTTCAACTTGGTAACACAATTTCGCAAAATCTGTGTCTCCTCTAATTTCTCCAATTCCATTGGGAATAGGAAATTTAATGCACTGATGCAACGTTGATGATGCAGCCTTGATTGCATGTATCCATGGTCTTCCCAGTATCATGTTGTACGATGATTCCACATCTACCACACATAATGATACTTGTGTTTCAATTTCTCTTAGTGGAATTCGTACCACTATTTCGCCTTTAGGTTTTATTAACGATTTTCCAAAGCCATGAATATGATATGTTGAATTTAACATTTCTTCATCCTTATATCCCATTTTCTTAAAAGTATGATAGAACATTATATCCACAGAACTTCCTGCATCTACTAAAGTTCTATTCATAGCCCGTTCTTCTTCAAATTTTATGGATTCTCCCTTTCTCACTAGTATAGCGGATATCGTAATTACCAAAGAAGATGTATGACTTAGATTTTCTTCTGGTATTTCTGCTGCTGTGAATGCGATCTCCCGCTTTTCCAAATCTTTTAATGATGATATCTTCTCCACTGTCATAATCTTCCTTCCTTCAAAATCCCGTTTATGTATCTTCCCCTTAATGTTTTCATGAAATCTATCAACCATTGATCTTGTTACCACATCACATTCCAATTTTCTACAATCCTTTTTGATTCTGATCATTCTTCCTTCAATTATCTCACCGATTTACTTAATGATTTCCTTAATCTCGAATAATTCTTACCTTTTTCTTCACTTTTTATTTAACTTTTGCTAATCCTTCCCTGTTTCGGGCGCCAAAATGTAGTTGCAGGAATTCCCACACTACACCCTTGTTAAGATTCTATAGAAATCTATTGGAAATCAATTAAACTTCAAAGATTTAAACGACACTTTACTATTCAAATCTCAGAAATGTTTACAAAATTGGAAGAAATCAAGATTACAAATATTCTCTTGGAGTTTCTCTCTCCTCAAGACTCTTTCAACTCTCAAAAACACGTCATCCTTTTCTGGATCTATTGAGCCCTTTATATATGGATTTTTATAATGGATGACAACTAAGTTTTCCTCCTATTTCGGATCTATTCTGCGATCTCATCGCAATTTCTACCATATTCTCCATCGCATGATCAACGTATTCTTCTTTTACTTCTTTCACCGTCAGTTTCTTTTGAGTATTCTGTGACGCTCATAAGACGTTGTTAAAGAATTGGCAGCGACGCTCGCAGAAGCGTTGTGAATATCGCAGGAATAGCGTTGTAGCGATATTCTGGTCCTACAAAGTGCATAGAGTCCTGCTGGGATTCAGAGATGTAAGGAACGCGATTGTACCTTAATTGTTGTGAGACTTGGTTAGGGATCAACTACATTCTAATTCGAAGTTAACTTGTAGTATGCTAGAGTTTGTAGCGGCTTAATACAGTATGGTGTTCAAATATGGACTAGGTTCCAAGGTTTTTATGCATTTGCGATTTCCTTGTTAAGAAAACTTCTGGTGTCTGTGTTATTTGTTTTCCGCATTATATTTGTTTATATAATTGAAATATCACAGATTGTGCGTAGTTCAATCAATTGGTAAATCCAACCTTTGGTTGTTGATTGAAATTGTTTGACACTTTAACATTGGTATTTGGTACCGTTCAAGTTGTTTCTCATAATAATCAGGCTCACGGATTCCTATTTGTTTGATTTACTGATTACATTAAAAAAACAAGGATATAACTCTTGGATATATTTCCTTGATTGAGTCTGACTATCTAGTTGATTCTCTTGGAATTATATAAGAGTTAGTTCATACAGATTGCCGAATGAAATATTAGGTGTGGTTGTTGTACCACCGCTTTTTCAGAGAGTTATAGGCACTCATCAGATTTTAGTGGCTCTATTTATTTACAGAATGAAGGCACATAAATATGGAGTTTTATGGTTTTAGCCCTGAACTAAAAACCACCATCAACACACTTGTAATCTGATTCTTATCAATAAAAGATACAGAAAAAGTGACACTTTTCCTTGCAAGCATCGGATCACATGGGATGTTCATATAGACTAATTATGAAGGTTTCCAAAATCCCTCTAAACAGTTGGTTTTTAATATTGCACTTGTAATCCGATTCTTATCAAAAAAAGATACAGAAAAAGTGCCACTTTTCCTTAAAAGAAGATTCCTATTATTGGGGCTTTAAACGACTGAGTTTTTTGGGGCTGTATAAGGTCATGAAATAGTAATTCATAAAGCCCCTTATCCTAGTATTTTATGTAATACCTAATCTTCCCTTAATATGATTAGTGCTAATTAAATTGATTAAGTTGTAATCAATATTAGTGAATGGATTAGACTAATCAAATGATTAAACTTTTGGAAATCAAAACTTGATTTTCCTTGATTTTGATTTTGGTTTTAATTTTAATTTTAATTTTGAAGAAAGAAAAATAGTGATTTTAATGACTTTTTTTTGAGAAAATTTAAAGAAAAATGATAAAACCCTTCGTCAGAAAACTCGGGATAACCTTATAATCAACTCCCAACATCAATTTTATCGATTAAAATCCGTTAAAAATCATAGCAAAATCTAAAAATTTTACTAGTTACGGCTGGAAAAATGTGTCGAACCAGCCGTAAATACATAATTACGGTTGGTATCTGAGGAACTCCAAACTGTGAACATAAAAAACGGATAGGAAGTGAAGAACTCCTGGCCGTTATTTTTCCCAAATTTCCTTGAATTTGTATTAAGACTGGGTTAACAATTCAACCCCATCGAAGTAAAGCCATATATTCTTCCACTTTTTTGCGTATGTCTGAAAATCGAAGATACAAGTCAACCCCATCGAGGTTGTTAGTGTTACCTGTTTCACTACAAAAAAATTCAAAAATCTTACTCCAATACGATTTGAAAAAGCGGGGCTCTAACAACCACACCCAATATTTCGTTTAGGAAATCTATATGGACAAATTCCAATATAATTTCCAAGAGAATCTACTAGACAGCCAGACTCAAACAATGTAAATACATCCAAGAGTTGTATCTTTGTTTCTCAATGTAATCAGAAAATCAAACAGATAGAATCCATGAGCCTGATTATTATGAGAAATAACTTGAATGGTACCAAAGACCAATGTTCAAGTGTCAATCAAATTATATCAACAACCAAAGGTTGGATTATCTAATTGATTGAACTACGCAGAACCTGTGATATTTTAATATATAGAAAACATAATGCGGCAAAGAAATAACACAGACACCAGAAATTTTGTTAACGAGGAAACCGCAAATGCAGAAAAACCCCGGGACCTAATCCAGATTTGAACACCACACTGTTTTAAGCCGCTAAAGACACTAGCCTACTACAAGTTAACTTCGGACTGGAATGTAGTTGAGCCCTAACCAATATCACATTGATCAAGGTACAGTCGCGTTCCTTACGCATCTGAATCCCAGCAGGACTCTACGCACTTGATTCCCTTAGCCGATCTCACCCGCAACTAAGAGTTTCTATGACCCAAAGTTGAAGACTTGATAAAAAAATCTATATCACACAAAAAAGTCTATTGAATGTAAATCTGTATCCCACATAAATACCTATGAATTTTGTTACGTATTTTGATAAATCAAGGTGAACATGAACCAATTGATATACCAGACTTATATTCCCGAAGAACAGCCTAGTAATATCAATCACCTCATAATAATCTTAATTGTATGGTAGCGAAACAAGATATTGTGGAATCACAAAATATGAGACGAAGATGTTTGTGACTACTTTTTATCTTGACTATTGGAGATTAAATCTCGAGCAAATCTTAGAGAAGATTACTCAATACGATAGAACAAATCAAGATCATAACACGCAACTACATGAAAAATAATTGGGTCTTGCTTCACAATCCCAATGAAGTCTTTAAGTCGTTAACCTATAATGATTTTAGGAAAAACCTAGGTTAAAGGAGAATCGACTCTAGTCGCAACTAGTATCACACATGAGGTGTGGGGATTAAGTTTACAAATTGCTAGAGTTATCCATTATATAGTCTTCAAATCAGGGTTTGAAATCAATGCTACCTTGGTAACAAAGCATTCAATATTTACCGTTAGATGAAAACCTGATTAAATTCAAGGTAATATCTTTCAACTGTTAGATCGAACTTAGCTTGTTACACACAAATAAAAAGTGACTTTATTTAGATATGGGTAACCATACCTAAACATGTACACCTTGTTGGCTCACCAATAGTTAACCAAAGTTAGCCATATGAACACTTTCATATTAACCTTGTTCATCTTAACACGATTAGTTCAAATGATTCAAATGAAACTAGTTATAGAGTTTTTCAATTATTTATATTCTCATAGAAGTATATAAAACACAATTGAAGCAAAATCGATTTTGATTCACTCGAATCAATTCATGAACATTATAGCCATGGTTTGCATAAGTTGCATTCCTTATTTTATATAAATATATTAGTTCATGAACAAACCGATTTTAGAATGTAACCCACTCAAGTATGCAAATGGGTACGCATACCTAAGTAGCTGGACTTGGTCTGGGTTCTCCAGTATGCAAACGGGTATGCATACTGTCGTACAACCAAACTCAGTTGAATTCCCGATCTTGAACTGTTACGCCGGTACGCATACGAGTATGTATACTAAGTTCCGGATTTCAACTATCAAACCAGTACGCATACGGGTATTCATATTATGGTTCTTGGACTTGGAATAACTTGCAACAGTTAGTATACAAGTATGCATACTTGATAAGTGAATAATTCATATGATTTTAGTGTCCATTCCATACTTGTTTTAGCTATTATTCTTGCATATTTTCGTATTATTACTCTTGTTTTCTCTTATTTTCCTCTATTAGGTGAATCATCCAAAAAGGAGCTAAAAAGTGCTAAAAAGAGCTAGGAAGACAAGTATTCCAATAAGCCAAGTGCCCAATTCCAATAGAATTGGAAGAAGTGCGACAAAAAGGAGCAAAAAGCTCAAAATTAAGAAAAGGGACAAAGACCGATATTAACTCATTCAAATTAAGGATTTCTCATCACCATCTTGAAGATAATTTAAAGATAAAAAGAATTCAAAAATAATGAGGTCATTCCGAGTTCGGACGAAAAAAAGTTGTGTCCAAAACGAGATTTTATTGAATACCGAAGACAGTCTTGTACGCTTACGGGTACGCATACCATAGTTCCGAACATTTCTGCTGGAATTTGAGGCAAGTAGGAAAACGTGTATAAACTCCTTAGAAGGCCTAAGGGCACGTTTGGGAACGTTATTTCGTTATTTTGGGTCGGGTTCTTGAACCGAACTAAATACGTGAAGACCAAGAAATGTAAACCTATAAAAAGGTGTTAGGTTATGTAAAACATATGATATCATTAGGTCACGAAATTGTAAGTCTTGGAGAGAAGAAACATCAAAAGCTAGGGTTTCAGAGCGATTCTCAATCGAAACATTATCTCTTAACTTTTCTTATATGTATATCATGGATGTTTCTACATCCATGATTAGCTAAACACCTATTGATTGAGGATGAATTCTAAGTTGTAAACAAGATTTGAGTTATTATATTAATCTACTTTGAAGTTCTACATATGATTATCGTTTGTTTATACTATAATGAATATTTATGATTGATTGATAGATTGTTTAGGTGGACAACTAAATTGATTTGTTGATTCAATCTATTGCTAGTATTGAGTTAGGAGATAAGTAATCGTTGAATAACCTTTACACAAGTAGAAAACACAAGACCTTATAGAGGGATTCTGTGGAGCGATTATGTGTATAAACAACACTATAAAGTGGACCTTGAGCTAAGAGTTTAACTACTAGGATTAACCTAATTCACAAAGCTTAAAGCGTTCGATTGGATTACACCTTGAGTGAGCTATTACTTGGTGGTTCAGTTGAATAGAATCTGATATTGGAGAGATTTCGTATCCGTGGTATAAGGAGTTTTGGGAATAACACTGAGCTAGATGTTATTCCACGGTTGGTGATAATCTATGATTAACGACGAGTAGGCAATTATAATAACTCATTGACGGTTTATTAACGAAGAAGGATTCCTCGATCATACCTATCTCTATTGATTACAATACAATTTTATTTGCTTTGATTATTTATTTTGTTCACAATCTAAAACAAAACCCACCTTTTGTGACACTTTGACAACTAAAACTCAATGCTCTTCGTGGGAACGATCCTTACTTCCATTATATTACCAGTTAATTGTGTGGAAATAAGATTATTAATTTGTTGTGCTTACGACAGCCCATACAAATTTTGGCTCCGCTGCCGGGGAGCGGTCGGTAGCTTTAGTTGTTATTTTTATTAGTTTTAATCTTTTTTTTAAAATTTTTTCTTAGTTTTTAATTTTGTTTTCTAGATTTTTGTTTCAGGTGCTTAATCTCTGGCACCGAAAGACTGGGAATACCAGAGGTGTGGAATCCAAACTCGTATGGGAACGGTGTTAGAAGCACATCCACAGTTTCAAGAAGAACCTTCTACATCAACAATGGTGAAGGACGGTACAAACCCACCTCCTCCACCTTAGGATAAGAAGCTAGGAGAGTTGACATCTCCATGCTTAGATTCACAACCACTGTGTATTACAATCACTAACCCAGTGGAGCTGAAGTCAAATCTACTTCATCATCTACCAAAGTTCAAGGGACTTCTAGGTGAAGATCCGAATCGTCATCTTCGACAATTTCAGAAGAAGATGACAAGTCTTAGGCAAAGCACCGAAGACAGTGATACAACATTGCTGTAATCTTTTCAATTCTATTTAAT
This sequence comes from Papaver bracteatum, assembly GCA_023529315.1. Taxonomy (NCBI): domain Eukaryota; kingdom Viridiplantae; phylum Streptophyta; class Magnoliopsida; order Ranunculales; family Papaveraceae; genus Papaver; species Papaver bracteatum. The sequence continues at coordinate 4,633,889 of JAJJWX010005152.1, forward strand.
AGATTCGGTGGAAGAATGGTTGTATTACCTTGCTCCAGGGAGTATTACAATATGGAATGATATGAAAAAGCTATTTTTAGAGAAGTATTTTCCTGCTTCTAAGGCACCATCCGTTCGTAAAGAGATTAGTAGTGTCCTTCAGATTACTGGGGAGTCTCTTTATGAATACTGGGATACGTACAAAAATTTAGTGGCAAGTTTCCCCCACCACAAAATATCTCCAACACTCATCATTTAATACTTTTATGAAGGATTACTTCTAGAGTAAAGGAACTTGATTGATGCAGCTGCTGGTGGTTCACTTACTGAAATGGCAATCTCGCAGGCAACCAGTTTGATTGAGAGCATGGCTTCAAATGCTCAACAATTTTATACCAGAAATGACTCAAATGTGGCGTAGCGGAAGCGTATGATTTTGGATCAAAGATCCGATAGAAGATAAAAACTAGTGTGAAATCAATAGATTCACAAAAGTGATAAGAAAATAAAGATAATAAAAATAAAAGATAAGTTTGATATTAATCAAAAAATAATATTGGTTGTAGAATTGTGTATATCTCTACTATGTCTAGGCCTTCTTATATAGGCTTCAGGGATTCTGAATATAACTAGGACTTGGAAAGGAAATCAAACTAAACAAAGAAACAAACTAGAATTAGGAAAGAAATCCTAAATTAAGAAATAGTCTAGTATTAGGAAATAGGTCTTGTGAGTAGGATGTCCTACATCAGGCCCCCCTTCTTGAAAAGAACTCGACCACGAGTTCAATAGAGAAAGACAAACGCTCTTGCCAGGGTTGTAAGGTTAGAAACGTTGTCGGAGACGATCATCAATCGGATACCTCGAACCCATTGTAGAAGGAAAAACTCTTTTCCCAGGGTCATACGATCTAAAACGACGACGAAAATCATTAGTTATTAAATACTTCTCATTATCATCTTCCGAAAACATTCCTGTGAATATTTTAAATTTTGCAGCAGCTTTGCGAAAACGTCTTTCATTCCTCATCTTCTTAATACGTTCGTTCAGTGCAACTCCCATTTGATTGGATGTAGGAACCTGCTGTTGTTCAGTAGATCCATCCAACTGGTCCCTAATTGCAACAACAGGTCTCGTCATAGTAAGACATTTAAGATGAACTATCCATAGAAGTTGCCATAAGGTTTGCTTGGGAATAATGAGGAAGCACCTGATTTCATCTAGCATGAGTGGTTTCTTTTGCTCATAAAATCCACCATTCGCAACTAACAGGAGCATATGCGTATATAAGAAACAAAAAACAACTAGTGACAACAACCAACCAAGAACTTCGCCAGAATAATTAGCTGCCAGCTCTGTCAATGTCGTCCACCTTTGTTTCTCATGGAAACGCTTTATAAATTTCCATAGAACTTGTATATGCTCCAATCTGTAAGCTAGTCCGGTGATGAGGAAAGGAACAAGTATAGCATTGCATGTAATATGTAAGAACAAGTAGATGGCACCAATTGTTGCTATCTCTTTTACACGTGGCAAACCTCTTTCTAAACCACTAAGCAGTAACGGACTTCTGAATAGAACATTACCATGCTCTGCAAAGAATGTAATGCCTGCATTAATGACCATTTCATAAGTCTCGCCAAGTATGGAATTAAATGACTTTCCATATACGTTTCAAACCACAATGGACTGGCACCACCCATATCGTAGCATAAACCAACCGCATGTGTAAATCCTCACATTCATTTTCTGGGACATTCATAATTTTAATAAGAATGCAAGATGCGGTACTTGTTCGGTGTAGAATCTGTCTCGAGCCACATCTGGTATGACAATATTGCCAGTTTTCTTGATAATGCTCATTCATTCTGATCTTAAAAACCAATTTATGAAGAAAATATAACGAAATATCGGTGGTGTTAGATGAGGATATCTCACCCCAGGAATTTTCCGTAGTAGATAAACCAGTAAGTTTAAGAATTCCCGTAAAACTTTCAGTTAGCTTGCGAAAACCAACACGAACAACCCAAGGAGGTTTTCATGGAATCTCATAATCTTGGTTAGGAACGCCATGATGAATTTTCTTTCACCTCAAAAAAATCACAAAAATATTTCGACCAATTCAATATAATGATCGTTGGATTACTTGGATTGCGTACCTTTAGTACAGTTGTAACTTGTAAGTCACTGATGAACAGTGGGTAGAAGGTATGTCTTCAAGGAATGCTTTGAAAATGGTAGTCTCGAAAACAACTGACCTGGTTCGTCTATCAGATGGCTCTTAAGAGCAGCTACCTTGATTGGTTGGAAGTCAATACTTGGGTCGGTAACACACAACTCAGTGAAGGATTTCTTCATCTGATTAATGATTATATCATGGTTTTGCCTTGTCATTAGCGGTTGAGCACCAATATAGTGAGTAAATCTCAAAACATCCTTATGCTCATATGGTCTACTAGTAGACTGAACAATAACGTCTTGTGGGTTATCCATAGATGTGATTACTCTAGCTGCCATCATAATCTTCTCCAATATTTTTCCAAGGTTTAAAATGTAAGTACTGTCAGTTCCTTCCTTGAAACTTTCTATTTGGAAACTAACATTTCCGAGATGTACATCTGCCGCTAACAACATCTGTAAACCTTCTCCCTTTTGAGATGACACTTTTTCCATGATTGTTGTGGCTGGGCACGGAGTAGAGTGAGGAGTAGTATCTCCTTTTCGTCTTCTCCTCCCTAGAGATCCACATAGTAAACTCATAGCCATAACCCAAGGGGGTTTTTGTGGAATCTCACACTCTTGGGTGGGAGCACAATGACGACTTAGAGAAGCTTCTTCAATTTCACATACTTTGGGTGAAGCTTCTTTGTGGTTACTAACCCAGTTTAAGGAGTTCAAACGAGAATCTGATTTTAGATCAATAATTGAGTGAAAATATCCAGTTGAGGGTTTAACTAGTATAAGTTTGTTCACATAATCGACAAATATTGAATCCTTTATTGAGGCAGACAGTTAAAACATCCGAGAAGCATGAATAAGAAGAAACATACTTCTCCATATTACCAAAATCCCTTGTTGGAGGAGCGCGATTGGTGAAGTTGTTATCATCTGCAGTTTGAAACCCTTTTTTAGCTTTCTATCTCATAATCAATTTGTTATCCTCAGGCTCTTTTCTTATAATTATTTTTCTTCTCGTATTATCGATGCCTAGACATTCAACATCGTCACATGGATCCTTCGGTAGTGAATTGAAGATCTCATGTACCCTTGCCGAAATATCATGGATGACCGAGGGAGAACCATGATTACCAGATTGTCTTAAGAAATATTTTAGCACCCCTTTACTGATAGTAAAATTACTTTGTGTCAGATCATTAATCTTTACTTACGAACTATCAGTAACCTTCAACTTGGTGATAAGATTTCATCTTGGAATCTGCTTAAGTGCTTTATAATGAGTCTGCTCGCCATATTTTAGAGACATAATCCTTAGATCTAGTAAATACTGTGAGCGCCCATCCCAGCGAATAATGTATTTCGACTGCTCTTCCAATTTCAATTGTTTTTTCCATAAAATAGGAAAATTCAAAGGCTTAACATAACAATTGATGTTATGGAAGTCTGACTTTAGCATAACAAAATAGATGGGAGTACGAGAAACATCAACAATCTGAAAACACTAAGGTGAATTCTCTTCGTCACCCTTAGGAACAGAAGTAGCTACGTCGGAAACATGCGAAAAAGTGGATTGTGGATGATTAATCTCAGCAACATTAGAACTCTCTTCGTCACCCTTATTTTCTTCTTCTTCTAAGATAGGTACTTGTGAAGTTAATGTTGTTGCATAGGCTTTAAAATATGGCTTCTTTCGGAGACTGTCAATCATATCATGGGATTCTTTCCAAAAATCTGACTCTCTTTTTCAGTCCAGCGTTGTAATGGTGTTGGTTCACGTAATCCCATTAAACGATGCATTATGTTTCCTTGAAGAAAATCAAAACTATGCAAACTTTCATTATAAAAAGTGCAACACTTGAAAGCCAAGGCTTGCCTAATATCACATGAAAATCGTTTCTAAAAGATAATTCACAACAAGAAAAACTGATGTACTTACCTTTGTTGAAGCTAAATTCAATATAATTGCCAAATAAATCCCATGCACCGTAATTTCTTTCGTTGAAGTAATTTACTACTCCAATAGATATATAGTTTTTCGGGCTTGATGGATCGATAATAAAGTCAGTGATTGCTCCATCTACTATGAATCTAGTATGAAATTCCTTTTTCGTGACGAAGAATTAAGGCACTTAATGGAGGCTCTTAACCGTGGATAGAAACAAAGCCAAGAAACTCAAAAAGAGAATCTCAACCATGGCTCTGATTCCACTTGGCGTAGCGGAAGCATATGATTTTGGATCAAAGATCCGATGGAAGATAAAAACTAGTGTGAAATCAATAGATTCACAAAAGTGATAAGAAAATAAAGATAATAAAGATAATAAAAATAAAAGATAAGTTTGATATTAATCAAATAATAATATTGGTTGTAGAATTGTGTATATCTCTACTATGTCTAGGCCTTCTTATATATGCTTAAAGGATTCTAAATATAACTAGGACTTGAAAAGGAAATCAAACTAAACAAAGAAACAAACTAGAATTAGGAAAGAAATTCTAAACTAAGAAATAGTCTGGTATTAGGAAATAGGTCTTGTGAGTAGGATGTCCTACATCAAAATGTCAGAAGAGTTAGCAATATGGAGGAAACTTCACAATCAGAGCAACGGATAAACAATATAGAGAAGGTAGTACAAAAAAATGGCTGCAGTGATTATTCCATCATACGAAGAGGAAGCAGAGGTAAATGCTTTATTCCTTAATCAGAGACCAAGGTATGATCCATACTCAAATACTTATAATCCTGGTTGGAAAGATCATCCTAATTTAAGTTACGCTAACAAGCAAGCTACAGCTCCTAATCCGTATGCAAGATAAGGTGGTTTTCAACAACACTTACAGCAACCACAACAAGCTAAATATCAGGGAACTTTTATCGATAATAAGCTCAACATGCTACCGCAAAGCATGCAGGGTGTTGCATCTACAACACAGAGTCTCAAGGAAACAGTTCAACAAAATCAATAGAAAGCTGAACAAAATCAGTTAAAAACTGATAACGCTATTAGAGATTTGCAGACTCAAGTGGGGCAATTGGCTATTGATATGAATCTCATGAAGGCGCAAGCTTCAACAAAGTTGCCATCACAACCTTTTGTGAACCCAAGAGAGCACGTTAATGTAGTAACTCTAAGAAATGGGAGACAAACTAAATATCCACATCAACAAAATGAGGTTAGTAACGCAATCGAAAAGAAGTAGAGGAGGAAACTGTCCCAAAGGAAAATCTAACCTCAAACGGCCAACCTAAGGACACGATTTCTACTTTTACCATACCACCTCATTTTCATAGTCGTTTTGCCAAGTCAAAGAAGCAAGCTCAAGACAAGAAGATCATTGATATTTTCAGCAAGATACATATCAACATTCCATTTATTGAGGCCATCAGAACCGTACCCAGGTATGACAAGGTTTTGAAGGATTTTTGTACAAGAAATGACAAGTTGATTGCTAATGAGATTACTCAAGTTGGCGAAAGTGCTACAACTATGTTGCTAAATAAGATGCCTACAAAGTGTGAAGATTCGGGTGGCTTCACAGTTCCCGTTACCATTGGTAACCGACGATTCGAGCGTGCTTTGCTTGATTTGGGAGCTTTCATAAGTGTTATGTCAATCGATGTTTATGATTTTTTGAATATCGAACCTTTAAAAGAGGTAAAGATCACTATTCAATTGGCTAACAAGTCCAATATATATCCTAAGGGAGTCGTGGAGGACGTGTTAGTTCAAGTGAATCAATTAATCTTTCCGGCTGATTTCTACATTGTGGATATGCACAATGAAGATAATTGTTCATCTATTTCATTACTTCTTGGGAGATCGTTCATGAAGAATGCAAAGATGAAGATTGATGTTGATAGTGGTGCACTCACTATGGAATTTGATGAGGATATCATACGGTTCAATATTTTTGAAACCATGCGCTATCCTAGTGATGTTCACTCAGCTTTCTCCATTGATGTTATTAGTTTGTTAGCATAACAAATGTTTGATTTGAATAGTAAAGATGAACTTGGAGTTGTGTTACAGAATAACATTGATTTGGACGTTCATGGACAACCGAACCTGGACGTTGAATTATCCAAAGAGCTAGTGGAGATGTGCGGTGCCTTAATAGCACTACAAGAAGCAAAAACGGGTAATATTTCTTATATTTCGTTACCCATAACTAATGAGGTTCCTTTACCTTCTATTGTGCAGGAACCGAAACTTGAATTGAAGCCGCTTCTAAACCACTTAAAGTACGCCTATTTGGGTGATAAAGAAGAACTTCTTGTGATTATTGCAAAGAACCTCACCCCAATACAATACGAACGTCTCCTTAGGGTTCTGAAAGAGCACAAAACGGCTATTGGTTGGACAATTGATGATATTAAAGGCATTAGTCCATCCATGTGCATGCATGGAATTCTAAATAAGGATGATTTCAAGCTAGTACGTGATGCTCAGCATAGGCTTAACCCCCTAATGATGGAGGTCGTGAAGAAAGAGATCCTCAAATTACTAAGTGTGGGGGTGATTACCCAATTTTTGACAGCAAATGGGTTAGCCCGGTTCAAGTGGTGCCTAAGAAAGCAGGTGTCATTATTGTTAGAAATCAATATGATGAAATCATTCCTACAAGAGTTCAAACAGGATGGAGAGTGTGCATAGACTACAGAAAGCTGAATGACGCAACCCGAAAGGATCACTTTCCTTTGCCTTTCATTGATCAGATGTTAGAGAGGTTAGCGGGACATTCACATTATTGCTTTTTGGACGGTTATTCTGGGTACAATCAGATTGTTATTGCACCAGAAGATCAAGAGAAGACTACTTTCACTTATCCTTTTGGTACGTTTGCCTATAGACGTATGTCGTTTGGTCTTTGCAATGCGCCTGCCACTTTACAGAGATATATGGTCAGTATATTTTCTGATTATGTGGAACGCATTATTGAGGTATTTATGGATGATTTTAGTATTTATGGTGATTCATTTGATTTTTGTTTACAAAATCTTGAGCTTGTGCTTAAAAGATTCATAGACACTAATCTAGGTCACATTGTGTCCTCTCGGGGGCTTGAAGTTGACAAAGCAAAGATAGAATTAATAAGAAACTTATAATATCCCACTTCGGTGAGGGAAATTCGTTCTTTTCTTGGTCATGCAGGTTTTTACAGGCGGTTTATCAAGGATTTCTCCAAAATATCAATGCCGATGTGCAAATTATTGCAAAAAGCGGTTACTTTTTACTTCAACAAGGAGTACAAGGATGCCTTTGATAGATTAAAAGAGTTGTTAACAACTGCACCAATTATCAAGTCACCAAATTGGAGTTTTCTATTTGAATTAATGTGTTATGCAAGTGACTATGCAGTTGGAGCCGTTTTGGGTCAAAGAGTAGACAAGCTGTCTCACGTGATTTATTATGCATCTAGGACCCTAAACGACGAACAAATCAACTATTCTACCACCGAAAAGAATTTCTGGCTATAGTGTTTGCACTAGAAAAATTTAGATCCTATTTGGTGGGTTTAAAAGTGGTTGTGTATTCTGGTCACACAACACTTAGGTACATACTAAAGAAGAAAGAAACTAAGCCGAGACTTATACGGTGGATACTAATATTGCAAGAATTTCATTACGAAATTAAGGATAAAAGAGGTGTTGAAAATACTGTTGTTGATCACTTTAGTAGACTAGTTGTTTCCGAAGAAGAACTCTGTAGATGGGGGAAAACGATTTGCTAGTTTTTATGGAATTGAAGAGTCGACCATGTGGAGACTCCTTGAACCGAGCGAAATGTTGAACCTCACACAGATGCACTGCAAGAAGGGAGTGCTTTAATTTTGAGAGATCAATCTATAAGAAAACGGCCTAAACCAAGAACAATGGCCATTCCATAGTCAATTCTGTCACAAGAGAGGATGTGTTGATCTGTATGAGGGAAGCTGAGAAATGCGTGAGATCAATGGTGATTTGAAATTGTAAGTGTGTTGTGAATTCAGCGTAAGAATGCTCTGAATGATTGAATTTTTGCTCAATTGAGAGTGATTTCTCTGAGTTCGTGTAGACGAAAGATTGTATGTATGAGCTTTGATGAGAAATTGCTAGACGAATGTTCGAGAGTTCGAATCTTATCCTTTCAATTAGGATTTAGAGACATTTTATAATGCCGGAGTTGAAAACACCATGATCCCATGAAGTGTGACAGTTGCTGGAATCAGAGAGTGGGGAAGTGGGAAATCGTGTTAAAACCAATAACTCATCGTGCGGAGACTTGGTTAATTTTCCACCCACTACTTTCGTTGATTCTTCCAACTGAATGCACGACTTGCTCACATTCTCATCGTGGGTGAACACACGTACCGTAGACCGCCAGACCAAAACCCTAGTTAATATCCCCCCACGTGACACGGTCGAAATCTCGTGATTGTGGAGTCAGTTGTTGACTTTATGGGACGATGAGTCCATCTAGTGCTGAGTTGAACATGATTAGCAAATGTTCTGAAACTCATGAATTTAACGTGTCTGCTGAAATGAGGTATCATTATAACCTAAGATGAGCAAACTGTGTTGCTGAACTGTTGAATATTCATAGTTGAACCAATATTCTTTGATCTGAGCAAATATCGCTAGTCTGAGCGAATATTTCTAATTTGAATAAACATTGCCGGTTTGAGCGAATATTGCTAGTTTGAGCAAATATTGATTTTTGATGAATCGTTGGTAGCAAGACCAAATAAAATATTAATTAAAGTTATTGACTGGTGGGTCGAGCAAAATAAATAAGTATGTTGACCATGGAATCAACATAAAATTATCAGAGTGTTTGAATCTGCTCAGAATCACATTTCTGCAGAGCTCTGGATTCAAAACCCTAATTTTACCAAAATGATGATTTATTGAAAATCAACACAGGACCGGCTACATGGGATGACAAATTCATCATATAACGCCCAGATGCTCGAATGAGCAAAAATACCAAAGTCTATTGAGGACGAGTTGGTGAAAGAATGATTAAATGCTGGTTAAATCATTTACCGAAATAATGCTCGTGTGAGCAACAAATAATAAAACCTGGTTTTATGGAAACATGAGGGACCGACCAAAAGGTCATGAGACCGTCTCTTGGTGGCCATGGGACCAGTGGATGGTCATTTAAGCAAACTTCCAACTGTTTGGAAAGAGTTTGAACCTAATATGAGCAATTGAGCAAATTAGGTTAAAATCGTTAAAACATGTGGGACCAGCTGTTTGCAAGCCTCAGGGTCACCCTTGGTCGGTCAAGGGGATGTTCCTGTGTCACCATGGTGTCTGCGCTTTAGTCCTGAGAATTTTGATATTTTCTGGTGCACGTTTGAGCAACTTTTGGAGAAAATATGCAAAATCGATGGTTTTGCTGAAACTGGGAAAAATACATGAAATAATGAAAATAATAAATAAAACAAGGAATTACAAGGTGTGGGACTGTCCACGTCTAGGGCATGACTGACCGGTGGACAAACACGGTCCCACATGCTTTCCCAGTTTTATGTAATTTTATGTATTTTCTCTGATTTGAGGGAAATTCCATGAAACATGAGAGTTTGATGAAATTAGGGAACTTCCGTGAGATGAGAGAAATAAATTAATAATAAAATAGGGAATGGGAGTGTGGGACCGGCAATGGCCGAGGCATGGCCGGCCGTCTAATGGGCGCGGGTCCCAAGCCACTCTTCCCAATTTTACCAAATTTTGATGATTTTAGAGAATTTTCAAAAAATCAAAGGAATTTGTTGAAAACCAAGATATTTTGTTGAAATCAGGAAACAAAACACCAAATAACAATAAAATAATGGGCGTGTGGGACCGGATAAGGCATGGCCGGCCGGCTAGAGCCCGGTCCCACAAATTTTTCCTAATTTTTTAATATTTTCTATAATTTTAGAGAAAATACATGAAATTAGGTAATTTTAGAGAAAATTTATGAAATCAAGGAATTTTCATAATTTAAGAGAAATAATAAAATAATGGGGACGTGAGGTATGAGACTGGCCATGGCCAAGGCATGGCCGGCCGGCCGGCGGTCCCATGACACCTTTCCCTAATTTTATTATTTTTTGATGAAACCATGAGATTGGATAATTTCTGTGAAAATAGGAGATTTGCTCGGACGAGAGAATTTTCGTGAAATCCGGGAAAAAATAGTAAAATATGATAAAATACAAAATTGGGCGCGGGATTGGTCACGGCATGACTGGCCAGCTGGTGAGCCCAGTCCCCTAGCATTTTTGCTAATATTTTATTATTATTATTATTTTTCCTTCCTATTTTGCATAGGTTCCTCGTTCATTCATATTTTTTGAAATGCTCGTTCATGCATTCAAAATGCTGGTCTGTGCATTATTTGCTAATTACACTTGCACTATTAGGGCTTATTCGATGCTCAGATGCCTGTTTCTCTGGATATTTATCACTAACCCGCGGCATTCTGCTGGGAAGAACCACGAATTGAAGTAACGAAATATAACGAAGAATCGTAGAATATTGCTGGATATTCAGACGATTAAAGATGGCTCATAGAATATTGCTGGATATTCAGACGATTTCAGACAATTAATTGATGACTCTATACTAGAAGGGCTTCCTGTCTAGGAGCATTAATCATATGAGGGTTGAGAAATATGAACTTGTTGGAGTGTCATATTCTTCTTGCATAGTCGGGGAAAACCTGGTTGCATCCCTAAAACGTTGTCGCTCTATATTAGCAGGCATGTTGTCTAGGAGCTGCCCAATCTTTCGATTCTATACAGTATGAGATGTGTCGTGGCCTCAGCTGGAAAGCTACACATCTACATCTTGTTTGAGAAACTTTCTCCATCAGAGGTGGCATGAGCTTTCATGCATGGAGACATGAGTCTCGATATTCATCTGATTGCCGGATCCGGAGTAATTACTGAAATTGATCAGTATTCATGAGATGTGTCGTGGCCTCAACTGAGAGACTATACATACACATGTACTCTGAGAGATAGTCTTCTCAGTTAGAGATTTTATGGCATGAGCTTTCATTATTTAACGAGAGACATGAGCCTCAATACTCATCTGGTTGCCGAATCTGGAGTATAATTTACAATTCTACCCTTTGTCGAAAATCCTCCATCTACATTAAGTCCCCTTCTTAGTGAGGAACAGTCATGTTCCTCACTCAGCATTGAATGGTGATATTCCAGGTACAAATAAAAATAAGTAATTGAACTTAATTATATGATAAGATATTACCGGATTTCGACCGAATGAGCAAACCATGGTTTGAGCGGAAACCCTAGTGGCATAATAGAGCGTTATGTAGTGAACATGAATTGGTTTAGAAACACTGATTCGATGGTGGAACCTTGGTTGGTTTAGGATTCACGGGCCAGGCCCGAAAAGGAAATCCTTAAGGAATTAGGTTTTGGAAATAAAATTAGGTATAAAAGGAAATTAACCCTTTTCCCTCTTTTTTATTTTTTCACGAACGACCACCATCATCACCTCCTCCCTCTCCTCACATCGTAGCAGCAGCAGAGAATAGGAGGATTTTCGCCGGAGCATCACCAGCCGCCGACCAGAGATAGCACCGTCCGGCCGGCGCCGAAAAGGTGCATACATTTTATTTATTTTTCAGAAGTTTGATGATTCCATGAGTTGTTCATGCTTCCATCATGTCAAAATTTTATATATGTATATATATTTATGCGAGTTTTGTAGAAACACCCTTATTTATTAACGTATGTTCGTTCGATCGTTAGTTTAGGAAACTAGCAAAAATCCCTAACTTGAGAGAGATTTTTCTTTGAAAATAGACCTGTGTCCAGTGGTAAAATTTTGTTTATGAGCTTTCATGGGAAACAAAACTTTATGTTAAGAGTTGTGAGCTTTCACAAAACCGAAGTAAACCTCGTTTTAGAGAATAATTAATGTTCATTCGAGGAAAAATATTTTTTTTTCTTTATGTGTATAAACTTATGTTCAGTGATAAAGCCTTATTTATGAGCTTTCATGAGAACTAATATTTTATCACAAGAGGTGTGAGCTTTCACAAAACTAGCATAAACCTTCGTTTTAAAGAAAATGATAATACGAAGGAAAATAGATTTTTTTTAATATATATGTAGCCGTGACATATTATGTGGGATATGATGACATATTTCATTCACATGGATTTGTTCTTATTAAAATAATTTTTTGAAGATAGTAGCAATCAGGCATTCAAGATAGTCCATGACTGTGGTTGAGGTTGAAGATAGTAGCAATCAGGCATCTGAAGACTCTGCAGAATCCGTGGAGACAGAAGCTAGTGTTCATGCTCGTAAATACCCGATGGTTGTACTCTTGTTCGAATCTCTCTTGATCAATACTTTCCTAGACAATGAAGTAGTCAGCGGATTCATCATTCCCAAGTGTCACGCGCCTATGTATACTAAGATCTGGAAAAAGTATGGGCACATTGCTACTACGGAAGTGTGGAAAGGTTTTCTACCAACCCTCTTGACCACGGTTGCAGGGTTTCTGCCAATCATTGAAGAGATGAACCAAATGCACTTGCGGGATGTTAAGAATCAAAAACTGCACCAGTGGGATGAAATGATTTCCAACTGTGAGATATTGCGATTTAATGTAAGCTGGCTCCGTCATCGGCTTGAGATAATCAAGATACATAAGGTGATGGAGGCTGCTGATGCGATTTCCATGACTACTGATCTATTGGAGGATGAGAAGATACTATCTTTGGAATCGGCAAGGGTTGAGAAGACTGTCGAGGATTTGAGGGCAAAGACTAGGACCTTCCAGAAGAAACTTGAAAGAGTTTCTTATAGGGATTATCCATTGCTGGATGGTTTGCTATGAGTGATCAGGAGAATTGAGATGTAGGTTTCTGATGAGGTAGGATAGTCTAGGAAATTTTGTTCAATTGATGAATGTTTGGTGAACAAACGAGCATCTTGCATGCTCTTTGAAAGAAATAAATTACATTTGAGATGTATTTGAATAAAATCTTAATTGTGTGCTGCTGATCAAGCATAATAGGCTTTGATCCATTTACCGTTGATAATATTTCTTTCTTTTCCTCTATTGATTGTTAAAATTTTGTAGTATCCGCTGGACACTGCTTTGATAATAACATACGGCCCTTCCCATTTCGGGGAGAATTTGGGAGAGGACATATCTTGTTGAATATGCTTTGCCATCTTTAATACCAAATCTCCTACTTGGAAAGTTCAAGGTTTTACCATTTTGTTATAAGCTCTGGATATTCTATGTTTGTAGGATTCTACATATTTTTCCACTTTAGTTTTCCTTGATTCGAGCATATCCAGTTCATCAACTTTCAACTTGGACACTTCAGCTTCATTCCACTGTATTCCGCTGGCTTCTACAATTCTTGCTGAAGGAATTTTTATCTCGGCCGGCAGTATAGCATCAGCCCCATAGACGAGCGAATATGGTGACGTTCCGATTGAGCTCCTTGGTGTAGTTATGTAATACCACAAAGCCATGTGCAATTTCTTGTGCCACGATCTTGGATTGTCATGAATCGTTCGATTGATAACCCGGATCAAAGTTTTGTTGGTACTCCAAGCTTGTCCGTTCCCTTGGGGGTAATATGGTGTGGAGAAGATTTGTTTGATACCGTATTCCTTAGTAATTTCTCGACATCCTTGTTGGCAAAAGGATGTCGATGATATGTTTAGGGACGCTGAATCTACATATAATGTATTCTTTGATGAAGGATGCAACAGTTACCCATGTAGTACCTCTGAGTGGGATTGGTTCAACCCACTTAGTGAAATACTCGGTAGCTGTGATGATGTATTCATGCTGCTTTGAGGATGCCAGATTGATCTTTCCGATGATATCAAGTCCCCAACTATAGAAAGGCCATGGACTATTCATAGAATGTAATGGAAGATAAAGGTTATGAATAAGGTTACCGTGGACCTGGAATCGGTGACACTTCTGAACATAGGCGGCTGCATCATCCTCCATAGTCAGCCAATAATATTTCTCATGAATCTGGAGGAATAATTTATTTTTCCCTTGATGTTCTCCTTCATGGGTTTCCTTCAGGACTATCAGAACTTTATCTTCATCTAGACATCTCAACAAGTCTCCTCCGAAACTCTTGCGGTATAAAATCCCATCAAGAAAGACAAATCTCTTAGCTCTCTGTGTGAGCTTGGTTTCATCTTTATTTTCTGGTGGTGACTTGTTTTCTTGAAGGTATTCGATGTAAGGTTGTCTCCAGTCCCCGGTGTGATGGAGTGTCAGGACCTCCAAATGGTGAGGCGGCGTCTAAAAATTAGAAAAAGCTCCATGTAAAGCCCTTGACTGTGCTTCCATGGAGGGCCAGTAATACCCAATCCTTTGAAGTCTTCTGTAAAGTGTTATTACTAGAGTCTTCCCACATACTTCTTAATGCACACTTTCGAGTTTTTCTCTCGCTTCTTCATCACCAAGGCATTGTGATAGAGAAACATCGGGGTTGCAATTTTACAAGGACCCATGGAGCAAGACGAAGTTCTTTAACTCTTTGAGACTGATTGTTCCTTCTGTAATGGAGCTACTTAATTCATGAATAATATTTTCTCTCCAGTCGTTCGCTGGAGTATCTTCAGTTTGATTGAGCCATGTGAATGATACAGATCGTCTCTGCACTATGATAGCTTTCTCTGATCCTTCGAATTGCAACTTGGAGGCAAGGGTTTCCAAGCAATCAACATGCCTATTTTTGATCTGGCCGGTATGGGTGATAGTTGCATCAGCGAAATGAGTCAGGAGTCGTTGTGCTTTAGCCCTGAATGGAACAAGTGTTATCTCCTTGAGAGAATATATCCCATTCATTTGATTGACCAGCAGTTTTGAATCTCCTCTGATCTACAGATGCATTGCTCCTACTTGTTTAGCTAAGGATAATCCTAGCAAGAAGGCTTCATATTCTGCTGAATTGTTTGTGCAGTGGAAATCCAGCTTGAATGAATATGAGAATACTTCTCCTGATGGAGAAACCAAAACTATTCCCACTCCTTTAGTATCATTACTAGGAGTGACGGATCCATCAAAGTACAGCAACCATGTTTCCCCTTTGACGACTGAGATCTCTGGAAGCTCTCCCGGTACGTCATCTTACAATGTTGTGGAATCCTCTCCCGGAAAGGCAGCCAGTAAATCTGCCACTTCTTGACCCTTGATTACTTTGGGGGAGACACATACTATCTCGAATTCTGACATCTGCAACAACCACTTTGCTGGTCTTCCCATCAGAGCGGGCTTTGATAGTAAAAACTTTATGGGATCAACTTTGGATACAAGCACAACTCTGTTAGATAGTAAATAATGCCCGAATCTTTGCATTGCATGAGCTAATGCCAGGCATGTTCTTTCGGCTCTTGGGTATCTGAGTTGAGCATCCTTCATAGTTCGGCTGTAATAATAAATTGGATGTTCGACGCCCTCTTCGTCTTCTTGAGCTAGAAGTACTCCGATAGCAACGTCACTGGAATATGTGTATAGTATTAATGGTCGTCCCTGTACTGGAGACCTCATGACTACTGGTGATAGAAGTATATGTTGTATCTTCTGAAATGCTTCATGTTGAACATCTGTCCAGGTAAAACTTGCTCCCTTCTTCAGCAGAGGAGTGAACGAAGCAATAAGTTGAGCCAATCCTGGTATGAAGCATCTGATGTAATTCACCTTACCCATGAAGCTCTGCAGTTCCTTCACAGTTCATGGAGGAGGCATGGTATAGATATATTTTGCTTTGTCTGGATTGACTTTGATCCCTTTGGCCGTGACCAAGAATCCCAGAAACTTTCCAGAAGAAACCCCAAAAACGCATTTAGAGGATTCATCTTCAATTTGTATTCTTTGCATCTTTCAAAGACTTGTCTCATAACTTCTAGATGGGATGCTCAAGCTTTAGATTTCACCACGACATCGTCAACATAGTCCTCTACTTTCTTGTGCATCATATCACGAAATATTGTTGTCATGGCTCGCTGGTAGGTGGCACCTGCATTCTTCAATCCAAAGGGCATCACAGTGTAATGAAAATTCCCGATGGGAGTACGAAACGCGGTCTTGGAAGAATCATGTTCGAACATATTGATTTGGTTGTACCCGTTGTATCTATCCGTGAATGAGAACATTCTGTGACCGCTGGTCGCATCGACGAGCATATCAATGTTGGGTAAAGGAAAGTCATCCTTCGGGCATCATTTATTCAAGTTTCTTAAATCTAAACAACATCTGATTTGACCATTTTTCTTCTTAACTGGGACAACATTATCCAACCATGTTGGATGTTGAATAGGCTTGATAAATCCTGCTACCAGCAATTTTTGAATTTCGGCTTTGATTTGTTCCTCGACCTCATGCCTGAACTGCCTAGGAGGTTATTTGATAGCTTTGGAGCCGGGGATGATATGTAGACGGTGAGTGACCAGTTTTTCATCCAGACCAGGCATTTATTTATACGTCTAGGCAAATATATCCCAATACTCCTTTAGTAATTCCACCAGGCCAGCACGTTCTTCCGGTGATAGCGCAGAATGGATCAAGTTTGGTCTTGGATCTTCCTCTGTGCCGATGTTAACTATTTCAAGATCATCAGTAGTAGAATTCGTGCCATCTTACAACTGTTGTGGAGCTTCTTGAACTTCCTCCTCATGTAGTTATTCATTCTGACACGATTCATCAGTGCGGGGAGACTCTTGATAAATCTCCCCTATTAATTGCTAATCTTTGCGTCGCCGATAAATGACCCTTCCTTCTGCATCATGAGTGGTCATAAAATTGGATTCTGGGATCATGAATTGATTCTTCCAGCGTTTGACGGGTGTAGCAGGTGGCTTGTCTGGTTCTGCTTGTGAAGGTAATGATGACGCGTTAATAGATGCTTCAATAGCCTTCCAATTTGGTAGTGGAGTGGTATAAATTTTCCTAGGAGGTTCAGGGACGCTTCTCTGGGATTCAATGAATTCGGCATTATAGGCGAGAGCGTAAGGAGATGCTGAAGCAGCTATGCAAATGATTTTTTTGTTGAGTAAAGCCTTCATACATTGGTGGTAGGTTGAGGGAACCACCTTGTTGTCAAGGATCCATGTTCGTCCAACTATCATGTGATAGTCAGGTTCTTGCTCGATCACATGAAATTTCACTTTCGATTGAATAGGCCCCACCCTCAAATCTATGTACGCATATCCATATATATGATTTTGGCTTCCTTCAAATCCTGTCATTAAAATGAGATGGCGAATGATTTTATCTTGTGAGAATCTGGCCATCCTAAGAGTCTTCATAGTGACAATGTTCGTGGAAGTACCGGTGTCGACGAGAGCTCTTCTAAATTCGGTGCCTTTGATGAAACCAGTCACGTATAATGCTCGATTGTGTCCTTTATCTGCCATGCGATCTTCTTCTCCAAAAGTGATATTGTCGATCGAATGTCCAGACACCAAAGATACTTCTTCAACTACTGGGGTTGGTGAAATTATTTTTATATCAGATAATATCTGGCTGAGTGCAGAAAACGTGTCTATGCGCTGATCCTTGGAGAAGTGTAGGAGTTCACATAAATTTTCAATCATATGTGCAACTTCCTGTTCCACTGGATTCTCATATGTGGAGGAACTGTTGGTCTGAGGAGGATCACCAGTCGAGGGATTTGGAGGTTCCACCATCTTTGCTCCTAAAATCCTCGTCACGTGTACCAGACAAGTGAACAGGTTATCGATCGCCCTTTTCAGTCGGTCCACGTTCCTTGACAAGTCTTCTTGTCTCCGTGCCAACTCATCCAAGCTTGGGGTTTCTCCATTGATTGGTTCAATGGAGATAAATAGAGTTGTAAAATATGATAATTCATTATAACCATAATTGTTCGAAGGAGTGTGAGGGACATTACCATTCGAGAGATTCTGGTTAGGATCTGGAGCGGTTGAGTTATTCCTAAGACCGACCATCCTTGTGTAACCGTGAGATTGCAAATGAGAGATTAATCTCCCACTGTGGTCGCCAATCCGTAAATGGGGAAAAACGATTTGCTAGTTTTTATGGAATTGAAGAGTCGACTGTGTGGAGACTCCTTGAACCGAGAAAAATGTTGAACCTCACACAGGTGCACTGCAAGAAGGGAGTGCTTTAAGTTCGATAGATCAATCTATAATAAAACGGCCTAAACCAAGAATAATGGCCGTTCCATAGTCAATTCTGTCACAAGAGAGGATGGGTTGATCTATATGAGGGAAGATAAGAAATGCGTGAGATCAATGGTGATTTGAGATTGTAGGTGTGTTGTGAATTCAGTATAAGAATGCTCTGAATAATTGAATTTTTGCTCAGTTGAGAGTGATTTCTATGAGTTCGTGTAGACGAAAGATTGTCTGTATGAACTTTGATGAGAAATTACTAGACGAATGTTCGAGTGTTCGAATCTTGTCCTTTCAATCAGGATTTATAGACATTTTATAATGCTGGAGTTGAAAACACCATGATCCCATGAAGTGTGACAATTGCTGGAATCAGAGAGTGGGGAAGTGGGAAATCGTGTTAAAACTAATAACTCATCCTGCGGATACTTGGTTAATTTTCCACCCACTACTTTTGTTGATTCTTCCAACTGAATGCACGACTTGCTCACATTCTCATAGTGGGTGAACACACGTACCGTAGACCGCCATACCAAAACCCTAGTTAATATTTCCCCATGTGACACGATCGAAATCTCGTGATTGTGGAGTCAGTTGCTGACTTTATGGGACGATGAGTCCATGTAGTGCTGAGTTGAACATGATTAGCAAATATTCCGAAACTCATGAATTTAACGTGTCTGCTGAGACGAGGTATCATTATACCTAAAATGAGCAAACTGTGTTGCTGAACTTTTGAATATTGATAGTTGAACCAATATTCTTTGATCTGAGCAAATATTGCTAATTTGAATAAATATTGCCGGTTTGAGCGAATATTGCTAGTTTGAGAAAATATTTCTTTTTGATGAATCGTTGGTAGCAAGACCAAATAAAATATTAATTTAAGTTACTGACTGCTGGGTCGAGGAAAATAAATAAGTATGTTGACCATGGAATCAACATAAAATTATCAGAGTGTTTGAATCTGCTCAGAATCACGTTTCTGCAGAGCTCTGGATTCAAAACCCTAATTTTACCGAAATGATGATTTATTGCAAATCAACACAGGATCGAATACATGGGATGATGGATTCACCATATAATGCCCAGATGCTCTAATGAGCAAAAATACCAAAGTCTCTTTAGGACCAGTTGGTGAAAGAATGATTAAATGCTTGTTTAATCATTTACCGAAATAATGCTCGTGTGAGCGACAAATAATAAAACCTGGTTTTATGGAAACGTGAGGGACCGACCAAGGGGTCATGAGACCGCCTCTTGGTGTCCATGGGACCATTGGATGGTCATTTGAGCAAACTTCCAACTGTTTGGAAAGAGTTTGAACCTAATATGAGCAATTGAGCAAATTAGGTTAAAATTGTTAAAACATGTGGGACTAGATGTTTGCAAGCCTTAGGGTCACCCTTGGTCAGTCAAGGGGATGTGCCCGTGTCACCATGGTGTCCGCACTTCAGTCCTGAGAATTTTGATATTTTCTGGTGCACGTTTGAGCAACATTTGGAGAAAATATGCAAAATCCATGGTTTTGCTGAAACTGGGAAAAAATACATGAAATGATGAAAATAATAAATAAAACAGGGAATTACAAGGCGTGGGACCGGCCACGGCTAGGGCATGGCCGGACGGTTGACAAACACGGTCCCACATGCTTTCCTAGTTTTATGTAATTTTATGTATTTTCTCTGATTTGAGGGAAATTCCATGAAATAGGAGAGTTTGATGAAATTAGGGAACTTCCGTGAGATGAGAGAAATAAATTAATAATAAAATAGGGAATGGGAGTGTGGGACCGTCAATGGCCGAGGCATGGTCGGCCGGCTAATGGGCGCGGGTCCCAAGCCACTCTTCCCAATTTTACCAAATTTTGATGAGTATAGAGAATTTCCATAAAATCAAAGGGATTTGTTGAAAACCAAGATATTTTGTTGAAATCAGGAAACAAAACACCAAATAACAATAAAATAATGGGTGTGTGGGACTGGCCAGGGCATGGCCGGCCGGCTAGATCCTGGTCCCACAAGTTTTCCCTAATTTTTTAATATTTTCTATTATTTTTAGAGAAAATACATGAAATTAGGTAATTTTAGGGAAAATTTATGAAATCAAGGAATTTTCATAATTTAAGAGAAATAATAAAATAATGGGGATGTGAGGTGTGGGACCGGCCATGGCCAAGGCATGGCCGGCCGGCGGTCCCATGACACCTTTCCCTAATTTTATTATTTTTTGATGAAACCATGAGATTGGATAATTTCTGTGAAAATAGGAGATTTGTTCGAACGAGAGAATTTTCGTGAAATCATGGAAAAAAATAGTAAAATATGATAAAATAAAAAATTGGGCACGGGACTGGTCACGGCATGACTGGCCGGCTGGTGAGCCCAGTCCCCTGGCGCTTTTGCTAATTTTTTTTTTATTATTATTATTCCTTCCTATTTTGCATAGGTTCCTCGTTCATTCATATTTTTTGAAATGCTCGTTCGTGCATTCAAAATGCTGGTCTATGCATTATTTGCTAATTACACTTGCACCATTTTTGTCAGGGCTTATTCGATGCTCAGATGCGTGTTTCGTTGGATATTTATCACTAACCCGTGGCATTCTGCTGGGAAGAACCACGAATTGAAGTAAAGAAATATAACGAAGAATCGTAGAATATTGTTGGATATTCAGACGATTAAAGATGGCTCATAGAATATTGATGGATATTCAGACGATGGTTCGTAAAATATTATTGGATATTCAGACGATTTCAGAAAATTAATTAATGACTCTATACTAGAAGGGCTTCCTGTCTAGGAGCATTAATCATCTGAGGGTTGAGCAATATGAACTTGTTGGAGTGTCATATTCCTCTTTCATAGTCGAGGAAAACCTGGTTGCATCCCGAAGACATTGTCGCTCTATACTAGCAGGCATGCTGTCTAGGAGCCGCCCAATATTTTAATTCTATACAGTGTGAGATGTGCCATGGCCTCAGCTGGAAAGCTACACATCTACATCTTCTCTGAGAAACTTTCTCCATCGGAGGTGGCATGAGCTTTCATGCATGGAGACATGAGTTTCGATATTCATCCGATTGCCGGATCCGGAGTAATTACTGAAATTGCTCAGTATTCATGATATGTGTCGTGGCCTCAACTGAGAGACTATACATTCACATGTACTATGATAGTTAGTCTTCTCAGTCAGAGATTTTAAGGCATGAGCTTTCATGCTTTAACGAGAGACATGAGCCTCAATACTCATCCGGTTGCCGAATGTGGAGTATAATTTTATAATTCTACCCTTTGTCAAAAATCCACCATCTACAAACTCCCTCTACAAGATCGTTTTCCAGACAAACAACTTTTCTCAATTGAAGACTCAACACCTTGGTACGCGGATATAGTGAACTACTTGGTTACAAGACAAGTACCTAGTACGATGTCTAATTTTCAAAAGCTTAAGCTTAAGAAAATAACCAAGCAGTATGTGTGGTATGAGCCTTACTTATGGAAATATGGTTTTGATCAAATCATCCGCAGGTGCGTACCTAATTATGAATTTCAATCTATTCTTACTTTTTTTCATACTTATGCACGTGGTGGTCACTTTGGTTCTAAACGTACCGCTTTCAAAGTACTTGAAAGTGGATTTTATTGGCCTACCCTATTTGAGGATGCATATATGTTTTGCAAATCTTGTGATATATGTGAAAGAACTGGCAATCTAGGTGATCGAAATCAAATTCCACTCATTCCTATTCTCACTGTAGAGATTTTTGATGTGTGGGGCATAGATTTTATGGGTCCTTTTGTCAATTCTTATGGAAAATATTATATACTTCTTGCTGTGGATTATGTTTCGAAATGGGTGGAAGCTAAAGCCACCCCTACTAATGATTCTCAAGTTTTTTGTGAGTTTGTGAAGGAATATATTTTCTCCAGACATGGTACACCAAGAGTGGTTATCAGTGACGGAGGCTCACATTTTCAGAAATCCTTCCATGCTTTACTCAAGAAGTACAACATAACATACAAGGTTGGTACGCCGTATCACCCACAAACTAGAGGGCAAGATGAAATATCGAACTGTGATATTAAATTCATTATTGAGAAAAGTGTAAACACTACACGGAAAGATTGGAGTTATAGGCTTAGTGATGCATTATGGGCATATAGAATAGTGTACAAAACACCGATTGGTATGTCCCCATATCGGTTGGTTTATGGCAAAGCTTGTCATCTTCCGGTTGAACTTGAACATAAAGAATATTGGGAGATAAAGATGTGCAACATGGATTATGACAATGGGGGAAACAAAGGAAGCTATAACTCAATGAGCTAAAGGAGATACGTAATGATGCTTACGAGAGTTCTCGTATATATAAGGAAAAGACGAAGATTTTCCATGACAAGATGATTTCTCGAAAGAATTTTGTTGTGGGACAAAAAATTCTTTTATTTAATTCTCGTCTTAAACTATTTCATGGGAAGCTAAGGTCCAGATGGATTGGAAAGTTTATTGTTACTAATGTTTTCTCTTATGGTGCAGTTGAAATTTCTAGTTTAAGAGATGGGACAACTTCAAAAGTGAACGGCCATAGATTGAAGCCATATTATTAAAACGTTGCTTATGTGAACATAGATGAAATTGAGCTTCGTGATTTACTTCCTCTGGAGGAGTAGCATGACTGGAATGCCAAGTCAGGCTGAGGACATTACTCTAAGCGCTAAATGGGAGGTAACCCATCGGTTTTGTATCTCTATTCCTTTTTGTTTTTAGTTTTATTAGTTTTTCATATCATATCTTGCATTCCCATCTTCAATTTTACAAGTCCTATATCTATAATGAAAGCTTTGATGAATTCTCGTCAGAAAATTCTGACTGCGCACTAGTCACGAAAATAGCTCTCTAGACTTCATACGAAGTCCGATTTGAGTGATTGACCCTAAATTTGAAAGATGATAGACTCATATTTATTTTACAAAAATAAAATCTTAATTTGGAGTCTATTAAGTTGGAGAGATAGGCCTGGAAATTTGAGTTTCAGTATTTTTCCAGAACTTTTTCAGATTGCATGTCAGTCAGTCCGGAGGCAATCAAAGTCAGACCATTTATCGAAACACTGTGAAATTTTGACATGTTATAGAAAAGTTATAGGTAAACTTCTTTTGTTTAGGATTTTTTTCTTAGTTCCCTACCATTTGGTACAGTTTTTGAGTTTTTCAGGGTTGTTATGTCAGAAATCAAAATTTTCGGTTTTGAACATTGAGGACAATGTTGAGTTTAAGTGTGAGGGAGTATTTAGTATTATACTTTATGCATATACACATAAAAAAATAAAATAATACTCTTTGATTTCTTTCATTCTTGAGACTTCATCTTTTGGAGTTAATTATGAGCTATTTAGGATGACACTCTAAACCTTTTCTGGTTGAAACAGTTCTTACAGCTGTAGATTAAGTTTCACTTCATCGTTCTAAAATACTTAAATATATATGTTCATAATTGAATGCGAAACTCAGCTTTGGTAGTCGTTTGAAAGATTCATCCTCGAAATTAATTATTACTGAATCACTTTGTTTTTATTTTTGCAGTTATATGTTTCTCTAAAGTGATTTGGTGGGATCCTGATACTTCCATGGATGTTGTAGCAAGGTAATCATTGGTTGAGTATTTGAAAACCCCTTAAGACAATTGTCTTACACTCATAAAGAGTGAGCCTAATAAATAAAAAACATATATATAAGGCTCTTCTTCATTTATCGACACTTGGATAGCAATACATGTGGAAAGTTGTCCCTGTCTCCGTCGCCTAAACAAGCGTGGAACGCAGGATCCAAGGCATATATCACATATTTGCTGAAAAGGAACATGCTCTTAGAGTATCTAGTCATGTATTCAATGAAACAAATACCATATCATCATTATATATCAAGTCAAAAAACTATTGATGAGGTTCTTGACACTTGGGTGGCAGTATGCGTGAAATGTTGTCCCTGTCTCCGTCGCCTAAACAAGCGTGGAACGCGAGATCCAAGAAAACTATCGCATACTTATTGAAAATTAAACATGCGCTTAGAGTATCTAATCATGTTGTCAAGTTAAATGGGTGCTTCTCTCAACTATTACGCTATAAATAGAATCCTTTGACGACATTCACACAAGTATTGTGGGTAACATCTTTCACTTTAGTCAACATTTGCACACTTCACTTTTCTATTTCCATTATCTTATATATCCATGTGATTTCAGTATGCGAGTGTTGTGACAAACATTGCAACAAGTATGATGACTATCTTAGTAGAGTTTTGCAATCAGGTTGAATGTCACATGCAAGTAATTTCTTATGTGTGTTGATTGGAATGTATGTGGGATGTTTGTAGCTAAAGAACATATACAAGCTAATTATTTGGCTTACTACTTTGTGTCTATCCTTAGTGGTTATTCCAAGGTGATAAATTGGAGTAGGTTTTGTGGGTATACCTCTTGTAAGCCCTCACGAGACTATAACTCGTCCACTAGGGACACCTAGGGGTTTAAAGGCCTGTTATTCATGCTAAGAGTAACTGTATCCTCATGACATGGAGTTGTTGTATTTATGATTAGTTTTATTTAGTTTGCTCAAGGACTAGCAAAATCTAAGTGTGGGGGAATTTGATAAGTGCATGATTCATATGATTTTAGTGTCCATTCCATACTTGTTTTAGCTATTATTCTTTCATATTTTTGTATTATTACTCTTGTTTTCTATTATTTGACTCTATTAGGTAAATCATCCAAAAAGGAGCTACAAAGTTCTAAAAATATCTAGGAAGACAAGTATCCCAAGAATTCAAGCGCCCAAGTCCAAGAGAAGTGGAAGAAGTGCGACAAAAAGGAGCAAAATGCTAAAAATCAAGAGAAGGGCCGAAGACCGATATTAAATCATTAAAATTAAGTATTTATCATCAACATCTTTAATAGAATTGAAATATAAAAAGAATGCAAAAATAATGTGGTCATTCCGAGTTCGGACGAAGAAGTTGTGGCCAAAACGAGTTTTTATTGAATACCGAAGACAGTAAGGTACGCGTACGGGTATGCATACCCTAGTTCCGAAAATTTCTGCTGGAATTTGAGCTACGTGTACTGGTACGCGTACTTAGAAAGCAGGAAAACGTGTATAAACTCCTTGGAAGTCCTAAGGGCACGTTTGGGAACGTTATTTCGTTATTTTGGGTCGGGTTCTTGAACCGAAATAAATACTTGAAGACCAAGCAATGTAAACCTATAAAAAGGTGTTAGGTTGTATAAAACATATGATATCATTAGGTCACGAAATTTTAAGTCTTGGAGAGAAGAAACATCAAAAGCTAGGGTTTCGGAGCGATTCTCAATCGTAACATCATCTCTTAACTTTTCTTATATGTATATCATGGATGTTTCTACATCCATGAGTAGCTAAACATCTATTGACTGAGGATGAATTCTAAGTTGTAAACAAGATTTGAGTTATTATACTAATCTACTTTGAAATTATTTATATGATTATCGTTTGTTTATACTATAATGAATATTTATGATTGATTGATAGATTGTTTAGGTGGCCAACTAAATTGATTTGTTGATTCAATCTATTGCTAGTATTGAGTTAGGAGATAAGTAATCGTCGAATAACTGTTACACAAGTAGAAAACCCAAGACCTTACATAGGGATTTTTTGGAGCGATTGTGTGTATAAAAAACACTAGAAAGTGGACCTTGAGCTAAGAGTTTAACTATTGGGATTAACCTAGTTCACAAAGCTTAAATCATTCGATTGGATTACACCTTGAGTGAGCTACTACTTTGTGGTTCAGTTGAATAGAATCTGATATTGGAGAGATTCTGTATCCGTGGTATAAGGAGTTTTGGGGATAACACTTAGCTAGATGTTATTCCATGGTTGGTGATAATCTATGATTAACGATGAGTAGGCAATTATAATAACTCATTCACGGTTTATTAACGAAGAAGGATTCCTCGATCATACCTCTCTCTATTGATTACAACATAATTTTATTTTCTTTGATTATTTATTTTGTTCACAATCTAAAACAAACCCCCCCCCCCCCCCCTTGTGACACTTTGACAACTAAAACTCACTGCTCTTCGTGGGAACAATCCTTACTTCCATTATATTACCAGTTAATTGTGTGGAAATAAGATTATTAATTTGTTGTGCCTACGACATCCCATACAATACTGTGTTATATCCAATCAATGGTTAATTGTTCTAATCTCCCATTTCAATCATTGAAACGTTCTTAGAAAAAGCGAATAGCTGTCTCACACAAACTATTATCTTCAAAGCAATTTTCAAGTGATCTAATGATCAATACAAAACATTTCGAGTCTATACCAAATGATTGTCTTACACAAATCATATAAGATGTTACCAGGCGATTTTCACGTGATCATATTTTGACTTTCGTCAAGAATATAAGATGAACTTAGTTAAAGCGAAAGCTTACCAACATATATTTCGAGAAATATATCAAATGTATATAATTGAAGTCTATATAGATATAAGACTTTTGTCTCAAATATGAGATAGAGTAGAAATATACTTTTGAGTGATAGATGAGTTCAAGTATCCACATACCTTTTGTTGATAAATTTCCACAAGCTCCCCTTAGTAGTTCTCCATCTTCAATAGATGAACGCCGTGAAGTCTAAAGCTCAACTACATATTCTATCCTAATCCGAGACTTAGCTATAAGTAGACTAGAAATCAAGACTTATAGTTTTGGCAACTAAACTTGACAAACAAGCTTGAGATAGCAACACTTGCGAGTTCGACCAAGCAGTGCTCTAACAATCTCCCCCTTTGCCAATTTTAGTGACAAAACTATCAATACATATGGATTACAAAATGAATAAACTTTGTAGCTTCTTATACAAATGCTTGATTTCCTTTGTTCTTCAACATTACTCGAAATCTTCGACACTTCCAAGTACCCCATTGATTCTGAACGTGTTCAACTCAGCATCATAGTTTTTGAAGATCCGTAGCCATAACAATAAGAGAATAAATATTCTCAATTATTGTTATACAGTGTCATAGTATTATTACACAACATAAAAGTTCAATCATATCACAACTTTGACAATAATACTGAAAAGATGAGGGTACCCAAATATACCTCAATCTAAAACTTTTCCACCTGTAAGTCCTTTCTCAAAAAGTGATTGTCTATGGACTGAGTCGAGATAATACAACTAATTGGTTCACACTTCGTGTGGTCGTCGATGGATATGAGATCGAGACAATACAACAACTAAGTATGTTTACTTGATAATAGGTTCAGACTTAACCAAACATAATAGGATTGCTATCAAGTAAATAAGAATTAACGTTTGTGTATTTTACTTCTAATTATAGTAAAAATTATTATAATTGCGAAAATAGAAAAGTAAAAGACACAACAAGATTTTGTTAACGAGGAAACCGCAAATGCAGAAAAACCCCGGGACCTTGTCCAGAATTGAATACTCTCAGGATTAAGACACTATACAAAATCAAACCAACTTCATATAGTTGAGACCAAGCAACTAAACCTGTAGTTCACCTAGTTCCGTCTGTATCCCTGCGCCTTCAACTTGCAGTAAGTTACGCAATTGGAATAATTCATTTGGTTCGTATTCCAAACAGTAAAAGAACAACAAATCTGTTTGGTAACAACTCTTTTCAAACAACGTGATATGAGTTTGACAAAAGGCTTTTCCTTTTATCCCAATAAACTTCTTTGTCAGGTTCTTAGATCTATCCAATAAATAACTACCAAAGTAATTGTCAAGATTTTGCAATCAATACTTTGAATCACAAAAAAAAAATGTTGCCGATCTACTCAACTAATCAATCAAGATTATCACAAACATAAACCGATTATAGTTGGATCCCCAGCCGATCAAGTTTTGTGCACACCAAAGATTATGAACCCAAATTAGAAATCTTCTTCGTCTTCAAATCTTCTTAGATATTTAATAAACACCTGCACACAATCAACTTGAATCTCTTGTGATCAATCACACACAGAACGGAGTCTGTTAACAATGGATTATCACAAGATGTCTTTAGATATACAAACAATCTAAAGATATCCCGTCGAAACTTCGATCTAGTTTGAGTGAATCTTATATCAGAAGAGAAGATTCTCAAGCATAAACAAACTAGGTGCAATCAAAGTTCAACAACCTTTAGTCAATCAAATCAATCGAAAACTAATATTAAACTGCAATTATTTAGTTTCTCACCAACGATACTAATAGAGCTTCTCAATCCCAAAGAAGCCTTTAAACCGAGCGCCCGTAAGAGATTTCTCCTAATTAGGTTACTTTCCTCACCGAATAGGCGGCTCCACCAGTAACAACACAACTAGGTAATTTTGATGGCTCTGAGGATTAGTTTGCATGAAATACAAACTTAAATATTTATAGGCCAAAGAAGTTTGGACACCAAGGAATTTCCAAAACCGAAAATATTCTCAAGATATGCAATATATTTCCAAATTCGGTTTTCATAATTCCTGGAAATGGTTTGTCCAAATATTGACTGAAATATCTTAGAAAATCTCCAATTAGTAAATGCACATTACTAATTTTTATTTTCTAAAGATATGCATTTTAATTGCTGGAAATTAAAAGCATATAAAACTAAAAACATTAATTAAAAGATTCTCAATTTATTTCGATTCGGGATTCTCCTTTAGCTATTAAGGAATATCTTTGAACAATAAAAGGTAAGAATTAATGCACGTGTTCAAAGTATGTCAACATCTTTACTTGGTAAATCCTTTTTCATATTTACCATATTGGAACCGATTTGCCGCACTTCCAAGTTTAGAATTAGTTTATCTGAATTCCAACTATGTGATTGGTTATCCTATTAAATCACCAATCATGGGTTTCACGGTTCTACCAAAACAAGTTCGGTTCTACCTCCATATGGGTACTAGAATTAGTCACTCTAGTTACCAAAACTTGGTTGACTAGGTACTAGGATTGGTTCCCACATATATATGGTATCTAACTTGTATTTGTTGCACATGTTCATAGGATCGGTTCCCCAATAACTAAAAACTTGTTGCACCTCTTACAAGGATTGATTCCCCTTTTGTGATCGGTTGCACCTCTTACTAGGATCGGTTCCCCAATATCTAGAGTTGGTCATACCAATTACAATAAATTGATCATACCATTTCAGGTGATTACTTAAGATCAGTTTCACTAATAAAAGTCATACCAATACAAAAGTAAAGCCTTGTAAATAGTTTTACCAACATACATAAACAAGTTATGAGCGGTTATACTAAACACACATATTGGTAATCCAAAGATTTGCAATGAATAAAAAATACCAATAAGCCTAGCGATTTCCCTTTCGATTCACAAAACAAGTTCATGAATTTACTTCCTTTAAACTAATATAAAACATTGTTTCCTAGGACTAAATCTTCACCCATACCCATACATAATCACAATTGCATTCATACGATTATGTCGATGCCTTATATACGAAGTTCAAAACATAGACGTTATACTTCGTATTGTAATTCCTTAATACTATGTCTAACTAGAGTATAATCATTCACAACTTCACAGCTATTTTTTAATATGCACGACTTGAAAGATACGTTAGGAATGAAACAATTCAAGTCAAATATTACTAACCTCAAGTGGAAGGATGATGTCGTCGTTTTGGTTCTTTACTTCTTCACATTCTTCAAGTCTTCATGTAATACTTGTAAGTCTCATATCCTAGTAACTTTCTAGCTAACATATACGAAGTCGACTCTGGTAAATAATCAAGCGACTCTTTAAATGAGTTTTGATTCACTAAAATATGACAACCAAACTTGACATACCAACGCTTGGTGGGTTCAACCGAGCTATACTCTAAAAATCCCCCCCCTTTGTCAATTTTAATGACAAAACTCATACATCATATGGATAAAAAAATTATAAGAATTCATTACACATACGCTTGATTCCAAGTTTCAACATCACAATAACCTGTATACATTCAATCCATAAATGTCGTCTTTGGCATTATAATAACAAAGCTAATACTCCCCCTAAAGGTAATATAGGTAGATTTTCAATCCGCATGTCTTCGTTATTCCCATCATCATATGATATGTTACTCCCCCTTAGTCTATGCTTTACTATTTCGTTAGATATAACGTTTAAGCACCATTGTCCTTTCCCTTAGTGATACCAAATCAATATCAAATCACTTGTTCACTCCATAGATTTCTCCCCCTTTTTGTCACAAAATGATAAAGGTACGAGCAAATAAAGGACAAACCGAAAGGATTTTACAAGTCTTACAAAGAGACTTGCAAAACCTATAAGAGTTAAGCACGAGGGTTCCACATACCATTTTTGATAACCAATATCAAAACCGAAACTACAAAGTAATTTTATTTTGATATGTTACCAAGGAAACAATTGCCCGAATCAATTTTCCCTAATAGTTCAGCAAACTAAAAATAGGCTAAGCACCTTAGTTCTTTTGCTAAACCGATTGTATAAATTCAATTGCTTGTTCGATAAGACCAAAATAAAGATCAGAATTAACTCTATTTTTCTCATCAGGCTCTAGTTATTCTCATCAATAACTTAGACCTTTCACTTTTAAACAAGGCAAATACTATGTTAGTTAACTAGTATTTCTTGTTAAGGCATTCGATTAGACTTGAATAACCGAAACCTTCACTTTGATAAGTCTAACTAAGATCAGAATTAACTTAGTTTCTCTTATCCGGAATCGAATTGGGCTAAACAATTCATCCCGAAAACGTTTTTTTGTTAAGCCATAAACAATTCATACAAACCAAATAAATCAACTTGCATAATTATTTACCTCAATCGGAAGCAATTGAAACAAACATAGACATTATAGTACCGCAATTGCACCGAAATTTTGTAAGCCTAAACAATTGATACCAATCAATAAAGCCAGATAAAAATAGTTTTTCTTAACCTGAAACAATTGAATTACACACACATCCATACACAAATAATGGAATAAACATCAATTGTACCGAAATTTTGTTAAGCAAAAGCAATATATATATATATATATATATGCAATAAAATCAAGCCTTTCTTAAACAAGAAAATGATTAACTAACAAATTCGTTACTTTAAATTCTGTATCCTCTTCTCCCCTTAAGATATATCATTAAGCGTCAGTTTAAGATAGAACTCTTTCCCGTTATGTTGTCATCCCCTCGCAAGAAAAAAGAACAACAAAAAAGACCAACCTTTACCAGAGAAAGGTTGAAAACCAGTTTTAACTATTGCAATGCAAAAGTTGAAATCCCAAAACACATATACCTTTATGCTAAACCAAAAACGATTCAACATATTGTTACTTTTTCACATATTGTTTCAAACAGAACCCCTCATGATCCTTTGATAAATCCTACCAACATGGGCTAGAACTTAATCCAGCAAAATCAAAAAGTCACCCAAACCATAATATGAGATTGAATATTAAGGTCAAGACATGCCAAGATTTTACGGATCAAACTATCTATGGTGGAAATTTGTTATAAGATTTTTTCTTCAATCACGAGACTTTAATACATGGCTATTAGTCATCGATGGTTATAATCACAATGAAAACCACTCCCCCTTACATAATGATCCGTAAACCATATGTATTTGTAGTGTGAACTACATAATAATTCTCCCCCTTTTTTTCAATATAAATTGGAAAAGGTACGAAACTAGTGGGATCATAATGAAATTCTCATAGAGATACTTCATGACTAAAAGAGAACATATCAACTTTGTTTCGATGATTTCACATAGTCGAAACTTAGTGTATTCATCAAGGAGTTTATAAAAATTCAAGATAACTCCTACAATATTCCATAGCCGCACTCCCCACAAAGATTTGGCAATTAAGCACAAGTTCAGTTAAGAACTTTTCCCCATAAAATGTCATTCCCGAAAGAACAACAAGAGCGACCTTACTTTTATAAGAAAAGAAGGATTTATTTGAACATTAACAAAATACACGAAACATTAATTTGTATCCAGAAAACTCAATTAAATGAACCACATGAGAACCTATGATTAATTTAATCGAAAATTCTCAACATAAGAGAACTTACGGAGCCGTACGGTACTTTCACATAAAAGTGAATCAGAGAAAGATCAATACTGCAGAATATTCAAAGATTCGTTCTATTTTCATCAATATTTTCATAATGATACCATAGACTTAATCTTTGTTATCAAAAGTTCATTCTATTTTCCATCAATATTTGCATAATGACATATATGGGACAATCATAGTTCATGGACGTAAACACACGTATATCCAATAAAATTATTTTGCAATATATAAAACTAATAAAGATTAATACTGCAAAATCATCTTCCAAATAAACTTTAGAATTTAAATAAATAAATCTAAAAACATTGCAAGATGAAAATCGTTGGCAATAGCTGTGTACTCATAATAATTGCTATTCCAAACCCTAGTTATCCTTCTTAAAACACAAGAATAAATTCTCATAAGAAGTTTCCTAGACATTGACAAAAATAAAGTTTCTTTGATAATATCATACCTTTGAAAGGGTCCATCATAAAAGGTATCACTGATATCCTTGATTATTTTGACCATAAAGGCTCCATGTTCATGAATTAGAACATTAACTTTCTGATCAATAATGCGGGAAAGATGCCTAGCTTTGACACACAGTCCACGATGAGTTTCTTCTGATTCCGAATCAATGCTTTTTGATTTTCAATGATTTTGGTCTGACCATCAAGAAGTTGATTAATTTGCAATTGAAGATTTAAAAATTCCACCCTTGAGTCATTCTGAAAAAGAATTAAATCCTTGAAAGATTCACCAATCCAAGAGTTGTACTCTTTCCTTGTCATCATCTTTTTCAAGACAAGGTCTTGAACCGAATCACATCCTTTGGAAAATCTTTCTGTTTTTAGATATCTCTTACCTTCATAGCTCAATAATCAAAAGAATTAATCAGAGCATAAAGAAAAGATACATTAGTTACTGGGAGTCAAGAAATGACTCAACCTTCACAAAAGAAGAAAACAACTAAATCAAACACAAGACATATGGTAACATACAGTAGACTTGAGCATCTTGCAAAATCACCCTTGCAACTCTCAAGTTAGATACAAGGATGAAGTTATCTAGAGTGATATGTAATCCCACTATGAATATTGAGATATGAATTGTAAATACCATCTGAGAGTTTGATCCTTGTATTTCTTTCCTTCCTTCGGTTATTTCTTTTTCCAGAAGAATTAGACATAACCTTTTTAGCAAATCCATCGGAGAGGTATTTCTGAGGATTAAGTCTATGACCTCTAGAGATTGGTTCCAGAGGATCAAAATTGTGAGATCTCCACCTCCTAGACTTAGACCTACCAGTCTTATTCTCATAAATACTGGGAATGTGTATACTTGTGGTGTAAGAATTTGCACCATAAGGAGGAACACGGTTCCGGCAGAGATTTCGAGATGAGTGACTATTGAACTCCTTTTTATGAGAGTTCTGGTTTTCTGTAGGAATGAAACCCATTGTGGATGTCATCAGAAAATTTACTCTGTCGACTGTAAAAAGAAGTAGATTTTGAAGATCATAAATCTATTTGTTTTAGCAAAAAAATGCAGAACATGGTGATTTTTTTTCCCACAGAAAGAACAGGTTCGTGGAAGAGAAACATCAGAAGGAACCTGTTGTAAGTTCATAGCCCTGTTAGAAGACTGTAAGTTATGTAAACATTTCTTAGCAGGAACTTCCTTTAGAGTACTTTTATTCACGTATTGTAATTCCACTTGAGAATTAGTGATTGGCACATAAGAAGATATTTTCATTAAAACAGAGTTTTCCTTTATTCAAGGATTTGCACTGTTTCTGGGCTAAAAGAAGGGATGCAACCAGTTTCTCTTTTTCAACATAAAAGTTGTTCAGATCATATGAATGAGTCTCAATCAAACGTTTTTATCTAATGGAATTTTCTTTAACAATATCCTCAAGAACACTAATCTTTTCACGATGTATGGTATTTTCTTGAACGAGTTTTTCGATATTGTTAGAGAAGGACTCAATGATATTATAAAGTTCCCGTTCTTGACAAGAGACTTTTCAAGTTCATCAATGAGTTGAGCATAATTTTCTTCAAGAGACTTTATTTTACACAACTTCATGAGGTCTTCAAGAGTTCTCTAGAGCCCATTTTATATCCTAACAAGGCCTCAAACATTTAAAATGGTCGTAATCCCATTGTTAGAGCATTTCTCGGTCGAACTTGCATGTGTTGCTATATCAAGCATGTTTGTCAATATTAGTGATAAAAACTATACGTCTTGATTTCTAGTTTACTTATGACTAAGTCACGGTCTAGGATAGTTAAGTATAGTTGAGCTCCAGACTCCATGGAGATTATCTTACGAAGACGGAGAACTACTCAAGGAACCAGTGCAACTTCATCCGACCAAAAAGGTATGTGGAGACTTGAACTTATCTAGCACTCAAAATTCTATCTATCTCCTACTCT
Organism: Papaver bracteatum; assembly: GCA_023529315.1. Classification (NCBI taxonomy): domain Eukaryota; kingdom Viridiplantae; phylum Streptophyta; class Magnoliopsida; order Ranunculales; family Papaveraceae; genus Papaver; species Papaver bracteatum. The sequence continues at coordinate 4,668,764 of JAJJWX010005152.1, forward strand.
TGAGACAACAGTCGTATACGTATGATAGTTTTCATACATACACATTTGTTATTTCGAGCCGAGTTTACTCGCCTATCTTTTTCTAGAAATATGTGTTGGTAAGCTTTCGTTTTAACCACTTTTCATCTTTACCCGTGATAGACACATTTTTGTGTCTTAATTGTCCTCAGTGTCTCTATTGTTAGTCTCGAATTTTGTACTAATTTTGGTGTTTTTATGTTTGTTTTGGAGAATTACGCTTATGCGGAAAAAGTTGCTCGAAAAATGCTTTTTGGACCCCCGGAGGACAATTGATATACGGACCCTCACTTTGGATAAGGGGCATCCATGGATATGTGTATCCCAAATTTGTCCTCAGCACCCCCGGATATATACAGCCCATTTATCCATCGCACCCATCTTCCCCGTTTGAATATAAATTTTGGCGGGAAAACTTGGTTTCACAGGGCAGAATTAGGGTTCGTGTTTTGGGCATGATAGAAGGAGAATAAATCGTTGAAACTTCATGGTTCGACTTATTAGAACATCACAGGCATGGTATGGTCGATATTTTCGGTTAGAATTGGCTGCATCGTGGGATTGAAGTGAACAGAGCAACATGTACACATACACGGGTTTGCATGAGTTTGGAGTTTTTGAACGTGTTCTGTGCATGTTTGTTGACTCGAGCAACAACCAGGAGCGTGTAAAAGAAAAATAAGGAAGGTTGAACAGCTGCAGATGAATGGATAAAGCAAGAAAGGAAATAAAATATTCCGAGAATATTTTCTTTACTGCCGGAGTTATGAAGATTATCTGGAGTTATTAAGCGTGATTTCTTTGTCCTGTTGGATATAAAAGAGGAGTAGGGGATGCGTACAAGGGGTACATAGTAATTGTGGAGAGTTTAAAGCAACCACATATGAGATTGATCGAGTTGCAGAGAACACACTGCTGCTGAAGAACACGAAGAACATTAGACGCAAAAAGTCAGTCGTTTATCAACAGTGACACATTTTTGTTATCGTTCTTTGTAACAGTTCAGTTTGTAACAAATATAACTGTTACAAACCCGATTTTTCATCATTTCTCCCTTGTTCATCATTTGTAACCCATTTTTGAGCATAAATAAATTCTTTGAGAGGGTTTTCAACATGATGAGCGGCTAAAATACCCATTGACTGAGGCAATAGAGGAAACTATTCACTCATGCTTGATTGGTAATTTCTTTTATTATTTCTTTTATTTAATTCACTAGGATCAACATAAAGATAAAATTGGTTTTCTTAATTAGTTGTGAATCAATTCTTTGATAATTCATGCTTAGGGATTACAATTTAATGTTTGGACACCATATAGATTAATAGTGAATTAATGAGAAAAATAGCTTAACAATAATTCTTGAAATATCTTTATTGTAGGACCAGAATATCGCTACGACAGTATTCTTGCGAGATTAACAACACTCCTGCGATCGTCACCGCGAACTTTTCAACAACACTTTGCGAGCGTCACAGAATAACTTAAAGAATGATGTAATAGCTGACGATTGAAAAGACATGGGAAAAGCATGATTGATCCACGATGGTTACAATACTTGCGAGATTTCATATTACAACTGTTGCGATAAGATCGCAAATCAAATCCGAAATTAAAGGGGAGCTTAGCTGTCATCCATTATATAACTACCATATATATAGAGACTCAGTATGTCCAGAGAGAGGAGGATGTATTTTTTGAGTGTTGAGAAAGTCTTGAGGAGAGAGAAAATTCAAGAGAGCAGTTGTATTCTTGATCTTCTTCCTTTACTTGTAAACATTTCTAAAAATCAAATAATAAAGTGTCGTTTTAATCATCAAATATGTGTTAATTACTGTAAGATCTTATCAAGGGTGTAGTGTAGGATTTCCTGCAACTACATTTTGGCGCCCGAAACAGGGAGAACCATTGATTATTTGAAGAAAAAGATAAAAATTGACATTGTGATTGGAAGGAATTTGGAACAATTAGTGAAAGATCTAACGCAATAATGGCTAGAAGAAGAAGAAACACGTCAGAACCACCAACAACCGTGAGGAGGAGTAAAAGACTTGCAGGAGGAGAAACAAATGAATTGGGAGAATTTTCAAGAATAAAAACAAGAAGAAATAGAACAAGGACTGAAGGAGAAAATCAAATTCAACAGCCGAATCAACAAACACCAATACAAGATAGAAATGTGGATTATGATAGAGTGAGTGTGCATACTTGGAGATCGGATTCGACGGAAGAAGCAGAAGATCGACAGTTAAGAAACGAAAGAAGAGAAGAAAGAGATCAAGGAGTGGTTGAAGGATTAATTCATGGAGAAGGCGAAAATGAAACAACAGATGATTTAAGACAGAGAATACAGGAGGAAAGAAGATTAGAGGCGGAAGAACGTGCGAATCTAACAAGACAAAATCACGAGTTGAGAATGGAAAATTTGAGATTACAAAGCAGAAGATCAAGAAGTACTGCTAGGTCAAATTCAAGATCATTTAGAGAAGAGCCAAGGCGAAATTCCCCTATGAGAAATGCTCGAGAAAATATCCGAGAAGGAATGCAAAATCCAAATGAAGAGAAACATCATAGAGAAGAAGAGATGATTCGTGATCGCTACATTCCACGCGGTGAAACTGTGAATGGTAGATGTGATAATAGAAATCAAGAGGATGGTGAAGAAAATCGAGAAGAAGGTAGAAGAATATTACATGGGCGAGAAATTCAAAGAAATCAAAGAATCGTTGAGGAAGAAATTGAGAGGCATTATGTTGAACAAGCACGTCTAGCTTGCGAAAGGGAAAGATTAAGAGCAGAAGTGGAAGAACAAGAATTTCAAGAAGAAATACGGCAGAATAATCATGACAATCGAGAAAGAAGACGCACACAAAATCGCCATAACAATGATATCGATGAGAAATATGATATAATACAAAGGAGAATAGAAAGACAGTGAAGAGAAATAATGATAAATGAAGAAACTCGCAGAGAAGAAATTGGAAGACATAACCAGTTGCGAATCCAGGAAGGAAGAGAAGAGGAAAATCGCAGAGGAAGATAAAATGAAGATACAGATGAATACACACAAAATCTTGCAAGACAAGAAAGACATGTACGCAAAATAAGAGAGGCTGCACTGAAAAGACCAATGGAGCAAAATTCAGCTGGGAATGAACAAATTTTAAGAGAATTATCAGAAATGAGGGGAATGTTGAATAACAGAAGAGAAGGAGGCAGGAGACAACTTTATGAAGCCATTGAAGAAGATGCGAGAACTCCATTCACTCAAGAAGTACAATTAAGAGGAATCCCTCCAAAATGTAATTTACCAGCATTAACCAGTATCTTCGATGGGACTACCTGTGTTGTTCAACATGTTAAGGCTTATGTTTGGTGTATGCTACAATGGGAAAACCATGATGCTGTATTATGCAAATATTTTGCATCTAGATTAACTGGTGAAGCACTGAAATGGTTCGAAGGCTTGCCTAAAAATACAATAACTTCTTTCGACCACTTGCAAGCTACATTTCTGGGGGAATATATAAGCAACAATTCATCGCGTCCAGGTATTGGAGATGTATTTGGGTTAAAGCAGAGGGTTGGCGAGAGTTTGAAACACCTAACCATAAGATGGAAGATAATGTGCAGTGAAATGGTAGGAATAGTGGATGATATATACCTCATTTTATCTTTCATTAATGCAATGTTCGCAACCAATCTGCTGTACATACAAATTTTCAGAATAAAAAATACCATCACAATGACTGAGATACGAGAACTACAAGAAGAATACATTGCTTTGGAGGAAAAACAAAATGAGATGGAATCATATCCAATCACAAAGATTAGCTCAATAGCGGCGAACGGGAGTTTACTTCCTAAAATGATCAACAACGTGGCGAGCACCTCGCAGCCACATCAAGAGAAATTAGTGATTGAAAATCAGCAGAAATTAGTAGGTATGGGAAGTCGAGATCAAGAAGAGTATGAAAGAGAAAGGAATTATTACAATCGCGGTGGGAATAATAAAATTCAAAGACTTGATCAGCCGCAAGAGACTTATGGTGGTCAGAGACAAAATAATTTCAGAGGACAATGGAATCAAAGAGTAATATGGGATGAAATTAAGATGCCACCCTTGAATTCCATCATAGAATTTTTTTGGAAAACTATCATTTTGATGGAAAATATACCATCACCCTGGAACATGGGAAAAGAACCACATCAAAATAATCGAAATCAAGAATTTTGTCCTTATCATCATTTCCATGGACATTCAATAAACGATTGCAGGAATGTAAAAAGAATAATTTTGAGGATGATTGATCAAGGAAAGTTAAATCATTTTCTAATAAGACATCCGAAATCTCAGCAGCTACCACCAACACCAGAAATTCGCAGAGTGAATACTGTAAAATGAGCAGAAACATTTGTGATAAAGGTTGGAGCCAAGGTGAAGAACTTGTTATGTAATTCCATCATACACTCATATAATACTATTGAGGATTTCCACGACAATGTTCTAAGCAGAGTCTTCGCGAGACACATGGATGGAAAAGAGATAATGAATATTGCGAGAGTCTCGCCATTGGAGGAATGGAAAAAGCAAACTATTTCTTTCACTGCACAAGAAGTACCAGAGCCTGGCAAGATGCATGACAACCCCCTGGTAGTAAAGTTAGAAATAAATCCAAAACAAATAGAAGAAGAAGATGAGGAAACTGATGACGATAAAACTGAAGATTCTTGGGCCATTAACAGAGTTCTAATAGATACCGGAAGTTCAGTTGACATCTTATTTTATCATACTTACAAAACCATGGGTGGAAAAGATGAGGATCTGATACCATCCACCTATAAAATCTATGGTTTTAACGGCACTGCCAACAAACCCAAATGGGAAATTACAATGTGAATTCCATTAAAGGGGATATCTTCTAAGATCTTGTTCTGTGTTGTTGATATTGAATCACCTTATAATGCCTTGATTGGCCGACCTTAGATACATGGGATGTTGGGTGTCGCATCTATCTTTCACCAATGTATTAGATTCCCTCATCCTAATGGTGTTGGAGTCATTAAAGGAGATTGGGGAGAAAGAAAGAAATGTTATGAGATTGATGTAAAATCTTGCGAAGAGAGAGCCGCGAAGAATAACAGTTAGAAATACAACATCAAGCTAAGACAGAGATGTGACAGACTAATGGTTGATTCAATAGAAAGGCAAGAGGAAGCAGATGGCGAGCGTCTCGCAGACGAAGAGAAAATAACAAAACGCAATAAAAAAGCAGAAGCGGAAAGTAGTAAGTAGAAAGGTAAAAGGATGAAATTTATGAATGAGTTGTTTGAAGAAAATATTTCAAAATAGTATTTCGTTTGAATGAAAAAGATGAAATTGAAAAATTGAATAAGAAAAGAAAAGATCAAAGAAAAGAAATTTTATCAGAATTGCGATACTCGCAAGAAACGCGAATAAAATTTCGCAGAGACATAAGAATGGTACGAAACTTTATGGCGTACACCTTAGTTCGCGAATAAAACTTCGCAAGAGGCAAATGTAAGACCTAAAGTACGTCATATAAGGGGGTATCTCTTTGCGTGGCTCAGGGATAAGGTTATACCGCTAATGGAACCTGAGACACGGAGACTGGGGTCCATCTCTTTGAGATACCTATCCAGGAGAGATACTTTGGATTTCCAACTATATAAGGTTATACCCTAGATGGACGACCGAGGGTCTCTTCTAAGGAGTGCAGAATATGACTAAGGCACCGAGGTACACGGTTGAGCCAAGGATGCCAGGGACGGACGAACCTACCTTGGCCATTCTTGGTAAGTCTTGGCTATGATGCATTCGGCTTGAAGAAAACCCCAATTAGGGTGCAGTCTTGTAACTATAATCCATATAGGCATAAAGGACAAGAGGCTGCGAAAACAACTGGTTGTTGGTAAATCCGGGTGGGAGGAGCTAGTCTTGTATGGCCGATGTGCCCTCCTTGAAGGGGCAACCAGGGGGAAGATAAGGGCGGCACCCTCCATTATGGAGCTGATAAGTGTCTAAAGACGGCAATGACATGGGGCTTTATGATCGCAAGAACATTTAGGCTTGTCATATTATCGCGTGACAAATATTATACAGAGGCAACAAGCCATAAGAGAAAGTTAAGATGAGATCAATGGGTTTTTATATGAAAGTATCGCAAGACGACAATGTCATGAGGCTCTGTTCTCACAATATGAACTTAGACTTGTCATATTGTCGCAGAGAAATTGACAAAATACAGATAAGGCAAGATCAATGGGTTTTTACAAACAAATATAAAGACGTCCTGTGATTTTGTCGCAGACAGAAAAGTTGGAAAAATAAGACCTTTAACTAGGAAGGCAAAATAAGACCAACAGAATAATCCAAAACATTAACTATTTTCTCTTAAGAGTGTAGGAAAGATTTTTTCATCACAGGAGAAATGATGAGAAACAAAAATCCTTCAGAAACATTATTCAACATCGCAGAGCGGGATTATTAGAAGAAAATATCGCAGTAGTATTCATCACACCGCATACCTATTTCTAATTTCGCAAAAATATAGCAACACAACTCGCAAAAAGAAGATACATGAAATAATTGACCATTAGAAGTAAGATAATGAAGGGCAAGTAGGAGAGTAGATAAATAAAATCTCATTACCTTCCTTGAGAATATTCGAAATAACAGAAGTAAAAGTTGAATTCAAAAGTTGCATAAAGTTACATTACTCGCAAGAAAGAGGAAAAAAGAGAAAACAAAAATAAAACTCATGCTTCAGTATTGATATCGCCAGATTCATCATATTTGTTAGTATTATCAGCCTCACCAACATTATTCTCATTGCGATTGATTAAAGATTTTTCTTCTTCGCCAACAGTTGCTTCACCACCAGTTGTTACTTCTCTAGGAGGACTTTTTTTCTTCTTCTGTTTGGTCTTCTTGAGAAATATTTTCTTCCTCACTTGCATATTCTAGATCCTTATCCATAGGAAGAGTAACTTCATCATCATCTACTTCTAGAGGAGGAATAGATACAGGGGGAAGAGACAGAGATATTAGAATATCATTCACAAGGACTTCAGCACTAAGATGAACTTTGCGAAGGAAACCTTTATCGCGATTTCTAATCTCCAAATTCTTAAAATACTCAAGATAGTCATATCTTCTCTCTGCTCGATTGCGAGATTTAGCATAACGAGAAAGGAGAGATCCATTTTCTTTGCGAACCTTAGCCAATTTATCAGTCAGATCAGAAATGGTAGAGTGAAGGCTTCTTTCAGATTCTGCGAGAAATAAAAATGACAAGAAAATATTCAGATGAAAATCTCGCAAGAAGTATAGTGGAGAAATTAAATAGAAAATTTAACAGTCAAGATAGTCAAAATGACTACCTTCTTTTTGAGAAGTTAAGTTTTTAATTAAAGATAAGCAACAATTCTCCCATTGATTCATGGCATCGTCAAATTTTTCCCCAACTATACCCTTCAGGCGAGATTTTATATTTTCTTATTTGGAGAGGAGATACGAGTTTTCCTTTGCTAATAAAGAATAAGATTCTTCTAATTGGGAGTATTGATCTTGAAGCTTGCTAGCCTTTAAACTATGAGTTAATCTACCCTTGATAAGTTTATCCTTCTCAGCGACAGATGATTCAATTACTTCCTTGATCTCATCCTTAAGAGAACGAAGAGATTGCTCTTGATTATCACATATTCTTTGAAGATTACTCAATTGTTGCGAGGAAATCACCATCAAGCTTGAAAAACTATGTTTTTCTTGAGATAAAGTTCTATTTTCATCTGATAAAGATTCCGTCGCCAAATTAGCCTTGATTAACAAATATGAGAGGCGAGTAACCTCGCTACTTAATAAATTTTGCCTTTGCGATAATTGATTATTCTCATTAGTAAGATTATTTATTTGATCTATCGAATATGTGTAGAGATTATCTAATCTATTATACTGGTCCATCCAAGAATCTTTTTCAACACGAGCTTCTTCAGCGATAGACTCAAATTTAAGTCTCTCCATGAATCGATTCTGATTTAAAACTAAATATACGAACCAAGAATTTAAGAAGGAAGTTTGAGTACATAGAAAATGAAAATTTGTTAAAACAGAAAAACCAGAGACAGAGGTAGGAAAATTATACCTTTTAACTCATTATTCTTGCTGCGAAGATTCTCGCAGTCAAGTGAAGAATTGGGAAGCTTTTGATAGAGAATGTCACATTCTGAAGTCTTAGCTTGGAGATTTCTTTTAAGCGATTCAACTTCACTTTCTAAAGCTGTTTGTGAAGCCATTTGGTTAGAACCAAGATACTTACATAAAACCTCACAGACGTCCTGCTTAACAGGATCAGCAGAAGACCTCTTAGCCTCATCCAAAACATCAGACAAGACTTTAAAAGCAACATCCACTCCTATCAAAGTTTCCTTAGAAGAAAAAGAAGGTGCAGATGATGAAATAATGACAGTAAAAAGATGGAGGTTTTGATTGTTCACAATGATTGCATCGTCATACGTAGGAGTGTTTGGAAAGGTAACAGTTGAAGATAATAAAAGGCAGGAAGGAGTTTCATTGACAGCAGCTTCGATGATATTAGTGACGATAGTCTCGCAAAAATAAGAAGGAGGTTCCATTTGCAAGGTTGTGGGAATAACTCTCGCAGATGTCAGCTTGGGAATAGTAATGTTAGCCTCAAGAGTTTTAACTTGGCGAGATCGTTTGCGAGGATTAGCAATACTTTTGTCATCCTGCGAATAATAACTTAGATAAGAAACAGAGGCAACAATATTGTTATTAAGAAGAAGTAAATGTTTCTTACTACCTTATGACTCGCAGGATTCCTTCTCTTGTGAGCTAATTTTTTGAGAAGATTAGGATTTTGGGTTGCAGACTGGGTGTTATGGGGAGTTCCGCTGAAGAGAAGATATAATAGGGGAATTATGAAGAATCAGATAGAAAAGATTAATAAAATATGAATAAACATGATTCAAGTGAGAAAAACGGAATTTAGTAACATCAGAAAAACATATACCTTTAAGACTCCATTAAAACAGTAGCAGGTAGATATGAAGAAGAAGAAAAATTGCAGATCGGAAAAATTTGCAGAGGATGAAAAAACGAAGAAGATAGAAGAGTGAAATAAGAAAATTAGTTATGTGACCAAATTCTACCTTTTATAAGCAAAAGGAGATGACCTGTTGAGGAGTGACGTGCCGGTAAAAAGAGGAATTTATAACACGTATAGGCGGTTAAGCTAAATTCACGGAGTTTTGTCGAGAAGAAAATATGGAAAGATAGGAGGATGCGAACATTATGAAGAGTTGGAGATTATCATATCCCCTCCACTTCGCGAAGAAGACATGAGAAGATGCAAGATGTAGGACCAGAATATCGCTACAACAATATTCTTGCGAGATTAACAGCACTCCTGCGATCGTCACCGCGAACTCTTCAACAACACTTTGCGAGCATCACAGAATAACTTAAAGAATGATTCAAAGAATGACGTAATAGTTGACGATTGAAGAGACATGAGAAAAGCATGATTGATCCGCGATGGTTACAATACTTGCGAGATTTCATATTATAACTGTTGCGATAAGATCGCAAATCAAATCCGAAATTAAAGGGGAGCTTAGATGTCATCCATTATATAACTACCCTATATATAGAGACCCAGTATGTTCAGAGAAAGGAGGATGTATTTTTTGAGTGTTGAGAAAGTCTTGAGGAGATAGAAAATTCAAGAGAGCAGTTGTATTCTTGATCTTCTTCCTTTACTTGTAAACATTTCTAAAAATCAAATAATAAAGTGTCGTTTTAATCATCAAATATGTGTTAATTACTGTAAGATCTTATCAAGGGTGTAGTGTAGGATTTCCTGCAACTACATTTATAAACCAATCAATTAGGAGGAATAGTGGAATCTGGAGCCTTGGTCTATTTTTAAATCTTGAAATCACTTTTTATATTAAGTTTTGTTTATTTTTTAAGTCTCATTAAGTCTAAATTTTATTGCTTTCACAAGTCTCAACGAATCCTTTTACTACAAAAACTTTGATTTCATATCAATTTTTGGCGCCGTCGACACAGACTTGTCTTTAGGCTAGAGTTTTTAGATTTTTTTTGTTTTTTTGTTTTTTTTTTTGTTCTTCTTTACGTTTTTTTGTTTGTTTTTTTTTGTCTTTTCCTTACATAATTTGGAATTTGGAGCGAAAGAAAATTGTGCCAAAGCTTTTGATGAATACTTAAAGACTTGGAGTAAAAGGCAAAGCGAAAGAAGAAGATTTATTTTTTTAGGAAAAAAAAAAGAAAGAGTTTATTTTTTAGATTGTATTAGGATTTTTTTATTCTTGTAATTTTCTTTTTCTTTTGCACTTTACTTTTTGGACATTGGACTTGGACAGTTGGACATTCTTTTATTTTTTTAAACCCTACGGAAGGGTAGTATTAAATATTAAATTGTTTGCAGAGAAGGACGGTGATTACGATATCACCTCGCCCCCTCAGGTTTGTACATGACATAGGAGTCGTGGCCCGAGTCGACTTCAACGGTTCATCCCCCGTCTGGAACGGGAGGTAAGTTTGTCGAAACACTCGCGAATCTCTTGTCAGCGAGTTACTGCATTCCTTCGTTTGCATATATATTGAGGACTTGAATATGGCTGTTTAAAATTCCTAGTAAAGGGAAAGGACTGGCCATACAAGATAAGGGTTCGGATTTCATCATCGTTCCCTTCTTGCACGCCATAGGAAAACGATACCAAATGCGAACCTAAGCTTAAAATTTGGAATAGAACGATACCGATAGGGTAACGAGCTTAATAGGAAAGTTGTTTGAAAAATATTGGTTACTCTTTTGAGCATGCTTTGAAGTTCATGATGATTTCTGTAAGTTGAATGCGTGACTGCGCCGCCTTGTAATGCGGTGAGGCCTTGGGTATCAAATCTTCACACACCTTCCCTCGCCTCTATTCGAATTGCTTAAACTCAGATTGATTCCAGAGGGGTTTGCTAAGATTGTAACGAATTCCCTTTCGAAGGATTAGAAGCTGGTCTGGAAAACAATCTAAGTGGAGCTATCATGCTTTTGGTTTGCTAGAAATCTCTAGGTTTGCTTTGGTGGAGTCAACCTTGTTTGTGTTTGCATAGAACTTCCCCTTCTTTTAGGATTTTCCTTTTTCTTTTTATTTTTCTTTTTCTAGTGTATGCCCGAGGTCATTAGAGAACGGGCTTGGAAAAGAAACACTCTAGGTCGTTTGATTAGTGACAAACCTAGTAGTTCTTCTTGTGAAGGCGGGGAGCTCGAAGACTCTTCTTTTGAGAGCCCCGTTTTTGGAAATTTCAGCTTTGAAAACTTGAAAATTAGTGAAGAAATTACTCCTGGTCCTTTGGTAGTGCCAGAAATGGCAACTTTGAAAGCTTAGTTAAACCCAACTAGGAACCCTCGTCCGTCATGTATCAAGTTAGCTGAAACTGAGGCAAATTATGTACTGAAACCTGAGACTCTACAGATGCTCCCAATCTTTTTAGGGAAAGAAAGTGAAAACCCCTATTTTCATATTAGGGAATTCGAGGAAGTTTGTAGTACTCTGAAAATTAAAAACCTAGATGATGCTACGTTGAAACTTAGGTTATTCCCATTTTCCCTAAGAGATAAAGCCAAATCTTGGGTATATAGTTTGGCTTCTGAGTCAATTGAAACCTATGACCAACTTACAACTTCCTTTTTACAGAAGTTTTTCCCTAGGCATAAAACATCATCTATTAGGACACAAATCTGTACTTTTGCTCAACAAGAGGGAGAATCTTTATACATGTATTTGGAAAGGTTTAATGACTTAATAGCTCAATGTCCTCATCATGGTTTATAAAATGTTAGGCTAGTTCAGATCCTCTACGAGGGTTTAGATTATACGACAACAACCATGGTTGAGTCCTTATGCACCGGTGGGTTTGAGAATAAAACAGTTGATGAGACGATGATATTTTTGAATGAAATCGCCGATAAGACCCTGTAGTTGCGGATTATCTCACAACTACACCCTCATAAGAATCCCTTAAAATGATTCCTAAATCTAATTAATTTGATATGAAACTAAGAATTAAAGTACTAAAATTATAAAAAGAGACACAAATATTTTTTTACATGGTTCGATCATTGTGATCTACATCCATGGTTCTTCACTAGTGATTGTATGTAATTACATAATTGTACAATTGAAACTCCATTAAAGAATATTTGGAGCTCTAATTTTTTGGGGAAGAAGATGATAAAGAAAATAAATCTCTCCTAATATTTTCTCTCTCCTCCTAAAATTATCTCTCTCTCAAAAAGACCTCTCCTAATTTAACATTTGAACTACTATTTATAGTGAAATCTATACAACTATATAGCTTGCGAAGTATCGTGAACTACTATTCAAATTCTATATTCGCAAAGTCTTCCCGCCTTTCTCATGTTTTGTCCGTCGTTCTTTGTTGCGTCATTTCTAATATTTCTTATGCGACATTATTATGTTGCGTCATTAAATATTCGCAAGTGAAGGTTGTTGCGATATTCTGCTCCTACATCTTGCCTCTTTTTTCTTGAATATTGCTTGAAAAGCGATCTTTAAGAAAAAATCCGTTGTAGTAGTCTTTGATCTTTGTTGATGAAGGAACGAGCGAAAGAATATCAAACTCAAAAAGTATATACTTTCCTCTATTCTTTTGCGAAGTTCTGAAGCTTTAAGAAGTAATTAGAAGTATCATCTTGCGAAGTATGAAGTGTGTGAAGTATCCTTAAAGAAGTATGAAGTAATAAGAAATATAAAATATCCTTGAAGAAGTATAAGAAGTACTCAATCCTCGAAATATATAAGAAGTATGAAGTATCCTTAAGAAGTACAAGAAGTACTTAATCCTCGAAATATATAAGAAGTATTCGTCCTTGAATGAGAGTGATAAATATTGCCTCTGTTCATGTGAAATTATTATTCCATTTTTGGTGAGGATTCTTGCTGAGAAGATAAAGAACATAAAATATTTTCTTGGGTATCCATAGTTGCCTCTGTTCTTTATTTATGAAGGAGAATCCTTAAGAAAATGTTGAATGATTAAATTGCGTCTCTATTCTTATCTTGCCTCTGCCTCAAGTGGTAACCCTGTTAACTTCTAAATATTTCTGCGAATTTCTGAGTTTTTCTGCGAATTTTTGAACATTTATGGCGAATAGTGCTGCAAATAGTGTTGCGAATTATGATATTTATGTAATGATTATGTTATGAAATGCGTATGCGATGCTTATTCCATGAAATGCTTATGCAATGCTTTTATGATGCGAGTATGATGCTTGTATGATGAGAATGCTTATCTATTGTAATGTATAGATAATGTTTGTGTTACTTAGCTTATTTTGTACGCAAGAATTGATGTAGCTCCAAATTGCTTCCATTCCTGCACTATTAGTCTCTCATGATATAATATAATTAAAATATTAAAGATGCACCATCTCAATTTCATTTTAGTATATATGTTCGTAAGCTTGTTTTTCATTTCAATATATATGTTCGTAAGCTTGTTTGCTTACATTTAATCATGTTCGCAAGTTTATTTATGTATTCTCTTGTGGTCTTATTTTTCCTTCCTAATTAAAGGTCTTACTTTTCCATCTTTTTTGTAGCGACAAAATCGCAGGACGTTCTTACACTTTCATGCAAAAACCCATTGATCTTGCCTTAACTTTTTTGTATAGTATTTTAGCCTCTTCAGGAAGTGTTGTGACAATATGACAGGCCTAAATCATCTTGCGAAAATAAAGTCCCATGACATTTCCGTCTTGCGATGAAATCGTAGGACGTCTTTACATTTTCATACAAAAACCCATTGATCTCATCTTAACTTCTTTGTTATATTCTGCGAGTTCTTTATTATTTTTTTTATTATGTTATTATTTTTTTATAAGGCTCGCAGAAGTACGATTGTTGCAAAAATATGACAAGCCTTTATGTTCTTGCGAACAATAAGCCTCGTGACATTTGCGTCTTATAGCACGTATCAGCTCCCTAACGGAGGGTGCTGCCCTTTATCTTCCCCTTGGTTGCCCCTTCAAAGAAGCGTACATCGACCATACAAGGTTAGCTCTTCCCATCCGGTTCTGCCAACAACCATTTTTTGTTCGCAACCTCTTATCCTTTTTGCCTATAGGGCTTATAGTTACGAGGTTGCACCCTATAGGGTATCTTTGGGCCAAGTGCATCATTTGCCAAGACTTGTCAAGAATGGCAGATGTGCTTCAAACCCACCCGGCACTCTTGACTCAACCGTGTACCTCGGCGCCTTGATCGTTTTCTGCACTTCTTGGGAAAGACAGTATGCCTTAGTCTCCCAACCTAAATCATGTTACATCGCAAGATTAGGTTGAGAATCCAAGGTGTCTAACCCGGATAGGTACCCCGCTTTTGGGTTGTACCCCGTAATGTCCATGTACTCAGGTTCCTTGGTGGTGTTCCGGTTTCCCTGAGCCATGCTTATAGGTACCCCCTTAAATGACGTACTTTAGGACTTTGCCTCTTACGAAATGTTGCTTGGCGAACTAGGGTGTACGCCACAAAGGTTTGCCTGTGTAAAATTTCTGCGGCTCTCTTTCATTTTTGAAAGCTAATCACAGTTTGCGTCTTTATTTTATGAAAACTAATCGCAAGTAATATTTGCGTCTTTCTTTAATGAAAGCTAATCGCAATTGATTTTTGGCGGTATTTTTTCGCCTTTTAAAAACTCATCGCAAAAATTTAAATATCTCAAAAATTTTCAAAGACTTCAAAATTACAAAAAACAGAGATGAAGTCATTTTTGAATTTTGCGATTGAATCGCTTTTCACCAAATTAAAAAAAATCTTTGAAATGCTTTGAAATCTTAGAAATTGTATAAATCTTGTGAGTATATCGCTTTTGGTAAATAAAATCAAAAATCTTTTGTCTTCTGTAAATAAAATATTCAAAGAAATGGTACTTACCTTTTGCGGCTTGTTGTTGTCTCTTGATCTTCCTCTTGTATAATGTTGTGTTATACCAACTGTTCTAACCATTTCTTGCGAAATATGTCTGTGAAATAATCTCCCATTTTCTTCTTGCGAAATAACCAAAGATCTTGCGAAGTAAACCTTTTCATGAAGTAAACGATCATCTGCGAAGTGTTGGTACTGCGAACGTTCGCAAGGTAAACATTTGCGAAGTACAAAGAGTAGAAGTGTTGGTTCTGCGAACGTTCTCAATGTAATCATTTGCGAAGTGCAAAGAGTAGAAGAGTTGGTTCTGCGAACGTTCGCAATGTAATCATTTGCGAAGTGCAAAAACTTTATGCGAATATAGAGACTCGAACCCGCGTCTTCAAACCCCTTCCATTTACTGCTGATCATCTGAGCTAGCTTTAGCTTGTGAAAGAAACACATATTGCCACTCTATTATTCTTCCTTTCTTTTCAATAGTTCCAAAAAGTGTGAAAAATATTGAGCTTTGTGAGTATTGATCACACGAACTCTAACCCATACTCCTAATCCCTGACCATCTATGCCAGTTTCTGTTTGTGATGAGGTTGTGAGATTCATACAAGTTATTCTTTTGTAATCGCTCTTTGCATGACCATTATAAGTTTGCTTCGTCTTCCTCCCAATCTTTCTTCTTCATGTTGGTTGTTTTACTTCTGTGGATTATGTTCATTTTTAGTGAACTTCATAGGCCCTTTTGATTTTCTTTTAGAGATGTAGATGGTCTCTTAGCTGATAGTAATTCGATTTGCTGTTTTTTTAAACTTTCTCAATGAAGCTACTGAAGCCTTTTTTTTCTCAAAACTTTACTTCACGAAATAAACTGTTCTTCCCATGATTCTCGTTCGCAAAAATAATTCTAAGCAAATATGATTTTCTCCTCAGAAGTCTTTGTGAGAAACTCTATCCCCCTTCTCCCTTTAATGTTACGTTTTACCCTGCTGTTGACGCCAAAAATGTAGTTGAAAGTCCATTGTTCGTTGTGAAATAATTTCTCCCTGTGAATTACCCTACAGAGAGTGCAACTACTTTTCCATTTTTCTGTCAATTTTTTGCGAACATTCGTATAAGAAATTTCGAAAAGCTCTTTTGTTTCTCTACGATATGGTTTTGCTTCACATTAGTCGAACTCTTCTTCTCATTATCGTGTCTCATGTTCTCATCCAATCCACCATAAGACTGAGCTCATTAACTTTGTTCATGACCCTCTCTGCTATATCTTGAATCGGGAATTATCCTCCCATGTTATCCTCTGATGTTGCGAATGGCTGGTGTTCATTTAATTCATTTCTTTGCACTTGCAGGTTCTATATTTTTTCGTTTGTCACGGTTCTACATTGACATCTCCCTAACGTCATAGTACTCAAGGATGATGAAATGCATCTAACTGTTTCAAGTTGATATTTCGCAGAACTATCCTTCGTAGAAACATATCCCCTTTCTTCGCAGAATAGTGTTACTTCTTCGCAAGAGAGCTTTGTGTCTTCGTAAGACTTCCTCTTTGTTGAATCAATGTTCCAGAATTCTTTTGCTTTGTCCCCTATGATGAAGCCTTTTTCATGCATCCGTTCAATGTTTGGCACTTTCTACAACCTCCACATGCCTGTGATATTCCTTTGTACTTCCTTTTACTAATTCATTTTCTTGTGACTAGTTTTTATATTTCTGCTAAGTTCCTTTATTTGCTGCGAATAATGAATTTGTTGTTTACGATAATGAATGAAGGATTTTTCGTTTTGAATCTACATTCCACTCGAGTATCTTTAAGTATATGAATTTCTACATTTCCTGAAACGTCAAACTTGCTAAATATATTACGGTTGTTGATGTAGACAATTTGTTGTAGTAAACTTTCTCATTCGTGCCTGTTTGATATAGCATAGAAACTTTACTGTTCTTCCTTCGCATAAACTAGTGATGATGAGCAATAACTTGCGAAGTAAGGCTGCGAAGTATTCATTCTCGTTGTAAAGGTTCGCAAAGTAAACGTCTTTTGTCTTTAGCTTCTCCCAGTAAACATTTCCTTTCCCTTCTGCTCATTCTACTTCTTCCCATTCGTGTAGCATTTGGTCTCTGAATTCAGCTGTTCATTTTACTTCTTCGCAGAGATTCATCCTTTTTGCAGAAACTCATCCTTTCTTCAAATGAAAAAATACTAAACTGCCCCTTGCAAACAATTGATAACATTGTTCTTAAGCAACGAAATGAAACTGCAAGTTTCACGTGCATGAACATTCATTTATGACATTGCTTGCTTAGACGTTGCCTTTCTTTTCCTCCTTTCTTGCTTGCTCTATTTCCTTTGTTGCTTGAAGTTCTCTTGAACGAACCGAACTCTTCTTCACGTTATAATGACCAAGACTGATGATTGAATCCAATTCAATATTAAATAACGTGTTGAATTTAATACGTTTTGATCTCAGCCCTTTTATTTGTTCTTTGATGGAGTGGTTGATTCACGAGATGAGCTACTGATTTTAATTTTATATTGGTTATTTACTTGCAATCGCTGCTTTTGCATAGATACCCCACTGCTTTAACTGCTTTTGTAATCTATTTTCATTTTATAACTGCTGTTTTTCATTTTGTAATCTGTTTTGTATTTTAATGTCTCAATAACAATATACTTCGTAGGAATTGGTATTCTTCGCAAGTTAATTATTCATAGTTCCTCTTACAGATCTGTTGGCTGGTGTTGATCTTTTGGACTTATATAGAATGCTTTTGTTACTTTTATTGTGCTGCACATGGCCATTCTTTCTCAATTGAGCTATCCCCGCAGTAACTTTTCTAAAACATTTGACGAAGTATCCTCTCATTTATAGTGTAAACTTTATATAGTTCTTCCTCCATGTTCTTCGCAGGAAAGCAAATTATTTCTTCGCATGAAAGCAATCATGAACCAAATTCTTCTTCGCATATTCGTTCCTTTTCATTTGACAGAGTAAACATACTTCTTCGCGTAAAGAGTTCTCAGCTATCTCCTTACTTATATCTCCTTGGACAGTTTATGTAACTCGAGTTGTCTTGTGCAAAGTGATTTCACTATTCCATTCTCTTCCTCTGTTATTGCACTCGTTCTAGCTAATTCCATTTTTCTCATGATAATAATGGTTGTCCTTCGCAAAGCTCCGGCTATCATTCTAAACCTTTTTGTTTGGTGTCTTCATTCCTGTCACAATGTTAAAGAAGGATAATGAATGATTATCAAAAACATCAGCGGAAAATTATATTTTGTCGTAAAGGAAGCAAAGTTTTCCCTAAAGGTGTTCTCAAAATTTTGGTCATAAACCATCAGATCTAAATTCTAGAAGATAAAATTGAAGAGTTAAGGGGACAAATCATCCTTTTGAAGTTCGTTTTTGATGCTGCTTCGTTTGATTTCATTTTTAATGACGCCTCCACCAAATCTGCCTCTACTCTTTAGCAGCTCTCTCTTTTTATTTCCCTTCATCGCAGGAGTCACTTATTGATTTGGAATACAATTCTTTCGTCTAAACTTCCATATTTCACCTTAAAGCTATTCACCAAATTTTTCTAAATTTTCTTGAACCAACCAGATTAGTCCCTGTTTCTAGCGCCAATTATGTAGTTGCGGATTATCTCACAACTACACCCTCATAAGAATCCCTTAAAATGATTCCTAAATCTAATTAATTTGATATGAAACTAAGAATTAAAGTACTAAAATTATAAAAAGAGACACAAAGATTTTTTACATGGTTCGATCATTGTGATCTACATCCATGGTTCTTCACTAGTGATTGTATATAATTACATAATTGTACAATTGAAACTCCATTAAAGAATATTTGGAGCTCTAATTTTTTGGGGAAGAAGATGATAAAGAAAATAAATCTCTCCTAACATTTTCTCTCTCCTCCTAAAATTATCTCTCTCTCTCAAAAAGACCTCTCCTAATTTAACATTTGAACTACTATTTATAGTGAAATCTATATAACTATATAGCTTGCGAAGTATCGTGAACTACTATTCAAATTCTATATTCGCAAAGTCTTCCCGCCTTTCTCATGTTTTGTCCGTCGTTCTTTGTTGCGTCGTTTCTAATATTTATTTTGCGACATTATTATGTTGCATCATTAAATATTCGCAAGTGAAGGTTGTTGCGATATTCTGCTCCTACAGACCCAACAGTGGGAAAATAGTAAGGATCCCCAGAAAACAATTCTTCTAAGTAGAGGAAATGTCAATAGGGTAGAAGGATCTTATGAGTCTGATGCTAAAATAGCTGTCATAGCCAAAAGGTTAGAATCCATAGAATCAGGTCACTCTAGTGGTAGTGGTGGAAGAATAAAGCCTTTTTGGGAAGGCCATACTATTGAAGAGCAAGCCAATGCTCTTTATAATAATGCTAGATTTGATAATCGTATAAAGTTTGACTCTTATTCGGAAACCTATAACCCTGGATGGAGAAACCATCCAAATCTTTCTTAGTCTAAGGGCCAGAATCAAGGTCAGTCTAGTAACTCTCAGGTTCCCCTAGGATTTGGCTATACTAAGAGTCCTTCAGCTCAGGCACAGTTTCAGAACCCTTAAGATAAAAATATTTTGAGTTTAAAAGAAAATCTTGCTTTGTTGACTCGTAACACTATGCAACTTCAGCAATCTGTTGCTCAAGGTTTAGAAGAAAATAAGAGAATATTTCAGGCTAAATCTCAGGCTCTTTCCGAGTTGAAAACCCAGGTTAGTCAGATAAATGAATCTTTGAGGGAAATAGGTAGGTTTCCTAGTCAAACTCAACCCAACCCTAGAGGAATTAATGAAATAGGTGAAAGACCATGCAATCATGTGAATGCTATTAAAATCCTTAGGAGTGGAAGAGTTATAGACAACAAGGTTGCCATGCCTGATAGTGAACATGCTGTAGTTCACCCTTCTGCACCATAAACCGAAGAGACTAATAGTGTCTCTAAAGAGACCGATGAGGTTCCTAATGAGTCCGAATTTGTTCCTAGAGCCCTATTTCCACAGCTTCTAGTTCCAATTAAGAGGGAATCCACTTTTAATGATATATTGGAGGTTTTTAAGCAGGTTACTATCAACCTCCCATTGTTAGATGTGATCAAGCAGATTCCCTCTTATGATAAGTTTCTTAAGGATATGTGTACGCGAAAGCGTAAGCTTAGTGTCCATAAGAAATCCTTCCTAGCTAGTCATGTGAGTTCTATTATTCAAAATGCCGCTACTCCTAAGTATAAAGACCCAGGGTCCCCTACCATTTCTTGCACAATAGGTAAATACCGTGTTGAGAAAGCGTTGCTTGACTTAGGATCCAGTGTGAACTTACTTTCATATCATGTGTACCTTAATCTGGGACTTGGTGAAATGAAACCTACCCAGATGACGCTTCAGTTAGCTGATAGGTCCGTTAAAATTCCTCGTGGTGTGATCGAAGATGTTCTTATAGAGGGCGAAAAGTTTATATATCCAGTGGATTTTGTTATCCTAGATTCCCAACCTGTCCCTGACCTAGAGAACCAAATACCAGTGATTTTATGTCGCTCGTTTTTATCCACATCCAATACGATCATTAATTGTCGAAATGGTATTATGAATTTGTCTTTTGGTAATATGACTATTGATCTGAACATCTTTAATATTCGTAAGCTACCCTCTGAACTAGATGACTCGAGCATATAAGAGGTGAATATGATAGGAACATTAGTCGAGGAGTCATTACCAAACACTTTGCTAGAAAATCCATTAGAAAAATGCCTATCTCACTTTGGGATTGATTTTGATGATGATGATGTGATAAATGAGGTGAATGCTTTGTTATATTCAATCCCTTTGATAGACACTAGTAATGGCTGAAAACCTAATTTCGAACCTCTACCCGTTTCTAAGTCTACCCTAGTTCCTTCGTTAGAAAAGCCTCTTAAATTGGACCTTAAACCATTACTAGATACCTTGAAGTATGTGTTTTTAGGACCATCTGAAACTTTACATGTGATTATAGCATCCGACTTGGACAGTGATCAGGAAAGTAAGCTAGTAACAGTCCTTCATAATAACAAGGAAGATTTATGGTGGACCATAGCAGACATTAAGGGTATAAGTCCTACTGTTTGTATGCATCATATTTATTTAGAGGAGGACACCAAACCTTCTAGGGAGATACAACGTTGACTGAACCCTAATATGAAAGAAGTAGTTCGAACTGAGGTTCTTAAGCTGTTAGATGCAGGCATTATCTACCCTATTTTAGACAGTAAGTGGGTCATCCCCGTTCAGGTTGTTCCCAAGAAATCTGGTATTGTTGTAGTCCAGAATGATAACAATGAGTTAATCCCAACCCGAATGACCACGGGTTGGCATGTCTGTATTGACTATAGAAAATTGGACAAGGTCACTAGGAAGGACCACTTTCCCCTTCCCTTCATCGACCAAATGCTAGAAAGATTAGCTGGACGTAGCCATTTTTGCTTTTTAGATGGATACTGAGGTTATAATCAGGTTCCTATTGCCCTAGAACACCAAGAGAAAACCACTTTTACCTGTCCCTTTCGTACCTTTGCGTATAGACGCATGCCTTTCGGGCTATGTAATTCCCCTACGACCTTTCAGCGTTGTATGTTGAGCATTTTTATGACATGGTGGAACGGTTCTTAGAGGTCTTTATGGATGATTTTTCAGTGTTTGGTTCGTCTTTCGATGAGTGCTTGCATCATTTGTCATTAGTTTTGACTAGGTGTAAGGAAAAGAATTTAGTGCTTAATTGGGAGAAATGTCATTTCATGGTTCGTTCAGGAATCGCTCTAGGGCATATCGTATCTTTGAAGGGTATAGAGGTAGATAGAGCCAAAGTTGACCTTATTAAAACTTTACCGGTCCCAAAAACCGTAAGAGATATTAGGTCATTCTTAGGGCATGCTGGTTTTTATCGCCGATTCATTAAGGATTTTAGCTTGATTTCTAAACCTCTTTGCAATTTTCTTGCACAAGATGCTAAGTTTGTCTTTGATGATGCTTGTTTAGAGGCTTTTGAGAAGCTTAACACTTTACTCACTACCGCCCCCATAGTACAGGCACCCAACTGGAACCTACCCTTTGAGATCATGTGTGATGCTTCATATTATGCTATTGGTGTTGTGCTAGGTCATCGAGAAAATAAGTTACTTCATGTGATTTACTATGCTAGCAAAACTCTGAATGATACCCAGTTGAACTATACCACTACGGATAAGGAACTATTAGCTATTGTGTTTTCCTTAGACAAGTTTAGATCCTACTTCTTAGGTTTTAAGATCGTAATCTATACTGATCATGCTGCTTTTAAATACCTTTTGTCTAAGAAGGATACCAAACCTATATTGATTAGGTGGATCCTATTGTTACAAGAATTTTCTCCCGACATTAGGGACAAAAAGGGTGTAGAAAATGTAGTAGCAGACCACTTATCTAGGCTAGTTGTTAGTTCCCCTAGTGATTCCCTTCCTATAAGGGTCAACTTTCCTGATGAACAATTGTTCTCTGTTTCCCAATCACCTTGGTATGAGAATATAGTGAACTATCTTGTTACTGGTCGAATGCCCCAACATTGGGGTAAACAAGATCGTTCTAGGTTTTTAGCCGAGGTCAAGCACTTCTTTTGGGATGATCCTTGTTTGTTTAAGTATTGTCCAGACCAGATTATTAGGAGATGTATACCTGAGAGTGACCAGTCCAGTATTATTTCCTTTTGTCATGATCATGCTTATGGGGGTCACTTTAGTGCTAAGAAGACAGCTGCTAATATATTGCAGTGTGGATTCTATTGGCCTTCGTTATTTAAAGACTCACACGGTTACTGTGTTACTTGTGAACATTGCCAGAAATTAGGAACCATTTCCCGTAGGAACATGATGCCCTTGAACCCTATTTTAGTTGTTGAGGTCTTTGATGTGTGGGGTATTGCCTTTATGGGTCCATTTCCTAATTCTCTTGGTAACCTAAACATCCTTGTCGCCGTAGACTATGTCTCTAAGTGGATTGAGGCGGTTGCGTGTAAATCCAATGACCATAGGGTTGTGATTGAGTTCTTAAAAAATAATATACTTACACGTTTTGGTACACAGCGAGCTATAATTAGTGATGGAGGGTCTGTTAAGTGCATATTTTGCATATATTTAGTGTCAAATCCATGATAGTAACTGCTATATATTCTTGCGAATTATTGTATATTACTCTTGTTTTCTCTTATTTATGTTTCATTAGGTGAATCATCCGAAAGAAGTGAATTTGCAATTAATTATGCAATAAAAGAAGTTAGCTATAAACAGAGAAAGGCCAAAGATCAGGCAGAGCTCGTTAATATCTAGGAGTCCTTGATATCATCTCGAAGAGAACGAAAAGACGAATCCAACGGCGAAAGAATGGAGTCATTCCGACGTCGTATAAAGATTTTATGGGAGTTTGAAGCAAGTCAAAGTTGCGGAATTTCCGACACGAGCAAAGCAGCAGTGATGGAAAAGGGTGATGCTGGTGAAACGGTGATACTTCCTATGGTGATCTCCGGTAATGATGAGACAGAGATAGAACGAGATGGAGAATAACGACAGCATGGGTTCGAACTTCGAATGGAAGCAAATGGAGCTTGAGCCGAGAAGTAATTCTGGGGTTAATGACGTGCGTGTTGATAGTAGCTTGAGCTCGGAGACTTGCAGATGAGAAGAGCTCGAGTCTTAATATGAAAGCTGCTGTGTTGTTGATGGCAGTGCAGGGACTGACCTCTTCATAGGTTTTGTGTCATGAGTTCAACAAGGAAGAGAAGAAGAGAGGTCAGGGACGAGAAGATATAGTGGTGATGCTGCCATTGAGTCTCGAAGCTCGAGTTTGAGTTCACAGGGAAGATGTTATCAGTGGATGTTGTGATGCTGTGGTGCTGAGCAATGATAATGATCGATGGGAGAGTTGGAGCATGGCCGTGGCAGGCAGAGAATAATGCAACATGGAGATGGTGGTCTATTACTCACGGAGCTGGTGTTGCCGTTATATCAGGATGGTGAAGATTGCCGTAGTGTTGGCAGCTGTCACGAGAAGGAACTAATGGCTGTATTGTATAATGGAAGAGATGGTCAGTTGGTTGTTACTCGATGATTGATAGAGAGAAATAGCTTAAGATACATAACAGGGAAGAAGTGAAAGGGAGTTTGCTGCCAACGTTGATGGCAACTGATCATGAAGCCTGACAGTGATAGAGGAGCTTTAGTGGTTGTGTGTTTCGAAGCATGGACGTTCAAAGGTCAGGAAGGAATGCAGTTCTGTGGTATATTGGGATTGAGCTGCATCCGATGAAGATCGTTGGAGGTTGATGGAAAGGACAGGGAGAACGAGAGTGAAGCTGTTGTTGTTGGGTTATTCTCGATATGTTGTCTTGGAGCTACTATCGGTGATGAAGAAGAAATATGGAGCTAAGAGAGCTGCACTGTTCTTAATGGCGGAAATGAAGGAGTTGACGTCTGCATGAGTTTTGTGTCTTGAGCTCAATAAGGAGAAGCTACTGGAAGTTTTACTGGCTATTAAGAAGCTGTGATGTTGACAGTAGGGCTTGAGAAGCTGATGGAGTTGGTTGAGTTTAGGAAGTCAGGGAAGGTACAGCTCGAGCTTGGCAATGATTACGATGGAAGAATAAAGATGTATTATTGCTGGCTGTTCACGGAGGGCCTGGTATTAGCGAAACTAACCGGAAAATAGTATAAAGTCAGGGGAATTTATTCTTCACGGAGGCAAGAGTGGCCGTGATTCTGACCGGAGAAACTAAAAATTTAGCAGAAATTATCGCTCATGGAGGGAGAAGTGTCTGTGGTTCTGCGGAGGAAAGTGAAAGTTCAGGGGAAAAGTTATTGCACGGATACATGACTGTCCATGGATGAAGAAGCCATCGATATTAAGGATTGGGCCTTTTGCAATCTGCACAAGCCCAATGGCTGTGTAAGCACATCTTTACACGGCAGTTTATGGAAGTGAGTTAGTTTGGTCGTGAAGCAGTTTTTGGATGTGACTTATTTTGGAATTGCAACTAGTTTTGTCAACCAATTTGCGCGGGGATTATTGCACGGGCATATCTACAACTTGGATACCCATATATAAGAAAGACTCCCTAACAATCTGATATCATATCTCTACCTCTCATAACACTTTTGTTCTTCATAAAATATTCTAGGGTTTACCCCTTTAGGGGGAAACCGGGAAACATTGTAATCATGAGAAGCTAACTTTTGTTGATTGAGGATGAATTCAATGTTCTAGCATGAAGCTTTATTAGTTATATAAATCTATTCGGAGTTTTAATCACATAATCGTTTGTTTTCACTATTTCTAGGGTTTATGATTGGTTAACTAGATTGTTTGGTGTGCACGCTGGATTAATATGTTGATCATTCTATTGCTAGTAAAGGGTTAAGATATCCGTGTAATTGTTGAGTAACCCTTACACAAGTAGAGAACGTGAGACCTTGCAGAGGGATTATGTAGAGAAATCGTTTGTGAAAACAACACTAGTAAGTGGACCTTGTGCTAAGAGTCTAACTGCTAGGATCAACCTAAGTTCACATAACTTAAAGCTTTAGGTGGGTTACACCTTGAGTGTGCTACTACTTGGTGGTTCAGTTGGATAGAATTTGATATGCGAGCGCTTTGGTATCAAGTTATATAAGGGACTTTGGGGATAGCACTGCGCCAGATGCTTTCCTACGGTTGGTGATGAACGGTTCAAACGAAGATAGATAAATATACTATCAAGTTATCGCTTGGTAACGGCGAAGGATTCCTTGATCATCCCTTTTATCTTATTCTCTTTTTATTCTTTTTATTTATTTCATAAACCAACCCTCTTTTTACTTTGTTTTGCTATCTAAATAACATATCAATTACACTGCTCTTCGTGGGAACGATCTCTTACTACCGCTATATTACCAGTTAATTAGTGGGAAATATCTTAATTAATTTTTTTTGGTTACGACACGCATCAAATTTTGGCGCCGTTGCCGGGGAGCGGTTGCTAATTGATTTGTTATTTGTTTAGCTTGTTTTTGTTTTTAGATTTTTGCTTTTATTTTTCTTTCGTTCTTGTGAGTCGTCATGTTTCCTTATGGAAATAACATGTACGGAGCACAAGATAAGACATATAATTGTGGTAATCAATATGGTTTTCATTCTCATTCATATGACAACTACCAACCATCCTATGGGTATAATCAAAACCAATCTTTTGGCTATGATCAATATCCCACAGAGCCTTATGGATATTCTCATACATATCAACAATCTTATGAAGGGTATGTAAGTGAGCAAACACAAGGATGGGAGGATAGTTGTGCTTCTAATGATAATTATTCTAGTCTTGCAGATCTGATGCACCAATTTATGGATAATTTGGATTGAGATAACCAACAGATGAAAGAGTACCGTCAAACAATGGATGAGTACAACAAAAAAACTGAAGATACACTTCAAGAACTTCAAGAGGTTATTGACAACCTAGGAAGAGAGATGGATCAAGTGAAGAAGGAAATAACCGAGGAAGAAGTTTGGCCTCAAAATCAAATCAATTCTGACGTTCCCATGATCAATAATGGATATACGATTCATGAGTATCTTGAAGATGAGCAACCTTTGGAAAATCCTTGCAATAATGGTAAAGTTATTCCAACTCCGGATCATAATAACGATCACTCGCCTATTCAAAAGGATGAGAACGGATATGACATAACCGTTAATATCAATGGTGTAACGTACAAAAGTGAAGATTTAAGGATTTGCACCAATGAACTAGACTTTTTGGGAGAGGATTCCAATTCCGATGACGAGGTTGTTGACGAGAAGAAGATTGAGAATGAAACCAAATTGATTAAAGTTTTGGAAGACCCAATTGAGATTGTCTGGGAATATAGTTCAATAGAGGACCACGATATAATTGAGGTAAATAATTCAATGAAGTTAATTAAGAAAGATAAGGATCTCGAACAAGGTTTGTCTAATCCTTTGCATAATTTTACATCTATTGATCATTTCCATCCAATTGAAGTAGATTCTAAAAGAGTGGTTAACCCAACTTTTAGGAAAATACCTCACTTAGGATTGGAGTTCTATGCTTACAAAGTTTTAATGGATTATTTTGCTTCTAAGTATCCACCACTTGATGTGTTTGATTCTAGTATTATGCAGGTTCACCAAGCTGAAGAACCTTTTGAAGTCCCTGAATTCTATGTTCTCTATCCACTTTCGAGTGTATAAAGGACTAAGTGTGGGGGAAACTTCAATAAAGCGATAGCTTCAATATTTATATTTTGTTCTAATGTTTTCATGAAGCTGTTATTAGAATTGCAGATTATTTTCGGGGAAGACTACCAGATTTTCAGATTGTTGGTATATGGACGATAACAAAAGAGTCGGGATGACTACTTTAAACCAAACGCTAAATGAGAGGCAAACCATAGGTTTTGTATCTTAAACCCTTTTATTATTTATTTTTTATTGTTTTCATATCATATTTGCATCCCCATGTATAATTTCATTGAGTCCATAATCTATTTTAGAAGAAAATTATGACGAATACCTTTTCGTCAGAAAAATTCAAACTGCGCGTAGTTCAGCCCAGAGACCATAACTTTCAGACCGTTTATTGAAAAACTGTGCCCTTTTGACACTTTGTATAAAACACGTACATGAACAACTTTTGTGAAAAGGAGTTTTTCCAAATTCCTTACCAATCTAGGCACAGAAAATTTAGTTGTGAGATCATAAAAAGTCTTGACTTTTGGTTGTTACGTTTTATCATTAACAAAATGACAAATTGGTAATTCAAATCGTTGAACCAACACCATTGTATCACTATCACAATTTCAAAATTTAAACATCAACACTGAAGATGCATAAGTACTATAAGTATTCTAAAGATATCACTCACATCTAACTTTGTAGAGAATCTACAGTTGAGCAAAACATCAAATCGTAACCTTTAATACCTTAACAAGAGGGGGTTTTGTGTTTAATTACTCTCTAATTCTATCATCAAATGAAAACACTTTGTAAGATACGTCACCGTTAGGGATTTGAACGAGGAAGAAGAAGAAGAATCAAGAAGGAGAAAGAAAAAAAGAAAGGAAAGACTTTTGCTAGGTGCATGTTGAAAAAGGAATTCGTTTTTCAACAAGCCAACATTTCTCCAATCAAGCCGGCGCGTGGTTCAGCGGGTTTGGGCTTGATTGCCAGCTCTAGTCAGACCGTTTATTGAAAAACTGTGCCCTTTTGACACTTTGTATAAAACACGTACATGAACAACTTTTGTGAAAAGGAGTTTTTCCAAATTCCTTACCAATCTGCACAGTTGTTACGTTTTATCTGCTGTTACGTCAGAATTCAGAACTTTCGGTTTTACACATTGAGGACAATGTGAAGTTTAAGTGTGGGGGAGAATTTTGCATAATAAAACCTTCAACTTGTAGAGATTTTAGAGTCACTAACATACTTCTAGGTATGTTTACATGGAGATTCTGACCGACATAACTGAACTTGGAAGTGTTAGAGAACTACGTTCGGAATATTCTTACGAATTGGAGTGTTAAATAATGGATTTAATCATGCCGGTGATGCAAATTAGGAGCAGAGATAAATGCATTATTAGAGTTACTGATCAATCATTAGTGGAGACTACCCATTTTCATATCAACCAAGGCACCAAACCAAATTTTCTTTGTAGCTGACTAAAGAGATTTCTTTTGAGTGTGTGTCACCGTACGTTAATTCCGGGTAGAATGGTGAGCTACCCAACCTCCCACCAATAGAAGCACTATTTTTGATCTCTTGAGTGCTAATTTTTTCAATCATAAGGGTGACGTCTATAGATGAAAACCACCTTCTTGTAGTTTTATTTGCAGGCACCATTCTCTCTCTCGCCAACAACAGATCCATGGAAACACATCATCATCAACAATGGAGCGACATCAAAAATCTACAAGGAAAGTTGAATACGTTTGAGGTTTACAAGCAGCAATACAAGGAAGATCAAACTTCATATCCAAGTAAAGCAACATACAATGAGCAGATTTTTATATCCAAGTTGAAGACTTATTTACAAGAGCGAAGAAAATCAAAAGATGAGAGTTATTGAAGTTTATGATACGAAGGCATTACAAGTTGTGAAGATCAAAGTGGTAACGTACTTCTTTCATGGCCATGTTAATTTTATTTCATTTTTTTATTGTTTTAGTTGCAATCTCTTTTAAAAATAAAAAAATACAAAAAGAAAAAAAAATTGAAAAAGAAAGAATTTTTTTTTGTATATACAAAGAGATTTGCATTTAGGTTGGTATTTATTCAATAAGGCCATGTGGAAGAAAAATATATAAAGAAGTTTCAAGCAACAAGGAATTTGAGGAAAAGAGTTACAATTGTCAAAGTTTTATGAAATTCAAGTGTTTATCATCAACAGTTGAAGACCGAAGACGAAAACCAAGATGAAGAAGACGAGCCGAAGGAAGGAAGACGTTTCTATTGGATGCTGTGAGAGTGGTGCTTTCATCATTGCAATCAGATGTGAAGGTGGTAAGTACTCCCATCCTTGTTATAGTGGTTGATTTCCTTTCTTAGAGATCATCAGAAAAATATTTTTGTTTTCCACGATTTTGTGGAGTCTCCAGAAATAATTCGGAAGGTTACCTTCCCACCATTCAACGTGTGTAGGATTCTCTCATCATTCCTACCTATACACATGTGAGACCCATAAAAAAGCTGTCTTATTGAGTGCAATTATCATAAAATCCTTTTAAGAGAGGCAGAAGTCGAGGAGAAATGCTTATTGATCGTTCTCAAACACGCGTTTCTCTCATTATGGTGTGGTTATTTCTCACTCAAGATTAAAGAATGAATATGTTCTTTGGTATTTCTAACTTCTTATTACTAGCATGTAGAAATTCTATGTCCTCATAGCTCTTTGGATGCTTAGGAAGCTGGAACGCTTTAAAGTTGGAGTAGGTTTTGTGGGTATATCTCTCGTAAGACCTCACGAGACTATAACTCGTCCACTAGGGACACCTAGGGGTTTAAAGGCCTGTTATTCATGCTAAGAATAACCGTATCCTCGCCGGCATGGAGTTGTTGTATTTTAGATAGTTTGCTCGATGACTAGCAAAAGCGAAGTGTGGGGGAATTTGGTAAGTGCATATTTTGCATATATTTAGTGTCGAATCCATGCTAGTAATTGCTATATATTCTTGCGAATTATTGTATATTACTCTTGTTTTCTCTTATTTATGTTTCATTAGGTGAATCATCCGAAAGAAGTGAATCTGCACTTAATTATGCAATAAAAGAAGTTAGCTATAAACAGAGAAAGGCCAAAGATCAGGCGGAGCTCGTTCATATCTAGGAGTCCTTGATATCATCTCGAAGAGGACGAAAAGACGAAGCCAACGGCGAAAGAATGGAGTCATTCCGACGTCGTATGAAGATTTTATGGGCGTTTGAAGCAAGTCAAAGTTGCGGAATTTTTGACACGAGCAAAGCAGCAGTGATGGCAAAGGGTGATGCTAGTGAAACGGTGATACTTCCGGTGGTGATCTCCGGTAATGATGAGTCAGAGATAGAACGATATGGAGAATAACGACAGCATGGGTTCGAACTTCGAATGGAAGCAAATAGAGCTTGAGCCGAGAAGTAATTCTGGGGTTAATGACGTCGACGTGCGTGTTGATAGTAGCTTGAGCTCGGAGACTTGCAGATGAGAAGAGCTCGAGTCTTAATATAAAAGCTGTTGTGTTGTTGATGGCAGTGCAGGGACTGACCTCTTCATGGGTTTTGTGTCATGAGTTCAACAAGGAAGAGAAGAAGAGAGGTCAGGGACGAGAAGATATAGTGGTGCTGCTGCCATTGAGTCTCGAAGCTCGAGTTTGAGTTCACAGGGAAGATGTTATCAGTGGATGCTGTGATGCTGTGGTGCTGAGCAATGATAATGATCGATGGGAGAGCTGGAGCATGGCCGTGGCAGGCAGAGAATAATGCAACATGGAGATGGTGGTCTATTACTCACGGAGCTGGTGTTGCTGTTATATCAGGATGGTGAAGATTGCCGTAGTGTTGGCAGCTGTCACGAGAAGGAACTAATGGCTATATTGTATGATGGAAGAGATGGTCAGTTGGTTGTTACTCGGTGGTTGATAGAGAGAAATAGCTTAAGATACACAACAGGGAAGAAGTGAAAGGGAGTTTGCTGCCAACGGTGATGGCAACTGATCATGGAGCCTGGCAGTGATGGAGGAGCTTTAGTGGTTGTGTGTTTCGAAGCATGGACGTTCAAAGGTTAGGAAGGAATGCAGTTCTGTGGTATATTGGGATTGAGCTGCATCCGATGAAGATCGTTGGAGGTTGATGGAAAGGACAGGGAGAACGAGAGTGAAGCTGTTGTTGTTGGGTTATTCTCGATAAGTTGTCTTGGAGCTACTATCGGTGATGAAGAAGAAATAAGGAGCTAAGGGAGCTGCACTGTTCTTAATAGCAGAAATGAAGGAGTTGACGTCTGCATGAGTTTTGTGTCTTGAGCTCAATAAGGAGAAGCTGCTGGGAGTTTTACTGGCTATTAAGAAGCTATGATGGTTGACAGTAGATCTTGAGAAGCTGATGGAGTTGGTTGAGTTTAGGAAGTCAGGGAAGGTACAACTCGAGCTTGGCAATGATTACGATGGAAGAATAGAGATGTATTGTTGCTGGCTGTTCACGGAGGGCCTGGTATTAGTGAAACTAACCGGAAAAGAGTATAAAGTCAGGGGAATTTATTCTTCACGGAGGCATGAGTATCCGTGATTCTGACCGGAGAAACTAAAAATCCAGCAGAAATTATCGCTCATGGAGGGAGAAGTGTCCGTGGTTCTGCGGAGGAAAGTGAAAGTTCAGGGGAAAAGTTATTGCACGGATACATGACTGTCCGTGGATGAAGAAGCCATGGATATTAAGGATTGGGCCTTTTGCAATCTGCACAAGCCCAATGTCTGTGTAAGCACATCTTTACACGGCAGTTTATGGAAGTGAGTTAGTTTGGTCGTGAAGCAGTTTTTGGATGTGACTTATTTTGGAATTGCGACTAGTTTTTTCAACCAATTTGCACAGGGATTATTGCACGGGCATATCTACAACTTGGATACCTATATATAAGAAAGACTCCCTAACAATCTGATATCATATCTCTACCTCTCATAACACTTTTGTTCTTCATAAAATATTCTAGGGTTTACCCCTTTAGGGGGAAACCGGGAAACATTGTAATCATGAGAAGCTAACTTTTGTTGATTGAGGATGAATTCAATGTTCTACCGTGAAGCTTTATTAGTTATATAAATCTATTCGGAGTTTTAATCACATAATCGTTTGTTTTCACTATTTCTAGGGTTTATGATTGGTTAACTAGATTGTTTGGTGTGCACGCTGGATTAATATGTTGATCATTCTATTGCTAGTAAAGGGTTAAGATATCCGTGTAATTGTTGAATAACCCTTACACAAGTAGAGAACGTGAGACCTTGCAGAGGGATTCTGTAGAGTAATCGTTTGTGAAGACAACACTAGTAAGTGGACCTTGTGCTAAGAGTCTAACTGCTAGGATCAACCTAAGTTCACATAACTTAAAGCTTCCGGTGGGTTACACCTTGAGTGCGCTACTACTTGGTGGTTCAGTTGGATAAAATTTGATATGCGAGCGCTTCGGTATCAAGTTACATAAGGGACTTTGGGGATAGCACTGCGCCAGCTGCTTTCCTACGGTTGGTGATGAATGGTTCTAACGAAGATAGATAAATATACTATCCAGTTATCGCTTGGTAACGGCGAAGGATTACTTGATCATCCCTTTTATCTTATTCTCTTTTTATTCTTTTTATTTATTTCATAAACCAACCACCCTGAACCCTGAACCCTGAACCTTCTTTTTACTTTATTTTGCTATCTAAATAACATATCAATTACACTGCTCTTCGTGGGAACGATCTCTTACTACCGCTATATTACCAGTTAATTAGTGGGAAATATCTTAATTAATTTGTTGTGGTTACGACACGCATCAGGGTCGCACTTTTGTAATGGATCTTTTAAGCTTTTGATGAATAAATATGGTATTACACATAAGGTAGCCACCCCGTATCATCCACAGACTAGTGGTCAGGTAGAGGTTTCCAATAGGGAGGTAAAATGTATATTAGAGAAAATAGTTATTCCTAATCGGAAAGACTGGTCGTCTAGGCTCACTGATGCCTTATGGGCTTACCGTACTGCGTTTAAGACCCTCATTGGAATGTCGCCTTATCGGCTTGTGTACGTCAAGGCATGTCATTTACCTGTTGAGTTAGAACATAGAGCTTATTGGGCTGTTAAGTAGCTACATTTTTCACTTGACATGGCAGGAGCCCATAGGAAACTCTAGCTCAATGAGTTGGAAGAGATTCGTATAGATGCTTACGATAGTGCGAAGGAGTATAAGAACAAAATAAAACTTGTGCATGATAGAAATATTTTACGGAAGTCATTTTCTACAGGTCAAAAAGTTCTTCTGTATGATACCCGCTTGCATCTTTTCCCTGGGAAGTTACGTTCTCGGTGGACATGTCCTTTTATTGTTCGCATTGTATTTCCTTATGGAGCTGTTGAGATCGAGACACCGGATGGTAGTAGTTCTTCGAAGGTTAACGGTCAGAAATTAAAACCCTTTTTAGAGCCCTTTCCTACAGGTGATGTTGAGGAGGTCCCTCTGGAGGACCCTGTTTACCCTTGATTGACCATCGAGGCAGTTGTATGTTGTATATTAGTTTTGATTTTCTCTCTCTTCACCCAGGTACTATCTTTCCAACTTCTCCTCGTGTTATTTTACTTTTGGTACCGCTCTTTCACTAGAAACATTGAGGACAATGTTAGATTTAAGTTTGGGGGTGGGGAAGAACTTTTTAGTTGCACTTTTGAAACTTCTAGCGTCACATGGTACCCGGTTATCTAAGGTTACATATTGTTTCTCATCGAAAAGATAGAATTTGGAATGGTAGGGATAACAACCTATTGAGATATTAGAGAAAAAGACATTGAGATCCTTGAATTCAGGAGAGAACTTGTTCCTTTTAGAGGGTAACTGTGATGGACCTAACCATCCATGATGGAAACGCAAGTAGGTCAGAAAATGCCAGAAAGACAAAGCAACCTCACAATGTAGTCTTAGTTACTGGATTACAACTCTCTCTCAATAGAAACTTATCATCATCAACAAACGAAGCGAGACTTAAAAATCTGTGAATAAAGTGGAAGACGTTTGAGGTTTATAAGCAACAATAGAAAAGAATAATTCAAAATCAAAGTTGAAGACTTAGTTACAAGAAGTTATAAGAGAAAATTATATAAGTTGTTGGAATTCATGATACCAAGACATCACGAGTTGCGAAGATCCAAGTTTTTAAAGTCCTTCTCTCATGGCCATGTAAATTTTTGGGTTTCAAAAAAAAAAAAAAAAATCATCGTTACGTTCTTTTTTTTTTTCTATAATTAGTTTTTTGTTCAATAAGGCCATAGGGAAGTAGAAATTTTTATGTCTAGCAAGAAATCGAAGAGAAGAGTTAATTGTCAAGGTTCTATGAGGTTCGATAGTTTATCATCCACAGTTGAAGACCGAATAAGACGTTGTTTCTACTGAGCACTATGAGAGAGTCGAAGAAAGATACATTTGTTTTCTTTGTTAGTCCGCTTTCAATCTGGCATAAGATCTTTCTAGCACTGGTTTAACTCATCACACGTAATTAGTCCAGCTGTGTAGCAGATGTCCCTCTCATCTTTCTCTCTCTCTTAATCTTATCCAGCTGTAAATCAGCGGACGTATCTTACAATGTTTATATAGATGTGTAGCGGATATCTCTTTATCTAGAAGTGTTGCGGATGTGTCTCCCCTTTTCTTCAGTCAGCTTTAGAGCTGGCACCTTTAATTTCTCTAGGATTCTAGTCACTTGGAGATTGGTTGAGAATTTGTATGTCCTCATAGCTCTTTGGATACTTGTGACCAATTAGAAGTACAGGTTTTGTGGGTACACCTCTGGTAAACCCTCCGGAGACAACACTCCGCCGCTAGGGCCACCTAGCGGTTTAACGGCTTTCTGCACATGCTAAGTGTATTCATTTTATTTTTTAGATTAGATTTGCTCGGGACTAGCAAATAATAAGTTTGGGGATATTTGATAGAAACATTTTTGTGTCTGAATTGTCCTCAGTGTCTCTATTGTTAGTCTCGAATTTTGTACTAATTTTGGTGTTTTTATGTTTGTTTAGGTGTTATTGGAGAATTACGCTTATGCGGAAAAATATGCTCGAAAAGTGCTTTTTGGACCCCCGGAGGACAATTGCTATACATACCCTTACTTTGGATAAGGGGCACCCATGGCTATGTGTAGCCCAAATTTGTCCTCAGCACCCACGGCTATATACATCCCATTTATCCATCGCACCCATCTTCCCCATTTGAATATAAATTTTGGCGGGAAAACTTGGTTTCACAGGGCAGAATTAGGGTTTGTGTTTTGGGCATGATAGAAGGAGAATAAATCGCTGAAACTTCATGGTTTGACTTATTAAAACATCACATGCATGGTATGGTCGATATTTTCGGTTAGAATTGGCTGCATCGTGGGATTGAAGCGAACAGAGCAACATGTACACTAATTTGCATGAGTTTTGGAGTTTTTGAACGTGTTATGTGCATGTTTGTTGACTCGAGCAACAACCAGGCGCGTGTAAAAGAAAAATAAGGAAGGTTGAACAGCTGCAGATAAATGGATGAAGCAAGAAAGGAATATTTTCTTTATTTCCGGAGTTATTAAGCGTGATTTCTTTGTCCTGTTGGGTATAAAAGAGGAGTAGGGGATGCGTACAAGGGGTACAGAGTGATTGGGGAGAGTTTAGAGCAACCACATAGGAGATTGATCGAGTTGCAACGAACACACTGATGCTGCTGTTGCTGAAGAAGAAGAACACGAAGAACATTAGACGCAAAAAGTCAGTCGTTTATCAACAGTGACAATGATAGTGAGTAGCGGGTCGTATTTCAACAGTGACAGTGACACATTATTGTTATCGTTCCTTGTAACAGTTCAGTTTGTAACAAATATAATTGTTACAAACCCGATTTTTCATCATTTCTCCCTTGTTCATCATTTGTAAACCAGTTTTGAGCATAAATAAATTCTTTGAGAGGGTTTTCAACATGATGAGCGGCTAAAATACCCAGTGACCGAGGCAACGGAGGAAACTATTCACTCATGCTTGATTGGTAATTTCTTTTGTAATTTATTTAATTATTTATTTTATTTAATTCACTAGGATCAACATAAAGATAAAATTGGTTTTCTTAATTAGTTGTGAATCAATTCGATGTGTTATGCTTAGAATTAATTCATTGATAATTAATGCTTAGGGATTACAATTTAAAGTTTGGACACCATATAGATTAATAGTGAATTAATGAGAAAAAGAGCTTAATAATAATTCTTGAAATATCTTTATAAACCAATCAATTAGGAGGAATAGTGGAATCCGGAACCTTGGTCTATTTTTAAATCTTGAAATCACTTTTTATGTTAAGTTTTGTTTATTTTTTAAGTCTTATTAAGTCTAAATTCTATTGCTTTCACAAGTCTCAACGAATCCTTTTACTACAACAACTTTGATTTCATATCAACCCGTAACTAAAGTCATGATGACGTTTCAGTCTTGAAAATAGCTTTGATGCCGATAGTCGATTCCTTTGTCTAATGACTATTATAACATTATAGAAGAATGTTTCAATGATTAAAATGTAGAGTTGAGATTACGTAACCACCTATGGATATAAGCATATATAGTGTGTTCGCACATTAGTGTATAAATTCATGTACTGGAAACCAAGTGCGTTCATATGTGTGCATGCGGAATTGGAAAAGGAGATAGGTTGGGTACGCGTACAGGCGGAAGTTTTTGAACTGAAATTTGTTGTTGAGTTTGTAGTTTGCAAACTAGTAAACCAGTCACCTTAGGTACGCGTACCCGTACTTGTACCCACGGAAGTTTTCGAACCGAAAATTTCTGCTGAGTTTGTAAACTCAAATCCGGTAGCTAAGGTATGCATACCCCTACGCGTACCCAAGCTGGTTATATTTCTCAAATCGGTTAGCTCATGAACTTAAACAATAAATCAATAAGGAATGAAACTTTTGCAAACCGTGGATATATTGTTCATGAATTGATTCGAGTGAATCAAACCAATTTTGTTTCAATTGTGTTTATGTAAAAGATCTAAGCAATTGAACAACTCTTTAACTAGTTCTTTTGAGTCATTTGAACTAGTTGTGAAGAAGATGAATATGGTTGATATGAAAGCGCTCATATGGCTAACCATTGGTTAACTATTTGTGAACCAACAAAATGTACACGTTTAGGTGTGGTTAATCAAACCTAAATGAAATACATTTCATTTGTATGTGATAAGCTAAGTTTCGATCTAACCGTTAAAGATATTAGCTTGGATAAATTAGGTTTTTCATCGAACGGTGAAAATTGAATACATGTTACCAAGGTAACTTAGATTACAAACCCTGATTTGAAAACTATATAAAAGAGACGTCTAGCAACTGGAAAAACTAATCCCCACACCTCCTGAATGATACTAGTTGGTTTTGCTAGAGTCGATTTTCCTTTAACCGTAGGTTTATTCTCGAGACCCTGTCGGTTAACGACTTAAAGACTTCATTGGGATTGTGAAGCCAGATGAAACTGCTTCTCTTGTAGTTGAGCGATCTGATCTTTCCATTTTCTATCGAACGATTTCAATTGAATAATTAGCTTGAGATTATATCTCCAATAGGGCAAGATAAAAATAAATCATAAATATCTTCGTCTCATCGTTTGTGATTCCGCAATATCTAGTTTTGCTACCATACGATTTAGATTATTGTGAGGTGATTAATAATTCTAGGATGTTCTTTGGGAATATAAGTCCGGGTTATTGATTGGTTTTTGTTCACCTTGATTTTATCAAAATACGGAACAAAACTCGTAAGTTTATCTGTGGGAGACAAATTTATCTATTATCGTATACTTTTCTGTGTGATTCAGATTTGTTTATTAAAGTCTTCGACTTTGGATCGTAGCAACCCTTGGTTGTGGGTGAGATCAGCTAAGGGAATCAAGTGCTAGTATCCTGCTGGGATCAGAAATGTTAGGAGCGCAACTGTACCTTGAATCAGTGTGATATTGATTAGGGTTCAACTACAGTCCAGACCAAAGTTAGTTTGTAGTAGGCTAGTGTCTGTAGCGGCTTAATACAGTGCGGTGTTCAATATGGACTAGATCCCGGGGTTTTTTCTGCATTTGCGGTTTCCTCGTTAACAAAATTTCTGGTGTCTGTGTTATTTCTATTCCGCATTATATTTTGTTATATAATTGAAATATCACAGGTTGTGAGTTTTATCGATCAATTGTGAAATCCAACCTTTGGTTGTTGATTGGAAATTGATTGATCCTTGGATATTGGTCTTTGGTAACATACAAGTTTATATCTCTTGTATTTGATAAATTCTCGCATATTTCTATTTGCTTGAGTATAGATCAAATCGAGAGATAGAGATATTAACTCCTTGATATACTTTTTATTAAGATTGAGTCTGACTGTCTAGTTGATTCTCTTAAAAGCATATTAGAGTTAGTCCATACAGATTGCTAATCGAAATATTGGGTGAGGTTGTTAGACCCCCGCT
The DNA here is from genome assembly GCA_023529315.1 of Papaver bracteatum. Taxonomy (NCBI): domain Eukaryota; kingdom Viridiplantae; phylum Streptophyta; class Magnoliopsida; order Ranunculales; family Papaveraceae; genus Papaver; species Papaver bracteatum. The sequence goes on from JAJJWX010005152.1 coordinate 4,707,574, forward strand.
TTTTCAATTGGTATCAGAGAAGGAAAACATGTTTAGAGACCTTATCAATATGTGTTTGTAGCGATCTGACTCTATAGATAGTAAAGTCTCTATAAACGCTTCACCAGGAATAAATCGTAATCTCTGAGAATGTTCTAAAAGACTTGTTATTCTTCAAAGGAATTTGGATGAACAAATCTAGATCAACCGTGATCTTGTTATAGAAATTGCAAAGCATAAGGATTTGAAGTCTGTCAAAATTTCCTCATTTATGATGAATAACTCCTTTGATTCCTACCTAAAGGATCATAGTAAGTCAAGTGTTAAAAGAGTATATGCTTTGAAAAGCTTGGCAGAAGAAAGAACTTCTTAAATAAGATTACTGATGTTGGCCCTTGTATGTTTTGTGAGTCTCACAATCACACTCAACATACGTGTACATGTTTCCAGAAAAGTATAGAAGTTGGAGCAATCTCCACAAGAAATCTGAACAACTGTTTACTTATCTAAAAAGGTATACAATACTAACAAGAAATTCTAAACATAAAAGTAGTGTTAGTATGGGAGATTTTGCTTTAAAATCAACATCACCCTTTCAATGGTTTCTTGATAGTGGTTTTAGTCGACATATGACTGATGATCTTTCGTGGTTTGTTTACATAAGCGACTTTGGAGGAGGACCAGTTACTTTCGGAGATGGGAGTTGTTGCTATATTAGAAATAAGGATACGATCAAGTTTCCCGGTGTTCCAGAAATCCATGATGTAGTCTACGTCAAAGGTATGCCTGCAAATCTTCTTTCTATTAGTCAAATTTGTGATAAATGCCATAGAATTGTCTTCAATGAAAATGGATGCGACATTGTAGACAAAACTGGAAACTTATTTTTTCAAGGAACTCGTGGTAAAAATAATTGTTATCTCCTTGATACTCAGTTTAGTAATTGTTGCAATTTGACTAAGGTGGAATCTACACATCTATGGCATGAGCGTTTTGGTCACATAAATTATCGTCTTTTAACTAAGATGATAAACAAAGAACTTGTTAAAGGCATTCCCAAAATCAATGCAAATATTGACGGTGTATGTGTTGCCTGTCAAAAGGGTAAACAAACGAAAGTTCACCATAAGTCATCTCGAGATATTCTCACTAAGGCTCCACTTGATTTAATTCATATGGATCTCTTCAGACAAATTCAATAATCTACTGTTGGAGGAAAGAAGTATGCTTTAGTTATGGTAGATGACTACACCAGATTCAGTTGGGTAGCATTTATTTCTCATAAGAATGAAACCCTTGGTGAATTTAAGATTATTGTTAATGGAATCCAGAATGAACAAGGTCGCAAACTAAAGAAAATTAGAAGTGACCGTGGCACTGAATTCAAAGATACCAAGGTATTTGAATTTTGTGACAAACTGGGGATTATTCAACAATACTCACCACCCATTACTCCTCAAGCTAATGGAGTTGCTGAGAGAAAGAATAGGAATATTCAGGAAATGGCCAGGGTAATACTCCATAACAAAAACTTACCTCTAATATTTTGGGGAGAAGATGTTTTAACAACATGCTACTTGATCAATCGTGTGTATCTACGGTCTAAAACCTTAAACACTCCATATGAGTTGTGGTATGGTATAAAACCCAACTTACACTATCTTAGAGTGTTTGGAAGTAAGTGCTACATTCTAAAAGATCGATAATAGAGAGGGAAATTTGATATTAAAAGTGGTGAAGGTATTTGTTTTTGGGTATGCGTCTGATAGACGTGGTTTTCGAGTCTTAATCTCAGAACCCAAGTGATGATGGAGTCTGCAAACGTCATCATTCATGATATTAGTGATTTTCATCATGATTTTTCTCCTGCTGAATTGGCTCCAACTGAGAAAGTCAAGGAAGTTCCGGATTCAGTTGAAGTTACACCTACTGTTACTGATCCTGATCTTTCAAGTGACGAGGAGAAAAATACTGATCAGACTGTGCCTGTTGAACAAGAACGTGTCCCCCCACGATATCTCTGGGTTAAGAAACCATGATCCCAACAGTATCATTGGAGGAAGATATTTTACTGCAAAGAATAAAGGACAACTTCAAAATTTGTGCAATTTTAGCTGTTATCTCTCACAAATAGAACCAAGGAATATTGATGAAGCTATTAGCGATCCCTTATGGGTGAATACAATGACTACAGAGTTGAATCAGTTTTAAAGACAAGATGCATGGAAGCTTGTACCTTGTCCTCCAAATATCAATATTGTGGGCACCAAATGGATATTTGAGAACAAGTCTGATGAGTTTGGCACTACTGTCAGAAAAAAAGCAAGACTTGTCGCTCAAGGATATTCACAAATCAAAGGAATTTACTTTGATGAAACCTTCTCTCCTGTGGCACGCTTATTTTCTTAAGGTAAAGCTATTTCAAATGGACATCAAATCCGCCTTTTTAAACAGAACCTTAAAGGAAGAAGTCTATGTAGCTCAACCAAAGGGATTTGAAAACCCTGACTTCCAAGATCACATCCTTGAACTTAACAAGGCATTGTATGGGTTAAAACAAGCACCTCGTGCCTGGTTCAAAAAACTGACCTCATCTCTTCTTGGGAACGTTTTTTCGAGAGGGGGAACTGATAAGACACTGTTTACCAAGTGGAGTGGGAAAGATGTTGTAATTTCTCAAGTTTATGTAGATGATATCATCTATGGATCAACATCAGAGAAACTTGCACAAGAATTTCAAGTATCTCTTAGAAAGGAGTTTGAAATGAGAAATGTTGGTGAATTAAAATTCTTTTTGGGTTTACAAATACAACAACACAGGGATGGAATTTACTTATCTCAAGATAAATATGCTAACGATATCATCTCAAGATTTGGCCTTGAGAAGTCCGCCCCTAAACTAACTCATATGCCTACCACTGGTAAATTGCATCGAGATGATAAAGGTGTAAATATGGATCAAAAACTTTATCGATATATCATTGGAAGCCTTCTATATCTTACAGTCACTCGACCTGATATTGCTTTTAGTGTTGGTTGATGTGCTAGGTTTCAAGAAAATCCAAAGGAATCTCATCTTGCAGCTGCAAAAAGGATTATACGCTACATTAATCACACTGCAGGGTATGGTCTATCTTACACTTTTGATATTAACACTGATCTTACTGCCTATTCAGATGCGGATTTGGCAGGATGTGTAGAAGATAAAAAAAAAAGTACATCAGGGGGTTTCTACTATGTAGGAATGAATCTTGTACCTTGGCATATCAAGAAATAAAATTCATAAACCCTCTCAACATGTGAAGCATAATACATTGTTGCAGGCTCATGTTGTACTAAACTTCTATGGATGAAACAAATGCTTGCTGATTATGGAATCAACACTAGAATAATGAGAATATTATGCGATAAGACCAGTGCAACTCGCATAACAGAAAATACAGTTGAGCACTCAAGGACTAAGAACATTGACATAAGGTATCATTTTATTCGAGATCTTTATGAGAATGGTATCGTTACTATGGAATTTGTGCCCTCGGGACAACAATTAGCTGATATTCTCACCAAACCATTGGATACTGCTACGTTTCAAAGCTTACGACCGTCTATTAGTGTTGTTATGGTTCATTAGTCGTCCATAACTCTTGCCCCTGTGCTTATCTTGATCCTTTGGGTAATTAAGTTTGGAACTTCTTAAGGAGATTTCCACCTTTGTTTCTAGTAGATATATTTTCTAAGTATCTTAGTGTGTCCAAATTAAGAATTCCTTCTTTTCTTGGAAAAAGTAAGGTCTCTCTTGTTGTTCTCTCGGGAATGACATCAAATGGGGGAGAGTTCTTTTGAACTTGCGCTTAATTTCCATATCTTTGTGGGGAGTGTGGCTGTGGATTTTTTATAGGTTATCTTGTATCTTTATAAACTCCTTGATGAATGCATTTAGCTTCGGCTTTATGATTGCATCTAAACAAAGTTGATAGGTAATTTTCTTTGATCTTGAAGCGTCTCCGTGAAAATTTTCATTAGGATCCCGTTTTCGTAACTTTGCCAATTTTATTGACAAAAATGGGGAGAATTAATATGTAGCTCACACTACAAATACATATGGTTTTCGGGTCATTATGTAAGGGAGAGTGGTTTTCGTGTTGAGACGAAAGTATTGACTAAGGGGGAGTGATACATATCACCATAGTATTATTGTCAAGGTTGTGATATAAGAACTTTGATGTTGTGTAATAATACTATGACACTGTATAATAATGATCGAGAGATTTTGTTTTCTCATTGTTATGGCTACGAAACTTCAACAACTATGATGCTGAACTGAACATCTATGGAATCATGGGAGTACTTGGAAAAGACAAAGTTTTCGAGTAATGTTGAAGCACCAAGGAGATCAAGCATGTGGAAGAGAAGCTATAAAGTTTTATCTATTTTTTAATCCATATGTATTAATAGTTTGGTCACTAAAATTGACAAAGGGGGAGATTGTTAGAGCATTGATCGGTCGAGCTCGCATGCGTTTCTATCTCAAGCATTTTTGTAAATATTAGTAATCAAAACTATACATCTTGATTTCTAATTTACTTATGACTAAGTCTCGGTCTAGGATAGTTAAGTATAGTTGAGCTCCAGACTCCATGCCGATTATCTTATGAAGACGAAGAACTACTAAAGGAACTAGTGGAACTTCATCCGACCAAAAAGGTATGTGGAGACTTGAAATTATCTAGCACTCAAAAGTCTATCTATCTCTTACTCTTGAAACAACATCCGTATAAGTATGATAGTTTTCATACATACACATTTGCTATTTCGTGCCGAGTTTACTTGCCTATCTTTTTCTCGAAATATGTGTTGGTAAGCTTTCACTTTAACCACTTTTCATCTTTACCCCGTGACTAAAGTCATGATGACGTTTCAATCTTGAAAATAGCTTTGATGACGATAGTAGATTCTTATGTCTAACGACTATTATAACATTATAGAAGAATGTTTCAGTGATTGAAATGTAGAGTTGAGACTACGTAACCACCTATGGATATAAGAATATATATTTTGTTCGCACATTAGTGTATAAATCCATGTACCGGAAACCAAGTGCGTGCATATATGTGCATGCAAAATTGGTGAAGGAGACAGGTTGGGTACGCGTACTGGCGAAAGTTTTCGAACCGAAAATTTCTGCTGGGTTTGTAGTTTGCAAACTAGTAAACCAGTCACCTTAGGTATGTGTACCCGTATTTGTACCCACGGACATTTTCGAACCGAAAATTTCTGCTGAGTTTGTAAACTCAAACCCGGTAGCTAAGGTACGCATACCCGTATGCGTACCCAAGCTGGTTATATTTCTCAAATCGGTTAGCTCATGAACTTAAACAATAAATCAATAAGGAATGCAATCTTTGCAAACCGTAGCTATATTTTTCATGAATTGATTTGAGTGAATCAGACCGATTTTGTTTCAATTGTGTCTATGTATAAAGATCGAAGCAATTGAACAACTCTTCAACTAGTTATTTTGAATCATTTGAACTAGTTGTAAAGAAGATGAAAATGGTTGATATGAAAGTGCTCATATGTCTAACCATTGGTTAACTATTTGTGAACCAACCAAATGTACATGTTTAGGTATGGTTACTCAAACCTAAATGAAATACATTTCATTTATGTGTGACAAGCTAAGTTTCGATCTAACGGTTGAAAAATATTAGCTTGGATAAATCAGATTTTTCATCTAACGGTGAATATTGAATGCTATGCTACCAAGGTAACTTAGATTGCAAACCCTGATTTGAAAACTGTATAAAGGCGACGTCTAGCAGCTGGAAAAACTAATCCCCACACCTCTTGTGTGATACTAGTTGGTTTTGCTAGAGTCGATTATTCTTTAACCGTAGGTTTCTTCTCGAGACCCTGTCGGTTAACGACTTAAAGACTTCATTGGGATTTTGAAGCCAGACGAAACTACTTCACTTGTATTTGAGCGATCCAATCTTGCCATTTTCTATCGTACGAGTTCAATTGAATAATTGGCTTGAGATTATATCTCCGATAGGGCAAGATAAAATGAAATCACAAACATCTTCGTCTCATTGTTTGTGATTCCGCAATATCTAGTTTCGCTACCATACGATTTATATTATTGTGAGGTGATCAATAATTCTAGGCTGTTCTTCGGGAATATAACTCCGGGTTATTGATTAGTTCCTGTTCACCTTGATTTTATCAAAAGATAGAACAAAACTCGTAGGTTTATCTGTGGGAGACAGATTTATCTATTATCGTAAACTTTTCTGTGTGATACAGATTTGTTTATTAAAGTCTTCGACTTTGGGTCGTAGTAACTCTTGGTTGTGGGTGAGATCGGCTAATGATGGTATTTTCAATGATGTTGTAGTAAAAAGGTTCGTTGAGACTTGTGAAGGCAGATTTTTAGACTTGATTTTAGAGCAAAAATATAACAAACTCAAAATTAAAAAGTGTCGTGAGAATTATGGAGAGATTGGGGCTAGGATCCCACTATTTACCAATTCCCAAGTGATACTAATAACAATCATGCAATTTCACACGTTCAATTTGATTCTCAACTATTGCAAAAGTAGATTTTTTCAAAACCCTAGGCTAAGCATATTCCATCAAAAGAAAATACAATTGTTTAACAAAAATCACAAAATCTATTTTCAATCTAGGCAAATAATCATAATAAAAATTGCACAATTTAAATATTTACGAATTACCACTTTTTCATTGGAAAGAGAGCTTCCTCCATCGCCCCAAGGATTGGGTTTAGCCCATCATTGTGTAAACTTTCTCAAAATATTAATTCATGCTCAAAAATTGTTTGCAAAGATTAAATGGAGAGAAAATGATGAAAACCGGGTGTTTGCAACGTTTATAATTGTTGCAAAACAATGTTACAAAGAAAGATAACAAATATGCATCACTGACTCTGTAAAACTACGCTCTGTCGTTTACACTGTTGATGAACGACGGTTTTTGGCTGTCTGTTTTTCGTGTTCTTTGTTTTCCACAGGAGCAGAAAAAATATTCTTCATAACTCTCGATTCTCACTCTGTTGTTGCTCTAAACTATCCCAAACTCTCCGTATCCCCTGTTTGACTCTACAACACCTATTTATAGATTACAGGGATCAAAATATTGTATCAGTAACTCCAAATTATCCCCTTTCCTTATCTGCAGCAGCATGAGAATTATTGTGTTTTTCCCTCCTCCTACGCGTCTGTTGAGAGTGAACACCATCCAAACTTGTTTCTAACACGTTATAGATGGGGTCAAAACTCCTTTTACCTCACAAAATCCTCAGTTACAGCACATATAATCCCGATAATAACTCGACGTAATATGCTTGCCCTGTTTTCTTCGTTTGGAGAATAAATCCCCTTTTATTACGTGAAATCTTCAATTACTCCCATGTTTACTCGTAACAGGTTATCACCAAACCAAATCTTAGAGAATCCCGACGAGAATATCTCCCTAATCACTGCCAAAAGATTTCGCAGGTTTAAAATAATTTCTTCCCGCCAAAAACAGATTTCAAACGATGAAGAAGGGAGTCGCCCTTAATCCACTGCACGGGTGCCTTTAACACGGGGTTCCCTTATCCAAATTGAGGGTACCTTTAGTACTTTTCTCCGGGGTCCAAAAAAACACTTTTTTGAGAAACTTTTTCCACACAAGTGTGTTCCTCCAAAAACACCTACACAAACATAAAAACACCATAACAAGTACAGAATCAAGCACTAACAATAGAGACACTGAGGACAATTCAGACAAAAAAATGTGTCTATCAAATACCCCCAAACTTATTATTTGCTAGTCCCGAGCAAATCTAATCTAGAAAATAAAATGACTACACTTAGCACGCGCAGAAAGCCGTTAAACCGCTAGGTGGCCCTAGTGGCGGAGTATTGTCTCCAGAGGGTTTACCAGAGGTGTACCCACAAAACCTTTACTCCAGACCCTAGCTATCTTCGCAGAACCTTGGAAGGCACTAAAGAATCTCCTTGGATGGCATACTTATTGACTACAAGAGGAAGTACCCACAACTCTTACGACTAAAATGTTTCCATCCACTTAGATTGGTTAGTGCCATCCTTAATAAACATAAATTTCTAGGCTCTGGAGTTTATTTATTCTAACAAAAAGATAACAAAAAGTTTCTTCCCCACCCCCAAACTTAAATCTAACATTGTCCTCAATGTTTCTAAAGATGAAATTGAAAACATGCAAGGAGAAATTGTTACCACTTGATGGATGGAAAAAATAAATAAGGAAGGACATTGCCGTAAGCATGACCGTGGGTGCCTCCCAGAAAATGCTAAATTTAAAGTCTTTAGCTCGACATCAAATACCTTAAAAAGGATTGTCACCTTCCAAAGTCATATACCAATAGCCGAAATAGTTGTGGGTCCTCAGAACCAAATAGAGCAGACACAAATGTAAGACTACCATCTTGGATTAGAAAAATAAGCATACTGAGCATAACTTGATCTAGGGATTTTATCAGGGCAACTAGATTTATCTGGGGTGTCTCTTTGGGCTCTATATAAGTGTCTAGGGAAACAGGTTCAACCGAATGACATGTATCTAAGATCTGGGTTTCTTCATGGATAATATCTGGAGTATCGGGTAGCAGAGTTTGAAGAAACTCAAGTAGTATCTTAGACGCACAAAGATCGAGTCCTAAGTTAGGGACTTCAATTAGGGTTACATGACGATCACTAGAATTATCATTACCCCCCAACTTAGGGTGAAAAATATCCTCAAATGGACCAAGATCTATGGGATGGGTTTTAGGGACCATAAAGTCACCACAATAACTAGCTTCTTTGGGAGACTGGTCATCTAAACGAACAACATCATCGTATAAGGAATTATCAAAGAAAATCTCTAATATAGGCTCATCAACTAAGGTGTTTGTCATGGTTACCTCCTCCAAATCACTGAAAGGTTCATCAAATAATGGATTATCAAACATCATGTGGGCTAAAGGATCAGGAACTAAAGTGATAATCATGTTCGCCACTTCTAAATCATCCATCTCAGAAGACTTAATAACATTAAATACATTTAGCTCAGTAGTCATGTTACCAAAAGATATGTTCATAAGTCCGGTTTTACAATTTATAACAGCATTAGATGTGGCTAAGAATGGGCAACCTAAAATCACCGGGATTTGAGCACTTGGGTCCTGAACAGGCTGGGTATCTAGAAAAACAAAATCCACTGGGTATATGAACCTATCAACCTCAATAAGAACATCTTCTATGACACCACGAGGCACTTTGACAAACCTATCATCTACTTGTAGTGTCATTTTAGTCGGTTTCAACTTACCAAGACCTAGCTGGGTGCATACATGATACGGGAGTAAGTTAACACTAGCTCCTAAGTCAAGTAAATCTTTATCTACCATGTGATTACCAATCGCACAAGAAATGGTGGGGCATCCAGGGTCCTTATACTTAGGGGGTGTTTGGTTCAGAAGAATTGAACTTACTTGTCCAGCAAAAAAGGCTTTCTTATGGACATTAAGCTTACGCTTTCGTGGACAAAGATCTTTAAGGAACTTGGCATAAGCAGGAATTTTCCTAATTGCTTATAATAACGGAATGTTGATGTTCACCTGCTTAAATATTTTCATTATCTCGTTAAAAATCGACTCCTTGTTTGTTGGGGATAACAACTGTGGATATGGGGCTCTAGGCACAAAGGTAGTCCTATCAGGAATTTCTTGGGACTCCTTAGGAATTGTTTCAGTTTCCTCATCTATGGGTTCCTCTTGTGGAGTAGAAGGTGGAATACAATATGTCCACTAGGCATGGATACCTTATTGTCCACTGTTTTTTCGCTCCTAAGGGTTGTTATAGAATTCACATGGTTTGATGACTCACCAGATAAATATATTTGATGGACTCCTCTAGGATTGGGCTGTGGTTGACTAGGGAACTTGCCTTTTTCTCTCAAAGTCTCATTTATCTAACTAACTTAGTTTTTTAACTCGGAAATATCCAGGGAGTTAGCCTGGACCATCTTTTTGTTTTCATCTAGACCTTGTGCAACCGTTTGCTGAAGTTCTATAGTATTCCAAGTTAACAAGGCGAGAGACTCTTCTAAACTCATGATTTTCTTATCTTAAGGGGTTTGAAACTATGTTGGTCCTGAAGGATTCTTAGCATAGACAAAACCTGGGGGAATAACCTAAGAGTTACTAGGCTGACCTTGACTCTGGCCCTTGGACCAAGAAAGGTTTGGATGGCTTCTCCAACTAGGGTTATAGGTTTCTGAATATGGGTCAAACTTCTGATGGTTCTCAAATCTGGTGTTATTATAAAGAGCATGGGATTGTTCTTCAGTAGTTTGTCCTTCCCAAAAAGGCTCTACTCTACCACTAGTTCGAATCAATTCTAAAACTTCTAACCTTTTAGCTATGGCTGCTATTTTGGCATCTGATTCAAAAGATCCTTCAACCCTATTTATAGTTCCTCTACTTAGAAGAATGGTTTTCTTGGGATCGCTTCTATTTTCCCATTGGTAGGTCTTTTCGGCGATTTCATTCAAAAATGTCATCGCCTCATCAACAGTTTTATTCTTAAACCCACCTGTGCATAAAGACTCAACCATGGTTTTTGTCGAATAATCTAAACCCTCATAAAGGATTTGAGCTAGCCTAACCTTCTCTAAACCATGGTGAGGACATTGAGATATTAAGTCATTGAACCTTTCCAAATACATATATAGAGATTCTCCCTCATGTTGAGAAAAAGTACAGATCTGCATCCTAATAGACGATGTTTTATGCCTAGGGAAAAACTTTTGTAAAAAGGCAGTCGTGAGTTGGTCATAGATTTCAATTGACTCAGAAGGCAAACTATATATCCAAGCTTTGGCTTTATCTTTCAGGGAAAATGGGAATAACCTAAGTTTCAATGCATCATCATCTAGGTTTTTAATTTTCATAGTACTACAAACTTCCTCGAATTCCCTAATATGAAAATAGGGGTTTTCACTTTCTTTCCCTAAAAATATTGGGAGCATCTGTAGGGTCCCAGGTTTCAGTTCATAATTTGCCTCGGTTTCAGCTAACTTGATACATGACGGACGGGAGGTCCTAGTTGGGTTTAAAAAAGCTTTCAAAGTGGCCATTGCTGGCACAACTAAAGTACTAGGGGTACTTTCCTCAAGAAGAGACAGATTCTCAAAACTGAAGTTTCCAAAAACGGGGCTCTCAAAAGAAGAGTCTTCGAGCTCCCCGCTTCCACAAGAAGAATTACTAGGTTTTTCACTAATTAAACGACCTAGATTGTCTCTTTTCCAAGCCCGCTCTCTAATAACCTCGGGCATACACTAGAAAAACAAAAGAAAAAGAAAAAGAAAAAATCCTAAAAGTAAGGGAAGTTCTATGCAAACACAAACACGGCTGACTCCACCATAGAAAACCTACTGATTTATAGCAAACAAAAAGAATGATGGCTCCACTTAGATTGTTTTCTAGACCAGCTTCTAATCCTTCGAAAGGGAATTCGTTACAATCTGAGAAAACCCCTCTGGAATCAATCCGAGTTTAAGCAAGTTGAATAGAGGAAAGGGAATCTGCGTGGAGCTTTGATACTCAAGGCCTCACCGCATTACAAGGCGGCGCAGTCACGCATTCAACTTACAGAAACCATTATGAACTTCAAAGCATGCTTAAAAGAGTAACCAATATTTTTCGAACGACTTTCCTATTAAGCTTGTTACTTTATAGGTCTTGTTCTATTCCAAATTTTAAAGCTTAGGTTCGCGTTAAGTATCGTTTTCCTAAGGCGGGCAATAATAGAATGGTGATGAAATCCGAACCCTTATCTTGTATGGCCAGTCCTTGCCCTTTACTAGGAAATTAAAACAGCCGTATTCAATTCCTCGACATATATGCAAATGAAGGAATACAGTAACTCGCTGACAGGGGATTCGCGAGTGTTTCGACAAACTTACCTCCCGTACCAGACGAGGGATGAACCGTTGTAGTCGACTCAGGCCACGACTCCTATGTCATGTACGAACCCGAGGGGCCGAGGTGATATCGTAATCACCGTCCTTCTCTGCAAACAGTTTAATATTTAATACTACCCTTCCGTAGGGTTTAAAAATAAAAGAATGTCCAAGTCCAAAGTCCAAAAAGGAAAGTGCAAAAGAAAAATAAAATTACAAGAATAGAGAAATCCTAATACAATCTAAAAAAAAACTCTCTTCTCTTTTTTCTTTTTCTTTTTCTCTCTTTTTATATATATATATATATAAAAATATTCCTATTTCACTCCTTTCACTTTGCATGTTACTCCAAGTCTTTTAAGTATTCACCAAAAACTTTGGCAAATTTTCCTTTTGCTCCAAATTCCAAAATCTGTAATGCAAAGACAAAAACCCAAAAACGTAAAGAAGAACAAATAAAAACCTAAAAAAGAAAACAAAAAAAAATCTAAAAACTCTAGCCTAAAGACAAGTCTGTGTCGACGGCGCCAAAAATTGATGGTATTTTCAATGATGTTGTAGTAAAAAGGTTCGTTGAGACTTGCGAAGGCAGATTTTTAGACTTGATTTTAGAGCAAAAATATAACAAACTCAAAATTAAAAAGTGTCATGAGAATTATGGAGAGACTGGGGCTAGGATTCCGCTATTTACAAATTCCCAAGTGATACTAATAACAATCATGCAATTTCACACGTTCAATTTGATTCTCAACTTTTTTTTTTTTGGTAAATCACATATTTTTATTATTGAGAATAACTAAAAAAGATTACAAAAGTTTAATAAGAAACAAAGAAGTAGAAACCAAAAATGGCAATAAAACAAAAAACTAGTTTAAACTAGCTAAATCTATAGTATTTTCTTCCTGGCATTTCCAGTTGAATTAAGAAAGCTGGCTTCCCTTCATGAATCATCACTTCTACCTGTTTGAACCTTGCACCTCTTTTAGCCAAATCATCTGCTGAGAAATTAACTTCTCTGTAATAGTGACTGTATTTTATATCATTTAAAGACTTGCAAGCCTTTTCCCACCTTGTTTTAACAAACCATGGATTAGTCCCTTTTTTGAAATCTCCCAAAACAGTCTTGGAATCATAGAAAATGATAATTTTGTTGCAGAATAGTTTCACTTCCCATTCAATTACCCACACTACATCCATAACCTCTGCTATGTAGTTGGTAGCTATACCTATGCCACCTGAGATAGTTCCCAACACCTGACATTTGTGATCCCTTGCAATGATACCAAAACCTGCATCCCCTGGGTTACCAAAGGCTGCTCCATCACAACAGAACATTACATACCCTTCTACAGGTACATCCCATTGACATTCCACTATTGATGTGAACTTAGTGAAAATATTCCTAACGTTGAAGAAGTTTAGAACATCAGTATCATAATTTTTATTCCATTTGGTTCCCTTCATTCTATAACTACCTTCATACACCAGAGTCATTATTCTACATTTAAACTGTAGTTCATTAGGCTGAAAGTTTTCAAACATTACCTTGTTCTTCTGGAACCAAAGTTCTCTAATTGTAGCATAAGAAGTTGTTGCCCATATTTCTTGTATTATAGAACTTTTATGCATTGCAATTGAAGTAATATCCTCAAAAGAAGTTGGAATTTTAAAATGGAAGATAATACCTAGACATTGCCAGATTCTTGTGCTGAAGTTACAAGACCACAAAAGATGATCTATGGAATCATGAATATACATCATCTTGAAGCCAAGGAAAAACCCTGATTCACTTTTTTCATATCATCCACATAAACACCTTGTCTGATTTTCCATATATTACTTGCAATAGTAGGGTGTAAAAAAGGTTTCCATAGTTTTAATGGCCATTTTAGAGGAGATTCTTTATGCCTTATAATAGTAACAGCAGAAGATGTTGAGAATTTACCTTTAAGATCACCACTCCACATAATAGAATCCATTCCACCACTCACTGTAGGAATCAAGGCAGGTAGATTATTTTGAATTACATGTGGAATCTTCCAAGTATGATGAAGTAATAATTCTTTAACTTTCATACTCAAATTAGCTTTAACATAACCTGTGTATCCCACAATTTCAATTAAATGATGATCTCCTATCCACACATCAAACCATACAGATATTTTTTTCCCCATTTCCAACATTCCATCTGATGTCATCTTTCAATTACTGCCATGCCCATTTCAGTCCAGACCATATTGAAGAAAACTTCCATTTAGTGCACCATTGACCATACATGTCTTTGTATTTGGCAGCAAAAAACCTTAACCATTCATCCTCTGAGGTATGCATCTTCCACATCATCTTCATTAATAAAGCCTTGTTAACCACTTCAAGCCTTCTAATTCCCAACCCACCTTCCTTAAAAGGAGTGCAAACTTTATTCCAGGCTAAAATATCATATTTCCTAGTTTCACTATCCCCTGACCAGAAGAAATTTCTCATAATTATTTCACAAATTTTAATTATTGTCTTTGGCCATTTATAGACTGCCATTGAATAGAGAGGATAACTAGAGAGTACAGACTTGATTAAAATCAGTCTGTCATGAAATGACAGTAATTTACCTTTCCATCTTGCCAATGTCATCTGCATCATTTCAACTATTGTCCACAAAATAGATGACTTGACTCTACCAGGCATAAGTATAATGCCTAAGTATTTATCAGGAAATGATGTAAGATCCATATGTAATAACTCAGATATTTGCATTTTCCTTTGAGGTGTGCAACCATCTACAAAGCACTTGCTTTTACTTCTATTTATGATATGTCCTAAATAGTCTTGATAGTGTTGTAGTAATTGAAGTAAACTTTCTAGGCTTCTTTTAGAACTATTGGAAAAAATAAAAACATCATCAGCAAACATCAAATGAGTAGGGTGTATTCTTTTTCTGTTGACCATAGGTAGAAGTTTACCTGAATGAACTAATTTAGTTAAACCTCTACTTAGAACCTCTTCCATTATGATAAAATGTATAGGTGATAATGGGTCTCATTGCTTTAATCCTCTACCCATGGAGAAAAAACCTCTGGGACCACCATTGACCATTACAGAAATTCTTGCAGATTCAAATAATACTTGTAGCCACTTGCACCAGTCTGATAAGAAGCCAAACTGCTGAAGTACTTGAAATAAGAAATTCCAATTAATTGAATCATATGCTTGTGAGATGTCTAACTTTAATCCTACATTACCACCCCTCCTTTTAGATTTTATCTCATTGACAAGTTCAAAATCCATAAGAAATTGTTCATGAATACTCCTTCCCTTGACATATGCTACTTGCTGTGGAGATATTAGTTTTGTGATTAACTGTCCCATTCTTGATGTTATAATCTTTGTGAAAACTTTAAAACTCACATTACTTAAACCTATTGGTCTAAACTAGCTAGGCTTTTTAGCTCCTTGTATTTTAGGTAAAAGTACTAGGAAATTGGAATTGAGGCCCTTAGGAATGAACTTTCTTTTCCAACAGAATTAAGAAGCACAAACAAAATCATGTTGAATAATACTCCAGCATGCTCTATAAAACATACCTGAGAATCCATCAGGTCCAGGTGCACTTTCTGCATCTATATAAAACATTGCTTGTTTAGTTTCTTCTGAAGTAGGTAAGGCATCTAATTTTTTCTGATCATCTTCAGTTATAAGTTTAGGAATGACATCAAAAATAGAATTATTCACACTGGATTCTTGATACTGAAACTTCTTTTCAAAAAAATTGACAAGCAGAGTTGAAATTTGTTCTTGATCTGTGATTATATTTCCATTTTCATCTTCTAATTCAGTAATGAGATTATGAGAATGCATCACCTTAAGATTAGTATGAAAGAACTGAGTATTGCCAGAACCCTCTTTCACCTATTTTATTCTTGATTTTTTCCTGATCATGGTACTATATTGAGCTTCTCTTGAGTTGTACTCATTTTGTGCTTGCACCAATTCATCCAAAATATTTGTATTATGTGGCTCACTATCTGAAATGATCATCTTTTCCTTGACATTTTTCTCAGCTTCCTTAATTTTTTGTTGGACATCTCCAATCACACTCCAATTCATTCCTTCAACACTTACTTAATTCTTTTAAGTTTATGCATAAATACAAAAGCTGGATCTCCTAACAATGGTAAATCCCAATTGGCTGCAAATAATTGAAGAAACCCTGGATGATCAAGCCACATCTTCTGAAATCTCAGTAGAACATTTTTTGGCTTAGGAGTGTTTGCACATCCACCAAATAATGGAGAGTGATCTGAAACTATTCTTAAACCCACTTTATATCCCCAATCTTGAAATTTATTCAACCATTCCAAATTAAAGAAATCTCTATCAAGATGACATAATATCCTTTTATCTCCATGTTGGCAATTGGACCAAGAGAAATCTAATCCAGTTTTTGGAGCTTGAATTAATTGACATTGATCTACACATTCAATAAAATATAGCATTGATCTTCTAGAAAGAGATCTACCTCCCACTTTTTCTTCAATTGAAAGAACTACATTGAAGTCACCCAACACAATCCAAGGTTTGTTAAGCTCACTAATCATCTGCATTTCAGACCAGAGAAATCTTCTTTGTACCATCTTGACACTAGCATGTACCCCAGACACCATAACTTCACCAACTTCCACTGTTATCATCTGACTTGTTACAGATACAACTGAAGGGACTGAAATAAAATTACTCCAAAATAACCAAATACTGCCCTTGTAATGAGAATAAGAATTATGAATTGCCATGGATTGCATCCCAGGCAGGTTCAATTTATTACAAAAAGAAGGAGTGAAGTGAACATAAGGTTCAGCAATCCAAACTAAAGAAGGAGAAAATTGACTGACTAAAGTTCTAAGTTTCTGATGGGCCCCAGTTCTCCTAAGGCCCCTTAAGTTCCAAAAGAGAATTTTCATGTTGGAGAGTTGGGGTTTTTTGGACCCCCCTTACCAACATTTTTCCTAAAATTGTATTTATTTTGAAATTTAAAATGATTGACATTACCTTGCTTAGTAGTAAGAGCTGCCACAATTTTAAGACCAGTATCATTCTTATTAGGTGGAGCAGAAGGTGTAGTTTTAACTTTTGTAGCAGAAGTAGAAGCAATAGAAGACCAAGAAGTAAAAGCAACAGGTTCTGAGGTAACCTTTCCAGTGCCAGAATCAACAAATTTGACTACACTGTTCTCTAGTTCAGTAGCTTCAGCAATTTTAATTAATTTCTGTGGAGCTAAATCTGCCATAATTTCTTCATCAACATCAGTAACAACTTCTTCTTGTTGTTCAAGTGCACTAAATTTTCCACCTACTAGAGGAATGGATTCTGGAGTTAATTGTTGTGGAGAATTAATACTACTAATAATTGAATCAACTTCAGCTGGATTTTCACAATGTGCAGCAACTTGTACCACTTCCTTTTCAGTTTCAACTTCTGATCTATCACATATATCAAAAGGGATATGCTTAATTGCATGAGACTGAATTGGCCTTTGGTGAGAACTACTCACATTTGATTGTTTCCACTCTGCATTCATAAATAAGGTAACCAACAATTCTACAAGAGTGACAAAACTTTGGACAATCTGGAATCAATATATCTTGGAAAAAATCTCCATATTTTGTATTAATCTAGATTTTACTGGGAATAGCTTGATCAAAATCAATCTCCACAAGAACATTAGCATAATAACCCACTTCACATCGTTCAGTAGCTGTATCTATTTTAATTGGTGTTCCAATTTCTTCACAAATCTTAAAAAGAATTTTTCCTTTCCAGAATTCCAAGCCTAATCCAGGCAATCTAACCCAAAATATAGCTTTAGATGTTCTTTGATATTTTGGGCGAAAATTAGATACCCAATTTCTGATTCTTAATACTTGATTTTGAACTTCCCACAATCCATTCTTGATATAACGACGATCTACTTCATTGTCAAGCTTAATAGTAAAAAAACCTTTCCCCAATGGGATAAGCTTACAATTACCTACCAAATTCCATTGATTTCTCAATATAACAGCAGCATCAACAAACTTGATTCTCTGTAATTCTAATCTACCTATTAGTGAAAATTTCCAAGGATTTAAATCCTCTTCAAAAAGATCATCAGGCAAATTAATTGAAGGAAATTTTTTCTCACCTTCATTATTAACGATTTTAGACATATTGATATTAGATTTAAGACATCAATCCAACCATCTAATCACCAGTAATGGATTGAAGTAGTAATGGATTGAAGGAAAAATTACCTGAATCAATGAAGACATAGAAAGATCAGATTCGTGAAAAAAATTCGCTGAGTCAATCACCGATTCGCAGAGCGTGACTCACTGATTCTCAGTAGTAGCAAAGTCGAACACCTTAATTTAGGTTTATTAAGGTGGGAGCCGTCTTTGACGGCGAAGGTGAAATACCACTACTTTTAACCTTATTTTACTTATTCCGTGAGGCGAAAGCGGGGCATCGCCCCTATTTTTAGATCCAAGGCTAGCTTGATATGCCGATCAAATGAAGACATTGTCAGTGTGGGAGTTTGTATGGGGCGGCACATCTGTTAAAAGATAACGCAGGTGTCCTAATATGAGCTCAACAAGAACAGAAATCTCGTGTGGAACAAAAGGGTAAAAGCTCGTTTGATTCTGATTTCCAGTACGAATACGAACCGTGAAAGCGTGGCCTATCGATCCTTTAGACCTTCGGAATTTGAAGCTAGAGGTGTCATAAAAGTTACCACAGGGATAACTGGCTTGTGAAAGCCAAGCGTTCATAGCGACGTTGCTTTTTGATTCTCAACTATTGCAAAAGTAGATTCTTTAGAAACAACAAATGTTAATCCAAAGCATGGGATATCAAAACCCTAGGCTAAGCATATTCCATCAATAGAAAATACAATTGTTTAACAAAAATCATAAAATATGTTTTCAATCTAGGAAAATAATCATAATGAAAATTGCACAAATTAAATATTTAAGAATTACCACTTTTTCATTGGCAAGAGAGCTTCCTCCATCGCCCCAAGGATTGGGTTTAGCCCATCATTGTGTAAACTTTCTCAAAATATAGATTCATGCTCAAAAATTGTTTACAAAGATGAAATGGAGAGAAAATGATGAAAACCGGGTGTTTGCAACGTTTATAATTGTTGCAAAACACTGTTACAAAGAACGATAACAAATATGCATCACTGACTCTGTAGCACTACGACCCTACTAGCTCTGTCGTTTACAATGTTGATGAACGACGGTTTTTGGATGTCTGTTCTTCGTGTTATTCGTCTTCCACAGGAGCAGAAAAAATATTCTACGTAACTCTCGATTCTCACTCTGTTATTGCTCTAAACTATCCCAAACTCTCCGTACCCCCTGTTTGACTCTACAACACCTATTTATAGCTTACAAGGATCAAAATATTGTAGCAATAACTCCAAATTATCCCCTTTCCTTATCTGCAGCAGCACGGGAATAATTGTGTTTTCCCTCCTTCTACGCGTTTGTTGAGAGTGAACACCGTCCAAACTTGTTTCTAACACGTTATAGATGGGGTCAAAACTCCTTATACCTCGCGAAATCCTCAGTTACATCACATATAATCCCGATAATAACTTGACATAATATGCTTGCCATGTTTTCTTCGTTTGGAGAATAAATCCCCTTTTATTACGTGAAATCTTCAATTACCTCCCCTATTTACTCGTAACAGGTTATCACCAAACCAAATCTTAAAGAATCCCCACGAGAATATCTCCCTAATCACTGCCAAAAGATTTCGCAGGTTTAAAAAAATTTCTTCCCACCAAAAACAGATTTCAAACGATGAAGAAGGGAGTCGCCCTTAATCCACTGCACGGGTGCCTTTAACACTGGGTGCCTTTAGTATTTTTCTCCGGGGTCCAATAAAATACTTTTTTGAGCAACTTTTTCCACACAAGTGTATTCCTCCAAAAACACCTACACAAACATAAAAACACCATAACAAGTACAGAATCAAGCACTAACAATAGAGACACTGAGGACAATTCAGACACAAAAATGTGTCTATCAGCTAAGGGAATCAAGTGCGTAGTATCCTGCTAGGATCAAAGACGTAAGGAGCGCAACTGTACCTTGAATCAGTGTGATATTAATTAATGTTCAACTATAGTCAAGACCAAAGTTACTTTGTAGTAGGCTAGTGTCTGTAGCGGCTTAATACAGTGTGGTGTTTAATCTGTACTAGGTATCGGGGTTTTTATGCATTTGCGGTTTCCTCGTTAACAAAATTTCCGGTATCTTTATTATTTTTATTCCGTATTATATTTTGTTATATAATTGAAATAACACAGGTTGTGCGTTGTATCCATCAATTGTGAAATCCAACCTTTGGTTGTTGATTGGAAATTGATTGATCCTTGGATATTGGTCTTTGGTACCATCCAAGTTTATATCTCTTGTATTTGATAAAGACTCGCAAATTTTTATTTGCTTAAGTATAGATCAAATCGAGAGATAGAGATATTAACTCATTGATATACTTTTTATTAAGATTGAGTCTGACTGTCTAGTTGATTCTCTTAAAAGTATATTAGAGTTAGTTCGTACAGATTGCTAATCGAAATATTGGGTGAGGTTGTTAGACCCCCATTTTTTCACCCACGACTACGGAAATAAATAAATTATAAATAAGATATTACACACAAACCAATATATAAAAGTAAAATAAATAAACATTTGTTATATTCAAACAAAAAGATACCTGGATAAGAGCAACACATCCCGTAATTTGTGTTTCGTTCCACCTAGAAGCTTTGCAAAGATATTATATGACACTATCAAGGAGAATGGTTCCCCATGAGTACCTAGGTACCTTGTTTGTTTCCGGATCGAGACTAAAAGTCTTCAACCACTGCAAATAACAAGCATTTACCTTATATCCTGAGAAATCTGGAAAAAAGACGGTCCCAAGAGCGTGCAACAAGTAAGTTATAGCTGTATGTCTAGCTCTTTATGCGTACATCACCACCTCTCCACTAGAATTCTTGCGGTCATAATCCTCAAACTTCTCCCTCAGACGAACCATATTAATCTTCCTTGCCATATTAACTATTTCACGACGTTCATCCGGCAGACTAAATTCCCTTTTAACTCTAGGCGCGGCTCCATACCTTATATCAAACTCTTCTTCCGCTTCATCTTTGCCCCACCCAAGACAGTCTTTCGCCAAGACACCAATATAATCAAAAGGAATAGAATTGTTGAAACCCTCAAACACAACCTTTCCTTCCAAAGAAAGACCGGTGATTTGCTTTGCATCATCCGGAGTGATAGTCATCTCGCCGAACGGGAGTACAAAAGTCATGGTTTCGGGACATAATCTTTCTCTAAAATCACAAACGGTCACAGTATCATAGGTCTTCTGTAAATCCTCGATTCCAGACCATAACCTCGAAGGTTTTACCAAAGCTACCACATATGGATGCTCTTTCTCCAGCGGACAAAACCTTCCTTGTTGGTGCTTTAGTTTAGGGACCGTTTATTAGGAAACTACAAAGAATATAAAGTTGTTATAATTAAATATCCATAATAAAATGAAAATAACATATATCAAGTTTGATTTATTACCTTTGCGGCATAGATCCTAGCGGCCCATGATGACTGGTAACCAAACAAGACAGATCTATCTTTTAACTCACCCCAAGGTCTTCCATTCTTCTTGGGAGGTAAAAACACCATGGCATCAATGATTTGTCTTGTCGTTTCTTTTGGTGCATACTTGTTCTTTCCCTCTTCTCCTCCTCAACTACAGATTTACCTTTATCAATAGCAACACCACTTGTTTTGGGCAATTTTTTTCTTCTTCTTCTTCTTCTTCTTCTTCTTCTTCTTCTTCTTCTTCTTCTTCTTCTTCTTCTTCTTCATTTGGGTCTCCATAATTTCTTTTAGAAGTGCAAACTCCAACTTCAGTTCCTCCAGTAACAGCAAGTCTAACTTTACTTCCTCTACCAACTCCACCTTCACTTCCTCCACTAGTCACAACTCCACTTGCATTCCTTGCGTTTGAACCCAATGGTTTTGTGTGACGAGGTTGCGGAGTCGGGTCACTATAAGGTGTTACTTCATGTGATATTTTATTCCTCTTTTATTTTACTCTGTTCAAAGACAAACAAAACCAAAAATCAAAAACAAATAAGTGATATACACATTTTTGTGTCTGAATTGTCCTCAATGTCTCTATTGTTAGTGCTTGATTTTGTACTTATTTTGGTGTTTTTATGTTTGTGTAGGTGTTTTTGAAGAAATACACTTGTGTGGAAAAAGTTGCTCAAAAAGTGATATTTGTCCCCCGAGGAGATTTGCTATTCGGACTCTCAGTTTGGATAAGGGGCGTACAGCTGCTTAGGGGCACCCTATTTACTATTTACACTTTAGTTCTATCAGCACCCTGTCCAGCTGCTATGGGGTACTCCATCTTCCTCACGTAAAAAACAGTTTTGGCGGGAAAAAGAATTGTTAACGGCATAACTCCTGGATTAATTTTCATTGAGATTTCATGCGAGATTTTCTATAGAATTGGTTGAGAATATCTTGTTAAGCTAAAACAGGAAAGGTAATTAACTTGAAATCAAAGAAGAAGGCGTTTGTTGACCTCAACCATGCACTAGAGTTCCACGGCTCTGTTATTCTCTATCCCGAGTTATATGCTATTTTAGGAAATTTGGCGTGTGTTTGACGCTGTCTGGGAGAAGAAATCAAAGTGTTTGAAGGGTGTTGACGCATTAAGAAGAAATATAACCAAGATAATGCCGTGATTGGTGACAAAAAGGGAATTATTCCCGTGATCTACATGAAAAATAAATAGGACATTTTTAGAGTTAATGCGAGATTTGGAGTAAGTATATAAATCGATGGGAGGAATCGAGGAGGGGACACAGAGAGTTTGGGGAGAATTTAGAATATCACATAACCGAAAAAAAAAAAAAAAAAGAGTTGCAGAGGAGAATAGTTTGCTGCTGGTGAAGAAGATACGAAGAACATAAGACGCTAAAGAACCGTTGTTCATCTACAGTAACAGCGACAAACCACTAATAGTCGCAATGCTACAGTGACAGTGACACTGTCGATTTATCGTTCTTTGTAACAGTAATTTTGTAACAATTATAATCATTACAAATACCCGGTTTTTAATCATTCTCACACTTTCATCACTTGTAAACCATTTTTGAGCATAAATGAAATCAACTTTCGAGCGTTTTTCCAACATGATGATGAGCTAATTCTCCCACAACCAAGGCAATGAGGAAGTTATTTACGCATGAATAGTTGGTAATTATTTTATTTTATTTTCTCTGATTTATAATTCACTCAATCACTGCTTTTGCAGAGCTCTAAATTGTTTGCATAATTTTCTTAATTAGTTGTGATTCAATTTGATAGGTTATACTTTATTTAGTCAATTGATAATCTATGCTTAGGGAATACAATTGATATTTGAGAATTTGCCTGATTATTTGTGAATTAAGAAATAAGGGACTAAAAAGATAATTAGAGTTTTGGATTATTTACTATCATTCGTTCATGTGTAATAGTGGAATCAGTGTCTTGGTTATTTTTAATATCTTGAAATCAATTTTGCATTAAGTTTTGTATATTTTTAAGTTTTATAAGTCTAAAATCTATCGCTTTCACAAGTCTCAACGAACCTATTACTACAACCACATAATTGAGGATACATCAATAAGTAAAAAAGGTTGGGAAATCTAGACATAACCAAGCCGTGACACTGAAAACATCTAGGAAAAATTAACAATGCAAGGCGTAAAAACAATTACGGATGGGATATTTAGTAATCGACCTAGACGTAAAACCAATAACGACTCGGAAACTTAAATTGCGGTTTGGTTACTCAAATTATTATTTTTTTGACTCAAAAAAGGCTAATTTTATTAAGAAAACCAATGCATCACTAAGGAAGTAATGACATTGGAAAATAATACAAAAATCATAACCCAAGTAAGCAACAAATTAGTCGTTGTAATTACAAAAGAAAGAAAAAACCAAAGAAACCAAGTTGAGAAGCTACTTAGTGAATGACAGCCTCCCAGTTATGCAAAACCATGCCCAAAGAAATTCTTTCAAAGATGCTTGTACCAACACACCAATTGTAAATGAAATACTTGACACTATCTATACAGATGGTTTAAGTTTCAACACAGTAACAGAAATGGCTAGGAAAAACCTAGCCGTTACACACTAAATAGCTGGGAAATAAAACTAACGGTTCATAAACAACATTACGGATAGGAAAAACCTAGACGTAAACACTACCTCTGAAAAAAAGTTTCGAACACAAAAGAATATACGGCTAGGAATAACCTAGCCATAAACAACTTGTTGAGGATAGGATTTCTGAATCTCGTATGCATCGACTATTTTACGGCCGGGAGTTCTTACAGATCCCAACTGTAAGACATATTTACGGCTTGGTATTCTTAGAGATCCCAACCGTGAGACTCATTTACGGCTGGGATAACAAGAACTCCCAGCCGTAAGCAGTTTTAGAAACTATTTTTTCAGACCTAAATTTTTCAAAACCAAATGAATAATCAATAAAAAAGCTTAAATAAATAGTGGGTTTTTCGATTCATACCTTCATATTGCAGTCATATCAGGAGTCTCGGCTGATTCATCTCCTTCATTCACTTCTTTCTGATCTTCAGTTGATGAAGTTGATTTCTCTACTTCATGTGGAGGTGGATTCGATGAAGATTGACCTAGCTTTTCCTTTGGCTTCATGGTTTTATAAAATGAATTTAATCGACGATGATATTTTTTTTTGAATCGACGATTAATCGTTTCAAACGAAGAAGGAAAGAAGAAGAAGAAAAAAAAAAGGGAGAATATGAGGAGAAGAAGAAGAATAAGAAGAAGAAATGAAGAAGGGCCGGCCATTTTTTTTCTTTTAATAATTTTTCAGTTTTTATTTTATTTATTAGATTAATTAGTTAATGGGAGGGTAGAAGGGTAATAAGTTAAAATGATTTAAGGTATTTTTGAACTTTTACATAAATTTGGTCTCCCCATATCCATGTTTTGGTTGCAATTAGTATTTTAATCCCCCAAAAGTACAGCCCCCTACATCCCCAATAATAAGATTCTAAAAGAATCGGATTACATGGGATGCCCACATAGACCGATTCTTAAGGTTATCAAAATTCTGGATTTTTTTGTTTTCTCAGAATCGGACTTTAAAAGTATCTGTATAAACTGATTCTGGACACTTACAAACCAGGTGAATGAAATTTCCATAATTGGTCTATGTTGTGCACCCCTAAAATCTGATTCGGAAATTGTACCCCTGGAGAACTGTCAAAATCAGATTTTATATAGGTAAACGTAAACCGATTCTGACTGAAAAAACTGTCAGAATCCTGCAGTTTGTAGTTGGTTCTTTTGTCGCGTCTTAGGCAAACACAAATAATTTTCAAAACAAACCAGATTTAGTCATTCATAAACTAGGGTATATAACCAAACATAACTCGACAATAAGTTTAAGACATAAGTTTTGACTCCATACTTATCCATAGTTAAACACATAAGTTTAGAAAACAAAGAAATCATCCATTCATCAACATCTTCATCACCATCAATATCCCCACCACGACCACGACCACCTCATTCTCATTTAGCAGGTTGGGCGCTTCTCGATTCACCTTGAGACTTCCTTTTTGCGATGATTTTCGTCATATTTTTATTTTTCTGGTTGACCACCTCCGCTTCCCTAAACTTTGCACCCGCTTTTACATCTTCGAGATTGTTCAATTCATCAATCAGCTTTTCATTAGCCTTAATATTTTTTCCTTCCCTAATATCTAACATTGCTTGGGTTATCAAGTACCTGACTCATCTTCTCTGTTTCCATTTTAAACAACAAACATTAAACAAATCATATTAAAACCATTAATAAACCGTAATTGAGTAACAATACGCACCAACTATTCGAGAGATGTATCTGGGGCCTCTTATCTACTCGTATGACTCGAGTATGCGAAACGTTGAGGTACCATCCCAGAATTGCCTCATCATCTGTTTCGAATGACCATCCATATAATTTTTTTGTACCTTTTCTCATCCCAGTATTCACATGATGGTAAAGGGTCGCGAACAACCTCAATATCATTATCCAATGACTCGTTTTTTTTCTCATCGATATTAAACTTTTTGTGCTCCTTTGGGATTTTTCGTACGTATCTGCATTATTTTGCGACTCTCGTCGGGTTGTACATTATTGGGGTGAAACAAAGGACCAAAATAATGTTCTTGATCGGCATACCCAACCATCTTTCCTTTTTCTTTAGTTGATACTTCCTTGTAAGGGTCAAAGACAACATCTTTCGTTGTCAAGTTGCCAAACTTGCGTCTCAACTTCAGATATTCCATATTTTGGGACTTCGACTTAATGTTGTATGTGTAGTTGTCTCCATAACACCTACCGTCCCATTACTTTTTCTCAAAAGCCCTTTCATCAAATATTGGGAAGTGCAAATATATCCACGCATGCAGAAGGGACATATTCCCTCCGATTTTGTTCCTTTCTCAACTCGTTCAACGAGTGTGCAAGGATGGCTGATCCCCAAGAGTATTTGTGAATCTTGTCAAATGGTTGCAATAGTTGAATAAAGTTGGCATTCACACGGGCACCAGAAACATCGAAGAAGATAATAGCTCCCAGGATGTAGAGGACATATGCATTGGACATAGCGAAGATACGTTCCTTTGTCATCTCTTTTCCTTCTGCACGAAGCTTTTTTGTTCCCATAAATAGGTGCCTCAAGCCCACGAGATGGAATATCCTATGCTTTGATTTACCTACTAGCATCTTTCCCTTGGTCGTTTCTTCATCCCATTGGAACACATTCTTGGTGAAGGCGTAAATCTTGGACCACTCAAGATCCTGCATGTAGTTTTTGTGCTTCACGACTTTACCTTATATGCTTACCACGGTAATCAACTTCGCATCATTTGGAATTATGGTCATTTCGCCAAATGAAAGATGGAAAGTACCCTTTTCCCCGTACGCCAAATGAAAGATGGAAAGTATATGTTTCCCCGTAAAATCTCTCTACGAATGCGGAAACAAGAGGTTTTTCGTAACCAAGAACCAAATTGTCGACCATAGCCAACAAACCCGTAGATTTGACTATCTTGATTACTTACTCAAATTCTCTTATGGTTGATTCTGGTGCTTCCAATGGCCAATTTTTCATCATACTCACTCAAGTTCCTGGCTTTATATTACGAACTTCATCCTTGTTATCCTATAAAACAAAACAAATCCGATAGACAATAATCAAAACATTGAACGAATTATATTAGAGCATTGCTCGGTCGAACTCACGAGTGTTTCTATCTCAAGATTGTTGTCAAAAGTATATCTTGATTTTTAGTCTACAATTAGTTAAGTCTCAGACTAGGATAGAAATGTGGTTGAGAAACAAAGGATTACAGCAGTCATCATTGTGTTCTACCGTTTTAAGTCGAAGATCAACTGAAGCTTTTGGAGAACTTTATCAACAAAAGGTAAGTGAAGACTGAACTACCTATATCTCAAGTTATATTCACTTTTTTATCATTATGAGATGATATTGCATAACTAATTAG
Source organism: Papaver bracteatum (assembly GCA_023529315.1). Lineage (NCBI taxonomy): Eukaryota > Viridiplantae > Streptophyta > Magnoliopsida > Ranunculales > Papaveraceae > Papaver > Papaver bracteatum. The sequence goes on from JAJJWX010005152.1 coordinate 4,735,209, forward strand.
ACTAGTATGCATAGACAAGAATTTTGAGTCAAGTTTATCTTGATATTTCTCAAAATATAATGGCTAAGCTTAATGAACATTTGTTCATACTTGATGAATTTCGGTTTAGGTCAATTTATTGTTCAGAATCAAAATCGTGATTCAAGTTTATCATTAAAAAAGAGACTGCAAAAATGATATGTGTCATTAATGTTATCCAGGAATGTTTCTATTTGATTTAGAGAAATATAAAACTACTATTGATTCGAATACAAGACAGTGGTATCAGTTTTACTAGGAAAACTATTGATTTGTATTACATGTATTCGTACAAGTAGCGGAGTAGCTATATAAATATCGACTTATAGATTAGTGGTAAACATATTCATATGTATATCATATTAAAAATATGAGTGACTCGTGAAAACTAATAGGTGTGTATACTCGTATGCAAACCATTCTTGAATTGTAGTTACGAACCAGGGGTGAGTATCCAAATTGGTACGAAAGCTTAAACAGTTATGTGTTATAGAACTCGGTAGAGTTTCCGAACTGGTACGCAAACCGATCCAGTTCTGTGAACCCAGAACCGGTACAATCTTTGAGTTTCCAAACAGATAAGCAAACCTTAAAAGTTTTGTGAACTCCAGAACTTAGGTTTGGTGGAAAGTTTACAAACTGGTACGTAAACCTAAAAAGTTATGTGAACTCCGGAACTCGGTTTTGGTATAAAGTTTCCAAACCGATTTCTGAATAGTGAATGAATCGACTTACGAACTACTATGTATTTGTATTCGTACATCTATTAATCATGTCGATTATACTTTCAATTGTGTTTAAATTATTTCTTCAAGATAATTAACATTTGATTAATTCTCTATAAACACTAGATTTAAATGATCACATGTTTGTGACTTGGATTTAATGTCTTGTGTGTTCATGAAAATGGAGATTAAGCTTTTAAGTTCATACCGGCTAGTTTCGGCTCACCATGTTGAACATAGTCTTTGTACACGGTTCCGTTACAGTCTCACATAACCAAAGTGTATATCTTGTTTATGTAAATCATATTCAAAGTTTTATCTAGCATTGAATATTAATTGCTTGGTTCCAAAGATATCTTAGCTTAAACCTAAAGCAACCTATGCTTTGAATGTTTATAAAAGGGGAACTCCAAGCAACTGGGATCTTTGAATCCTTACACTACTTTTTGGTGTCCTAGTTGTATCTAAAGTCTTCTTCTCCAGAAACCCTTTTAGGGTTTTGCGACTATAAAGACAGGGATTCGTGAAGCCAAGTCCAGTCATCTTTCCTTGATAACTTGAGTATCCTGATCTTGATTATTTGTAGAGTTTACTCCAACGATCAAGATAAATAGTGATCATCAAATTTTTCTTCGTCTCATACTTTGTTGATTCCACAATTTTTATACTTGTGAGGTGAATAATAATCTAGGATGCACTTCGGGTAGCATAATCCCATATTTTGAGGATAGTTAGACTTTTGTCCAATTGTTACCGATTTCCATCACCTTGATCATTCATTTGATTTTGATCATACATTTCATCATAATAAGGAAATCAATTATATAAGCTTAATTTATGGGAAGCAAATTTGGTTTAAAGTCTTCAATTGAGTTGAAGCAACTCTTAGTTGGTATGACGTCATCTAAGGGAATCAATTACGCGGAATCCTATTAGGATTCAAGAGGCGTAAGGAGCGTGAATTTACCTTAATTAGTGGGGATACCTTTTAGGGATCAACTACATTCTAGTCTGAAGTTAATTGGAAGTAGGCTAGTGTCTGTAGCGGCTTAATACAATTTGGTGTTCAATCTGGACTAGGTCCCAAGGTTTTTCTGCATTTACGGTTTTCTCGTTAACAAAACTTCTGGTGTCTGTGTTATTTCTTTTTCCGCATTATATTTTTTTATCTTTATAATTGAAATATCGCAGGCTGTGCATTGATCAATCATAGTAGAGAAATTCAACCTAGTTTGCTGGGTACGACTTGATTGATTCTTGGACATTGGTTTTTGGTACCGTCCAAGTTATCTATTTGTGATCAATGTTCTGAAAACCGGCCCGGACATCGACTCGGAAAAGTTACCGGGTCAGGGTCAAAAGGTTCAACCAGTGATTCAACCCGGGTTCACTGGGTCACATATATTATAAGCTTAAATATTGACTACTTACTGTAATACAAATGTGTAAGTCTAGGTGTATGTAACTTAATCATGAATCAACAAAAAAAAAATCACTCTTATTTACAAAACATGTGGTAGATAATTGGAGTGTCTCCCTAAGTAATATTCAATCAACCAAGTACTCAAGATTCAATAAGCAATTAGAGTTATTACAACGATTGCAAAGGCATCAGCTCATGGAGAGAAAAAATGCACCAACAGAGATTATCTATAATCTAAAATTAAACAAGACACCAACAGAGATAGACTAAAATTAAACAACACCAACAACATCCCTATTCATTATTAATACTAATCAATGTAATAACTAGTACTCATCGATGGATCAATGATAGAAATATAATAATATCAGATTATAATCCAATTGAGAAAGCAAATATGTTTAATGAAAAAAATGAAAACAAAATAGATTACAAAAGGGAAATTAAAGTTGATATAAGTTCACATACCTTAGAGTTAGAAATCGGTTGAGAAAGTAGCAGATCTAGACTAGAAGGAAGTGATTAATTTCTTCATTTTTGTTAAGAATTAGGTAAGAAAATCTTATAGTTACTTTTTCTTTCGCTTAGAATAGGGAAGATTGAGAAGAATCGAAGGAAAGAATTGAAAAGTCAATAGACTTCTGTTAGGTGTCTTAAGCCTAAGGATTATTGACCCATCGAATCGTTTAGGATACGGTGAATCACGGGTCGAAACGGCTGGGTCACCCGGTTCTCACAATACAAGCCGTTTTTTGGAGAATTTGCTGGGTCATCGGTGGAACGGCCCGAAAAAGTGACCGAGTCACAGTTTTACTGGGGCGACCGGCCGGACCGGGCTGGTTTTCAGAACATTGTTTGTGATTAAGTTCACGGAATTCAATTATGTAAACGTTCTAAGAGGTAGAGATATAAATTTTAATATTATTCCTTGATTGAGTTTTACTCTCAGAATTGTATTGAGTTTGTCCATACATATTTCCTAAGAAAAAAGTGGGTACCCTCGCATTTTCAGATAATAAGTTTCATCTTACATAACATAAGTTTTAGGCAGTTATTATGGTATGGTATACGGCAGCGGCCCAACTATCTTTGTACCCCCATAACAACTTTCCTTAATCACTGGGTAACCCCTGAACAAGATCATTAGGGCCGCGAGGAAATATCTTCAACGTGTCGGGCATGTGGTCCCCTTTCTTCTTCTTCGGACCATATTTCTTATCATCTTTCTTACTATCTTTCTTACCTTTTTCTTGAACTTCTCCTCATTGGACTTGTTGTTGCACTTGTTCTTTAAATTCTCCTCCTTGGACTTGTTCTTGCACTTCTCCTTCTTCCTCATCATCTTCCTTATCACTTTCTACTTGTAGATGGTGGATTTTAGATAAAGGCTAAAATTGTAACTCTGTAATTATACGAACTTCTGATCCAGCAATCAGAAGCAAGTATTGAGACACGGGTCTCTTATTGGACCTCTGACTGAGAATACTGTCTCTCAGAGTACATGCAGATATGTAGTCTCTCGGCTGGACAACGGCATATCTGCATTGAGACACAGGTCTCTCATCGAACCTCTGACTGAGAATACTGTCTCTCAGAGTACATGCAGATATGTAGTCTCTCGGCTAGACAACGGCATATCTCATGAATACTGAACACTTCAGTAATTACTTATATATAGAATCACGAGATTGACGGCTCCTAGACAACTTGCCTGCTAGTATAGAGCGATAACGTCTTCAGGATACAAACAACAGTTTTCCCTGACTATATAAAGGATATGATACTCCAACAAGTTCATGTCACTTAGAATAATTAATGCTCCTAGATAGCTTGCCTGCTAGTATAGAGCCATCAATTAATTATTCCTAAATTCTTGGATTCATCCACTGAATTTTTGAAAATATTCAAATATTTTCGTAATATTTTGTTACTTCAATCTATGGTTCTTCCCAGCAGAATACCATGGGTTAGTAATAAATATTCAACGCACGAGCATCTAAGCTACCTCCAAGTAAGCCCCGATTTAAATGGTGTAAGTGTACTCGACGATGATGCACTAACGATCACCGCACGAACGAGTATTTCAAAATACGACGAAACGATGAACCTATGCAAAATAGGAAGTAAAATAATAAATAATTAAAAAATTAACCAAGGCGCTGGGAGCATGGGCCCACCAACTGGCCGGCCGTGCCCTGGCCAATCCCACGTCAGTTTTATATTTTATCATATTTTTTATTATTTTCCCTGATCTTATGAAAATCCTTTCATTTGAACAAATATCCTTTGTTTTGAGGAAACTCCTCAGTTTCGTGGTGTTTCCTTTGCACCAAGGAAATAATATAAAATTGGGAAAAATATTGTGGAGCCGTGATTATTGTCCAACCAGCCATGCCTTGATCCCGGCCGGCCCCACACCTCATGGTTCCTCATTATTTTATTATTATTTCCCTAATCTCATGAAAACTCCTTGATCTCATGGTATTTTCACAAATCCATGAAAAATATAATATAAAATTGGGGAAACCCATGGGACTGGGCCCAAGCCGGCCGGCCATGCCCTAGTCGGTCCCACACGCCCTTTATATTATTATTTTAAGTTTTCCTTGGTCCCATGAAATTCCTTGATTTCATGGTATTTCTCTCAAATTATGAAAATTCCTTCAAATCATGGAAAAATACATAAAATTAAGGAAACTCGTGGGACTGGGCCCAAGCCGACCGTCCATGCCCTATCCGATCCCACACACACTTATTTTATATTATTTGCTTCCTTGATCCCATGGAAACTCTCTCACTTTAAGGAAACTCCTTAATTTCAACAAAATTCCTTGGTTTCATGATATTTTCATAAAATCATGAAAAATATTATAAAATTAGGAAAAGGCACCATGGGACCATGGTCATTGGCCGGACATGCCTTAGCTCCAGCGATCCCATGCCTCATGTTACTTCATTTTATAATTATTTTTCTTCATCTCATGAAAAGTTTCCTCAGTTTCAGCAAAACCCTAATTTTGTCATATTTTCTCAAATGGATGCTCAACTGCACGCCAGAAAATATCAAAATTCTCAGGATTGTGACACGGACGTGTTGACAACGTGAGCATGTTACCTTGACCAACCAGGGTTGGCTCCTTGGCTCGCAATGAGCCGGTCCCACGTATTTTCACGATTTGACCTAATTTGCGCAATTACACGTATTAGGTCCAAAACTCTACCAAATAATTTTGGATTTTCATGGACTGATCATCAGTCGATCCCGCGACCATCTTGGGACAATTTCATGACCCTTGGTCAGTCCCTCACATCTTCATAATTAATTAGGTTTTATCACCTAAGGCTCATGCATTTTTCGAATAAATGATTAAACCAGCATTTAATCATTATTTCATCAAAAAATCACCAACTCTTCAAGAGGCCTTGGAATTTGCTCACACAAGCATACGAGAGCTACATGGTTGACCCACGTTTCAATGTAGCTGGTCCCTCCTCCATTTTATAGTTAATTTTTAATTAACCATGAATTGGTCATCAATTGATCAAATTAGGGTTTCTGAGTCCAAGGATCATAATTCCAGATTCGAATACTAATAATTTTACGACGATCTCATGATCAGTATTCTTACTAATTATGCTCGGTAAAACTACCAGTGTTTTAATTAATGTTTTATTTTGGTCACACTATCAATAATTCGTCAGATGAGCAACACTTTCTCAGATGAGCAATATTTTCTCAAACCAAGGAATATTGGTTCAATATTCAACAATTCATCGAATGAGCACACTAGTATAGAAATGGCCTTTAGCCACGCCAAATATAAATTTCCATGTTACATCTTTTTGTTTTTGGCGTGTCTATAGGGTATACTTCTACCCTATAAACACGCAATGTACAATGGGCGTGTTCATATAAGTGCTTTCAGCCACGCCAGGGCTACTAGTGTGTCAAAATTTCAACTGTTTAGTCACGTTAACTTCAAATTTTTGATTGGGCGTGTTTATAGATCAGTCTTTGGATATATTAGGTATTGGGCGTGTTTATAGACCAGTTTATGGCCACATTAGGGAGTTGTGGCATGTCCAAAAGGTTAGTCACGCTGTAGGAGCAGAATCTCGCAACAACAACGCTCTTGCGAAAACTTCTACCACACATGGCAAGTGTCGCAGATTGATTACCAAAATGACGCAACAAAGGACGGAAGACAAAACATGAAGAAAGACGTAAAGATTTTATAGAGAAAGCTCGCAAGAAATATAGCAAGAGAAATCATGCGAGATATTATAGAAACCTGCAAGAAATCACAATGATGTTGCTGCGATATTACCGCAAGAGTTCAGATCCGAAATTAGGGGAAATGTGAGCTGTCAATGAGCTGTCAATGAGCTGTCAATGAGCTGACATCCACAATGTAAAGAAGAGAGCAGGAGAGAGAAGGGAGAGGAGAGAATTTTAGGAAGAGAGAGAAAGTTCTTTTGCAGAGAGAGATTTTTAGAGAGAGAAACTGTAATTTCTTTATCATCTTCTTCCCCAAAACTAGATCTAGAATTCTTCCAAGAACTCCATTAATGGAGATAGAAAATGTAAATTAATGTAGTTACAAATTATTATAGTGAAGATCCGTGGATGTAGATCACATTGATCGAACCACGTAAAAAATCTTGGTGTTTATTTATAATTTTAGTATTTTTATCACCATTTTTATATTTAGATCTAGGAATTGTTATCAAGATTTGATAAGGGGTGTGTTGTAGGAATTCCTGCAACTACATTTTGGCGCTAGAAACAGGGACTGCTATTTGATAGATTGAAGAAGATTCAAAGAAATTAACTATTGGAAGAGTTATACATCACTGGATCTAAAAGATTTGAGAGGAAAAGTGGAAGTTTCAATGGAGAAATTGTTAAGGAAAAAGAAAAAGAAAGAGATATAGAAGCTAAACAGGATTAGATTCAAAGAAATATTTAAATGAAATGGAACGGCATCATATCACCGCTCAAACAGGACAAATTTTTTCTTATCTCTTTAGTTATATGTTCATAATATAGATCTGGAAGATTTGGAGTTTTAAACTATTAATCTCTTTAATTTTCTTATCGAAATCTTAGATCTGGTGGTTTATCGACAAGTTCTGGGAGATTTTTATTGCCTACACAGTTCAAAATGAGTTTTCAAAAGCAATTTTGCTACAATCAGACCATGTTTTACAAACTCATACAATAAATTTTACAGATCCTTCTTTGCAAAATTTTCATTTCAAAATGAATTTTCTTCGCAAAATGTTCTTTTCAAAAATGGATACAATATTTAAAATTCTTTTCACAAATTCTTCGTTGCGAGATTCTATGTTGAATACTGCGAACGATCACTGTTTTATAAATATATCTTAGGAAAAAATTATTGATGAGGATAAGACCTTAGCCACGTATCATTTTCAACTAGGGGAAGAAATGGTCTTTTACTGTATTCGTACAGCTAATGATGAACTTCATGAGAATGAATTTCTCTTTTACAATTTCCTTGTTTACCGCAAAACTAATATATTCATTCGTAGCTGGTGATTTACTTCGCAGAATCAATTTGTTGTAAGCAAGAAAAAAGATAAATGGTCAACAAATGACAGAAAAAGTAAGTTTACATTTTCGCAGAGAAATAAAAGGCAGAGGAGCACTCACAGGAAGCGGAGACGAGCGTGAATAAATGCAAATGGGTCATTTGGATATACTTTTGTAAAACTATTCCGTGATTGTTCTGCGAAGAAACAACTTATTAACTGCAAGACTACTTGACGTACCATAAAAATCTCTGGACAGCGAATACAAATTTCTGCGAAGAAATGTCTACACCTGCGAAGATTCAAACAATTAAATATGTGCATTAACAAAAAATGCACAACATGTCTAGCAAGACATAGTGTTACACCAATATAGCTGTGTAGACCTTCCCACACATTCATAACATGCTGCCATAGTGTGTATACAGAGAACAAAAAGCTTTCCCGCGAAAGTGGAAAAGAAAAATTATGACGCCAACCTGCGAAGAAGTTCTGCGAATAATTAAGAAGGAGAAAAGACACACAAGCATAGACAAATTTGCAGCATCAACAGTTCTTTTCACAAACAAAAGTTGGTACGATGGTTAGAGGAAAAAGCTACAACGGTTGGACGTTTTATTCTCGTGTTCAAAGTCAAATATCAAAAGAAGGAAGGCGAACAAAGACTCAAACAACAAAACCAAGAGAAAAGGAATGAGAAGAAGAGAGGCAAAGTACTTGCAGGAAAATGTGAACGAAATACCCATTTGTCATTCACATATATTAACAAACCTATGAACAATACTTGCGAGCAACACAGCCAGCGGCATGGAGAAGAAAAACCGCAAAGAGCTGTTCACTTCAGCAAACCTATCAGCAAGTAGTATGAAACCCATCAGCGAGGAAAGAAACAAAATTTACATTTTCGCAGAAAAATCTTTAACGTTAAAAAAAAATATGTTATAATACCCAGTACTTTGTCAAAAGTCAGACTACACAAATGCTACACGATATTCAACTTTACTCATCAAATTCAAATGCTACACGATATTCAACTCATGGGCAGTAAATTAAGGAAATGAAACCTTATCTAGCATGGAACTGTTCATGGAAACACCAGCGAAATAAGATGTACAAGTAAAGAAGTTAGTATGAGAGAACGTCTTATAGATGTGAAGGAAAATGGAGAGAAAGAGTCATGTAGGGCAGATAAAACGCACAGAAGGGACAATAAAATGATGTTGCTTAACAAATGGAAAAATGTAGCAACGAAGGATACTATTTTTTCGCTGGATTGTTTTTTGCCTCAGGTCATTTTTCTACTAAGAAGACGACGGAAAGAGAGAAGAATATGACATGCTGCGAAATAAACATCCTGGCAAATGTTTATTTATTCTGCGAATGGATCCTGTGAAGAACAAAGAAAGTAAGGGCAGAGATGGAGGAGTTGCATCCGTCTAAACAAATAATTAAATCCACCAAAGGCAAGTTATCATCATTGCTCGTCAAGATAATACCAACGTCAGAGAAGTAATAAAGTTCAAGCGATGCACAACAAGAATCCATTATCATCAGTGATATATAGCACATGCTACTATCATTGCGATAAATGAAGTTGCGGCAAATAGCACAAGTGTTGCGAATAAGTTTTGCGATAAAATAAAAATAGGAGAAAAAGAAAAAGACGAAGGGGAAATTTATGAAAAGAACGGTAAAAAATACAAATAAGTTTTGCGAATCTCACCGCAACAACACAAACAGAAACTGGCACAAATGGTCAGGGATTTGCAATAGGAGTTAGTGTTTGCGTGATCAATTCTCGCTGTGTTCATAATTTTTCAAACTTTTTGGAACTACTGCAAAAGAGAAAGGAAGAATAAGAGAATGACAATATGTGTTTCTTTCACGCGGACAAAGACGCACAGATGGCTAAGGACGCAGAGAACAAACATCATTTCTCATGCTCGAATCTCACCGTGCTCGTACTTTTTACAATTTTTATTTCGTACTTTTATTTTGTTTCTTTCGAATCTTTTATTTGTTATGTTGTTCGTAACTTCACATGTGAATGGTGGTTATTTCGCAAGCGCATGAGAAGGGTGGTTATTTCGCAAGTTACTTAGATCATTTCGTAAGGGCATTTCACAAGAAGAAAGCAACTCATATACTTCGCAAGAGACAACAGCAAGCCGAAAAAGATAAGTACCATTTCCTTGAATATTTTATTTACAGAAGATAAAAGATTTTTGATTTTATTTACCTAAAGCGATATACTCGTAAGATTTCTAAAATTTCTGAGATTTAAAAACGTTTCAAAGATTTTTTATTAGATTGGCAAAAAGCGATACAATCGCAAGATTCAAAAAAAAAAATTTAAAGAATTCATCGCGAAAATTTAAAGATCTCAATAGTTTTCAAATATTTCAAAATTACAAAAAACAGAGAAATCAAATTCATATATTTCTGTAGAACATTTCTGATTTAAAGACGCGATATAATCGCAAGATTTCACAGGAGATTTTTATGATTTCAAAAGATTTTGCAGAGAATTTACTTTAAAAATGATATTATGAGAATGCAAACAGAAATGAAAGTATAAAGAAATGCGAAATTATCGCAAGAAACGTGAATAAAATTTCGCAACAGAGAAATGCAATTGCATAAGATGGCGGATTTAACGCAAGAAATGAAAGAATAAAGAAATGCGAAATTATCGCAAAAGACGCGAATAAAATTTCGCAAGAGAGAAATGCAAATGCATAAGACGGGCGCAAATCGCCTAAAAACATATAAGAATGGGACGAACCTTTGTGGCGTACACCCTAGTTCGCGGATTCTATTCTGTAAGAGGCAATGTCCTTAAAGTGCGTCATAAGGGGGGTATCTCTTTGCATGGCTATGGGAAAGGCTATACCGCTGCTGGAACCTAGTCATGGAGATTTGGGATTATATAAAATCCATCCGGGATAAATAACTTGGATTCTCAACTATATAAGGTTATACCCTGGTTGGGCGCCCGAGAGTTTCTCCTAAGGAATGCAACGTATGATCAAGGCGCCGAGGTACACGGTTGAGTTGTGGGTTCCCGGGATGGATGAACCTACCCTGGCCATCCATGGAAAGTCTTGGCTTACGATGTGTTCGGCCCGAAGAAAATCCCACTTAGGGTGCAGTGTTGTAACTATAAGTCATATAAGGCATAAAGGACAAGGCTGCGAAAATAACTGGTTGTTTGCAGAACCGGATGGGAAAGTGCTAGTCTTGTATGGCCGATGTATAATCCTTGAAGGGGCAACCGGGGGGAGAGATAAGGGCGATACCCTCCATTAGGGAGCTGTGTATCAAAAAAGACGGCAATGTCATGGGACTTTATATTCGTAAGAATATTTAGGCACGTCATATTGTCGCGTGACACAGACAGCAATGTCATGGGACTTTATATTCGCAAGAATATTTAGGCCCATCATATTGTCGCATAACAGGCCAAAAAGCCTTAAGAGAAATGATAAGGTGAGATCAATGGGTTTTTGCGATAAGATCAACATATAAGATAAATGAAATCAATGATAAGAGGATATAAATCGCAAAGACGTCATGCGATTTCATCGAAAAGACGGCAATGTCATGAGTCTTAAAAAATCAAAGAGAGACTAATCTCATAAGGTGGCTTAGACTTATCATATTGTCGCAGAGATCAAAATAAATGATAAGACAAGATCAATGGATTATTACATGTAAAAGTAAGAATGTCATGCGATCTTGTCGCAAACAAGTGGCATAATAAGACCTTTAACTAGGAAGGCAAAATAAGACTATAAGAGAGGTTATACCTACAAGCGTATAACAGATTGCTAACAACTTTATATTAGTCTTATTTCATTTATTGCATATTAATAACAAGAGGCAAGTATGGGAATGTATAGAATGAACATTATAATTTTCCGCAAAAAAAAAAAAAAATGAGGCACAAGAGAATGAACTTGCGAGAGTAAAGAGGAATACATACACTAGAGAAAAGCCAAAGAAATGGAGAATAAAGGCAATTTAAAGCTACATCAATTTTACCGCGGCAAAATGAGCTAAGACTATTCACATTTTGAGCCATTATTCGCAGCACTATTCACAACACTATTTGTGGGACTATTCATAATTCGCGGTACTATTTGCAGTACTATTCGCAGGACTATTCATAATTCGCAGTACTATTTGAGCACTATTCATAAATCGCAGAAATATTCAGAAATTAGCAGGGTTATTCATAATCACGCAGACTCATTCATAAACTCGCAGATTTATCCAGAATTTCACATGAATTGTGATTATTTCGCAGAATGTGATTATTTTCATAAAGTGATTACCACTTGAGGCAGAGGCAACATAAGAATAAAGAAGCAATTTACTCATTCAACATTTTCTCAAGGATTCTCCTTCGCAGATAAAGAACAGAGGCAACTATGGATTACCAAGAAAATATTTTATGTTCTTTATCTTCTCAGTAAGAATCATTTCTAAAATGGGCAAGAATTCTCACTAAAAATGAAGAAATAATTTCACATGAATAGAGGCAATACTTATGACTTTAAGAGCAGTTACTTCTTATATTTCGAGGATTGAGTACTTCTCATACTTTATACTTCATACTTCGCATACTTCAAAAGATGATACTTCTAATTATTTCTCAAAGCTTCAGAACTTCGCAAAAGAATAGAGGCAAGTATATACTTTTTAAGTTTGGTATTATTTCGCTCGTCCCTTCATCAACAAAGATCGGAGACTACTATAACAACAGATTTTTTCTTAAAAATTGCTCTTCAAGCAATATTAAGAAAAAAGAGGCAAAATGTAGGAGCAGAATCTCGCAACAACAACGCTCTTGCGAAAATTTCTACCACACATGGCAAGTGTCGCAGATTGATTACCAAAACGACGCAACAAAGGACGGAAGACAAAACATGAAGAAAAACGTGAAGATTTTATAGAGAAAGCTCGCAAGAAATATAGCAAGAGAAATCCTGCGAGATATTATAGAAACCTGCGAGAAATCACAATGATGTTGCTGCGATATTACCGCAAGAGTTCAGATCCGAAATTAGGGGAAATGTGAGCTCTCAATGAGTTGTCTATGAGATGTCATCCACAATGTAAATACCTATATAAAGAAGAGAGCAGGAGAGAGAAGGGAGGGGGAGAGAATTTTAGGAAGAGAGAGAAAGTTCTTTTGCAGAGAGAGATTTTTAGAGAGAGAAAATGTAATTTCTTTATCATCTTCTTCCCCAAAACTAGATCTAGAATTCTTCCAAGAACTCCATTAATGGAGATAGAAAATGTAAATTAATGTAGTTATAAATTATTATAGTGAAGATCCGTGGATGTAGATCACATTGTTCGAACAACGTAAAAAATATTGGTGTTTATTTATAATTTTAGTATTTTTATCACCATTTTTATATTTAGATCTAGGAATTGTTATCAAGATTTGATAAGGGGTGTGTTGTAGGAATTCCTGCAACTACACACGCCATTTAAGGTGTGGTTTTAAAGTTGGTTCATTAGACACGCCAGTATATGCGTGTCCATAGTGTACGATTGATTGACACGCCAAATTCAAAGTGTGGTCAAAAAGTTCTTCTTTGGACACGCCGGTATATATGTGTCCATAGTGTACAATTTATAGACACGCCAGTATATCGTGTCCATAGTGTAGGATATATAGACACGCCAAATTAAAAGTGTGTCCAAAAAGTTCTTCTTTGGAGCTAGTATATGTGTGTCCATAGTGTGCGTTCTATAGACACGTCGGTTTTATAGCGTGGCTAAAAAGTTCGTTTTGAAAAAACTAATAAAAATCTTTCGCCCATATTCGAACGCATGACCTCAAAGGATTTAGGTAACGTACCAATCCACCAAGATGCCCATCTTTAGATGTTTATGATTAGTGTTTTGAAAATACTAGATTGGTTGAACTACTCAACATTTAAATAAACACGCCAAGTTGAAAGTGTGGCCAAAAAGTTCTTCTTTGGACACGCTAGTATATGTGTGTCCATAGTGTGTTCAATAGACACGCCGGTTTTATAGCGTGGCTAAAAAGTTCGTTTTGAAAAAATTAATACAAATCTTTCGCCCATATTCGAACGCATGACCTCGAAGGAGTTAGATAACGTACTAATCTACCAAGCTTCCCAACTTTATATGTTTATGATTAGTGTTTCGAAAATACTAGATTGGTTGAACTACTCAACATTTAAATAAACACGCCAAGTTGAAAGTGTGGCCAAAAAGTACACCCAAAACCCTCAAGACTAATTCCATAGCTTTCTCTAAAATAGATTCTGACTTGCATGTTCTGCAAGTTATTGGGTTCTCCAAAACTATTTTTGCAAATCTTCTAAACACCTATAATCAAAATTTCTTTGGTAATCCGTTGCATTGGAATGCTATAAATAACTTGGGAGTCTGCAATTTGGATTCTAAAAGATCATACTCCTAGACTATGTGAGCTATCAAAATTTCCTCTCAGCTACCACACTTCTGGTAAGATATTGCATTGCTCTCTCAAGCATTCCTGTACTAATATGTTATTATATCACTATAACTTCAAAGTTGCCTATGATACCAGTTGGAGTAGTTCATATGAATGCCCAGATAAAACTATTAACCCCATAAAACAATTTCAAACCTTCATGATAACGAGAAAATTTCCAAAGGTGTCTATTTTTCTTTAGTTATTACCAAAAATGTTATAAATTACCAAAAATGTTTGAATGTGTACCCATTGCTTGATATTGTGTAGACAATATAAAGAATCCACACCTATAATGTGTACACATTATACCTTTTTCGGAATTTTTAAGAAACTAGACATTTTTAGTAAATAGTTTTAGAAATATAAGTTGGTACGGAAAATTAGAAAACAGGTTTTTTGGGAATAACCCCTTTCAAATAGACACAAACCCCTCAATGGTTTGAGCCTTATTTACTATAGTCACCATATCAAGCTCAAAACCAAAATTAAACACAACAGCCACTCAACAAAGCATAATACAATAACCCAGAACCACATATACATTCAAATGAACATCATTGTCTTTAAAACAAACACTATCAAATCCAAAATCATTGTCTTTAAAACCAACACTATCAAATCCAAAATTAGCACCACTAGCATTAACTGTTTATCCATGAGAAACATATGCAATATTCAGCCAAAAAACATTTACAGGAATACTTACTATACCATATGGAAGGGGATGGTTGAATACTGATCAAGCTCCTAGTGCAACCCCAGAGGTACCCACACCACTTCCAACAACCTTCTTGTTAGCTCCACTCCTTTCTGGTGCAGCCCTCCTCCTTGGCACATAATAGTTACCCCTGGGATGAGGCATAGACACTGCTACATCCTCAGGAATCTCATTAGAATTAGTTATCTCCCCTGGTCCGAAGATTGCAATATCATAAGCATCCTCTGCCAACTATCGCATCACTGGTGCCAGCATAAAGATATTGGGGAAGACTACCATATCATTGGGGAGACCATGAGTGTCATTCTCCCGAATCTTAGCTTTGCATGCAACTGGAACTGGTGCAGAATAGAACCCTTGTCTAGCACCACCACAAACCACCTGCTCTTCCCCTACAAGCACCACACCTTCATTAATCACAAACTAGCCTTTGTCAGGATGATCGCATACACCACCCACCCTTCATCATCCCCTTGGAGTTGAGGATCCAACGCATAAGCATTGGCACTATCATGCATAACAACCCTATCCTCTTTGACTTCTCCAACACCTCCAGCACCAACTTGCATGTTTGGATTTGGTTCCTCACTTCTGCTACTGCTTATCTCTACAACCTGTCAAATTGGAGAAATGGGGAATCCCAATCAATAACACCATCACAGTTATTAATAAAGCCAGTTACAATTACTAATAAAGCCAATTACAACTATGAAATTCACTTTCAACACCTTGAACCCAATAATTCTTCCATGATTATCAAAAATCAATACATGGTTTTCTTGTATATTCATCTTAGCCTTCTTTTCCTCTGGTCTACCCATGGATTCCTGATTTGTAGACATGTCTGGGCGATCATTCAGATTTAGATATGCATTATAAACTCGCTTAGACATAGATTCAACAATTGGAACACTAATAGGATTTTGCGGAGATGGAATGTGGAAGTTACAGAGTTACATAATTGGAAATTATAATTGTTCTCTTCCAAATAGGCCTTATGGACGAGAAGACCAACAGTTAACTCATCTCCCCCATACTTTTGCAATCCTCAAGATCAATTAGTTGAGATATCATGGAGGAATATGCCTACTAAGTGCATGCAAAGACCTATTGAACACCACCCTAACTTATTGGCCGTTCAGAGGCGGAAGCAAACACTTGGCAGCTATTTGGTAAACGGACTCTCTAAGCGGTCTACCCGTGACCTGAAGTCGAAACCTAGTACTAAACTGCAGCTGCCCTCAACTATTTTCATCAGAGACGGGATTGAAGTGGCAAGTGGAAGCCCAATTATCTTAAAACTTATAGAAGAAGACACTGTCATCCTTCTGAACAAGCCCATCCTTCTGAAAAAATTAACAAAAATCTTTCGAACGCAATATTCGAACGCATGACCTCAAATAAGTTAGGTAACGTATCAATCCACCAAGCTGCCCATATTTAGACGTGTCTATAGGGTATTTTGAAAAAATTAAACTGGTTCTGCTACTCAACATTTTAATAAACACGCCAAATCAAAGTGTGACCAAAAAGTTATAGCAGGAAGAGCATTTTTAGCAGGTTGCAATGAAGACTCCCAACTGGTGCTGCCATCTCCAGATAAACATCAACTGGTGTATAAAACATTGAGAGTTAATTAGACCCCAAAGATAAATATTAAAGTTTGGTGACCTACCAGATACTCCCTTAATGGCAGTTCCAAAGAAGGTAAAAGTTTTAATGGGAATTAGGTGTTCAAAATAGGTCTTGATAGGGTAATGATGGTTATTAGAGTGAAGGGGATACATATGGATTTGAATAGGCGTAGTTAACAAAGTGACATGATGGCTAACTAAGCGCCATAAATGGAATTGAATTGGCACAATGGGGTATTTGAGGGGTTAATTAGCAGAGAGATTACCATTTTCAGAGAGATCTTTAACAGAAGAGGAAAGGTTTAGGTTTAGCAAACTAAATTGAGAGTATGGCTGATCCTGCCCAAAATTCAACCAATTCCATCGGAAATCTTCTAAATGCACCACCAATAATACCTGAATTTGCACAAGACAAGTCAATTCTCCCTTATTTGAGCATAGAGGAATTACAGCAGTTAAGAGAATATGCACAGTCTGAAATTGATCATCGGATTCAAGAGCAAACTCGTCAGAGAGAGGCAGAAGAGGATGTTCAGGAGTGGAAGAAAAGGAGATTTGAGGCTCTCTACAATGTATGGCTACCCAAGTTCTTAGAATGAAAATAACGGAAGGATGAGAAAAAGGCTGAGAAGCATGCCAAGACCCCAAAGTTTGGCAGTTCAACAGAAAGTGATTCCGAGGCCTCATAAGGGTATGAGTATGAAGTGGATACCAGTGACCTAGATTCGGATGCTGCGGAGGATAAGCAATGGATGAATTCTTATCATGATGAGAAGGCGATTTGAATATAAACTTGCCAATCCCAATATTTTTGCTCGCACCATGAGTGAGGGTGAACATGTTTGCAGTGAAGGTGAGTCGGCGAATCGCTGATCTCGATGATGAGTCAAGTGAGGAAGAAAGGGAAGAAGAGGATGAGGATAGTGATGATGAATCATCATCCAGAGGGACTTCTCCTGCACCATCTGATAGTGAGGACTATGGTGAAGAGGGTCTGGATACTGATAAGGATGAACGGTGGTAAGCTCATCATAGTTACCAGGAAAGGCTAGATTTTCAGGCATTGCATAAATCTTGAAAACGATCAACAAGTTTTTGCAAAACAGCTTTTCTGGTAATTTTCCTTCCTTCTACTCTTCCTGATGTTGGTGCGAAAGATGGTAAGTTTCTTTGTATTTTGAAAGTTGATGCAGACGGCTTTGGATTTCCTTTTATTTTGATTTTGTGGGCAAGTAGTAAGATACATGGAATTTTCTTGTGTTTGTATTGTAAAGTTGAAAGGGGTAGTCATTGTTTCAAGTTTGTAGTAATGGTTTGTAATGAAAGGGGTTTGGGTTATGGCCTTTTGGTGAAGGTATTTTGAGAATATGTAATGGTAGTTGTAATGGTAGAAAAAAGCTTTGATCTTTTGAGGGTTTGATAGTTGTGTGAACTTGTGGTGCTGATGCGGAAATTGAAAAAAATTGATATAATGCTCAATGAGCTGATAAATGTTAAAGGAATGTTTATAATATTGGACTTGTTTTTGTTATTGTCTTCTTGTTTTCCGTTGAATCCATTAACATACTTAAGCACCAAAATATTTTAATGGATTCAACAGCAAACAAGAAACAACAACAAAACCAAGTCCAAGCATTAGTACTAGTGTTTGGGATTAAAGGGTTGAAAAAGTTGTAAAGGAGGAGGGTTTGGGGTTCAGTTTGCAGAAGGTGTTTATGTATGTATGGTGTTGATGAAGAAGATCTTATAAGATGTAAGGTGATTTTGGGGTTCAGTTTGCAACAGGTGCATTGTTTGGATAGCAGCTGGGAGAGTTGCAGTGGTTATGATTGGTTAAACTTTTTATGTCAGGTAGATTAGTATTGTGCATCATTGAATTTTGATTGTAAAAAGAAAGTTATAATGGCACTGGTAGCCTGTCGGGTGTTTAGAAGTCGTATTCTATTTGCTTTGTCTGTAGGAACATAATATCGCAGGATCAGTAGTCTTGCGAAGTTAACAACAACACTCTTGCGAAATTTTAACAACTTATTACTGTTTATGGGTGAAAAATACTTCTGCTGGTGTTGGTAATTTGGGGTGTGTGGATGAGAAGTGAATCTAAACCCTAAACAAATGCAATGCATATGAGTGCTTTTGATTCGAGAGATCAATCTATACAATTCTGTACTAAACCAAGAAATGGTTGTTCCAGACTTATTTCGGTCACAAAGTGAAGGAGATGGGGTTGATCTTAGGGAGGGAAGCGAAGAAGGTGTTGAGATTGTGAAAATGAAGGCTTGTTTATGACTTGTAACAGAAAGGTGAGCAGGCTTACAATTAACGCAAGCAGGCTCTGGGTGTTTGAATACGTTTCGTATTAACACTAGGTTTCTGTGTTATGTTCTGTATTGGAAATAGGGAGGAGAACCAATTTATACAATTCATTCGAGCCTTATTCACGTCTCTCGTGGGAAGTGGAGGAAGTGGAGTGATGAAGTAGTGGGGTTGTTTGTTAGTGTCACATGATCAATCTTGCCCATTTCTCCTATCATCACTAACCATCCATGTCTTCCTGACACGTTCTTGTGATGGCGCGTTGCACGATGCACGTTGTAAACCTCCAGACCAATCCCCCAGTTTGTGACATGATTGATGTCTCGAGTATGTGGATCGTGGGACCTACAGAAGGTAGCATGTAATGCAAGTTAAATAACTAAGTTATTTATGAAGTCGATACGTGTAAAGTATCGTGTGTATTCTATACATGTTATGCATCGAATGTATTCGGCATATATTAAGCATCGTTGTTGAGCATTATGCCATGCCTATTTCATATGATAGTTTGGAGGCTGCGCTAGCAAGCCTTCCCTTGGCCAACCACATGGTGTGGTAGAGTGGAAGACGGTGATCACGGTGATACCTCACTGGTCACATAACTCCTATCCTAGGCCGCCCGTCCATGCTGGCGAAGTTGGATGGACGAGATGACTTGCGACCTACATCTGCGACCATCGGATTAAGGTTTAGGAAGTTCACGAGTGCACTCTTTCAGCTTGGTCGAATCCAAGACTGGGAGACGTTTCATGGAGGACCAATCAGGCATGCATGTAGACGGCATGCTGATGTCCATGTCCATGCTTCACTGTCCCATGAAGGTTTGATCTAGGCCACTCAAACTTATATGTGAAGTTGAGTGGTTGGTATCGATTTGCGATGGAAATCCTACGCCGCAAAGGATTCCTAAAGGGGCGATGTATGCCACCTTCAAGGCATGCATTTCGAGACAACCAAGCTTGGTCGGTCTCGGCCGATTAGTCTGGAATGTAGGTGGTAGGCTGATATTCACGCCTATACCTGACTGTCCCATGGAAACGTGCTCTAAGCCACTCAATTTTTCTGGCGAAGTTGAGTGGTCGAGATCAGTTTGTGATTTGGGAAGCGTGACCACGCTAGTTTGGGCGTGCGATTTGGAGAAACCATGCATGGTATGCCTTGTTCGGCCGGGTGAGGAGATAGATGGTTCTACGGTGATCATGTTGATGCTCACTAGACCTGCTCAGTTGTCTCATAATCCCTTCATTCGATCAGGATAAAACGGACGCTCGTGATCAATACAAACCCTAATTAGGGTTTTGGATGGTCGTACATCATGCCTTGTTTTGTGCGCACGAATTGGGACAACCAACCATGGTTGATCCTGACCGAATGTTCATGTGTGTAGACGGGCCCACGGTAATTGTGTTGACATGCTCCGGGCCCTTTGAATCTACATCTACACCCTCCATCTATGCATGCGAAGATGGATGGTTGAGATCGTTTTGCGACACATGTAATGTTCCGCAAACCCTAATTTAGGGTTTCTTGTCTATTTTTCTTGGTTTGGACGGTTTGGAAATCTATGCCACCCCTTTTGGGGAGGCCGACCATGCGGGGCCCGTGTTGGGTCGACAGTGAATATTCTAATACCTGCTTGGGGGTATTGGATTCGATCTGGACCATCCAATCATGCTAGTGAAGTTGTATGATCGTGATCGTTTCTAGACTTCTATGGACAGTCTAGACGCTCAATCGGGCTAGTATAACACATCGAGAGTTACATGCTCAATCGGGCTAGTATAACACGCCGAGAGTTACAGCTTGTACGGGCATTTCGTGCATGCCTCACTGTTGGTACTTGGATATTCATGCTACTCTGCTGCGAGTAATAGTCAGTCATCATGCCACACCAACAATAAGAGTCCTGCTAGGAACATCACAGGAAATACAAGGCGTTTTATGCATTAATCAATAATGCTAAAATTCACAGAATATTCGGGGGATTGTTGCTACGTGCTCCATTCTAGGTGAATTAATAAAGCGAAGAAGTATTCATCACTTATAAAATAATCTCATCCTCTGCAGGATGGTTACACAAAAAATTGGTTTTACAATTCTAGCCCTGAACTAAAATCCACCATCAACATAAGTCCTATGCCTAGCACATAATGGTTACACTATTGTGGGATAGGCATGAGATGGTGACAAATACATGGGAGGAAAACGAGATGAGGGGAGCTTACCCGGAAATCCTTAATCATCCGCTATTAATCGCGCATGTGAACATGTTGTTGCAAGCATGGAGTCATGAGTGGGACCGGTTTCCTTCTTTGGGTGTTTGAATTAAAATAAGAATCCAATCAAAAGAGGAATCCTTATCCTATTGGGATTCTTCCAATTCTCGTCTATAAAAGGGGACGACCCCTTTTCTTTTTATCACGATTTTTTGTTTGTTTGGCAGCTCCCGTTGCTCACATCTCCGCAGCACCGCCGACGTCCGCCGGCCGCCGCCGGTCATTCACTCACCCGCGACAAGGTGAGTTCTTCGTGATCCTTTTGTTACTCTTTTTTTTTTCATTGTCGCATGCAAAACCTAGAGCCTTAGGTTATAGTTTGAAGACCCATGAACGAACTTGTTTGCTCTTCCGCCCATAAACAAAACTGTGCATGCAACCTTAAACAAATGTGGGACCCGCCATACACGCCTGATTGAACGTGGGCCCCACCACGTACACCTGATCGACCAGCCTTGTGACCTCGTCCAACACCGGCTTGTCATGACCTAACGCCAGCTTACTTGACCGGTATGACATCAGTCTTGCTTGCGTGACCCAATACCTGCTTGGCCGAATCGTGGGCCCCACCTGTGCCTGATCGAACATGGACATGTTGCGTGCCTTCTTCACTCGAATGTGAACGTGGGGTGATGCACATATGTATTTTTTATATAACGGCTGACCTGCTTCTCCCTTAACACGAAGTAATGACTCTTTCCTTGTGCACTTCATTGTAGTTGTTTGAAAATGAACAAAGAGGCTCTTGTTAAGATGTCATCTGGGGATGTCGCCGTTGCAAAATCGGGAGGTATTGATAACTCCAGAGACATGCCGAATATAGATGATGAACTATTCACCGTTCCCTTTCCGAGCGTTAGGAAACATCCTAGCCACAAGATAATACTGCTTTCGAACTCAGAAGGTGAAGAGATTGTTGTGTCGTCCTCTCTATCATTCGTAATGAGATTATATCTTCGAAAAAATGAATATCCGCCTTCTCCTATTGACTTCAAGGTTTTCCACACTCCACTGAGCTCTTATGAGGGATAGATGAGGCGTATGCTGAGAAATGATACTATCAAGGACAACTTGACCAAGGCGCAGATTATTGAAGCTATTATGGCGTCTACTTCTCTTCACATTAAGAAAGATACCACAGGTTTGATCACTTTCATTTCCCGATGGCGTCCCTCCACACACACGGCTATTTGTAGATGGGGAAAAATGACCATTACCCTGGAAAGTGTAGCCGTGTTGATGAATCTTCCGATTTCTTGGAACTTCCATTACACGTTATCTGACGAAGAGAAGGTGACCCTCAAAGATATAATTCGAAAGGCTGGAGAGTATGACCAACATAAAAGTGATGTGAAATGCTTCTATACTTGGTGGGTGTCTGAGTGGTCTCCTACAAAACAGAAACCAGGCCAAAAACTGGATGATGAACATAGCGTGGTTACGTTCTTGTCCTTGTGGCTATCTCGGGACATCTTCGATGATGGTTCTGGGAAGAAGACTATAAAATGCGACCTTGTCATGTTTGCTATCAAATTGGCAAAATGTGTGGTTCTCCCCTTGGGTGCTTTGTTCCTTGGATCACTGTACTCTCATATGGATGCTTTGGCGGTAGACATGCATGCTTCCAATGGATATAAAAAGGTGGAAACGCATATCCACATTGCTTTCCTCCAAGCGTGTCTGCGGGAACACTTTAAAGGTTACGCTCATGTCTCCGCGACTTCACTCTCTGGTTTGTATGGAGGTTAAAGGATACTCCGTTGGCATAACAGACATCCAAAACCCGGGTTAAGACTTGTTGATTTTATTGACAATGTGTATGCTATAGACTTCCGCCCGTGGGGGCCAGTCCATTCTTCAGTGATCCAACCGTAAACTTATACCATTACTTCTGACATTATGTTGCACACTAAGGGAAGAACCATGAGTCATGGAGAAGCCATCTACCTTCGAAGTTGTATGCCAGGATATATTCCAACTTTCTTCGATGAGTCCCTCTCTGCGGTTTCTTACAACATTGACAGAGCCGCTCGCCAAATGGGATTCGACCAGGGTATTCCCTTCCATCACCCGCAAATGCCTCCGCCAGATATCGTCCCATCTATTCTCAATGATGACGTCTTCACACCAGAGCAGAATCTTCCATTCTTGCCCATTGGAAGAAAGACGATGGTAACTGATAAGTACAAGGAATTTTGGAAAAAGCATCTATTAGCTTTCCATACGTTCTCGGAAGAAGTTGAGACATATCCTCGTGACATGCCATCTCCTGAGATCCTAAAGCAGCACAAGTGGTTAAAGCACTTCCGGGTAAACGATCCAGAGTTAATGCTACTGATAACTGCATTCCCCAGGCCAAGAAGCAAGCATGCGGCCCCGTGATCCTAAATTCCTCTAATATGCAGGTATTTTAAACATCTTCGATCTTTTGATTTTGTCCTCTCTTAAGTAATTTCCATCAATGATGATTCTTGTTCGTGATCAGGGAATTCCGAAATAAAATGCTTTCGCAAGACTGGCACGTAACCATAGTGAGAAGTCTGGAGATACTGATCCTCATATCGAGAAGTCCGGTGATACTGAAAACTTTGCAGAAGATAACGAGGATGATGGAGGTTCAGTCCATGATGAAGGAAGCATCTTCGCGCGTAATGAGTAGCCTGATCATTCTGGAGAGCCAGGAGACGAGGCTATGAAAGATGCCAACCTCGATATTGTGAGGAATGATAATGTAAAAGCTTCTGGAAACACCGCATCCGTGATGGTTGTAGATGCGCCCCCTTTTAAAGAGCTGCCCGTGACTTCCGACGCGTTAATCGTGCATCGCAGTGCTGGTGCCATCTTTGACCCTTTTTTTGACGCTCCTTTCATAGATCATGTGTTGGTTGGGGGGTTCAGCGTGCCATCTAAGTACGAATGGTTATATACCAAAATATGGAAGAAGTATGGTCACATCACTACTACCAAGAAGATTACAAGTCGCTTAGCATTAGCCAAACGTGTCAAAGAAGCTTTATCTTCTATCCACAACATGAGCATCGTGACTGGGCGTACCGCTTCTGAAGAAGCAATATAAAACTGGGAGTTCTACCGGGACGTGTTCGTGAAGTATGAGTTTAATTCCTCCTGGTTCTGTGATGGACTCACTAAAATCCAGAAGCTTCAAGTTAAAACGCGTGAAGTCCCTTCTGCAGACAGAATCTCTTGCCATGAAGAAAAGATTGAAAGGTTGTCTCATGAGTCGAAGCTGGAATAGGCTATTCTCCAGAAGATGAAAGCCGCCCATGCAGAGAAGGATGAGTTGTTGCTGAAGGACTTCCATTGAATGGTTTATACCGTCTACTATGTTTTTCCCTTTCGTTTTTAGGAGTTTTTGAGTGATGTGAGGATTTCTTTTCACAACCTTGATTTTAGGTTTTGAACTAGTAGGTGATTGGATATTTGAACTAGTTTATTTTGAGATAGTTCTTTGTGAATGATTTTTTGAGAGAGAGATTATTTTGAATGAAATTTGCATTCTGGTTATGAGTAATATGGCTAATACAACAATATTTATATGAATTTGTAAATATCGTGCTAGCATGAAAGGAGACAAACATAGCGTCTGATCATTAAATCTTTCTCATGCGGAATGCCAAGTCCCTAATAAATTCTAAAACCACCTTGCAAAAATTGCGTGATAAAACTTACTTTCTTTTGGAATTCCATCGGTATGAATTTAGACCTCCCCTAGTTCTTACTTCGAGAAATTGCACACATTAATCTTCGGAGACAGGCGGAAAATCTTCGGAGCTAAGCTTCTCTTAGAAAATGCGCTTCAGGGCATTGCATTCATTGGTGGGGTGGTAAAGAAAACATTGATAGTGATAATATCTTGAATCTATCATCTCCTGATCAGTTGGTGGTCGCCATACCTGAGGCAGTTGGAATTCCCCGTCTTGTACCCACATCTCCAATAATTCCAAGACCTTATTCATGGAAAATGGGAAGTATGGGTATGTTAATCCAAGCTTTTCTTGCTTTGACGGACGTTGTTGTGATATTTCTTGATGACTGTGATATGAAGAACGTTTTGAAGTTGGGACGTGTGCTAACATATACGCTGCCCGCTTGGGTGGTCGCCTCCGCTGAGGCGCCACTTCTTTCAAATGTCTTGCGTCAACGAGAGTGTCATTGTCAAATGGATGAGTCAGGTGTCTCCAGCCTCTGTTCTCATGTGACTCTTAGCAGATTTATCCCTCTTCAGGTGGCTCTTCGCTTGGATGAAAAGTTGCGGAATATTGGGTAGCTTTCTGTACTTCGGCAAGGGTTTTGAGATATAAATCTTCCAGCAGGGTTTCATAGGCTGGCCCCTTTACTTTTTCTGATAAAGTTTGCGGCATTCCTGACACGTCCTTTCCTATGTAGAGTTGCTTTGAGCCTCCTTCGTTAGCTGGATTATGTTGTTCATTTCTACCTGGCCTCCTGGTGTGGCCACGTGTTCCTTCCGCGTCCTGATTGGTAGAAACACAATTTCTAGATAGAGATTCAACTGTGTCGTCGTTCGTGATACTCTCCAGGTAGGCATCTGCAGAACCTTCTTTCAATTGAACTATTATATCATTCAGAAGACGGAACGTCTCGCTCTGCCTTCTAGCGATACCAACTTGGTTTTCTAGGACGTCTTCTAGCATTCTGGCTATATTCTCCATGTGGTTTGTATCACTCGCGGCCTCCGGATAACTCGGCTGAGGAGAATACATCGTAAGACATAAACTGGACTTTGCAATTGAAAGAAATGAACATGTCAATGATTAAAATGGACCTAAGATTTATCCCCTTGAAATTGAGAAGATCGAATCGGGTATTGAAAGATGAAATTGGAAATTGGAAATTGGAAATTGATTTTGCAACCGAGAGATTAATCTCCCACTGTGGTCGCCAATTGTTTATGGGTGAAAACTACTTCTGCTGGTTTTGGTAATTTGGGGTGTGTGGATGAGAAGTGAATCTAAACCCTAAACAAATGCACTGCACGGGAGTGCTTTTGATTCGAGAGATCAATCTATACAATTCTGTCCTAAACCAAGAAATGGTCGTTCCAGACTTGTTTCGGTCAAAAAGTGAAGGAGATGGGGTTGATCTTAGGGAGGGAAGAGAAGAAGGTGTTGAGATTGTGAAGATGAAGGCTTGTTTATGACTTGTAACAGAAAGGTGAGCAGGCTTACAATTAACGCAAGCAGGCTCTGGGTGTTTGAATATGTTTCGTATTAACACTTGGTTTCTGTGTTGTGTTCTGTATTGGAAATAGGGAGGAGAATCTATTTATACAAGTCATTCAAGCCTTATTCACGTCTCTCGTGGGAAGTGGAGGAAGTGGAGTGATGGAGTAGTGGATTTGTGTGTTAGTGTCACACGATCAATCTTGCCCACTTCTCCTATCATCACTAACCATCCATGTCTTCCTGACATGTTCTTGTGATGGCGCGTTGCACGCTGCACGCTGTAAACCGCCAAACCAATACCCAAGTATGTATCCCCCAGTTTGTGACATGATTGATGTCTCGAGTATGTGGATTGTGGGACCCACATAAGGTAGCATGTAATGCTAGTTAAATAACTAAGTTATTTAGGAAGTCGATACTTGTAAAGTATCGTGTGTATTCTATGCATGTTATGCATCGAATGTATTCGGCATATATGAAGCATCGCTGTTGAGCATTATGCCCTGCCTACTTCATGTGATAGTTTGGAGGCTGCGCTAGCAAGCCTTCCCTTGGACAACCACATGGTGTGGTAGAGTGGCATACGGTGATCACGGTGATACCTCACTGGTCTCCTAACTCCTATCCTAGGCCGCCCGTACAGGCTGGCGAAGTTGGACTGACGAGATGACTTGCGACCATCATATTAGGGTTTAATAAGTACGCTAGTGCACTCTTTCAGCTTGGTCTAATCCAAGCCTAAAGATGTTTCATGGAGGACCGATCATGCATGCGTGTAGATGGCATGCTGATGTCCATGTCCATGCTTCACTATCCCATAAAGGTTTGATCTAGGCCACTCAAACTTACCGGTGAAGTTGAGTGGCTAAGATCGATTTGCGACGGAAATCCTATGCCGCAAATGATTCCTAAAGGGGAGCGGTATGCCACCTTCAATATCAAGAAGTAGTTAGAGGAATAATTCATGAAAATGGAGAAGTAGAAGCATTAGAGGAATTGAGACAAAGAATACACGAACAAAGGATAGTAGAAGCAGAAAAACGTGCCAATTTGACAAGACAGAATCATGAATTGAGAATGGAGAATATGAGACTACAAAATAGAAGGTCAAGAAGTACTACAAGATCAAGTTCAAGATCAATCAGAAGGGAAGAAAGACGAAACCCATTTTTAGAAAATCTTGATGGAAATATTCGGCAGGAGGTGCAAAATTTAGATGACGAACGTCGCGAAAATAGAGGAATGATTGAAGATCGACATATTCCACATGGAGAAATTCCACAAAACAGGTAGCGTCAGGAATGAAGTAACCAAGGTGATGAAGAAAACCAAGAAGAATGAAGAAGAATATTACATGGGAGAGAAAATCGCAGAAATGAGCAAGTAATTGAAGAAGAAATTGAGACAAACTATGCTGAACAAGCACGTTTAGCCTGCGATAGAGAGAGAGAATGAGAACAGAAGTGGAGAAAAGAGAATTCCAAGAAGCAATACGTCAGAAAAACCATGATAATCGAGAAAGAATATGCGAGCAAAACTACAACAATGATAATATCAATGAAGAATATGATAAAATACAAAGGAGAATCGAAAGACAACAAAGAAAGTTGATAAGGAGTGAGCAAAATCACAGAGGAGAAAATGAGAGATATAATGGTGTGCAAATTCATGAAAGAAATGAAAGACAAGAATGATTGAAGATCGACATATTCCACATGGAGAAATTCCACAAAACAGGTAGCGTCAGGAATGAAGTAACCAAGGTGATGAAGAAAACCAAGAAGAATGAAGAAGAATATTACATGGGAGAGAAAATCGCAGAAATGAGCAAGTAATTGAAGAAGAAATTGAGACAAACTATGCTGAACAAGCACGTTTAGCCTGCGATAGAGAGAGAGAATGAGAACAGAAGTGGAGAAAAGAGAATTCCAAGAAGCAAGTCGGAAAAACAAGAGAAAGAATATGCGAGCAAAACTACAAAATGATAATATCAATGAAGAATATGATAAAATACAAAGGAGAATCGAAAGACAACAAAGAAAGTTGATAAGGAGTGAGCAAAATCACAGAGGAGAAAATGAGAGATATAATGGTGTGCAAATTCATGAAAGAAATGAAAGACAAGATCGCAGAGAAAGACAAGAAGAAAATGTTGGGGAAGGAAATCAAGCTCTCGCAGCACAAAACAGGCAAGAACGCAAGAGAAGATAAGCAGAATTGAAGAGACTAATGGAACCAGCGTCCGAGGTAAATGAACAAATCTTAAGAGAACTGGTGGAAATGAGAGGAGAATAATATGAGGGAAGGAGGTAGGAGACAATTGGATGAAGCTATAGAAGAAGCTGCGAAAACTCCATTCTCACAAGAAGTACAATTAGGAGGAATACCCCCAAAATGCAGTTTGCCTGCGTTAACCAACATCTTTGATGGGACAACTTGTGTGATTCAACACATTAAAGCTTATGTGAGATGTATGTTACAATGGGAGAATCATGATGCTGTGTTGTGCAAGTATTTTGCATCAACTCTAACAAGAGAGGCGCTAAAATGGTTCGAGGGTTTACCCAGGAATACTATAACATCTTTCAACCATTTACAGACAATATTCTTAGGGGCATATATAACTAACAACTCCTCACGACCAGGAATAGAATATATATATTTGGATTAAAGCAGACAATTGGAGAAATTTTAAAGCATCTAACCATAAGATGGAAGAAAATGTGCAGTGAGATGGCTGGACGTGTGGATGTGAGATATCTCATTTTATCCTTCATCAATGCAATGTTCGCAACCAATCTGCTATACATTCAAATATTTAGAATCAAAAATACAATCACAATGACTGAATTACGGGAGCTACAGGAGGAGTACATTGCTCTTGAAGAAAAACAGAATGAAATGGAATGATATCCTGTTGCGAATACAAGCTCATCAGCAGTGAATGCGAGTTTGCTACCAAAATTGATAAACACAGTTGCGAGCACTTCGCAGGTTCAACAAGAAAATAAGAATGATAATCAACAGAAGTTGGTAGCTATGGGAAGCAGGGATCAAGAAGAATTCGAAAGAGAAAGAAATTTTTATAGTCGAGGAGGGAACAATAAAATTCAAAGATTTGATCAGCCACAAGAAACATATGGAGGACAAACTATCAGAGAGGATCAGGAAGTCAAAGAATGACATGGGAGGAGATCAAGATGACGCCTTTGAATACTAGTGTGGAAAAAATTTAGGAAGCAATAATTTTAATGGAGAACATACCAACACCCTGGAACATGGGAAAAGAACCGCTTTCAAATAACATGAGCCAAGAATTTTGCTCTTATCATCACTTTCATGGACATTCTACAAATAACTGCAGAAACATAAAGAGAATTATTCTCAGAATGATAGACCAGGAAAAGCTAAATCATTTTCTAATGGGGACCCTCAATCTCAACTCTTACCACCACCACCAGAAATTCGCAGAGTTAATGCAACAAAAGGAGGACAAACATTTGTCATAGAAGTTGGGGTGAAGGCGAAAAAATTGTTTTGTAACTCTATTGTACATTCATACAAAAAATCGAATATTTCCACGACAAT
The DNA here is from genome assembly GCA_023529315.1 of Papaver bracteatum. Taxonomy (NCBI): domain Eukaryota; kingdom Viridiplantae; phylum Streptophyta; class Magnoliopsida; order Ranunculales; family Papaveraceae; genus Papaver; species Papaver bracteatum. The sequence goes on from JAJJWX010005152.1 coordinate 4,765,172, forward strand.
GTCCTAAGCAGAGTTTTCGCAAGAAATGCTGATGGGAGAGATATAATGAATATTGCGAAAGCTTCGCCATTAAAAGAGTGGAAAAAGCAGACTATTTCTTTCGCTGCACAACAAGTACCTGAACCTGGAGAAATGCATGACAATACATTAGTGGTGAGACTAGAGATAAACCCAAAACAAAGACAAGATGAAGAAAAAGATGAAGATGATGAGGCTGAAGATTCATGGGCAATTAATAGAGTTTTAATTGATACACGGAGTTCTGTAGATATCCTGTTTTATCATACTTACAAGAAAATGGGAGGCAGAGATGAGGATCTAATACCTTCAACCTATAAAATTTATAGTTTTAATGGCACTGCTAATAAACCTAAAGGGGAGATCACAATGAGAATTCCATTAAAGGAGATATCTTCTAAGATTCTATTCTGTATTGTCGATGTAGAGTCGCCCTACAATACCTTAATTGGTCGACCTTGGCTACATGGTATTTTAGGTGTGGCATCAACTTTTCACCAGTGCATTAAGTTTCCACATCCTAGTGGCATTGGAGTAATAAAGGGAGATTGGGTTGAAGGAAAGAAGTGCTATGAAATGGATGTGGAATCTTGCGAAGGAAGAGCTGTGAAGAAGGGTAATTGGAAGTATAACATCAAAGAAATACAAAGAAGTGAGAGATTAATGGTCGATTAGGTAGAACAAAGAAAAGAAGGGATGTTGCGAAGTCATAACTTGCTGAAAACGACAAGCGGAGAAAATCTCGCAGAAGGTCAGAAAGTAACTAACAAGGATTATTTAATTTTTGGTACTTACATTTTGTCCAAAGTTAGTGTTTGGTCTAACACTAGTCAAACTTTGCATTTGGTACTTAGAAAAAATGTTGATCGTGTTGACTCGGTTAAGTTTTGACTTCTGATTAATAATTATTTAAAAAATTAATAAAATCAAGTTACTAAAACAAATTTATCATTATACCCTTTACTTTATCACCATTTACAATAATACACTAGCCCTAATTCCTGAACATCTTTTCTGTTTCTTCCAAACCCATAACCACCGCCGCACCAGAATCACTTTCTATACCACCACCTCTCTACCAGTGCAACCATCATTGTTGACACCTTCTCACTTTGTATTCCTAACCCATCTGTTTTTTCTCTCTCGAATACCTTATTACATAAACGAAATCCATGCAATCCATCTATTCTCAGTCTAAGGTTCCAAAATTGGAAATCTGATGTGAACAATTCGGAAATCAAATCAATAAAAAATCAACAAAGAAAACATTCCACCGAACCTAGTTTCACAGTTCCTACTCAATTGAAATCCAGAAAAAGTAGCGAAATCAAATAACAAACCATTAACATCATCAAGGCAGTGAACGAATTCTTAACAAAAATTTATTTCTCGAAATCTATTTCAAGGGAATCAATCCAAGCATGTAAAATTTTCAAGAGAGATTTAGTTCATTTGTATTCCTGTTTTTGTATTTGCTACTGTTTTTTTTTTAGGGTTTAGGAATTTTGGATAGAGACGGTGGTGGAGGAGAAGATTAATGAAGGATTTGAGAAACTTTGAATTGGATTGGATTATATGGATGGTTTGTTGAGTAAGTGGTATTGGATTACAAATGGGTCTATAGAAGAGATGGAGAAGGGTGTTGTGAAGGTCGTGATGGAGGTGGTAGAGAATAACGAAGGATTTGGGGAATAATTGATTATTTTCCCTAGATCCTGATATGCAGAGGCGGAGGAAATATAAGAGCATAGGAAAGATCTCTCACCGTAGGCTACATATATTTTTATTAAAACCATCGGATCTAAGGCCCACTTTAGGGGTATAGATGTAAGCTCAGCATTTTTATTTCACAAAATTATTTAAATTTTTTGTCAAAACAATCAACGTTACTTTCAAGTACCAAACGCAAAGTTGGACAAATGTTAGACCAAACAATAACTTTGGCAAAACCTAAGTACCAAACACCAAATAACCCAACTAACAATCTCGCAGAGGCAGAGAACAGTAAAGGTAAAAAAATAAAATTAAACTGTGAAGTGAAAGAAATATTGAGGAAAAGAAAAAAGATGTATAATTGGTTTGTTGCGAAAATTTCAAAAAATATATTTTCCTTAATGATTAAAATGAAATAAGTGAATACAAAAATTTTATGAAAAAGAGGATGCGAAATTGAAGATATCAAAAGCAGAATGAAAATATGCAAAAATTTCGCAAGAAATGATCATTTAAGATACAGAATGGGACGAACCTTTATGGCGTACACCCTAGTTCGCGAATAAAATTTCGCGAGAGGCAAATGTAAGACCTAAAGTACGTCATGAAAGGGAGTATCTGTTACATGACTCAGCGATAAGGTTACACCGTTGCTGGAACCTGAGTCATGGAGATTTGGGGTCAATTAAAGCCCATCCAGGAGAGACACCTTGGATTCTCAAACTTGAGCATATGACTTGAGTTGGGTGACTAAGGTAATAAGAGCTCTCCTAAGGGGTGCTGAGTATGACCAAGGCGCCGAGGTACACGGTTGAGCCAAGAGTACCCGGGGCGTATGAAACTACCCTGTCCATTCTTGGTAAGTCTTGGCTATGATGCACTCGGCCCGAAGAAAACCCCATTTAGGGTGCATTCTCGTAACCATAATCCATATAGGCAAAAGGGATAAGAGGCTGCGAACACAACTGGCTGTTGTTAATACTGGATGGGAGGAGCTAGTCTTGTATGGCCAATGTTCGTCTCCTTGAAAGGGCAACCAGGGGAAAGATAAGGGCGACACTCTCCATTAGGGAGCTCATAAGTGTCTTAAGACGCAAATGTCATGAGAATTTTTACTCACGGGAGTATTAAGACTTGTCATATTTGTGAAACATTCCTGAAGAGGCAATAATACAAAAGAGAAGATAAGACGAGATCAAGGGGTCATTACATGCAAGTGTAAAGACGTCATGCGATTTCGCCGCAAGACGGAAACAAGAAAATTTATGCCTGTCATTTTGTCGCAGCAAAAATAAAAAAGAACAAAAAGTTAAGGCAAGATCAATGGGTTTCTACATGAAAGTGTAGAGATGTCCTGCGATTTTATCGTAAAAGAAAAAAGATGGCAAAATAGGACCTTTACTTAGGAAGGCAAAATAAGACCACATCAGAATATAAGAAAAAATGCAATTTTACAATTTATAATTGTGAGATTATACATAAATAATTGTGATTTTCTAATAATTTATGACTGCGAGATTCTGCAGAGATAATTGCGACTTTATCGCAAATTAATTTATTAAACAGAGGCAGCTTGCTTAATCAATCATCTGAATTCAAATAACAAAGGAAAGTATGGGAATGCATAAAATAAGTAAGTTAAGTGTTATTTGTTTTCACACGATAGATTTACGCATAAAAAGTTAATTGTATTTTGGATAGTCATGTTGCGAAAGGGAAAATTTTTCTAACACAGGCAGGGTGAAACAAAAAAAAAGAACTTATATTAAAGATTGGAGAAATTCATAGTGATAGATTACAAGAGTAAAAGATTGAAAAATGAATGTACAAGTTTTACAAGGGAGCAAGCAAGGCAGCAAAATCTATTTCGAGTTTGATTCATCATTATCTCCATCAGATTCTTTACTAGAGATTTTTTTCTTATCTTCATCAGATTCATCATTTCCATCCTCTTCAGATTCTACTCCTTCATCAGCTTCACTATCAGAGATGATCAAGTTAGGAACATTCTCCGGGATGTTGTCTAAAAGACAAGGATATTTGGAGTAAGAAATCTTGTTGTCATCACAGATCGCCTTGATAGTATCATTACGATAAGAAATTGCGTCATTCCCAAAATTCGCAATAGTGATCTTCAGTTGAGACTTCAATCTTGAACATTTCTCATTGCGAGAAGAAAGATCATTTGCGAGCTTCGCCTTTTCACTCTCGAATTCTTCAATTCTACTGCGATATCTCTCTTCAGCTTCTGTGAAAATACAACAATAAATCAACAATTTGATAGAAAGTTGTGAAAAATAAATAATCAAATAAGGAAGAACAGTTAACAACCTTCTTTGTTAGAAATCATATCTCTAATCAAGGCCGTTTGCTTAGCTTGAATACTGACATCTAAACCTAAGTTATTTCTGGCATTATCAAGAATCTTCGCAGCCCAAGCAAATTCATCATCATTACTAATGAGAAGGCGGGAGCGAACTTGGTAATTTTCCCTCTCAACAAGAGCATTATTCTCGCAAATAAGTCTATCTCTTTCAATTTGAACTTCGAGAAGAGTTTTATGGAATTCCGCTAAGGTTTGAGCACCTTGTCTAGATATACGATCTTTTTCATCTATGAGATTACTATTCTTGGCTCTTAAACTATTGATTTATTCTTTGGAGTTAAGATAGAGACGTTTAGACGTATTAGCTACACTCAAACTAGACCTGTGGTCAATTTGTAAAAGACGAAGTTTGGATCTGAGGTCATTTATGGAAAGAGATTCAATCTTGTCGTTTGAATAACTATTTAAGGAATTATTAAGGCGATCAAGAAGGGTATCCTCATCTATAGGTTCAGGAAAAGAATGGAGGAGTTTAGCCTCATCAGTAAGACCATAAATATCTGCAAAAATGGTTGCTTGAATAAGCTGAGACAATATGATAAGAGAATTAGGAGAAAGAGAGAGAAAAAAAATTCCATAAAGTTGCTGGTTGCCTTTCTCAAGATCAGATATCTTGTGTTTGTTGCTTGAAACATCAATTTCTATTTGTTTATTATTCTTGCGAAGCTCAGCAATTTCAGCTTCCAATTCTCCATTATTCTTGCGAAGTTCAGCAGACTCAGATTTTAATTCTTCATTTTTATTGCGAAGATTTGTATTCCTCTTTTCAGAAGCTATACGTCTTTTCTCCAAATCTGAGGCAACAATGAAAGAAGCCCTTCCAGCCTGTGAAGAAAAGGCAAAGGTTACCAAAATAAACATAGCTAAAACTTTAAGTATGGAGAGGAAATAAATAAATAAAAATATACCAGAGTGCTAAGTGAATTTAAGAGACTAGGAGTCACTGATATCGAAGCTCCACGAAGTGAATCATTATCAACCAGTATAGGATCATCGCAGATTCTTGCGAGGGTATGTCACGTACTAGTAAAAGCATCATTCCCAATACAGTGCATAGTGTTAGCAAAAATGCCGGACAATTGATCCATGGAAGATTCAGGTTGAGAAGATTCTTTCGCATAAGAGATATCGTCATTATTATTATCATCATCATCATTATTATTATCACTGGAACTTTTGCCATCTGTAAGAATTGAGGGAGAAGAAGATTGAACTCTTCGTTTCTTTAAAGGAGGAGCAGTAGAATTCTCCTTGCGAGGAGCACCTTTGCCTTTACCTTTACCTTTGCTCTTTGAAACCTTGGAGGGTTCCTCTATCTCACCAATAGCCTTCAAGCACAGATAAAGATAAGAAATAGAGGCAACAATATATTGTCAAGAATCTTAAAAGAATATTTTTTACTTCATCTGTGATTGATTGAAAAGCTGATAAAGTACTAGCTTTCCCAAATTTCTTGTAGCTTGATTTCATCCTCTCAGTCTGGTAATTTTGCAAATTACGCGAAAATATTGGAATGATTAGCGAGAGCATATATAAGAGTATAAGAAAAATAATAATAATGACTCAAGCAAAAGGTGGAAATGTACCTCTCCATCTCTTTCGGGCCAGTTGAATACCCAGGGTTGGAACTCTGCGAGTTTCGCAGGTAAGACATGAGAACCCGGAATATACGGACCCTCTAGAATTAAGGGGAAAACACACCATTTATTATCATTAGAATGATGCGGGGTAGAATTATCTCCAGGATGCCAGTCAATATCTTTCATGAGTAATTATTCATCAGCAACATTATCTCTCTTATGTAAATGAACACCCCAACAAGTACTGTCTCTCTTCATAGGAATTACTTCATAATTCTCAAAGAAGCTTTCTACAATATATTTCGTAGGTATAATCGCAACTTCAGAAAATTTAGGATTCTTAACTTCAGTGTGGTAAAGAGATTCCTTACCAGCACCGCGAGTGGAAAACTCGAGCATTAGACGAATGCAATCCCCACTCAATTTGTACACAGCTCACGAGAACTTCGCATGAGAACGAATTTCATAAAACAAGGGGAGCTCAGGATCATAGAAAGTAACGGGAAGACCAGCTTCAAGATGACCTAGCGAGACTATGATATTTCCCTGATTGCAGGGATGATCAGAAAATAATTTGGCAGTTAGCTCAGATTTAGGGTTCTGGCCGGGAATGCGAGATAGAATAAAACCTCTATTTTGAAGTTTCTTTTAAGCTTTTTCCAAGGCAATCTCATTCTTACGACCGGCTGGAGGCATTTTTAGTATGGGAATGGATAAGAAAGTTAAAACTTGAAAAGAATAATAATCAAGAAAAATTATAGTAGTAGGAGCGGAATTTGCGGAATAACAATGAAGAAAGTTGCATAGAAAATAAAAAAGAAAGTAAAAAATTAGAGGAGAGAAGAATGAAAAGAGTATATATATAGAGAAGAATACTCGAGAAGATAAACACATTTAATGCAAAGATTAGACATAAACGGTTGAAAAATACGTGCCAGAAGCTGGATGGAAGAAGGGATACATGTAGTGAATTTGGCAAGGAATGCAGAATCGTGTCAGAATAGAATAATATGGAAAGATGGGAGGTTGCGGCATTCTGAAGAAATAAGATTCTCATGATCTTCTCCCCTTCGCAGAGAAGATATAAGAAGAGGCAAGATGTAGGATCAGAATATCGCAGGAGCAACAGTCTTGCGAAGTTAACAACAACACTCTTGCGAAATTTTAACAACTCATTACAAATGTCGCAGAATGGTTAGGAAAGTGACGTAATAGATGACGGTGGTATAAACATGAAGAAAGTGTGATAATCTTGTGAATGATAGAGGTTTGTGAGGAAGTATCACTAACAAGCTTGCGAGAATATCGCAAGTCAGATCCTAAAATAAAGGACAGATTAGTTGCCATCCACTATGTAATTCCCTATATAAAGAGTTGAATAAACGTAAGGAAAGACGGATCTTTTTCGAGTGTTGAGCAAGTCATTAGGAGAGATAAAGTTTAAAGAGCGATTGTATTCTTGTTTTCTTCCATTTCTTGTAACATTTCTGTGAATCAATTAATAAAAGTGTTGTTCTTAATCTTTAAAATATGTGTTAATTATTATGAATTCTTGTGACGGGTATAGTGTGGAATTTCCAGCTACTACATTGTCCTTATTTAGATGTAATTAAACTAGTTGTGTTCTTCCAGTTGTTTGAATTTTCAGTAGTATTAAACTTGTGATGGATGTATGTTTGAAGGGTTTGAACATAATGTGTCAGTTTTTCTTGCTCTTTTGATTTCAGTAGTAATGGATTGAATACAGTAAATGTACAAACAAGCAATGTTCTTGGTGAATGATTCTAAAATTCCAATGATTGTTAAGTAGAGATGGGTAGGAATGGCTGAATTAATGAATCAATAAGGTATATAAAATGATGTTTAAGATGGTGGGTATTACTCCAGTTTATAAAATGATGTTGGAGTAAGATTAATTCAAAGACTATTTTAGGCCCAATTCCAAAAAAAAATCTATGTCTAAGCCTAGTACTATTACTACTAATCCTAGCATGACAGTATATTAATTCAATAATCAGTATAGCCAAATCCAAACTCATCCAACATTGTTAAAACCCATCTGCATACAAAACCCCACCATGATTTAAAAATAATTTTTTTTTCAACAATCCACACATTCATTCTCTAGTTAACAGAAAAATCCAAACAACTACATTTTATCACCTGGCTTGTCGCTTAGTTCTTGGAAATGGTTTCTCAGATGCAGTCGTTTGAGAAGCATGGACTGCTATTGGTGCTGGTGATTTCCTTGCAGTTCTACCCTTAATGTCATCCCGATAGTAATCATCCCTGGATGTCCTTTGTAGGTCAAGTTTATCTACCTTTGGAAATTTATACTCATTCCGACAAATAACTGCCGTACTGAATTCCTCGTCGACTTCATCACCAGCATATTTCCAGATTTGGGTAGGTGCACCTAACACAATATACTTTCTTTTATTTTCCTCGTCTGGCACATAAAATACCTGCTTAGCTTGGGAGGCTACAACGAAAGGATCATCCTGGAGTCCCAACTTATCAAGCTCAACCAAAATGTAGCCAAGTTTATCTTTGAGACCCCTGCTTTGGTAACCCATTTACATCTGAAAAGTGGCACTTTCAGCGAATGATATGTCAGCACCCATATCTCTTGTAAAACACCATAATAATCCTCTAGATTAAGGTTAATCCCCGCTTGTCTAATGTGCGTGTCAGTTGCCTCTACGTAAACACCGTTATTCTAGTTAACAGAACCATCATGAGATTTTGTGCGAAACAGGTATCCATTGATGTGATATGCTTCGTATGTCTCTACTTGTGCATTCAATGGGATTAATAGCTAACTTAAGTCCTGATTGAAGTTTCCCTAGAGTCTGCCCACTCACTGTCAACCTGAAATATATTATAAGGATTAGCCTCCATCTCAACGCAAAAGTTACATAGAAAGAGTGATATTTTCTGCAAACTCTTACCACTTTTTGTAACCATTTGGAGAACTCTTCACGATGTTTTTGATCTAGTTGTATATCACTCATACCAAGATATTTATCCTTCAAAAAAATCTAGTATCGGCTGGACAGTGCAATGATTAATGTTATTATCTTTACAGAAATTTGGACACAGAATCAAAAACTAAATAAATAATGAGGTTATTTGGTTAGATCTAGTTATACTTGCTCAACGTAAGGAGCAACTTCAGGCGAATTCCGCAATACATAAAAATGTGCTTTATCAAACAGATCCTTATCAACACGAGGAAACTTAGGATTTGACATTGGTTTTCCCCTGAAAGAATAAGAATCTTTGCCAGTGTCAGATGTGTTGAGTTTGTCTGGTGGAATTCCATTTGTATCATTCATGCTTTGTTGGTGCTCACTGATAACCTCAATTGTCTCTTCCGCAAGGTTCCCTTCAGTAATGCTTCCTACAGGTCTGTTTCTATTTCGCACATGCCCTTTAATGACCTTCATGCACCTTTCAAACGGATACATCCATCGAAAGAATACATGACCACAATAATGAAATCATAAGGAAACGTGATCATCCATGTAAACCCAAACCCAAAAATACAATCTTATTATTAGAATTTATCAGAGAATGCTATAGATGAACTCTCTCTGAATTAGTTTATGATCATAAAAAAATGAAAAACCTGAACAAAATAAAAGAAACCCTAAAAATATCGATGTGCTTCCACAATTTCCATCACAGATAAGATCATAAAAAACTCTTAAAATTGACAGAACCCTAGCTTTACAGAATATAGTATCCCTGACATTTTGCTGCCCCAAAGCAAACCAAAAAATGTTGGCCCTTTATTTTGTGAACCATACCTGATCAAAAAAAGAAAAATGCTCAACAAACAAAAACAGCAAGCAATTTTTTTTCAAAATAACCCTGAATTATAATTCTATAATCAACAAATTATCTGGATCATGTAACTACAATATATATGTATGACTATTAGACTATGTTTGAGAACATTATAGAGTATGAATCTTGATTGAATCGGGGGTTTAAAAAAAAATCCCTCAAAATACAATGAATAATACTAACTGAAATCAAAGGATTAGACTTAAAATCAATTACATATTATACATGATAATCTATTCTTATATAGAAATGGGGATTCAAAAAAATTTGCCCCAAAAATGCGATTGAATAATACTTACTGAAAATCAAAAAAGGCATAATCAATATGCCAATAAAATCTATTCTCGTTATTGAATTGGGGGTTTAATTTTGCTTACCGTGGAGATGGTAGATCTAGTAAAAGTGGTGTAGGGAAAGAACTAAGAACCAGAAGTTTTCTGGAGAGACCGATAAAAGAGAAGTAGTCTTTGATTCTCTATAATATACAAAACTTTTTATATAATTAACAATAAGCCATTAAAGTAATTATATATTTATATATGCCCTTAAATCAATTAGGAATATGTCCTTTTATTTTTTTCTTAATCGCGATTTTAACCTCCACTTTTTCATTTTAATACAGAACACCCCTAAACGAAAAACTGAATTTGCTGCCCCTCCGAGTTACTGCCCCAAAGTCAACCTTCGTTGACTTTGCCTTAGGGCCGACCCTGATAGTAGAAAACGATTTTAGTTTTAGGAAATGTATATACCTGAAACCCTAACAATAGTAATTTCAAATTAAGAAAAACATCCCCCATTCTTGAAATTAAACAAGTTTGCATTTAATCTGATAAGACAATGAAAGAAATTTTTTGTCTATTTCCTTACCTAGGATTTCTCTATTTCACCTCTTCCATTCTTTCTCCCGCGCGTGCAAGTTAGAGAAGGAAATAATCTTTTTTCTTTTTTCTCAACTAGTTGTTAAAGATATTTTAATTAACCAAAATGCCATTTTACCTAGGTTTATCACGTCATTATGACATAGTGGGTAAGGATAGATTCCACTAGGGTACGTGTTGGATTAAAGCTTTCAGGGACCTAATTTGCTTGATTGACCTAATTTGTTTGACATTAGTTGATTAATTAGTTGTTGGTCAGGACTCAGGGATCAGGGTATTGAGATATGGCATGATGTATGAGCCAAACCATGTTGCGGTTCAGGATATAGCCCATTTGTTAACTAATTAAAATTAAATACACAATTGTGCATGGACCTATTATGTTTGACCATTTTTTGGGAATTATACGGATACGGGGTACATGTAGTAGTTCGGGACGGCATACATATGGGAATTATACGGATTCGAATAGATCGGATTCGGTCAAAAATCCGTTCAACGGTTCGTTGTTCGGACAGTAGTTCGGAACGGCATACGTACGTGCATATTCGTTTTATAAATTTGAGTTCGGCACTTAAAATTCGGCTAACATATATGATAAATTTATAAGTATTATGACCTTATTACGAGACTAATTTGATTTGTATATGATTTATAAGATGGAAAAAAACATTTTAGCATGATTATTTAACATGAAGTAAACAATTTAATCGCATAAATGTATTATAAAACTTATAGACTTTTAAACAAAAATCAACACATAAAACACTGGTTAAACAACTACTAAACATTGTATTTAGATATAAAGTATATACAAAAGCAAACAAAAACCAATCAACAGAACTCTGGTGAGAGAGTTACCTATGGGAGTTCTAGTTCGGAAATATTATTCGGATACGGTTAGTTCAGATACGTTCACGAATCATTCGTGAGGTCCATATAATCCGGGAACTAGGTTCGGAGTTCAAATAGTTTGGAAGTATCATTCGGTTTCGGTCAGTTCGGAAACGTTTGCAAATCATTCAGGAATGATTTAGAAAAATACTAACTAGGGGTTGGGTTAACCCACCCAACCCATGCCCAACCCGATCATTAGGAGAACATGGAAAATGTATTTCAAAATTTAGGTCATGCTTGGTCATAAATTTTATAAACCCGAGTTAAATTTGGGCAAGCATCGGCACAAATGTTTCTAGCCCAAGCAACCCACCCAACCCTAAGAACAATGATATATCTATATAAAAATATTTTTATAATTAACATTATTTCTATTTAGAGTAATTTTAGATATTATCTTCAAATCTAATAATGAAAATATATATTATATTTATCTCATGAATCATGAGCCATTATTATCTATTTAGAGTAAGCCTTCCAATCCGCCCAACCAACCCACGTCCCACCCATAGGTCAGGTACTTGAGATATGGCATGATACATGAGCCAAACTTGTAAACCCTGGTGAGCCATAATGCTACAGTTATGGCCTTAAAATTAGGAAACCGCCTAGTTTTACTCTTAAATATAATGATGTGTGCAATTAAGAGATTTTTTTTGAAGGGGAAATTAAGAGATGAGATGGATAATAATGATGTATTTTGAAAAAATGTGTCTTGACTCTTGACACTGATGAGGCGTGGTCTGCCAAGGGACAAGAAGTTTAACCATGCACCATTAATCTAACCACTCTACAAAAGGATAAGAAACTGATATGAAATTACTTATTCAAAACAAAAAAGTAAAGAAAATTTGCAGAGAGAAGAAGATTAAGAGATGGCTGAACCAAACCAACCTGATGTTGTTGAAATTCAATCACCAGCATTAGAAAATGCAAAACAAGCAACTCATGCATTAACAAGTGAAGAGGCTGAGAGATTGATTTCTTATTTAGAACAAGAAATTCCAAATAAGAGGATTCAGGAAGAAGAAAATAGGAAACAAGAAGAATTTGATAGGCAAAGGATTGAGAACGAAGAAGATTACCAGTTTTGGATCATAAAATATGAGACAAGATGTGCAAGGAAGAAGAGAGAAAGGCTAGAGAGATATGAACGTCATTGGATTAAGACAAGAAGTGCCACAGAAAGTGAAAGTAATGAGGAAGGTGGAGAAGCAGTAAAACTTGATGAGGATGATAGAAGCAGTGAGGGATCTAATGATCCAGAAAAAGAGGCTAGAGAGAGACAAAGGCAGGAGAGAGAGATGATGCAGAAATGTATCTACTATATTTGGCAGTGAAATCTCAACCCAGGATATTTTCTCATACTATGTCTGAACCCCTGAACGTGGATTCAAACGGTGAGGAGATACCAGGGATGGATGTAGATGGCAATCCTATTACATAAGAGGTTCAGCAAGAAGGAAATGAAGGATCAGAAGATGGTGAAGATTATGAAGATGATGAGGATGGAGGTTATGGTCCTACAACTTCTACCAGCACTGATAGCGGCGTAGACTTCACCTATGAAGAAGAGGGCTTTAACACCGACGATGACGATGATCAGTGGTGATCATCTGAAGAGCATTGGGAAAATCTTTTGAGGAAAACTTAGGAGGATTGCATTCCTTGAAGTCTTCAGATTATCTTCGTGAAAATTCACAAAGATTTTCCTAATGCTAGTAGTTGTTGGTGTTGTTGGAACTGAAGGAGAGGTCTAGTCTTCTGTAATACATGATACATCTTCTAATGCATGGTAAGTGTTTTTTTTTTGGTTTTTTTTTTTTTTGGCACAAGGTTTGATCTTATAAAGGTGTTATTTTGGTGTTGACAAAGATCAAACTCGGTAGTAGTAGTAGTAGTGGTAGGTATTTTGCTGGTACTTGTTATGGAGGTTATGGGAATTTTGCTTATCGGACGGCATCGGAGTTGGTTGTTCAGGTGTAAGTCAAACTGGAATTGGTAGTGTGTCTAGTTCTTTTGCTTATGGTTTGATTGTAAATGGAAATACTTAGTAATTAGTGGTCTGATCTGTAATGGTGATGGTGTTTGTAAATGTGGTTAATGAAATTGCAATTGTCTTTTTTCAGTTTCTCTTTGTGATTTCAACCGTGGTATGTTGAAACAAAATAAGAATTATTCTCTATCTAGTCTAATTCACTTGATGGAGAGGCATATACACACCTAGTTTGAATCTAAAATCTGAGATGTTCATAATCACCAAAAGATGTTCATAATCCTAAATCACCTACAGTCTAAATCTACAATCTGAGATGTTCATAAAGCATGCAATTGAGATGTTCATAATCACCAAAATATTCTCAAATCAGGGTACAATTCACAACAACATAAAAATAAACCTAAAATCTGAAACATAGAGATGTTCATACTTCATAATCACCATAATAATAAATTGTACCACTCAATAAATATACACAAGTGTGCTGATTTTGTTTTGCTTATTGACCTATTGTTTGTGGGAGAAAACTACTTCTGCAGGTTTAGGTAATTTTGGGGGTGTGTGGATGAGAAGTGAATTTAAACCTTCAACAAATGTGCTGCACGATGAGCACTTTTGATTCGAGAGATAATCTACACAATTCTGGCCTAAACTGAAGACACGGACGTTCCATATTTGTTTCGGTCACAGGTGAAGGATGTGAGGTTGATCTTAGGGAGGGAAGTGAACAAGGTGTTGAGAGTATGAAGGTGAAGGTGATTTGATGACTTGTTAACATAAGGTTGATCAGGCTAGCAAATGTTGCAGGCAGGCTCTGGGTGTTGAATACGATGGTATTAACACTTGGTTTTCTGTGTTCAATTGGAAATAGGGAGGAGAACCTATTTATACAAGTCGATAAGCCTTCATCACATATCTCGTGGGAAAGTGGAGGAAGTGGAGTGATGGAGGAAGTGGAGTTGTGTGTTAGTGTCACACGGTTGCTTGCCCACTTCTCCTATCATCGCTTGACACGATCTTGTGATGGCGTGTTGCACGCCGCACATGTAAACCGCCAGACCAATACCCCAGTTTGTATCCCCCAGTTGTGACCATGGGACTTCTGAACAACCGTTTGGAGGTGTTCCATCATGGATTGATCATGGTGATACCTTGTTTGCTGGTTGATTCACACCCTAAGTCATTCGTCCAAGCTTGCAAATTTGGACGGACGAGATGTGATCGTTGTATGGGAGGCGCGCATGCTGCCTTTCAACCCAAACATTTGCATAGTCTCTAGAGATCATGAACGTCCAAAAGTGATCGGCACGATTTCCAAAGTTATAATAGATTCTGTAGAAGGTGCAGAAGATACGCATGCTGAAGATGTTGAGGTGGTAGCTGTTGTGCCCGAAGAAGAAGTTGAGGCGATAGCTGCTGTGACCGAAGAAGAAGTTGAGGCGTCTCTGGAGAAAGCGGTACAAGATGTGGATCCCAACAGTGATGAAGACGCAACCAGCAATTGAGTTTCCCTGTTATTCTTCTTTGTATATTTTCTTTTTTATACTCAGTGGCGGCTGAGTTTGAAGTTTTCTTCTTTGCTTGCTTATCTTGAACAAAGTTTTATTCAATGTTGCTTTCGAAACATGCATATTTTTTCTGCTTGTGCCCCCTGACGTGAGTCCGCTCGTTGAAGTAGATCATGTAGGATACCTTCCTCCTCCCCTTTTTACATGTTTTACTCCTCCCATATTACCAGGCTGGTATAAAGATTTGGTATGAGGATTTAGGGTTTTCTTTCTGGGTAATGGTGGTTTGTAGGTGACTCATAACTTTGTGTGATTTTATGAGAAATTATAAAAGGAATGAAATCTTGATTACTTGAAGAAATATTGAAACCCTAATAAGTATGAAGGCAAGCGGTGCCATCATTTTGAAGGAATTACAAATATTGTAAAAAGGAAAATTGTTGGAGGAATCCCCCCGGTGGGATTAGAGAGGTGATGTCGTGTCTTCAAGTGAGGTAGGGATTAAGCCATCGTGAGTGAACAACCACACCGCATTGATGATCTTGCATTAACAAGATAACATCCACCAAGAATAAGAGGGTCTCTTGGAACGTGGAACTCCTTTGGATTCCACAATTGAAGCTCTCCATTCACATCTCTTGGTGGTGCTATCTTTTCCCAATGAGAAGATTTCTTTCAACTTGTTTGCAATCCTTAGTTGGGTGGTGGACAAACCTATGATCAAGTCGGATGTTCCTTAATTATATGGAACTTGTGTTTGAGTGTTAGATCTTGAAATCAATGTCAATATATCCATGACATCCACAAATGTCTTTCTCAGCTTTGAGTGGAGGGTCGTAACGATGTTGAATAGGAGGTAGCTTGATAGCATCATCCGAATCCATGCCTCAAGAGTTCCATTACAAGATTTCATTTATTGGAAAACAGAGGAAGCATGTGTCTTCTGTTGCTATGAAGATTTCTTTCAACTTGTTGCAACCCTTAGTTGGGTGGTGGACAAACCTATGATTTTTGCATGTTCCCATTGAATCCATGCCTCCAAGAGCGGGAAGCATGCTTTATTTTTGCATGTTTGAGCCGCACGCTTGGGTAGTTGTTCTGCCGCCGCTGGAGATTTTCTCTTTCTGCCTTCGCTTACTACACTGACAGAAGATCCAGTACTATACTGTTTGTTGATGAGGTGCATGTTTCCCCGATTATCTCGTGAATCGTCACTCCAAACAATCCTGGTTCTTTCCAATAATGCTGGGGCGGTAGTGGCCGAACGTTTGGCTGCTTCATGGAGCTCTGAGAACGTCTGGAATCCCAAGTTTTCCAGCAGGGCACGATATATGGGTATCATTCCGTTGATGCATAATTCCACCAGCTGTCTTTCTGTGACATTTGGTTCATGGCAGTCCAACGCTTGTGTTCTAAAACTTTTGACAAAATCATTTGGATGTTCGTTGTTCCGTTGGGAGATTCTCCCCAGGTCTGAGAAAGTAACTTGCTCAGATACAAAGAAGTACTTCTTGTAAAACGCGCTGACCATCTCATTCCAATTGGTGCGATGTTGTTGTTCCACGTATAGGCTCTCCCCGTAAGTGATTTGGAGAATTCCTTCAGACGGAGAACGTGATTGTATTCGTGTTCTCCTAAGGATTCTAAAAATCGAGAGACGTGTTCACGAGCATTACCGGTACCATCGTAAAGGGTGAATTGAGGGGAGGTGTATCCCCTGGGAAGAGGAATCCGCTACACGTCTTGTGGATATGGAGGCTGGTGTCGATGCGCATCCATCGGATTTTCTTTGCCACGATTTTGGAGGAGTCTCTCCAGATCTTCACGTGTAATAAAGTTGGACGATCGGTTCCTTTCCCTGAGACTCTCCTGGTCCCTTTCTCTTGCGTGGTCAGCAGCATAAGACTCTTCGTTCAGGTAGGCTTTCGTAACTGAGGCACCTGCTCCAGGTGTGCTGAACGTATTTCTTGTTAGCCCTTGGGGCTGTCTCGACTCTTGTGGTAATCGATCAGTTAATGTTTTAAGGAAGGTGAGTACCTCCTTCTGAGTGGTTGCCATGTCTGCCTGAGATTTAGCGAGGGTTTCTTGTCTCTCCATCAAGTCCACCATGGTGATAGGAGGTTGTCCTCCTTTGGGTCCTCCAAATCCTCGTCCTGAAGGGGGAGTAGCAGTTGTTCTGGTGACGGACGGAGGTGTCATGCTTGAGGAAATGCCTGGATTTGCAGATGCTCTAGCTCTTGTAATGGGAGGTGTCACACCTACTGGAATGTCCGCTCTTGCTCCACTAGTACTGATGGTAGAAGACGCGATTCCACGAGACACATTGGTTGCACTGGAGGGTTGCACTGTAACACCATTAATTGGGATATCAGCGCCACCAGAATGTTGTCGGTGCTAACTCCATCGTTGGTTGCTGATCCAGACCTAAGATCCACCATTATTGAAATCATATAAATTGAATTGTAATTGAAGAAATCGACTTCACAACCGAGAGATTAACCTCCCACTGTGGTCGCCAATTGTTTGTGGGAGAAAACTACTTCTGCAGGTTTAGGTAATTTTGGGTGTGTGTGGATGAGAAGTGAATTTAAACCTTCAACAAATGTGCTGCACGATGAGCACTTTTGATTCGAGAGATAATCTGCACAATTCTGGCCTAAACCGAAGACACGGCCGTTCCAGATTTGTTTCGGTCACAGGTGAAGGATGTGAGGTTGATCTTATAGAGGGAAGCGTAGAAGGTATTGAGAGTATGAAGGTGAAGGTGATTTGATGACTTGTTAACAGAAGGTTGAGCAGGCTAGCAAATGTTGCAGGCAGGCTCTGGGTGTTGAATACGATGGTATTAACACTTGGTTTTCTGTGTTCAATTGGAAATAGGGAGGAGAACCTATTTATACAAGTCGATAAGCCTTCATCACGTCTCTCGTGGGAAAGTGGAGGAAGTGGAGTGATGGAGGAAGTGGAGTTGTGTGTTAGTGTCACACGGTTGCTTGCCCACTTCTCCTATCATCGCTAACCGCCCATGTTTCCCTGACACGATCTTGTGATGGCGTGTTGCACGCTGCACGCTGTAAACCGCCAGACCAATACCCCAGTTTGTATCTCCCAGTTGTAACGTGATTAATGTCTCGAGTGTGTGGATCGTGGGACCCACAGAAAATAGTGCAGGGTGAATCGTGAACTTGGTATAACATCGCATGCAGCCATCTTCAGGTGACCGTTTGGAGTCTGTATAGATAGGCCATGCCTTGGTCGGTCACCCTGTGAAGAAGAGTGACGGATGGTGATCATGGTGATTCCTTATTTGTTGGTTGATTCGCACCCTAAGTCATTCGTCCAAGCTTGCAAAGTTGGACGGACGAGATGACTTGCAACCCTACTTGCGATCGTTAGATGGGAGGCGCGCATGCTGCCTCTTTCAACCCAAACGTTTGCATGCTAAGGGAGTTTCTATGGAGGAACCGATTGGCCCTGCATGGAGGTGGTACAATGGTGTTCACGCCCATGCCTGCTTTACTTGCAAAGATTTGATCTAAGCCACTCGATTTAGGTGGCAAAGACGAGTGGTCGAGATTAGAACTTATGGAGGGGCCGTGACATGCCACCTTTGGGCACGCGTATCGAGGAACTTGACCACTTTCGGTCTTGGCCGATCAGTTAGGCATGAATTTGGGCACACGGTGGTCATGCTAGCATGCTCGGTTCCCTCTAAATCTTCATCTTTGCCTTCCATCCAAGCCTGCGAAGATGGACGTATGAGATGATTCTACGACATTAGGGTTTTGGACCGACCACTTTGGGCGACCGATTTGAGAGTTGCGTGCCTCCTTTGGGGAGTCCGGCCACGCATGCAGAAACCTTGGTTGACGGTGAGAATATACATACTTGATCCATGGCTCTGGGCGCAATCTAATCCATCCAACTATGCCTCGAAGTTGGATGGTCGTGATCGTTTTGGATCTTCTCAACCTGCATAAGGCGTTAACCTATCCTTGTTTGGGCAATCGTTTCTTACACCATGGCTTGCCTATGAGGGAGTCGGTCATGTAGGTAGAAAATGGGCCCGCCAATGGTGTACCATCACTTCACTACTTGTTTTAGGGTATAATCTAAGTCGTCCAACTATGCCTGCGAAGTTGGACGTTTACGATTAAAAAGAACCCTAATTAGGTTCCAGCCGTGCGTCATGCTCACTTTGAGCGCACGTTTTGGAAGGACCAACTGTAGTTGGTCTTGACCGTTCAGTCATGCATGAAGGTGAGTCCGAGGTGATCATGGTAGCATGCTCAGGACCCCCTGAATCTATATCTACACCCTCCATCTATGCCTGCGAAGTTGGACGGATGAGATCTATTTTTGGGTTTGTTTTCGGCAGGTGAGACTAACATGGGTAGTCTTGCATGCGTTCAACGGGGCTAATATAACCCGCCGTTAGGTATCCTACGGGTGTTTGCATGTCGAACACAAGGCTTTAATTAAAGCATTAATAGTAATGCTGCAAACCTACATAAAATCGGGATGGTTGCTACATGCTCCGCTCTGGGTAGGTTTTAATTCTCAGGGATGGTTGCACATGCTCCAATGAATTAATATGGTGAGAATATTCATCACCTGAAGGCTTTATCCTTTGCAGGACGTCAGCTTACAAAAATTAGCTTTTTACAATTTTAGCCTTTAAATAGAAATCCACCATCAACACCTATTTTGTTTGACCTATTATGTTTGACCATTTTTTTTATTTTAATTGTTGGTCAGGGACTTGAGATATGGCATGAGACATGAGCCAAACCATGCTGCATTTCAAGATATTACAATACACCAGCGTCACATAATGCCTGTCAACAGGTGTTGGCTCTATGAAAAACGCGTAAACCCTGGTAAACCGTGCATGATCAACAAGTGTTGGTGTCTATGAATTTTGCAAAAAATCAATTATGATTGTAGGAATAATGTAGTAGGAAAAGTTGCGTCTGAAATTCAATAAGGAATGAGTATTTTGTTAAATAAGGAATGTAAAATTTTAATTTTAACAAGTGTACTATCTATCTCATTGACATGAATGCTTAAAGTGTCAGGATATTTAGAGATATATTTAGGGTTACGGAAATATTATAGCTGTCTAATTAGAACTGACAATCAGCAAAATCCGCAAAATCCCACTTTCCATATATCACCTTGATTTTCGTTTGTTATATTCATGGTAAACATAACCCACCCACTATATTTAGATTTGCATACTAGATATGTATAGGGGAAAAAAAAACTATATTTAGCTAGATTTGGATCCTAGAAATAAGAAATTAGATACCTAGTTCGTAAGTAAAATAAAGAAGGAATTGAGAGGATCAATTCTAATGAGAAATGTGTTGTTCATGCCAATGGTGTTATTAATAATGATCTTCCTCCTCCGAAGGGATTTGCTTCATGGGATGACTTTGTGGAAAGCATTGGTAATATACTAGAATATTTTGTTGATGAAGAATGGGAATTAGTTCATAATAAGAAAATGATCCATGCTGAAAATGATCCTCCTCCTAAGGGTTTTGCTTCTTGGGATGCATTTGAGAAAAGCTACGGTGAACATTTGGATAATGATTACAATGAATAAGAACATGGGAAGCCACCAAGACAAACAAATTTATGGCTGAGCACTCGGCATTGACTAAATTCAATTTGTTTACATTATTTTTATTATGCTAATTTTATTAATGTGTAAGCACAATTATGTAGCAGTCCTAGGCCTACTGTTCAATTGTGCTCTCAATTCTGATTATTTTTTTTGGTAAAGTTTGTCAGATTTGGCATTGCAATTTATGAAAAATTTGGCTATTTTTTTTAACTCTGATACAAGACTCAATATACAGTCCCTATCATAATCATGATCATATCACTTTAACATCAAAGCCACAACAAAATCATGGTTAACCCTAACATCCAAATCTCTACACCAAGCCCCCTTAAACACATTACTCGTTCATTCTGTTTTGTCAAAAGATTGATACTCCAACAGATGAACAATGGACATAAATTAAACAACATATGCACTTGGAATCTAAAGAAAATATTGCATCCGTAAATATTAAACATTCACAAAAACTATACTTCCAAGCAGCTTTACAAACAGAATAATTAAACATAAAAAAAAAAAAAAAGATTACACTAATAACACAAAAACTAAAAAGATATTTAACTAAACAAAATATTATGGATCAGGATGTGATTGAATACCATTCTTGCATAGCAGAACCATGAAAACAGAGGACTAGATCAGTTATAATCCCCTTCTTCTTCACTGCTGCTGTCGACAATAGTAACCACATCTTTGTATGGCCAATCATCATCGTCATCATCAACATCAACATCATCGTCTTCATCTTCATCCTCAAGCACTGGCCTAAACGAAAATAAGTGTTCTGGATCATCTAAATCATCATCCTCAAAATCATCCTCATCCTCATCATCATCTTCCTCCTCTTCATTGTCCTCCTCTTCTTCATCGTCAACAACATCATAATCATCAACATCTCCAAAACAAGGAACAACCTCACAACCAACAATCTCTTTGTCTCCATCAAGAAGAAGAAATCGGAAGGAAATTACTAGAAGAGCAGTCATTTTGTCTAGTTTGATACCAAAACTTTTAGTTTTTGATACTGAAACCCTAGTTTAGAGAGAGACTTGGAAACGAAAAAATGATACTGTCCAGTCTCCATTCCTTGCTCGTGTTTTATATCGTGACACACGTCTCTATCTTAGCCACGTGCAAACTTGGCTAGTGAACAAGTATGCGGCTTTGGAAAATAAATAAAAAGAAATATAAAAATATTGGATGGAAAATTAAAATCAAGGAATTTATCTGGGTGGAGATACTCCCCGTAAATTTAGATTTGGACGATAAATACTTGCTAAGAATCATGGCATTGAAATATAAATTGGTTAACAAGCTCGTCCAAGAGTGACATCGGTAAAAATGGAAAATTACCATGAAGCAATTCGGTGGAAATACTCCCCGGAAACTTAGATTTGGACGAAAAATTCTTGCTAAGATAATGACATGGAAATAAATAAAAATTGGTTTAGAAGCTCGTCCAAGAGTGACATAGGTAAAAATGGGAAATTACCAACAATCAATTTATCTTGGTGGAGATACTCCGCATAAACTTAGATTTGGACGATAATACTTGCTAAGAATCATGACATCGAAATATAAACTGGTTAACAAGCTCATCCAAGAGTGACATCTATAAAAATGGAAAATTACCATTAAGAAATTTGTCTTTGTGGAAATACTCCCCTGAAACTTAGATTTGGACGAAAAATTCTTGCTAAGATCGTGACATGGAAATAAATAAAATTTGGTTTAGAAGATCGTCCAAGAGTGACATCGGTAAAAATGGAAAATTATTATCAATCAATTTATCTTGGTGGAGATACTCCGCGTAAACTTATATTTGGACGATAATACTTGCTAAGATCGTGACATCAAAATATAAATTGGCTTACAAGCTCGTGTAAGAGTGACATCGGTAAAAATGGAAAATTACCATCAAGCAATTTGTCTCGGTGGAAATACTCCCCGGAAACTTAGTTTTGGACGAAAAATTCTTGCTAAGATTGTGACATCGAAATAAATAATAATTGGTTTAGAAGCTCCTCCAAGAGTGACATCGAGTCTTGTCGACGAAGCTAATCATAGTCGTTCGTGAATTCATAATCCCAACCAATCAAATAAACTAGTTTCACCTGATAACCTAACATCCCCAAACATCCTTGCCAATATTATCGGCAGATCGGTCTGATACGACCAATAATGTGATATCATTGGATATTCATATGTATCGCTGATATATCATGTTTCGTCCAGATTAAAGGCACAAACATGATAAAATCCTATATTGTCGGCCAGTATTTTAAAAAATAAATACTGATCTCGGTTCTTTTAATACAAATTTAATTGTAAGAGCTAGCTAGAATTGCTTCTAAGAATATGAATTGGGATATTAATCAAAAAAATTGCACCAAAAAGCATTCATGATCTTCCAAAGCACTAGCTAGTACTCTAAGGAATATGTTAATCATTTATTATTTTGCTTTTAAGAATATGTGAATTCGGAGTAAAATAGTGCAATGCAGTTGACTCAGTAGTAAAGAAAAGATACTACTATATCCAAGGTACCAGTAACAAAGGAATTAGCTAGTACAATAATAAACACTTCAGTTTGCAGTGGTATTTTTTGATCTATGATCATTTCTACTTTAACAATTTGTGTAGAATATTATAATGGGACCCTGTCCTAAATACTAGTCGCATCACTAAATACTAGGAGTATATATATGGAACATTCCTATGATTGATTTTTGGATTTAAGGGTACATTCCTATGGTAGTTGTACTTTAGGACTTATTATTATGTGTGACTAAAAGAAAAGTATGAGTCAGTATTGTATATCCCACAAGATCTGATAACTTTTGGTCTTATCAAAAACAATAAAAAGTTGGTATAGCCTTCTCTCACTTATATTTTTTAAATTTACTTTTTTTGGTAACAAGATATAAAGCAGAGAAATAAAACAACCTAACTATATGCTTCTCACACCTTTGAATACCTAAGTAGATTTTGTCAGTCATCATTACACCTCAGTTTCTCATATTTCACTTCCACTAATATGCGCACAATCATAATGAGTCCCTTATTTTTTTGTGCGCATGCAAAAGAAAAAGATCTAGGTAGTTGTTATGGCCCTGCAATAAATGGGCATTTGACAGTAGTCATAATGAGTATCTTGTGCGGCCTTGTTGGGTACATGCAAACGAAAATATAGATCTCTTCAGTACTCCTCTTCTTCTGTTTTGCCAAATAATATAGATAAGATTATTTTTTGTTTCTAAAATGTCTGTCACATTGGGTTGCCTTGACCCAAATTTGGCATTGGTAGCAAGATCCCTTGTGGTCCAGTATTTCCATAAATTAATGATATATTTCTTCCATTTTGGTTGTGCCTAAATTAAAATTAAAAATATGATAACTGTCATAAGGGATTATGTTTATATAAGGTATATTATGGAAAACTGAGTTGACTCGACAAGTTAAGATAATGAAAATTGATTGATTAACAAACAAATATTAAGCAAAGAATTTAAACACGAGCATATATTAAAGAACCAATATGTTTATATTATTCATTTTAAAACTAAACGAAGCAAAATAATATCAACATCCTCAGTATTAAAAAACAAAAACCACATTATTCGAAAGTTTATTTGATAATCTGCTCAACTAAAACCATCGTATCTGGTACTTGTGTTGCAGCGTTAGCAGGATGTGCTGGAACTTCAAGTACCTTTTCTTCTAGAGGTGTCTCCCTGGGTATTTCTGTTGTGCCAGACATAGTTTCATCAACAGGATCTTTCGAAGGAATGGGAGAATGGACACTATCCATTTCAACAGAAGCAGAAGTAGGAAGAGTAAGATTGTCAACATGAGCTTGAACTTTAGCTAACAGGGTCATGCCAGGAACCTTACACACGCCATCAATAGTTATGGTGATCCTTAGGTTTCTAGGGACAGCCATTACTATCCTTGGAATTGTTTTAATGCTCTCGGTATTGTTCTTATTGGAACTCATTTTTTTTCGTCTAATATATCAATCTATCTTTTATGCTAGTGTGATTTGTACGACCTCTAATATATATGTATGTTCTAGAAAAAACCCTAATTTTTTTTAGGTTAGGATCATTATCTCCAATTACCTAATTTAGTTGTATTCCGCATATCACTCTCAGATAAACAAAATATAACAGTTTCCATATTGATAAATATATTCTCATATATGCGTACAACACCACATTGATTTTAGTATATAGTATGATTTATCTAAATACGGAAAAATAGCACGAAAAAATTGCGTAAACACAACCATGTTGATTGAGTACATGGAGTATATGCTTTATCTTACAGTATATCATAATCATGTACTCTTCTCTAATGTGCATGCCTTGGATACACTCTTTCCAAATCTGTAGGTATTTGAAGTATCTCTCTCCATGATTCGCCATGCCTAATCTTCTCTGAACAAATTTCTATTTTTGGTGTAATTCCTTCGGTAATTCACACCTACTCAAATCCATGCGCAATAATTCCATCCGGCCAAGCGCTATAACCACGCCCAAATTCTCTTTTGGCTTTTGTATATTGGTCAACACCATAAATTACAGCTATGATTGGCAATAGCAATATATATTGGGATCATTTTTTTTCTTCGAAAGATTAATATACTATGGTCATAACCCTAATTTCTTGTCTTCAAAAGATTAATATACTATGTCATAACCCTAATTTTTAAATTTGCAATGGACTCATAAATAGAATGTTGATAAACTGGAATAAATCTCACACAAACATGTGAAAATATCTGTTTCTTGTTTGGATCATGGATTTTTAAATAAGGCATGCTGATTAAGGATGCAACCATTGGCCAAATGGTGTAACGGTTCGCACCCCTTCGTATTACGCTTCACATTGACCGAATAGATTTTGAAACACCAAAAGACGTGAAAATTCCAACATGTATGTTGTGTGGGGACACATATTGCATCCATTGGATGCCTATATAAGCATTCAACAAAAACGAAATCCTAAATACTTCTACATTAAAAAAAAAATATTTCACCAGTAATAGTAATGGAAATGTTGCCGGATTTAACTCCTGAGATACTACACCTCCTCCCAAGTACAGAAGGTATTTTGGCAAGCAAATGTGTATGCAAAGAGTGGAATTCTGTCCTTGCAGACAAAAGAATTGGACTCCTTTTCGTTTCCACTCAAAAAGTGACAGAAGAAAAAGTTACGCAACTCTTCTACAGAGAACAAATTGAGGAGGAAGATTACTACACGATGATGGGAGATTTCTATCAGATGTTATTTGGAAACAATGGTACTTGGAATATTATCCGATCCTATGATGAAAACATGTCACACACAATCATTGGATCTTATAATGGTCTGGTATGTTTTTATGTTTCATACCACGGCATACAAGATCCTATCTATATTGTGAATCCAACAACGGGTGAGCACCTCCATCTGCCACAAATATGCGATCCAACACCAACGCCATAAATTAGTTAGGATCCACGATTCGTCGTAGGGGGTTTCGGCTATTGTGAACATACCGGTGAATACAAAGTAGTTCGAATTCAAGTGGATGGTAAAGTGGATGTACACACTCTAGGCGACAATAGGGGATGGAGGAACATCGGAGATTTTCCTTTTACTTTTTGGGATTCAGGTGTGTACGCACATGGTTGCATTTTTTAGATAAATCATTATTTTTATGACAATATTCAGATAGTGTCTTTCAATTTGGACAATGAGACATTCCAGTCACATTCATCACCCCCCCCATCATATTTATAAGAATGGTGGTTTCAGTACTCCAAAACTTGGAATGGTCTTGTCTGGAGTTCGCCTTTTATTTTACAACATTCACGATATTTATGATCTCCTGATTGATTTTTGGGCACCCATTTCCGATAATGATATTCATGCACGGGCACCCGGTGTAGAATGGAATTGGGAACTTAAGAGGAGCATTGTCTTGGAAGAGCCTTCGAATCTATGGTGGCCGCCTTATATGCTTATAGCCTTGGGAAAGAACAACGACGACCTATTGCAAAACAACCGCTGTTTAGCGCGTTATAATGAACTCACCAGAACTTTGACAGAAATTGCGGAGATAAGGTGGCAAAGGTTAGAGTTAATCCTCACATGAGGAGCGCCGTCTTGTTGAGGAATTTTGGAGGACAATCGGAAACATGTACTGACGATGTCCATGCCACAAACATATTCTGAGTGTAGTTTTTTTATTTTTGTTTTGATCAGAGTAATGTAGTTTGGTGTTCAATATATATATTTATATATTTATTTAATAGTACTATTTCTCATCTTTGATATGTTTTTTGGTATCTTGTCTGGACTAAAAGTTGTTTTTGAAATATGAAGAATCAGACTTGGTCTTATTTTGGGTAATAATGGTTGGTATTTTATTTAATAGAGTTAGTGCTTTAAACATATTCCCGACGAATTTAAAGGGGATTTTCTTTTATGGTGGTCAATTTGGTATATAGGGAGGCATTTATGTATTGCAGTTGTATTTATGGTTATAAATTTTTCAAATCTATAAGGAGACTTTTATGTGTTCATTATAATAATAATAAAATCCGAGAGGGGAAAAGAAAAATGTAAAAAGAAGTGAGAATTTGAGATGCAAAGGGTATAAGTGATTGATAGACAAATCAATGATGATATTCTTGAAAATACATTGATAGACAAATCAATGATGATATTCTTGAAAATGCACACGAATGAAAAAGATTCAGTCGTCAACAGTCCACAATTTCCCATTAGACACTATTAATTCCAATTTTTCTCTGTACTTTGATGATACCTATTTATTCAAAATAGTAACTTGTGTAACCATTTGCAATTAAAATTTGTATCATCATTTCCATTAAAGAAACTTAACCCAAAAAATCCACCAGTCATAAGAAAATTGGAATTGGTAGAGTCTTACCGATTGCCAGCCATCACTCGGAGTCGTAATCCGACCTTTCCTTCTCCGATCCCATATCAGTTTCAGAATCAGTCACTATGTTGAGTATGACCTCATTTTCAAGTGGTTTTAGTGATAGGTACGCCTAATACTCATCCTTTATACTGATTTTAGCCTTAGGGTGGTCTGTATAATCCTTATATCTTCTAGCCCTAATCCTTCTCATTAACAACACACCTTGTCTCCTTTCCTTTTTATGCAACAACTGCAAAAATTCTTCTGGGTATTCTTTATCTTTTACTTTCTCTTTGATTCTATTATTTTTCTCTTCATTTTCTGCCTCATATACTAAGTTTGCATGAAAAAACTCATTCCACAACAGATCCATATCATCATCTTGGTTATTATTCTGCAAACCTACTTCTTCCTCTTCTCTCATATTCCTTACCTCTTCTTTCTTCTTCATTTTATTCAATCTTATTGCTTTTCATATATAGTACTTAGCTTTCTCTAGTTGCTCCAAATCCATTTCAGATACTGCTAATTTGAACCTCATCATCACTTCCTTTCTCTTCAAGCACTCCTCCTTATCAACTTCTTCCTCTATCATTGGGGTCTTTCCTTTTGATGGTTTGGAACCACTCTCTTTTTCTGGGTTATTTGGAGACATTATCTTTGAAATTTCGATTGGAGAAGTTTTTTTTCTTAAACACACAAAAAATCCTATGTGGCTTAAAATATATGAACTCTTCAATGTCTCATTGGATAACTACTTCATGACGTAATGGTTATCCTTTAAATTTTGTTTGCTTTTAAATAAAAATTTAGTTATAGGTTTAAGCTATAACCGCTTATGAGATAAAATGGGAAAATATGCTTTACTTGCCTGCTCATTAAGGACGCGACCTTTCAAAGATAAAACATGCAAATATGTGTTACTTGTATGCTTGCTCATTAAAGACGCGACCTTTCAAATAATGCATGCTCATCAAGGACGCAACCATTCGCCAATAGGTGTATTGGATGTCTATATAAGCATTATTCATATCTGCTTGTAGCATTCTACAATATTAAGAAAATCTTAAATGCTATAATTTTTTATTTTTTTTTGATAATCTTTCATCAGTATAATAGTGATGGATATGTTGCCGAAATTAACTACCGAGATACTACAGCACCTCCAAACTGCAGAAAACATTTTAGCAAGCAAATGTGTTTCCAAAGAGTGGAATACTATCCTCGGGGACAAAAGAATTTGACTCCTTTTTGGTGTCACACCAAGAATAGGGAAATAAGTTACTCAACTCTTTGATAGATAGGAAGATTTCAACCGGATCGTAACAGCCAACAATCACGACGCCCCGAATGATGGAACCCATGAAGCTTTGACTAAGTTGCACCCAATAGTTGGATCTTGCAATGGTCTGGTCTGTTTTTATGTTTCACACCACGGCATACAAGATCCTGTATATGTTATGAATCCAGAAACTGGTGAGCACCTATATTTGCCACAACTATGCATACCAATTATTGCACGAGATCAAGTACTTTCTTGGTATCCTGTAATTGGGGGTTTCGGATACTGTCAACGTACCGATGAGTACAAGGTATTTCGAATTCACATGGATGGTAAAGTTCAAATACACACTCTAGGAGACAAGAAGGGATGGAGGAACATAGCATGGGAGATTCCTTATATTTTTCGGAGTTCAGGCGTGTACGCACATGGTTGTATTTTTTGGAAGGATTGTTGTCAGTGGGATAGTGGCATAATTTCTTTCAATTTGGACACTGAGACATTTCACCAACATTCGCGACCCCCGCATCATATTCTTAGGAGTGAATTCCCTTAAGTTAAGATGGTTATGTTCGGAGTTCGCCTTTTATTTTACTACATCCATGAGGCCTGTGATAAGGGGATTAATCTGTCGCCAGAATTAACTACCGAGATACTTCAGCGCCTCCAAACTATAGAAATCGTTTTAGCAAGCAAATGTGTATGCAAAGAATGGAATATTATCCTTAGGGACAAAATAATTGGATTCCTTTTTGGTGTCACACCAAGAATGGGGAAAGATAAAGTTACCCAACTCTTTTATAGAGAGGAAGATTTTAGCCTGATCGTAACAGCCAACAATCATGATGCCCCGAATGATGTAACCCATGATGATTGGACTATGTTGCACCCAATAGTTGGATCTTGCAATGGTCTGATTTGTTTTTATGTTTCATACCACGGCATACAAGATCATGTATATATTATGAATCCAGAAACTGGTGACCACCTCCATCTTCCACAACTATGCATCCCAATTGCACCGGATCAAGTACTTTCGTGGTATCCACGATACAACGTAATTGGGGGTTGGTAGGCTCGGAAAGATACCTACTTCTATGTATAAACTGCAAGTGCACAGTGTCGACAAGCAACACAGGGCAAGCACAGGTCGAACCACAGAGACTTGGAGAGTGTAGAAGTTGATTCTAAATCCTGATTTAGAGAGTAACCAAAAGGGGTTTGTTTTTGTCGATACGACGATATGATTTTCAAGTGACTGAAATAATAAAAGTAAAAGATGCAAATAGCAAGATATGTAAACAATGATAATATGGATACTAGGGTATTCAAATCCACCAATAACCTATGATATGCATTCAACTTGTAATATTATTCTTGTCCTTATAGTAGATTCAAGTCTACCGTATAACTAAGGTGTTTCTCCAATGGATAATTTAATCACAACTAAAGTATTTCTCCAAAGCATTAATTGTCTAATTAAGCACAACTAATCTAAAGATCAATATTTGGTTAAGCATGAGTTGTAGCATAATCAACATAGAGATATTCTAACTACAATGGATACATGGCATACATTGTGAGAGCAAGATGTTGACAAACTTGGATTAAATTATATCTTTAAACAATTCTAAACTTTCAAGAACAAGATACAAGATATGAATACATACCAATGAGATAAGGGCTTCATCTAAACCCTAGTAAATGAAACTAGAACATGAAGAACATTACAACAAAACTTAAATTTGATAAACTAACATGAACAAGCTATTCTTGGATGGTTTTTCAACACAAAAAACCTCTCTATTTATACACAAAATTCCCTCAAGCACTTGGATTCGAAATTTGGAAAGCATCCACTCAACAAAACATGTTTTCTTAATTGATGGATTGAATGGAATATATTTGGTTGTGGGAAACAAATTGGGAGTGATTGAGTGAGAGAATGGGGATGTTTTCTTTAATTGATGGATGAAATGGAATACAATGGGGGTGAGGTGGATGTTTGGAAAGAATCCAATGGGGGTGAGGTGGATGTTTTGGAAAGAATCCAATGGGGGTGAGGTGGAAATGGATTTGGGTCTTGGGTTTTGGATCATGGGTTTTGGATCATGGGTTGTTTAATCCCATGAATTTGTAAACAGGTTGCCACTGATGCGCGAGCGGGTTGCAATGCTTCCAACTTTCTTCTCTTTTGTCTTCTCAATTCTTCCAATCTTTATTTAGTACTTAAAAACACAAAATTAATTAATACAAATATTTATTCTTGAAAATGGTAAAAATGCAGAATTTGGGATAATATATGACTTTGAAGCGCGAAAGATGAGTTAAGTGCCAATGAAAAGGTGTATGAATATGCAATATTTGGCACTCATCAGGGGTTTCAGATACTATCAACGTACCAATGAGTACAAGGTAGTTCGAATTAACATGGATGGTAAAGTCCAAATACACATTTTAGGAGACAAGAGGGGATGGAGGAACATAGCATGGGAGATTCCTTATACTTTTCGGAGTTCAGGTGTGTACGCACATGGTTGTATTTTTTTGATAGATTGTTGTCAGCAAGATATTGGCATAATATCTTTCAATTTGGACACCGAGACATTCCTTCAACATTTTCCACCTCCGCATCATATTCCTGGGAGTGGATTTTGGATAAATACTTACCCATCACTTGGGATGGTCATGTTCGGAGTTCTCATTTTATTTTAGTACATCCATGAGGGAATTGGTTGGCCCCGAATAGATTTTTGGGCTCCCATTTCCAAAGAAAATATTCATACATGGGCACCTGGCGGGGAATGGAATTGGAATTATGAGATAAGAATTTTCTTTAAAGAGTATGAATGGCCGACCCGATAGCATTTATAAATAAAAAGGAACTCTTATTTTGGCAGAATAGGCGTTTATTGCGTTACAATACACTCATCAGAACTTGGACAGAAATTTGGGGGGCACTACCGTGGGAAACAAGGGTTGCAATTATTCCTCACATGAGGAACGATGTCTCGTTGAAGAATTTTGGTGGACAATCGGAAACGTGTACTCATGATGTCCATGCCACTAACACATTCCTAGGCTTATCTATGTAGCTTTTTTTTTGCAGTTGTGTTTTTTTTTTTTTTTTTTTATTTGCATTCTTTTCTATGCTGAAATGTACAATTTATTCCTTGGGTTATTTATGTTGCTTTTTTTTTCCTTGTATTTTGTTTTGTTTTTGTTTTGGTGTTTGGATTTTTTTCTATGTTGAAATGTTCAATTTCGTGCATCAACATGAAAGTGTTGCCGCTAAATGTTGGGTCATTGTTTAACTATCCAACATTTGATTTTTTTCCTTTTTTTGCATTACGCCTATGGTCCAGCCGGCCGGGCCACCCCAACCGACCTAGGTAATTAAATTAAAAGGAAATTAGATAAATATGAAAATATTCATTCCATATCTCCTTATATTGCTACAATATCCGATGTAAATACCAAAGAATAGGTGATTTAAGATAATGATAGAAAACCTAAGAAATTAGGGGTTTCCTTAGAAATATATATAAATTACACCAAGCATAGAAAAAATTAACATAGAGTATTAAGAGGAAAATAAGTTCTGCTAAGAGAGACTGTAAAGATGAAACTGAAGAGAGGATTCAAAAATTTCCTCGACCGATGGCTGGTCCTCATAAATTGAGGATTATCATTACTGTGGACGGAATAACTATTGTTCCTGGTGTTCCTATCGACGCTGTAATTAGTTCTGTTGTCAGTGGTGTTGACAATGATGATGTTCCTATTTATGTTGATGTTATTCCTGGTGTTCCTCTGGATGATGTAATCAGTATCATTGAGGATGCTGATGTTCCTGCTTATGCTGATGGTCCTACTGTGAATGATGATGCTCCTGCTTTTATTATTGAAATTATTGATGAAGATCGTCCCGATGTTCCGGATATGGCAGATAATCCAAAAGTTAACAAGCATGATCTTAACAAGCATGTGGAGCCTGATGAACCAGAAAATGACAAATCTGAGGATGACAAGGCGCCCAAGCCTGCTGGTTGGAGTGATCAGGTTCACCTCAGCATTGCAAGAAGAATTGTTTGAAGATGGGGATGGTTCATTTGATATGGTTTTTTTTTTGATGATATGGTTTGATTTATCGATTTCATTTTGTGGACGCTTTGAAAGTTGTTTTCGTTTCTTGTTTCGTTTGCTAATTTTGTCATTTAGAAAAAGGTGATGTTTATGAAATAAATCAGATAATTATTTACAAGTTCATAGAGTTTACAGAATGCAATATACTCTTGCAAATTTATTTATTTATGAGGTGTGCATTCTTTTGGAAAAATAAATATAATTAGCTGAAAGAACGGAGGAAATGTAGAAAAATACAGTTTCCCCCCCTGTAAACAATAAGAATCAATTTATCACTTTAGGTCTGATCTTATTATCTCCTTGCCAATACTTTTAACAAAAATACGAGTTTGAACAAGTAAAGTGCTATTGAAAGTAAAGTACTGCTATACGACGATGTTAATGATAATGATATTTGCGTGGAATTGGATGAGAATGAGGAACCAGACTCATCTAACAAGTTCTTTGCTTTTTAAACAGGGTTTTTGATGACCATTTTATTTTCAGTGGTGGTTTTATTTATTTTTTAAGTACTGCACTAGATGGAGGCTTTCTACGCTAATAGATAGGTTGACATTTATGTGATGAATGATTCACGTTGAACTTTATGTTTTCTGGAAATGATGAACATGAAAATGGATGGGTTTAGTTTATTTATCTTTATTAGTTTACTGTATGATTAGAATAATACATTTCCTACATAGGTGCCACTAATAATTCATACGTTTCCTCCCTAAACCAAGAATAATACAGGAGACAACCCAGCTTAAAATTATTAAGGTAAATATTATTCGAAATAAGAAAGTACTTTTTTTATATAGCCTCTTCTCGAGTTGGTTAGAGATAGGAAACAAAATTTCGAAAATTTTGGGAAACAATTTTATCATAACTGTTTACGATATATTCTCTCATAAAATAAGGAAACTAACCATATTGGTTACACATCAAAAATTTGGAAATAAAAAAGAAAAACACCAAAAATATTTTGTTTGGCGGGTGATGAAAATGGATTTTACTGGGCGGGATGATTTCAAAAGGAAAATCAATTCCCGCTTGATGGTTTGGTTAAATTCCAAAAAGAAAAAGAAAGATGAGTTCGATCTACTTTTTCAGTTTTTATTACTCGATTCATTCTCTCTATGAAATCATAATTCTACTACTATCGTCTCTAATCTTTACAAGGAACCTACCTCTTCAGACTCGATCTTTGTTGTTGGTATTATTTCTACAACCCATTATCGAATGAATATTAAATTGATGTTAGATTTTTTGTTCGATCTCATGGAATCAGATGTTAGATCTTATAGGTTTACTAGTTAAAGCATGATTAGGGTTTTTATTCTATCACTTCTTATAAGTTTACTAGTTAAAGCATGAGTAAGGTTTTTATTCTATTATTATCTCTAATCTTTACAAGGAATCCACCTCTTTAAACTCGATCTTTGTTGCTGGTAATATTTCTACACCCATTATCGAATGAATATTAAATTTATGTTATATTTTTTGTTTGATCTCATGGAATCAGATGTTAGATCTTATAGGTTTACTTGTTAAAGAATGATTAGGGTTTTTATTCGGCTGTATCAAAGAACAAGTTAATGACAATCACGGGTTGTATGATGAGATGTGATTTAATTTTGTTACAACAATAATATTTTAGGCTTAAGTTACATGCATGAACTATTATAAGATTTAGGTAAGGATCTTTCTTTGATGTTACTTAGTTAGGCTTTACTAGTTAGTCAGGTTTTACAAAATAAAAATAAATAAAAACTTACCGATGCTAATTTTTTTCTAGGGTTTTTGTTATTGTTTGGGTTGGATTTTGATTGAGAGTTAATAACTATACTTTGATTGACGATTTTGTGTCAATCATATTTATATACAAGGCTTCTCAAAATTTAATCATTTGAGTCTCTGTTACTTGGCGAGCCTGTAACGTCTGTATTTTAAGTTGCCACTTTTAAAAATACCATGTTGCTGGTTGGCCAATTTTACTATATCTTCAAGCTAAAAATGGATAATCATTATCTGGTGCTTTAGTGCTCTTGGCTTTTGTAACAAAAAGTTATATAAGACCGTTTAACCGGTACCTTTTGCTTTGTGGATAACACAATAATCATGAGGAGATTTTGTGTGTTGCAGTGATGTTTTAGCCTCAAGTTACATGCATCACTGAGTTCATGTTTGTTTTCTTTTCATATAATATAAAATAGGTGTAACACATGTTGCCTATCCTGTTAGGTTTAGCTAATATTTTCTAAAATAAGCTCAAATTCCTAACTGAGATGCACGTACCTACACAACTTTTGTCATGGGAGAAGATGATGATTACGACCAATGGAGGGAATCAGATGTTGAGGAGGATTCTGATGAAGAAACGATAGATTTAGATGAGAGTCATGATGATATTATACAATAAGATGACGATGATGGTGGAGATATGTTCCACACTGCTATATTTGAAGACTTAACAGGTAATGTGCGTAACCTTGTACTTACTTGTTTCTACTTAAACATCACATGGTTTCATATGTTGCCTCGGTTATTTCCAGAGTTAGAAGATTCTGAAAATGATGATTTGGAGGTGTTATAAGAAAAACAATTTGAAAATGCTCCAGAAGCAGAAAAGCATCCACAACAAGAAGACTCTACAGAAGTGATCATAAAAGAGAGGGAAATGACAAGAATGTTGAAGCTTCATAGAGACTTCTCTATAAAAGATGCCAAAAGAAGGGATATTGAATTTGACAAAATGTTCTGGCCTATTGGTAACCATATAATTGAATTCAGTAGTTACCTAGGTTATTTGGTCCGTGATATGGTTGGCATAAAACATTTATGTTGGAAGGAAGTCCCTTCAACAACAAAAGAAAATATGTTGGAGAAAATTCTGGTATGCATATGTGGTTACCAATTCATCCATTTTGTTATCTAACTGTGAGTCTGTGATTAACATACATTAGATGTTATTGCATCTTCATTATGAGGTGCCCCATGAGCTGAACCTAGTGGTCATGAAGCGTCTACCTGTTCAGCTGCGGGACTTCAGAAGGAAATTATACAACAATCATGTAAAACCCTTCCTAGAAATGCCGCACAAACTAAGAACTTTACCCAAAAAGTAAGAAACGGTAATGGACCAAGAGAACTGGGAAAAAAACCTTAATCATGTACTAAAATCAGCTATATTTAAGGTATGGAATACACATTGCTTTTTCTGATTTTGTGTTTCGTTCTTATTGTCTATCCCAACATACTAATGAAATTATTTTTATTTTCTCTGCAAGAAAATTTCGGAGAGGGAAAAAAAAGCAATATCACAATCCAAGTTCCCACATTGGACGGGACGAGGAGGATACTCGGGATTAAAACTAAAATTAGTAAGTTTGTTGTCTTATTTATTACCAGCCATATCAGATACTTCTGTTTTGTATGTCGTGTTGCGTGTCTCATATATGCAGAAACTTAAAACGGTATAGGGATGTGTCCTCTTACACCAATCTGTAATTTTGTCACATTAGACGCTTTGGAATAGGTTTTTTGTTTTACACAGTTAATATCTGTGCAGATGTAAATCCTTACTTGTTTATGGTAACTACTAGGTCCAAAGCGGAAATATTGCCGAAGAAGATCTTGAAGATCGGTGCTTCATGTGGGCAAGAGCACGCGAAAACAAAGACGGAATTGTTCCAGACGAGTTTGTCAGGAAGAAGACATCTGAAGTTGTGAGAAAACAGAAACTTTACAGTCCTCATGTTTTTAACCAAAGTAAGTGCCCAGTAATTGCGCAAGGTTTAAATCAGAATTTAACACATTATTTGAACAGAAAGAGAAGCGGAAGATGATTCAAGAGGGAACTCTAACGGTTGGTCATAAAGAGGATGCCCTAACAGTTGCGATCGGCCCGGAGAAGGGTGGACGTGTCAAGGGGGCTGGCTTTGGAGTGACGACAACCCTTTATTTTCCAAATGAAAGAAAACCAAGACACTCGAAAGAGAACGATGAATTGCGTGAAAAGCTGAAAGCTAAGGAGAAAGAATTAGAGTCTACTAAAAATGCGTATCAGAGATTGACAGATAACTTGTTATCTCAAGGAGTCGACATTAAAAAAATTGTGGGCAACAGTATCAGCAAGTCTGGAGGAGAGGTAAGTGAACCGAGTTTTGATTAGATTGTGTAAATTTTTGAAAAAATTGGCAGACAGTATCTGATTTTTTCAAACAATGTGTTCAACTACAGTCACAGGATGCATGACCTATAATCGTTCTAAGAATAACATAGGTCTAGAATCAGTTAAGCAACTTCAAAAAAAACATGGGAAATCCGGTCCGCAAAAGTCATCTGAAAGCACCAAAGGGTCCGTAAAGCGGGTCTCTCCTTGTACTAAAACGCCGACCGTTTCTACTGAATCCCCGCTGTCTTTAGTATCAAAAAATAAGTCTTCATCTCCTTCATCCACTGGGGAATCTCAGAATGTGCCATCTGAAAAAGTTATCATTGATGTATGGTTTTCCAACGCGTTTAAATTTTGAATCTTCCATTTACTATCTCTCATGTGCCTTGTGTTTCTACAGGGCACAGGATGCAAACTTTGGTTTGGAGAAAAGGACAACATTGTTGCCATTGGTAGAGCTTACTCTTCAAAGAAGGTATCTTATAAAATGAAGTCAAGAATGACGGGTGAGGTTACATGCTATAGCGTCATGGTTAGTGAAGTACTAAATGAAACCATCAAATTACCCTTTGGCACATCTTCTGGGATAAAAACTTTAAAAGATGTTGGTGATGCTGAAATTTGTTGGCCATTAAATCAAACCATCTTGGATCAAAAGGTTAGTTGCTATGATTGTTTGCTTTATTAACTCATTTGATATGTTTTTACACAAACCAGTTATATATATCTTGTTTAATATAAGAGACGAATATGTTATCAGCTATATGAATCACAGATGTTAGTGTATATTTTAGAGAACCTTATAAAACGAGATATGTGGTTAGCTATTTGATTGTGAGTCAGTTGTGCATTTTTATTAAATGGTTTCACTGCAAAAACAAGGTACAACTTTCATTTCAATTTTCTGATGCAGGTAAGTCAACCAAAACATTCTGAGACTGTGAAATCACTGGATCTACTCAACGGAATTCAATCTCGTATCGCAATATCTGAAAAAGTTCTGAAGGGTTGTGTTTTAAACCAGTTACATGATCTTAAGACCATATGAGTCTGAAATATGCTATCAACTACTATATGAATCACGGATGCTATGGTGTATTTTGGTGAACCTTGTATATTTGTTACCTATTCATCCGTGTCTTCGAATTCACGGTGGAATTTGGCATATTTGTCACCCGAATATGGAATATTACTCTACTGCTGCAGGTAAGTCAACAAAATTTGGGGAAACATACTCTGGATGTGACATTAAAAGATCCACCTAGTCGGAGCCAATCTGAGATCACGACAACTAAAGCAATTTCTCCGGTATTTGTTTTATTTTTACATGCATTTTAAATCTCAATTTGTTTTGAAGTTTTCACTTGAAGATGTTCACATGCCATATATTTCCGCAGGGTAGAAGGTGCAACCTTTTTGACGAGCTGTCTAAGGCAAATGTCCTTAATAGAGGTGGAGCTTTTCTGTTAACAAGAAAACAACAATTACATGGAAAGGATGGGTTAGAGGTTGATTGCCACAAAATCCTGATTGATGAAGTTATAAAACTGAATTTTTGTCTACCCGTACGATTTGCTGGTATGGAAACATTAGGGCAAACTTTTGGAAAAGCGATTCCTTGGACAAAGTATGGTGTTCAGTTTACCGAGCCTGCTAAGAAGGTTAGTTGTTTGGCTTGTTTGATTTGTAAGTCGAATATACATAAACCAGTCTATCAATTATATGAATCACCGATCCAAGTGTAAATTAGAGAACCTAGAAAAATAGAAACATGTGTAACTTTCAAAAGTAACTAATAACTCTTTTAATCTTATGCAGAACCCTACTAGTAATTCACAACCAACTACTTCTCTACGGAAGTCTCCTTCACGTAGCAACCCTTCTGATGGATCTAAGAAGCAGTCTCCTAATCTTATGCAGAACTCTACCAGTAATTCCTAACCAAATCATTCAATATCTCTAGAGAATTCGTGCACATCTATGGCATAACCTATGGCTAAGACATCTAATGGAGTATGTTTATTTTATTTTCTTCGTAAATCTATATTGATAATTCTAGCATCTTCTTTTTACATGATGTTCATATGCCGTATCTCCGCAGAAAGAAAAATACGACTTTTGGAATGCATCTAGGGGAAACGTCGTTGCTAGAGGCAATATTTTACCTGCGCTGCCTAACCAGAAAATACATGGACAAGATCTTCCTAAAAACTGTTATGTTGTCAATATTCATGAGGTTATAGTTCCATCGTTCGTGTTAACCGAACCAAGTGGTGAGTTTAAGTTATTAAGGGAAGCTAAAGATGGTTTTGTGGCATGGCCGAAAGATAACTGTTCCATCTCTGATGACAAGGTTAGTTTCTTAGCTCTTTTGATTTGTTAATCAAGTATATAAATAGTTTTACATAAATCATGTATTCAGTTTGATTAAAAAATAAGTTCGAGATAGAAATATATTAACACATAAATGTAACATGAATACCAGTGTAAATTTGAAAATTGATATTTGGTTACGGATTTTATTATGGGCGTCAGCTGTGAAAAATGTCGCGGCCTTCAGTGAAGCTGGCTTTATTACATTGTTGGAAAAATGACTTTTGTTTGTTTCTTGTTGAGAATTCACATGACAAACGAATTCGCCTAGGATTTAGAATATATATATATATATAACATTTAATCTCTTGTTGCAGGAAACTCCACAGCATGGAAAACCTCATGAGCAACCAGAACCAGTTTTAGATTCTGAGAAAAAATTGGACAGTGAAAAACTGAATGAGGAGCACCTAGCAGTCAATCCACATTCGGGGAGTCATGAAGCCTCTGAAAAGATTTCTCAGAAGACTAAAAAGGCGCAAAGAAGTTTATATGCACCAACTGTGCAGAAGGCATACCAACTTTCAGATGGGAAACAGAGGAAGGAAACAGAGGAAGACAAGGTTTGGCGCGTCGAGAATGTCACAACCTGATCCATTGCATGCACAGACACCACCATCAAAAAAGTTGAAGAAAAACTGATGATTTTTGGATAAATGCTCATCTAACAAGTTCTTTGTTTTTTTAAACAGGGTTTTTGATGTGTGAACTTTTAGTTTACGTATTTTTTAAGTACTGCACTAGATGCATGCTTTTTA
Source organism: Papaver bracteatum (assembly GCA_023529315.1). Classification (NCBI taxonomy): domain Eukaryota; kingdom Viridiplantae; phylum Streptophyta; class Magnoliopsida; order Ranunculales; family Papaveraceae; genus Papaver; species Papaver bracteatum. The sequence continues at coordinate 4,805,290 of JAJJWX010005152.1, forward strand.
CGCTGATAGATAGGTTGACATTTATGTAATGAATGATTCACGCTGAATTTTTATGTTTTCTGGAAATGATGAACATGAAAATGGATGGGTTTAGTTTATTTATCTTTAGTAGCTTACTGTATGATTGATTACTAATCCAGATGAACCATGGGCTGTTATTATGAAGGAAAAATATTTTCATGTTGTTAATCCTTTAACTGATATAGTGAACAAACAGGGGTCTTGGATTTGGCAAGGCATATGCACAAGTTTGAATATAATTAAAAGACACTACATATGGGAGATAGATGATGGTACTTCTGTGCAAATTTGGAAAGATACTTGGATTCCAAATATGCACAGACCTCCAGATAGTCATTTTAGATCTTTTAATATGAAAAATGTGAACCAGCTCATTGACCAAGACTCTAAGTCTTGGAATTCTGATATTTTGAATGCTTTGTTTGATGAAGATACTGTTAAAAGGATTACTTACATAAGAATTCCTATTGCAGGTAAATATAAGCTGAGATGGGAGCCTTCCAGCAATGGAATGTTTACTATAAAATCTGCTTACATGCCGTCTTGAATGAAAACTTAGCTACTAAGCCAACTAAGAACAACTTAGACATCTGCTGGAAATCCTTTTGGAGATATAAGCTACCTCCCAGAATTCAGTATTTTATATGGAAATTCCTACATGGTTGCATTACTACTAAACATAGACTTGCTAGGTTCACTAAACATAAAGATAGTAGATGTGCTATTTGCAGTGGTAACCCTGAAACTATTCAACATCTGTTCTTTGATTGTTATCATGTCAGACATATATGGGATTCAGTAGACTATATTTTATCTACTATCCTCTAGGGTCTAGACTTACAAAATTGGATAAGTGGTTTTTTTTCTAAAGGCAAACAATGGTATGCCCAAGGATTTTAGTCTGTATGAGAGTGACAATTTCATTTTGTGGCTAACCTGGAAGGCTAGATGTGATACAGTTTTTGAAAACAAACCATTTAACAGGAACATTGTTATAAACAATATTGTCAGGCAGATTGAGGACTGGAAAATGGCTAATAGTATGCAAACTAGTAGCAACAGTGCTTTGAGAATAATTGATAAAAACTGGAAGGCTCATATAGATGATATATACAAATTGAATTTTGATGCTTCCTATATTGATAAAACTGTATTATTAGGATGGGGACTGATTTGTAGAGATTCTGCAGGAAACATCCATAGACTGCAAGGAGGTGCATCTCTAGATATTGATCCTGAGCAATTTGAAGTGCATTATCTCCTAGAAGCAGTACAATGGGCTCACAGTAAGGGATGGCGAAAAAATCACTTGGAAGAAGATTGTCAGAATGTTATAGCAGCTGTGAATGGGAAGGTTACAATAGTTAAATGGACAACATTTAATTTAATCCATGATGCATTAGTTATATTAAGTTATTTTGATTCTTGGGTTTGCACTTATGCCCATAGGGATGCAAATCATATCGCAGACTCTATAGAAAAGTATGCAAGAACTCAAACAATTTGCTTTTGTTTGTTTAATAATATGTTTGTATGGATCAATCTTCTGATTCAACAGGATAAAAACAATATTTAAGCTTGCTTATCAATATATTTATTCTTTCATATTAAAAAAAAAAAACGGTATGATTAGAAGAATATGTTTCCTACATAGGTGCCACTAATAATTCATACGTTTCCTCCCTAAACCAAGAATAATACAGGATACAACCCAGGTTAAAAAAAATTAAGGAAAATATTATTCGAAATAGGAAAGTAATTTTTTTCTATGGCCTTTTCTCGGGTTGGTTAGAGATAGGAAACTAAATTTTGAAAATTTTGGGACACAATTTTATCATAACTGTCTACGATATATTCTCTCATAAAATAAAGGAAACTAATCATATTGGTCACACATCAAAAATTTGGAAATAAAAAAAGAAAAACACCAAAAAAAAATTTGTTTGGCGTGTGATGAAAATGAATTTTACTGGGCGAGATGATTTCAAAAGGAAAATCAATTCCCGCCCTAAAATTTGGTTAAACTCCAAAAAGAAATAGAAAGATGAGTTCGATCTACTTTTTCAGTTTTTATTACTCGATTCATTATCTCTTTGAAATCATAATTCTGCTACTATCTATAATCTTTATAAGAAACCTACCTCTTCAGACTCGATCTTTGTTGTTGGTATTATTTCTACAACCGAATATTAAATTGATGTTAGATTTTTTATTCGATCTCATGGAATCAGATATTATATCTTATAGGTTTACTAGTTATAGCATGATTAGGGTTTTTATTCTATTACTTCTTATATGTTTACTAGTTAAAGCATGATTAGGGTTTTTATTCTATTTTTACTATCTCTAATCTTTACAAGGAACCCACCTTTTCAGACCCGATCTTTGTTTTTGGTATTATTTATACAACCCATTATCGAATGAATATTAAACTGATGTTAGATTTTTTGTTCGATCTCATGGAATCAGATGTTAGATCTTATAGGTTTACTAGTTAAAGCATTACTAGGGTTTTTATTCGGTTGTATCAAAGAACAAGTTAATGACGATAATAGGTGATTTTATTTTGTTACAACAATACTATTTTAGGCTTAAGTGACATGCATGAACTATTATAAGATTTAGGCAAGGATCTTTCTTCCATGTTACTTAGTTAGGCTTTACTAGTTAGTTAGGTTTTACAAAACTTAACGATGCTAATTGTTTTCTCGGGTTTTTGTTATTGTTTGGGTTTGATTTAGATATAACTCTAATTTGATGGACGATGTTGTGTCAATCATATATATATATAAGGCTTCTCAAGATTTAATCATTTGAGTCTCTTTTACTTGGCGATCCTGTAACGTCTGCATTTTAAGTTTCTACTTTTAATGATACCATGTTGCTAGTTGGACAATTTGACTATCATCTTCAAGATAAAAATGGATAATCATTATGTGGTGCTTTAGTACTCTTGGCTTTTGTAACAAAAAGTTATATAAGACCGTTTAACCGGTACCTTTCGCTTTGTGGATAACACAATATTCATGAGGATATTTTGTGTGTTGCAGTGGTGTTTTAGCCTCAAGTTACATGCATCAATGAGTTCATGTTTGTTTTATTTTCATATAATAGAAAAGAGGTGTAACACATGTTGCCTATCCTGTTAGGTTTAGCTAATATTTTCCAAAATAATCTCAAATTCCTAACTGAGATGCACGTACCTACACATCTTTTGTCATGGCAGAAGATGATTACAACGTGCCCCCAGAGGAGGACCAATGGGATGATGAGGTGGATTCTGATGGTGGCCATAGAATTGAATTCAGTAGTTACCTAGGATATTTGGCCCATGATATGGTTAGCATAAAACATTTATGTTGGAAGGAAGTCCCTGCAACAACAAAACAAAATATGTGGGAGGAAATTCTGGTATGCATATGCGGTTATCAATTCGTCGTTTTTGTTGTCGAATTGTGAGTCTGTGATGAACATAAATTAGTTGGTATTGAAGTTTCATTATGAGGTCCCCCGTGAATATAAGCAAGCGGCCATGAAGCGTCTAGTTGTTCAGCTACGAGACTTTAGAAGGAAATTATATAATAATCGTGTAAAACCCTTCCTGGAAAGACCAGACAAACTAAAAACTTTCCCCATAAAGTACGAAACGGTAATGAACCAAGAAGACTGGGACGAATACCTTAAGTATGTACTAGAACGCCTATATTTAAGGTATGGAATACACATTGCTTTTTCTAATTTGTGTTTCGTTCTTATTGTCTATCCCAGCATACTAATGAAATTATTTTTATTTCCTCTGCAAGAAAAATTCGGAGAAGGGAACAGAGGCAATATCACAATCCAAGTTCCCACATCGGACATGACGAGGAGGATACTCGGGATTAAAACTAAAATTAGTAAGTCTGCTGTCTTAAATCAGTTACATGATCTTAAACCATATTTATGAAATATTATATCAACTATATGAATCACGGATGCTAGGGAATATTTTGTAGAACCTTGTATATTTGTTACCTATTCAATTCATCAGTGTCTTCGCATCCATGGTCTAAGAAGCAGTCTCCTAATCTTATGCAGAACTCTACTATTAATTCCCAACCAAATCCTTCAATATCTCTAAAGAATTCGTGCATATCTATGACAGAACCTATGGCTAAGACATCTAATGGAGTATATTATTATTTTTATTATTTTTTTTCTTCGTAAATCTATATTGCTAATCCTAGCATCTTCTTTTTATATGATGTTCCTATGCCATATCTCCACAGAAAGTAAAATACGACTTTTGGAACGGATCTAGGGGAAACGTCGTTGCTAGAGGCAGTATTTTTACTAAGGTGCCTAACCCGAAAATACATTGAAAAGAGATTCCTGAACACTGTTATGTTGCCAATATTCTGGAGGTCATAGATCCATCATTCGTATTAACGGAACCAAGTGGTGAGTTTAAGTTATTAGGGGAAGCTAAAGATGGTTTTGTGGCATGGCCGAAAGATAATTGTTCCATCTCTGATGACAAGGTTAGTTTTCTAGCTCTTTTGCTTTGTTAATCAAGTATATAAATTGTTTTACATAAATCAATCGTGTATTCAGTTCGATTAAAGAATAAGTACAAGATAGAAATATATTAACACCTAATGGAACATGAATGCCAGTGTAAATTAGAAAATTGATATTTGGTTACGGATTTTATTATGGGCGTCAACTGTGAAAAATGGCGCGGCCTTCAGTGAAGTTGGCTTTATCACATTGTTGGAAAAATGACTTTTGTCAGTCTCTTGTTGAGAATTCATATGACAGACGAATTCGCCTTGGATTTAGAATATATATATATATATATTATACATTTAATCCCTTGATGCAGGAAACTCCACAACATGGAAAATCTCATAAGCAACCAGAACCAGTTTAAGATTTTGAGAAGAAATTGGACAGTGATAAACTGAATGAGGAGCACATAGCAGTCAATCCACATTCGGGGAGTCATGCATGCAGCCTCTGAAAAGCTTTCTCAGAAGACTAAAAAGGCGAAAAGAAGTTTATATGCACCAACTGTGCAGAAGGCATACCAACTTTCAGATGGGCAACAGAGGAAGACAAGGTTTGGCGCGTCGAGAATGTCACAACTTGATCCATTGCATGCACAGACACCACCATCAAAAAAGTTGAAGAAAAACTGATGATTTTTGGATAAATGCTCTTTAATATATATTTTTGCAAAATGTTAGACCAAAGCTCAACATTTTTTACTGTGTTATTAATAATAATATGAATTTTTGGCATAAATGAATTTCAGATTTAACCATAATTTATAAAGTATATAAGAGAATTTGGATAGTGCCAGGTGGATGGTTTAGATGCGCCATATCTGAACGGCTTAGAGGCGTCACACGCGTAATATACACGCTTCGAGATTGGCGTGGCTAAACATAACATAAAGACATATTAAGCAGATATAAATTGGCGTGGCTAAATATCATATAAAACCACGCTATATGGCGTGTCTATAGGTTCTCCGATGAACGGCTCCCAACGTTACATGTGGACGGTCAACGTTAAATATGAACGGTCAATATTGCATCATCTTAAACGAGATCCAATGGTACCTAATACAGCCACGTGAATGAAGGTATCTATAAATTGGCGTGGCAAAATATCACATATAGCCACGCTATATGGCGTGTCTATAGGTTCTTCAATGAACGGCTCACAACGTTACATGTGGACGGCGTAGGATGCATATAATTTAACGGTCAATATTGCATCATCTAAAATGATATCCAACGATTCCTAATACGGCCATGTGGATCAAGGTAATTATAAATTGGCGTGGCTAAATATCACATATAGCCACGCTCTTTGGGGCGTGTCTATAGGAAATCAGTGAACGGCTCACAATGTTACATGTGGACGATGAAGGATGCATATAATTGAACGGTCAATATTGAATCATCTTAAATGAGATCCAACGATTCCTAATACGACCACATGGATCAAGGTAATTGTAAATTGGCGTGGATAAAAAGAACATATAGCCACGCTATATTGGACGTGTCTATAGGATATACAATCAACGGCTCACAACATTACATGTGGACGGTGAAGGATGCATATAATTTAACGGTCAATATTGCATCATCTTAAATGAGATCCAATGATTCGTAATACGGCTACGTGGACCAAGGTAATTGGAAATTGGCGTGGCTAAATATCACATATAGCCACGCTCTATGGGGTGTGTCTATAGGATATCCAATGAACGGTTCACAACGTTACATGCGGATGGTATTCAACGGTTCCTAATGCAGCCACGTGGATGAAAGTAAGTGAAATTTGCGTGGCTAAAACATAACATATAACCACGTTAAACCTATATGGCGTGTCTATCGGATAACCAATGGCTACGCCAAAAAGCAATATCCGTGTCTAAAGTGAACCAAATAGGCACGCCAAAACGCACTTTGTGTGTCTATAGTGAATCAAATTGCCACGCCTAAAGCAATTTGCGTGTCTAAAGTGAACCAAATAGCCACGCCAACAAGCAATTTGTGTGTCTAAAGTGAACCAAATAGCCACGCCAAAAATAAATTTGCGTGTCTATAGTGATTCAAATAGCCCCGCCAAAAGAAATTTGCGTGTCTATAGTGAACCAAATAGCCACGCCAAAACAATAAATTGTGTGTCTAAAGAGTACTAGTACTTAAGTTTTTGGGACCCTAAATAGCAACGCCTATATGACTCTGGCGTGTCTATTTCATGCAGAAATAGACACGCATGGCAGGCGTGGCTATAAGCTACCTTAATTTCAACAAAATTCCTTGGTTTCATGATATTTTCATAAAATCATGAAAAATATTATAAAATTAGGAAAATACACCATGGGACCGTGGTCATTGGCCGGCCGTGCCTTGGATCCAGCGGTCCCACACCTCATGTTCCTTCATTTTATAATTATTTTCCTTCATCTCATGATGTTTCCTCAGTTTCAGCAAAACCCTAATTTTGTCATATTTTCTCAAATGGATGCTCAATTGCACGCCAGAAAATATCAAAATTCTTAGGATTGTGACACGGATGTGAGCATGTTACCTTGACCGACCAGGGTTGTCTCCTTGGCTCGCAATGAGACGGTCCCACGTATTTTCACGATTTGACCTAATTTGCGCAATTGCACGTATTAGGTCCAAAACTCTTCCAAATAATTTTGGATTTTCATGGAATGATCGTCAGTCGATCTCATGACCACCTAGGGCAAATTTCATGACCCCTTGGTCGGTCCCTCACGTCTTCATATTTAATTAGGTTTTATCACCTAAGGCTCATGCATTTTTCGAATAAATGATTAAACCAACATTTAATCATTTTTTCATCAACAAAACACCAACTCTTCAAGAGGCCTTAACATTTGCTCACACGAGCATACGGAAGCTACATGGTTGACCCACGGTTCAATGTAGCCGGTCCCTCCTTCATTCCATGGTTAATTTTTAATTAACCATGAATTGGTCATTAATTGATCAAATTAGGGTTTCTGAGTCCAAGGATCATAATTCCAGATTCAAACACTAATAATTTTACGACGATCTCATGATCAGTATTCTTATTAATTATGCTCGGTTCAACTACCAGCTTTTTAATTAATGTTTTATTTTGGTCACACTACCAATAATTCTTCAGATGAGCAACACTTGCTCAGATGAGCAACATTTGCTCAAACCAAGGAATATTGGTTCAATATTCAACAATTCATCGAATGAGCAATACTTGCTCGCCTCAATGCCAGAATTTCACCTCTGTCTCAGCAGACATGTGTAATTCATGAGTCTCAGAACATCTTTGCAAACCATGTTCAACTCAGCAAATACATGGACTCATCGTCCCATTAAGTCATGAAGTCAGCAACTGACTAATTAACCACGAGACGTCAATCCTGTCACTTGGGGGGATATCAACTAGGGTTTTGGTATGGTGGTCCAAGACATATGTGTTCATATGCACATTGGATTGTGAGCAAGTCGTGCAATCATTTGAAGGGATTAACAAAGTAGTGGGTGGAAAATCCAAGTCTCCGCATGATGAGCAACTGGTTTCAAACACGATTTCCATTTCCCCACTCCTTGATTCCATCAACTGTCACACTTCATGGGATTATGGTGTCTACAATTCCAACAATATAAATAAGTCTTTGAATCATGATTGAAAACAGAACAACAAGAATCTCATGTCTCACAGACAACACGAGATCAAAAACTCATCAATAGAGCAATTACTCTCAACTGAGAAATTTCAATCATTCAGAACTTATCATATTCATAATTCACAACACACCTACAATCTTTGATTACCATTGATTCCACACATTTCTCAGCTTCCCTCCTACAGATCGACCCATCCTCTCTTGTGACCAAATTTACTCTGGAACGGCCATTGTCTTGGTTTAGGCCGGAGTACCATAGATTGATCTCTCGAATTCAAAGCACACCCATCTTGCAGTGCATCTACGTGAGGTTGAACATTTCACTCGGTTCAAGGAGTCTCCTCCGTACGGTCGTCTCCTCAATTCCGTAAAAATCAGCAAATCGTTTTTCCTCATCTACAGATTGGCGACCATAGTGGGATATCATTTTTTCGGTTACAATCTCAGTTCTCACAAAGATGGTTGGTCTTAGGTATGGTTTAGTTACCAATCTGGGTTCAAAACCAGATCCTAATATCGCAAGCTATAGTGGTACCGCTAACACCACTCCTCCAAGCACTGATACTCCAGTGATCACCCCTGCAAGTGACGGCACTGGCGCCATCAACAATCCACTCTTCGGTTGATCTCCTGAAGAAACCATAGGAAATCAGGCTACCATAGTTGATCTCATGAAGGTTCAGACTGACGTAGCTGCAGCACAGAAAGAGTTGTGTGCTTATCTCAAAACTCTCACAGACAAGCTTGCGTCTGAACGAACTCAGCCTCAACGCGAGAAATGAAAAGCTAAAGAAACATCTTCAATTGTTGATCCTGAAATCTCTCCAATCCATGTTATACATGATGAAGAATTCCGTAAAGCTGCAGATGACTCTCCAGTAATGGAACCCGCAAGTTTCATCACTCGTGAAGACCTGGAGCACTTTTTGAGGATCGAGGAAAAGACAAGGCATCATCTGTCCATCTTCACCAACCTTCATATCCTGCTTCCATACATAGGATTCCTCTTCCAAAGGTTATACCGCTCCAACATTCATTCTTTATGATGGAACATGCAATACTCAAAAACATATTTCTTGGTTTCTAGAATTATTGGGCGAACACGAGCACAACATGTCGTCCGTCTGACGGGCATAGCATACACCTGGTACAACAACATCGCACCGGGACGTATCACCGATTGGAGAGAGATGATTAATGTTTTTTACATAAAATACTTCTTCATGTAAGAGAAAATCACTATCTCTGATCTAGGACGGATGTTTCAAAGGAGCAGCGAACATCCTGATGATTATATAAAATGGTTCACAGTTCAAGCCTTAGACTGCCACGACCCAACCGTCACATAGCAACAACTTGTAGACTTATGCATCAACAGAATGATCCTGGTCTAGATAGCCTCGCTGGAAAACCTCCGGTTCCACACTTTCTCAGAACTTCATGAAGCATCCAAACGATCAGCGACTACTACACCTACTTTACTGAGAAAAGTCTATAAGGTCGAGGAACCTCAGAGAATCCGACGCCTAATCAACAAATAATACAATGTCCAACCTTCCATGAACATTGTTGCTCAAGGAGGAAAAAGGAAAGCTTCTTATCAAACATGTAACATCCAACATTTCATCCTACAAAAGCATCACGGAAGGATAACTAATCTTGCACAAACCTCGACCCGGTATCGAACGGGAAATGATCGGACAAACTTAAACTTCTCTCATATCATGAAGGAGTGATCGAGTTACTAGAAGTTTGGGTTCAAGATGGTGAGATCAAATTATCGTTCATCAGGAGAGAGCCAATAGAAGAAGAAATAGAGAATCACAGGAGTACACAAGAATCCTCTCTAGTCAGAACCTTGCGCTCTCTGAATTCAAAGAAGCAGTTCAATCATTGCTCGAGCAAATATGTAGAATTGCTCTATCTGCCAAAGGCACAAAGGATAGACATGTTCACAGCACTGAACCACATTGTGTCAAGAAATCCATTTCGGGAATACTTCTTGAGCCTCCAGATACTGACCAAGATATGTACAACTGGGGACTGCCTACCACATTCAATCTCAGAAGAAACGAATTTGGAAGAACGTTGATCGATGCTGGCACCGCCATCAACATCATTCCACTTAAAACCCTCAGATCCGCAGGCATCACTCGACAAGAAGCTACTCATGCTCCCATCTCAATTAGAGACCTTAAAGGAGCGCTCGGAAATACTCATGGCTACATCACTCTCAAAGTGAACATAAGTCCAACCTGTACAGAAACCAAGTTTCGCATAATCAGGAAGATCCAAGATATGACATGTCCTTCAGACGAGCGTGGATCCACGCTGAAAAGATGGAGACTTACAAAGCACCTTTGGTTACACATCTCTCCAACGAAGAAAGTTCTGATCCAGAAGGTTTGACGGACATTCCATGATCAGAGTACTTTGAGGAATTTCAAACTTTGGCGAGGTTGAAGCAAGAACCTGCAAAAATATGCATAGACATTCATCAAGAGGTTCTGCATTCAGGCAAGTCTCATTCCATGTCTATGTCATTTATTTCCTCATATGCTATCCTAGCATGGGGACTTAATTATGCTAGCAACTCTATAAGATGTTATGAATGGTAGCTTCACCGCATTATTATTTTACCAAGTGGTTGAATCTGACATTTCTCCGAATCAAGCACTGAAACATTTATTACTGAGATGAAGTCCAAACATGGCGAAAAATACTTTGGGAGTTTCTCCTGCAAGTCCATGTGTTCCACAAAATCAGAAGTATCTGATGTCTGCATAAGTGTCGAATCCCACTACCAAAATGAAAGGGGTGCTGAATCAACAGAAGAAACTCCAGGGCCGAGATAATCAAACCCCTAAGGCATTTGATGCTTAAAGAGTATATGCTTCAATGCTCAAGCATCTGAGAAGCCATCAAATTGTACTCCCAATCAAATAGTACAACTTCAGCACAAATATTAACATATTGATTCAACACCAGCACGATCAAAGTGTTACTAAAATACAATCGATAAGTCTTCATTATCCCATGATAATATATCTGAAACAGATGCAACATCATTCATACATGGATGACACTAACTCCTTCAATGTATACTGGGCAACCTAAGGAGATTCCGTGAAACTTCATCAATGGTATTTCTCTATATCACAAGCCCCTGCATGATTGAGGAACTTTCTCTCTTCACCAATCACATCCAGTACGAAAATTGCTGATGCTATCTACCACAAAAATGACGACTCACTGATAAATCCAGTTCATGGTAAAGTTATGCTTTCAGGAGCATTCAGGTTGAACTCTCAGTACACCTTCATCTTACGGACGCTCAGCTCATCAACTAGTTTGTGAATGTAAAAGGCTCACTAAAAAAGGAGCAAATATTATATCTATAATCATGGTTCTATCCTTTTCGGTCTTTGGAGCAACTTTAACCGTGGTATTAGCATCAACAATAATCTCTAGGGGAACACCATCCATGATCTTAGCATCGACAAGAATCTATGGAGCGTGATCATTCATAGTCTCGGCACCAACTATGGTCTCCGGAGTAACATCCTCAGGGATTCATCAATGTGAATACCAATATTCTGTGGAGCACGTGTCACGATCTTAGTGGTCGTGTAATAACTAAATTATACATCCTTCGCTGGAAAAAGGAACATGAGCTGCAAAGGGTACCTCCGTAGATCTACTTTATCTCGCCCCAAGAAAGAATCCCTCGATGGTAGAGATGAAAGAAGTACAAGTCCCATCTACAAGGCGCAGCTGGCAAAGGGACAGAGTTAGATGACGCATCTAATCAACATTAAATGCCAAGACTCTTATCTACACGCATGAACCAAGGTACGTGGATAGAATAGGTGTGGCGAGACCTTATTGGCTGACACAAGCGGTGAACGAAGGTACATCCCATACAAAGGCTGGGAAGTTCCCGAAGGAATGTGGGTTAGATGAGATGGCATGATTCTATTGGAATAAGCACGCAGTGAATGAAGGTACAACTGACACCTAAGGTATATCAACAGATGATGGACCCAGAGGCATCAAAGATATACCATGGGAAGAAGGGGCTATAAATACCAAGCCTCACCAACAAATTAAAGGCATTATATTCATTACCTGGAAGAAAAAGATCTAGTCTTAAGCTTATACCTCTTTAATGTTTAGAACTTAAGGAAACTACAACTTGAATTCTCTCTATTACTTTGGGAAGCATTTAAGATCTTTGTAACCACCACAACTTAGTACAAAACAATCACTCATTTTTCCCTCATGGACGTAGACGAATGTCGAACCACGTTATATCTTGTGTCTCTTGATAACTTAGATGTTTTTACATTATCTTTACATTCTTTGTTATTGTTGAGACCTTACTCATCTTTTATTACTTAGTATCATCAGTTCAACAGAGGTATCGATACTTCCTAGCATCTGATCCTTTGAGATGTTTACATTACGTAGACTATGGGAAAATAAGTAGTCACAATTTGGCGCCCACCGTGTTCTTTCTGACGACCGTGAGCTTAGACTCAATTTTAACTTCAGTTTTTTTTTTAATTATTCGGAAACGAAGGGATCTGTGTCTCAATGGTGAATCTCACTCTCTAAGTGATTCGTTCATTTGTTACTTGTGTATGTTTTTTGAGTTCGTCATCTCTAGAAACACACGACTTCACAGGTCTACAAAGTTCTTCACAAAAGCGTATCCGCAAAATGCCAAAATCTTTGTTTTATACTAAAACAACCAACTTTTTTCACAGATCTGAGAACCTTTGACTGACAAAGGAACCTCAGTAAGATTTTAAGGAAGAAAAATCTTCTAAAGCATTAATAGCATCGTTTTCTCCAAGATCTGACAACCCCTTTTTCGGTTTTCAAGGTTTTAAGGTTGTTTTCTCCAAGGGTGTCATACGCCTTTAATACCCGTCTGTCAAAAACATCATTTCACTACTTTTTCAGAAAAAGCTGCTCAGCCACCCTCTATGTCAGAGCATTTATTGTTACTTTTTGACGAAGGTATCCAAGTACCAGATTTCTTCACTCTTTTTGTGACTACAGGGTATCAAAAGCCGAAGGTATGCAGAAACCGGATGATATACCAACAAGCTCGCGACCAGCGCTCACAAGAGGAAGATCCCAAAAGCCGTCTCAAGCAAATCAAAGAAATGAAGCATAGGACAGACAAAGCGAGATAGCAAGAAGAATGGTTGTTGCAAAGACACTTATTCCTACTGACTGGATGGGGCAAACCTCGGGAGCTCAACCTATCTACGGCATGTCGTTACCGGAGAATCCGGCTATAACGAAGCCACCTGCGGCCAACGCAGGGTTACCACGGACCTTAATTCATACGGGGCGAGGGTTGGGAAACCTAACACCAATCCAGATAGATCCATATGCACCAATCATAGACGAAGTAGCGGACAACTCTGAGCTTACAGTCGACAACACTCTGCAAGGAGGTGGAGCCCTCAACGAAGATCGGATGACGGCACAAGTAGCATCCTTGATCCTCCGAAACAAGGAAAACGAAGATGCGCTACAGAAGATAGCCCAGCAGAACCAGAATCTCAAAGGTATGTTGGACACACAGATCGAAGGATCCCAAGCTCGGCCTCCCCTAAGGAAGCATAACAACGGAGCCATCTCAGGGAGACGAAGGGTCACTCTCAACCGTATTCGTCTTGATCATGATCCCCTACTCTGTTAGGCTGTCTTTGCTGAAGAATAACCGTATTCATCTTGATCATGATGATCGTTGGGCTCGTACTCATGTTAGCATAGTTGGTCCTAGGGATTATGGTTTTACCACCGCGGATCCTTCTATTCCTCGTTCAGCTCATTCATTGCCGGAGGAGTATGACGGATATCAGCCTTGGGTCTTCAATCTTGTTGCTTCTCACGATGTATGTTTTCATGTAATACCTCCTTTTAGTTTTAAATATTAGCTTGCGGCAGAGGCTTTGTTATACTTAGACATCTTTGTTTGCTTTTCACAGTCTGCTCCTGATTCTTCTGCTGGGGATGCTTCGGGTTCCGCTGGTAACTCTGTGGCCGAAAGAACTAGGAAGAGGAAATCTCTAATTGAAACACCTGTGGAGGTAAGGATTATTATCATACATATGTGTTTGTGTATTCCTTAGCGTCTTGCCCCCAATTCTTAGATGCATTATGTGTTTCTTTGTAGTCTTCTCAGAGGAAGGGTAAGTTGAAGACCGTTATTGATCTTGATGCTTTGGAAGAGGAGGCCAAGTCTGCTGGTGGAGCTCCTCGTGATGAATATATGGATGACGTCGAGGATACTGGTCTTAGCCCTCATCTGGAAGATATCGCTGAGGATTTTGCCCAGGGAAGCCCTAGTCCTGTTCGAGCTTCTTCGTTTGAAGGTGAGAATCTCCTTGTTGGTGCTGGTGCTAAGTTTGTTATACCCGTTAGTGTTCATAACCCTGTTGTTACTTCGTCTTTGAAGATTCCTTCGTTTTCCGCACCCAACGTAGCTTTGCCTGCTACTTCTGCTACTGCTAGAGCTGTTGTGGTGGCTTCGAAGAGTCTTCCATCGTCTCCTGCCACCTCTCTTCAATCAAGTGGTTCATTTTCCAGGGTTATTGCTCCTACGGATAGGAATGGTAGCTCGGATTCGCAGTCAAAGAAGAAGGTTGTGATTTCACTGAGCATCTTCTCCTTCAATGTTGCTCCTCCTTTTCTTGGGCGTGCTCAGTCCGTCTATATTGCTCCTGCTAGCAAAGTTGTTGGACCTCCCCCTTCGTCACTAGACTGGATTGTGCTTGGTAATCTTCCTTCTGCTGGTGAGTTGGGTTTGAGTGGTTCTCAAGGCCTTTTTTTCGTTCCTAGCTCCTCTACCATGCCGTCTCTTCGTCGTGGTGAGGGCTTAGTTGTTGTGCCCTATGTTGGTGTTGAGCTAAGTCATGGAAAGCTGTCGCAGAGCTTGAGCTTAGGTAGCTCTGATGAGGCTATTCTCGAGGCTTTTCTGCGGGATTCCAGGGGTCCCTTCTCTGCTGGAGTTGATCATCATCACCTTGAAAGTTCTTGTCGAAGTTGCTTCTCAATTAGACGTGTTGTCTGCGCAGTACTGCGCATCTAAGGATTTGTTCTTTGACCCTGACTGCCTTCGTTCTAGCCATAGATTTGGTGAGATATGCAGGGGTAGTATCCAAGAGATGGAGGCTTTCATGGATACCTACGCCACTTTCCTTCCCCGTCTTGCAGCTTTTTCAGTAAGTGTTTCTTACCTGAGTGTTTTTCATCTTGATTTGATCCTTTGTCCGCCCTTACGCTCCTTTGTTTGTAGCTTTGTAAGCAGATCAATGTCAGTTATACCGTATTCAAGGTTTATAAGGCTAAGTGTACTCATCTGAGTGCCTTGTTGGAACGTGAAAACCAAGAGTATGCTCTTGCTTTTGCAAAGCATCCCTCGTCTAGCGACGCTGCTTAGGTTGCTAAGATAACTTCACTGGAGGACGATCTGAAGAAGACGCAGAGGTCTCTGGAGGACTACCTATTGGCTCTTAGGAGAGATAATGATGCCTCCAAGGTTGCTGAATATGGTCCTAGGGCCGCTGATGCTGTTTTAGCTGCTGAGTCCTCCAAAGTTATTGGTTCGTTTTTTCTCCCCTTTAGCTTTTTCATTACCTTTGTTGGTTGTTTAGTCCTTAGACAACCTTCGTATGCCAGCCCGTGGCTTAAGTGAACTTAGGTATCTTCGTGATCAAGTTGCCAAGTTAACTTCTGATGTTTGGTATTACCAAAAGAAGTTTGATAGGATGATGAATGTAACTATTCATAATGAGGCTCAACTCTCTCTTGAGTCTGCTCATAATGAGGATCTAGTAAAGCAGATGGCTTTGCTTCGTGAGGAGCATGACGAATCCCTTAGGTGGAAGGAGAGTCTCATTACAAGTCAAAAGGAGAATATTTCCTTAGTTGAGAAACGTCTCTCATCCCAAGATATCATTCTGAAGAAATATTATGCCGATTTTGAAGATGCTTGTGTATCATTATCTAAGGTTACCGCGGAGCATAACGTATTGTCATCTGAGGTTTGTTCCCTTAAGGACAAACATGTCAACATTGGATGCGAATCTTCCTCCATGTCTTATGCATCTTTAGAAAATAGGTTTGAAGATTCAGAAAATGTGCACCAAGCTCTGTCTTCTGAGAATGCTTCGCTCCAGATAGATGTAGGTGATCTCCGGACAGAAAAAGATTCCCTAGTGGAAGATCTTGAGGCAGTTGAGGTGGATCTTGCTGAAGCCCAGCATAGTTTTTAGGAGTCCCTTAGCCATGCCGGAGGTAGCCTAAGACGTTTATTTATCCGTGGCATCCTTCGTGTCTTTATCTGCCTCCCCTTGTTTCTGATACCCTTTGCATACGCAGGTCTCCCCTTCGTTTTTCGTGTCTTTATCTGCCTCCCCTTGTTTCTGATATCTATGTTGGAGATATCTCGTCAGTTCGATGCTGCTGCCAAGCTCAAGGCGGAGTTTCTTCAGGAAGCAAATTCTCAGCTTAGCGCTCAGGTTGCAGAGCTTACTCGGAAGTTGGCTTCGGATTTGGAGGTTCAAGCTTCTCGGACGGAGGATCAGTACCGGTGTTCTGCCATTGAGTACATCAATAATTCCTTTGCTAAGGCTGAGCGCCGGGCCGAAGGAGTTGTTTTTCCCCATCTTCCTTATCCTTGATTATGTTATTCCTGCTACAGTTTCAATTTGAATTCCTTTGTTTGTATCTTGCCCCCAGCTTAGGGGTATTTGGTGTTTCTGGAACACCATTCGTTACTTTTTTAGACCTTCGTCTTCTGCAACTGTTAAGACATGTTAGTTGTGTTTTGGTAAGACTTTTTATGGTAACTTCATTGTATGAAAGTATGTAGACAAATCGTGTCTAGTTGTATGCACATTCTTGCTTGTAACATGGTGCTAAGGTTTTGTGTGACCTTGGGGGCGGAACATTCTATCTCCTACCAGGGTATACTTTGGCTAGAAGATACCAGGGCAGATAGGGTCCCTACATGGGTTGTATCCCTATGTGTTCAGCGAGGTATCCATGATTAGTGGATATATTGCTTACATTCTGCCTTTTGAGGGATACCTTCGCCCTTAGGATCCGAGATTGACATATGCGCAGTTATGCCGTGCCTTGTCTCATCGTCAATTCAGACGGAAATTCTGACGGAGGGTGTAATTTCTTACCCCAAATTGTGTCTTAATCAACTCTTACTTTTGTTTTAGCAAAAAGTTTTTTTCATTGATTAATTAAAGTTGTACCACCTCCATTCAGGGATAGAACATGGGGGGGTTGTAGCCATTTTCCTTCTTCTCCTGAGTGATAACCGTTCACTTAGGGGTAGTACTTCCTTAGGTATATTGTGTTCCAAGGGTGTTGTAATACTTCTCCCTTGAGGTTTCTCAGGTAGTATGACCCTTTTCCGGCGATGTCGTGAATAATGTAGGGTCTGTCCCATGTAGGAGCTAGTTTTCCATATTCCTTGTTCTTTTGATATGGTGGTATCTGACGTAAGACGTATTCTTCCACCACAAAGTTTCTAGGAATTACCCGTTTGTTGTATTCACGAGCTAGCCTTCGTTGGTAGTTCACCATTCTTTGCAAATCCACTTCACGCCTTTCTTCGAGGTCGTCCAGCTTTTCCATCATAAGATTCGTTGTTAGGTTCTTTTCCCATGCCTCCGTTTTTGTTGTTGACAGTATTACCTCCGTTGGGATGACTGCTTCGGCTTCGTAGGTTAGCAAGAACGGAGATTCTCCCATGGCCGACCTTCTGGTTGTTCGGTAGTCCCAAAGGACGTTTTGTAGTTGTTTGTACCATCTTTTCCTGTATGGTCCTAGCTTTTTCTTCAATTTCATTGCAATCATCTTGTTAGTGGCCTCCGCTTGTCTATTGCTCTTAGGATAGATCGGAGTAGACTTATTTTTCTGAATGTTGAAGGTGTTGAACATCATGTCTATGATTTTTCCTTCCAGCTGCTTGTCGTTGTCGAAGACTATGGCCGCTGGTACCCCAAACCTGCATATGATTTTTTCAAACAAGAATTTAAAGACATCGGTGTCCCTAATTCTTGCCAAAGCCCTTGCTTCCACCCATTTGGTGAAATAGTCTGTGGCTACTATTAGATATCTCCTTTTTGATGTTCCCTATATTAAGGGTCCAACAATGTCAACACCCCATTTGAAGAATGTCCAAGGGCTGATGACCGTGTTAAGCTCCGTTGTTGGTGCTTTAATCTTCCTGGCAAAGCGTTGGAATATTTCAAAACGCCTTGCTACGCTCTTTTCGTTTTCATCCATGCTTATCCAATAGTATCCTTGTGCGTTGGATTTGATTATAAGAGATCTCCTTCCGTTTTGATTGCCAGCTTATCCATTGTGTATGTCATGCTGAATTTCCTTACCTTCAGCTTGTAAGAGACATCGCATCAAAGGTCCGAGGAATGATCTTATGTAGAGTATCCCATCCCATAGGCTGTACATTGCTGCTTTTGACTCGATTTTTCGAGCTTCTTTGGTATCTGCGGGTAGGATGCCTTTTTCGAGGTATTGGTGTATTGGAGTCCTCCAATCAACTTCTAGTCCACCTTCGTTGCTTTCATCTGACATTGATTGGTCTTCGTCGGATTTGTAGGCTTCGTTATCCGTCTTTTCGGATTTGTTATCTTCCTTTGCTTTCTCCGCTTCCCTCATGCTCCTGGTCTGGATGGCTAAGGCTTCTTTTACGGAGGTTAGTCCTTCTATCGAAGGCTCGTAAATTCTCCCTATCTAGACGGAGGTGGCGTTCGTGTCTGTTGTCTTTCCGATAGACATGTCTGAATGTGACCTTGTTGATTTTCGATGCATGCTCCTGTGCTAGCTTTAGGTACGAAGCTAGTATCGGATCCAGAGTCTGGTATTTGAGCTTTATTTGCCTAATGACTAATTGTGAGTCACTAATCAAATGAACATATGATAGACCCAGCTCTTGTGCTAGGCGTAGACCATGTATGACTGCCTCATACTCCGTGATGTTGTTGGTATATTGTTTGAATTCTAACCTGAATTCATGGATGAGCTTGTCTCCAGTTGGGGATGTTATCATAATGCATATGCATGCACCTTTTCCGTTGGTGGAGCCATCTACGAAAATCTCCCACCTTCGTAAGCTTTGCGGCTCCAAGATGTCTTTTGGGTCCGGCTTTTCTTTCTCCATTCCTGGGATGTCATCCACCTCAGCTTCGTCGTTCAAAGGTAGGCCCGTTAAGAAGTCTGCTAAGATTTGTGATTTCTCAGCCTTCCTGTTCTCAAAGATTATGTGAAACTGTTTGATCATGGAATTCTATTTTGCCACTCTTCAAATTTTCTCTATGCTGTCGAGGATCTGACTCATGTGATCCTTAGTAAAGACTCTAACGGTTTGCGCATCAAAATATATCCTTAGTTTTTTGTATTTCCATAACTAAGGCATATATGAGTTGCTCCACCTTAGTGTAGTTACGCTCCGCTGAACTAAGTGTTTTGCTGATGTAGTACACGGGTTTTTCTCCTTGCCCTTGATCTCGTACCAATATTGCGCTTACAGTGTAGCTTGTTGCTGCTAGGTATAGGGTAAGTATCTCACATGGCTCCGGCTTCTGTAGAATGGGTACAGACGCCAAGTATTCCTTGATCTTTTGAAAGGCTTGTTCGCACTCCATGGTCCATGTGAACCTGCTTCCTTTCCTTAGCGTGTCGAAGAATGCTTTGCACTTGTCTGATGATCTTGCTATGAATCTTCACATAGAGGCTAAGATTTCATTTAGATTTTGCACTCCTTTTAGGGTTTGAGGTGATGGCATCTCCATTATAGCTCTGACTCTTTCTGGGTCTACTTCGATTCCACGCTGAGTTACCATATATACTAGGAATTTTCCTGAGGTTACTCCGAACGTGCATTTCTCTGGGTTTACCTTCATGTGAAAACTCCTCATGACTTTGAATATCTCCCTTAGGTGTGAGAGATGGTCCTTTGCTTCTTTGATTTTGACGAGCATGTCGTCCATGTAGACTTCTAGTGTTTTGCATATTCACGGTTTGAAGATTTTGTCTACTAACCGTTGGTATGTTGCCCCCGCATTCTTTAGTCCAAAGGGAATTCTTGTATAGCAATACAGGCCTCGTGGAGAAAAGAACGAAGTATGCTTCTGGTCTTTTTCTGCAAGAGCTATCTGATTGTAACCTGAGTATCCATACATGAAGGATAGTCTTTGATGACATTCGGTTGCGTTGACCAGCTGGTCAATATTTGGCAACCGGTAGCTTCCCTTCGGGCATGCCTTGTTGAGATTGCTAAAGTCGATGCAGATGCGTACACCTCTGTTCTTTTTGGGAACAATGACCATGTTGGATATCCATGTGGGATATTTGACTTCTCGTATGAATCCTGCTTTGAGTAGCTTTTGCAGCTCCTTTTATACGCCTTCGTGGTAGATGTCTGCTACTTTCTGCACGCGCTTCTTGAACGGTGGTATCTCCGGCTTTATCCGAAGGTGGTGTGAGACCAAATCTGGGTTCATTCCTGGCATGTCCTCTATTGACCATGCGAAGACATCTGCGTATTCTTCTAGTAACCGTTGTAGCTGCACCTCCTCTTCCCCTTCGAGCAAAGTTCCAATGCTGAGAATCCTTGGCTCTGCCTTTGTCCCAATGTTGATCTTCTTTGTTGGTTCCACCAGTGTGCAGATTTGTTGTTGAGGTCGTCGAGGAGTGCTTTTCTGTAATTTTCATACGATGGTGTCTCCGTCTTCCCCCTTTTTGTTAGTTGCCTTGCGTTTCTTTCTTTCCTGGTGCTGAGCCGCGCTTCTTTCTTCGTTGAGTTTGATTTTTGCCAGGTTGCAGAGCCTTGCGTCTTCCTGGTCACCCTTGATTTCCATTTCACACATAGGTGTAGGAAAGCTTAGGTATTGATGGTATGTTGAATATGTTCCTCGTAATTTGTGGACCCAGAGCCTTCCCATGATGACATTATAGGGCGAAGGTGCTTCCACAACGCAGAAGCGTGTGCTGGTTACTAAGGGTCATGCGTGTACCTGCAAAATGATTTATCCTCTTGGTCTAGAGACTGCTCCGTTAAAGCCATATATTGTGCAAGTGGAAGAATCAATTTGCTCCGCTGTTAAACCCATGCGTAGGTAGGGTTTGTAAAATAGCACGTTTAAAGAACTGCCCCCGTCAACGAGGACCTTTGTAACATTCTATCAGTGTATTGGAATGGTGATCACAAGTGGATCGTTGTGCATTTCAACCTCCTGGTTGACGTCTTTTGTTGAGAATGTTAATGGAGTGGCCATCCAGTCTTCCCAAGTGCCGGTAGGTGGTCCACTTAGTTTGAACACTTCATGGGATTCGATCTTCTTCCTGTTTCAATCTAACTCGAGTATATCTTCTACCATTGCCTCTTGGATTCCGTTGGAGAAGGTGATCATGTTGATGTATTTGTCGTTCCGAGGTAGCTACACCCTTTTCTTTGAGGCCTCCTCGGTTTTAGCTGGCTTTAGTTGCACGTATTCCGAGAACTTACCTTCGTCGATGAATCTTTGGATCACGCTGCGTAGGTGATAGCAAGTATCCGTGGTATGTCCAAAGAACTAGTGGTACTTGCAGTATTCCTTAGCTCCCTTCGTTTTGTCTGGATGCTTTCCCCTTGTGCCCGGATATGGAAAGCCTGGATTTCCTCTTTCCTTGCTTAGGATGTGAGAGAAGGTTGTATTCCGCATTGTTTAGACTTTGTTGACAAATTCTTCTCTTCTCTGGCCTCTCTTGTCATCTCCGTACTTGGAACGTTTGTCCTGATAGCTAGCTATGCCCCCAGCTTCATTTTGTCGCTTAGGTATCTCCGGAATTGGTTCCAGAGAGTTGGCTCGTTGCGGAGCTGCTGTCGACTTTGTCTATGCTCTGGGGTTGTCCTTCTGGATCTTCTCGAGCCTAATGTAGCGATCTTGAATGACCCTGATCTTTCCTTCTGAATCGAGGGATCTGTTGTGAAGTTCCACGAAGATGGATGAGGTTCTGTCAAGTCCGTACTTATAGCAATTAATGCTAACTTCTGGATTAACTTTCCTGATTGCTTGGCATGTATTTTTCCATCTGTGTGTTTACTGCATGAGTGTTTCCCGGGGTCCGATAGCTAAAGCAAATAGCAAATCTAACCCTGCCTTTGTTGCTTTGTTGTACATGTATGTCTCCAAAAATATCGTAGACAATTGCTCGAAGGAGTCAATTGAGTTTGCTTGTAGGTTGTCATACCAAGTAAGTGCTGATCCCGTTAAGCTTTCCGGAAAGTACCTACAGAGTACTACCTCATCTCTTTCCCAATGGCCAAGGACACGAGTGTAATACCGTAGGTGGGCTGCGGGATCTGAGGTACCATTGTATGCCTGAAACATAGGTGCCGGGCATTTTGGAGGAATAGGTTCCCCTAAAATGCGAAAATATAAGGGAGACGTGGTTGCCTCCTGTAGCGCCTCTTCTAGTCTTGCGCCTGCATGACCAGTTTTTAGGCCTCGTATCTCCCTCCGCATCTTCTCCATTTTCTCCATGACCATGTTCACGTTGTGAGCATCTTTGGATAGCACCTTGTCTTAGTAGCTTTGAGAGGGTTGTATGTTGAGTCCACCTCATCTGGGTCATGGTGCGGTGCTCCAACTCCGTTAGGTCGATTAGGCACTGTTGTATTGAGAGTGACCCTTCGTCTCCCTGAGATGGCTCCGTTGTTATGCGACCTTTGGGGAGGCCGAGCTTGGGATCCTTCGATCTGCGTGTCTGATAGATGCATTTATGTGTCTATTTTGATCTCATTTATGTGCATTGTTAGTGCTCGATTTTGTAGTTATTTGATTATTTTATGTTTTTGTAGGTGTTTTTGGAGAAATAAGCTTTTGCGGCGAAATTGGCTCGAAAAGTGGTATTTGCGCTCGCGGGAGAAAATTACTAAAGTCACCCCTCAAATGGATAAGGGGTACACACTTGATAAGGGGTAACCCACCGTTATTTGCACCCCACGCCTACTATTTTCACCCAATTGCTAAAGGGACACCGCAGCTGGATTAAGGGGACTCCACCTTCTTCCTCTTTTAAAACAATTTTGGCGGGAAAAGAGAGTTTGAATTTGCAGAGATTTCTGGGTTGATGTTTCACGCGTTTTACTTGGTTTTAATCACCGATTATGCTTGGGAATAACTTGCCACGATCAAATAGGGAAGGTAGTGGGTCTACTCACGTAAAACAAGAAGTTTACGATCTCATT
Source organism: Papaver bracteatum (assembly GCA_023529315.1). NCBI lineage: Eukaryota > Viridiplantae > Streptophyta > Magnoliopsida > Ranunculales > Papaveraceae > Papaver > Papaver bracteatum. Next base: position 4,828,803 of record JAJJWX010005152.1, read on the forward strand.
TATGTGCGTGTCTGATAGATGCATTTATGTGTCTATTTTGATCTCATTTATGTGCATTGTTAGTGCTCGATTTTGTAGTTATTTGATTATTTTATGTTTTTGTAGGTGTTTTTGGAGAAATAAGCTTTTGCGGCGAAATTGGCTCGAAAAGTGGTATTTGCGCTCGCGGGAGAAAATTACTAAAGTCACCCCTCAAATGGATAAGGGGTACACACTTGATAAGGGGTAACCCACCGTTATTTGCACCCCACGCCTACTATTTTAACCCAATTGCTAAAGGGACACCGCAGCTGGATTAAGGGGACTCCACCTTCTTCCTCTTTTTAAAACAATTTTGGCGGGAAAAGAGAGTTTGAATTTGCAGAGATTTCTGGGTTGATGTTTCACGCGTTTTACTTGGTTTTAATCACCGATTATGCTTGGGAATAACTTGCCACGATCAAATAGGGAAGGTAGTGGGTTTACTCACGTAAAACAAGAAGTTTACGATCAAATAGGGAAGGAAAGTTCTCGGTTTTTGTTTCAGAAATTAGGGTTGAGATTTTGATCGAGTTCTAGGGAGATTAAAGGGCTGAAATTGATTGGGTTTACTTCTTAAGCCTAAACAGGCTTGGTATAGTCGTTTGAATTGACCCAAATTAGTTAGAACTCGGATTGGAGACAAAACAGGGGAGGTGTTATTCTCGGTTAATATGGGAAGATACGTGAAGATTTAGGAGGAGACATTGTTGTATTTACTGTGTAAGCTTTCCATAATTCGAAGATATGTTTCTCTCAATATATGAAGACTTTATTTAATTCAGGAAACGCGTGAAGGAAAAGAAAAGGAAGAGAAAATATCCGAGACTTTTGGGTGAAGAAAGAAAAGATTTTCTCGAGATTTAGGGGTCATGTGATGTTTAAATACGATAGCGTCAGGTCAAGGAACTGTTGTCGAGAGTTTGGGGAGGTTGCAGAGGCTTTGGAACGAAGCTGCAGAGAAGATAGCATCATCAGGTGAAGAAGACGAAGAACTGACGCTTCAGAACTGTCGTTCTGAAGAACACGAAGAACTGACTAGCATAGGCAGTCTTATTTAAACAGCACAAAAGAAGTGTGTATGTTGAACAGTGTCTGCGATAAAAGCTTTGTAATAGTTCAGCAACAATTATTTCTGTTAGTCTTATCTCTGTAACAGTAGCCTCTGTAACAGTGAGTTTTGTAACACATATACCTGTTACAAACTCGCTGCATAGTATTACTTCTCAATAAAAACACCTTTTGAGCCATGTTTCTATCTTTTGGGTGCGTATTGAGCATGAGGAGATAAACCCCAACACTGGGATGATGGAGGAAGCCAAGTTCACGATTGTTTGGTAATTATAATTGATTCTTATGACTTTTTGCATTGATTTTTAATCGATTTATGATTTTCATTGATTATTTGTGATTTTGTTTGATAGTGTATGCTTAGTCTAAGAACTCTTGATGCACTATGCTTATGATTTACATCTAATGCTTTGTGAAATCTACTTTTGGCAAAGAAATAGAGTCTAGAAAATAGCTAAAATTGTTATGAATCATTGTATGAACCAATTGATTGTGAAGTTTGGTGGAATCCTAAATCCCAGTCTCTCGTAATGTTTATATCATCCTTGTTTTATTTTCTACTTTTAGTATTTTATTTAAGTAAGTCCTAAAATCAACAACTTCCCATGTCCGAGAATCAAACCCCTTACTTACCACAATTAAAACTACATCAGTTTTTGGCGCCGTCGACGCAGACTTGTATTTAGGTTTAGGTTTTGCATTTTTTTTTTTAGGTTTTGTATATATTTTATTTATTATTATTATTTTTTTAGATTTTTTGTTCTATTTTACGTCTTTGGTATTTTTGTTTTTGTTGTGCAGAATTGACTCAAAGCTAAAAGTGGAAAGTCAAATTTGCCAAAAAAGGGAGAAAACCGAAGATATTATTTTTGGACTTTTATTTTAGTAATTTCTTTATTTCTTATTTTGGACTTGTAATTTTTCTTTTATTTGTTTGTGTTTATTTTTAGTACTTTATTTATATAAAAAAAAAACACTGCACACACCAATTCCATTTTCGTCCGGCACCGATTTTAGGAACAAGTGGTTTAGTACGGTTAACCCTCTGGGCGTTATCATCCGAAACACCACAAACCTTAGCCTCGTACCTTTGGATATATTTTATTGTAGGTAAACCAAGCTTACCTAAATTAGTGAGCCCATCATTTTCACGTGCACAATTTTTGGTTGAATTCTTGTATGCCAGAACGTAAGAGAGACGCTCTAGGACGGTTTATGCGTGAAAAACCTAGAAGTGATATTTTAGGAAACAAGAATCTTGACTACCTTAATCTAGAAAGTCCTATTTTTGAACGTTCTTCTCACGGTGAAGAAAATATCCCTAATACTTCTATTTTTGCCGAAATGGTTAAGGAAAATGATAATGAGGTCCCGGTAAAAACCCTTAGGGATCGTTTGAACCCGTCTAAAGTATTGCATGAGCCAGGTGTAGTTCTACCAACTTCTACGGTCCAGTTTGATATTAGACCTGAGACTATTGGCATGCTTCGTAAGTTTAGGGGATTAGAGAATGAGAACCCGTATACATACATAAGAGACTTTGAAATGATTTGTGACACAATGAACTATCCGAATGTATCCAAAGATGTGCTTAGGTTACGTTTGTTTCACTTCTCTCTCTATGAGAAAGCCAAAGAGTGGTATCATTTTATTCCTTCTAAAACAATTACCACCTGGGATGGTCTTGTAGAGGCATTTGTTAAGAAATTCTACCCACACCATAAGACTGCAGCTGTTCGACAGTCTATCCAAACCTTTAAGCAGAAATTAGGTAAAAAACTTCATGATTATGTAGAAAGGTTTAGTGAATTGTTATACCAGTGTCCACATCACGGCTTTGAAAAAGCCCACATGGCCCAAATTTTATATGAAGGCCTTGATAGTGAAACCCGTATGCAGGTAGAAACAATTAGTGGTGGAGAATTTACCCATCAAGACCCAGATGATTGTTTTGATGAGTTCATCGAGTTAGCTGAGAAAACTAGGCAATGGGATTCAATGAGAGAACTAGAAATACCTAGAAATCATATCCATAGGATCGATATAGTTGATTATGGGTCAGATATTCTTAGGCGTCTAGAAGCCCTAGAAATGAATCAAGGGTCACACCATGCTAGATATGAAGAGCAATCCAATGCTCTTTATAACAACTCTAGGTTTGAAAACCGTCCGAGATTTGATCCATATTCAGACACCTATAACCCTGGTTGGAGAAACCACCCGAATTTCTCTTGGTCTAAGGGTCAGAGTCAAAGTCAGCCTAGTAGTTCTCAGACTCTCCCAAGTTTTGGGTATACTAAGAACCATTTAAGGTCAGATCAGTATCAAAACCTGTTAGATAAAAAAATCATGAGCTTAGAAGAGTCTCTATCCATCTTATCTCATAACACTGCAGAGTTTAAGCAAAAGGTTGAGAAAGGTTTACAGGAAAACTCTCAGGCTATTTCAGAGCTAAAAAACCAGGTTAATATGATTGCAAAGTTTCTGAATGAAAGAGAAAAGGAAAACTCCCCTAATCAACCACTACCAAATTCTATAGCAATTCATGAAGTATCATCTAGAAAAAAAAGAGTTCAATCATGTGAACTCTGTAACAACCCTTAGAAGTGGTAAATTGGTAGACAATAAGGTAGTCATGCCTAATAGTGGACATACTGTAGATCCACCTTCTAGTTCCCATCCTAGTTTGCAAGATGAGCCCCATAAGGAGCCACTAGCTGAAGAGACTTATAAAATCTCTAGTGATGCCAACACGGTTCCCGATAGGTCTCATTTTGTGCCTAGAGCCCCATATCCACAGTTGTTAGTTCCAACAAAGAGAGAGTCGACTTTCAATGAAATAATGGAAATTTTTAAGCAGGTAAACATTAACATCCCTTTATTAGAAGCGATTAGGCAAATGCATGCGTATGCCAAGTTTCTTAAGGATATTTGTACTCGAAAGAGTAAGCTTAATGTCCATAAGAAAGCCTTTTTAACTGGTCAGGTAAGTTCAATCCTTCTGAACCAAACATCCCCTAAGTATAAAGACCCTGGATGCCCCATCATATCTTGTACGATTGGTAATCACATGATTGATATGGCATTACTTGACTTAGGGGCCAGTGTTAACGTACTCCCGTACCATGTGTACACCCAGCTAGGTCTTGGTGAGTTGAAGCCGACTAAAATGACCCTACAATTAGCCGATAGGTCTGTCAAAGTACCTTGTGGTGTCATAGATGATGTTCTCATTGAGGTTGATAAATTTATTTATCCAGTGGATTTTGTTGTTCTAGACACTCAACCTGTTCAGGACCCTAGCGCTCAAATACCGGTGATTTTAGGTCGCCCATTTTTAGCCATAGATAATGCTATCATCAACTGTAGGACCGGGCTTATGAACATATCCTTTGGTAATATGACCACTGAGCTAAATGTATTTAATGTTACTAGACAACCTTCTGATGGTTTAGAGGAAGTGAATATGATTAGCACTTTAGTTCAGGATCTAGTTCAGGATAATTGGGACGACACTTTATTGGATGATTCTTTGGATGAATTTGATGAGATTCTCTTAAGTCAGTTATGTAACGCCCCGGTTTTCAAAACTCGGATCCTGCCCGGATCCCATGCCCGAAAACCCGAAGTGCCACTTGGAAACCATAGCCGAGGCCCGGCTACAAAGCCCAAGCTCATTAAATAATTTATTCAGGCTTATTTAGTTTATGTTCATGTTACTATTTCTGTCGCAGCGGAAAACTTAGAAATTCATTTTGGAAGATCTAACCGTTGATTTAACCTATTTTTTTTTGACTCTACGTGCTGGACCGCTAAGCGGCTGCCTACGTACCCAAAAGGATCAAGCACGACCGTAGTTCATCAGACAATGCACCAAATACACAATCAACAATTTTAAGATGATCGAATCATTAAGGTTAAACTTACCCAAGACACTTGTTCGACCCATTTAAAAATATTGCTACTCCTTTGGGAGCCCATATCAAATGAAGAAAAGAGAACCAAATTAATCAACACATGGAAACACCACATCCATAAACCATAATTAAATTCAATCAATCCGCTCGCCCAAGGGAGCCCCATATGGAAACACCACATCCATAAACAATAATTAAATTCAATCAATCCGCTCGCCCAAGGGAACCCCATATGGAAACACCACATCCATAAACAATAATTAAATTCAATCAATCCGCTCGCCCAAGGAAGCCTACATATGGAAACACCACATCCATAAAAAATAATTAAATTCAATCAATCCGCTCGCCCAAGGGAGCCTACATATGGAAACACCACATCCATAAACAATAATTAAATTCAATCAATCCGCTCGCCCAAGGGAGCCTACATATGGAAACACCACATCCATAAACAATAATTAAATTCAATCAATCCGCTCGCCCAAGGGAGCCCCACATGGGTTTAGGAAACAAAACCGTCCCCAAGGATATCTCGTATCCCAACAATAAATTCAATCAATCCGCTCGCCCAAGGGAGCCCCACGTGTGTTTAGGAAACAAAAACCGTTTCCAAGGATATCTCGTATCCCTTCATAAATAATCTTTAAGAATCACATTCTATGGACCGCAGCCCAACCTTCATAATTATGCTCACAACATCGATTATCATTCATATATTAATGAAAACTTGCAAACATAAATTTAATTAAAAGAAACTTAAATAAAAGAAGAGTTTTAGATTGTGTTGCGACTACCTCAATTGCAAGCAAGTAATCATATGGAAGAACAATACCAAACGAACTAGCAATTCCCTTTTGCTGGAACCAAAATCCAAAGTCGACTAATATTGACGTTTTATGTTCCCTATAAGGTTTCTTTCATCTATTTTACTGTGTACTAATTGTCTCTGCATATCTGTATCTAACCTCAATAACACCACTAATAAGTAATCATTACACAAAACATAATCATTAAAATAAAACATAATCATTACATAAAACATAATCATTACATAAAAACTTTTTCTTTTCTTTTTCTTTTCCTTTAATTTTTTCTTTTTCTTTAACTTTAACTTTAACTTTTCCAAAGTAAAACAAAATAATAAATACATTAAAGTATTAAATGTTAGAGCTGTCATAAGCTCAAAATCAATACGTTCATTCAAACCAAGAGTTTGCACGAAAATACCGTTTTAAACCACTTACTCAAAGATATTACCATGGCTTCGTTTCAAAACAAAATGCGATAAATCTTACCATTTTAGAAACCGGAGAATACCTCCTTTCACACAAAAATCATTAACAAAGCGAAGAAAATCAAATAGTTTAGATAACAAGAGATGTAGGCATACAACAATAGCAGAACATTTCTGAAATTCATATTGTATAGTTTGTGTTAAAAGAAATTGTGTAGACTTCATTACACAACCAAAATGAGTGATTCTTATCTCATTTTAAATATTAAAAGATAAGATTTCATGTAAAAATGTTAGGTAAAAATCAATGAGTTTTAAGTCTGTTTGAAAGTACCTCAGAAATGTGCACAGAACTTACGTTTTCAGAAATTGCAGTTTCAACAGTGTACATAAACAAAATTCGTATAAAAATCATTAGACAAATAAATTCAGAAGTTTTGGTACCTTTAGAAATCTAAGAAACCCAACTTTAACATAAAAATGATAAACAAGGTTAATGAGGTACATAAGCATGTTTAAATCTCTCTACAAAACAGGACAGAGATGCTGTCCTACAGAAAATCCAGTTTTTATAGTCTGAAATCAATAATTCGGGTAAAATTCATTTCACAACGGAATTCAGAGATTTCGGTACCATTAGAAAGCTAATAAACCTCACTTTGACATAAAAATGATAAACAAAGGTAAATAAGTTTATAGATATGTTTAAACGTCTCAAACAAACAGGACAGATGTGCAGTTCTTCAGAAAAATAAGTTTTGGTAGTCTGTAAATCAAAAATTCGTGCAAAAATCATTACATAATGGAATTTAGCAAACTTGGTCTTGTTGAAAAGATGAAAGATTTTAATTTTAAATAAAAATATTAACCAGAAGAAATCAGGTATTAATATGATCTGAAAAGTCTCAAATAAACAAGACAGTGACCAAGTTCTTCAGAAATTACAGTTTTGGAAGCATGTTAATCAAAAATTCACCCAGACTTCATTACTTATCGGAATCAGTTGATTCTTAGCTAGTTTTAAAGATTAAAAGATACTCTTTCATATAAAAATTACAACCAAAAATAATAGTCAAACGAACTGGGTGAGAAATATGTCCTAAAACAGGACAGAAAACTGTTTCCAGAAATCCCAGAAATTGCTTCTAAATTGAATTTCAAGAGAAAGTAAAGATCAACTCCAATAAATTGAGAGTACCCATGGATTATTCAAATTAATGAAATTAAATTCAAATCAGTTTTAAAGAAGAGTTTTACCCTTATCTTTTGTGTAGCAAACAAATCCAAAGCTTCCTACTTGAATCAAATGAGCAATTGATATAAAACAAGCTTGAAATTCCAAGTTTTGTGATAGATTATTTTTTTTTTGTGTTTTATGTAGGAGAAAGAGAAATCAGAAGTGAAAATAAAATTCCCCCTTCTTAGTTCAACCAAAATTCAGTAATTAAAACTTATCAAAGTAAGTAAAAGACCAAAATACCCTTCTTTCAACATAAGCAAGACACATACCCCTTTGCATGTGTCATTTTGTCATAAATTCGAGAATAAATACCTCTATTAGCATTCGTACATGCTACGGGCAGGCTCACGCAAAGAGAATTAAAATTTCTCACGCAAAAATCCAAGTGTTTCTCAACCAAAACACAACCACTAGATTTAATGCTCCACATTATGTTAGTTCTGATCTTCCAATAGAAAAGGATTGGGTTCGCACCCTAATATTTTATAAACAGAACGTGGGTATTACATCATTACCCACTTAAAAAGAATTTCGTCCCGAAATTCAAAACAAAGAAAGAGACTAACGAAAGTTACCTCCAAGTAACTCCATACATTTCTCCCGCAGATCTCGGATAATGAAAAACACAATTAATTTTATCGAACACAGTTTACATTTATTAACTGTTTGTGCAACAACTAGTTCTCGAAGGATCTAATCGCTGCTCTGATACCAAACTGTAACGCCCCGGTTTTCAAAACTCGGATCTGCCGGATCCCATGCCCGAAAACCCGAAGTGCCACTTGGAAACCATATCCGAGGCCCGTCTACAAAGCCCAAGCTCATTAAATAATTTATTCAGGGCTTATTTAGTTTATGTTCATGTTACTATTTACGCCAGCAGCGGAAAACTTAGAAATTCATTTTGGAAGATCTAACCGTTGATTTAACCTATTTTTTTGACTCTACGTCTTTGGACCGCTAAGCGGCTGCCTACGTACCCAAAAGGATCAAGCACGACCGTAGTTCATCAGACAATGCACCAAATACACAATCAACAATTTTAAGATGATCGAATCATTAAGGTTAAACTTACCCAAGACACTTGTTCGACCCATTTAAAAATATTGCTACTCCTTTGGGAGCCCATATCAAATGAAGAAAAGAGAACCAAATTAATCAACACATGGAAACACCACATCCATAAACCATAATTAAATTCAATCAATCCGCTCG